>OU696696.1:10000000-12924385 GCA_916050605.2 Platycheirus albimanus | reverse complement strand
ACACATTGTTTCTTTTGAGTCCTCAATTTGCACTTTCAAAGAGCATTATTTCGGAAATAAGAGGGTTTGGCTTAGGATGATTTTATCCAGTTACCTATGGAGTAAGTATAGCAAATATTACCCAAGGTGCTAATATGGCTCACTGCAGGCACTAAACTAACCGTCCAAATCAAACACAGTCAAACTGGCATTGTTAAAAATTAAAAAAAAGTGCAATTGTTATAGCGTCGATAATATGGCCCATTCCAGGTTATGATATAAGCCATATTTTAAACATAGTTTATACTGGATTTGATTCTTTGTTTTGTTTTGAGGAATCACATCATGGCTGGCAATGAAAGGCAATATTTTAAATGTGAATTCTGTATGCCTTACAATCACAAAATATTTAAAAAACATTGTTACAAATATGTAGCACCCTGGTCGTCTGGTCCATATTTGAAACTAAGTGAGCCATATTAACAGCAGATTTTTAAAGTTGTGAAATAAAGTTCCTTTAATTTTTTGTTATTAACATTTTGTTGTGTTTGTTTTTTCAATTATAGTTTCTAAAGACTAAAGTAAAAATAATGTTTAAGACTGTTTACGAAAAAAAGAATTAGACTTAAAGTTTTATTTAAGAAAATTTGGGCTATATTTGGCGCATTTACTCTATCTATTACAAGAGCTCTTCGTTATATAGTCTATTTGGAAAAGATCGTCAAGTTAAAATTGAGGAACTGCGAGCTTCATCAAACTTTTACACAGTTGATTATAAACCTTAAGGCTTAAACTATAGAGATAAAATGGGCTCATGGCTAAGACATATCTATGAAGTCTGTACACACGATTAAATCAGACAGAAGAATATCACTGCGATGGCTTTTATATATCTGGTGTTGATACCTCGAAGGACAACACGTTCCAAATTTACACAGAGGTTTCAGTTGTATTCCGGGAATTTTGAAATGTTTGTAGACTTAATCTTTAACCGCAACGTAAATTTTTTTCATTGAAAATGAAGAACTTACAAATTACACAATCCATAAAATACTCTTTTCATTCATTCCTTCATTTCAGCAAAAATAAATGAAATCAAGGAATGAATGAAAAGAGTAACTTTGTATTTTGTAATTTGAGGATTTTATCTTATCTACAACAAATTCATTCATACAAGTAGTTATTCAGCGTTCAAGTGTATGTACTTACATTGCACATATATCTAACCAAATGACAGCACCTAGGACTATTTTCTGCAGAATATTTTTCGTAGGACTCAAACATATAGTAAGGAATCCTTATTTTTAACTTTTTGTCCTTAATTTAAAAAAAAAAACTTTAAATTAAAATCTTTCCCATCACCTCCTTACACAATGGTAAGTATGTCTGCTAACATTTAACTTTCCCTTAGATAATCAATGTCCTTAAAACTTACCATTGACATCATCGAAATTCTTGTTCGTCAGTTGAAACAAAGCATCGAGTGGCGTTCCATTGAGCTTGTCCTTATCCCGAGCATTTGAATTGCGTTGCACTTTTATCTGCTCAATAGCATTATGATCTCTTCTCACATCGGGTTCCACCGATAATCGATTACCGGTTCCAGTTTCTGTGGAATAACAATCACTTGCCGCAGAACTTGACCTCTCTGACCCGCTCTCCGACGCCGGAATCGCCATTTCAACACTCATTTGACGTAACAACTGCGCCTGCAATTGCCTGTGATAATCCAAAGCAGCCAATCGCTGTTCATATTCCAGCAAACCAGGCGGAAAAAATGCAGGTCGCACAGGAATCGGTCCACGAACAGCGTCCCATGGCCGGACAATTAAATTTAAACTTTGATCTTCCACGGTTTTATTACGATTATTATCATTTTTGCCCAAAATATCGGCAATCGAAAAACTCTTCAGTCGTTCAGTTCTAGCTTTGGCTGCAGATGAAGCTGCTGCTGTACCCCCATCAAGACGTAAACGTTTCAAGGGCTGGAAGTAATCTTTGCGAAGGGGTGGGGGACTCGGCGATCCAACAGATATTTCCGAGCCCGCCGGACTATCCGAACGTTGGCTTGAACACATTACTTTAATACTGTTATTGTTTATCACTTTCTATCACTAATTATCGCAAGTGACCAATCTCTACTAAAACCACTCAATTAATATAACCCACTACTGTCAAAAAAAATCACTCAAATCACTAATTTCCAATATTTTCAATCTCCATCATGCCATTAAAGAGTAACGGAATTTTCACGACGGCAAATGCAAAAGCTCAACAAATTTTTGTTTTGCCGGTGCCGCTATATTTTTTCATCGAACCGCCAAGAATTTCTTTCAGCAACTACTGCCAGAGTCTCACTCAGACGCCAGGGAGCGAAACAAAACGAGTTTCCAATTAGAACCAGAGAGGGACGTCACTTTAGTTGGGTTTTTTTTTTTCTTTTGTGCATGGTTGACTAAATGAGGCGTGGCGTTGTTTAACAATGGCAGCCAATAGTGGCCGAGTGAGATAGATAAACTTGTTTGGTGTTTTTTCTTTATTTTCTAAACGAATATTGCAAGAGTGTGAAAGAGACCGTTAGACCTTGTCAGAGCCTCTTGCTTGATGGTTGGGCTTGGGTTGACTTCTTTTATTAATTATCCATCTTCTTCTATACCCCTCTCGTGTTTCCTTTGATGCGTGCGCACTCAGCTGTCATTAGTGAGCGGCTGTCACTTTGAGTACGCGCATTCGAGTGGGGTTTTGCCAATCACTCTTTCGTTTGAAGTGAAAAATTCCCCATACATGCACACAAGCATAATACAGTTTTACAGCATTGTGAGTAATTTGTTGACAGTTTGACAAGGAATTGGAGTGAAGTTGTGCCATCACATCAACCCTAATTGTTTGAGTTTGGTCGTGTATGAGATGGAACATGGAAGAATGCAAGGCTGCTTACAATGTTTTTTAGCATTGTGAATATCGTGTTTTTTTTTTTACTTTTTGTAGTTTGGATAATAATTACGAACACGTTCATGAACTAAAATCGTTCAATTGAAGAACAAACATGGTGGAAATGATAATAAGGGGCGCGGTTGATGTGCTTATGATAGATATCTTATCTTATAACTAAATTGTAGGTAAATGACTGTAATTAAAAGCATATTGTTATAATCATGTCTCTAACGATGTCTTATGCCTAACTATACTGAGTTTATTTGTAAATCTATTAATAATTTAGGAATATATTTAAGAAGGTCCTTTATCTATACACCGAGGTAGGATAATGTAGACGAGATCTGTTTGATTTCTAGTTCAAATAAAAAAGTTAAACAAATCACAAAGTAACTTTGCAACCTTCCTCGGATAGGGTTGGAAAAGTTGAATTTGGCACTCTTAACAATTTCTTGATGTTATCAAAATAGATATCTACAATGAATGTGTTTTAAAAGTTTTAATTTAAAAAAGAAAAATCTACAATAACTTATGCAAGTTGTCTTCGAGGTTTGAAGATTATTTTGTGAACCAACCGATCATTAATAAAATTCATTAAATTACGATACCTACCGAAGATTTTTTTTTAAGTCATAAAACGCCAAAAAATTGGAAAATATTTTCTGTTACATTAAGATCAAGACTAAAGCATTATTCCTGAACGCTTTAGCATCTATCTTCTTCTAAATATATAAAAATGAGTTTGATTTATGTTTGACCATTTATATCTCGAGTTTGACAACACCGAATTTGATGATTCTTTTTTTGCTAAAAAGGTATTTATTTGCACCAGGTTTTTGTGTAAAATAACACAATGTATGTTACCTATGTTGCATATGTTTCAAATGCACTTACCACCATGCAATAATCTAATCAACAAATTCAGTAATTGATCATAACTTAAATGTATGCATAATTATACTATACAACATTTGCAACAAATGCATTTAAATATCGAGTTTGACAACACCAAATTTAATGATTCGTTTTTTGGCCAATAGGTATTTATTTGCACCAGGTTTGTCTGTAAAAAAATAATACCATGTATGCTACGTATGTTGCATATGTTGCAAATGCATTCAATTAATGGTGGTCGTACAGGGCACTCTGCACTTAAATTGCCTTTAAACATCCAGGTTAACGAAGCGCCTACAACAAGTAATATTTCTAAAACGTCGGCAATGGCCAAAGTCTTGCAACAGTGTAGAATTATTGTATGGGATGAGTGTACAATGGCACACAAAAAGTCACTTGAAGCTTTAGATCGAACTCTGAAATATTTGCGAGGTAGCCAAGTAATATTTGGCGGCGCCATGATATTGTTGGCGGGTGACTTCAGACAAACTTTGCCGGTCATACCCCGATCGACTACTGCGGATGTCAATGCCTTAAATGTTCTCTTTTGTGGATATATTGTTAAAACACTCACTAAAGTGATCCATCTGCTGCAAAATTTTCAAAGCAGCTGTTGTATATTGGAAATGGAAAAATGTCCGTTGACGTTGATAGTTCAAATGGCCAAATAACACTGCAAATTTCTATTGTATAAGGAATTCAAAGAAAGAATTGGTTCAAAGTGTGTTTCCAAGTATTTCGGAGAACTATAAAAATCGTACTTGGTTAAGTGAAAGAGCTAAAGGCAAAAATAAAGATGTCGCTGAAATTAATGCATCTATTTTAGAAGAAATAGATGGACAATTTGTTGCCAACAAATGAGTTGATGCATAAATGAGGATGACGTAGTGAATTATCAGACGAAACTTTTGAATTCGATTGATTTACCGGGACTGCCACCTCATTATTTAGCTCTTAAAATTGGAGCCCCGATTATAATGCTGAGTAATATTAATCAACCTCAACTTTGCAATGGTACTAGACTAGCTGGAAAAAAGTGAATGAACAATCTAATTGAAGCTAGGATTATTAGTGGCAAATATAAAGGGGAAGATGTTTTGATCTCTAGAATTCCAATCATTCCACCTGATTTGCCGTTTGATTTTAAACGTCATCAATTTCCTATTCGCCTTGCTTTTGCCATCACTATAAATAAAGCCCGAGGTCAGTTTTTAAAAATTTGCGGTATTGATTTCTCATGGTCAACTGTATATTGGGTGTTCTAGAGTAGGGAAACCGTTCGCAATTTTTATTTATGTTAAAGATGGTAATACAAAAAATGTTGTTTATAAGAAAGCATTAGAATAAAATGTTAGAGATTTTAAAAACGCATTTTATTCAAATATTTTCTTTCTGCTTCTTTAAGTATTAGCATTTCTCCAGCCTGACGAATTGAAAAATTGTACGACTTTTTTGATTGTGAAATCTGCTCAGCAAAGTGAGCATGGGTTGAGAAAACAAACAGTCAAGTATTGGAATTGAGATTTGTTAATTGTCATGGCGAGGATATCTGTTGGGATAATTGGAATCCTCGGAATGAGAACAAACTTATCTTTAAATTTTCCGTTGAGTATGGTCGCGGGCATCACATCACTCTTCAGTTTTCTTATGACCAAGCGCGTTCAATCGCATAGTTTTGGTTGTTTTAGATTTCGAAGCTGATGACTACCGAGCCTGCCTTCAGTTGTAAATTGTACTGTGGTAAGTCAGGTATACATCTAAGGAGTTTAAAAACTCAGTTGGATAATCAGTGGCTTCATCTTCGTTTGTTACACAGTCAATAGATTTGAATGAATGCAGAGTTCCAACGATTTGATTCTCAATTATAAAGTTTAAGTCATTCACATCTCTATCCTTAGCCGCCGAAATTGGACAGATCTTTTAAGGTTCGATAACGAGCTTCCAATGCGTTATTGTGCATTCATCCCAGATGTGATTTGTGAGGCTACTAAAATTTTTTCTATTGCAGAGTGTTTTGCAATGTTACATGTCGGTTGTTCAGTAGTTTGAAGATTTAATGGCAATTTCAACGCTGAATGAGCAATTTCTACCGCAATTTCGGATCTCGCACGAATAGTGACCAAAATCAATGACATGAGGAATTTCTTTCCTGAGACATCCATTAAAAATAAGCCACCATTTCCATCATCAATTGTATTAATTAATTTATCATAAACTTTCTTCTATTTTGGGTTCAACAGTTCATTCGTTTGAACTGATTGGTCTAATTCATATCGATCATATTCACGTTCACGTTCGAATTCTCTAATAAATGAGTCTTTCACTCTGCGATCTGGGTCTGGCACTCCTAACCTGACTAACAAACTGCCGCACAAATGAGGTAACACATATCTTCGATCAAAAACAAAGCCTGCTTATGCATCTCCTCATTAGCCTCAAGATCAGGATTTCTTGAACTGACAGGAATTGGATGTAAAATGTCTTCTACCATTTAAAAAAAACCGCTTCGCAGATTTCGATCATTTTTACATGCGATTATTTTCTTTAAAACTAAAATAAATTCTAGCAATAAAATGGAGTACTTTTTTCATTTAATTAATATTTCTTTGACTTAATCTTATCTTTTCTTATCTTATATAATAAAAACATATTAAAAATGAGTTTGATATAAATGGTTTATAAGAAAGCATTTGAATAAAATGTAAGATATTTAAAAAACGAATTTTATTCAAAGTTTTCTTTCTATACCCTTTAATATTTGCATTTCTCAATTTATACGCCTCTTGGCTAAACTGAATTTTATTAAGAGGCAACAGCCCATTGCAAATCTGCTCATCGAAGCGGGCATGGGTTTGCTAGTTTGAATATAAAAGTTCAAATATTTTATTTTTAATTATAAGCGTTTCATCTCTCCTAATGACTATCTTGGAAATAGTTTTGGACTTAGGTACTTTTGCAAAATGTTGCAATCGGTATTGATCAAGAAGATTGTTCCATTCTTAGTAAGTGCTTTGAGATTGAAAATTATTTCAGGGAAAGTCCTGTGACCATTCCTGGATCTAATACATTATGAATGTTGAAACTAGATACACTTTAAAAATAAACAAAATTGAAATTGAAGACATTTTTAGATTCAATGCTTGATTTAATTATTTCAATTAATGTTAACCAACCGAGGAAATAAGTGGGTATTGAGTTAGTTAGTAGGATTGAATTCAGCAAATGCAACCTCGATTTCATAAAATAGAACCGTATGGTGTAGATGAAACATGAATTCAGTTGGTTTTTATAATTTTTTATTATTTCTATTTCTTTTTCTCGATTTGAGAGTGGTAGAAAATTAAAAATTAAAAATGGTGTCAGCTAGTTTAGTAGATATTGATTTCAATGTTGCTCTTTTTAAATTTCAATTTTTATATACAGTAGACGTTCGATACAGTAAAATAAAAAAAATAAATTGTTGGCACAACAGCTCCAAACGGGGCCGGGAGCCTGTGACTTACACTCTCAACCATTCCTGTGTGTGCGTTGATATTCTGCAGGAATGGAAGGGACCTACAATTTACCGCCGAATCCGAACGGCTAACAGAGAAGCACTTTCCATGACATTAATTACTCTTGGAGGATTTGTCACTTCCTCGCAAGAGGCAGTACCCCGGAAAAAAAAACTTAGGTGGCAACGTCAGGGATCGAACCCTGAACCTTCGGCATATCAGTCCGACACACTAACCACTACGCCACGGGGTACTACCGTTCGATACAGTAAAATAATGAAAAACAAGCTTGTTCAGTGTTCACTGTATCAAAAATGGTTCACTATTTCGAGCGGGAGTTTTTAAATTTGTATCAACACTAAATTTGATTACAAATTTAATTCTTTATTTTATCTAATAATTTTTTTTTTATCAATTCAACAGTATTTAAAGTAGAACAAGAAACATATCAATTTTGATTTCAAAGCAGCCAATCACTTGCGACGAAGCCATACCCGCTTCCATTTTTTTTATTTTTTTTTTTTTTTCTTAACTGAAATTGACTTCAGTTTTAAGATCAATCCACTAACCGGCAGATTTAATTTTCGAAGTTCTAAGAACTATTTCTTGAACCTAGTTTCCGTCTCCAGAAGGTGAGATTCTCTGAATAGTAAATGTCTTTTCATGAACTTAAAACTTAACACACTGCGATGTTTTCCTGGAATTTATTTCACGATTGCAATATATATCAAAAGCCGCAAAGCCGTATCAAAAACTTGTTTAATACGGCAGCTAAATATTAACATTGGTTCCAAAGTGTGAAAAACACAAAAGGAATGATTTATATGTATATTTAAAGGTTTAAATAACAAGAGTGAACTATTGATGCAAAGGTTTTTTTTATTCACGGTTTAACCAAGTAGATAGAAGATATATATTTTTATATGCCTGATGGTGCCAGGGCAATTAAGAGAAACATTGGAGCAGTTTTGTTTTGTATCTTTAATTTCAACAACTCATAATTTTTTAAAACTGTCTTACTTTTCCTCGTCAATCAAATATAATTGTTCATTGCAAAATTCAAAATACGGATTAAAACCCTAAACTTAAAGCTAATCGCTGACTGAGTGAATACGTTCAATAGTCTTTACCATGGGACATATTTTCACTGCGCAATGTATGACAGCATTCTTTTATTCTGTTTTGACGCAAACATTTTTTGGGTGAGAGGGTTTTTTTTTGGCGCCTCTCTGAACTAACGCAAATATAACCGAAAATATAACCCCTTGCCTAATTTTTTAGCAGGTCCAAATTGAGATGCTTCTCAAGCCAGCTTGTTGTTGTTGTTGATGATGTGTCCTGAAAATTAGAACTGCCTTTAAATCAGATATAGATTATCGGCAGACAATAAATTGCTCTATCGATTCGAACTTTAGCAAATGAATACCTTACAGCTTTGTTTGCTTTTCAAGAACCAGAAATATTTACAAATGATATTATACAGGATGGGAAAAAGTTCCGATGTTGTTTAGCTTCTTTTTTTTTCTAAATGAAAAACTTCGATTCTGTTTTTTGATTATGATTATATGAACTCAGCCAAATGGGCGCCGTCAAAATTGTTTGCTCGTTTTATGGCATTTTTCATCACTTCAGCGAGATCTTAGGGTGACATATTCACGCACTCGTGTCGAATGTTATCCTTGAGGGCTTCCAGATTCTCAGGATTGTTCACGTAAACACGGG
This sequence comes from Platycheirus albimanus, assembly GCA_916050605.2. Taxonomy (NCBI): domain Eukaryota; kingdom Metazoa; phylum Arthropoda; class Insecta; order Diptera; family Syrphidae; genus Platycheirus; species Platycheirus albimanus. The sequence continues at coordinate 12,915,362 of OU696696.1, read as the reverse complement.
ACTTCAAAAAACCCCACAAAAAAAGTCTGAAACGGTTAAATCGGGCGATCTTGTGGGCCAGCGCAAATCTCCAAAACGAGAGATGAGGCGACCCGGGAACGCCCGCCGCCTTCAGAATATCGGTTCATGTCAGTTCATGTATCGCTCCGTTTCATGGCTTGTTCACTTGTATTCTGCATCTGTCTAGTCTACAAATGTCAAAACAGATTTGACATTGACGGCCATTTGCAAAAATGAGATCATCTTCCAAAAGGGTGATTTCTTTTTGCCCACCTTGTAGAAGAGTAATTCTAAAACAGGGTTAAGTTGAAATCGTATATATTGACTACTAGCCTTACCCGGCGTACGTTGTTACGCCCTTTCTCGATTTTTCTTCATATTATTTCATTTACTCCTTTTATGTTTGTACATAAAAAATGAAAAATTCCTGTTTTTTTTTCTTATATAAACGTAAAATTCCACTTGATGATAAAATACCAGCCCCATCTCTATAAACCTTCCTTATGACTTGTAGAATGTAGAATAAATTGCCTTCAGCTTTCAAGGGGGTTGTGTGCATAGTTTTCGGGACTATAGCGTAAACACACAAATTTTGGATTTTATATATGTATGTATATATTTATATAGATAGATAGATAAATCACGACTTCTTTATGTAAGGAATATATATTAAAGAACCGAGTTTTCAATATAAATCTACATTGAGATCATTATGAAAAGTCCAAAACTCATACTTCAAGTGTTTCGCTGCAGGGATCAATATGTCCGGTTATACAATGGCTAAATAATCCTAAAAAAAGTTGTTGCTCTTGTGAACCTTTAGGATTGAACTCAACTTAAAACTTTTCAATGTACGTACCTACACATACAACGTGTCTCTATAAGTTCTTCAAATATATTTATACTAGAATCTAGCTCTGTGCTAAATTTCATCCAGATAAGTTCAGCCATTCTGGCGTGATTGGAAAAATTAAAAAAAATCTATCCCACGGGAACCATACATTTTACCGGGATAAAAAATAGCCTATCTGCTATTCCAGACTATAAGCTATCTCTGTGCGAAATTTTATCCAGATCCGTTTAGCCGTTCTGGCGTTAGTTCGCAACAAACATCCAAACATCGTAACTTTCACATTTATAATATTAGTAGGATTGTCCGGCTGCAAAGCAGCGCTTCCACTCCTCCTAGAGCATGGGGCAGCAAATATTCATATTACCTATATTTATATTAACTGTCTTGAAGGTACCATATGTCCATGATTATCGACACACAAAAGTTGATTTACCCGAGACAAACCCTCGTAATCAGGACATGGACATCCTCATTTTTGTAGCAGGGTTCCCAACTTGTTAATCAATTTCATAGTGTGCGACATTGGCATCATTGAACATTAACTATGTGTGACGTGAAATAAGGCCAAACGAAATATGGACGAATCAAAGCCAAATTGGCCTTCATTCTAAACTCTTATAAAATAAGGCCAACAAAGGTAAGGGAAATAAGACCAAAAATAAAAGAATAACGAATCTGAACAAAATAAAATATGAGGAGTGTTTTTGTTTTGAAATATTTCGCTGTCCATTATCAATGTAAGAATCGCGCGAATTTTTGAAATGTTGCCTTATTTCACGTCACCGTAAATATCCATCATCGCGTATCAAATTTCTTCATTTATTTGATTCGCAAGCCCAATACCACGAAGTTACTTGCACTCTCGTGAAAATTGATAAAAGAGTAGAAGTTTTTTAAACTGAATACTTTCTTGCTCTATATTCTTGGACCTTCCGCACTTCACTTTAAGTCGAGTTTTTTAACAAGTTTTTATGTAGAAAACTTTTGACCAAGTTCTAAAAACCGCGTTTTCGTACGACTTACCATTTCTAAATCTCGAAATTCATTTTTCCTGTGAACCCAACATTGGATCTGCTGCGTGCGGGGTAAATTTACTTTCCAATAGAGGTACACATACAGCAAATCGTATATTTATCAACAAAATTTTTTGTTAACTTACAATAATTTGTTATTTTTACGAAAGAATCAGAAATAGCTTTCCGAATTCATATTCCCTATACCTAAATTTTATCTAAGCCCAAGGGCTTATGCTGTTTGTAGACACATATGCATACAGAAAGACAATATTGTGCCACCCTTTTTTCGGCTTTCATCATGGTTGATTGTTATCCTAATTAATTTTTTTTTCCGAATGCATAACTTGACTTGTTGTACTTACCTCCCTATAAATAATCGGAAGTGAAAACAAGAGGTATAAACATCCAAATAATTTAATGTATGAAAATATTTCATTGAAACACCTGATAGCCCCAAGCATTAATAGAAGGCTTAATCTTGTCTTCAAAAATATTCAACGACGTTAATGGATATCGATTAAATTTTACACAAATTGGACGCCCAATTTTTCTTTCCACAGTCCTAAATGTTATTGAGGGTTTCAAATCGTTATCCACATCCGCATCGGATTAAATAAACCGCAGCCCCAGACTCTGACAAGAAGATTACGAGTACCTTTAAGCTTGCAAGGGCTAAGGATATCAACAGATATTCATTATGTAGGTGACTTTGATACGACACCAAAACACAGGACACAGCACATATATGTACATTATATGAATGAGATAAGAGACTTTAGCTTCCGAATTTCGTTCCTGAAAGAACTAAAGATTAAAAGACTTTACGAAGAAAAGCGGCATTAACAAAGGATTTAACTTAGGGTTCTTAATCCGACACTTTTGCATTCGTGTTGAGGTTTTTATGAGGGAAACAATTTTCGATTTCTACAAGCCAATGACGAAGGATTTAAATGTGTGCTTAAAAAAATAATTTGTTTTATGATACCGGAATACAAAAGAGTTTTCTGATTTAAAAAAACAAACTTCAGATATCAATCAAACGTTATAAAATATCCTTGTCTTTAAGAACTTTCTTAACTGAAATAAGATAAGGATAAGGTGGCTGACAGCTAGAAAGAGGGAATAATGAGGATACACTAAGTCCAAAATATTCGTGTTGTGATACTACAAGTTTGGTGTGTTATACCCCAAAAATTTACCAACTTTGAACCAATTTGAGCTTCTCACGAAGCGTACATGATAATAATTGATGACATAATCTATCAGTTCATCAATTTCATCTAAGAAAAATTCTCCTTAAAAGAATTTTTTGTCTATTAGCCAATACAAAATATGAACATAAGCGAGAGCTACAGTACGTTTGCAACGAACTATTGGATACCCTATTCCCCATATTTTTGTATGTGCATGCGCTGCCTCCCGCAAACAGCCGATGTTTCAGAAACAAAATTCTTCTTTAGCAGACAGAACAAAATTCAATAACATTAATTTTATGCGGTGTGATGTTCAATTAGTGCTGACGCAATAAAAAAAGGAGTGCGCCACGCCCAAAGTTAAAACGTTTTATTGCCAAGGCAATTGTTATGAGCTCAGTGACATTCAATTTTATTCTTGCAGATCGATTTGAACAAAACAAGACAAAACTTAAATTTTTAAAAATTAGATTTGGTATGGAAATAGCGATTATGGGTGTTTTTAACAATTATTGGACCACACTCTGCTACGTAACCAAGGAATATAAATCCAAGTGTTCATCTGTTTACTTCAAAACTGCGACCGATAGTTAAAAAACGTTAAAAAAATTAATGCATTATACGACTTTTGACGGAAACGCCCCTTAAAAGTGGGCGTGTCTTAAAAATTTGAAGCACTAACTGCACTTTTTTCAGTATTTAGGCATATGTGTAAGACTACAGCTGAATCGAGTAGTTTTTAAACAATCTTACCTGAACAAAGGTATTTTACCAAAATCACGCCTTTAAAAGTAGGCGTATTGAAAAAATTTACAAAAGAAAATGTAGAGACATATTTCTCAAATAACGAACGGAAGGAAAAAGGTTTAAATTAAACATTGGAAATGCCTTAAATTCTTAAGGCTACGTTTTTCGTTCTTTCATGAAAAGTATGCTTAAGCCACGCCCAAAATTCAAAAATTTCTTTTCATACACAAACCTTTTCGTTTCTATTAAGAGACGCAAAATTTTGGCTTGCGGATTAATTATAAATACCGTTTATTTACAAAAACAATTTTTTTATAGTTTCTAATGAAAAGTGGGCGTCAGCCACGCCCAAAATCAATTTTTTTGATTTAATACTCAAGATGTGTATGTGCCAGTAAGACCTACAATATTTAATGTTTTTTGCTTTAATATAACAATTGTTATTTTATAAAAACAATATTGATGGTTTTGTATGAAAAATAGGCGTAAGCCACGCCCAAACTGAAATATTTTTATTTGATTGGAAGAAAATTTACCTAAAGCTTACGTGTGCAAGATTTTAGCGTTATGCTTTTATCGTAACTGTACAAAAAAACATAATTTAATTTTATTAAATTGAGGTTGTTCAGCAAAAATGGCGATTGTGGGCGTGTTTGTGGGCGGATTTTACCGGTTCAAAAACTTAGCCTTATTCTTGAACCAAAGATTATATATACCAAATTTCAGCTTTCTAGCTCAAAAATTGCGACCTCTAGAGAGTATACATACGGACGGACGGACGGACGGACGGACGGACGGACGGACGGACGGACGGACGGACATGGCTAAATCGACTAGGCTTTTGATTCTGAGTCAGAATATATATACTTTTCTATACCTAACGGTATTATTTCTCTATGTTACAAACTCCACACCAAATACAATATACCCATTCTATGGAATAGGGTATAAACATACGAGTAGGTAATGTTCAATTTTCTCCTCCTCCACTTCGTCCATACAGCTTCTGCAAAATTCAATTTGCGAACAAGTCCTCCTAGGAGACAGTGTCCTGTACCTAATGACATCTTACGTACCGTCTGCTTAAGAGAATCAAAGCCGTAGAGTGTTTCAACTTTTTCCAAATCTGTTTGTCGCTATAAACATGTTTTCCCACCTGTTCACCTAAGATTCGTCCTCCCAATACTATTTATCTTGCTCTAGCAAAATATTTTACGTGCAATGGGAACACCCAGAAGGCCTTGCTAAGGTCGTTCCTTGTAAAGCAAGTTCGTCGGAGTTGCAGCTCCCTGGAATACCTCTACCTATAACCTATAACCAACAGAGGTGGACTGTTCAGTTCATCTCTCTGAGAGATGATATCAGGGATGTCAGGGCAGCCTGGCTATTTGAGAAAAAGATGCTGTTCTTGAGCCAGAATTAAACCTCCTTAATTATTATTTCGTGCAGCAATAAGAAGCTTGGAAGACGGAAAGAGAGACTGAGATTCAGTCCCTCATCCCGTCATTTTTTTTTTAACCATTAGTGAAAAACTAGATTTATTTATCTTCCCTCAAGGCATTTTCCTTGTAGACTGACATATAAATAAAATAGTTGTTTTATATATTTTCGTAGAAAAAAAGGGAAGTTAAGAATATTTGTCGAAATAGACAATACCTACGGATTAAATTCCATGCCTAGCATTCAAATTTAGTCATCGCTTGAGCCTTATTATACGAAACTGAATGTTTCTTTGACATTACTCTAATTAACAAGGTGGTGTAGCCAAGCCTATTTTACGGAAAAGCTTTCTCTGATGGATGATTCTATCATAAACTTACCTTGTCATTTCACATGATGTCATTATGAGGGACAAATTAAAGATATTCACTGTTTCCCGCTGGCCGGAGAGGGGGACGCCTCATTAGCCAGATATGACTAATGATCTAAACGGGCATGTATTTAATGACAAACGAGAAAAGTGTCAGCGAGGAAATATAACCGTATGTTATTACCCAGCGAATATCTTAATTACCATGTTTGTTTTTTTTTTAATAAAACAAACATAAAGTTCACGTCATTATCGATTATTGTTATATGACAAATTATTTCCGTAAGATGTGTATACTAATTTTTTTCAAATATTTTGGTGTTTTTTTTTTTATTAAAGTTGTAGGTATAAGGGAAAATAATATGTACTGCTAATGCAGTTGCTAAATTGTTTTCATTACACATAAAGTTACTGGCTTACCTATTTTTCAATTTCAATTACATTCTTAGAACGACCAGGAATATTTATGCATTATGTTTTAGATATCCAAGTAAAAATTTAGTTTCATAAGGGCCAAGCGAAGCCATTTTTTTTTATTTCAACAGTAACTGGGTATGGTCTTTAACAAACTTACTTGGTGCTCATTAGGTACAAGTTATTTTTATTTTCTCAAGACTTCTTCTCACAGGCTTGTCATGGATTATAAATAAGAGAGCAATACCTTATTTAAAAAGGCTTATTTGCTTCATTTAAAAAGATGCATCTTAGAAATAAACTAATCATTTAAAAAGGAATTACGGAGATCTTATGGAAATAAAAAAATTAATAAAAAAAATTGTACACTTGTCTATTTATCATTTAAGGAACTAACGGAAATGGGAAATTACTTATAGAAAATTAAATGTAAAACCAGTTAGTTTTTTAACACTATTCAAGAAATTAAATTAAAATTAAAAACATTATAACTTTTGGTTCGAAACTTTTGAGTAAAATCACGAAAATTTCTCAAAATTTTTAATTAAACAGCATCTATATATTTATTCCACTGCGATAGCACAAATTGTTAACATACAACTGAGCGACATTAATTACGTTAATATTCCTCTATTTGACTATTCCAAGACGACACGTCATTCGTCAAGTGTCCACTATAACTATAAACTTAGAGCAAGCTACATTTTAAAAAGATTTCTATATCTATCAACGTTTGTTCTAGACTTGGTCCCATTTATAAGTCGAGCTGTAAAGAAAGTGGAGGTGAATTTACACACATTTCAATCTGTAGATAGATTATTGCTAATATTTTCAAAAACTATCCAATAAAAACCGATGTTTCAATAACATACGAAATCTTCCATCTCAAAACCATAGCTCCGATAATTCTGACGAACTCAAATTTTTAATCTTTTTTAAATCTGTCAGAAAAAAGAATTATCGACGAAGTTTGGCATGTATTTCGTCGAATAACTTAAAAATCATAATGCAATGGATAAGGTTCCATAATTCAAAAGTGGTGCCAATTAAAAACGAAGCATTTTAATTAATTTAGTTACCTATATACTTAAAATTGCGTAAAGTGGTGAATGTTTTTTTTCCTTCTCTGCTAATTGAACTTCATTTCCATGAGAGCTTCTATGCCATATAGACTGTGTGTAATTGCTCGGAATGTTTTCTTAACTTTTTTAAGATCTTTTCAATGTTATATTCACCAGATATTTCAGCAGTAGGTATTCTACATATTTAGTTTTATCCTACTTCTGAAGTTATAAGTTAGCAAATGTTGGTATGAATCACCTGCTTTTAAAGAATTGATCCCACTGAATTTACCAAATTAAAGGCCTTCCAGATTTGAAAATACATATTTGTATTTTGATTAAGATCGAAAACATTTGCATTTTGTTTAAAATTGAAACAATTATAAGTTAATTGGCTTATTTTTATCTTAGTTATCTACACGCCTAGAAATAGACGAAAAACCATTCAAATATGGATCCTTAATTCCATGAGAGTTCCGAAATTTAAATCCAGACAAAGAAATATAACATAATTAATGATAAGTTTGTAATGTAACTTTTAAAATTCTGAATGAGCTTTTATTAAAGTTCAAGCTTAAGGAGTTTTTTTTAAGTTTTTTATTTTGAAAATTTATCAATATCTTTTGGCAAATTAACACGCTCAGGAACTGACTTAACTGATTTAAAAAAAATTAACATCATCGGAAAACATCTAACATTTTGAAACAGATGGAGAGCATTAATAAAAAGTTGAAATAACAAGGGCCCAATGTGACTGCCCTGTGGGACACCAAAGTAGATCTAATTTTCAAAAGAGTATATCTACCTAAATTAAGTAAACTGTGAACGATTGCACATGCATATGTAATTGCTTATCTATTTAAAGAGTATTGAATAAAAAAAGACCGAAAGTTTTTCTAATAAAACTCAATGTAAAAACAACATCGGTTTTATATTTTTCAAACTAAAATTTACAAAGAGATCCAAATTTGTTGCATCAGACCTACCTCCCTTGGACAAAAATAGATAAACCTCATTAAATTTCTTCTTCACAATCGGTTCAAAAATCTCAGTTGCAACTTTGAAATGGGTCTTTAATTTTTAACAAATTGCTGTCATCCGGATTTGTAGATAGAAGTAGGTAACATAGGAACATTATGAAGTATATAAAAGCTCACCACTAGACGCCTCAGTATACGAAAAATTACTTGAAAAAAAAAACAATGGACATCTTTCCTTATTTTGTTCAACTTATGAATGCAAGTAAGTGCATCCCAGTCGTCCATTTTATTTTTTTCGGTTACATATCATGAGCTTCCCCGGAAATCACAATTCATTTGTATATCTTTATCGCCTACCTTTCGGCATTTATAAATGCAATCAAAAATTTTAATTCATTAACCCCATCTTCCTAATTATTGACGCAGTCCTTCATAATAATGTAGGATGTCTACTGTATTGGTATGGGTATATGTTACATTCATATAACTATATATTTTTATTTGAATTTTAAATGTTTTGCAATTCTCTCACATATTATAATAATTTATTAATTCCCGCCAGGATTTATATTTCGGTACTTAGACCACATTATGCTAATGTCTTGTCTGCATTTCTTTCTCGTCGAAACGATTTATTGCGGTCGAGGGCCCCATGCACTTTCTCACAACTCAATCTCAAATTCAATTCGCACCCATATTTTCAAATTCACATACAAAGTAATTTGTTTGTCGTCGTATCTCTATTTCCAGTCCCAAATCCGTCAATCACAATTAGTTACCCCATCAAATGTAGCAACCAGTTCCAGTTTTATTCCACAAAGAAGCCAAGCTCGTGTTTCATTAAATCCCTATAAAAGGGGCCTCTCGTTTTGCCAATTCAAAACCCACACGCATATGTATAGGGTTTTGAGCTACAATAAGCGTCAAGCGTCAAGCGACAAGCGACGTTTATAATAATGTCGTTTTATGTGAAAATTTGTCACGCCCTATGATGCCGCCTCAGACACAATGCGCCAGAGTGTCATCAAAATGTTTAATGAAGTCCCAGCGTCATCATTCAGACGAAGTTAATTCATCGTTTTGATGGCCATGGCAATCCCTATACATAAGTTGAGGTCCTTGAATATAAGAGAATGTGGTTTATATTCTTAATTAAGTGGCAATTGTTCGTGGCAAAGTGACTTGTATACATTTGCATCTGTCCTGTGACTAATCGACAACATAATAGACGACTGATCGATAGGCTATTAAGACTGGCTACGACAAACACACACAAAAAAGGGAAACGTTATTATGTGAATGACGATTATGACAGTGACACAGGAAGACAACACGATCCAAACCACACAAAAGGATCTGTCCGGGTGTAGATACATGGAAGAAAAAAAATATTATAAAAAGAAACTTAAGAAAAAAAAAAAAAAAAAAACAAATAGGAAATTCAAAATGACTTCTGTGGAGCAGCGCCCCCTTCCGTTGAGCGGAATCATAAAATACTTAATCTTTATAGGTATGCCCTCTTCCTTTGCATGACTCTGCCAAATAGCTAATTCCATCAACACACTTAATGATGATGACTTCCCCGACCGCGGAATCTGCACAAACATCGACACTGGCATCGGCATCGGCTTGGGTTTTTCATGAGCCGCTCACCGCTCACTGGGATCAACATCAACTCAAGCTGAAGCTAAAGCTGAAGGTCGAGGAATGCGGACAGCGCCATCTCATTTGGCAGCGGCGGCGGTGGCTATTAGCACACAGAAAGCAGCGGCTTATCCAGTCATCATAGTTGAGGCAGTCAGTGAGAGGAGATCAAAACTATGATCAAAGTGGCATACCGCTGCGCTGCGCTTCGCTGGCTGGCTAGCTGGCTGGCTGCGCTGACAAGCACAGCCTTTGTAGATGAGTTCGGCGGTTCCACAATTGCCATGCCATGCCTTGCCACAGGAATGTTGAGGTGTGAATGGTGATTTGTATGAACATCTAATTGGATAGGTGATATCCAATTCCAACAGATTTGATCTGTGTGCTCCATGGAGGCTGAATTAATTTGCCTGAACGTTGCCTACACGCACAATGCACGCGAATGCATTTTCCGTTTGATTCGTCAGCCCAGAGAGCGATGCAATAAGAGGCTTCCCAGATGCCAGATGTTAGATGATGTGATGCACCAAGCACCAAGCACCAACTCTTCCAACCTGGATCCAGATTCAATAAATTATTCAAATGATTTATACGTGTGCCGCTGCCGATGCCGCTGCCGTCCGTCGTCACGCCTTGAGGCTAGGAAAAGTTAACCAGGGTTTTTGTATCTTCTTACTATGAGCTGAAAATGTGTGCACACTTTGAACATACCTACACGCTACGGCTACACCCATATGCAATATTCATGCACCGTGTTAGAAAGATCACATAAAATCTAATGTGTATGTTAACGGGTTAATATTAGTATTAGAGCATGATGGCTTTGAGAATTGTCAAGGATGAGGATGATACATATTCTTGATTTAAATTATTAAACAAACATACATGCATACATTTACATCTTTGGCATAAACATGTGTCTGAGCTATATGACAGTGACATATTTTACACGAAATGCATTTTATATCTTTTTCTTTTGAATGGCAAAATTGTGCAGGTGTCTGACGATGAAGTTCTATTAAACGTGTGTGCCTGTCATGTGCAACGATTATATATTTTTAGTAGATCTCACAAAACTATTTTAAAATTCTTATAGATTTTATCTGGGATAGGTACCTAATCGGGATATCTTTTTCACTTTGCTTTTATTCATTAATTTTAAGAGAATTCAGTCAATTTTGTTTATCTACCCAAATGGAGCCTTTTTGAATAAAAGGCGAAGAATCTCCCAAATAAGTTAAATCCCTCAAGCCACCCGCTACAATCCAATAATTTGGGAGTGGGATTTAGTTCATGATTTTGAAAGTTACTTAAAAAATACATTAATAACATTAAAAAAGCGTAAAGCTACAAATATCGTTACATTTGATGGTCCCGTAACTCAAAAAGTATGGACATTAGAAAATAAAGTGCACGACTGGGTCGGACGAAGTTGCTCTAATGTGTAAAAGTGGTATTTGTTCTTGAGATTTTGAAAAAAAGCAATGAACAAATCATATGAAACTTTATTAATAATTTAAAAATCAATAGTTTAAACGTTTTGTTTATCTATACTCTATACTATACTATACTATACTATCTATATCTATACTATTATATAAAGACGTAACTAGAAAAATGTTTGGCCCACATGATCTCGAAAAGTACTTCACCGATTTACTTGAAACAAGTTTTATAATATTCCTTATTTTCCGAAGAATGTTTAGGGCTAATTTATATTTGTTTAATTTGTTCGGTAAGTAAAGATATTTAATTTTTTCTTATTTTTTGTCATTTTTTTGTACAGATAATATGCTCATGATCAAAATGAAATCCATGGCAACGGCTGGAATACAAAAAAATAAATAGGTAATAAATTGGAAATAATATCCAAGGAAACTTCAGACGTAAATAAAACAAAATAAAAAAAAACAAGCGAGAGCTACAGTACGTTTGCAACGAACTGTTGGATACCCTATTCCCCACATTTTTGTATATGTATAAGCATATGTGTTCGCCTCCTTCGCAGCCAGCCGCTGTTCCAGTATCGGAAACAAAATTCTTCTTTAGCCAGGCAGGGAAAAATTCAATAAAATAAATTTTGTTTGGCCGATGTACAATAACTGCTGTCACAGCTGTCAGCTGAGACATTTTATTGCCAGGGTAATCACTATATGAGCTCATCATTCAGTTTTAAGCTTGCAGATCAATTTGAACAAAACAAGACAAAAACTAAAATTTTTAGAAATTAGATTTTGATAGGAAATAGTGATTATGTGTGTCCTATTATACCTGGAGCAACAATAAATTTAATCGTCGTAAGCGCGGACAATTGGTTCCAGTGCATCCAGGAATCAGAAGAGACGATACTCTAGGTCGAGTATATACAATCCACCCCAATTCCGGTGAATGCTTTTTTTTACGAATTCTTCTTCACAATGTTCCTGGACCAGTTTCTTTCGAAATGTTAAGAACAGTCAACGGTAAAAATAGAACAAACATACCAAGCAGCGTGCAAAAACTTGGGACTTCTTGAAGATGATGAACACTGGAAACAAACTTTAGTTGATGCCTCCGCAACACAGTCACCATCACAAATAAGAGATTTGTTTGCGATATTGATAATGTTCTGTCAGCCAACTGAATCTAAAAGCTTATGGGACCATTTTAAAGAAATTATGTGTGAAGATATATTACATCAAGCACGTTCTGAGCAAAGAAACAACGACCTACAATTTTTAAATGACATCTTCAACCAAGGTTTAGTTTTGATAGAAGATAATGTTTTAGTGGTGACTGATAAGCGAATTCATACACGGAAAGAATTTTTAGATCAGATCAAGAAAAATGAGCTGCAAATCACGAAAATCTTATGCAGTTTCTCACCCTAGCTCGGGGTTTTGTAAATTACGACTCCTTGTTCGCAATTTTCAAAATTGAACGAAATGAAGATATTGACACTCAAAAATAGCAAATTACCACTTTTTTGGGTCAATAATTCGATCCTGAGAAATAAAACATTGCCATCGCGAATCGAAAATTGATCCAAATTTGTATCAATTTTATATTTACTCGATTGTAAATTTGCAAAAAAGCGAGTCGTAGATTTCCATCTCTTTGTTTTGAATCAAAAATATGTTTTTGAAAAAATGAGTGGTAAAGTCGTAAATTGCAACCCCATTTTACTCAATTTGTAACAAATTATATTGCTTTGAGAGTAGCAACGTTTTCTATTTATTGAAAAGCATTTATTATTTTTTATTGAAAAATGTAACTTTTACTTACTTGGCTGATTCTAGGAATCGAACTCGAGACCCTCTGCATACCAACCTAGCACACATCTACTAGGCCATGGTGATTCATCCAAGTCGGATATCAAAATTAATAATAAGAAGCAACCTGAATATGAGTTACATTTAAGGGGTGTTTTGAATTAAGACTATGTTTTATTGGCGAGAAAAATATAGTCGTCTTATTTTGGACGTCTAACCTCTAATGTACAAATTTTGTGATGATCATTTAAATAAAGGTAAGAAATTGTATATAATGTGTAGTTGAAATTCAACCTTGTACTCCCTATGTACATAATAGAACTACAAAAAAGGCATTATTGGAGACACAAGCGGGGCCAGGGCCTAATGACTTATATTCTGAACGATTCCTGTATGTGCGTTGATATTCTGGTGGAATATCATTTCCCGCTGAATCCGAATGGCTTACAAAGATCCACTTTTAATATTAACCAGATTTATTTTTCGAGGATTTTACATTTCCTCAAAAGAGACAGTACCAAAAAAAAAAGATAATTATTAGTTCGAGGCAGGGATCGAACTCCGGACCTTCGACGTAGCCGTCAGACACACTTGAGTTGATTTTAATACTCAGAGTTTGTAAATGACGAAAAAAATGTAGCAAATCCAGATGGGTAAAAAGTATAAATGGAATTATTCCCTTGAAGTAGTAAATTGCGACAACAAGGTTGTAATTTACTTTGAAGGGCACAAGCTTGAATTATAACTTTTAATTGTAAATCTCAACTTAGGAATTGTTGTAATTTGAGATGAATTGAAAGTTAAATTGCCAATTTTTCTATCCGTTTCGAATCAAAGCGCCGTGATTTACAAAAAAAACATGTTTTGTAAATTGAAACTGAATATTTCGCAATTGGTGATTTTTCAATTCTCTCCGTGTAATGTTGGCCTTCCAGAACCAACAAGGATTAATCAAATGGATTTTCAACACCAACACACAAGAGAAATCCAATACGAAAAACAAAGTTTATGCCAGTACGTGCGGGAAAATTTAACAAAACTTAATTCCTATCAAAAAACGGCTTTTAACCAAAAAGGGTAAAATTGTGCTTGCCGTTGCTTCTTCTGGAATCGCAGCAACCTTGCTTTATGGAGGCAGAACTGCTCACTCCACTTTTAAGCCTCCAATAAACATTATTTCATACCAAGAAGCAACGTGATCTATTTCAAAAAATAGTGCCATAACCAAAGTATTCCAAGAAGCGGTCCTTATTATTTGGTATGAGTGCACGATGAGTAATCAAGCTCACATTGAGGCTGTAAATAGAGTTTTAAAAGATTTGAAATCTTCGTCAAAGCTTATGGGTGGAGCCACAATGGTTTTCTCTGGGGATTTTAGACAAATAATGCCAGTGATTCCCAAAGGAACTCGAGCAGATGTCATCAAATCTTGCCTTAAATCATCTTCTATTTGGCGATATGCCCAAAAACTTCAACTCAAAATAAATATGAGAGTACAGATTGAAAATAATAGTGACAATTCCCAATTCGCATCACTACTCCTCAGAATACGCAATGGAAAATATATTTCATCACATTCTAACATAATTGAATTAAACGAAAGTTTTGGACAAATTGTTCATAGCGTACAACAACTTATTTAGTGCGTGTATGGAGACTTGAACGCCTTAGAATCTAGACCATTTTCTTGGTTTTGCGAAAGAGCTATTGTGTCACCAAAAAATTGCTCTGTGGATGAAATCAACCAAATCGTGCTTATGAATTTAAGAACAGAGTTACATAAATATAAAGCCATTGATAGTGTTATAAATGATAATGACAGTGTGCACTACCCTCAGGAATTTTTAAATTCACTCAGCCCAGCGGGTCTGCCGCGCCGTGTCAGCTTAACTTAAAAATTGGTACACCAATAATTCTGATAAGATCTAAGTCCTCCAAACCTATGCAACGGAACACGACTCCAAATCAAAGAACTTTCCAAAAATATAATAAAGGTTCAAATTCTAACTGGACCAGCAGTAGGACAATATGCTCTTATTCCAAGGATACCAATCAGGTGCCATGAACAAACGCCATACGAATTAAGGCCATAATGGCGTTAATTCACATCTAAGTACGAATTAGTGCCATAATCGGGATATGGCCTCAATTCAACTTAAAAAATGAACTTAAGCCGTATGGCGTTAGTTCATTTTGAAAAATGGACGTTAGGTGGGTGAGGAGATGGACAAGGAGGCAGACGAGGAGGCAGACGAGGAGACAGACGAGGAGACAGACGAGGAGCCAGACAAGGTGGCAGACGAGGAGGCAGACGAGGAGGCAGATGAGGAGGCAGACGAGGAGGCAGATGAGGAGGCAGACGAGGAGGCAGACGAGGAGGCAGACGAGGAGGCAGACGAGGAGGCAGACGACGAGGCAGATGAGGAGGCAGATGAGGAGGCAGACGAGGAGGCAGACGGGGAGGCGCCTCCTCGTCTGCCTCCTCATCTGCCTCCTCGTCTGCCTCCTCATCTGCCTCGTCGTCTGCCTCCTCGTCTGCCTCCTCGTCTATCTCCTCACCCACCTAACGTTCGTTGTTTTCTTGTACTAACTGTACCCCAGAGATCAAAACATTTTATGGCATTAGTTCACATTGGACTTATGGCTATAGTTCTCATTTAAAAGTGAATTAAAGCCATATCTTGGATATGGTGCTAGTACACACTTAAATGTGAATTAACGCCATTATGGCCTTAATTCTTATGGCGTTTGTTCATGGCACCTACCAATCATACCAACAGATCTTCCTTTTCAATTCAGACGGGTACAATTTCCAATCAAACCATGCTTTTGCATGACAATTAACAGGGCTCAGGGTCAATCACTTAAATTTATTGGGGTTGACCTAAGGGAAAATGCTTTTTCCCATGGTCAGCTATATGTTGCACTTTCAAGAGTTGGCTCAAAAAATAATCAGTATTTACTTCTTCCTGAAAATAATAAAACTGCCAACATTGTTTATCCAGAGGCTTTGAAATAAAAAATTATAAAAACAACAAAGTCTATTTTTGTATGTTTCCATTAAAGATAATTTAACTTTTCATTTATATGGTAAGTATGTATAAATAAACTTTTGGTTAATAAAGCGCAATTAAACTTTGCGAAGCAACGCGAGCACGGGTCTGCTAGTAGAAAATGAAGTAAAACATCAGATTTCTTTTACTTTTTTGAATTTTAAGAAATTTAGCGCTAAGAATTACAACGGTGAATCTTCTTACAGTAGTTATTAACAATATACAAACATATGTAATAAACTTTCAAAAAAAAAAAATCCCACCAGTGATGGCAAGATAAAGTCAGTAAAGGCCCAACCATAATACGCGAAAGAAAAAGTAAGCAAGTGTCAAAACCGAACTAAAAGTTTCCTTCCGATTTAAAAAGTACATCAGTTGCCCATAATAGCCTTTAAAAAATAAGAAGAACGAAAGAAGAAGAATACCCTTTAGAAAAAAAGGAATGTCAGATTTTCGTACGTAATGTATACGACTTAAAGCGTACATTACGTACTAAAACGCAAGTGAACGAAACTTGCCGAAACTGAACAAAAAGTCATTTCGGGTTGGGTATACAAATCACATGTATTTCTACTGTTTCGTAAGTCAACGTACGTACCATTCTTCAATTATGGTTAGCCCTTAACACTTCATTTGAAGGACCCTGTATATATATTTTTTTTATTTTATTCATTTTTTTAGGATTTCTTTACAAAAAACTCTTAATATTCAAAATTGGTATGAGGAACTCCAGAACTCTTGGTAATAATACCAGAACTCTAAAGAAAAACCAGTTTGGTTTCAAAGTTGCGGCTAACTTCACGCGACTATAAATTTCATTCAAAAAACTTAAATACTTAAAAAAAATTTACTTCATAGAAAAATACTAATAATAATCATTCAAGGAAGAAAAAAATAACAACTTAAAAAAAATATTTAATTCATAAAAAAAAAAACTCCAACAATACCTAAGTATCATGATAGTGAAGTATATGAACTATTCTTTGGGTTCCCGAAGTCGAACCGTCTTTGTCTGACCTTCGAATTTTAGCGTGGCTATCTTGTTTTTGATAGTTACAGAGACATTTCCCTGTGGTCCGCGTACCCGAAACCTTTGTCTTTTTACGGTGGAGGAAAATATGGGGTGTCTGAATATATTAATCCCTTTGAATGGATCGGTCGGACAGGCTGGCCGTGTCTGTATTTTGTTTTCGGGAGCAGCGGACATGGAAGGAAACTCCGTCAGGTCGATTGTCTCGATAGATAAATGTTTCCCTGGTGTCTCTGGCCTCTCAGGTTGTTGTGTTGATGGTGGTGTCCGGTTCCTCTCATTTTGGTCGCGGATGATTGTCTGTCGTGCAGGTTGGCGTGTGGCCATTGGGGCGACAGTATGCGTCAGGCAGTTCCCTCCAAATGTCATTGAAAACCCTGCCCTCTTCAAAATATCTTCGGCTAACTCTTTCAGGTAGGTTACTTCACACACGATGGTGCAATCACCCAAGTGAATAGAGATCTCGAAGTGTTCCCTCGTAACTACGAGACTTCCATCGGCGAGCTGGATGCTACCCTTCTTGTATCTGGCTGGAATCTTAAGACTTCTTAGCTCTGCCCTAACAGTGGGCCCTATAAAAGTTTTGGTTGAGCCGGTATCGATTAAAGCAATGAATTTTCTCGAGCCTAGTTTTAGGGCGGTGAAATATCGTGGGTCAGATGCGGCCGCTTCGACACTTGGAGCTAGTACTTCCGAAGGCTGGGTTTCCTTTGGGGACTTCGTCAACTGATGGCCTGCTGGAATATTCGGTTCTGAGCTGCATGGCACAAGGTTAGTTGCCGTTCTCTGGAGTTCGGGGTGGATGCAATGTTTTTGGTATCTTATCCACCAACGGTCTTCTGGATCTGTCATTATGAAGGTATCTAATGGTCTGGTCTGGATCCTGGCCAGGGGTTCTATCGGTCGGAAGTTGCTAGTTCAAGAGTTGTAGGTAGACTGGGCTACTTAAGCTTCAGGTGTATAGCCGGATGGTATAGACTTCAATGCGGGGTTGCTTCTCCTGGAACAGTCGGTAAATCGGCGGGTAAATGAACCTCAATGAAGTCCCTGCTCGGGCGCGATTTGTGAGATGTTTTATGTCTTAGGCGAGCTAAAGCTCAGCGGGTCCAATGTTAACTGAAAAAGCAAAAAAAAAATTAGTTTATTAAGGTGGTTTTTCTTATTTAAATATTCTTAATACTTTTATTAATACAATTCTTTAACAGATGATACAATTTACGGATTCTGGTATTTCTATCTCTAATACATTATTATTTCAATTTCAATACTTAAGTAAATTATTCTTATTCTTTTGATGAAGGCCTACTAAATTCTCTACGGTCACAACTCACAAGTGGTAACTGACTCGATTTGCACTGAATCAAATTGGTTGTCTTATACATATTTCAGATGCAAGACAGTGTTAATTATAAAACAAACGACAAAAATGCATGGAAAATTCCATTCTATGCTAATCGCAAGTAATGAATGCTGCTATTAAAATGGTGGAAATTCCCATGGTATTCTAGAGCTTAGTTTTTCGTTGATAGATGGCGCTCCTCAAGTTTGTAATACTACAGTTTATATATGCAATGGTATTGGCATCATACCTACAAATATAATATGTTACGGTCGGTGATAACTGGGACGGGGAGCAAAGTGCTCTGTTGTCGGATGCTCGTTTGCTTGCAATTGAGTATTTGCTTGCGCAATATAATATGGTACGGTAGGGGAGGAGTGAAATTCTCGATTAATGTGGCGGTGGTCGGACGCAATTGCTTGTTTTGCAATTATATAATGCGGTGGTAGGAGCGTTTCAGAACAGTATTGTAGGAGGGTTGGGGTCAATATTCTGTTTACAAAATACTGTATTTCAAAATACTGTAATTCAAAATTCTGGTTACACAAAATTCTGTATTTTAAAATTCTGTATGGGCAAAATTCTGTATTTAAACAAAATTTGTTTTGATAATGTACAAAAGTGCGCACTTTTGTACATTTTCAAAACAAATTTTGTTTAAATACAGAATTTTAAAAACAGAACATCAAAATGAATTATATGAACAACATTAAAAACAACAACAACAACAAAAACAACAGCTACGTGTTCACAAAATTTTTGCTGTACGTTAACCTCAATATATTAAATATTCGAATTAATTTAGATTTCAACCTCTTTTATGTATGGATTCATACACTTATGTTTGTAGAGACGACAGCGAGTAAGCGTACATATACGTCTCTTTCTTTTAAAAAATTTGTTTTTCTTGTTCCTTACATACCAAGGTCCTTATTAAATGAGCCATTGCATGAGTAATTGCAACAAATGCTGGTTGTACTCGCACATGCCTAGCTGTGGTATTGTAAAAAAAAACAGAATTTTATGCTAACAGCATTTTGGATAAACTGATATTTGGCACATAGGATTTTGAAATACAGAATTCTGAAATACAGAATTTTGGTCATATACAGCATTTCCAAAAAAAAAAAAAACCAGAATTTTGGTCATACAGAATTTTACCAACCGGTATTATGACCCGCTCCCTTGTAGGACTGTAGGTATGTTTTAATTAACATATACTTTTTCGAGGTTTTTTAAAAACTGTAAGATATAGAATATATATGGTTATAAGATATATGAGCTATGTTTAAATGTTAGATAGCAAGAGAATTCAGTTGAATAAATATGAAAAATTAACAATAATATACAAAACTATTTCAAAAATCGAATGGTATAAAGTTGAAGAATAAAGGTGTTAGTTTTTTTTTTTTGTCTTCGATATATTCTGGATTATTTACTATTTTCCTTTTTACCTAAACTATCGGTCCTTATGTTATTCAGCCTAATTCATAAATATCTTATAAGCCCTCATAACTTAATTTTTTTTGAAAATAAATATTCTGAAAAACTGTAAGCCCAATATTGTACCCATACTAAATATTATATCGAAACAGATAACCCCAAAAAAAAAATGATATCATTTTGGTTCTTCAATTTAAGATTCCTTAAACACCTAAGGGATAAATACGCCTATACTCGCAGGTCTTAACATATTTCCTAGCTGCATTGCAATGCATGACTAAATAAATTGTAGCCACAGCGATGTTCCCTTCATAGTTATTCTTCGAATCATTTCATTCATACAAAATCATGTGTATCTCCCCGATTTAATGCTCAATCACGTCCGCTGTTCAAGTTCTCGTCTTGTCTTCTCCTATTCTTCTTTGCAATTCAGAACATTGTTTGGGAAATAAAAATTCCAAAGAGAAATAAAAATTATGATGATGATTCTTCAGTCAGAAGATAAAACACCGAAGCACCAGCTTCTGAATCTGTCCGAATATCCTCCACTAGAGCGATAGTATCCAAGAGTTTCCAATACCACGATCAGTAAACTTATTTGTGTATGTGTGTGATAGAGATATAAACCAAAAATTGGTAACTCATTCTTAATTTGTTGGCGGTGCCTTTGAACATCATCCAATTAGCTGATAGCCGACACCTCAGGCTCGCGGTCGGTACCTTTGACCAGCCTCGACTCACATGAGGATGCCTCTGGACCACCGCATCACCATACAACATCAGAAACACGTTAAAACGATGACGTCGCAGCTTAATGCACTTTCCTGCACGGTCCAGTCCAACAGTATCAGCAGCAGGTTCAAAAAAAAAAAAAAAGGGAATTTAATTCCCGTGCTTATTGTGTTCACTATCACACGCGATAGTGTTGGGTTGGTATGGAGCCCTGCATGAACCTATGGATCATCATAATGCCTCTTTCGATCTGGATAGTTTGGCCATAGTAAAAGAAACAATAACAACACAACAACAACAACAACATGACCATTAGAGTCGTAAGCGCAGGTTCTTCTTCTCGTATGGTGAGATGAATGACACTGCAAGAAAACATCGATTCATGACGAAGAAGATACATGTGGCCAGACTCCAGGGTAAGTATGATTTCCCTTTCTCCGTGTGCTATGCAAGGAATCATATAATGAAACGAAGCTTGAAGAGATACTAGGCTTAGACGTCGACGACGACGATGATGAGGGGGAATCATTATGAGCAATGCTCTATGCCGAGTTACTATACAAAATACCAATTAGCCCGAAGAAGGATTTCCTTTTCCGATCGCCGATTAACTCTGATCCGAAGGAACAAGAAGGATGTGCAGAGTAGAGGAATAGGCATTCGGAGAGATATAAAAACGAAAGCCCTGATACATCATAGGAGGAATGCTGTTAATTTTACTCGCTGCGCCGGCATGTGGTTAATTTTATGCGGTGATTAAAGGTGTGCAAAACCGTATAGAATGGCATTTGTGTATCTTGCAAATAGATTTTCTCTGAATCTCTTTTCTTGTTCAAATCCGTTTTTTACATGAAGCCCCTTACAGTCGTCGCTTTAGTGATTAGGAAATAAGCTTTATGTAAATTAAATTACTTGCGTGAGATAAGTAGTTTGCAGTACCTATTTAGTAAAATTCAATTCACGATAATGTTTACCGATTTTTCCTTTTGCATTTTTTTATAAGTAAAATCAAAACTGTATCAACTCAGCCAAAATTTGGTATACATCTACTTAACAGCTTAAATGTATATTCTTAATATAATTGATATACCTACATATTATCAAAAAAAATATGATTTTTAATCACACAAAAATATGAAAATATAAAGGGTGTTTTTTCTTAGACGTGTAGTTTTCAATCTGGCAATACTTTTTTCGGAGTTGGTCTTTTTGACAGCTGTCACTTGATTTATGCTCAATTTGGCTTGCCATTTCATAATTAATAGACTTAGGCCTGAACAACGTTTGCAAGTCGTGCAAATTTATTACACGACGCATTGCGCGCTGCATCCAATACTCGGTCGACATATTCGCTCAGGAATTTTTTCGAGCCAGCCGCAGCGTCCACTTGCTCGAAATCATTTTGAAAACATAATGGCAAACACTTATCATTCTAATAAAGCTAAATTCTTGGCCATAATATTAAATTATAAACGTTTTATTTCTTCCTGGAAACACCATGTCTAAAAAAAAACACCCTTCATTAAAACATAGTCGGATTGCAAAAAAAAGACAATTAAAACTTTAAGTCATTTTCGAGAAAGGAACTAATTTTAATGAAATAAGAAAATGGGAACACTGAAAACATTGAATTCAGTAAAATTAGGTATTCTCCATATCCGTTCATGGGAAAATTTTAGAGAGTTCTGTAGAAACAGACTTAAGTTGGCTGTTTTCATTTGAGGGGTATATCGAATCGGGGTAGGCAATAATAAGTATTCGCTTATTGTTGCTTCCATTGAAAGTTATGATTTCTGACTTTATGACGACTAACCAAAATACGGGTTTTATTTATATTATAATCCTAGTTTACAAATTGGGGTTCGCGCGAATATTTATAACTTTTTTTCAAATCATTTTTTCGATCGAAAACTGTGGGGTTCATTTATTCGTTCATTTTGCTTGACTTTGTGATTTTTTACTTGCGATTATAGGTACTATAAGACAAGTTATGGATTTGTGCAGAAAAAAAAATTTGAGATAACAATCAAACATGACATTACGATGATGGAGGAATCGAAAAAAGTGGGTCTGGAAATTCCGTCCGTCTGTCTGTCTGTCTGTATGTCTGTTTGCGCCTCTAAAGCCTGAACGGATGGGCCGATTTGCTTCAAATTTGGTATTTAGGACTTATTTGGCCCTCCCTCGGAACATATTTTTAATTTTTGCTCTAGGCCCAAAAATAACGGCACCTGCCATACAATCCTAAAGAAAAAAAATTGATTTTCTCAAAAACGGCTCTAATGATTTTGATAAAACTTTCAGAATGCTCTTTTTGTGAGACAATCTATCTTTTGGTTAGAAAAGATTTTTCGAAATTTTTCTTATAACGGTACCTCTCATAGAACCAATATTTTCAAATTGAATTTTCTCGAAAACTATACATCAGATTTCAATAAAATTTTGAGCACAGGAAGTCATTCATAATTTTTATTAATATGGCATTTCAAAATTTTTAAAAACTTTTTTTTTTTGATTTTTTATAATTTTTTCAAAAAAATTTTTGGTTTTCGAAATATGTTGGAAACGGGTATATTGATTTTTTTTAACATAATTTTTTCGGATGTAAACTATTTATTGCCATATATTTACATACTCCAATAAATTTCAAAATATGTTTTGGAAAAGTTTTTCAAAAATAACCTTTTTAAAAAAAAACTGGTCGAACGATTTTCAATATTTTTTTTTCCTAGATTGACATATAGCTTTGGAATTTTATTGCATACCTAATTTTATCGGAAAAACTCTTAAACAAATTTAAAAAACAAAAGAATTTTCGAAATTATTTTAATTTTTTTTTTAATATCCATATATGCAGCCACTAAGCAATTGCTTATTATAAGAGCAAGTTCGTGCGACCCAGTCGTGCATTTTATTTTTTTAAGAAGGCTGAGGTAAGCTCGTCGATGTCCAGGGTTGTTCCCAAAGAAAGCAAAAGCTCAGGGTTGAAGATGTCTTGAACTTCAAAATAACACTATTTTTATTTATCGAAATTTGTCTGGTTATTTCATATATATGTACTTACTTAATGATAAACTTATAATTAAAGATAACGATTCATTTTATTTTAAAGCTTAAGAACTAGGTATGTGGAGTTCCGAGAAAAAGTCCACGAAAGTAAACGTTTTCTTCAAACTAGGTCTGGTGATTCTTACAGGAGCAGCAATACCACGACAATAAACGGTGGTCTGTAGTCCGTATATAGTTTCCTCTAAGGGTGGCCACACGCCGCAACTCCGTTTACTTTAACAAATTAACTGTGGCACTCTTTGTTGAAACCACAGTTTCCTCACATCAAGGCTATTCAATTCATAAACGAAAAAGTCATTGATCGTGGTTGAATTCTTGACCGAGCTGGATTTTTTAAGCGAGCAAACTAAGATCTTTCCCCAAAATTTTCCATGATGGCGAATGTACTCGTTCGAGTCTATCTTGATGCTGCGCTCTACAGCAGCAATCGCTTCTAAGGTACGCACTGTATACGACTTCTTAGATGAGTATTTCATTAAAAGTAAACGCGGGCCGAAATCGTTTTATCGTTAATCGAATGCGTTTTATGCACAGAACCATGTTTTCCGAAATAAATTTGCATGCGTTGTTCAGGCGTCAGGCAATTCATGATGAAATGGCAAACCATTTCCTTCATTCCTTCGAAATCTTTTTCATAATTCATCGATTTTTGTAATTGGTTAGATTTTTTTTTATTTCCATAATCATTTTTTTGGAATTTGAAAAGCTGCTCCTAAGTATTATTATTTCTGAGGTATACTGCTGGAACACAATAGAAAAACGCAGCCGGAACCGCAGCCGCAACCGTACCGCATGCCGTACGTACCTAATTAGAAGTGCCCACAATGGAGTCGTACGTACTCCACGTTTTTTTACAATTTCCACTGAGAAACATACATATATATGAATATAAAAGATGATAAAACATATATCGCATCATGTATAGTCTTTTCAATAAATTTTTAATTACCTGACCTAATTTCTAAAAGGATTTTATTAGCACGTTGCTCTTTTTTTTTGTATGGAATGTCAAAAATACGCACGTATTTATTAAAAGTTGGCCAACTCGTCCGTCGCGGTTTGCGGCTGCGGTTGCGGATCCGTCTCGTTGTGTTCACAACATTGAATTCGTGTGTATTCAATATTTTGACATGCGATACGGCTGCGGCTGCGGTTCCGGCTCCGGCTCCATTGTGTTCCAGCAGTTAAACGTATTATTTTTTGACAAACATTCACAGTGACTAATGTTTGTGATGCTGTGGTCAGAAATATGTTTTGAAATTTCTACTTTCAAAAGGATAAAAATAAGTTTAAAACTTTTTTTAAAGTTTGGAACTGGGATTCCCATCATATCCAATGAAAAAGCATACATATTTTTTAATTGCACTATAGGACTGGGCAAGTATTGGGGTTTCCTTCAGAAAAAAAATTCGAGGTTTGATCATACATGACATTACAATGATAAGTGTGAGATGCTTTTTAGCTTATGCTTATGCATCGGGTCCAGGGTCTAAATAAAGAAGCACAAACTTTAATTTATTGAAGGTTGTTTTATTCAATTCTTAACACTAGTTCTAATACAATTTTAAATGTATTTTATTCTATAGTTCTGGCATTTTATTTTATATAAATCCAAGTATATGTAATGGGTTGGTATTCTACTTTATATACATAAATCAAAGAATATAGAGAAGGAGTTCGGGTTTTCTATTTTATACAAATTCAAGCGAATAATCTGGTAACTTACAATAATCTTAATCAAATTTGACCTGAGATAGCAGGGTCCACTAAGCTCACGGCTGAGATAGCAGCGGACACTATAGGCTCACGGCTGAGATAGCAGCGGACACTATTAGGTCACGGCTAAGATAGCAGCGGACACTATAAGCTCACGGCTGAGATAGCAGCGGACACTATAGGCTCAGGGCTGAGATATCAGTGGACACTATAGGCTACGACAGAGATAGCAGCGGACACTATAGGCTCACGACTGAGATAGCAGCGGACACTATAAGCTCACGGCTGAGATAGCAGCGGACACTATAAGCTCACGGCTGAGATAGCAGCGGACACTATGGGCTCACGGCTGAGATAGCAGCGGACACTATAGGCTCACGACTGAGATAGCAGCTGACACTATAAGCTCACGGCTGAGATAGTAGCGGACCGGACACTATTTAAAAAAAACCTGGAAGCCCACGTCAACTCTGGGATCGAGGTCTTGTCAAAAGAATGAGAGTTCGGCGGTGTACTCGGGATTGGTACTTTGTCTACGGTCGGCGTACTCTGATTTTGATCAATTCATTTCGGTCTCTTATGATTATTTTAGGAAGAAGTTAGTGTGAATTATAAGGGAAGAAACGAAATTAAATGAAAAATTCCATTTTGTGCTGGCATACACATACACTCATTTGTGTTGCTGACCTTGGTTGTTTTTAAGGTTTAAGGTGATGACTTTATATTATGCGGCGGGGAATTGCTTGTTTGCAATTTGTTATGTGGCGGTGGGGCGAAGTATAATGCTTCGTCGTACAGTGGTGCGGCGGTGGACTGGTTGTCATCGGAATTGCTTGTATGCAATTATGCGGCGGTGGGGGCGAAGTATAATGCATCGTCATATCGTGATACGGGTTTCTTATTTTGTTTTAGCCCGGGTCAAACTGGTACCTACCTTTGAAGTGAGTTTTTTTCATTTTGGATTTGCTCGGAACTCTTACGGTTTTGATTGAACTCAAAATTTAACGAACCTAGGGAATTTTTGATAATACAAGGAGATGTTCAGTTTCGGTCAACCTTTTTATCATTTTTCTTCTAATTTGCTTATAAAAGACGTTTTTAAGCAGTTTTAGTGGTGGGCTAAAAAATCAAAACAGCTATTTTTCAAAAAGTCATAAGTTGCCAATAGGATGGCATTATACATTTTGCAGTTACTCCTCTTCAAACCCCATTCACGGTATAGGAAAAAATCCCATCTAGCATCTTATATACGCTCTCCTTACCTGTAAACTAGTCCGATAGATGAAACTAGTGTGTGCTGTAATAATTTGCTTAAAATATCCTCTAAAACAAAGAGACAAAGTTTTTTGAAAATCGATAAATATCTCTCATTTTATTCATTTGGCGGCCCTAAAAAGAGCCGTTTTTTGTTTTGTGTAATATTTTTTTTTATTATTTTTGTTTTAAACATTTCTTTTATTTTGTTGTTTTTGTAAAAAGAATTTTTCATCTGATCATCTTCCATTGTAGTTGTATTGTCATTTCCAGAAACAGCATACAAAGCAGCAAACTAAAGCCTTATTAAAAGCTTTTCTTTAATACTGCATGCTGCTCATCATCTTTAAGCCAGGCATTTATGAAAACCTTTTTTGGCTTTTATTAAGTGTCAATCCAGTTAAAATTCATTGTTTTCAATCAATCAAAGAAAAAAAAATCAATTTCTGCGCAGTGAACCTAAAGGGTGTGTGTCCTGTCTTCAAACCATTTTTATACCTTTAGAATGGTTTCATGGCGCAGCATTATTTTACCCAGTGACACAATTTTATCTTGGTCTTGCGTCCTGCATACTTCACAGCGAACGCCAAACGTCGCTTCATTTTTGCGGACTATGTGTAGTCGCAGATGATGCTGAAGAATCTAACCCATCGTGCATGGGTTTCTTCTTCAGAATACTCAAATCGTTTACGTTTTCCAGGAAGCTTTTATGAGCCGAAAAGACCTTAACGCTATCAAAATCCTTCTTCAATTCTTCGATGTCACGCTTTTGTTTGGCACGGCGATTTTGAAACCACGTTATCACCTGAAAAGATATAAGAAAGACAAAAATTATTAGTGAATTGAATAAACTGTCTTAGAGGAATAAATATGGTTACTGAGCATACAGAAAACAAATTGGTAAATTGTGACTTAAAACAGATTTTGAAAGAATCTCACGGCCTATTACGGACACACTCAACCATTACTATGTTTGTGTTGATACTCTTCAGGAATGGAAGAGGACTATAAATTTAATGCCAGATCCGATCGGTTTAGGGATGCACATGCACAACCTCGCAAGAGGCAGTACTCCGGAAAATGTTTAGGATAACCACCCAAATACGATGGTATGATACGAGTATGTCTATTGGGAGTAGAATTATGCAATGTTTTCCGTTGAAGGTGCTTCCTTTGAATGCGCAGCAGCAAGTACAAGAAATGGATATTCCGTCACCAATCGACTATCGACTGACTATGGCGATTGATGCCACTGCCATCGTACTGCCCATTAAAGGCACGGAACATAATGGATAGTGTATGACTGCAACGATGATAATGCTGATTACGGACCAATAAAATACAGACCGCCAACTCACGGTATATGGTCTCTCTTTTTGCCAACAAGCTGAGAATCAGCTGATATGCCATTTATTTTGAGAGTGTGTATTCACAGATACGAGAAAATATTTCGAGGGTGTTTCAGGCAAGAGGAGTACGAGTTGATGGTCCGTATTGGTCTGTGATGCTGATGATATGTGTTCTCTGGAAAGTGATATCAACGTACGGGATAAGATGTGTAAATCTCTGTTATATGAATGAATAGGCCATGGTTTTTTTTGGAGCTTATGGCAAAAGGATGAAAGTCATGAGAGATACCATGCACGACATATCGGTACATGGTATACAGTTTACAAATCAAAGTCAACCGTCTTAGACTAAGTAAAGTCTCAGAAAACAAAACAACAGGTTGCCTCAGGAAGACCATGAATATAGTGAGTACCTACTTATTCCTAAAACCTTTGTCACGACTGGGACCGGACTTAAAAAGAAGAAGATGGTCCATGTTGCCAGAGCAGAACCCCGATTTATAGAAACACTTTTCTGTAATAGTCGAGGATTGTTTAATAGAATTTGGGATGAGCTTTTAGTGAGAAGAAAAGCATTTGATGGCTGGGTGCTGTGTGAATAGGGCCAGGCTCTGATTTGTATCAACTTGGTGAAGCACAGTGTTACAACGTTCTCATACCCTTCAATCGTTCTTATTTTATCTCCTAGTGGCAGCCATCGGGTACTGGTCTTTTCCACCCGGACTGCCGAACTAATAAGCGCGAGAGTTGAACGACGAAAAATAGCAACACTTTAATTGCAGTGCCAGAACGGCTTCTCTCTTTTTGGTTTGGGTCGCAGTTAACCAATCAGTTTGGTAGGCACCCCAATGAACTACTTTAATATTTTTGGAGCTTAGGTCACTGGGTACTTTCAGTATTAGTCTGGGTAGTTAAATAAAGAATGTAGCGGATGAGCCCTCAAAGGGCCAATGGTAGCTTTCGCATCCCAGTAGTGGGTTACTGACTGTATGGATTTCTCCAGCTACTTCTGTCAAATGAAAGAGGGCCTGGTCTCCCAGGTTAGGGGTTGTGCGTCGGCCAGTGATTATCCTAAATTTTGCAGTATTTCAGTGTAGGCAGAGCTATTGATCTTCAAAACTTCAAAGAATTTTTAATAAAATTAAATTCCAGCTGAAATACCATGTTTCTCTGCTACCAGACAAAAGCTAGATAGATACTATGTATATTGATTCAATAAATCCACTGTACTTGTCAAATCTTTGAAAAATTCAAACATCTTACAATTTTTTTTCTGTAAGTTTTATCAGCCAAATTTTCACATTCATGTATGTCTTCTAAAATTTTTAAAGAGTTCATAAAATTTCAAAAAAATGTGCTTAGATTTTGTTTCTATTCGTGTAATATTTTATCTAAATAATGCCCTGAGTTTCTAGAGTGCTTTTATCAAATTAATATATCTTCTAACATGATTTTTGATTGAAAGAGTCGGCTCTTCAAAACCACTTATAGGCTCCACAAAAAAAGATAGTTAGGTATAGTTTTTAACACAAAAAATCAATTCGGCACCCACCTGAGCGTTAGATAGTCCCAATGCAGCCGCTATTTCATCCCGATCCGCAGGTGACAGATACTTCTGATACAAAAACCGTTTCTCCAGTTCAAATATTTGATGATTAGTAAATGCCGTGCGAGACTTTCGCTTCTTCTTTGGCTGTGGGCGATTTGAAAAAAGATCCAAATGGGATTTATCTAAAAAAAAAGAAAGAAAATCTTAAGTAAGTTACTTGTTTTCAAGCCTATAATTCTTTTCTAATATAAAAAAGATACAGAAGCACCTAGGACACCCAAAAAGCAAAAAGTTATCAAACTTAAAATTCGATAGGAATTTATTGCCTACATTACTCGTGCGCACAGTTTGCCTGGCGGCCGCGGCGCTGCTCAGAGCGGCGGCGTCATCAGTGGCACAAGAAATGAAACAAAAAAAGAATAACTTTAAATTAAAAATTTAAATAAGTATCTCGAGATAACAATAGACAGTAGCCACTTAACTCTGGGCCATATATATGCTTCTCCTGTCTTAATGGCCAATCAATAAAAACCACCACAAAATAATAATAAAATAAAATTGACTTGAGTTTGTTGAAAAAAAAAAGAAATTTAAATATCCAAGCCATCAATTCTGGTACTAATGATCCAAAACAATGGTCAGATACTCCATAGAGATAGCGAAGAACGTGCGTTTTTGAGGTCAAAAAGTATAACCAAACGCTAAAATTGGACGAACGAGATTTTTGAGAGTGAATTTTTTGTTTTTCTAAAATGTTAGACCGCAACGACAAAAAGACCAAAAAAGAGATATGAATGCCAATAAAATTAATTAATTACCAATTGATTGGACCAAACCCGGCATCTGAAGTATATGTGTGTGCGCTGTGCGGTGGTGACAAGTTGTTCGTCTAAAAGCCTTTATAATTTTTTGAGTGCGTAAATTAGATGGGGGCATTAGAATCCAATAAAAAATTCAAACCAATATGTTCGATTTTAATTTATTTTTATTACTTAGCGAGAAAAAAAACGAGAAGCTGAATTTCTTCTTGTTTGACAATTTTTGTATTCCTTCCAAAAAAAATACAACAGACTTTGAATCGATCTTTTGTTTGTATCTTTTTTCGTACCTTAAGGTATATATGTATGTTAGTATCTGCATCGAATTATAAAAAAATTTATATTCATAATTCGATTTATAAGCGTTTAAAATCCAATTCGAAGGAAAAGATATTATATCTTAAGGTCTTTAAAAGGGTATCAGTATAGACCTCAGAACCGGAGATAAATACCGAAGAGCATATAATACCCAGGCGAGGCGGTGTGTTTTCTTTGATCTCTTCTTTCTTGTATCACCTTTGTATATTCGTGTGCAAAGAAGCCAAAATGTATAATAAATTTGATAATAAGATATTTTATACAAGGTGTGAAATATAGTTTCTATTTCTATAAACATAAATACTAAGGCAAGAAGCAGATGAAGAACAGGTCGAGCCTAATGGGTTTCTTTGATTTCTAAGTTGTTAGATTTTTGTTAATTTTTTTTTTTACTTTGGTATTTCGTAGATTTATGCGATGGTGAAGAAGATACGCGTATTTAAATATTTTTTTGTTTTTGTATTTCTTATACAATTATACAATATTAATTAGAAAAACAGATTTATCAACGTGACAGGTGTTTTATTAAAAATTGAAGAATATTTATTATAAAATGGACAAGCTGGAGGATGAGATTGATTGAAAGATCATTTTATTGGCACGGGAGACCTTACAAAAGCTGATGGGTAAAGTGATCTTTGGTTTAAAATTCAGAAGCAATATTAGTGAAATCGCTTGGAGGGAAAGTTCGATATCCATCAAAAAGATTGAGGTTCTTCATTGCCTTTAGTTTGATGTTTGAACTTGTAGGCCAATGGCTTATTTTTTTGAAATAGAAACTTAAAAGTTAAAGGGTCAAACACATAATATATAACTAAAATACATTTTACTTAAAGTGGGAGTGAATGTATGTATTAAAAATGAGTTTCATTGAATAAAAAACTACAAAAATAGTGATTTATAGTTTTAAGGAGGTTTTTGTATTAAATTTTATACTCGCAGTTTAAGGCAACTGCTTGCCGAATTTACAAGGTTTATAGGTTTCATTCAAATGATGAAAAAGTAGGCCATGTTCCAAAATCAGTCATGTGAATGCTTTCTTACATTTATACCGAGGTTCTGGGAAAGCTTGTGTAACGTTTGCAATAATATAAGATAATGAGCTATCCAAAAATCCTTCTAAGATATTCGTAGTTCGGATTCCGAATTATGTATCATAGCTTCCATCGTACAAAAACAATACGATACTCTGAGTTTCGAAAATCAGTTTCCTTAGCCTCCAAATGAATAGAAAGTCAGACCAATTTTCCTTGAACAATTATTTTCAAACTCCAAGTAGTTTGTTTTTAATAAATAGAAATTGTTCAATCGCACTGCATTAGAAAGGTCGTTATAAATATGAAGAATAATAAAGGCCCAGAAATAAAACCTTGTGGTACACCAATATGTAAGATTAATGGCTCTGATTCTGCTTGGCGAATCTTGACTTTTTGGCAGCGATTGCACAGATATATCTTAACCAGATGCACAGATGTATCATGCAAGCCAACATTTCATGGTATATATTCTGTCAAAAACCTTTGAGAAATCTAGCAGATAGAGAGCATTTACGTTGTTCAAATCGTATTCACATCTAATATCTTTAAGTAGATACTGTTTTCAATACAGTTTGGCAGCTGTGATTCGCAAGTTCTTTTAACAAATCTTTTCTGAAAATCAATTTTCAGCTGACTTCAGCACATCCCGATAAGCTGAAAAGAAGGGTTTTGCTTGGCAAAGCTGTTTTGTAATGATTCCTATTAACACAACCTAGAGCAATATTTGAAAAATGCATGAAAAAAAAATTCCTTCTTTAGTTTGCATCACAAAGTTTTTATCTGAAAAGTTGAAATTGATTCTGCAGATTTCTTACCTTACAGATTGAAAGACCCAATATGTGAACTACCAAGGAAATTTAAAAATTCCAATAATGAAACAAAAATAAGACAAATGATAAACGGAGTTCAAAAAGATACCAATTTATAAGTGTAGGTTAGGGCGGGGCTAGTTGGACCAAGGGGCAAGTTGGACCACGCGAATTTTCGAGAAACTAAAGGCACTACAAAAACGTTATAATACACGAACAAATCGTGTTTTCTGAGCAAAATCTTCCATGTCTGTTTTAGTTGCATTATGTCTTCAGCGCCCCTATAGGAGCAAGTTCGACCACTTGGACTTGCTCCATAAACCCTAGCATTTTTTTTTTAATTTTGCTTGATGACCTCCAGTGGGTCAACTAGCCCCAGTACCGGGGTAAGTTGACCAGTACTATGGGGTGAGTTGACTATGCCACATTTTTGAGCGTTTGGTATATGATACTGAATTAAAAAAATTATGAAAACAGATTTGTTAAATTCACATTATTGACATTTTATATCAATTCTTTGTATTCTACGCATTATAAGAACATTTCTTTTTATATATTAATCCAAGGTAAGCAATTCAGTACTTTTTCCCTGTATTAATCTGCACGCCCGCTCCATAAGACTTAGTTCTGTACTGGCATTTAATGGCAGTTTTTCGGTAACGAGAAACAAAATTCTCGGCTAGATACGTAAAATGCATCGAAAAACGCAAAATTAAAGAGAAAAAAAAATTTACTTTCGGATGAAAAAAAAGTTTTTTTCTTAATATCTCCGAAAATACGTCTTCTAGTGGTGAAAGACAAAGTGAGACTAAGCTCGCAGCTGCGGTTAATGCAATAACAGGAACAAGCATGCATACAACTGTGTTGTTTTAAAGTTATTGGCAGTTAGTCTACATGCCCCTGGAGTCAACTAGCTCCGGTCTCCCCTATATCGAATAGTATGGTAACTATGGGACTTCAAGTAAAAAGTGATTCATCTGACCTCATTCTACCCTACTTTACTTTATAATTAGAATTTGCCTCTAAAAAAACGCTCTTTTAATTTTCATTTTCGCATATAATTTTGTCAATGCAAAGCAGTAGTTTGAAATCCAGATTTTTCTTAGTAAATTAATTTATTTTGCTTTAAAACTCATTAATATGAAAACACCCTTGTTTTTGCTTCTTCTGAAAAGTCAGAAGTATGCTTAGATAAAATAATTACAATTCTGCCAACAGTTTAAACAATCATTTAGCTACTTCTCATCCAATTAACCACATCATTCTTGTGCACATGTAGGTAGTAGGTACCCGCATAAAGGTTAGCAATCAACATTCACATTTGATAATTAAAATCGAATTTCCTGTCTTATTCTCTTTGTTAACACTTCTCAGAGTTTGCTTGATTTTTTTTTAATTAATCTATTATTTCCATCAATTAGCATTTGACATTTGCATTGAATTACCATAAAATATACAACTGTGTTGTTCATACATCATAAAAATCTAAAATAATAATTCTACAAGGCAGGAGTCACTAATTTGTCAACAAGCACATTTTTTAATTGTCTCGATTTTTTGTTCTAAATAAACTGAAAACAATTAAATTTGATTAATGAGTGTCGAACCTTGTGACATGATCCCCGTATATAGTGACTGGACCACTGAACAGAAGCAATAAAGTGACACGTTGTTATAACAACTAACAAGATACAATAGACGCGTAGTCCGATATTTGCATTAGGACGACGACAAACGGACGACCGACGCGACGCTCGCCATAATATATATATGCCATTTCATTACCTTGTCGTTATGGATTGTCATTGTTCGCGCCAGGTTCGACGGCCATAAATCAGTTACGTTTATTGTGTGTGGTTATTAAATGTTCATTTCCATCAATAATTAGAATCCGGAGTATTATTCATTTTGATACCACATGAAGGTACAACCGCCTGATTAATTCGAAACAGCTTAAGCTCTCCAATTACGACACACACAGTCATAGGTCTGAGTGGCAATCGCACAAAAGATACTTTTCGAGTCAGGTTTTGAGATACTTCTGAGACAGCAACGCGATGACGATGAAATCGCCTCGG
Organism: Platycheirus albimanus; assembly: GCA_916050605.2. Lineage (NCBI taxonomy): Eukaryota > Metazoa > Arthropoda > Insecta > Diptera > Syrphidae > Platycheirus > Platycheirus albimanus. The sequence goes on along the minus strand of OU696696.1, from coordinate 12,880,799 downwards.
TTGAGAAATAATATAAATCGCGTAACTGATCAGCATTAGCAGTCCGATTGTACGTAAGTATTTCATTTTTTTCTCTCTCAGCAGTTTGTTAATTAGCAAACGATGCTATAAGTTTAATTTTAGATTTTTTTTTCTGCCTCACAATCAGAATATTTTATTTGATTTATTATGGTGCCACACATGAGTGGTCACACTGTCTGATAAATTCGAATTTCTTATGACAGATGCACCGGTTTAAAATTCAATATTTTCCATCATTCCGTCATTAAACATTTAAATTCATTTTCTGAAATATAAATATCAACAGCATCACCAAAAAGCAATAAAATTTCACCTCAATATGCATTTTTTTATTCCTTGGAACACAATTTTGAGCGCAAACGATTAATGAACTCTTCACAACTCATTATACACGACGAATGACAAACCCAACAAATTAATGACAGAAAGCCTTCATATAAATTTTATTTTTATAATTATTTTTCCCCGCATCAGATGTAAGATCATTTGCCTTGCTGCCTTGCAATACATGACAAACAAATTCACAGCTCGCGCTCCTTTTGCCCATGATGGTGTTCCAGATTCAATTGATGATATTCATATAGTAATATGTATTCATACGGGATTGCCTGCATTCAGGTTCTGGGAATTCTGGGAATCGTATATCAATCAGTGAAGAGGGACTCCAACGATCATATCATTTACATATTTGTCATCGAGTGGCTTGAGTGTTAACGCATTGCTATATTTATCACACAGCATAATGTTGCTGCAACATGTTTGCATATTGATGTTTTGTTTGTCATCAAAGCAATTAGATTTTTGAAAGTTTATTTTTGAACGGAAAAATTATTTTTTTTGTGTGTTTTGGATACCCAACTGTGGAACATGGAATCATAGGTTTTCATTTTATGAGGGTGTTAGCCAGAGAAGTTTTATTTAACTCATGAAGTCAGAATGAGTGTGTTAATAACGAGATTAAGTAATGAATTTGTACAAAATGTATCTTTATTTAATTAAGGTGCGATGAGATTTTATTATTTGAGAATAAGTTGATTTTAAGGCCCATAGATTATTTTAACAATTCAAGATTTAGGCAGACTAAATTCGCATATTTGTCAAATTTGTTCAAAAATCGCCTCCTACGAAAAAATGGCAAAGAAACAGTATACTTACTAGTAGTTTAGACTTTCCCTAAGTTCAGAAGTATTTTAAATGATTAGAAAGAAGTTAGCGCAGTGATATCTATAAACTAAAGCCGAACAAGGTTGCTGGAGCGGATGGCCTTCCAGCCGAACCCTTAAAAGCAGTGTAAGATGACTTAGTAAGGATCATATAACAACTCATATGTACAATCTGGTCGGATGAAAGTAGACCTGACATTTAACCTCAACATCGTTTGCCCTATCCACTATTTAGTGCGTGAACTGATTGGCCCCTATCAGTGTGGTTCTAGGCCAGAAAAGTCAACATCGACCGAATTTTCATACTTCGATAGATTTTAGAAAAGACCCAAGAATTCCAGATCGATACTCACCACCACTTAATTGATTTTCAAGTCACCTATGACAGGGTGAATAGGACGAGTTATACGAAGCCATTGCATTTACAAACTATAGTATTCCCAATTGAGGTTCGCCATCTATCGACAAAAAACTAAGCTCTAGAATACCATGGGAAGCAACAACAACAATTTCCACCATTTTAATTGTTGTTGTTGCTTCCCATGGAAATCTAGAGCTTAGTTTTTCGTCGATAGATGGCGCACCTCAAGTGGTAGTACTATAGTTTATATATACAATGACGAAGCTATATGTCACTGCTCGGTATCCCTGCTTACTCGTTCGATCAAGTAGGATAACTATTGGCAACTTGCACTGCTCCGTAAATGTTGGTATAAGAACATCACTGGCTGTTTTTACTTCGAGGAAGGCTAAAGACCCACTGTCATGTTATTCTTCAACATCCTTCTTTACGCAATCGTACACAACTCGCATGCGAATACAAGCGATACGAGGTTTTTATAGATCCGTTCAATTACTTGGCTGTGCTCATGATATTGACAACATCGGCGGCAAACGAAGGCGGCGAGAATGGGTCTTTCTGTTAATAAAGATAAATCAATGCTGTTCTGGGGTGCAGAAAATGATCAGGCTTAAAGTAAACGTCACGCTTTGTCAGATATAACCTTGAAGTAGTCAAAAAATTTGTCTATTTGGGCTTCGCTATAACCTCTCAAAATAATCTTTACTGAGAGTTCAGACGACGAATTACTCTTGCCAACCACAGTTCCTTCGGGCTTAGAATAAAGCAGCAGCATAGTCCTCTATCCAAGAACCAATTAAACACTACAAGACCTTATAATCATCCCAGTACTGCTGTATATGGGGTAGAAGAGTGGACCCTGACACAATCGTGGCACCATCAAGTGGGCGAAGATCTCAATCTACTTCTCGAGCATACCTGGGTGCAAAGGGCTAGGAAAGGGACTATCTGGCCAGGTATGTTGCTTAAGGCCTTTGTTCACAATGTAATTTCTGCCCCACCTTCAATAAGTGAGTTAGTGTCCTGTCTAATCTTCTTCAAAAAATGGCAATTTTTATTGTTTTAGAACCAGTTTTTAAAGTTAATTCGATATTCGACTTAAAAATGGTTTGTTTTGAAAATTTCAAACATCACCTAAAGGATGGTAAAAAACCTACAAGCTTGAGCCAATGTAAACTATTGTTTAATTGATTTTTTGGTACATGCATTAATTGTCGCACGAACAGCTTTATAGAGAGCCAAAGCCTAGTGCCTAACCAATCCTGTATGAGCAACGTGTACATACAACGTGTTGATACTTTTTAGGAAAGGGAGAGGACTTACGATTTACCGCCAGATCCGAACGGATAGTAGAGGTGCACTTTACTCGATAAGATTCAGTAGGTTATCGCCAAATCAGGGAACGAACCTAGAACCCAGGTCGGCGTGGGTCGTTGTAGTCCGACACATTATCCCACAATACACTACTGTATTACCTGATGGTATAAAACTTTAAAGTCTTAGGTATAGAACTAAATATGAACAGAGCTGATCTTATAGACGTAAGGCGAATAACGTTAGACCAGACACCCACTATGGATGATTCTTGATCCGAATCAATTTAGTTGCCCAAAGTTTTAACAAACCCGTATGACTGATTGTATACTAAAGGGGTTTTTTTTTTAGAATTGTGGTTTTCAAGAAGAATTTAGCTAAGAATTTAGCTTTATTTTAAAGATATAATGGTTTGTCATTATGTTTGAAAATGATTTCGGGCAAGTGGCTGCCGCGACTGGCTCGAATAAATTCCTGGTCGATTATGTCGACCGTTGTTCCGGAGTAAGTCTATTCATTATGAAATGGCAAACCAAACCAACTCTGAAAAATATATTGCCAGATTGAAAACCACACGTCTAAAAAAACCCTTTACTACTTTAAGTTTTTCTTCTACAAAATCGAATCCCTTTTTCTCTTAAATTAGAGACCTTGATCAGATTTCTTTAGAAGATGAGTTAAGAATCTTAAATAGTCATGAAAGACTTTTAAAGACAACCGGGCATATTCATAGACGATGTTTAAGCTGTTGCTAAGAAAAACTGGAGTTTACCTGATGAAGTTTCCATAAGCTGAACTCCAATGTAGCTTAGCAACAACTTAAACATCATCTATGAATATGCCAAAACATGTCTAGCGCCAATGATCTCAAAACAATTTGACCAACCATACATTGATGGAATAAATGAAAAGCATGATATAAGATTTGAGGTATGAAGGAGGTTTAGGACAATTATAATGGCTATGGTACCTCTCCTATATTTTGTCATCCTTAAATATACTTAAATATCGAATAATAAGATTACGAGTCACTTCAATGCCTTTAATTATGATTTAAAGCAATTTAGTGATGAATCATGTTGATTTTAATTTTCATATGAGCAGATTAACTTTAAAAAATAATTTGCTAATGTACTTTTTAAATTAGCTTGTATTAATTTATTATTTTTATGTATTTAAAATTCGTTAGGTATTAAGTAGTCTATAAGGGTCTGTTACTCTGTTTGATGAAATAAATAAATAAATAAACATTAGTATAGAAATTCGATCCAATGTCAGCCGATATTCCATCACAAGAACTATACAGATTTTATAATGTATAATATTGTAATATTTAAGCCTACCCCAATGTTATTTTATTTGACTATTCTATACCTTGTACCTTCACTTTAAATTCAAGGTTGAATTTTTCCAATTTTTCAATTATCTGCGTCTTTAATGAACAATCTGTTCGTGTGCTTTTTTAATAAACAAGTATTAAAAATAATTTAAACAGTTTGTAAGTATCTATTACCAGACCCATTAGTTACTTAGTTTACTGATTATCCAAATTAATCCGATAGTGGTGCGCTACAGCAATGAGTAGCTGAAATCTGATCAAATAATTAATTTCTAAACGATCTAAGTTCCAACAAGGCAGGAGGAACCTTTTTCAATATATGAGTAAAAAAATAAATCCCCTTGTGCAAATATTGTATCTTATAGCCATCACATGCAAACTGCGTATACGAATATATTAGCAGTTTTGAGCTTATAAAATTAAAACAACCATCAATTAGACATTTTACCTCTTCACTGACCAGACCACATATTGGCGTAGGAACATATTGCTCACGCAACTAATTCAATTAATAAATCGCGTGACACTAAAAAACAATTTACGCTCCAATCAATATTCTGTTAATAGAAAAATTCTTTAACAAATTGCAATTATAGATGGAATATCTTTATAGTTTGTAGATAGATATCCAATAGAGTCCACATAGTCAAGTGAAGTTGCATGAGTTTTCGCAATCGACTTTAGATATACTTTTCACTCATGTTAATTACTCAACAAAATATAATAATTGACATCCAATTAAAAAAAAGAAAAACCATCAATCAAATGGGTTAGAATGTTTATGTTCATAAAGAACAGCGAGCGGTTGCATTTGAGATAAGATACATTTTGTCATAACAACACCTATAGAAGAAAGTTTTCAATGTATGGTCTTGGGCATTCTTTTTTGTATGATTTTAGAGGCAGTTGGAGGTTCTTAAAGGCAGCCAATTATATAAACACTCACCGGTGATCATTAAATGCAGTTCCTCATTACCTACCACTAGTAACGCCCACCCAACGCACACCTTTGGATACAAGATACTTTGTAATAGGCATTTCTGGTATCGGTGTATCTATGATCGGTATGATGCCTGGTTTTTGTTCCTAATGACCTTTTAAATGATTAAATGTTATTACTCAACTAATGAGGCGAAAGTGTATCTATGATGTATTGGTTTATTGTATCTTAGCGATGTGCGAGCGCTACCGAAACAGAAGTCAGGAATTCTTCTGACTAAGACTGTGCCTCACCCGCCTACGCGCCGGCCGCAACGACTGCCAACAAAAAGAAAACAGAATTAAAATCGTGATTTATTGACTCGTTTCGTATCTGTTTTGTGAAAATGGCAAATAAAGTATCTTGCTGTTTTGTATTTTCAATTTTTGACGCCAGTCAAATGGCCCAATAATTAACGTGCGGCTTTAATATGTGCACATTCCTGGCAATTTGTTATAATTAATTTATTTTCATGTCTCATTTTAAATAATTTTAAATTGCATTGTCACCTCTCACACTCACGGTGCGGTGTGGGAATAAATGTTTCTAGATACCTGTTTTTCTGTCCTCAATTTTTTTTTTTGGTTTCCACAACCTCATCAACGATTGTAATTCAAAACATTTAGGAAAGTATTTCTGTAAAAAATTAAAAAAAAAAAAAGACAATGTTCCACAAAAGTCATGTAAGCAATTTGTTTTTAGTTCTCTAAGGACCTTTTTTTCAAACCAAATTAGGGGGAGGTTTGTTTGGTAAACACATGTCAAAAATGACTAAATGATCCCTTTTTGTTTTTTGCTTTCGAAGATAGAATATTTTTTGAATTATTATTACACAAGGGTATACGAGTATAAGGATACTTGAGATTTTATGGGAAATTTTGAAATTTGAGATACGAGCTGGTGTGTCTGCTAAATACCAAAAACAACTTAAAGATAAAAGGCATCTTATTTTTGAAACCACGAGATAGGCATACCTCTAGCCTCTACTTTACTTTTGATAGATCGATTACCTAAAGTACCTTTCAGACAAATGAGTCAGGGTTCAGATGGTCAGTTCAATTTGTTTATTGATTCTTAGAATTAGTTTTTGGGGAATAGATGCCTATATTATTTAAGTGAAAGTAAAAGATAAAGACAATGAAAATTGTGGCTATTAAAAGATATGTTAACATTTCGAAGAATATGAATTTGTATGTAAAATAATATTTTATTGGAATTTTAAGATTGTTTGTTCAGGGAAAAGGTGTACATCATTGTAATGTATAGGCGAGTATATTATATGATAAGGCAGTTGTCAGTGTTGTCCTTTGATAAAAAAAAAAGATACTTAAGATGCATTTCAGTTGATATATTTTTTTTTTGATTATCTATAAGTCCTTACTATCAACCCGATTTAAAAAAATTACAGTAATATCGTTCTAACTCAAAAAGAGTTTATATTTTTAACAATTTATGAGTTGAGATTTCGTTGATAGTCTTTTGACAGGTGAGGTTGAGGCCTTGAATTTGGTGCATACTTTTAACTAAATTGTCGTATTAAGGAATTTTTAAAGGTTTGCTTTCTTGAACGGTTTAATTTCGTTTCTAAAAATTAAAATGAGAGCAATATCTGAATTCCATACAATCATAACAGACAAGGTAACTGGTGATGATAATAGATATCGATAGTGTGAACACATACATACTATATGTTGTCTTGAAGTGGATTGAAATCTTTGAACCTATACTGAAATTTTTAATGAACATTCTCAAAGTAAAGAAAGTTGAACAAGAACTTCGCGAAATTAACCGGTATTGTTTGACTTTTGAATGGTAGACTTAATTGGAAAAATCTTCATTACAATGTACAATACATCTGGCAATACTACAGTGAATATAGTGCTTTGTATTTAATCTAGAGTTACGAGCTCGAGCCTTAGCCTACGCAGCTATTTTTAATATTCCCCAGTTTTAACGTGGAAGAAATAATTATCACTTTAGTCTAAATCCACTGTACCAAACAGTCCTACCCTTTTTTTTTTTGTTCTTTCCTAAACGTTTGCAAAATGTTTATTAACGATAAGTATTATCTTACATCAATAAAAAACAAGACTATATCGTTTTTTTTTTTTTTTTCTATACAAGATGTACCATCAAATCTTATATTTGTATTATGATACGGCACAAGCTTAATTATTAATATCTGTGTCTACCATACCAAGATGAAATAACTTGTAAAGAGTGTGCTTTTTTACAGGTACAGAACTTTAAGTTGGCAGCCATTTTGTCACCTGTCATGTGATTTATCTTTAGTTTTGTTTGAAATATCACCATGAATCGACTGTAGCCTTAAGAAAGCATGACCATTTTGTTCAGCGATGAAACTTATTTTGATGGTTAACTAAGTCAAAAGCAAAACTAGCGCATATGGAGTGCATAATATTCTGAAGCCATTGTTGAGACGTTCCGTTACATGCAGAAAAACCGGCCATAGATGGTTAGAGTCAATGAAGACCGTTACAGAGCAATGACTTTTTTCGTTCCTGAATGAAAACATCTTTATTAAGGGGAGTTGTGTTGTTTCAACAAGATGGCGCGGTGCAACGTATCAAAAAGCGCGGGTCACAATCGGTTTCTTGAAGTAAATTTGCGTTTTAAAACCGCTAGACAATTTTCTGATTGAGTATGTGAAGTCGCTAGTCTACACACTAGTCTTAATGCAATTAATACAATTTAATTGTGATTTAATTCAATTTATTGTTCAATACTTCTTAAGAATTCATATACGTTCTAGAATTTGGTAATCCTAAAATAACGAGTATTCTAGTAAATTACTGGCCCAATATGTCAATAAGATTAATTCGGTACGAATTAATGATTTCAATTTCAAAACTACGAAATACTGTTCTTCTGTAGCAGCTTTGGTATTGGTGTAGCTTATTATTTTTTCTTTTAAAGCGATAGTTATAAGACAAGAAAAAATGTTTTGGAACATAGTTTTAATGAAACAACCGAAATTGATAATAAATGAAAAACTTTTTTTTGCTTTAATTGGAGGAAGTATTTTTGAAATATTATACAAAAAAATAATCATTTAAATGGAGTGTGAATAAATTGAATCGGAATTTTTCTGTTTTTAGGTGATGCTTGCTTCATTTAGTTGTGAGACAATTTTAGTTGAAGACATAGGTTTTTTCAATAAAAGGAATTAAACATTTTGGTATTCTAAACGCCTAAATACTTGAAATTTAAGAATAACATCACAAAACATATATTGTTATAATGAAAGGAACCAGGAGAGGGCTTGAATCAGAACTATAATGGACACACGCGGGGTTAACAAATCATAAGAAAATCAAGCATAATGCTAATTATATTTGGGCCTAAGATTCTACTGAATTACATTCTATATTATGCAACATCCTTGCGTGTGCGGAAATTTCTTGCAGCAATTTGAGGACCTACAATTTTCAGCCGAACACTAATACAAGACTTACTTTTGGTGGAGGAAGTACCTTTTACATTAAAAACTTGTAGGTGCAATCGGACAATCGGGTCTAATATCTCTGTGACTCAGTGGCAAAAGCATATGTTCTAAAAATACGTGGTTGGACCAATTGTATGTTACTGTTGAGCCTATCTGAATTCTTATGTCAATGCATTTTTTATAGCTTTTTTCTGTTGCTCATTTGTACGAGTTCTCAAAGCCTCTTCTGAAGTCCGCACTTAGGTACTGAGCCATTGTACTTCATTGTATGTAATGTTATGTTTTTGACGTAAGGGACACTTTGTGCGTACCTACTTTTTTTTTTACTTCTGTTCTCAACTGAAAAGATCAGTCTCAACAACACCGTACGTCAATTTAACTCCCCACGTTCACGAGACTTTAGTCTTTGTTCTGCATTTTTAAAATTAAGAAGACATAAGATAAGAAATGTGTTGAGGAAGAAGTTACATTGGTACAAATAAATTGGGAGGTTATAATAGGACAAACTAATAGCCTATATAATATGATTGAACTAAGTTAAAAGCAAACACAAGTTTTGAAGCATGAATCTTAGAAGTTTTAGTTAGTAGAAATTAAAATACAAATATTTTGTGTTTATGTAGGTGAAAACGAAGTTGGAAGTTACGTAGACAGTGGATTTCAAAGTAGACTAAAAAACGTATTAAAAGACTGAAAAAGAAAAAAAATGGCGCCCAATGTGAGATCTTTTTTTTTTTAATAATAATAACAATTTAAATACATATATGCCTGTAAGACCAAAGGTCTTTTGAACGCATACTGCACGGCATTAGTTAGAAGGAATAGATAGATATCAAAGATTTTTTCTTGGTAAAATGGATTGAGAACTAGGTGATATTTATCTCAGTAAAATCCCACGGGTGGTGTCCAGTTGAATCTGGGGGAATATTGAAAAATTGCTGCCCAGGCTGGGGCTCGAACCCACCACTTCCACTAGGTTAGCAACTAAGCACTACATCCACTGTACCATTACCACCCTTTTTATAAAATAAATACAAAATGAAGCTTGTAATAAAACCAATTAAGAAAAATATTCAGCTGGTCGCATCAAAGCAAGTTAAAAAGGTAACATACATTTCAAGAAATACCTACAAAAATCATTTTAATCATTGTTTTTACAGCTACTTACTTATCGGTTAGTACTTAGATACTTGTTTTACTTGTAACAAAGTTAACATTTAACAAATCAAAATCTTTCCACTTTGCGATAGGCACCTCAAAACTGATGCTTTCAAAAGCTATTGTCAAACCAGGAAATTTTTCTTACGGTGTTATTCCCTCGCATTATAAATTATATACCTACTTAAAGTCTTGAACTTACCTTCGGATTCATTGAAGTCTTTAGTTGTCATTTGAAAGAGTGCATCCAGGGGAGTTCCATTTGGTTTGGTCTTTCCGTTTGCCGCAGCTTGATTAGCTGCCGATGATGCTGATGAAGATGACGACGAACCCGTTTGCTGTGCACTTCCATGTGACGGCGAATGCCGGTTATGTCCACCGTGGTTCTGTTGATGAGCATCGCCTGACAACCTATTAGCAGCGATTTCCGGCGAACAACAATCACTAGCGGCTGAACTGGATCTTTCGGAACCACTTTCCGACGGTATAATATCCATTCCCATGTGCCTAAGCAGTTGGGCCTGAGCATTAAAGTGCTCTTGCAGCTGACGATGATAGTCCAGTGCCAAACGCTGTTCATAATGCAGCAAAGCTGGTGGAATAAATGGTCTCACAGCTGGAATCGGCCCCAATAAATGATCCCATGGACGGACAATCTGAGTTGCAGGTATCAAAATGGGATGATGAGCTGCTGCCGCTGCAGCAATATCAAGCTGAGGATGTGATGGAAATGCAGCAGCGGCTGCTGCTGCTGCATTTCGAGAACTCTTATCATGGCCGAGAATATCTGCAATCGAGAAACTCTTTACTCCTTCGATGTTGGATTTCTGATGGGTTGTGATCGCCGGCGGCGGAAGAACTACTGGAGCTGGTGGTGGTGGCGCTGGACCAGTTGGACTAACAGACCTTTCCATTTTAAGCTTTTTAAATGGCTGAAAATATTCATCACGAGCTGTCAATTGCAATGGCTGCGAATGATGATGCAGATGATGATGATGCGGCAGTGGACTTGGTGCTCCAACTGATATTTCCGATTCAGCTGGGCTTGGTGGTCGAATATTCGGTGGGCAAAGCATTTTCAAAAATTGTTCTAAATATTCACTAAAGTTAATTATTTCTACAATGCGTATCCCGTTATAAATAAACAAATCACAATTTAAATATATAGCAACTTATCAATCAAAATCAATTAATTATTCGTTATTATATCTATAGATGTCACTAGGAACTAACAAGTATCTCCTTAGCTAAACTATATTCCACTTAGCTTTGGATTAAAAAGCACACAACACAAGTTTTTCTTGTTTAACAACAAGAGTATGAAAAAAAAAAAAGATTTCTTTTTTTTTTCTCAATATCACGTCAAGTTTGAAATATCCACATATGACCTCTCTACACGACGATTCACAATCAACTGTTCTCAACTAGATTGAAGATTGTTAAGCAGCAGCAGTTGCGGCATCGGCAGCAAACACAAGCTAACTAGACAAGTCTGTGATTCCCACTTAGCATTCCATCTCGTTCCCATAACCAGCCGACAGATATATCCGGTTATTCGTACTAACCAATGCGCAAGAGTTAGAGATAGAATACGCTTTGTTGAGTGCCAAACAGAGAAAGCCTCATTGTTAGTTAGGGATTCCTCCTCTTTAACGAAGACCGATGAGACGGCGGACGGCTGGGTATTTTGTAGAACAATGGAAAAAAGGCGTTTTGTATTGGAAATGAGCATCCAGCCAATGGTAGAAGTGGTTGCAAACGCAATGGTGGTTCTGCTTGGGTAATTATGGCGATCATCATCGTAGTTCGTAGTGTTGGCTGTTGGCCCTTCGGTGGAGTTTTTTTTTTGTTGTTGTTGCTTTTTTCCACTTTTTTGTATTTATGGATAGTGGTTCTGAAATTTATAAATGTTTTACTTGAGTAATTTACAATGATATGCGGTGACATAGATAGGTTTCAGAAATTAATTTGATACCGAAAAAAGTGTGTTGAAAATTTAACGAGGGTTATCGTTTTGAATACGGTTCTTCTTCTAGAAAAATTGCGGATAGCTAGGTAGGCTAGGTACCTACCTAACTAGAATTTTAATTTCTTTTCAAAAAAAAAAAAAAAACTCACGGTGAAGTAGGTACATAATAAAAAAAAAAATGATTTTGTGTATTGAAGTTGAAGATAGATTTGTGATAAAAAAGAATCTTTTGTGTTTTAACATTGGGTAGGGATAGTGGTTATGAAAATTCATTATTATTCCCATGAGTTCTTGGTTTTGGTCCGCACTTTAAAATGAAAGCATTAAGGTAAATTCCAAATCTTTTCTAACATCTGCATTTTATGTTTCCACCAATTGATACATAGATAGGAACATTAAATACCTTTTTGTTTGCCTTTTTTCCTCAAATTTTTTCGTTCATCTGTCACATGTCGCAATCGCAATATGGCGGCGCCGATGGCTCGCATGAGCTGACCGTTTGGACGTGCTCTGCGGTATTTGTGTGTTTTGATCAGTGTGTTGATATAAATGTAGTTGTTCACTTGATCGTGATGGACACCGATACAGCTATAGTGAATCAAATAAACTGGTAAACAAGGGATAAACCAAAAATAGTGCAAAATGGCAATAATTCGAAAAAAATTTCACTTGCATCGTTTTTTCATAAGACCACACACTTATGTTTACTGTTCAGAGATGAAGCATTTACTATATTTGAAAATACTAACGCTTTATTTAAGGTATGCATTAGATAGATATAGATATCTTATGTTTTAGTAAGTTAGTAGGATCAACCAACCTTGGATCATTTAAAATTAAAATTTATAGGTAGGGGAGAGTGGGGTAGAAAGTATCACGTTATTCTGAAAATAAGTCAACCAAAGCTTTTTACTAGCTATAATGGGTACTGAAAAGAAAGGTAGGCATACGAAAAAGGTTTTTGGGCAATCAAACATGACATTACGATTAAGCCGAAAAAATATGTACGACAATTCCGTAGGTTTGTCTGTTCGTCAGTCTGTATCTGCACCTACAGTGTAAACGGCTGAACGCAGATTTGATCAAAACTTGGTGCACGGTATTTTTACAACTTTCTACAGATCGCTTCGCGGGATTGGTATTCTAGCTCTTAAACTAACAGATTAATCAGATTTTCTTCACTTGAGGGTTTTCGATGAAACTTATAACCACAGACCAATACAAACCGCTAACTCGTACTCCTCTTGCCTGACACACCCTCGAAATATTTGTTCGTTTCTGCGAATACGTGTACATATCTGTCTGTGCATTTTGTGATGGTATACAGACCATACAGTAAGTTGGCAGTCTGTATCTTATTGGTCTGTGCTTTTAACGTTGAAGAAATTTTAAGAGAGAGAGAGAGTTTTCAAAAGATTTATAAAATTTCAAACAGTCGTACACTTTATTTAAATGTTAAAACCATGTTCCAGCTAAGAGACCGACGTAATTCTGAGAAAGCTTGTTGAGAAAAAATCGGAATAACCCATTTTAACAAAAGTCGTAGGTAAGTATTTCTTCAACTTACCCCGGCTAAGTTGTAACAAGATTTAAAAAGTGTATATTTTTGAAAGATAATGAATACAACTTAATTTTTAGCTTAGCAAAGTAAAAGCTAAAGTTTAAATTATATTATTATTCAAATATTTGTTAAAATAAAAATTCTTTGTTGGCGCAACAACTAAACATTGTGGTAGGTAGACATAATAAAATTATTTACCAATAATACCTGTCATAGGAACAAAAAAAAAAATAGGTTTGAATAAAGATTAGATAGAGGATTCTAAATTTGTGTCGCAGTTAAAAGAAAAAGTAGGTAGGTACTTGTTGTGCTCCCAAATCTTGAATGTTGTCCTATGAACCTTTTTTAAAAGGCCAACTGTAGACTAAGCCACAGACACAAATCCTTAATGTTTATTTCTAATCTTCTTCCTCAAAAGACGAAGTTTAAAGATTTTTCTTTTCCGGTTTTTGGTAAATTTTGAGCTTGATTTTTTCCGAGATTTCTCATAGATCCTCAATAATGTTCCGGAGTATCAATTGAAATTGTTGATTTGGTTAATATCCTCGGAACACTCTGTTAAATCTCATATAACACTGTAATCAGGTCCAATATGTAACAATTTATGCCAAAAAAATTTTATAACTCGTCCCGTCATGAATTTCAACAAAAGGAACAAAATTAACAAGAAACTGAACTTAACATAATAAAGCATAATAAACCTACGCGCTTTGCTTATTAAAACTATCAGCACTGTGTCTTTTTCATTTGAGGAAGAAGACCAAAAGTTTAAGATAGAAAAAAATTGCCAGTCCGCCAGAAACTGGGCCGATTCCATAATTTCTTTCGTCGGTTTTACAATAACTTAATTAACTATGCATGTAGCTGGAAATTTTGTATCATTCATGCGCGTCATAATTTTCAGAGTAATCCTGTTTTTAAGCTGTTACTTCTTACCCTTGTAAATTAAAGCCCCATTTCCCCTACCGACCGGTATGATTAACGTGGTAATATTTATTTTGTTTTGAGTAATGTAGAATATTGAGTTCCAGTGTAAAATTAGGCCAGCACTACTTTACGTGCCTATTTGCCTACTTATTTCTACTTGAATTTCGGCATTCGTCTTTACAAAAATTACACTTCAATCGCCATCCTAATCACCCACTTGAATTCTGCTTTTTTTTAATATGGTTTTCTACATTTTTTATGTACATATATCTTTCCAATACGTAAATGAAATATAGGGCAAGATCATAGGTATACATAATGTAGGTATGCTAAGCCTATTTTCGAGTATATTTTTACACTTCTGCCTATAGAAATGAACATTTCAAAGATAAAGTAATCAATCTTCGATTAGAAAAGAAATAGCTATCCAAAAGATAAGTGGGCTATGGTCTCAAACACCTCACGGCTACGGAGGTGTTCGGCGTGTACATTATATCATTCCTTGGCAGATAAAGTTTCCGATCCCCTACAGTTTGGGTTGGAGTATCTGTAACAGTAAATTTAATTTAAAAGTAGATACCTAAGTAACTTTAATAGGTATGGAGGGGTCTAAGTATAAGTAAGCTTTTTATTTGTATTGTGGAAATAATTCAAAGCAGAAGCGATTTCGCTTGACTTGTTTGTTGGATATTGTTGTCCACACTTTATAAGTATAAAAATCATCAGACAGGTACGCACAGATGGCTGTAGGCATGCTTAAATGCTTCTTTTATGCAATGATATATAACGCTTAGACCAAGTCGTAACCTACATAATACTTAGAACCTTTAAAAATGTTCTGTATAAGTATCAAGGTACTAATTATTTGATCAGGGGAAATCCCCCTTTGCATACTCCACCCTACAGAGATGTGATTCCATTAAAAACAAACGTGGCATCCACTTTAAGTGTCCAGTTGATGAATAAATTGATATCCATAATAATGAAGTATCCGTTGTTGTTGTAACTATATCTGTGTATCTATTGCCCAAGTAACCATTAATTCCGATTTCGTGATTGATGAATTGATTGGGTATGTTTTGTAGAGAATATATGGGTGGAATTGTAGTATTTGTTGCTCTGTGGATCGATTTGACTGGATAGGTGGGCAGTTTTGCTGGTAGCTAGCTATTTATTTATTCGCCTCAGGGGCCATTAGATAGAAACATTATAGTAAATGTATATTTTCGTGTGCGAAATCAATTTATTTAATTAAAAGCTATATCTAACTTCAAATACAAAATGGGATATTACAAAAAAAATAAAATTATGGTGTTACCTCTGCGCCCACCTTTTGCCTCTACCATTTTTGCTGTACCTATAGTAGAAAATAATTAAATTAAATTTAATGACTTTTGTGTGGCATTATTTCCACTTATAAGTGAAAACTTTGTTTTTTTTTTTCTCTTCATTTTAATTGATGCCGGTGATATTAAAATTTATTTAGTGGTTGGAAATTTATTTGAAAAAAATTTAAATTTTGTCACATTCAAGGATGGATAATATTTCATTTGTGATTTGTAGGTAGTTTGAATAATTTGTGGTTTTTTGTTTTTGTTTTGCTTTCTATAAGTATGATTGCTAATTGCTTTAGTTAAATGTTTTTGTGTTGGTGTGGAAACGAGAATGGCTATTAACTTATCAGCAACATCGTTAAGAACATTTTTATTGCAATTGGTATTTGATTAAATTATTTTGAGTAACCTTTTGGATATTTTAAAGGAAGTAGGTAGACTTATCAGAAATTTAAATGAAGTCAGGAAATCTATTTAAAGAAATGCTATAAAATAGAAGTGATTGACAGAAAAGTATTTTCTTGCTTTATTTATTTTGGAAATAAAATTCAATGATTTTAGTATAAAAAAGAACAAGAAATGTATGGAATTAGAAAGGTTCTTTCAGGGAATGGGTCATGAACAGTGCCCGACAAAATTCACTTCATGATTGATGATTGACACAATGTATGGAAAATATCCATAGTTTTTACTTTGATGCAATAATTTAAAAAAAAGCTGTAGGTACCTAAAATAAATTTTAATGCATAAACAGATAAATACAGATTCTTAGCCCTATTAATAGGTATATTTTTCTTTTGCATTTTGACTTTTAAAAATACAAACAATATTGAGCCAATATCTCAAAATATCTACTACAAACCACCTTACTGTACCAATTATTTAATAATTTAATTTATTCTTTTATTTTGTTTATGAAATTAAAGATTCTAAGTAGGAATGTCATCATTCCAAGTGAGTGAGCTGTTGAAAATAATTCCTAAGTTTTTGGTGTTGGGACAATTCCTATAGTGGTGCTATTAAGCATAATTTGTGGAGAGGGAATCAACTTGGGGAACACCAACATTTTATTAGCCTAATTTCATTTCATATTTCAATTCATAAATGAATGAATTCCATAACATAATCACATTTTTGAGTGATGCGGCTTTACTCTTTTAAATAAATATCAAAATATATTTTCACTTTAGTTTTCATCATAAATCTGTCTAACTAAATAGAAATGAGGCATTGTTGGGAGACCTACTTTTGCGCAATAAATTTTTTTTAAGAGGTATAATGCATTGAATAAAGTACATTTCAATTATCCTATAGTCATTGGAACTATAGCGATAATTTTAAATGCTTGGCAAGCAGCATCAGTTTTCTAAAGAATATTTTTGAATTATTAATATTAGAATCGAAAAACATTTCCATTCAAGGTATACCGGATATCAATACAATGAAGCAAAATGGAAAACGATTGGTCTTATACTAAGGAAGCCAAAATGACAATACACCGCTAGTAACTCCTTTAAAGGAAATCCTAGAGGTGCACGTCCAGTTCGAACACATGAACAAACATGGTAATCAACATACCCTGTAGAAGTTGCTTATCATTTTACATATCATTTACCGAGCATTTAAGAAATGGTTTACATTGGAGTAGCCAAATATCTACTTTCCGATCAATAAAAAAAATAGTTGTTCTATTTTATTTAATATTTTTTCTTAAACCATACCCATGAAAATTGGATGCAACTTCAAGCCTTTACACGGAATACCAATCAATTTTTGCAGCTTAGATATTTTCTAGAGAAATATTTCAAAAAGACTTAGGCTCGTATCTGAATTTAGGTTTTCTTGGAACAGCCATTTATCCGAACTTAAGTTTTGCGAATAAACAAAAAATAACAAATCTGTATAGATTTGACTGTTAAAAAGCTTGGAACCAGAATTAAATTGCAATAAATAAATAAAAAAAACTAAGACTTTTATCTTGATGGCATTTTTATAGTATACCTTAAATAAATTGTCAGAAATATCTAACATCAACTTTCAAGTTTTCAATAGCCTTATGGGTTTATCAATAAGAACGGGTAGATGTTGAAGTACTAATTTTAATAATAAAGTTTTATAATTTAAATGTGCTGTTCAATCGTGAATCTTACCATTGCAATTTGGCATCAGTACCTTACTGAATAAAAAACTACAGATTTGACAGAAGGTGTCACCAAAACAACATGGCGACCTTTTAGATTAATGTCGTTTGTTCGTGCTTTCTCGATGTTGGGACAATAACATAATAGATTTTAACATTCTTCATGATTTTGTCGCCTATAGGTACTCGTATATAGAACATAGGTAGGAAGGTTGGTACGTCATAATGATCAACATATTTTGCTATAACGGCATAGGTACCCTAAATAGCCATGGACTCTTGATAATTTTTGTGTTGATGATTTCATTCTCGTCTTAGCTGTATTTTAAGAAGAGAAGCCACGCTCCCATGTGTGCAGATGTATTTCCTTACCCCCTTTTGTTTTCGTCTAGCATACAAATTTTTGATGTCACTTATGAGAATCATCTTTATAAAATATAATCCTATTTTATTATATTCAGGGCGTTTCCTTAACTCTATTGCAATCAGTGTGCAAAAGATTCATAGAAAATTTCAAGGAAAAAATTGTTCTTCAGTTGGATTCAATTTCCAAACTTTGACATCACTTAACTATAGGATTTAAGAAAGGGCTAACCCTGGTCCGATATTACTAAAACAAACTAAGTTCAGGGCTCTAAGAACAAGCATAAGTCCTAGCAGGAATTTTCTTTTTTTACTGAATGAATCACGTCCCAATTTGTTAGTTTTAAGAATAAGGAAACAAACTAAATTCAATCAATTATATAGCTATGGATTAGCATTACATACCCCAATTCAACTTTCAAAAGCAACTTAAGATTTACAATATTTGGAACAATTTTCATCTTTTAGTTTTAAATCACAATTGAAGCAAGAACTTTTATGTATCATTCAAACTTCTTTCAAAGATAAATCCAAATATTTATTACTTAAACTGTTGAGAATTGACGTAAGACAATACTTAATATATTTTATATACTTTGAAGCATTAAACTAATTTCATATATTATGGCTTCCGCTAAGTCACTTCATCGAAGCTCATTGATATACGAGTACGTAGGTTTTTTTTTATAGTTCATTGAGTATCAAAAGCCTAAGCCTTAAACTATAATTAGCCACATAAAATATATCTTTGCTACTGCTCTGACACCACCGCATCGCCACGGGTAGGTTGGTATATAGGTACAACCCAAAAGCAATAAAATGAAATTATAAAAAAAATAAAACAGAGGCGTCAAGTCGTCTAATAACACTCACCCTGTCGAACTCCTACTGTTTCGTTTTGTCGGTCGGCATTGCCTACCTATATGAATCCATTTACACCAAATCGGATACCCACTGTGCACCTGTGGCGGTGTCCGTCGATTGCCTTTGATTTTTCCTAAATGGTTTGAATAACTTTACCCGGTGCGATAACAGATACCTACTATACACTTTTAAAAAGATACTTTTGTATATTATGCATTAAACACTCACATCAGGCAGGGATGCGTGGGAACTGATGAGAATTCAAACGCCAGCATCGCCATCCTGATGATGTTAATTATCTTAAGTAGGCCGCCAACGAAAGTCGGATCCTTATTTTTCTTTATAAAGGATATAGACGAACGATCCGGTTAAAAGTTATTTACACCTGAAAGGATCACAAGGACTACTTATCAATAGAAATTCTGCTGAGTGTGTGTGGTAGTTGATTGCTCCATGGGAGAATGAGTTTAATTGGACTTGGTTTTATCAGGGTTTGGTTGTGACGTTGTTATAGAAGCCAGATGTAAAGTGAAAAGTGCTTTCTTCTTCCAATTTTCGAATCAGGACAATCAGATACGCTAAAGATTTATTCAAATTGAATCCTTTCATCTTGGTGCAAGCTGCTAATTAATTATTCATTGGGAAGAAAAAATGGACCTCCTTAATGCCCAGATAAAACACCTTTGTCCAATAAATACTACCGCCACTTTCTGACCAAATAAACCAAAAGGAATGGCTGCGGGATATTAGATCAAAACAACACCGACAGACTTAGCACACAACAAATATTTGTTAAGAAGTTCTGAAGTTTGAAAATAGTTAGCTTCTTAACATTCTTGTGGTATTTAGATACTTTTTCGAATGACTTGCACGCATCAATATGAATGTCGATAAATGTTAACCTTTAACGCGTGCTTGCCTTCATTATATCAGACTTAGACATTATTTAGCCGACGAATTAACGTCTAAATGCATGACAAGGTGTGAAGTGGGCGGTGTTATGAGTGCTTAGATGCAACCGGTTGACAGCAAACTATAGCAGTTGCATTTCTTAACAAACCGTCAATCGATGTCCTTGTTAAGAAAAAAAAAGTGAATGTCATAACACAATCCATGAATGTAGCGATGTGGAATTCACTTCGAAATCAACTGCTAATGTGTACCTAATTGCAAGATCACGATCGAGGTGAATCAATTTGATTTCGCTTGAATTTATCATTAAATTATAAGCTAAGGCCCCCCATGTTATGTTGGTGCATTTCTTGAGCAACCAACTGTTAAATGTTGCAATTTGTGATCGCCACTTGGCCATTTCGAAACTGTAAGACTGGCCACGCAATGCAGACTTTGTGGGTGGCGAAGGCATTTAAATTTAATTAGGACGGAATTATATGCGGTGAACAGCTTTTCGAGCGAATAATTTAAATGAGTTAGTGAAACATGTTGGCATAGGACACCTTTAAATGCAAACATAGTTTTGGTACTTTATCAAGAATAAACAGAGCAATCAATATTTAGTTGGAAAAAAATATGATTTTATTTTTATTAATTTTGTAAATTTGTCTGTTTAATTTGTTAATTGAGTGTCTTTAAAAGAATATGTACATCAATTGATTTCTGGTTAAATTAACGTAAAAATTGGTCTCTCTTTCAAATTAGTTTCTTGTAAACATCTTATAAAAAAGAGGAGTTTTTGTTGTGTTTTTTATTTGGTAGGTTTAAGAGTTTTTGGAAATTATTTATACATTTTTAAATTTTTTTGAAGGTCTCTGGACCTCCTATATTTTTGTGATTAGATAGATTTGTATTTGATTCCTAAAAAATAGTCTTCCTTTAACAATTTTACAGAAAAGTTTGATATTTTATTGTTAACCAATTTTTATGATTTTTCAATAATATTTAAGAGCATGATTCTTGTGTATATTCATAGAAAAAATGCTATTTTTTTACTTTGGTGTGCATTTTCTACAGAAAAAGCGTTCCCTATAGGTAAACGAACAACAGATTTTATACTTAGGAAAACTTGGAACAGATAAAATATTTCCCATACAAATTTTCGATTAATGATAAGTTTTGTATCCGTATCCGTACTACTTCACACGACAGATAAAGCTTTAAACTTTATAAAATTGCGACGATGCCTTCACGAAAAATTACCTGTTAAGATTCAAAAACTCAGAAGTATAGTATGATTGCTTAAAAATTAATAAAGTTTTTGTAAAATAAATAATGAACTAAAATAAGAAAATAGTGGGTTTATTTTAAATAAATTGATACAAACCTTTTAGTTTAAATAAGAACCTACATTGTTTATTAATAATTAATATAAATTAATTAATAAAATTATTATAAACTTATGGTGAAAGCCAAATAATCGCCGTCAGGAAGAATGATCTATTTAAATGATGATGAACACAACTTTCATCCACTAGACCAGGAGGAAGTTCGGGTAGCGATATTTAAACTTAGGTCCCAGCCGAAATCTTCAAAGCAGCGGTTGATTACTGTTGAAGAGCACACATGAACTCATCTCGTCGGATGAAAATCTTGTCAGTTATATTATGGCACTTAGACAGATTTTAGAATAAACCCGAAAATCGATCTAATTTTGTAGGGTAAGGCAGGGCTAGTTGGACAACGGGGCAGGTTTACACGAATTTCTTGGAAACCGGAAGCACTACAAGAACAATATTATA
Organism: Platycheirus albimanus; assembly: GCA_916050605.2. Classification (NCBI taxonomy): domain Eukaryota; kingdom Metazoa; phylum Arthropoda; class Insecta; order Diptera; family Syrphidae; genus Platycheirus; species Platycheirus albimanus. The sequence goes on along the minus strand of OU696696.1, from coordinate 12,859,144 downwards.
CACGAACAAAGCGTGCTCTCTGAGCAGCATACCGGTTTCAGTCAGTTGCATAGTATCTTAAGAAGCGGAACCACGCACATTTTTGTGTTTTTTTTTAGTGTAAAAGTTAAAAATTCACATAAGACAGTTTTTTTATTTTTCTAGTAAAAAAACCAGAATTTTAAAATGGTTTGACGTGAAAACATCTATTGGCCACCTAGGCAGTAAAATAGATAGTATTTTGAGACGAAAAAATGTCAAAAATGGTGGGTAATTGGTTGGTGGTGGGGGAATACAACCTACACGTGATTTTTTTGTGCAGCTTTTTATAAAGTGAATGTAAAATGAATGTGGTTTCCATTGTTTATTACAAAAACAAATGCAGCAAAAAAGGTTATCACGAAAAATATCGCACTCTACATAAATCGTCAGCTCTGTGCGAAAGAATGGTTTGCCGGTGTTTGGGGGGGGGGGGGGGAATATTGAAAACAATGGTGGGTGGTTGGTTGTAGTTGAGGATTGTTGGGGGGTGTGCTTGGGCGGTGGTGAGTTTTTTTTATACGTATAACTTTTTAATAAAAAGATGGCATACACAAAAATTCAAAATGACCGGGGTTGCATCAGAACAATTAATTTGTAAATACTTTACGTGATACCTCATTTTTTGATAAAAAGAAAATTAAAGCACTGTACATTAATCGACAACCTTTAATGCGAAAGAATATAGATTGGAGCCTTATCTAAGAAAGGGGAACTCAAAATTAATAACCAAGCAGGACTCCAGCAACACTTCAATGTAATAATTGAATAAGCTGCAGTCTATCATTTTAATGTAGACAGGCACATGAGTTCCAAAGGTTTATTTAAGCAGTAAATTCGACTTTTAAGCCGTGCCGTCACGAAAAACAGCATAATGCTCTGATGCCATTCTGCCAATCATTTTTTTAATACCATCTAATACATTTTCAAGGATCAAGGCTACTGTCCCGTGCGTCCCGTGACGGCTAATTTTTTTTTTATGAGTGAATTTCTTGTGTTTTCGTATTTTGTGTGAATAGTTTTGAGTGTTTTATAAAGGAGCGGGGCGAGTTGGAACACCTTATTAAACTGTGTTAAATAGACGTGATTAATATGTATCTGTTTTAATTTGCAATTGAAATCATTAGTCAATTTACCCGAACCAAAATGAGTGACCTATCTTGGACTAAACGGCATTTTTTCTGTAAGGAATAATGAATATAGCAGAAAAAAAAACGCCAAGTCAGACACACACACGTATAGGTATAAGTACCTACTGATGAATTGCAAAGACAACAAGAAACATGTATGCTTTTTTTTTGGTATGAACTTATTGGCAACTTACCTAACATCCTACATGTCCCTGGATACAAAAATTTCATGTGGTTCAAATTCACCGTACAAAAGCACGTCATCCATACATGTTTTATTTATAGAAGCCCAAATCTGGACAGTAACTCGACTTTTATCGAATTCGATGCACTGTCTGACTCCATCCAAAGAATTGTTTCCCTTTATCCTCGCACTGAAATCGTTGTTACGGGTGATTTCAATGTCTACAATTCTTCGTGGCTTCGCTATTCTGGTCAGACAACACCCGAAGGAAGGTATGCTGAGTTCTTCGCTGAGTCAAACAATTTGACTCAGCTTGTCGACGAGCCAACACGAATTCCTGACATTGCAGGTCATTCCGCATACACCCTAGACTTGTTTCTTACCTCTCATCCTGATAAATACACGATAAATGTATTATCGCCCCTAGGCACGTCGGATCATTGTATCATATCAGCAATTTTCTCGTGTTCCAACAATACAGTTAAAGAAAACATCCCTAAGAGAACCGTATGGCGATACGAGAAGGCCAACTGGGACGGTCTCAATGATTTCTTCAGAAACTTTAACTGGTCACTATGCTTCCTCGATAGTGACGTAGACTCCAGCGCTGATATGATAACAAACATTATTCTCTGCGGGATGAGACATTTTGTTCCGAATAGAACAAAAAATATCAAACCAAAAGAGAATTCATGGTTCGACTTGAACTGCAAAGAGGTTATCAAGGAGAGAGAAGTAAGCTTCCGATGTTATAAAGCCAACCCTTCTGAGGAAAACCGGAAAAAGTTCAAACAAGCTAGAAAGACCTGTAATGCTCACATTCAAAGAACCAAATTTTTGCATGAACAAAAAATAAGGCAAAAAATACTACAATGTCCCAGTGGTAGTAAAAATTTTTGGTCATTCGTAAAAAATGTACGTAACTCTACCACGTCTTCGGTTCCGACGCTCGTCGAAAATAACACTCCTGTGGTAAGCTCCCAAGCGAAAGCAGATTTATTTGCAGCAAAGTTTGCTGCTAATTCAACGCTACCCCAGTGTGATATGACTCCTCCTGTACTTGAGAACGTGAATGGTTTTATGGGACAAATCTTCTTTCGCACTCGAACAGTTGCAAGAGTACTAAAAGATCTCAACATACACAAATCCGCTGGCCCGGATAGTATTTCTCCCATAGTTCTGAAGAGGTGTGCTTCCACGCTGGCAAAACCACTGCGTAAGCTTTTCCATCTTTCCTATTCTACAGGTCTCTTCCCGAGTGGATGGAAAACAGCAATTGTCCAGCCCATCCCAAAAAAAGGCGTATCTTCATCCCCTTCAAATTACCGACCAATTGCACTGACTTCCCTTCTTTCCAAGGTCATGGAAACTCTGATAAACTTTCAGATCAAGAAATATCTTGAGAAACGGAAACTTCTTAATGACCGGCAGTACGGTTTTCGTAGCAATAGGTCCACTGGTGATATGATGGTATATCTCACCGAACAGTGGAACAAATCTTTACATCGTTTTGGAGAAAGTAAGATTATTGCACTTGATATTTCTAAGGCATTTGATAGAGTTTGGCATGAAGCTCTTTTATCGAAAATGCGTGCATTTGGCATCGATGAACCCCTCCTTCGATGGATTAGAAATTACCTTTCGGACCGTTCAATTCGCGTTGTTTTGGACGGTTTTCAGTCTGCTACCCACAAAATAAATGCTGGTGTGCCCCAAGGCTCCGTTCTGTCTCCGACTCTCTTTTTAATCTTTATAAATGATCTCTTGTCTAATACTTCTAATCCACTAAATTGTTTTGCTGACGACAGTACTCTCAGCTTTTCATACTCGTTTCCAGATTCACATCCATGTCCTTCGGATGTGGAACTGCAACGAAATCGTATGATAAGCTCATTAAATTCCGATCTTGACAGCATTGTCCAATGGGGAATCATCAACCGCGTGGAATTTAATGCTTCAAAAACTCAATGCTGTCTTCTGTCGTTAAAGCATAACTTACCCCCTATGCCACTGTCCATGAGTGGCACTTGCATTGAGGAAACCGATCAGCTCTGCGTTCTAGGTATGTGCATCACAAATCATCTTTTGTGGAACGATCACATATTTGACGTCGCCAAAAATGCCGCAAATTGCTTAGGTTTCCTAAATCGATGCAAGAAATATTTTTCCCCTTCTGATCTGGCTATAATCTACAAGGCATTCATTCGCCCGAAGCTAGAGTACAATTCTCATATCTGGGCAGGTGCTCCTGTCACTCACTTGCGCCTACTGGATAGGATTCAAAAAAGAGCCTTAAAATTGATAGGTGAAAGAACCATTACCGAAACATTTGTTTCACTTGAACATCGTCGTAATGTTTCTTGTCTAACCTTGTTTTATCGCTACTTCCACAAACAGTGCTCCAGCGAAATAGCCAGATGCGTTCCTCCCTTAAAACAATTTCCCCGTAACACCCGCACCGCAAGGAACGCCCACCAATTTACCCTCGAGCCTAACTTCGGACGTACTGTTAAGTATAGAGACTCTTTCTTTAGCCGCACTACAAGAATGTGGAATGCTTTACCCGGCTCGATTTTTCCCTCCCATTGCGATATACAGGCATTCAAAACCAATGTGCACCGGCACCTCCTTTTATCTCCTATCCTCATTTCCTGAACGCTCGCACTGTGTTGACTCATATTAAGGGTATTAATAACCCCTTGTGTGCGGGCTCAAACTAAAAAAAAAAAAAAAAAAATTAAAATGATAGGGAAGTCGTAAAAAACGGCTGCAACGATTTATTTAAGTAACAATTTTTCTTTCAAATCAAATCGACGGATCGCGATGAAATTTTGGATGTTAAAAATTTGAAAATAATGATATTTTCAAAATTTTAAAATTAAATTAAGTTTATTGTATAGTAAAAAAAAAAACGTTTTAACAATATTTTTCAAATTTTCTTTTATAATAAAAAAAAAATTCAAAGTATACATACCATACCTACCTACCCTTACAAAATTTGTAATATGTTTGTTTTCAAAAAGATTAAAAAATTATTTTTTTCGAAAAAAATTGGATTTTGAAATTCTTTTTCTTTTTAATACAATACAATAAAATAATCACTAAACTTGCTTTATTTTGCCAAACAAGTTTATGAAAAGTGGCTTTTAACACAATTCCATATGATTTGAAGCCCCAAGACCACTGATACAAATTAGGGCGTTAGTCGTCCACTTTATTTATTTGTATCTCTGCATTATTCGACTAACCTAAGTTTATTATATACATATATCTAATGTCCTTGGGGACCTAGGATCTCCCACGTGAAAGGTGGCAGTGCTATATCTTTTGCACAAATCGTCTGATTACAATTTTAATAGGAGTGTTTTGAAATCAAGCAATGCCGCAAAACCAACTGCCCTTCTGCTGTTTCATAGCTGTTCCCTGTAAATCTGGCAACGGCTGCTTTTTTTACAAAGTTCTTAAGACAAAATTTGTTTGCTTTAGAAATTATACAGTTCAAGTGCAAATCAAAGGATAATTTGGCTGTGCACTGACTCAAGATGGATGTCAGAAATGAAGTAGGAACGATTGATAGCATTAAGCGACCTTGTTAATGTAAGGCAAATACTTTTACATTTAGTTTTATTCAGGAACAAACGATTCTCACTACACCAAGCTGACACTTCATCTAAGTCAGATTGCAGTCGATGAAAATCGAGTTCACACTTAATTTGATTAAAAAGCTTAAGATCATCCGCAAGAGCAAAAAGTCAGAATTAAAAATTTTTGGTGGAAGATCATTTATAAATAGAATGAAGAGGAGAGGTCTTAAATGGCTGCCCTGAGGAACGCCTTAATGATTAAGAATCACCTTTTGTTTCAATTTTTACATTTTGCTTGCGATTAGTCAGGTAATTTTTGAACCACTTAAGAAGGCTATAGTGAAAACATAAGCAAATGCCTTAGAGAAGTCTGTATAAATAGCATCAGCCTGATTTCCACGTTCAATAACTTTAATGCAGAAATTCGCAAATAAGGCTAGATTTGTTACCGTCGATCTACCACTTACGAAACCATGTTGGTCTTCTGCTATACACGAGCTTACCTCGTCGTAAATGAATTTTTTTCACTTCAAAAACTTTTGGTACTAGTTTCAGTTTTAAATTAAAATAAAATACAATAATTAGTAGTTGAAGAATTTTTCCCTTAAATTTTCAAAAAAAAAAAACCATTTTTATTCCAAGTAAAATTTGTGTTTAAACACCAAACCTAGCCCACTTTTGTAGGATCAATTGTGATTGTGATGCATTTTGAGGTGTGACATTGCAAGCCCAAAATGATATACCTGAGGCTTTTGTGGTGACACGCCTTCTAGCCCATCTCCTGCCCATCCAAAAAAAAATGTAAACTCATAATTTGATAGCCACAACAACAAAAACACAGCACACATCAACCCAAGGAATTAATGTGCTCCTCTCGTTTTGTTCTATCCATTGTTTGTTGTTGTTCCGCTTTGTATCGGATCTCTGATCCTGCATCCGATACTTTTGCCCTGCCATCTCCGCTCAGCATCATCACACTCACACACAGGCACACAAAATATACAATATAACCTCTTTGGCGGTAGGTTGCGGCCCTTTTTGATCTTTCGCCGACAATGCAATCAATTTTCCTCAGATTCATCAATATTTTCTTTAATCGCTTTAAACGTTTTGCCTTGCACTCTCGTTGAGATTAATGTTGGCCTCTTTTGTTATTTAGTGTGTGTGTGCTCGGTGGCGGCCAATATGTATCTAAAACATTGTATCTGAGGGATCAATTGATGAATCGCGTTTGATCGCATTTATTTTATTTTATTTATATTATTTTTTATTGTCCAAGATGATAAACCGAGATTTAATGGGGATTTTGTTCTATCTTTTTTTTTTCAGCGAAGAAGTGTGGGTAGGTTTAGCGTATAGATACATATTTATGTTCCGATCAAACCAGTTTTTCATCTTAAGACGATTGATGCTCTGGTGCCAGCCAGCGGCACAGTTATTTGATTGGAATTTTATTAGTGGATGGCAATTAAAATTCAAGCTATGGCTTCCGGAATTACATCAGTTATAAAGAGTTGAACAGTAAATTTGAATTCAATTCAATTTGGAGCATTAAAAATGTTTTTATGTTTTAAGGAAGTGTGCTGCTATTAAATTTTTTAATTCAATATTGTAAAAAGGTAGGTAGGTAGAAGTATCGAGTTCTTTTGAAAGAAAACGAAGTATGTATTTATGTTTTTATTTAGTTTTCGTGTATCCTTAAAAAAAAAATTATTTCCGCATGAACTGCGCCTCTCGAAAGTCCTTATCAACCCATAATTAAACCTTTTCACATATCTATACATAAAAACTACAAGCCAATTGACAATTTGGCATCGATTAGTTCCACTCTTGCACAGCTGTATATGACTCTGTTCTGTTACGGTTCGTAATTATAACCTCTCGTCAAAGAAAAATTTCGACCCGAATGGGATCTTTTTTTTACAATTTGATCGCCATTTTGACATGAAAATCACGAATGACTTTCTAATGATTTTGTACTTGGAATGGTAAGTAAATGGTTCCACAATGATTCCGACAACAATATGTACTTAATTACAGTTGTAATAATTATAATTGGAACTACCGCCATTTGAGAGGACAATTCCATTAGGCATAGGCAAGGCAGCCCGTTCCCGGCGCGGCCGATCGCAGATGTGTGGAAAACAAGAGGGCGCTTGAGTGCCCTCTTAATTGATAGCGTTGCAAATCTTTTCAGTTATTAAAGTGACTAGTGATGGGAACATTAATTAGATGATTTCTTGTTTTTATTGATCCTATAAATGTTTATGAGTTTGGCGATTGAGTGACACAGCTTTTGTTTAATATTCGTTATTTTTATATTGCTGAGAAATCAAACTTAAAGAAAGAAACATTAAAAATAATTTATATTATTAACTTATATTTCAATCAATCAGGTACGAATACAAATATTACTCAGCCTCAATTGTGTTAAAGGTGAATCATATTTAGTTTCCTACTTTACGATCTAATGTTTATAGGAAATTTGGCAATAGTTCAAGGAAATTTGCGAGGATATTATATGTTTTGAATGTCTTATTTAGTTAATATTCGTGTAGGCAGTAAAAAAAAAACTATCAATTCATACGTTAAAGCCCGAAATTAAAACCTGTGTATTAAAACTATTTTTCGTTTCAGAAACCTTTAGTAAGTGGTGTTATTTAGCTTTAAGATAAATTATATAGAAAAATCTTAAGTTTTTTTTTAAGAGTTTAAAAGAGTTGGGACAACTGCAGTGGTGGATTTACCAGTAGGCTGGAGCCTAGGGTGGCAGATTTCAAGGGCGGCGAATTTGGTTCAAAAACTTTTGTTTTGCCTTAAAGAAAAAAAAAAAAAAAATATGCGGAGAACTGTGTATGTTTGCACTGAATAGAAAAGAGCAATGGCTCCAGTAATTTCTTTTGTCATAAGACCACTCTCGTTTCAAATCATTAAACATTTTTAATTTTAGTATTACCTATTCCAAAGTGTAGTGGTTAGTTTGTCGGACTGCCACGACGTAGGTTCTGGGTTCGATCCCTGACTCCACCTAAGTTTTTTTTTCCGGAGACCTGCCTCTTTTTATTAACTTAAAAACAATTCATTCTTAAATCAATAAATTATTTATCTTGAATAGAGAGTGGAAATTCTCCATTCAAGCATTTAATTCTTTTATTTTCAAACAAAATGTACCTACTTTAGTTCTTTATCCCAAGATAAGGCGATGGAGTTAAGTGTATCGAAGCAATATTATGAATGATATCGAAAAAAGACAACCGAAAAGAAAAAAAAATATTTGATGGTTTCATCACCTTATGAAGAAATAACACTGACTGGGAGTAAATTTTTCAGGGTTAACAAGTTTGTCATTCTCATATAGATTCGTGTACGAATTAGAAAAACTGGCAGAACGCATACAGAGAATTTTTAACCAAAATGAGTGAGTTTATCCCATCAAAATTGGAGGAAAAAGCCATTTTCTTAATATAAAAATTATTTTAAGATTAATAATTCGTACACTTTCAATGCCACCTTTCTCCTAAAATTTGTTTGATAAAGCCTGATTCTGGAACATTAAAAACTTTTCCTGCTTAAAGCGGGTTAAAAATATCAACGATCTTAAGTAAAGAGAAACTAAACGCATTAGCTCATAGAATCAAAATTATTAAACAAGCTTTCATTCGAGGTTATATAAATTGATGATTTCGCGGATATAAAAGGCAATGTAGATTTCTTTAAATTAATGGATTGCATTGTCGCACTCAAAAATTGATTGTTCAATAATAACTTAATAGGCATATTGTTCGCATTGTTTCAAACTTTAACAACAATGTTTACCGAATGTACATTATTGTGTGTAAGCTGTGTTCAAACTGTATAAGTAGTTTTAAGGCATAAATACCTTATACCTTATCCCACCTCATAAGTAAATATAGATAATTAAGCTTTTATTTGGTGAGATATAAACAAAGTCTAGGAACTAACACGATGAACTTCTAGTTCACGGTCGTGCGTATAACAGGAACAAGCTGATGAAATGTGGGCGATTATGTACAAATCATAAAGTTGCAATTTTCTTGACAAACATGTGGAAAGCGATTGACCCTGCAGGACATGCCTGAAACTTCCCGCTATTTCCAGGCTCGGTGCGTTCGAAAATATACCACTTGAGAATTTTGAGCTGTTTGAATTCGATTGTACTCGCTTGTTGGCATCCAATGTAGTTTTTCGAGTAAACATTTTTTTTATATAAGGACAAAAATCGTTTGAATGCGAATTCTCAAAGTTACCTTAAGAAATCTAAATAAATATTTGCAAAGCAGTTGATCTTGCAGGACGATCTTTCCATGAATTCCAAGTTCACAGCTTGCTCCTTTGTGAGCTCTTAATGTCCACAAAAATGTGTGTTGAATCTTGAATGTGTTTTTCAGGTCTTGCTAATTTACTTTTTTTTATTTTTATTTTTTGACTATCTCTGAAACGTCTCGATCGATTGACTTCAAAATCTTATCAGCTCTAAACATGAATAGATCCTTTCAATTACCGCGTTTCAATCGCTTGGTACGTACATGTACGGACGTCTTATTGAAAATAGTCGGAACGATTTTCGAGATCCTCTGATTTTCGAAGCAGAAAATAAAAACATGCATAATAATATGATTATAGAGGTCAGTAGGGGCGGCAAAATTTGAATAGCCTAACCCGCCGCTGGACAACTGGGTAGGGTAGGTATGTAATAATAATATTTCTTTACTAAATTTGTATACAGGATGAATAAAACTATTGAAAATCGTTCGACAAGTTTTTTTTTTATCATCTTAAAACTTTTTTGAGTATAGATATGTCAAAGAAATAGTCTTCATTTGGGAAACTTATTTTTAAAAAATTCAATCCTTTGTTTTCAAAATATATTTCAAAAACTAAATTTTTTTTAGAAAATTATTAAAAATCGAAAAAAAAAATTTGAAAATTTGAAATGCAATATAAATTTAAAAGGCTTTCTGCGTTAAACTTTTTATTGAATTCGAAAGAATAGTTATATACCTACCGTTAGGTATATAAGACAAATTTCGAAAAATCTATTCCAATTTAAAGATATACTGTCCCTCAAAAATCGTATACCCTGAAGCCTGAACGTTTTATTAAAATTATTAGAGCAGTTTTCGAGAAAATCAAACTTTTCGCTTATGATTGTACGGCAGGAATCGACCTAGAGATTTTTTTTAAATTGCATTAAAGGGTGTTTTTTTAAGAGGTTATAGAACTATAAAATGAAATAAAACTCAGATAAATTGTATTAATTGCATAAAATTCAATTTGTTTCAAAGATAATTTCTTGCCAGTGTTATCTGAATATTGAATACCGAAACACTAATGACTCAAACTCTAAGTGCAAATGGTTTTGATTATTGACGTAGCCACTCAACCGAAAATGAGCTTCGTCGCTGAACAAAATATTTTAGGGTAAATGGGCAACAGAATTATTGTTTTGAGCCAATTCGCCGAAACTCCAATATTCATAATGAAATGGCAAACCAAACTAAAGATACAGCACATGGATGTGATGGTAAAATGGTTATCAATCGTCAATGAAAACGGCGCTGCAAACCTTAAGTTCTATAGTTACCTAAAAAAACACAATTTATTCAAAAAAAAAAAAATTAAATCGTTAGACAATTTATTTTTGAAAAACATTTTTTTTAAAAAAAACTTTTCTTAAACTTAATATCCAACAAATTTTTGAGTACGTTCATTTGCAAAAATTTGGTGTAGAACAACAATGGGAAAACCCTTTTTATGATAAGACAGTAATCTTTGTGAGTGATTTTCTTTGTGTGCCAGAAAGGTGGACTCCTTTTCAATTAATTAAAGGTACCGCATAAAAAACATCAGTCGTTGCTTGCTGAAGATGAACCAAGGATGATCCCAAATAAAATTTGCAATATATAAAAGTAAAGCTACATTTGACCACAAGAAATGGATTGGTTTAGGTAAGTAGTGCATATTTGGTTCATGATGCCAGCATAGTTGCGCACATTAAACAAAACTCTGGGGACTCTGATCATATGGTGTTACGTCACATTGGTACACATAAACCTTAACAAATGGATTTGATGTGAAACTAAAGTTATTTCATTTGACCTTAAGTCCATTGAAAGCTTACGCGTAATCAATCAAATCATTCAGATCAATCCGGGCTAAAATTAAACAGCTTAGCTCCCTTTAGTTTTAAGAAAGCCTTGGGGACCTCTTTCTTTACTCAGATACACTATCAAAATCTTTTTATTTGCTTTAAGGATGTGAAATATATAGACCATGTAAACTAGATGCAAAATAAAACAACAAGTACAAGTACATAACTATTTCTCAAAATGGTTTATTTTTCATTTGGCTGTATGTCATTTTTTCGTGTTTAAGCTTCTTAAATGGCACAAGAATCTTGCTCATCTCATTCGTTCGTGTTATTTTAGAAGTACATATTAAAGTATTCAAAAACTTGAATAAAGAGGAGCCTTAAGGCACATATCATACAAGGAGGCATATTTTCAGTTTACTAAGTATACCTAAACCTACTTTTCAATGTCATAAGCAGAGACGAGGTCTCACTTGTTTGTCTGATTTTCTGCTCCACAAAAAAACAATAAAATAAAACAATTTAAGAGAGACATCCCAAAGCATATGCGAAAATAAAATAAATAAGAAAAATTGTCACTCTAATGTCACTCACTTAACGCCACATAATTTCTGAAAATTTCTCACGCCATCACCAGCGGAAGTCAAGACACCATCAGTCTCGTTAATCGAGGCGAATCTTGGCAAATTCATTCGAATTCACTTTGAAATTTGACACCAACGCGCCAGCGCCAAAAGATCCGACAAAGACCCCTCTGCTAAAATTGAATTTGACTTTTTTTTAAAGATGACAAAGTATCTTTTTCCTCCTAAACGGAACGGATACGAGGGTAGGCGGACCATCAATCAGAAAAAAATATATCCCTCTGGAACTTTCCCACAGATTCTAAGGCTAATCACCTAATTGCTCTGTCTTAAAAATTGAAACAAACAATCTATCCATACGCCAAAGGATGTGGGTTCAAAATACTATTCACTTTGGACATTTCAGTTTATGACTCCTTACACCAACACACAAATGGACACAAGGATAGGATGTTAAATAAACAAACACACAACCAGCAGACTATGGAAGATGCCCGAAATTGACATTTATTGTATCGATAGCACCGACAAAAGTGCACTTGTCAAATGTGTGAACTGAAACGTCAAACAAATAAACAAAACAAACAGAAGCAACATCTCAATTTGTATATAACACAACATGTTCATGTTCATCAATTCAGAAGCATCAAGATTCATCTGAAAATGTATCTTTTTTTTTTTTTTGTAAAACGAATGAAGGAGAAGAAAACCTTCAAACGCGGTAGCTAGTTATCCACTTAAACGGGATGCCATTAAAATCTACTTCTTCTTCGCAGGTATGTGAAGAAAACACCTGAGAAAATTCCTCTAGTCATTAAGGGTACAAATGACGACTACGATGGACGACGACGCGACGGACGGTTGGGAAGAACAAAAGAGTTGGACCTACCGCTACGATAATGCTCCAACCGGCTTTGATCTCCCACCCAAAGTGCCGTCCAATCAGAAGCTAAAGTCTATAAATGTGATTAGGGATTCGAAATGAGTTTTTTCAATTCTTCCTCACCTCGCCATATTGTGTGCCATCGCCATGTGCGACGCGACGACGCGCGGTGGCGGTGCTGGAAGCTGACCGCAGTTGAGTCATACCTTATACCTCCCAAAGCTTCTCTGGGGCTCCGATGGTGGTCATTTGTCATGTGAAGTTGTTTTTTTTGAGCCACTACTGTTACCTTAGGCACTAAAAACATGTCATAAATGAAAAAAAAAAAAAATATATAAAAATTATTAAAATCTCCGTTAAACAATCTTTGGTTAAGTTTATTTTTATAGATACGTCCTACCTACTTTCAGAAGTTGCTAATAAATCATGAGTTTCGAAGAGATGTGTCAAGTGAAATCATAGAAATTCCGTTTTAGTATAAAATTTAATTAACTGACGATAATTAATGGGTTTGGTGGATTGGCAAAATCAAAATAAGGTAATTCACGTTCACGTTATGGTCTTTAATTGATGGCATATCAGTTGCTAATGTGCCTTTCTATTTGAGATGATAATTTGTGTTTTTTGTAATTGTTTGTCTTTGATTAATTTTGAGCGTGAAAAATATCACAAGAGGTTTAAAAAAAAAAAACATAGCCAGCAGGTGTTTTGAACATATTTATAAATTTTTTTCCAGTTCGGATAACGTGATTGTGGTTATTCTGCTTCTTCTGGAAAGCGAAGCGAACAAAAGTCACGAAAAATTTGACATTAATTACTCAAAGGTCACATCTAAGCAGAACCTTTTTGGACATTTTGGCATATTTTATTTGGATCTATATTTGTTTAGAATTAAGAACAGAGTAGGTATAATATAGAAATTAATGCTTAAATATATTAATTTATCTTGACCTAATAGTTCAAATTATGTTCGTTTTTTGTTTTTTAGTATTTAGAAGATTTTTGTATTTTCTACTTATCAGATTGATATGACACGCACATTAAATATTTAAGTTGAATGTCTTAAATTAAACATTTCAGATTATGTTGTATTTTGCAATATATTGGCACTATTTGTAGGCTTTTACTTCTTTACCTATTTGAGCTCCTCAATGATTAAACAAAACCAACAATGCAATTTCTTCAATTTTCTTTGAAAAAAAGCAATAGGTAAACCAAAAAAGGTTGGAGCTCTAACATGAACACAAACTTGTTCTTAGCTAGAAAACTGATCTTAAAAATGAAAATATTTTCAAATTTGTTCATGTATGTAAATATACAGGGTGTCCCGAAACTCAACGTCAAGCGGGCACCGGGTGAAAGGGTAGGTTATGTCCGTACTGGGAAAAGTAAGGAAAAAAATCCATCCCGCTTTGTTTAGTAAAAATAGTAATATTTATAAAAATTATAAAAATCGTTACACTAGACCACACTTTTAGGTACTGTGGTCACAAATTTTCATATTTTGCGGTGTTTATTTTTTTATGTAATCCCTACTAACTATGCTATTATTCCCAATTAGAAATCCAAAAATAAATATCGTAGTTTTCGTAAGAAAAATAAAATTTGACTGAGTCATGGTGAAATTTTTTTTTTAAACTTAACTTTTATACTTCATACTTTAAAAAAAATGTACCGCACTACCCTCGGCAAGTTATTTAAAAAGTTGGCCCATTTTACCAAGATTTCAAAATGGTACAACACTTGCTAATTATTCACCCATAAAAAATATTATCAAAATTTAAACCGCTGTAGAGCATTATAAATTAGGACTAAAAAATTGGAAAATTCTACCCTTGTTAAGAAAAACACTGGCCAACACAACAACAAAAGATGCAACTTCCTGGCAATATCCATCAAATTCCTGAAAACAGAACAAACTAACGGATTGCAGCTGCATACAGATCATTCTAAAGTAAAAATCACAAAAAAGCAGCAGACTAAAAATTTCTGTTTACACGATCTGCTTTCAGTACAGAACGCTCTTACTTTTGTTCGCAATTTCTAATAATCGTTGGCTTTTTTTATTAGCATAATCGTTTGCTTTTGTTTTCCCCTGGATTCGATTAGTGTTGTGTTAATTATTATCTAAAAATTGTGTTATAATTATATTCTAGTAATAGAGAATAAAAACCTTACGTGAAATGCCGTATTCCTACACAGCTGAGGAATATGCAAACATGCACATTATTTACGGTGAATGCGGTTGTAATGCCTCTGCTGCCGCCAGATTGTATCGCGAAAGGTACCCAAATGTGGCGCGTCACCCAGACCACCGTGTGTTCATCTATGTACACATTTCATATTCCCAAGGACGATTGCCTAGTACTTGTATGGCCGGCGCCGCAGGCGGGAGACCTCGAGGACACAACGACGACGTAGTTATGAGTGAAATTAATTGGGAATAATATAGCATAGTTAGTAAGGATTACATAAAAAATAAACACCGCAAAATATGAAAATTTGTGACCACAGTACCTAAAAGTGTGGTCTAGTGTAACGATTTTTATAATTTTTATAAATATTACTATTTTTACTAAACAAAGCGAGATGGATTTTTTTCCTTACTTTTCCCAGTACGGACATAACCTACCCTTTCACTCGGTGCCCGCTTGACGTTGAGTTTCGGGACACCCTGTATATGACAATTTGCATAAATTGCATCTTGGAAAATAACGTTCGGAAAATTCAAACCGTTTCGAACATATTTCAAACACAAATTTTTTTTTTAATTTAGATATTCAAAATCAAAAAAAAAATTTTTTTTAATTTTGAAATGCCATATCAATAGGGGTTATAAATGATTTCCAAAATTTGATTGAAATTTAATGTTTAGTTTACGAGAAAATTTGACTGGAAAATTCCGGTCCTATTTTCGAGAAAATCAATTTTCTTTTTTACGATCGTATCAATCTAACAATCAAGAAAGCTTTTCCATTAGTCCTACTCTTCAGGTATCTTTCCGAGTTGATGGAAAATATCATTTGTCCAGTCCGTTCCAAAAAAAGGTGCATCTTCTTCCCCCTCAAACTACTATTGCAATGAAAGTCCCTTCTTTCCAGGGTCATAGAAACTTTAATAAACTATCGATTAATAAATATCTTGAGAAACGGAAACACCTTAATGACCGGCAGTACGGTTTACTTAGCTGGGCCTATTGTTATTTGTGATATGATGGCATATCTCACCAAACTAAGGAACCAATTTTTACATCGCTTTGAAGAAATTTAGATAATTGCGCTGGATCAAAAACATTATGATAAATGCATGTATTTAGTTTTAGTGAACATCTTCTTCGATTTACTAAATAACATTTTGGACCGTTATTCCCGTAATATTTGACTTTGACTGCTACCCATAAAATAAAAGTTGTGTTCCCCAGGGTTCCAGATTCACATCCGTGTTCTTCGGATGTGGAACTGCAAACGCAGTGTATGATAAGATCATTGAATACTGATCTTGACAGCATTGTCCATTGTGGAATTATCAACCATGTGGAGTTTAATGCTTCAAAAACTTAATGTCGTCTTCTGTCGTTAAAGCCTAATCTTTCAACTTACATTCCAAAAGAGTCTTAAAATTAATAGGTGAAAGAACTTTTAGCAAAACATTTGTTTCACTAGAACATTGCTGTAATGTCACTTGTCTTACCTTGTTTTGTCACTACTTCCACACCATAAACAGTGATCTACACTACAGCAAAATAGCTAGAAATGCATTCCTCCCCTTAAAAAATGTTTCCGCATCACTAAAGGAGTACTCATCAATTTAACCTCGAGTTTAATTTCAGACGTACTGAGTTGTATAGAGACTCATTTTTCAGCCGCACTACAAATAAATAAATAAAATAAATAAATAAATAAAGCTCGTACTGTGTGCCTAATGGTATCTATTAATAACCTCTTGAGTGCCCGCAAATTATAAGAAACTGACATTACGATTTCAAGGAAGTTGGGTGGACAATTCGGTCTGTCGGTAGGCCTGCATCGATTCCAAACAGCCTACTTAGCTAGGGCGTTTTGATTTAAACTTGGTAAATAATGTTTTTAAAAGCATTATGTATAACTGTTTTTGGTACTGGGTTTTCAATAAAGGCGGGCAGATGTTGAAATGGAACTAAACAAGCTGTGTGGGAAGTAATAATAAAAATTTTTGTTTTTGAAAGCGTCATGTATGCTGTATTATAAAAGGTCTTTTAAATGCCCGCCTTCTTTAAACGGTGGCGTGGATCAGAGTGGTCCAATTTTCAATGACTCTTCCTCACGGATCCTGCCGAATTTGAGCGATGGCCTGTATTCTGTCAGCTTTAAGGGCATCGGTTGACTATGGATTATTCGCAAAGACCTACAACTTCTTAAATCCTACAAAAAAAACTTCAGCGATTCAAATCGCATGACTTTTGGTGGTCAATTCACGTCACCTCTGCGATCTAAAACATTACCCTCAAATAGTTCAAGCAGAATGTCAATCGAAGCGTTGCGTCCGCTGGCGAGAAGAGCGATTCTGTTGGAACCTTAAGTCGTCTTGTTCCATGGTTCAATTTGTGAAGGTTTTGATTTTCATCGTTTTGTAATTTTTCAAAATTTTCAAAAAAAAAAATTTGTTTTCCATTTTTGAAACAGTACTAAATTTTATATTTTGTTGAATTTCAAATATTTTAAAAACGGTTTGCATTACTTTCCTATACCTACTTTTCTATAGCTTACTTACTTATCGAATCGAATCGAAATCAACTTAACTAAGACGGTTAAGTACTTTCGGCGAGCAATTATGTAGTAAGATTATTATCAAAATCAAATTCGTTCGAACACAAAAATTAATAAAGTTGCAAAAACAAAATGTTTGGTTCCCTTAAAAACATAAAAAAAAATTTTGTTGCTCGGAGAGGATTGTGGAATTTTTCGGTATTTTCTTACTATCCAGTTTGGAAATCAGGAATATTAGTTCCATCATTAAATAATTTTTTTTGACAACACATCAAGCGACCGACATCCACGTAATGAAGCCCTTGTAAAAAATTGGGCACTTGCCATCTTTTTTACTTTTCGCCAATCTACTTTTCAAATAAGATTGACCAGATAGGTTGTTGTAATTTTACTGTCATAATTTAGCCATTGACCGGATTCAACTAATTTCCGGAAGAAACTAACCCGATGAACCTAATATTTAAGTAATTCATTTCGAGTTGTTGTATTCACTCCAAAAGTGCAAATGGAAGCTTCTTTTTTAATGGAAACAATAAATTTTAATTTTCTCCTCTCACAAAGGTGGACAACACATTTGTCAAAGAAGACTATCTAATGGCCTCCCAAGTATGTGTCGCTCAACCCTTTTCCTCGCCATAACACAAAATTAATTTCGTCGTTTGCAATTAATACCTCTTCAAGTTAATTTACCAACAACACCTTTATATTGCTATTAGCATCCGCAAACTACTTTTTGCCTTCACCCATCGTATGGGATGGTTGTTGAAGACCCAAGCACTACCTACCAACCTACACCTATAGCTTATAGGTACTTCCCTAACTCGACTTTTTGTTGCTTTCCTATGTATATTACGGCATTAAAGCGTATACGAAGCCATTAAAGTTTGTCGCAGCACATTAGCGCTAGCGTTAGGAAGGTTTTCTAATTTGTTCCGGGACAGGTGCATGATGAGGAACGTTCGTCGCTCCTTTCGCGTGATGCACACCTCATCCATGTTCATATTCATATCAGATCAGAGCGACATCGCACTAAGAATGCCCGCATTTAAATTGCGCATGCGCAACTCTCTCAAAGTGCTATTTAGGAGAATAAATAATGCTTCAAGGAGAAGATCAAGACAGGTGTCTATGACACCAAGGCATCAATACAAAGCAGGACTAGGATAGAACTATTGTCTATATATTTATAGACCTGACATCAAACGTCATCGGAGATCGGAGTGTTGCTGCGTCTCCTTTGCGGAACACATCAAATGCCTTGTCAATTATAGACCATTTTTTCGTTCATCGAACTTTAAAAGGTATTCGTCGTCGCGTCGTTGGGTATAGGCAGGTAAGGTAGGTAATTAAGTTTCTGCTAATGCAAGAATTATTCTGTGATGTTTTGAGAAGGTCTTTGGGCTATTGGAAGACGACGGACGCTATGCCAAAGCCAAGCCTAGCGCTGGAAGATGATCACAAAGAGTGAGCACATCGTTTTACTCAAAGACCCCAAGCAAACAATGCAAAAAGGATTTAATTTTTACTTATGCGATGGTCCCCAAGAGGAAGGTGGAAAGGTAGGAAGGTTGGAAGGTGGAAGGGCCTACAAACATATATATTGAGCGCCATCTCGTTTAATGCCTTTAAGGCGTGACCATAGTATTTTATAAAGTGAACCGATCAAAGGATACCGCGTGCTTTAATCTCATGCCGACGAGAAACTCTTTGGCGGTGGTTTATTTCCACCTCCTCCAGAGGTGAAATTGAAATAAAGTATCTAAATCTGTGCGGCCGGCATCAGCATCAGCACACAAAATTACGGAGCAGAGGGCACGAACTGATTTTATTGCACCCCTTCTGGCTGTTTGAAGGTGATGCGCATTTTTATTATTTTTTTTTCGTACCTGCACATGCGAATTTAACGAATGGAAATCAGTTTCAAATAAAATTAGTTGCGATTGCGATGATGTCAAGTTGAAATTTAAGTTCAAGTGAAAGGTAATTTGAAGGGACTATAAATTAAGGAGTTCGAAAAGGGTTAATACTGCAATAAGTTTTGGTCTGTAAGGAAGAGGAAGCGAAGTGGGCACGAAGAAACACCAAATAATGTTGCAGTTCCTGTTTCTGGGGTGTCATTTATTTGAATTATATAGAGTTCAGTGATTTGGACTTGTATATGTATATTGAAACATGTGCTTAAATTAATGCTCGTGAAATCAAAGGAAATAAGAGAAAGTCCTTTTTCTGTTTAAACACCTTGAACTTCGGGAACCTTTCAGAAAAGGATGTGTGGCGTATAATGCCTCATATTCGTTGAGATTACAAAAAAATTGTTTTTTTCTAGTTTTAAGTTTCACTAAATGAGTTCAGTTGTTAAGGATTAATGGTCCTTTTGTAACAGCACAAGTGTCATATTTCCTGCACCATCTTTCGAAGTCTTCTTTTGCATGAAGCCAGTAGGAACGATCTCTGACCTTGTCCAGCGTTTTGTTGATCACTAAATGGTATCCAGAAGTGGAGAACTGCGTTGACTTTGGACCGAGGCACAACTTCCTGGATCACCCACTTCCGTTTGAGCACACCTTCTTGTACAATGTACTTGTACATGGAGAGAGTTACACTGAGCCCAATAGGCTCTTAACACCGAAATTCTATCGGGAACGCCAACCGATTCTGGTTTCTCCCCATGCTCTTTCCATGCAAGGATGGGTTCAATGTCTGAAGCTTCTTGTTGGGTTTTCCTGATTTCATCATTACGAAACCATGGGCTCGGTTTTCACTCGTCGAACGACTAGGAAAGGGACTCCTTTTCTTCCTAAAGTGCGCAATTCAAATTGTATATGTATATTCTATCTATAAGATAATGCACATCTGCGTTGGAGTGTAGCTTTCCTTTTCGATGTTGAATCCCACAGTGGTATGAGCTGGAGCGTCACAGAGACGTCTTTAAAGTTTCGAAAGATTTGACCGTTTAATTTGTTTTCCTTTCTTTGGTGAGTTGGTGCAGGCTTTTTACAACTCCAGCAAACGCTTTCAAAAATCGGTAATATGTGGCAAACCCAAGGAAACTTCTTAGCTAATGTTTATCTTGTGAATTTTGGCAGTTCTTACTAGTTTTTTGAATCCTCATGAAAAATTAATTCTGATTTCGAAAGCTCAAAATCGGGTTTTAAAAGCATATATTCGTTTGAAAAAGTTTGTAATAAAGGGTGTTTTTTTTTTTGAGGCATAGAACTTTAAGCTGTCAGCACTGTTTTTATTGACAGCCAATCGACTGACGCCTGAACAACGCATACAAATTGTGCAGATTTATGTCAAAAAACATGGTTCTGTTCTGTTTGTCCAATTTATCGTCGACACCATCGTCCATCAGAGCAATTAATTCGATTAACGATGAAGGTGCAGTTCGTACCGAAGAAGTTATTGCTGATATAGAATGCAGCAGCACGGAATAAAGGATGCATAAATCACTTTTATAATCTATTGCTAAATATGTTAACAATATAAAAAACAATATAACACGTTACATATTACATACAGAGTATTTTTAATTATTTTTTGAAGTGCCCTTTAATGTTATAAATGATGGATAAGTTATTCGTTTATCTTAAAATTTATTCATCATGACCACCTAGATCGAGTGCATTAAGCAACATGTTTGATGGTTTCTCCACACGCTAATATTCATCATAATTTATTCTCATTGAGGCCACTATAAAAATATGTTTTTTCAGCTGAGTAATTTAATTCACTTTTGAAAGAATTTTGATTGAATAATTATAACAAATCTAGCCACTTCGGATTCGCTCCTCTTTTCTGCTTTTATTTTTACTTGCTCTTTATGCGATTTACACGTTAACTCACAGCTTAAACGATTTAACGGACTTTTTTTAAGCTTCGTTTTTAACATTTTGATAATAAATAGTTGTCAATGTTTTTTTTCGTTTAAAATTGGCTCAAACTGGTACCTTTCTAGGAAAAGATTTTATCTTTTTTTGATTTCGTCGGTAACGGTTCTAACGATTTTTATTGAATTTACAATTTTGCCAGCGAATAGCAACCAAACCAAACGGTATGTTTTGTTTTCGGCCTTTTAATCACAACGAAAATGACGTTTTTTAGGCTTTTTTTTACTTGCTTATAGTAACCAACTATTTAATATTTGAGATATCAATCAGACATAACATTACGATGATGGAGAGATATCGAAAATAGTGTGCCTCGAAATTATATTCTTCCGTCTGTATGTCTGTGACCACCTCTACCGCCTAAACGGATGGGCCCGATTTACTTAAAATTTGGTATTTAGTGTTCATTTGGTAATTTCTTGAAATTTTGTTTTTGAATTTTACCCTAGACCCCCTGCGATACAATCGTTGGGAACACGTTTAATATTCTCGAAAATGAATCTAACGATTTTGATAAATTCGTCTAAGGGGAGTTTTTTTTTACAATAGTCTATCTTTTAGTTGGAATACATTTTTCAGAACTTGTTGAAACCTACCCCTCGTATCACAGTTTTTTTTTTTTGAATCACATCCTCCTACACTATTCTTTCGATTAAGAAAAAAATTTTGACACACGAAATAATTTATAATACAATTAATACTGTTGAATTTCAAAATTTTCATAAATTCAAATTTTCGATTTTTAATAATTTTTTAAAAACCTGTTTTGAAAACGAGTCAATTCAATTTTTTTGAAATTATTTTCTCAACTATATTATAGCTTTAGGTTTCTCTGTGTTTACCTGTAGGTAGGAACCTATTCAAACAAATTCCAAAATATTTGTTGAATCATTTTTCAACAACAACCTTTTTTCTTAAAAAAAATTACGATTTTCAATACTTTAAACCTAGATTGACATTAAGTAATAATAAATTGTATAACATACCAAGTTTTTTCACGAAAACTCCCAAGTGAATAATTTCTAAATAATTTTGTAATTTTGTTTTTTTTAAACTCATAGCTGCAAAAAGTTACACTCTTTTTCTTCCACCATCCCCGTTTGCAACGCCGCACGTTTCCTAAATTGTTATTCGAAACAAAATCACTATCACATGACGCAATAGAAATGACCCCACCTCCGAGCTCCGACGCACTATACTAAGGCAACCAGTACCACCACATCCACAACCCCAGTACCCCAACAAAAACCAAAGTCACGGCCAGCAGAACATTTAATTACACACACAAGATGCAAAAGATAAATTATTTATAGGTAGCTTTTAGTTTTGTAATTATAATTCACACCCTTTCTGTGTAGGAAATTTGCATAAAGAGGAAACAAGACTCATCCTCACCAGACCACAAGGACAACCGGATTTGAACAACCCGAGATGGATACCCCCACTTGACTATTAATATAAGTATAATTAATGACAATTTGTTTTAAAAATGTATTATAAAATTATCAATGTATATAGTTAGGCCCCTAATGTGCCAACAAATATTTTTTAAGTATCATAAGTAAAATAGAATAAGAATCAATTGTAAATATTATATTGTTCAATAAATATCGTTAAATCGTTAAAAATCCTCACCAGACCACAAGTGGACTGAGTAAGAAAACCAAGCTGCTTGTTTATAAACAACTTTTCAGACCCGTCCTGACATATGCGTTTCCCATATGGTTCATCATCTCACCTACAGCCATGAAAAAGATCAAGCTCTTTGAAAGGAAGTTGCTCCGCATCTGCACCAGGACTATACCGCAATCCAGTGACGAAGAAGTTCATTCCAACTACAAGACTGTACGAAGAAGCAAAATTGATTCCCATTGATTGACAAGATTTAAAATAGTTATAAGTTAGTTTTAGGTCAAATTGTACATAAAACAAATTGAAAAATTAAAAAATCTTAATCTAATCTAAAAAAAAAAAAGTCCTCACCAGACCACTGCGAGATGAACACCAAACATTGAATATTTACATTAGTACCATACCAATATAATACATTTTTTTCACTAACGTATTATAAAAACGACAATTTATTTAAGGGGCCTTTATGTGTCAACAAACATTTTTAAGTATCTATCATTACCTATGTAAAATAAAATAAGAATCGATTATAAAATCTTACCAACTGTTCAATAAATAATCGTTAATCGTAAAAAAAACCTCACCACTGTTGACGAATAACTGTATTTCGAAGAGAGCTCACGGGACTAGAGATTTCAACCGGAGGTACGCTGATGGGAACTGGGATCAACATACAGACGTATTCGACACTCTTCTTCTGAGGGTGCTACATGAGGCCACCCGTTTATTGTCGTGGCCCACTTTCTCTTTCGAGGAAACTCCACAGATCACCGTTTATTGTAGTGGATTGTCACTTCTTTGAGCGTCATCAGTCACCACCTCACCACCGAGCACATACTGAATTAAAATTCACTGCTTATTGTCGTTGACACTCTTCACTTCACCGGTTTATTTTTTGGTTTTGCATCGCCGGATATGCGGCAATAGGCCCGTTTATTGTCGTGGACTATTTCTAACACCAAAGACCTAAATTTAAGAATTACACTTTATTGTTTTGTAGTGGTAGTGGACTGTTTTTTGAAACTTTA
The DNA here is from genome assembly GCA_916050605.2 of Platycheirus albimanus. Taxonomy (NCBI): domain Eukaryota; kingdom Metazoa; phylum Arthropoda; class Insecta; order Diptera; family Syrphidae; genus Platycheirus; species Platycheirus albimanus. The sequence goes on along the minus strand of OU696696.1, from coordinate 12,835,354 downwards.
AATACCTAACACCGCACATAGCCTTAAGGCATATCATTAATAATGGCGTGGACATTCTTGCTCTAAGGGTGTTGTCTTCTGGAGTTGCCCTTTTGCTTTTTGTAAGTTGAAAATTTTTTCTTATTAAGACCCGAATATAAATAACCTGTTAGATTTACTAATAGCAATAAATGATTGTTTTAGTTTGAAATTTGACATTGACGAGCTAACCTCAGCTTCGATATAAAAAAGCATCACATTTTTTTCTTGTGTTTCCTAAACAAGGTACAAATTGAATAAGAAAAAATTATATCCATAATGCATATAACTATTTAAAGTACTCCTTTGTACCTAGATGCTAGGTTAACCAACTCTCCGAAGGATATTTGCATGCAATGAAACATTTGTGCAATCTTTTTCATTTCTTACCAATTGATTTGACAGGAAAAAATCAACATTGATTGATAAATTGAAAGCTGTCAAGCTTCACTAAATTGTTAGTTGTGCATGGAAAGCTTTCGTAGCCGTCTACAACCATTTCGCCATCAACGAACAAATGAGGGAGCAAAAATGTTAACTTTCAACAACACTGTTAATTGCATGTTTCGCTGAATATGTATCTACAATACAATATGAGACATTTAAGACCCTCCAACTCGTTGATAGGCTCAACTATACTTAAAGACTCGAAAAATAAATTAAAACAATATGTATGGCAGGAAACATCATGCAGAAGAAGTGTCTGTACTTAGACACTTTATAATACTCCAACTTCATCAAAGAAAACTAAGGTCGCTCGTCAAAAATAATTCCATTCCACTTCGACATCAGACATCACCTGTCATTAAGTATTACCTAATGATTTGCTCCTTTTGCGTTTTGCCCGATGCCCATTGCCCGGTGATGTCTTTGCAAAATTCATGCCAGGCTAACTATACAGCACAGCTAACCACCGCCGCCGCCGCGCCATCGCATCGCCAGGCTAGTTCACCATCGCCACCAGGAGGCGTGCTGCGGTGTGGAATGAGTTAAAAATGCAAATAAATGATTCGGCATGCAATTCATACCGCAGTCAAAGATCCTTTAAATTATTTGCAATTACACTAATTGCTCCGGTGCGGTGTGTGGTGGTGCAGTGCTTGTGCTTGTAATAGTTTGGACTGCACGAATGCTGAATTGCTGACGTTTGCTGGCTTTGGTGTGTCTTTATATGCGATGTTGCATCACAGATGGCGCTGCATAACCCACTGACGTGTATGTGTGTGTATTTTTGCAGTCCAAACTCAACACTCTGTTTTTTGGCAACCAGCCCAGATTTCACTCCTCTTGGCGGTCGTTAGTGCGCGCTGCTGCTCAGTCCAAAAGACCACCGAACTGCTGCACGTATATAGCCAAAAGTTGTGCCTTTGCGGTGGCAATTAATGTAAAACTAATTGAACGCTGCAAAAACATAGTTTGCGTAGTTTGAAGTACATAAACTACAACCTGCTAGATGCATAATTGTGATTTCCACTTGCATGCCGACTGAATTTATTAATTGGCTGACATGTCCATTAATTTCGTTCGAATTCTCAACACACACGGACACGGACACTGAGAGCAAGAGGAATGAACGACGGACGGACGGCGAGGACGCACCCAAAATAGGCAGCTTTGCCAAAAACCTCGCTTAAGTGTAAATTACCCGTCGCGTTCAGAAAGTAGCAAAGCAATTAACATAAATTAACAGCCACTACACTGAGCAGCAATCTGCCTTCGAATCTACCGCATAAATATAGTTTTTGGAAAGAAAATTGGCATTTTTAGCGGAATGCTTTGCGTTTGTCAAATTGATGTCGAAATGTGAGATTATTTTCCACGATTGGGACACATTGAGTCATATTTTGGTTGTAATGATTAATTACGATCAGATCGGATGTGTGGATTTTGATGCTGGGTTAAGATTGGAGTGAGATAGATGGCGTTGCAGACGTTTCACCGTGCTTGACATCCGGATGACCGGATTGGGTAATTTATTAGAAGTGTTTACGAAACATTTGGTTGATTTTATCAAGTTTTATTTGCCTCCATCGAGGGACATTCGTTGATCTCGAAATTCCAATTGTATTCCAGGCAAAGTGTTGCCACAACCCACAAAGCGTTTGAATCTATAGACTGATTTTTTTTTTTTTTTTTTTTAGAAATGCCAGAAATTCAAAGAGGTAGCGTTATAAAACCTTTTGCACACAAAACTTTAAATCGAAAAGACAGAACTACCTAGTAAAACATAAGCGAGAGCTACAGTACGTTTGCAACGAACTGTTGGATACCCTATTCCCCCTATTTTTGTATATGTATGTATATGCATATGCGTTCGCCTCCTTCGCATCCAGCCGCTGTTCCAGTATCAGAAACAAAATTCTTCTTTAGCAGACAGGAAAAAATTCAATTAAATAAATTTTGTTTTGCCGATTTACAATAACTGCTGTCACAATAAAAAAAGGCGTGTGCCAAATCTATTATTGCCAGGGTAATCACTATATGAGCTCATCATTAAATTTTAAGCCTGCAGATCGATTTGAACAAAACAAGACAAAACTAATTTTTTTAGAAATTAGATTTTGATTGGAAATAGCGATTATTGGTGTTTTTAACAATTCTTGAACTCCACTCTGCTACGTACCCAAGGTATACAAACCAAAGTGTTAATCGTCTTACTTCAAAACTGCGACCGATAGTTAAAAAAAAATTAAAAAATTAATGCATATTACGACTTTTGACGTAAACGCCATTTAAAAGTGGGCGTGCCCTAAACATTTGTAAGAAAAATTTAAAGCACTAACTAAGCTTTGATCATTAGTCAGTATTTAGGCATATGTTAAAACTACAGCTGAATCGAGTTATTTTTAAACGATCTTACCTGAACAAAGGTATTTTATCAAAATCACGCCTTTAAAAGTGGGCGTATTGAAAAAATGTAAACAAGAAAATGAAGAAATATTTTTCATATAACGAACGGAAGGGAAAAAGGTTTTAATTGAATATTGGTTGTAGCTTACATTTTTAAAACTAAATTTTTCGTTCTTTCGTGAAAAGTGGGCGTAAGCCACGCCCGAAATTCAAATTTTTTTTTTCATAAACAAAGTTTTTAGTCTTTACTAAGAGACGCAAGATGCTTGCGGATTCATTATAAATACCGTTTATTTGCAAAAACAATTTTTGTATGTTTTTAGTGAAAAGTCTGAGTCAGCCACGCCCGAAATCAAATTTTTTGATTTCATACACAAGATGTTTATGTGCAAATAATATCCACAAAATTTAATGCTTTTCGCATTAATAAAACATTTGGTTTTTTATAAAAACAATATTGATGGTTTTGTATGAAAAATGGGCGTCAGCCACGCCCAAACTGAAATTTTTTTACTTAATTGGAAGAAGGTTTACCTAAAGCTTGCGCGTGCAAAATTTAAGCGTTATGCTTTAATAGTAACTGTACAAAAAATATAATTTAATTTTACCAAATTGAGGTTGTTCAACAAAAATGGCGATTGTGGGCGTGTTTGTGGGCGGATTTTACCGGTTCAAGAAATTAGCTTTACTCTTGAACCAAAGATTATATATACCAAATTTCAGCTTTCTAGCTCAAAAATTGCGACCTCTATAAAGTATACATACGGACGGACGGACGGACGGACATGGCTTAATCGACTAGGCTTTTGATTCTGAGTCAGAATATATATACTTTTCCATACCTAACGGTATTATTTCTCAATGTTACAAACTCCATAGCCAATACAATATACCCATTTTAGGGAATAGGGTAAAAAAAATTCCATCAGGTAGTTTAATCGAAATCTTAGAAGCCATTTTTAGGAAAACTTTGTTTTTCGTATAAAGTTATCTCCTAAGCAGTTAGCTTAGGAGATAGAATGCCAATTTCAAGAATTCTGTAGGACAGCGTAGAACTAGTTACTCTGTACAAAAATTGAATCAAATCAGTTCGGGCGTTCAGGCTGCAGGTGATGATAAAGAAGGACAGACACCCAATTGTGTGACCCACTTTTATCAAATTCCTTACCTACCTTGCTTTTAGTGCCTACCTACTGATAACCGCAAGTCAAAACGGTGTGCAAACGATGAATCAAACTTAAAGGTGCCGTGAAATAACGCCGAATGCAATAACGCCGAATTTCAAAATTCGGCTTTATTGCACTTTACGAAAGTGAAATAACGCCGAATTTTGACGTTCGGCCTTATTTCACTATAATAAAGTGAAATAACGCCGATTCGGCGTTATTTCACTTTCTAAATATTATTTTTATGACTTTTCATGTGTCTTTCATATTCTCTAAATAAGGTACCATCCTGAGAGCTTTGGAATCATTAAACAAATGTTTAAGTACCCTTTGTATATTTTTTTTGTACAGGACCAATTTCCACTTAAAAATAAAACAAAGCAAATATGTTCTTCCCAAAAGTTCGTTTTAATGAAAAAAAAAAATAATTTTTAATAATTCTTTTTTGTTGAAAAATACATACTTAATAAACATAACATAAACATTTCGATATTTAAAATTTTAATTATTAAGTTTACGAAATGTATACTTCATTATATTTTTAAAACCTAGTGCTGTTAAGAGAAGTCTTTTGAAGTAAAAGTTTCAGTATTTATTGAACTTAAAATGTATATGTAGACACCTATGTTCTATATCTATATCAAGCTAAATAAAATGTCAACTTTTATTCAAAACCGTTGATATAAGTGCAACATATAAAATCCAAGCTTTGCAGAATTTGAGAGAAAAATTTTTCAGATACAAGTTTTTTGAGAAATTCATCAAATAAAAATAAAAAATCGCGCGATTTTTAATTGCAATTTCGCATTACTTATTTTGACAGTACCTCTCTGTCAGCAATGTTGCATAAGGGGACCTGCAAAAGTTGGAACTTCACATAAGTAAGTGTACTTTTTTTGAAATGGTGACAAAGACTAAAATATTTTTGACAGAAGTAGGCATATAATTTTTTGAAAAGTATGCACATCTGTTTTAGGTACGGAGCTGCATGCAGTCACGCGTGCAGTCTGACTGCACATGTACATCTGTTTTCGGCTTTATGCTATATCCTTTAAGTTTTCATAACTACTTTGAAAACAGAGTCTGGAAATATGTAATATCTTTTCCAAAGTCAGGACTAAAAAAATTGAAATATTGATGCACGTCTTCAGTTACGTTGTGAATAGAACTCTGAGAGGCGAGAGTAGATAACTATAATTGGAAAATAATGTTGTGCTAAGACATTTCGTTCAAAATTCTATGAGATGAATGTTATCCAAATAGAAAACTTACAACTCCAGAAAAAATGCTATGTAACTGAGCGCACATTGAAATCCATTATTGAGAGAGAGAGAGAGAGAGAGAGAGAGAGAGAGAGAGAGAGAGAGAGAGAGAGAGAGAGAGAGAGAGAGAGCATTCAATATTTTCCTTCTCTAGAGAAATGTTTGCCGAAAATAATTTAACTATTTCCACTTTTCTCGCTTACATCTGTTAACCGCAAAAATATTTTTGATTATTGCGTATAAGAAAGTGCTTGCGTCCTATGAGAGCAAACGTGACTGCGCCGATATTTAACTAAATAAAGGCTCCCTTATGAGAAAATATTTATGTTCTATAAGAAAACATTTTAGCTTTTTTATTATTATTAAACCTAAAATTAAAAGATGTATGTTTTATTTACAATAATGTATTTATGAGCCTTACTTAATATGCATCTCCAGCCGGCTCGATCTCCAGATCGTCTACAATTTCTCACTCCAAGTTGTCTAAGGTCTACCTTGACTTTTGACTACCTCTGGCACGTGAAAACTTAAAAATCTGTAGCGTTGATATCTATTCGCTCTCCATGGTCCTTCGATCTCAACCGTTGGATACGAATACGTCTATGTCCTAGGTTGAACGAAAGCGAAAACTCAAGGTTAAAGAGTTTTGAACTCCGAAATAACAATGTTTTTAATTTATTGAAATATGTATGTCTGACAGGTTACTTACTATATCTACTTAATGATGAACTTACAATAAAAGATACCAATTCAATTCATAAATAATTTCTTAAATACGAGGTCTGTGGAGTTGCGAAAAACTGTCTACGAACGGGTACTGATAGTGAACTAAAAAAAAAGTGATGCTTACAAGACCAGCAACCATAAACGGTGGTCTGTAGATATTCTTCTGGAAAGGAAGCGCTCCCAGACAATAAACGGGTTGGCCTAATGCCGGTCAGCAATTCTTTGCGTCCAACAGTGAAAGTGGAAGGCTGACAAGAAACTTTGCTTCAAAAGCTTCGGTGAGGCTTCTGTCGGGTATTCAGGCGGCGTACCTTCATGTGAGAACTCTATTCCCTGTACTCTGTTCAAAATAAAATCTTTTTCCAATGGTAGGGAGGGCGAGTCTGATTTCGAGGGCAAATTGTACTCCTACTTATGGAATATTCCTGGAAAAAGAAAATGTGAATTATAATATCAAAAGTTGAAAATACTTGTAAATGGGTAATTCTTTTTGCATAATGAATGTATTTGAATGTTCTTCTGGCTTAGGTACTTAAAAGTGGATGGCAGTCCAAATAAGCGGTGCGGGGTGCCGGGGTAATCGTAATTGCGTTAAAAGAATGCACTGGTGGGTATTTCATCACCTGATAGTGATTCTATATTCTCGCACACTATTGTAGGAAATCACCTTTGGTAATCGGGGGTCGTAGAAGAAAATGTGTTACTTCGTTACAGTATCTTCTTTATTAAAAATAAATAAACTCAGAGCATGACTGGAATTCCAGATCTACATCGGCATTACATCGCATCCTTATTTCCTGACTTTCTCACATTTTCTGTATAAACCAAATACTGGTATTATTCTTTAATAATCTTTGCAAGATACTGTTGTCGATCAGCGATCCCTCCGTACGTATGATTAGTACTGCCAGGTCTATTTAACACTTCTTTTAAATTCATAAAAAATATTATTTTGATATCAATTGTATTTTGTTAAGAAATATCAACACGCATGAGTAAAAAGTCGGCGATATCTGTAAAATGTATATAACTTACAAGGACATTCGTTCCCAATAAACCAGCCCATGGTTTCTAAACTCTTAATAACAAGCATCAACTCATTTCTCTTACATTCTTAATTAGGGATTTCCAATAAAATTAATGAGAAACGTCAATCCCCTGGGTCGATGGACTTCTTTTTGTATTCTCATTCTCCAAATCGACCCAAGTTTAAGTTTGAAAAGACAAAGCCAACGTAAATTTATTTCCACCAATTCATCATTCCAGCATTAATCTACACTGCTCCTTCGGGATTAATTGACTAAATCAATACCACATTCAACCCACAAACGACCCACACAATATCATATTAACCCAACTCACCCCCAGATTTAGCCTTTGACTATACATCGTATCGTTCTCCATCTAATAGGAACAAATTGCTCAATTATTGTCACTTTGTGTTTATCCTGCAGAAACAACGTCCTGACTATTTCAATCTGTGATAAAATCTGCGTAGCGAATGAGTCCTTTTTGCCAGTCAACACGCTTGGATGGTGATTTATAGCCGCTGGCAAATAACGAATGTTCTCACTCCAGGTGACACTATAAATCTTATTGCTGCTAGATGCTTCTTATTTATTTCACTTACGGTGAATTATTGCCGAGGATTTTTCTGTCAGCGTATATTCATTCAGTCAGGACTAAACACCAAAAAAATCAATAAAGAAATAGTGGTGTTGAAGAAAAACAAGAGCTATCATCATCAGTGTGTATGTTGTGTGTTTTGATAAGCAAATGAGAAGGCACAGATAGATAAAAAGGACATTCTCTTTCCCAGGATCAGGACTCAGGACTCAGGACATCTTCCTGTTCAATCATTGATGTAATAAATTTCACTTCGCAGCTCGTTTGTGATCGTGTTATGAAATTTGAGCTCCTTTCCTTTTGAAGGGCAACAAAGGACCTTCATCTCATTAATAGACTTCCAAAAGGACTGAAAAATTGAAACTATTAGTACATTTTTTCTTTCAGACACAATGGAAACAAAAACTCTTGCTGACATCACCTCAGTCAGTCAGCGCAGCAACTTACATGTTGTTCCTTCTTGGTGGTCCCTTTGTGTATGGTGAAAAGTCCATTTGTGATCCCGACAATATAATTGTCCTTTCTCCTTGTCCATCTCTAAATGGATTTCGATTTCTCCATTAGCTAGGATAATCTATCCATGCACTGCACCCTCATGTGTTTTGTATCCCACGCACAATAAAATTCGATACACGTTGTTAAGAGGATTCTATATAGGGTATAGCCTCATCATCATCATCGTCATCTTCTTCCATCTAGAAAAGTACCTGTACCTGTCAATTGCTTAACATATCCTTGCGGATTGTTCTTTGGTCGGATTTTAACACCTTACATTCATACATTATATCTATTGGCTTCAATTACATCGAGATTACATCGAGAGAAGGACGCGTGAAACATTTAATTGTTGTGTGTGCTGCGCAAGGACATCAAAGCAAACTGCCGGCCGAACATGGTTTACTGGGTAATGGGAAACAGGTGTGGATTGATGTAATAAATCCGGATTGTGCAAGGACTCTAGCCAATTTGTTGTGATGCTATGTTGTTTGGCGGATATTTTATAGCTATTCTATTTATTGAATTCGGTTTATTGTGCCGCTAAAAGGATACGATACATGAAATGCTGCGTCTTATATGACATAGTGTGAAATTCGTTGGTTGTTTTGAGAAGAGTAATAAATTTGTGCTTAATCATGGTGCAACAATTCAATTGTGGAAAATGAAAGGTGTGGGGCGTTTTTTTGAAATTGCTTACATCAGAAGTAACTACTTAAGATGTAAAAATAAATTCGTGAAAAGGTGTTTTAGTTTTGAATCACAAATCATCACAAAATATTGCATTGTATAAAAAAAGGGTATTGTTATAAATACCCAGTATCATTTAGAAAATTTACATAATGATTAAAATATTAAGTTTAACATTTGTATATTACAAAATTTACACCCTATATATGGTGCCTTTTTAAAAGTTGTATGAGAAGTTTCGATGGTTGTTCGTTGTTGCCTATGGCTTGACAGTTGAGAATGTCAAACTATGTTGACATTTCTGTTCTGTATGGTTTAGTAAATCATCATAAAATAGTTGAACGCCGGAACAATCCTTCCAATTCGTGGAAATTTACGTACTTTGAAAAAAAAAAACTGATCGCGAGGTTCATAGAGCACTTCGTCCATTTTACGGCCAACATCACCGGCCTAGTGAGCAAGAAATTTCTGTTTAAATGGCTTCGTCAAAAAGCAAAGCGAAGACTATCCTCAAGCCATTGACGAATCAATATTACATCCATTGAAATTGACTTTTTATGGGGCTATGATAAGTCATTGGTTTATGCCGACAAACCAAGAAGTCTTGAAGCATAGAAGCCAATATTCAAGCCACCATAAATGCCATACTGCAAAATTATTAAGGGAGGGATAAATGGGACTGATTGAATGGAAATCATATTCAAAAATTGAATGCCATGAAATTATCTACCAGGTTATAATGGTACAAAACTCACTTTAATAATATTTCTGTCCCTATAGCTGCAGAAAGTAGTAGAGCTCATTTTTGGTCCGCAAAATTAGAGGCTTATCAGAATGTTTTATTTTCAAAGGCGCATTGGTCGGCCTGTTTTATTTAAATATGTTTTCGTGTGCACAGTTTTGAACAGGCCCGGACCTAGAACTAGGGGCACTTGAATTTATTACAGATTCTAGACACTTTGAAACTGAATAAAATTAAAACATTATATTTTTTAAATCCTACTAATATTTTAAATGTGAAAGTTTCGATGTTTGTTGCTCAATAACGTCTGAAGGGCTTAACGGATAGGGATAAAATTTGGCACAGAGATAGAATGTAGCATATAGGCTACTTTTTATCCCTGTAAAATTTATGGAGTAATAGAGCTCGGGTTATAAAAGTAGCTAGATTACGAGAGACGACTCCTCAGGCTACAGGTTACTTCTAGATCAGCTTAAACGCGAGCGAAGCCGTGGGTAAAGGGTAGTAATTAATAATTAAGAAGCGACGACGATAAAACAAATTATGATAACTCTTCTCACCGATTGCTCGTTGCAGTAGTTGTTTGCGCCTGGGACTGGGGCCCCTACGCTAGATGGGCCCCTAGGCTCTAGGCCCTAGGCGGGGCCTGGTAGGCCTAGGCGGAAATCCGGCTCTGGGTTTTGGCAATCAAGAGGTGTTTTGGCTCTAATTAACTATAATTTGATGATATGATCATAGAGGTCAGACCATCCGGTAACATTGTGCTGCTCACGTAATATAGTTGTATCACCGAAAAAATTTTTTTTGAGATGTACCTATAATATAATGTAAAATGTGTGTTTTTAATTTTAAGATCGTTATGTGGCACTCCGTGTTTTATTTCCTCTTGGGAGTGGGTGTCAATATCATGAAAATTTCTGATACTCGTGTTCATGCTGATTTCAAACCGTAAAACGGTTTTCCTACTTTTCATGCGCCAGTAACAAGACTTGGCATTACACTAAACTATCCTTTTCATTCACTAATGGGAATTTTGAAGAAAAAAAAATTGAGTTGGTCGTTTAATACAAGGAAAGTCCGAAAATTTTTAATTTGGCAGTTCCTGGCGCAGATGAATTCATGCATCTGTAAGCTCACATCGAGTTCAATTATTCTTTGTTGAACAGAATAAGAAGAGTGGAAGCTAGAATATCTTATTTTATGCCATTCTACATTATTGTATTTGCAAATGTTTATCAAAATGTTTATATAAAGGGTCCTACCATAACGCGCGATATTAAGTTATTCCCAAACTTTATTCGACATTTCGTTATTTCAGTCTTTGACATTTTTAACCATGGAGAGGTTGACTTTTAAGCAGCGCGTTAAGATTTATGAAGCGGAGTATAAAAATTGGCGTTCAAATACGAAGAAAATCATCTTCAGCGATGAGGCATGAGGCTCATTTTCGCCTCAGTAGATCCATTTACAAGCAGAGTAAGAAATCCACGAATGATTGTATTGAAAAGCCGATACATCCACAAAGAGTGACTGTTTGGTTTAGTTTATGGGCTGGCATCGTCATCGGGCTCTACTTTTAATAAAATGAGTTTGGCCAAACAGATAAATACCGAGATGAAAGCGGACTTTTTGTGGCCGGGAATTGAGGATATGGAGCTGGATGATGTGGGGTTTTAACAGGACGGTGCTACCTGCGCCACAGTCAACGAAACAATAGCTATCTTACGCGAGAAATTCATTGGCCGTGTTATCGCAGTATCTCACATCCGTGGGTCGTGGCGATGTCTATTGGCCGCCACGATGAATTGATTTGGCACCGTAAGACTTCTTTCTTTAAGGATATTTAGAAAAAGTGTACGTCATTAAGCCAAGATTTATTCAAGACCTAAGGGATGAGATAATTCGGCATTTTAACGACATTGAACCTCAATTATGCCCAGAATCATTGAAACATTTGGATCATCGTAAAGTGGTATGGCACTGAAGCGATTGGCGAGTATTTAGCCGATATTTTATTTCACACATAACTGCAATAGATCTTTCTATCATAGGTACTATCTCCTACAGTAAATTAATATTATTTTCTGAAAACTTTTTGTTTTATTTACAATTATTAACATCGTGCGTAATAATTGGACCAATCTTTAGTTAATAACCTAGTCAAAGCAATAAATCTTAAAAACAATTATTTCTACAACAATTTATTGTGAGTCGTATTGGGGGAAAAATACTTGAAGTCGTATCTACCTTTAATACATTTCTAAAAGCCCTTTAAAGCCGTAAACATAAAACCAGCATGTTTAAAAGTAACACTCTAAGAAACTGTCTTCGCAACAACAAAAATGATTTGAACTTTTATAAACAGAAACGAAATCAATTGCGATGGCGTACCATAACGTCATGAAAACTTCAAACACCATATGAAAAAAATTGGCCAAACATATGAATGACTCAGCTCCATATGACCCATCTTCTAGGCCGTCGCTGAATACAAAGGGTTCATGACAATTCTTCTTCTTCTATTCGTGTCATGGATAAATTATAAATCTTCGAGATCAAAAGGCCTAAGTCTGATCTCATCATCCTAAACTGTCAAGTAGTCTATACTTCTGCTTCAATTTCTTTTAGGCAAATAAAAAATATTTAATGTTTCGGTTAAATAGTTCTCATTCTAAATTCTCTGAATGCACTGTTAGGTACATTATGCCTTGCATGCAGTTTTACAATTCTTCGTATTGTGGAACTCCTCATGAATAAGAAACGCGTCGATAAATTTAAATGAACAAAATATGTTATAAGTTGAAATTTACAGATTATTTTACTTTACATAATAGGTCATACAGAAAGAAGCGACGGCAAACAAAAAAGATGGAATTTTCCGGATGTGACGACTAATCTACCATTGAATCTACTCCTTTTTAGTACCAAAATAAATATTTAATACGAAAAGTTGGAATCGAACATGCAACTTCCTTGCACAAAATTCGTAGTATGCTGCACTACCCTATCGACAGGAAAAGACAACCGTAATAAATCCTCATCTTTACGAGTGAGATAGACGTCAAACCAGTTTCTATCTTGCGCAATGGAGTATGGAGTATCTATCTATCTTATCCATATCCCCATCTCTTACCAAACCAGCCAAACTCACCTAACAACTCTCTGAAAAATACCGCCTTCTTACATCTCACACAAAAAAGGTGTAAGCAGTCCAGCCAATCACACGACGGACATAGAACACCACAATGGTGGACAAATTAATTGAATGAGATCTTCAATTGTTGATGTGTTGGTAGAGACAGGGAGGAGAACACCTACAAATCCGGACACAGGGATAATAACTCATGTCCTGATGTGGACTTCCAGTACGACTCCTAATTGGTATTTGGTTCTTGAAGCCAAATAAGAATTCCAACGTCAATTTGAACGTAATTGTGTTTTTTGGTGGATACCATACTCCAACCTCCTACGAAGGAGTTGTGTATCTATGCTGGTAATGGAGTCCTGACAGAGTAGGTAGGTACGAGTACGAGGATGAACATGAAAAACGAAGAGCTGCTCACACTCATATCCTTATGACCAAATGAGAAGAATAAATTAAGTCCCCTCGTGTAATTGGATGTAATTCAATTTCATATAATTGATGCTGAATTGCTGACGATGTATGTAAGAGAGTGTGAGTTTGTTTGTTCGTTTTGTAAATTTGTAATTGTAAAGGCACACAAATACATACAATGAAAGTGATTCTTTGCTGACTGAAGAGAGACTCTACAGTGTAGATATCTACCATAAAATCCTTAATTTAAATTTAGAATCTAATGGGCGAGGGCTTTATTAAAGGTCATTAATTTTAATATGTGCGTGCAGTGTCACCGTCACCGTCACCGTCACATTCACCGTGACTGTGATGTGTAGAGATACCTCAGTAATTTTGTGAAATTGAAACTCGAGTTGTTAGCGCAAGTTAATTGTGATGAAGGCAGATTAAACTTGAACTAATGTAGTGTAGGTAGAATATAGGTATTAGGTACCTACCTAATGTTTTTGTTTTTGTTTTCCCTGGGCAAGCATATTAAAACGATACTTTGTTTGTAATGAAAATGTGTACCCACGATGTTAATATTAAATTACAATTGCTTTTCCTGTTAATGGAATTGTTTTGTGGACAAAAAACACAGCAAAACTTATATGATACCTATACGTAAGATAGGTGAAGATACATAATGCATCTTCCGTCACCTCCTTTATGAGGTTCAAAGTTTAAGCAGTCATAACAAATTATTAACTTTAGATATATTGCTAGAAGGTGAAAGCCTTTTATTATTGGATTAGGCAAAGATATAAGAAAGAAGACAATGTATAGAAAGTAAGTAATAGTTTTCTTTCCAATCCATTCCGCACACCTTTTATCCATAATATAGAATCGTCGGAAAAGGCTTTTAATAAAGTGATAGCTTTATATTGAATGTTACCTATTGTTAAATTTGTAGAAAACCTACATAAATGTATGAGACCCATCCTTAAAAGTTGAGTACATTGTCATATCACTGCTTAGGATCGAGAAAAGATCTTCTTCAAAATAGGATCAATTATCAGAATAGGGGAGAGTGAGTATACAAGAGAAACAGTGGGTCTAACATTCAAATTTTATGAAAAACTAAAACAGAATTATGCCTAGATCACGTTTCTGAAAGACCTCTCGAGGGGTGGTTTATGTTTTTTTTTTCCAAGGAATTCGAATAAGAATAATTTAACATTTATGTTTATGTTATACGAGATACCCGAACTTGTAAAAATATAGTGTAAGGAAAAGCTGGAATGGCCATTCAATACCATATTAATCTTCCGAAGATCAGGAATGCCATTTGCCATTGAATCCCGGTGTTTTTGGAGATGAGGAGTCTGCTCCCAGCATTGTTATTTATATAGCCACTACTTCCAACTAAATTGCCAATTAAAAATATTGTTGACATCAACAATGAACAATAAACTACTTTTGCTCTCGAAGTTGTAATATGCCGTATCCAAAATAGAAACTTACAGCAATTTCAGCATGAGCTGGCAGAAAGAGGACTCATCTTCATATGATACCCTTGAAAAAAAATGATTTCAAAAAAAGAAAAAGTAAATACAAAATTTAACAACATAACCAAACCACAGCAGATAAAAAAAAATAGACTATTGAAGTCTAAACTAAAACAAGCACCAAAGCTAAAGGATTCATTTGATGCAAGTTTCCACAAACAATAAGATTCCATTCGTTCAAATTGTTTTGTTCCCTGAACAAATGCACATCCTTGGCTGGATTAAACATTGGGCAAAGAAGGCAACTGCCTTGGGGCCCCACATCAGCTGGGGCCTCGCGAAAAAATGGAAAATGTTCCATGAAGTGCAAATTTGTATCCTCAATCAATAGGTATCTTTTATTGATTTTTTTTCGACGTATACTAACAGTTGATGAATACTTATGGAACATTCTTAAAAGTGGAAAATCTTCAAAAATTGCAAAATCCTGCTCCCTAGGTAACTTTTTTTTTGTTTCAGTTTCCACTCATCGATGGTGAATTATGCGGAAACATATCGGAAATGATTGAATTCTGAAAAATGCCGACTAAGAAGGTGTGCAACCGATGCAACTAAGGCTTTGTCAAAAGGTTCCCAGAGTTAAAAAAAAAAAGCTTTGCAATCTATTGCTGATGATGAGAATCAGCTATCACCAGTGATTCACGAGGCTTGATGTTTAAAAAAAAAGAACGTGCCGTGATAGCAAGTTTTTGGGATGCCATAGATACTGGATCGAATCCATGGGGTCAGTAAATCTTTTCAAAATCAAACGATTGAACTTCGAACGGTAGTCTTTTATAATTGCTTTTAATTTTTTTTACTATAGGAGCAAGAATTTATTTTAAGATTACAAAATGAAGGCAAATTAGAAAACTGATACCGAATCCCAATATACAGCGATGAAAATCAGCGTGTTCTCTGTTTGGGTTTTTATCAGATTTCATGACAGAGACCAACGATGTTTAGAGACAAAATATTGTGAACATTATTCCGAGGACATTGAGCCCAAGTTTATAAAGAAGATGGTAAAGTTCAAGTACTTGATGTTACAAGTAGATTATGCAAGGATTGTAGAGAAAGATAAAATTGTACCTGCCGAGGAGTTTTATAAATTGATGTATGATAATATGGTTCAATCAACTTTCCCTTACGTAATGATATCGTTGCAAATTTACTGAAGTCTGATGATATCAAACGCCACGGGTGAAAGTAACTTTTCAAACTAACAAAGAATTGTAATCGTTCGTCAATGTCTGAGAACCATTTAAATTCACTGTCGATAGTGGCGATTGAAAATTATGTATTAGAAAAAATCGTGTTTCAAGATGTTCTGAACGATTTTGTATAAAAAATATGTAGAGAAGAAAAAGAAATACGATACCTTGGCTGTTAAGTACCTGAGGAGTTTAGCATTAGTCAGGTGATGCTGCGGATAATGGAGCAATTGCAGCATCAGGTATTGAGATAATAACCATTGGGAACATAATATCATATCACTGCATACATTGAACCAAATTAAAAGTCGATCAGACCTCTGTAAGCTACTCACATCTCTTCATCAACAGAAAAGGTCCCCAAGGTACTCACATCCCTTCATCAACAAAAAGTGCCCCAAGAACTACATTACCTAGGAAGGGGATCCGACGTAGAGAGTTAATCCGGCCCTGTGCACATCCTGCTTAATGTGGGCTCACACTTGTTGCGTTTAATAGATGCTTTTAATTTTATATAAAAAAAAAGAATCGCAGTTCATTAAGCAACATACTTATCATAAACCATTAAACTAGTTTAATCGAAGTTGGTTTAGTCAATAAACAAACCAACGAAAAGTATTACGGAAACCGTTTTTTAAACTTCTTTATAGAAGTGTTAGGTACCTGTACCTAAATAAAATATCCATACAGTCAAATTTTAAAATTGATGGCTTGTTGTTTATTTTTTTTTTTTTTTTTTTTTTTTTTTTAGAGGTAAAGAATTTTAAGTTGCTACACAGCTTTCATTGACAGCCATTTTGTCATCTGCCATGTGATTTATCTTATGTTTGGTTTGCTTTGGAAGCCTGGACAACGGAATCCAACAACGTGTGCAGATCTATTCTGTTCGTGAAACGTACATACAACGTACATTTTGTGGTCGAAACAATCGTCGATAGAACGTTTTCGCACCACGTTTACTTTTAATCATCATCTGAGACGTCGTACAGTGCGTACCCAAGAATAATAGAAAATATCCAAGCAATTGTTGAAACGCCGGCCGTTACTTCCAAAAAAACTTAACATTTTGTGTGCTTTATGGGCTAGTAGAAACATCTGTCCTTATTTTCTCATATGTGAGATCATTATTATCTACACCAAGAAGCCGGAGACGATTGACGACTTGGAAAACAGTATTCGCCGCCTTATTGCTGCAAAGAGTGATCAAAAATTATTTCTCAAGATTGAACTATATTACATCCGAACCAGCCGCTGTGGCCATATACCAAAAATCATATTCCAATAAAAATGGCAGAGATTTATCTTTCGAATCAAATCAATTTATCTGAGTTTTATTCAATTTCATAGTTCTGTACCTCTAAGAAAACACCCTTTTCCTGTATCCCTCAAATCGATGACACAACACAAAAACATTTCGCAAGCGTTTTATCTATAAAATCCTGCACAAACAAATACCAACCTACAATAATTTCAAGATTATCTCAAATCCCATTGTCAACAGATAGATACATTCTTATATCGCTGACTGCTGACATGACAACAAAATGTGATAAATAAAGATATCAAGGAAAAAACACCGACAAAATTAGTCCCCAAATAATAATACCAAAATAAAGGAACAACAAATCGAAATCCAGCAATTCCTTATTCGCTTCAGAGCATTAAATCACCGAAAAATTCTTGTTGTCTCACACCATTCAAAGCATTCATGTTCATGTTCATGTGGTGTCCAAGTCCAACAAGAACAACAAGAAAAACAACACGAGAATTTCAACAAAGATCCGGGATCGATTTGATTTTAAGCTGCGGCTGCTGCCTCACGCCCTTTGCAAAGATACACAGCGACCTACCGCGCGTTGGATATGACGGCAGTGCAGTGATGGTTGCGGGTTGCGGCATCGAACAGGCAGGCCAGTGAATGCTTCGTTTCACGCCACATAATTCATAAGGAGAACAGCTTAATCATAATAAAAAAGTATGTCTCATCCCCGAAATGCTGAAACACGGTCGGTGGTACTGGTACCTCCTTGATGCGGTGATCGGAGAATGTGGTCCAAGGAGTTCACATCAGTTTAGATCTGGACAGGGTAAGATGTGAATCTTGGGAATGGGTTTGAAATCTTTTATTCGTTAAGGTGAAAATAAGAGTATGATGTGTGCAATAGGAAAAAAAACTCGTTAAGGAGTTGTAGTGGCCACCAATGTTAACGATGGTATCTGATACGAGAAGATGATCCTTAGCTCACACGTACAAAATAAACATCTTTATTTAAATATTTTATATAAGATGATTTGATTTTCAAGTCCTGGAAAAAGAGGAAGTTTTTGAAGAAAATCTACACAATGTCTTTTTTTGGATGAGACCGGTCGGTATTGGTATTTATTTTCTAACCTATAGGAAAAAATACGAGCATGTCCTGTCTACCAAGTGGCGTTGAGTCATGCGACGTTGAGCTTTCTATTACTTACAGAATCACATCTTAATTGGGGTTATTGGTGGCATTACAAGGATACTACGAGTTTTGATGGGTGTGAAGTGGTGCCGTGACATAAGGCCATAGTGTCATGAAGCCATATTTCGAAATATGGCTTTATGACGCATTCCAAAGTGTCATAAGACCACAATTTACGTTATGATCTTATGTCACTTTGCGAAAGCGTCATGAGACCATATTTTTTTTGCGTCATAAGACCATATTGCAAATGGCCGTATGACGCTTTGAGAAAGCGTCATAAGGCCTTATGCCTTTTAAAGAATTACTATGAAATTACTGAAAACAACAAAATAAAGTTTTTTACCGGTAGAATAATGGATAAACAATTCTGAGATGATCTCAGTTATTTAAATTTCTATAGAAAGAAAATATAATAGATCCAATTTCGCGCTTTTTTAAATTGAATCCTTTTTGCGATATATTTTTATAGTTGGTCAAAGTATTATATTTTTTTGGAGCTATAATATTTTCTTTGGATCGAAATTTATATATATTCGCCCGAATTTTGAGCTATTATTTTTTCTTTATATAAATTTCGAGTCCTGTGAAGTTAGCAAAACAATTGTTTAAAATTTAATAAAAAATTGGAGTTCCCGGTAGCAAACAAAGAGTTCTAGAGCTCGTCATACTTTTTTAAATAGTTCTGGCGAATAAAGTGTTGAAATTCGAAAAAATAGTTTTTTTTGCTAACTTCACACAGCAAGGACTTTTTTGAGAAAAAGAGTTCTGAGCATGTTTTTCACCATAAAACCAAGAGTTTAAGAGTTCCTGGTGGGTTTTACAAAGAGTTCTGCAAAATTGGAAAAGTTAGGGCACTACATTAAGGTGCCCGTTGACTTAGTACCAAAAATTTTCAAAATCCAAAAAAAAATCAAAAAAAAAAAAGGAGTCCTGAAACATTTCCCACCACCACCGAAACCATACGCCATCTCTACCACCGATTTGTGCAAGAAATCATTTTCGCATTCAAAAGAATTTGAATTTGTTGGGTTTTGAAAATTTTTTGTTCAAAGTCAATGGGAACTTAAATTTTCGAATAACTTTTAAAAATATTAGTTTTAGAAAAAAAAAGTGATTAGGGAAATGTTTAGAACTCTTTGTTTGCTAAAGGGAGGCCATCCGCTCCAGCAGCATTGTTGGACTTTAGCTTAGATATCCTTACACGAACTTCTTCCTCGACGGAAGTTTTGTTCATCATCGTCCAAATCGAATGGATCATTCTGCCTTACAGGGATAGTTGGTTGTCTTCGCCTTTCACAGACTGCAGATGTTCTTTCCAAATTCTCACAGGTCTAAATCGCGAAATTTTGAGCTCACCATATATTTGCTTTAACAAAACAACTGTGAAACGCTCTGTGTGACATGTCTCTCCGTCTTACTGAAATTACATCAAAGCGATTCAAATCAGGAACGAAAAAGTCATTAGAAGTAAAGACCAATGATTCTACCAGCCCATGAAGCCACCAAACTGACAGTTTTTCTAGAGTTACGGCGGCGTTGCAATAATTTCTTGTTGTTCAGGCGTCTGTCGATTTATGATGAAATGGCAAACCAAACTAAAGATAAATGACATGGCAGATGACAATATGGTTATCAATGAAAACGGTGCTTTAAGTTATATGCCTTAAAAAACACCCTTTATATACCTTATTCTTATATAGTTCAGTTCTATTCATTCAACTAACATCTGAGATCTGACAACGTCAAATAAGTAAGCGAAATTCAAAATTTAAAATATAATTTCATAGAAACTGGCAAACCAAAACCTAAATATTGGTCGCATCGCAAAATGAAACACTGACGAGGACCACCCAAAATTCCGTCTTTCAAATTATTTCCACAGATGTAAAACAAAGTTTAAAAAAAAACCAAACATCACGTTATTGAGTCTTACTCAGTAATTCCAGCTCAGAAGTTTCCATTTTTAGGTTTAAATTTAAGACTCGGAACCAACATTAATGGAATTTATTGATCCATAACATTTTTTGTATAAATCATAGATCTCATTATTTCAGATAATAACAGTAAACAAAAATAAGATTTGGAAAAAAAAAAACTTAGGTAATCACGACTCAAAAATCAAATTACCTCCAAGTACGCGGTCTGGCTGAGGCTGACCTCCCACATTGAATTATTATACGCGCGGGTGTTTGAACGACTAAACAACCCGACACCGATAAAGTTATTTGCTGGAGCGGGAGCCGTGTTCCGATCGATTTTATTGGCGGTGCCTTTGAATCTTTGTTATCCCAAATAGGTTTTTCGCTTACAAAGAGCTCCAACTATCCCCATGGCTCAGTTAACCATAACCATATACGCCATCGAGCATATAGGTACGAGTATTATGTATGTTGGAGTTTCTCATCTGGCAGTTGGGCGCGCGTCATCGCCTTTAGCTATATACGGAACGGCGTGGCGGCGGCGGCGGTGGGGAGCATTGGTCCGAAATTGCACCATCATCATCATCGATGGTGGTGTTTTTGGTTGGTAATCCCCACATGATGCTGGATGGTGCTGGCGATGATGATGATGATGATGATGATGATAACAACAGTCCTCAGATTTATGGGTATTTGATCGTGCATCTTCGCGGTAGGGCGCTCCATGACTTTGTGCCTTGTCGTGTAGTTTGTTGGCGATTGTTTCGCGTAAATGATGGTTCTTCTTATTTCACCTGGCATGTGGGTGGCAGAAATAAAGTCATATTATCGCGCACAAATTTAACGATTTCTGAAGAGAACGTTCGAGTATATTTTTTACTTGCTCTATAGGGCAAGTATTGGTTTCGTGCAGAAAAAAAAATCGAGGTTTTAATCAAACATTACATTACGATGATAGAGAAGCCCAAAAAAGTGGTTTTCGCCATACCGTCCGTCGGTCTGTCTGTGCGTCTGTGCGTCTGTGCGGATGTGCGGATGTGCGGATGTGCGCTTTTTCACGTCATGCTACAGCCTAAACGGCTTGACGGATTTTCTTCAAACTTGGTATATAGCAGTTTGAAGAAAAACCATTGTCGAGGTTTTTTTTATTTTATTTTAGCCTGGCTTAAACTGGTACCTTTCAAGTAACGGTTTTTTTCAATTTGGATTTTCTCGAAAACGGCTCTAACGATTTTGATTAAATTTAAAATTTAGCTTACTTTAAGCATTTCTCACAAAACTGCGTTTTTTGTTTTTGCCTCAAATGGTCGTAACGAAAATAAGGTTTTAACGGCTTTTTTTCAAATAGCCATAAGTTCACAACGGCTTGATTGAATCAACTAAAACTTTGTTTGACATAGTTTTTAATAGTGTTCTATAGGATGGCTTAGTAAATTTTTCACTGAAGCCTTTCTAAACGGTGGCTTCCATACAACGAGCCGTTGAGTTTAAGCCAACTTTTTTTGGTTTTTTCTAATTTTCTCGAAAATGGCTCTAACGATTTTGATTAAACTTTGTGTGTTATATTCTTTTAGTGTTTTTAAGAGAACTGCGTTTTTAGTTTTTGGCTAAAAATGCAAATAACGGAGATCTGCTCTTAACGGCTTTTTTTCAAATGGCCATAAGTTGTCAACGGTTGCATCGAATTCACTCAAACTTTGTTTGGTATAGTTCCTTACAGCTTCCTATCAGATCGCATTGATTTTTTTTCAGTTTCTCTTTTTTAAATGGTGGCTCCTATACAAAGAGCCACTAGATTTTGGCCAATTTTTTAATTTTTTCTAATTTACTCAAAAAAGGCTCCCCCGATTTTATAACACCCAAAAGATAACGTCTTAATTGTAAATATTAAAGGTTTTTTAACGTTACCTTCCGTATATCGAGTTTTCCAGTTTTAACCAAATTTTTTTGGTTTTTACCAAATTTTTCAAAAATGAATTGTTCTTATTGATCGAAAAGTTTGTTTTCATCTTACTATTGCACCAACAGAGCAAGTACGTGCGACCCAGTCGTGCATTTTATTATATTTGCGAGTAAGGAACTCAATTTTTGATGTTGATTTATGATTCCTTTGTTGATGTGCCCTTCGCGCAGTATGTTGGGATGTTAAAGGCAAGTATTTAGTTTCAAGATACTCTTGAATCATGCGTTTATAATAGAACGTGATGTAACTCCATTAAGGGAGTGTAGGTTTTACGCTTTACATGATTAAGTGTGCATGTTTTATATTTTGGGAACCAATTAAAGTCATGAATATTCTTCATCTATAATTAGTTTTTGAAACAGTCTGATCCTCTTCCTTGTTTGATAACTTTACACTTACCTATTTGTTTAATATCTAAATTTTTGGTGATTTGTTCTAACTTTTAAAGACGAACTAATAGAACTTCGTAACATCTCTAATTGATAGTTGTAATTTAATTTAAATCTTAATTCTTAGACTCCTATAAGCAAACAGATAAAATGGCTTGCCGACAAGTGAACACATGCTATTAAGCTGTGCTTTGCACCAAATTTGTTGATTGTCAGTACGAAGGCCTGATGCACTGGAAATACCAGATTCGGGGAATACAAACATCATTTAATTTGTTCTTTCCCTTGGTAATCGTTGCCTCAATTATGTTCATCATACCTAAGCTTTTTTTTGCAGCTTATGAGGTGGTAATTCTAGCGATTCCAGCGAATGTAAGACTGTTTTATGCTGGTCGACACACTGCGTTTACCAATTTTAAAGAAAACATTTGTCCCGGAATAAAATGTTGAATGGTTGCGGTAAGATGTTCAATAACTTTGCTTTTCGCTGTCAATATTTTTCTCTCCCTTAGTTAAGCACTATGTCCGAAAGAGCAAATCGATTGAGCTCTAGCTTCCTTCGATTGGATCAACTGGCGTAAACCGTATGTCAATGTGATTAATCCAGTCCAGGAGTCAACAGCGCTTTCCCGATTACCAATGTCCAGCAATGTACCTATAAAGTGAAAACTTGATTTAACATGCTCCTTAAAAGTTGATGATTTCAAGAACGCATTAAGTTTGTCAACTAAATGACAAAATCTTGGCTCCAACAAATATATTTTGATTGTCACGAAGATTTTTTAAAGTTCTGTCCAGCGTTTCCAGTGATCTCTTGTGGGTCATCGTACATTGGAGTCCAACAATAAACTTTTTGACAGCTTTCATTAAGGTTTTTAACTCACTTTTTTTGTTTGTTGATTCGATTCGAAACATTTGATCGCAATATTTTATACTTTGCGAAATCTCAGACCTTTTTTTTTTGACATGCTATGATCATTGTTTAAATAAAAAGTGCATTTGAGGGTCATGTTGGGGCCCTTTACGCTAAGTCTTGAAGTAGGTAGTGTAAGAAAAAGCATTCTAATATTTTGCTTTAAACATAACCTAACTTTAAACATAAAGTAACTTTTTGCTTGCTTATGTTTTGAGAAAATTGCTTTCACAGGTTCTTGGAAGTTATTGATAAACGTTCTGAGGTAGTTTTTGATAAGTTTGAGCCAAAAAAAAAACCTCTTTTCTGCTGTTGCTGTAGCCTGTAGTAACAGGAATCGCCAAAACATCGTAAAAATGCCCTTAATTCCGGAAAACTGGAGGAAATTTAAAATAAATCTTAAAGTTTTTTAATGGAATATACATTTTTTTAAAATTAAAATTTCAAACAGATTTCATAAGCAATTAGTTTTTCAATAATACCAGTTTTTCGTTATTGTAAGAACAGGACTGGAATCCTTTTTAAATTGTCGATTGAAAAGCCAAAACTTCAAATTGTGAAGATAAATTCGGAACAACATTATAAAGTCGAAACCACCTCAAATGTAATTAAGAATTTCATATTCGTCACGTTTGTGACATTTAAATTGAAAGCAAAGCATATGGTATTTCGGAAACATGTTCCGCAGGATCATATTTGAAGCTTATAATACCGTGCAAATTACTAAATCGGTACTTTACTCATGCTCTTTTTTATAAGAGCTTGTCATCGTTAACCAGTCCCCGAAATTCTTAAAAATCAGTCTTTCTTATTTATAACTCCAATCTACACATCGGTCGTGTAGATTGGCTGATATTATCTGCGTTTTGTTCAAATAAGTTATATGTTTTATCAACTTAAGAGTCATAAATCTCGCAACAATCCATCGATAGCTTGGTTCAAGTTTTCCTAAACATTTTTTTTCAAACCATCTAATAATACAAAGTAATAAACTTTAAATGTTCATGAAACATGGGACCGCTACTGGCTGTATAATGTAAAGTATCAATAAACCTAAACTTTTATTACTTTTGACAAATTGAATTGCAGCTCGTTCAGTTGGAAAATTCATCAGCTTCATTCATTACTCAACACAGGACCATGAGGCAGTTGTCACATTACCGCCAAGTCATGGTACATGGTATATTCTTAATCTATAATGAACATCCTCTTGAGGTGGATGTCCTTGTCCATGACCAGAACATATTATTTTGCCACTTCCGCACCCCATATTAAGAGCAATATTTACCGGAACTAATTCTTAATTCGGATGAGATTTTTTCGCTTCGCATGTTTTATGAGTATTTTGATGTAAAGAGAAACTGGCATAAAAAACCTGTTCCATTAGGAACAAGTGTTCGTTGATAATTCAATTACTTACACATGAAATCATATGATTGTCCTTTTGGGTTTTGGGGAGATGGGTGTCCTTTATTATAGGTAATGAGGATTTATGACTTTTTATAATTAAATATTTTGGGAAAATTAATTTAGATGCATGGGTTGGGTGTTGATATACGTGGGAGCATAAATGAACCATTGACTTCTAGGTATTTTACGGCGCATTGATATTTGAATTTATTTGTACATATATCAACTTACTCAATGTTGAAAGCAGGTTTCTTCCCGAATAAAAATCTTAAGGAATTCATTCGTAGATAGGAAATAGTCATTAAACAATATTTTTCATTAAAAAATAAATAAATAAACAAATTGTTGTTCATAAGTGCTCCAAGTATTACCGTAGCATGACAGTACTCTTAACCATTCATGTGTGTGGTTAAAATTGTACGTAATACGTGTTTTATAAGGTGTGACATCTGCGTTATTTGTGTTAGCTTTCAGTGGGGGGTGGTTGTATCTTGTAACATGCTTAGTCTTATTCCGTAACTAACCAGGCACATCGTTTTCATCGTTTTTTGTGTCGGACTGTACCATTCCGTGTTTGAGCTTACGCGGATAAAAATAATGTAAGTCTATGTAGCAGTTTTCATTTAGAACACTTAGAAACTGTGAGTGGGAGATCATTGCCAAAGAACTTTCTTATGTACCCTTTGAAAATAGGACATATTCCGACGAAGTGAAAAGTATTTTCCGATGCATCCAGGTTGCAAAGTGCACATACATATATGTTCCTACCATAAGTATCTCTCTGAAACTCTTTTCCATTGAGATTGAGAAGAACACAACTTGCTTTTAAGCCGAGAGAGATCATTTCACGGGGATTCGAGTCTTCAAAATAGTTTGGCACATCACAATACAATAGATTGCAGTACCTACTCATCATGAAATTGTGATTTTAAGGCATTCATAGTAAATTTATTTTCCACTGTTTTTCCTTTAGTTTTGATAGAAGAATACTATGGCATTCACACCACTGACCACTCTAGCAAGTTTATATCGAAGGAAAAATCTATCGACGGCGACGTTTCATAAAAAAATGTCCAATTATTCCTTAGCCCAGAAGATTTTTCTCTCAATAATATAGCTTGGGATAGAATTCTAGGCAGTCTATCGGTAGGAAGGGACAAGGTTCTCCGTATTTAAGAAAAATATAGATTTAAAGATGTAAGAAAAACCTTAGGTGTATACCAGTTTCGATGTGCAGAACATAGTTGGGCATGTTATTCGGTAAAAGAAAACATCTTTTTACAAAAAATCGTTGCAACTTTTCAACTTGGATATGTTCCCGATATCCCCACACTTGAGCGCATGTACAACATAATTTAGCACTTGTAGCAGTATCATACATTTTAAATTTTGTTGAATGTTGAACAGATTTATCCCTCAGTAGCTTGGCCCCATGTTGTATTAATATAGAGTTTTTTGACGTTGCCAATCTAGAATTCAAATGCTCATTCCAAGACATGTAATAATTTGAAAACTATACCTAGATATTTATATATTGGTATGATATAATTATTTCTATTTCATTGAAAAAAACATTTTTCACAGGCAGCTCTGCGTCCACCATTTCGAAAGATGAACTTTGTTTGACATAGTTTTTCATAGTTTTGTATAAGATGGCATTGCAATTTTTTCAGTTTCCTACTTATTTTGAAAGGGTGGCTCCCATGCAACGCAACGAGCCACTAGGTTTTAGCCAACTTTTTGTCGCTTTTCTAATTTGTCAAAATACGACTCTAAAGATTTTGATTAAACTTTATATTAAATAAAGATACTTAGAAAGCTTTGAGCAAAACTGCATTTTACGTTTTTGGCTTAAAACTCTAATAACGGAAATCTGGTTTAAACGGATTTACTAAATTGGCCATAAGTTAACGAAATTTGTTCAAACTGCCTAAGATATTAATGTTTAATAGCATTCCTACGATGGCATCTATTTTGAAAGATTATAGATTTCACAACGGTAGCTCCATCGAGCTTTTCAAAAATCCTTCACTTTAGTTGTAGTACTTTCGTTTGCTGAGAGATTCGAGTTGTGCAACTTGCCCCGTGGTCTAATTAGCCCCGACCTACCCTACACAAAAATTCAATGTTGCGAATATGTAATCGGAATCGGGTCCACAATCTAAGTCAGAAGAGTTGGTTTTTGTTAAATATGAGTGCAACTGTTTTACATTTCACAAAAAAGGAACACTTATACTCAAATGTAAATTATGCAGACTTTGTCGTCGCAACTATTGATCGATTGTTCGGAGAGAAATATATTTTTTTTTTTTAATAAGCCGATCTTTTAAATTTGTTCGTATGTCAAAGCGTCTTTCAATAGTAAATCAATTTATTTGTTTGAATTATATAAATCATCAAAATGAGTTCACTTAAAGATGCGATATTAATAAAATGCACAAGAAATCAGCATGACTGGTAATCCTGCTGTAACGTTAACACAATTTTAATGTCAATAAGTGGTAGGTACTTATTTTCTCTTTTGACAGGTCTTACGGATGCTGCTTCGACTAAATTTCCGATTTGCTATTGGGTTTATGCAGTAAGTGCTACCATTCCATGCTGAAAAAGTATTTATTTACGTACAAGATTTTAATGATTTATCCGCATTCCTTTTTTGTACAAAGTATCGATCTTAACGTCCTCGAGATTTATCAATTTCATCTTAAAATAATAATCAACTTTCATCGGCAACTTCAATATAATAAAGCAGATTTCTTCGCATGACCATGCCAAACCGCCAAAAAGCCTCCTTTGATGTGGAACATCATCACTAACAGTCCAGCAGCCAGCACTTTAGTCAAAACCTTAAGCATCATAAAAGCATCATATTATCTGCGTGGACAAGATCCAGCTTCGCCAACAACAACAACAACACAAGCCACAACTGTCATAACTCTCGGCAGTTGGCAAGGCTTATCTCATTACTTACACCTAAAAGCCCATTAATGTCAGCTCCGCGTTAAAAATCGATGGATTGGACGGTTGGCAAGCTCGTCGGCAGAACATCAAAGTGCTTCCAGGTGGTAATTATACAAACACATATAGGCCCGTGTACTTACATCTTACATATATACGCAAATGTAGCTGATAAATCCCTTAACTACATGAGCGGAGCGTCTTGGCGGCTCGGCTGTGCTGTTGGCATCTAATTGCTTTTATGCTTCTCTTCTCCTCAGGTTGGACTCGCTTCATCGTCGTTCGTTGCGGTGATGTTGTCGTCATCACTTTGTGCCACTATACTGTGACGGGAATCCTTTTAAATTCACACCCATTCACGACTGCGTGCCACCACATGTGAGCTCCATAAAGCTTGTTGGGTGGCAAGCAGACACACCGGCTATGGTAAGTGACAAAAGGGGCCTTAAAAACTTCCGTCAGAAGAAAAATTTCGAGTGACGAAATTTCCCCTTATAATTAGAAACATATAAGTCTTAGTATCGGAATAAGTATTTCTGATGTGTGCGCAAGCCATATTAAGTGATACGCCGTTTTTTTTTTTAATTTCGTTCACATCGAACGCCCTCTGGCGACTAGACCTAATTGATTGTAATTATACTTTTTGGTTCAAATTGATATGTGATCAGTCCTTTCGAGTAAAAGAAACCGCAAGCTTTCCACATCACCTACATAAATGTGTGATGAAAAAGAACCACAAATGTGACATAAGAATGACAGTGACATGGACAGACGGGATGACGATGACACACAATTTAAACGTTCTGGTTGATTGGTGCAATTTATATCAAAGGAAGGAAATTGCTGATGACGATGAGGTTAATGGACTGAATATTTTAATTTTAATTTATTCTGTTTATACAAATGATGACTGTGGTGTGTCGTGGTGTGGTGTGAAAGTTTAACCTCATACTCAGGAAGTTGAAATAAAAATGTCATTCTTCACCTCTTCGGTTGAGTTGAGATCAATGACAGTTTTACCTTTATCGATGATTGACATGGATGGAGGAACATCTGTTTGGTAAAATAATATACAATAAAAGAGAATTTTTTATTGATATAAAAAATGCATTGTCTATACGTACAAAACCTCTTAGATATCCACGTATAAGAAGACACATCAAGCAGGATTAAGGACGAAGCCATTGGGAAGGAAACGTCCTTAAAAATAGTCATACTTCTACTCTTTTTTTTTTTTTTTTTTTTTTTTAAATTTGACATGCATTCAAATGGGTGCAAGTTAAATTGATGTATTTTAGAAAGATACAAAGGTTGCTAGTTCCACATCACTGCCACTGCATGTGCACTCTTTCAGTGGTCTAAAATTAAGGAAATTAAAACGCATTGCAATAAAAACAAACGTATTACAGTTCAAAGCTAAATGTTTGACTTCATTACGTCCAAATTGACTTTAGACACTTTTGCACTCGTAAAAGTCGAGTGAAGCCATTTAAAGCGATCTTCAACTGGGATATCTTGGACGAGTTACCGTTTATATCTTGTCTATTTTCGTAAGTTAAACTCCGTTAACGCCAAAAATTAACTTTCTTCGATGGAATCCGCACCGCTTATCCACGTACATGTCTTCGAGGACCACTTTTGCCCCCTCTGGAAAGCTGATATTTTCGTCATCAGCTACCCTTTTGAGGATTTTTATGGCCAGATGCAGAGCACTCGATATGCCAAATGTGACGGTGTTTTCATCTCAAAGATCTTAAACGGTGATGTTCTCTATTCGCTCCACATAACGAGTTTATAATATCGGTATGGGAAAATAACCAAAAATTGCCGGTACATCTTGACAATCTCGGCTGTGAGCATCTAAGAACGAGAAGATATTCATATTGAGGGATTTTCTATTCAAAATCTTCACAGCGGCGTGGAAGACATCTCGGATCTTGCAACTTCGTAGTGGAACTAGCCTCCTTAAACGCAGCGTGATTTGGCAAAACATAGTGGAATAGGCCAAAACCTTGTCATTCACACTCACCTCTTCCATGTGATGGAAGGTCTCACAATCGATACTTCCGTTTACATTTGGTGTGTCTGCTGATTTCCAGCATAGGAAGTTACTCATTCCTTAACAGCAGCTTCACTTCATAACACCCGTCAGGAAGGCGTCTTGTATCTACATTGCGTCGCAAATCGTGCCTCGCAAGCAATATGCTCCTCAGTTGCTTGTTTGGAACGGCATTTATTCCATTTTCCAAAATTTCTGCAGCTGTGAGCATTTAAGTCCGTAGTCTAGATGAAGCTGCATACCCACCGGGAAATTTCCCAAACACAATCCATCTTAGTTGCGTATACTGTGAAATCTGTCTGACGCCATCTTCTATTCTTCTTATCTCAGGAAGACAAATTTCGGCACAAACGTCACTTCTTAGTAGCAAATCAATGGATTCAAACTCGTATAGAGATTGGGATCTGTTAAAGAGAGTCTATCGAGATTATGTCATTTATGAGGTATCTTGTTAGGTCAGAAGATGCCCAGTCAGAGACTTGAAAACAAGCGCCTGAACGACAGTCTCAAACGTGGAATAGCAGGAAGCAAAAGCTACATACGATGGAGTTTTGTGCCGCTGCTAACCAGTTCTTGCACAGATACCTTTACACATGTACGTCGCTTTTTTAGCTTCAATAGTTCTGCGGCAACTTCTGTGATGAATGAAGTTTCTAATTCTGTGTCGATCAGAGAACAAAGATGGGGGTGGGGAAGCATATCATCCGTTGTTCGAGCTTTTACAATTGCTGTTGCTAAAAGCACCTGGTGTGAAAGATCATGATTTTCTTGATGGGTGTTAACGTGTAGTAACGAATGGTATCGAGTTGCTCTCAAAAGAAACAGCAGCTGGGGCTTAGATATTCGTATTCAAAGTGGCCACAAGTGAGGCTATTCTCGCAAGCTTTGCGTCTTAGAGCGGCCTCCTTGCGTTCTATGTGGTCCATGTTCAGGAATCGATGCACCTTTCTTAGGTTGTGATGCTTCTTTGGTTGCATGATTTACATGTTAAATCCGCCCCAAAGTTCGTCCTAGGAGTCAATGTTTTGGTGGTTTTCGCTGATGATTGGGTGTGGAAAACCTTTGGTTTCGCCGTGTTTAAAGGTGGTGGTTACACAGCGGACGACTCAGTTTTTCTTAGGTCGATGTACTTTGATATTGCTGATTTACAACCTCGAGAGTCTGGAAGCGCAAATCCAAAAGCTCGGTATATGTAAATTCTTTTTGTTACCTAATTTTCTCTCCCACAGTTTTTGACTCGTACTAGGAAGCTTTTGATGGAGTAACCAAGGGAACATTCATAGTTGGAGTGCACGAAGACATTCTTTTGTCTTATGAAGAAAATTCCTATTAGCTGAAGATATTTCTCTAGTCAAGGAAGGCTGATCAAATACAGCTTGCATTTTGATGTGTACGAGATTAGTCATACCCCTCATACCCTTCCCTTAAATATTCCAACGCCTTTTCATAACTAGCAGCTTCAACAGAAAGATTCTGCGAAAAACGTTCAGCTTCGCCAACCAAACGTGGACAAGAACCATGAAAGGCTCGTCAGGTTATGATGTTATTGTTATTTTTAGACGAGTGATTTAATGTTATGGTTTGCTATTATGTTTTAAAAATAATTTCGGGAATGTGGCCGAAGCGACTAGCTCGAATAAATTCCTGGTCGATTATGTCGACCGAATATTGGACGCAGCGTGCGATGCCTCGCGCGAACCGAACCAATATTTTGGTAATAAATTTGCACGATTTGCAAACGTTGTTCAGGAGTTAGTCTATTCACTATGAAATGGCAAACCAAACTGAGCATAAATCAAGTGACAGCAATCAAAAAGACCAACTCCGAAAAAAGTATTTTCAGATTGAAAACCACACGTCTAAAAAAGAAACACCCCTTATGAAAATAAGAAAACCATTCCAAGTGAAATAGTGTTTTAATATTTTATTTATTTTAGTTGTAAATGAAAATCTAGTGATCCGATCCGACATCTGCAGCAGCCACTGAGGGCGACAAAGAAGCCAGCGGATACGCCATCGCTACCGCAAACGCTACTGGTAAAAAGGCTGACGTGGCGAATGAGGGTGGCTATAGTACTGTCGGTTGTCGGAGATGTTGCCGCTACGACTCCATCAGCCGATGGAGATGCCAATATAGTGGGGTGCGACAACCACGAAAACACGGCTAACAACACCGCACCGTTGCGAAGACCAAAGCGCCACCAAAGTGCAACGGGAACAGCCATAAGGCGAACTTCGAAAAGAATGTTATCTACTTTTACCAATTTTCGCGCACCCCCTGCTGGCTGCTGCTATCGCTTCGCCCTTTTCCGTTTTGTCTCAAATATGAGAATCGGTTTAAAGGTTATCAACATCTTATCTAATAACTTATCGCTTAAATATATTTATGATTATGATGCAGTATTGAATTGCATACATAATTTTACTTTTTGTACAAAGGTTCTCCTTCGAAATTTTTTAACTATCACTGGTTGAACTTCCAAAATTTAGATAGATGTTATAGCAAATTTCACTAACCTACTCTCTCAGTCAATTCCTGTTTTTCAATTCGTCAGGTTTTGAATGCATACTCATTTCTATCATCCATTTACTAATGACCGTATTCGTTTGAAAATTGTTTAAAAAAAAAAAAAATGTTTGAAACAATTATTTACTAGATAGCTATGTCGTTTAATTTATAGTCCCAAAGCCCATAAGCATATATCTCCGTTATTTTGTATAGGTATGCCTCCTTATAATGCCCCCATTAATTAACTTGTTCCCCCCGAATTAATTGATTTTCATATCACTTAATGGAACAACAAACACAATGACCCAAGCATTTATCTTAACAATACCCATATTCTCGCACCCACCCACAATGAATTTAAAGAGAACAAAACAAATTTCCGAAAAAAAACCAACCCTCATCCCTTTCACTTGTATACCTACTAAATAATAAAAAACGATTAATAATTATAAATTAAGCGAAACTTTTGTTCTTTTTAATGTGCACCGGCACCCGCTATCATAGACTTAGTCTAGCAGCTAGCAGGCCACCCGATAGATCTAATCGAACTTACGTGTTTGAATGTAATTGAGTCAGTCCAAGTCCACCACCCCGATGCGATGGAACAACGCCTGCCTAAAGGAAATATTAATGCTCTCCTATTGGGTAGCGCACAATAGCCCACAATTGATCATGCACACGATATCCAAAAAAAAAAAAAAAACTCAAATTAATTCATCAAGATTTCACCGTTCCTATAGTGTATAGTATTTATTAATCAATTTCTTCGATGTTGTCTCACAGTGAATGAAACCCAAATAAAAAAGTATTCATTCGCTTATTGGTTTCAGTCATCAACAAATAATATTTATCGCTCAATTCCAGAACAACAAAACGCCACAAAAGGCTCATTTTCCATTTCCTGCGCGGAAATTTGTTTATAATCGTCGGCTAATGGCCACGGGGACCGATTCATCATCGGAATCACCACGAAATTACCTTTTTATGAAACATATTATGGAATAGGCTTGAAGAAAAAAATAAAATCGTCCCGCATTTAGGTGTGTTTTGTGTTGTGCCTTGTGCGAAGGGATTGTCCTCGATCGATTTGGGTGTTCTTGTTCTCGGTTCTATGGCTTGGGTCTGATTCTGTTCTTTTACATTTTTGTTCACGCACCATCTGACATGTGATCCAAAATGGGATTCTCTTCTGATGGGTTAATTTTTGGAAGAATGACTTCATTGTGGTGATGTTGCGTTGGTTGGTTCACGTTCATTTATGTAATGGCAAACCTCTTTATCCAAGCTGTTGTCTTTTTCCAGAACAAATAGATACATTAAAAGGGTTTTCAATTTCTGAATTTGGGAAATAAAAGGATTTCTTTTCTATGAGCGAGTAGCGCAGCGGTGGCAGCAACAGTAGTAGATATATCTACTCAACCACAGGAGTTTGTTTTGCCAATGGTTGATGCATGGTCTAACATAATTTGTAATTAGGGGTTGCATCTAATGGCAACACTGATCTAAGGGTGGTTCTATAATTGCAGCGACCAACGCCAGCAGCAGCAGCTGAATGATATTTTTAGGCAAAACCAAAACGGATTTTGGTATTAATTGTTTTTTAATGTTTGGTCGATTCTAAAAAAAAAAGCAATTTTAAAAAACAACCATAACCTTTTTTATTGAAGAATATAATTATTTCTGTATTTAACATTTGTTTGTATTTCTCACAAAGCGCGCTTCTCTCATAAATAATTTTTAAAAAAACGAAGTAATTCGTATTTTTATTCTATGGTTTGCCTTTTTGGATTTTCAACACTTTTTGTTTTGCATTAGGATAGGAGTAATGAAAAGCGGTGAAGGGAAATAAGTCCATAGGTACTTATTCTACAGAGGGGCTTAATTTCCTGTTAATGGAAACCTGAAAAAGTGCGGATCCGACAGTTATGTCTGCCGCCTGTTTGTCTGTTTGTATCGGCTGCTACATTTTTAATGAAAAACTAATATTTTTTTCAAAAACTGCTCATACGAATTTGATAAGCCTTTCTGAATGGTGAAATATTATGTAAAGTTTACCTCTTGGAGTTGATGGAGTTCAATGAAATTTTTAAAGTGAAAGCCCTGTTATAAACAAAATAGTCGTGTTTTGTATTATCCAAGACATTTTTTTAGTCTAAAATTTTTGATTATTTGAAAAACGGTTTGATGGTTTTAATATTATTTTTCTGATGAGAACTACGAAGATCTAGAAATTCGCTTATACACAAACAAAATTATTGTAATATGTTTTCGAAAAGTTTTAAAAGCGTTTAACAAAAACAAATTTGACACTTTTTCTTAAAATTGAAAACAGTAAAATAAATTAAATTACTTACATATATTTCTTTTTTTTTTTTCAAAAGAGGTTTAACGACTGAAAACTCTCTTCCATGTTTTTATTTTTTTAATATTTCAATTTTCAAGAATACTTTCACACATTAGATCAACTTCGCCGTGCATTTAATTTTTGTATGTTTATCTTCTTCTTAATTAAAATTAAGCTATGTACATAGTTTGAAAACAAAATAGATTTCATGCTCTAATTTTCATTTATTACTTTCAATCCAATAGAATTGAAGATATCGACGGTTAAAATTCATAACCGTAAGTCGATAAATTCGAAAAAAAATATTATTAATGTAAAATAATCAGAAAAGTTAGAGCCATAATTATTTTGGTATTTTTAGCTCAAGAATATAGCTCCGATCATTTTTCAGGAATGACAACAATAAATAAAATGCACGACTGGGTCGCACGAACTTGCTCTAATGTGTGGTGGGACAGTGGTCTAGGGGCTTGAGATTTTGATAAAAATAAATTTTTCAAAATTCTTAAATAAATACTTAAACTAATTTGAGCTGAAAAAGGAGTACGCCATTTTATTTCTTGAATAAATCTGAATTTATGAGAATAAATTTTTAAAAATCTGTGGAGCCGTTTTTGAGAAAAAAAGTTTTTTTTGAAAAACTTTTTGAAAAAAAAATTCAAAAAAAATTCAAAAACGCCAGTTCCTAGGTATTTAGCAAATACATTTATTTATAATTTTCAGAAAAAAATTTAATGGGCAGTTTTCAAAATATATATTTTTAAAATTTTTTTCTTAAAAATGCTTTTAAAAATACAAAAAAATATTTTTTTGAAATATTGGTATGCAGTACAAATTGAGCTACCTACAACTATATATGTGTGAAATTTCGAAAGAATCGGTTGAGTCGTTTTCTAGATAGTCGAAAGCAAAAAAAACGGTCCTATGGAAAGTACCGTTCTTAGCCATTTTTTAAAACTTTTTTTTCAGCCATATGATTGGTCGTACCTAAAAAGTAACACTGTTTTTTTTAAATCAAAATCGTTGGAGCCGTTTTTGAGAAAAATAAGCTTAAACGTAACGGTTATATGGCAGGTACCGTTATTTTTTGATTTAAAAAAAAAATTTCAATTTCCCCTCTGTACAGCCCACCCGTTTGGGCTGTAGGTGTCTATACATACAGACAGACAGACAGACAGACAGACAGACAGACAGACACACAGACGGACAGAATTTTTAGACCATCTTTTTTCATCTTCGCTATCATCGTAATGTCATGTTTGATTGTTATCTCAAAACTTTTTTTTCGACGAATGCATAACTTGCCTTATAGTACCTATAATCGCAAGTAAAAATCAAGCAGTAGGTACCTACCTCGTAAGTCTCATACTATACGCAAGTAAATCGAATTGAATTCTATATACTTACGAGGTATTGCATAAATACACAGTTAGGTATTTTTTGATTTCTGACAAACTTGAAAAAACGACTTACTAGATTATGAAGTTCAACCGTCGATGTGTCAAAAATTTAATTTTTAGATATTTTTGTAACGTGTTTGCATACTACCACACGTTATATCCTATATCCATTTTGATACTTTTGTTAAATAATCTCAATTTAATCTATTTAAACATGCAATGAGGTGTTTTAAGAACCGATGATCAAATATTCAATATTCCAAAAAAAAAAAAAACAAGTAAAAATAAGTGAACCATGTATTTTAAGTTTAAAAACGCTCTCCTGGAAAGTTGAATTTTCGGCGTCAAGGCTAATAAGAATAAGAATGACGAATAATTGTTGGCACCCCAAAGGATATTTCAAATTCAAATACGTGTAAATTTTGTATATATTGTTTTTTTTTTTTTTCATTTTCTTCCGAATTTCGAGATTGAAAATTAATTTGAAAAATGTATTACTTCTTAAAAAATTCTAGTGTTTATCCGTTTTTTTAAGAATTTTTTAAAGTCAGTGTTTTATAAAACTATACCCCATCCGAGTCGAAGGGATCAAAAAGGAACCTCCTCGCTTTTGATTTGTCTCTTGTTTCAGCACATTCAAAACGAAACATGATTTAGCTTTTCGAACGCCTTATGAAGAACATCCTGTTACATTAATGATAGGTATTCTGACATAATTATAAAAAGTTTCTTTGTGCAAGTTTGAAAATTTGGATCTCGATTTTATCTAAAAATGTGCGTTTTAGAAGAGTATGAAAGGCATATAAAAAATGAGTCCACTGTTCATACTTGGGCGAAACGCATTTAGGCCACGGAGTTCGTTAATTTTTTGGTACATGATCGTATTAATTTTAAAAGCAAAAACTTTTGTTTTTCAATTTGTTTTTTTTTTTTTTTTTGAATTTTTAATCATTGATTAAATGGTACATTCAAGTTTGAGCTTCAAAGAGAAGTTCGCAAACATTTTGGCAGGCAGCGAGTGTCTAAAGGATATAAACATAATTGAAACCTTTTGATTTCAAAGTCCACTGTCCCAATTAATTCGCTTAGCAACAAAAATTTGATCAAAAAGCTGAATTTTATCTCAATAAGTCTCACAAGTGTCGAAAACGAACATTAAGGATATAAAATTTGGTTTTTCTTTCAGTTTTTTTTAACGAAACTATTTAATTGCACTGAATTATAAATTTGGTTTCGCGTAGAACTAAATGAAACCACTAAACTAGTCTTCGAAAAGTTAGGGTTTTTAATATTTTTTTTTTGCATTTAGTAAATATACCTTTTAGACAAATTTACTCTTTGTAAGACAATGATCACTAAGAAAAAAAATTGTTGACGTTTCTAATAAATAATTCAACAAATCCATATTTTATTAGAATTTAGTCTAATACTTTTATTAAGATTTAGGTACTATCATTGCAGTGGTACATACATAGTGTTTGTTTTCGATATGATCCATATCTTGGAGCGAAAGTTAGCAAACTTAGGTTTTCACTCTTCCTTGTCGAGTTACTTTAAGAAATAGAAAACAATATTGTTATAATAGGAAATCATCTTTCCAAAGCTGTTTTTAATCAATCATTCGAGAGTGCCACTAGTTTTTCTTCTATATATTAATGACTTTCCTAGCTGTATTTTGGATTCTATTGACTAACTATTTGCAGATGATTTCAAACTGTATCGAATAATTAAATTCCTGTCCGATTGTATATACGGTGTGAAATCAATTGCTAATACCTCAATATCCAAAAATTTGCCATCATGTCCTTTACAAAAGGTCTGAAATTCTATTGTATTTATGGACATAAGTCCATGAGTTATTTATGCAAATGAGGGACGTAAATCCACAATTTTCATAGTCAGTTTCCCAAAGCCAAACTAAGTACAATAGATGCATACATATAGGTAAATCAAGTTTACGGTGTATAAGCCGTGAGGTAGAAAATGGGGGTCATGAATTACGTCTTACGTGGGTATGATTTAATTTCATACCTAATCGAATAATTAGGGACTTATGTCCCTGCGCCGTTGCTTATATTGTTATGAAATGTAGTTAAAATGGTGTTTTTTTTTCTATCGAAGCAAAGATTTGTGATATTTTATTTTAATATCTTTTTTTCGCTAACTGAACCGTTCACTTTCTCTTCACCTTATGCCGCATGGTTTTTTTTGAGCCCTCTGAAGAAGCTAGATTTGCAAAAAGTGCATCACTGCTTGACTTCCTATAGATCCGTCAAAAGCCCTTAACGACAATTAACCAAGTTTAAAATATGATATAATGTACAAACCAATGACATAGAACTTGGGCTGAAAATATACACAAAATTAAAATCACTTTGTATTGTAAATTTATTTGGCAAAAAAAAAAACACTTAAGTAATTGATATGCCATTAGAATTAAAATATTTGTTTTAATTTGGAAACTCTTTATCGTGTGCGTATTTAACGATAAAAAGAAGTCATATTAGTCATGGTCTTTGTTTATAAAAATGTTTATTGATCAAAAAATGTGTCCATAATAAATTAAATTTGTTAATGCTATCTTCTGTATAAAAGATATGTGAACACAACCTTTGGCTATTAAGAACCTAAGATGTAGAGGTATAGACAATAAAATTGTATTCAACAACTGCCAGTAGCGTCTGCCATCATATTTCCATCCATAAGTCTGTATAATCGATTTTCCTTTGCGTACATACTTAGTCAGGTAGTAAAAATAAAAAAAAAAAAAAACAATTCAAACGAACATGTCAATAAAAGAGAAACCCCATAAAGTGGGTAAAGTATAATGCCTCCCAAGTCTTCCGTAGTATTTTGTATGGAATTCAGTTCTTAATTCAAATTGATTAAATCAATTGACTATCCACTGCCATGCCTGTGAAACCCAATATTACCATGTGCCATTAATTAATAAAACCCGCTAATTTCCATCTCATAACTCAGCGCAACTGATAAAAATACCTTCGAATCAAAGAAGAAAAAAATATGTATAAGGAAATGCTTTTAATTATCACTCACGTTGAATATCGAACCCATCGCAGCATCTTAAAGACTTCTCTACGTGATAGCATTAAGTTGATTGAATGAATCAGTCCAATCATTTGCCGTATCAATTAGCACTGCTGTGTGGCCAAGAAATCCAGCTCTCAAAGAGGCACACCAGAAACCTGACACTAGCGACTAGGGGCTACTTAATAATCCTGAGCTTCTACGGAATGTGAAAGCGCTCTTGCACCACCAATCAATTTAATTAGTTGCATCGCTCTTCTTTCTAGGTATGTGTTTAGCTTTTGAAAAAAATAGCCTGAACTTCTTCCACATATTACAAGAGTGTTGCGGCAACCCAACAACTAATGGACTTAACCGAAGAGCACCTATAGCTCATGTGCCTATACCAATACCATAATGTCGTCGCAGTTCCTTTGATCTCGGACCGATCTTCATCTGATGTGGGCTTGTTGTAGCCAATCATGGAACTGGAATCCTCCTCACGATCACGGTGGAGATCGGCCGCCATCGGCGGCGCGGTAATGTTGGTGGAAAAACTCATTAGTGGGCAGACTCGGCTTATGCGGCTTGGACATTCCTCCTCCGATTGGTCGGACGGCATGCAATGCTCAATTGGTGGGTTCCGTCTTTGTTCGTGTTTGTTGCAATTATTGAACTAATGAGGCTTAAAGTAAATGGCTATATTCAGCGTATAACATCAAAAAATAAATGGCGGCTTGTGCTGCACACAATAACAAGTATTTGCAAAAGAATAACTTCCTGATGGCCTTCGTGTGTCCTAGTTCGCAACTCTTTAATTGCATGCGCTAAACCTGCAATTAGCGATCAAACAGCGCCTTTTATGGTTAATATTACTAATCGAACTAATAAGTCTGGTTATTACTCCAGGACACCTAGTTCAAAGTGCGAAAACCTAGTGATTATTCGATCGTTGTGAAAAGCAATAAAGTAATTGACGAATTAATCTTTTAACTTTATTTATCTTTTTCCTTACTTAAGTATATAGGCGATAGATGAAATAATAATTACTGTGTATCAAATAGATAGGTTGAATAATTACTGTGTATTTACGTATTTTATAAAATAAACGGCTGCATTATAGGTAAGTCAAATAGCAAATACGTGACAATACAAGGACTACACAGCGAACAAGGCTTTGGTAAATTTGTATGTTAATTTTGAAATTTTTCCATTGTTCTAATGAAATTGACAAATTTTGCAAAATTGCATTTATTTACTTTTAAATTATTTATATTTGTATGTATTATCGCAAGAATATGCAAGGATATAATGTTGGTAGGTACCTATCCTGAATAGCATTTAATTCGAAAACTCAATGTTTTTTTTGGTCGTTAATGCTAAAAATACCCACTATGCCATTGTCCATGAATGGTACTAGCATCAAGGAGGCCGAAAAGCTATCAGTACTTGGTACCTATGAGTATCGGTGACAACCTTTGTTGCAATGATCACATTCTTGAGATTGCCAATTATGCTGCAAGGTGCTTAGGCTTCCTTAATAGATGCAAGAAGACAGAGTTCTGAAAAAAGTGTTGAAATTGATAGGAGAGAGAAGTATTATGGAAACATTTCCATTATAGGTTCTTCTACAAAAAAAATGATCACTCGAGGTAGCCAGTTGCGTTCCGTCCCTTACACAATTCCACCGTAACACTCGTCTTGCTAGGAATGCTCATCAGTTTACACTTGAGCCCAATTTCGGACGTACCGTGAAATGTATAGGGATTCTGTCTTTAGCCGTACAACACGAATGTGGAATGAATTGCCTGGTACAATTTTCCCTTGCCATTTTGATCTTCAAACATTCAAGACCAATGTTCATCGACACCACTTTTTATTTCCTGCATAATTTCCAGTCATTCGCGCTGTGACTAATCATAAAAAGGGCTATAAAAAACCCTTGGGCGCATGTGCCATCTAAAAAAGCAACGGAGAGTGGACTGGCACGTAGCCAGAGGGGGGACTAGAGGGGCTCAAGCCCCTCCCGAAATGATTTGAAAGAAAATTATTAAAATTAGGTTCAGTTCATTTCTCATATCCTTTAATACATTTCGTTTATTTTTTCAAATAATTCAAACATTTTTATTATGGTATTCAGAACAATTTATGTAAGTAGTGAGGAACTGATAAATGAATACGTATAGCCGTATAGGTAAGTATAAATAATAGTAGGCAAGCTCAATTTTTGTTTAAAAATAACTCTTAGGACCAGTTGTACAATCGTGGTTGAAACTCGGATCAAAATTTAAAAAAGATTCACCTCGGTTCGTTTTTGCAAACTGCTACTGCTATTACTACTGCTGCTTTTTTTTGACGTGATAACGTCTAATAAATCGGTTTGGAATATATATGGGCAGCACGCACAGAAAAATAGTGGAATTGTCAAAAATAGTGGGTGGTTGGGTGTAGTTGGTGTGGGTGAAGGAAGGGGGGATTTACTGTGTGAGGGAGGAGAAAAAATGTTCAAAAATGGTGGGCTGTTGGTTTGTTGATGTATGTGGCGGGAGGTTGGTGTTCAAGGGGTGACAAAAATTAAAGAATGGTGGGTGGTTGTAGGTAAGTTGGGTGGTTGGTGGTTTCAGAGATACCTATACACATGAAGTGTTTTGTGAACTGGTTATCACGTAAAATTATCGTCCGTAAACCGACTTTACAGACAAACCTTGTCTTTTTTTATTAATGTTTTTTCAAAACATTAATATACATAAGAATTTATTTTTTTAAATTGTCTATTTTTGTAAAGGTTGTCTTACTTATCACTTATATATTTTTTTCACCTGGTTGATACTTTATAAAGATGATAATTACTTTATGACCTCAATGCAAAGCACAAATTAAAAGCTATAAATCATATTCTTAGGAAATTTCCAACACAAACCGTTATGAGAGATTTGTCCGTGTAACGTGTATCGTTAAAAAAGTTATTCAAAGAAAAATAGGTACCTACTCATCGAACTAATATTATGAACTATTTTGACCCCAAAAAACTTTAACAAAATTAGACGTTTTTGAGTGAACTAAGAAAAAACAGATTTTCGTGACATTTGACCTTGAAAAACTTATTGTGGAGACACGAGACTTGAATTTTGAGACAACTTTTAGAAAACCAAAACGAAGGTGTGCCAATTTTCAACTAATTATCTCTCATTCCGAGGTGAAACCCTAATTTGACTGGGCTTTCATAATTATTACACTCAAAGTTGCGTGTTTCGTCACCCTCAAGAGAAAATTCTCTGTTTCTATTAAGACTGGCGTCGCGTCGTCGCCTTGAAGTCACCCCGAAGTCCATCTTGGTATTTAGCTGGGGCGAGTTGAGGTCACGAATCAGCTGTTGAAGTGACTTTTGCTGTCAGGCATTTCTTGTGTATTTTTATTCCGTACCTAAATAAAATGCAAGTGAATGCATTTATTTTGATGAAAGTTCTATTTACTTAATCGAACAAATAAAGCAAATTGGAAACTTTTGATTTTGTGCGTTGTGAAAAATATACAAACAGCAGCACTAATGCGTTTTTTGAGAACGGGAAAACCAAGGTTTTTTGGCAACTCTTGAAGTTTCCAAACAAATCTGGGGTGAGCCTTTTACTTTTTATTAAAATACAATCTATAATACCGTCCTCTGAATGCAATGCATCACATTCACGGCACTCATTTATAAAAAGATAAATTTGCTATTTGGCATACGCTCGGATCTTCATGGATAGAGAACATCTATGATTTGGGTTTATCTTTCTTTAGTGATGAACCGGCCTCCTATAACTTTTTAATCAATGTCCGAATAAGGAGACTTTTTGGCGCATCTATGACTAAGAAATTTGTTGTTCTGCATATAAAAAAAAATATATGAAATTCTTCTTAGACACCTGGTTCACAATACACAATACCCAATACTCATAGGTATTAAGGTTTTAAACACAATGTATAGTTTACGTTTCAGTCGGCACCAGTAAAGCATATTTTTATCAAAATTGTTTTTTTTTTTTCGAAAAACTTTATCCGCAACTTAGGTACCCACTTTTTCAATATCTTTATAAATATTGAATGCTGATAGTATAC
Source organism: Platycheirus albimanus (assembly GCA_916050605.2). Taxonomy (NCBI): domain Eukaryota; kingdom Metazoa; phylum Arthropoda; class Insecta; order Diptera; family Syrphidae; genus Platycheirus; species Platycheirus albimanus. The sequence continues at coordinate 12,792,056 of OU696696.1, read as the reverse complement.
ATATTTTGTTTATATAAAATCGTAAAAAAACATTGTGTGTTGTCTTGATTTTGAAAGATGCACGAATTCTTGTAACCGTATTCTTGAAAAAAAATTCATATAGTTTTTTTCAAATTCTTTGTACATGTACAGAATTACTTCTTCGAAACTAAACAAGCCCCTCCCGAAACAAAATCCTGGCTACGGGTTTGAGAGTGGATGTACCTTATAGTAGCTCTTTTTTACTAACACCCATGTGCCTCCTAACGTTTTGGAGCTAAAAAACGCACGAAAAATTAACATCAATGCTTGTTCAGAAGATACTACGTAAACATGAATATTACTCTGCCTATGGGGCTGGTTGTAACAGAGGCCAGGGTAAATTGTGGGATTAGTTGGACATACAAAATTTAAATGTACATATATTTATTGTTTATTTTAATTACAAAAAACCACTTTTAGTAAATATAAAATAAATTAAGATCAGAATTCATTTAAAAAACAGTTGTATGCATACAAAAAACATCCAGCAAAATTATGTTATCTGTTCCGTTTGAAATGGAAGACTATTTAGAAATTCAAAATAAAACAAAACCTATATACGAGCTTATGAGCCCTTTCGCTTTCAGCTGTTGCTTCTTATCATTTTACTTGTAGCCCCACTTTCCCCTATTCGTCAAAAATCAACCTAACATTGATCGGGAAGGCTTAAGAAGTAATTCTCGAAACTCTGTCTGTCTATCTATGAATTAAAACCATGAGACCGCAATAGGAACAACTACCCGCCATGGTTCAAGTCCGAAAGAAGCAAGCACTATGAATGGTAATAACATATAGTAAAATAAGCAAAGACACAAATTCATCTTTGAGGAACAAAAAACCGACTCTGTGTTCATTATCTGATACAAATCGCAGACTTTAAAAATTATGAAGTGGTTGGAAAACTCAAGAACTTTACTATATAATTGGGCACTTCTCCACTTACTTGGGCAACTCAGTGCCTTGCGTGATTTTTTAAAGAAATTTTTTTAAATACATTGTAGTTTTGATCTTAAATTTATAAGCAATGAATTATCTATACGTCTACGTGCATCTTATACAATTTAAAAAAATATTTCTCTCATCATTATTTATTGATTTTCTTAGTACCGAAAAAGCAGTCCCCTGGTTGGTCACCAATTTAAAAAAACATGTTTCAGTAAATTATTTTAAATGCAAGTAATTGTAAAGTGAATTGTTAAGTAATACTTTTTAATACATTTGTAGTTCATCTATTTACAAACTTAATTTCTAGTCATGATATTGATTATGAATTGTATATAAATCTGAGATAAAGATTGTCCACAAACTTTGAGCACCGACCCCTGGCTTAACTATAAAATGCTACCAATACAATCCTTTTACATTTCCGCGAGATGATTTGAATGAAATGGAAAGTTAGGTACCTACTAGTGTTAAGTTTGCTTCTTTGATGTTTGAGGGCGCCATCTCCGTTTTGTGTAGTGTAAGTCGAACTATAGTCAAGCGGACAACCACGCGAAATCTAGTTCGAATCACAGTCCTCTGGTCAGTTTAATTTTTATTTTATTTCTGATATTGAATTTATTACTGTTTGATTTTATTTCTTTAATGAACACTAAATGCTAGGAATGCCGATGAATTTCAATAATGCAGTAATATTTACGATATCATGAGATTTCAAACAGTCCTTTGGGAAACAGTCCCCTGCTTTAAAAAAGCGACTTTCTTAGATTTATTTCATTAAAAATAGTCCTTTGAGTTAAGACAGAGATTTTGTTAAGCATTGTTAAGATTACTCCATTGTTGGTTATAACTGTTATTGTTATTGATGGTTCAAACAGTTGGGGAAAACGAAACCTATCCCAGTGACTGAAAGCACTAAGTTGTCTTAAGAACTTAAATAGCCAAAGATAGTATATTATCGTTTATCTGTTTTTTGAAAACTAATGGCAACTATCTTTCTCCGGAGAGTAAGGAACAAACAAGAGTCTCTATTTTATCTCAAGATCGGGGATTTTAAAAAGGGTTTTGACCAAATTAGATAACCATCAAAAAGTTGTTTTTATAAATTATTGTTTTAGCATTACATAAAATAATGGCTGGTAAAATATTAAACTTTGGTTACAAGTTGACTCTTGTGGTCAACACTTAGGGCCACCGTCGGGCCTACCCTATTTTTAAAAAATTGAATAATCGTAAACCAGACATGAGCTTATCAAACGAAAACTTCATTTAGAAAAAATCTAAACTTCATTCATAAAATCTCAATTTTATATAAATAAGTGCAATGCAAGCTTTTCTCGATTTCAGGCATAGTGTTGTTAATCCTCATATTCTTGTTTTGGGCGAAGAGGAACGATGTCAATGTTTGATCCTTCCAAGTACACTAAATGATCGCTCAGCACTGGCTTTTGAGATTAGTAATGTACAGAACATGAACAAAGCTATACAAAAGATTTAAAAAGTGTGTCCAATTTTTTTGAAGTGATAGGTATTTCTAATAGGTATTACTGGATCGATTATCAAGTAAAAAGTATAGGCACCTATCTCTTAATAATTGTCTTTGTATTCGATTTCGTGAAGAAGTACCTATCTTCCAAGTAAATTTTCGAAAAGGCTATGTAAATTTTGTACTTTAATGTCAATGGTCATCGGTCACGCCTCTGCCCTTCAGTACAAATCTTGAAAACTTTGAACTAAGGGCTATGTACTAAATTTTTAGAGAAAGTTCTTACATCCAAGAAATTAAAGTAAGTATTTATAGTTATTTAAATTGCCTATCGAAGAACTACGACTTCATTGGAAAACTACGGGCCTTGGTGTATTAGTGTAGTACAGAGAAATTGCTTAAGGGGAAGAATGTATCGGGACGCAAGGAACTAATAGTCTGGATGAGAATTATCTATACTCAGGCTTGAGGTGTACGTTGCCGCCTTTTAGGTTGAAGCGAGATCTAACTCGATGGTCTAATTTCGATCCAATTAAGAGTGGCAGGGGGGTCGGTTATGCTTAAACAAAAGACAGTAATATATCTTAAGGTTTGGAGAAACACATTTTATTGGGCCCAGTCACTGGTACCTTATCGTCGAGTGCTTGTGTCTTATTGGCAACACAACATTTCAAGCACAGTGTTTGTTCAATTGTTTTATATTTTTAAAAAATTGCCAAAACCTTTTGAATGATTTTATTAAAATAATGCCTGTTGGGATATAATTTTTCATTGATGGTTACCAGTTTTCCCACCTATAACAGAGGAACTTTCTTGACAAAGTTATTAGTACCTACTCTCTTTACCGGTAACGTAAAGTTTTAAATATTTGTTGAAACATCAAACATGATACAAATCAAAGCTTTTTTTTTTAAATACTTTATACTTTCCTAGTAAAGATACCTAATCTTTTAAATTACAATACGCTTCATGGCTACAAAATTTTCCTTGCAAACAATCTAAACAAAATAAAACAAATTCAATTCTTCAAACAAATAGATACAATACAAGACACAACACCCAAGTCATCTCTTTAAACACCAACTTCAGAGTTTGTGTAAGATCACGCCACGCTACAATAACTTCGCGTATCAATCAACACTACACTATACAACACGAAACATGATTCCATGCTTCTTCTACCCTTAAGCCAATAAAACATCCCTAAATATGTCAACAATCCTGTTTTTACATGGGGGACTATCCCCTGTTTATGTTTCACACTTCGAGGGTATACGAACGTAGATAGGTACATTATTTACTTCCATCCAAGAAGTATATTAAAATGGAAAGAACCAGCAGAAGGCTCATCTGCCACCAGGATAATGGTGGCCACAAAACTGAATTGACTGACACCTCGAATTGTCTCCTGCCGGTCGTAATTGTCAGATCATTTATCCGCATTAGTCTTCGATTGAAAGGTCATGATGCGAAAAATCATCCCCGAATCCCTGTCCTTGGGTCTTTAAATTTATTCAAGTCAGGTTTTCGGTTGTCTATTTTGGTCCTTTTAAGGGGATAATGCTTCTTGTGCTGCTGCTGCCGCCCTTCCTGTGAGATTGTCACCCTCGTTCCTCGTATCATTCGGTCGGTTGGACCCGAATAGAATTTATTTTTATAGAACCAACATTCTGATTCTGCTGTGTACAGAACAGACGACACAGTATTCAAGCACAGAGGGTGTCAGTAAGGCTAAGGGTGTTTTTTTTTTTTGTGTGTGTTGTGTTGTGTCATAAAGCCGGATCTGAAATTTAATTCAATTTTATGGAGCGCAAACAAGCGACTTTGTGGCTGGCGAATTCAATATGATTGGTTGTCTTTGAGACACTCTCCCGCCCGATGTACATTTATAAGTATAAACAACCCTCGGAATTAACGACGAGAAAATAATCTGTTTGTTTATTTTTTATTATGGGTTCCCTGTTGTTGTTGTTTTTTTTTTTTACTGTTGTCGGTGCATGAGTTGTTAAAAAAGAAAGTTGTAGCTATTCTGCCAAGATTAAATTAATTGCAATGAAATAAAGCGCGCACGTGTGTGTATCTATGTGTATGCTATTAGGTAGATATTGTATTCCAAATGATGAGGAGAAAAATGGAATTTGTGCCATTATATGAAACTTTTTGGATAGATGTATCTTTCTGCGTTTAATCATTAATTTTTCTATTTTTAAAGATGAGAGTTTGATAAAAATGTTCGTATCAATTATATTTAAAGATGTTTTCACGTATGAAATTGAGCTCTACATTGATATCAGTTGCACTCTATCGTATATCTTTTAAAAAAGGTACGTGAATTGTTTCTAATTGGGGACTGAGTTGGGGATAATATAATAAGCAATGAGCATCATATTAACTTTGCATAATGTTACATATTAATCCCTCGTAACATCTTTAAAAATCGTAACTCATATGACTTAATTGAAATTCGAGAGTTTTTCTTCATGTTTGTAAGTGAGGTTTTTATGGTTGAAAAAGCTTAGAGATAAATGAATGTGTCTAAAGGCATTTCCATGCATAGGCATGTTAATGATTATTGCAATAGATACGTAGATACAAGTCAATCTTATGTATTTATAAGATATTTCGTACGTTAATTAATAATTGTGTTGGTTCAGTATTAGAGCAGGTACCTGCCAGATATATGAATTAGAGCACCTAGTTATGAATACATAAGACATGGAAACCATTGCACTCTGTTTCCGAAATCGAATTAGAATTTTCAAGTTTGTAGGTAGGTACATATATATGTCAAAATAATTGAACCTTCATTTCAAATGCCCTTATTCATTGTTCGCTCAGTGGCTTGGGGGGGGAGAAAAAGTTTTCAAGTTTTCAGCAGCAACACATAATAATAAAAAGCGATGTTATATAAAGGGTCCGCCAAATAACTTTTTTTTTTTTGAAACAAGACGCAAAACATCGAGTGTAGCTTCGGCTGTGTGGCACGTAGCGCCGCGCCGCGCCCGCCGTCCTGTTGAAACCAAATGTTGCCAATATCCTCCTCTTCAATTTTGTAAACAAAAATTCGTTCTACATGGCCCGATAACGATCGCCACTGCACTGTAACGGCCACTTCTTGCTCATTTTCGAAGAAAAATGGCCCAATTATGCCTCTGGACCAAAATCCGCACCAAACAGTGACTTAGCGAAGCGATTTACAAACCCCATCCAACATCAACCCATCCGGGTTCCACACCTATTACCAAAAATAAAAAAAAATTCAGTAGGTAGTATAACTGCGCGTTTGCCGTGGGAAAAATGAATAAATCCCTATAAATTTGTTCTACAAATGGGATGTTCTACAAATGGGATGTTTATTCTAAACATTCCGGGAAAGTGGAATAAATATATTCGCAAGTAGAGCGGATGGATGCTAGATTTAAGTCTTAAACCAAAAAAAGTATTAAGCGAGCTTTTGCAAAAATAAATCATGAGTAATCAGGAGTGAATTGGATATCAATATTGGTTTATATCCCAGACAGGCAGTTTATATCCATATGTGGCCATATGACAAAAATTTCTTTCAAATTAAAGCAATAAATTGTGTTTTTTTCATTGTTTAATTCTATAACTCTAATAAAACTTAAAGGATTATTTTTTAATGATACCCGCGACCTAATCCCGACAGAAATCTACTGTCTCTATCGCTTTATTGAAAGTTCTGAGTGGTTTAATTAATGAGGAACTTCCTCGCGTATTCATGTGGTATCTAAATAGACCTTAGTATGCAGTATGCCTCAGGGCATAAAGTCCTTGCTTCAAACTTCATAGAAAACTCATAATCCTGGAACGATACAAAAAAAATCCTGTTTCTATAGTTTCTAAAGAAAGCTTTAAAAATAAAATTTATTCTGGCATCTGTTTTGTCGGAAAAAAAATTAATATTTCTTTCTTTCAGGAAAACAATTTTCAGACGGGAGAAGAAACAAAAGTGAGCGACAACTTTCTTCAAACATGGATACAAACAAACTGAAGCTATATTTACCTATGTATGTGCTTAAAGGTACTTGCTGACAGAAAACCATTTTCGAAATTTTCAAGCGAAATAAGAACAATTTTATATCCTATGTCCCTTGGATTTGCAATAAATCAACAAATTATTTATGTATGTACCTGAAGTATATTTTTTAGAATCGTAGAACAAGTTTATGTGGTTTTCGTCCATTGCCTGATTAACTAAGTTGACGTTTCGCATTAAATCGAACTAATTTAATATAATAAAATGTCATAAATGAAAGAAAGCAAAGTTTCAATCCCAGTTTCGTATGCTACGGCTCATGACCTTATATCACGGGCCAGGCGGCCAGCGGCCAATTGTACTCCGAAGTAATTTTCACAATTTAAGTCCTGTGTACCTACCTATCCTCTGTTTTTCTCAATTAAATGCTTTTTTAAAAGTAGGTACTAAGCAAATATTCGAACCGATGGCAAATAAATGTCGTACAAATGTATCAAAACGGTTTGAGGTTTAGCTAATGTAATAATAAAATTGTATGACGTCATCATCCGACGAAACAAATCAAAATTCGCTCATTGCCCCCTTGGGGGTCTGTTGGGCAGTTATGTATCTCATAGGGTTGAGTATGGCCATTCGGTTATAATGGCAGTTGCTGTATAGCGACATAAAAGCTTACAAAGTTACTGTAAGGACCGCAATGTTAATTTAGATTAGATTAGCATTGTGTGGAAAATGAGATATAATAACTGCGATCCCCTTTTCCAAAAATACCAAAATATGATTGTATAAACGAGATACTGTATTCGAAACAAGCTGGTGGCAAGTATTTTTTTTTTTTTTTTTCAGAATCAATTTTATTGGAGCTGATATGAAATCTGGTATGTTAAACAATGAGATGGGCTCTTCTCAAGAATTGGAAATTTGCAGATGGGAAATGTTAAAACTGAAAATTAACTCGTACCATTATTTTTTTTTGGACAATGAACACTGAAGTCTAAGTCTAAGGGTAAGAGGGCTCTGATTGCAATGCCCTCAAGAATCTGGTGCTTTTTTGCGTGTTGACTACTTTAGCAATGACTGCCCTGCCCGTATTAAAGTCATTATATAATTTGATGTTTTGATGCTTCTTAAAAACATTGGTTTTGCAAAGTATGTATACCTATAGGACGAAAGACGAAAAAATGAGTAAGAGGGATTACTGATAGGAGGTATGTGAGAAGAGGACATGGTGGAAGACATGGTGGAAGACAGATGATAGATGATAGATGACAGATAACAGATAACAGATGACAGATGACATATGACATATGACAGATGACAGATGACAGATGACAGATGACAGATGACAGATGACAGATGACAGATGACAGATGACAGATGACAGATGACAGATGACAGATGACAGATGACAGATGACAGATGACAGATGACAGATGACAGATGACAGATGACAGATGACAGATGACAGATGACAGATGACAGATGACAGATGACAGATGACAGATGACAGATGACAGATGACAGATGACAGATGACAGATGACAGATGACAGATGACAGATGACAGATGACAGATGACAGATGACAGATGACAGATGACAGATGACAGATGACAGATGACAGATGACAGATGACAGATGACAGATGACAGATGACAGATGACAGATGACAGATGACAGATGACAGATGACAGATGACAGATGACAGATGACAGATGACAGATGACAGATGACAGATGACAGATGACAGATGACAGATGACAGATGAGAGATGACAGATGACAGATGACAGATGACAGATGACAGATGACAGATGACAGATGACAGATGACAGATGACAGATGACAGATGACAGATGACAGATAACAGATGACAGATGACAGATGACAGATGACAGATGACAGATGACAGATGACAGATGACAGATGACAGATGACAGATGACAGATGATATATGAGAGTTATCCACGCCCTTCCCTATTTTCAACCCCTTATTTTCAGAGCTACAGAGCTACAGAGCTAAAAATCAATATTTTTTAAATACATATACATACATATGTATGTGTATACGTATGTGATCTTATCTTAAGTGTTTTCGATCTTTCTTTGGTGGTTAAATGCCTTCTGGAAGCTGCACTGACGCCTTCGCATTAATCAAAAGATTTCCCCTTTGATTTGTTACAAGCTATTTTTCAGTTTTATCTTCCGCACTGAAACGGTAGCCTAATTAAAAGAAAACCTTTTTAATTTCTCCACAGGCCAAGGAAGTTACCTTATCAAAAATAATTTGAATATTAATTTAATCAAAACCCAGTCATTATCAGCAGATTTCAATTTAATTGAAGAAAATGTTTATAAATAAAACCAGCATCACCGATAGGATAAAAGAATCAAACTGATTTCGATAAAGAATTAATTTTTGAATCAATGGAAATGTGTTAAAAGCGCCAAGTTATCGTTGGCTTTAAAATATCTCTGACCAGTAGGAGGTTCTATAATTCGAATTCGTATTTGAGGTTAAGTGTATCAAACGATAAAGTATCTGATAGAAGCCGTGTCCGTTTGTTTGTTGTCCCGAGAATCAATAACTCAGTGCATTTAAATAGTGAATTGTATCTTTGAAGGTTGCCGCCGCTCCGCCGCCGCGCAGCTTCGAAGCATTTCTAATCGGAGAATTCATTTAATTAAATTAACACACAAAGACATTCAGTATTATTTTTTCGGCTGGTATTTGATTGAAGATGACTTTAAATGCGTGCCATCAAAGAGGACCACACAAACAGGCGTCTTCTATTGCCTTAATTTTCGTGATTTGGAATTGGGATACAATAAAACTGGCCATTAAAGAGAGCTTCTGGTATAAAAACACTGAGCTCCCGTTTGTCAGGTTGAGTTTTTATTAGCAGATCTTTATTGTTATCAGTGTTCTTTGTTGACTTAATTGGTGATTAGTATTCTAATTTAATTAAGTCTGGAAGAGTTAACTGGATTTTGAGATGAATGAGAACTTTAAAGGCTTTGTATCGTAAGGCTTTGAACAAATTTTAAAGCTTTCATTAATGTCTGTCTAGGTTTGCTAAAACATCATAAAATCACAGGTACATCGGAGCTTTTCCTGGAGCATAGGGCAGCAACAAGATAGTTCTATTTATCCTAATTTGCTGCAACAAGCCTAAGCACTGTGGTCTGTGGCAACGATTTAATATCCTAAGAACAAGTTATTCTTTTTAAAGAGATAACCTCATAATTGTTTTGGTCTCCCAACACGTTTTTTTGACATGAAGATTCCACCCGAAGGATCGTTTCGATCCAAGGATCTTTTTTTACTTGCGATTATAGGTACTATAAGGCAAGTTATGCATTCGTAAAAAAAAAACAAATTCTAACAATCAAACATGACATTACGATGATAGAGATGTCGAAAAAAGTGGGTCCGACATTTCTGTCTGTGTCCGTCTGTGTGTATCGGCACCTACAGCCCAAGCGGCTGGACCGATTCGCTTCAAACTTGGTGCATAGAGGGATTTTTGGAATCAGCATTTTAATTCTAAAACTAACGGTACCTGCCATACGACATTTATTGAAAAATTATTTTTTCTCAAAAACGGCTCCTACGATTTTGATAAAACTTCCTGAATATTGGTTTCTGTGCAAATTGTATGTTTTGGTTGGAATAGATTTTTCGGGAGAAGTCTTATAATGAAATTTGTAATAAAGAAGCGCTTTTATAAACGCAGTAATATAAATTCTTAAATTTTTCAAAAAAAAAAAAATTTGATTTAAAAAAAAATTAAAATTTTTTTATTTATTGTTTTTTCTAAAAACAGTCAAATTTATATTTAAAAAAATTTATTTTTCTGGTAGAAACTACAGAGTGCTAGAAGTTGGCATACACAAAAAAAAATTCGAAAAATGTTTTCGAAAAGTTTTCCAACAAAAATCTGTGTTTTGAAAAAACCGGTCAAACGATTCTGAAAAAAAAAAAAAATTTATTCTAAATAGCAAACGAAATCTGATGGTTTACTTCATTTTTTTTTAAACACGTTTTGCCTAGTGATTTTTAAGTGATCAATAAAATTTCATATCATTTTTTTTTTTTTTTCAAAATCTCAAACCCCAAGACCACTGTCACACATTAGAGCAAGTTCGTCCGACCCAGTAGCTATTTTTTCCAACTAAACACATTTGTGGTTACAATGACTAAGTGTATTTTTTTTTGGATTAAATAACAGTTTTTCAAACGAATCTGTTTAGAATCGTTGTGATTTAAAAGTTGATGAAACGAAAATCCGTCAAGAAAAAGAGACGAATACATGGTATAGGAATATATTCTGGGTGTGCTCTTTGTGCCGTCTGCCATGCTTCTTAGCCTCTCCACTCTCGTCAAATGAGCACGGTATGGTACATAAATGGTGCCGTGACATAAGGCCATGTTTCATAAGGCCATATTTCGAATTATGGCCTTTGATAATTCGAAATATGGCCTTATGACACATGACCTTATGTCACGGCACCTACATAAATGTGTGCTCCAGTATGTTGCCCAGCTAAAGCGAGAGAGCCAGCGTCGCGTCGAGTCGGTGAGTATCTACTCTTATTTTCTGAAGTCTGCGAATGCGAATTTCACACGCAACACACACTTTTTATTTGTTGTGTAAAAAAATTCTTATTCAAACATTGTGTCGAAATGATAACATCGTTGGAAAAGAATAGGATCCGAACGCACTATTCTATAATTTTAAAATCAGCCTTATTTCGCTTGGCGTTATTTCACCTCACCGACATGCGACATAACATTTTCACTTCAATGCCACACATCATAGAAAACAAACCGCAACACACATGTCACATCTCACACCGTCATATGAAAAATCTCTTCAATATCACGCTCTCGAAAAATCTCTTTTCTCAACCTAATTATGTAAATTAACTTAAGGATTCATACGCAATTAGCGAAGTATTAAAATGTCACATTGCGGTCTTATGCGTACAGAGTGTCTGGGGTACTATATAGAGCAGCTCGTCCGTGCCGATGCCGAGCCAGCCGCCCCATCACAAAGGCAAACTATAGCACATCGAATGATCCTATATCCACGGTATGGCCATCATCTGCAAATTGCTTGTTACACTCAATCAAGATTCGGAGGCTTTGATTAAACACTTTGCCAAGGGAGAACCGTTTTACTTAAATGCAAACAAAAATAATCATCATCATTAAATTGTCATGCAAGTCGCACTCCTTTTTGATCGGCACCGCTGCGCTGCAAACTATTCTTTTGACACTTTATTTTGACAGCTTGACAGCTGAGTGTTGTGCAAAAATAGAAAAAAGAAGAAACGAAGATGCCCGTAGCCGCAGCAAAATTTGGAAGTCTTTCAATATTTCTTTGATTGTCATGTTGATGTATGGGTAAGAAATAATTTTAGCTGAGTTATAATATATTTATTAAGATTTATTAATTAATTGTTGTTTTTAATTGCAATTAAGTGATGGGGGCTGATGCCCAACATCGCTTCGGTTGGTCGTCGGTAGTCGCTGTCATCGTTTTAGCAGAAATATATTTCTTCCAAATCACAACGGAATGGATAATAAAACTCAATGTGGTGTCAAATTCATTTGAATTTCTCAAAACCCCATGACGAGGTTAGGGCTTTTATACGGCAGTCGTAGCGGTCCGAAGCAGCTTAATTTAAATGGAACGCAATATAAAATATTAATTTCGATGAAACATCCGGGAAGTATAATGATGGCTTGGCTAATACGTGCTAATTGGTCTGTCATGTGGTTTGGCGTCGTTGCTAAAGTGGATCTTATTTTCGGTAATTTAAGGCTTAACAGCAACAAAAAAATACTTCCAAATTTTGATGAGTTTCTGAGTTCTGATGTGTGGGATTGTGAAATTTTTTTCTGAGAATTTCATAAAGCAAGCAGCCGCAAAAACAGCGACCGTTTTCGTGTATTTTTTGTTAATTGGTGAATGACAATAAAGACAGTTGGCTTGGAAAGTTTTTATTCTCATATACTTATAGTTATGTATATGGAATACATTATATATTTTGTAGGAATACAACGTAAAGCCCTTACTAGCTCAACTCGGGCACTTGCAAAGGAATTTAAACATACTTATCAGTGATGATAGCGTTCAGTCACATAACTTTGAACAATGAAATCTGTAGTAAGGTCCTGAAAACTTCTTATGAGGAAATACATATTTATAGAGTTTACCCACAGATTACTCGCCTACCATTTCCAATAGGGATTTCATTTGTTTCTAGCCCACGCTGTTTGGTTGCTGATCTGATATTGACCAAGATGTCAATGTACTTGGGATATGGTTTGCCGCTCACAAACTTACCATTAGAAATAAAACAAAACTCATGTGTTTTAGTCTAAGTTCTCCGGAAAGTCTTGACATTGACACAGTATGTTACCTACCTTATTAAGAACATGATTGTGATATAATTTATCTTTGTGAACCCTTTAGCAAACTTTTTTTTTTTAATTTTGGAGTTAAGAAAAATGTGTGGCCCTACCGTTTTACCCATTTCTTTGATTTGTTTGAGAAATAATTTTTTTTTTTTGTGAAGTGATTAAAACCATAATCCAAACTATGATTTCCATAATGTTCATAAAGTGCCTCTTGATTTGTTGTCAGCAACGTTTCCTTATGATGGATTTTTGAAAAGCTTTCCATCGATATACGGTTCATTAGAACGTTGTCTCATTTCGTTAATAGAGTAAGATCGTGCATTTTTTTAACTGCATTCTTTGAAAATTAAAATTTTATTTATGCAGATACAAATTGCATTAATTGGAAAAGTAAATTGACTGTAGATATTTTAAAGATAATTCTCAATCTTAAAGTCCAATTCTCGATCACTCTTTTCAGCATTTGGGGTCGTGTAGCGGCAATAAGGTGCAGCGAATTTAGATTTCGTAGTCGTCAATTGTTTCTGGCTTATCCATCGATGTAGATTAGCGACTTCAACTGCACCCCCACTAGGTGACTAACTCAAAATTAAAACGCGACGCGAGCTCCCCATATCAGTGCGATTCAATTCAGGAACGAAAAAGCCATCCATCATCGCCACGACAACTTCCTACAACACCCAACGAATGAATTCACCATCAAGTGATGCGATACCCACCACTGAGGCAATTCCGACTACCCCTCCAGCCTCCACCCCGCACCGTTGATTTGGACTGCCATCCACTTCCAAATACCTATACCAGAAACAAAAAACATCCATCATGCTAGAAGTCTTACACATTTACAAGTATACCTTCAACTTTTGGTGTTATAATTCACATTTTCTTTTTGCAGAAATATTCCATAAGTTGAGGTACAATTTGAGTCCTGTGAAGTTAGCAAAACAATTGTTTAAAATTTAATAAAAAATAGGAGTTCCCGGTAGCAAACAAAGAGTTCTAGAGTTCCTCATACTTTTTTTTAATAGTTCTGGCGAATAGTGTTGAAATTCGAAAAAATAGTTTTTGTTGCTAACTTCACGCAGCAAGGACTTTTTTGAGAAAAAGAGTTCTGAGCATGTTTTTCAACATAAAACCAAGAGTTCTAGAGTTCCTGATGGGTTTTAGAAAGAGTTCTGCAAAATTGGAAAAGTTAGGGCACATTAATGTGCCCGTTGACTTAGTACCAAACATTTTCAAAATCCAAAAAAATCAAAAAAAGGAGTTCTGATTAGAGTTCCCTATAGCAAACAAAGAGTTCTAAACATTTCCCTAATAACTTTTTTTTCTAAAACTAATATTTCAAAAGTTATTCCAAAATTTCAGTTCCCATTGACTGAACAAAAAATTTTCAAAATCTTAAAAAATCAAAAAAAAGGAGTTCTGATTAGAGTTCCCTATAGCAAACAAAGAGTTCTAAACATTTCCCTAATAACTTTTTTTTCTAAAACTAATATTTCAAAAGTTATTCCAAAATTTAAATTCCCATTGACTGAACAAAAAATGTTCAAATCCAAAAAAATCAAAAAAAAGGAGTTCTGATTAGAGTTCCCTATAGCAAACAAAGAGTTCTAAACATTTCCCTAATAACTTTTTTTTCTAAAACTAATATTTCAAAAGTTATTCCAAAATTTCAGTTCCCATTGACTTTGAACAAAAAATTTTCAAAATCTTAAAAAATCAAAAAAAAGGAGTTCTGATTAGAGTTCCCTATAGCAAACAAAGAGTTCTAAACATTTCCGTAATAACTTTTTTTTCTAAAACTAATATTTCAAAAGTTATTCCAAAATTTAAGTTCCCATTGACTGAACAAAAAATTTTCAAAATCCAAAAAAATCAAAAAAAGGAGTTCTGAGTAGAGTTCCCTATAGCAAACAAAGAGTTCTAAACATTTCCTTAATAACTTTTTTTTCTAAAACTAATATTTCAAAAGTTATTCCAAAATTTAAGTTCCCATTGACTTTGAACAAAAAATTTTCAAAATCCAAAAAAATCAAAAAAAAGGAGTTCTGAGTAGAGTGCCCTATAGCAAACAAAGAGTTCTGAACGTTTCCCTAATAACTTTTTTTTCTAAAACTAATATTTCAAAAGTTATTCCAAAATTTAAGTTCCCATTGACTTTGAACAAAAAATTTTCAAAATCCAAAAAAATCAAAAAAAAAAAAGGAGTTCTGATTAGAGTTCCCTATAGCAAACAAAGAGTTCTAAACATTTCCCTAATAACTTTTTTTTCTAAAACTAATATTTCAAAAGTTATTCCAAAATTTAAGTTCCCATTCAAAGTTCAAAGTCAATGGGAACTTAAATAAATGTAAAATGTCGACTTTCATCCTGATAAAAAATATAGTTCTTTTGATTGCATCGACAGTTTAAATTTTTAAATTATTTTTAAATCATAGTAGTAGGGCCGCAACACTGATCGACAGTGGCAAAGTGAATGATGTTCACATGCATGCGGCGCCGCATGCATGTGAACATCATTCACTTTGCCACTGTCTATCTTTTTTCGAGTCGATATTTTCAAAATCGACTTTATAAGAGTCGACATTTTGATCTGGCGGTATTTTTACCAATCGACTTTTCAAAAGTCGACATTATGACGATCGATTTTTTCAAATCGACATTTTAAAAATCGGCAAATCGGACCCAACCCGATTAGTAGGTATAATCATATAGAGTCAACGTGGTGCCTGGGTGAGAACAGGTTCCATCGATTTAACTAAAAACGTTTGTGTCGACCATCAAATAGAGGTAGTGCACAATGCGCTTCACGAACTTGAGAAATTTTCACAAATTAAATGCGTTGTTCAGGCGTCAGTCGATTCATTAAAAAAGGCTACCATCAAGTTCATAGACTATAGCTATAGTTATTTCAAAAGGAACAAACTATAGATCGTTAGAATCCTTTAGTGGTACTCAATCACTTTATTTTCAATTTAATTTTTGACGAACTGGGCTTGAACAAGCGACCTAGCGTGTGAGGAGCTATAAGCTCGCACAAGTGCTTGTCGTTGTTTATTCAAGGCTTTATTTGTTGAGCCCTAAAATCGCCTTGGAGGTCGCAACAAGTCATTTTATGAAAAACGCCCTATCTAGAAAATTTTCTGGTTTTTGAAACCTGGGGAGGGAAGTCGATCTTGGTATTTTGCTGGGGCGAGTTGATGTAAAGAATCAGCTGCCGAAGTGAAGTTTTCTGTCAAGAATATAGTTTGTGTTTTTTTCGTCTGTATTTGATTTTTAAATTAAAGAACCTAAAAGAAATGCAATTCAATTCATTTATTTTAAAAAAAGTGAATCCAAGTCATATTGATAAAGGGACATAGATTGATTTAGTATGTTGTTACAAATACCTATAAATCAGCAGCAGTAATATGTTATTTGAGAACTAAAAAAAACCTATACGGTGACCCTGGGTAAAGTTCAACAAACAAAGCTATAATGAATGAGATTCATAGGCTACATAAAAGTTGATGTCATATCATTTTTTTTTTTCATAATTTCCTAAATTTATAGTAATTCAATTGAAAGTTGTCAAAAAAAGGTGGGAAATGAGCTCATTGTATGAAAAGTTTTATCCAACATTTCTGCAAAGCAATCCAAATGATTTTTTTATATATTTCAAAGTGTGACTTACAACAGAAGGTGTCTATTTCGATGACATTGCAACAATGTCACAATAATAATTGTATGCTAAACACCTCCGAATGCCAGTGCTCGCTTTGTTAAACAAGACATCAAAAATTCATATTGGTAAAGCCATTATCTTAAACTCCTCCAGTCGTGGCCCACACACGCAACAATGTCTTGTGGGCGCAACCAAACTTCAGCTACACCACTTTGGATAATTATCAGCTCATATCGCTCCAATTAATTTTCCATTAAAGTAAAAATGTTTGCACTACGAAATGTTCAGGCCTCCCTGATGAATGGCTTTACTACTCCAGTGGCAGAGGGGGAGAAGGCAAAAGTAGTAATATTCCGTGCAATGAACTGCGGGTACTTAGTTCCACGAAAGCCCCATGTTCCGCTATTTTATTTTTACGTGTAAAGGTAGGTGAGGTAAGGAATATTTTGTGTTGTATAGTACTTGATGACATTGGGCCGCTGCCTCGTCAACTGATAAATGCTTATGTGCATGTGCGGTGCAGCGAGTTGACGTTAATGCTCAACACTACTGCAGCAAGAGCCCGTATTGTGCCACAGCGCAGCCATTCTGCAATTCTGCTACCAAAGTAGTTGACAACCCTCGTGGCTGGTGTAAGAGTCAACAAACATGCTTGCTTATGGCCATCAAGTGCAATAATGGATGTAGGCATACCTAGGTATAGTAAGTAGGAATACCATCAGGGTACCGAGCATAGCTATGTATTCGTGAAGTGGAAGCGATGCAGGGGAGCGGAAGCTATTTGAAATTCATACGAATAATTTTGAAAGGTACTTTACTATATTGCCGATTGCTGGACAGGGGGTGTGGCATTGGGTGACAGTAAATTATAATGATGGTCGACTTGGTATTCCGGCGGAATGTAGTTCGCTGCACTGCAATGTAATTAGTGACCGAGGCCATTTTGTAGAAACATTTCGTATACCTATCTCTTTATATGTGTATTTGAGTTTTACTAGTTTTTGTTGGATTTTTATCGTTGTCATAGTTCCAGCTAATTTACTGCAACTTATCTGGCACCCACATTATGGGTCCTTTACATGCGCCTGCCAGTAAGCCTTGCTTAATGCCTTTGGATATACGCAGATCCATTAACTGAAGGTCTAATGATATGATGGTGGTTTCGTTTCAATTCAATGGGAGTTCTTTTGCAGGTTTGATATTACAGAGATGTATATTTTCCTAATGCTTACACTGAACAAAATTTCTTGGTTATGGCTTTCGAAAACCTTCTTCAGATTCTTCTAAATCTCTCATCGGACTGGTAAGCTTCAGGTGAAGTCATTTAATATCTACTAATAGATCTTTCATTTCGTTTTTTCTACTTGTTAGCCCTGGAATTTGACACCTGTCAAACTCAGCTGTTATCTGAAGGGACATAATATTAAAGAACCACGCACTAAATGTATGGAAAAAAATTCCCGGTCAAATTGGCTGAAATTTTAGTATGATACACTAGACGTTATTCTTATCAAAAGTCTGTATGGGCAAAAACCTCTACAATCAACGGATTTTAAGTTACAGGGCTTTGATTCATTTAAAAACTAAAAAATAACAGGCTGATTTTTCATACTTTTTTTTGCTTATTTCGACTAGTATGCGGTTTTTCGAAAGTAAGAACTGTATTAAATGGTTTCTTACTAAGGATCTGATTAGAAAAATAATTGTTATTTTGGTCCTGATTTGACCTATCTATTAAATATAAGCCGGTTATTGTATTGTAACGCACCCGATTTATCAAATCGATATATGATCAACAAGTTTTGAGAACATTTGATTTTGTATCCATAAAGTTTTTAAGTGAATACCGTCGGCGCGGCGTTAGCATAACCCAATGTACACCACGTGGAGGTCGCACGATCGGGTTTGTACATCTTGGTTTTGGCCCTGAAAAGGGCCGATTGATTGTCTGGAGCAGAAATAATTTAAAATATAAATCATTTAACGCTGCTGTCCGGAACGGTTTCTTGCGTCTTGTATAGTTTCGTTAAGTATAGTTGAAGGGTAATGTACATCATCTTCATGACGTGCATACCCTAAGAACCAAAGGACACTGGTGATATGAGCACAAGTTCCAATAGTTCGGGCGCCAGATTGGCAAGTGCAGTAATAGCCGAGTATGGGTTCTTCTTCTTCGTCTTGATTTTCTTGTTGTTCTTCTTCCTCAATCTCATCATTTGGTTTATAAGCAATCCAAAGCTGATGTTTGGTGGCATTTCTAAATCGGGAATAAACTCTGACTCTCATTAGACCACGCTCAGGAACATTATTAATAGCCCTCAGCATTTCAACCTGAAACTCATCGTGCGGATCTCTTCGCAGTGCATCCTGGACATACGATGGTGCAAGTCTTACCTGGAATACTCCAATAGTCAGGTCCTTTAGATATTCTAAAGTTAAGCTTGGAAAGTCCATTAACTGTCCAGCATCCATCCGAACCCACCTTCCAACATTCCTAGAATCGAGGTTTTCAACTTCCACCAGTGCTTGTACAACGTTGGGATCTCTTTTTTTTCAACTAATCGTTGTGCCATGGCAGCATCAGCCCCTTCCATTTGAATAGTGGGCCGATATTTATTTATTATTGCACCAGCGATTCGATAGAAGTCTCCAATATCTGGAACATGATGCATCTGAATGGTTTGCTGCAGAAGCTTAAAAATAGTCTTAATATGACCATTCCTTACTTCAACAATCCATCTTGATTTAGTTATTATTCGGGAATGGTTGGCATCTTCAGCGCTTAATTGACGTCTTCCCGGTTGAAGAAGTGAAGGCATTTTATATACTATCCCTAAACGGCTTAATAACTCCGTGCAATCTCGGTATGCTCGATCAACTAGGATAATATCATTTTCTTGAAACCATCTTCGCATTACTTCACCATCACTTTCAAATTCAACTTCCAGTATAGCAGCATCATTGTTATAATAATCCGAGAAGTAAGGACCTTGGATGTCCAGTATATAACCATCAGGAGCAACAATAAGCACGGGTTTTATCAAATGACGGTGTTTGTGAGTGGAATATGATTTACGAAGAGCTTGAAAATTACTACTTTTGTGAATGAAGCTGTATGTCCCATCAATACAGGCAATCGCTCTGGGGATGTCAGGCTGTTGATTATATAATTGGTTGGAAAATTCCGTAACATGTCTTTCAATATAAGTTTCTCTATCAATTGCATCAAATCCAATGTTGGCAGGAACGAAACGTTGCATTAAAGATTGCCTAACAGTACTGATAGCTAAGCTTGTTTGCTGCCGACTTGAATGTTGAAACATGGCACAAAGAAAGTCATCGGAAAGTCCCTGACGCATTTTGCATAAAAACAAAAGTAAGTCCCTTCTTGTAACGTTCCTGTAACCACCTTCTTGAGGTACTCTGTCACAAAAAGTATATAAATCTTGGAACTGCTGTTTTTTTATAGGGCAAAAACTTTCGAATTCTTCATCACTCAAACTATTTTCGTCATCTATTCTCGTCATACTTCTTGCGACGTTTCTAATACCTTGCAAAAATATTTGGAGATGTGATCCTTTAATAACATATGATCTGTTAATATAGCGCAGTCCAAGGCATAAGGGTGGTATTATGAATCCTCTAATATCTAAATGATGTCTGCAAGATTTGACATTTGCAGGGATATATATATTTCTTTGTATAAAAATATTAGCTTTACACTCGGTGGATAAAATATGTAGGTCATCAACTGCATTGCAGATGAGACATGAGCTATTTCTGGTCTGAGTGAGGACATTTAGTCTCAAACAGGTTGGATTTTGTTCTATTGCAGCTATTTCTTCGTTAATTGACCGGTTACAGTTAATGCATAATCTTGTTAGATTATTTACTGCCAAAGGAGTTCTATCAAAATGATAACGCCTTTGTTTTGCGGTTTCTCGCCTAATGTTGTTTTCTTCTCCATCAATACGGGCCATTGATCTAGGAGGAAACCTATTCATACAAACAAAACAATTCAGATAATTTCGATTTGCCATATTTTATTTAAAGCATAAGATTTCAATTCTTGGACCTTCAAACAAAGGGATCTAATTATAATAAATAATTACCGTTTTCAACACAAAAATGCTTAGCATGTAGAACTCCGTAAATAAATACGAAAAAATGTCAGAGGGACATACGAAGCAATGAACTGAACGTATGAGGGAACGAACGATCTATACTTAAACAAAAACTCAGACGTCTGCCATGGATTCTAACTGGAAGGATCTAAAAACTTTGTTTTTATAAAATGACTCGACAAACCGGTTGCATTACTTCATTTAGTTGGAAATATCAAAATCTCGATAGATCGGTGAAGATAGGGCCAAAATATTAACATTTAATTCATGAGTAGCTTGAGAAAATATTCAATCATGTATTACTTTCTTTAACCGTACAACAGTCAAAATAATTCAAAAAGGCGAAAAATCGGGCCCTTATTGATTTTTATTTTTAAATGAATCAAAGCCCTGTAACTTAAAATCCGTTGATTGTAGAGGTTTTTGCCCATACAGACTTTTGATTAGAATAACGTCTAGTGTATCATACTAAAATTTCAGCCAATTTGACCGGGAATTTTTTTCCATACATTTAGTGCGTGGTTCTTTATATTTGCGCCATTTACGATAATGGAACGCTTAACAACGCGTTAAAATAATTAAAACTTACTACAAATAAAGTGGCGATTCAAACGTAGCTATACTTTTCGCGCAATAATCGTTGATTATGATCGTCATAATCGACCGAGTAAGCAAGAAATTTGAAGAAGAGAGTGCAAGCGTTACTGATCTTTTAAGGCCTGTCTATATTCGTAATGCACGTACCTACTATCGAAAATATTGCTGCTGCAAGTGCAAGTGTTGATGATGATCCGAATTGACAGCATTGGAACGTGTGTGTAACTTGACATGTGAAATGAACGAATATTTTTTGCCCGGCGATTGAAGATCATGACTTGGACGATATGTTGTTTCAAAGAGACGGGTAACAAGTTACACAACACGACCAATTATGGCTTTATTGCGTGAGAAGATTCCTGATCGTGTAATTTCACATTTTGGCGACTGTGCTTATGCGAAAAAAGTGGTTTAAAACTAACACGAAAGAATCACAGGCTTCCCGAGGCGACTATTTGAATGATTTTGTTTTTCACACTCAATGGCAAAGTCAAAATTTTGTAATGAAATAAAACGTTCATCAAAAATGTATCGCTGGTGTGTTTTTAAGACTTAATCTATACCGACAAGGTTGTGCCTAGAAACAACTATTGTTTCGGTGTGACTAACTTACTTAGTCAGTAATCATGTTTCAACTCAGAGCGTGATGCTCCTAGGCATTGCTTAATACGTCTCTATAGCACGCCTGATCGGTAGCCAGCCGTCTCCAATTTCGAACTCCAAGTTGTCGGAGGTCTCCCTCTACATGGCCGCTCCATCGAAGATGAGGTCTACCTTGGTTTCTGACTCCTTCTGGAACGTTGATGTTCACTCGCTCTACATAGCCCAGCCATTTTTGTCTTTGACCCATACAGGATCATATATCGAATGCAGAACTTTTATCAAAGACTCCAAATGACTTTTCATACGATAGGCTTCCGGGTGCTGAGTTTACAGCAGTGCCCCAGGATTGACTAATTCACTGAATACCTATAGATGTTAAACATATCAACGGTCAAGATCCGACCAAGTGAAGGCATATTCTTCGTTTTGTCTTCGTTTATTTTCAGCCCCGTTCTCCGAGCTGCTGACTCCATTGTAGTGAAGGCAACGGGTACTGCTCGCTTCGATCTTACTATACGTGTCTAATTGTGTCAAATGAACTGAAATGGGTATTTCGTATTACTTTGTAATGTAATATACTGAAACAGCTGTATATGGCAGTGTGTCACCTTGTCTTAACCCTCTGATGGTGTCTAAAAGGTTTAAGTAGAGCCCCCAACAACTTTTGCGACCAGTCTCTAACATTATCCTGATAAGCGTGTCAGTTTAGCAAGAATTTTAAAGTTGGACATTGCACGATATAGTCCAACTCTATCAACAATGTGGTAGGCTGCTTTGAAATCAACGGACAGGTTGTGTATGTCGATGTTCCATGTTTGAGTTTTCTAATAGATCTGGTGTATTGGTTGTAGATTTTCCAGGTCTAAAGTCGTTTGGTACGGAACTATTATACCATCAGAAAATGGCTTGAAACATTGACATAAAATGCTGGACACTATTTAATATGCGATGTTTGAGGTTTGTGCATGTGTGCCTCTATATTTGGTAAAGTGTAAGTGATCTCCTTTTTTGTGGATCAGACAGATAGTATGTACTGATATTCCAATTAATGGTCATACTTTCCTCTGACTATATTTTGCAGATGAGTTGGATTTCGCTCCTGACCAGGGCTAAACAATAACATTAATAAAATTCTATTAAGAACTCCGCTCTTCAATTTGACAACAATATTAAACTTTATTGAATTTTAAATTTAGCATCACGATGTTTATTTCAGTGTATACAAAACTCTTATTAATAATATGGGTACTTAAAAGCTTTTCACAGAGTATAATTTCTTTTAAGAGCGTGCCATTTGTGCAACAATGTTGCACCTGGAGAGCCATTAAACCATCGTCATCGTCATGCTGGGTGTTACCATCGTGAATCGTGATGCACATTACAATACGCTTTGAAGATTATTTTAACTGACAATTTGTATCTGAATCTCTCATTTTGCTTTTGGGGAGCATGCATGCAATGCTCAATATCGAAACAGACCTGGAGTAACAATAAACTGAGTAACTACATACCCCTTTGCCGTTTCCCCATAGCCCACATATTCAACGATTCCAGCAAATATTCTACCAAACAACAATGGTTCCATCAGGCAAACCACAAACACATAATTCATATCATTTACGACGACACAACACATTGTTGCTCATTCGAAAGTACCTTCTTGGTCTTATCTTTTCCTCAGCAGCCGTGTTATTGGAACAGAACCTTAAAGTTACTAGTCACATTGACGATGACGATGATGACGAAGCGTCACACATTTCTGCGGTGACGAAGGCTGAATACAGCAAATTATTATTGCTGGCCGTTAATTGACCGCAACTTATTAAGGTAACTTAACTGGCCCGGAGCCGTGGTTGTTAAAAACTTTTGGATTGTCTGATGAGTCTGATGAACTGAAATGCCAGTTCCCAGTCAAAAGATGGAAATTGAAGAAAAAGAAGCAAACTTTTATCGCCTTTTGTCGAACCTATACACATATCGAACGATTGAACGTTATTAACGCGAGGATCTCTGAGGATGAGTTGAGGAATTGATGGCCTGAGATGGATTTGTGGTCAACCTCATCGAGCTGTCATGTCACCTATATAGTGTCGGTTGAACGGAGGATTATTATTGCGTCGAACACAAACTGATTGGGAGAGCATATCATTTCCTCGCATACAGTCGTTGATTTATAATTGAAAAGATTTTAACAAGGTTGAAGGTGAAAGAGATTTTTTGGATGATATCGGATCGATGACTGCGGGATCAGGGATCAGGTGAAGTCCTGCTGTGGGTGTGAAGTTCATTTAAAATGCTTTGTGGTTGTGATGGCTTGATGGATCGTTTAACTGGATATGATAACTTTTAAGGTGAGGTTGATGGTTGTTTGCAGATTGCTTGTATGCTAATTATTATACCACAAATATTTTTACATACCTCAATATATGTAAACAAATGCAAACCAAAACATAAAAAAATATTCAAGGCTTTTCAGTTTTGTGTCTCTCAATATGTATATGTACATAGGTACAGCTAGAGAAGCTCCATGATCGAAAGTAAATTGAAGCCTTATGCTAGCTTCAGATTGGGAAACTTAAGGATGCCAGAATCGGTTTATGAATTAACGATTATAAGACAAAATACGATTTACAAATTGACCATCTTATGCTGAAAAAAATACCACAAATTGGCAGATCTAAAACTTACAATGTTAAGGGCGTATGGATGAAAATGATTGTTAAATTAATACTCCCCCCTTCAACTTCCATCATCTTCTGTCTGTAGAATGTATGTCGTCTCTCCATCGCTTAAGTGGTCTTCAAGCATTTGTTTTTCGGTCTAGGGGTATCCAAACTGTTGTCGTCTTGGTCCATCGATCATCAGTTGAACGAATTATGTGGCCAGCCCAATCCCATTTCAATTTTCTCATTTTGTGGAGAACGTCTTCAAAACCGGTCTGGATTCGTATCCTTTCATGGTTTATTCGTTGAGAGATTCTCACCTTTACAATCGATCTTTCCATAGCCCTTTGACAAGACTGAAGTTTTTGTTCGAGGTACCTTGTAGATTGCCAAGTTTGACACCCATATGTTAGAACTGGTAGAATCGTTGAGTCAAAAACATATTTTCTTGTTTGTTTAGAGATGTTTAGTTCCAAGAGATTTCTAATGTTCCAAAATTGTCGCCAAGCATTTGTTATTCTTTGGTTAACATTTTTTGTATCCTTATCGGTAAATGATATTATTTGACCGAGGTAAGTATAATCTTCTACATACTCTAAATTGTATCATCTATTTTTAATTCTAAATGATCTTAATTAGACATGATTTTCGTTTTTTGTCGATTAGTTGATAAACCCACTTTCTTGCACTCGAAACTAAGATCGTTGAGCATACCTTGTAGTTCTACATCGCTGTTGGCAATCAATACAATATCATCTGCAAATATTAAATTTGATAAGTATTTTCCATTTACCCTCAAACCCTTTTCTTTCCAGTTTAACTTTCGGAAGATTTCCTCTAAGGTCGCAGAAAAAAGCGCTGAAGAATGTGGGTCGCCCTGTCTAACTCCTCGAGTTATATGAAAAATTGGTCCAATCGTTTCTGTTTTTATGAATGCAGAATTTTCACTGTACATTTTTTTTCAGAACTCGGACGATTTTCCGCTGAACACCTTGTTCTAATATCGCTTATCATATAAAAACTTGTTCAACCGTGTCAAACGCTTTGGCAAAGTCTATAAACGCGAAATAGAGAGTTATGTTATATTTTTTGGATTTTTCGATGATTTGACTAATTGTTTGAAGATTATCCATAGTGGAAAAACCAGATCTAAACCCGGCTTGTTCAAAAGGTTGATTAAACTCTGAATTGGCTTTTATTCTATGATATAAACATTTAGCAAAAACTTTGTATATGCATGATATTATGCTTATGGGCCTGTAGTTGTTAATATCATCTTTGCTACCTTTTTTGTGTATAAGGATAATTTCAGATTTTTTCCATTGTTCAGGAATTTCCTCGGTGAACAAAACCTGGTTGAAAATTTCTTTTAACCAGTTGGCCAATGAAAACTTTGCATATTTTAAATATTCTGCTGCAATTCCATCATTTCCATTGCATTCTTCGTTTTTCAAGTCATTAATTGTATTCTCGATTTCGCTTTTCAAAAGTAATGGAAATTCTTCTTCTTGACTTTCAAAGACAATGTTTTCGGTTGTGCAGCTATGCAATTGTGTTGTGTATAAACTGCTATAGAATTTGGTAGCTATAGAATTTATATCTTTTCTTTGATGATTCCTTCGCATGTTATCAGACAGAGCAACTATCCACTCCTTATCCGTTTGCATGGAAGCTTTTGCTTTTTTTGTTGATTTCGTTTCTTCTATAATTTTTTTAAGAAGGTTATCATTAAAGCGCTAAATGTCTTCCTGTGACTTTCTCTTAATCATCTTTCTTAATATTTTAAGATCAAGTTTCTCGGATGTATTGAGATTCTCCCTTTTATGTAAAAGTTCACGTTGTTCAATTAGTTGTAATGTTTCGTTTGACAGTTTTTGTGGTTTTTGTGACGACGTTTTTAAAATGTACTTTTTTGCAGATTGCTTGATTGTTCTTTCCATGTTGTTGTAAAGATTTTGAAGTGGCTCATTTCTAGATGATAATATGCTACACCGTTGTTCTAGATCATAATTGTAGGGTTTCCGTAGTATGCATTTCAAATAAACGACAACACTGATCATTAAAAACTCTTTTTTAAACTCTTAAACCAAAAGCTCATCAGCAGAAATTCAAGGAAAGAAAGCTGAACGAGTAACCAAAATAACACTGGTAACTCTGAATGCACGTCAATTAAAAAGAAGTTTAAGTTGAATTTTGAATAGCAGCAGCCACAGCCAATCAGTGCAGATTTAGATGTGCTCTGAATGAGGCGTAGAATCCACGTCAGATGCGATTGGAAATTCACTGGCGGCTCAACAATTCTTCTGGAGGCTTTCCTTCAATTTAGTATAGTGCAAAAATATTGCACGCAACCGATTTCAAAAAAGCTATCCCATAAGACGTGTACATTGTACTGCCTGTTTATGTCGAATAGAGTATAGTTAGGTGTAGAAAAATATACACATAATATATTCTGACTCAGAATAAAAAGTCCAGTCGATTTAGCGATGTATACTCTCTAGCGATCGCCTAGAAAGCTGAAATTTGGTATATATAATTTGCTCAAGAGTAAGGCTGTGTTCTTAATCCGGTGAAATCCGCCCACAAACACGCCCACAATCGTATTTTTTGTTCAACAACCTCTATTTGGGAAAGTTAAATTGTGTTTTTTGTACAGTTACGATCAGAGCACAACCCTTAAATTTTGCACACGCAAGCTATTGGTAAATCTTCATTTCAATTCATTTTAATTTATTAGTAAGTGGTGTACTCGTTACTATTAGACATAGTCTTTTATAGTAGGTACCTGAGTTAATACAAAATTGTGTGGATAAAATGAAATTGTATATAAAACCTCATCAATATTGTGCTTATGTAAGAGCGAAAAACTTTAAATTTTGAGAGTATTAGTTGTGCTTTAACAGCTTGTGTATGAAAACAAAAAAATTGATTTGGGTCTGGCTGACGCCCATTTTCCACTAGAAACTATAAAATAGTTGTACTTAATAAATACACAAGTCCAAATTTTCGTCCGCAGTTTTGAAGTAAGAAGTTGAACATTACGGTTTGTATTTCTTGGTTACGTAGTAGGTTGCTGTTCAAGAATTGTTAAATACACCCATAATCGCATTTTACATTCAAAATCTAATTTTTAAAAATTCGAGTTATGTCTTGTTACATGACTTGTTTTATTCAAATCGAGCTGCAAGCTTTATATTGAATGTCACTTACTTCATAGTAGTTGACTTTGCAATAAAAAGTCTCAACTTTGGGCGTGGCACACGCTTTTTAATATTTCGCTAACAGTTAATGAACATTGGCCACACAAAATTAATGTTATTGTATTTTTGCCTGTCTGCTAAAGAAGAATTTTGTTTCTGGAACTGGACAGCAGCTGGTTGCGGGGGCGAAATTATACACATACAAAAAATAGGGAATAGGGTATCGAACAGGTCGTTGTAAACGTAGGTACTTTAGCTTTCGTTTATGTTTTTTTTTATTTTTTGAAAACGTTTTTTTTTTTTAATGAAAACATTAATTTAAAGGCTTAACAAATTTTAAAAGTTATGAAATATTTTCAATTTTATTAGTGTATTTCCATTATTTTTACTAATATAATTACATATTTAGCTAAGGGGTTGTTAATTAAAGATTTTAACAAAAGGCTGTTGGCTTTTATTGAAGCCCTAGATTTTGTTTTAAGTGCTTTCTGTTTTGGTTTGTATATATGTATGCAGGTACACGAACTTCCGACAAATAAATGAATATATTTCAACAGCATTGAGTGAATCTGTATGCCGTTGGATTAGTATAGCCATTCAGTGATGATATACTCGTATCATATTATCCTGACTATCACCTGCTAGAAGGAGTTTTAATTTCTTCTATCACCAACAAATTTGATCGTCTCGTAATCCTTTCTCTCAAAAATACACCTGTCAAATAAATGATAATCGATTTCCGAAGTTATCCTTTTGGTTCACAATAAAAAACAAACGACCATCGATTTGATTAAACTGTTTACCATTCGTTCCGAAGACTTTTCGAATGAATTTCCAGATGCAAAAGCAATACAAATTGATCCTTTTAAATCGAATGAAAACCATTAATCGCTCCACATCCATCAATCTGACCAATTGCACTTGTATCAGTCATTTGGACTGAAATTTGATTAGGCGGGTCTCATACTCCCATATTAGTAGATGATGACCAAACCAAAGAAGAATCGGCCGACCAGCGGCGTCATCTAGGAGGTCCCATGTGAGTCCAATTACGTGAAGTGCCCTTTAATTAGTCTTACACCTTTTCATTGTTGCCCGCGCGCCGTTGTGTTGTGCGGCCCATTGATCTTTGTGGAAGATGAATTCGTAGAGTAAATATTATTTGAAGCGACGCGCCTCATCGTCCGTCTGTTATACTCCTGTGGATCATCCAATGCCTCAGCCGCGATGCGGATAACCCAGCGGAACGTGCAATCATCCTGGGATGGCGTTGGACTAACGATTTTTGGTATATACGCTCCTTGAATGGGGCACACAAAAACAAATGAGCTGTTGGGGTAATTGCATATAATTTTCTCTTTTCAGATCCGTTGGGAGCTTCCAATTTGGTATTTTATGTTTCTGTGTGTGCCTTTTTATTTATATATTCGACTGGGCCATGTCCGATTGTTTTGTTGAATTTGATTGCTTGATTCGGAGAGTTTTCGATGTTTGATGATGAAAGTCTGTTTCTCTGGCAGCAGGTGACCCTGCTGAACTGGGATAGGGGATATATATTCCTACTTTTATTAAAAAAAATAAGATAAATTGTTTTTCTCATAATTACTACAGGAGGTGTTTTTTTAATATCCTACTAGATGTTGAGTAGTCTATAATTAGGTAACAGTTTTGTAAGTAAATTGTATCATAAATTATATAACATTTGTTTTCTAAGGTGGGCCTGGACTAACATTGTATGCAAATATTTTTGAAATAATTTTTATATTTGTTTTAAAACAATGCCAGTTGATTTAAGTAAAAGAAAATTTAAAATTAGTTCTAATGTTCCTACAATTACCTATTATTTTATAGGGGTGAGTTCTTTACGTGCATTTATTGCTCTCAATTTTATAAATATGAAGGAGACGTTTACTCAATTAAAATGAGTAAAATTATTCAAAAAGTGTACTTTTTAATATAAATTTATTTATAGTTGATGGATAAATAGCGGTTTTTTTTGTGGGAACTTTAAGATCCCAGGATACAAAATGAACAAAAAAAAGCACAATTTTTTATTTGGAAGCTTGCATTTCGTTTTAAACATCAATTTCATAGCTATTGTCAGTTGACCTAGTTTTCTTTTTCAAACAATCAAGGACTGAAATCCTTAATAATAAAGAAAGTGTTGATTTTGTGAATAAAAACACAATATAGGTACATATGTAAGTCCTAATCTTTTGAACGAATGTTTTCAGAACCATTTGTAATGGTTTGCTTAGAGACGCTTCTAGACGCTATGCATACATATGTATGCGTTGTTTGTGTTGTTTATATTTGCTTAGACTTTGGCAAATATTTACCAAACAAAAATTGCTAGTGGATACAAAAGTTTGCTTTGAATTTATGACAAAAATGATTGAAATTGTAAGCGAATTGAAGGTGAAAATATATACATGTCTTACCGACTTCTATAGGTAAATATTTATTACTTTTACGGTGTATTTTAACTTAATCAATGAAAAAAAGAAAATATAGATCCTTCATATACACAGTGATTTTGTTTCATCTTGTAAGAAATGCACCAAACTCATCTCAACATGCATCTACAATATGTTTGGTTTTTTTAGAAGGTATAGAAAACGGTTTTTAAATTTTTGTCAATATTTTGAGAATTGTGTGTTTGAAGTATCTACCTAACTTGGGTCAGTGGTTTTAGGATGTAGGTAACTATACAGACAGATAGACAAACAAAATTGTGTCGGGCCCCACTTTTATCGGCTTCTCCATTCCATCATCGTATTGTAACTACCCTCGTACGAGTGGATGTTAGAATCAAGTGTATTTTTTTTTGGGGCTGCCAGTTCAACAAACGGAACCACGATCAAGGAAACACAACTCAACTACTGTTTCAGCTTGAGGATTTGAGGGTTGATTGAAATTTTTTCGTGGTTCCAGTTCCACCACTCCACCCTCCATCGTGACGTGGTTCGTATTCGTAGGACTAGGAACTGGTTTTTTGGTATGGAGGTATGGTATGGTAATGGTATGTTTAATTTTTTCGAAGGATGTCAATTTCTCGGACATGTTTGAGTATGAGGTATGCCAGCTTTCGATTTTGGAATGCTAGCTTTGAATTTTTTTTATAACATGCTTTTATTCTACTATTCTACATCTGTATATTTCTTTTGTCTGTGGTTCTACCCT
Organism: Platycheirus albimanus; assembly: GCA_916050605.2. NCBI lineage: Eukaryota > Metazoa > Arthropoda > Insecta > Diptera > Syrphidae > Platycheirus > Platycheirus albimanus. The sequence goes on along the minus strand of OU696696.1, from coordinate 12,761,149 downwards.
TAGAAGACATTAAAAACAAATTAACGGAGCTTGTGACCCTATAGCAAGCAACTCATAGCTGTCCGTGTAAGAAACAGTTCGTCCAGAGATGTTCGTGAAATTGCTGGAAATGGGGGGTATGCGTGGTATAGATTACATACTTGTTCAGCTCCACAGCCCGTTAGACTTTTGGCTTCTGTATAATTCTATTTCGATGAAACATAACTTAAAGAATGTCCGTGAAGTTAGCATAACAAATGTCAGCATCTCAACTTTTTTTCGAGTTCTTGTCGCATGCACATGTGTTCTATAGTTCCTGATAGTTTTCCAAAAAAATTCTGCATGATTTCACTGAAAAAAATTGATTTAAAAAAGTGAGATGCCAACTTCACGCCAGCATATCAGTTCTCGAAAATTCATATATAAATATTTTTTTCGGTTGTAAGAAACCCTGTCTAGGAGTTCCTCATACCTAAAAAAAAATAGTTTTGTGAAATTCAGACAGAAAAAAAAATAAAAACAAAACATTTAATTTCCATAAAAAAAAAAATTACATGTATGCCCAAAGAGCTAGGTAACCCTAATTGTGATGGTAAATTTTATTTTTTTGATTTGAACGGCTTGCCTGAATATGTTTCCAATAAAATCCTGAATTTTTTACTTCTAACACTATTCTAACGGAATTTACGAATTTTTTTCTAATTTTTAAGGTGCTTTTTCACGACTTTTTGGTAAATGACCTTGGGATGCTGGCTTTTTTTCAGAAGTTCCAACTCATTTATCGATTTCAACATATAGATATAATGTGTTTACAAAATAATCCGTGAAGTTCCCGTTTCTAACGCTTTTCTAACAAAAAATATGATTTTTTTATAATTTTTAGAGCGCTTTTTCACGACTTTTGGTAAATGACCTTGGGGTGCTGGCTTTTTTTAGGAGTTCCAGCTCATTTATCGATTTCAACATATGGATATAATTGGAAACATATTCAGACAAGCCGTTTAAATAAAAAAAAATAAAATTTACCACCACAATTTGGGTTACCTATAGCATTTTGGGCATACATGTAATTTTTTTTATGGTTTAATTTTTGTTTTTATTTTTTTCCTGTCTGAATTTCACAAAACTATTTTTTTTAGGTATGAGGAACTCCTAGACAGGGTTTCTTACACCCGAAAAAAATATTTATATATGAATTTTCGAGAAATGATATGATATAAAGAAACTCTACCGAATAATTGGTAGCATCAGTTCGGCATAGTGCTATGGTTATGGACCAGTGCAACAAATAATCTCAATCTCCTTCAACTTTTTCCAAAATACTTTGATTAATGGCAGCTCTGCTTCGTCAGTTTTGGCGGAAGTATTGCTCGTTCACCAAGCCAAGCATTGTCGTGACGTTTACAATTAATTGTATTCTATGGTTACATATTTTTTCGATTTCTGCTTTCGCTGAATGAGATATATAGACTTCAAAGTGGTCAACAGCGCCATCTATGATGTTTTTGATATGACAACTATTCAAAACTACTAACTTATTTCTATTCATGTATATAGGTAAGTGTGGCGCTGGCTTTATGATTTACAACGCCATTACCTATGTTAGTGAGACGCTTACTTCCTACAAATCTTTTAATTTTAAGTTCATTGAATAAAAAAAACATCCAGTTAAATATTTTGTTCGTGCGATAAAATATAGCCTATATTATCTTAAGCTGGCGTACTACCAAAAATTCTGCGAAAACCGCATTCAATTTAATGCATTAAATTTTTGCGTGATGCACGTACAGACAGACAGACAGACAGACAAACAGACAGATAAAAATTCTAAAAACTGTTGTTTTGGCTTCTGTGGGTCTAAAAGAGACTTAACCATATTAACCATATTAGTTTTAAATAGTATAGTATATTGTAGATGTCATGTTTGATTGTCCAAATATTTTTTTTTTTTTACGAATGCATAATTTGCCTGGAGCCGTGAAATAAGGCCAACTTTTGAAAGTTGGCCTTATTTCACTTTGCAAAAGAGAAATAACTCCAATTTGGTTTTATTACACTTTAATTTGGACGAATTTGGTAAAATTTGGCTTAAAGGGTATTTTATACTAACGTTGAAATATAGTCCATAAAAATAATATATTTTATTTCGTTTATGACACCTCTTTAAAATAATTTTGATAATTCAACAGGATTTTCCATTTACAAGGTGGGCACAAAGAAATCACCCTATTGGAAGATGCTCTCATTTTTGCAAATGGCCGCCAATGTCAAATCTGTTTTGACATTTATGGACTAGACAGATACAGAATACTAATACAAGTGAACAAGCCATGAAGTGATACATGAACGGACATGAACCGATGTTCTGAAGGCGGCGCGTTCCCAGGTCGCCTCATCTCTCGTTTTGGCGATTTGCACTGGCCCGCAAGATCGCCCGATGTAACCGTTTCAGACTTTTTTTTGTGGGGTTTCTTGAAGTCCCGTGTTTACGTGAACAAGCCTGAGACTCTGGAAGCCCACAAGGACAACATTCGACACGAGTGCGAGAATCTGTCGCCCGAAGTTCTCGCTGAAGTGATGCAAAATGCCATAAAACCAGCAATTAATTGTGACGGCGCCCATTTGGCCGATGATATCGATATCTCCACTTAACCAATACAATTCTAAGAGTTCAAATAAACATAATCAAAAAACAGAATCGAAGTTTTTCATTTAGAAAAAAAGAGATCCAAACAACATCGGATGGATGACTTCTTTTGGACCACCCTGTATATACCTACGTATAGAGCCATATAAACAATAAAATGCACGACTGGGTCGCACGTACTTGCTCTGTGGGTGCAATAGTACGATGAAAACAAAGTTTTCGAGCAATATGAAGAACTCCTGTTTGAAAAATTTGGGGAAAACTACAAACTTTTGGTTAAAATTGGAAAACCCGAGCGGGAGCTTACGTTAAGAAACCTTTGAATTTTTAAAATGTAGATGTCATCTTTTGGGTGCTATAAATGATATAACTGGCCAAATTAATAAAATTGTTAAAACAAATTTCCGTTATTATCATTTGTAGCCAAAAACTTAAATGCAGTTTTCTTCAAAACATTCTATGTATATTCAATACAAAGTTTAATAAAAATCGGTAGAGCCTTTTTTGAGTAAATTAGAAAATACTAAAAAAAATTGGCCAAAACCAAGTGGCTCTTTGTATGGGAGCCACAATTTAAATAAGAGAAACTTGAAAAAATGCAATGCCATCTGGTAGAGAGTTGTAAGGAACTATACCAAACAAAGTTTGTTTGAAATCGATACAACCGTTGACAACTTATGGCAATTTGAAAAAAAAGACGTCAAGACCAGATTTCCGTTATTTGCATTTTTAGCCAAAAACTAAAAACGCATTTCTATTAAAAACGCTAAAAAAATATTACACACAAAGTTTAAACAAAATCGTTTGAGCCATTTTTGAGCAAATTAGAAAAAACCAAAAAAAGTTGGCTAAAACTGAACGGCTCGTTGTATGGGAGCCACCATTTAGAAAGACTTTACTGAAAAAATTGCAATTCTTTCTTATAGAACACTAAAAAAAACTATTCCAAACGATGTTTGAGTCAATTCAATTAAGCCGTTGCGAACTTATGGCCATTTAAAAAAAGCCGTTTAAATCGTTACGACAATTTGAGCCAAAAACGAAAAACGCAGTTTTATTAGAAATGCTGAAAGTTAGCTATATTTTGAGTTTAATCAAAATCGTTAGAGCCGTTTTCGAGAAAATCTGAAATGAAGAAAACCGTTACATGAATGGTACCAGTTTGAGCCGGGCTAAAACGAAATAAAAAAACTTCGACAACCGTTTTTCTTCAAACTGCTATATATGAAGTTTGAAGAAAATTCGTCAAGCCGTTTAGGCTGTAGAATGACGTGAAAAAGCGCACATCCGCACATCCGCACATACGCACATACGCACATCCGTACTCCGCACATCCGCACAGACGCACAGACAGACCGAAGGACGGTATGGTGAAAACCACTTTTTTGGGCTTCTCTATCATCGTAATGTCATGTTTGATTAAAACCTCGATTTTTTTTCTCCACGAAACCATTATTTGCCCTATAGAGCAAGTAAAAAATCCTGAATGACCGAAAATTCCAACAAACATAAGTATACCTATGTAACCCAAGCCATGAAATCCCGAATTATAAAAACCTGAAACCAAAAAATTCAAGAAAATAAACATTATAAAATCTATAAATGATACAGTAAAATATCCTTCCAGGAAGTTATTTGCTCGACCCATAGTATATTCCAAAAATCATGTATTATAACTTATTAAATGCGATTGAAAAAAAAAAACTAATTATAGAAACAATAACTTTAACTTTTTATTATTCCACTTTTTAAATCAATAAAATTGGACAAATGACCATGCAATTTAATTTATAGAGTTCTTATATGAAAACTAACGATTCGACATCGACTAGTAATTGTAATAAGTAGGTGATAAGCAAACAAAAATATTTCCATAGTGTTGAACGGTGCTGGTTTTGGAACTATTGGCCTGGAAACTAAGCGGTTATGTTCCGCTTAAGACTGAATCAAATTGCAGCTCTAAAAATAATATCTTCGCAAACGTGATTAAAATTAAAGTTAGCATTACAAATTGCTTGTCAAAATTGGATCTATTGCAATTGTATTATCTCTTCTGAGAAGAATTTTTGTAACCCAAAATTTGTTAATTTCGTTTTTTTTTGCATTGACAAAAAAGAATGCCTTCGAAATAAGATACTTTTCATTTCCAAGTTTAACCGATAAAGAACCATTTGCAGGCATTGATATCTATACAAATATACAGTATAAAAAACAAATACATTTGGTGGTATATCAACACCAATTTGATTGACTAATGTGAAGGACTTAGTTTCGATATAAACGATTGCATGTCATCGGCAAATGAATAAAATCCAATAGACCATAGCAAATAAACTTGAACCTATTATTGTTTTCCATTATTCTTACACTATTTACATCAAAGTGTAGGTATATCTTAACAAAAACAACAAGCAATATAAACTGAATTCCAACTGCCAATTGGCATGCCAAAATGGCAGACAATTTCCTTTGGTTTAAAGGATACAAGAACAAAAAAAAAACTCCCCCCAGGCCCATCAGGGCCGCACACCGACCACAAACGGCACAAAAACGACAAACAACTCTGCAATTTGCTTTTTTCCGCCATTAAACAGCAACGGCTACAATAACACCGACACAAACACACCGACAAAAGCAAATAAAACGAAAGGATTAACATAAATACAAAGTAGACAGCACCGACACGCTGATTGCCGAGTGGGTAATTGGTATGACAGCCAAACCAGACACAAAAACAATTGGCATTTCAAATTTCAAATAAAAAAAAAAAAAAAAAACTGATTTGCCAGCTCGATATATTTATAATGTCGATGGCGAACGAAGACACAGTATCTAGATGCTTTGTCGCTCATATATACATAGCTCGTGGTAACAGGCCCATTAGCGTTGCTCTGGCATATAATGCACGCTAAGCATTGGGGCCACGTCTCTGTAATTAGACGACAATCATGCCGCAGCAGAAGAATTTGCATTTTGATATTGATATTATTTTTGTCATTGCAGGGTTGGTGCTTGGAGGACACCATTAGATACAATATGAAACGAACAAATCTGTTTATGTTACTGTTACTCATGCCCAGCGCAGCGCTCGGAGGTATCCGTATCTGAATTTTTTTAAGCTATTTGTTTGTTTAGAAAAGAATGAATGTTCTGTTCAATTGCTGCAATGTGTGTATAAGATAGCAATCGTTTTTCACCTGCCCCGTTGAAATTCAAAGATATATCTACTAGCTACGAATATAAAATGGGACTCTGAATAAATTACATTGTTGCAAATAGCAAATATAGTCGGCATTTGGTATTTTTATTGTGACTAATTTATTGCAACTGGTGATAGTTTCATATAATTAGGCGAGTGTAACGAGATTTGAGATAAAAGTTGGCAGATACTTTAATTAGGCATTTTTGTTTTACTATGAGCAACAATACCTCAATGCTTCAAAATTTAAGATTGTTTATTTGTGGGGTATTCACGTAGGGGAGAGAGTGAAGCTACAAAACACACAATTTTTGTTAAAATCGACTTGCCGCATAAGGGTTTGAAAATAAAGTCGGCTTATTTATTTTTAAATGGGGATGTTTTATCCACAAAAAAAATGTTGAGAATGTCCTGTTCAGAAAATGTTTGCTAACTTCCAATCAAAAATTAAAATAGATATTATGTATTTCATTTCTGAAGTCAGGAATAAGTCGAACAATTTTCTTAGCCCCACTCTCCACTACATAATCATATAGCTAATGTAGTTTAATTTAAAGGGTTTTTAAAATTGATGTTTGTAACAAATAAGAAATGATTCAATAATTTTCAAAGCTTTAGTTTGATATTACAATTATTATTGATACCAATGATGGTATTCAGTTATAGAGAATAACAGCAAATATAAAGTACCTAATACGTTTGGGTTGCTGATTTTTTTTTAATAAAGATTCAATAATCGAAAATGATTGCTTGATTGAAATTGCTAACTAAAGGATTTTTTGTTATGACCGTGTGGGTAGGGTGGGAGCCGTTGCCTTTCCTGCTGAAAAAGAGTTAAAAGCTTGACTTGTAAGGACTTTCGATAGTGTTTCTGATTTAGTTTCTTATTATTTTCAATCTGTTTAGGACCTGGATAAGTGTCTGTTAGATGTAAAGTATAGAGACTCTTGTTTTAGCCGCAGTACAAGAATGTGGAATGCTTTGCCCGGCTCGATGTTTCCCTCCCATTGTGATATACAGACGTTCAAAACCATAATGTGCATCGGTTTTGTATTTATTCATTTTAAGGGTATTAATATCCCCTTAAGTGTGCGTGTATTATAAAAAAAAAATGCAGTGCTTCCAATTTCTACGGACTATATAGATGCTATTGCAAATGATCTTGCGGAATTCTCGGCTCAGCATGACACATCCTAGAAGAAAGGGACTTTAATGTTGATTTACATGACGTAGTAATGTTAAACAATTAATAAAAAAAAAAAAACAAACAATAAAAAAAAAATGCAGCAGTCTAATGTCAGCCAACTTATTTTCTTCAATTGTTGATACTTAGTTATTTGACATTATTCTTGATTCATATGCTTTAAGAATTGATTTTTGTTAATAAACAAAATAAAATAAAATGCTAATAGATTGCTATATTAACACAACCTTATAAGAAATGTGGTAAATTTTAAATCAGTAGGCATATTATTGAAGAAATTTAATTACAAATACTAGGATGTAAGCGAGTTAATCAATTGATTGGCAAATAATGCTTCTGTTACTTATCAGCTGATGAAGAGACGTTCTTAGATTTCAAACAATTATAAAGACAATGACAAATTAAGTTTTTATGGTGTCAAAGAAGGGGATGTTTGAAAAATAATCTGTGAGCTGAATACGGAAGCAATTGCTCTTATGGATTGAACTCTTGAAGTCACGGGTGGCAATGATACAGTGGATGTAGTGCTTGCTTGCTTGTAGTGTTTGCTTGCATCCTAGAGTAGCAAGTTCAAACCCAGCCGGGGCAGCAATTTTTATTTATTACCCCAGTTTCTACTGGACGCCATCCGTGGGATTTTCGTGAGATAAATAACACCAAAATCTCAATCCACTGTGCCAACAAAAACTCTTTCCTATCTTTTTATTCCTTTTCTCCTTGTTCGCACATGTTCACTCATTATAATGATATTCATATCCCCTTGAGTGCGAGTTCATTATATTAAAAAAAAAAACAAAAGTCCATGAAAAGTACAATAAGTTTTACTTGTCCATAAAAGCCCCCAAAAAAAACTTCTTCTTTTCTGTCCCGTCTTTCAAAATGTTTTATCATCAATTTTTGTCGGTAAAACAACTGCGTTCAAGCTATAGAGACAAATACATAGGTGTAATGCAGCGCCAGCGCTCCTGAAAGTTAGTGATGTATGAGTTCAAATTTAGAATAAGGAACTTTCATATATCTTGATTTATTTTCAAGTTTTCGATTCTGGCCCTCACAGAATATATTCTTAGAATTAAATTTAAAAACAGTTTTTACATTTAAAGAAAAGGGGAGGGTTTCTGAAAGCTCTCACCTTACTGATTTCTTTCCATGTAAAGTTGGCGTTCCGCAAGGTTCTATTATGGGTCCTCTTCGGTTTTCTATGTTTATAAATGTCCTTCCATCTACACATACATTTTGTGATGTGTGTGTATGCTGATTTTGTTCACCTTATCAAAGCTTTTGTAAGAGCTCTTCAAGAAATCCGATGCAATGGGCTTAGTAAAAACAAAAATTGCGGTTCAATTCACCGAAACTGACACCTCGTTGAATATCGAGTGATTATAAGATGTGGATACAAAACACATAAATAATTGTTGACATTCAACATGAAAACTCACGTGACGGGTCAGTGAAAACAAAATATTATTGGGTGGCGATTCTGTTCCGGAATGTAGCCGGGTACCGCTAGTCACAAATAAATTAAATCCAAACGCAAATAATATTTAAACAAATAGCAAATCGTTTTAAAAATAAATTATGTACTATTCAGTTAATAGTGGGGTAAAATTACATTTTAAGACCAGAATGCTTTTTTGGAAGCCGTTCTCTACTATAATATGTTTTAGGTATTGGAACATCGGAAGAATGATTGGATTTTCGTAAGGACAAAAGGAGCTAAGAAAAAAAAACTTGGTTGTCTGTAAAGTCGGTTTACGGACGATAATTTTACGTGATAACCATTTCACAAAACAGTTCACGTGTAGTATATTACTAACCACCCACCATTTTTGTGCAGACGGTATTTATCGATTTATAAGACGTTATCTCTACGGAAAGTGACATTGTATAAATATAAAATGTTAAAAGGTTAAATCTTTTTGCTTTGACGGTAAAGGTATATGTTAAAGGGATAACTAATACTTAACTATATTTACGTTCGAGTTACATTTATTTGCTTCTGTGATTATTAAATGTGCGAATGTTTATATTATGCAAAATTACGCAAGGATTGCCGAAATCCTTTCAAAATCTAAAAAGAAAAAGGAAACGGAGAAGATTCAATGTACGAACTAGCTATATCTTATGTAACATTAACCTGGTCAACAAACTGAAAATGCAGCGGCTTAGATGGTTGGCTCATAGAGCGCATGGACGAAAACGCACCAGCCCGCCAAGTCTTTAATTCCAACACGGAGCGGAGGGCCGACGCAGTTCTGGAAGAATCCATCTAAAATGGTTCGATCAAGTGGAGAACGATCTCAACCATCTTGCTGTCCACAACTGGAAGAAACTGGCTAGTTAGCGGCCGAGCTGGCGGGTGGCGGGTTTTGTTAGTTGAGGCCGTGGTCCACAATGGTATGGCTGTCTGCTCCATCTTAAGTAAGTAAGTACTCCCTTTTATAAGTCTCGAACATTTTAGGTGCCAATAATATTAATAAATATTAAAATGGATAGCCCACGCTAATATAAATTTCCTTTCTTTAGCAATACTCTATACAAAATTCCGTTCATTCAATTATTGAAGACAGGTTTAATTTTTCCAACGGTCTGGTATAAAACAAACAAATTCCGCTGCCAAAGGCCCTTCAACTTCGCGCTACGCAAAAACCATCGTATCACATGTTCTCGCTCCCCAAGATACCAAGCAGCAAATCTTTTTGCGTGATGCCTTTTTCCTTGCATCACGCATTTTCACACGACGATGCACAAATGCAGTGATTAATGCTTGGATGCGTGCTAAGACACTGAATTTTAATTGTCCATTTAGACCTAACGCTGCTGGCTCATCACGAATTTGCATATTATTTTCCCGCCAGAGGAGCAGAAAAGAGATAATTTAGAATTTAATTAAAACTACATCACTAACGATATGAGATTTTAAAATATTTTTCTATTTTGTTCAACGATAAGTTCCGTCTTATTAAAGTCATTATATGCGCTAGCTTTAATTAAATTAATAGGTGACTGAATAAATTATGGGGACGAATTTCTTGTTTGCATGAGTGTAACTTTCGCTTGTCTTAAAGAAAAGATTCACATGTTATTGTACTTTATTTCTTAAGAAATAAAAATATCGTAACGCCGCCGCTGCGTTTAAATAAAAATTAATTAAAGATAGAACAAAGGAAAGCCATAAATGTTGCATTGCTTATTATGCTTAAATGAGGTGCTTTCCCTGATCGGAAGGATATGGATCAAAGGGAATAAATAAAAATGACTTCCCCGGGCCCACTACTTATCAAACTTTAAGGATTTCTGTGGTTTCGTTGGAAATTTTTTTTGTGTGAATTATTTAAGGGATCATAGGAAATTTTGAGGAAATATTTTGAGTTAAAATGATTAAGCTAGCTGTCTAAAATAAATCCGAAACAAATCGCAGACATGTACAATCAACGAATTTTGCTTTAAGAATGATTTATTCGCGCGATGAACTAAAAATTTAAATTAGTACCTACTAGCTGGACCAGCGAACTTCATTTCCTATAAAATTTATTAAATGTCCCTGGCAAAATAATTAAAATATTGAAATTAAATAAATTTAAATATCGTTTTGCTCTGCGCCAACTATAGGGGCATAAGCCTTGTAAACAGCCTTTATATATGTATAAGATCCTGTCCATCGATTTATGTGGACGTCTCAAGACGTTTGCTGATGATCTAATAGGTCCTCACCAATGCGGATTTAGACCTGAAAATCTACGACCGACCAAAAATGTTAACATTACGACCAAGAACATACAATCGATTCCCACCACCTGTTCTTCGAACGTCGACTTTAAAGCAGCATACGACAGTGTTAATATAGTTGAACTATGAATATTATGGCCTTGAACATGGGCATTAGAATGCCTACTAATCTGATACGCCTTGCCTTATCATATTGACGTTGGCAAATACTCGCTGTTCTGTCACAGTTGGTATGGACTCTATACCTACTGAATCATTCGAAATCACCAATTTATTTATTTATTTTAATGTAATACTTATAACTAAAAGAAAAATAAAAAATTACATTGTTGACTAAAAGTACAAGTTCAATTGAACATTTCATAAGCAAAATAAATTCTTTGAGTTGGTTGCCATCGATCAGTCTAGCATTTGTGTTTTAAATCGAACCATAACATACTAAATCTTCCATTTGAAAATGTTTTCGGTTTGGTTTTCGCATCGCTATAACTGGCTCCTAAGACAAGATGACGCACTGCCATATAGTTCCCATAATAATTTGCTACGTGCGAACATTCATGCAACTTTTCTCTTAAATCTGCGAAAAAAAAGAGTTGGATTTTCCTTACTTGCATTGTTCATTTTGATAAAAAAAAGTATAAAAGTTGTCTGGAGAGAAATTTTCAAACATTATTTGAAGGTATACATACAGGATGGGCCAAAAGAAGTCATCCATCCGATGTTGTTTAGCTCTCTTTTTTTTTTTTAATGAAAAACTTCCATTCTGTTTTTTGATTATGTTTATTTGAACCTTTAGAATTGTATTGTACATGTCGAGAAGATAATATCGGCCAAATGGGCGCCGTCACATATTGATTGCTCGCGTTTTATGACATTTTTCATCACTTCAGCGAGAACTTCGGGTGACAGATTCTCGCACTCGTGTCGTATGTTGTCCTTGAGGGCTTCCAAAGTCTCGGGCTTGTTCACATAAACACGCAACTTCAAAAAACCAAATCACCAAAACGAGAGATGAGGCGACTGTTCTCAATTTTCAGAAACAAAATATTCAAAATCGTTCGACCAATTTTTTCCAAAAACGGGGTTTTTTTTTAAAACTTCTCGAAAACATATTTAAATTTTTTTTAATGCAAATTTCTAGAACTTTTTAGTTTTTTACAGGAAAAAAAAATTAAAAAAAAAAATTCATCTAACCGTTTTTCACATATTCAAAAACCAAATTGCAAGTAGAAAATTATTTTGTTTATATTAACATTAAAAAAATTTTATCAAAATCGTGGGAGCCGTTTTTCATTAAAAATCGTATATGACAGGTATACCGTTAGTTTTAGAGCTAGAATGCTTATTCCAAATACCCCTCTGTAGGACGTCATATTAATACTCTGTACCAAGTTTAAAGCAAATCGATCTGTAGGTAACTATACAGACAGACAGACAGACTGAAATTGAATATAATTGAAAGAGACATCGAAGAGTTGATATAGAAAAGTCCTATATTCTGTATCTTACCTACAGCAGGCGCAGGGTTATGTGTTGCCTTTGAAATATTTCAACACAAAAATAGATAATAAAAGTTAAAGTTCAAACGTTAGTCCTTTTTTAACATTAAAAAATTATTTACAAAATAAACATCTATAAATATCTACTAAGTAAGTATTATTAGGAACACTCAGCCCGTAGACTTGAACTTAATTTGAGTCAGGAACCTATTCTTCAAGCTGCATTTCTATATATTTTTTTTACACATTTAGTGCAAACAAAGTTCATTGGCCAGATTCGACCTTAAATCGGTTGGTACCTTCTTATATATGTTTGTTTTTTGTCAACGTCAGTTAAGAAAACTATGGAGCATGTTAAAATGTGTGTGTGGTAAAATTATATAATTGCTGGAACAAAAAATTCAAAAAAATTTTTTTTTAAATTACCATCCTCGAAGCAAAGATTTTCTGCAGTTCGGGCTTTAAAAAGGAGTCAAAAGGACGCAAAAAAGTCCCAAAGGCAACCCTGCTCTACAGATCTAAACCGAGAGAACAAGGCTGTAGGAGCGTTTGTATACTAGAATATGTGTTTAAACGTTTTGTATGTGATGGAAACCTTTAGTTATCTATAAGTAAATATTGAAAGTTTTCCAAAAACAAGTAGTGTTGGAAAGAGTTTTTCATTTCTCTGAAATTTCACTTCGATGAGTGTACATTTTATTTCTATTTAGCACATATCTACCTACCCTTTCGCAATGTAATGATTCACTGCAGTATGCTGACACATAACATATGCCCCTATACCTAATATGGAGCATGGAGGTACCTATATCTCCGCCCAATATTTTTTCTCCCCATTATAACAAATCCAAAATTTCTTGAAGCAAACAATTCTCCGAAATCCTTCTCGCAATCTGCTCGCCCAGATGACAAAATCTCCAGATTCATCTTACTTCATTAGTTTTTACTAATTGCCGAGCGGTTCGAGCGGTGCAAATTATAAAATGGCCTCGTCGTTCGTCTCGTCACAACAAGACGAAAATAATTTTAACGGCCCCAGCAATTAGACTAAATGAATTTAAATGGAGTTTATCAGATTTTATAGTTGAACCTATACGTGCAATAGGGGAATATTTATACCTAATGCCTGTAGGCTCCCCACTTGCATCCATCTGTATCTAATGTGACGTTTTAACGTGAACAATTTAAAAATAGATAGGAAATGTTTAATTATGCCATTACTCTTTGAATTTTCTTCAATTTTTCTAGTGTATCGGTTGCAGTAGGTATGTTGTCTTTTTTTCGAATGATTTGATAACATTTTCATCGAGCTGCACATTTGCTGTATGTAACATATCTTTTAAGTATCTGCAGTTTTCACAGTACTCTGTTACAATTATAAGAACGTAATTTACTACAATTTTATTCTAGTACTACAATGAAGAATTGTCTTCAAAGCGTATGGTGCGACACCTATTGCTTAAAATCATTTAACGCAGGTTCATTTCTCAACTACACACAAATGTATTTGCTTAGCTTGTATAAGAACCAAGTGTCTTTGATGTTTTCTGTTGAACATGTAGATGGCGTGCAGTGGTTGAGAACTCTGATATTTTCATTGTTTAGAAAAATGTCGGCACATCCTCCTAAATAAAATTTCTATATTAAAGATTGGTGTGTGTATATGAATACAAATTAAATTGGTTCTTGTCAAAAAAAACAAAAGTGATGCCAAGTGTTTCTTCTTATTGGCTTTGTTGAGGAATTGAATGTTTCTGACACATAATTTAACCGACGGTTTTGACAAAATTTCGGTTTTTGTTTTAAGCTCAAATAGTTTTAACAAAAAGGTTTTAACATCTTTTTTTTAAAAGGATACATAATATTCACTCAATTCATTACAATTTTGTCTGTAATTTATTTTTAAATTTTGGCTCCCATATTACGAGCAATTCTGTTTTTGCCAAAATTGTTTGGTTTTCTTTTAATTTTCTAAAAATATCTCTTACGACCACGACCAAAATAAAAGCATTATAAAGTTAGCTATGTTCTTAGTCTTAATAGGTTAAAAATGCATTTAAAGAAAACATCGCTTTAACGGTTTTATTAAACTCGCCATAAGTTCACAACCACATTTACGAAATGATTCATACTTGCTTTGGTACCTAATAAGTATATCATTTGATAGGACATTATATAGGTTAAGGTTTTATTAACGGTAGCTGCCATGAAAAGATTCGTGTTGTTATATTCTAGTTTTCACAAATTTAATCAAAATCGGCTCCCATGATGACCAGGGGTTATTAACGCCCTTAACATAAATTAATACAGTTCGGTCGCTTGAGAAGTTTGGATAGGAGATGAAAGGAGATACCGCTGCACATTGGTTTCGAATGTCTTTATTTTAACAGTGGGAGGGAAAAATCGAGGCATTCCACAATATTGTAGGTAGTGTACGGACGAAGTTAGGTTTAAGGCGTAAATTGATGGGCATTAAAAGCGATGCGAGTGTTGCGGCGAATTCAAGGGAAAAAATACATCTGGCTACCTGGATGTTCCAGGGAAACAAAATGTAAGGTTTTTTTCTGTATCTTATCTGCCAAGCCCAGATCAGAAAAGGCTTACATCGACTTTATGAAACCATAGCATTTTGCTCCATTTTTGGAGACGTCAAATATGTGATCGTTAAACAGAAGATATGAAGGTGGTTTGTTAGCAAAGCCGTTCGGTTTAGGTAGGTAGGGGGTTGGGGGTAGGTTATGCTTTAACAACAAAACAGAAATTAAATTAAAATAAATTAAACACGGTTGATAATTCCCCATTGGACAATGCTTAGAAATTGATTAGAAGCCTTAACTAAGAAATTATTTATGAAGACTAGAATTGATAGATTAGATTGTTGAGAGAAGAGGGAGACAGTGGGAGAAAAAATTCAAATAAAAAAGAGATACGAGTGTGTTAAAACCTTACCTCAAGCTTATCTGAACACGGTTAAAAGAGTAGGTATAGCGGTATTTTCATTATTTTTATACTAAGTATTTTGAATGAAAATAAATGGTCTAAATTGTACTCATAAATAAGAGATTTCTTTAGATCTTTCTAAAATTTCTCATACACCGAAAAAATTCACCCAACAGTTCGCGATCGGTTTTTTTTTTTTTTAATTTTTCATGTTTCTAAAAACGGCTAGTCGTTTAAATAGTGAGGCAGTCAAAGGGGGCATTTGTCGATACCTTTAACCTCTTGGTTGGGCTCACTGTTAGATTTGCACTAGGAGCGACGTTTTGCAAAGTACATTATTCATTTAAAAACTGCGAAAGAAACTCAAAATTCTTTCATATCTTCATATTTCTTCTAACTAAAGCTGTGCAATTTGCATACAAAAAAAAAACTTTTGATCTTTGGTCTACAGTTGGCAGCACTCCTTCACTTCATTTTTACACTTTTTATACACCAACTTTATACACCTCTATGAATGCATCTATTATTAATTTGGGGGGGGGGGGGGGGGAGGGGTGATTGCCGTTTTCAACTGGGCTTTCAAGGTCCTTTCGCATGCATCCCCAACTGAATATATTTTTCTTCTTGGGAGATAAATAAACATTCATAATTCTTCTTCCTCTTGTAAGCTGTTATTGTAAGCTGGAGCATAGGGCGGCAACCAGATCCTTCCATCACTCTCAGTTTTTGACAACGACTGCAAATTTTGGAATTGAGCTTCCTTCATGACATTTGATATCCTTGTTTCCTTTGGTCTTCCAACTCGCCTTGCACCTCGAGGATTCCATTGGAAACACTGCTTTGCTATGTTGTCATTAAAGATTTTTTCAGTGATGACCGATTAAGCGCTACTTCCTTTGCTTGATTTCATCCATTGACTTTTTTTTTGACGTGGACAACTTGTCGTAAAGTATATAAAACAGAGAATAACTTTAAAAACGGACGGTTTCAGACATTGATTACATTAAATGACGTCAAAATTTACATTATTGTTGAATACGGTCAAGATTTGTTACATTGTCTTCATAACGTCTTATCTAGCTTAATGCTTACCGTGGCTGGCTGCTCGATTCCAGGATTAGTGTTTACGATGACATGTATGTTCCACGATTCTAAATACCTCGTATACGATTTTCTTGTTTCTGCTAGCTTAGCTCCTACCTGGCACACCTATCAGCTATCAAATTCAACATTATTTTTGTCATCGGCATAAGAGCATAACAATTTAATCCTTTCCAAGAGCCCCATAAAATGTAATTAATCCTCCCATTGATCGATCCCAATGCAGAGCTTTATCAATTGCAATTGCTACCTGGAAGCCAGCCACTAAACGAACCAAATCAACTTTCCACACATCAAAATAAAGTATCAACTACTAAAATTAAAACTGGTAAGATCATTGGCAACAAAGTGGTAAATGTGCATCCCATCCATCTCCATCTCTAGCTCCGTCAACATCAATATTCCACTCCCCTCTGATCTCTTTCATATTTTTTTTTTATATTTCTTTGCAAATTGGTTTCCCATTCTCATCGTCATCATCATCACATTAATCGCTCATCAGAGTTGTAATTGCACCGATTAGCGGCAGTTGATGAAACTTCGATGAAAGTATCTTTACTATGATATCTGTCGAATGATTTAACGAAAAATAAAGCGTTTACGGAAACTCAAATCGGAGATACAAAAACTGCAAAAAAATTAAACCCCCAAGATAATATTAAAAAAAAAAAAAGCTAAATCCATCGGAAATCGTTTGCTGGGGTCGTAATAACAATATGAAACGTGATTGCTGGCCTTATTCAGCCAAGCCAGGCCAAGCAATTGCATCAGCTTCAGCCTGTATACACACACCACTCTTCCAACATCATCATCTTGGATATCTGTGCCTGGCTGGTTAATTTGAAATCGCATTTGTGGCCCGCTCTCCATCTTGGTTAAGACGATGAAGATATGAATACAAGATACTTTTTAGGTCTATTAAGCGGTGGAACGATTTATTGCGCTGCGCTGGGACTGTTGTGGTGGCCAATCAACCTCGGCTCCTAAATGGTGTGTACGGCCCTTTAAGACGCTACGCTATGCTAGCCATTTGGATACGTATACTCAATTCCAATCGAGTGTTCGCAATGGTCGACTTAATAGGATTTCTGGATGGATAGCTATATTTTCAAAACAATCGGATCTCTCCCCGTTGCGTCCGCACGTCCCTGCGAAACCCCATTGTTGGCCAATTCAATTTGCGAAATCGGTTTTCATTAAATTGACAGACTGCGACTGGCGAGACAGTGGAGGGGGCTAATGCGTGATCGATTGATGCAATAGCTCTGTGCACGGCCGACATTGGACGTGCTGCGCCATTGTATACGATCGCACGTCTGACAACTTCATGACGCGAAAGATATGAAATTGATGATGGTTTGCGATGTTGATGATGATGAAGATCCAATCCAATCCAATCCGTTTCAATTGGAGGCTTAAAAGTTTTTCAATTTATTTCATCGCTTTTCTTTTTATATATTTTTTTTTGTTGCTGCAGCATTGTGTTGGCAAAATTATGATTATAATGCCTTTTCTGGCATTTGTGTTTTATTTATTTCAGGTCATGGTATTTTATTGCAAATAAAATTGGAAAACTATAAAGAGTGTGGAGAGGGGGACTTGGAGGGGGCAGCAATTTAAAAAGACGGATATTATATGAAAAGGTATTTCAAAATGTCGGCGGAACAATGATAGGCCGTGTATTATATTGTGATGAGTGCAATTACCTTGATGGGACTTGCAATTCAGTTGAAATGTTTTAAGTTGATCGTCATCATATTTGGTAACGGGATGTTTTATTTATCAGATATGTGGTTGTCTTTGTAAAAGTATTGTCTAGTATTTTCTTGATACTACCTCGTTAATACAGTCGTATATGTGCGCTTTACGTCGTCATATGAACATATTGTAAAGGGTGTTTTTTAGATGTGTAGTTTTCAAGAAGAAATAAAACGCATATAATTTAATGTTATGGCCAAGAATTTAGCTTTATTGTACAGATAAGGGTTTGCCATTATGTTTTAAAAATGTTTCGGGCAGGTGGCCACCGCGGCTGTCTCGAATAAATTCCTGCGCGATTATGTCGAACGAATATTGGACGCAGTGCGCGATGCGTCACGCGAACCGAACCATCATTTTGGTAATAAATTTACACGATTTGCAAATGTTGTTCATAAGTACTTAAGTCTATTCATTATGAAATTGCAAACTAAACTGAAGATAAATCAAGCTGTAAGAAAAAAGACCAACTCCGAAGAAAGTATTGCCAGGTTGAAAACCACACGTCTAAAAACACCCTTTATAAATTAGGGTAACCCTGACCTGAATAAACAATTTTAAAACATTCCGAAAATGTTATAGGCTCCCAAATCCAAACGATATTATATCAGCAAAATGTAATTTTTCAGGCAGGTGGCAATAGTACAGTGGATGAAGTGCTTGGTTGCTAACCTAAGAGTTGTGGGTTCGAGCCCCAGCATTGGCAGCAATTTTTCAATATTCCCCCAGCTTCAACTGGACGCCACCCGTGGGATTTTCATGAGATAAACATCACCTATTTCTCAATCCATTGTACCAACAAAATATCTTTCCTATCTTTCTATTCCTTTTAACTATTGCCGTGCAGTTTGCATTTCAAAAGACCTTGGGTCTTACAGCACAGGCATATAGTTAAAATTATTATTATTATTACATTACAAGGAGAATAAGCTTAGGTACCTATAAAACATTGTTATATTTCAATACCTAGATAGACTGAAGAAAATAAAAAAGTACATGAAACTGTTGTAATAGTACATAATTCTTCAAAGTACATTTAAACAAAATGTGTGTATCACACAATGCATTTTGTGGTTCGGTACACTGTAGGATAGATGGGATCTTTAACTTACCGAAGGATCCGAACGGCTAGGAAATACCCTTTTTCGTTACAAACCTTACTTCAGGAAGGTTTTAACTTTTTCTCTTGAAAGAGCGTAGGTACTCCGGAAAGAAATTACGCACAGTATTTTTCTTCGATTTTTAGGCAGCATTCGATAAGATAAACCAAAGTGAATTGATGTACAAGAAGGAGTATTTACATGAACTCGCATGCATTGATCAGGCGCGCGTCAGTCAATTCATGATGAAATGGTGAACCAAAAAGATAAATCACATGGAAGATGACAACATGGATGTCAATGAAAACAGAGCTAGCAGCTAAAAGTAACATATTTCAAAAAAAGAAACTTTATATAATACATATTATTTTTTAACATTAATTCTAATTCTGGCAAACTAAAACAACTTATATAAAGCAGACAACTATTAATTCAAACTAAGAATACAAAAAGAAATACAGTCTCCTCAAGTAGTATCTACAATACTCTTTTATATTTTTAGAGCTACCGAACTGATAAAGGCACGTCGCACCTGTGAAATAAACCTAATGACACGCTTATACCTTAATTGATACAAAATACAAGAGTATCAATTCAAAAAGGCGGCTGTGATGAAAGCCCCACTATCAAAGTTTTATCTACATCGATTAATTTGTAATCTAATTCGCATGAAAATTAAATAAATTTCGATTTCTTATTTCATCAATTTTGTATATTATATGCATAAGATTAATAAAATTATTTCACTTTGGCAAATTTTCATTGAGCATGGCTTTTTCTTCCACCTATCTTCCTCAATGAACTCATCATTATTGTAAGACCTAATAGTCTAATTATAAGGCTAACCGAGGACATAAAAACAGATTTATGAAACTTAAAAGCGCCATGACTGCTTTCCATATCAAAGCTGTATTAATTTGTTTTGTGTTGCCGCTATCACAAAGTCAATAAATTTACGTTTGGCTTTTAACACACACACAAAAAAAACGCGCTCGTGACAAATCGGGAGAAAAATTACGTACCTATAGGAATCGATTTGATCAGGGAATACATATTAGGGATTTGGTTCAATATGGAAATTATTATACAGGCTTGTCGTAATTTATGTAATACATGCGTATTTCTCTTTTAAATAAATCGCAGGAAGTACTAAAATTTAATTAGTGCCAATTTTTAATTAGCTTGATTTGGAAAAAATAATTATCCACATATAGCTATTTAGTTTAGGACTAAAAAAAGGTGAGGTGGTCAACGAACGAAATACTTGAAAAATAATAATTTGTCAGGTTATATTTTTATTTTAATGTTACCAATTAACCAATTTTTTAATGAGATCACTTTCCATAAGCTCATTTAAATATGAAGGTACCATGAAATTGAAATGGGTTTCTTAAAAATTGATGAAAACTTGTTTAAATACAACTTTTTCTATTGAACAAACCATTTCCTTTTTGATAGCAAAAACTAGGATTTTCAAATGTTGCCTCAAAATAAAAATATTTGATCTTGTATTTAATTTTAAAAAAAATATCTTGATGTCATACTGGCAAGTCAAATGTGTTATTCATAAGTGGATGTAGTGCTTGGTTCCCACTGTTCCACCAAAATATTTCTTTCTATATTTCTATTCTGTTTATCCTAAACGGGTTTAATAACCCCTTGAGCGCGAGGACCTTTATATATTATATTGTCCGGCTACAAGTACTTGAGCTTCAACTCCAAAGATTTGTTTGCTATATTTTCGTCTGATTTCCTAAGTTTAATATATGTCCAATGTCACAACCATTGCATCCAATTTTTCCTGCCCGGTCCTGTTCCAAAGTTCGATGGTTTGCGGACACTGCATCTTGGGAATGTACCCCAGAGAGAGAGAGAGAGTTAGCGAGGACCTGCATTTTCCTCGAGATGTTGGCAGAGAACTTCCTTGTTTCAGATGCGTATAACAGCACAGATTTAAAGTTGGATTCGAAGAGTTTGAACTTGGTGCGTAGCGATATTTTGCTGGAGTTCCAAACAATAGAACGGATTCCAAATGCACCACGGGCTTGTAACAAACAATTAAGTTCGAAAGCTCCTCTACTGTTCCCTTTGTCTTAGAATAATTTGTTGCAGGCTTTACCCCGTGGTCATTAGTTTGATCTTATTAGCGTTGATCCTTAAGCCAGCCACTTCTTCACTCAGTGGCAGCCACTGACAAATTTGATTTAGGGGCCAGTTATAGCGATCAGAAAAACTAAACCCAAAAAGTTAAAACAGCATGAAAACTAATTTTCTCCTTGATCAGCGTTTATAGCAATCAGGGAAAAGACGTCAGAAGAAAATATGTATGTTCCTTTGACATTTTACAAAACAAGCGTTATCTGCACGTAGCAGTGATTCATTTTCGGTATTTTCGAACAAAGAAAATCTCGATAAAGATACCAACCAGGTCAATTCATGGCTCGAAGCATGTCTGGTACGTAGCACTGGTGGTTGCGTGGAATAAACAACCTGACACCAGATATTTCTGATTGAATTGCACACGAACAAAATTCTATAACAGATAAACCTCCAAGAGAACAGAAAAAATTAGAACTGAACTGATGAAACAATTTATTTCATTTCAATCGAAATGACAATCAGCTGGTAGGAAAAATTAAATTCCATCAGAAAAATAAATAAATACATATGTACATTGATAACTGAAAGAATTAGTTCAATTAATGGTATTTGTGTATAGGCAAACAATTTCTATGAATTGGTTGCCATCGATCAGTAAAGCAATTGTTTGTATTTCAAATTGAAATTTTTTTCTGATTGGTTTTTATCACGCTACAACCCCTTAAACCAGACGTTTCGTCTACCATAAGACATAACTACCTCAGCATAAGCAATGTGACTAAGTTTGTCAATTGGTCTGCATTGGATACCATGTTTTTCACTTGAACCCACGATCGCATCGTCAATTGCCAGCAAGAACGCAGAATTGGATACAAGACATCTCCTTGTGTCACTCCTTGACGCACATCAAAGGAGTCGAAGTGTTGTCAATTGTGCAGAACGAAACACTTAGCGTTGTTTTAGGACACTTTAATAAAGAACAATTTTCTTAGGCATAACTTTCGCCATAAGCGATCTCCAAATGCTTTCAAGATTCACCCGGTCTTCACTACAGTGCTATTTTTTTTTTTTTTTTTTTTTTTAATTTTTATTAATTTATGTTCATCTTGATGTCCACTTTGATGGAGGTGGAGGGATTGAGGATTGTATCAAATAAATCCAAAATATACCAATCGCACATACTATGTATTAATTTTACTCCTTAATAGATTCCACTCTTTTCAAAACAAAGTATACGATTTATCCAAACGATATCGTTAAAAAGCATTGTGCAATTCCAATTTGTTAAACTTTTTAAAGTCATAAATCCAACAGAAACTCTCAGTTGACACCAATGTCCACCCACATTGTTGGTCGCGGGCTGTTACGGGCATGTCACGATCCACACAAGTCAATCCATTATGCTGACTTACAAAAAGCCTTTTAACCGACCAAAAGTACTCAAAATAACATTCGGTTCTTGATTAGATAACTTTATGTGCTTTTAAAATTCACTTAACAAACACACGTCAATATGTATGTTTGTATACAAAGAAACAAAGACGCGCGAATTTGTGCAGATTTAATATTTAGCTTAGCTTCATCGGTCGAAAAATGCTTAACTCGCTCCTTAATCGACAGGCTAATTAATTTAGAGATGTCCCTGTCTGGTAAGGATGATTGGTTTTATTATTTCGTGTCTTATTGGGTCTGCTCTTTAGTTTTGTGACAAGGTAATTAAACGTTCTTGGTTTTCGTTGTGTTTGAATATTGTGTAAGATCGATGACGTTTTTAACAATGTTCAAGCGCCCGGGCGTGTTCCAGGCGCCAGACGTGATCAAAGAAAGAAAGCAGACCAACATTTGGGTGGCATAATCAGTGCATTCAAATTGATTTAAATACCTGGTACGACTAAATGGCGGTGACGACGACTCTTTCAAAATATTTTCTGTCGCATCCTTTTCGGGGAACGCATCCATACAAATGTATCTTTTTAGAATTCCCAATATGTATTACTCAAATGTGAAAGATACCCTGCCGAAGAACTAATTCGATGACTCACCACATACCTCTTTTCTTTACTGGTCACATGTACCTACATAATATACAAATCTTGGAGCGTGTCATTTAGAATGATGAGAAGTTTTAATTTATAGCCTCATTAAGTGATAAGTCAGTGGATCGACTGAGTTTTAATAATCGTTAAGAGTTTGTCTTCTTAAATTCTTTTAATTTTTAGCCGTTTAATAGGCTCTTTAATTAATTCGATTCCTGCGTTTAATTTAAATGTATACCGCATGGTCGTCTAATGGTTAAAGTGAGATGCGAATTAAACTGCTCCCATCCGCGAAACAGATTCACATAAAACTAACTGGTGTTAGATGAAGTTGCCATGTATTAGAGATACAAATTATTAGGCGAACAAGCCATTCCTTGTGCTATTTGGATCATAAAAAAAGATGTCGTAAAATGCCAGCAAATGTGTCTAGAAACATGCAGCTGCAACGTTATTGAACTTATAATAATAGTTGGTAGATTTAGAGTGCTTTAAAATTTGGTTTTTATATCTGGTTCAAACCTATTTTTTCGATTGCTGAACTTTAACAAGAAAACGGACGAATTCTCAAACTTTGCACGATGAGGTTTTTTTAAAGGTTTGACTTGTATTTGTTTTAATCACTTTTTTTTTTACTTCCACACAGAAATCATTCAGTTTTGTCCAATATTTCCTACTTTTTTCGAAAACGCTTCAAACAGTGTTGCTTAAGCTCTGTATATACTTGTAGCGCACTTTCGATAAAAAACTAACTAGGCATATATTTACAAGGCCATGAACATACAACTTATTTAGCTCTTCATTTTAGCCATTTAAAGTACCTCTATATATGTATGTATATGTATACATCAAAAGCTGCTAACATCTCGAAATATGATCCAGAAATACGGAATTAGTTTATCTAACAAAGTTAAAGTAACCGAAACATTATTACAAAAACAAAATATTAAAAATTAAGTCTTATAAATAATATATAATTTTTAAATGGAATAAATGGAATATGTACAAATATATTATAAATTAAGGATTGCAATGATCTGACCCAAATCTTTATGTTATATAGGGTACATTGCTTTAAAATACGAGTGTATTTTTTTAAATTTTGTATCAAATTCAGTTTTGCTTGCCATGTTTGTATATAGTAAATGTATATGTTTAATAAAATTTGCATCAGGATCGTTTTAACATTGAGAAATAGAAAATTATTACAATAGTCCAAATTTTTGCATTGAAAACCAAATTAACTACTGGGTCGAACGAACTATCTTCATCATTTTGAAATATAAAAATTCAAAAAATATGTGTAAATCACTTTTTTTCAATAATTTTTTTGAAAATGTTGCAGGAACTAATACTATTCAAAACTGATGGTTTTAAGGCCAAAAATACGTTTTCGGGCAAAAATGGTCCCTAGCACACAAATTACAGTTTTGTTGGATTTCTTATTTTTTTTAATTTTTAAATAATTTGTTTCGAAGTCTCGCCTAGTTAAAAAAAATTGTGGTTTTATGAAACCACGATGCAAGTGAAACTTTTTTCGTTCTAATAAATTCACTATAAAAATCAAATTAACTCACCAAGAGCTTTTTCTTTTCCCTGCAAAAACACGAAATCTTTTGGCTTTCTCTTACGGCCTAAAATTAATTCATCGTCGAATATTTTCACTTTAAAAGTGTAAATTTTAATAAATAGCTCAAAATTCTAGGTATATATGTTATACATATATGTTATGTTATAATGGTTAAAATAAAATTTCGGATTCATAATTTCGTTTTTTGGATTTTTTGAATTTCTGAAAAAATTTACCATGGTAACGCATAATTTTTTTAACATCATCGGAAAGTAGAGATTTCAGAAAATAAAAAGCACACCAAATTTAGAAAAGCAGATATTATATAAAAAAAAATAATATTTTTAAACAAAAAATTGCAGTGTGTTTGAGGCAGGAAAAGTGTTTTTTGTAAAAGATAAAAATAAAAAACTAAAAATTTTGTAATTTGAATTTTTGACATACATTTTGAGGTTACATAAAACAAATGTATTTACAAAAGTTGTAGATCTTTTAATTACCTACAACTTTGCAATTAAACTTTTTTCCATAGGACTTGTTGTTTTGCCGGAAATCGAGATAGACCGTTTTCTTACCTTAAAAACCCTTAGCAATGATATTTCGACTTACTTTTTTTCTATAAAGGAAGTAAAAGCATCCATCAGAACTAGTAACAAGTCCAACATTGCTGAGTGCCAACCAAATACCACAAACTATAAAGTTAAAAAAATTGACCAACTAACGAAACACATTCTTAATGCATCCAACCAAAACTTAAAACAATTAAAAATCATAAAAATCATTCTTTCAACTGATACCATTTTACCAAACCTACGGGATTTCTAGACTTACCAGCTGGAATACATTAAAATATAAGTACTCTTAATGCTATATGTGCAAAACTCATTACCGGATTTGTCGGTGATTCAACGAATAAAAAAAAGCAATTTCATTTTATTGCTAAATGTTAAATAAACCCCATACCCGATTATACTTACCATTTCCATTGACAAAGGTCATTACAAAAAATAAAAACGATTCCATTAAAATAGGACATTCAAAATAATACTTCCAGCAATATTATTTCTTAATTGTCTTAACTTTAACAGAGTCATTTCTATACTCTTCAACCCACACTGCAATATATTTGCATTGTTTAATTTATAATATCACAATATCTTGCTCACAGTAAATTCATTTCTCTTAAGATACATATTCCAGAGCTCTATACAACACCATCATTATGAACAAGCTATAGTTCCCTTATTAACATCATCTATATGCGCCACTGTGGGCAGTTTAACAAAGCCCAGCCACTAAACACTTTACAAATCGTCACATCATGACACAAAACGCCCCACTCAACTGAGCGTCGTTAATGAAATTCATAAATTACCAACCTGGAACTTAAAACCTGGAACCAGTCTATAAGTCTCTGACGGACTCATGCGATTTTCTCCTTAACCCTCGCAGTTATAACACCCCATATACACCAACACCAACACCACACCAGACCAGCATTAATTACCACCGCGATAAATGACATTTAAATTTAATTCACACTTTGGCGAGGATTCGAGGCTTATCTCCACACATTTCCAGCATCCAACTCCAACTCCCACGCAAGATCCTTGGATCGAAGGATTTGTATATAGTGTTCCACACTCAAACTGCAGCTATAACCTCTGGGTAACATAACATATCACAAATGGAACGACGACGACGACGACGATTGCCATAAATGATGGCTTTGTTTTCATTTTTAAAGGGACACCTCTTGCTGTTTTCCGTTCGGAAATTTGCTCTGACAAGGAACTGGCAGCCTTCGGTCCACTTAAAATTCCTGAACAGCCATTGAGAGGAGACACGGGGTGAAGTTCCAAATTAGTGAGAGTAATTTGTCGAACCTATGTATATATACGCGAGACGACCAAGAAGACCATACATTGGGATTAGGAATACTTCTTGTCCACCTGATTGATGACCCACCGAGGGTCCGGTCGCCTTGAGTCGAAGTGCAGAGACTGATTAATTGGTGCCCGCAATCGAAATCGGAAGAGTTTAAGGCGAATTCGTGACCATGTTCTTAGTGGTGTTGGCTCTATCTCTCTCGCTGTGTGGATGATGAACGGATGAATGCGTGGATGGATGCGAATTAAGTGCACGATGACAGATATTTTTGTATCTATACATACAAAACAGAGGAATAAAAAAAAAACAATCAGGTTACGCTAAAAAGTCAACAACACGCTAACACGCCACAAAAAAGCTGTCATAAATAAAACGTAAAGGGGCCAGACATTTACACGGCTATTTGTGTAAACTGCCATCATGTCATAACCGCACCAGAGCTGGACAGACGAACACACAAAAGCTAATAATACACAGAACTAAAAACCTTTTAAGATACAGAGTGCATCATTTCGAAATGTTAATGACGCTCAATCGAGATAAGCCCTGTGCTATGGCCTGTAGGGCTTCTCAATCCCGAAACCATTTGTTGACTGTTGAAGCTGATGACAGACCACAGGCACCAACCACACTCGCAGTCGCAATCGCAGTTCAAGAATCTGCCAAATTGGACTGCCCAAGCGAGTTTCTGAATTTATCTGCAGAGTTTTTGTGTTATTCTCTGGATCTGGACAGTGTCGCATTGGTGACATGCCTGTGTCTAAATGTGGGCAGCATGTTGACACATATTATAAAATCGAAACAATGGCGCGACGACCGACGCGGCGTGATGCGACACGGGCGACAGCGGTGCAGAGTCAGACGAGAAGTTCGATTGGGATTCATATTTGAAAAATGAAAACACATAAATTCCTTGATAAGGCCAAAAGGGGGAACGGGAATTAATGAAACCCCTTTTGGTTGTCACTCGGTGCTGCTGTGGCGCTTTAGCATGACGACGACGATGATGATGATGATGATGGGTCCAACATAGGCTTTTAGTGTTAATAGATTAATTTTCCGTCTCGCTGGGAATTAAATTGTAGGACGTGATCTTCGTTGACATCCGTGACAGAGTTTGGGTATCAGTTTTATTGACATTCTTTTCGGTATTTGAAATGATCAAATGATTGGAGGCTGATGGAAGGTATATAATAATGAGTGGCTGCAGATTTGACATGACTCGCAGCGCCGGCCGTGCCCACGCTTGGGTGGTTGAGATTTGTTCATTGGATGCATATTCATAATAGGTACTTTATGGATTAATGGTTCTAAGATGATGTGCATTTATTGAGTGCTGAAGAAATGGATGAATATATCATTATGCTGAAATACGATTTTGGCAGTTGATACATTGAGATTTTTTTAATTTTTATTTCAAGAGATTTTCTTTCGGAAAATATACCCCATTTTAATATATTAAAAAGGCTTAGACAAATTTTTTTTTTCCAAATTATATCCTTTGGTACGATTTTTTTTTTTTCTTTTAATGATACCTTCCTATACCTCCTATAGAACCGCTTTTTTAAGGCGATTTTATTTTTTAATTAAACAAACAATATGTTGAGTAAAAAAAATATAAGTTTGTTTTACATTTTCGGATATTTTATTATGTAACTGTAAATTTAAATCTGATAGAAGGTATAAAGTTCTATGAATTCACAAAATCGAAAATATATTTAAATGTTTTCGAAAGTTTTTTAAATAAATTTTTCTGAAAATACATTTTAGAGTGATTAATAAAATTTTATATTGATTTTGTTTTTTCTAGTTTTTTTTTTAAATCTTAAGGCTCGAGAGACCATTGCCACACATAAGATAGCAGGTTCGTGCGATGCACTTAGTTTAAACATTTGTTAAATAACTTTATCAGAAGCAGGTCTGACTGTTATTGAGGATAAGACAAAATGTATCGCATTTTTCAGGTACCTACAGAGCATTATCATCGTAGGCTTGGAGAAAACGTCATGTTGCCCATATTGAATTTTAAAGTAGTCAAAAGTACTTCGTCTATTCGGGTCTTACTTTAACCTGTCAGAATAATATGAATGAAGAGAAAAATCGAAGAATCACTCTTGCCAATCGCCGTTCCTTCCGGCTTAGAAAGCATCTTAATAGTAAAACGCTATTTCAAAGAACGAATGAGGCACCATAAATGACCCCACAATCACCCCAGTCCTGATATGTACTGTATGTAGCAGAAGCATGGACCCTGAGACAATGATAAGTGGCTGGGATGTTAAAAAAAAAGTGGATTTATATTCGGTCCAGTATAACTATGTAACTATGAGGTTGATCTCAACTAACTTAAAGTGCTGGGATCAACTGGATAGCGGGGTATGTAGGTTGATATCGTAGTCGTAGCTCACAATGGTCTGGAAGCACTTCTTTAAGCCAGTAAATAAGCATACTAAAAATTGATTAGGTAACGAAAGATTATACGATATGTAAGAACTACCGAATTATGTAGGAGAGACCGAGGCATGTAGTCTCCAAATTTATATTCTTTTTATATGAACGTGCCAATAAAATTTAAACTTCTATAAATAAAGCATATTTATATTTTTGCAAACAAAATTCTACCGACCAATAAAATGTATATATGTTTAATAATTTGGAAGACAAAATTGATAGTTGACCTAAAGTATTCCAACTATCCCCGATAAGAGGAAAGTTCATGAGGTAAGCTGATGACTATGCTATAATTTTGAGACATTGATATGTTTAATTTAAATGTTATACTAACTTTTTTATAACAAAAGTAAATTCTTCGCGTTATGATAATTGTTGTAATGTTTTGTTACTAGTTTAATGATATACTGTTTTTCTCTGTAAGTACTTATGAGCTTACATGTTCGTAGTTACGTTTCTCCCAATAAATATCTCATTTTCTTGTCAATCACAACAAAACAAATCTAAAGGCAATTTACCCTAACAAAAATGAGCCAACTAACCCCTTTCGACCATCTGATGGCAATAGACGGCAATTTCGTTATTTTACACGGCCCTAGAATCTTGTATAATTG
The DNA here is from genome assembly GCA_916050605.2 of Platycheirus albimanus. NCBI lineage: Eukaryota > Metazoa > Arthropoda > Insecta > Diptera > Syrphidae > Platycheirus > Platycheirus albimanus. Next base: position 12,731,332 of record OU696696.1, on the reverse strand, counting down.
AATAAAAGTCGCGTGACGTGAATATGACGTCAAAAGCACATAATTATTTTTGGCTTATACATATTTTCTAATCTTAAGGCCCCAACCCATGAAATGCGTTACTTCCATTGCGGCAACTGATCAGTTAACGTTTTCGTGTTCGATGAATTGGGTGACCCAATGAAGACGTCGTCACACAAAACACATTTTAACTCCAGTGCTTTGGACTGATGGATTTTGATTCAGATGAAGTTAATAAATCTTCACACCAAGCGAATAACTCAGTCTGATCTTATCATTCTGACCACTTGATTTCGAAGTCTGCAATAGATTTGGTGAAATTATACAACCCTGTATCGTCTTCATTTACTGTAGGCGGCATCTCTACGTGACATCACAGCAGAAATGTCACCATTCAGCTAATGTGGAGACTTATGTTTCAGGAGCCAGGTTTTCACTCGAACATGCAAATTAAATAGAGAATTTATGTTATGGTATGGTCTAAAAAAGAAATCTGCTAGTTTACATTTGAGATAAGATTAAAGGTTAAAGTCACGCAACAGGTCAGACATGTTTATATTTTTAAAGTCACGATATTGAAATCTTTGTAGATCAACGTGACAAGCCATATCTAAGCAAGTAAAGATTAAGTCATGATTGGAAAAACCGGGTGCTTGAAGCTGCATGTAAAGCAAAACCTTTTCGACATCTCTATACTTAAATATAGGTTCAGTAAGGAACAAGCTGAATCGGTAAAGTGAGTGGGTGAAGATAAGTTTATGGATTTATGATGAGAGCCACAAAAGTGCTTAGAAAATTATATAATATATTCTTATTTCTAACTCTTATTAATGCAAAGCTGAGTCGATCCAGCGATGTCTGTCCGTCCGTGAGCCCGTACCAATACATACTCGTATACTCTTCATATGTCACAATTTCGGAGCTAAAAAGCAAATTAACATAGGTATGCACAAGTTTTAATCAAACATCCACTTAAGGCTTGTGTTTTTGCAAGAAAATTTTGGTACAAAAAATATTTGTCAGAAACGAACTCATGCAATCCATGCAACAGTTTGCTTATATTTAATTTGAACTTTTGAAGTTAGGTCTCAAATATAGTAAAAACAAATGAGAAGGAAGGCTTTGAATTAAAAAACAAACAAAAAGTTTAATGTCAGATAATCTATTTTTTAAATTTAAACATCAAAACTTTGAAGTAAATTAGTTTATTATTCTAAGCGTGATTTATCGTAAAAGGACTGTTTCAAACAAAATTAACACAAATGTAAAAGTGGTGGCCTCGTTTTCGTTTTCAATCGCATTTAATTCCCAAGATACATTTAATGTAATAGTATGTTGTATACATAGTACATATGTACATACATATATACATACATACATACATATGTACATATACACATTACATAATGTTCTTCCAAATCTAAGGAAAATCTTAAATATTAAAAACAAAAGATGGCATTGGTTTAAAAAAATTATTAATATTTTCTGTTCTTTCTTTTCACGTAAAAAGTTTTGAAATACATATGTACATACATATGTATGTACATATACATTACATACATATGTATGTAATATATATTTATTTATTATTAACTAGATTTCTTGTCTCCAATTCTTTTTTTAGGAACAACATTTCGATCATCATTTTGTAAATATTTATGTATGTCATTATTTCAAAAAATTGCAAAAATTATGCTTATGTATTGCATTTTCGTAGACAAACCTTTCTCGAACAACTGCTAAAATCCAAGACATTGCTATATACATATTTGAAAAATATTTATTTTGAGCTCTGTAGCTCCTACATGACAACATTTTGAAGAATTCCCAAAAATGAAAATGAAAATAGGGAAGAGCGTGGATAACTAACGACAAATGAAATTTGTCATCTGTCATCTGTCATCTGTCATCTGTCATCTGACATCTGACATCTGTCATCTGTCATCTGACATCTGTCATCTGTCATCTGTCATCTGTCATCTGTCATCTGTCATCTGTCATCTGTCATCTGTCATCTGTCATCTGTCATCTGTCATCTGTCATCTGTCATCTGTCATCTGTCATCTGTCATCTGTCATCTGTCATCTGTCATCTGTCATCTGTCATCTGTCATCTGTCATCTGTCATCTGTCATCTGTCATCTGTCATCTGTCATCTGTCATCTGTCATCTGTCATCTGTCATCTGTCATCTGTCATCTGTCATCTGTCATCTGTCATCTGTCATCTGTCATCTGTCATCTGTCATCTGTCATCTGTCATCTGTCATCTGTCATCTGTCATCTGTCATCTGTCATCTGTCATCTGTCATCTGTCATCTGTCATCTGTCATCTTTCATATGTCATCTGTCATCTGTCATCTGTCATCTGTCATCTGTCATCTGTCATCTGTCATCTGTCATCTGTCATCTGTCATCTGTCATCTGTCATCTGTCATCTGTCATCTGTCATCTGTCATCTGTCATCTGTCATCTGTCATCTGTCATCTGTCATCTGTCATCTGTCATCTGTCATCTGTCATCTGTCATCTGTCATCTGTCATCTGTCATCTGTCATCTGTCATCTGTCATCTGTCATCTGTCATCTGTCATCTGTCATCTGTCATCTGTCATCTGTCATCTGTCATCTGTCATCTGTCATCTGTCATCTGTCATCTGTCATCTGTCATCTGTCATCTGTCATCTGTCATCTGTCATCTGTCATCTGTCATCTGTCATCTGTCATCTGTCATCTGTCATCTGTCATCTGTCATCTGTCATCTGTCTTCCACCATGTCCTCCTATCCCTAATCCTTCTTACTCATATTTTCTTCTTTCGTCCTATAGGTACATACTTTTCAAAACCAATGTTTTTAAGAAGCATCACAACAATAAATTATATAATGACTTTTATACGGGCAGTCATTGCTAAAGCAGTCAACACGCAAAAAAGTACCAGATTCTTGAGAGCATTGCAATCAGAGCCCTCTTACTCTTAGACTTAGACTTCAGTGTTCATTGTCCAAAAAAATAATGGTACGAGTTAATTTTCAGTTTTAACATTTCCCATCTGCAAATGTCCAATTCTTGAGAAGAGCCCATCTCATTGTTTAACATACCAGATTTCATATCAGCTCCAATAAAATTGATTCTGAAAAAAAAAAAAAAAAAACTTGCCACCAGCTTGTTTCGAATACAGTATCTCGTTTATACAGTATCTCGTTTTGGTATTTTTGGAAAAGGGGATCGCAGTTATTATATCTCATTTTCCACGCAATGCTAATCTAAACTAAATTAACATTGCGGTCCTTACAGTAACTTTGTAAGCTTTTATGTCGCTATACAGCAACTGCCATTATAACCGAATGGCCATACTCAACCCTATGAGATACATAACTGCCCAACAGACCCCCAAGGGGCCAATGAGCGAATTTTGATTTGTTTCGTCGAATGATGACGTCATACAATTTTATTATTATATTAGCTAAACCTCAAACCATTTTGAGACATTTGAACGACATTTATTTGCTATCGGTTCGTATATTTGATAAGTACCTACTTTTAAAAAAGCATTTAATTGAGAAGAACAGAGGATAGGTAGGTACACAGGACTTAAATTGTGAAAATTACTTCGGAGTACCATTGAACACCGCCTGGCCCGTGATATAAGGTCATGAGCCATAGCACACAAAACTGGGTTTGAAACTTTGCTTTCTTTCATTTATGACATTTTCTTATATTAAATTAGTTCGATTTATTGCGAAACGTCAACTTCGTTAATCGGCCAATGGACAAAAACCACATATACTTGTTCTACGATTCTAAAAAATATACTTCAGATACATAAATAATTTGTTGCTTTATTGCAAATCCAAGAACATAGGATATAAAATTTGTTCTTATTTCGCTTGAAAATCTCGAAAATGGATTTGTGTCAGGAAGTAAACACACAAATAGAGCCTCAGTTTTTTGTATCCATGCTTGAAGAAAGTTGTCGCTCAGTTTTGTTTTTTCTCCCTTCTGAAAATTGTTTTCCTGAAAGAAATATATACATACATACATAATGTAGATTAATTTTTTTTTTCTGACAAAACAGATGCCAGAATAAATTTTGTTTGAATAAAAGCTCTGCTTTCTTTTCTGTTTGAAAGCTTACTTCAAAAACTATAGAAACAGGAAAGTTTTTGTGTATCGTTCAAAATTATGAGTCTTCTATGAAATTTGGAAAAGGGACTTTATTCTCTGAGCCATACGGCATACTAAGGGTTATTTAGATACCACATAAATACTCGAAGAAGTTCCTCATTAATTTAACCACTCAGAACTTTCAATGAAGCGATGGAAACAGTATGGATTTCTGTCGGGATTAGGTCGTGGATATCATTAAAAAATATTTCTTCTGGATGTAATTAGAGCCTTTGGGAGAGAGCAAGGTATGAACAGAAAAGGTGGGGGGTATTCACCTCTTCCTATTTGAGAGAGTGTTTGCTTAGAGTTCAAGAATTATACAATGAAATAAAACACAGATTAATTATATTAACTACTATTAAATTGCCTTAATTTGAAAGAAATTTCATTATGTCATAGTCATATAGCCACCGCGGCTATCTGGTATATAGACCGATGTTGAGATCCAATTCACTCCATGTTATACTCATGATTTATTTCTGCAAAAACTCGCTTAATACTTTTTTTGATTTTAGACTCTAGCATTTATCCGCTCAAGAATGATAAGTACTTAACATTTAAGTCACTTATCTTGTTCTTTAACACGTATTATACAAGCATAAGTATCTTATAGCGATTATGAAATAAAACTCGTACAATAACCCACTTAATGTGATATAAGCTTTGAAATACAAATTTTCAAAAACGATTTCCTTAAAACGCTCAACGTAAGTACATTTAACCATTCAAGGCAACTTGTTTGCCTTCGATTATTTCTTGCAAGAATTATTTATATACATATATGTACTTACTTTAATATGCTCGCATTTACGCAAACCGATTATTGTATCTTTTCCTTGAGATAAAAATAACAATCTGCACAATCGATGAACTAATTACATTACTGCGCATATTGAATACTCATATTTTGATTCAGTTTTGCAATTTTTGAAATAACAATTATCTGCTCGTATGCTCGTGAATATATTTTACCATAACCTCTCGATTACCATTTACTGTTATTATTATTATTACCTATACAAAATAATTGAGTCACCCTCTCCAATAACAATAATAATTGCAGGCAGTAAGAAGGAAGGGATTGTTGGTTTTCGAGGTCAAATATAATAAACTTCCCTCCAAGCGCCACCACTAGGTACAATATAATCAGGGTTGGGTGCACAATAATCAAATTACAAACACTTTATAATAATTTATTCAGCTTTCCCGGAATGTTCAAAACAAACACGACCCCATTTGTAGAACAATTTTATAGGGATTCATTTGTTTTTCCCGCGGCAAACGCGCAGTTATACTGATTTTTATGTTCCTTTTGGTAATAGGTGTGGATCCCGGATGGGTTGATGTTGGATGGGGTTTGTAAGAGAATATTTATATGGTGCCCACAAACGATGTTATGCTTTTTGTTATTCCGCGTTGCTGCTGAAAACAATTGAAACCTTTTCTCCCCCCAAACCACTGTTTTATATGAGAGCGAACAATCAAAGGAGGGCTTTTGAAATGTTAGAGATGCGGCCGGCGTTCCTGGAGTAGGTAGGTACGTTCCATATAGCGAGTCATATGTGTTGGGCTATAAAATATTCAAGGGAGATGCCATTTGAAGCCTGTGAATTGCTTTTGGAATGGATTCTAGAGGTGGCAAACAAAATACAAAATTGGCTAACCTCATGGAAATTTAATTGGAGAGAATAAAACGAAACAAGTTAGAGTGTGTTCTGTTATATGTACCTCCTTTTGTAAATTAAATTTTTATTAACTTCGATAAGTATCCAACGGATTTGGATGTGCTTTTTTTTTGTCGCTCGGATTAATGACTTTATAGCACATAAAATTGTTCATTCCGGTCGTATAAATTCATTGGAGCAGAAGAGAATCTAGGAATTGTTAATGGGTGAGGGGAAAGGGGGGGGGGGGCAAAGTCAAATTTGGCGCCCCACCATTTCAGAATTTTGAAGATCTTTTTTTTTGGCTCTTGACTCTATTCCTTGTTTTCTTTTCTTTCTTCATCTTCATTGCTCTTCATTTGTTTTGCGGCCCCCATAGAGGCTGACACCCGGGGCAAGTGCCGCCCTTTTGTTCCCCTAGATCCGGCGCTGCATTGGAACGAAATAGAAATATATATACAAAACCCCTCAACTATACTATTAGAGGAAATAAATGAATACATAAGGAAGTAAAAGGCAGTTTATGTGCGGAAACATAACCTTATCTCAAACTGGACGGCTTGGTCTATGGCTCTATTCTTAAGATAGGGTTGGTTAAGCTTCAATTCAATAATACAATGGGTTTATAAAAACCCTTTCACCAAATTGTATGTTCTTTTCGACTTTATGGCCAAACTAATAAAACATATTAAAACTAAATATGCTAACCTAACCTACTATTAGTTTAATCAGAAAGCAGAAACTACGAAAAGAGGAACTTACATATGTTCAACCCAAGTGAATTCAATCAAGCCAATGCCAACTTGTGTGCATTTGGGAAATAGCTGTTTAAACTGTCTCATGTTAAGTTTTCTTAAGCCAAAAATTAAAAACGCAGTTTTGTTTACTCGTATATCTCAAACACTCGTATATTTCAAAAATTTGAGCAAATTTAAAAGGAAGAAAACTAACTTAAGATGTAGGTATCATTTGGAGCTGGTCTTGAACGAAATAAAAACAAAGTGCACGACTTGGTCGCAAGAACTTGCTCTAATGTGTGACAGTGGTCTTTGGGGTTGAGATTTTGCAAATAAATAAATGTTTCGAAATTCTTAGATAAATTATTAGAAATAAGAAGTACCTATACTTTAACTGATTTGAACTGGGTTAAAGTACGTCATTTTATTTCTTTGATACATTTCAATATATGAGAATAAAATTATAAAAATCTGTGGAGCGGTTATTTAGAAAAAAAATTTTATTAAAAAACTTTTTGAAAAAAAATCCTTTTTTTTAATTTAAATTTTTTTAAATTATAGGTATTCAGCAAATACATGTACCTACTTATTATTTTTGAAAAAAAACTTTAATGAGCTGTTTTCAAAATATTAAATTTGTAAAAAAAAGTTTTAAAAAATTCTTTTGAAAATACAAAAAAAAAATTATTATTGGTATGCAGTATACGTTATTTTTTAAGCTACAAAAAATTTCAATATCCCATCTTTAATACCTAAAAAACTCTATATACCAAGTTTAAGGCAATTCGGTCCAACCGTTTGGACTGTAGGTGTCTTGCATGCACACAAACAGACAGATAGACAGACAGACAAAAAATACAGACGGACAGAATTCTTAGACCAACTTTTTTGGTATTCTCTATAATCGGTATGTCATGATTGATTGTTATCTCAAAACTTTTTTTCCGACGCAAGTAAAAAAAACATCAAAACCCCCTTTTTCAACTTCTAAGTATACTTACAAAGTTTGAAGCGAATCCGTCAAACTGTTTAGGCTTTAGCTTAACGCGAGAAAGTGACCGACGCACGTTTGGTATTGTGAAAACCATTTCTCTTCTCAATCATCGCAATATTAGCAAAGAGTTTGTTAATTTATTCACTAAAAACAATTATTTAAGAGAATTTTATTTACATACCTAATAACACGCACGTGAGAACTAAAATTAATTATAAAATTCTGCCAAATGCAAGAACAAATTGCTGGAAATACGAAAAGGAAATTTAAGTCCTTATAGCGTTGCAGTCCACCCGAAAATCCCAAGAAATTCGTATACAAAGTAAACAATACTACGAATATACTCTCTAAGGATTGAGTTCGATATCCCGTTTTTTAAATTAACCTTTCTTATTTGAATTCCGTTTTCACTTTTTCAAAATGTAGCTCCTCGTCTCTTATAATCACTCTTTTGCAAACTTATTATTTTGTTTTAAAAAAATCGCACTTCGAAGAAATAGTAATTTTTTTGAAAAGCATTTTAAAAAAGTAAGTACATACCTACATTATAAAGGAGCTAAGTTGTAGTTCTGTAAAAAAATAAAGATTTTTATTTGCACAATTGTGCAATTTTTGCAATACGTTAATACATATAACGATTTAATTAATGTAAGCAAAATAGATATGTTCATCAGTGTTAGTACAATAAAACTTAAAAACATCCCGATCATTAGAAAGAATAATGGTATGTTCCTACATGAAAACGGCAGATTGTCTGGCAAAATATTTTACTCACAAAATGTTTTAATATGTTTTACAAATTTGTTTAAAAAAAAAAAAATTTAAATTTAAGCTACTGTACGATTTTCAATATTTTTCCGTATGCAATGTTATTAGAAAGCTTTTAATATTATTCATAGATATACTTAATTTTGTAACGGTTTTTTTTAACCAGTTTTGTGTGACCAAGAAGTGAAGTTAATTTGAAGGATAAATTCGGTTAAGGATTTTTTTTCAACAAAGGCTCTTACGATTTCATGAAACCTTAAACATTTGAATGTATTGGTAGTAGGTACCTAGTCTTTAATTTTAATTTTGCTTAAATCTATGTGTGCTATAAATTTAATATTTATTTGTTAACCATTTAAATATATTTTTAATTTAGTTGAAAAAAACCATTCCTTCGTCCGGTTTATTTTTCACTCGACATTCACCAAAGCAACCTGAAACAAAGAAAAAAAAAAGGGAAAAATATAAACGAAACGTGGTTTATGCCTCCTCTTCGACTAATTGGATTCCACCGATTTTATTGTTCCCGTAACCGTCCCCCACCATCACACTCAGGTTCAATTGGTACTTCATATGAATGCAAGATGAGCTTGTTTACTTATTTAGAAGAGAAGCTGAATCTCGTTTATTTTTGCAGGTATATTTCCTCAAACCCAACTGCTGTGGGTATACAGACCGGTTACTATTTTTGAGCATCAGGTTGTAACTGAGGATGAGGAGGAACAAACGACCCTACAAGGAGTCTTCCATTTGTTGCCTTTATTTGCTCCATTCCAATTCCAAAGCCACATGAAACACTTCAACAACCAAACAAAACACAATTGAGGATTCATTTTTATTTTATCTCCATTGAAATGGAGCTTATCCCTGCTCGTTGTGTATATACGTCTCGCTATGCTTCTCCAGGCATCATCATCTTCATCACACTCCTCTGGCATGTAAGGCCTATATGACTTCTATACCGATGAGCATAAGAGGAGAGACATCTTTCTGCATCTTAAAGGCTTGTAAAAGCCATATCCGATGTGGTGGCAGCATCATCCTTGTGCACAAATACCAGCCATGACCATCTTCATCTACTCCAGCTTCCAGCGCATACAACTACATCCACAGCAGGGCTCAAGACTACAACGACCGACGCGACGACCGATGACGACGGAGACGGCTTCGGAAGACCAAGCAACCAAGTCATTACTTGGGAACTTGGGATGTCAGGCCGCTGCTGCTGTTGCTGGGGCACCTCAAAATATGTGCCCAGAATACCAACCAGAAGATGAGAAGAATAACATCCAAGGAAAATGTTAATATTTAAACATCATGGCGACTATGCGATTGGAGGAACATATCGTTTTCTTTTATTTCAGATGCTTAGAAAGGTTTCTCTTTTCTCGACAACAACTCCACAAGACTACATAGAGGGGTTGTGTGTGTGGTTGACACTTCGAAGGACCCAAGGGATGGGGCTTTGGGTTTGGCCCATCGAAATATGGCAATTGCCATTTAATGCGATCCAATTTCAGATGCGATAAATTAAAGTGAATAATTTATTAATGTGCGATTCCTTAGATATTGGCTTATGTGGGTGATGGCTCTTGGATACCAAATCCAGAACGGCAGATATGCTAGTATAGGGTGGCTTGGAGAAAAAGATTGTCTTTGATTTTCTCTTCTAAGGTTTTCTGAGATTTTTCAAGAGAAAACTTGGATTTTTGGAAATTCTCATGTTAAGATAACCTACGGGATAATTAATGAATAGACGATAGCATCGGTTAGGAAATGAGCTTGTTTTGTTAATTTGATTGTGGCATTGGCCGGCCAAGAGGATGGAGTAACATTTAATATTCCGAAAAACTATCATTAGGAATAGCATTACAAAGCTTTTAATACCATTTGAATAGGGTGGAAGCAATTAAGTTATGGTGATTGGGGATTCAATTTATAGTTGTAGTAATTTGAACGTAATTCTAGCTTAGGTAAATACATAAATGTAAATATGTACATACTTTCTACTTTTATATTTATTTAGTAAGATATAAAGTCATTGTGAGGGACCTTTTCAATAAATTTTTGTGTATAAGGCTAATGATTGTTTATTTAGGCTTTCAATCAGGGCAGGGAAGGGCTTGGGTTTAGTGATTGAATTGCTGATTACCTACTCATAAGTTACAAGTAGGTAAGTTGAAAAATAAAAATCAATATGAGTTTGCTTGTCAATTAAAGAAATCAGTAGATCGATTTTTTAAAGAGTGTTTTTTAGAGGTGCAGAACTATAAAATGATATTAAACACGGATAAATAGATAATTCTAATCCATTTTTATTTAAATTTGATTTATGGCATACCTATGGCACCGCAGCTCGCTCGGATTTAGTCCAATCTTGAGATCCAACTTTTGGTGAAGACTGGTGACTCTATAAGGACCCACAAAATAGTCTAGCGATGTTTAATTTCGCGATCCTGGAGGTCAACTCATCGATCCAAAACTCGAAATTATGCGCTCATCAAACGTTTTCTTCAACAATTCAACTTTGGCACGTGTTATGTGGCTTTATAATTTTCGATTTAATTTTGAAGACGTTAGGTACTTTGATTCAAAACTCTAATAGGAAGTCCAAGTGAAGGAAATGATTTGTCCGGCTGAAAACAAATTCATATTCGTACAAGACAAATACGTAACGGATACAAGAATCAACATAATAGATTAAACACATGAGCAATGAGCTGAGCATGCAGATAATGTCGGCCCATCCTTTCAGAGAATTCTTTTTAAATACAAATATTTCCAATTTTATATCAAATTGATCGCATTTTATTGTGTTTTCCTTGATTATGTTATTGTTTTATTTTTTAGTTTTAGGTTCGAAAATAAAACTTATTTTCTTTTACTTTTGAATCATCACTTCTCTCTCTATAAATCAAACTCTTTTTTATCTTAGTTCAAACTATTTATTTATTTATTTATCTTATCACCACAAATTATTCACCATTTAATCTTCACCACGGTTAAAATCAAACTGTCCGGCTTCAGTTTGAGATGTCCTATTATTTATACTGGTTTAAAATTTCTCGAAAAATCTAATACTCGAACCATTCAGAACATTAAAGATGCTTTAAAAGCTTTCAGAGCTCATAATGCTCAAGTACAGTATTGGTCAGAATTATTACACAATAATTACTGTAGTTTAATTTTGGCGAATTTTAACCAAATACAAAAACCATTCATATAACATTATATTAATTTGTATGCATTAATTATTGCATACTTAAAAGGGTAGGATAACTGTTCACAAAATTATTGTAATTTTTGCTTTGCATTGTTTAATTTATACATTTAAAAAATATATTAATGAAATAAAATGTTTGTCTTTTTATTTTTATTTTATATTATGATAAACACGCGACGCGTTTCGGACGGGCGTTGATAATTGACTGTCGATTCAGTGAAGGATCTGTGACCAACCCCCCTAGAAACAAAAATAATAATTTAAAAATATTCACAAAATAGGCAGAACAATATATCATAGACCATAAAATTACTACAAATTATATAAAATAAAAATAGAAACATAAAAGCCCCTTTCTCAATTTGTGCCTTTTGGCGTAGCGTGTGGATAGCTTTTTTCCTACAGGATTTCTATACTTGACGCGTTGATGAAAGTTATATATTTAAACAAATATTTTAATTTATTTCTTTTTATTTTTTTTTTTAACACATCAACCTGTCATGGATTTAGCAAAATATGAAGTAATAGTAATAGCAACTGATTGCTTAGTAATGGCTTCTGACCAGTCGCGGAGGTGTGCAATAAAGCAATTCACGCTAAACGTTGTCCATGCAATGACCAAGACCATGCCTTGAACAACTTCTTGGCAAACTCTTCTAAAGTAAAATTTTGACTATGAAGACAGTGGTTGCCTTTGTCAATGCTTCAGCAAAACGACAAATAGTTTACTTGTAAGAACTTGCAGTTAAAACTTTTGAAGGGATTTGTAAAACTCGCTGTGCAAAGGCATAATGGGCACTTGCAATTTCACGCCACTAACTTAGACAAAATTTGCAAATTGCCTACGTTTGCTTCTGTGATGTCGTAGGTATGTAAATAATAATAACAATTGGACTTCCGATTGAGAATTGTAGAAAACTTTAAAATTTAAAACTGTCAAAAAAAATACAGAGATATGAAAATTGAAATCGATGAAACCATTACAAAATTTGCTTACAAGAAACAAAGAAAACTTGATTTTATTCTATAAATATGTAAAAATAAATTCAAAAAACATATTTTTGATTACTTTTCATATACTCGTACCTACAATTTCGTTACTTTTTTTGGACTAAAGTTTGCATTCTTAGTTTTTCTTATCTATATTTTATCTATTTTAGGTACTTTACATGACACTACAATTCACAATCTAAAATTGGTAGCCTTTGAGCAACATGAACCCCCCCCCCTTCCCACACTGAATTCTTATATCCGGTACTGTGTCAATGGTGGCTTTAATATTATCCTAACAAAATACCTAACAGATTTGTATGTATCAGTTAAAGTACAATGTTGATGTTATTTTTGCCTTTTATCTGATCGCTATGAGACAGATAGCTCCTTTAATCAAATCTATGAATATTTTTGCAGTATTTTTATGTTTGATTGCTACCAGCAAAAATTACTGAAAAATCCTTTTTCCCATGAGCGTGCCCTTTTATAAAATATAAGATATATTCATAAAATGAAAGTAAAATCGATATGCCTTAAACTAAGAACTATTCGAAATTCGATTCCGTCGATTATATGTTTGTCCAATGTCCTGGCATCGATCGGCTCTAACCACAAGATATGCACTCAGAAAAGAACTGCAAAGTAGATTTGACCAGCACCGTTCTTAAAATAGATTTATGAATTTTAAAATTGTAACAAATCCCTTCGTGGCAGATGTCACACTAAAATTATCGCTTCAAATATTTCTTAGACTTAAGTTTTATAGAGCATACAAAATATTCACCATATTTTTGTTAAACAAATATAACTTGATATGAAACAAACATATAGCTACATTATGTGAGAACTTAAAACTTCCAACAATTTTCTTTTCGATTTATTACTTTTTATTCTCTCTGCACAATATCGCTCGAGGTTACGACCGAATTCGGTCAGCAAAATTATGTGAAGAAATATGACATAAGCCGACAGTTTGATATCATTCAATAGTCTTGTGGCATCTTTAAAAAAAATCTTCTGTGTGAATCCTTATAGCCCCCAGCATCCTGCACCCTGTTCGGCGGCGTCAACTCAAAAGATCTTGAAATTATTCCGGAAATCGTATTTGAACTGCCTGTCTGCAAAATTGATTCCCAATATACTATATAAGTAGGTACCTATCCCTATTGCGAAAATGGGAGGAAGCGATAAAAAACTAAATTGGGCTGATCCCATCAATCCCATCATTAAAAACCGCAAAGAGCCCGACATACGAAACAAGGGCTTCCGATGTTAACACACCAAATCATCACCTCAAATTACCGCTGACGCTGATGTTGTTCCAAATTCTGGTCATCGATGAGGTTCCTAATGACTGAGATAATGACAAATCGATTTTTAACTACAAAGCAAACAAAGGGAAGCGCCAACAGCGATCCATCTGGCCGCTGGGACACCTTGTGCGATGGACATCATGTGTGTGTGATGTGCTACTGTTTGAACAGGATTCGATGATATGTTTTTTTATTTGGAAGTTGGGAAAAAAATGTTCACAGACGGTAACAATAAATTAATTAACTAAAAATGTATCTATTCGCAACTAAACAAGCGACAAATAAATCTACCTGTTCCTCGTAATAATTCATCTCCTGCTTCAAGCCAGCCATTATAACCATCATATAGGTACTCCCTGTTCAACCACTTCGCCTCAGAGGTAACTTACTGCACACCGTTTGTACCTAGTTTGTATGTAGCAAGATACTGATGAAAAAGAAAACGAATACTATAGCAACTTGCAACAACTTGTGTACAACTTAGTGTGGTGTGGTGTAGAGTGTAGTGTAGGCTGCAATAGTAGCCAAGGCAGCCATTTTGCAACATCTTCGAGTGGATTGGGCCAACAAAACCGCTTTGGGGGCAGTCGAACAAGTTCCTTGCTGGTTTGTGTTTCCTTCAGTTTCATGAAAAATAAAATTATCGGGGACCTAGCTAGCTGTTGTTCATTGTACAAGCATCATTCTTGAGTCTCCACGGGGTGCCCATCAGATGCCATAGCGAACCGTGCTTTAGGGGGCGGAACTCCAGCATGCGCCCACATAGATTTTCATTTCAATTTAATGGCCTGAGTCAGATTCATTGTGTTCTTAATGCACTCCGAGTGGATTATATCAATTTAATTTTTATTCCTCCTCACGTACCTACATACCTGCGTCTCGACCCCCGAACCGACCACTTCAGTAAAAATAATTTTAATTGAAATCAGGAAAAAAATGTTAAATTGTTTTGCAAGTTGATGTTGTTGTTGAATGCGCGGAACTGGCAGAAGACATCTCAGACATTCGTTCTGCAGGAGCAGGGAAAGAGAGATTGAAATAAATTAAGTCGCCGAGAAAGCATCATCAATTACACTGTAATGTGAGGAATTTAATTGAAAAATATGCTGTTCTTTACTAAGGAAAGGCAGCCTGGAGAGGCAGATATAGGGACGATTATATTTACTAAATGTTCGCTGCGCCTATGTATAGTTACGTACATATACACATATCTAAGGTTTTATTTATTTTTATGTTCATATACTTTCCTCCCTATATCATATTTTTTATTCACATAAAGCAAATCATTAAGTAACCTTTGCTCTTTGCACTTATAAAGTAATTTATGGGAATGTGTTTTTAAGTTGACAGTTGATCTTATAAATTCGAATTTCTTTTTCAATGTAAAAATTAATTAAAGATTTAATAAATAATGATAATGGTAGGAGTTCATCGTTTCCTATTGACTCAAAAATATTATGAAATCATTTGTAAAGTACCTTCCTGATTTGTTTGCCTTTGGTTGAAAAATTATTCTTTAAATGTTATCAAAACTTTTATAATCGAAACTAGAGCAAACAAATTTAACCCAAAAGCAAATTTTGTTAACCCAAATGCAAAAATGCAAGGGGAAATTAATACATTTCACAGGCGTTTAGGAAGTTTGAAAAATGAGTCTCTATATTTGAAAGTACACTCGAAGTTAGGCTCGATTGATGGACATTGCGACGAGCAATACGAGATTTACGGTTAAATTGTTTAAGGTGGGGGATGCATCTGGCTATTTCGAAATAAATGCTTTTACAATTGTTCTTTTCCCCTATTAATTTTAAGGCTCTTTTATAAATTCAAAAAAAAAAAAAAAAAACAGGTTGAAGCATTAAATTCCACACGGTCGTAAATTCCCCAATAGACAATGCAATCACGATCAGAATTTAATGAGCTTTTCAAACACAGCGGAGCAGGAATTTTGTGACAACCGTTCACGTACTCAGACTTGGTCCCTATAGTCCAATGCTTAAGGCTTAACCCCATTGAAAATGTTTGGTCTGTGGTAAATAGTTTCGTTAAAAGAGAGCTCTCAAAAAGTTGTCAAGGATTATTAACAGCAGAACCGATTCATCTATAAGAGAACAGAGAGTAAGAGAATTAGAAAGCCTTACAGTAGAAGGTTTGCAGACAATTGCACCAACAACGTGTGCCACTTGCATCGCAAGCATTCAAAATATATTTCCTGGAGTTCTTAACTTAGAAAATATGTCATATTAATATGTATTATTATATTATTAAAAATTGTTTTAAATTAAATGTAAATAAAAAATCTCATATTGAAATTTACTATTCTCGTTTTGAAGTTTACTATTCTAATTTTGAAACTAAAATAGTATAGTATGTTTTTAGTATGTATGTATACATATGTGTATGGGTTTAGTGCGGTGGTTTAAATTAAGCTTAAATTATTATTTATTACTCTTTCTATTCGCCATCGAAGTAATAAACTTTCCAAACTAGATTTATCGCCACCTTTTCTCTCATTTTGGCGGTAAATTCGTAGAAACTTGACGCAAGTCGAAGAAACACTCTATTGTTGGTTCATGGAATTATAGGTGGTTTGTCCTTTGGTTATAGATATATAAATATAGATAAGATATGTACCTACTTCCAGTGCCTGAATTTGCTGCCAGAGTTTTTCTTGAGAAGGATCAAAGAAGTCAAAATATTAAACCTTTTACATGAAGTCAGTCCAACCTTATATTTGAATTTGAAATACATTCTTTTTGCTCCAAAACCCAGAAAAATTTAAGCAAAGGCTGGATCAGAATAAATATAAAAATAATTTTTTTAATTAAATGTAGGTATTTAAAAAGAGAGCAATTTAAAAGCACTTGAACCAAGATCAAAAAGCAGAGGAGCAACTATGTGTTCCACAGTCTAACCACTCCCCTCACTTTATCAATCAGCAATCAGCATCACAAGTGGAAAAACTGTCAATATGCACCTTGAAATGCCGACCTTTTTGTAGATCCTCGATGACCTTAATTTAAAGCTACAAGCCAATAGGACTTTAGTAATGAGTTTAACGGTGTGATGGCGGTATAGAAAACAAGACCTTTGGTATACATTTCGTTGATGATAAACCATTTTAGAAATTTTTTTTTAATAAGAGCTATCTATTTCCGAAGATGTAGTTAAGTCCTTAGAATACGTTCAAGGATAAGATATACTTGAAGAATTGGAGATGATAATTTTTAAAATTTTTAATAGGTAGGTATAAGCTTCAATCGCTTATAAAGAATTTGGATCGTATCGTATCGATAATGTTAACCAGCTGTTTTCTATATATGCTTCATTTTATATTGGTCTATAGTGATGGTAATCTGTCACTTCTTTTCACATCAAACTATTTCACTTTAAAAAAAAAAAACAAAACAATGTTAGGGGTAACAATTCACACTTCAATATCTCACCACATTAGTCCTTTTCTTATTGCTTCAGCCTCGTTGAAGACTGTTCTCACCTTTCATAAGAAGCGGGTCTGGAGAATTTTAAGTTAACTTATAAGTCTACAAATGTTCCAATCTTTGGAACAAGCCCAAATTCGGCAACAATATTTTGTATGTCCCCCTATAATAGCGGTCCACATTATATGTATCTCACTGAAGTGGCACCTATGCCCTTAATCGTATGTCTTTGTCCATACGATCCGGTAAGGTACACCTACACATCATAGACTCCGACAACAGGTCACTCGCATATAAGGTTTAGTAGATAGCTACAGTGCAGAATATGGATCTCCCACTATACTATTACCACTACTATAAAGCAAATACATCCATCAAAATAAAACATCAGCAAGAAAGCCTAATCGACCCAGTGTGGTTTCAAAACCATAAAAAAATTTACACTGAGATGTTTAACAAAGGATCCCCATGATATGCAAGATGGCAATGAAAAACTCTAAGTCTCTTTATAGAGCCGGCAGGAACATCACAGACCCCTTTGATGTCGCCAAAGCAAAACAGAGCAGCCACTTATTTTTATTTTTTAAAACGTAGCCACATAGACAGCTTGGACAGAATGGTAGTAAACACAAACATAACTTTAAGGAAGGCAAAGCTTTCATTTGTATACCGCCTGAAACATATTATTTTTATTACAAATTATCTTATACGTTACGCACTCACTCCAATCGATTTAATGAGATCCTGCTATCAAGACCCAAAAAATCCCAGTTTTAACTTATGGGGGAGAAGCTTGGCATTGTCAAAAGGATTATGCGAGTTACCTACGCACATATTCGATCCAGCATGTTTTCATGTAGACAATCTTCGTTTCTACCCCTAATGGTCTTTTGCAGCTACCCCACCTATTGCACTGTATGCTGTGGAGCGTTTCAGCAAAAATTTAACTCAGCTAACTTGGTTTAATTAGTTATGTAACTGGAAACTTAAATTGCTGGAAACTGGACTGGCTGAAGTGAAATAACACGCAGAGTGCATTAAATTCATAAGAAACCTCATTAATTAGGTAACTATTATATCTTCAAAATGTTGGCACAATAGCTCCAAGCGAGGCCGGGGCCCCTGACTTACACTCTCAACCATTCCTGTGTGTGCGTTGCTATTCTGCAGGAATGGAAGGGACCTACAATTTACCCCCGAATCCGAACGTCTAACAAAGAAGCACTTTCCACGACATTATAATTATACTCTTGGAGAATTTTTCACTTCCTCGCAAGAGGCAGTACCCCGGAAAAGAACTTAGGTGGAGTCGTCAGGGATCGAACCCAGAACCTTCGGTGGCAGTCCGGCACACACTAACCACTACGCCAAGAGTAACATGAAGACATCTGGCTTACACTCAGAGCCATATGACGTCATGTTTAACGACTAGAGACATTCTCTGTTGCTAAGCAAGGCTTGAGCACAAACATCAATCCAAGCTTAATTCAGCCAAAATCAAATCATTGTTGGTACGAGTTTGCAATGTAAAACCAACATCAACCCAAGCCACTAAAGAAGAAAACTCTCTATTTCTAAAGAGCAATGATTTTCTTGAGGATGCTAAGCCGAGCTTTGCTGAATACAGAGCGCAATACTACTCTCCATTAAAATGCGTTTCAAGGTTGTACCTAGCTAAAAATAAGATAGAACTTTAAGTAGGACAGAGGAATAATTTTTGGTCAACATTTTTTGCGTAGTCTTACCACGATCACAAACGAATAAAGAACTACATAAATCTAAAAAATTGTAAGAGTGAAAGCGTTTTATTTTCTTAATCTGTAAAATCGGCCTACAGACTATTACTCAAGGGGTACTACTAACTAACTATTAGATCTTACCACACCAGCAATTATATGTATTGGTTTGCATTATCATTATCAGGTCAGCAGGTATTTTAGCTTGAATAAGCTCATGAAGGTTCCTTAACCCGCCATATTTATCAAAACTTTTGCCTTGTGTAAGAAAGTATAAAGGACTTTTCTGTCAGGTATGTCGCATGTACCTGCCTACCCTCAAAGATACTTTCTCATGAGCATATCAAACCTCAATTACAGTACGACTTGTACATCCTGATTAATATTCAATCACATCCGCCTCCTTCCTTAGCTTAACCACCTCACCCGGTACCTATTTCCATTGAAGTGTCACCAAAATCAGATAACCATTTAACTTCTTTTACCTTGGCGAATTCCTTCCCATACAATCGCATAACAATTACAATTTACAGAAAAACGTATTTGTTCCAATTCATAATGGCTAATGGGATAGCAATACAAAAAGTCTTCACGTCAGACATAGACAGAGCGAGAAGCACAGCAATATTCAAAAAGAAGGTAACGAGTAACGAGAAACGAAACGGCTGCCAAAGGTCCATTAAAGACAGGGGCGATTCAAAAGGAACGAAAAAGTATACAAAAAAAAGCAAAACAGAAAAAAAGAACTAAGTGAACGCCACCATCAACAACGGTTGTGAAGTAAAAGCAACCACCAAACAAAATGACGTGACCCCACCCCCTTTTCATATTGCTAACTGACAATGAGGATTTCAATTAATTCAACACATTTGCACTTTTTCCACGTTCCACAGCTGCTGCTGCTGCTGCTGTTCTCTTGGATCCAATGCCTGGTTTTTTCCCTGCTGATGGCAAACAACCTGCGACCGGCTATGATGGCTCCATTGCGCCAGTCCGACGCACAAGCCCCGCCTAACTTGGTATTTGTCATACGATGGAATTAAGATTCAGTGCCAAGTTTCGTCAGGTAACCATTAAACTTGTTTCCACACCAATTGCTGCATCTGAATGAGACACCATTATGAAGAGAAGGAAAGTAGGAGTGGCCTAGACAGATATTAACCTGCTTGATTATATCTGATGTAGAGTGTTAAGGGGTGAAACACAGTGAATCGTAAATGGTAGCGAAAAAGCCAAAAAACCTGTTTCAATTCAAGAACAGCACGAGCACGCATGTTGCTGTTGCATTGTAGTGTAGGCTGTCAGCCAATTTTTCCCGGCGAATGTTTAGTTAACGCTGACACGTCAATTTGTCGAGTTGCTTGATCGTGGTTTAGTCGTAGTCGGCGGAATCTGAATCTTCTTCCTTTTTTACTCTTTTTTGGTGTTTTGTGAACGGAACTTAATTTGTTATACTGTCAAGATATGCACTGACTAATCGGGACAAAGTTGTGTGGGAATATTTTTAGACTCAAAGGAAGCACAGTAGATAGTGATACCTACCTTTTTACTTTCTCAGGCTAGCTTGTGTTGGTATAACTTTACTATTGATGATGATCCACTTCCACAGTGATATACTTAACCGTCGCATGTTTGACATTAGCTGTCAATAGTGATTAATTGTTATCGTTCAAGTGTCAATAATAAAGTGCAATGCAAATTTATGCGAATGTTCGCATTTAATTCGAGTTCATTGTCGGTAACTTTTGATGTGACAATTCGAACTGTCAAGGAATTGTATATTGTGGATATTTTGAGCGGTGTCTTCAGTTTGATTGAGAACCTTTGGCATTTAGTAGCGGATGTTATTGGAGATTAAAATAAAGAAATTAAAGATATCACTACGTACAATAATTAAGTGAAGTGGTATTTGCCACTGCAACCTGTGATTGATTCATTTTATAACCAACCTATAAAAACAAAATATAAGAACCTTTTACAAAACAATGTCCGGTCACGAAGATGATGATCATGATGTGGAAAGGGAGATTCATGTGGATGTTGACTCAGATTCTCGAATGTCCTGTGGGACGGGATCGGATATCGATTTGGATGGCAGTTGTTATGATGAATCGGAAACTCCTTTAAGGTTTGTTTTTCAAAATAAATATTAAGCTTTATAATTTTGTACATGATGGCTGCCTTTTATTATTTCATTCGACATTTCCAACTTAACAATTGGTTAGTATTGACTATTTTCAATAGAAAAGTAGGTACCCCACATGCCAGTCCGATCCAAAAGTGTAGGTATCAGTACCGACGGTAACAGTTGTTAATTTTTGTGTTTCTCAAATGTCTACGAAACTTCCAAAATCAATTGTTAATTTTTGTGTTTCTCAAATGTCTACGAAACTTCCAAAATCAAAGGCAATACGAACACTAAGCAATTTTTATCAATTTCACTAGAAAAGAGAATTGCTTTGATGCTATTCAAATTCAAATATGTAATGAAAATTTGACAAAAATGCATGCAAAATGCATCTGTAAAGGCAAGTTTTATTGATGCTCTGTTCGGATTTAATATCGGCACACCAATCAAAAAGATTTTTTGAACAATTTGTGTTGAAAAGATAGTGGATGCAAAAACAACTCAAAGATTCAAAGCCATATTTTTAAAATTACTTTTCTGAACAAAAGGCAACAATCCATTATCTTGTGTTTAAACTGAAAACACTTAAAACTCTATGAATTGTACTCCGATTTTGTGGATACATGCAAATTTCATTTTCACTCTCGAACCAATAGCTTTTAACCTTGATCGGTATGCTGTTCCAAAAAAACGTTTCTCGCCCGTT
The DNA here is from genome assembly GCA_916050605.2 of Platycheirus albimanus. NCBI lineage: Eukaryota > Metazoa > Arthropoda > Insecta > Diptera > Syrphidae > Platycheirus > Platycheirus albimanus. The sequence continues at coordinate 12,709,466 of OU696696.1, read as the reverse complement.
CTGCAATGCCCTGCGACACAAACGACGCGCCTAATAATGTGACGCTTTAAATTCTGCTTCAATAATTTTACATGAAATGTATATGTATAAATACATAATACATAAGTACATACATAACGCAAACACAATCAAAATAAATAAAATAGGTTCCACAAACTTTCCGCGCGTCGTATATTTAATTTCGGAAAGTGCAACCACATCGAAAAACTTAGAGAAAGTGAAATATTGTGATACTGGTCAAATATAGATTGTTCAAAAACAATCTATATGTGTATAGATGTGCTGTGTAAGATAAAGATGAAAAATCCACAAAAGAGCCAATGTAATGCAACGACGAAAAAGAATACCTACTTTACAACTTTTACTTTAGGGGCCCTAATAGAAACGTCTAGAATCCACAGTTTTCCTGTTTAGACACCTGTCAATAGTCAGCACTTTGTCGATCTGTTCGAAACCGAAACAACGGAAACCTGTAAATTGAAATTGAATATTACTTTCTCCTTTGGGAAAGTTCTGCAACTCCCTTGTATTATAGACTCTAAGGTACTCTAACGACGGTGTTTTTGAGTGGTGCCCTCTGGTGCCCAAGAATTCGGTTCTAATAGCTAATATATAAACCACAGAGAGCATAAAAGAGACACCTAGCATGCAGCAGTTGCGACAGAAATGGCTGCTTCATAATTATACTAAAGTTTCTATATAAAAGGTTAAGTCCTTAAGCATACAAAAGAAATATTTAGTTTCTGGGTTTATTAAATACTCAGTATATTCTCAGGTTATACCCAGTCTGATTGTATGATAATGAAAATTCTGTATAAAAGCGTCGGCGTTGAATCAAAAACTTAACATTCTACAGCTTTTGTGCTGAAACACAAAATAATAGGAATAGGTACAAACGTTATCTCCAAGAAACAATATCTCAATCGGACGAATTTCCCAAAAAATAGTAAGCTCACACGAAAAAAGACAAAATCCCCAATAAATAATTTCTTTTGCCGCTTTCTCAAAATTTCCAATAATCCCCACCATATTTTTTTAATTCAAACCTGAGTTGATGCAGTTTATTTACAGTTATCAATTATAATTATACTCATCATAATTATGTGTGCACAGATTTCAGTATATCCTTGTTTCCCTTGCTAAACGATTCGTGCGCGTTGTAAAATGGAAATTTAAGAATCCAACAAAGGCCAAAACGATGATGTACAAGTAGTGAATCAAGCAATAAAATCAAGCTCACGATTTTATCGCATGATTCACTACTTGAACATATTTGTTTTTGGGATATTGACTTGGGAATTTTCTTCATATGGATTATATCTTTGGGGATTTTTCGGCTGCTGGGTTTTATTTTGAGGGTTTTGAGTTTGGGGATTTCACTTTCGGGGTTATGTTTTGGGGAAAATTTCAGCAACCCATTTTTTTTTTCTTAATGAAATTTGACTTTAAAGTTTTTTGACATGTATAATGATTATTTTCCCCGAATTTTTCAATGTCCTACGTTAAGCTGCGCTATCTTAACACTATTAAGCCAATTTTATACTCAATGACATACAATTTTTAATTTTTTGAAAATCGTTTATGAAGAACAAAATTAATAGTTCCAGATGTGTTGACGCAATTATTTTATATTATTCCTTTTGTAAACTTCAACCTAACATTGACTTGCTGTGAAATGGACACGTTTCACAAAATTGTTTCCACAACCTCTAATATTTTTCAATGTCGCAAAATTATAGTGTGTTTTCTTAGAGGCATAGAACTTTAATCTGTCCCGTTATTTACCTTTAGTTTGTTTTGCCAATTCATCAGGATGCATGTAAATAATGCAGATTTATTTCGAAAAACATGGTTCTATTGGTGAAACGCATCACGCACTACTTCCATTTTATGGTCGAAATTTGTTGGTTAAATGGATACTTCAATAACAAAACTGCCGCATTTGGAATGTAGATTATTCTCAAACCATTGCTGACAAGCAGTTACATCCAGAAAAACTGAAAGTTTGGTGTGCTTAATGTTCTGGTGGTATCATTTGTCCTTACTTCTTTAAAAACGATGACGGCCAAGGAGTTACAGTCAATGGAGACCGTTTAAGAGCCATGATCAATGATTTTTTAATTCTTTCATTGAATTGCCTTCATGTGAGGGAGTTGTGGTTTAACAACACGGCGCAATATGTCTTATTACAGCGCGTGCCACAATTAATTTGTTAGGGATCTCCTAGGTGATTTAACACCGATAGACTATTTTATGTATGTTGGGGTATGTGTCGATAGTCTACACTCTACACTAATAAGCCAGAGACGATTTTGACTTGGAAATTAACATTCGCAACGTTATTGCCGATATACGACCCCAAACCGAAAACTGGACTTCAAGATTGGACTTCATCCGAGCGGTGGCCATATGCCAGAAATCATATTCAAATAAAAAATATCAAGGAATTATATTTAAAATACAGTCAATTGAATATTAACTCATACAGTTTGTCTGTGGTTTATTTAATTTTCTACCTCTAGAAAACATCCTTTATTCATATCAATATCGCAATGTGCAACCAGTAGAGAAAAGTCTATTTTCGTATGGAAACTTCTCTAATCACAAACAATATTCAAAATTGTATAGAAATTAAATTTCTATTCGAATTTGCATTGCTTAACATTTGAGTCGATAAATTTGAATCTAAGACTTCCCATAAAAACTTCAATAATAACATGTTTTCCGATCAGTTTGAAATAAAATTAAAAAGAATTCATTTTGTTAAAACGCGAAATAGGATTAAAGATTTAAATGAACAATAAATTTAAACTTAAAACTCACAACTCTACCATGAATAAAGGTAGCTATATTCAATTAAAAATGATCCTTTTCAATCAATTACTATCATTTAAGCTTTCAACTTTTAAACGAAATGTCGTTAATTATAAAAAAAATCCACATTATGGTGGAGATACATATATATTGAGAAAAAAAATATATTTAAACAAATCTTTTCATGAGCAACGAATAAACAATGCCAAGCTGGGGTTATTTGCATTTTAATTGATTGTCTTTGTTGTTGTTGAAAGCGAAAAAAAAAAACAAAACAAAAATCAACTCTGAGAACGCGATATTTAATTGAGGTGAGGCTTTATTGGCTCTTATTTATGAGATGCTCTTAATTAAATTTCCATTTAGTTTTAGATACATTTAGCTGAGCAGACAAAAATAGTAGAAGGCGCTATATTTTTGTTATTAAACGCTTGAGTGAATCCGATCAGTTCCATTGAAAAAAGCGTGAAGATATTTATTTTAATTTGTAAGGAATGTAATATTATTAGTTGTTTTATTTAAAGTGCATTAGTTCATTAATTTTAATCGTTAAACTTGTTTGAAAGCATTTATGGCTACAGAAGTTGTATGAGTTATTTTAATTTGAGAAATTGAGGAATTTTAAGTGAAAAGCATTGGCAGAGACATTTTTTTAGATTAAATACAAAATAAAAAAAAAATCCTTTTTGATTTCATCAGATCGAGCAATATCTATCATTTATTGTTTTGGGATTGATCGTCTAGAACCATCTCTATATCGCAATCGATGTGCCAGAGACATAAATTCTTAAGAAGGATTATACATGTTTTTAAAATAAATTGAGCAGATTCCCCTGTAAAAAAAAAAAAACCATCTGAATTTATAATAAGAAACAAAACAAGGTTTCAACCTCAGCTCTTTTGTATTTCATTAAGTAGAAAAATTGTTAAATGCGTTCTACATTCTTATGATGAAATGCAAAAAAAAAAATATATAAACAAATTTTTTCTCGGATCGCTTACAAGAACTGTTTTATATGATATTATCCTTTTTTCTGAACTATCAGATCTTGAAAATATTATTGCGTATTACTGGTATTAAATGTATTTTTCAGACAAGTTTACTAATCAACAATACTTGTATTGGAGTTATTGGAGATTGGAGTGAATTCATATAATAAGGAGTAAGGTTTGAGTTTCAATGCAATAGCTCTAAGCTACAAAGGTAGTGAGCCTCCATACGACAGTTTAACCCAAAAGAAGATAGTAGATCAGCTGCGTCTAAACCAGTCTGGTAAACAGAAATAACATCGCATTCTAGACAAAGTTTTGAATCTGTAAAAGTTGAATCATGCGCTCAAAAGGTGGAAGGTTTTAAAGATTTAGATTTATGAACATACAAAAAACTAAAACGTGACCATACCTGTGATGAAAATTCTTGATGGGAAATAACAAGAAAGTTGAATTAAACTAGGCACTAGGGTAACATATGCATTTAAAAGTTCCTTTGACAATCTTAAAGCAAATCCTAACATTGAATAAGATTCTTTTAACAATGTAATAATTAATACATTCAGTTTAATCTCAGTCTGAGCTCAAGTGAACTCCCTGATCCTTATACCTTAAATGATGCAAATGCAGTGTGAACTAATATAGTCCATATGATATGGGCTTTGTACCCGTTTCCTTAGAAAGATCATTGCCTGACATTTCACTGGATTCAGGATTGAGCCATTCTGACTTCGCCGGTTAAGGAAGCTGTCAATAACCGAACTTGAAAGTACCATATCGTCGTCAAACAAAAGGATCTCACTAGAATGAATGCTATTGTAACGTCATTGATACGCGAGTATAAAGAGAATCGGACCCTAAGGACTGCCTTGTTGGACTCTTGATTTCGATGTGAAAAGATTGGAAAATATATTTCAAAACGTATTATATTTTAAAGCCTATAATGTTCACCAGCTAGTGTGTACATACAAATTCCATAGTTAAATAAATATACCGCGGAGGTTATTTCTACCCTTCTGAAAATTGCACCTGTTTCCACGTGGCCTACTTTAAACAAATTTTCAATAAAACCAATTTCAGTCTAATTAATTTGTTTTTTTTTTTGTAAACAGTCTAACAAATAATTTATTGTTTCTTCAACCTTTAGAAATTTTAATTAAAAACATTACAAAAAGTTAAAAATAATTAAATGAACTTCATTTTGCAACTTTAAAAAAAAACTTCTGGAAATGTGGCCCACTTTGTTTTAAATATGAACCAGGGTGGTACATATTTGAAACAATATTTTTCTAATATTTTGTGATGGTAGGGCATGAAGAATTAACATACAAAATATTGCTTTTCATTGCCAGCCATGATGTGATTCCTTTAAAACAAACAACAACAAATATATAGCTTTAACCATTTTTCAAATACGGGCTACTTATATATATATCAACACCATTGGACATATTATCGACACTATGGCAATTTCATTTTTTTTTTTTAGTTTTTAATACACTCAATTAATTGCCATCAAAACTTTAATTTCACATTTAATTAGAAAAAATATAAGACTGTGTATTAAAAAAAAAATTATTTAATTTCCAAAAATTTTAATACAAAAATCCTTAAGTAAACTCACCCAAAAATTATAACAAAAACGAATAAAATTAACCAAATTGCGCTCGATTCCACCACTGATCAACTACTGTCTCCGAAGCACAACGATGCAATGCCGCTTTGAATGTGTTTGATTTGAACGGTTAGTCCAGTACCTTCTATGTTTTATTCATAAAATATTTCAGTGGACCATATTATCAATATCGCCATATTTGCAACGCTTGCTCTACTATCTATCATATAGGTAACTAACCGACAAAAAAAATCAAGCATAAACCAGAACGGGTTGATACGACGAAATTTGTGTCAACAAATATTAACAATTATTGATAAAGTAGGCAAAAATTAAGACGGAATGCAAGTGGTTCAATCAAGATCCAGAAAATAATGAAGATCAATATAGTTTCTCGACTCTGAACATAGTCGTTTTACATCTAGATACCAATAATATCGACTTTATAATAATTTAAGACATCAGACCGTTCGATAAAGAACTAGTCATTAAACAATGATGCATACATATTCCGACTCCTTATTTGAAATTCATTAAGAAATCTTAAGTACCTACAATTTTTGAAACTACTAAATAAAAATAAGTAAAATTTGAAATTCTGTTAACACTTGCCAGTTTAGCAGCCGCAATAAAATCTACAAGGAATGTGTATAATAATTTTTCTTTTTCCGTTCGTGACTATTAATTTCTCGTTTACTCAAACACAAAATAATTATTTGCATATCTCGTACATCTTGTCGTTAAAACCCACATCTCTTTCCGCTCTTTGAGTTCTGCTTTTATATCTTCGTGTTTATTAATTTATAATAATTTTTTTTTTCTTTCTGGAATTCCTCTGAAAAGCTATTCATCATTTTTGTTTAGCTACTAAATGCCTCGTTGGGTTTATCGAAAGTCATGTTACTCCCACACACTTAATTAATGTATATTTTGATTTATTTAATAGTTTTTTGTTTTCTATTTCTTTTTAATTCACAGTGAATCCCTTCAATCGGAACAAACAAGATCATCTTCGAGTGAGAACCTGCCATTTAGCATATCCCGCCTGTTATCGAATCCCTACGAGAATAACAATAAAAGTCCGGATAAAGATCTCAACACAATCGACAGTGATGCTATGGTCGCATATAAAATAGCCACAAGTATTGCATCATCGCCGTATGGTAGCGCTGCCACTGCCCTCTATTCATATCCACATTTGTATCCATCTGGTCATGTGCTGCGAGTTCCACCACAGAGATCACCATTGACATGGGCTCTGCCACCATTGCATCATGCGGCGTTAGCGCATCAAGCTGTGAAAGATCGTCTAGCAGGTGCGTTTTACTGTAAATACCTTTTATTTTGTTTTTAAAATTTAAAATAATGTATCATTGAATTTAATCATTAGAAATTGAACTTATTGATTTAAAAATCTCCATTGGGTAATTAAATGTGTGAAGAAACGATAGTAGTCGAAACAGGAGAAAAATAGAATTATTTCTAAAATAGTTCCAACGCATACACTTAAATTTATAGGGTAAACTTTTCGCTTTAAGTTAAAATAATACTCATTCATTCAAAATGTTCGCAATCGTAGTGCCTAATTGTCAGTGACTTGTCATATTAATACCAACTTTGGCCACCCATCGCATTGCAAGAAAAATAAAGTATAGTTTAAATTTCCCGACCCATAAGCCTGCTTTCGAAAGTCATTGACAATCTGCTCGAAAATAAACGAAGGGGTTACACACCTGGACTTGCCGGCATGCATTTGGATTTAGCAACGGGTTGAATATTAAGGCGGACAATTTTGGGGTGGCATATACGGGGTCAATAAATTTAGGGTAAAAAATATGAATTCCGAAAGTTATTGTATGATTTCTGAAATACATAGGAAAATAGAACGATTTTGAAATCAAGTACCTATTAACACCAGAATGGATACAAGATGAGAAGGGCGTAATATTTGTTATTAATCATCGATTCAACACCCAGCTACAGTACAGCACATGCGGACCAACTCACACTCGATTTTAAATATTTTTGGAAAGAGGTGAACCAGTGTGAATGATTTCTCAATTATTTTTCAATCAGTGAGACATGAAGCAAAGGAAATTTGTATTGACCAATAGTTGGAGGCTAAGATTCTGAGTCAAGCTCGTTTTGATTTTTGTAGAATAAATGTAGATACATAAACAAAATTTAGGGATATATTTTTCATAGACCGAAGGAAAAAATATTGTTAAATTTGAAAGTAGGTATACCTGACTTAAATTTTAAAAACTATAATTTTTGTTCTTTCATGAAAAGTGGGCGTAAACCAAGCCCGAAATTCAAAAATTTCTTTTCATAGACAAGCTTCTTAGTTTCGACTAAGAGACGCACAAAGTTGGGCTTGTGGATTTATTAAAAGTACCACCGTTTATTTGCAAAAATTAGTTTTTTATAGTTTGTAATGAAAAATGGACGTCAGCCATACCCAATATAATTTTTTTGGTTTTCATGCACAAGCTATGTTTACGTACAACTAATACCTTATACTAATACTAACTTCTATTATTACTTATGCATGTCGGGCAGACGGCATAGCCATGCTTTATCGATTTTTAGTATAAATAATTCAATGTAAATTGTATGTTCTTGATTCAGATAATAAATCAAAATTTATCTATCTATCTATGCATGTATGAAGCGCAGTGAGTTGGATACAACAGTAATTTGTGCAAAGTGAACAGTACACGTATAGTGATTTGTACACTGTGAATGAACAGATTCGCCATTGTGTATATATTTCTATAGTATTCTCATGAAACATAATTTCGTATTTATAAGGCTTCTCGTTCGAGGTGCAAGTAATCCAATACCTCCAATTAGTAGAAATTAAGTGCTTCTGCAACTTCTCACAAGATGACATACCGTTCGTCCCGCTTCTTAATATTACTATAGACACGAATATACAATGGAATCGCCTATTTTATCCTTTTTTGACGTCATATAAGTATGTACGTCAAACTTATATCAACAAATGCCATAAATAGATGTAAACAAATGAGCCAATTTTCGTTTACTAAAAGTTATGATTGTTTAGGATACATTTCCCTTTTAATTTCTTAATTCAAAATCTTCGGTCAATGTACTTTTTCTCTTCCTACAAGAAAATAAACTGACTTCTTTACGATATACCTTAAAGCAATTTCTTTTTCTACGAATGCGTACATCTTAAACAAGATCTTTTGATTTAATTTTCCATTAATTATCTTCAATTATAAGAAAAAAGAAAAACAAACAAATAAATAAAACTTCTCCCTCTTCCCTTTTTATGAAAAAAGTGAGAGAGAGAGAGAGAGAAATTAAACAATTTACATTCCAACACTCAACAAATATCTATAAGCCAACTCAATTTCCAATCCATTTATGTACCGCATTCCACTCGATCGAATGCCTCCTTTTAACTGTGCACTGTCCATAGTGTAGACGAGCATACTGGCTACCATTTTAGAGCAAACAACCGATCATTACTTGATCTCGCCAATACATTGATTAGGATCGGCACGCAAAAAAAAAAATTAAAAAAGAAACAAACCCGAAAAGAAACAAACAGACCTGCTACTGCAGTTCACACTAATAAGGACGATCAGAGAATACTCTTAAGAGGATAGAAATGGACAACCACCGCCACGCCGCCGTAAGAAGCTCCAACAAAGATGATGTGGCCCAGAATATTAAATGAGAAAGATTTAAATCCGCCGCTGGCTGTCGATTGCCGATTGTACACATAACTATCGAACAGTAGTTGGCTCGTCGTTAATTTTGTTGTTTGTGCATTTGGCCAGAAGAAACGTCCTCTTTGCACAATTCCAGTAGCACAGTGGCACTCGGCCCCACTTCTCGTAATCACCTTTTAATATCGTTGTGTCCCCGCTTCTGATCAGGGTGAGGCTAGCGCGGTTAGAACCTCAGAGTCAGCATCGGCAAAGTATAAAAACGTGTTCGCCTTTCAAATTGTTAGCCATGTCCACCACCCCGAAGAGGATGCTTCTACTAATTTGTTTACATTATGAGCTTCACTTGTTATTCATTGGCTATAGTTGTAGTAGTGTGGGCAACATTTGTATAAAGCCATATAGAAAGCCTGTTTTCCTTTCGGATCCTTCAATGGGAATCCACTTAAAAGGAACAACTCGCATCACGCATATGCAAACGAAAAGGGCTGCAGGAAGTGCGATCAGCATCACATCTCACCTGGACATCGACGACGCGACGACCACCGAACCACTTATTATACATAATGCCGATCGATGCTACCACCAGCATCACATCAAGCCTTCCAGCCGCCATCGCCATCCTGCCACCGCATCGTCGCGTCGTCGTCGTCAAGGCAATGCCGATACTTAAGGTATTTTAATTAGGTGGTTAACATGACTTTTTAATTTCTGCAAAAAGAATTAATTACTCGCTGGGCGGTCCGCATCAGCGGAGTGGTTCCGTTTGAATTTGATTAGCGGGTGTAGACTCTGAGGGACGGTTGGACGCTTTAGCCCTTCCTTATCGGCCTGTTATTTAAGAAGACTTGCAAAACGGGCCAACATCAGAAGGCAGGAAGACGGATTACCTACCTGCCGTGTTGCTTTTAATTTATTGATTGTTAACTGCCTGTCGTCCAACGTCCATCCGTGCGTCGCATCGCATCTCTAGGTTGTAGTATCCATTAATTTGTTGCTGTTGTTGTTGTTGTTGTTGCCATGGATACCGCCATGGATTGGATATGCAAAAAGAACCACTTTATCGTGGTAAGACTTTCCGCTCTCTTAAGAGGCTTTTAGTTAACTCCAAATACCCAGCCAGCCAATAGTGCTGGCGGCGGTAGAGCGGCGCGGAGCGGCGCGGCGCGGCGACGGCGGTGATATCACCGAAATGTGTCATTGGAGTTTTATTTTCGTTCTTCACTTTTTATTCAGCCTGGTTTTAAGTGTTGATAAGGTGGCGCCTCTTTTTGGTAATTTTAAGGACTCCCTACATCCCATCAGTATTGAGTATATGTTATGATTTTGATAGTTGTTGATTTTTTTTTTTAGTTTGAAATCTTCTGTAATAAAAATTTAAAAATTGACCAAAGTGGTTTCAGAAAGAGAACCGACAGTTTTATTACTACTCACCGGTAGTCATGAAACCAATGAACATGACTAAACATCAAAGCTGGGAAGTTTATGTTCCTTAGTTTGATAAATTGATGGTTCGGGTTGTTTCTTTATTTTGGATGAACATCAATTTCATTTAAAAGGCGAAAACAAGGAGCCAGAAACAGTTTATTCGGTTTATTTGTAATTAAAAGACTACTTCATTAATTTTTTCTTTCATGATCGCTTATTTTGATGAGCTCTTAATTTGGGGAACACGACGACTTACCTCGTTTTGAATATTTCACCTGGTCACAGGCTTCGATACCGAAGAAAATTTTTTGCAATACGGGGCATGTTTGGACTCGTTTACATAGAAAAAAATTAAGAGGCAAGCCTTAAAGAATAAATGCACTTTTTTGGTTTTGACTTTATTTTACTAAGCCAACAAAGGTTTGCTTTCTCCTCACAATAACCGCTTGCTTCTTAGAACTGCTGAAGTCTTTGAACTTCGCGAAATAATTTTCTTGATATGTTCTCTTTATGAGACATCTTCTGAAATTGCCCTGAAGTGGAGTGAATTGCTTAAGAAGTTAAAAACGGTGGTTCAGTGATGAACCTGGTTTAAAATGGAGTAATAAGCTGTAACACGTTACATGAAAATTAAGGTTGGAAAACAATTAGGTCAAGTCAATGTGCCATAAAAATGAATTGGTGTCTGTTTGTACGCGCCTAACTCGGCTGAATATCATCCGATTTGCATGGGGATTTTTTTGTTGGATTTGTTTTGAACAAGGTAAACACACAACGGAGCCGTTTTTTTTTTTTTTTTTTTAAGTTCAGCCAAAAAATGACCACTGCTTCTATCTGCGATTGCTTTTGGTCAATGTGCCTTTTCAAACTTCGTACGAGAATCATTGGGAATTAACACTTGCCGATGCTACAGTTTCTGCGCCTGCAACTCAAATTCGTATATTGTTTGCCATCATCATCTCGACATGCTTTCCATCGAACCCCCTCATTTTGTGGGACAAATACAAGGACAACATGGCTGACGATATTTCGCATCGAGTTTGAAGAACAACATTAAATCCCGAACTTCAAATAAAAGGTGAGATGCGCAACGAGGCGCTGATATTGATCGAAGACATGTGTACGCTCATGTGCAGCAACCTGTTGAGTAAACTGGGAATGCCAACCCCCAATCGCTCAATGAACGATGCATTTAATCGAGAATTGCAACGCGAGCGAGAATTCGATCGAGACGCTTTGACAGAAACAGTCCCACTGCTCAATCCCGATCAAAAGAACGTGTACGACTCTTTGATAAAGGCGGTTGACGACGGTAACGGTGGCATATTCTTCCTGGACGCAACTGGTGGAACTGGCAAAACGTTTTTCCTTTCGTTGATTTTGGCTTCAATTCGGTCAAGATCCGATATCGCGCTTGCGATTGCCTCTTCTGGAATAGCGGCCACGTTGTTGGTCGCACAGCACATTCAGCGTTAAAATTGCCACTAAATCTGCAGTTGAATAATGAACCAACATGCAATATTTCAAGAAATTCTGCTATTGCACAAGTGTTAAAAACTTTCAAAATTATCATCTGGAATGAATGCACAATAGCACAATGGCACACAAGCGAGCATTGGAGGCTCTTGATCGAACAATGAAAGATTTACGGAACAATATCAGACGCTTTGGAGGAGCAATGATATTGCTAGCCGGTGATTTCCGTCAAATTTTACCAGTAATCCCGCGGTCAACGCCTGCAGATGATCTGAACGCTTGCCTAAAATTATCGTATTTGTGGCCATACGTAAAGAAGCTGAAGTTGACGACGAACATGCGAGTTGCGTTGCAGAACGATCCATCAGCCGATGATTTTGCAAAAAAACAATTGGCAATTGGAAATGGTCGAATTACCGTTGATGCTGCAACTGGCCTGATTTCGTTCCCGCTGAATTGTGAATTCACATCATTGAACGAAGAACTCATCAGCAAAGTGTTCCCTAACATCGGTCACAATAATTTGAACCACGATTGGCTCAGTGAACGCGCGATATTAGCTGCGAAAAATAAGGACGTCGATGATTTGAATTTCATCAAAATAAAATCGCAGCTCCACTGCATTCGTTCAAATCGGTGGATCGCGTAAAAAATGATGACGAAGCAAGAAACTATCCAATTGAATTTTTGAATTCGTTGGATATTCCGGTCTACCACAGCACAATTTGCAACTCAAAGTCGGCTCTGTCATCATAATGCTGCGCAAACTGAACCAACCAAAACTATGCAATGGAACTAGGTTGACAGTGAAGAAACTCATGAACAAAGTCATCCAAGCGACAATAATCAAAGGCAAGTTCAAATACGAAGAAGTTCTCATTCCAAAACTTCCTATGATACCGACCGACTTGCCGTTCGAGTTTAAGCGGATTCAGTTTCCCGTTCGACCCGCATTCGCCATGACATTTAACAAATCGCAAGGCCAATCCTTGCGATCCTTGCGAGTGTGTGGCCTTAATCTTGAATTCCCTTGCTTTTCACATGGACAACTGTACGTTGCGTGTTCGCGTGTTCGAAAGCCATCTGCATTGTTTGTTTATGCACCGGACAAAAAAACAAACAACATTGTTTAACACAAAGCGTTGCAGTGACCTAAACATTTCTGTTTAAATAAAAGTAATTTTAATCAATTTAATATCAATTGTGAAATTCTTTCTTAAGAGCGGCCCGACTTTCAAAAGGGACATTTAATCAATTTAAGGCGGAACGAAGTTCGCCGGGTCAGCTAGTAGTACAGTAAAATTTACCACAAAAAACCATCAAATATCAGTTTTTGAAATCACTGAAAAAGTCGCTTGAAAAATAATACCAATGCGGAACTAAGCTTTGCTTTATTATAACTTAAAAATTTTGCAAATACCAAACTCATTATTTTAAATAGCAAATAAAACGAATTTCATAAAAAGATCATGTTATCGTCAAAGACTTAAAAAGACTGTTCTCAAAAATAATGACCACTCCATCGAGTTCCATACAGAAAAGTCCATTAAATATCCATGACAGCTGCAGCAGCAGCCGCAGGCTTCATTTTATAAATTGCATGCGAGGTTTTGAGTGCAAAATCAGCCAATGTGTTTCACTTTCTTCTCCAGAGGCCACATTCAGATCTGTTTTTCATATCGGATCTGGTATAGAGCCAGGGTCAAAAGCATATACAAATTAATTGCCAGTGTCAACCTGGCAAATGAAAACTGTCTCAATATAAGTGAGCGTGTGCGCCACGTTGCGTTGTGTCATATACAAATAAGGCCTCAGCGTTTCATATTGCATCTCCCCGAGGCGCCAATAATTGTACTTCTCCCAGGCTATTAAGATAAAACTCGCGGACTGGGGTTTCTTTTAAAATAGTGTACCTTGCAGCATACCAGCGTATATCGTGTTCGCCGCCGCCGCCGCCAGACCAAACCAGCATCATCGGGACCAAAAAAGTCGATCGAAGCTATAGTGTGTCTCCAAAACAATTTCACCTTCCACTCGGTCGTTGTCGTCGAAGCGACGTCCTGAGAGAAAACTCCTTATCTATAAAAAATAACTTTTAAAAGGTCTGTCACATTCCATCTTTAGTGAATGAATCTCCTGTCTTTCCCGAGGGCCATGTATTTGTATATATGAGTATGTATTGGGTAAAGGATGCAAAGAAATCCTTTATTTTTCCATGTCACGTTATTGGAATTTCTACCTAACCTCTATTATGCCCGAAGGGATTTCCTATTCACTTTGCTTCGATTTTCTTCCTGTTTAGACAACTTTGTGAGTCATTCGTCGTTGCTTCGGTAATAAAGTGTGTCGCGTGTGATATGGCTTTTGTTGATTTGGGTTAAATACTTTGTTTTGGGACTAATTGATTTTTTTCTCCTCCATCATTCGACCTTTGGGATGGAAAGCCGTGATACGTATTAAGGTAACAGTGTTGAATGGAATCTGAACAGGTTCGTTGTGTGTTTTCTTCTTCTTTTTTTTTTTTACAAATTTTCGGGAGTGATAAGTCAATTGAGAAACAGGTATTGATTATACTACCTTGAGTGGTTTTTGGTCGATAATTGCAACAGGAAGTAGTCTTTACAATAGGTATCTATATGGATAAGCCTAAGTGGATATAAGCATTTATGATCTTTTGTGCTGTAAAGTGGAACTAATTAAACGGAAGAAGATATCTGAAGCCACTCTACGTTTTTGCACAATATGATTAAAATCCAATTAAATAAAGTAGGGCATTATATCATCTGAAGGTAAACCGGATATAGTAAATTTTACATTATTGATAGATATTTTTAATTTAATATTTTTAAGTGAAACACATATACCCGATAGATTTAGGACTATTTGTTTTTCAAGATATGCAAAAACTTCTTTATTTGTGTAATCGGCTGCTCATTGTAAGGCTAGATTTTCTTGGTTCTATGAAGTTGCATTATGTGTGATTAAGGGGCAGTGGTGCTAAAAGTAACAGGGGTATGAAGTTACACCTTAGCAAAACAGAGCTGCCCTGCAAATTACAGATAGTAAGGTTCGTCTTCTCAAAATCTGCTGGCATATTTTCTTTAGTTGGTTGATTGAAAGTGAACGAAAGAAATTTTCAAAACGGTCCCAAATATAAGCAGAATTTCAACTTTTTCTTTATAAAGAGTTTTCGGTCTTCCTCTTCACACAAAGAAAGTAACATTGTTGGGTGCATGCATTTATACTCTGGTTTAAATTGTGTGCATACGCTTATGTGATATATCTGTGAAATCCCGGTTATTCCGAACATTTTTTTTGTGTGTTAAATTTCTTGAAGGGACCAGTTGTAACATTTTTCCGGGGTTAATTGTAACAATTTAAAACATATTCATCAACTATTTTTTTGAAGCCATCCCTATATCAACGTAACTTTTACTCAGGAGACAGAATAGAGAATTCCGCGATTATCAATATGATGCTACAACACAGCAACTGATTCTTGAATAAATGAAATATATTTTGACTTAAAATGTAGTCGAACAATAAACATAAGGTAAAGCCGAAAATAGTACATCTGGGGAAAAAAATCGTTAGTATTTCAGCTTTATTGCTGTGTCCTTTTTCCAGAGTCAGTATTGTGAATGAAAACTTCAGTGCTTATAACCTGCAAGAAGTGGGTCCTCAACAATCGTATACAAAGGTATTCATTTGCATATACATTTGTTTGGACTGTGACAATCATAATCCTTATTCAGCAATTACTATTTCAGAGTAATTAATATGCATCTATATATATACAAATTTAGTCACATTGTCCGCAATGAACTAGTAAACTACTTAACCAATTTTAACCAAATTTTGCAAACTGTTTGATCCAACCTGAGAGATAGGATAGTTTAAATTGGCCAAAATTAGGTTAAGCGTCTTAGCCTACAATAGGGCTAGTTGTAAGATAGGCAGGGATAAGTTGTAAGTTGTAACAAGAATTATAAAAATAAACAAACAAAATATTATTTAGAGCCAATTATTGTTTTATTATTTATTAAAAGCTCTGATAAAAAAAGCATAGATAACTCTTAATTCGATTAAATAAAACTGTTGCCTTAACCCTGAACTTTAAGCCCCACTCTCCCCTATTGTGAAAATCCAGAAAAATATGGTTTGTCGTTGATGCAGTTCCGCGAGAAAATCAATTCACAGTGTTTTATTTGCATACTGGAAGAGGCAATATACGTCGAGGGGCTTATTGTCTTTCTATCAAGGGTTCTAATGCGCGGCAACTTATTGCTTGTACTTTCGCGAAGGCTATATCTACATATATGCATAGTTCAATTAACTTACAGTAGGTGGTGCACTTGCCGTACCGTTAAATGGATTTGAAAGAGCATTAAAATATAGCGAGTTGTTTAAATTTGGCAAAAACAAACATATAATGGGCTGTATTCATAGACGTATCTTAAACTGCTGCTAAGTTGTGATCAACCAAACCTGGAGTTTAAGCTATTCATAAACGTATTTAGACCTAGGATTAGGACTTAACCTGGGGTTCAACTTTAAAAGTGGCTGATGTAGTGTTTAAGTTACTTTTAAACTACTACTGTCATGCAAAAACGTATAGGTAGGTACTTTTGTCTGCCAGTAGCAAGTCGATACAAACAAAAATACCTTGTAATTCTGAAAATACTATTTTAAAATGTCAATAGACGTGGAAACTGAACTTGATTTTTTAATTCTGGAAGACATAGATTTGTTGTATGAAATTGTGCCACCAGCCAGACAAAAGAAAATGTATGAGACAGAGTTCAATAGACTCGAGTTACGAGTAAAAGATAAAGATTTTTTTCAACGATATCGATTCAACAAAGAAACTAGCAACATTTGTCATAAATCTGCTAATTTACGTAATTGCAAAAAACTGGGATAACAGCTTCCACACTTTGTTCAATTCCCATTCACAAGCCAGGAACTTCATTTTGAAGTCGGTTTTTATCATTTATAATATTTTGATGTCTTCTTAACTGATTTATCTAAAATTAAAATGACAAATTTCTTATTAATTTTTTGTCAGGCACGGGTGACAAGGACCAAAGGCCCAGAGCCCAGACAAACACAAGACAAAGAGAGACAAACAGAACAGAAGAGAGAACAACATGTCAGCAGTAAACATCTCCGTGGTTTATTGTTGTACGGTCCACCATCTTACCACTAACCACGCGCAGTGATGCTTGGTTTCGCTGATCGATCGGAAAGCGATTCTTTATCAATATCATAATTTGAAGTATAATTGTAGCAGATTTTTGCATTAAGCTATTACTAGCTAAACACATCTAGAAAATTGTTTATGAATAGCAGCTGTGTTTATCTAAAGAATTCAGCTTAACATGTAGGTTAGTAAATCACAACTTTAGTAAACATCTATGAATAGAGCCTAATATGTTTGGCCACAAGACGCCGGGCCTTGAAAAGTTCTCTATTAGTGCGTTTGCTAAGGCTAAACTCAAAAACCACATTTCCAATTTAAAAAATTCTTTTTTTTTTTTTTGAAAGTTTTAGGCTGCGGGTGACTTGAAGTAAACATATTTCTCGCAATACCTCAATATGTTTTATCCGATTATGAAAATTGAATTTTTTTAAGCAATCTCAAATGAGATGCTCTTGCTTTACACTGTTTATCCAAAACACCGAGGATCTTTACCCAGCATCATCCGAATCATTGAAAACCGTCGATGCTGGATTTTGTAAAAAATGTAGAGAAGCGTGTTTGAAGCTATAGCACTTACAGAAGCAACGCTTACAAGCTTACCAAATCAGATATGCACCAACTGATCTAAAAACACTTTGCCAAAATCATAAACTAAGCGTAAGAGAGAGTGGTTTTTGACCTAGGGGAGATCGAAGAGCTACCTAGGCAGTATCCAATATTCAGTTTTTCGTCAATGATTCAAAATCGAGTTCCTCTAGAAAATTCGAGTCATTGAAATCTGACTAAAACACATTTTTTCAAACTTTTCTAATTCAAAAAGACCGCCGAAACCACTCTTCTTAATAAGTATATTAATAACTTTGATGGTTCTTTTATAGGTACCAAAGTTAAGAGAAGGTAATTAAGTTGTTTGAATATAGTAACGTATCCGAAATCAAGATATCAATTATTAATACCCCGTAAAAATTCCACAAGTATAACTACGATAGTGAATATATAACCTACTAGCAGACCCGGCCACGCGTTGCTGTGGCTAAGGTAGGAATGTATGTATATGTCAAATAGTAAATTATTATTTTCGAATAATCATGAAATCGTTATAGCGGGTATAAAAATGATTGAAATTTGAATTTTAGTAAAGTTGATAAAGCGAGAGTCAACATTATTAATCTAACCTATGAAGTTTGTAACAAATGAGTAAATTACAAAGTTGATACTTAAACATGTAACATTTAATTTTAGAAATGAAGTAGGTAGGGTAAATAATATTCTTTATTCTTAACAGTAATATTTATTATTTTGAATTATAAATATTTTTAATTCAATATTAGTTCAACGCTAATCGGTACACGATATTCTTTGTTAATCTGTCTCTAGCTAACACAAATAGATTCGATGGTTTTCCCACACGTGAGCATGCAACATAAAGTTGCCCATGGGAAAAACATTTGAAAAAAACCGGCTTCTATCATTTATCATCTCCAACCTTCTACCATTTAGAATCTTCTACCATCTACCATCTTGTTCTATCTACCATCTGCTACTATCAAAAATCTTCTATATCATCTACCATCTCCTGCCATCTTCCATCTTCCAACATCTACCATCTTCTACCATTTACCAATATCTACCATTTACGATTTTCTACCCAACTACCATCTTCTACTATCAACTTTCTTCTACCATCTACCTTCTTATATAATCTACCATCTCCTGGTATCTACCAACTTTCATCTTTTACTATCAACTATCTTCTACCATCTCCTACCATCTTCTACCAACTACCATCTTCTAACATCAACCATCTTCTACCATCTAGCATCTTTTACCTTCTTCCATCTAGAATCTTCTCCCATCTACCATCTTGTTCTATCTAACATCCTCTTCCATTTACCATCTTCTAGCATTTACCATCTCCTGCCATCTGCTATATACTGTCTTCTAACATCTACCATCTTCTACCATTTACCACCTTCTACCATTTACCATCTCCTACCATCTACCATCTTCTATCGTCTACCATCTCCAGCCATCTGCCATATATGTACCATCTTCTACCTTCTACCATCTAGAATCTTCTGCCATCTACCATTTTCTACCATCTACCAAGTTCTACCACCAACCATCTTCTACCATTTACTTCTTTAAAAAAGTGTTTCTTTAGAAAGCCTTTTGAAGTTAAATTTTTTTAGAATACCTACATACATATACTATACATATGTACATCATTTAAATGAAATCTGTAGCGTTCAAAAATATAACATACTAAACAATAAAACAAAATCGTATTACACAAACACATACATATCTTGTTTGTGTATGTAACGATATTTGTTACTTCAAAACAAAAAACAATACACTAATATAATCAAATTCTGACTGATAAATTTTTCGAATAATTGACACTTATACTCCTTATTTTATTTTTTTTTGCACGCAAAGTAGGTCGTCGTAATTTTTCGTTACACCTTCCCTGATTTTCAATAAATATTTCAAGATAAAAATTTCCAAAATTGGTCCACCCATTCTCTTCTTCCTTAGAAGATGCTACCAAAAGATTTATTACCATATTAACAAAATGCACTAAAATTATTTTCGTGGTACATAGTTGTACTGAATTTTGACCAAACTTCACGGAAACCTTCGTAGTCATCCTTAGAATATCCTACGAAAAGATTAATTACTAATTTAACAAAATCCACTACAAATGCACTAAAAATGCATCTGTGTCAAACCGCTTTATAAATTGAGAAATAAACTATCCTATCTTTTAAGTTGGATCAAACTGCACAAAGTTTTCAAAATTTGATTAAAATCTGTTAATTAGTTTAGGAGTTCATTGCGGACAAACAACGTGACAGTCGATTTATATATATTAGATTTTATTCCTTATGTCCTCATAAACGCACATCATAAATCATTATCCACACGTGACTGAAACCCTTTACACCGAAGGTACAAAATTCGACCATTTCTAAAGCTGGTACAAATCATAGATTTTATATCTTATCATTTAACCATTAAATCCACCCCAAATAAAATATCCACATCGAAATTCAAATAAAATACCATTTTGAAATATACGTACATATATGCCTGCCTTCAAATATAATATTCAACTTTCTAGCATCCCAAAATCATCCTCCACAAAGCTTTTCACTAAACAACCCTTTCCGTATCACTTGAGCAGTGAACTTATCTAAGCGTGTGGTTATCATAAACTTTTTCTCAATAACACTTTCAATAAAAATCCATTTGCGGATACATTATTTTCAAAAATGTTTCAAAATCTTTGTAAAAAAAAAATTGCACATGCCTTTACTCTTGGGAAGAGCGAGGATATATAAATGTTTAAATCGCTTCCTTCCTTATATGTTCAAATAAGCAGCCGTAAACGATACGATGTTATTAACCCCAAGTATTTATTATTATTTACCACTTGACGGAGATTCACGAGACGGTTTTTTTTCACAAACATGGCACATATGGGGATGATCTGAAACTCATATCCATATACCCTCTTTTCCAAAATATTTTGTAGACCCGAAAGTCAATAAAATACAAGAGTAGGAAGGTATACCTTTCCCCTTGAGGGATGGATATGTGAAATATGGATTTTTATTTCTTGTGAAAATTTTTTCAGATATGCAAGTCACTAACAACGTGGTGCGGTAGGAATTGTTATAGCTTAGCTAGCTATCCAAGAAAAACCTTTTAAATTTGCAAGTCTTGATTTAGACAAATTGAAAACAGAATATAAAATGATATTCCGACACGTTATTTTTATAGGTGACTTGTGGTTAAGAATATAAGCACTTTCTTAATAATACCCAAGGAGATGGAGGAGTCATATCACTTAAGGAACATTAAAAGTTTATAGCTCCAGGCTTGGTTTAATGTGGTGCATGATATTGATACTTATATAAATAAAATTAAATTACCTGATGGTGATAGCACCAGAAGTGAACTTTTATTAAGGACCTTGTTAGTGGTTATTCGTAATCGCATCAGTTTTTAATAATAAGTGAAGATTTGATTGCTTTTTTAATGTGTCATATTCAGATCAAACCTCACCAAGACTATTAAATTTAATATTGTTTTTAATATGAGATAAGAAATTTACTTGCTTTAATGCTATGTTGGTGGATCATTAAATGAAGATGTGAATTAAATAAAACTTTGTTTTTACTTTTCTTAATTTTACATTTGCATACCTTTTTTTTTAATAAACCAACAATTTAATTTATCTAATGGAAGAAATACACGCCTCAATATCCAGACAAAACATCGGGGTCAAAATATCCGCGACATAATATCCGCGGACAAAATATCCTCGGACAAAATAACCGCGTCAAAATATCCGCGACATAATATCCACAGACAAATATGTATATAGATACATAAGTACAGTGCTAGCGCCCAGCATTACGGTGTATAAACAATGACCTATGTAAGGGGGCAATGCTGCCTTCTGCAACCCCCCTGCTTGGGTACACTGTAGGACTTGGGGTAGGGGCATGGTTGGGTGTATGCGGATATTTTGACGAAGATATTTAGCCCGCGGATATTTTGTCGCGGATATTTTGGCAAGGACATTTTGTCCGCGGATATGGAGGCGTGTCACCGTTTTTTTAGAGTAAACGCGCAATAATTTAAGTGGGCGAAATTTAGTTTCAAGAGAGCTGCGTTAAGTTTTTTATCGCAACAATGTACGTGAAGTTTTATTAAGAATGTAAGCAAAAAGTGAAGAGACACATCTCAATGACACTGATATTAGTTGCTGGGTGGAGAATTCATGTTGGCAGCATAGAAAGCGAACACAACACTGTGACAGACGGAACTGGTTCTCTGTTCACAGCTAACGCGTGTATTTTATTTTTAGTATTTTTAAATGTGTCCTTTGAGTTTTGAATTCGAACATTTCAATACAAGTATAAATACACATTACCTATGTGATAGCTGACAAGGTCGCAGCTAATTCAAAGTAGGTTATACCAAACGTTTAGGGTGGAATCGGATATAATACTCTTGACTTGCGGAGGTATGTATTAGAAAAACAATTTGTATTTTAAACGATATTTATTTGCTTAAAATAAATCAAACTGCCCTTTGGTACATTAAGGTACATTGGAAAAAAAAAATTTAATAATTGTAAGGTTAAACATCAACCATTGTATTTCTTACGAGGCCATGTTCGAAACTGTCAACTTAGGTTATCTTAAAAAAATATTAATATTTGTTATTAAATTAAAATACCTAGAAGAGAACTTACCTTTCATTGCAAGATACTTTAAACCCACGCCAGATTCCAAAAAAAAAAAATTAAGAGAAATTGAACGAATTATGTTTTTGGGACAAGTTGACAAGAAAATTGGGGTATCTGAATGTGCCCTTGGTGCGAATAGTCCGCACTTCCAATGGTTTTAATTTTGCTTTAGGGAAAGCTTTTGCCAGCTGAATCCATCAGCCTTACATTAATTGTTTTTGAAATTTTTTGTAGAAATCGAAGTTTTGAAACGTAGAATTTTTTAAAAGTTATCTTCATTACAAGATTTTATTTTCGTTTCGTTGTTTTGAATAAGAATCTAAGAAAACAAAAGTTTGTGTCAAGTTTTATATTCCTCTGAACGAAGCTCCTTTGATTTTGATTCTTAATAGAAAAATAATCTGAAAAATCGAGCTATAATTAATGTTAATTTTTTTTTTTATTTCAGCTGCTTTTCCAATTGCCCGCCGTATCGGCCACCCTTACCAAAATCGAACGCCACCAAAGCGAAAAAAGCCACGAACATCATTCACCCGCATTCAAGTTGCCGAATTGGAGAAAAGATTTCACAAACAAAAGTATCTGGCATCTGCGGAACGAGCTGCACTAGCACGAGGTCTAAAAATGACAGATGCCCAAGTGAAAACGTGGTTTCAAAATCGAAGAACCAAATGGAGGTAAGTTTCATTTTCCAATTATTCAAAAATGGTATTAGGTAGTAGTAATGCCCCAAACAAATATAACCCCCCAAAAGTCGTGTCAAAACACTTAAAAAGCTAAGTGGTATTGTGACGAGTATTCGGAACGTGTCTGTATGATACTTTCAAAAATTTCAAAGTTTTTGAAATATAAAAAAATAAAAACATCCTCACAACCACCGCCGTTTCAACTTTCAACGGAACGTTTTACGGTGTAATTCTCTGCCGGTACGTGTTTATAACTTGCTTTTGTGTTTGTTCTCTGCAAAGCAAAGTGGTTAGGGATAAAGATATATGGGAAAGGGCAGGGCCACGGGCCACCCCCTCTGCGGGCGCGGGTGATTCAAAAATATAAAAACATAAAAGTGTAACTTTTTTGTCCTCGGCATTTTAAAATGTCATTAAATATTTATGACAAGATAATGGGAGTAGATTATCGTTATAGGGGTTGAAAACCTCTGAAACTGTTTCCAGTTTTATCTCGGCATAGGTATAGGTATTAAGGTAGGTATAAGGTATTACCATCCTACTTATATATCCACGCTGGCAAAGCAAAGCAAAGCTCGTGCTATTTTGCCAACACACAACAAAAGCGGACGCCATTAGTTTTTTTTTTGTATGTGTATCTTTTCACTCTTTGTAACTTTTGTGAATTTTTGGTAAAGTTTTTAAAAATGTAAGGGTTGGCTAAATAAAAACCTTCATTAAGTATTTATCAACCCTTAAAACTGCACAACATGAAAGTTTAATCGTTAATATACTCGTACTCGTATACTCGTGGACGGATAATAAGCACAGCAATTTAATTCTTCACAAACATGTCAACTTGTGAGTCTTTAAGATACCAAGTCGCTGTTATTATTTATACCTACCAAAAGGGGGAGCTGATGGAAAAAGTTATTTCTGTATAGGCATAATATTTTTCCTCACTATGTCCCATAGTCCCATGATGTAATGTCCATATCCCAAAATGGCGTTTTGACATGCTTGCCTCATTTACTCAATGAGGTTCTCTTTCAACTGACTGAGACTGGTGTAAATGCGGGGGTGGTTGGTGCTCTGAGAACTATAAGAGAGTGAGAGAGAATAATTTAAATATGGCTGCCAAAAAGCGTTATGAATGGCATGGCGGCGGCTAATACACGGATGTCATTTAACTTGATTGCTGATAAGGCAAGTAGAACTATTGAAGGTTCCTACATATTTCGTGTGAACGCAGCAGATTGGAAAAACTAGAAAAGAAATTAAGTTAATAGGTTGCTCATTAGGTAAGCTATAAAAGGAAAAGTTTTTTACATTCTTACACCCTAAGGAACCTTTAGAAGTTTTAAGTACACATGACAAATTAAAATAGTTTGTTTCTTGGCTATATGTTATTCGTGACAGAATGATTGCGTGAGAAATTGTAATTTAATCATTATCTTAACGATATTTAGTTTGGAAGATTTTTAGGACTGTATTTATTTTTTATAGTTTTTCTTAGCGTAATGACAGGAAAACATTTTTTTTTATTTTGTGGATTGTATTGTGTTTTTTATATATTTCTTGAACATACATTGCACAATTGCACTTAATTCTTATCAAGTATCATTATTTTAACGATTGATATGCAGGGAAAATGAAGACGGAGAAAAATGGGTTCCACTTCAACAAAATTTAGGACCGACAATGATCAATCCTTATAGACAACAATCTCAAGTCAACCGATTTCAAACAAATTATCTCAGACCACTGCATTTTCGCGTATCAGAAGTTTTACCGCCTGTTACTTTTAACGATCCGTTACTTAAGGGATATCATAATCAATAGCAAAATACATGCCGTACGATTACACCTTTTTGGCACTATTTCGGTTCGTTCAAAGCTTGCGTTGTTTAAAAAAAATATTTGTGCATTATGTTTTTTTTTAATAGACATATTTCTAACAACTTTGAACACAATTTTTTCAAAATATAATTTTAAATAAGTTGCGATTTTAATAAAATACCAGAATTTCGATAAACATCTTTTGTAAGAGAAATACTTCCTAAATCTTCAAATTGGAAATTTTTTATAAATAATTCGTTGTGAGGAAAAAATATGAAATTCTGGGAACGCCCGGGAAAATATTGTTTAAATTTTAAGTTTTTTTGTTGTAACGTTTTTTTTTAAACTAAATTTTCATAATAGTTCTTCTGTACCTACATATACTAAACGGCTGTATCTACCACGTGTAATGCAATATGTTTTCTGTATTGGAGATGGGTTCTCTGATATTTTAGATTCAAAATTGGAAGCCCGGTTATATTTTTAGATTTTTGTGCGCGTTTGAAAGGGCAGCTTAAAAGTTTGGATCCACATTCGAACGCCGTAGATGGCGCTGCGAGCATATTCCAGGATTTGTTTGTTCTTGTTTTTGATGCAGACCAATATCTAGTGACAGTTGTGCTGTGCTTTTACATTACATTTTTAAAAGAGCAGCAATGGTTTTGAATCTGAGAGAGCATTTGGAAAGTAGTTTTTTCTACAAAAGAAATAAGGAGTATGGGCAGTTTTGGGCGCTCGCGGCCATTGACAAAATATGAATCAAATTAAAGTTTAGTTATTAAGGAACAAGTTTTTCCATGCACATAACAATGTATTTTATTTAGAAAAAAAGATATTTAAATGATTATATCAAGTTTCATTGTATGGAATCAATAGGCGCGAGCAAGTTTCTCCCACTCTTCAATAAACATATTTACCTTGACTTTGTTTATACTATGATACAAATTATGCAAATGCAGAATACTTAGTGAAATTGTATGAAGAATTCAAAAATAAAAATGCATTTTATAAGTTTTAGAATTACACTACAGTCATAAAACTTCTAGAAAGTAATAGTAGAACTAATTCAAACAAATAAAAAACAATATCATTCTTGGCCGCCAACGTCCACGATCCATACAAAATTGTCCATTCTTCTTTTATGAAAAAAAGCTGCATGCAAAACTTATTGCCATTGGTCTTAGATTAAGGAACAAAGGTAGACCCAATAAAACAAAAAGGTTTCGTATCTTATTGGCTAGACACAGCTCCATTTGTACAAACAGGATCACGAGTCGTTAGTTCTCTCGAATACAACAATTGCGTTTTTGCTTAGCATCAATCGAAACTCCATAATAATGTCTGTGGTGAAAATAAATCTATTTTAATATATTAATCATAGAAAATAAGTGTTACCTAAATTTCAATTGCTGTACCAAAAGCTGTAAAATATGTACTGATAATCATTAATTATTACTAAATCATAGATCAGGATTGATTTGGTGAATTTTTTGTAAAAAATCTCTATGATTTTCCATATAGGCCTTTATGAGATAGGAAAACGAAAACATGACTTTCTCTCTTAGTTCTTGGATTGCAAAAAAAATTGATATCCCATTTCATGCTAATAACAAAATTTTATAAAAAATTAAGTGATACATACTTCAAACCTTTATTCACTATATAGTTAACAAATAAATAAATTACAAAAGTTTCCTCCTTTTAATATTTCAATTGCCTAAATGAAATCAAAACTTAAAAGGAAGAATTCATAAGACCACACGAACCCTAAAAACCCCCACATCTGCGAGTTCAAATTTTCAAAATTAATTTCTTTTCCCCAAATTAACCCTTTGCAAAAATGATAAACTACCTTTCCATATGCAATTACTCATAAAAACTTTACAGACCCCTCATTTGTATAGACGCAAGTTTATATTTATATACTTAAGATACCATATTCATAGCTAAAGGCTTACCCAAGATGTTAAAAACTAAACAAAAGCAATTAATCAAAGTGTATTGGGTAATGCCACAACATTTTACAACGTCCTAATCAATTAGCCCGAAGATTTATTTTGTTCTCCTTGGAACATTATTTTGGATGGACAAAAGCCTAAGAAACTTTTGTGTTTCAAAGTATCTAGTATCTTTCCACCGACCGACCGTAACCAACTTCAAATAAAAGATAACAGCTTAATTCAAAATTTAGTTGTAAATTCATTCAAACGAGGGCGGAGTTGGTTTTCATTTCATTATCTCTCAGCAAAAACTCTCGACACTGGAAAAATAATTTATTAACTTTTCAGCACAAAATTGATAAACGTTTCATTTTTACATATATCTTTGTATAAACCTACATACGTGTAGATAAATTTTAACGAAGCGAACGAAGGTGCGAATTAAAATGGAATAAATTATAACACGTGTTAAATGGAGTGAGTACAGCTCCCTGTTTAGTGTTTAGGCTGCTGATGTTGGATTGTGGTTGTAATTTATTGGCCTCGAAAAAAGTGAAACGGCCTAACATCTTAATAGGAGGGTAACATGAGAATCAATAAATGTTGTAGAATGGACGATATTTATATTTATCGACAACAATAATCTTAAATAGATGCTTTTGTATTTCAACAAAATTAAAAGTTTCGTCTTGGTTAATTTATTATAGAAATACATTAAAACCAGTTCATACCTTTTTTGGAAGGAGTCATGGTATCATGGCAATCTGTACCGATTTCGAAACAAAATTCATAGAACCATTTAATTGAGACGACTTATAATTTATATTTAAAACACAATTTTGTACGGGGTCTGGCATTAATTGTCAGTTCAATCCGAGCTAGACGCCAAGATATTTATTCGTATCGAAATCGATAGATTACATTGACGCTCTTTAAATATATTGATTGGGTTATTTAAATGTTTGTTTGGATCTTTTGAGTGCTAGGTTAACTAATAATAGCTTTCGCTCTTGTGGAAGTGGAATTATTGTATTTCATTAATAAAAGATTAACTTTGAACAGCATGGCATTCGAATAGAATTAAAAAGAAGAAATTCCATTTCAAAATCAGTACTTTTTATTTTGTGAAGTGTTATAAAGACGTTGTCATTACTTTAATGGCTATATCCGTGCCAATCATTGTCATTTGAATACAAATTTTCTTTGAGTCGGATTTTTCACTTTCACTTGCTCATCCTGATAAAGGCATTAAGGATGAAATACTGCAGAGTGATATAATAGCGTCTTATTGTTTTGACTGGTATTGCAACCACATATTTATAAATCCAAATTGAAAGCTGTCGATTTTATTTTAAAACTCATTTCGAAACTACTTACAAATCATTCCAGTGACCCCGTCAAAATTGGTAAGATCTAGATAAAATATTTTTCAAATCAGATAAGTATAGAGATCTGGCAAACAAAAACAAAGAGTAAAAACCAGCTGATATACCTAAAGATTTTTCTAAATATTTCACAAAAGTGCAACACCCTTACACTTCTTCAGAATAGCCATCAATACGTATAAGAAGAAACGCCAAACATTCTAGTTTCATGAACAAATCAAAAAAAAAGTGTGTGGTCCAATTTTCAGTGTTCAATTTCCCGCATAGATTTAACTGAATTTGAACAATGGCCTGTGTTGGCCTTTAAGGCATCAATTTTTTTATATTTCCATATTTTTATTTATATGTAGTACTTCCGGAAATCCCACAAGCGGGTTCAAATATCTCACTGTGAGAGATTACCTTACTCTCTAATCATTCTTGCAAAATCAATGAATGTAAATCGTGACGTCCTTTGTGTGGCACGCATGAGCCTTGTCGCTTAAGATGATTTCTTGGGTCGATTTGGTTTCCTCTTGCATAATGCTCCGAGGCACATTCAGCGCACAAACCGCGTTGTCTATGGGCGTGAACTTCCAAATATTGAGGTCTCTTATATCTTGTAAGGGTGTAAGTCCAAGTCCCAAGGCAAAATTTACCAAGTTTAAGTCTGCGAAATGCTGATTTCTTGTGCACGGCAATATTTTGATTTCATTGCAAGATAAAAGATGGGGAACATAATGTTGTTTCCAGCTTGTAACGTGTGTTTTTTTTTAGAGGTATTGAACTTTAAGTTGGCAACACTATTTTAACTGGCGGCCATTTTGTCAGCTGTCAAGTAACTTATTTTTAGTTTGTTTTTGCATTTGACGTCTGAACAACGCTTCCAAATTGTGCATATATGACTCGAAACGAAATTGCATAAAATATAAAACGATAATTAATTTGAATTTTTTAAATATTTTCTCGAAACAAATAAATAAATGAATTCTTTGAATTAAGTTAGTTTTAAGCCAAAAGGCAATAGAATAAATGGTTATGGCATAATTTAGAGCGCCCGCATAGGTTTTTGGTCTAGCTGTTAATTTAGATTAAGAGATGAATTAAATAAAAACTGAATTTGAAAAAACAAACGAAATTGCTGTTGATCGCGATTTTCACAAGAAAATTTTGTTTAGCGATGAAGCTCAGTTTTGGTTAAATGGCTACGTCAATAAGCAAAACTGCAGTATTTGGAGTGATGATAGACATCAAGTGTATGTATAACTGTTAGGTGTGCTTTATGGGTTGGTGGAATAATTGCTCTGTACTTCTTTAAAAACGATACTGACCAGAACGTTACAGTCAATGGTGACCGCTATACAGCCATGATTACTGACTTTTTCGTTCATCAGTTGAACAACTATGATGTTTGATGTGCAGGAGCTGTGGTTTCAACAAGACGGCGCAACCACAGACCATATACAGACCGCCAACTCGTACTCCTCTTGCCTGAAACACCCTCGAAATATTTTTTTCAGTCTGTGAATACGTGTACATCTCTCTCTGTGCATTTTGTAATGGCAACTATACCTGCGTATGCCATTTATTTTTTAGGTGTGTTTGCTAAATGGGTTTTAAAGCAAGGAAGAGCGTCACACTCTCAAAATAAATGGCATATCAGCTGATTTTTAGCTTGGTGGCAAAAAGAGAGACCATATGGTAAGTTGGCGGTCTGTATCTTCTTGGTCCGTGGGCGCAACATGTCACACAGCTGTTGTCACAATTGATTTGTTGAAGGAAAACTTCGGTGAGCGCATAATTTCGCGTTTTGGTCCTGTGAATTGGCCTCCAAGACCGTGCTATTTAACGCCGCTTGAACATTTTCTGTGGGGATATGTGATGTCGTAAGTATACTAAGCCGATAAGGCCGAAACGATTGACCATTTGGAGGACAACATTTGCCGCGTTATTGCCGTTATACGGCCCGGGCACAAATGTTGGAAAAAGGCATCGAAAATTGGAGCTCCAGATTAGACTATGTCCGAGCCAGCCGTGGCGGTCATGTGACAGAAATCATATTTAAATTAAAATTATAGTTAAAATTATAAAAAAAAAAATTAAAATTTATTTCTAACTAGCTTTTGCCCGCTACTTCGTACGCGTGGATTTTGGAATGAAGTAGGTATCTCAGTATATTTTTGTTTTTGCACAACCGGTTCGAAATGGGGGTATGCGTGGTATGAAAGCTACATTCTTTACCAGCTCTACAGCCGTAAGATTTTTGGCTTCTGTAAAATATTATTTCGAAGTATCATAACGGTTTAAATTGCAAAGTTGGAGGGTTAAGTTCTGAAGCAATATACCTAATTGGAATTTCCACTTTCAAAACGATGCTACGCGCCGATACTGCTATTTATGGCAGCTCCGCTTCATCAGTTTTGGGCGTAAGTATTGCTTGTTCACCGTTCTTTATGGTTACATTATTTTTCGATTTCTACTTTCGCTGAATGAGACATCTATATGGTGGTAAACAGCACCGTCTATTATGTTTTTGATGTAACTTCTATTCAGAACGACTAACTTATTTCTATTCATGTATATGTAGGTAAATGTGGCGCTATTTTTATTATTTCCAGCGTCAATGTGTAAGTGAAACGCTAACTTATTTAAAATCTTTTAATTTCGCGTTAAGTTCATTGAATAACGTTCGATTTCAGCAATATTAAAAAACAACCAGAATTATATATTGTCCTGCTATAAAATGTAGCCTATATTTTAAGTAAGCGTACTACCAATAAATCTGCGAAAATCGCATTCAATTCCATGTAGTAGTTTTTGCGTGTTGCGTGTACAAACATACAGACAGACAGACAGACAGACAGACAGACAAAAATTCTAAAAACGGTTGTTTTGGCTTATGTGGGTCTAATAGAGACTCCCCATATTAGTTTTGCATCTATATCTTCAATGTACAGACACCGACCCTTTACAATTTTATTATATGTATATACATAGATATAGTAAATTTCATGTCAATTCAAAAAAATCATTTTTGTTTTATTCCATTTCAAATTTCTTAATCTTTAAAAACACGTTTAACTTGCTCCAAGTATACAAAATGGGAACATCAAATTTACAAAATTTTGCTATGATATACCTATTTAGGTATTTATAATTAATATAACTTTTAATTGCAATGCCATGCAATTATATTTATTAAGGTTTGTAAGTAAAATGCAAAAAGTTTAAAGAGATATTTGCCCTCACATCAGAACAAATGTCTGCGTTGAACTTTTTTATATTTATTATAGTATATATATTATGTAAAAGTCTACCTCAAATAAATTGCTCTCCCTGTAGGTACTTATTCCCACAGGATCCAATATCAATTTAAATTAACCTTCTTTCCAAAGTCAATTTTTTTTAAATTTCTAATCCCAAAAGAAAATCTTGAATTTTTAAATAAATTTACTAAACTTTAAATCTTATGGTGTTGTCGTGAGATAAAACAGAAAATCCTCCTTGAGATTTATTATTACCGCAAAATTTCTTAAACGGAACACTTTCATAATAATGGGAATGACCATACTCTTCCTTGGCAAAATTTTAATGTCTTAAGTGGTAATTACCGCACCCTCGTTTAATAGGGGTAAGATTTTAATTACAATTTGTTTGTGTTGCAAAAGCAAAAGGTTTCTGTCTCGTCCTTTGTTCAGCAAATTTTTGTTGGGACAATTTATGTGGGCTTTTAATATTTTAATATCTGATTATTATTATTATTATTTTGTGTGTGGGGGTCGGGGAGAGGTTTTATCTTCTACGGTTTGTGAATATACATATTTAAGTATAACCAGAGTGGAATGTGTTTTTCTTTTTATCGACCCGTTTTGGTATTTGCGCGTACATCACTTAATCCAATTACTTCCGTCTGTTGTTGTTTCATTCTCGTTCCGGATATAAAAGTCGAATGAGAAAAGAATGGAGATGAAGTAAAAAAAAAAAAAAATGAGAAGACAAAAAAAAAACAATGGCAGAACCACATACTTCCGTGCTGTTTCATCAACCCCACCCATAAAATAAACCATGCTCCAGCAATCAAGTTTGTAAAGGATAACAGATAGACAGGTGAATGGCAACGTTTTGTGGTAAAGACGTGCAACGTTTACAAGAGTATAATATTGTATCTTTATCTATATCTGTACCAAATGATGTTAGTTGATGATTCTTTTATTTTCTTATACGATTCTCGTTTTTGCTTTTAAGTTAGATTACCCGACCCAGTACATCCCCGTTACCCGTAAGTACAATTTGACGAATAGCATGTGATGGAACAAATTAATTAGGTTTACGTTCTCATTTTGCTGTATACTCGGGGAGGAAAAAATGTGTTTTATTGCTTCACGGATTCCATACTTCCATAGTAATTAATTATTAAGATACTCTTGTAAGTTGGACTTAAACAACATGACAGATTGAATGTGACTGTGCTAGATGTGAGTTAGTAGACATAAATTATTCAGCTTTCCAATCGTGATCTTATCGATCTGTCAATAATCGTTAATGCAGGTCAGCTTTTGATTTGTTGGAATTAATATGTGAACTAAAAATCAATATTAAATTATTATGGTTTTTAATTTGTATGGTTTATGGTTTTATTTTTGTAATTATTCAAGTTGATATTGGTGTTGCAATTAATTCAACCAATTTTTTTTAATTATAATTTATCTTAAGCCCATTAACTCCCAAAAGTGTATGAAGTTGGCGTCAAAAATACATTGTAAGTTATAATTTATTAAACACAATATTTCTTTCTACTCTTCGCTCGATATACATACATTGAATGATATGATATGTGGTTTTTAAGAAGAAATAAAACCCATATAAATTATTGTTATGACCAAGAATTTTTATAAAGATAAGGATTTTCCGATATTTTTTAAAAAGATTTCGGGCAAGTGGCCACCGCGGCTGCCTCAAACTAATTCCTGGGCGATTACGTCGATATTTGACGCAGCGCGCAATGCGTCGCCTGAACTGAACCATTACTTTGGTAATAAATTTGAACGATTTGCAAACGTTGTTCAGGAGTAAGTGTATTCATTATCAAATGGCAAATCAAACTGAGCATAAATCAAGTGACAGCTGTCAAAAAGACCAACTCCGAAAAAAGTATTGCCAGATTGAAAACCACACGTCTAAAAAAACACTCTTTATGTATTTGAGTTAAATAAAACAAGTGTTTTTGAGTTTTTCAGTTTTAAATTAATTTATACTATTACATACAAGCATACATTAAAAGTCCGTCAATTAAAGATTATTCTCCATACACCTAAAAAAAATTTCAGTTTTAAAACATTCAGTCTTTTCCGATAAATGCACTTACATTTCATTAATATGTAATTATTAGATCAGTTCTTAGAAGAAGTCTTTATCACCCATATAAATTCTTATGTTTCAGTTTTGATAATGAAATTGTCACATAGTTTTGTGTTGATTGCACAGGGTAGCCATTTAGTACTACTAATCTCTTTTCTGTTCAAGTTTTTGAACATTCTCAGTGCGCTCTTTTTACCGACAACTTAAAGATATTTTTAGGCATTACAACAAGAGACTCTTGTCTTGTCTGAAGAACCCATCAACTAAACACAATAATGCAATATTAAATGCTTGCACGCTTGAGGTGCTTTTAAATAGCAAGCGGTGTCATGTTTTGGGATTCCTTCGCCAACAAACTTTCGTAATACCTAGCAGATATTGGAGAATAGAGGTTACCTTCTGCAAAAACCAAGTTCGTTTGTAAGAGATGTATTGACTTATCACATTAAGAGCCATTTGAACAATAGTTGTTAAGCCTTGGATACATTCTGAAATGTATTTACATTAATTTCTGTTTACAAAATCATATATTATAGTTGGTTCAAGAGCTAACGCACCGATTTCTGAACGGACCGACAGTTATCATAGCTATAGCTGGTATTTACTTTGTTGCTATAATTTCTTAATTTTCGGTGAATCGTTTTTAATGGCTCCTTTTACGTTTATGAGGTAGCTGAACATCATGTTTATGTTCTGGAGTTCCCCAATAACATTTTTCATCGACAAAAAAAAATAAAAAAAGCACCAAAAAATTTCGATTTTTATTTTAACCTGATTGCTTGAAAAATATTAATTCTCAGGGCCATTTTCGCGAAACAATAACTTGTACAATAAAATGAATTTCTTTTTCTGACACAGTTTCACTACAATAGCTTTGATAGCTATGAAACAGTATTTTGTTGAATCACCAGCAGTTTATTTAATCTCAAATTGTTCAAGATACAAAAATTTAAATTCAAATTAATATTTTCGCTATAAAATTAATTTTAAACTTATTTTACACGTCTTTTAAATATAATTTTTATTTTGTTTGTTTCTCTGAATACATTAGGAGCATTACCTACCATTTGCACAATGAAAACATTTCCAAGGACGTAGTCTATATGAAGGTCTCGATTCCGAAATAACTTATTTTGAGTCCTTTACTGCAACAATTATTATTATTTCTCGACCACAAAATCATTATTATACTTTCATCATGGGATAGCAGTTAACTTATACGGCTGCCACAATTCGTTGCACAAATTCTGGAAAATTCGTGTACTTTTGTTGTCTGCTTCAGCCGCCCCATTTAATAACGTACAAGTGTTCAAGACAATATACATACATATGTACATATAGAAATACGAAAAACTACCGACGTCTGCTCCATTTAGCATAACAAGGTAGCCATTATGCTATTGTGTTTGCGTGTGCGCAACCTTTATACTATCTCTTAGAACTTAGATGAATAATATGTAAAATGTTCGTTTGATATCAAAATAATGTAAGGGATTGGGATACAAAATATGTAACAAATTCACCGACGCGACTCACGTCACCGGCCGCAACAGCCAGCCGTCGGAAATTTTGTGTCGCCATTGTGATAAAACAAAATATGCCTCGGACATTGTTATTTTAGTTTAATTATACCTACCTTTAATTTTGTTTTATAGACCCGTAGTTCAATTAGGAAAGTCATCAAAATGAGTGGACAAATGTATAGGATGACAGAGACATACTCCAATCACTAGTCACCGTGCAGACACGCAATGATAAATATAATTACAAGCGTTCTGCGATGGCTGCTTCTATAATAATCATCAGCCAAGCAATTACACGACAAGCTTACCAAGCTATATGACTTAGTTATACACCTTTCCTGTATAATTGCCTCTGAATTAGAGAGGGGAAAAAATATTAATAAAACCATCGAGAGTTAGTCATGATTTCGTGAGTTGAGTTCCTATATCTCAGATGCAATTAGCAAATTATTCACACTTGCTGATCGCTTAGCTTAAGATAGTATTTTAATGCTTATATTGATAAAACGGGAACTGAATATGAAAATTAAATGCAATTTGTAAATTTTAATTTCTGATGATATTGTAGACTTTGTTGTTTTGATTAGTTGACTAAGCATTGGAGTGATAATAAAACTTGTTGCATGATGTGTGTCTTAAAAAAATTAAATTTAGTTTCTTCATGTGCCGTATCATGAAGAAACTAAATTTATTTTTTTCATTTAATAGCAATTAGCTCGATGATAAACTATAAAATGATAACAAATGCTTAGAATTCTAGAAATATGTACATTGTACACCTTAGACAAAATTTTCCAAAAAAAATTCTTTTTAGTTATATGTATGTATATAAACGAAAGTTGGATTTCGAAATTTGTAATGGTTCAAAAGTGACCATTTTGGGAAATGTATACAATAAAAGAAAATTTACCGATTTATTTTAATTAATTTTACCCAAATAAATGTTTATTTTAAAAAAAATGGCATTTTTTGTGAACTAGCTTTTACCCGCGGCTTCGATCGTTTCAAATACGTCAAACAAAATGACAGCGAGCGCACGTCAAATTATTACTTTTAGAGGAAAATATTTGATACCTTGCGTTACATTATTGAAATTTTCGTAGTGATCCTTTATTGAAATTCAAAAAAAAATGTATTGCCTATGTAAGGGGCCAGTTATAGCGATACGGAAAACCAAACCGAAAAAAATTTCAAATGGAAAATTTAGTAGGCTACGGAACGATTTAGAACACAAATGTTACACTGATTGATGGCAACCAACTCAGAAAATTTATTTTGCAAATAAAAATATGAATTGAACTTGTACTTTTTGTTAAAAATGTAGTTTTTTATTTTTCTTTTATACGTATAACAGAAAAATAAATAAATACATTTTAAACAAAAAGTTCGAGTTCAATTAAATTTTTATTCGCAAAATAAACTCTCTGAGTTGGTTGCCATCAATCAGTGTAACATTTGTGTTCTAAATCGAACCATAACATACTAAATTTTCCATTTGAAATTTTTTTCGGTTTGGTTTTCCGTATCGCTATAACTGGCCCCTTACTCACAGATAATGTAGCTTTCTATAAGTGAAGGAATTTTTCAGTGGCTTCGGCGTGATTGACTTACAAACACACACCCTTACTTTCACATTTATAATATTATTATGATGATGAATGAAGAAAGTTATCTCGAAGCAATTTTATACATTTTGTAGTACCTTTAGTTATAGTGGTTAGTGTGTTAGGCTGCCACCCTGAAGGTTCTGGGTTCGATCCTTGACTGCACCAATTTTTTTTCAGGAGCATACTGCCTCTTGCGAGGAAGTGACAAATTCCGTTCGGGTTCGCCGGTAAATTGTAGGTCTCCAAGATTCCTGCAGAATATCAACGCATACAAGAATTACTGAGAACCCATTTCACGGAGCCGTTTTGCCAAAAAATTGTATTTTTTTTTTTCAATTTGATATCAATGCACATACCTAGGGGTGATTCGCTATAAGACAAAAAAAAAGTTTGAGTAACAATGCTCACGGATTTAAAACATCACAAGCACTGATTGATGCCACCTCAAGACAAAAGTACTTTAATACTTACCTTAACTCACTAAATTTCCTTTATTTTATTTTTTCAATATAAATAAAATTTTGCTGCTTGTTTTATTAGTTCATGGATTATTCACTCCAGCGAAAGCACGCGGTATAGTTGAATAGATTGCCAAATTCACAGTTTACTGAGTATTTCCGTTGGGATTTAAGGCTTTCAAACAAAGATTGTGTGCAACTCAATTGCAATTACTTGCAAACTTTTAAAATTCTTTCACGAGGGACGTTTAAAACCTCCCGATGATGAAAAAATTTTGTTGACATTCAAGCGATGATAGAGAAGTCGAAAAAAGTGGGTCCGAAGCCCTATTTTGAACGAAATAATAAAAATTCTTAAATTTGTCAAAAAAAGTTTTTTTGAGTTTTTTAAAAAAGTTTTAATTTTTTTTTATTTTTTGTTTTTTTCCAATAACGGTTTAATCAATGTTTTTTTTTTTAATTTTATTTTTCTGATAAAAACTACAAATTTCTAGAAGTTGACATACTATGTTTTCGAAAAGTTTTTCAAAAAAAAACTGGTCGAACGATTTTGAAAAAAAAATTCCTTAAATTTTAGAAAAGCAAAAGAAATCTGATGGCTTACTTCATTTTCTCCAAAAAACGTTTAAACTATTGATTTTTAAGTGATTAATAAAATTTCATATGATTTTTTCAATGCTTTTTTCCGAAAATCTCAAGCCCCAAAACCATTTTAACACATTATAGCAAGTTCGTACGACCCAGTCGTGCACTTTATTTATTTTGTTTTTGAACTTCGACCATTCGGACATTCGGACTTCAAATCAAGTTTGGAGTTTTGGGATACGCTTTTCGACGATCTACTATATTTACACAATACAATACAAAAAAAAAACTGAATTTTTTGTTGTTTTATAAAGTCTAATACATTCAAAGATGCGGTTTTCTGTTTTTAACTAAAAAATTAATAGGAGCGTTTAGTTTCGAAAATCAAAGTTGTGCCTACTTTTAACGTACCTACAGCCTTCAAATTCTCAGTTTGAAAATTAAATTTTAGATCTGTTCTTAAAAACAATAATAATAACTTAAAAAAAAAAACATCTAAGACAGTTTTGTTTGAAAAAAAAGAACAAATATCTGGATTTACAAAAAGTTATATATATTTTAAGTGTTTATTACCATAGTTACCATTTGTTTAATATTTTTTAAATTAGTTAAGTCTTTTTCCAGAAAATTGAATTCTCCCCGTTCAAACGGTGGGGTATAGCTCCCCTCTCATAAGATTTTTTTTTTCTTGCCTAGACCCAACCTACACGCTCAAACTTTTGCCTGTGTTTCGTTTGGGACAGTGATTTTCCCGAATCCGACAAAAGTATTTTCTCAAACACCCAGTCCATAGTCGTCAATTCATTGTATTATTGATTAAAATTAATTTTTTAATAATTGGTCTTTACTTTGTAACAATGTTTTTATTTCCACGGTTAAAACTTTCATAAATGTGATTAAAAAAACCACATTTAATTTCTTTTTAATTCAACCATATCCACTTTATCTTACCACCATGTGTATACCTATACCTCTTTTTTATTAAAACCGACAATGTATTTAATAATAACTTATGATGACTATTGTTGGATACATTGTTGTCCACATAAATTATTTATTATCGATTATTAAACAAACAAAAAAGTCCCTATCTCATCTCTGATATCTGTTAAATGATTTCCCATTTAAATCCAATCAACGAAACTAAATGCGAAATTAATTTCCTCAAAATGATGATATGGGGTATTTTAGTTAAATTACATTTTCATCGTCTAATTTTACCAACACAATGAATTATTAATCAAACTGACGAGTATCAATTACGTGTGTACGAGGTGACTATATGCACAGCCATTATTATACGAATAAGAAAACCAACTTTCCCTATATTCAGATCCCTGAATATATGTATTTATGTTGGAAGGTATGTCGGCAGCCATTCAAATGTGGAGGGTAATGAAAGGGGAGAATCGTCAATGTAGTCCTTTATTACCGAACCTAGCTATGTCCTTCTCTTTCTCCAAAAAAAAATTCCTTCCTTGCTTCCAACACCACCGCAAGCAAGTTGCTATATTATTTCAAAAGAATTTTATGGGAGGTCTCACGATTGCACAGCGACTGCGCCTTTAATAAGCGGGTGGAACGCAAACTATATACCCGTATATTGTGGATCGATTATATTCTAAAGGGGATGATATGGGGTGAAAGTATCCTTGCTGCAGGATACTTTCATCGCTTCCCATCATCATGCTAAATTGTCAAGGGGATAGGGAGGCGCTATAAACCTATATCATCACCACAATATACCGTTTAGTGGATGACATGGTTGATGATAGCTTGATCCACAAACTCACACATGCTCAGACGTCCTTTGGGTGTTTTGTTGAAATTTTGATTTATTAATAATTACTGATTTTAGTAATTAGATGTTGTCATATCCATATAACTACTATTTGCTAATGGATACGAGCATGAATTTGATATTAGTTTCAATGTTAACTATTCTGATATGGCTGACTTGTTTTATTCGGGGCAATTAATATCGATTTTTTAGTCGATTATATAGTTTTAATTATATATTTGGACAAAAATACAACAAATTGAATAATTCTCCTTCCTTTTTTTAATTTCAGACGTCAAACTGCAGAAGAAAGAGAGGCAGAACGGCAGGCAGCAAATCGCTTGATGATGTCATTACAAGCGGAAGCCATTAGCAAAGGATTTGCACCACCTGCAGCTCCAATTCAATCACACCCCTCACAAACAGTTAATGGAGCGCCACTGGCTGCCCTGCATGGACTTCAACCATGGGCTGAACAACATCCTGCAGGATGCTAGTGGTATTGAAGGTGTTCCCTTAAAAAAAAAAATGTAAACTAAACAAAAAACAAAGCAAAATCAACACACCCTATTTTGTGATATGGAAAATTTAATATATTCCGCTGTTTGTAAATATTTATTAACTATGTATCGATATAACAATTATAAAAAAAATAGATGTATAGAAGTGGAGATGTAAGAATTAAAATTAACAATTTTTAAAATTTGTAGTAAAATATCTTAAATTAAGCAAAAAACAAAACACTTACATTAATGCTTATATCGGCTTATGTTTAAACTACTTATACATAAAGGTACATTCGTCTTGTGTAAATACAATAAAAACATAAAAATACATCAGCTATATTTTAAAATGAAATCTCAAACAATCATACAACAAATGAAAATATTATATAGTCCTAGGAAAGGTTAAAATATAATATTAAAGCTTATAATTAAGCTTTTATAATAATAAGAAAATGTAGATTAAAAATTGAAAAAATGTATAAATTAAAAATAATTTTTTAAATGTGATTTAGTTCTTTTTATTAAATTTGTATGTGTTTTTAATGTTGTTTTTATTATGAATATGAAATAATTTAAGAATAAATATAAATTTGTAATGATTTCTTTTATGATAGTGAATAGATTAATTAAATTCATATATAAAACATATTGATAAGCAATCTTAAGAAAATAATTGAATAAAACCAAAATATTCAATTTATTTCAAGTGTGTTTTATTTGTTTGTGTATTTTTATTTTTATCAATGGCCAACAGAGATGGAATGGACTAAGATGACAGTTGATAGATCATTTATCGAAATCGCAAATTTTGTCCTATACAAAATGATACTCCAGTTGACCACAACTTTTTTGGGATGAATAGTTAAAAGTGACGATACAGTTAAAGTTAAAAGTGCACCTCACCTCATTGATACTCTTATTCTACACCGAAAACAGGGAAATAAATGAAGACAATAATATTCTGTTCTTGTTAGATATCTTAGAAAAAATTTTAGGAAAAAATCAAACATTCTGGAACTGGCCAACTAATGGAAAAGTAAATTTATAAAAGAATCATTTATGTATGTCTTGCGATCGTTCGATCTACCAATCGGATCAAGGTCAGCACATACTTCACCTATTCTTCAATTAGCTCAAACATTAAACCCTGTTGTTGGAGGTGCATACCAAACAAATGTTGGAGCTCTTTGCGCTGCACCAGAGGTTCAAAGTATTGTAGCTGATTCTAAAGCTATTACAAAACTGCAGTCAGCTATCTGTCCAATGATGATTAAATTTGATCCCGTGGAATTAACAAAATAATAATTTTTCTAAAAGTTGCTGGGGTGAGGTGCTGCACAGTTCATTAGTCTATAAAGTAGAATTGCAATTTTCAATTCAAGAACTCAAATTTTTTTTGCGATCCCCTTTTTATAGAGCAAAAAAGGTAGGTAGGAGTACCTACACGATCTGCTTGAAGGTATAGTTGATAATCAAAATCGAGTACCAAAAAATCGACGGTCAACTATCATAGCTGATTCCACCCCAGGCATACATTATCTACAGCACGGACCAATAAGATGCAGACCGCCAACTCACTGTATGGTTTCTCTTTTTGCCTACAAGCTAAAAATCAGCTGATATGCCATTTATTTTGAGAGTGTGACGCTCTCCCTTGCTTTTAAACCCCATTTAGCAAACACACCTACAAAATAAATAGCATACGCAGGTATAGTTGTCATTACAAAATGCACAGAGAGAGATGTACACGTATTCACAGACAGGAAAAAATATTTCGAGGGTGTTTCAGGCAAGAGGAGTACGAGCTGGCGGTCTGTATATTGGTCCGTAATCTACAGCACTTAAATATACCGAGAACTAGACAGACAAATAAAACTGATTAACGCAATCCATAGACGTGTTGATCTTGATCGGCTAAAAATGTTTCCCTGTATTTATGCCAGACGGTTTGTGATAATTTTGCTAAAAGTTTTAATAACTTCAGTAATAGGAGTACCTACTTACGATCTGCTTGGTTGTCAACAGACAGCTTTGAGTTTTTTGAAGAATCGATTTTTAGGTTTTATGATTTTGTCAAGACGGTAATTTTGTAAGCAATAAATAAACAACCATTATTTAGATAGCGAAAAACACTATTGT
Source organism: Platycheirus albimanus (assembly GCA_916050605.2). Lineage (NCBI taxonomy): Eukaryota > Metazoa > Arthropoda > Insecta > Diptera > Syrphidae > Platycheirus > Platycheirus albimanus. The sequence goes on along the minus strand of OU696696.1, from coordinate 12,667,206 downwards.
AAACTTAGATCAATTTTAGTAGATAAGAATGTATACGAAACAAAGGGGAAAGGGCTATTTACATAGCAAAACGGGGGTCTTAAAGCACACAAACGATCGTTTTGTAAATAATGAATTTAAGACCATCCGAAAAAAAGAATAGAATTTTGCATTCATCGATCGGTCTCTTCAAAACGATTCCAAATTAATTCGACAAAGTGACACTTAAACAGACAAGCATATACCTTTAAATATGATTTGGCCTGCGAGAGATAAAATATGAATTTATATCAATAGTAATTTCTACTTGCAATGGTAGCTACTATAAGGTAAGTTATGGATCATGGGTCATGGTGCAAAAAAAAAGTTGAGATAACAATCAAAGTCAAAAAAGTGGGTGCGAACATCCTATCCGTCTGTCTGTTTGGTTTTTTTTTTTCGTTGAAGATTATGAAATACTTAGAAAACAATTATTTCCAAAAAAAAATTAGTAGAAATAAAATAAAGTTTTTCTTTTTTTACATCGAACACATACAACAACAAATTTCAATATATTTAGGCGATGTTTATCTCACAAAATCCCACCGAAGGCGTCCATTTGAAGCTGGGGAAATATTGAAAACTTAATTTTAACGAGGGTGTGTTCAGAGTTAAAAAGAAAAAAAAAATTACACTCCCAACCATTCCTGTGTGTGCGTTGATATTCTGCAGGAATTGAAGGGACTTACAATTTACCGCAGAATCTTGGAGGGTTTGTCACTTCCTCGCAAGAGGCAGTACCCCGAAAAAGATCTTAGGTGGAAACAGGGATCGAACCCAGAACCTTCGGCGTGACATTCAGACACACTAACCACTACGCCACGTGGTACTAAGTGTTCAGAGTATTGGCAGCATGAATTTCAGAGCCGGGTTTATGTGTACCTACCTTCACTCTCAAGTATTAATTTTTTTGATATTTTATTTTTAAAGTGGAACTTTTTTCCCATCGCCTCAAATTTGTTCGTTCATCTGTCGCATGTCGCAATATGGCGGCTCCGATCAGTTGACCGTGTAGCATTATATTCTCACTCATTCGTGCACATGCTCCTTGGTAGGTATGTGTATGTGTATGGATGGAAATGTTGTTGTTCACTTGATCGTGATGGACACCGATACAGCAAGTGATTTAAATAAACCGGTAAACAAGAGAAAAACCAAGATCCGAAAAAAAAGTTTCACTTGCATCGTGGTTTCATAAAACCACACAATTTGTTTTAAAATTACAATCTTTAATAGAAACTTTGTCCATTTAGATTTTTAAATTTCCTGACCCCGATCGTAAAATCCAATATACCTCACACCCTGCAATAGCTTTTTGCTTTTGAAAGGCATTTCGTAAGACCTTCAATTTTTAAAGTAACGGCTTAATCTCAAATGGCCAAATTGGCAATGGTTGTATCGAATTTGCTCAAACTTTGTTTGCAGCTTTACAACTTCCTATAATATGGCGCATTTTATTCTTATAAGTTACTATATGATGGCTCCCATCCCCATGCAATGAGCCAAAATGTCTTAGTCAATTTTTGTTGATTAAATATTTTTTAACGGTAGCTCCCAAAAATCGAGCTTTTCAGTTTTAGCCGACATAGGTATTTCAGTTTTAACAAAATTTCTTAAAAAAGTCTAATAAACTATTTTTTAAACAAAGTTTTTGAACTTCTTTTTGTTTTATACAACTAGTTGAAATTGCTCGAAAAAATTGTTATATCATCGTGCTTTCGCCCCCAGTACGACCCAGTCGTGCATTTTTTTTTTGTTCTGTGTTTGAAGAAAAGAAAAAAAGTTTAAATTCTACCAATTTTTCGGAAAATCATTTAAAAATTATGTTCGAATTTTGTTTGGTAACCTATGTTATGTGAGTTTACAGAGCATTATAATCAGAACTCCGAAAATTAATCTGTAAGATTCCCTTTAAAAATACTGGGAAAAGGTACTAAGTTTGAAGTTAATCGATCCAGCCGTTATATTGATGGAGTATCCTCAGGAAATTTTGATAAAAACATTAATTTTCCAATTTGTATTTACTAAAAGGATCTAATAACAAAAATGATAAAGTCAATATTAACTTCGAGGCCTTAGGTGGTCTAATCACAGTCAAAATATCATATATTCTAGCGAGTATACTCCCACTGTAAACATTATAGTTTTATAATCAACTAGACTGTTTTCTGACATCATAAAATACCTAGTGGGTGTCTGAGGTTAAACAATGTATATATCCATTTATTTCGAGATTCTTACTTATTTTTCCATTAAATCATAAATGCAGCACATGTTGTTTTGTTCATTAAAATAAAATTATTATCCTTAATCGATTAAGCACCTGGTCCTTAAAAAAACAAACCTTTCCTCTTACACTTTCCAAAGAGCTTGTATAAAACAAACACACAAACAGGAAACTAAGCATTGTAATTATTGTTCTGACCATTTTCACTAAACATATGACAGTCTAATAGAAAAAAAAATTAATTAACCAACCTCACCAAATGTGATGACAGTCGATGTTGCATACAACCTTTGTATGCGACCTAGTGCATCATTTTATGACCACCAGTTGTGCTGCTCAGCGGCTTTTTAAACCTATAACAAATAATAAAAAGGTCCCATCAATTAGGATCAATTTTGATATCATCATTTTTTAAGTTGTCCTCGAATCTTCCACTTCCACTCCGTTCGCGGGCGCGCATACACTATATAACCAAATGACTCATTCAGCTCAGAGAATTGAAAGAACGAAAGATACTTCGGCAAAGATCCGAGGATGATATAAAAGATTTAATGCGGTAGGTAGGCAGGTTGACGTCATTACGTAGCGCCGCCGCCGAAGCCGCGCCGATGCTGCCGTGTCACATTAACCGGCCTCCTACACCTTGCATCGGAGTTGATCGAAATGATGATCATCCATCCTTCCTATACGGTGATGGAGTTTCTTTTACAAATCGAGTGGAAAGGAAGAGTGGCACTAATGGCAGCCACCGGCACCTCATTTCTGGTTGGTGTGGTCCCTATAAAGATTGCTTTTTCGGCTGCACGACAATTTCCTGGTCGCTTTGTTTGTTTCTTTTTTTTGCGGCACAATCAGTTGGCGGCGATCTTATCAAATTATTTGAAGGATAATAATCGGAAGAAAACATAAGATGATCATTTTAGGAATCGAGTTTTAAGTGGTAATAAGACAAATTGCGGTTAATTGGGATGCAATTGGAGGTGGCCGGATACAAAGTGGGATTGCTTTTTTTTTATTTGAAGGAGATAAAGGATATTAGGTGAAGGTATCAACTTTGTTGGGGACAGGTGTTAGGTAGTTTTTTTTATGGGATAATAAAAGATTTAAGGATTGGATTGTTTTAAGGATCAAGTTGTGTCTGCCATAGAGTTTTTTCATTTGAAAGCTTTTTTTTGGAAAATATGTATTTATCTTTAATTTAACAGAAAAAAAATGAACAACTGCTGATGATAAAATTTGATAAAAGATACTGTTAAAAGGAGCAAACGAGTTTTAAAGTTTAATACTTCCACTTGAAAAAGTTCGGAAGCTTTGACCAAACAGATAAAAAAAACATTTATTTTAATGATAGAAATAGCTTCTATTCTTATCAAGATAACTGGGACTGAAGAAATCAACTTGATTTTAAATAATTATATTAATAATCCTGTTTTGTTCTCGTTATTTCTTCATAACAAACAAAAAGTTGGACGTCACGGCGGGACGCCCGGCATTTGTGAAACTTATTATTATTTTTTTTGATTATAATTACAATTACAGAATATGTATAATTTCTTTCGCACTAAAAGTTGCCGATTTATGTAGAGTACGATAATTTTATGTGAAATCAATTGTTGTTGTTGTAATAAACAATGGAAACCACATTAACAATGTGGTTCACTTTATAAACAGTTGACAAAACATTTCACGTGCAGGTTGCACATTCCCTCCACCGCCAAAAACCCTCACCGCCACCATACACCCAGCCCACCTACAACCACCAACCAACCATAAACCATTTTAGTCAATTTTTTCCTCCAACCAAATACCCACCACTTATGACAATTGTTTCCGCCCCCCCCCCTCATCAACCATCCAGCAAACCTATAACCATCCACAATTTTTGACAATTCATCCCCCCTCCACTACCATCACCCCACTCCCCAGCAACGACCAACCAACCTACGACCACCCAACCCTCCATCCAGTCATACTCTGATGAAAAATTTTATCAACTTTGTTCATTTTTCTATGCTACGAGTATCAAAGATTTGGTTCGCCGGATGGCGTGCGAGCGTCATGCCATTTTCCGTGACGATTGTGATCGATTTTACTGCCTAGGTGCGCCAAAATATGTTTCACATCAAAAAAAAAAAAAATCAAAAAAAAAACAAACAATGATTCAATTTCTACATAAACAATTTCTTCGATGACCTTAACGGGTCACTATGCTTCCTCGACATAGAAACGTAGATTGCAATAACAGAGAGAGAGGAGGAGAATTGAAGTTCCGAAATAGAACAACAATTTATCATAACGAAACACCGAAAAGTTCTGCGTCAGTTTTTGCCGAGCTATCGTTAATTCTTGATCATATGATTGATATTGCCAGTTCAAATAGCAACATTTTACTGTTGGGTGACTTCAATTTACCTAACATTATGTGGACCCCTTCTGAAGACGAGTCCTATTTAGAAGCTGCCTTGACTTCTTCGCAACAGGAACTTCTTCTTTTGGACAACATAACCTCTACTGACTTACAGCAAGTAAGCTGTATTAATAATTGTAGAAATCGAATTCTCGATTTAGTCTTTTCTTCTGACGCTGTTAGTACGGTAGTGGTAGAATCTACCTCTGCCATTTCTAACGTAGACTCCTACCATCCCCCATTGGATATATTTTTTGATATGAGCAGCAATTTACTTAATAACAGTAATGCCGAAGACTCTTCTTATTCACTTGATTTCCGTAAAGCTGACTTTCAATTACTTTACGACAATTTGAGTGCTTCTAATATTTCGAATATTCATGTTTGCTCTAACATTGACGACGCAGTTACTCAATTCTACGAAATTTTCAATAGCTGCTTGATAAATTCAATTCCTCTTAAGATATCTAAAAATATCAACTCCAGCCATCCGTGGTACACGAAAGAGCTTAAATGTCTACGCAACAAACGGAATAAGGCTTGGAAGTCTTACATTAAAAGTCTTTCAATTTCTGATCAAAATGTGTTCCTTGCACTTTTTGAAGAGTTTAATTTACTTTCCAGAAACCTATATGCAGCATATGTGAAGGAAATGGAAATTTCGTTGAAGATTGATCCAAAGAAATTTTGGAAGTTTGTAAATTTAAAGAAAAAGTCTGATGGGTATCCAGTGAACTTTGTTTACAAAGATTCCGCTTTGACAAGCTCACCTGAGATATGCAATGCGTTTGCAAAGCATTTCAGTAAGTCCTTTATTGAAAATCCCGTCAATATAGACTTTGATTTCTTTGACTACTCCCGTGATTTCCCCCAAGCCACTTTTAACAACATCCAAATTGATAATGATAAAGTTTTGCATTATCTTTCATTGCTGAAAATTATATTAAAAAAATGTTCCTCCGTTTTAGCTTCTCCCTTGCAATTCCTTTTCAACCTATCCCTTAAGTCCGGTAAATTTCCTCAAGTATGGAAAGATTCATTCATTACTCCCGTCTTCAAAAAGGGTAATAAGTCCGATATTACCAACTATAGACCGATTTCTAAACTGTCCTCTATTCCAAAGCTTTTCGAACAAGCAGTTTGTGATAGTATAACGTTTTTCTGCAAACATTTAATCTGCCATCAACAACACGGCTTTATGCAAAAGCGGTCTACTGTCACAAACTTATTAACCTTTATGAACAAGTGCTCAAAGGCATTAGAGAGTGGACATGAGCTGGATTGTATCTACACAGATTTCTCAAAGGCTTTTGACCAACTCTCACATGAAATTATCATTTTCAAATTGAAAGCTCTAGGTTTCCCTGTAGGATTTGTTAATTGGATATATTCATATCTCCGAAACAGATCATACATAGTCAAGTTCAGAAATTCGTTTTCTAGCCCTTTCCCAGCAAAATCAGGAGTCCCACAAGGCAGCCATCTTGGTCCGATACTGTTTATACTAGCTATCAATGACGTAACTTCGTGTATTCATTCTAGTGAGATCCTTGTTTTCGCTGATGATATGAAAATTTTCAAATCTATTAACTCAGCTAATGACCGCGTAGAATTGCAAGCCGACATCGACAGATTTGCTATCTGGTGTAGCAAGAATTGTTTAAGCCTGAATCCAGCGAAATGTCAGACAATGACTTTTTCAAGGAAACGGGTACCAAGTACACACGGCTATTACATTTCACAACAAGTTTTGCATCGCGTTTTTAGTTTTAAAGATCTGGGAGTAAACTTTAGCCCAGACTTGAGTTTCACGGAACACATCAACTTTATTGTTAAAAAAGCTAATTCCATGTTGGGATTTGTTAAAAGATGGTCGAAGGAATTTCAAAATCCTTATGTAACCCTAGCTTTATATAACTGTCATGTTCGTCCCCATCTAGAATATGCATCACAGGTATGGTCTCCTTTCTACGAAGTTCATAAGTCTAGGATAGAGGCAGTTCAGCGTAATTTTATTCGATTTGCTTTAAAAGGTCTCTCCTGGGCAGATCCATACAACCTCCCACCTTACGAACACCGGATTCAACTTCTACAGATTCAAACTTTGTCACAAAGGCGTATTAACAATGATGTTATTTTTATTCACCAACTTTTAACGGGATCTTTGGACTCACCCGATCTTCTATCGCGTGTAGGTTTTAACTATCGCGGAGGGGCTCATCATCTTCGTAGATTAGAGCTATTGCATTGTCCCCAACACCGTACTAATTATGGCATGAATGAACCTCTTACCCGCATGTGCAAACTTTTCAACTCAAATAAAAGTATTGTTGATTTTAATATTAGTAAATCCTCTCTAAAAAAAACATTTAAAACCAGTGCACCACGCTCATAGTTTATGTTTTGTATGTTCTCAATGTTTTTGTATCTATTTTGTATAAATGTATGTGTTTATTAATTTTTTATTTTTTGTGCTTGTGTTATGCTATTTGTATATTTTGCTTACTAACAACTAACACCTGCACTAAATGATGTAGCCAGTGAACACATAATATGTGTTGGCTAATCTCTGATTGTAAGTTAATGCTTGATATAAGCTTCTTACTCTCGAGAACTGATAGTGTAAAATAAAGTTCATATGGTTCGACTTGAGTTTAAGGAGGCTTTAAGCCATCAAGATCCGGAAATTAAGTATCTTGATGATCTGCAGTACAGTTTTCGTAGCAATATGTCCACTGGTGATGTAATGATATATCTTACAAAAAGTGGAACCAATAATTTCTTTATAACGGTCTACCAAAGGCTAAAACATTCGGCCAAGGGATACAAAGCCCTAGCGGAAGCCTGTAGAAACGAGAGGGAGATGTCGTTGTAGATGCTAAGAATTTGAAAAAAAAAAAAAAAAAACTTCTGCATGTCTGACCTCAGCATCGTGTGCATGAGGTACGTAAACTACGTATGTGTAGGTCTCCTTAATGTCGCCTGTAAAATATTGTCGCCTATTCTGTGTGAGTCTTCACTCTATCGCGCTCGAGCTGATTGGCTCCTATCAGTGTAGTTTCAGGCCAGGTAAGTCAACCATCGGCCAAATGTTCACACTTCGACTAATTTAAAAATTAAAAAAGAAAAAGAATCCCAGATCGATACTCCATCTTTTAACCGATTTTGAAGTCACCTATGACAGCGTGAATAGGAAAGAGTTACACAGAGCAATGTCACTACTCCCTGCTAAACTCGTGGAATTGGACATTATGAAAAAAGAGATCTCGCGCTTCTCCGTCAAAGTTAAGTTGGTGACGAACTGTCAAGCTGTTGGTGACGAGCTGTCAAGTAACCTCTTCAACATCCTTCTAGAGAGAGAGATGTTGAGGTCGTGATAGAGGACGGTTGTGCTGTGCCAAGCACTGCCGTCCATTAATCTAATAAAAAAAAAGTAAACGTTTTATTGGCAAATATTTTTTAATTTTTAACGGGAGTTAAAAAAGTAACTGAGTAAATTTAATTTAAAAATTAAATTTAAAAAAAAAAAAAAATTCATCGGTCTACCGATAAACAACCAGGGCACAAATAGTGCCCAGCAACTCGTCATCCGAAAGTCCCGTATCCTTCAGCACCGCTAGAAGTTTCTTCACGGTTATTAACTGTAACTTTGGGGAGAGTGTACAGTTAAAGCAACAGGCTGAGCGGTAAACTTTCGGAATGTTCATCCACCGCAAACTGGCGGCGAATTCAAACAGTAGCAGCAACTGTAAATTTATCTTTAATCGGCTACAGAATTCCACAAGGAGCATTGTCTGGAGTTTTTAATCAAAGCCCACCAAATGGAAAAAAAAGGCACTACAACAGCAGCAACGTCATAATGCAGCAACTTGGTTTACAAAGTATTCTATTCACATAGAAAACGTTTGCTAATTTTCTTTGTGCTCTCTAACCAGTAATTGTTAATTTATAAAGTAAAGTAATCGTATAAAAGGGAAATTTTTATGTGAACGTAATTCGTGATTTCATGTTAAAATGTGATTTATTCAATTTTCGTAACTCAATAGAGTGTTCCTGCTCTAAAAAATACTTTTTGTTCATTTAATAATTCTTTTATTTCATGTATTTTCAATGTGATTCCATTTTCCATACAACAAGATATAGAGCGTATTCGCTCTTAAAATTTCAAACAAACGAAACAAATCTATATAGTCCATATAGAAAAGAAAAAAAAAAAAAAAAAAAAAAATATTTTAATATGTACTTCTCTGTTAAGAGAAAGCAGGACAAACATTTATTTACACAATGTTAAAAAATAGGGTTGTTCCCAAAAAATTGCACACCTATAAAGTGATTCGGACAGAGACGGACTCATTGGCCTCTATTTTCATGTTATCTCTTTGTTATTTATTTTCTAGTTTAGGTTAAGTTCTCATAATAATGTTAGTGTCATGTTGAGTGGACGCTATTTAAAAAAAAGAAAATTATAGATAAAATATCTACTATTTAATGTGTTTAGTTTGTTTAAAATAATTCAAACCTAAAAATATAATTGCAACTGAGTAGCCAGACCACTTCAAAGTCGGCAGCATTTAAGTTAAATTTTAAGAATGAATGTATTCTAGTTGTAAGAAAGTGTTTATGTAAAAAAAAAATCTCAATAAATATACATACATACATACATCCTTCTAGAGACAATCGTACGCAACTTGTTTGTGAATACCAGCTGTACGATTTTGTATAGATTCGTTCAATTACTTAGCTATATGTTAATATCATTACCGGAAGAATGATGAGGGCTGGCAGCTGAGCATTTCGCAGTATCGACTCTGGCTGTAAATGAAGATAAAACAAAGTATATACTGTCCTCGGGTGCAGAACATCATCACCGTAGGCTCGGGCAAAACGTGAAGATGGACAGATACAACTTTGAAGTTGTCATATAGGTTCCACTATAACCTCCCAAAATAATATCAGCTGAAAATACAGTGGCTTAGTTGGCTGGGAGCGCGACATGTGGGGCATATAGACGAAAACACACCAGCCCTCCAATTCCACTGGCAAGAGGCCAGCTTAGCTGGAGTGGTATGTTGGTTGAAGGCTTGGTCCACAATGGACTGTCTGCGCCACCTTAAGTAAGTAAGAAAGTTTTGAAGATTGGCTACAATTTTCAAGGCAAACATTAGTCTTAAGCTTTAGTATAATTCTGTTATCTGGACAGGTTCTCCAATTTAACATTTGTGGTTCTTGGTAGTACTTCAAAAAGCTTTAAGATTGATAAGTGAAAGATCGCTTGAACATTGTTGCAATTATATTTGTTTCGCCTTATTTTATTTAATACTTTAGATAACGATTCCTGCTTTTCTTTATGAAACAGTGCTTCCGTTAAACTCACACCGTTTGGAACATAGATCAATTCATACTCAAATCTATTTTCAGACGAACTGTTAAGAATACAGACTGAATCTTAAGCTTCTCTTAAGGAATATGGAATGCTTAACCTGGTTCAATCAATTTTATAATCTATTAAAAGATGATAAGTTTATTATTAAGTCCTTGAATAGAGGGACATTATAAAAGAAAATGCTTAAGGGTTTTAGTAAAACTAATTTTAGTCAAGAACAACAATATAGATCTGTTAAATATAGATTTTTCCCTTAACTCTTTAACTCTTCTCAAGCGAAATGAAAAATGAATACGTTTCATAAGCTTTTCTACGATTTATGTGTAATTTCACCATTCGCAAAAACATGGGAAGAGTTTCAGGATCGTCGAACAAATGTGACATCTGTCACAATGCCTGTTTTGAGATCCACTCCAGCACATTTGTTTTCACTTTTCATTTTCACTTAAATTACGTACTAAAATTTAGGCCCATAGTACTTGAGTGAAATGGAAAATTGAATGCGTTTAAAAATTTTCCCACTCCCAATTTCGCAATTTGAAAAGCTTGAAGGATTTGTTTGGATTGAAAATATGAGCGGTGGAAAGTAAAGATGTGTATGTTTCATCATGCGTGGTCTTTAAGCTCAAAGCAAAAACTTTATTTTGACATCCATACTAAATGTCAACCACCAACCCAAAAGCAAATGGTCTGAAAAATAAACAATTATATCGCATCACAAAATATTTTAATTAACATAAAAAAGTCTACTTATACCAATACAAAGAGCTCCAATTACAATTTTAACCCATACTTCTAAGCGAGCAGGTAATTGCGCGATGAAACAATTTTTGCTCAATTTGTCATGTCAAATCGTTTTGACAGACGTTCACTTGCGTGAAGATTCAAATCTGGTCTAATGGCTGCTATGAGGGACATCAAGCATACCTCCAGGTATGTATGTATATTTATGAACAATGTTCAACGTACATGCAAGCGCACATTAAACAATTTCCATTGTTTAATGCGCACAGTACAAAAAAAAGAGTTCCACGGCAGCAAACAATCGAGTGACAAATGAATATGAGAGCCATTTTGAAATTATAATTGCTTGCCTACCTGTTTCCGTTCAATTAACTGTCAGACGATAATTTGTAAAATTGTCATTTGGAATTTTGACAGCTTTTGTTAAATGAAAGCCTGAGATGAGGTTTCTACTTGGGCCTAATATGCCATAGCGATGAATTTAAAAACAAAAATTGTTAGCAATTTGAGTGTAGTTAACCTTTTGTTTTAAAATAAAGTATATTTTCCATACTTCGTAGGGCTACGTTGCGTTGCGTGTTATCTTTTAAGTCGATTAACTTGTCAATGAACTTTCAACCCTCCAAACAAACATCGTTGTTTTCGGGATAAGAGAATGAGAAGTTGAATTATGTTCCAATTGAGTGCGAAATCTGGTTGAACATGGTCAAGCTATTAAATTGTGGGGTGAAATTTAAAATGAACAACCCTCAGCATTATAGTGATGGGTATTTTATGCTTTTTCAGCAGACAGGGAGGGCATACAAATCAAATTAAATATTTAACCTAAAGTATCCAGAGTGAGAAGCACTTGTGAATGTGAATTGAAGTCAAAATCGAATGTGAGTGGCATTTTAAAAAGCCAATTAACTTTTAAAGTTGTTTTCTAAAATTATGTTTTGTCATTATTGAATACATACTTTATCTATTTTAACAACTTATCCATACCTACATCTTTTTGCTTAGACAGACATCCTGCTAAAACTATAAAATTTGTCAGAACAATGGTCGGCGAAAGAAGAAGCCTAAAGCGTCACATCTTAATCCCGAGCGGCTTCTTAATAAAGGAGACATTTCTCCAGAAACGATATCGGAAGATAATAATTTAATTGGAGTGGTGGCGTCTCATCTCGACCGGTGGTCAAAAGTGGCCGATCCGCAAAGGAGGCACAGGACACGCATTCGGTAGCTGTTTCCGATACCTGAAAACCATTTGTTTAGTTTTAAGTAGATGATGGTGTTATTATCTTCAAGATATAGAAAGCAAGATTCTCGTGTGTTGATTGTGTCCGAAAAGGTGACTTGAATTTTATGAGGTGGAAGTAGCTAATTCGATTGTTTGGTGCACTAATTTCACTTCCTTTTTAAACAGATACGAAACGAAAATAAATAAAACCAGGATATCGATTACATGTTTGCAAGGAAACCTTTTTTTTAGAATGTTGTCGAGTCTGTTTTGTTAATGAATACGAGTACGAGTAATGAATTTAGTTGCGAATTAACGATTTGTTATTATAGTGTTAACGTTTTCGAAAAATGTATTTACTCATACCATTTTTCGAAACTAGGAAAATATAAATGGTAAGTATACATAGTTTGTAAAGTAGAATAAAAATTTTTTATAGCGAAATACAATGAAATATCAAGTACATATTTTTCTTTAAAAGTGTTTTTACCTAAAAGATATATCACTTAACACTGCTTGATGTGGAATATGAGACCCAGTTTTTCTCTGAAACCAAAAATTTGTTAATTTCTTATTTTAGTTCTTTTGACAAGATTTACGGCAGCAACGCATACGTTACATGGTTTGTGTGAATGTCCGGTATGGACTCCTAGGCCGACCGACAGATTTGTATGGAATTTTCAGGCTAAGTATAATTTAGTCCAGGGATGGTTCTTTCTTGTGAAGGTTTGGTGCCGACCAGGTGGGCGTAGCAACGTTCGCCGAGTATCGCTATTAATATTATATTTATGTTTATGTTTATTATTTTATCCAATTTTTTTTTTTTTAATTTACGCGCACTAAAAAATACCTTTAAAATGTATAACATAGTGCGAGCGTTTGGGAAAGTAGGATAGAGGATGAAAGGATCCCCGATGCACATTGGTTTTGAACGACTGTTTATCACAATGGGAGGGAAAAATCGAGCCGGGTAAAGCACTCCACATTCTTGTAGTGCGGCTAAAAAAAGAGTCTCTATACTTAACAGTACGTCCGAAATTGGGTTCGAGGGTAAATTGATGGGCATTCCTAGCTATGCGGGTGTAACGGGGAAATCGTTTCAGGGAAGGAATGCAACTGGCTATTTTGCTGAAGCACTGTTTATATAGAAGTAGCGATAAAACAAAGTGATGCAAGAGACATTACGATTTACGACGATGTTCGAGTGAAACAAATGTTTCGGTAATGGTACTTTCACCTATATACATAAGTTTTAAGGTTCTTTTTTGAATCCTATTCAGGAGGCGCAAGTGAGTGACAGGAGCACCTGCCCAGATAAATATTCACTTCATTAACTTTAATTTTGGTTTTTACTTGCGATTATAAGTATACTATATACTTACTATATGCATTCGTAAAAAAAAAAAAAAAAATTCTAACAATCAAAAATGACAATACGATGACAGAGAAGTCGAAAAAAGTGGGTCCGACAACTCTGTCCGTCTGTCTGTCTGTTTGTCTGTCTGTATCGGCATTCGGCACCTACAGCCTAAACGGCTCGACCGATTTGCTTCACACTTGGTACATAGTATTATTCTGACGTCCTACAGAAGAGTTTTTGGAATTAGCATTCTAGCTCTAAAACAAACGGTACCTGCCGTACGATTTTTAGTGACAAATTAATTTTTCTCAAAAACGGCTCTTACGATTTTGATATAACTTTCTGAATAGTGTGTTTTGTGCAAACTTTATGTTTTGGTTGGAATAGATTTTTGAGGAAGAGTCTTATTACGGTACCTCCCATAGGACCGGTTTTTTGAAATCCGATTTTCTCGTAAGCAACGAATTTCTATGAAATTTTTAATATAGAAGCCCTTTTATAAACAAAATAGTATAAATTCATATATTTTACAAAAAAAGATTTTTGTGAGTAAAAAAAAAAAAAATTAAAATTTTTTTTTTTTTCCAAAAACTGTTTAATCTATTTTTTTTTTTTTAATTTTATTTTTCTGATAAAAACTATACAAAGTGCGAGAAGTTAGCATACTCAAAAAAATTTTGGAATATATTTTCGAAAAGTTTTTCAAAAAAAAACTGTTTTTTGAAAATATTGGTCGATTTTGAAAAAAAAAAAATTCTTAAAATTCTTAGCAGTAAAAGAAATAAGAAGACTAACTTATTTTTTTTTCCAAAAAAAAACCATGCCTTAATATAATGCCTTCGAAGAAGAGTTTCACACTCTAACCACTATGCCACAGAAACAGAACAGTTAAAATGTAAAGAGCAGGAGCTGTAGATACTTAAAAAAGAGTGAGAATTCCGGTTTTCAATTTACAAGCTACCAAAATGTAAAATTATGTTTTCTAGAACTCTGCTTAAGCCTGTGTTCTGTATTTCGAAGGAGAATTCTCATATCTGTAAGCTTCTTTGGTTTCGTCTTTATATTTGTGTATGTACCCATTACTTAAAATATATGAGTATAGGTACAATATACTAAGTATACTGAGGTTTAGGTGCAGAACAAATTTTGTGAACATTTATCTGCTGTTGTTGTTGAATTTATAGGTACCTATTTTGACTCATTTAAAGTATTTTAAAATTCTATTTTTCATAACTCTGCATTTTAAAATCTGTTCATCATCTGTCAATCTTTACTAAAAAAAAACAAAAATATTCTGATTCAGTTTTTTTTTCACTGTTTAGGTATTAGAAAATATTATCTAACAAAATGTAATAAGTAATAATTTATATCTGAGTTAAAGAGAGCCATAAAGAAATATCTTTTTTGAGCTTCTCTTAAAATATCCAATATGGCTGAGTTCAGTTATTTTGTTTTAAATTTCTTTTAACTTATTCTTTTTTTGACTTCAGCTTTTGAAGTAAAAAGCTCTTTTCTTATCTCATTAATAAGCTTGTGCAGGCTGACATGATCCATATGTTCAAGAAGATGGCGCCAACAAAAAGTTTATTTGAAAATGTCGTCCCAATTGTGCTGTTTTCTAAATTCTGCTAACAAAGTTCTGGTTTCAGAATTCAGTCGAAAAAAATTTCGACCAACAGTTCATTACAAAATGGCATTTTTTCCTCACAATCAGAAAATTTCCATTTCATTTTTGTAATATCTGCTTAAATTAAGCCTGTCGTTTAAAAAAAATCCAATGGTAGACATTGCAGCAATTCTTTTTGAACCTATTACACAAACGTGTGCAATTTTACGAATCAAATAAAAACGTTGATCAAATTTATGAATTTAAGTCTTCTTTGCATATCAAATATAAAATAGGCCAAAAACAAAAGGGTATTAATAGCTTTATTCCTTAAAACTGTAGGCGCCGCGCAGGCCAACTTTCAACATCTGTTTCATAAATTTTAACTATGGCGATATGAGACGCAATTTCATATCAAGAAATAATTCACTTTCTTTCACTTAATATAATTGCCTTTTAAGGAAAGTCGTCCTTTATCTTAATAACACGTCCTTATAAAAAAAAACTTTGTCATTCCAATCATAATAAAAGATGCTGGAAGATAGCCAAAGAGCGTAACGTAAAACTCATTTCATTAAAACCGCGACAAGTGCACTGCGCTCCCAATTACAGTAGAAACCCCATTTTTATGGAAATCCATTACTTCGATTGATGTTGCAGCGCATTAACCAACACGTGCATCGCTCACGCTCTGATACGGGTACACTCACTCGTGCTCCCATCAATCGTTCTGCGTTACAAACGAAGTAAGAGCACTGCTCTTAATTGCAATTTAATGCAATTACAAGTGGCAAGACTGCAAAGACTCTATCAACGATGACACTCTGACAACCTGCAAAGGACGAACGGCGCGGCGCAACAGAAAAAAAAACAGAAGTTTAGCTTTTCATTCAGCTCTTTATACTATTGCTCCCGGGACGTGTGTTACATGGTCTTTGTCAATGAGACCTAAGCTACATTGCGATTAAACGATAAATTCCGGACGTAGATTCCCAGCGGTCCCTGTATACGCCCATACGCACGGTGTATAGAAGCGCTTACGGCTTATCCCCCAAAGGATCGATTATCTTGTTATGAATTCAAATATCCAGAAGGATCTTTGTTCATCTGCGGCAGCAGCGGCTGGTGTCATAGTGCTGGTGCTGCTTTCTGCTTGCTGAATGGATGATGGTAAAATTATGAAGTTGAAAGTGATTCAGAAGGGAGGGTGGTCTTTGGTGGTGTACTCTGGAACAGAGAGCAAACATATTCATTTTCGTGATTAATTTTCGTACAACCCTTGGAGTGTTTAACGACGAAGCATGTACATAAAGTGCGGGAAGGTATCATGCTACATATCAAGTGGTTGACGTTTGTAACAAGGATGTAACAATATATTTTTGTCGGTTGGGATGGGAAATGATTTTATGATAAATGCGAATAGACCTTTTTTATTTAATTTGCCAAAAGATGTACGCAGTCTGCTTGAGAGGGCACATTGAATTGAGTGGGTCATTAAATATGATTCCTTAAGTGAATGTGGGAATGAATTGGAACTATTTGTCAAAGAAAGAAGTTTTGTATGAAAGGTGTTTACAATAGAATTTCCGTTTTTTTAAATTGTTTGTATACCTCTCCCTAATGTTTTTCTTTTGATTAGGAATATGAACTGAAGTAGGAGGTGAATGATAAAAGGATCAAAGATATTTGAAAAACGAACTATCGAGGATTTGATTCACTCCTCTTTATTACTCATATCAAATTCTGAATTTACAAAATTGAAGTCCGGGATGAGCCCCCAAAAATTATATCAATAGAATAATTTAAGAAGGAATTGAGGCTATTAAAAATTGATTATAAGCTGTCTTTTGATGACAAAACTGAAAAAAAAACTTTATTTACCGATGAAGTTCCTCATACTTCATCTTGAAATTAGCCAATGTGAAGATTGAGCAGCAAGTATGGAGCTAGTGGGTCAGTTAAGAAGTTTATTATTACCGGCGGACGCCAACATTTCATACACATAAAAAAAAAACTTTGTCAAAAATTAAGGCCACAAAAAACCAATTTTGAAAAATGTTTTTTTCATTTTCTGTGGACCATGAAACTGAATAAGTTTTAATCAAAAATCTGCTTATATTGTAGAATTAATGACCGTCATTAGCTTTTAATTTAGATGAAAGAAAACTATAAAAGTTTTTATGGTGGATTTACATTATTCTGCATGTTGATTTCTGCAATATGCGACGATATACAACAAATAAAAATCATACTCGTTCGATAGAGAGGAGAGATAGAAATGCAGATCATCTTGATAAATCAAGATTATAGAAAATAGGAGATATGAAGATCAAAATTATGGTGAAGACGAACATGTTCTTCTTGATTATAGCTATAGCATTTTCATGTTTCTATAGTTTAGGCCAGCAGTTTCTGTCAGCGGCTTTAGCACTGATAAACTGATAAAGCATCGCTTCCCATTTAGATCTGCAAAATCAAGCATCGTTGCGCATGGTCAGTAAATAGACTGTCAAAACTAATAACTGCGTGCTGTTGAAATATGTTTTGTGGCTCAGTTGCCAGTACTTGTAAGTGTGTCTACTTCTTTTTGTTTTCTTTCTCCAAGCTATCAAACATTATTGAAAGGAAAACCGAGAACGTAATATGAGTATTCTATCACTCTTCTTATAGACGAACACATAACTTATATACCTCTCTCTCTCTCTTTAATTTTCTTGAATTTTGCAGATGAAGACGTTGGAGAACAATGTAAATCCACCATTTGGTATTTATGACACACATGTACTTAACTTAGGGCATGCATTTTTGCAAAAATAAATTGTGTATCAAATAGTTTGCCACATACGCACTCATGTTGGTATAAGGTATTCAACAGTTCCTTGCAAGTGCAGGTACTGTAGCTCTAGCTTAGATAAAGTTTTTTTTTAAAGTGAAATTTTTTTATCGTCACCTCAATTTTTTCGTTCATCTGTCACATGTAGCAATATGGTGGCGTTGATGGCTCCTATCAGCTGACCGTGTAGCATTTATATTCTCACTCATTCCTGCTATTGATGTAAATATCGTGGTCACTTGATGGACACCGATTCATCTAGTGAGTCAAATAAACCGCTAAATAAGGGAAAAACCAAGATAAGTGCGAAATGCCAATGATCCGAAAAAAGTTTCACTTGCATAATAATTATATAAAACCACATACTTAGTTTTGTTTTTGGAGAACGAAAGTCCGAGTAACAGTTGTGTCGTTTGTTTTCCGAGAAAAATTAATTATTCAGAGCAGGAACAATCGATCTATCGTTTTAATCACTGGATTATATTGAATAAGCAGAAATGAATTTGTGGATATTTACAATTACGTACGAAACGTGGCCGATAGCTGTTTGATATGATCAGATTCCGAATTCCGTTAAAAAATATTTTTTCTGAAAAGCATTGTGTCCATAGTTCAATCCCGATTGCCTTGGCACCTTATATGGTGAGTGCCGGACGCACAACTGAGGTGAGTCTTCCCTTCAGCTTGGAGGACATTTTGCAGTCACAGAATATAGCAAGGTTTTTCCGCCACTTTATTCGCCCTCGCTTACGTGAAGTCGTCATCACAAGTTCCTTCACCATCAATCATAGATTTCAGACTCTTGAAAATCACTTTTGCCTACAAATATTATGTATGTCTAGAATAGGCATGAGTGCATCATTAAACGTGAAGAACAAGTAATCAGATTTTTTTTTTTGACAAAACGTCAAGGAATAACTCCAACATAACTGAATAATGATTTTCATGTCAATTTCAGTATTCCAGCTCTTGATATATCAAAAGCTGCAGGACTTGAAGCTTCCTTTACGGCTAAAAAGCAAAAGGTTAAGTTGTCTTCTTCAGTGACTGTTTTAAAAATTATTGGCTGGTCTTACGGTTGGCTTATGGCACCTCCTAAAAAACTTTATTTGCATTATCAGCTTGGAAAGATGGTTTTCTTCTGCTTGATGTTGAACGTATCTACTGTGCTCCATTACCGGTAATTCGACGGGTTCAATCCCTGATTCTACTGCCTTTTCGAAGAAGATAAATAATTTTTGCAGATCCAATTTTTCACTGCGCACACAAGAAGAGTGGATAGTATGAGCCGTAACGACTTGTCATCATTATAAAGTATCACAGACATTTCACATAGCATTGTTTATGTCCTTAATTTTTTCTTACAACATGTTTTGATTATTTCATATAGAACAATATCTCGATTAAAATTATATAAATTTTTATTTGGATTATATACACGTTTTTGCATCAATCAAGCTTATCCAGAACTCTATAACTAAGGGTAGTTTTTATGTTAATGTTATTCGAGCCTTTGTTTTTATTGAGCAATTATACCTATCAAGGAACAACTAACATCAAACGCTACAGAAATCGAGAAGCGCAGCCAACCATATCCTCAATCCAATAACTTCTTCCCTCAACATCAGACAACTCAAGTGTCTTTTCTAATCAAATGTCAAACAGCGTGTGCATGTTTATATTTTATCCTTATCAGAATAGAATCCAACAACCAACCCTAGTATAGTGTTGTCAAAGCTACTTCCCTTGTTGCAATTACACTCAACACATAACAAAGCTATCAATTTAAACTTTCATCCCTCAACGTTGATTGCGTTTGTGTTTAACTTTAACACGAAACGTAAAACATCAAAAACCAGATCCAAATGAAATTTGACGATTCTTAAAAAAAGATATGTTGACTTCCTGCGATGAAATTTAATCGAAGAAAATGTTTCTCAGTCTCAGCCTGTGTTATATAAATGTACGTTATGTTGCATGTTTTCATCATGAGAGCTGGACCCAACCTAAGTAATTCCATTTGACATAATCCTGACGTGTTGTTGGTGAAGGAGGAGGACATACGCCATCACAGTTTTGTTTTTGGTTTTCGGCCTTACCATGTTCGCATGTCCTTTTGCTATGGCTATTTGGAAAGTAATCAGTTGGTAAGCTTTATCTCTGGCATACTGTGCGGTGTCCGGTCCATATGTGATCTGTATATATGTACATGCTCTAAACATTAAAGTCCCCTTATTTGGATTTGATGTGGGTGCAAACATTTGGACAGTTAAAAGGACATAAGCACATTGGTCAGCCAATTGGCTGTCCGCATCTTTGTCCAATAATCAATCAAACTGACCACTTGAAATCAATTGGTAGTAAACGTTGGACATTATGGATGGAGCTAGCGGATGGTATATAGTTGGATGTGGCATCTCCAGAGACTTAATAAAAGAAAAACTTCAAAGGGATGAATTTCCTTTGAATTTAAAGATGCAAAAATTAATCAAATGAATTGCCTTTTTTGCTGTCCGCTGATGCCAATCAATATACATCAGCCGTCTTCCCTTGCCAAAAACGTCTTAATTTGTCTGGAAATATGTTCAGTTGCGTTGGGTGTGTGTTTGTGTGAGGGGGTCTATCCAATTGGAGCAAGCAGGCATTAAAAATTAATTTATAAATATTAAAAATTTCAAGTGATTTTTATTGTTGGATTACTTATTTTTGCTAACATCTAAAACGCAATTTCCATATTTACAATTTTAATAACAAAATAAAAATAAAGATGCATTTCAATATTGTTTGTAGGTAAGGTGTGTAGTACCCCGTGGCGTAGTGGTTAGTGTGTGTCGGACTGCCACGCCAAAGGTTCTGGGTTTGAGCCCTGACTCCACCTAAATTCTTTTCGGGGTATTGCCTCTTGCGAAGAAGTGACAAATCCTCCAAGAGTAAATAATGTCATGGAAAGTGCTTCTCTGCTAGCCGTTCGGATTCGGCGATAAATTGTAGGTCCCTTCCATTGCTGCAGAATATCAACGCACATACACAGAAATGGTTGAGAGTGTAAATCGTAGGCCCCGGCCCCGCTTGGAGCTGTTGTGCCAACATTTTTTTTGTTAGTTAGGTGTACTATATACACCTAATTTGGCACCTTTACGAGAATAACTTCCAAAATTGATATTTTTCAAGCAAAGTAAATGACTTTACAAATATTCCACTTTTGTCTGTCCTTTGAGGTTATAAAATTTGCACGCGCATTGCGCAATTGAAAATATGGTGTGGGAAGGTTGTAAAACGTAGATATTCATTTTACATTTTTCATCCGAAGTTAGACTTAAAAAGTAAAAATTAGAACGAATTTTTTAAAACCATTGAAACGTCTATGGAACGGATAATGCCATGAAACCAAAACAGCAAATTTCCCAAGAACAATGCAAATTTGTGGCTATATTGGAATTGATAATGATGCTAGGACTGCCACGGTGGTAAATAAGTGCGTTAATATTCAATGGGATTCATTCACAAATTAAGCCAGTTGGACTAAGCTGATGATATTTATTTAATGGCAAACGGCGGGCCAAAAAGACACAAATAAAAAATGCACAACAGCTGAAACGTAGGTTATTGTAAGACGGGAGCCTGTAAAGGAGATTGCTTTGTTCAACTACATGAGAAGTTTTTGTCCTTCGATGGTGGAACCAACCTGAATGTCCAGAATTCCAGAAAAAATCAGCTTTGTACCAAGTTCTTACTTTTTAATCCAACAAAATCTGTGCTGCAGCCTCCAGGCTATTGTGAACAGTTGCCTGCGTTACGTCTAAGAAACCCGTCAGCCATAACCCATATACAACAACGAACTGTGGTTAAGGACTGGCACTGGATAAACAAAAGTGGCAAATGAAGGACATCACGCAGAGAAAGTGGAGCTGGCTTAGCCATACACTGAAGAAATCCAATGACACAATAGCCAAGTAGTCTTTTCAACATGAAAGACGCGTTTTAAAACCAAAGAAAACCTTGAGACAAGTTGAATAATGAATAAATGTTAGGTTTGCCTATTGAATGGATTACATGGATGGTGAACGCCTATGGCATTAAAAAAATAGTTACAAATCCTCTTGGAAAAGGGACTTTGTAACATCCACAGGATTTTGTGGACTTCGTAGATGACAAAACAAAAAATTATGTGTGAGATAAAAACAAAACTCCTTTTTTATTTGAAAAGACCATCTATTCGCATAAATCTGCGTCTTCAGGAAACTTCACATGAAAAAGGCAAGCGGGGTCAAATATCGTGACCTTGGTGGCAACTTCACGTCACCTCTGCCAGAGATATAATTTTACCCTCAAATCGTTCTTGCTGATTGTCAACCGTGGCGCCTCCTGTGTTGCACGTTGCGCTGTTTAGTTTGATATTGTCCGAGTAAAGGCTTAAGTCCCGATGCAATGTTCGCCAAGTTAAAGTCTGCAAAATGCCTTGTCTGTGTACACTTTCATCATTTAGGTTTTATGACATTGCAAAAATGATTTTGGTGTTGTGACATTTCTTTGGGCTTTCTGTCGTTTTGTTGGTTTAAATTTTCGTTTTTTGGTTGCTATGAGATGTGCATGTTATGACCTTGGGCGATAAGACCTTACGCCCACTTTCACGGATCGCGGCGATGTTCTCGTCCGATCTTGCTTTCCTCTGATGAATGAATTTTGGTTGATTGATGAAAAATTTGGCCACCGAACGCTGAAGATTCGACTGTGAAGGGCCGCCACGTCTACCCTAAAATGGGAACGTACGCAATGCGAACGTACGCATCAACGAACACTTATTTCGTAAATTAAATTTTATAATTTAGACGTGATGTTCCACTGTGTTACTTGTCATGGTGACACTGCATCAGCAGTTAAATAATAAACAATAGATTTAACACAACATGGTCGCCACTGCCTGCTATAATACAACCGCTTCAATTGAAAAACCAGTTATTTTTGTGCGTGTTTTCCCGTCGGAAAATTCAATTTTGTCAGATATAAAATTCTATACATAACAGAAACTGTGATTTATAAAGAAAAACAAATCTCATTACATTAATAGTAGAGGAAAACAATATTCTAAGCAGTGACTTGGCAACTTTCTTCTGTCATATAAGGTTCATCATTTCATTTCCCTACCAAGTTGCTTAAGACCTTTTGGTTCATATTGAAAATGTCTAGAAAAAAGATTAGTTAGATATCGCGTCGTCGAAAATCACATTCAATAATTTTATCTGAGGTTTTATGTAACCAGTGGTGGACAAAAGGCAGTCCTAACCCAGGCCTACGGGTTTGGGGGCCTCCAAACACCCCATGACCATTTGATTAAAAACAATGTACCTTGCCGTCGTTGATTAATACTTGGACACACATTTTATCAAAGAATTATGCAATTTTAAAAACGTAAAACTGACACCGACAACTTAATCATTTACCAGATGATTTCGAATGTGTAAAATACACTTCGGATTGCCAGACGTCCGGGATTTCCGTGATAATCCCGGAATTCTAAGACTTGTGCCCAGTAATTTTTAATGTCTGCCCCGAAAAAATAGAATTTACCTCTGATTTTATTTTACAAATCCAAATTCAAATTTGTTTATGTCTGCAAAAACTGCATGTATGTATTAAGAACGGCATGATCACCGCAAAGGAACATTTTGTGGGCTCTTGTTTAGATATAAAAATAAACATGGCTTGAACAGGCTCATAGCCTAGACCGTAATCCTCCAAGGGCTAGCTTTGAAAAGAACTTAAGTGTTAAACGAAAGAAATTTAGAAGCAAGCAGAGAACTCATAGGAGAATTTCAAATGCGGTAACAGGATTTTTGCTTATGTATCCAAAAACACTTGCTTTGATGCATGAAGTAGCAGAAACTCCTTTTTTCTTGACGTCATAGATCTCTATTTGAATACTTCCTTAGCTTAATTTCAACCTTTAAATCAAGGCATCCTTATTAAAATTATTTATTTAAAAGAAAAAGCGATTTGACCATCCTTTTGTTCCGGAAAAAACGGCTTAAATTGAATTACCCTTATTTCTATTCATTTTATATTCATTTCCATATACAACACCAGCAAAAGACGTTGCTATTTCTTTTTGTTTCATTTTCCCCAAAAAACAGCAAATTCACATCAAATTTCGTCCGACAACGGCGACCGACCGACTCCGACGGCCTGGGTGAGAATTCCCCAACTGGCCTTTATACACGCATTCATCCACCCCCGCAAAATGAAACGTTTCCCATTCAAAAAAAAAGCCCAACTAATTTTATTCGGTATTTCATTTGTTTTTCTTTTATTTGTTTTCAGGTTTTTTTTTGTGTGTGTCCTTTTTCACTCAAATATCAATCTGGCAAAAGTCCTGAATATTCTATGACCACCTTTTCGGATAATAGCCTTCGTTTTTTACTCTCAAAATTAAGTCTAATTTATTTAAAAAGGTGAGAAAGCCATTTAAACCCCCAAGGATATAAGGCGAATAAGAATGGAAAAAGTAAAAAAGTATTCTAGAATCCTTAAGCGTGGGGGTGTTTCTAACCTAACAAATGTTCGATTGTAAAAGTAAATGACATTCGGACAATGAAATTGAACGACTGAGAGCTAAGAGACTTACGTAAAGTAGCAGGCAGGAGGCCGAGGCCAGCAGTTGGTTTGGTATGGGATTGGTGTGAAATGTATTCATTGCTGAGTTTTTTTTTTTTTTTTTTGCTGCTGCTCGTCCTTGTTGGAATGCCCAGGAGACCTTGTGAAAGACATCAAAATATCCTTGTTCAAATCATTGGTAATAGATTAACTTGTTTCGCTATTCTCATTCTTCGAGGTCTGACGCTTGAGGGGCGAACATAATAAAAAAGCATCTTTCACAGAGTCAGGATTCAGGACTAAGAACCACACCATACAATGATACAACACCCCATGGTGTTTCGTTTCAATTTAATAGGCGCGCAAAATGTTTGTTTGGTTTTACAAGGATAACAATAAAAACAGTGAGTGCAAATCCCCGGCTAAGGGTGGTCTATGAGGAAGAGGATGAGCTGCCGCTGCCGTTGCCGACGGATGAGCTAATTGAGAAGAATATCCGATAGGTAGTGGGAGAGGGTGTGAGTTTTTGAGTTCGAGTTCGAGCACACGAGTTGTACAAAAGTTACACAGAGTGGTACACTTGTAAAAGAGCAAACGAATGAACAATGAAAAAGTGGTGGTTACACGAGTATCCTGTTTCAAATCACTTGACAATTGAATTGTTGTATAAATGTGTGATTTAGAGGGTTGGCAGTTTTATTTGCTCCGTGTGTTTTGCTGTAATTGATGATTGTTGTCGTTCAGGACCAAAGGGTAATTGTTTCCTATTTATAGATATAGCCGGAGCGGAGGATATGAGATCTTTGGTGTTATTGTTTTTTATTCGATGTCAAATGATGCATAAATATAACACCCTGGGATTTTTAACTGTCATTGTCATGGAGATATGGGAATGTATTTTTGTGATAAAGAAAGATTTTTGCAGTTTCAATTATTTAAATCTCATATAAATGTATGTATACCTAAGGGGATACAAATATGGCAAAATTGTGGGAATAAATAGTTGAAAAGGGCGTATAAATGTATTTTTGAATTTTAAGTGGGTACAAATCATCTCATATTAAAGTAAAGAAGATTTTAAGAAAAATAAATGCTCTTTAAAGATAATATTTCATAAAAGATTTGGCGGGAGGGTGGTTTTAAAATATTTTAATTAAATGTTTGGATCTATGAATCGTCCGTTTAAGTCATCATAACATGTATGGAAGGATAAGGAAAAGATAATGCTTCATTAAAAAAAAAAAAACCCCTGTCCGATAAGAGGATCGATCTTTTTACAGAAAATATCCGCAATATAGGAGATTCCTATGCCGTGGTATTCTCTGTTCTCTCCTGTATCCATATTTTTTTTTTTTTCATAGCCCTTATAGATAGACAAAAAACTGAAGCAAAAAATACATCTCCTCAGTTTTGGTATCGGAATTTTTGTATGATAAGTCGTATGGAATAATATTGTCCTCACTTTCTGAAGAAGAAGGACCTTGTGCAATGTACATTTTACTTCAAATTCCTCAATATCATCTTATAAGACTTTGTTTTTCTTTTACAAATCCTGTTTTTGAATAGCTATTTTGTTTTCTTCCTTATTTCTGATGAATTATTTTCGTTTAATAGGTTTTATAAATGGTGACACCTGATAACCTCAAAAGCCACGGTAATTAATGGCCTTTTAATTCCCTGCGCCAAGTCTGGTTAGCCCAGTAAATTGCAAACCAGAGTACATATTCTATTAACAAAACTATTTTCAAAGCATTTGATGCTTCTTTACGACACCAAGTTTGACTTCCAACTTTTTTACGCACCATTTATGCTTGCATAATGATTAAGAGTCTTTGCAGGATTCATATTCATAAAATCAAGGATTTTTTATGTTTGTGCACACAAAATTACAACATATTCAGACAGACTTATCATATTCTCTAAGCATTTCGACTTTCTTGATCTTTAAATAATTTGTAGAGCAGCATTTTTATTTGTTTGATTATATTATATTCTCATTATCTTGGTTTTACTAACCAGAAAACACATAGCCTGAGGGTACAACTCTTGTCAACAAAAAAATTAAGTGGATTAGAAGTTTTAGGAAAGGGATCATGTATTATAAAAATTAGGAAGGGAGTCAGAGATATAACGGAGCCTTCGGGTATTTATTTTAAACAGCAGGCTGAAAACGCCAGAAACGTAAGTTCTAATCCATTGAGGCGAAGGGGTGCGTCGATACCAAATGCACTCATTTTCTATAAGACCCTTTAATGCCAAACTCTATCAAATGCTTTTGAAATCCAGCGCAATAATCTTAATTATTCCTCCAAAACGATGTAAAGATTGGTTTCACTGATCGGTGAGATGATGGTTATCATATCACCATCAGTGGATCTATTTCAACGAGAACAGTACTGCCGGTCATTAAAAAGTTTCTGTTTATCAAGATACATATTTCTTTATCAGAGATTCTGTGCACTGTTCCCCTTGGAAAGTAGGGGCGTAAGTGCAAATGGTATCGGTGGTTTAAGGATGATACGCCTTATTAATTAGGAACGCGCTTGAAAACATTCTGTTTTCCATACTACCCGGGCAAGCATAAAACGATTTTTGCTCTCAAGAACAGAGGGAGTCATGTCACTCTGTGGGGAAGTATCAAATTGGAAATAAATTATGATAACAAAATAAAGAAGCCATTTACGTTCATGTTTTACGTCATTCTTAGAAACAATACATTAATGGTTTTTCTAGGAAAGATCTATTGTGTTGTCACTATTAAAGAAAAAGCTTTTAGGTTTACAATGTCTGTTTTTGATCACGAACCTTTTCACTTGATCTAACTAAAATTTAAAATTACTCTTATCAATAACATTATGGTGAAGATGCAACATTGTCCTCACTAAAATATGATTCACTTTGAATTTTGTTAGTACCTACCTACCTTGTCGTGTTTGTTCTGGATCTGCATCTGCATATACACTTGTGTCGGGTGCTGCATAATACTGTTCTATTACTTTCAGTAAGGTGCATTTTTTCACTTTGAAGGCACTGTTCACTCGCGTTTTTATCAATAAAGTCGTCATTGTCAAAGTACTGCATAATTTAAGGTAACTTTTTTTTAGTCTCCCACTTTCTCATTCGTTTTTCACTCCCACTTAAATATTTTCTACATTGTTCACCCGACGGACATAAGATAAATACGACATTTTCGCAATAAATAAGCATAAGTGCTCAAACATTTTGAACTGTCAAATCGATTTATTAAATATGTTTGTTCGCGTACTTTTTTGCCAAAAAAAATTTCTCAAATGAGAGAAAAATCTCTCTCACTTACCGAAAAGTACACGAACACTTTTTGTGTAAAAACTTGAAAAACGTCAAATTCGAGTTTTTTGGTTGGGTAGCTCTTCGCGGTAAAGGTCATCTGCAACAACAAATGTTTACGTCATTCGATTTTGACAGAGTTCAAGTTTTTACCAGATGAAATTACAGTGGGTAAAAGCTTGCAAATAAATGAACGAAAGAATAAAACAGCTGTTATTTTCTTTCGTTCGTCTTTCGTTCATCTCTCAGTACGCGAACGCTTTTTGTGTTAATGTAAACGTATGAAATCGAATGCAAACTGTTTCATTTGGGTATACGCGAACAGAGGTAATAATAGTATACTCCTTCACAAATAATTTTTTTTATTTCCTAACTTCAATTTTAATTATCAATATTTTATTTATTTATTAATTTTTACGAATACTTATATGTTCACCACTATGTTATGTTGCAACCATTGTATGATTTCATATTAAATTAAGTGCCCTGATGACGTCCTTACTAAATCGAAACACGGTGGCTTAATAAGTTTTTAACAAATAAAAACAAATTTTATATTGTGAAAAAAAACAAGTGTTTTATTTAATCTTTTTTAAAATGTATAATTTTTAAGTACTTATTTCTGAGCTCACGGCCTCTTAGGCAGGCCCTGACATTTTGCCAGCCCTGCCACCTTATAGTTACGCCACTAAATGTCAGGGATTCAAGTTGGCTTTTCAACTAGCTGAGTTAAGTTGTTAACCTCAGCGAAAATTTCGGCATACCTTCCTTCAGGTGTTGTCTGACCAGGATAACTAAGCCACGTAGAATTGTATACTTTGAAATCATGCGTAACAACGATTTTAGTTTGATTATTATGAGTGACAATTATTTGGATGGAGCATCGAATTCGTGATGTGTCGAACTACTGTCCACTATGAGACAGACTTGCAAAATAAAGACTTTATTTTCCATGAAAAAACTTGTTTTTCTAAAAGCTATCCAAAATGAAACACCAGGTTCAAGGCTTAAATATATATTTTTGTTCATAACCAACCCTAAGGCTTATTTTCACACGCTTTAATAAAAGCAAAAACCATTTTCTATTAAATTTTTAATTCTTTATTCGGCAGTCGACATTTTATAATTTTCACAAAGTTTTAAGCAATTGCCAACAGGACCGCAGTAACACGTTATCTAGCTACTATAACTAACTTGATTCAAACTACAGTAGAATCTCGAAAAGATAAACAGATATAAAACAGGCCCCGTTTATCTTTTCAATAGTTCATATTTCCTAGCATCGAGCATTAGTTTAAGAAAAACATGTTTCGAAACATAAAAATATTGCATCTTTCATACTAACTTATTATTTTATTAGAAAAAAAAAAATACTTAAAACATAACAGAAATACATAAAACAGATGTTCATAAGGATTAAAAAAAAATGACTTATTTAGACTTTTTTTTTTTAAACCCTGATATAGGTTGTCGCCCGGGAACAGCGTTCATCTTTCCGAACTGTTCGTGTTTTAGAACCGTTCATGTTTTCGAGATTCTACTGTATTCAAATTCGAGAGTCAAGTCTCACTTCAGAAGGGAATTGGAAAAAAATAATGGAATGCGTTCAACAAAAAAACAGGACCCATTTTAAATGTTAAAATCATGTGTTGATGTTAAGAAATTATAGTTTATCTATCTTTTTCTCTTTTTTTTCAAGTAAACTTATTTTGACAGAATTAATACACAAATTCGTAGAAGTTGTAAGAAGTTCGAAAGAAGAGTATTACCGGGCGCCTAAACCATATATAAACATATTTTCATCAAAGAACAGTTTAATTGCTCAAGTGATTTGTATTGGATTGGACCAACTAATTTCTAGTATGCGCACTCTCAAATAAATCCATGGCAGTCACTTGAGCAATCAAACTTTTCCTATACGAAAAGTATCTATGTAGTAAGCTCTATACATAATATCCTTATTTTCAATGCTCGTACCTTTTATTTTTTTTTAGCAACTGCAAACTCCGACGAAATTGAAACCAAATCCCAAGTAAATTCCATCAATTTCTTAAATCTTCAAACACCCTCTTTTGGTCACTCACTTCTTGACGACCAATCTACTTCTTGATTAGCACGAACAAATAGGCACACATAAACTTCATAATATTTCGTTATCCTTGACTTTTTTAAGTATGTTTTTTTATTTACACATTTCAACAAAATTAACAACTAAACTCTTAAACTAAGTCCAGCCTCATTACAAATCTAAACAGTAGGTAAGTAAGTGTTAGTAACAATTTTTTTGATTAATAATTTTTTTTAAGGATTTTTAATCCTTTTGAAACATCATAGATTAAAATAATTTTCAATATCTAATCGTTTTGAAAACATAAATAATTAATTAGCGCAAGTTTATTTCAAAATTGATTGACAAGTGAGACGTCCATGATGGTGCACATTATTTCTGTCCATAAGCGATTTATTTATTATTTAGAAGATGATGGGTGGGGCGCGGGTGGTGCGTTGGTGGTCGTGATGGTGATGGTGGTGCTGTTGCTGGCATTGCCATCATGGTTGTTGTTGTTGGAAGGGCTCTTACAATTAATCCTTCAATTGTGCTTTGTGGAGAACTCGCCGGGCTCGGAAGAAGCCAAATCTTCGAAAATTTCATTTGATTGATGACGGATACTGCCGCCGTTGCCACCATTGCCGTTGGGGAATAAGTTGCTGTTGCTGTTGGCATTGATGCCACTGGCCGCGTATGATGGTCGGATTATATATGGATTATGGATGAAACGTTGTAATTGAATAATACATCTATAAAAGAAAAAGTTACAAAATAATCAATTTAAATTGAAATTCTTCATAGAGGGGCTTGTAATGGAGTAGAGTGGATGGAGCATGATTATTTGTTAACTTACTTCTCTAACCGTCTGTCGGATTCTGGGATTTCAAATATTTCAGCAAGTGTTGGATCTTCGTGGAAGTGTGCTGAAGACCTTTTGCCATTTGTCCAGCCGCGTGAATATTGGAAAGTTTGTCCCATGCAGCTAATGATGACGGCAAACGAGATCAAAGAGAAGACCACGAAACGAAGCATAATGAGTTTTAAAATCTGGAAGAACAAAGAAATTGAAATGACATATAGTGGTTAGTAGTGACATCTGTATATGAGGTTTTAAGCACAAGTGGTTGTGGTACGAGGTTTGGTTGCAAGGTTGCGGTATTTGATTGGTGAGAACAGTGAGTCTCAAACTGTAGAACTGCGAAGCTCAAACTTTTGTAGTTGTGAATTTATTATTTTATGCTACAAGAAATGAAACTACAAAATTTGTAAGCAATGATGAGTTGTAACTACGACATGGAATTTGTAACTAACTTAATGACACGAAAGTACGTAATTTTATTGCAATTGCGGGAGCAGGCATCACTTTGAACTTGTGCTTTTCGATAAAATAGATTTTTGAGGATTTATTCTTGAAGTTGAAAATACTTATTCCGTAAAGTTAAATGGGTCTTACTAGGTAGGTACAAGACACGATTATGACAAACATATTGATTGGAAAAACTGACATTCTGTCAATTCGTCAATAGTCTAAATGGATCATTATTCATAATCCATTGAATTTTTTCTAAAAAAAAGTGTAAAGGGAAGTTGATAAATTCAAAAAAGGGCTCTATTTAAGAACAAAAAAAAAAGAGTTTTTTCTATAGAAATATAAAATCCTTGCAATAGGAATTTTCATGAGAAAATCATAGGTAGATAATACCGTAATATTTGGGATAAATGCTGCGAAAATCGGTTAGCAATGTATTTCTCAAAATTATTTTAAATAATATGTTGTGAAAATAATTTCGGATTTATAAAAAAACATGCTTTGAGTAAAACATTTTTAAACTACGCATTAACTTGTAAGATTTAAAATCTGATATTTTATGCTAAATCCACAAAAAAGTTCAGTTTTTGAAATTACAGAATCTTGAAGACCCGACGCGATTTTTGAAGCTTGTCACTTTTTTCAGCGATTAAAGAGCTCTTTCTCTTCTTGATCCTTATAAGGTTCAATTTTTAAAGGTTTTTAAATTTATTTTCAAACATTTGAGCCAAATTAAATAACTTTTAGACTTTTTACATTAACTTTTAACAAAAATATTTTTACCAGTTAATTTTTATTTAAAATCACAAGAAAATCTCCTAGCTATGAATACTTGGAATAACTTTCACTTGGAAGATTCAAACTTGACTATGATATTCTCAGTTTGGTTTAACCCTTTTATAGTGCCATCGCTTCGGATTCAAATAAACGTTGAAATATCCCAAAATTACACGGGTACGAGCTGGAGCTTATGTGGCAGCCTTAAAGGCGTGTATGTGGATTAACAAGGATTATTAACACCTATTGTTTGGGTATGATGCTTATCAGTCGAGTAAGCAAAGTCAATGCATTTGTTGATTAAAATTACCACTTCGCCGAAGAGCTAACCGCCTTCGCAAAAGGGATGAATGTTTTAAGGACCATGGTATTCTGATGGAAGGATGAATATAGTGTTTGATTTTGATTTGTCTTTAGCTAAGTGTAGTGCTTGCGTGTATAGGATTTCCGGAACAAGGTTGAGGTATTTATTGAAAGAATTTTATTAGATTACCTTAAAAGGGTGTAAGTTTATTAAAGCATTTTTAAACTCTCACGGGGAGAAAGCGTTTTTTTTTTTTTTTTGTGGTAGGATAAAATCTGTTCTTTTTTGTTTTAAATGTTTGTGTACTGAAAGCATTGAGTCTAGATAAAATTATAACATCATTCATGTGGGGAAAACAACTCTTTAAAGAATTTCAACAAATCTGGTGCGATTTAATTGTCAACAAGGGTTCTTAAACTTAGTATACCTACATACGAATATTCTAACTCTTCGTTTTTTGTAGCTTTAGATAAAACTTATTTCAACACATAAGGCAACTTCGCTTTTGCCAATGAGGAAAGGATTTAAATTTGGAGTCCCAATCCCAACATTTATTTGCACTTTTCTTTTAGTATTCTTGAGGCAAGTATTGGTTTCGTGCAATGAAATTCAATATCTTAATCAAACATAAAATTACGATGATATAGCTTATGCTAAGAGTGGTTTTCTCCATACTTTTCATAGGATGTGTGTGTGTTTTTTTTTTGCAAATAAACGTTACTTATAATAAAGCCACAAGCCCAAATTTGTCCGAACGAAATAGTTTGTGTATGAAAATTTTTGTTTGAATCTTGGGCGTGGATAACGCCCACTTTTAATAAAATAATAACAAAACATTTTAAAAATTTAAGACACCAATATAGTTTTCACCAGTTTTTTTGTTCGTTATATGAAAAATATATCCTTAATTTTTTTCAAAACGCCCACTTTAAGGTGTGATTTTTATAAAATGCATTTATTCGGGTAAGATTGTTGAATCTACTCAATTAAGTTGTAGTTTTACAAATATGCTTAAAAATTAACTAACGATCACAGGTCAGTAAGTGTTTTATATTTTTTTAACAATGTTTTAGAATACGCCCACTTTTAAAGGGCATTTCCACTAAAATTAACTAACTATTGGTCGCAGTTTTGAAGTAAGAAGATGAACATTTCTGCTTGTATTCCTTGGTTAAGTGGCAGGTTGCGATTCAAGAATTGTTAAATAGGTACACTCAAAGTCGTTAATTTCATTCAAGATCTATTTTTTTTTAAATGCAGGAAATATCTTGTTTTGTTGAAATAGAGCTGCGAGCTTATAACTAAATATCTCTCACCTCGTAGCTATTGGCTTGGCAATAAAAATTCTCAGCAGCGGCTGACTGCAAAGGACAAACGCATACGCATACAAAAATAAAATAAGAGAATAGGATATCCAAGATTTCATTGCAAACGTACTGTATAGCTCTCGCTTAGGCTATATATTTCTTAAGTTCGGCTCAAAGTGGTGCCTTCCAAGTATGGCTTTGTTTTACTTGAATTTATCAGAAACAGCTTTAACAATTTTATTTAAGTATTCAAAGTATGTAGTATAATTAGGAGTTCACTGAACAAAACACTATAGATTTTGGATCTTGTCGAAGGATAGGTGAATTTCACTCTAACTTGGGTTGAAATGTTCATAGCAAGCATTTTTTTAGTAGCTGCTTTTAAAAGGGTTGCTCAGCTCAGCTCCGACAAGCGACTTTACATAACACCCACACAGGAAGGTGATTCAATTCCAGAAACGAAAAAGTTGGTCTAAAACGTTGTCGGCCAGTTGGTAACTGTAAAAGGAGACCGATTTATACAGTTACTAACTGGCCGACATCATTTTTAAAGAAGTAAGGACCAAATTCCTACAATTTTTCTTTGTAGCCCCATAGGTGCGGAACTGGATGCCACCCGTGGGATTTTCGTGAGATAATTATCACCTAAATCCACTGTACCACCATAAATTCATTCCTATCTTTCTATTAAATCGCTACTAAGCGCTAGCACACAGTAATTCATTATAAGGTTTAGTAATACCCCTTGAGTGAGCCCACAGAGCACACCAAAGTGTCAGTTTTTCTGGATGTGAAGGCAGCTCAACAATGGCTTGAGGGTACATAATAGAACAATAGATAAGTTCAAGTTTTATTTCGCTTATAAATTACTTAACATTAAATAGTGTCAAATGCCACTAGAAAAAACGTAATACACCCAAAAAAATTCATAAGGGTGGTTCTATTCAACCAGAAATGAGCTTCATCGCTGAACAAAATTTTCTTGTGAAAATCGTTATCAACAGCAATATTGTTTCAAGTCCATTCACCGAATATTTGGAGTGCCCGCATGCGTTGTTCAGGCGTCAATCGAATAATGGAAAAATAGCGAACAAAACTAAAACGCCAAAGTTGCTGTCAATGAAAACAGTGCTGCCAACTTAAAGTAATGCAGATACCTCTGAAACAAACACCCTTTATATTCATTAGGACGACAAGCATACCACAGCTACTTCCATGTTTGTGAGGTCTAAGAATATTTTTACAAGTTTAAGCCATGGAATAGAATTCGGAAAAGCAACACTTCAGTTTTGTACGAAACAATAAGTCGATAACCGCAGTTCAACATGAATTTCTTCGCCACTTCATCCATGCATGTACAGAAATCTCTGGCGCAAAACACAATTTTTCGTTGGGCTCAAGTACTTTAAGCACAATTAGCTTTGATGAACCGAATTCATT
Source organism: Platycheirus albimanus (assembly GCA_916050605.2). Lineage (NCBI taxonomy): Eukaryota > Metazoa > Arthropoda > Insecta > Diptera > Syrphidae > Platycheirus > Platycheirus albimanus. The sequence goes on along the minus strand of OU696696.1, from coordinate 12,632,319 downwards.
GTATATATCAACTATAGTATTCCCACTTGAGGTGCGCCATCTATCGACGAAAAACTAAGCTCGAGAATACCATGGGAAGCAACAACAACAATTTCCACCATTTTAATTATTGTTGTTGCTTCAAATGGCATTGTATATATAAACTATAGTACTATCACCTGAGGTGCGCCATCTATCGACGAAAAACTAAGCTCGAGAATACCATGAGAAGCAACAACAACAATTAAAATGGTGGAAATTGTTGTTGTTGCTTCCCATGGTATTCTAGAGCTTAGTTTTTCGTCGATAGATGGCGCACCTAAAATGGGAATACTATAGTTTATATATAAAATGCAAATGGTATGTTCGAGCTTAGTTTTTCGTCGATAGATGGCGCACCTCAGGTGATAGTACTATAGTTTATATATATGTACAATGCCGAATTTCATTAGGGGCTCCTCGTCCACACAGCTAGAGCATCACTGAACGATATTTGCTATCTCTTTCACGCTAAACTCTAATTCCGGTTTGATGACAGTCAGTTGTCTCCTCCCCGATCAAGCGAACAATTTCAGGAAGCTATTTTTTCATAGAAGCTGTCCGAATTGACCTTCCAAAGATGAAGAAGATGATAACTTTCAAGAATGCCCAGGGGAGTGGATCGCTCATCGTATGGTTGCCATACATGATGACACAAATGATTTTTCACACTGCTTTTTATGAAAAACTGAATAATCTCCCAATATTTTGTTCAAAATCATCTATTCTTTGTGCCTCACCCTGTTTTATTAATGCCTGCATTTTAGATATATTATATTGTTAGAAATTTTAATAAGAAAAAACAAACAAAAAACAAGATTCCATAAAATATAAATTATGTGGGCAGCAGCTGCAAAGGAAAGTAAGAATTGGGTCAGTTACCTTTTCTGATTCCGAGAAAATTGAATTCTATTAAATCTTCGTTCAGTGTTTTGGTCAGAAAAGACTTCTTTTTATTCAAATTTTTGGTTAAAACTGTGCGTGATTATAGGTTGAATTTTTGATTTATATTGAAAATGCAAAGCAATGCAGGTATTTTACAACAAAAAATACTACCAAAAGTATAGTTAGGATAAGGTCAAGGAGTGTGCCTAATTGTTTTAAGAGAACTCTTTCAAATTATCTTTATATTTGATCAAAACACACAAACAAAAGATATGCATCAATAAATTCAAAACACTTATGCTGAGCTATCTCAATATTTATCTGATCTATGGAACCATCAAAGACATCTGTTTACTACTTCATTAGAATAACAATTAACTTTTAATGATACACCAGCTCCGCGGCCGCACAATGATGATCAATTAAAACACCAAATTGACCTCAAGATTCTAGGCATCAGGTACTCCAACTCCAACTACTGAGAAAAATACTTTCTTGCGGGGGGAGACAAAATGTCATTCTCATCGTGCGTCTGGTCTGTGTCATCTGGCCAACCTAATGTTTTGTCCACACAGCATCTTTTTTCTGAATTCAAACAATTTAATTTAAATTTCAGTTTAACTATTATTTAATGAAACAGGTTTTCTGCCAAAAATAAAACATTTCTCCCCTGCTCGATGTCGATAGGTACCAATGGAATTTGATTCTTATAGATTCTTTTGAGATTCTAGTTTTTCCACTTCACGCTGCTGAAGTCTGTTGAGGCAGCGAAGTCTGAGATGAACTTGGAAATCCCTCGATCATTAGTTCTCCGAGATCTGTTGTCGATTTAAAATCATCTTCTGGCGTAATAATTAAGATAATTTGTTTGTTAGTCTGAAAAAAAAAAGAAAAATTATGGAAACTAGTGAAGTGCCAAAGGCAAAGGAGAACTTTTTCAAGAAACTATGGGCCTACCGGAAGTACATCAATATCGAACCATTCATGTTCTTCTACATCATGCCCGGGATGCTGAATGCAGTTGCAGTTCAGAACTTCCCTTTGGAAAAGGTTTGAAACCAGGCTAAAATTATACTCTGATGGATATTGATTAGAAAACTAATGCCTTTAATCTTCTGAAGGCTTGCAGGGTGAACTACAACTATAGTGAGGTAGTGTGTCAGGCGATTCTGGATAAGGAAGAATACGGCATTGAAGATTGTGATGGATTCGACTTCGAAAATGTCACACAACTCGGTAGTGGATTGCTTTGGAATGTCACCGACTTGTCGCCGAATTTTAACTATACAGTTTGCAAAGCGGAACGTGATGCTCAGAAAATAAGTGCACAGGTTTCTGGGATTCGAGCACCCATTGGTGAGTGAATTCGAGTTCTTAAAAAAAAATGTGACTTTAGACCGGGAAGTGCTTGAATATGAAATTAGCTTGTGATTTGAGCTTCTTAATGATTAATTGTGTGGTCATCAAGATTGTTTATGTTTTTTTTTTAATTATTATAATTATTTTAACTTAAATTTTGATAGTTTGCACTTTTAACTGATTTTTGTGTTTGTTCTGACTTCTGAATTCTAATGTCAAGGACAAATTTTGTTTGGTTCTTTTAAACAAAAGGTGTGTGTTTAGCAATTAATTTAGTATTTTTGGTATCGACACTTTAGACTTAAATCAATTTAATATTATGCGAAAAAATTAACATCGAATGAAAGAAACCCGTTATACAGGAATCTTATTGAATGTCAAATTTAAGTTTGAAATTATAATTTTGAGCCAGCACATGTGAGAATTAAGAGATAAAAAAGTGTGCATTCAATTTTTTGATGTGGACCGCATATTATTGTGTATAAAGATCAGTTGTTAAACTCTAAAATCAAATTTTAAAAATGCATCTTAATTACAATCAAACATGAAACAAATCAGCAGAAAAACAAGAAACAACTTACAGATCAATAAAAATAAGTTAGTTGTAATTTAATGACAAAAAATACTCTTCATTTTCACGTTAAGACGAGTTTGAGATACTTTTATTATTTCAAATCACTTTCGTTATCTTTTTTGCGGCAATATTGAATGATGATTGGAATGTTGACTAGTGTTTCAGGTTTTTTGTAAATGCTTTCTGCTTGATGAAATTTCAAATTCATTGTTTGGGTAATGAGTATTGACGGGTCAAATGTTACCGGCTCAGTTGGATCTTGTACGGGTGTAAGACCAATCCTGGTCGCAAAATTCGACAAAGTCAAGTCAGTGAAAGCCGATTTTTCTTACACGTACACGCTGTACACTTTCACTGATCTGGGCGATGTTCTCTTCTCTAACAATATTGCGTTCCTTTGACTAACGAATGTTGTACGATTAAGATCCATAAGTAATGTTTCAGAAGAAACAGTATCGCAGCTTAGCAGCCCCATACGGAATCTATCTTAGATTAAACATCAAAACAAAGATCAACTTTTACCTATGGCAAATAGAACAATCACCTTCATAGTATTATTTGAGTCTTTGCTTTTAGCATAGGCATTAGGCATATCTCAAACAATTTTAAAACACAATAAGTGTTTCGAATGCAAATTTCTTTTCGGTTGATTTTTAGCTTCTACGTATTTAAGCTTTTCACAGTCACGCTTCAGAGGACCGCTTAAATTAAAACAAAAGTTGGAAAGCGAATTCGCCACACTAAATAAATATTCTTATAATTAAAATTGCTAATTTGGGAGGCTCATGCTATTATGATTTTGTTTTTTTTTTTTTTTTTAACTAGGCGCGTTTTACTCAGTCTTTTTTGAGCGAGATTTTTGAAGTTCTCTCTTAAAATAGGACTACCCCAACTATAATCAAGTCAAGATTTGTATTTCTCAGGTCTTTATACTTCTTCTGAGCTTAAATTGATTTACTTATTTAAAGTTTTGTACATTGTTCAATATAGTTGTTTTGAGCCGTATTATGTGGCCCAAATGCAGTGTATAGCCTGCTTTTAGCTTAAGGGAGACATTCCATTCACAAAAGGAAGCCGAGTTTTGCCACTTCTTCATCCAGAATCGTATAACCAACGCTGTGGTATTAGAAATCTTCAAATGGGTACTATAAGGCAAGTTATGGATTCGTGCAAAAAATAAATTTGAGATAACAATCACACATGACATTACGATGATGGAGAAGTTGAAATAAGTGGGTCCTGAAATTCCGTCCGTCTGACTGCCTGTCTGTCTGCCTGCCTGTTCGCATTTCTACAGCCTAAACGGATGGGTCGATTTGCTTCAAACCTAGTATTTAGTAATTTTTGGAATTCCCTAGTAAGTTCTATTTTCGTTTTTGCTCTAGATCGAAAAATAACGGTACGATACCTGCCATATACAATCATAAACAAAATGTTTTATTTTCTCAAAAACGGCTCAAAAGATTTAGATAAAACTTTCAGGATTCTATTTTTTTATTATAATCTTTTAGTAAAAAAAATGATTTTTCGAAATTTGTCTTATAACGGTACCTCTAATAGAACCGGTCGTTTCAAACTAGATTTTCTCGTTAACTATTCTTCCGATTTCAATATTACAGGAAGCCATTAATAATTGAATTTATATTGCATTTAAAAATTTTCAAAAACTTATTTTTTCGATTTTTAATAATTTTCTAACAAAATATTTTGATAACGGGTTGATTGTTTTTGTTTTTTAATTTTTTTGGTAGGTGAAGACTAAAAATTTTCTTATAGCGAAAAACTCAAACAAATTTTAAAATTTTTTTTCGAAAAGTTTTTTAAAAAAATCATTTAAAAAAAAAACTGGTCTAACGATTTTCAATATTTGTTTTCCTATATAGATATTAAGCAATGGAATATTATTACATATCTAGTTTTTCCAAGAAAACTCTTAAAAAAATTAAAGATTTTTCTAAATAATTTTTTTTTCCAAATACATAGCCCTTAAGCAAATATCTAGCATATTTATTCAAATAAATGCCTGGAATGAGAAAATCGAACCAACAAATACAGCACACACTTTATTTTTCTCCAAAATGTCGTCAGCGATATGGACTGATTCTCCATTGTCAGCAAAGAATATAGCTAATGCACTTAGAGTTCGTCACGTATGGGCTCTGATAACAAGCAGAGGACCTAACAGACTCGAGACTCCCTTAAAGTATTTTTTTGTGAATCGAAATTCATCGATTATTTGTAACTGCTTCTTCAAAAATGTGTAGGCGGATTAACCAGCCGAGATACCTCAAGAGTTTTGGAAATTTATGGGAGATACTCGGTTCCGATTGCTCACGGTTATCGTCTCCTAGTTTAAGGTTATCATTATCAGCTGATTAGTCAATTGACTAACACCAACTTGACTATATTTGTCATGTTTGTCTATCGACTAGAATCAAAATCTAAGAGTTCATTTGCAAACAATATTTTACTTTGGCCAAAAATTCTGTTAAGAAATAGTGTCCAAATTTTTTCTACGTCCAGTTTTCCCTTTGTTATAAAAGTTATAGGTTTTTCGAACACATTTTACTTAGCGATGAGGCACATTTCTTACTCGGCATATCTTATATGTATGTCAACAAACAAAATTACCGCATATGCGGCTCAGAAAACCAACAATTGATCCAAGAGGTGCCGTTGCATCCAGACTGTTTGGTGTGCTGTATGGTGAAAAGATGTCATTGGTCCATATTTTTTCGAAGATGCCAATGGGCAGACGGTTACCAGTCAATTCGGAGCAATATGGTCGAATGATAACAGATTTTTTTGGGCGAAATGCCTCCCGAAATATGCGAAGTGGCTAAAAATTAGCTAAAAAAAAATCGCAAATTTTTGCCGAGGTAGCCATTTGAATGATATTGTTTTTCACACTAAATAGCAAAGTTTAAACTTTATAATGAAACAAAATTTGTATCAAAAATTTATCGCTGTGCGTTTTTTAGGTAGCTTTACTTTCGAAGCCGATAAATGAATGAATTTTTCGACTATGACATCGGATATGGGCCCAAAGATGGGTTTTGAAAAGTATCAGTATAGGAAACTGTTTATTTTTTCAAAAAATAATCTTCGACACACTGTTGTCACGATGATAAAAGGTCTCACACTTCTTAACCGCGATGAAGCTCAACGAAATGTCCAAATTTCAAACTTCGGCAATACCTTTCCCATTAAGTAGTATCTCTCCCTATATAATATTAGCTTTGTCTCAAGTAGTACCTCCTTCTCCTTAACAAAGATTTCGGTTTTCAAATTTTAAAAAAAACATCAGAGATCTTACTGGAGGCTGAATTGATTCACCGGGTGACATTATAAAACTTATTTTTCTATACATCGTTGACAGTCCTTTTTCAAAATGAAAGGAATTCTATAGCCTTTACTGATGTGCTATTGACAATGTGTGTATAAAATTTGATGGTGATCGGTAAGGTGAGTTGTTAGACCGGATCTCGAGAATTATTAAAAAATAACAATGCAAAAATAGCCTTGGGTATGGTTTAAAACTTTTAGACTTTCTGAATTTTGACTATGGCCCGATCGAAGCCAAAAACAACAAAACACACAACAAAAACTAAATATAACAAATTTTGAATCACATGATTCATAAATGTGGAATAATCAACTTATTCATAATTTGAATTTCAAGAGCAATTGGAAGAAAAATATAAATAGTTTTTAATCTAAGCATTTTACTTTTATCATTTTACTTTAACCTCCATTTTTCAGCTGCGATATTTCCCTTGATTGTGATCCTTTTTGCTGGTGGCTGGAGTGATCGATACAACAAGCGCAAGCCTTGCATAATGATTCCCCTTATCGGCGAAGGGCTTTCATTTCTAGGTAAGACCTAATTTCATGATTCTAGTCTTCATATTAATTTCTTCCTAACCTATCTGTTTGCAGGACTCTTTTTCTCGGCTATATTTTTCGATGCGATTCCCATGGAATTCGGTGCCTACGTCGAATCAATTGTTCCATCGATGTTTGGTGGTTTCCAATTTGTTCTAATGGCTGTTTACGGTTATATCACAGCTGCTACTCCAGAAGCTGATAGAGTCTTTAGGTAATTGGCACCTTCAGCAACACTTACAACTCAAAACAATTCCTAAATTTAATTATAGGTTTGGAATATTTGCAATGTTTCTGAATTGTATTCCTTTTGTCGGACTTCCGTTTAGTGGGATCCTTTATCAAAAACTAGGATATGTGTGTATGTTGATTCTCGGACTCGACAGATTTCCTTCTTCATAATTTTTCTATTACAGATTCATTTGCAATGAGTTGGATATTCCAGCTGATTGCATTCTTCTACGTGCTATTCTTCATTGAAGAAATACCAACTACATCCGACAAAGAAAAACAGGAAGTCCAAGGAACAACAAATACAGGATTCGAAGTTACAGATATATCTGAGGTCAACGGAAATAGAGCAGCAATTTCAGCTCTTGATGCAGCTATATCAGGACAGGAGCCAGTGCAGAAGAAATCATTCCTAGCTGAATTCTTTGATCCAACGTTGGCAATCGAATGTCTCAAAATGCCACTTGAGAAGAGGCCAAACTATGGACAAGCTCTTCTGATTTTACTTATCATCGCCTATTTCTTGACTTCGGGTCCAGCTATTGGTAAGTGATTCTGAAAAAAACATCTTTGTAACAGAAACAGTTCTGAAAAAGGTGTGTTTTTCAGCTGAAAACGATTATTGGTACCGTTACATTCTGATTAAGCTAAATTGGAATGGAAATCAATTCAGTGCGTATAGTACATTTTCGTCAGCTAGTACAATTATCGGTGAGTGTTTGACTTCCTAGTTTTGAAATAGCTTTTGACCATTCAATCAAACCAATTTCAGGGACATTCATTGGAACCGCAGTTTTAAGTAAGCTTCTCAAGATCTCGGATCCAATGATCGGAATTCTTTCCGCCATGTGTATTGTGATCTCAAGACCTATGTTTGTAAGTAGAAACTAAAAGATAACGATTCTTCCAGATATTTAAAAACGTCTTCTCTCCAAGGCCTTCGCGAAAGACTCCTACATGTATTATTCTGCAGGTGTGGTGGAAATGTTCGTCAGTCTAAGGATCATTGCTATCAAAGCTATTGGCTCGAGCATCGTCGAAGGAGACGAGTTGGGCCGGATGTTTGCTATTTTCGGTATCGCTGATCCTATTGCGACATTCATCATTCCTCCAATTTATAGTTACGTCTATGCGAATTCGGTTGACAAATTTCCTGGAGCGATATTCCTGTTTGGAGAAGTGTTCTTCATACCAAATGTTATTGTTTTTATGTAAGGACTTAGGATTGTATTTGAAAAAGTCGTTGAAATGATAATTTTTTGAATTCTAGAATCTGTTATATCTTGATGAAAAGGAAAGACAGGAAAGGTGAGACCATTGATCTTGGCTCGACAAGACCAGCCGATAAGTCCAAGATGGATGAAAATGTCGAATCACAAAGTGAAATTACTAGCTTATAAGGAAAATTGCAAAAGCCTGCAGTAAAGGCTTTAGAAACTGACGATTTGTAAATGTTATTCTTTGTTCAATGTTAAGTCATTAAAAATAAGTCAATAAAATTCTTTTATTTTTTTGTTTCTGTTTAAATGATTTGGTTTTTTTCAGAATTATTTTGAATCTTGTCATAGATCAATCAAGAGAACACACAGAGCTAAAGGCGACCTCCGGACACAATCCATAGTGGGATATTTTATATTGGGTTTGAAAAATAAAACATTACTTTTCCAAAACACCACTTTCGTCTTTTTAAAGCAAGATCACTTTAATTTAAATTCAAACTCTTTATTTCTTTATTTACCAATTCTAACTTTGAAAGTGAAACACTGCTCAAATTTTTATTTACAGTTTAACTGCCACTAGGTTTAAAATAAAATTGCAATATTTGAGTTTGAGATGCTCCTTCTTGGTACTAAATTAAAAGCTCTCGAATTTTCTTATTCCCGAAACCCTTAGAGATTTCAAGTAGTTTCCGAGCTTTCGAACTCTAATAAATGCGAGTAACTATTTCAGTTTCTGTAATAGTATATGTACACTAATGACCAATATCTTACAGGTCAGTCAAATTTATTTGAACTTCATATCACAACATTGATGCATTTAGTGACTAAGATTCTATATTCCTGTCTGTGCTTTGATGCTTTGCAGGAATTGCGATGGAACTCATACAATTTACCATGGAATCTGGCTAGCAAAGAGGTGTACTTTTTCATGATAGATTTACTCTAGGCAAATTTGTCACTTCCTCTTGTTTAATATATGAGGGATTGAACCCCGTTTTAATCCTGGCTATCCGATATTATAAACGTGTCTTAAAAAATTGAAGCACTAACTGAGCTTTGGTGATTAGTCAGTATTTAGGCATATGTGTAAAACTACGGCTGAATCGAGTAGTTTTTGAACGATATTACCTGAACAAAGGTATTTTATCAAAATCACGCCTTAAAAAGTGGGCGTATTGAAAACAAAATGTACAAAAAAAAATTAAGAGATATATTTTTCAAATAACGAACGGAAGGAAAAAGGTTTAAATTGAATATTGGTAGTACCTTACATTATTCATGAAAAATGGGCGTCAGCCACACCCAAAAACTAAATTTTTTGATTTCATACACAAGATGTTTATGTGCAAGTAATACCCACAAATTTTAATGTTTTTCGCTTTAATATAACAATTGTTATTTTATAAAAATAATATTGATGGTTTTGTCAGCCACGCCCAAACTGAAATTTTTTTATTAAGTTGGAAGAAGGTTTACCTAAAGCTTGCGCGTGCAAAATTTTAGCTTTATGCTTTTATCATAACTGTACAAAAAACATAATTTAATTTTACCAAATTGAGGTTGTTCAACAAAAATGGCGATTGTGGCGTGTTTGTGGGCAGATTTTACCGGTTCAATAACTTAGCCTTACTCTTGAACCAAAGATTATATATACCAAATTTCAGCTTTCTAGCTCAAAAATTGCGACCTCTAGAGAGTATACATACAGACGGACGGACGGACGGACATGGCTAAATCGACTAGGCTTTTGATTCTGAGTCAGAATATATATACTTTTCTATACCTAACGGTATTATTTTTCTATGTTACAAACTCCACACCAAATACAATATACAGATTCTACGGAATAAGGTATATGTGGTGACCACCACAAGAAAATGAAATACCGAAATTCTGATATCAGGTGACGCGACTACGGTACCTATGTAATGAGATGAGAAACAGTTGGAGCTACTCACCAGTTTATACAAAGTAAAAACACCGTTCACTTATATAAATCATGACGACAGCAGACAGCAGGTTTTAACCTGGAAACGAGTTGCAGAGTCAGTCTAACATAGGTTCTCTAACTAGTTGGTCATAGTCATTGATTCGTCTACCAGTCACTCACTGTATTGCCTAAATTTGATTTGAATAAAATATATTATAATTGAAGTAGCAGTTTCAATTTATATATACAGGATCGCTACATATACAAATTTTAGTTTGACGAGTGTTTCGGACTTTGGTTTGGCGATACGCAGTCAAAAGCCATCTCCAAAGTAATGCAATTATCGCATTGGGCTGATCATCCTGTTTGCCGCAAGAGCACTTTTTAAAATTCACTTCAATATCCTATGAAAGTAAATCTTTGACTTCAACTTATAGAGAACAGCTGTTTACAGTTGCACTTTCTACACAACGCAGAATTTAGCTTGAGTTTTAGCTAATGTTTGGAGAGAAAAATGAGACCAAAAATTTAGCTCGAGTTGCGTACTACCCTTAAGCAAACAAAACAAAATACTAGCAGCTAGAGTTTTCACCTCAAACAAATAAAAAAAGAAAAACAAGGAACTGACAGCCACAGGCTATCTATAGTCAGTCAGCGTGATATCAAAACTTCTCACTGACCCGATTTCGCGTGAATTGAATTGACGCCACTTGCCAGTGTAGTGTGCCAGTGAAGCATATGTCATTTTTCAGCTGTCAGTTCAATGACCGACTCGGAGAAATTTTCACTTACTAGCATGAGGTCCGTGAGTTTTGGGACAGTGTGTGGCCTGCCAGTGAGTGTGAAAACCTATTTTCTCACTGTTCACTGACGAGCAACTGCTTCATTGACGTAAAAACCACGTCAGTTTTCGTAAAGTCACTACCTGCCAGTGGTCAGTGAATTCTTTGTCAGTGTGATATAGCCTTAAGAAATTACATAAATATCCACTTCGATATGTTTTCGTAGTCATCTTACGAAATTAAGATACCCCCATGATTAGTACGAACTTCGTTTTCCAATAGCAAAACAGTATGCCATTCACTTTTTGGCATGCTAAACCTGTTTGTCAATCACGTTATATAATTATTTAAGATCTGCTTTTTATCTGTATTCCATTGACATTTTAGAAAATGCTTGTTCAATTGTTTTCAATTTAGGTGCGTTCGATTTGTTTTCACATATTTTGCAACCTAATATCTTCCAAGTGAGAGATTTGATTTTGAATTTGAATGAAATATCGAATCGAATTTGGAAATAGCTATGAAATTAATTTATATGACCTAATGAAAATCTAGTAGTATCTTATTTCCTTTTTTAGATTTTGCTCAGCATTTATTTTTTCGTAGATACTTAAAATTATAAAGATTCTTTCGCAAATTCATTTCAATTATTAGTTTTTTCGCTATTGTCATATATCTACAATCAGTTAATGTGTATTCCATAATTAGTCCATCTTTTTTTACATCAAAAATGACATTTTAGTTCGCCGTTTGCTTATATCCTTCTTACATAAATGCAATCGAGTTGTTGGTAATCGATGAAAAACTCGAAATAATGATTGCAAAACTACGGAAGTGTAGTGTGAAACTTCTCAATCATGTAAACATAAAAAACATTGTGGAGGCCACTTCATATAAGTTCATTTGTGTTCGTCTTTGTTTCGTACTTTCTGTCAAAGTATTAAAAACCAAGATGAACTTTAGGTTAGGGTGACAAAAGACACAACGTATTAAATTACCAAAAAAGTAAACATCAATACCATAAATATAAAATTAATCAATAACTACACAATTTACTTGATATAATTTACTTGATATAAAAAAATACGTTATAAAATAAATTCCTCAATTTTGCTCTTCGTAGACATTATCTCAAAAGTATCGAAAAATCGATATTTGTTTATTTAACACATCTCTATTGTCATCGCAGTCTTCACATGAACACTCCGAAAATAGCGCGCCCAAATCCATCGCATCACAGCGCATTCAATCGCATATATTCCCTTCTCTTTCCTCATTTCAAAACACAACTTACGTCGTTACGTCTGCCAAAACAAGACAGAACGAACACCATTCATTTCATAAACCACGACCAAACCAACGGGAAACGGGATATGGCCGTGTGCGTTGTTTGAATTCGGACGTGTTTTTTTTTTCACTGCCGTCGCAGTCATCGTCGTTTGAGAAGAGTATTTGGTGTTCTGTTTTCAGTTCAATTGCCCTCGGACGAACCGAGCAGTGAAAAAATTTACTTTTGTTTATAATAAATAAAAAAAAAAACATCACCTCAAGTGCTCAAAAAATAATATTCACACCAAATGAATGAAATTTATATTTTTCATTAAAAAAAAGAAAGAAAAGAAACGTCGCTCGTGTCGTTGTGTTTCCGTTCGAGACTCCGAGTCAAGTCGGAGTGGAGTCTGGCAGCAGATTTTTTTTTGTGTGTGTTGTGCAAGTTTTCTTTTATTTAATCTTTTTTTAAATTATTTTCTTCATTATTAAGTGTGTGATGCAAGTGATTTCAAAACAACAAATTCCAGTACGCGTGGAAAGTAATAAAATAATTCATTCCATTTAATCTGTTTAACAACAAAATAATAGTAAAAAAAAAAAGTTTAAGAAAACACAAAAATTAAACCAAACATAAGGAGCCAAGGTCTGCGCTGCTGCAGTTGACGTGACGTCGTCGTCATATCGTCGACTCGACGCCCCAAAATGGATACGTTTCGAAAGTGGTTGAACAAACCCAAGGTAAATATTAAAAATTTAATTTACAAAAAACTCGAAAATAAAAATTTTAGCAAGAAATAGTAAATTTTTTCTAAATTCGAAGCGCAGAGAGTAACCTGATAACCCAATTCGCTTTCGCATTCGCAGCTCGCACTCGCAGGCGGATTCTGTAGATTTTTTTTTTTTTTTTTTTTTTTGTTATGTCGTGTCGTAGTCGTGTCTCGGAATTTCATGTGTGAGAGTTGTTTTTGTTTTTCTTTCAAAACGGAATGAGACGACAACAACAACAAGGAATTTTATTGTAAAAAGGCAGAAGCAGAAGCAGATAGCAAATAGTGTTGTTTTAGACAGTGGGCGCCAAAAGTTGCCTGGCAAGTATTTAAATACAACTTTAATGGAAAGCAGCCTTTTTGTTTTTTGTGTCCGGTGATTATTTTTTGTTTGTTTACATGCAAATCTGAATCTCTGGCTTGATTAGGAGTTTACCTTTCCAAGAGTGTTTGAATTCTGAATTAGAAAATGTTTTAGTCACGCAAATGACAAAACAGAAAAAGTTAATTTGCGACGTTGAATTATTGGGGATGTGAATCACAATCGGTTGGGATGGGATGTCATGTGTTGTTGTTGAGTTTGTTTACCTACGATTTCTTCAAATATTGTGATCAAATGATTAGGATTTGTTTTTAATTCCAAAACAAACATCTTGATTGTGAGTTCTTCTTGTTTTTTTAAGTGTGTTGAAAGTTGTTATCCAACATTTGATAGTGAACTTTGAACACAAAGATTTTACTTGAAAGACTTTTCCAAATACACCGTAATTTAGGGCGAGCCACGTTGGAGGTTTGATATGAATCATCTTTATCATTAACATGTGATACAGGTAGGTAGTAGCATTATATTTTGCAAAATCGCGCAAACTCCTCAAAAATACAAACAAAAACAAACCCTGTTTGTCGTTATGAATCTGAATCCATTGTGAAAGATCTTCCTTCGTTTATCAAAGTCATTTTGCAAAACAAGTAGGTAGGTAGTCATCCTAGATGACTTTGACTTTTATGTCTCAAGTATAGCAGAATACCTCGGATTAAAGTGTTCCATATGGTCAGGTGTCAAAGATTTTAGGGCTGGAATCACGAGCGACGATATTTGGGTTATCCACTTATTAATGAGACTGGAAGTCAGACTGAGTCTCTATCGTTTCAATCACCAAAAACATGTTATACCCCTTATCTGATCCCAAGAGGTGACTATTTGCGTGCTATAATCCCTATGGCAACAAAATCATGCTGGCCAAAGTCCTGGTCTTGTAGGTACTTGTCATGAAAGTTTTGCTGAATCATTTTCTCAGCACTCCTTGGTCATGTCATTACAAGTCCATAATCCAGGCAGATACCAATAATAATTGCTATTAACCTGTGCAATATGATGTGGTAAGTCGCTCGAACACAAAATGTAACCCCATTTTTGTCTTCTCAGACAACCAATTTGCCTTGAAAGCTTTAGGTTCACTTGTCATAAGATATAATCTTGTTCAGAAACCATCACAATAATTTCAGGACTTCCAAGGTCCGACTTGTCTAATCTACTTTTGGTTCCGACACAAAGAAGGGGCTCTTCGCTATGAAAACCGTTCCAAAAACACTGAAGAACATTTTACGTATAGAAGCATGTGTCAAACATTTTGTGCCAGAATGTTCATCTACTTACTTACAAGGTGGCGCAGACAGTCCATTGTAGATCACGGCCTAAACCAACAGTCCTCGCTTGCTAGGCCGGTCCCTAGCCAGTGGTCTTCAGTTTCGCACACCAAGTTTGTTGAGGTCGTTTACCACTTGATTGGGCCTCCTTAGATGGGGTCTTCAAGAACTGCGTCGGCCCGACTCCGGGTTGGAATTTAAGACTCGTCGGGCTGGTGCGTTTTCGTCATGGCCCTGCCATCTAAAGCGCTGTATTTTCAGCTTCTTAACCAGGTCAATGTCCAGGAATATCACGCGAAGAATCTTTCTCTCAAAGCACCTGAGCCTGTTTTAATCCGATTCACGCTTCTGCCCCTTAAAGAAGGACACGGATGATTATGGTCTTGTATAGTGTCTTCTTGGTCCTTTGAGAGAGGGCTTTGCTGCTAAGATGCCTAGTAAGCACGAAGAAAGAGCGATTGGCAAGAGTGTTTCTCCGACTGATCTCTTCACTGATGTGAAGACATGATCTTTGCCAACTTCAAGGTTAGAATACTCATCTAAAAGTACTTCAATCAGAGCCTGAGCTGCCAGCTCGATGTTAAAATACGATCTAAATCTACCATGTTCGTTCAGTAGGTATACAGGGCCTACGAATCTGACTTGCAAAAGACACTAGCTCAATGCTCTCAAGCTACAGCCCCATAAATCGTCCTTTTTTAAGAATCCTGCTAGTAATCCAACTTAGAGATGTCTTCTTTTAACCCTGATAGACCAATGCCCTCCATCTTTATGGCCACTTTTTCATTCAAATTGTAATGCTTAATATTCTCAATTCTGTTGCATCGAAGTTCACACATAAATCGTTTGTCCGAATAAAAAAAAATGCCATTAGCGTTGTGGAAATCGTCGTTCTGCAAACTGGAGACGTTCTTAAATAACCCTGAAAGATTGTTGTTTTCGATGCTTAAGTTACCTGTGATTCTCTGCAGTTAGTGAAAAGAAATCAATTTGAGGTTCCAATGAGATTATCGGGCCGAGTTTCTTCTTGCCATCTTTTGTAGACCAGACACATATAGTTATCAATTTTGCTGTGAAGTGCTGCTATCGGACCCTGGTGTATTTAATTCTCCCTGCTCAAACATTTCTCAACCCTTCTTCATTCCATTTGCCTGAAATCTGCTGTAAGGGCACTCTTGTTCTCTAAGAAGCTCCCAAACACTCTTTCTTCAATTGGAATACTTGGTTATCACTAGGTACTAGGATGGCACTTCATTACCTATTTCTTCCTACTTATTTTTCAACGTCCAAGGCTTTTTTCCTGCAGATTCATTCGAGTCAATATTGACTCCGAAGGGAAGATTACTTCTATTCATAATCGATTTGTATCGTAGGTTTTGAATGAATATGTGAAGGTGCGAATAGATTTCTTCTTTTTATGATGTGTACTAATACGTATCCTCTGCTTCTAGCAGAGTCTTTGCCACAAGAAGCAAGTGACAATTCCGTTTTAACAGGCGTGTTTTGAATCTAGCCTTCCAAACTCGGAATCTTTCTCCTCTTTCTAAATATCAAGACGGGGCTGAAGAACCGGCAATATTGTTTTCCCATTCCCAGTGTAAAGCGCCACGAGCGCCGTCTCTATTATTTCACTTCAAATCCGAACTGCTATGCACTCGACATATTTTTTTTATTCGAAATCGTTTTTTTTTTTTTTTTTTACAAAATACAAGGAGTTTTAAAGGTTAAGAAGTTTGTTTATTGAGATTCAACCTTCAAATAGACTTATCATTCTCAAGCATCCTAGAATCCGACAGAACAATAAATTATCAAGATGAGAAAATAAGCTCCCTAATAAGTTATAACAGGGCAAACAAATCATCGCATAGGATCACAGCAAACAACTTAATCCATTGTACTTACAAAGTTATAACAGATATGAGCCTTCCATACAAAGGTCAAAAATGGGCTTCTTCACTTGGACAATTTGTTTTAAATTTTTTTTTTTTTTAAATTTTAATAATCATATATGTACCTACAAAAAATCTTTAAAGTTTCAGGACAACTTTTGAACGCAACTGTAGGGTAGGTTCCACCCAATGCAATTAATATTAATAGCGGATTGGCCCCATTTTTACGTTGTTGTCATTCGGTCTTCGGTGTTGTCACAAAAGGCTTTTGTTTTTATATTTTTTTTTTTTTGCTGCTCTCTGTAGTCTGTCGCGGTGATTTTTGTGTTTCGGTTTTAAAAATAGCAATCGTGTGCGTCCCCCAAAAAATACAAATTCGAAAATCCGACGGGGCCTAAGAGTAAAATTTGTTTTTAAAATAGACAAATAAAAAGAAGCTTATGAATGCATTTTCGTTGCTCCCCTTTTTTGTGTCGGAGGCAGATGATACCTACTTAATGTTGTAGCTGTTTTTGCCTCCTGATTTTTTATAGCTTTGTTGATAGGTAGATTTTATATATTTTTGTTCTGTTGTTCTGCTTAGTAGAATCTTTTTATAATCCTTGTTATTTGGTTTTAGTTGCCTGAAATTAATTTCATATCATAAGAAAGCTAGCTCAACCTAAATTGCTTAATCGCTCTAACTTCAAGACTATGTTTCATGGCTTTTACCTTTTACAGTCTAAGGTGAACTAGTTTGTTTGCATTACAGAGAGATTTTTTGAAGAAATTAAGATGAAGAATCTTGTAACATTTCGTAAGTTGTAAAGGACCTTACAAATGTTTTGGGAGTTCCGCATCCGCACATGAACACAACGACACTTTGTCGCAATGAACAACACCGATTTGTAGATATTCGCACTACGGGGACAGGCCTACAGGAACGTCAAATCAAAAGGGTTAGCAAACAGCTATTAGGAAGGGTAGTACTCGATAATTTGATTGATAACCATGTCATCAATTTTTTGACGTGATAACGTCTAATAAATCGGTTTGGAATATATGGGCAGCACGCACGAATAAATGTCACAGTCACAGTAACGTTACGTAGCTGCTTTGATAGCCTAGAACGTCGATAAAGTGGGAGGGGAGGGTGGTGGGTGGTTGGTGATTGTAAGTGGTGGTGGGTGTGGGAGGTGGTGGGGGAGGGTAGTGTCGGGAAGAAGAAAAATTGTCAAAAATGGTGGGTGGTTGTAGTTGGTTTGGGTGGTGAGGCCAAAAATTGTTGGGTTGGGCGGTTGGCGGTGGTGGTTGGTGAAGGTGGTTGTGCGGGGGGGGGGGGGGGGGAAGAAAATATGATAAACAATGGTGGGTGATAGCAGGTGGTTGTAGGTGGAGTGGGTGGTTGGATTTGGTGTTTGAGAGGGAATTGTCAAACATAGTGGGTGGTTGGTTGATGGTTGTAGGCGGTGTGGATGGTTGGTGGTGGTTGTAGAGGCTGTTGGTGTTTGTTGGTGGTAAGAAAGGGGGAATTTACTGTGTGGGGAGGGGAGGAAGCAATTGTCAAAAATGATGGGTTGTATGTTGTTGTAGGAGGTTGATGTTTGGGGAAGGGGTGAGAAAGTTTGGGGGGGGGGAAGGGTTGAGAAAAAAAATTCAAAAACGGTGGGTGGTTGTAAGTGGGGTGGGTTGTTGGTGGTTAAAGAGATACAACCTACACATGAACTGTTTTGTTAACTGGTTATCACGTAAAATTATCGTCCGTAAACCGACTTTACAGACAACCAAGTTTTTTTGTTTTACTATTAAGCTTTGTGAAACCTACCATTCGGAAAGAGGATCATTCATCTTTAAACCAGGTTTTTGCAAAGCTGAATAAAGTAAGAAAGAAGCTCAAATTCAGCCAAACTTTCTGTCAGTTTGCCCTCATGAAACTTCCACAATTTACAAAGATCGTGTACGAAGAGCTTAGCTATCCAAGTGAATATTTCTGAAAATCCAGTAGAAATGATACGAATTTCCTATATCTTCAGTGGACCGTCTTCTAAAACTGGTACGAACTTTAATTTCGTACCTAGGTACTCTTCTTGTTTTTCGGTGTCGTAATGATCTCAGGTGGATCTAGTCATCCGCCTGTGGGTTTCATATTGTTTACCTCAGAAAGGCTCCTGGCCAACTCACTCGCCATCCTCCCTCGCTATCATATTGTAAGGTATTGTCTTTTTGACGGGGTTCTCAGGGGCTCTCCTTTGAACGAGGCTATACCAACTCAGCCTATCGCGCTCTATTATTTGCAAGATGGTATAGCTTTTTGTTTTTCATGTTGCCGTTCGAAGCATCTTCATCTAAGCTGCTGTTAATTAACTCTCAAACGTTTTGTACCTTATCCAAAATTGTGAACCGTATGTGAGTGGCGGACGCATAACTGAGATGTGAACTGTGGAGTCTACTCTTCAGCTTAGAGGGAATTTTTCGCTTACGCGATAATTGATGACATCACAATTTGCTTCGCCATACATAGATCTCAAATATTTAAACATTTCGCACTTGGGAATCACTGCTCCATTCAAACTTATGTCTGGAATAGGCACGTATGGAAATGGATCATAAAACGGAGGGCCCAAATATTCAATTTTTTAAACTTATACGGCTCCCATTCTCCTCCAAAACGTCCATTTATTAGTCAAGTGCTTATTGCAGGGATGAAGGATCGTCTTTATTCACCAAAGAATAACTCATGCACTTTGGGTTCCGTCCCTTAAACGTACCTACACTGTCAAAATAATCTCAACTGCAATTCCTGATAACGCTAATGTTTATTGAGGATGGTTTTTATGGGCCTTTGAGTCAGGCTGTTAAAAATTTCGTTGATAGAGATACGTTTTTCCAGATATCGACAATTTAAATACCTTTTTTACAAGGCTTTGAATGCAGATGGGAGCTGACTTGTTATGACCAAAATATTTTTAATTCATCGTCGTGTAAGGCAATAATTTCACCATGAACAATAATCATCACATATTAAGAAAAACCCCGGTTTGAGTAGATTGGCTAAAAAATGGTCTCCATCCTCTAGCTTTATACCTACATATTTCAACTGTAACCACACTTATACCTGAGAGCTGCTAGCTGAACTTGTAGTCGTTCTTGGTCTTCACACCCGCTGCCGTGCAAAATGAGATTTCCATTGGAGGATGCAGCGCAGACTGATTGGAAAAAATTGAAGTTTTCTGTCCGGGATTTCTCGTGGTTCCAAGACCGATATAGGTACCCAGCAAAGTCTAGATCCACTAATTTCGTAAACGAATTCCAATAAACATTTGCATCATAACTTTCAAAGTTGGTGAGCAGGGTTTCATTAATATCCTCGGGATCTAGATTCTTACGGCAACCATGTCTTAGTTCTGTCAAATTTCTCGTCCGTCATAGTTCTGTCTAAGCAGGTCTGACAGGGGTCATAATTCTACTCCTTCCGACGAACCTAGATTAGATTTATTGGTAGGGGGAGCTTATACAGCAGAGTGAGATTCTAGAGCAGTTCTGTTGCTCCAGACTGAGACCAGAACTTTAAGATATTCTGGGGGTGGAAGGTTTTGAGTTTTACCAAATGAACAATCTCATCACCAAGTTCACGCTCTCTGAAGCGGAGGAGTGCTGGGCATTCCGTGAGGATATGCAAAGATGTTTCATCACTTTCAAGGCAAAGTCGGCAAACGGTGTCTGTTGCTAGTCTCATGTTGTGAAGGTGTTTTTTCACGGAAAAGTGCCCGGTTATGATTCCAGTCATTGTTTTGAGAGTTTTCCTATTTAGGTTAAGTAGGAATTTTGTGGTTTTGTTTGAATATACTGGTACAAATTGTTTGGAGCCCTGAGTAGGATGTTCTCGGCAGTGTTTTTGAAGTAGTTTTTATTTACTCCGCAGAAGTGTTTAGGGCCGACAAATGGCAATGGGGCGCCCTCTTTAGCCAGGGTGTCAGCCTTTTCATTACCATCATACTTCTTATGTGCCGAGATCCAATGGAGAATCAACAAAATTTTTCCTTGCAAGTTCAGTGAGTACTAAGACAGTCTCTTGGTCTAACTTGGATCTTATGACATGTGAACCCAGAGCTTTTAAAGCAGAATGGCTGTCTGAGAAGATGAATATTTATTTATTTTTGGCGTTAAAATGGCATATTATCCTCTCGCATTCGTTAATAGACCTCTGCCTGGGATACAAGGTGGACCAAAAGAAGTCATTTGATGTTTTTTGGCTCTCATTTTTTCTTAATGAAAAACTTCGATTCTGTTTTTTGATTATGTTTATTTGAACCTTTAGAATTTAATTGGTCAAGTCGAGAAGATTGCCAAATGGGCGCCGTCACAATTGATTGCTCGTTTTATGGCATTTTTCATCACTTCAGCGAGAACTTCGGGCGACAGATTCTCGCACTCTTTAAGGTCTTCCAGAGTCTCGGGCTTGTTAACGTAAACACGGGACTTCAAAAAAACCCCACAAAAAAGTCTGAAACGGTTAAATCGGGCGATCTTGCGGGCCAGTGCAAATCGCCAAAACGAGAGATGAGGCGACCCGGGAACGCCGCCTTCAGAATATCGGTTGTGGCTCGCGCAGTGTGTGACGTAGCTCCGTCCTGTTGGAACCACATGTCCTCCAGTCCTGATTTGTCTAATTGCGGCATAAAAAAACTCGGTTAACATGGCCCTATAGCGCGCTCCGTCCACTGTTGTCGTTTGAACAGCAGCGTTCTCGAAAAAAATGGCCCGATGACTCCTCCAGCGTGGACAGCGTACCATGCAGTAACTTTGAGTGGGTGTAATGGCTCCTCGTGCATTACTCGTTTATTTTCTTTGCCCCAGAAGCGATAGTTTTGCTTGTTCACGTACCCATTGAGGTGGAATTGAGCCTCTTCGCTCATTATGATTTTGGTCGAAAATCGTCCACTTCGTCCTCGAGATTGAGGATGGCTTGGGCGTAGGTTACACGCGTTTGGCAGCCGACATTCAGCAGCTGATGCACGGACTGGACTTTTTACGGGAACATGCGCAAGTCTTTGAACAAAATTCGCCTTAGGGACGACCGGCTGATGGCTAATTGCGAGGCACAGCGTCTGCTCAATGTTTCCGGTGTCAGCTCGACATCCTCTTCAACAGCGGCGATATTCTTGGCAACGCAACGTCTCGTGTGGTCCCATACTCTTCAAGGTTGGTGGCCAAACGTCGCAGTGTTTGCGCAGTCTGTGTCGGACGGCCGTGGAATCGGCGACGCAATTGGCGCTGCGCCAACTCAACGTACGAATTGTTACGCAAAAAAATAGATTAGTGCGAGTCGCTCCATGGCTTATTCATTTGTATTCATACATCTGTCTAGTCCACAAATGTCAAAACAGATTTGACATTGGCGGCCATTTGCAAAAATAAGAGCATCTTCCAATAGGGTGATTTCTTTTGGCCCACCTTGTAAAAACGAATGAAGACCAAGGCTGACCGAGAGGTTCGCGAAAGGTGATTCCCCGAAAATACAGGAACCAGTACCTGATTCCATTTTTGAGCCATCCGTATACCAGACCAGATCTTCGCTAGAAGAGTGTGGTTAAAAGTTTTCCCAGTCTTCCCTGGGACCTTAGTTCGGTCCAGAATGCTAGAAACAATCTCAATTTTTAATAAAAAAAAAAAATATTGGTTGAAGAATCATAATGACTTTTGGTCACTCTTACATAGAAGGTAGTTCTTCTTAGTGAGGAAGGCTGCTGAAGCTTCCACGACAATTTTTTAAAACTTCAGGTTTCTTTGTTCCGACATACTTCAAAGGAATGTGGAAATATTTTTGATAAAGATATGTTAAAACTATTTGAGACGTTGGCAGTCTAAATGTTGAAGATGGTACTTTTGATGTGTAACCTCCTTCTACCTTTGTACCATTTGGATATCCTCGTTAGTCAGAAAGTAGGTAGGAAGGTAGTCTGAGCATAGTCCTTGATTAAAAAAAGTGTCAAACTACAAAGAAAACTTCTTTTTATTTAGCTCACAGTTTAACAAAGTATTTATCTTCCTTCCAATGCAAAACGTTTTACTTAAACATGTCTCGATTGCCATCAAATTCCCCAGAACCGTAAATCCTGTTCCACTTTTTTTTTTGTATGACAATCATCGTCGTGGCTTACCCAACAACACCTTCCATACTATACCAACTTACCAACAGCAAAGCAACAGCGAGATGGCTCATTACCTTCCAAAATGATGATGATATTCTTGTTTCTTTTTGAACATACACCATCAGCAAAACTTGACCTGGTTTAAGTTGGGACAACGTATCTATACCAAATGCATTTCTTGGTTGCATGCTTTTCGAAAAAGAAAAATTCACTGCACTTTTGTGTATTCTTTCTTCTTTGTCAAAACAAATTTCGTTTCAGTTCGGTTCGGTTGGATTCGGACCAACACCACCAATTTTAGTGGTGTGCCTGGCCTGTGCATTGCGTGTAAAAGCCAAAATCAGAAAAAAAAAAAAAAACACTTATCAACCGAACTTAACCAAAAAGGCAACCTTGAGCACATCGACACATAGATTTTTATATATATTGTATCTTTTTATCTTTTTTGTTTTTGTTTGTAATGTGAACGACGACGTACCTACAAGCTACAGCACTCTCAAGTTGAAATAATACCTTGGATTTGTGTGTTTTTTTTTTTTTTAAACAAGTATTGGTAATGACAGCAGCTGTTACACAATTACATGTGTATTTTTTATAGCGAAAGTCCAGTTAGCAATGCCAATATTGTTATGTGGCAACCAAGAATCGACTTCAGATAGGTACTGTTATTTTCATATGACGTCATCCTGATTCATTCAATATATAGATACAAAATGCATAAAATCACATACAACAACATTATTTTTGTCATTGATGGTAGTAGTAGTGATAGTAGTAGTAGTAGAAGTGTACTCTACTCGCGTAGAGTTTTCAGCGTGTTACTCATAGTTTCGAATGGTCACTGATGACGGTTTGTTTTCGAGTGTTTTTCAGGGGGTGGATCCATTAAGTGGGGCAAGGTGGGAAATACAAATGAAAATCGTAGTTTGTTGGCAAAATGCAAACAAATTCGTAATGAAAAATAACCGAGAAAAAAGATACAAAAAGTTGCAGAAGCATGGTCGGTCGCACGGTCGGTTCGTCGTCGAGGGAAAAACCTTGGGGAAATGTTCTCAACTCGGAGTGAGTTGTTATCATCTCTCAATGATTCAAAAATTTTGCATTCATTGAAAAGAGGGTTTCTGGGGTTTTTTGGTTTTGACGTTTCATTAAATAATTTAAAATATAGTTGGGGAGGTGTAGGTATAGATACTTTTTTATTTTCTCTCTTTCGGAAATCGAAAGAAAAGTTTATTTTCTTTAATTTTCATCTTGGTTTTCATGTGCGGTTGGGATTGCTGACTCAGTAAAGATGAATGATGATTACTCTAATGTAGGTAGGTATACCTAACATAACTATATACTTAAGAAAATAGTTTTGTGAATGATGAAAGCTAAGTATTGTTCGGTAATAAGTTATTTCAATGCATTGTGTACCCACAAAAGGAATTTGATTCTGAAAAAACATCTTTTTGAAGAATGATGCTACTTCTAATAGTGAAGCACATTTTTATTGAAGGTTAAAAACATGGTATGGGATGGGTGTGTGTTGATATCGAAATGTGTTTGATTAGCTGATGTCTACATTTATACAACATAATGTTTGAAAAAAAACTTTATGTTTCTCACTTTTGATTAAGCACTCTCGATGTTCTTTTAATTAAGTTTCTTTTTTTCTTGAATAAATAGTTTTGTAAAAGATTGTTTCAACAATTTAATTTTCTTCTTATCATTATCGCTATTATCTTGAAGTGTGCTGCGACCCACATTTGTTTACAAGTTTCTTGAAAAGATTTCAATTATATTTGTCATTCACGTGGGGTTTTTTATTTTAAAGTAAATTTTATATTTATTTTCCTTCAACAAAACAATGAAGCGAAATCATTTCAAGCTGAAGGCATAATTTTATCAAAAAGTTCAGGGTTTCCGAGAAACGAGAGTTGTTTATTTTTTTAAATTTGTGTGTTCTGTAAAACATCAAAGGCAATACGAAATGTGCGTGGGTTGGTGTTAGAAGGCCTGCGAAACTCTGAGGTTTTAGATTAAATTTTTTCGAGCAATATTGGGTTTTCCTAAACTGCTGATAGTTACACGAAATTCTAAGAAGGTGGTTTTACCCATTTTAAACGTAATTTTTGCAATAGTTAGGGTTTTCCAAAAAAGAAACGGGAAAAATAATAAGGTTTCGTTATCACGGGATTCTGGCTTATTGTTGAATATATTGCCAGGTATGGTATCCCACAGAACGATATCTGCCGCAGTTGCGGTTTAGAGATAGAAAAGGATGCTGTTTTCCATATCCTTAATCACTGATCTGCAAAGGCCAGAGCTAGATGAAAATCATTTGGTAAAATTTCCATCGTGGGCTAGCAACCTTTCGAAACAGAAGATCAGGAAACTGCTCGCTTTTCTAATCGCGACGACCTGGCTGTGAAGGAATAATATGAAGAATATGACTATTCATTATGATACTGAATGGGTTTCAGTAGGAAATCGTGTAGGAAAACTGAGTTTCCAAAATTATAACTCACTGCAATCTTAATAATGGCAACCTCGTAGATCAATCCGGATTGCCCTGCCTTCTATTAGTTGAGTGATTTGTGGGTATATCAACCAGAGAATGGGCTATATGGCTATATCTCCAGCCTCGAACATGGGATGTCTTATGTTTCCTTTGTCCACTGACAAAAGATTGGTTGATTATTGAAATTCTTGATTATTACAATTGCTTCACCTGCTGCCACCGAGCAACTTATCTTGTTGGTCATAGAGCTGGAACGTACATACGTCTGTACGTTTTTGGAGAGTTGTGCTTATATGTACTTAAATCATACCAAATAGATAACAGTTTGGGTCTCATTGCTATGGTGTCAAAATTTTCTTGCGCTGCTGATTCGAACATCGCTGAAATCGACGCTCAAAAACTGCCATATTAACAGACCTACGTAATCTTTTTAATTTGAAAAATGGGGTGCTCTTAGGCCTCATTTTTTATACCATGCCACTTCAGCAAGTTTTCTAATATATTGACTCCGAACTCCGTATGGGCATTGGGCATACCAAATACATTTTGGTCAATCTTTCTTTTGATTTCAAAAATGTTCTTTGGTCTTCCTAATCTCGTTGCATTCTCACGATTTATTTAAAGATGGGACGCAGAGAGGGTCCCGATAAACCCTACGACTTAAGTTTCGCAAGAATGTACTGTGAAGTAAGGATTGAATCCATTGGATTTCAAGAATCTTAACAAAATGCGTAAATCTGACCTTGTTTCACAGTTATCACCTGCAAAGATCAAATCATCCCGGTTTGTCTACTCATTTTATATATTTGTTTGAATATGTCGACGATATTTATCTGTCGTCGGTTTTTGCCCAAATGACTTTTGGATCGGTGTCCTTTGAATACATTTTCTCTTGACCTCACCAACCCAACGGTGGTACTCTGCAAATCGTCTTTTATATAGAAAACGCTTTGTCTCACTCTATTCTCCTCGGTTAAAAATGGAGTGATGTCCGTTGTAAATAAAAAAAAACACTTTATGAGGAATTCTTCTTCAGGTAGTGATGGCCATCTTTAAATTTTAATGTAAATCGACCATTGAAACATATCGAAGTTATCGAAAACGATACGAAGGTTGGAAATATGTCGTCACACCATCGATCACTGCGAAACTAGTTATTCATTATTATCTTAGGAACGATATCTACCATTAGTTTGAAAAAAAAATTAAAGAATATACTCTTAGTAACCTTTATTGCAGTTGTCAATACAGCCTTTATTGGCAAGTCAACAATAAAATCGTCCTTCAAGTCTCTGGGATATGCCTCGTTGTACGAAACTTTTCGCATCAAGGGAAGTAGAATATGATTTTCCATTTTGCCGAGATTAGCGTTCAAAAACTCAGTTGGTAGGCATCCATTATTGTTGCTTTGGTGTTTTTGAAAATATTTATCGAATATAAATCCTCTGGCACTGTTGGAGTTTCGGCGCCAATAATCCTGTACGATCTAAGCCAGCTAGGAATCCATTTTGGATATCTGTTCGTAAGGATTCTCATACAACAAGGCATCCAATTGTTTCTTCCATTTTCATAATGGATCTCTAATAATGCCTTTGAGTTTTGACTATTTGAGAATTAGTATTGATTATTTCAGGACTGGGTATTATTGAACCCTTTCGTCAAATATCTTAGCTATCAAAACTATGTTTTTTGAATCCTTCATCAGTATTTTCATTTGGTGCTTTTAGATTTTGGTGCCCTATGGCGGCCATATTTTGATGACATCTGTCAAATCTGTCTGTAGTGATGGTTAAACATTCATTTCACCTGATCGATTTAATCTCAACACAGCTTTAAGGAAGCATTAAGAAGTTTTTTTGGCCAACAACATGTTAGTTACACTGAATACTTTACAACCTATCCGAATACCAAAGGAAAACTGCGTCATAATCATGAGTGATGATGGAAACTTATGGATTGGAAATGATTTAAGTTTGATGCGGTTTTTAACAAAATTTAAACTCAACCTTAAACTCTTTACATAGTGCTTGGTCTATAAAGTAATAACCGATTAATCCATTGTTTACCTACTTGTTACTTCATTCAGACACATTACTCAATTTTTCTTTGTTTCCTCTTTGTTTTTATTTTTTATATCTGGCTGAATTTTTAATAATCTCACTCAATTAAAAAAAACAAATCACTAATGGGAGCACCTTCGTTCAACCGAATCTAGATCACACTGCTTTAAGCATTAAATTTGTTGAATGTGTATTTGTGTATTTATTTTGTGGCATTGAAAGTTGTCTTTTTTGTTTTTGGTAGAATCGTTGATATTGATATGTTTTCACATTTCAAAATAGGCAAGTATGTATATTTCAAAAATAACGCAATAGAACAAAACAAGTATCTTTTATAATTACAGAACAAAATTTAGGTGATCTGCGTCACACAATCATCGACATCGCATCGGTCAGTATGTTTAAAAAAATATAAAGCTCGCCCAGGCTCTGTTATAGCCATTTCCATTTCCAAAACAAAATAAAGAAAGGAGATAATAATTTTTGTGTGTCAGTGGGTCTCTGACGCTGCGCTGGAACATAAGAATTAAGCATCCAGATCCCAGATAGCCTTTGTTTTGAAATATTATGTACGTATTAATTAAATGATGAGTCCACAGGCACAAAGCGGCAGATAGGAAGCGTGAAAACATTTGGGTCTTGCGGTCTTAAATTCATTGGCTTGGTTAGGCATTTAATCGTATAATTTATTTTCATGCATGTTTTTTTTTTGTTTGCCTTTCTTCAAAAGATTAATTTAATTGAGAATATTATGTTACCCATCCACAATCATTCAGAGTTTCTCCAATAAAATTGTGGTTACATAATTTGTAAATAATTTTGAAACGGTCGAATGGTCGGACGATTGTTAAAAATAACTAGTTTTTAATAGAAAATACAATGTTTCCACCACAGGATTTTATAGCTTCTATATAGCCTCAAACTAATGAACTTGACGCACGCCGGCCTCTTCATTGTGAAACTGAACTGTGGAAATCACTTTCTAATATTATTCATGGTTGCTGGTATGGCTTTAACTTTTGTCTTCAACTTGAAATTGTATGAAACGTGCGACTTAGCAGGTTAGCAAAAAAATTTAGAGCTCCATTATCTAACAAGAACTACGAGTAGATATTTAATTTGGGCGTTAACTTGTTTGAAACCGATTTATGAATGGGAAACCAAGTTTGAAGAGCGCAGCGTGAAGTTTAATTAATTGTTACATTAAACTATAAGTTTCATTAAGAAAGCGGAATTAAAAACTGAACAGACCGATTTCGATGAAAGTAATAATGGGTGCTGTGCTGGGTGATGTTGTCAGCATAGAAAAAAAAAAAAAAACACAGAAAAGCTCAAACTCTGATAAATGTGTTTTATTTTAAAACTGCCGATTTATATTTTAATTGGGTAAGCTCAATGCAAGGGGAAAATAAAACACACCACAAACAGTGATGGCTGACAAAGACGAAACGAATCCACCACGAAATGCACAGACAATATGGTCGCTTTTCTGGGTTGGCAGCAAATAAAACAAAATATTTCCTCTACGGGATGATTCGCAAAATATGATTTTCTTAGTTCTGCCACAGAATTCGATCAAATCGATAATGGAAAACAATATCTTGTTGTTAAATTCCAAGTTTTTCAAAATCCTGGGTTTCTAGTCTAACTGGAACACAAGTTAATCTTGATCTTCAAACCCGACGTGTACTCCTACAGTTAAAAAGATTTCTTTGTAATGCTGGTATTCGTCTTCATGGACGCTTAAAATTTTTAACAGGTGTTGATGTCGTATTTGTACCACAAGATTTTTTTGTAGTTTTTGAGCTTTCAGCTTCAAGATTGCTAGAAATGGAAGTTTATATGATCTGCAATAATTGTTGAATCTATTTTATTTATTATTTAAGACTTTAGAGAAACTGGCACAAGAAACGATGCAGTTCTGCAGGTATGGAAATTCCCTTTTATGGCTCGGGATTGTCGCAGATTTCTACTTTTTCGAGCAGTCACAAAAAAGATTAACGCAATTATGTGGGTATTTGGGACAGTATATGTATGTACGTAGTTGTGGAAGCGTTTTAAATAGTTCTTCAATACCTCATTTTGACTTTTAATAACGTAGTTCTGTCAAAAGCCATCCAAATTGTGCCCTTAAAAAGAAAATGGAAGCTGTTTATTCTTTGGCATTTAGCAGTTTTCACGCTACAGTGAAGTTCTTCCATTTTCCTGCAAAAAAGCCAAACATTTTTTTCTTTCCTGTGATCCACGAACTTTGCTTTCGTCATGAATAATGAAAACATTTTTCAAAGCACACCGATATTTGTGTAGGTTAGGTTGAAATTTCTGACGATAAAAGAGTCCCTATCCTGGTTCAAAGAACGCGTGATATCCACTTCGAATATCCGCATGTACTCAAACAGCCAAGTAGCACTTTCATTACTCGGAGCGGTTTCCACAAACTCAGCAACTGCCTCCAACTATCGCTCATCTCTCTTGGAGATGGCATAACAGTTCAACATTCACCTTTTATGGGTGCCGGAACATAGAGATATTCCAGGAAACTGCAAGGCTGATGAGCTCACCAGAAATGGAACTACTGAACCAATTTCACCTTACAGGATGAATATTGGTATTGCCATCGCTTTCGCTACATATAAACTCACACTAAAACAGGATGCCATGCACAAAACAAATCTAAGATGGACAAACTTAATCAGTTGTATGGCGACTTAACAGATCTTACCAAAACTGGATCCAAAACCCACGAAATGTTTGTTTTCTCTTGGCAGATCTCACCTTAGCTCCTTAATTGGTGTCATACCTGGACACTGTCTTATAGACAACCTTTTGTCTAGAAATACTAGTAGACTCGGCGTTTTCTCAAACGACTCCTGCAGAAGTTGCATGGACGCGGAAGAAGAAGAGACTTCTATAACTCATCGTATTTGTGCATGCCCTCAATTAAGTTGTAGTAGCTCTTTTCAAGCTTTTTCGGAGTTCCTGGTTTGATCCCTGAACCCTGACTCCTACTAAGTTTGAGACAATGGTGGGTGATGCACATTCCGCTGATTTCAAAATTCGAGTTTATTAAATTAAGCTAAAGCTTCTATTCCACTTTTCTGCTTTTTCAATTAAAAAAGAAGCATCAGCCCATTCGTTTGAATTTATTGTCTAGAAAAAAAAAAAAAATCCAAAGTGGCTTCGAAACAAGTACATTATCAAAATTTTGTCCATCAAGTTAAATACCAAGTTCTTAGTTGAAACCTTGGACTGAGTCTTAAAGTAAGGCAATCAAAATGATGTTAGTACTGCAATCAATCTCATTTCTTTTGCCTACTAGTCCAATAAAAAGTCCATACCAAACACGCTAATACTTAGTTTTCCCTTTGTGTTAACTGCTTTGATGTTCTTCTTAAGCCCTGATCTAGGTCAAACCTATTAAAACCATACTGTTTAACCAACCATGTAATAGGCAAGCGATTTCTAAAAAAAAAAAAACAAAAACTATCTTACGCACAATATACCAACAAAAATAGTGACCGTTTTTTTTTATTAATTTGTTTATAACCACGAAATAATAAAAGAAAAGCGCTACCCAATTTGAATGCTCTTAATTTCTCTGGCAATGACACGAACATTTTTCTTTTTCGCGGATAAATGGATAAATTGGTGGTTTGAGGTACTCCACACGCACTCGTCATCATCATCATTACCATCATCATCATCATAATGATCATGACTATTGTCTGGCTCCACTGGACGGTAAATATGGTGTCGCCAAGTTGACATAATTTTTGTTGTTACTGTACTCCACGACTTTTTTCTTTGTCTAGTCACCATTTTTGTTATTATTTGTCACCTTGTTTATGACATAGTTACAAAATGTAATTAAGGGCGTGTTTTGACGGAGTTCATGGGGAAAAAAAACATAAAAATTAAGGACACCGCATAGCTTGAGGCTTGAGAATTGAGGGTGTTAAGTTTACTTAGGTTCCAAATTGGTTTCAAATTCAAATTTTCGTTATCATAGATTGAAGCCGATTCACTTTCCAATAATCGTGTATAAATGCTCTGGAAAAAATTCAAAAATATATTTTGCATGTTATCCAAATACCCTTGTTCCTTGTCAAAAGGATAACTTAATCCAAGTATAGAGATAAATAACCAACAGCTTATAAGGCATATGAGAACGAACGCCAGATTTAATCGTCCTTGTCGATTATATTGCATGTAACCACCTTTCGCTTATGACACAACATAAAAGGCCATGGCGCCAAATATAATATAAAATCAAGCACGCAAAGTGGATTTATACCGTTTTCATTGAAAATCCTTATGATGTCAGCAACACGTTCGAGCGGGGGAATTTCGGAGGAAAACCAAGAAGTGGAAGGAAATGAAATACATTGTCAATTGTGAGAAATAATAGCATGAAATATATTTTTCCATGTTGGTATCCTTGAAATGCTGAAACCTCGCTGTCGTCGTTGTCGTTGGTTGTCGGTGCTGGTAGTTTTTATTTAATTTGTTGTAGGTGACTCAAAAAGAAAAAAAATGAAATACTTTTGTGGCACAAAAAGAGGGAGTGTTGTAACAACACGCCAGTAGTTACACAAGTGAAGTTCAAGTTCGTGCAATATTTTATTTTTCTCCCCAAATTGTGTCAAAGTGGAATTTTAAAATTAAATTTTTCTTTTTTATACCGTTTGAATATGAGTTTAAGTGTTTTCTACACGAAATCCCTAGATTCAATGTTGAATAGAAACGCTATCAGAAAAGTTGCAGTTTTTGTGAGTAAAAAAAAAAAAAAAACACTTGACTAAATAAATTTTTAATTGAATTTTTGTTTTTTAGTATTGCCAACTGTTTTAATGTTAACATTAAAATGTAATTATTTGTCTTAGCTTTTCTCAGCAGTTTATCAAACTGGGTTAAGGTGTTAACACAAGGTGGCGCATAATTTGTTATTCTATCGAAATAACCTATAACTTTTGCAAATGGCGGCAAATAATGTCAATTTTACCTTCTTTTACTTCAAGAAGACAGTAGACATGAATCGCTGTTCTCGTGAAGAATAAAATTGTTTTTATTTGAAACTTTCCGCCATTTGCAAAAATTATAGCATCTTCTTATAGAATAACAACTTTTGCGCCATCTTGTACAATCTGAGCTGACAACCAAATTTAACGAAAAAATTCCCTTAACTACACTTCAGCTGAGATGTAAAGTTCTTACTATCAGATGACATCCCTGTTGAATGAAAAAAAAAAATGCGTGTGCAATGCACGCTCGGAAAATTTAAATCTTCAGAAAAATAACCTACGAGAGAATGAGATGCACGACTCCTTTTGGCATGCTTAAAAAACTTTAGTAGACGGGAGTGGGAAGGCTTCGAAGCAAGGCACAAAGAAGAGACCTAGAATATAAAATACTGCGTAATGTAATTCTCTTGCAGGCTTAATCCTATATATACTGTATGCCTTTTTTTGTCGTGACGCATTTTCGTTTCATAGAGTTTCAAATCACACCCATTCAAAACCCTTCTAACTCCATGGTGTCTTTTTATCTTCTCATTTACTTCTGAAAGATGTATATAACTGAAAAATTACCCAGTTCAAAAACATTATAATTTACAGGGTGTTACAAGTTTACTTTTGATTGCGATTTGGTGTCTCTTAGGAAAAAGCTTATCGCTAGCGAACCATGGTTGTGTACTCACGAGTGTTACGTAACTATGTGTTCGTTAAATTTTGCCTTACAAATTTGTAACAAGATGATATTTTTATAGAACATATCTCAAGACAAAAGTGTATCTACTAAAATGTTTCTTAAAATTAATATTCTCGTAATTTTCGTCACTTCTTGTGGTGTTTCCGCCACTATGGAGAATTGGGTACATTTAGATGGCATAATGCCATTATTGTTTTTGAAAAATTATTATTTTATACAAAAGGGCACGGTATTGCCCTGCAACAGGGGGCGTGATATCTGCCTACGCATTTTTGCTTCCGAGATTCTTTGCTGGCATGCTTGACCGGCCTCACACTCGTCCGTCGGAGAGAATAGGACCTTGACCCATATCAGAACCGCGCCGACAAAATGCGGCGAGGTGTTTTGATGCACGAGATGTTTGTCATTACCCACCCTGCAATGGTTGCCGTTCTTTAGGTCACATACGCCAAAGGTATTGTTCGGTTTACGGGTCGGTTTCGTGCACCAAACCTAGTGTTGTGTAATCGGAAGGTGCCTCAGCTCACCTTTAATTGCTTAGAACAAGATGGAGTCGTTTTTATAGTTATTTAGAGGTTAAATTTATGCAGTCTCCGTCAAAGGGTTGGCTTGGTTAGCGGGTTCAACCTAGGAATTCTTCAAGAATCATATAGTATATTTATGTGTTTGTCTTTTTATCGTGACGCATCTTCGTTTCATCCAGTTTCAAATCACAACGATCGTAAATAAGTTTCATTTTAAATCCCTGCTCACTTCATGGTTTCGTCTTTTCTTCTTAAACACTTTTCAAAGATCTATAACTTCAAAAACAATACATATTGCAGGGTGTAACAAGAGTCATTTTACATTAATTTGATTTTATTCCCACCTAGGCCAGATGTACGGTTCAGGTTCTCAGACGGGTCCTCTGCCCATCCATTGATTGTTTAGTTCGAAGAGGGCGAGAGAAAATGATCACAATCTTCCAAGCCAGATTTAATGCCATCTAATCAAGTTACTGGTTGGTAAGGGTACACTGCGTCCGTCAAGGCGTTTGCTCAGCTATCGGATTAAAAGCTCAAAACCGTAAGATTTTAATTCTTGGAGCTGCATGACAATATAAAAAGGAAATAGTTGCATGATTATACAAGAGCTTGTAAAAACCTGTAAATACTTCATTAAAAGTACATACAAAAATGGTTTTTTGAAAATGTATCTTCATTTAAAAAGCAGAATTTGCAGCCTTGAAATTTATGTTGAATAGTTTTTCCTTGCATTACCTAATTGATTATCTTACTACCACTATGCCGTCACCATATTCCACAAGCCAATGTCCAATTTATTCCCATTTGACCATTACATCCTGTTTTATAAATAAAAACAAAAAAATCAATAAAATAATTATTTTCTAAGTACTTGGCACAAGAGTAAGTAAAAACTTCCTCGTTATAAAGGTCCCTCTGCACTGTGCTGTGCTATGCTGAAGTTGATTCAAGGTGAGTTGGCTTAGGCCATAAAACTCATCATGATGTTCAGTTCATACAATCCACGTAATAGGCGCAAGTGCTCCACGTGTTTGAATTTTTGACACGTTCCCCTATTCGAGGAATTTTCAAATAAAATACACAAACAAAAAACTCTACACGTGCTCGCGCGAGGAAAATCTTCAAAAAAGAATGAGTCATTTTTGGAAAAGCTACAAATTGTTTGTGTGAATGAGTTTTTAATTAAAAAAAAAAATAAAAAAAACACATTTAAAACCATCTTATTGATTGTACGTGTGGGATTTATTATCAGGTTCTTACTTATTTAATGTATAATTTCTTTCTAATTGAAAATCATTAAAATTTTGCTTATGGCTTTCGTCGCCGTGTTGGATACTAAAAACATTCATTCATGCCAAGTCAACAGGTAGTTTTGTTTATTTTTTTTTTATTTTTATTTTTGGTTCTGCTAGATGCGAATGAGTATTTCACAGAATTTTTAGATATTATTTATGGGAAAAGTTTCTTGACCTAGAGACAAGATATATCGTATTCTTTGCCAAAGCATAAAATGATGTATTAATTTTTTTTTCATATGAAAAATATTCAACATAAAGTTTTTGTGCAACTTGTCACGTAGACTTAGAGCTTAAGATTTCTATCTAACAAATGACTCGTTTTATAAATGATTATTGAGAAAAATGTTATATAACTGCTTATTTTAATTACAACTTAATTGAGTGTGAATTTAAATGTCAAATATAAATCTTCGAAATAGTGACAGTGTATGATGTGTTTGATTGAGTTTTTTCTCGCGTCAGGCTAGGTAAGCTGGTTTTAAATTGATTTCTAGGTTCAAACCTTAACAGAAACTTCTTTTTTCAACCTGCAAATCAAGGAATTCCTTAATAAATGAAAAAAAAAAAAAAAATATTATGGGTAGAGTACGGAAAGGCTAACTGGGATACGGGGTTAGTAGAAACACTGGGTAAGTTGGGATGTGGGGTAAGTTGGCACACGGGGCAAGTTGGACCACGTGAATAACTCAGAAACCATAGCTAAAAGAACGCAACCAAGCACGAATGAAGTGTGTGATTGTGCACTGATTTAGGTGCACGTAAGAAACTAGCAACTGTAAGATTTTGCTGGAAAACAAGAGCCACGAGCCAATTTGGGATTTTTCGCCTTAAAAGTAGAAATTTATATTTTTATTAGTCCCGTTTTTGAATTGAAGTATTCTCTTTGTAAAATTGAACAGTGTTAGCGAAATGTTTTTCTAAAAGTGACAAAATATTTTCATCAAGCTATGTGTGGCTTGAATTGGTCCAGCTACAAAAGATTGTCCCGATGAATTAGAAATACATGATTTATATTAGAGTATCGTATTTTATATCAAGTATTCAAACTCACAATTCAATAACGCTTGAAGCACGGCTAAATATAAATCCAAGAATTGGTTTTCCACAAAAGGAATCTTTGTAAGAAGAGCCGGAAATACCAAAAACAATTTTTAGAAGATATGAAGGGTGTTTTTTTTTTATGTGAAACATCTATAGGCGCGCCTAGGCAGTAAAATCGATCGTAAACGTCACGAAAACTGGCATGACGCTCGACAAAATTTTTCAAAGTGTGAATGGAGCGTGTTAAAAAGTTGTCAAAAATAGTGGGTGGTTGGTTGTAGGTTGGGTGGGTGGTTACTGGTGGGGAGATTTGGTGTAGGGGGGGGGGGAATAGACAAAAATGACGGGTGTTTGAAGATTGTGTGTGTGGGGGTGGGCCGGTTTTTGAGGAATGTGTTGGGGGGTGGGGTGAGACAAAATTTACAAACGTGGTGGGAAGTTGACGGTTGGGGATGAGCGTTGGTGGGGGGTATTGACAAAAATGGTGGTTTGTTGGTTGTAGGCGTGTGGGTGGTTGCTGCTTGGGAGGATTTGGTGTGGCGGTGTGTGCAAAAAATTGTCAAAAATGGTGGATGTTTGGTTGGTGGTTGTAAATGAGATGAGTGTATGTAGGTGGGGGGGACTTAGTTTGGGGGGGGGGGGGGTAATAAACAAGAATGGAAGGTGGTTGGTTGCAGGTGGATTTTGTGGTAACTCTAGATGGTTGGTTGGTAGTTGTAGGTGGGCTGGGTGTATGGCGGTGGTGGGGGGATTTGATGGGTGGGCTGAGGAAAATTTTGCTGCTATTTATAAATCAGTATAATCTGTAGTAATTGTATAATCCTGACAACATTTAAAGTCGTATATCGGCAAAATAGGCTATTATTGTTTTCCAAGCGTCCCAAAACACACGAGGTTTATCTTCTCTTGTCTGTGTTCTTTTAAATAATTTGCACAATTTAAATATGTACGTTGTTCAGACGTCAGTCGATTCATGTTCAAATGGCAAACCAAATTTAAGATAAATCACCTGGCAGATGACTAAATGGCCTTCAATGAAACAGTAATATATACCTACCTCTTAAAAAACTCCCTTTTTAACTAAAATAGTTTTTGATTTAAATCAAATTCAGTTAAAATAAACGGTGTGTTTGCTTTAAATGGGCTTTTCTTACCAACTTTCAGGATTTGGTCCAACTAACCTCTTCTGCTGGCCCAACTTGAACCTCAAGTAAGGCAAACGTAGGCACTGAATTTTTTTTATTTAAAGTAATTTAATTTCTTTCCTTCTGTTTCATTGTTAGATGTTAAAAGATTTCAAGTAAAAAGTGTTACAACAAGCCCCGGCATTGTTATCAGCAATAATTTAGTGTGATTCCAGTACATATTAATAAATGCGTAGTAGACGATCTCATTGTAAATCAAAAGTGTCCAACCCTATGTTGACCAATGCCATATATTTTTGTGAATAAATTCTATTCAACGTAATCTCGTTTTGAATCATCTTATTGTTAGTCCGTAGTGGCCAATGCTATCATTTTGTAAACCTATGACGTCCAACACTATCTTCTTATGAATCCAAACTATCCAACACTATCTCGTTTCCTGGATTTATAAATCGTGAAGTACTAGAGCTGTGATATATAAATATACATTTTTTTTTTTGTGAATTTCTATCTCAAACTTTCATCCGAGCAGGGGTTAAGATTGAATGAGAAACGCAACGCATTATTAAACACTCAATTAGCAAGACAAAGACCCCAACATCGAGTGGTAAAGTGTGGAGCCTTGTCACAAAACAAAACTAAAAAAAAAAAGTTCAGTGTTTAGTTGACAACTTTCCAAACTACCCTCATTTAATAAACTTTTTCAAACAAAAACAATAAAACTAGTTTCCTACCCTTCATTGCCATTGCCAAGCCAATAATATCGAACCAGTTTACAAAATGAAACACATTTTTACTTAACTGACAATTTCAAACTTGAAAACTTCACAATTCCTAACTATCTTTATCTTTATCTTAAGCATGTTAAGTAAATGTTAGACTATTTAAATAATATTCATTGCGTTTGAACGTTAACATAAGCAAATAAACTGACAGGGACTGGGTGATAACTTGTTTTAATAAGTAAACATTGATAAAACGATAACAAATACCTACAGATAGATACTTGGAGTAGTTTTCCAATTGACAGGTTCTCAGGTATAGGTACCTGTCTAATCAATTCCAGAAGCATTGCTATTATTATCATATTTACCTGAGCGTTTGTTGTTGGGAAATATAATGTTGTAGAAGGTAGCTGACAGAATTCAAGTTTGCTCGTAAAAATAAACATTCGAAACAAAACACAGAACATTTTAGTCAACTTTTGAAATGAATATTTATCGATGGATGGTTAAATTAAAAGATAAGATACTCGTAGAAAGGAGTTATAAAAAAAGAAGAAGATAAGAAATAAAAGTTTATGGACATGATCCGAAGTTCATATTTTCGGAAGGTATGGACAACCGCTTGTAGTTGATGGAGGATAACAAATCGTTAATCTGAGGCAGGATTTCAAAACTGTTAGATTTTTTATGTTTGTTTCGAAACACGGGTAAACTAGAACAAACGAAACGAAAAAGCGATTAGGTTCAAATAAGATAATCTCTGAAACAGTCGTTCTGGGTGTTCCGGAAACGTATTGCCAAATGCGTGCGTTTGATTATGGATTTGTTATCGGAAGCAATGTGTGGTCCTCAGCTTAAAACACCGTCAATTTGTTAGAGATAAAGAGAGCAATTTGAAAGGATAGTAATGGCAGGTTTTGGTTTATAACAGATACCTCACAGGAAAAAATGTTCATGTTTTTTTTTGTTGGACGGATTTTCCATTTTTCTTTTAAAAACTACATACTTGGAGGATCAAAGTTAAAATTTATAAGTCCCAACAATAAATAAAAGGAGCGCTTGTACAAATTTAAGAGACAGGTTACAATTAAATTTGTATTGGGTGATGGTGTTGGTAGCATAATACAGAACAGCGAACGGACGGACCTCGTTCTTTCTGATGTGTATTTTATAAACATAGCTTTTCTGAGTTGACAGCAAAATTAGATTAAAAACAATATTTTTCATTTACGGGGGGATTCGAAAAATATAATTTTTATTGTTTTTCAAAAAAAAAAAAACAAAAAAAAAAAAAACCAACAGTTTGCGTACCTAATATTATTTCTTCTTATCATAGGTAGCTAAAAAAAAGCGGTTTTCATGAGTCCATGACTTTCCAAAGGCATCAAAGTTAGTTTAAAGACGATTTTAGCCAATTGAGCATCATAGAATTCGTTCAGTTGACGGGGTTTGTGTCCATCCATGAAATCATAAGAGTTGTATGTATGGTTCCTAGAGAGGGGATCTGCCGGCCCTTCACTTTGAACGATACGGTTTGGGAAAGAGTCAAAGCACTCTTCTGGAAGTTGATCTGAAATGCTTGACTATTCTCTTAAAAGCCTGGACGATCAATGTGATCAGATCTTAGAGTTTGTATCACTAGGTTGCTGGTTGGTGAGGTCACATTTGATGTGCTATCTCACGCACATCGTTCGGCCCACAGGTTGGTTTAGTATCTTATCAACAAATCATGAACCTGCCATCTGTGCAAAGGGGAGGGGCGGGGGGTTGTTTGTACAAAGAAAGATGGAATGAGCTAACACTAGGCGAGGCGAATGGTTCTTAGGCGGGTCCTCTTCCAATACTTTGATTGTTTAGGTCGAGAGGGGGTAGTTCTTGTAGCGGTATATGATCGAGGAAAGCGATTTATTCAGAGCTTGAAGAAGGTGAACATATCTTTGATCCTCAATTTCTCCATAAAAAAAAAATTCTCATGAAACCGCACTCTCATACTTGCTTTTAAGCAGGACAGTGACACAGCTGATGGAATACCGTCTTCTTCTCTGTCTCACAATTGCAAGATCGGCAGTAGTCGTTATGAGGACTAGGTAAGGTGCAGGCAGCGTGTAAAATTATAGGGTAGTGGCCCCTTCTGATTGCCTCCACCCTGGCTAAACCAGATAGGTTTTCGCAAAGTAATTCGTTTATTCGAGATTTATTTTAGGAAGGGCCACATCGTCCTAGATATGATGCAGTTTGGTTTTGGACCTCGGACTAATTGTTTTCCTTTACATATTGTTCTTTCTCCGTTTTGCTGAACACCAGCAAGAGAGCTCTGTAAGAGCTCTTTAAAGGTAGCAATTTCCTTTTTAGTTAGTGTGCTTGCATTATTGAAAATCTTACTCGAGAAGCAATATTTCGAATACTTTTGTTAATGTTAGCTTCATACTGTATCTGTTAGTTTTTCGATGGCTATCCAAAACACTCCACAATATCTGAAACGATAGGTATATAACTTAAAAAAGTTTTGTGTTCAAATACCATACGATTTAGTGTCTTTTTAATAGCTGTTCAGCCAAAATTCCTTGAACACCAGTACTTACGAGAAAGCCAACTGGGACGGTCTTAATAATTTCTTTCGTATCTTTAACTGGTCATTATGCTTCCTCGATAATGACATTTATGCCAATGCTGAAATGATTACAGAAGTGATTTTTTTGAAATGAGAACTTACGCCGCTCACAAAACAAAAAGTATCGAACCAAAGAAAAATCTTGGGTTAACGAAGATTATAAAGAAGCTATCACGCTGAAAAAAGCAAGCTTCTAATCTTATATTCGTATGTGTATCAGTGACAACCTTTGTTGAAATTACCACATAATTGAGATTCCAAGAATGCTGCAAGATGCTTAGGTATCGCTCATCAGCTTACACTTAAGTCCAATTTCGGACGTACCGTGAAATATAGAGATTCCTTCTTCAGCCGTACAACACGAATGTGGAATAAATTGTCTGGTACAATTTACCCTTGACATTTTGATCTTCAAACATTCAAGACCAATGTTCGTCGACACCTCCTTTCCCTTTCTTCCTAATTTCTTATCTCTCGCTCCTTGACTAAACATTAAAAAGGAAAATTTAGCTGTAAAACAAAGGATTTCGAAAATTGTCATAATTTCAGCAATAGGTTTTCATATTCAATTTATTTTGTCATCTTCATTCAACCCCTTTTTTTCAACTTATTCATACTTTCAAGCCATCAAACCATTGCTTTGAAAGCAATTATTGTCCATTATTTCCCTTCAATGCAACCAACTGTGTGCTGTACTTGATTATAAATCAATTTAGCAACAATCCGACAGTCAAATGATGTTTTTGAAAAAAATTACTTTCTCTCAACTGTTCCCATCTGTTATCTTTAGGGGGCTCTCTAAAAGCCTCCAAAAAAAAAAACCCAAAGTCTTGTGTGTAATTCAAAACAAAAAGCATAATAACTTACAATTTTTTCTTTCTGTCGGATTGTGGATTAATTGCGAGTTAATCCAGAAACTCAGGCTTTTAAAAATAAAGAGGTCACCAAGAAATTGAAAAATAAAAAAAAAAAAAAAAACTAATCATCTTATTATAAATCACTCTACTCTTAAAAGCCTTCTTTTTCTTCCAATGCTCTGAAAGCGGAACTCATGGATTCACTCACTGGAAATTGTTGATAATTTTCTGCCAATTTATAAAAAAAAAAAAAAAATGAAAAGGAGACAAAAATGAAACTGGTAACAAAGTATAGTCGCTTTTTTTGTACATGCATTTATATACTTAAATATATAAATAATGGTTTTTGTATATAGTAGGTATGTATATTGAATCATTTACTTTCCATCGGTTTCCACTTTCAAAATGAGAAATTATCTTCTGTACCTAGGTTGTCGGTATACTCGGTAGACATCTTAAGTTACTTGCAAAAGTATTTTACATATAAATATCCAACGACAACAACAACAACAAAAAAGTATCAAATGAGTGATTGTGATGTGATAATTATGCCTTGGTAAGGTAAGGTCGTGCATTTATGTTTTTTTAATGCACTTTTTTTCGCTCCCAAATGACGAACAAAAAAAAAATGTTAAGAAAAAGTGAAAGTAAGTCTCTCTTTCTATTTTTTTTTGTTTTGTTTTTTGTTTTCATTTTATTTAACAAGGAAGACAGAGTGTAAGATAACACAAAAAACAAAATCGTTACAACACACTGTACACAGGCATGGAAATTTATATATAACACTCATGGAATATACAATTACCTGCCTTAGCAGCAGCGTGGGTACACGCGACGAACATTAATTGAAAGTGCAAAACAAATACTCTGAGCCATCCAAAGCATAGACCAAGCCGAGCGCCACCACTGGCACTGGTTACCTGAGAAGATGGTGCAGTATATGGTATACCGTATACTTCATCTTTATAGTTCAAACAAAATGGACGACACCTACATCTGACACCACCACACCACCATTGCCACTTACAGCAACAACAACAATGCAAACCACCTTTACCAAAATGAGAGCGGAAGACAGCAATCTGTAATTAAATAATATAATTTTGAAACAAAAAAAAACTGCAAAGTAATTCGTTTTACGAGACCGCGTTGCTCAAGGTGCCTCTCCTTCAAACCCAGGAAACACACACCTTCCCCAGCAGTATCTGTCCATCAAAGTATCTATGAAAGCTTCTTAAAAAAAAAAAAAAAAAAAAAAACCTTTGTCTATTACGGCGTGTGCAAATAGCGCAAGCAATGTTAATATTATCATTACGATTTGTTGTTGGTGTAAACGTAGACAATATTTGTCTTTTTCTTTGCATTTTGAACACGTTTTCTATTTCATCCATCATTCGCTCGCTGATGTCGTCGTTGTCGCTAAAGGGAAAATCAATTTATATATACATAGTTGGCGCTGCGGTGTGCGGATGTGGGGATGACCTTCACAGGGAATTCCTATATTCATGGATACAATATATCTACATACATGTATAGAAATGTAGATACATTTTGTGATTGCAAATGTCCACTCGATAAGTAGGTATTATAGTTTGTATTTTATAAAAACTTATCGTTATGGGGTAATACACACGTGTTTCCCTATTCCTATACACTGACAGAAAAAAAACACTTTGTTTATGTTCGATCTAACATCAAGAATCTCAAGAGCGCTACTTTTTTCCAAACACAATTCTTGGGGCCAATGAATACCCTTATCATAATTTTACACAGCAAGAACGTTACGATAACTTTGATGGGAGATAAAACTAGACGCCAATGAACAATGGGTTCTTCGTTATGGTAGAGTAAAGCATTCTGCATTCGTGTAGTGCGGCTTAAGAAGGTGTCGCTGGTTTAACAAATACTTCTGAAATCAAACTCAAGAGTTAACTATTTAGAACGAGGTCAGGTAAGTAATGGCAACTTTTTTTTTAGGGGAGAAATGTACCTGCGTGGAATTACCGTTCTGTAAAGTAAGGAAAGGTAAAGTACAGGATCGAATATACACTCAGCGTCGACCATATCAATACCTTGCGAAAAATCTTTGAACAATCATTTGATTATTATCAGTCAATGCTGTACTTCATGTTTGTAAATTTTGAGAAGGCTTCGGTCGGTAAATCATGAATTCATCTGGAGACCACTTATTGCGAGAGGTATCCCTGAAAAAACTGTCGCTGTTATTAGAGAGTCCTACACGAACGCAACGTGTTTCGTTCTGCACAGTTGACAATTTTCCGACTTCTTTCGTGTGCTTCAAGGAGTGAAAGAAGGAGATGTCTTGGTACAGCTTTTTGTGAATACCTTGGGGAACTATCTGATTAAAGGATCAAAGATCTGATCAACTTCTTCGATATGACCAAATGGCTATAAATAAATCGTTTATCCTGACTAATCACCTTCACAAAT
Source organism: Platycheirus albimanus (assembly GCA_916050605.2). Lineage (NCBI taxonomy): Eukaryota > Metazoa > Arthropoda > Insecta > Diptera > Syrphidae > Platycheirus > Platycheirus albimanus. The sequence goes on along the minus strand of OU696696.1, from coordinate 12,588,805 downwards.
ACCTACTAGACCTAACAATCAAAGGATTGGTAGAAAATCCGTCTTCGAATCATACAGCTCACCTAGGTGTTGGGGTATGTTTCTTGAATAATTCCTAGGCTAATCCCAAATACTGAACCAACTTTTGGCTGATTTAGTCTTCATCAAAGTGAATGCTAGTTCATCCCATCCTCCTCCGCAAAAACACCTTTCAAATCCTTCTAATCAAGCAATCAAAGGGTTGGCAGAGAAACCGCTTTAAGAACCAAACACCTCCCTTAGGGTGCGGGCTTTGATTCTTGGAGAATTTCTACGCAGTACCCGCTTACTGAACCAACTATTTGACAGAACCATCGTACACGTACCAAACATCAACCTGCCTACGTAACATAAAATCTGTAGTACGGTTACATATGGGTGTCATATGGTTGGCTTGGCAGATTGAGTCGTCCTTCAAGAAAGTACTAGTTCGTCCCGTCCTTCTCCGTCCTTCTACGGATCCCTATATACCGAAACAATCTTTCGAATGGTATTCCCAGGGTAAAAGACGCGAACAAAACGAACTTTTAGTTCATCTGTAATATAAGAAGCTCAATCTCAAGGAACCAAAGCTAAGGTCAGTTGCGGATTTTCAAAACTACTTTACGAATCGTAGACAAAACGTCAATATCGTCACAGTGGTACCTTTATAAGTTCAGGAGTTCCTCAAGGCATCCATTTAGGACCAAATATTTTTATTTTATTAATTTGTGATCTTTCATTTAAAATCCGATATTCTTATTGTTTGCTTATTGTTGGAATATTTCAGACTCCATTAGGACGTGGATGAAGTTGCAGAAAGGTCCGACGCTTAGTCCGACAATTTTGCTTGTTCGACACAAAACTTTGTTTTAATGTGCATTATCGTACTTCAAAAGCAATCAATCTTCCAAAATCTTGACATGTGACTGAATGAATTCACCAATCGCATTTCAAATTCTTTCAAATAAATGTATTTACCCACGCGTTCTTTTGATCGAATTCGAGGTAACTGCGTCCATTAAAAGACCAGATTTAATTTCAGTATGCCCAGTTATAGGCTTTCATAATTTCTTTCAGTGTAAGAGATTATAAACTAAGGACAAAATGTGTCTTCCGGTATAAAATGTTGGTTGGGGAAATCATCACAAATTTACAACACATTTATGAGAAAGTGCAACGAGCAACCTTTATTTTTTTTTTGTGTTTGGTTGTAAATGGACATGTCAGCTTACTCTCCTTTGATTGTGTGGATTTGTGTCTTATTTAAATATTTATTCATATCCGATAAAATAATCGGTTATAAATACTATCTAAGGATTTGCATATAATTTTTTGCTGTCGTTAGTTTGCAAGGGCTTCATTTGATAAATTATTTATATAGCAAGCAAATAAAAAAAAAAAAAACATCCTGTTTTAAGTTTTACCTATAATAGCCGCGTTTGACGTCATGTTGTGGCATTTACGGTCATTGCATTCTGTGAGGGGAGAAAGTGTTTCTGAAGTTCACTCAAGTTAAGTGGTATAAAAATAAATCATCACATTTAGTGCGATATTAAAAATTTAATCAATATAAAAGTTAAATTAATTTCGAAGGTTTTAAGTAATTAAAAAAAAAAATAACTTAAATTTGTTCGAAGGACACGGTAGAAATTGTTTTATTTTTAATTATTATATATGTTTTTAATTTTAAGGAGTTTTCCAATCTCTTTGAAGCGTCTTTTCAGGCACATCTAGGTAACATTAGGTTAAGGTCAGCTAACGGGCAACCTGAGACACTCAACACAATGGAGAACATTTGACATTTTTATGGTGTTTTATTGTATTCCTTCTTTTCTTGAAATCAATTGAGCTTCTTGTGAAGCGAAGAATACAATTAATTTTCGTTTTTATTAGTTGATTTGTGTCATTGCAAAATACACCCCCCTTTATAACAAAGGAAATAGACATTTGTCTCCTCTTGTTCCTCATCCGTACAGCCCCTGAAAAAATTTGCAAACATAAAATGCCTCGAAGCGTGTCGACCTATGAAAACGTAGTGAGATGACATCTAAACTGGAGCATTGTGCTGCCTGCATTACGTTTTGGCCCAATATGTTTTGTCGGTAGGCAAAGTTTAACCACTTGTCCACCTAAGATTTGTCCTCTCGGTGTCACCATGTGGTGCTGGAAATACCCACCAGCTAACTGCTTTCCGTTAATAATGTTCTGCCATCTCCTTTATAAATGATAGGCATTCGAGTGTCGGATTTGGTGAAGATGGAATTCAGAAATTACAGCGTAGCTTGACTGTCAGAAAAAATGATGTCCTATATTTTAAAGCCAGTATATGAAACTTTCTTTATAGTCATTAATTCATTATGTCTATGTCTATAGCGGGAGAAGTAGTACCCAAACCCAAGCACATACAATAAGTGAAGTAGACTTAACTGAGTTTATCACTTTTTATCGCTGATTTTTTGAAACTGCAACACCAATTTATTGTCAGGAGTTCGTTAATAACTCAGTACCAAAGATGTGGAGATAGAACATTATCTTGTGGCGTACATCAACTAAACAGACCGTCTTGTAGATTATACATTCAATTTTAAGTTCATCACTCTACTACTTCGTATTTGGTTAATCAACTCGCCAAGTGATCCATCTTCCCTCAGATCTGAAATTGCATTTTCGATTGCAGATGTGTCGAAATTGTTAACCCTCCTTTAAATCATGAAGTCCTCTTGGACCCCAGAGCATGTTTGAACGCTCATAACATTTTTGTTTCTTTTTTTTCGCATTGGGATTAATGCTCAGTGAACAACATTTAATTTTCTATTAATTTTTTATGTTTTAATAGTAATTGGAATTTTACAAAATTTTCTGTGATTTTTTTCTCAAAATAATCCAAACACCTGGCATGGGGTCCATTCGGACCCCACTATTGAAATTATAATAAAAAAATGGTTGTCTGCAAAGTCGGTTTACGGACGATAATCTTACGTGATAACCAGAACACAAAACACTTCATATAGGTATCTCTCCAACCACCCAACCCACCTACAACCACCCACCATTTTAAAATTTTGTTCATTTTGTTTGTTTTTGAACACCAACCTCATTCCCCCACATACAACCAACAGCCCACCATTTTTGAACATTTTTTCCTCCTCCTCCACACAGTAAATCCCCCTTCCTAACCACTACCAATCACCAACCCCAACTACAACCAACCACCCACTATTTTTGACAATTTCCCCCGCCCGTACACCGAATTCAACCACCCACTCCACCAACAACCACCTGCTACTCACCCACTATTTTTGACACCACCCATTAGTTTTGACAATTTTTGTCTCACCATCCAAACCAGCTACAACCACCCACCATTTTTGACAATTTTCCCCTCTTCCCGACACTACCCCCCCCCCCACGCTCAAGCCCCACACACACTCCCACCGCAACCAACCAACCACCCAACACTCTCTCCTCCCACTTTATCGACTTTCTAGGCTATCAAAGCAGCTAGGTAACGTGACTGTGACTGTGACATTTTTTCGTGCATGCTGCCCATATATTCCAAACCGATTTATTAGACGTTATCACGTCAAAAATATATTTTTGCTAGTAATTAGTTATTTTATTTAGCTTGAATTTGTTGGGAGTTCCGGGAGACATTTAACACATACGTTATTTGTGTGCCCAAAACTAGAGTTGTCACGTCTAGTAAGTTGTAAACTCCAACCATAGGTCAGCGATTTGGTTGACGTGTGCAAGAATAAATGGATACCATTTGGTCAAATACATCGACTCCACCTTTGGTGCGTAGATAGGGAAACCACGTGCTTGTTTGGTTTTGGAACATAACTCACCAACTCTATTTTCTCAGAAAATCCAATGATAGATGCGTGGACTGGGCGATACTTCCATCAACGACATCACCACATCACGACCACACGATCAAACTCTGTACTTTGGTCAGAGCTTCCAGTGAAGATTGAAAATTTTAATGGATAACCTGTTGAGCTTTCACTGAACCACCAGAACTTCAAACCATATTTGGAAGGCTTGCTGGGCATGCATTGGCAACATTTACAGCGTCCACGAAATCCTTTCAACTGTATGGACTGGGCGATACTTACATCAACGACATCACTACATCACGACCACACGATCAAGCTCTGTACTTTGGTCAGAGTGAAGATTGAAAATTTTAATGGATAACCTGTTGAGTTTTCACTGAACCACCAGAACTTCAAACCATATTTGGAAGGCTTGCTGGGCATGCATTGGCAACATTTACAGCGTCCACGAAATCCTTTCAACTGTATGGAATATACATCGCCAAAAAGATCTGGTTCAAATCACCCAGAAGCAATTGGACTGGCGACCAACCATCATTTAAAAACGTGTTGACTGTCAAGTTAGCGTTACTAGGTTAACTTTTAAAATCGGGGCGCGACAACTTTTTTTGTTTCACGACAAATTCATGACGATTAGTCCAATTGTTCATTTAAAAAAAATCGAAAGTGGTAGTGGTAACTTGACGGACATAATTTCCTCTATGAGTTAGGAATGTGAACCAGTTCTAAACAGCCGTATACTAGTTTCCGGCACTGGCAGAATATTATCCGAAGACTTCTGAAGTTCAGTTTTTTTTTTTTTCTTATTAAGTTAAAATGCACCAAATGTTGTTAATATAAATTCCACCATTTTCGAAAACCAAATTTTGTGTTTTCAATTCATTATTCCAGTTTCTTGTCAAAATAAAAGTTAAAAGTACTTGAAATAAAATAAAAAACAGCAGATTTTCAGCTAAAATGCAAAAACAAAGAACCGTCGATTCCGTCAGTCACTGTTCTGTGTTCTCTCTCCATGCTGCCAACAACAAAATCATTCGATTTAATTAAAATCTGTGCTCTTTCAATAAAGTTTTATATTAATTGCTGCTCTCTGAACTAATCCATTATCCATCACTTCAAAAGAAGAAAATTCCAATTACCTGAACTGTCAATAATTACGTAGAGAATTATAAACAAAAAACGACGATATGACGGACACTTAAAAGCCTAAATTAATTGTTTGTTTACGTTTTTATTTTGTAAATACTGACGAAACTTAAAAGTAGTATATTATTTTAAAATACTCATGACGTATTGATAGATGTCACATTGTTTAAGTTCATCGGCCTCAAAGCCAAATTTATACTATTTTCTAACTCATGCATCAGCTTTGGTTTATTTAAAATTCAGTTCATTTTTAATTTTATCCTAAAATATACCTACTCGTACCTACACTTCCTGTCTGTGAGATCTATTTATGCCGTTTATCAACGTAAGCTCAAAAGATTTTTCTAAGAATTCTAATATTAGAATATTTGTATACAACACACGACGACATCGTCATTTGAATAAGTTTTCACTTCACGTGAGTTCAATAATTTTTTCTTTCTTTGACTAAAAATATTTTGTTACAAAAATAAATTTATCATATTTGGTTAAATAAATTCAGTATATATTGATTTTGTATCTGAAAGAAGGTTGACTGAATTTTTACATGTGTAGGTAGGTTGTCAATAAATGAAATTTTTAAATCTCTTCCGGATACTTAATTAGCTTTTCGAAGTTCTTTGAACGTTAACAATATGAATATACTTAATTTAAAAGGATTCTCTGGAAAATAATTAAAATTAAAAATTAAATTTTTATTGAATTCTTATTCTGGAAACTCTTTTTCCAAAGGAAAATAATAATATTAACTTTATTTTGGATGTAATTATACCAATTTTATTCTTTTGTATGTATTTGTTAATAAAAAACAGAAAGGTAATTGGAAATTCAAACATCTGAATTACATCGTTTAAATGCATTTATTTTGTTAAAAAAATATTGACTGACTAATTGCTTTTAACAATATTTTGAGTTTAAAAAGGGTTTTTATGATAATAATTTAAATATAATTTATTAATTGGTATTTTGTTTAAAATTCTGAAAAGGGTAGCGCGAGTTCATTGAAATATTTTTCGCAGGCAAATATTGATATTTCATTATCGACCTCATATCTGTAGGAAGTTAAAGGTTATATTAATAGTATTAAAAACTATTCAAAGTAAAATTTTGTTATTTTTAGTTATTTTTTGTTACCGCTATAAAATTTTGTACTCTTGGTCATCAAGAATAATATGCCTTCGAAATTCGGCAAAAAATGAAGAATTCCAACTTATTTCTTGGGATACACCCGAATAATCATGAAATGTTGTTTTAATTATGATTCCTTGTTAAAATCACCAACTTTCAACACTCACCTACACATCCCTGCTTACCCACCAGGTGTCAGGTCGTACCCACTATTATTGTCATCCCGCCGTAATTTTTAGACCAGTCGGCAACTATTTTCAAGTAAAAAAGGTCGGACGTTAATGAAACTTTGGGATGTTGTTAAGGAATAGGTAATTAACATTTGCCGAAGTTTTGGGCTTCGGGGTCCTGTGGAAAAAGAGGAGGAGGAGGAGGGAACTGCAAAATTTTCTACCTTGTTCCGGTTTCCCCCTCAATTACTTTTTTTCCTTACGTCCTACGGCAAAAACGTATTTAACTTTGTAGAGCGTTAATTTTGCTAAAAATTTGATAGGACGAACATTGTTGTGTCAATTTGGTACCAGCAAATTGGAAAAGAGGAGAAGGGGGAACTGCAAAATTTTCGATCCTGGTTTACCCTAAAAAACTTTTATTTATTACGTCCTGCGGCAAAAGCGTAATTGATTTTTTTGTAGAGCGTTAAGTTTCCTACAATTTTGTACTAACAAATTGTAATATGTCAATTCGTTACAAAGATATGGAAAAAGAGGTAGAGGGAAAAATGCAAAATGTTGGGTTTTGCTCCGGATATCCCTAAAAAACTTTTTTTCCTTACATCCTACGACCAAAGAATGGTGGACTTTTTTGTAGAGCTTTAAATTTCCTATAATTTAAATAGGCCATACATTTTTGTGTGTCAGTTCATTACAAAGATATGGCGCTTCAAAAAACAGGCCAATTTTCAAATCGATAAAATATGCAGACATTTTTAAAAAAATTAACTGTTTTTCGAAGGGCTGTACGCTGTGTCTTAAAAACAAATTGGATTTTGCCGTAGGATGTAAGGAAAAAAAGTTATTTGGAGAAAACCAGGGCAAGGTCGAAATTTTTGTAGCCCCCCCCCCTCCCCACCCCTTTTTCCACAGGGCTCTCGAGGTTAAAAACTTAGCATAATGTTAGTGAACTACCCCTGAAAAAATCCCCAAGTTTCATTAACTTCCGACGTTTTTCCACCTAAAAGTACCTATCGACTGGACTCAGAAATATACCAATATCAATATCAAAAGACAGATATTATTTTATATCTTAGGCTAATATAGAGTGTTTTTTTAGACGATTTGCCAATATGTTTTAGAAATGATTTCGGACAAGTGGCTTTTGCGTCTGGCTCGAATACATTCCTGGACGATTATATTGACCGAATATTAGACGCAGCGTGCGATGCGTCACGCGAATCGAACCATTATTTTGATAATAAAGCACGATTTGCAAACATTTGTTCAGGAGTAAGTCTATTCACTGTGAAATGGCAAATTAAACTGAGCATGAATCAAGTGACAGCTGTCAAAAAGAGTTGGTCCGAGAAAAAATTATTGTCAGATTGAAAATCACACGTCTTAAAAAAAAAAGACTCTATATTCCCTCCGTTCTAGACAATAAAGTTTCTCTAATAGATCATCCAAATCTCCTTATATCAGATATACAATAAAAAAAAATCAGATAGCTAAGCGACTTAAAAGCCTTGGTTTCACCTGAAATAAGATCCAAACTTTTAAAGAAGTCTGTCAATATTTTTTCAAAACAGTTAAGGAACAGTTTTATGATACTAAATTGGGACCCTGCACATAAGTGGTATAACGACAATAAACGATCGCAACTTATCAAACGAGGGTGCCCATTGCCTTTTGTCGGTCCTGAACCCTTTTGTAAAGTGAAGACAAATCTAAAACACTGCAAATGACTCATGGAATGCAATAAATACTGTTTCTAACATTGATTTCATAGAAGAATTTCATAGATGTCTTCCATAGTCTTTCTTTTTTGTAGAGGCGCTTATTAGTCTAAGGTGAAGGTTTTTGCCAGTGCTGATCGTTGCCTCTCTCTAGCTGATCTCACAAAAGCTCAGAACTAATCTTGCTATTTGTGCAAACAGAACAAGCGCTGCTTTTTATCGTCTAAGCGATTTTTGGTAGAAGGAATTGCAGATTTCAATTATCCTAGACGGAAAAATATCTTGTCAATTATGATGTTTCTTTAAAGTACGTTCCAGAAAGTATTTCTGTTAATTTGACAAACCCTTATTTTCGTGTGCTTCTCTTGCCTTTGTTCTACTTCTTTCTTGCTATTTCTTCAGTTTCATTTCACAAATATTACTTGCTTTTTCTCATAAATTAACTTTGGATCTCCCGCGCGAGTTACGAATACGCCATCCGATGTACTAATCCATGACATGTTGAGATCACATTTCCAAGTGCAAAAATGAGCTCTGGAACAGATGAAGAAAAACATATTCACCTACAAACATTTTTTTTTTGCACCTGAACTGTCACAACTAAAATTTTAATTTGTTGTTTAGTTAACACTTTTTCGTCATCGTAACAAAAATTGTATCTGAACAGAACAAACAAAAATTGTGAACAATAAAAATGTCAACATGAAAAATCATAAATCGTTAAACCAAAAGACAGCGTCATATTAAAAAGGCAAATTTTTATTTCCAGTGAAGCTATAAAAAATATTTACCAACTTAACGAAAAAAAAACTGTTTTTTTAATTGTTTGTTTATCAGCCGCACTACACGAATGTTTGCTTTAATAAGTGAATGTTTCCTAAGAATCATTTGATTATGCTTAAAACTCAGTAAACTTTGCTTCTTAGAATTTCTGCGTCATCAAGAGCTAAATGCTACAAAAAAAAAAAACCTTAAGATAGGTAATAAACTTTAATTTATTCCGCATTGTGATTAAAAAAATCAGCGAACTGCTAACGCTAAGATCAAAACACGCGCTTCTCATAGATAAAAAAAAAAAAAAAAAAAAATAGTCAAGCAACTTAATTGTACTCAACTCAAATTATAAAACGCTAAAACAAAACAACTCACAAGCAGCAAGTAATAAAATTATAATTAAAGTGCAAACACATTTTTGTTGTTGTGTGAGTTGTGAGTCGTTTCCTTTCAATACTGCCCTCGTTTCACTATAATATAATTCCTCATCCAAGTTTTCATCTGACGTACATTGTACTAGTTTATTTTTCCTTTCCTCATTCATAAACGTTTTTTTTTTTCTCTTGGTTGGAAAATGCTTTTAATTTTTCATTGCGTTGGGAATTTCCCACTCAACCTTGAACCGAGTTTATGGTGTTTAATTAAAAGTGCGTAAACCTCAAACTTCTTCCCCCCTATGGGGGTTTGTTTTCAAATAAATTCTAACTTATTCAAAATGTGATGAATTTATTAAAGTTGCCTTGCCTACCTGGAAGCGTATTAAATTTTGTGGTCGTTGTTGTCGAAGTCGACCGCCACACCGCTTAGCACTTACCAAACCAAAATATAAAAAAAAAACTTTATTTCCAAAATAAAGCGAATATGAGGTTATTAGCATTTGACTGAGGACTGAGGACGGAAGGCCAGACTCGACGCGGATTTCTGAACTCGTACCTACTCAACTCAAAAATACGAAAATATTGCGCAGTTCGGCATACCTTATATCTACCTATACTGATGAAATCGTTTTAATTTGAAGGTGAATGTTGCTTGTAAAACTTAACTGAACAAAAGTTTTGTTTTGAACTTTTGAAGGTTCTCCGCTCAGTGTTCCGTTCACAATTTCACATGCATGTTGTTCCAATCCAAGCATACAAATATTTTATTTTACACAGATCTGAGATGTAAATGAACTTCTGTGCGGCCATTGTACTTACTTGTATCCGTCCGACTACTTAGTATCTTTTTTCTTTTATCATCATCATCATCATTCATCGGAGAGATACAAAAACAGTTCTAAACTTGCAATTAAATTAAACCTACACACAAAAGTCCGCCATAGCTTCAGCCAGACATGGTTTTTTTTTTTATTTGTTTGTTTGGTTTAATGGTGTTTTCCATTGTGATGTAGTTTTGTCCCGGCATATCATGATGATGGGAATGGGAAGTGTGTCATTGTTATGGGACATGTGATTTGCATGGAAGTCAAAAATCATTTAGTATAATTATTGCACATCGCTCTCATCATTTGACTTGATACCAGGAATTAAAAAAAAAATCACGTGTACAGCTACAGACATTGATAAGTCATGCATATTAGTATTTCACAAATTGAAATTAAGCCCCATTAATTGCCTTAAAAACGTTGTTGTATAAAATATACGAGTACAATGGAACGCTAAAAATGGATTCAAAATCAAATTAAGTTAATTTAATTTTGTTTGCTATGAACGAATTGCACAAAACAATCAATCGTTTTAAACGATTGTCAATCATTAATTGCTTATTAATACATTGTTGTTTACAGCTGTTGTTTCCATAATTTATTTACTTTAAAATATCAATTTAGATCCTGTATAGCCTTTTAAAAAGGGGTATGGTGGATAATATGTCTCTGCGACAACTACTCGTACAACGACAAATATTCAGACACGTAAAATGTGATTGATCTAGAATAAAGAATCCTTACATGAGGACCAAAATACAGGGCTTTCGAATAACAGGTGTTATTTTGATATTCGAAGAAAAATGGCATTTTTTGAGATTAATGATCAGATGTTTATTTCGATGTAAAGAGGAAGGTGTGCCATTAATAAATGGAAAACAATATCAGCCAAATGGCCGCCACGGCTACGCTTACACAACAATATCCTTTTTATGAAATTTTCCATCACCAAATTGCAGTGGATGCAATTAAATTAAAATTATGCCCTCAATATCTTCACGAATTCCATCTTTGAGGTCTTGAATCGACGCCACGCTGGGCTGTTGCCGTAGACCTTATCCTCCACGTGGCCCCAAGATCTCGGTGGCCGATTTTGATCACCTCTTCGAGAGATAACACGGTCCCGTAAAAGATCGATGGTTTCGTTGCTTGTGTGGCACGTAGCGAGGTCTTGTTGAAAGTAAACATTGTCCAGATCAATACCATCCAATCCCGGCCACAAAAAATTATTGATCATCTCTCGATAGCACAATCAATATACCGTTGCTGTTGCTCCAGCCTTAGTTAGGTCCAATGTCCCCGCCGCGCCGCCCGCCGGATCATAAACTGCACCAAACAGTTACCTATACTCTTTGAGGATGGAGAGGCTTTTCAACAATTAATCTTGGGTTTTCGAGCCTCAGATGCGACAATTTTGCTTGTTGACGTAGCCACCAAGGTGGAAATGAGCCTCATCAGTGAAGATGATTTTTCGATGAAAAAGACACGACGTTGTTGATGATCAGCTGGCTTGAGTTCTTGTGTTAACTGAACTTTATAAGTCTTAAGATCCAAGTCCTTATGCAAAATATGGTGTAATGACGTTTGTGGAATGCCCAATTCGAAAGAACGACGAGCAATGGACAAACCTGGATTTTCTTCAACACTTTGGGCTACAGCAGCAATATTCTCAGTTGTTCATGAGCGACGTGCACGGGGTTTATTCTTCACATCGCTAACTTGTCCCAACAGCTCAAATTTTCCCACCAATTTCTGAATTGCGGTCCGACAAGGTCACGACGACCAAAAAATGTTTTAATTTTACGAAGCGTCTCTGGGAGCGGGTCATAATTCTGGTTTTCAAAATTCTGTTTTGATAATGTAAAAAAGTGCGCACTTTTTTACATTATCAAAACGATTTCTCTTTTACAACATATTTACAGAATTTTTAAAAACAGAATTTTGAAAGCAGAATTTTGAACGTACAGAATTTTGAAATGCAGAATTTTGTAATACAGAATTTTGGACATCCAGAATTTTGTACAAACAGAATTATGCAAAACAGAATTATGCAAAACAGAATTTTGAAAGCAGAATTATGACCCATACCGAATTTCGACCCCAACCCAGCGTCTCTGCCAAATTTTCACCTTTTTATAGTGAATTTTTAATAACTTGTTGGTTGTGTGTCAACGTGTGCCTTGAAAAGAACTCAATGATGTTCTTAAATGGCTTGTTCGAGATATCGCCCAATGCGTTGAAGAAATACTCTACGAGGGCTGCTTGTCCGCCCCAAACTGAAGCATTGTTTTACGAAGTGAAATGAATCCTCGGCCTCTTCGTCTTGTAAAAGTCAAATGGGCCGAAACACAATTGATTTTCCATTAAATTTAGACCCGTTAGTATCCCAAACATCAGGGCCATTTGAGCCCTCCTCTATTTGAGTAAGTAGGTCGGTACTCAGTTTTTTTTTTTTCTTCCAGAAGTTTGTCCATAGATTCTTCGATAGTCGACAAGTGTTTGTCCAGGACCATTTGTCGTTTGCGGATTTGAGGAAACTTTTTAGAATTCTATTTTGTTTCTTGTTTAAGTAATATGAGTATCGAGGAGAGAAGTATGTTTACTGGGTTAGTTGCATTAAGAATTCAAAACAAAACAAAACAGACGATTTGGTTTGGCTTTCTCAAACGACTTCCGTTTATTAGTTAATTAGTGAGGTAGTCCCTCTTCATGTTGTATCATAATATAAAACGTAGTGTTCTAGGGCAGCCGTTTTCTTGATAGCTACCAGATTAAAATGAGTATGTTCGAATAAGTTCGAACACTGCGATTTTTTCTATTTGATCGCTCATACCCGATCGTTTTGCTTCCATGCTCATAAGTCATTTTGGTCATGAATAAAAAGAATCACGAATAAAGACAAACGAACTGATCGAACTCATGAGTATCTTCTGACTTTCATACCCACGAACAAAATTATTCGCAAACAGTTGTAACCAGTTTCGGGTACTCGAAAAAAGACCTACTGATCGTTTTGATCGTTCTGATCGTGAACAAAGCGAGTACTCACAAGCAATGCGTGAACAAAGGAAACTGCTGGTGCTGGGTAATGTTTTGTATTCGCAGAAAATAGAGCAGAAGAAAAAGGGTTTCTTATTTTGGAAAGATTTATGAATAGGTAGGTGGCTAGGTAGGCAAATGATGTAGGTAATTATAAAACAAAAGATGGTCAACATTCGCGGTTGGTGTATGTATTTAAGTGAAGTCAATTTTTTCTTTTATTGAAGGCGCAGGTTAAAATTCCCCGAAACAGGTACTCTTTTCTTTGTTAGTAATTTTAGTAGGTCAGTGGTTTTAATTACTTATTTAATTTACTGTTTTTTTTTTTCAAGTTAATAAAAATAAAAATCATTGTGACTAATAACACTATTTACTGCACTTTTTCCTAATAAAAATGCCTTATTTGCATACGCAAACTAAGTATATTGAATCATGAAGCAAAATCAACCAACACCGATCTGCCCCTAATGGTAAAAGTATCTTAAATACAAAAACCAACCCCAATAATACAAGAAACAGAATCCTTAAAATACCAACCCCGAATACACATTTTACACAGCGAGTAGTCGAACGATCGCGATCGATCGCACTGATCGTGAACATTTTGATCATGAGCACATTGATCGTGAACATTTTGATCATGAGCACTTTATTCGTTTTGTTCAAACTCGTTCATACTCGGTTGGAAGGTATACTCGATCATATTCGTTTGAAATGTGTTGTTATTCAAGGGTCATCATACTCATGAACAAAAATACTTGTAAGCATAGTTTGATAGGTTGACTCTGTTTGTTCAAACTCGCTTTTTTCGAGCAAGTATTCGTTGATCGTGAACAGTACTCGACTCGTTTTAATCTCTGGTCGGTACTCAGTTTTTTTTTTTTTCCAGAAGTTTGTCCATAGATTCTTCGATAGTCGACAAGTGTTTGTCCAGGACCATTTGTCGTTTGAGGAAACTTTTTAGAATTCTATTTTGTTTCTTGTTTAAGTAATATGAGTATCGAGGAGCGAAATATGCCTTGAAGAACTGATTTTGGCCATTTTATTTGCCATTTCGTTCCCTTCTGTATCAAAGTGTCTTGGGGCCGAGGACATGTTTACTGGGTTAGTTGCATTAAGAATTCAAAACAAAACAAAACAGACGATTTGGTTTGGCTTTCTCAAACGACTTCCGTTTATTAGTTAATTAGTGAGGTAGTCCCTCTTCATGTTGTATCATAATATAAAAAGTAGTGTTCTAGGGCACCCGTTTTCTTGATAGCTTCCTTGTTCTAACATTTTCTTTTGTCACCACGAATGGCCTTTTCATTACTAAAGTTGTGACTTATTTATCTACATGTTAAGCTGGGTTTCAAACACAGTTGCTATTCATAAACAATTTTCTAGCTGTGTTTAGCTAGTCATAGCTTATTGCAAAGAATCTACTACAATAATATTTCAAATTATGACAGAACTTAACGTCAGGCAGACATTTTTAACATGAATGAAAGTGTGTGCCAAAATGTAAGATTCACATTTGAAATATTAATTTTGATTTAAATAAAGATTTTATATGAATCAGGAAAGTAGAAAGTAGTAGGAATTTTAGGAAGCTGAGAAGCTGTAATGCCAGTTTTCTTGCAATTACAGAAATATCCCTACCAAAAGCTGGTTGGGAGATACCATAAAGGTGCTTCTTCTATATTGAGCAAATTTGGTGAATCGATATCGTTGAAAAAAATATTTATCATTTAACTCGAATGTCTGGCTGGTGGCACAATTTCACACAACAAATATATGTCTTCCAGAATCTCCTTGAATTGTCTTTTGATATTTTGACAGAATTTATTATTTGTTCCAAGGTATTTCATTTGTATCGACTTACTAATGGCATACAAAAGTTCCTACGGTTTTCAATTATTGTACGATATTTATTAGCTTAAAAATAACTTAAACACAACATCGCCCACTTTTAAAGTTAGACTTCAGGTTAAGTCCTAATCCTAGGTCTAAATATATTTATAAATATATTATACCTTAGGTTTGGTTAATTACAACTTAGCAGTAGTTTAGGAATCGTCTATGAATACAGCCCAAAATATTTATTATATCTTTGGAAATAAGTTGTTAAATAGAAACATTGTTTGAAATAAGCAGTTAACCTATTTTTCTTAGGGGGGAGATTTAAACAACGAATAATTTATATTTAAATCATTGTGCTTGCTGCAAGTATATTTTTCGGATAAAAGTTTCTTTTAATCTTTTTTTCAATTAAAAGTTCGGAAAAAATTTCTTTAAAATGTTATATTTTATTCCAATCTACCCATGTGGTCTTGAACCCGGTGTTCCCAATTCACAGGTTAAGTATTGGAGGTCATGTAGTGTCGACTTGAGTGTGTTGGACTGATTTGTAAAAGGTTCTAGGTACAATCCCTGAACTTGGATACTGCCTCTTGCGAAGAAGTGACAAGTCCTCTAAAAACTTGTTGAGAAAAATTAATCTGTACTAGCCGTTCGGATTAAAGGTAGTTCCACACCCCACAGTGTGGTACGACATGTCAAAAAAAAGTGTGAAGGAATGTGTGATGATTTTACATTCAATCCTAAAAAAATATTTCAGATCTAAACACATGTCAAATCGTATGAGATCTGCGCTGTCATATTCTGTTTCCACACTATTATATGTACATCTGTTTCATTACACATTTTTGACTTGTCGTATTACACTGTGGGATAGTGTGGAACTACCTTAAGCTATGAATTTCAGCCCTTTCGATCCTGCAGTGTGCACACAGATTGGGTTGAGCGAGTAAGTCACTCTGCCTTGAAGATTGATGGAGTAAAGTTATTAGTTTTATTTTTAAAATTATTCGTGAAACTTTAAATCGTGTTAAGAAATTTAAGTTGATTAAATATTATCAAAATGTAATATGCTGAAATCAATTTTGAAAAAACATTTAATTTTCTTTGTTGGAAAGCAAGGTTGCCTTGCGTGTGTGGTTTTGAATTGTATGGTTTCCCGGTGACACATTCCATATTCAGTTGTTAAAAAAAAAAATTACTAACAATCCAAATCCATTTGCGGGTTATATAAAAGGTCGATAATATCAATTGCATTTTATCTTTTGTGTTTTTGATTAAGTCGCATGCGATCAATTGTTGTTAATATACGCAGTTCATATTTTTATTTCTATTGTTTATCTTTTATCGCAATAACCAACAAAACTGTGCAGTATTTAATGATATACTTACTCATACTTACTATCAAATTAAATTCCAACAAAAGAAAATATTTTATGACATTTAATGGTACAAATTTCAATTGAAAGTAGACACGCCAAAAAATGTTTTCTGTTCGTTTTTGAGATAAAATTAGGTTTTAAGTTTTTATGACTAATGTCCTTTTGGCTTTCTCATTTGCTTGCTTCAAAATTAAATTGCAATACTCGTATGCAAATAGACAATTCACGTGTATACAGTTTCATTCAATGTAATTTCAGGCGCAAAGTATTGGGAAAAAATCCAAGCAATTTGTATTTGTATATAATTTTCGCAGTACTTAATGTTGGGAAAATATATTATTGTGAACACTTCGAAGTTGATAAAACCAGTGTGACTAATGATAGAGGGGATTACCAGTGAAGTAATTTATTGCAAATTATATTTTTTTTGTTCTTGAATATCTTTTTGATTCTAGTTTAAACTGCTTGCCCTTCTCTGATATATTTTTCATATTTTTTTTATCGGGTGTGAAGCAGCTTTCAAGTTCGTATTTGCATAATCAATTGAATACATTGTTGTAAGAACAATTTTTATTCAAAACACATATACTTTACAATAAAAAAAAAAATTCATCAGAAGTATGTGCCCATATTTGTATTATATGAATTATACGTTTGGGTATATCGAAACTTTACATTGCCTCATAAATTATAAATGTTTGTTATAAATTTTTAACATCACAAATTATATGAAATTTCTCATTTATTTGAATCGAGGGCTTATTAACGTACCTTCTTTTTTATGATACGGATTTCAACTCGTTTGACTGAATTGAAAAAATTTTCAAATTAAATAATTTTCAACTTGTTCGCGCTGATAGATGTAATAAACTAGCAGGAGGTGTAGCTATTTTCATAAGAAATTCGTATAAATTTCACATAGTAAAAAAATCCTTATCCGATGATTCAATAGAATACTTATTCATTGAAATAGATAGTGAATGTGGAAATTTTTTAGCTGGTTGCATATACATGGCACCTGACGTAGCGCATTTTACCTTAGTAAGAAGTCTTTTAGAGGAGTTAGTGCCTCTGTACACAGACATTTTGATCTGCGGAGATCTTAATCTTAATTTGTTAGATAACAGAAATAAAAACTTCATTGAGATGGTTGATTCCTTTAGCTTAAGTTTTATTAACACTAAACAGCCCACGCATTTTAAACCAAATTGTGTACCTTCTTTGCTAGACGTTTTTTTAGTATCAAATCCGAACTTGATTTTGCATTATGATCAACTTCTGGCGTCCGCTTTCTCACATCACGACTTAATTTTTATGACATTTAATGCGCTTTTTACACATGAATTGGAGACATCTACAGTATATTTCGACTATTAAGGTATAAATTTAGAACATCTTTTTAATGACAGTTTAAGCATTGACTGGTCACCTATTTATGCCACATGTGATGTAAATAAACAGATTGAATGTTTAAGCAATAATATCTATAACCTTTTTAATAATCACGTGAGAGTTAAACATAAAAAAATAAAAAAAAATAATTATCCATGGATAACACAAGAAGTAAAAAACAACATTAAGGAACGAGATGTATTATATTCGAGATGGAGAAGATATAAATGTTCTGTTATATATGGTGAATTCAAGATTGCCCGTAATGCAGTAACTAATCTTATTAGGAGAAACAAAAAGAATTTTTTTAAAAACCAATTCAATCCAAGGGATTCCAGTTCAACATTTTGGAAGAATGTTTGTCAGGCTGGATTAAGTCGTGGTAAGCAATCTGTTTCAGATAAAATAAATATAGATGAATTGAATAGAAAATTCGTTCAACCGCAATCTAATATATCATATTTTTCTCACGTTTCAAGTTCCCTAAACAACCAAAGCCATACCTTTTCTCTTTCTTGTGTTGACGCTTCGATGGTAGGCCTTGAAATACTAAAAATTAAGTCAAAGGCTATTGGTTCTGATAACATTCAACCAGAATTCATAAAGATTCTTCTACTAGTTTTACTCCAACAAATAACGTACATTTTCAATACGATTCTGACCATTTCTGTGTTTCCTGATATTTGGAAAGTTGCTAAAATTTTGCCATTGCCGAAACCTTCTCTAGGACGCAAAACTGAATATCGCCCAATTGCTATATTAGGTACCATTTTTGAGCAAGGTTTTTCAAAAAGTTGTGAGTGATCAGATAAAAGTTTTTCTAAATCATAAAAATTTAATTGCCGAACACCAATCTGGCTTCCGGGCTAAACATAACTGCACTACGTCTCTGATCAAGGTTTCTGAAGATATACGGGCCGGGTTCGACAGTTATATGATGGGATTAATTGTGTTTTTAGACTTTTCTAAGGCATTTGACAGCGTTAATCATAACATTTTGTTGAATAAACTTAAGACGAAATTTTTTTTTGAAAACTCTATGCAATATTATCTCTTCATATCTTTCTAATAGGTCGCAATACGTGTTTTACAACAATAATTGCTCGAGTAGATTAAATGTTCCGATGGGTGTTCCACAAGGCTCTGTGCTAGGACCGCTTTTATTTTCCTGCTTTATAAATGACATAATTGAATGCTTTTCTGATTGCGAATATCACATATACGGGGATGATGTTCAAATTTATAAGATGTTCTCAAAATCAGATATAATACTGAACACCAGTCTTATGAATCAGGAATTGTGTAAAATCTCAAACTGGACAGTTGAAAATCAGCTGAACCTTAATCCAACTAAAACAAAAGCGATGGTTTTAAGCAGAAATAGGAGTGAAGATCAGTTTCCGACAATTTTTCTTAACTCGATCCCAGTAGAATATGTGGAATGTATAAAGAATCTTGGAGTTTACTTTAAACATAATCTAGATTGGGATGTACATATTAATAGGACAGTTGCTAAAATATATGGTTCACTTCGAGGTTTAAGCCCCACAGCAAAATATCTACCACCCAATGTTAAGCTTAGGTTAGTTAAATCATTCATTTTGCCCATTTTCACGTACAGCTGTGAGTTATTTTCCAATATGGACTATGAGTCCAAAAGAAAACTGATTGTTGCGTATAATAGCTGCGCGAGATATGTATATGGTCTGAAAAGATACGAACACGTCACCGACTATGCCAAACAAATAGTAGGCTGCTCATTACCAAGCCTTTTGAAATATCGAACCTTGATGTTGTTACAAAGAATAATGCAGTCAAAAGAACCAAAATATCTTTTTGATCGAATCAAGTTTGTTAGAAGTAATCGAACATTACAAATAATTTTACCCAGACATAAATACCTTTTGACCTCAAGACAATTTTTCATTCACGCCATTCAACTTTGGAACTAAATTCCCCTCAGTATTAAGCTTATAACTAACACAAGCACTCTCGCAAAAAAGGCCTTTCAATTTTCGGCTGAACATTTCTAATAAGTTTTTTATTTTTTTTTTTATTTTTTGTCTCTATTTTCTTTTCTTTCTTCTTCCTTTTGAATTTTTACATTGCTTTCCATTTTTAAAATTTGATTTGTAAATTATTTTAATGTACCTACTCTGTAACATAGTACAAGCATGTGCAACTTAAAAGATGTATAATATTTATATCTTATATGTACAATGAATACTTATAAATAAATAAATACTAAATACTAAATACTGATCGTATTCTAGAATTTTTCTATTGACGTAAGATACCATAACTCATGATTCCGTACATTCTCGATAATTTTCTGGTCGCAAGAGCCATAACCAAAACTACCGAAACCATCAAAGTTAAGGTTGTCAAAAACAGCCTCCTGATCGGTTCATATTTTTCCCAAGGTGTTTAAATTATCCGCTTGTTCAGCAGGGAAGTGATCCGTAAGTCGATTTGTGGAATAGATAATCACGTACCCCTTCCCCCCCTAGACGTTAGGTACAGTCATACAGACAGGGTGGTTTAAGGATAACATTTGTGTTCATCTACCTTTGAACTAATTAGGTCATCCAGTGTAAGAGTGCATTGTAAAATCTGTTTGAAAGTAAAAAAAAAAAAAGTTGGTGGTCTATGAAAACACGATGCAAGTGAAACTTTTTTTTTGATAATTGGCATTTCGCACTATTCTTGATTTTTCCCTTGTTTACCGGGTTATTTGACTCACTAGCTGTATCGATGAAGTTATGTCCTTAAAAAATTAATGATATTCCTGCGAAGTTAGCAGAATAGTACCTATCTCAAAAGTACATAAAATTAATATTTAAAAATATGAAATTGGCCCTCCAATTAAATGCTCCACAAAAACAAAATTTATAAAAATTAATTTTTTTTAATAAAATAAAATTTTTTAATTGATTTTTCTTTTTCAAAACCTGCTCCAAAATAAACTGCTCATTGAATACAAATAAAATGCTGCATTATCTCAACAAAATTTTGAAAACCTGAATTCAAAAAATGAAATTTAAAAAAATTCAATTTCCTTGTTCCTGCTAACTTCATCCACGAATTTGGCCACTTTTTTTTAACTTTTGTTTAACCAGCGCGCGTCACCATATTGCATCATTGCGACAGATGAACGAAAAAATTTGAGGCGATAAAAAAAAATTTAATAACTTTCTTCTTTTGATTTACCTGCCTTCGGAAGAAAATTACTGGCTTACTTACAAAGTGTGGTTCTCCTGAGTACATCTTGGTAACTCTATTCCTCTATGATATCAGATCGAAGACCTGGAGCTTTGATGTTAATCCGCTCTACATGGTCCAGTCATCTAAGCCGTAATATACGATTATGTTTGCTTGGATTTCAAAACTAGAACCATAACCACGTTCTTATGGCATCTCTTCAGAACACAGCGAGGCAGCTTGTATCCGACTATGCTTTGGAGCCATATTACATGATCGGAATGATGAGTGTTTTGTACAGTGTCTCCTTGATTCTTCCCGATAGGATTGTATTCCTTAAGGCTGAACTATAATGGACGGCAAAACCGATCGAAATGTTGCCGTCCAACTGTGAAATGAACACGCAACCAATAATGGACGGATTGCCGCGGAAGAAAAACATGTATTTTCCTCTGAACAATAAGATGACTGTGAAGCAGAGAGAACAGAATTTAAAAAAATTCATATATTCTCTCTGCTGTGAAGTCACACTAAAAGTCAGCATACCTCTCACTCTCACACTCACTCACTCTCATATCAATTCACAGTCAGATGCCAATTTTCGTCCTTAAAGTGCGATAGGAAGCGCAGTTTACGTACGTAAACTAAACTAATCGAAATTGCTTGGTCTCGCACAATTACGGAGGGGCCCGTCCGCTCCACTCCGACTATTATAGCTCAGCCTTTATACTCACTTAGGCCAAAGACACAGCGATTAGCGAGAGATCTCGGTTCTCATAATATTGAACCTTGTGTTTTCATTGGATGAAGGGAGCTATGAATCCTTACTTATTTATTTGAAGTCTGTAATTGCGGTTAAGAATTACAGGATCACAACCTCCCAGTAATCCGCCTGTTTAACGTTTACCCTTTACGATTGTAGTAAAAATTTTGACGTACTTTCTGGAATCTCCTTTAAACCAAGTCAATACTAAATTAGCCAACGACGTGGTGGCTTCCTTTGATCATCATGTTATATTGTATCAAGTTTTGATACATCGATTGAAGTTGTGGATCGGTTTTGAGTGCTGGACGCGTGTAGAACTTGCTTGAGTTTTTCAATTCACCCGTTTCCTCCATAAACAGTAATACATGTATCAAGTGCTGGGGGAGCAGGAATGGAAGGAGTTTCTAAACGAATTTAGTGAAAAATAATAATAAATGGCCGCACTTCAAATTTAAAGGGGTTATCGGCAAATATTTTTGATGGTTGAGGATGTTTCAATCTATCACCCTCAAAAATTGTTAGACAGATACCCATCAAAAGTAATTAAATAAAAAATCATATTCGGATCCCATAAGCTTCTTTACTTAGTTCCTTTTCTCTCAATTAAATGATTCAATTGGCATTATGTCCTTAATTCTCAAAGCAGTTTTGTTTACTTGACTCATTTTGCTGATTGTTTATAATCGCTCTGACAAATTCATTGCTTCTCTCCTTATAATTTCCACAACAAAGTCCAAGTCCCAAAACAACTCCCACGTCCATCAAAGTTCAGTATTTTATTAACCTTAACAATGTTCATTCAACCGTATCGTGTTATTTCCAAATTGTGAAGCACATGATTCCCGTCATTCCCATTCTGATTCTGATTCATTCAGCAGGAAGTACCTACCTCCGTACTACACATCGCTGTCAGTCTTGACGGAAATATCACTTGTAATCAGCACAACGTGGGGCAGAATTGACATGACGTCAAAATAATTAAACTCGCGAACTTTTAAAAACAAAAACAAAAAAAATGCATTGTTTCATTATTTCAAATATTGCACCAAAGATTTTAAAAGTTATACGAAACAAAGTTTTTATTATCCACAAGATTGATGTTATATCACTTCAGTCATAGGAGAGATACAATATTTTATTAAAAAAAAAAACCTCGTGAATCACAACAAGAAAATTGATTAACACGAACAGCTTCTCTCTTACCTATTAAAAAAAACATGAGACACGCTGATAACATTTCAACTGAACGTGATTTGTGTGTCAATTAACAGCACGCATCATCTTCGGGGTCTTACTTGCAATACTCGAAATACTTGTCTACCATGTCTTGAATGAGCTTTTATATCAAAATTTTAATACCAATATAAAAACATCTTGATATATGTGCGTGTGATGTACACGTCGTCGTCAGACAGGGACAGGGAAAACAAATTTGCTTCTACTGTCAAACTATATTACACTCGCAAATCAGCTGCAGTTTATCCGACATTTGACGTCATTAAAACGCAAAATATTTCCCCCCACCGAACAGCTCAATCCAAATAATAAACACGAAGAAGAAAGAAAAACCAACATTAAATTGATATAATAAAGCAATTAATAAACTCGTTGTCGTATACTCGTCTCGTCAGGGAAGGTTGTAAACGCTTCTGAAATCAGAAAGCTGTTACGACAAAAACAACAACAACGACAAAGAAATAAGCAAGTGTTCTACGTAAACTCCATATTGATGGTGATTTTCCGTGAACGTTTGCAAATATTCAACGCAATTCATCACTACACTTTTATAATACTGCTACTTGTTGCTAACCCGCTATGGCATCAGATGTCCCAGGCGAGGCGTCACGTCGGACGCCATATTGTGTTCGAATTTGTCTTTGTTTGTGAAAAGCGATTTAAGAAATGAAGAGCCTTTGACACTGAGCCACAACTACTGTCCTTTTGTGTTCGTCGTTTTTGTTGAAATATAATCCAATTTTAATATCCCAAAGGTCACGTTGACATGACATTCAAAGTTCAACAAACACAGTTCAGCAATTCAGCACACGCAACAGTGTGGTTGGTGCGGTGAGTGTTGGTGCGGTGTTTTTAGTGATGTGCATATTGCATACAACACACACACAAAAGACAAAAAAAATTTAAACATTATTCCACTTGACCTCTTGAAAGGTAACAATGGTGTGGCGTAACTGGAAACTCTTTCACCAAGGAGTCCCATTTTGCTGCTTTGTTTTCTAAATTAAGAATGCAAATTTTCGAACTTTGCTTCTATCGTTTAGTCTCGTCCGTGCGTCGTGTCGTTGGTCGGTTGCTCGTTTATTTTCGAAAATTAAAAAAATTCAAAAACAACTTCAAGCAAGTGTTTTTTTTTTTTAATCGATTTTATGAGAATTTTCGCACTCAAGTGAATGGGAATGCAGCAAACGTAGAAGTGTGTAGATTGTAGAAGCAGAAGCACATACCCTGTACTCGTATCTCAATCCCAAAGAAGAATATTAGCTCTCAATTGCAATATTCAATTGATTGTTAGCTGCGAAAAGTGTTAGATACAGTGTGTGCTGGTGCTGGCTGGTTGTACAGACACACCGACACCAGTATTCACTATTCACTTTACCCAGTCCCGGCTGTGCCATTGAAATGTGGTGCTATAGCACCTGCTTGCACGTAGAGTCGACTTTGTTCGTTGTTCGGCGGCGTGGAGCGGCGTTGTCGTCCCTTAATTGAAGGTCAATAGTGTAGGTCACAGTGCTTACTATATCTACAGAAGATACAACACGATGTTTTTGCTATAATAGTGTGTAATTGATTGAATGAAAATTCTTTCCAAGTGTGAATATGAATATTTGAATTAATTGCATGATGTTAAAATTAACTCAATTGAAATGCTTATTTTTTTTTTCTTCTCGGGTCTGAGGGGAGGAAGTTCAATATTATTTATCACTGAGTTATTGGAAAATTTATAAATATGATTTGTTGCAATTTTTTATGAAGTTGGTGGTGGTAGATTGTGTTGAGTGTGGGGAGGAAGTTGAGGATTTAGTATATTTTTAGATTGTGATAGCTTATTGTTAAATGATTTATTATGAAAAGCTTAGTTTGGTTTGTAATATATGAAACGATATAAGGAAGATAAGATTGAATTTCATGGATTATTGTTTGAAAATTGCAAAAAAACTTGAAGTGTTCTAGTTGATGGAAGTCTAATATTATAGAAAAGAATGCACAATTAATATAAAGGGTGTTTTTTGAGAGGTATAGAGCTTTAAGCTGGCAGCACTGCTTTCATCGACTTCTATATTTTCATCTGCCATGTGATTTGAACAAAACAAGGCAAAATTCAAATTTTAAAAAATTAGATTTTGAATGGAAATAGCTATTATTGGTGTATTTAACATTCTTGAACCACACTGCTACATACTCAAGGAATACATACCGAATTGTTCATCTTCTTACTTCAAAACTGCGACCGATAGCTAAAAAACATCAAACAAATAAATGCATATAACGACTTTTGACAGAAACGTCCCTTAAAAGTGGGCGTGTCTTAAAAATTTGAAGCACTAACTGAGCTTTGATCATTAGTCAGTATTTAAGCGTATGTGTGCAACTGAATCGAGTAGTTCTTAAACGATCTTAGCTGAACAAAGGTATTTTATCAAAATCAAGCCCTTAAAAGTGGGCGTATTGAAAAAATGTACACAAGAAAATGTAGAAATATTTTTCATATAACGAACGTAAGGGAAAACGGTTTTAATTGAATATTGGTAGTACCTTAAATTTTTGAAACTACATTTTTCGTTCTTTCATGAAAAGTGGGCGTAAGCCACGCCCGAAATTCAAAAAATTCTTTTCATACACAAAGTTTTTAGTTTCTACTAGAGACGCAAGATTTTGGCTTGCGGATTCATTATAAATACCGTTTATTTGCAAAAACAATTTTTTGTTTTTAGTGAAAAGTGGGCGTCAGCCACACCCAAAATCAATTTTTTTGATTTAATACACAAGATGTTTATGTGCAAGTAATATCCACAAAATTTAATGTTTTTCGCATTAATATAACAATTGTTATTTTAAAAAAACAATATTGATGGTTTTGTATACAAAGTGGGCGTAAGCCACGCCCAAAATTCAAAAATTTCTAAATTTCTACTAAGAGACGCGAGATTTTAACTTGCGTATTTATTATAAATACCGTTCATTTGCAAAAACCATTTTTTTTTAGCTTCGAGTGGAAAGTTGGCGTCAGCCACGCCCAAAATCAAATTTTTTGATTTCATACAGAAGATGTTAATGTGCAAGTAATTCCACAAAATTTAATGTTTTTCGCTTTTATATAACAATAAATCGTTATTTTATAAAAACAACTAGCTGTCCCGGCAGACGTTGTTCTGCCCTTCCGAGCAGATAGCGCGGTGATATAAACGATGATAGATATAAACATTTTAAATATTAAGCGATAAGTTTGACTTCTTAATTATATTTATACCGTCAAATTAGTTTGTGTAAAATATGAGAACCTGGATGTTTTTTTTTTTATGTAATAAACTGAGAAAAGTAGGTATACACCCGAGTGTATTACATTAACAAAAACTCAATAGAATTTCTGTTTATAACAGCTTGTTAAAAAGAGCATCTCTCAAGCATTGAAGTACGTTAAAGCTATCAAACTAAAAGATCAAAGATTTTTAAAACCCGTATACCACTTTTTTTCTTTTAGCCTATTTCACCCTATAAACAGCTAAAGCATGCAAAAAATATTTAGTTAATGGACCTTGTGCCTGCTTCGCTAAGCAGATCACATTAATATTAGAATGCAAAATACACTCGTTTTAAATACACCCTCTTTTTATATTTATTTTATTTCTTCTTCTTTTTATTTTATTGTCGCATAGCCTTTTCGTAAACATTTTTGTTTTGCCCGGAGCTGTGGTATAAATAAACAGAACTGATGACTTTCCTACACGTGAAGATGAAACATACAACTGTCCGTGGCAGAAGCATGGATATTCTAGGTCGATTCCGCACAATTCCAATGATTGTCTCTGGCGGAATTATTGGAATACGCGTATTCAATACATCTTCACCTTTAAATTTTCCTTTAAAATCGTTGCTTCAATAAGATTATTCATAACATTTTTGACTGCTAATCTTGTTCCGTTACACAATCGAGGTGGATTTATATTCCAAAGAAGAATAATGGGTGCACAAACTTTCAAATTTAAGCGATGAGGCGGCAGTCCAGGCAAATCCAAGGAATTCAGAAATTCCGTTGGATAATTGACGCAGCGTCATCTTGATTTGTGACCGTATCTACTGATTGATACGTCACAATCTCACCAGGCACATCACTTAAAATATCCGCATTCAATTGACCGACGTCCTTATTTTTAGCTGCCAGTATTGATCTTTCAGCTTAAAAATTGTGATTTCGATAATTTTGCGCAATGTTTGGAAAAGTAGTAGCAGTAGTAGCATCAATAGGAATTTGTCCATTTCTTATCGACAGTAGTTGTCTAGAAAATTCGTCAGCCGATGGGTCATTTAGTAATTGTTCTCTTACATTTGTTGTTGAAGTGAGTGTTTGAACATTTCTCCATAAACTGGATGACTTCAAACATGCCTTTAATTCATGTGCTGGATATGAACGGGGAATCACTGGCAGCGTTTGGCAGAAATCACCAGTCAACAATATCAGAGCGCCACCGAATATTTCTTGATTATTACGTAAATCTTTCAAAGTCCTATCTGAAGCTTCCATCGATCTCTTATGTGCCATTGTATATTCAACCCACACTATTAATTGGCATTGTTGCAAAACTCTTCCCATTCCAGAATTTTTAGAAATGTTATACGTTGGATTTTCATTAATTTGCATATTCAATGGTAATTTAAGTGCAGATTGCACATCCAATAATGTGGCAGCTATTCCAGATGATGCAAGTGCTAATGCTATATTGTTCTGTGATCTTATAGTCGTTAATAGCAAGGAAATCAAAAATGTTTTTCCGGTACCGCCTGGTGCATCTAAAAAAAACATTCCTCCGCTTTCGTTTTGTATAGATTGAAATATGGTATCATATGCATTTTTTTGTTCTCGATTCAATTTAGGCATATTCAAATTTATAAATGTGTCCATTTCATTTATATCATATTGTTGTTCACGTTGCATTTCTTGATTAAATGCGTCATGTATTGGTCGATTAGGAGCAGGCAAGCCTAATTGTGACAATGTTTTATTTGCGAATGCTAAGCACATATCTTCAATTATAACTAATGCCTCATTATACATCTCATTTCCTGATTTCTAGAAATACGACGCATTCTATTCAAGATATCTTCAGTCATATAGCCACGATAACTTTGCCACAATTCTACCGGATTTGATGGAAAACATGTTGCGATAATAATTGAAAATATTGTTCTTATTTGATGCAGTAAACCTGTAGAGGATGCTTCCATAAGTGTGGCATCCCAATGAGGTGCCGTGCCATTTGGCCATATGCCATATGGCCATATTTCAAAATATGGCCATATGACACTTTTGAATTGTGTCATATGACCATATTTTAATATATGGCTATTTGTCGCTTTGGTAATGTGTCATTTGACCATTATGGCCAAATGACACTTTAAAACTTGTTCTTAAACTGCAAAAACAAAAACGAAAGAAAATTTTGCATATGCAATATTTCTTTCACCGACGATAGCAGCCGCGATTCAAAATTTGCAAAATGGTTCGGGCAGGAACTATCTTTTAGATGGTACTTTTAGTGTTGTACCAGCTTGCGGCTACAAACAATTGATAATTGTGCACTTCGCTCATGATACAAGTACACAAACATTCATACATCATATATACATAATGTACATTCATACTTCAGGGTTCAGGTATAATAATTGGTAGCGAGCGAAGCGAGCGGAAAAAAATTTGCCCAAAAGAGAATCAATTTGGGGTGTGAAAATAAAAAAATTCGCGCGAATTTTTTTATTTTCACACCCCAAATTGATTCTCTTTTGGGCAAATTTTTTTCCGCTCGCTTCGCTCGCTACCAATTATTATACCTGAACCCTGAAGTATGAATGTACATTATGTATATATGATGTATGAATGTTTGTGTACTTGTATCATGAGCGAAGTGCACAATTATCAATTGTTTGTAGCCGCAAGCTGGTACAACACTAAAAATTCGCGCGAATTTTTTTATTTTCACACCCCAAATTGATTCTCTTTTGGGCAAATTTTTTTCCGCTTACCAATTATTATACCTGAACCCTGAAGTATGAATGTACATTATGTATATATGATGTATGAATGTTTGTGTACTTGTATACACTCTACAGATATCCAATTAAAAATATGGCTATATGACACAAGAAAATATGGTCAAATGACACATTACCAAAGCGACAAATAGCCATATATTAAAATATGGTCATATGACACAATTCAAAAGTGTCATATGGCCATATTTTGAAATATGGCCATATGGCATATGGCCAAATGGCACGGCACCTCCCAATGATTATCATGTTCAAGTAAATGCAGTTCTTCACATGCTTGACGATAAGTGCGACAAAGACGCCCATTCACTCTTTTCAAACTCGAAAAAGATGTAGGTCCAGGAACATTAACCAATAAAAGATGCAAATAAAAACATTCATGTTGGCTGGGATGCACTGCATAAGGTCGTCAATATATCTAAGAAATTATGTTTGGTGTTTTTTTTTGTCTTATTTGTTTGGCATGGCTTTAATTTTATCACACGATAAGAAATTTCGCGCGAACATTACGTCAAAGAGTTAAAGTCTGCAGGATCACTGCTTCTTCAAAATTAGCGCATCTATAAAATATATATAATATTATTCTCACATTTTCAAACAATTCTTTTACTTTGAAAACTTGAAGAAATACCATTTATTTATGTATACATATGTATGTTTATTTAAAAACCAACATACAAAAAGTGCTCATACACCATACACAAAAAAAGCGTGATTTTGATGTTTTAAAAACTGTAATGATCCCCCAACTGTTAACGCGCAGACAATTGCCATTTTATGAAAAAAAGAAGAGAAAAACAACCATTGAAACATTATTGCTTTATTATTAAATCTGCAGGTAACCAAAAGACTCCTTAACCACATCGAAACACCATCATCGCTTGGACACAAATCCAACCATGCATCATCTATTGGGCAACCAAGAAAACTTTTCCAGTTTCCCACAAACTATTACTCAAAACATAGCGACCAGGCTTCATCATAAGTGTTATGTATGCATGTACATATATATACATATACGATATACTACATATATGTATGTAAATGTGTATATATGTACGTCACGACTAAATTTTTTTCAAAAATCAAATTTCATGCTTCACAATAATGCTTGATGTATTTGTATACACATCGCGAAACCATATACAACTACAAAAAAAGCAAAAGCAACAACAAATGTTTATGTATGGGTATCGAGTATTGACGCTGTTTTTGACTTCAAAACTATAAAAACAAAAATCCAATATTATAAAATTATAACAATGACTGATTGATATTTCAAATAAATGATTTTTGAGTTTTGCTAAGTGAGCTTTAAGTTTATTTTTCACGCACGCACAACACACACATACCGATTTCAACCAAACTTCACCGAATTCGTATATAGACCAATACCAAAGATGTGTGAAAGTTTTGTTGAAATTGGTAGACGGTTTAAGGCGTGAATCGGCGACCAACAAAATATAGTTTACTTTTTATGTATATAGATAGAAGAAGATAGATATTGATGATTTTGTATGACAAATGGGCGCCTGCCACGCCCAAACAGAAATATTTGTACTTATTTGGAAGAAGGCAAAATTTTAGCGTTATGCTTTTATCGTAACTGTACAAAAAACAATTTAATTTTAACAAATTGATGTTGTTCAACAAAAATGGCGATTGTGGGCGGATTTAACGGTTCAAGAACTTAGCCTTACTCTTGAAGCAGCGATTATAATTAAATACCAAATTTCAGCTTTCTATCTCCAAAATTGCGACCTCTAGAGAGTATACACTATACATACGGACGGACGGTCGGACGGACATGGCTAAATCGACTAGGCTTTTGATTCTGAGTCAGAACATTTATACTTTTCTGTTCCTAACGGTATTATTTCTCTATGTTACAAACTCTCCACCAAATACAATAAACCCATTCTATGGAATAGGGTATAAAAAGATGTTTTTGTTTGCTGATAATACTCAAGCCAAGGCTGGTTGAATCAATGGTCATCCTCACTTCTTTAAAATCGATTCCGGCAAGAGGTTTACAGTCATCGATTATGGCTTTATTAAAGCATCCGTTGACTTTCAAGATCGCGAAATATGTCACTCAGCGCATGCCACAATCGATTTGTTGAGGGAAACGTTTGGCGTAATTGACCTGTTAGTTGGCCTCCAAGATCGAGCGACCTTACACCGCTATAGACTATTTTCTGTAGGGATATGTGAAGACACTAGTCTACACCGATAACTGATAAGCCAGAGACTATTGATGACTTGCAAAACAACATTCGCCGCGTTATTGCCAATATATGACGCGATCAAAGTTTGGACTAGATCCGACCCAGCTGCGGTGGCCGCGGTGGCCATTTGTTTATATGTATGTGTTTCAAATCGAGTCAATTTTATAATTTTTTTTTTTTAATGACACTCGCTCAAGGGTTTTGGAAAGCCCTTTTTAATTATTAGTCACATAGCGAGCGATAGGAAATTATTAAGGAAAGGAAAGGAGGTGTTGCTGAACATTGGTCTTGAATGTTTGAAGATCAAAATGGCAAGGGAAAATTATTGTACCAAGCTTAAACGACAAAAGACAACATTGAGTTTTCGACGCATTAAACTCCACACGATTTCTTATACCCCGATTCACAATGATGTTTAAATCGGAGTTTAATGAGCTTATACGGTATCGTTGTAATAATAATTCAAACGTATATGAAAAGCGTAGGGTTGGGTCATCAGCAAAACGATTTAATGGATTAGAAGTCACAGACAAGAGATCATTTATAAAAAAGAGAAAGAAAGTCGGAGACAGAACGGAGCCCTGGGGCACACCAGCATTTATTTTGTGGAGATCAGACTTGAAACCGTCTAATACAACTTGTATTGAACGGTCGTGAAGATAGCTTCTAATCCAACAAATAAGTGTATCATCGATACCAAATGCATGCATTTTCAATAAAAGAGCTGCATGCCAAATATTACAATATACATATCTGTGTTTTGTTTCGTTTTATAATTCTACCTTTTTAAAACACCCTTTATATGATTCTGCTTCTGCTTATTCAATTATTTGTTGAAGGATGAATATTTTAGTTCATATTTTGCTCCGAAACGGTGTAAGCCTTGTTCTATATTTCACGACTTACTAAACCGACAGAGCTCCAGTTATGATAAAGTCGTTCTATTTTTAAAGTGTTGAGATTGACTTTTGCCCAGGATGCATCTTTTAGAAGTTATAAGCAAAAATCCGACGCAGTTGTGACAGGTTTTTGATGCTGAACAATTAGTGAACAGTATAACTTCTATTGCGCATATAATACCAAAAAAAACACACACACACGGCTTTTTTCCTGGTAACGTCATTTATTTTTAAGTTATCAAAAAGGCGTAATACTGTGAGTTACGAAATAAATGTTTCATCATTATTTCTTGTCGATTAAACTTACTTAATTTTATTTTTTAGAGTATCTGTCGCTTACTTAGCGAGTTAATTAATACTATTCAAATCCTATTATCGGTTATTCACATCAACTCGTGCTGTCAAATGCGTTGTAAACAAAAAATTACTAATTAAAGTGCTACGCTCTAAAAATTATTTCATAATGACACCGATTGACCTTAAAACTTTACAATCATTTTATCTGTTCTTTATTCAATTACTTAGCACTAAAAAGTCTAGAATAGAGAATAATGGAAGCAAATTACCCAACAAAATTGTTTTGGTTTTCTTAGAATTCTTCGAAATGTTTTGAAATCGTTTTACGAAATTTTTTTTGAAAAGCTTTCGTCAGAGGAACTCGAAATTAGATAAGAATGATGTGTTGTCATCTATTTTACTTATAGTCCAGTCGACAGTTTGGAAAAAGTGGGTTTAGGTGGAAAAAGGTCAAAAGTTAATGAAATTACGTTCAGGGATAGTTAACAAACATTTTGCTAAGTTTTTGACCTCGAGGGGCCTGTGCTAAAAGATGGAGGGTGGGTGGCAGGAACTGCAAATTGTTCGACGTTTCTCCGGTTTTGCCTCAATAACTTTTTTTTTTCCTTACGTCCTATGGCAAAACATCTACTTTTTTGTAGAGCATAATATTTTCTACAATTTAATACAAACATCTTTGTATGTCAATTTGTTACCGAGATATGGCGCTTCAAAAAACAGGTCATTTTTCATTTAATGATTACTCGGGTATTTATGAAGAAATATAGTGGAATTCTGCATTTCTTGACATTGCTGTTTATCGAAACACCATCTTTTCGTTACGAATTGATATACAACAATATTTGAACTATTGAAATTGTAGGAAATTTAACGTTCTACAAAAAACTTACTCACATGTTTTCCGTAGAACATAAGGAAAACAAATTATTGAGGAAAAACCGGAGCAATGTCAAACATTTTGCAGTCCCACCCACATCCTCATTTCCCATTTCTTCGTAAATAATTAACATTCAACAATTTTCGAACCATTGAGATTGTGGGAAATTTAACGTTCTACAAAAATGTAGATATAGCTTTTGCAGTAGGACGTAAAAAAAAAAAGTTATTGAGGGAAAACCGGAGCAAGGTCAACAATTTTGCAGTTTCCCCTCCTTCTTTTTTTCCGTACCTCGGTAACGAAAGCCAAAGCATGGAGATATGACCCTGTGGAGTTCCCCCGGCAAGTCTTATATTTTAGCGTGTTTTTACCCATGTCTGCATTCATAGGGCTGGTTTGAAGCTGGAAGTCGATCCCATTTTCCAGCGATTCTTCGGTTTTAATTCAGTCTATGTAGTCCATTTTTACTATGTTTTTTTTTTTCCTCAATTTTTAATATAATAACAACATAAATGTTACAAATCTTATGCTTAAGTAACAATTGTCAACAAAAGCTTACCATACTGAATACAAAAAAACTACACTGCTGTCCTGACTTTGCCTCAATGAAATCATACAATAGTGTCAACTTTCGAATTAAAAACTCACATTCTGAATCAATCTTTTTAAAATCAAAACAAACTGATTTAAAAATTTCAAACTTTTCAACACTAATTTCAACATACAGTCAAATATGTAGACGAAGTCTTTCTGCAATAACTTTTTCAATATCAAAGCGAATCCTTATCAGCCTTTGTTTCATACCCAAAGTGTGTCCTTATCAGCTTTGTTTCTGCACGAAGGCCATAATCAAGTTCATTCATCAACAAAATCAACTTGCAAATATACCTAACCTTTTTTTTTCTATTTTTAAATTATCAATAAAAAAAAAAAAAACTAGAAAACATTTATTCTCATTCCTAACGTCAATATTACTGGCTGACTGCACACACGCCCCTCCGATTTGTTTTTACAATCGAAGTTATCTTTTTTTTTTTATTGTTGCTTTTTGTGGTTCGTTCTTATTTGTCTTGGTTTTGATTTTGATTTAGATCGACCTGTTTGCTTTATTTTAGACAAAACAACAACAAAGCAGCTAAGTCTTAGCGAAAAAAAAGTTAATGCGCGACGATAAAAGCGAAGATAAGATTAAAGTGCTTTTAACTGTCGATTTATTTTTAGATTTATTTGTGAGATATTCAAACAAAAACACATCAATATTATGGCTGGCCTCAAGCTGTGGTGGTTTGAAGTTCGAATTAAAAAAAAAAAAAATCAACAATCAATGTTGACAATCATTAAACCGCGGCATCATATTATACTGCTTAAGTTTCTAAATAAACAACAGGTTGCCGCATAATTTCACTTTTATTTCTTATTCGAAATTTATTTTGCTTGTGTGATTTAAAGAAAAGAATAGGTAATAATTTAAAAAACCGTCACGTCGTCTCTCACTAGAAACTTGCGCAGTAGCACGTTGTCAGAAATCAATCTATTATCCAAGATCTGAAGTTGTATAACAGAAAAAATAGTACAAAAATCGCATTGACGCGAATCGTGCAAAGGTTATTTCAAAAGAAAGTTTATATAACATTATTCAAATCAGACTTGTGAACGTTTTTAGAGATGTTGAAGCATGTGAGCAGGTGCGAGTTTGAACTCTTTCTTTTTCTGTCATGGTCCCAATATTGGATTGTTTCACGTACTGTCAGTGCAAAAAAAAAATGACATAAGGAAAAGGACATCAAAACGTCATGCTAACCATTTTGGCGTTTCTTTAAATCCACTAACCCTATATAAAATTTCTACAAATCCCTATTGTAACAAAAGGGCTCGGATCGGACTTGGTCGTGATATAAAGGGTATTTTTTTTAAGACGTGTGGTATTCAATCTGACAATACTTTTTTCGGAGTTGGTCTTTTTGACAGCTGTCACTTGATTTATGGTTTGCCATTTCATAGTGAATAGACTTACTCCTGAACAATTTTTTTGCAAATCTTGCTTTATTACCAAAATAATGGTTCGGTTCGCGCAACGCACAGCGCGCTGCGTCTAATATTCGATCGACATAATCGCCCAGGAATTTATTCGTGCAAGCCGCGGCGGCCACTTGCCCGAAATCATTTTTAAAACATTATTGCAAACCTTTATCTTTATAATAAAGCTAAATTCTTGGCCTTAACATTAAATTATGTGGGTTATATGTATTTCTTCTTGAAACTTAAAACTACACTTCTAAGAAAACACCCTTCATAATAATAGACAGAAAGTATTGCTGACATTTGAAATCCCAGTACCATCTGCTTCATTCACAAAAAAGGAGACCGCATACTTTGTGCCAACTACAGATGCATTAATTTTAAAACTTCGCCTATAAAATACTGGCCAGTGTTTTATGTGAGCACTTGAACCGTTTGCTGACAATCTTTTTTGTCTTTACCAGTGCTCCTTTAGACCTAGAAAATCACATACCAACCTGATCATCACATTGTACCTGATCCTGAAGAAAACCCAAGAATTGTATATAAGACGACAGTGTTATAGGGAAGCACTATACCGTGCCATGACCACCTTTAGAATTCCACCTTAACTGATACTTCTAATCAGCAGGACGAATTTGTAGGGCTTCTACTAAAACCTTCCACATCACCAGAGGGTAAGAACAAGGTCACGCACATAGAATTAGCCAGAACGTGACCATTTATAGTTAAGCTGAAATCAAAACAAGAATAACTTGGTGGGGGGGGGGGGGGGTTGGCTAAGTAAACAATTAAGGAATGAATCCCTAACAAGAAGAACCAACAAGACGCTGTAGATTAGACTTTTAGATTAGATTTAGATTTTATTGTTAAATAAGCATTCCTATAAATATAACATGATATGCCTCCAACAAAAAAAAAAAAAAAAATTAGTACGACATGACTTCCCTAAGAAATGCACTACCCTCTCCTCCAAAACACATATATTGCAGATTATCGGTAGGTCTTCTCTGTGTGGTATATAATTTATTAAGATTTAGGATTTCTCCTCTTAGCCGTGCCATCATGGATATTTCTTCGATGCTAAGCTCATCACGAAAGTAATTGTACTGTAGCAAATTGTAATTTAACTGACAGTAAACCCTACGATACAAGGAGCTTGTAGCTTCCTCTATAAACCTGCTTCTAGCTTGCACATCGACCTTTGCAATTAACTGATACAAGTTCATCCTATTTTTTTTTCCATCCATCAGTAGTGATTACCAAGTCAAACCATTCCCTGTACCGCTGTACCATCTGAATGGATTGCCTTTAAAGCCTCCTTTTTTGGTAGACGATGGTCCACCAAGATTAAACTTCTACATTATGTAATCCACTTGTAGTTTGAATGTTTTCACAAAGAGCGGTGACAATCCTGTTTCAAGCATTATCAAAAAGTTAGGCGTATTCGACGGTAGATGAAACGTTTTTTATTATAAAATCATAAGAACTTTTCAACAGTTTCATATTGCTTACATCCCTAAATCTGTGCAGCGTCAAACATAATGGATTCTGCTACTGCTTCAAAAAATCGAATTTGCTTCTATGAGCGAAAAATTAATTGATGAAACACCTCCTCCACGTTAGATTAATCGCCATTTTTTGCTTTTTCGAGTTTTTCTTTCAGGTGCTTCTCCATATTGAGATTTTTCGCGAAAAAAACACCAAGATATTTGGACTGACCACCTCAATCTAATTTCCATCGAATTTCTATTTTTCATTCAAGCTGATCTTGACACCAGCATTCTTAAAAATCATCACCTTAGTCTTTTCTAAATTAACAGCCAGCCCCCCATTGTTTGCAGTATTCATTAAGTCTATTTATCGTCATTAATTGAAGTGCTTCAGGGGAATATGCGAGCAAAACAATATCGCCGGCAAACAGCAATGTTTTATAAGCGTTCCAGCATATTCAATGCCTTCAGGCAAGCAGTCTACTATATCCTCTGTAGAGAGTGCAAATAGAAGCGGGCTAAGTGAGCAGCCCTGTCTTACTCCTGTTACATAATGAAATCAACTGGATTTAACCACACCATTCCAAACTACAGCTTGTGTATCTTCATAAAGTTTCTCAATTATGCTGTCAAATTTCCAAGACATCCCTAAGCCAAACAGCTTATAAATGAGGGCTTTACGATTCACCATATCAAACGCTGCTTAAAAATCAATGAATATCACTTACAGTTTTTTATTTTGAGCTATCTGCAAATTAGCGATGCTCCTCAGTACAAAAATATGGTTCACCGTTGAGTGGCCTGACTTTAAAGCCAGCCTGGAAACTTTTCAATTTTCGATAGCCGTCTTTGAAAAATTGCAGTAAAAAAGACCCTGTAAAGAACACTGATCATTCCGGTCATCCTATTTGTTGCAGAAGCATAGCACCTTTTCAAATCCGACAAAAAGTCGGTTTGTGGTCCTATCTGTGTTGGCAAAGAAGAAAATATCTGGTGAAGAACATACAACGAAGATCTATACGTGGTGACACAAGCCTAATCGAGCGAATTGATATCAATACTCTAGTTTTTAGTCTTAAACGTCATACCTCATCTATGATTAGCGAATAGGAGGAAGTTTGCCGGGGTCTAGAAATCGAGTAAGCTGCAGTATTGTAGGGGCACAACAAGTAAATCATTTGTAAGTCAAAGTATCATTGCAAAACCATCTCATTGTGGACAGGCCATAGAGATCCA
Source organism: Platycheirus albimanus (assembly GCA_916050605.2). Lineage (NCBI taxonomy): Eukaryota > Metazoa > Arthropoda > Insecta > Diptera > Syrphidae > Platycheirus > Platycheirus albimanus. The sequence continues at coordinate 12,550,874 of OU696696.1, read as the reverse complement.
GAGAAACTATAAATTTGTGGTTTATATTTGCATTTACATGACGCGCACGCAAGCAAGTTCCTAAAAAGTCTAATCCCTCTAATCTGCTTGGCACCTATTTCCAAATCCTTTCGCAACTATGTAAACCCGTTTCCACAAATAATTCTTCTAGTGCTCCTTCGCAAACGTCCATCTCCATTTTATTGCCAAAATATTCTCCCAACTTGGTCGTTTTCTAAACAGAAACACAGTTGACATAGCCTTTTCAAAGAAACATCTAGCTTTCAAACCAATTCTGATGCCTCACTCATTTATTATCTAGCCTAAGACTTTTAAGCCCATAAATATCTAAATTTTAAGTATCTTCTAAAAAAACCAATACTAAAAACAATTTTTTTAATTCTTTTTAGGCGGACGACAAATCACTTTTAGCACGTTTTTACCATGCAGATAGATCTCTTACAGCTATATCCAGCGAATTGGATAGTTTTGATGGCCGGGCAGAGCCAGATCGGTGTTCGCGTCTTGTCAGCCGCTTGCGTCAGGGACAGGTAAACATATCAAATAATAGAACGATATTACATTATTTTCATAATTTTCCATTTCTATTTTATTCCAGGACAAAGTTCTATCGATAACGAATCAGATAATGGAAGAACTCCTTGGAGAAGATCGTGCTCCGCGGGCATTTCGTGCCAAATTCCCCGAAGAAGTCCTCCAAGAAAATTTAGCTGGTCAACTTTGGTTTGGTGCGGAATGCCTAGCAGCTGGATCATCCATTATGAACCGCGAACAAGAGAGTAAAGACATGCGACCCCTCGCTCAGGCCGTGACAAAGAGTCTAGGCAATGTGAGGAATTTGCTTCGAGATCAGTGCCTTCGTAACAATGTCCCAAACAGCCAAACTTTGCATTTAGACTTCAACGATTCAAACACAGAGCAGCTATACGAAAGCCTCAAGATTTTCGATCGGCTATTTGCAGAATTCGAACTGCGCTATGTGAGTGCCATGGTGCAGGTGAAGACGAAGCACGAATATGAAATGCAAGAATTCATATGTGTGCTATTTTCGGAGACGTTGCAACGAGCTTTGACTGTTGGATTGATCGAACAAGAGAAAGTTGATGCTTTTGATCCGGGACTTATGTTTTCCATTCCACGATTGGCCATTGTTACCGGACTTGTGATATACAATCGAGGGCCGTTAAATATGGATATGCCAGCGGAGCAATTGTCCGAGATGTTTCGACCATATCGATCATTTTTGATTAAAATTCGAGATCTCTTGAGAAAGCTGAATAAAAACGAGCTGTATCAGCTGGAAAAGTTGCTCTGCACAAATGAGGACATTCACCTGAAGCAACCGAACGTAGTCAACGGTTCTGATGGCGATAGCGAAACTAAGAATTTAATAAATAACAATAATAACTGTGATGATGCCGCAACAAGTTCCTCTTCGTCTTCCTCAACGAAGAATGATAACGAACAAGAAAAGGAATCTGTCAATGCGACGAGCAAAGAAGATAACACGACGACGTCGGCGGGTGCAACACCATTGAACGATGACACAACCAGCACAAAGGTTTTTAGTGATAGTGTGTTTGCGATGTCCTCCTCATCGGAACCGTCAACGCCCTCAGTCTCACCGTCCCCATCACCCCTGCCATCGTTCTCATCGACGACATCCTCCACAGAGTGGACAGATGATGAGAACGTTGCCCTACCCAAGGAGGGTGATGATATAGTATCCGCCGATTGTGCCACCGGTTACCTGATACCAAACACTAATCTGGGCAATCTTCTGCAGCCTAATGAAGTGCCACTGACAGATAATTTTATTGCCAGTGAAGATGATGAGTTCGGAAGCTGTAATGGAGGTGAAGACTTACCCGAAGCAGATCGAGAGTTCAACTTGAATACACCAAGTTGTAGTCGAATTTTACCACCAACTGTGGTGGCTTCCTCAGAAGAGAGTGAACAGCTAACAATAAAGGGATGCGATGGGAAGTCCCTCGATAGCAGAGATAGTCAGTATACAAAGTTGGAGAAGAGTTCTGCAAGTAGCAGTACAGGTGAAGTCAGCGGGAAGCGTTCGCATCGTCATCATCATCACCACCACCACCACCATCACAGTCACAGTCATCGGCATCATCATCACCACCATCGACATCATAATAGCAACAGCAATAGTCATAGCGTTGGGACCAGCAGTAGTACGAATAGCAGTGCGAGTAGTTCTAGCAGCAGTAGTAGCACCAGTGAAGCCAGTCGTAATCATTCCAAGAAACGTTCCAAAAACCATAAAACACAAAAGCCTGACACCATCTCCAGTGGGGACACAACATCCTCGATGTCCGAAGGTGATCCGCATGAAGTTAATTTGGCCCTAAAGGCTGCGGGAAAGATGAAGTACATGTAAGAAGAAACCACATTTTTATTTGTCCATTTCCAATATAATAGTTTTTTTTTTATCATTTTGCAGAAGCACAGAGTACCTCTTGCATCGACTATTCGTAAGCATAGCGAGTGTAGCAGATCAGTTGCAAACGAACTTCGCCTCAGATCTTCGACAAATCTTGCGCAGCGTGTTCCTCATGAACATGAGCCCATCGCAGGATGAAATCGAAATTCCCGAAAAGAATGCAAAAGACCAAACATCGGAATTATTTGAGTTCAGGGCATCAGAAAACGACGTGATTCAGCAGCAAAGTGCTGGCTCAAATCAAAGCATTTATTCAGCCGAAGAAGTTAATCCCGAATTGGATAATGTGTTCAACAACAACAACAATAATAATAATAACAACAATGGAACAACTGATCGTCCACCGACCATACAGCGTGGCCACACAATCGATTTGGTTCCTTCGTCAGAAAATCCACCGCCAATTCCAGCTCGAAACAATATCGGCCGCAGTCGAAGTCTTGGCGAAGAAGTCCAAATCGAAGTAACACCCAATACGAGTGACCGACGGAATGGTAGCTTATCAGCATACCTGCGCGAACGTCGTCTCTCTTCAGGGAGCCACAGTGCAGCGAATTCTTCTTCTTCCACTGCAAGCAACTCGCCAATAAGCGAACGTTCCGCAGCCCACTACACTGCCGTTGCCAACAATAATCTAAACAACAACACAAACCACAGTAGCAATAGTATCATACACAACAACAACAGCATGGATGTGCCAGCGACGCAGGCAACATCGCCGCAGATTCGCCTCTCACCACCTGTATGGGTACCAGACGATAAGGCGCCTCGTTGCATGTCCTGTACGACTCCATTCACAGCATTCCGCCGCAGACATCACTGCCGCAACTGTGGAGGAGTTTTCTGCGGAGTATGCTCATCAGCGTCAACGCCCCTGCCCAAGTTTGGTCTGACAAAAGCAGTTCGTGTTTGTCGCGAATGCTTTGTCCATCAGCTGACGGGATAGGCGTACGAGCTGACAAGTTGATAAGAACAGCCACACAACTGATAGCAACTCCTGAAAGTTGCGCGAAAATTTTTTTTGTATCTTTTTATTTTTGTTTAGTTTGTGTTTTAATTTGTATAAATTTTATTTACTAGATCAACTTTTACACATGTTTTGTGTAAAAAAAAAACTCGCGGTATCATTATTTTACCCATTTATGTATAAAAAATGAGACATTTTTACGTATACATCCTAAACCACTATAGACAACTGCATTCAACTGTATTGTAGGCAATGTAAATAAAATATATAATGAAATATAATTTTTTTTATTTTGAATTAAAATTAATTATAAAATTTAAAAAAAAAGAAAAATGAATTAATAAACAAAAATTATAAATAAAATTTAAAATAAATATATATTATATTAAAAAAAATACCTAAATGCTTTAACGCGTATATATTCTGCATTTTGTGCAAAAATTCTAATAAAAAAGAAGCAATTGTTTTTTCCCTTTGTTAATTGTAATTTAATTAGTTCAATCTTTAAGGACTTTTTTTTTTTAAAGAAACGTAAACGTTACCAGAGAAAAAAAGAATATGTTTTTTTTTTCTTTTTTGATAAATAAATTACTTTTTAGTCAAATTTATTAAAAAAATAAGTTTAAGGGAGAGTATGTGTTTATTTTTTAATGTTTTTTTTTTTTAAGGATAAGTTCTTTTGTTTATTATTTAAGTTTTCTTGTTTTTTTTTTTTTAATGTGAATCAAAAATTTTATGTTTCTATTGATAAATCTGTGTAACTCTGTATGTATGTTCTCGTATGTATTCAATATAATTTCTTATTTAAAATAGAAAAAAAAATGCTCTTTTGAATAATTTTTTGGGGGTAATTTTATGATTGGAGGGGTGGCGGTTCGATTAAAGTTGGACAAGGATTAATTTAACTGAATTACTTCCAGAAAGTATTCTTTTTTTATTAAAAGATCCAAAATGGCTGGAGTTGTGGTTGTTTTAAATGATTCGTTGGGAGTACAAATTTGTATACGTGCAGTCATTGATTTCTTTTCTCCTGTCCCTGTGAACTGAGGAATGTCAGTGGAGCTCCGTGAAATGCATTCATCGAACACTAAAGTGAATTAAAATGAAATGATCATCTGCAGAAAAGGCAAATTTTTCAACAAAAAAAAAATTGTATGACAGTTCTGGTTTCTTTACCCGAAGAAAATTGTGTTTAGAATGAGCAGTTTAGAAGGTAGTTCAAGAAACAAAATCACACAGTGATAAGTGTGATTTTTCTGAAAGCATCTAATTTGCAATTATTTTCGTATTAGAATTGCTTGCCTTATCGCAATAGTTTGCATTATTGTCTACGAAATATCTTCTTTTTTGCCAAATTACATATATAAAGTGTGATAATTAAATCGGTACAGCTGTATAGAAAACTTGGTGTCCAGCTCAGTTTGAAAAGTCAAAGTGAGGGTGGACAATTTTAAAAGTGTCAGCCTACTATTAAAGTTAATAATTTTATTTGAATGCAATCACTAGACTTAGAAAAAATTATTTTAAATAAAATTAAAAACGTTAAACCTGAAATAAGATCCGCATCGGGTCAAATATCGGTACCAGGCTCTTTGGTGAGACGAAAACCTTAAATTGCGAACTGAAAATGAATATGCCCAGAAAATTTAAGTTATTTTGAAATTTAAAATTTTACTCCTGATAGCAAGGAGCTGTCAACCTTTGATATATAAATAGGAAGTAAATAATTACTGTTGCCATCAGTGGCTACTAGACGCCGCAGCTATCTTCAGATTGTATTGAAGCTGTAAGAAATAAAGTTTTGAGCAGCTAGACTAAACGTTAGGTACTATAGATTTTATATACAACGCTGTCAACAACCATCAGCCTTATTGTATTTCAATTTGTCCTGACAGTTTTCACTAATTTGTGATTTTCTGATCTTTTCTGATCGAATTTTGTATTGAATTCCATGAAACCAGAAAACCACTCTCGATTTAATCTCGAGCAATTTTCATTTTCCATGAAGTCAAAAAAGCAATCTAGATTCGATCTCAGGGCGTCAAAGATGTTGTTCCATATCAATCAGACGAAGAAGTGGACTATCATTTCAGCTGTTAATCGAACACACAGTGTGGACTGCGGGCAAAAGTAGTTACGAATATACTAGTGATTATGTCTGTGGTCGTTGACTACATAGAAAGGTCGTACAAACATTTTGTCGATTGTTGTCATTGTTGACCTTACTGTGTTTTTTTTTTTTATTTCATTTTTTACTTCTTGGTTTCTTCCTTTTTTCGATGAGCCATGAAGTCAAATGGGAGCGACCCCAATCGTTATTTAACGAATCTCATTTCATGCTCCGCGGAAAATCATCATGTTTTTTGAGCCTGAAGTTGCCCTTAACTTAATTTTGGTATTTTGATGGGGTGAGTTGAGACAACGAAACTGCGTCCGTTGGCAAATGAGGAATTTAAAATTAAATTTTTTTTGGAGAAACTTGAGTTTTATTAATAGCAACAAATCTCAAACAACTGAAAATATAAGGTGTTGAACCGAAAAACACTGGATTTTTGACCAGATAAGACAAAGAATTGCCACACAAATATGCAAGATGTAAATAATAGAATTGTATATTAATTTTAAAAAGCTAACCAGGCTTTTCTTATTGCAAAGCTTAACTGATAGTGCAGATTAGTGCAGCTCCCTTAAATGTCTAACAACTACAAAGCTGCTCCGAACTTCTTTTAACATCGAATACTGCAGTGCAGATTGAAATATTTTTTTTTTTTTTTAATTTATTCTAATAAAATGAAATGGTATACCTATTGTCTTCACTAATAATCGGGCGAAAATAGTATCATATAAAATGCTTCAGTGCGTTTTTACTGCTTAGAGCGCACCAGTTTGGTATGTGGCCCGGGTTTGATCAAACAAACCTATTCTCTTTTTCATTTCGGTGTCATGGATATAAAGATTTGTAAGAATTAGTAGACTCAAATGGGCCCAAAGAAAGTTCAAAGCAACTCCATTTCGCCAAATATGCTACCTCAAATACCTTTTAATAACCATTCATAGTTGACGTTTTCGTAGGTCCGTTCCTATAAAATGAACAGAAACTATTAGAGGGACGATAATTCTAGTAGCAGTCTTCTAAATTGAAATTTGACAAACATTTCCAGGATGGTCGTCGTAAAATTAGACAATTTTTGCAGAAGTTCTTAAAACTCACCACATCTAAAGGTTGAAGCTAGTCTGATGTGTGGGGTATGAAAGAAGGGGACAGATCATATTACTATGGAAGAATAACATGCGGCCTTTTCTACAATGAAAGACATAGTTAATGGTCATTAGGTTCCATTAGAAGCCAGATTGGTTTATATTTAAAGCATAGTGCGTTTTTCAATGGCAACCATAGTCTAATTCACAACTGAAAAATTAGACTTAGGGGTCATACGTTGGGCGCCATATTGTGCACATGGTGGAATAAGTCTGAAATATAAGAAATTGGGAGTGATAATTGGATTTTTTACATGAGTGCGCGTTTATACCGCTGGCAGTAATTGATTAAAGATCAATAAGTTAATAAAAACAAATCAACCAAGCGTAATAAAAGATCGACATTTCGTAATTTTAACAGGTATCTATATTTCAATTCACAAATAGGAGCTTGCAGCTAGATATTTCTTACACGCTCCCCAGCCTTGTTGACTTGGAGGCTATTAAGGTTGCATTTTATTTAAAAATCTTAAATAAAAGTAGTAATCAAGGTTTCATTTTGTCCATGTCAACTCTAATCGAATCCCTCATTCAAACAAAATCCAATATGTTTACATATTTATTTTGCTTTAAAATAAGTTATTATAAAAAAAAAAAAAACAATCAAAATTTAGTTTGAATTTAAAGTCGAAAAGCTACCGAGTTTAAATTGAAATTTAACTACAAACCTAAAACGTATTTTAACGTAATTTGTGTTAACGCAAAAATCAAAAAATAACACTTCCAAATTTGCAATATTTTTTTTATAAATCCGTTTTTTATTTCATTTAATAATAAACTTACGTTTTGTGTTCAAATAATTTCAATTTTGTGTAAAGTTATTCAACGTACAATTTTTGTTTGAACTTTTTATTTTCTCAAAACTCTCAAATATGGTTTAATCATAAAAAACTGAGATTTTATTGTTGTAACAAGTTTCTCATCCTCACACACAATTTTAATATTTTTTTTCTGCTCAAAATTTGGCGAGTATTTTTTTAAAGTTTAAAAAATAAAAAATTAAGTTGTATAGATTTCTTTTAAAATGCATTTCAAAATGATTTCTATTTTCTTTTTTGTTTTAGAAAAAAAAACCTTGTAAACCAAAATAATAAAAAACCCAAATAAAATTGAGGTTAAAAACTAGCTAAAACAAACCCATTAATAAAATTAAATACTTTTTTATGTGATTTAAAATTATTTAAATGATTTAAATTATACACACAACGTAACGTATAAAAATATTTAACAAAAAAATTGTAATTTGATGAAAAAAATATATAAAAATAAAATAAAATGTATACATTACTATAAATGAAAATTCTTTAAGCGTTTTTTTGTCTTGTTTGTATTTCCTGAGTAATCATTTTGAAAAACATCAATTGAAAACAATATTTTGAAAATCACACATTTTTGATATTTTCTAAAATGCCTCCAAAAAAGAAGGCTAGAACAAAGCCTGTGGTGACTCCTGTGGCGGTTGAGGAAGAAGTCGAAATCATCGAACAACCATCGCAAGATTCGATACCAGACAAAGATGTCGATTTGGTCAAGGATTTAAATGAAGAATTTTTTAATTCAGCAAATAAAGTTCCGTTCAAGTGCAGCTTTCCTAATGGAAATTTAATTTATGTTTGTATCTTTTCTTTTTACAATAGACAATTCAAAATTTAGTTCAGAGTAAAAATTTGCGCGATGCTGCAAGAGTTAGGAAATTTGTTACCATCTTGTACAACGTTCATAAGAAATATGTTGAAGAATTGAAAGTAAATGCAGAATTGAGACCACAAGTTGAAAGGGCGAACATTAAACTGCGTTTGGCTTTGGAATTGACTGGTAATTCCCAAGATGCTATGGACAGAATGAAAGAAGCATTGGGTGAGTATTCAACCTTAAAGATTGTTTTATTTGAAGGATTATGAACCCAAAAAAATCTTAAAACTTGTGACGCACCTGTTGAGCTTCCAGTAACTATTCGCGGAAATGAAATGAACAATAAATCTCAGTTCCTGTTCTCTGCACTAAAGCATTCCGATGTCGACTTAGGTCTTTCTTACGGCGTCGTGAGAGCTGGTTTGGGTCAGGGCAAATATGTCTGAGATCTAATGTGTCAACTATAATTTGTCCTCTCAAGAATATATTGCCTTAGCAAAAAAGCTTACATAAAGCAAACGCAATACCCAGGAGGGAACTGGCGATTAGTGTCGTATCTTGTTTGGGATTTTCCTCAGCTTTTCAGTTTCTTGGAATAATTCCGTTCCGTAGTAGTCAACAGAGGTAAATGTTCACGTTTTTCAAAGCTAGGATAAAACCAAGATCCACCTGGAACACACTACAATAGTTATAAGGACGGTAAGAGAAACTCAGATTTAGTCTTTGAGAGTAAAAACCTCCCCCAATTGCAACATTCGTGCACTCGAACTGTACTTGCTTGATGTTATTACCTGGTTGAACTTGGGACTAGTCTTATATTTGTGCCGGCCCAAAAGAACAAGTTCTGTTCCATGTATAGATTGCAGCTCATGAAGACGTTTCCGAGGACATCGTACTTGTATAATTACAACCTTAAGCAGTGTTATGGGGTGAAATTTTGGAACTGACTTCAATTCGTTTCGTTTGAAATTGTCCGAAATCTGTATCATTCTCCTTCTTGAGGCAGCAGGATTCTTTCTGTGTTTTTCTTTTCCTCTTCCCTTGGTCGGTCTTTACATCGGCTAAACCAGTATCAGCAACTCAATAACTAAGCTTACTTTCTGGGATTGATCGAAAGTTTGGTTAGAAAACACCCTTTAGTTTGGACCAAGATATGGTTAAAAATGTTGTTGAACCGTCTGCTGAGACTTACAGGGATTGCTAGAGCACTCACCATTGTACTAAAATATAAGGTTCGTTCAGTTCAAAGTGGTTGGTGCAGATTCCTTGTGGTGTGGTTTTGTACTACTTTTTATACGGCATGTCTCTTCAATAGTTACATTATTGAAAACATTTCTCTTTTAAGGTGATTCCTGGAGGGAAACGGATGCTTCTCAATCTCGTGAGCAGGACATACAAGAAAAACTGCATGAGCTCATGGTAAAGTGTGATAATTTTGAAAGCAAAGAAACAACCAAACCAGATGACAGTGCCGAGTAACGTTTTTACTAAAAATGCACTTAAAATAAAGATTTATTACAGTTTGTTAAAGATTTGGTCCTTTGGCAAAGTACAAGAATATTATACTCCGAGAACGCGATCGAATAAATGCCGAGCTCATGGATCATGAAAAACGGTTACAACTTCAGCGGTATTATTCGGAGTCATTGGAATACATTAACAAAGTTGCCGAAGAGAATATCAATAGAATCAATGCTCGAATAAGGGTTTGTTTTAGTATATTTATTTTGAATAGATAAACCGCTTTTTCAACCACCTTAGTTTCCCCTTAGATAGTTGAATCTGAAAAGAATAACTTTGAGATTAAGGTGAAGAATCTTACTACAGCTCTTGAAGATCAAAGAGAATACAATGCGTCGACAGTTCTAAAACTAGAACAAACAAATAGAGAGGTAAGTTTGGATACCTTTTTTTTTGGAAAGTCAATTTCTTGTGAATCTCTACATGAAGTTATCAGAAATCCAACAAAAATTGTTAAAGAAATCCATGGACATGGACAAACAAAAGTTGGTAATGGAGAAGATTCGAAGTGAAAACTTAGCTTATAATCGTCAACAATCTAAACATGAAGCAGAAATGGAAGCCAACAGAAAAGATAAAAAAGATTTGGAAGAAATTATAAGAGTCTTACGAGCTGGTGAAAAGGTTAGTTTTTCAGTGAAATTTGTTTGAGCCGCAATGAAGTCTAATTGTCACGTTATATCCTTTAGCAAAAAACTCAGACAATCAATCAACTGACAAAAAGATACAAGAAAGCTGTGTATGACTACGACACACTCTCTCAGAAATTATACAAAATGGACCGAAAGTTGAATACACTTCATGAAGAGTCTATCAAACAAAAGTAAGTTAGTTCGAACTTATCTTAGGCAATGATTCACAAAGTTTTATTTAAATTCTAAGTTTAAAGTCTTTGTATTATAAGCTTAGGACTTGATTTACTTCGTTCTTTATCAGAGACGGTGTTTTAATTTCTCAATTTTATAATGCCAAGTCATCTGAACCGACACCGTAACCCTTGTCTAACATTAGATATGCAAAGAGCCAACGTGGTTTACTTTCAGTCACTTTCTATTGAGTTGCTTTAAGCTTATCCTGATTAAAAAGTTATCAAAATCAATTAAGAAGGTTTGTTCAGCCCTTTCATGCAAAGTACCATTCTTCAGTGTGATTTAAGAGTAACTCGGGAAAGTTCAAGTCGACCTCCGATCAGGAATCAACTGAGAATTAACTCGTCATCACAAGTTGAGTTTAAAAAAAAAAACCTGTGCGACTTATAGAAGCTTTGAAAGACGTCACCAGAAGCCTTCCTGGGTACCGTATTTAAAGTCATTTTGACGATTTACAGTTTTTTTTCTTTAATACTAAGAAACAAGAACGATGAATCCACCAACCCGCAGCAGAGCAGCTTCTTATTCGTAGACCCAGTTCTCGGTGTCTGGAGTCCATGAGGCGAATTCCTTCTCATATAACCACAGAGCCGATTCAACAGCATCGGAACGATGAAGGATGTTGCGTTCAACTTGGATACAGAAATCACCACGGAAGGTTCTAGGGAGAAAGTCAGCTGGGTTGGTAGCACCCAACATCTGGCAACCCGTCTTCACGACGTTGAAACCTTCCCACACCATTGTAACGACTGGGCCGGAGCTCATGTAATTAACCAAACCGGGAAAGCAGGGACGAGCTGACAAGTCGGAGTATTGCTTCTCCAACAAGTCCTTGGAAGCCCACATGAATTTCATGGTGACGAATTTGAAGCCTTTCTGATGTTCGATATCATGCCGACGAGTCCACTTTGGACGGCATCGGACTTGACCTTGATGAAAGTACACTCCTTGTGTGCTGCCATTGCTGTTGAGAATAACGAGAAGAATGAAGAAGTTCTCATAGTAGTCTACCAGAAGCATTCCTATGGTGCCGTACTTTAAGCTTCTATAGTAGTCTACATAATCCTAGATTGTCTCTCTGACACAACGGTCCACAACTTTGCTCAAAAACAAAAGCTTCTTAAAAAAGTTGGAAAATATATACTTTTCAGGTAGGTCTTCCCCAAGGATGGTGTCCATTCCATTCTTTCCCGGATCATTAAAAAAGCATCCTGTAAGCTTTTGTCTAAACGGCCAAGAAACGGAATATTTGTCCAGAATTTTAGCACCTCCTCTTTTCGACACACATGATGTCTCTTTTGTCTATGCAAACTCATAGCTTTGCTTTTAGGTATCTTTTGTCAAATTTCATCCAACACGTTCCTTTATTTTTCTAACCCTTGGAGTATTGTGCTCAGTGCCTTCAATCAGATCCATAAGTGCCTTGAAAGGATTTTTTTTATTCCCCAAAAAATTGTGAAAGGCTTTCGCCTTGTAGTTTTCCCACGTGCATGCTCCAGTTCGTATGTGTCTTCCTTCACTGACACTGCTCCAATGATTTCCAGACCTGCCAATCCATATACACACTTGTCGAAAGCTGTTTAAATGTCGCTGGGTTCACCCTAGTGTTATTAAATGATTCTACTATCTTGGTCATACAGTTACTGATAAATTGCAATATTTATTTAGAAACCAATCAAACGCCCTCGAAAAAGACCTGTTGAGCTCTTCTCAAAAAATGGAGGATCTCCGACGCCTCAAAGACTATGTTACGCGTGAACGCGATAGCCTTCGCAGTGACATTGTCAAATTGAATAACCATTTGGGTGACCAGAAACATTCCAACATGATGCAAAGCATTAAAATCGACAATCTCAATCTTGACATTCAAAAACTCAACGTTAAGCTAGACGAAGCTAAGATTAATATTTCCAAGGCAGAAAAGGAGCGCGATGAGATGGCGCACGAAGTAGAATCTCAACACGAACGCATTGAATACCTTCAAGATCAGATTCAACTGAAGACCGACCACGTCACAGATCTTACCGAGAAACTTACAGCAAAACATGCAGCATTGATTAATTTGAAGAAACTTCTCGAGCAAGCACATTCGGAAAAAATGATGCTGCAGCGATCATTGGAGACATGCACTCAGGAGAGGGACAATTTTAGAGCTTTGCAAAATGTAATATTTTCGAAGTATCTTTTCTAAATTTATTGAGATAATTTTGTATCTTTTGATAATGGCAGAAATCCAGTCATCAAATGGCTCAACTTTCATCAGAAATCAATGCTAACCAAAACAAGATCACCGGATTGACCTTGAAGATTGAAAGACTCAATAATGAGAAGAAGGAACTTCAAACTGAGTTAGCAGCCACTAAAGCCACTTTGGGTAGTGTTAGAAAAGACTTGAAGGAACTAAAAGTCAAAAACGATCGTTTGCTGAAAACCATAGCTGTAAAAAAAACCAACATTCTTATCAAGAAAATCCTTAAAATATTTGTTTGCAGGAAGACGAGATGCGTTTCTTGACACTGTCCCATGAGTTAGACGATACCAGAAAAGACAAAAACCTTATCGGGCTGCAAATGGTTCGAAGAAACGATGAGATTGTCCTCCTCAAAGAAAAGATGCTAATTGTACAAACAGCTTTGGATCAAGGTGATCTTGGTAAATTATGGTGAATAATTCAGAACTTATATCTTTCCTCCTCCAGGTCAAGTACAGTACAATCAAAGATTGGAAGATATTCGGCTTCTAAAAGTGGAGATCACAAACCTGCATACAGAGCGAGATTGTCTTTCGCGGGCTATCAAAAGCACAGCGGATATGCGGATTGATATAATTCGTTTGCAAAGAATGCTCAATGAAGAGAGAGTTTGTTCTAGGGCCTTGACTGAAGACGCTCGTACGCCTGCTGCAGTTCATAGATGGCGTATTCTCAAGGGGTCGCAACCTGGCAAATATGAACTTTTACAGAAAGTTCAAATGCTTCAAAGGTAATTCTTTTTTTCAATTTTTTTTTACAGTACCTAATGCAAATTGTGTGTTTAATGCAGACGCAATTTGCATCAAGAGGTTCAAAAAAATCGTCTCGAACAACAACTTTTGGAAAAGCAAAAAATTTGTGAGTCCATGAAGAGAATTGTGGAGAATCTCCCAACATCTGATGTTAAGGTTAAGTTTGCCGAGAGTCAGGTTAGATTTTGCAGCTTAATTTATTTGGTTTTAGAAGATACCTTACTTTGACTTTTGGCATTTTTTTCATCGGCAGTGGACTCTTCGAGACAATAAAAAGAAAATGAAAGCTATGCTCGCCGAACTAAGCCTAAACCAAATTGAGCTACAGGCCAGAGATTGTGCCATTGACGAGTTTAAAAGCACTCTTAAGCTGACAACACAGTCGCTCATTGAACTTCAACGAAAAGCTGGAAAAGCTCCTTCCAATAAAAATGACACTTCAATGTCTTGACTTTACATACCAATAACCTGAATAAAAAGAAAGTTTTTGTAAACTTTTTTAGGCCATTTTATTTAATATTGTGACAATGAACTTTGAATCTTAAAACCACCCCCTAGGGTCCTTTGATATGACGGTGGTGCTGAAAAACATTGTTGTTGCATTTGTGAGATGATCTGTCTTTCTTCCAAAAGTTTTTGTTTCTTTTTCTTTTCAGCACACAACTCAAATTTTGCTTTTAATAAGTTTGATTTCAAGTCCTCAACCAATGCTTCCTTGTCCCGATCATCGGCATCTTTGACCTTAAGCTCAGCAACAAGGGCTTTTAGTTTGCGATTTTTGACAAAAAGATTGTGCTGAAAATAGTCTTTTAAGCGGGTGTTTCATATAAGTATGAAAGGTATTAACTCACCTTAACTTCATTAAGTTCGTCTTTTACTTTGTAGCTAGGAAGCTTAAGCATAAATTCTTTTAAGGCATCATAGAGTCTTTGAGATTCTTCTAGAGCTCGGCCTTGCTCCAACACATTGACGTTCTGGGCAAGCATTTGCCTAAAAAGAAAATTTTAATAGAAAGTGATAGTTCGAAAAAAATAGTTTATGCCGTACTTTCTTAAAACTTGGATTTTATGGATAAGGTCCATTTTTTCAGGATCACGACCGCGAAGATTACGCCATCTAAAAAAATGAAAAACATTTCATGGTTTGAATGCAGGTAAGTCATTGGAGGCTAATAGTATTGATGATTCTTTGACGTCTTTAAGTCGCAAACTTATAAAAAAGTGTTTCCTCAACATATCAACATATTTGTGTCTTCCAAACTTACAAGCTTCACATTATTAGGGTTGGTTAATTGGCAGGGAAAAAAAAGTTACTAACCTGGCATGCAAACAAAAACAAAACAGATGCATTCATATCATGAGTCCAGAGAGAAACAAGAGCCACCAGAAATCTCTACATTGAACGAAGGAAGGACGAGAATCGCTTGCTCAATACTCAAAAGAAAGAAGAAAGGTCATCAATCAACAAAGTGAAGTCCAGGATACTCAGAGACTACTTCAACCAATTTTTGAATGACTATGGCAGCCAAGATAACGTCCATGATCAATCTAGATGACAACCGCGAGCTACATCTGCCTGACATAAATGGAATCAAGGTACCAATCACCACACAAAAAAAGCAGCTCTGCAAAATATGATCGGTGGAATGTATGCCGGATAATTTGAATCTCAGTACCATCTGTCCGATCAACAAATCTGCGCCAACTTAAGAGAGTTTAGCTTACTGATACGCCTTCTCAGGGTGACGTTGGAAAATGCTCAATGTCCCTACAAAGTCGGTAGTCCCTTCCCTACTAATGAAACCTTCGAACCTTCCAGAGGGATTAGACAAGGTGACGCACTATCATGTAGCTGTTTCAACATTGACCTTGAAAATGTAAGACGGAATACCCATACTAGTATGTACATCGGGAACTGTCTTAAATAAATCGACACAATTTATTGGGTTCGCTGACGATATTGACGTGATAGGAAGAACATAACGAGCAGTAATCGGTGCTTTCACAACTATATAGTATAGAGAATAGAACTGAAAATAATCGAGGAGAATTAACAAAAGTTTTATCCCACGACTTGGTCAGAACTTTACCATTGATTTGTAAAGCTAGTATTACACGGTCATCGAAATCTATCATTGCAATGACATTCTGACGTCATAATGACGTAACTATCTGTCCTTAAGTCGTCATGTCGTGTGATCGCCATCGTAGAATGCTGTCATTGCACTGACAACCAGAATGACAAGCACAATGACAGGAATTTTTACGTCATCGAAATTTTCGATGACCGTGTAATCACCCTGTCATTGTTGATAGGACAACATGACAGATTTTTTGATTGGTTTGTCATTGCAATGACAGTGTAACAACAATGACATGGCAGGAATTTCTTCCTTGTCATTGTTGTCAAGGTAGACGGAATAATGGTAGAAATGGTTGGCTGTGAAATTCGGAAAGGTACTGCAATGACCTAAAATTGTCACCACTTGCCAGGTAACGCAGTGTGAGAGTGTGAGTACTAATCGCACCTCCGCGGAAATGCTAGTTCGCATATTGGTGTATTGTTTTGATATTATAGGAGCCACTAAATTTAACAAAAAGTCAAATTGAGTGGCTGACATCCGCAGGAAATTGCGATATAGCTCCGGTTCCTCAGCTCGCAATTCCCGCAGCAACTTGGAACAGAAGCCTTCTGTATCACGGCGAAGCAACCATTTTTTTGACCACACAGAACGAGCTCTTCGTTGTGGTCTTTGGTTGTCGTCGTCTTCTTCCTCTGAACTATCTTCCAATAAATATGTTGCTAGGATCGCCATCTCCACAATATTTTTTCTCGACATTTTTGGTTTTATATTATTGGAATTATATTATTTATTGTTTATAATATGAGGAACTTCACAAACTCACGTCAATTTTTCAGTCACGATAACTCAATTTATGAATGTCGTGTAATCGTCATTGAGAAAAATGACTTCTGTCATCGCGGTTTCAGGTCGCCATCAACTTTCAAAGTTTTGAAAGTGGTCAAGTCGTGTAATCGTCATTCTTTTGCATGTCATGTCAATGACATCGAACGTCAAAAATTACAATGACAAGGTCTGCCCGTCATTGCATTTTGGGACACCAATGACAGACTTGCGCCATTCGTGTGATCGTCACTGTAGCTAGCAATGACACTGTGATAAATGACAGTGAACTGACGTTACAATGACATATTTTCTTGTGACGTCAGAATGTCATTGCAATGACAGATTTCGATGACCGTGTAATACTAGCTTAACACTTCAAGGTAGTCAGCGAATTTATTTACCGTAAGTGCTGCAGCCAGAGATAATATCATCAGCGCGGAAATCAAACGTATAACTCTTGTTAGTCGTTGTTTTTTTGAGGAATAAAGCTCTATTGGAAGTACCAGTGAGACGTTTTACAGAAAACTCATCATTCCGATCCTGGTATGAGGTGCAGAAGCAGTCGGATGAAAGTCCCTTTCACTATTTGAAAGGAAAGTTTTTCGTACGATTTATGGTTCTGTCAGTATTACTGGCTGTGCATAATAGTGTAGCTGCAGCAGTAGCACGTAGCAATGTCAAAGTCAAATGTACGTAAATCGTATTGCACTGCTACAATGTGAAGAAGCAGCTGCAGCATAGAGAGTAGCTGAAGTAAAAGTCGACTCGACTCTAACTTTACGAACGTGCTGCGCTGCATAACAACAACAAACCAAAATGGCAGACATGATTTTTGTTTGAGTTCAGTGCTGCACATTGTATTAGTGTATGCTGCTTAGTGCGAACTTTTTTTGACATTCCTACGTGCTACTACTTCAGCTACACCATTGTACGCAGCTAGTTAACGAAGAAAGCATTTGGCGAAGAAGATACAACAATAAACTATATTCATATTCAACGGTTAAGATGGCCTATCATAGAGCGTAAAGACATCAACATTCCAGCCCGTAAATTCTTCAACGCCGCGCCGTGCCAGGAGTCAGAAGCTAAGTTAGGTCTCAACTTTGATTCAGCGACCAGGGAGATCTAATACAAACTTGGCTTCTGGAAGGGCCTATCGATTAAAACTCAGAAGAACCATAATTTGTAGCGGCATCATTGGGCGTTGGCCATTACCTAAGTAAGTATTTTTTCAAAGTTTTTTTTTTTTTTTTAGATTGCTCTTATTTCCAGGGTTCCGTTTCTGCATATTTTGATAGGAATTGTTAAGATTTGACTGAATTTTTCCAAATGATGACCAAGAAATACATATTTTCAGTTCGAATAAAAATATAAATAAAAAAACATGGCAGTAATTTGAATTTAAATGGCAATATCGTATCAAAGGTAAGCAGATGAGTACATACAAAATTTTAAATCTTAAGCCTTATAAAGACGAATTGAATTGAATTGAATAAAAATGAATAAAGGAATCCCTGCTTTTAGGAAAAGATTTTGTACAGAAATCAATAAGAGGATTTTTTTTTTTAAACAAGAAAAAGAAACCTGTGAATATTCATTGGTGTCAACATTTCATCCTGCAATGCTCTCGCCTTAATCCGTTGCTGGTTCAATATTCTATGCATTTGCAATAGTTCCTTTCTCAAGTCTGCAGCGGATTCCCGATCTTTTCGTAAAACATTTCTTTCCGTTCTAAGGTTATGAATTTCCACTCTCATAAGGCGCATGTCATCCTGACATTGTCCATACTGCTTTTCAGTTTGATCGTAAGCTGCTTGAAGGTTGTCCATTCGGTCTTTCAGCTGAGTCAATTCTTCGGTTCTTTTGGTCAACTGAACACTCACTGAGTTCTTCTCTTGAATCACGTTGTCCAGTTCTTTCTTCTGTCGTGATAGTTTGTTTTCATCTTCCTGAAATATTAAGATTTCTCAAAAGTTCACCTGATACAAATATAGTTATATTTTTTTCTTGATTCCACCTGCAATGACTTAGAAAACTGGTCGTTTTCTAATCGCTTCTCTTGCAACTCTGAACGAGTGTGTTGCTGTGCCAGTTGGCTATTTCGCACTTCTCCCTTCAGCATCCGTCTCTCCTTCTCCATCTTATCAATTTGAAGTTGAAGTTTGCTAATTTCAGCATCTTTGTTTGATATACGATTTCGGAACATCTTCAAGTCGTTGTTTAAGGCTTCGATTTGTTTTCGAAGTTTCTTAGTCTCTTCCTCTCCTGCCTGGACCGTTCTTTGAAGGTTATTTTTTTCACCCAGAAGCACATCATGTTGGGTCTGCAGAGAAGCACACTTAGATTCAGTGTCTGCAATAATTCTTTTAAGTTCAAACTCATAATTTTCCTTAAGGTGTATCTCGTCTAAAAAGAAAGAAATTTGAAGTATTAATGTCAACAATGTTTTTGAACTTCAAAAGCATACTTTGAAGAGCATCAATTTTATCCCCTAGACTTTGGATTTCTTCCAATTTCTTTGCTTTCTCATGTGAAATCTTGGACAGGTCATCACGTTGCTTTTTTTGTTTCAGCTCCAGAAGTCCAATGGTGTCGGTTAAAGAACGGTTTTCGTGTTGTGACTCTTGAAATTGCTCTGCAGACTGTTCTAAAGCTTGGTTGCAAAGAATCAAATCTCGTTTTAAAACATCACGTTCTTTTGTTATGGTTTCAATATTGTTTTCGAATCGTTGAACAATTTTACGCATTCCTTTCAGTTCTTTTTCTTGAGTGTTTATAATCGATCTGTAAATTATAGTAAAAACCATTTTGTTGAAAGGATATGCAAGTCTTAAATATTCTCTTACCTCATTCGAAGATTCTCTTCTTCAGCTTTCTTTTTTGCCTCTAAAACGTTGGAATATTTTCGAGCGGCTGCGTCTTGAGATTTGAACACGTTTGCGTTTTCCTGTTTCATTTTGATGAGCTCATCCTCACGCAGCTGAAATAAACAGAATCTTGAAATATAGTTTTTATACAAAATAAACTACTGTCAGCGATCGATAAAGTGAACTTTTAAAATCCAAGAACATCCCGAGACCTGTCCACTGTAACGATTGAGGAATTTTAAATGAGAATTTCATTAAAATTCTAATAAACTCAAGTTGTTGTATGTTTTTTTAAATCGTATTTTTCAGTTTTAAGTTTGAAACACTTAAAACTGAAAAAATGTGCCCCTTCACCAAGATCTTGATGTCTTACAATTTATAATAGCCTCGTATCAGTTTTGTGTTCACAATATATGATTATTTACTTTATCGATGTTCACTATATCGAGCGTTGACTGTAAAATGTTTACCTTCAAAAGATTTGCTTTCTGAGCCAAGTCAGACTTGTACTTATCCCTTTCTGTGATGGCATATTCCAGATCTACAATAACCTTGGCAAGTTTATTGCTTGTAGCATTATGTTGGGTATGAAGGTGTTCTAGGTTTGTTTTTGCAGCAAGTATTTGGAGATTCTGATGAATTTTGTTTTTAACAAGGTGATCGTTCTAAAAAGGAAAACGTATTAGAGTATTCGGAAATGCGAAGATTTCTTCAACCTGCGAACCTTTAACTTTAATTGCTCAAGTTGGTCTATGAGTTTAAACTCCTCGGATTTTGAACTAGTAAGGTCCTTTGTTGCTACATCGAGCTGTCTCTTACAACTGTACAAATCAGAAGATGTTTCCTGCAGAAAATAAATATTGTTATTAAGGCCGAGTAAAGTGATGGTGACCTATTTACATCCAAAACCCTGATTAAGGCCTTATTTTTCTCCTCTAAGTTTTGAGTCATGTTTTCGACTTCCGTGGTGTATATACGTTGAATTTGTATTCGTTTGTTGAGTTCGCGGATCTCAGCGTTAAGTTTTTCTTTCTCTTTTGCGTCATCTTTTTTGCTGAAAGTAAGATAGTAATTATTAATATTCAAAATATCTACCCATTAAATTCTTTCTCAAAATATAATATAGACATTCTAAATAGAGATCTCGCAAGGTGTTTTAATTCTCAAGATCTCGGAGGCCAATTGTGATCACCTCTTCGAGAGATAACACGGTCCGGAAACTTTTCCCGTAATAGATCGATGGTTTCGTTGCTTGTGTGGCACGTAGCACCGTCTTGATGAAAGTAAACGTTGTCCAGATCAATACCAACCAATTTCGGCCACAAAAAATTATTAATCATCTCTTGATAGCGCAATCCATTCACGGTAGCTGTTGCTCCAGCCTCATTTTCGAAAAAGTAAGGTCCAATGACCCCGCCGGACCATAAACCGCACCAAACAGTTACTCGTTGAGGATGGAGAGGCTTTTAAACAATAAATATTGCTCCAGATGCGACAATTTTGCTTGTTGACGTAGCCACCGAGGTGGAAATGGGCCTCATCAGTCAAGATGATTGTTCGACCCGTCTCTGACAAATGTTCACCATGTTTATAGTGAATTTTAATAATTTCAATGCGTTGTTGAAGCGTGTATCGTTCAAGTTTTATTAATGGCGTAGTTTCAACTTGTCAAATGTCAAAAAATTACAGCTTCAAAAGTGACAACTACCGAAATAGCGGGCTATTCAAAATAACACCTTTTATTGGAAAACCCTTTACAAGTAAGGTACGAAACTACGACAACACAAATGTCAGAAGCTGATTTATACAGCTGGAAAGTTAAGAAGCTTTTTTAACAGCCGGTTCCAGCACGAATCTAATAGATATGTAACCTATTTGTCACGAAACTACGGAGTGTTTCTAGTATAGTTGGGTAATGGAAAGTGGTCTTGTATCCAACCTTAATTTATTAATTACAAAGTGGAACATTATCAACTAGCCCCCAGTTTTTCCAAAATCTAAAATCCCAGTCATCAAAATAGTTTAAGTGTTCTGAAAACAATTAAGGAGAAGTCCAAGTAAATGCCTTCCAGATATGGCGAAAACGTTGAAGTTCACTTTTGATTGATAAGGAAATTGAACTTCATTTTGGTTATTGAGCTGGTTATAATTCTTAAATCTGGACAGATGTTCCTGTTACTCACTTGAGACTCCTGGATACGATCAGCATAACAGAAACATTTGTTTAATTCGTCTCTCCATATTCTATCCTGACTTCTATAAGCAATGCTCCAGCGAAATAGCCACATGAGTTTATCCCATTTAATTTTCTACCTTACACTCGCATCCCTAGAAATTTACATCAATCTATCTTTGAGCATCGTCTTGTGTGTGGATGTACTGTTTACCAAGCTGATATTGTGTGTATTAATGACAAATGTAACCTCTTTGTCCTACATTTTTGGAGAACACTTCAAAACCCTAAACTCTGAAAATGAACAACCCGACGAAATTAAAAACAATGTGGGGACATTTTTTTTTGGGTACACCGGGATGTATCGAAAAGCTTCGGGTGAAAAAACAACTCTTGTCACTTCATTTCACTATAATCATGGAATTTTGATAATAAGAGCTTCCTCCATGCAAAGAACAAAATAATAATACTCACTCATTACTGCCTACTTTCTTTTCACTTATTCTTTGTACTTCATTTTCCAAAAGTACAACTTGATCTCGTAGTTTCATAACTTCTTCCTGCGCAATTTGTTCACGTAGTTGGGCACTATCTTTTTGTTTCCATGCTTTTTCTATCGAAAAAATGGTATGCTTGGAAAAAAGTTTTAGATTAAATTCTTAGAATGTAGCAAACCTATAACTTTTCGTAGTTCATTAATTGTTATTTGATCTAACTTTGATAGTTCTGTAGTCTTTTCCATTCGCCTCTTACAATCTTCAATTTCTTTTTGAAATTCTTCAGAACGAAGCATTTCATGGTGTAAATCAGCCTTAAATCTGTTACAGCAAGTGTAAATTCTTTGAACATTATCAGCATTTTCCTGGCTGTCCTTTTGTCGAAGGATTTTTGTGACCTAAGGAGAGAACCATAAGATTTCATAAGAATTTATTTCTACTGGTTAATTAAAATTATTGAATCATAAATTTACCTCTGAAATTTTCGAGGATAAGGAATTAAAAAACTCATCATCAATAATATCTGGCACTAATGGTTCATCTTCAGAGCCAGATTTTTGGGATTCGTCACCACTTTCGTCCATTTTTTAAGAAAGTTCAATATAAACTGCAGAAAAGGCTGCTCAAAGCAAATTTTCGTTGTCATAACATCATTGCCGGCTTTAGTTGCTTAGACATGGTTGTTTATGTCTCCACACTGTTCTCGTGCATTACCCTACCTACCCCTAAAAGCTATGGATAAAAACTTGTTGGATACATTTGCTGTATTTATTGATTTGATTATTTTTGTATTTTGTAGCTTCTTTGTTGACTGACTGCTTTCAAATCTTTCTTATCCAAATGAAATGTGTAAACATTATACCCTTCTTGTGGGGATACACATTCAAGAACTTTAATTTGGGCAGAATATTTTATGACTCATTTTTACGGAAACAACTAAATTGACTTCATCATTGTTGCCTGAAATAGATGATACCTCTAATCCACAAGTGGATCGAGTGAGGGCAGTCCTTTTTTTGTAATTCTTGCATCAACAAATAATAAAGCTCTTGGTCGGTTAGGAATACGAATACGAATTCTACATTCTGATTTGTGAAATTTATAAGTTTTAGTGATATTTTCGATACCGCAACAATCCCCAATGCAATTTTTTTTTTAATGGGTCTTTCATTTCGTGGTTTCAAGTTGGTAGCGCTGGCATTTGACACCTGATGTCCAACTCATACCATGTCATAATATTAGTTGAATGATTGACTTTTACGATAATAGATCGCTAAACTATCGAACAACGCGTTAAAATTATTAAAACTTATACAAAAGTGGTGACGGACTCGCAAGAAATCGGTAAAATTGTAAAGAAATTTGAAGAAATTAGAAGCGTGACTGATTTCGTAAGGCATGTGCTGTGCATCATCGCAATGCATGCACAGTCGAAAGTTGCCGATGATCCGAACTTAGATATGGATTTACCGGAGCTGTTGAAATTAACAACTGATTTTTACTTGCGATTATAGGTACTATAGACAAGTTATGCATTCGCAAAAAAAAATCTAATAATCAAACATGACATTACGATGATAGAAGTCGAAAAAAGTGGGTCCGACAATTCTGTCTGTCTGTCTGTCCGTCTATCTGTATCGGCACCTACAGCCGAAACGACTGAACCGATTTGCTTCAAACTTGGAACATAATTATTATTATGATGTCCTACAGAGGGAGTTTCGGAACTAAAATTAACGGTATCTGCCATAAGATTTTTAGTGAAAAATTAATTTTTCTCAAAAACAGCTCCTGCGATTTTTATAAAATGTTCTTAATAGTGTTTAATGTGCAAAATTTATGTTTTGGTTGGAATAGATTTTTCAGGAAGTCTTATAACAATAGGACTGGTTTTATAAAATCAGATTTTCTCGTAAAAAAATTTATGGTAACATTTTTGCTGGATTTTAGACAATCACCCTGTATTTTTGTTGATGTCACTAGGCGATGTAAACGCCACAATACATTCTCGCAACTACGATTGGCACTGTCACGTTTTTGACTCCAAAATAATAATAATAAAAAAAAAATCTAAACGATGTCTGATTTATACTGCAATATAACAATAATTCTGAATTTTTAGTTTTCAGTATTTTTCTAAACCGACTGTCTTTTATATTCAATTCATAGGGAATACGTCGTTCGATTTTGTCCTGAATAATTACTCTATTATAATACATCAGTGTAACCCTTGATATTTCGAAAGCTTTTTTCAAAATCTACGCCATGATTCCCATTGACACTGATAATGTTATGCAAGTTGTTCCCTTTACGGTTTCCACGACATAACTTCAAAAACCAAGGAATCTACTTCATAGACCCAATTGAATTATTTCTAATGTGCAATCCCAATGCCTCGCAGTTATTGTGTTAACTTAATTAATTTTTTTTTCTCAATAAAGTAAAAAAGTGAAAACCAGCGCACCATGAAGTAAAACAAGCCATTTTTTACCTCTGTGAATGACAAGTTGTATAGAAAACAATTACTTGTAACTAAACTCGTGAGTAATTAACTTGGTCAGTTGTGTTTTAAAATAGTAAAATTGCATAAACTTATGATTACGAAGTGCGTTCATTTTTGATATGCACTAGTGTCTTAGAGACACTCATCCAAATCTTAAAGCTGACTATGCACAAACAACCATCGCTATCGCACCGTGACGCCTTCGGTCTGTTATAGGGGAAATTGTTGAACAAAGAGACAATTATATTATATTAAACGATTAAAAGCATTTCCTTCTCAAAACTTAAACATAAAGAAACTCCATTTACTTGAGGAAAACTTAAAAAATAAAAGGAAAACTTAGTTCCTTTTCATTTTTAAAGAAACTTCCCACCAAAGATTATTGTGTTTTGGTCTGTGCGAAACCTTAAATCCAAAGTTCAACCAACAAGACTTTCATTTTCTTTGAGAACTTGTAACTTTGCTACAAGATTGTGCGGCTTACCAATATTGGGAATTGGTTTGGTGATGGAAACAATTTATTCACTTGCTTTGCTCTTTCTCACTTTTTGAGTTTTATTGTTAAAAAAAAAAAAAAACAACAAAATGGTGGTGGAGAAGAAGAAGAAGCAGACAACAACGAACAAGCTGGTTATGCAAAGTGCTGGCGCATCATGCATTTTTCTTGATGCGGAAGTTGTTGGTACCGTAAGATGGGCGATCAAATTGGTTTTGTCAATCAAGTCTTTAGTGTATATTATTGAAGGAATGGAATTTTTACAAACCAAAAACGAGATACGTACAAAGATGATTTATTTCTTTGGTTTCAAGAGAACTATGTGATTTTGACAATCTCTAGGTATTAAAAAGGAACGACATGAAATTTAAATAAATTTTAAGGTTTACAAACTTATAGGTTTCACTTGTGCATAAATGTACATTTAGTTACCCATTCAAACGTTTTAAAGTTTCATTCGCTTGGAAACCAATCGGCTTCCAAAAAAAATTATGGCAATGGTACAGATAATCTAGTTAGTGCTAGGTTGCTAACCTATAATTGTGGGTTCGACCCCCAGTCTCGTCAGCAAATTTTCTATATCCCTCCAGTTGAAACTGTGTGCCATTCATGGGATTTAAGTTGGATAAATTAAACCAAAGCGTAAGTGTTTGTCTGTCTGTTCCCACCTCTTTCCTCTACAGCCTAAGTGGATGCACCGAATTCTTCCAAACTTGATACTTAGTAATTTATTTGGCAGCCTTACGGAGGTTATTATTTTTAATCTTTGCTCTATGTTAAAAAATTTCGTTACCTGACATCCAATCATTAACAAAAAGTTTAATATTCTTGATTCAACGGTTTTGATAAAGCCTTATGAATTCACTTTTTCAGTATTAAAAAAAAAATAGAATGCCAACAAATGTTGGCCCAACTTGTTCTTATGAAAATGAAACACTCGATTTGCACGTCGTTACAAGACAATTTTTTCATTCGAATATATTTTTTCGATATTCGTTTTTACTTGCTTTACTTTTTATTTGGTACTACTATAAGGCGTTATGCATTCGTAGAAAAAAAAAAAAAAAAAAAAAAAAAAAAAATGGGCAATCAAATATAACATAACGATAGAGAAGCCTAACAAAGTGGGTCCGGCAATTCTGTCTGCCTGTCTGTCTGTCTGTATCGGCGACTACAGCCTAAACGGCTGGACTGATTCGCTTCAAACTTGGTACATAGTATTATTATGATGTCCTACAGAGGGGATTTTTGAATTAGCATTCTAACTCCAAAGCTAACGGAACCTGCCATATGAATTTTTATGAAAAACTCATTTATCTCAAAAACGGCTCCTACGATTTTGATAATACTTACTGAATAGCGTTTTCTGTGCAAACTATATGTTTTGGTTGGAATTAATTTTTCAGGAAAAGTTTTGTACGGTACCTACCACAGTTTTTTCATAACAGATTTTCTCGCAAATCACTCAACGGATTTCGATGAAATTATTTATGTGAAAGGTCGTTTAAAAACAAAATTATATTTATTCTTTAATTTTTCAAAAAAAAACTTTTTTTGAGTTTTAAAAAAAAGTTAAATTATGTTTTTGATTTTTGGATTTCTGATAAGCTCTTTAAACTGCTAGTTGTTGGCATACCCAAACAAAAAAAGGATTGTGTTATCGAAAGGTTTAAAAAAAACCGTTTTTTTTTTAAACTGGTCGAACGAATTTGAAAAAAATTTGCCTCAAAATTCTAAAATCTGATGGCTTATTAAGCTATTGATTTTTAAGTGAATTATTAAATTTCATAAAATTTGTTCAATGCTTTTTTCCCAAAATCTCAAGCGCCAAGACTATTTTAACACATTAGAACAAGTTCGTAAGACGCAGTCGTACACTTTATTTTTAAACTGATGCAACGATTTTCAAGCAATTAAGTCTACTTCCAGCTAAAAAGCTTCACTGACATACATAATCTTCTGCACATTTATTTCATAGCATCTAAGTAATTTAAATATACCTCGAATCTGCCAAGTAGGAACCCTGTTTCTAGCTAAGAAGTCTAACAGCAAACTTTCCGTGCATAACTTTGGCCCTTTGGCACATTGCCAAGTTTGGAACAACTAGACCTCGATCCTGACAAAAAGAAGATTAATTCTAGAGAGAAGCAATGCTAGTCATTAGCGTAGGCTCCATAACACCGTCACATAAACATTGCAAGTGATAGAAGTCAAGTTTGGATTTCAAAAATCCTATTGGAGTGTCTCACTTATGGGAGTTTGGTCAATATTAATTTCTTTTCATTTGTAGAACGGCATTTGCTTCAAGAGTTTCGGGAATGGGCGGTAATCAAAGTCGTGTCTAATTAAGTGTTTCTAACTACCAAAATGTAAAGATTGGCTGAAAGATTTCTTAGAAGTTATTTCTATAAGTGTTGTTCAATTTCTAATCTTGTCAAATCTAGCTCTGCTGTGAATATTCACATACGATTCCAAAGGTGCCAGCAGTAGTACCCCCAAATACATGTAGTCCTCATCTAATAAAAATATGCACACCAAAACAGTCACATCGTTTGCTGTATATACATCATGTATGAGATCAAAATCTTTAATCTTCCTTATGAAATCCGCCACAATACAAAAGTAAAACTAAGCAGTCATCAACCAACTTTTTTGTAATTTGAATTCTTTTTTTTTTTTTTTTTTAGATTTATGGTGTGATGGAATTAAAAGAAAACAATAATAAAGTTTTGTCAACAACTCTTTTGTTTTCTTTCGCTGAAAAATACTTTTATTCAAAAATCCTACACGTACATCGTACAACTTTAGGAAGTTGCTCATCGTACAGAAACAAAAACCATTTTATTGTTGTTTTCAGTTTCAAGCTTATGCGCAGTAAACACACACCATTTCCTCATAATATAATTTTTTCCACAAAAACACAAAAGCAAAACTTCTAACATTCCAAAACAAATGGCCACTACAAAATGCGCTTCTCTGCATGCAAATTAAAAATGCCAACTCATCTAATCCCCTCACTTTATTGAATGCTTTTAAATATTCATTGATTTAAACGCTGAAATTTACGATGCATGTAGGTAATTGGTATAAAAGAGGTCTTAACTGACAACATGTAAGCTACAAAACAGTGAAAACGGTCTTTCTCGCGCAACTGCGGTATGAATGAATGGAATGGTCTTGACACGAACCACGAACATGAATTTATTCAAAATGAAAAGGCTAAGAGAAGATCATCGAAACTATAAGACTCTAGCCACAAAGTTCCAGTTGATTTATGAAATTAAGTTCAATGGCCCGAATACTCGTAGCTATTTCTTGAGAAGCTCATACAACCGCTACCTAAGAGGAAGTGGGTTTTTCATTTTTAAATATCTTTAAATATGATTTTACCATCTTTTGGAGGTCATCTACAAAACTATCGGAAGATGTGAAATGTGATCTAAAAACACAGTTGAGACTTGTTCATTTAGTTTTTGCTGATTGTGATAATTACTGCAATAATTAACACTGGAACTCTATCTAGTGTCTACAGTATTTACGGATCGCATCCTCACAACAAAAAATCGTTGTTATAGAGAATTTATGCAATCATTGTCAATATTGGAATACTTGATGTAGTATCTGTGAAGTACTCGCAAAATAAAGAATTTACAAGCGACACAATTTAATAGTTGTGTTGATTTTTGGAGTTAAATTCCTAGTACCTACCCCACAGGTTTTGTTACTTTACTTTACTGCCGGTTTATTTGGTTTGTAAATTGTGATTATAACCACAGAGGCGTAGTTTTGGAAAGGGGCTCAGAAACTGTGCTTTTATTTCCATTTTTGATGAATTTCAAAGTTAAACCACTCGGTTACAGACATACAGACAGACAGACGGACAGAGTTTTCAGACCATCTTTTTACGTCTTCGCTATCATCGTAATGTCATGGTTGATTGTTATCTCAAAACTTTTTTTTTTCGACGAATGCATAACTTGCCTTATAGTACCTATAATCGCAAGTAAAAAGGAACACTGCGCGACCATCATAATTGTGTTTTGCTTATAGAGAAGCACATCAATCGGATGCAGATGTTGATCAGAGATTTTCCTTCAGATTTTGATAATCTCGGACCATCCGTCTCAAGCGAGGTATAAAACTTAACATCTTCTTTACTTTGCGTTTTCCTTTGATTAACCAACCCCATGATAATATGTAAGGCCAAACTTGTCTTCATTAAAATACTTCTCTGACAGACAATTTTGGAAGAGGTTGATTTTGTTGTTCGAAAACGTTCCTTGTTTTTGTTTTCAGGATTTCATGAAATTTTTGCGCTCGAAATTCATGAAGTTTCTTTCTTCTTGGTTTTTATTTTCTGAAGTTTAAACAGATCTTCGTTTGAGCTTGACATCGGTGCGTCAAAAAGTTTACTTGTAGTGTCCATCTGCTAAAATCAAAATTAAATTCCGAGTAATTTTTTTTTTGTATTTCAAGTGCATGTTTGTTTTTCTGCTTTCTCTTGCTCTCTTACAAAAATGTCGAACATCTTTTAGCCTTTCATTGCTGAATTTTTAGTAAAGTAGCACACTTGACAAGAAACCGGAAAAAACAGTTAAGACCAGACGCAAACTCGCACCGACAGACCGAAGGACGGCATGGTGAAAAACCTTCTCATCGCATTGCCGTGTTTGATTAAAACATTTTTTTTTCTGTACGGAATCAATATTTGCCGTATAGAGCAAGTAAAAATGCTTTGGTATCACAATTGAGCATGGAATTATCATGATAGCGAAGATGAACCAAAATGGTTCAATAATTTTGGAATCGATTATGTTTATTTCGGTACCACCGCCATATACACAATTTTTCTTGTCGTTTGGTCTTCCGTTAAAAAAAAATCAAAAACCAATTAAAATTATAAGAACGAAGATTTATCTTGAGTTCAGAACCTCAGAATCTCAAATAACTAATCATTCATCTTGTGTGGCATTGAAAGCAATTTTATTTAAAAATTGTATACTCCATTTTAAACCCAATAAATACAAAACAATCTCCGCCACTGTGATAAGCAACTGCAAATAATCTACCAAGAGCAATGCAAACCAAAACCAAAACCAACTCTAGCCAAACAACAAAAATTTAATTCAAATATTTTTTGTATTTCGTAGACTTCGCACTGTATGAAAAAAAAAACAGAAAATAAAATTTAAAAAAAAAAATCCTAAAGCGCTAGCAGATCCACAAAGTCAGAGTAGAGTAGTACCAACCAGGCATCAGTACAATGCGCTCATGATTTTTCAGACCTCCACCTCAGTATATAGTAGCTTTAGTCTGTTAAGCGGCCAAAACCACAACGTGTTGTCGACGTGAAATAGTCAACAAGTCGCCTGCTGACTACGTACACGTCTTTTTCTTCTTTTAGCCGTTTTCGATTTCATTTCGATTATTTCGGTCTTGTCTCGATCCGATCCGATTCGATACGGTTTTTGCCATTCCCCCGCTGGCTGTTACCGCTCTGTTTTATAATTGCCACCACTTCGTTTGTGTTTACAATTGGTTAAGAAAAAAATAAAATTCTCTTTAACAACGCATAAGTACATGCATGTACTTCATTTGTAATTTGAAAAAGTAAAATTTTGTGAAAAAAAAGTGAAAATACCAACAAGAAGAGTGTTGTACTAAATTCAGTGCTTGGATACAATTTTTCAGAAGGAAAGTTCAAATATAGATACACGCCAACTCGAACTCCCTTTCCAACGCATCGCATTATGGGTTCAAGAAAAGAGCGCAATGGAAATGCAACTCAAATTGATCGTGACATTATCAGGAGGCATTTCAGCTGGTCCGATCCAAATGCAGGGTAAGTCGCAGTTGAACTTTATATCAAAGTTGCAAGCATAAAAAAAAAAAAAAAAAAATTGATATCAGTGCCAAATCTCATTAAAATTTTTTGGTGGTGAAACGCGTCTAAGGTCACATGTGATGAGATAGTTGACCGATGCCATGAACAACTTGTTGCCAAACTCGTTTCTATAAATATCTATCTTTAACTATAATAGGAAACACAGATACAAAATACAACAACAACCAACCGACAAAAAAAAAGCTATAAACGAATCTGGTTTTGCACAATTAAAGAAGCAGCTTGCATTTTAATTCCTTTTCCGTCTTGGTGGATCCTTGAATCCCTTTGTTTTGAACTATTCGTACCTTGAGTTTGACAAAGCTGACTCACTGACTAGTTAATTCTGTGTTTTTCCAGGCTTTTCTTGATTTTGTAATATTTTGTTGAAATATCCCTCCCGGAGGTAACACATAGATTACGAATTCTTCAAATATTTACCTAGAATTTGTAAATATGTAGCTTGAGCTTATTTGCCAAGATCTTTGTCATCTTCAGTCATCTATATATTCAAAAAAGTTGACGTTAAAATTTAGATAATTTTTTTTTTTTTTTAGAAATATACTTTTTTATTGTTTAATTTTCTCATAAAGATGTGAGAGGAGGGTACGGGATGCAATTGAGCGGCAAGCTGCTGCAATTTTATGGTTGCTTTGCCACATTAATGATCAGAGTGTGATGTTGTATAGTGTGGCATGGCATTGAGTGAGGCTTCAAGGTGCTTGAACTTTTTGTTGCTGTTGATGATGATGTGAAAACCTTTTCTCTTCTCTTCATTAATTTGTGATGATTTTAATTTATCCTCCGCGAAAATGATGATGTGTGATGTGCTTTGTGATTGATTTCTTTATAAAACCCAATAAAAACAACAACAAATAAATTAAAAATTATTTATTATCATTTTTTTTTTGTCGACTTTTATGTGTCATGGTGGGAATAAAAACATGATTAATGACTGGAATATTTTTGATTGTCAAAACATGGAAATCAAGTATATTTGAAAATCTGTGTTAATAGCTGTGTTTTACAACCGCTTTCAATATGGTCTGGATGGCAAGATTTGCATTCAAAAACACATACAACTGCTACCAAAACAGCTCATCCATACCTTGCACGACTTTTTTTGATAATAAATACAGGGTTTTCCAATAAGAAGTGTTATTTTGATATTTAAAGAAAAATGGTATTTTTTGAGATAATAATCGGATGTTTATTTCAATGTAAAGATGAAAATATGCCATTAATAATGGAAAACAATAGCAGCCAAATGGCCGCCACAGCTACGCTTACACTACAATATCCAATTCATGAAATTTTCCATCACCAAAACGAAAAATGGCTGCTGTTACGCCCTCAATATCTTCACGAATTCCATCTTTGAGGTCTTAAATCGACGCTGGGATGTTGGCGTAGATCTTATCCTTCACGTGGCCCCAAGATCTCGGTGGACAATTGTGATCACCTCTTCGAGAGTTAACACGGTCCCGTAAAAAATCGATGGTTTCGTTGTTTGTGTGGCACGTAGCGCCGCCGTCTTGTTGAAAGTAAACATTGTCCAGATCAATACCATCCAATCCCGGCCACACAAAATTATTGATCATATCTCGATAGCGCAATCAATTCACCGTAGCTGTTGCTCCAGCCTTAGTTAGGTCCAATGACCCCGCCGGACCATAAACCGCACCAAACAGTTACTCGTTGAGGATGGAGAGGCTTTTCAACAATAAATCTTGGGTTTCCGAGCCCCAGATGCGACAATTTTGCTTGTTGACGTAGCCACCGAGGTGGAAATGGGCCTCATCAGTCAAGATGATTTTCGAACCGTCTCTGACAAATTTTCACCATTTTTATAGTGAATTTTAGTAATTTCAATGCGTTGTGGAAGCGTGTATCGTTCCATTTTTATCAATGGCGTAGTTTCTACTTGTCAAATGTCAAACAATTACAGCTTCAAGTCGCAACTACTGAAATAGTGGGCTATTTAAAATAAAACCTCTTATTGGAAACCCATTTACATTCGGGGTGAGCCATAGAAGATATAATAATGCATCTTAAAGGGCGGAAATTTATCTAGGAATTATTTTGATGAGCATCAGCCGCGTTCCAGTACTAAGCAAAATGCCTGTACCAGCAGAAAAGTCTTTTTACTTTCAGCCGAACCCTATCAGCTAGCAAGAAATTCACTCCCTCGCATGAGGCAGTGCCTCTAATAAAAATTAAAGGTGAATCGAACCTTCCTTGGTGTGGCATTACGATTACGATGCATGATGCATGAAGTATGTAGCTATAAAGCCACTGATTTGTTGAGTTTTTCTTAAGTTCCACATTTATTCTTTTTTGAATTAAAAAAAAAATTGAAAAAATTTATCACAATTCAATGAATTTCGAATAATTACCTTGAAGAAAAATTAATTCAACATTTTTTCTCAGGCAATAAAAATTATCTTCAACAAAATTAAAGAGTGTTTGGAAACATTGTAAGACTTATTTTACCTTCCAACTTTTTAAAATTTTAAACAGGATATTTATGGAATGCTAGTTACGCTTTTGATTTTTCTTGTTCGAATTAATGCGTGTTAAGATTATAAATATTTATTAAAATAATTAATTAACTAATATTTTTACATCATAATCAGTTAGTGTGTTAAACCGATTACTTGAATTTTTCTTCATATTAGTTTCATATATTTTGGCATGATGACTATAGTCGTTATTTATTAATTAAACTTAGTTTTAATAATTCTTGTAATTTGAAAACAAAGTAGAGAGGATAAGGGTCTGTGAACCTTTTTTTCCTTTCAAATACCCGCATACTGGAATCCTCGTCCAAAAGTCTAAGCACCCAAACTTAAACTTAATGTTTTGTTTCAGAGTGGGCTTGAAAATTTCCTTGCTTTTTTTTACATAAATGTATGTAGAAAGTTTTGCAGTATCATTATTGTAAAGATGTTCTTCGTTCTAAAAGAAAAAATCTAAAAATCAAACATGACATTGAAAAGTGATAATAGAAGTGGAATAAGTGGGTCTGACTATTCTGTATGTCTGTCTGTATTGGTCCCTACAGCCTAAACAATAACCTTGGTACACATTATTATTATGATGTCCTACGAATTAGAATTTTAGCTCTAAAACTAACGGTAGGTACCTTCCATATGATTTTCAATGAAAAACTCATTTTTCTTAAAAAACGGCTCCTACGATTTTGATAAAACTTTCTGAATTGTGTTTTTTGTGTAAACTTTGAAATTTATAATGTGGAGCCCTTTTATATACGAAATAATATTAGTTCTTAAATTTTTCACAAAAAACTTTGTTGAGTTTTTTTTTAAGTTTATTTTTAATTTTTGCTTTTTTTCAAAAACGGTTTGTTCATAATTTTTTTTTTTGATAAGAACTACAAACTGCTAGGAATTGGCATATTTAAAAAAATTTGGAATAGGTATGTTTTCGGAAAGTTTTTCAAAAAAACTGGCCGAACGATTTTGAATTTTTTTTTTCCTAAAATTTCAAAACAGTAAAAGAAATCAGATGGCTTACTTCATTAAAAAAAAAACGTTTCAACTTTGATTCTTAAGTGATTAAAAAAATTTCATATGATATTTTTCTCTGCTTACTCTTTTTCAAAATCTTAAACAGTGTCGTGCACTTTATTTTGTTTTATTTTTATGAAGATATCCAAAAATAAAATAAAAACTATTTTGAAATCGGAAGAATATTTTACGAGAAAACCTGATTTAAAAAACCGTAAGACGAATTTCGAAAAACTCATCTAACCAAAAGACAGACTGTGCTTAAAATAGCATCCTCAGAGTTTTATCAAAATCTATGAAACTGTTTTCGAAAAAATTAAACTTCTTCTTCACGATTGAATCTTGTATCGTTATTTTCGGGCTTAGAATAAATATTTAAATTATTTTCGAGGGACGACCAAATAAATACTTAATACCAAATTTAAATCAAACCAGCTTATCCAGCTCAATCTGTAGAATTGCAAACAGACAGACATAAAGACAGGCAAACTGGCGTAAGGAATTTTCATTTGTTAAGCATAATGTCATAATACCTATAATCTCGAGTAAAGAAAAAAACCAAAAAACGATTAGTTTTAAATATTTATATGAGGTGCTTTATAGGTAAGTGAGACTGCTATTTCCCATAAATTCATATTCTTATAAGACTACCGAACCGAAAAGTGAAAAGAACACTTTTTAAACACTTTTTTTCGTAAAAATGATTTTTTGCGTGCGTCATTTAACATACAAAGATTGCACACTCAAAATTCTGGAAAACGGTCGAATTCTTAAAAAAACCATTGTTTTTTTGCACACCCCTTATTTTCTACCTAAATCTATTTTTTTGATAATTTATTCAAACCTCTCTTCCTCATAAATTATATTAGCTCAGCGTATTTTTGTTTCGTAGCTCTCATGATTAAATATATATATTTTTTCTAACCTTGATATAATTTTTTTTTTGCCGAATTAGAATTTCATAGTCACCAAATAGGAACACACTGTTGTATGTGTGTGAACTTAAATTATACCAAATTCAAAACCAAAACCTGTTAGTTAATGATAATAATCAACTAATTTAGCGAGTTTCGCATTGAGTTTTGAATAAACATCTCGTTTGTGCATTAAATCTTCTTGAAATCATAAAATTGTCAAATAATGGAATAATTTACAATTAGATAGAATTCTACCAAATGCTCTTCTTGTTTAAATTTTTCTTGTTATAAGATGAGTATATAAATTTGCACAATGTACATAATTGATAATGATACAAAATTATTGCAATTTTGGCTAATATAATTTATTTATTGAATCAACACATTATTAGAAATGTCTGACCCGCCCGTCCAATTAAAAAATATGAGATAAAAAATCACCAAAAATCGTGTTTCCAATCATTCCTGTTTCTAAATTTGAGGACACCATTTGGAATATCTAAACTAAATTTCTTGTTTTTATTGATAATATTTTAGGGGGATTTCCCAGAACTTTCCCATGCGTCAGTAAATAAAGCATTGATAGGCGCAAGCTATAATTATAATCACGCATAATGGTATATTATGCTTTGACAAGTTGTCTTCAAAAATGTTAAATAACGTGTAAGAGAGCAATCAATAAAATAAATATAATTATTATTAAATCTTTTGCTGCCTTAAATTTGTGTGTTAGTTGGTTTAAAAAATTAAATTCTGAGCTTTGATTTTATACTATTTACCTTAAATCTTTTTTTTTAATGTGTTGTAAATTCATAGCAATTCAAACAATTTAAGATATAAAGCATTTGGCTAAGAAGCCTTAAGTACTTACTACCGCGTCTTTTAGAATTGTTCATTACATTTAATATAAATGTTTCAATTAAAAAAAAAAACTTGAGAAAAAGTAATCAAATACTTTTTTAAAGTCCCCTTAATTTACCATGTCACGGATGAGTTTAAATTAACCTAGCGTAGATAATGACGCATTCTCTCATCGTTTTAAAATATTTTGTTTAATTTAAATTGTAGGTTTATCTGGATAAGTATTTGGTTCTCCAACTAGTAGAAAATATTCCTCAAGATAAAGATTATAGAGAGAAATAGTAAGGTCTTTGGGGTTTTGGCCTTAAAGAACAATTGAAACAAAATGACAGTCTTGAAAGTCGTGTAAAAAGTGGTTAATGTAGTTGTATGTGTTATTTACGGACATGAAGATTAACTATTGAAAACGTCGAGTATAGTCCAGTCGACAGGTCGAAAAAAGTGGGTTTAGGTGGAAAAAGGTCAAAAGATAATGAATCTTAGGCGTTTTTTTCAGAGAAAGTAAACTAGCATTTTGCTAATTTTGAAGGGGAACTGCAATTTTTTGGACTTTGCTCTGGATTTTCCTTAATAGCTTTTACTTCTTACGTCCTATGGCAAAAGCATGTTAACTTTTTTTGCAGAGCATAATATTTCTTCTAATTTTGATATTACAAATGTTGTAGGAAGAAATAAGGTGGAATTCTTCAAAACCGGAACAAGCACAGGACTCTCGTGGTCAAAAACTTTGCAAAGTGTTAGTAGGGATAGTAAACTAACATTTTGCTAATTTTTTGACCTCGAAGGGGAACTGCAATTTTTTGGACCTTGTTCTGGATTTTCCTTAATAACTTTTACTTCTTACGTCCTATGGCAAAAGCATGTTAACTTTTTTGTAGAGCATAACATTTCTTCTAATTTTGATGTTTCAAATGTTGTAGGAAGAAATAAGGTGTAATTCTTCAAAACCAGAACAAGCACTGGACTCTCTTGGTCAAAAACTTTGCAAAATGTTTGTATAGTAAACCAAACATAACCTTAACAAAATCCTCAAGTTTTATTAACTTCTGACCTTTTCCACCTAAAAGTACCTGTCGATGGACTAGAAGCTAGAATTATGTATATGACAACTGATTAAAAATTGGAAAATCAAAGAATCCACATTCCGGGGATTGAATTTTTGCCCTTTTAAAGCAGCTTTGGAGGAGTGGTTGGACAACCGGGCGGATTTAAAAGAACTTTTTAACAGTCATCCTGATCTGTATAAGGAAATCGAATTTTCGTGAGATGTAAATCATATATGGAAAAACTTCATTTTTAGGGTCATGTTTTCTTTTCTTTCAAAAGATTTGAAAATGCAAACTATACCTACATAATTGGTTAAATCCATTTATCGATCGATTTAAGATTTATATTTTTGGGTTGATAGAAATATCAACATTTTGCAAAAATACTGAGCTTCTGGCAAATAAGTCGCCCCTTGATTTCGTCTCTGCTACAAAAATAATGAGCTTTAATCACTCAAATATTACATTGCATTAAATTTTATTCTAGTCTACAAATACAGCTCGTGGTTAGTTTCGTACGCCTCCATCCGACTACTGGCCACCCGCAATGATGTTTGATTTCGCTCATTTATCGGGAAGCCAGGGCCGTCGGCCACTCAAATATTGTTTTAACTATTTAAATATTTTTAAATGGCTCTTCACTATCGGGTCTTTTTAATTTTGGGGATGAGGACGAGAGCTATAATCAATATGGTTACTGGAAAACTTGCCTGAAATACGTTGATGCATTAATTAAGAAACAAAAGACTCATTCACCATTCTCTCGTTCCTCTCCGATCAATTAAAGCTTATACCGGAGATAACTTAATTATTGAAAAAGGGAATTGAACTTGGACGTGATAGTCCATCACACTATTATTTCCACCATGTTAGTTAACACAAACAAAAATTATATCGTTTTTATTCAATTTAACAATCATTATTTTTATTTATTCTTAAATTGATAGATCAGAAAGTACCCACTATAATAAATATTTTTAAAGTTTTGTTTATTTTTTGTTACAAAATAAGCTTTACACTTAAGTCACTTCCCCATTCAAAGCTCAACAAACAGCTTTTGTATAATCAATCTTATACAAGAACCAGAAATTATTACTGTCAAATTCCGCTAGGTGGTGTCAGTCTTATTGTCAATGGTGGGTTTCCGTACAAAATAAAGAAAAAATGATGGCAGTCGAACCGGTTGAAGAACACGAAATTTCCGGTTCCGGTATTTTAATTTAAATTTTTAATTTTACTTTAAAAAAAGTAAACAAAAAATAATGCGTAGTGTAGTAGAAAGAAGTAGTGTAAGAAATTAAGTATCGTATACTATTTTTTCTGTTATTTTACTAAATAGTTTCTTATATATTGGTACGTCTGTTATAAGGATCTCCAGTTGTAGATACAAATGTGCAATTCTTTATTTTGACATTAAAATTAATTTAATTCGTTTTTTTTTATATCTGCTATTCTGCCTTTATTTCATTTTGATAAATAGAAAATTTTTATGTCTTCAGACACAAACACATACGCAAATAAAAAATTCAGTCTGTAAATAAAATAAACTGTTGCACATTGTTTGTACACGGTACACTCTTGCTCTTAACTAAATTATGCATCTTGAGCTCGACTGTCATTGTGTATAGTGAATTGCATACAGTTGCGTGTCAAAATAATGATTCACTCGTGAATTTATTATTGTTATTGATTTATTCTAATTGTTATGCAGTTCGCGTATTGATCTTAAGCAGACAGGGGATTTCATATGCGAGTAGCCTGTAACGACTAAACCGCTCTGTGTTTTTTGTTGTTTTTTTTTTTTTTTTTTGGCTAGAGGAAGCAATGAGGAAGATTGTTTTGACAATGAAAACGAAAAAGCTTTTGTTTGATTCCAAGAAAAGGATCTTTGATATGTAAATTACAATGTAAACGGATCTCCACGTAAAAAATTTTTTAAACGCAGATACATTTTTTTAAAATTTAAATTTGAGTATTATACTAACTTGTTGAAATGATAATTTTATACACTAATTTCGTTGAAATATGAGGCTTTTTTTGTTCATGTAAACAAATGCTAACGATATCAATTCTATAATAGTTATGATTTGATTTTCAAACTTACTATACGGATTAATTATTATCATTAAAATTGCTTCCGAGTTATTTTTATACTTGAAAAGTTGAAGTTTATCATATAATATCGTGAATATTTTTTGTTTGTTTTTGTAGATTTAATGGCTTTCACATTTTTCAACATTATAGGGATGTCGAACAATGAACTTGATACTATGGAATTGCAACATCGTATTAAGAGACTAAGAAGGATTCGTTCAGTAGGGATGTAGTTCTATGGGGACCGTATAGACACGGAAGTTTCTTACTGGTACTATTACTGTATAGTTTATCTCTTCGTTCACAAACTTAGTTTCTAATATTTTATAATAAATGGTGTTTTTTTTAGAAGTGTGGTTTTAGGTAAATCTGGCAATACTTTTTTCGGAGTTCGTCTTTTTGGCAGCTGTCAATTGATTTATGCTCAGTTGGATTTGTCATTTCATTTCATAATAAATAGAACTCTTGAACAACGTTTGCAAATCGTGCAAATTTATTACCAATATAATGATTCGGTTCGCGCGACGCATTGCGGGCTGCGTCCAGTATTCGGTCGACATAATCGCCCAAGAATTGATTTGAGCCAGCCACGGCCACTTGCTTGAACCCTTATCTTTATAAAAAAAAAAGCAAAATTCTTTGCGATAACATTAAATTATATGCGTTTTATTTCTTCTGGAAAACCACAAGTCTTTATTATAATAAACACGATAGCTGCTACTGCAGCACCTTACGTGCAACTTTAACAATAAAAACAACTAAAGGCCATTCTCTGAAGCAAAACTTTAACTGTCTCTAGAACGACTGTAACTGTATAGATATTTATAAAATAAAGTTTTATAGATTCAAAATTTTTAGATATCCTTGTTGAAAATCTTTACTTTATGCTATTAATAAGATTGATAAAACATAGTCCTGAGCTCCAAACCAACTGACAGCTTAAATTCTGAAATCAGTAACGAAACTGACATGCATACCTTCCACAGGGTGTCCGGTGGCAGATTTATATTAGAAAATCCTAATGTCTTGCACCCAGATTGTCTACACGTTTTCATAAGTGGAGATTTTCGTTTGTTTTGTTGAACATTGTCTGGCGAGTGAGCGACGGGTTAAGAGCAAAATTAATAATATATTCATGGTTGAAAAGGTTCCGCCAAGTTTTTTTCAGTTCTGAATACGCCTCTGGAAC
Source organism: Platycheirus albimanus (assembly GCA_916050605.2). Lineage (NCBI taxonomy): Eukaryota > Metazoa > Arthropoda > Insecta > Diptera > Syrphidae > Platycheirus > Platycheirus albimanus. The sequence continues at coordinate 12,510,198 of OU696696.1, read as the reverse complement.
AAGAAAAAGATCAAGATCCACCAGAAATATAAGGGAAACCGATAAAAGCTTGTAACAACAAGGAAAAGAGCTTCCACTTTGAGTCTCCCAAAAAAAAATTATTAAGGAAATTTTTAAGGAAAACTTGAAATTTCACCATTTTAAAATTCAATTGCTGCAAGCACTAAAGATTTACGAGCTTGCTACTAAAAAAACACTTTTTGTATTCCAGTTAAGGCTGTAAAATGTTCTTTATTATCAATTTCTTAGAAAATGAGTGGGCTTTTTTCGAAAAGTTCGCAGATTTTTTAATCGAATTGGCAGATTTTTTCACGTTGTTGAACGTTTTTAATGTCCGCGTTGTGCGATACTAAAACTAAAAATAAAACCTTTAACAGATGCTATTCTTAACATGGACGCTATAACCAACAAGAAGTCTTTCACCCCAGTCTACCATCCCTTTAATGCAAGTTCTGATGGAACAAAAGACTGCGTTTTTATTACAACATTAAATTTTAATATAATTTCCCACTCAATTTTCGAAAGCTCCTATTAAATTATGCGACTCATTGCTACCTAGATTAAACCTTACCATAACGGAATATGAAATAAAAAATTCCCCAGCTGGCCTTACATCGACTTTTTTTTGCTTATACCTATGACTTGCACGTATCCATTTCAAGGATTATGATTTTTAAGAAACGTAGGTAAGTGGTTACTGTTTCCTGCAGCCAATGGATGATGAATTTCATATTTCCTAGTTTTTGGAACAGCCAAGAGCATTGTTCACGACTTCAACATAATAGATACCAAAATGAAAAATTGTTGTGTATACTTAATCATGTCAAAACTAATATATTATTATTTAGGGCAACATTTTGCCATGAGAGCTTTTGGCATTTTTCAAGTAAACACGACCTCATTTAATTTTAATACCCACATATCACCGGAAGCATCGGTGTTCAGTGTTCAATGTCCTACACAACCAAAAACTCTCTTAACACAACTTTACAATTACAACACGACTATTATAGGTATACAAAGTTGTTGACAGTAGAGAATTTAAAATTTACACTCAGTGTTTACAGTACGGCGATTCGATAATATTTTTGTCAATAAATTTACTGTGAATACCACTCACCTAGCAGCTAGCACAAGCGACAAGCACCCAAGACAAAAATGCTTGATGTCAATCCTCTCTTTCCTCACTTCGAAATTTCGAGGAGTGGAATCGGTTATCGTTGGCATTACATAATCCTCGCCCGATGATTTTTGGTAGAGTTGTTGTCATTACCAAACCAATGGACATTATAGTTCAGGCTTTTTTAGAGAGAATGAGAGACAAAGAGGTGAGTTTGAGTTGAGATACAAGTACGAAACAAGCTTCAGATATTCAGCTGCTACTATGAGATATTCAATTTTAAGTTCAAACTCAGCAAATTAAAGTAAATAAATATATGCAAAAGAAAAACAACCTACCATCACCTTTTAAGCAAGCCTACACGAGTCAAAAAGATCGTCAAATCTTTGAGTGTTTGATATGATAGCCAAATTTTGAATTTTTTTTTTTTTTGAGTAAAAAAATATTTTGGCTTGTTTGTATGCAAGTGACATATAATTATGTTGACATAGCTGAGTGCGAAATTGGGCATGCTTAGAGAAAATCAAATAAATTGCTCTGGTTTTATTGGAGTTCATGTATACATAGAGGAAGATTGGAAGTGAAACGAAAAATGAAAAATGACTTTATGTGCTCAAAAAATAACTTAACGAAATTAAGAAACAACTAACTTGAAAAGCAGTGATTTATTGTTGTGAGATAATATTTCTTCTTCGTAAAGGTATTAGTTCAATTGATACTGTTATTAGCAACAAATTCTTCGAGTTGGTTGCCATTTATCAGTTAGCATTTGTGTCTTAAAACAATTCATAACGTAAAAAATTTTCCATCTGAAAATATTTTCGGTTTGGTTTTCCGTTTAGCTGGCCCCTTACTTGTTTCCAGATTAGATACTGTTCTGAGTACAATACAAAGAACCCCGAAGTTTCCGTAAGTCTCAAGTCAAATTTTTGATTTGTTATTTAGTTCAAAAAGGGTTAATATAGTTAGCAACATGTTTTGAAAAATCAAACAAAGAACCCCGAAGTTTCCGTAAGACTCAAGTCCAAGTTTTGATTTTTGATTTAGTTCAAAAAGGGTTAATATAGTTACCAACATGTTTTGAAAAATCGGGTACAAATTTGAAATTTTTTGGCTAAAACTGAACGGCTAAATATTATATGGAAGCTTCCTTTAAGAAATCTTTAATCATTTAAGCGTAAATGCCATCTTGTGGATGCTATGGACTTTACCAAGTCTGAACCATTTCGTAAATGTTACTGTCAACTTATGGCCAGTTAAAAAAAAAAAATTAAAACCACTTTTCCGTTATTTGATTATTCAGTTTAAGAATTAACACGCAATTTCCTTAAAAATAATCTCAATACAGTAGACGCTCGATAAAGTGAACAAATAGAAACCAAGCATGTTCACTACATAGAAATCGTTCACTTTTTCTAGGGGGATTTTTGAAATGTTTACCAACAGTAAATTTGATTTTGAATGAAATGAAAAACATTTCAATTTTTATTTCAAAGTCGACCATCACTCACCAGCCATACCTACTTCCATACATTTTGTTTCCCAAATAAAAACTGCCTTCTGTTTTAAAAACTTTTTTTAAATTGTTCCATGAACTATTTAAACAATCACAATATGTATCAAAAGCAGAGCCATATCAAACACTTGTTTAATACGGCAGCTGTATATTTACATTCGTGCCAGAAAAATAGTTGACATTCACAGGCGCATTGCAATAGAACAGATTTTCGTTTCATTTAGCCCAAACAAAATTTAGTTCACTATATTGAGATTCTCATGGTTTACTATTTAGAGTAGTCTGTGTTAAATTTTGTTCACTATACCAAGCATCTACTTAACATTACATATACAAAGCTAAGTCAAAATCGTAAGAGAAGTTTTTGAGCAAATTAGAGAAAAATAAAATGCACGACTGGGTCGCACGAACTTGCTCTAATGAGTGACAGTGGTTTAGGGGCTTGAGATTTTGATAAAAATAAAATTTTCAAAATTCTTAAATAAATACTTTAACTAATTTGAGCTGAAAAAAAGTACGCCATTTTATTTCTTGGATAAATTTGAATTTATGAAAATAAATTTATAAAAATCTGTGGAGCGGTTTTTGAGAAAAAAAATTTTTTTTGAAAAACTTTTTGAAAAAAATTTTCAAACAAAATTCAAAAGCGCCAGTTCATAGGTATTCAGCAAATACATTCATTTAAAGTTTTTAGAAAAAAATTTATTTAGCAGTTTTCAAAATATGTATTAATTTTTTAAATTTTTTTTTTAAAATGCTTTTAAAATTACAAAAAAATATTTTTCAAAAATATTGGTATGCAATACAAATTGAGCTACCTACAGCTATATGTGTGTGAAATTTCGAGAGAATCGGTTGAGTCGTTTTCGAGATAGTCGAAAGCAAAAAAAAAACGGTCCTATGGAAAGTACCGTTCTTAGCCATTTAAAAATTTTTTTTTTTCAGCCATATGATTGATCGTACCTAAAAAGCAACACTGAATTTTTTAAATCGAAATCGTTAGAGCCGTTTTTGAGAAAAATAAGCTTTAACGTAACGGTTGTATGGCAGGTACCGTTATTTTTTTAACTAAAAAAAAAATTTCAATTCCCCTCTGTACAATACCTACAAAAGTCTATATACCAAGTTTGAAGCAATTCGGCCCACCCGTTTGGGCTGTACTAAAAAAGCAATGCCATCATTATAGGAATATAAAAAAGTTTGAGTGAATTAGATCAAGCCGCTTCCAGCTTTTGACAATTGAAAAAGCTAGCAAAACCTGATTTTGATTTTAATTAGTTATGTCGAAAAAGACGTTGGTTGGTTTCATTAAAATCATAAGAACCAAAAAAGCCTTACTAGAAAAGCACCAGTTCGGGTCGGGCTTAACCGAAATAAAAAAAACTAGGCAGCTATGTTTGTAAATGCTATAAATAAATGAAATTCGAAGGAACTCTGTTAAGCCGTTAAGGCTGTAGTTTGGCGTGAAAAAACGCACAGACTTACTGACAGACAGACGCATGGCATACCAAAAACCATTTTTGTACATATCATCGTTCAGGTGCCATGAACAAACGCCATACGAATTAAGGCCATAATGGCGTTAATTCACATTTAAGTGTGTACTAGCACCATATCCAAGATATGGCTTTAATTCACTTTTAAAGGAGAACTATAGCCATAAGTCCAATGTGAACTAATGCCATAAAATGTTTTGATCTCTGGGGTACAGTTAGTACAAGAAAACAACGAACGTTAGGTGGGTGAGGAGATAGACGAGGAGCCAGACGAGGTGGCAGACGAGGAGGCAGAAGAGGAGGCAGATGAGGAGGCAGACGAGGAGGCAGACGAGGAGGCAGATGAGGAGGCAGACGAGGAGGCAGACGAGGAGTCAGATGAGGAGGCAGACGAGGAGGCGCCTCCTCGTCTGCCTCCTCATCTGACTCCTCGTCTGCCTCCTCGTCTGCCTCCTCATCTGCCTCCTCGTCTGCCTCCTCGTCTGCCACCTCGTCTGGCTCCTCGTCTATCTCCTCACCCACCTAACGTTCGTTGTTTTCTTGTACTAACTGTACCCCAGAGATCAAAACATTTTATGGCATTAGTTCACATTGGACTTATGGCTATAGTTCTCCTTTAAAAGTGAATTAAAGCCATATCTTGGATATGGTGCTAGTACACACTTAAATGTGAATTAACGCCATTATGGCCTTAATTCGTATGGCGTTTGTTCATGGCACCCATCGTTCAACCATGTGAAAAACCCGTAAAAATATTCATACAAGCTCTTAAAAATCATTAAGCAGTTCGTAATTTTACAAAATTTGAATGATTATTGGTCATGTTTTTGATCATTTGTTACGACCCAAATCTCCAAAATCCTGGAATTCGAATATGCTGCTAACAAAAAAAAAATCTTGTAAACAAAATAAACAGTATCTACCTATGCAGAGTTTTTTTTTTACTTGAAACTTGAATGTAATCCTATCTTAAACTATAAATACATGTCAACAACAGCAACAACAAACTGTTAAAGCACTTTATTCGGGTTTTGTCTCTTTTAACACTTCTCATGTTCTCTCCCATGCCATGGCATAACTCTAGTGTCCACAATTTGCACAAACTAAATATCTGCAAACTTTAAACTACTGGCATAGATGCATTCGCCAAAGCCAAATGCCTTCCAAACCATCATCGTCATCGGCACCACAACCAAACCACAAATTACTGACAACACGTTATCATCATCATAAGCACCAGCGTCGTCGACGGCAGATACTCGTACTAACAGTAAGTTGTAGTAGTTAGTTGGTATAGAGTCGTCCACATTATTTGCTGCTTCGCCGTAATCGATTGCATCAGAGGTGAAAGTCGTTTCGGTGTCTGGTGCCATATAAACCTCGTTTCTGTGTAATTAATAATAAACAACATTTACAACTATAATACACCATACTATAGCAATGATACTGTTGGTGTTGGTTGTATGCACCAGCTCTCAGACTCCCTAAATCAAAATCACTTAAAAAATGGACCAGTTTTGGGTAAATTTTTGTATCTTAACAGTAAGGAAAATCTGCACATGCAAACTTTATCAAAAAAAAACAACACAAAATTAAGAAACCAGAATGAAAGAGAATTACAAAATTCAACAAAAAAATAAAAATGTATCTGAGAAGTTGGTATTTCCATGTTCGTTTGGTGTCGGTTTACGGTTAGCGGCAGCAACGGCAGCGTTACGTTATCTTGTGAATGATATGACCAATTTTTGAGCAGCAACAGCAGTTAAAATTAATTATATCTTTTTTTCTTTTTTTGATTTGGGTACAAGGTCGAGCGAATGTACTTCTTTGGCCATCGGACTAGGCCAAGTCATTTTGTTTATTAACACTTTTTTTTCTTTTTTTTTTTAATTCGTATTTTGATTTTGATTTTCTTGAAACAAATAAAATATGCAAGAAACATTTAAGTCGATATCGATAAAATTTTGTGGTGGGTTTTGTCGATATCTATTCAAAATTGTGACACAGAAATCTTCAATCGCTGAAATGGATAGATGGATGGATATGAATGTGGTGAAGAAAATTCCAATAAAAACGTATTGATAAGGCAGCTTGCAAATCAGCTGGGTTGGCGGTTATTGCATAAATTTTAATAACGGTATGCTTGTGTTTGGTGTTTGGAAGATCATAACAAGCTTGTTATGCAAATAAATTGGATTATATATTGTAATGGGGCAACAGAGTGTAGTTTTGTGAATTGGCTTGGAGTTAATTATAAAGTTCATTCACGCAATGGATGCATATAACTTTTGACGGATTCCTTTGAGTGTTATTATTTCACAAGATAATTTAACTTGATAAAGAATTCAAAGTTATATTTTTGATGCTTAAAATTTTGTTTAAAAAGGCATTCTACTATTTTTCCTTTTTTTAAAATAAGTTTGTGAATGTTAAACGAATATATTTATAATATGCGTATAGGACAAGTATTGATTTGGTGTGAAAAAAATCGAGTTTACGATGATAGAAGAGCCCAAAAAAGTGGATTTTAATATAAGTCTCGTTGACAGGTCGGAAAAAGTGGGTTTAGGTAGAAAAAGACGTCAATGAAACTAAGAGATTTTGTTCAGTGTAAGTTAACTTAAATTGTGATAAAAAAGGAGGGGAGACTGAAAATTTTTCGACCTTGCTCTGGTTTTTCCCCAATAACTTGTTTTTCTTACGTCCTATGGCAAAAGCATATACTCTACTTTTTCGTAAAGCGTTAAGTTGCCTACAACTGTCAGTACAAACATTTTTGTATGTCACTTTGTTAGCGAGATATGGCATGGCGCTTCGAAAAACAGGTCATTTTTCAAAAAAAAAAATTTTTATCGATTTGAAAAGTAAAAGTGGCGTGTTTTTCGAAGCGAAATATCTGGGAAGCAATTTTTGTTTTATCAAAATTGTAGGAAATTATACGGTCTGCGAAAGAAGTCAAATATACTTTTGCCGTAAGACGCAAGGAAATAAAGTACACGACTAGGTCGCACGAACCTGCTCTAATGTGTGATAGTGGTCTTGGGGCTGGAAGATTTGGAAAATAAAGTCCACGACTGGGTCCTACGAACTTGCTCTATATAAAACGTTTTTTGGAGAAAATGAAGCAAGCCATCAGATTTCTTTTATGTTTTTGAATTTTAAAGAAAAAAATTTTCAAAATCGTCGGACCAATTTTTTTCAATAAACGGTTTTATTTAAACATTGCGAAACACATTCCAAACTTTTTTTTGAGTACACCAACTTCTAGCACTTTGTGGTTTTTATCAGGAAAATAAAATTTAAAAAAATTGATCAAACCGTTTTTGAAAAAAAACCAAAAATTAAAAAAAAAATGTATTTATTTATTTTTTTTTTTTTTTTAAATCTCAAAAAAAAATGTATGAAAAATTTAGGAACTCATGTTATTTTGTCTGTAAATTGGCTCCAAAATTGGGACATTTTCCTGGAAATTGCAACAAAAACATAAAATTTACACAAAAACACCATTTAGAAAATTTTACTAAAATTGTAGGAGCGGTTTTTTGAGAAAAATGACGGACAGACAGACGGAATTGTCGGACGCACTTTTCTAAGCTTCTCCATCATCGTAATATCATGTTTGATTGTCAATTTTTTTTATTTTACGAAGGCATAACTTGCCTTATAGTACCTTTAAAAAAGGTAAAAACTGGAACAAGGCCGCAAAATTTGCAGTCCCCTCCCTCTCTTTTAGCTCCGGGCCCTCGAGGTCAAAAACCAGCAAAATGTTAGTTTACTACCCCTTAACACAATCCCCAAGTTTCATTAACTTCTCACCTTTTTCCACCTAAAAGTACCTATCGACTTTACCATATGTTGTCTGTCGCCGTCACGTCGGTCTGTTTGTGCGACCGTGTGTCCGTCCGTCCGTGCGCTTTTTCATGACAAGCTACAACCTAAAAGGCTAAGCGTTATTGAGGTTTCTCAAACAGGTCATATTGTTGGAATTGTTTATTGGAAAGTAAAGTCGAAGAAACTGTTTATTTAAGAGTATGCATATAGTATACATACACAGTACAATCACTACCGGTGAAGAATTCAATGGTACGCCACAATTAGGTGACTGATTTAGCAAACAAGTATCCTCAGAATGTTTCCTTCCTTCAATTGTTATTTAAAAGATGTTTCACCTTTCTTCATGATGTTTTGCTTTAGCTCTAGAATAGCATGGTTTGCATAAGCTGCAGTTAGAGTTTCGATTCAGCTCACGATAGAATTTTCGTATACTCTTTGCTTGAAGTTTTTATCTTTGCCTTAGAACACTTGAACCCCTTTCTATATCTTTTCATATAGCAGCAAAGCAAAACGTTCAATAAAATCTGCTACAATGTGAATAGTTTTTATCTGCGATCTCAAAGTACCATTATTCTTGAGCTTAAATAATAATTCCAAAGTTTTTTTAATTAAAATAATACATATGCATTTCAAATTTCTCGAACGCGGAGGTTTTCAATTTAAATGACATTTATGCATTCATGTACTATAGAGTCATTTGGCTGAATACCACAGTTTGCACAATTAAAACTTCTGTCAGCTTCTTTCTTAATAATTTCTAAAGAAGAAAAAAATGCATCTCTCGGTCACGCATTCCTCTAATCCAACACACATGGTGTTGCTTGCAACTTCAACAACTCTCAAGACTTAAATAAAAGCCTTCTCAAGTTTCAAAACTCAGCACTTAGTGTAATGTTGAAGTGCAAAAAATAGTAAACAACAAAGTATTTCCGCTGACGGTCATTTATTAAAATGTTTAAAAAAAAAATACTCTCCTCGACTATGTCGCCGTCTACCGTGCGTTGCCGTCGAATGCCTTCGGGCGTCAGTGTTATAAATGTTAACGCAATTACATTTATTAATCCACACAAATGTTCTCAGTATCTGTATCTGTGAATTTAATAATCCGAAATTTCCTACATCCATTTTGAAACCTGCAATAATTGCTCTAGTTTGCAGTAGTTGTTGTTGATAATTATTTAATGCAATATTAATTAAAGTCGCGTCGCTTGACTGCGACTGCGACTGCCACACACAAAATAAATGAAATCAAAAATGTTGTAGAAACTTGTTGCAGAATCAATGACACACAGAAGGGTAATAATATCAAAATTGGTTCTGTGAAATGTAAAATAACGTATGTTTACGTTTTTCTTGTCTGTCTACCTATAGTTGCAAGATATGGTAACCAATTCTTACGAAACAGTTCAAATATAGTTTTCATGCCTCAATGGTCTGCCATTGAAGTATGTTTCGCACCTGTTGTAGCATTCTTTACATTTTACAGCACTTAGTCGACAGATGTTTGTGTGTATGAACATTTGTGCTTTTACGACTTTCGTACATTATGGACAAGTACGATGATTAAGCCGTCAAAAAAATTAAGGTTATATGCAAAAAAATAAATTCAGATACAAGGTAATGACATTTGTGAGAAAATGCAAGCCAAAATTATTAAAACCTTTTTTTGTTTTAAGTTTCATGTTCGTTAGCTTCATGTTTCCCTGACCTTTTAAACTTGATCTTATAGTGTTAATAATATTATTTGTTTTTATTGCTAATAAATACAAATTATTTTTGTTTATACAAATAAGAGCAAAAGTAATTAACCTTTTTTTGTCGTAGGCTTGGTAGGTAAATGTTTGTAGAAATGATGTCATATCATAACCCTCGTATACTGTGATGCACATGAATATTAACTTAAGTTTTTATTTTATTTGATCTTTGATATAAAATTACCTGATGGATATGTATTTTTGTTAATTAAAGGAATGAAAAGGCTAAGGTAGACATTGCAAAAAAGAAAGAAAAGGGAACTGAAAAATGTCTAAAAGGAAATGCTAAGTGGATAGAATTATAGAAGAAAAAAAAAGTTGCCTAATGATGTGATGGAAATTAAATCACACTTACAATTGGCATTTGATTGACCTCAACTGTAATAAAACCTGCATTTAATTTTTATTTTTACAATTGCTGTTTCATTAATATGGTAAATCGATGTATTGCACTATGAACTCCCAAGATATTTTTACTACTCTTAATGCAGGAACATAGTTTAGTATCACGAGTCATATCCGTATTTTTTATAACACACAAGTCAAGAGTGCTTCATTTTAAATGAATAGAAGTACACAATGAAATAAAACACTAAAAAACTACCGTTTTTATTTAAATATGATTTCTTGCATATGGAAATCGCGGCTGCCGACGATGCCGATGGGTTTGATGTAAGTCCATCAAGAGATCCAATTTTCAATCCTTCTTTGCAGTATTTGGGGTATTATTTAATAATTTTATTTTTCGTATATTGTCCTTGGCTTATCGGGGCAGATTAGCGACTTCACCAAAACCCCCACAGAAAATAGTCTAGCGGTGTTTAATCGCACGATCTTGGATGCCAACTCACGGTCCAAAATGGCTCCATAATGGTCTCCATTGACTGTAACCCTCTGGCCGGGATCGGTTTTAAGGATGTAAGGACAAACGATTCTACCAGCCCATAACACACAACAAATTGTCAGTTTTTCTGGATGTTATGGCGTCTGAACCCAGGGGCTTGAAGATTATCTACAGTCCAAATACAACAGTTTTGCTTATTGACGTAGCCACTCCCCTTAAAGTGCGTAGTCAAAAGGACACATATGGTGCACGATGCGCTTCACGAACAGAACCATGTTTTTCAAAATTAGTCTGCACATTTTTCATGTGTTGTTCAGGCGTCGGTCGTTTTATGATGATGAAATGCAATTCAAACTTAAGATAAATTACATGGCAGACAGCAAAATGGTTGTTAATGAAAACAGTGCTGCCAAATAAAAGTTCTATACCGCATATCATAACTTAAGTATTTCGATTTCTTAAAGCTTTTTGATTAATGAAATTATTGTCAGCTGAAATTTTCAAATTTAAAAGGACATTGACAATCGGACCGTTTTCGCAAAACTCAACAAGTCCATTTTGCAAATTTTTCAGGAGAAAGTTTTTTGTGTGTGAATCAAAAAATTAAAAGGATATCTAAAAATGTAAAAACGCCTTTCAATTTTAAGGTAACTTTGCCACACTAGCAATAATGACGTATCGAACTAAAAAAATATTGAGTCCCAAAAATCAACAGAAAGAAAAAAAAAATAATAAGAATTTTCACGTTGGCGTCGGTAGAAAACAAAAAAACATTTTTTGCATGATTGTTCAAAACATAAGATGGTATTTACTCCTTCAGAAAAAGTTTCAGTCTCTCGGTTTGTCTTCTAAAAGCCATTGTAAAGAATTCCATGTGGAATTAATTACCAGGCTGCCTGAAGTCTCTGAATTCCATCTTCCCTTCGATTTTCGATTGCTGAACCTTCCAAATAGAGAACCACACAACCCTCAACTAAGCACAATTATCTAAGTAGTACCATATCTTTATGTCCGTTTTTGATAAGTTAAAATACTACTGAGAAGGTGAATCATAGAGAGACATGTCTCCCTGTGAAACAAATTAAATCTCACTTTAGAAGACGGCATATTAGCTCTTATAGGTTTCTACACTGTCTCATAAGTATACACCTCATAAAACTCGGCATACTCGAAACGAATCACGCAGTTGCTGTTGGGGCAATTATCCTTTTCTTTTACACACGCTCTGCTTAACCTAAAAGACGGATAATATTCTAAGAAGAATAAATAATTGTCCATCAAAGAAATAAACAAATTTAAAATTTAAGACATCAATTCTCTCTCAAGCTTCATAAGAACCTCATAATAATTATAAGTTTAAGGGAAATACATCCCAACTTTATGGCTCCCCTTCTGGAATTAGACTACCAGTTTTGTCGAGCTCACAGCCGCCTTAACCTTACTCAACTTTACCCACCCATCCAGCTATTCAGATCCTTGACTAGTTACCTCCAGTTAAGCACAAAAAACTTCATGAGGTTGCTCTTCACATGAACGCTTCAGCTTAGATAAATACTTCTATACTGCAGCGTATTCCCTCAGGATTGCAATTGAAGATTTGGCGAGCGGGTGCTCTCTTGTATACGCTCCACGCTCCGAAGCCATCAATGTAACGGTAGGTAATGCTTGAAAAGTTCGTGGTTGAAGGAGGTTGCAAACCCCTCAGGAGCATCACTACGGTGTGAAGTGGGAATGTTGTAATCCAAGTTGAGATCAAAAACAAACAGAAGAAGTATATGTACTTAACTATATTTTTTCTTATGAACAAATTTAAGTGCAGGAAATATTTTTTAGTCTTTATTCTAATTCAAACACAAACATTCCAAACCTACGATTTCCAAGAAAAAATTAGATTTACATACCAAAATTTTGGCAAAATGTTTCAATAATTCTTCATTAAATCCAAAATATTACTTCAAACAAATTTTATTTTGTGTATTATTTCACAGCAGTGTTATGCATTCTTCTTTTCTTCCTAATCTACTGCAAATTTTCACAAATAAAACATCTCTTTTCGGAAAACAAAGAAACTATTTCTTAAAATGGTGTCACAAATTGTTATCTCCATCTATCACAAAGGCATTGAGGTCAATTATTTAAGCTCCATGACTTACTCGAACTTTCTCACGAAAACAAAACTTCAATTAGCACTTAACTCAAAATTCGTGAATAGAGACATTGTCCTTCAAACGCAAGAAATACTTTCAACTCAGCCAAACAAAAAATTATAAAATGTACCGGGTACCGGAAATTCGACATTAACCACCACACCAACAATGACCACCTAATCAAGAAATGAAAGAAAATAACTGTGAAAATTGTCAAGGTTACCATGTAACCCCAAAATTGTGCCATCTCATCGCGTGGTTTCTTAATTCCCAAAAATACGCACCATTCATCATAAACTTTGTAAAATACACCAAACCAAAGAAAATAAAAAATCACTTCAACACTTTAAGAGGAAAAACAAATTGTCATAAATAGCACACATACGCCACATTGTTCATTGAATTAACCAACGCTCATACAGACAAAAAAAAAAAAAATACAAAATATTTGCACTCTGCCACCAGCCAGCAGGTACAACAAATTCCAAACCGATGAAATGAAAATATAATTAGATAGCCATTTAGACCATTAATTCTTAAGTTTCGGTTGGTTGAGCCGGCAGTATTTACAACATAATTGTGTGGTAAAACTGTTGCAACCACCTACTACCACGAGGCACGACATGGCAGAAACAATGTAATTTGGATGAATGATGATGATGGTGATTTGGGAGTTAGTCGTCAAATGGGATCAACTCCCCCGGGTACAGGAATTTCCTTTGGGGTCAAGGTAATACGTATAAAAAGTTGCGTGAACCGTCAACGTACTTAGCAATAATGTGTCACCATTCATCGAAGTCATCACGTTGACATGCGATCAATTAGTTGTTGCTCTCTATTGTTTGTTGTTGTCATTGTTGATCGGCCAAGATAATTAATAAAACTATGAACTCTTTCTTGCCACACACAACAAAGTCAGAAGAGATTTTTTCAAAGACTTACCGCAGGGACGTATTAGATTTTTTGTCGCCCTTAAAGTAGTCTGTGTGTTATCGCTTTTGATTAGCAAAGATGACACTTTTTCCATAATTCTAGTTTTTTATATAGTTTTCGTAAAGACAACTCCGAAGGAGGAATTTGAAAGTTGATATCAGTGATTTCAAGTTTGGATGTGTGGTTTACAATGACATCAAAAATAAATTTTATTTCCATTGCATTAAATTTAATTGCTATAATTACTGATTCAAACAAATTTTTTGTTACCAATTCAGAGAACTTTGTACACAATAAACCACCGGCCCTCTAAGTCACGCTGCCTTAGGCAGAAAATATCAAATCCACCATTGTTGCGATAAGTCGTGGTGGCATTGAAATCGGAAGCCAATATTGTAAGTCAAACGGTGTCATCGAATTTGTGTCTTACTGTTATAATGTGAGTGGGCAGCAAATGTTGCAACGAGTGGTATTGGTTTGATGCCCCATTTGGCATGGTACTAAATAATTTGGCGCAAACCATTCCTCACGATGCGATGGCCGACCAAGCAACGACGAAAGTGTGAATTTTTTGACCAATTGAAGTAATGCAGCGGGCGGACGCCAATGATGACGATAGATAGACTTCATAGTTTTTCCATATCGTAGGCTTGGGTTTCTTTTTTTTTGTTTTTAGTTTTGAAGTTCAACGTTTAGCAATTAGTTGTGGGTGATTTGATGTTGCGTAAAAATGTATTGAACTCGATTTGTTTCAATGCTATTCAAGTGATTTTTTTTCTTTTAATCTCAAAATGGAGTCCTCTGTCAACTTAGTGTCATGTTAAGTTTTACAAATTTCATTTCAAAGAGTGTTTTGGTTTTGTTTGATATTAATTGGATTAGTTGAAGTTTTTTTTGATGATTGATTGGATATATCAATTATTATGAGTGGAATGTGATATGCTTTAAACTAGTTCATCGAAATACAAACTATTTTTACATTTAATCAATGGAAATATATAAATTTGAATATTTTGGATATGTGGAGGAGATAAATATTTTTAAAAGATTCAACGTAAGTATTTACAGAATTTTTGTTTTGTTAAGTTGGTATGGTAAGTGAAAGTTTCTCTTGATTCATTCGTTCAGTAAAAATATTCACTATTTCACCGTAACCTCAAATATTAAATGCAAATAATGGGTCGAGAAAATTACATTTCATTTTATGATTTTCAGATTAATAAAGTTTTGTGGATTTACTTAAAAGGCGATGTTACAAATAATTGGTTAAGCCTCTAGTATTTAAAATATTTGAGATCAATCTTCTAATTTTAAAAAGCTAGCTCTAAATTTTTGAGGATATATTCTACATTAGTGTGTATTCTTTTGTATTAAACTTGTCGGAGCTATATTTTGTAACAAATTAATGACCCAAGTTCGAAGGGCTGTTATCGGTGGCGATTTCAAGGGCTCCTATGTTCAGTCGGCGGTGGAAGTTCAGTTAAGTCTTCTAATGGGTCTAATGAGATCCAATTTGTAATTTTTGTACTTAAATCGAGACTGAGATTAGCTCGTCGCTGTCCATGGGCAAAAACACAAGATTGAAGATGTTTCGTACTCCAAATCATTATTATTATTATTTAATCTCAAAACAAGACTGAAAATTTATATCACATTATAAGAGTCTTAATGGAAAACAATATTTAGTCTTACAATTAGAATTCCAAAAATTTTCCACGACAATAAACGTCCTTTCTTCAGTCCTTACTCGTCTTCTACGATCGGCAACAATAAACGGGCTGCCTAAAACTTGATAGAAGACAAACCGATGAGCCAATTTCAAAGCGTTCAGCTAAAACTCGGCCTGTGGTTAAGCTTAAAATAAAGTATAAAGGTCTCCAAAATTCAAAAATTTTCTTAATTTGCGAACAACTAAGTAATTTTGTATTTAAAAGCTGTGAGATTTTTTGTTTCTATTTTTACTCGCAATAAAAGGTACTCAATAAAGGCTATTATACATATATTCGCAAAAAAAAAAATCTGAAAATCAGACATTACGATGACAAGGAAGTCGAAAAAAGTGGGTCCGACAATTCTGTCTGTCTGTATGTCTGTCGGTCTGTATCGGCACCTACAGCCTAAGCGGCTGGACCGATTAGCTTCAAACTTAGTATATAGTATTATTATGACGTCCTACAGAAGATGGGTTTTTGGAATTAGCATTCTAGCTTTAAAACTAACGGTACCTGCCATAAGATTTTTAGTGAAAAATAAATTTTTCTCAAAAGCGGCTCCTACGATTTTGATAAAACTTTCTGAAAAGTGTTTCCTGTGCAAACTTTATGTTTTCGTTGTAATAGATTTTTCAGGAAAAGTCTTATAACGGTACCACTCATATTACCGGTTTTTTGAAATCAGATTTTCTCGTAAGTCACTTGACGCATTTCGATGAAATTTTTAATGTAGAAGTCCTTTTATAAACGAATGAATTTGAATTAAAAATTAAATTTAAAAAAAAAAACAGAACAAAGAAAATTATACGAGAATGTACGTACCACTATCGTCCCGAAAGGGTTTTAAAACAGTTTTAGTTTTCTTCTAAATAATTTTTATTTTCCAAAAACGGTTTAATCTATTTTTGCTAGAATTTGGCATAGCTACTCAAAAAAAATTTGGAATATATTTTCCAAACGTTTAAAAAAAACGATTTTGGATAAAAATTTCTTAAAATTCTAAACAGTCAGATTTTTTTTCCAAAATCTCCAACCATAAGACCACTGTCAAACATAAGTGCAAGTTCGTACGACCCAGTCGTGCACTTTATTTTTGTATACATTTCTTTTACCTGATTTAATTCATAATCAAACCCAAGTAAAAGTCATTAATTTAAATCTTTTTTTATTTCTTTTCAGGTAAGTCTATGCAATTTTTTGGACTGATATGAAGGTACAATGAACATTATTTGAAACAAAATAATAACTTATTTCTTTCGTGTTTTTAATACTTCGATGACATAAGTTAAAGAGTGCATATTATTAGGAGCTATTTGAATTTGTTTATGATTGCAAAAGAGAGTAATCTTGCTCAGATTGTATACATATATGTCATTCACAAAAAGCAAAAAAAAAAAGAAGGGACCCAGATACCTTCCCTGAGGGACACTCGATGTAATTTATACCAGAAAAAATATTGTTTATACGAACGTACTGAATATGATCCCGTAAGAACAGATTGATTATCCAATTCAGGAATTCGAGTAAAGATTAAGATTCGAATGAAAACCTTCTTTAGTAATCTTCATCAGTAAAGAGTAGTGATTGACTCTATCGAAGGCTTTGGAAATGTCAAAGCAGACAAAGATTGAGAGCTCTTCACAAGTCCATTAAAAACTAAATTTTAAATAAATGTAAAATTAGTAGTAGTATATCTTCCGTCTTTAAAAGTATGTAGGAACGGAAAAATTATTCCTTTAAAAGAAGGAGTTAGTTTAAAGTAGATCAACTCTCCAAACATTTTATGTTCTGTAAAAAGATTGCTAATCGTCAGTCATTTGAAACCCATTGCCTGCTTTCCGATTTAAAAACGGGTTTAATTTTTAAACGCTTCCAAGCATGTTCATTCTAGCTATCGATGAAAGATAATTAAGACAATTTTAATACATTAAGTATTCCATCATTCCTCTCTTCTAGTGTTCTTCTTTATCTTGCAACCCAGAGAGAATCTTCATTATTTGCTATGCCTTAATGTTTACTTCCTCATTCTCTTACATTGTTTTTAGCCCAAAATATTCTGTTAATTTAATTCATGGACATGCCAATTTCGTTTTAATTCGTCGTGCTATTAAAGTTTAAAGTTGTTCTTTTTTCATTCAAAAACCTTCAATAATTGCAAATCCAGCAAGCAGCTACCTTAACTGCAAGTGTAAACATTTTATACAAAAACCTCCTTAAATATCTTGTTGGACCTTTTTCCTTTATCGACAATATTATGATCTCGATTTCAAGATCACTTCTCTCCCACTTTTACTGCTTCAAAGTCCTGGTTGTTGCTAATATGACTTCCAAAAAATGTCATCCAGCTTGTTAAGGGCTAACTCTTGTGTTTATCTATAATTTCCAACGCTGAAACCACCATAGTCACTGTTTAGTTTACAAATTATCAAAAACTTTTGTACAAACTTCAGGACTACACAAATACTACATTCTTTGATAATTAATCGCTGGCTGTGGCACTATTTTCCTTTGCAGCAAAATAATAAAAAGAAAAAAAGAAACGAAAAGCTTCCCGTTCCTTTTCTTACCAAACCAGCTTATTACGAAAACTTTGAACATGTCCGTCTCCACACCGCCAATACACCACTTGAAAATCAAAACCCGTCGTCGAAAAGCGGACTCAAACAATGAACAATCAACCCCTTAAGTACGCGGTTTATTGATATTTACATTCAGTAAACAAACTTTAGACAAAACTAACACAAACACATGCAAATTTAACAAGTGAATGGGAGGATACAAAAAAAGCTCGATTGTTAAGAAATACTCTGGTACAAAACTATCCAGCTCCAGCTAAGCTTGTGTATATCTATGTTTTTATTAAAATGAACAAAACTAAGCAATCGGCATGGTATTGAGACACCTTGCCACAAATACAACCACACAAAGAAACCATATAATATGAGCCAACAAAACAACCACTTGTGGCATTATGCGGCTATAGTGTAATTAATTCCATCTTTGTATTGGAGTGGTAAGCTAACCTGGTGTCTTACTGTCTTTCTTTGCTGCGGTGAGGTGTCTCGTCTCTTGGCCAGCAGAAACAGAATCACTTTGTAAACTCACCAAACTGAAACCCAGTGTAAGTTTGCTTGCACTCACCTCGTTAACCCACCTCAACAGCTCAAAAATGTATCTAGAAGCAACTAAATTGAGGTGAATTGAGTGCGAGTTGATTTCCATTTTGGTTTCTGTTGCGTTTACGTTTTTCCGTCGATTGCATGCGATCCGGTCCATCTGTAAGCTTGTGTATATTATCGTTGTCATCATCGCTGCGCTGCTCTGTTCCTCCATTTATAATGGTAGTAGATCGATTCAAGTATAAGACTGCGACTAGTCGGCCATAAAGACGTAACATTACGTTTCAGATTCAGATTCAGAGCCGTCTCTATAAGATACACCACAGTCAGCGAGCGCTTAGTGTTGCCTCATTGCTTTTTGCTTATACTTACTTACTTACATTCATCGTGTGCGCTAGTATCTCTATCTCTATACACCTTATACCTACCGCTACCAGCCAATTCAATACCACTTAGGGATAGAAGCTAGCTTCCAAGTCGGTCGAGTTAGTACATCTTGGACTTTTGTACGTTTAGCATGTCCAAGACAAACAATAATAATATTTATTTTTTTCGGTAAAATACATCCACTGGATACTTTAGTTTGAAATTTGTTTCTTTCTAACTTTTGTCTGTGTCTTTCTCTTTATTTCGTTAAAGTTGTGTCTTGTGCCGCTAAGAAGAAGTATACTTTTAGTTTATTTTTTCATTACATTTCACTTGTTGATTAACCATAAAAATAAACAAAACGAAAAAGTACCTATTGGATTAACCAAACGGTCAGTTGAGATTTCGAAACAAAAAATTTTTGAAGAAAAAAAAAACCGTGTTAATGGCTAAACGAGACCAAGGTCAATAAAATTTTTTTTTAAAGTTTTGTGTTTAAGAGTGGTAAAGTTTTTTTTTTTGAAAAAGAAAACAAAAAAAGATACAAAAGTGGATATTAATCTTGGATACAACATTTCCTGTATTATAACGAATTTTCTCTAAAAATTCGATTCGAAGTGTAAGTGTTGAATACTTTAAATTTTTCTGTTTAAAATAATTTTCAATTTCAACAAATTGTGCACACAGACGGGTATATATCTCATTGAATCTCTAAAGTATCTAGATTGAAAATCTAATCACTCGTTGTTGCAGTAGTTGTCCTTCTATAATTATAGCATACATGTTATGTGGTCTGATCTGTTGTAATAAGATACTTTTTTGTCTGTTGTTCGAAGAGTAATTATATTGTGATTTTAAATTTGCTGCAGGTAATTAATACCAGTGTACTCAGTGACAGACATAGAAATTGTTTCAGACATTTAAAATAGATTTTGAATTGACAGGACAACAAAAAAAAAATTTCGATTCTAGTTTGCCTCATTCGTATACTCAATTTATTTGAATTCCATTGAAAATGACAAAAGACGGAAGTCGAAAAATAGTGGGCTATAGCTTTGAACGTGTTGTGAAGCTAATTACAGAGATAGTGTTTAGACTTTGTATATTGACAACTTGTCATTAAAGGAAATAAAAACAAACTCAACTAAATGACCCAATTCCTCGAAGTACCAATGAGGTTTTTTTTTATGTTTCCGTATTTGCTTTGTGGAACGAATGAAGAAAATAAAGTAAATGGTTCAGTTTGATGCAAAAGTGTGTCACTTTGTGGTTTGTTTTTTCGTTTTCCTTGAATTTTGTAATAGGAACAATCTTTATAGTTTGTTGTGATTACTTTCACACTTATACAGTTGCAACTTCCTGGATAAAGTATCTTGAGTCTCATACAAAAAATTGTAAAAGAAGTACATATCTTAAGAGGTAAATGTCGTAACATTTATTTACTGAAATTGCTTCCAATAATACTTGATTTGTCAATTATATTAAATGCATCACTTTATTCAATTAATTGAATTTATGATTTGTAAACACCATATTCAAGTACATTTTCTCAACATTAACTAAAGCTTGGTTTGGAGTTTACACTTAAGCTAACAAAGAATCGTGGGCTTTATTTTTTTTTTTATACTGCACACGCGCTCAGGGGGATTGTATAGCCCTTTTAATGATTAGTGACAGTGCGAGCGATAGGAAATTAGGGAGGGAGGGAAAGAAGGTGTCGATGAATATTCCACATTCGTGTTGTGCGGCTAAAAAAAGAATCCATATATTTCACGGTACGTCTGAAATTGGGCAAGTGTAAACTGATGAGCGTTCCTAGCAAGGTGAGTGTTACGCGGGAAATGTTTAAGGGGTGGAACGCAGCTGGCTATCTGAATTTGAACTTTAAGCAATAAATAGTGTGATTGAGAACAATAATATCTTCCTTAAAAAAACCTATGTATGAATTGTTTTTAATAATCTCTGAAAAAAATATTTGTGTGGGGATGCCCGGATGTACACTTTTTTTAATAATTTTTACTTAATTGTCAATCATATGACTTACACTTAATCGATTCTGATATGCCTTAAGGTATTATTGAGGCAGGACATTATTTTCTTGCATTTAAAACATTTCGGTTTACATATCTAACTTAACAAAAATCATTCTAATTTTTTCTATAAGAAAAAAGGATTGCATACTTCTTAAAACGAGAGTTGAAATCTTAAATGCACTATGACCAACACAGAATTTCAAAGCTCATAGAATGTTCTAGATATAAGTATATGTCTTCGAAACATATGAATACAAAGTTGACGTCTATGCATATGTACATATATTGAAGTTATAAATAAATACATTATCCGTTTATTATGTTTTTAATGATCACGATAATTAAGTAGTTAGTACTTTACGTACGGAGAAATATCTTATAAGAAGTATGAGATTATTTTTTTCGCTGAAAACATGGAATTCTATCAATTCGAAAATTTAAAGTATAAGAGAAGTATTCATTTAAAGAGATCTTTTTAAAGATTAAAAGCTTTGAGAGATTTTTGACGAAAATTAATTGAAATTATTCTACTTCACGCATGTTAAGGAACAAATGACAATAACAGCGGCATTTGTACTCTATTGTCGATGTTGGAAAATTAATTTTGCCATTTTCCTATATTTTAGCTGTTATATTTGCTAAGTATGAATTGAAATTCACAATAATCAACTTAAACATTTCCATTTTAAGCTGTGTTCAAAGGACTCTATGAATTTTTGAAAAGCTGACTTTCAATGCATGTGCATTTAAACACACTTATAATCTCATTCTAAGACTTTGTCAAAATTTAATTTAAACAAGTTTTAAATGAATTTTTTACAAAACATACAATATCGTTATACAACAGGAATCGAGTTTCAGTAAAATAAACCATGAGATTTTTTGAAATCAGATTACTTTCAGATTTGAAATGTTTTAAACCAAAGTCCAAGAACTTTGTAACCGAATCATTGCAATTGTTTTTAACAGTATTTTGAAGCTTGAGTTTTAGTTGAAATGTATCAAACTTAGGCGTTTCCTGTCCGGTATATGAAATTCCTTTAAAAACATTCATTTAAATTTATAAATGACCTATTTTCAACATTTTGATGAGTGCTTTTCTAATCTTACGTTCATATTTTTCACTCAAATTCGATAAAATAAATTATAGTGTCATATCTATGGTATACATATTAATGCTCGAGGCTTAAGGCCTACGTGCTATAGGTCTCGTCACACATTAAATCTTCCCATGGACTCTACCGGTAAATGCGTATTTGTTATTTTGTTGTAATACCACAATTCCCCCTGCCGCCCTCTATTATTTTTAGTTTTCCAAATAAGTCAATATGTAAATCAATACAAATTAAAATACAACCCTATTCGTTCGAAAACAACATTGACCTTCAGGAATATAGATTCACAGCCAAGGCTTAGTGGCCATTACTCCTTGCGCTTTGTTTAAATATATTTATATCGTAGACTGACAAGTAGTACATAATATGGTATTCCTTTTAACGAACCAGAAGTTCATACTCCACCACATGACGTATCTATCAGATGAAATTGAGAGTCTTTTTTATGTATTGAATAATCATTCTGACATATTTAATACTAGACGCCACCCGTGGAATTTTCTTGAGATAAATGTCATCTTATCCTCAATCCATTGTACCAACAAAAATTCTTTCGTATCTTTCTATTCCTTCTAACTAATGCCGTGCAGTTTGCATTCAAAAGACCTTGGTTAGTAGTTAAAATTATTAAATTATTATTCGCTCGCTTCAAATACAGTGTCTAAGGGATCGCCATAGTTATCTTAATTTTTAAAAATAAAGTCCACTACTGGATCGCACAAACTTGCTCGAATAAGACATTGGTCGTGGCTTATTGGTTATTTTTCGAAACTCTTATTCTTTGGATGAATTTTAATGTATGGTAGTAAAATTATCAAAATCTGTGGATTGGTTTTTTAGAAATAAAAATATTTTTTGGAGAACATTTTTCAAAAAAAAATTAAATTCCCCCAATACATAGGTATTCTGCATTTATCATATAACTACTTATCATTTTTGAAAAAAGTTAATGAGGTGTTTTCAAAATATTAAAAGAAATGTTTTTGAAAAAACAACAAAATATTTATTAAAAATATAGGAATGCAGCAGGTATTAATTGAACTACTTATTGAATATTTATTTATTAATATAATTTTTTCTCCGACGAATGCATAACTTGCAGTATATGTATCTATGTATATTCGCATGTAATGAATAGTTTTTTATTAGTGAAAGAATTTTAAAAACGGTTAAGTGGCTTTATGAGAACAAACACACTTACTTTTCACATTTTTAATATTAGTATGATATGATATGATATGATATGATGATTGAAATTTTTAAACTGTAAAACATCACATTTTAAAAATAATTATTGAAATACAAAATTTTACACAATCGGATAGGCAAATAGAAAAAAAAAATTCAGATATATTTTCAACCAAATGTTAGCAAAGATTCGATTTTAAATATTTCCTATGACTCGTTTAATAAATAGGAACACAAACTTCTTTATTCAGGGCTGGGTTATACTACTCATTTATAACTACCATATTCTTTTGCAAGTTACAAGATTTGTATGTTCTATTTGGTCTTCGTCTCTTTCATTTTGTAGAAAGTTCCAACAAAAAGATCAATTGATTCACACGCAAACAAAATGGATGTTAAGCTATTTTACTGCATCTTACAAGGTCAGTGCCATAAAAAGTGAATGCATAATTTTGAGTTCCTCGATTGATTTTTTACTAACATTCCTCTGAACAGAAATTTGTTTTCATATCTGCATTCATATCATCTGAATCTACTTCTGGTCTATAAGTAGGCAATAAAATTTAAGAATGATCTTATTGTAAACGTCGATACGAAATCATCCTTTTATCCTCTTATCAGATATAACTTGATTGAATATTGTCGATATAACAAATTCAGTTCTTTGAATTGATTTTAATTTTTAGTTTCCATGTATTTTTTCATCAGCTCTTAATTTTTGCAAGACCATTGAAATTTTATTCAAATAGTTAAAATAGAACCTTTCTTATTTCGAGTTTCTCGCCATGGACTTAATGGATTTTAATCAAAATCAATTACAATAGAATCGATGGTCCCACCGAAATATTTTATTCAATCTTTCTCCTAAGCCAGTTTCCTGAGAACCAAAGACAACCATTTTTCTATACATCCATAGTTTGTACTTGCGAATCAATAAATAATTCTATAAAATAAACAATATCTCATTGTTTGCATTCGAATTAATCAAATAGATCCAATTAATGAATCATTAAAAATATTTCATAAATATTCATCCTCAACCATTTTTATTGCGCGCATTAATTTTTCCATTCTTGAATTTCAATTTGAATTTTAATGGTCTTCGATAATAATAATTGAATTATGTTATCGAAGATACAACAAGAAGTTATATAAAAAATCTTGTACATGTATACTACAACACATATCCTTATGGCCAACTAAAAAAAAACTTAATTTTAAACTAAACGCAAATTTTATTATTATTATTATTTATTTTCGCGCAATAAAAACTCGTTATAAAGCTATCATATATTGTGTAAATGGAAATGGTTAAGTATCAATTTGCAAAGAAAAACCAATCAATTTTGCTAAAATATAATTTATTTTATTTCCTCTATCATCCATGGATAAAATATTAATGCTAAATTAAAAAGTATCTTTCTCGAAAAGGTGCACAACTCAAGGCTTCAAATGATTCTAAGATATATCTACTTAAAGAACTTTGCACACGGTTAACCTCAATTATAAGCTTAAATCTTGCAACCACCTATTAGTTTCGCATGGATGCATTAAACTATCTATAAACATGATGTATAGAAACTGGTTTTATTTTGTAGTATCTGATAGTCACCAATAGATAGATAGATACATATGGCAGATATGTAACGCCACTAGATAGATAAAGGACCTTTGATCTCAACAGTTGTTGTTGATTGGTGTCTAGAGGTTGTTGTAATTGCAAAAAGGTTCTTGAAAATTGCAATGCAATTTGTGTTCATTTGAAGTTTGTTCGTTATTGAAGAACAACAACAAAAACAATTTATTTATGGATGGAAATTTCCTTTAATGAGATTAATTTAAAATCTTTTTCCTGATCATGTTGTTTGCGTCTGGCTTAGGTATTTGGGGGATGTTAATCTACCCTTTAATGACATTTAAGTACAGGGGCTTCGTGTCATGCGTCATTAAACATTTTTAAATAAGTGAGGCTCATTGAAACAATCGCAGTGTAAGGTTATCGTGTTATGTGATTGAAAAATAAAAGCATTTCTAGTGTTTTTGATTTCTTATCACAGATAAACGTGTATCTTTCAGTGAACATTGGAAACAGTTTTTTGAGACCTTTGACAACAATAAATGTAGTCCTAGGTAGTAACAGTACAGTGGCATATAAAAACACTCAAGGATGTCAAGTTTGGTGATTAACCTAGAATGAGGATGCAGTTTCTCTTTTTTTTTTTTTTTTTTTTTTGAATTAAGTAATTCAATTTGACTTCATTCTGAGAATTTGTTGACTTTTGTATGTTAAGTCCATTTTCTATATAATTATTGTTGCACACGTGCGATCGCTTAAGATAAATGTTCGATGTTCGTATGTTATTAAATGAATGATAAATTTGAAAAATACCTTTCATCTTGTAAATATTTTTCAATTGATTATAGAAAGGAATTTAAAAAAAAAAACTTTGGGGTTAAGATATTACTACTTGGTCTGAATAGTGAAAAAATAAACATAATTGTAGTTTTAATTTTTGTTAGCTTTTATAAGACTTGACGATGTATAAACGAAATATTTCAGAATTGATAAATTTGAGCTTTCTACGAATCTGGATTAACCAATTTTGTGAGATCTTCATTGTGATCATATGTCTATTCATTTGGAGTCACTAAAACATAATTTTGAACCGTTTTTTGTTGTATAAATCTGTTGCAAATCTTTTCCGGGATTTTGTGATAACCAAAATCATAAGAATATTAAATTTAATTTGAATTCCAGTGCTATTTTTTTTTTTATAAAAATTGATTCATTTTGTCGACAAGGATGTTGAAAATAGATTATGAAGAAAAGTGACAAAAAATCACAACATTGTCTTACAGTAAGAAAAGCAGTGCTTTTAGATGCTTTGGAGCATAGGGTACCAACAAGATCCTTCTACCTGGCCCGAAATTCCACAACTAGCCTCAGTTGTGGCAACCATTCAATATCCTAAGACCGGTCTTTTTTTAAGGTTTGTCTTGGTTTTCCTTAGCGTCTTTTACCCTGAGACTTTTGAAGGTGTTATTCATTAAGTTTTTGTCTGATTTTTTTAGTGTTTGGCCTATCAATGGTCACCACCGGCAGTAATCACATTGTTTATTGCCAGCAAAAACTAAATTACTGACAAAGGTTGGTAAAAATGAAACCGCAATTTTAGACAGTGACTGGAGAATTTTATTTTTGCAACAATATCATTGTAGTGCTGTGCCGTTCATTATGTCAAAAATATATAACACTTTGAATTGACAACTATACTCATTAAAATTTACATGAATGTTAAATTTGGGTTTTTTTAGGATTGGCTCTAAAATCAGACTTTTTTCAAATTCCACCTGAAAAAATTGTTTCATGTCACAAATTTGGTATTCATACAAAAACAAAATGTAGAATGAAATTCTTTCTGACTCTTTTTCTGAAATGTAGTATAAACATTTTAGAACAGTTGGGAAATACCTTATGACTTTTGTGTACAACCTACGGCGCAGCTGATGTTGTGCTCTATAATAAGTTGTGCTCTCACATGCGAAATTCTGGGTAGGAAATCTGCATAGGTATACATATTTAAATACATAAATGACTTTCGCGTAAGGAAGTAAAATGTACGACTGGTCAGACGAAATTGCTTTAATCTGTGACATTGGTATTGGCTTTTGGGGTTTAAGATTTTGGAATAAAAAAATCAGTGAAAAAATCATATGAAATTTTATTTATCACTTAAAAATCACTAGTTAAATCGTTTTTTTTTTTTAAATAATGAAGTAAGCCATCTGATTTAATTTACTGTTTTGAATTTTAAGATATTTTTTTTTTTTAAATTTTTTGAAAAACTTTTGAGTTGCCAAATTCTAGCACTTTGTAGTTTTATTAAAAAAGAAAATAAAAAAAAATTATCAAACTGTTTTTGAAAAAAAAAAAAAAAAAAAAAAACAATTTATATGTATTTAAAAAAAATTATTAATTTCTTTTAAACTCAAAAATTTGTTTTTGAAAAATTTAAGAATTAAGACTATTTTCGTCTATAAAAGTGCTTCTACGTTAAAAATTGTATGGAAATCCATGTGGTTTACGAGATTGATTTTTAAAAAACCGGTCCTATGGGACATACAATTCATACAAAAAACACCATGATGAAAGTTTTATCGAAACTGTAGGAGCCGTTTTTGAAAAAAAATATTTGTTTCATTAAAAATCGTATGGCAGGTACCGTTAGAGCTAGAATTTTATTTCTAAAAAATCCTTTGTAGGACGCCATATTATTTCTGTGTACCGCAGGTTTGAAGCAAATCGGTACAGCCGTTTATGCTGTGGGTGCCGGTACATGGGCGCTTATTTTTTGTTGAAACTGATTTCGTTCATGAAAATGTTGCTTTAAAAATTCAAAATGGTCTAATATTTGCAATTTTTTGAATTCCCTATAAAAAGCTTTCTTCATTTCTAATACCATTTAAAGTAATAATTTAGATTCTCATAAAAATACAAGTTCCTTATAAATTTGGAAAGAGCTTCCAGGCTTTAACGTGCATATTTTAGTAGAACCTTTTAATAAAATTTCAACAAATTTGCTGCTAAATAGTTTTATTTAATGTTTGCTCTCTGGCATAAGACTGATGCTTGCTAATAAAGTAAAAAGGCACATAAGCTTCTGACCGTTTTAGATATCGATTGACATACATTCTCAAATCTCCAATTTTTCAACCATTATTAAAATGTCTACTAGTTTTTACTTTCAAATAATATGCACATACATTTTTATAGACGTTCACGCAGATAATTGCACTTCTTCTTCATTAACTAATCACCATTGAAGTATCTTGTAGTCCCTTTTCCGGAAATATAATTACCTCGTTTTTGACAACGGAAAACGGACTCTCTTGAATTGCTGGTGCTTTATGATTAATTTTCATTT
This sequence comes from Platycheirus albimanus, assembly GCA_916050605.2. Lineage (NCBI taxonomy): Eukaryota > Metazoa > Arthropoda > Insecta > Diptera > Syrphidae > Platycheirus > Platycheirus albimanus. The sequence continues at coordinate 12,482,096 of OU696696.1, read as the reverse complement.
TAATATGAGAAAGCAGTATTTTTACTTAATCAAATGCTTTTATAATTGTGGTCAAAGGTGATTCAAGGCTAAAAATGTCAAAACTTCCATAAGGCTTATATAAAATGTCTTTTACAAACGAAATGAACCCTAACGTTTCGCTAATTTGTTGTTTTGTTAAAAAAAAAAAAATTTTTGTGGACGATGGTGTGTCTATTTGCTAATTATGTATCTTAATAAGTATTTGACTTCAACTACTAACATTGGGACACATAAAAACGAGCTACACTTCAACCCATTACATAGCCAACAGGAACAAAAATACCCAAGAGACAGGTAGCTGGTAGGTTCAGCTACCTGTCTCTTGGGTATTTTTGCGCGTTTCACCTCGCAAAATCCTCACACGCTCGCATGGCTAAAAAGTTTGGGAAATACATTTGCTTTTGATTGATTTTATTATTTTTCCACTTTTCGCGGATAAATTATCTAACACCATCGAGATCGACGTGGTGCATGCCGTTGTCGTATAGTCACAGCAATTGTCGGTCGGCTGTTGCGAAAATCCAATTGAACCGAAAGGGGAAACGTGTTTCACCTCAGCCATCCAGCCAACATCCTCCCTGGCCTAGCCAGGCCTATTGAAGTATCCATGTGGTCTTATTATGTACTTACGAGTATCTATGAATGTGGTGTGTGCGAAAAGAAAAATTATGTCATCATTAATGCGAGATGAAAAAATTTGCAGAAAATGTTTGAAAATCGAAAAGCCGGCGAGCTGTTGTACCTCGTTCGTACCACAGACACGCAGTGGCGAAAGTTGTAAGACACTAGCTATACCCATGAATCAGGGAACTACTCGACTCGTATAGTGGCGCTATGCTTATGCTGTGTGGAGAAAATTACAATTTTCACACCGAGAACTTTTACTTTTCTGTATGATATCGCTATGCCACCGGCGGAGTTTAGATATAGAAATGCCATTGTGCGGCTTCAAAAACCCCACCGTTAAGCTATACCAAACGTTGTGGCGCAGTTGTATCTTTTTGTGTAGTTAAATTCAGCTTTCCTCAAAAGCAAATACCAACAAAAAATAAAAACAAAAAACCATTCTGCGACAATAAATCGCTGTCGTGTGCAGATGATTTTCGTGAATAGAATTCTTTAGAGCCTCCCAAAACAAAGTCCTACATTCGGCCATTTAATATGCAAAGTCTCACCCATACTCGTTTGCCATTGTTCATAAAAATTTTAACATAAAATTAAGCTTATTTGATATGTTTGCCATTATACCGGTTAGAGAATTGAATTAATTGTTTTGGTGTCTTATTTTACAGTGAGTTACAAAATATTCGTACAAACATAGATGGCATTATTTAAGTTTAAATTTTTACTCTAACAACTGGTTAGACTTGAAACTTATGTTTTTAATTGGTTTATTTTTTAAATTACGTAATTTGAAGAAAAAAATTCTTTTTAAAGTTGCAAAAGTGAATACCTACATTTTAAAATAAGTGTGCAATATTGAGACTTATTTGAAAATGTTTTTGTTCTTCAATTTTCAAAACTTACTTTTTAGTATTACTATGAAGATACATATTTTGAAATGAAGGAATTTTTAGACAAAGTGAAAAGATCCACATATTCGATCAAAGCGCTCTTAATGGACAAAATATGAAAACCCCAACTAAAAAAAAAGTTGGCCGTCACGGAAGATGTGAAACTTATTCTTTTTTTTTTGAAAATAAAATTACAATTACGATTTTTAATAGAGACTGTTTTTAAAGAATGTTTTTTTTTTAACGCGTTTATTATAAAGATAAGGGTTTGCCATTATGTTTTAAAATGATTTCGTGCGAGTGGCTGCAGCAGCTGGATCGAACTAATTCCTGGGCGATTATGTCGACGGAATATTTGACTCAGCGCATCCCTCGCGCAAACCGAACCAATATTTTGGTAATAAATTTGCACGATTCGCAAACGTTGTTCAGGAGTTAGTCTATTCATTGTGAAATGGCAAACCAACTGAGCATAAATCAAGTGACAGCTGTCAAAAAGACCAACTCTGAAATAAGTATTGCCAGATTGAAAACCACACGTCAAAAAACACCCTTCAAAACACCGCTACGCAATATTATTTGACGTATTGTGGGTAATTTCTATAACAATAGTTTTGAAGGTATTTACACGGTATTCAAGAAATGATTGACCGGATGGCATCAGAGCATTGAACATTGAAGTGTTGATGATGTAGATATTAGTTGTGAGCTCCACTTTCTTGGATTAGGTACGCTCCAATCAATTCTTAGGCACTAAGAGTTGCTGACTTATGTAGAGTGCTATTATTCTCTTTTTCTTAAATCATAAGGATGAGGAAGGTATCACGTAGTAAGGTGTCTACAAATGAATTGTTTTGCCACTGAACTGTTGAACTGTTGTGTTTCTGTTAAAAAATTATTTATGCAAAACTAAGTCAACAGCAGCACCAATATCGACGACCCCCCCCCCCCACAAATATACTCCACAATTTTTAAAAACTTCATACCCACATCACCCCACACCCACCTACAAGCAGCAACACCCTCCCCTCACACTTTGACAAGTCTTATCAACTTTGTTTTTTTTTCTATGTTATATTAAAGATTTGATTGGCCGGATGGTGTCGATCGTCACGCCATTTTTCGTCTCGAAATACGATCGATTTTACTGCCTTGTTGCGCCAATAGATGTTTCACATCAAAAATAGATAATTTTTTTCAAGCACAGACAGCTGAAGCAATAGGCTCAATCAACACATGACAGGTAAAACTGGAAACAGTAGAACTAGAACAGACAGCACATGTCAACTGCATGCTGTTATTGTCGTATGGTCGTCCTACACCTACATCCGACTACTATCCATTACGCTGATCTGTAAGGAAGATTTTCAGAAATCTTCTAAATATTAAATATAAAATAAAATATTGCTTTTTTTTTTATTTGAATTTCCTTACACGGTCAATATTAAGATTCAGTATTGAGTATTTTGCTATAGTATTGCGTGGTGTAAGGGCAGCAACGTTAACCCTTTTTTAAATTATGCTTCTCTATGTTGTTTGGGTAAAGTTTTCACATGATTCATTTAAATGAGACTCAAACATGGCATTGTAACGAAGCTAAAGAAATCTTGTAACGCCGTCTCATCAATGTCTTCAGGATTAAATTTAACCCAAATGCGGCAGTTTTGATTATTAACGTAGGCATTCAACCAAAAATGAGCTTCATCGCTAAAGAAAATGTTCTTGTGAAAATCTGAATTAGCAGCAATCTCGTTTCGAGCCAATTCACCATTAATATGCACGATTTGCTTGCGTTGTTCAGGCGTCAGTCGATTCATAATGAAATGGCGAACCAAACGTAGGACAAATGACATACGAGTATCATATGACAAAATGGATGTCAATGGAAACAGTTCTGCCAATTAAAGTTCTATACTCCTTAAAAACACCCTTTATTTTCTACTAAAAAATAGCTACATTCATAGAATTTGACTAAATTGAGTTTCAAATTCATAGGAATTCCCAGAATCTGACATTCGTAATAACAAAATGGTGAATTTGAAATAAAAACTACTAAAACCATAGGAAAATAAAGTATTAAAAAAAAGAAGTTTTCAAAAACATATGGAAAATGTTGTTTTGTAAAATACTTTCTAAAGTCTTAATCAGCCTAAATAGCCCAATTATTATTGTTTTTCTGCTTTTTTAACTCAACTCTCTGTTATTTTCTGTTTAAAAGTTTTTATTATTCTAAGTTACATAATTTCGGCAACCATATTTATGTAGATTATGAGTCATTCTTATTTTCCACACCAATTACCATATAACCCAACACCAAAGCACAGAGACAGACAGTATATAATAATAGTCCGCACTGAAGCCTTACATGTATATAGTCATAACCAACTGACGCAAAATATATTATTGGTTTTTCAAACCCAGCTTTTTGAATCAATACTTCAACCATCCACCATTTCAATCACCGACACTATATATTATAAGCTTTTACAAACCGTATACTGTTATTATGTCAAAATTCAACTTAATTTGTTTACATCCAACTGACCTAATTTTCACATACGGATGTGACATTTTTCTGCTGGATCGCTGCAAAATTGCTCAAGACACCTAAGCACACATCATATAGATACAATACAAAAAACCCCAAGTCATTCTTCCAAGAAAACCCAACTACTTAAGCTGAGTTTTCATTTCTGTCCTCACTCTTTATCAGCAAACTAGCAATCATTCATGAAGAAATACAAAAATTACAAGATTCAGCCTCGCTAAGTTGTCATTCGAAAAAGTTTCCACATACAAACTGCATCTCTTAGCAGCTTGGTTTTATTAGTGGAAATATTTCGCTGCAATTTTCCTCTGCCTCTTCACTTTTATGATGTCAAAGAAGGTTGGAAAATAGAAAAAAAATGAAAACCTCAAGACTCAGCATCATCGGTTTGCTTTGAAGCTTGAAATTCTGTATTCAGCAGCCGTTGGTTGGTTGGGGGAAAAAAACCAAAACACAACCATTATTTTTCGCTTCCCGAAACGTCAACAAACTACGACGACCTTGTGTGCTGCCTTACCCCACTGTAAATTGACGTCCGTCGCGTCGCAATCAACCGCGGCAACATGTTGCCAGCAGCTATAATCCGATACCACCACCTGGCTGCGTTGTAAAATGTATTTTGTTATTCAATCTTTTTTCTTTTAATTTCAATCCGATGGATTTTTTTTTTTCATGATGTTCGTTTTGTTCACAGTTTCAGATTTTCTGGGCAAAAAAAAAATTGCAACAACACTGTTTAGGTGCGGATTTTTAACGCACTTTTGCGCATTCAGTCAAGCTTGTGTCTTGCATGTTATATCTGCATCTTAGGCTTGTATAATATGGTTGTATCTAGATGGTTTATCCAGCCAATAAACAACACCATCATCCACTACACGGCCTCTATTGAAAATGAAAGTTGTTCAACTGGACTTTGGTATGGTTTACTTAAGTTTGGCTTCCAAAGTTGCGCTTACAACTCACAAGTTGATGATGAGAAACGGAAAAGCCATGTGTTGTTACCCAATACCTTCATCATGCTCATGCTCAGCTCATGCAGTAGAAGTTTCCAGTAAAACTCATTCTTTACTCCGTTTTCCTTTCTCCGAGACTTCTTTCTCTATTGCAGAAGTCGTTGGTGTAGCCAGATTCAGATTTATGACATACTATAAGATATTTACAATGATTTATTTTGCAGATACATTTTCAAGTTATGAGTGAATTTAATTTTTCGATTTGTAATTTTTCATGTATGATGAAATTTTGTTTACTTCGAAACTTGGTGAATGGATAGTCGAAGAAGACGAAAACGAAAATATTTGTGTGGACAAAAGAAAACCTTGATGATTGTTGGGCAATAATCTGAGACTTAACCAACTATTAAATGCTTCAATGAATGTAAAATGAGTTTGTGTCAGAGCTGAGCTTTTATTTTTTTATTTCTTGTCTTGTCCACAGACTTGAAGTCCTCCAATGGAATGTGGGATTTTTAAACTGACTCACGCGATACTTAAATTTGCATATATTTCGGTAAATGCCATTTCAAGTGAATTACAAAATTTTTCAGGATTCTGGCAAGGTTTCAAGAGTTTGGGATTGCACTTAGTCGGTCAGTAACGTGACTTGAATGGAAATTAAACTGATGGTTCTGTTCTTGTGAAATATCAAAAAAAAAAAGCTTGGAGTCAACTTAAATGGCAATGGATTTAATATTTGTGATATTTTTTTTCGGAAACCTGCGAGGTGTGAAGAATTGGACTACGAAAATTAAGGCGGGTATTTATTTATGTGACAAAAAAGAAATATAGATTATTCATTTTGATTTGTATGATAAACACTGTTTGGCTGTGAATTCGATGCTCTATGAATTAACATTGATATGGGCGTCTTTTGTGGTTCTAGAATTTCTTTTCGGACCTCATTTCTGAGTTTCATAGCCAGCAAACAGCGCGGTCTTCACTCTGAGCATTTTGCTACCAAAGTATATTTTAAAATTAATCAGTTTCTCACTTCTGACCCTGCTCTGGCAAGTTTTTAGATTTGATCAAATACTCCTACATCAGCATCACCTTCACCAGGGTAGCAACAAGTTCCCTCCATGTATCACCACAAGCTGTTCAAGCAATTTACAAGCTATGTACTAGAACATACATGTTACATTCTCAGATCAACTTTCCTTTTATGCAGACATTGGGATCAATTACGGTGTTAAGTTTTCCAATTCATTTTCACGACTCTAAAACGAGTAAAAGCACAGCTCTTACGTTGTATTTGAAGAGCCACAAAGTGGTTTTAGTTGAGTTTCTCAGAAGATAAAGGATTTCAAAGGCTTAAGCCTTTCTGTTTGGGTTGAAGGTTGAATTGAGCTTGAAGTACCATTTAACAGGTATATAAATGTGTTGAGTTGAAAAGGAGTTAACTTAGGCGTTTATTTTGACATAAACGTCGCGTCGTCGGTGTATGGTCTGATATATAAATTAGTTGTTGGATTAGAATATATATGTAACTATTATAAGTATGTCAACTACAGAGAAAAACTCATTTTGTACGGAATCTGTTTTTAATTTGTCATTTCAAATCAATTTAAGGGACTTAAGGTCTACAAGGAATATAAAGATAGATTTTGTCATCTTGATGCGGCCATAACATTTTGGTGACATCACATCTGTCAAATCTATTGGAAAATTGTATTGGTAAATCAATATTGCTATCGAGTAACACAATGTAGACCACGTCGAAAAGATATAAGTTATTTTTGGAAAAGGACTCCAAATGTTGGCCGAGAAATTGCTGGCTTTGGATAAATAGCTATGTTAACTAGCAACTTATGTGGGACGACACCAACGCCCACAAAGTTTACCAGGAGGAGATACATCCCCTAAAAGTTCCCGTCAGCTGGTCTGCGCTATGCCCTAAACAGTGGACTCTATGATTGAAATTCTGATAAAGTATTTATTGTTATGGTAATCTCTCGCTGAAATGACTTGAACTGGCTACCAAGGTCATGCAATTTTGCCCTTAAGAAAATAACATAGGCCATTGCTAAAATTCAGCTGAATTTATTTGGAAAAGTCATTGAAAACTGAACCTCTTGGAGTTGTAACACCGTTAGAAGCCGACACAGGCATTCGAACGATGTTTATAGATAATGACATGCGTGGGCCCTTCCAATAAAAAAAAAGAATTCTTTTAATACCTCATACACAGCATTTTTTACTCCATTTCAACATCTACCCGCCCTTATTGAAAAAAAAAATTTCCAAAAATCATTAATTCGTCCTTGGCTAACTCGTTTTTATTCAAAAATATTTTTGGAGAACAAGAATGCTTGCATTCAATACATCAAGCACACTTTCAAAACATACATGAAGAACTCTTCACAAAAATGCACATTTCATGCCACTAAATACTCATACACTTTCTGCAATTCTGTCTCTTTGGAGTGCTTTTTCTATACATATATATAATTAACATAAAGTGTACTCAAAGTACATTGTAGTTCTCAGTCTCCACCAACATGACCATAGGCCCGCCGCCGGGTCTCTATTCAGTCACTTTCGATTCGATTGGTTGTTTAGGGTTAACATATTTATAGAAGTAAAAGAACGAAAAGCATGGTGGCGGAGTTGGTAAGCTTGATTCATTGGTTGGCACTAAAATAATTTTGCGAGGTTATGCCAGGTCATAACCCTAAATCAAAGTTTTATTCCCCTTGTGTGAGGGGGTTGAACTATACCCTCTTAAGTGTTTTGAACGCTTAACCGAGGCTGCAAATAGAAATCGCGATACTCCTTCTGTTCCGGCAGATCCGTGGAGCGTAGAGGTTGCGGCGCCTCTTCGTCTTTAGGTTCCCCTGCCGGGCTTTGCATTGTCGATATTTTGTAAGCTGGCTTCAATCCAATCATGTATGTGGTTGAGATTGAAGTTGGAACCTGAGAGGGATAGATGTGCCTATTATCAGCCTCCGCGTGGCAACCCGGGAACAATATGAATGGCAGGGAAATTGTTGTAAATGAAATAGGAGTGAGTATCTGCAGCTATATTTCCTTTCCTTGAAGTATTGATTCCTTACTGGAAACGTATGCAAAGTAAAACTTGTATGCGGCAAAGAGAAGAAGGCTGGGTATGCGTATTTGGCTTTTTGCTTCTACCTTGGCAAATGGTTGAGTGCGCATATCTAAGGCTGGCAGGCCTTGAGTATTGGTGGTGCTCACCTGGAAGTGACCTCACGATTGCGAGGCTCCACCGGAAACTTTATTCTGGTACCACGGGAGATAATGCCCACCCAGGTGGCCGAGTCACCTGGGAGACTATCTATGAGGTAGGCCCCCTTGTGGGAGTATCGTGGTGGTTGTGGTTTACTCAATAGCGGAAACATATGGCATTGGGTAATATTATCTACGTATTTTATTATTGGATACAAGAGGTGTTAGATAGACCTCGCCCCTCACCAAGGAGTGTGGACTGCCTCAACATGTTCCATAAAATTGGTACTATGATTCTATCGAGGGGTAGATCTTAGGGCTCTGGTGTAAGCCCAATTTGACTCTGCATGTTAAGACTTAATTAAGCTTATTCTCATCCTGCCCTTGTGTGATATTCTGTTCAAGACATTTTGCTGATATTCCTGCTCTGATTAATCTCAAGCTTGGCCTCAAGATATCATCAGAACATTTAGATATTTATAATTTTTCCAAAGTCTACTAAGAGAATGTCTTAGTGTGACATCAGCACTATAACATATTTATAGGGTCCGTCAAATGAAGTGTTACCAACTCAAAATTGAATAAATCTTTCATTTTTAGAGTATTTCATTCCAAATTTGATGAGCACACTATAAATACATTTATTTTTTTTTAAATCATATGACTGCTCAAAACAGCATCAATACTTTTGATGAAGTAATTGCACGCTGCAGAAAGGTGGTCCTGTGGGATCCGTGCCCATTCCCGAAGAAGCGCTAAGTTCAATGTTGCAACACTCTCATATTTTTTTGTTGACACCATAGCCTCCAAAATGGACTATGCAGAGAAGTCCATTGCATTCAAATCTGGTGAGTACGTAGGCCACTGTTGAAAAGAAATGAACTGGGGAACGTGACCTGCAAATTGTTGCGTTAAAAAAAAAATATTCCCGCGTCGCCAGTGATGCCAACATAAAACCAGTAACACTTTATTTGACGGACCCTGTATTATCGCAGCTTAATGTGTACATATAATGTAAAAATAACATTTTCCCTTATCCATATAAGGAAATCGAAGTAGGAAACGTGAAATAACTTTTCACTGACTAGACATTCTATTGACTTACATTAAACTTTCCTCTTCGATAAAAATAGTTTTGATATTCCCTCACTAAGTATAATTTTCTAAAGTGACCCTTATCATTTAATAATGATCCTAAGATCATAAATCAAATGAGAAGAAATAAAAATTTCTGGATTCTTAATAAATTCAAACATGTTTTTAACCTTTAAAATTAATTATGTACCTATATACTCTGAGCTAATATAAGTTAAAAACTCTGATGACTGCACTTTTCATTATAATAATTAATATTTATTGGATTTTTAAGCTTGTTTCCTTATTCAATTGTATGAACTACTACAAAACTTGACTGCGTTAAGTATCTTTTTCTCACACCACAGCTCAAGCCTTAATATTTTATTCTCACACATGAGTCAAAAGTATCTACAACTTCCCTTGTTAATAGTAGTTTAAACCATAGAATTGAGTTACAGCCCAATAAAGATGTCTTAAATCAAACAATTCTTATAGAAATAATATCCGACGTTTAGAATTTTATCTTCAAAACAAAAATATAGACACATAAAACTCGGGGAATTTACTTTAACAATCACTTCAACACTAAAGTCTACTTAAATAAATATTTTAACAGACAATGGCACCTGTCATGTTGTAACATTAAACGAATGACTTGAACTTTTTTTTTCGTATAATTGCAAAAAAAAATACAAAAAACCAAAACAAAATAGTAATGTTAACACCTGTTTGCGAATAAAGTGCAACAACCAACAATGACAGTGATTGACCATAAATCAAATTAAAGACGCCTTCGTATTTTGTTTTGTGCAATATTTTCGTACCTGACTGTGACATCTATTTTTAGCTGCATTGCACTTTTTAAAGGTTGATTCTGAATGAAAAGGTATTTTTCAATGCCAGATGACCCGAAGACAGTTTTTTTTTAACATTTTAAATAAACTGCGTATCGGTTACAATGAGTTGTAGTGTAATACTCGAATAAAGATAGTCGTTTTTATTTCGCAAGTAATGAACGTGAACTACAAGAATATTTATTGGCCCTAACCTTTCTTAATAAACTTATTCTTGAGGTAGGATTTTATTACAGTGTTTTCTTTTTTTTTTTCATTAAAATAAAAAAAAAACGTGAATTGGGGTTACCAAACCGGATTTTTTTTGCATTGGTCTGAGTTACCACAGTACATAACTTTACTCGAAGGAAACGAAACGTGAAATACTGAGTGATTTATTCGTTTATTTTTTTGTCTGTACGTAACTGTATCTATGCAATACTTTACCAACTGTGTGCACAATTTATTTGGAGATTGTTGTGAATTTAATTTACAAACTTTTGTCCTTATGCAATTTTTTTTTTTGTTTTACTTTTATATCCTCAGTGCTGACATTTTTCTGGAAAAGAAAAACCAAAAAACAGGATAACCTGAGCAAAATCAACTTTAGAAAGTTTCAATCGCAGTTTTTATAACTTGCGAAAGAAACTTTTGGCTTTTTTTCCAAAAATTTCTAAGATTTTTATTTTGCCCCACCGACACATTAATCACAAATGTTGATAACGTAAGTACTATTTAAATTATTCTTTTTTATTTGTGATGGTCATAAAAGGGTTTTAATGTTCGTGTCAGTATGTTTTATGTGCAACTCTTTACAAAACCAATTCATAAGTAGTGTGAATCATCTTGAATTTCCCAAGAATTTTCATTGACAGTTAAACAAGAAGCCACATCCGTGGAATAATTTGTGATGACAGTTTCAGTATCAATGTCGGGATAGAAAAAGAATGGAAAATTTTAAGTGATTAATGTGTGTTGAACAATTCAACAGAGTGCATTCATAAGATACAAATAGTAATTAATTATGGTTTTTAATTGTATTAAGAAATTTTCATTGATTTGACTTTTAATCTTGGTCCGAAGGCGATCGATTTTAATAGTTAAGATTACATGGTCTGATTCCTGATTGTAATGATTATAATCAATATACATTAGCTGTGCCGTGGAAAGCCTATGACTTTTCCAACGAGTCTTATACAATTCTCGTGAATGCATCAAGTATTGATTCAACCTTACAAAATATTCCATCATGAAAATTAAAAATTATTCAATTAAAGTAAAAAATAATAAATGTTTATAAAATATGATCATTTTGTTTGACATAAACTTCAATACTGGTCAGTTGCTTTTCTGCTAGGTGTATTCAACACTTCAAGACGAAATGTATTTCATCGAATTGGAAATATATATTTGAAAAGTTTATTTTTATATTTAAAAAAAAAATTATAATTTTTGACACAAAATATTTTGCTAAAGTCTTGTAAGTCTTAATAACTAAACAGTTTTCCTTAAAAGAAGTTTTTGAAAAATTGCAACTCAAGTTAAAAACTTGTATTAATTGGGTCTTTTTAAACTTTTTAAGCAATAAATTATAAGGTTAGCCAATTTGTAGACCAAAATTGGATGTTTATAGTGTATTTATTTTGAGAAATAATGGAAATCGCATTCCTAGGCCTGAAATTTCCAAAAAATATCAAACAAATATTATCGTCATTTTTATTTTATAATATAGATAGAAATATTTGATAGGTACAACTTACCAACTTTTGGTACAAAACGATCAAGTAAACCACACTGTTTCTATTCTAAACTAAAGTATTTGTAGTTGCTCCGTAGGAAAAGTTTCGTGAGTGGTTTCAGGTAGCTGCTTCTTCGTTTTGAATTTTTCCGAAAATGGCTCTTTTAATAAAACTCATAGTTTAAAAACCTTAAAATAGTTTTGACAAAACTACGATTCTGCATTGCTCTAAGATGGCGTTCCACTTTTCAGTAACACCTTTTTTAATGGTAGTTCCCATACAACGAGACTCTCAGTTTTAGTCAGCATTTTTTTTGGTTTTGGTTCCAAAACGGCTCTGGTTTAACGGTTTTTGAAGTGAAATTTCTTTAGTATCGGTGTGATTTGAAACTCGCCATGACACTTTTAAGCCAATTAATCAAACAATTATTTATCTCAAAAAGCCTGAGAGAGAATGAATGAAAAAAAAGAATTCATGTCACCGTAATTTATATTCTTGCTCTCATTTGTCTCCCATGCTACGTAGCCTCCCAGTCTACTAAGCATCATTAAATTATCAAAATTTTGGAAAGGTTTTTCTTAAGTCTCTATCTAACAGGAGAAGATTTAAAAAAAAAGATTTGAATGAGCTTAGTTCAAGAAGAATGCAAAATGCACTTAAATGCACAAGAAAATTATTTAACGGAAATTGGCATTAAGAAAATTATTAAAATTCTCAAAAAGAGTCCTGAATTTTTAAAAGAAGACTGTATTCGATGGTTTTTCGTCTCACCTTCTTCTAGGTTACTTCTCTGAAGTTTCACTTCGACCGAGTGTGAATTACACAAACACAATTTCTTAAGCTTGGCTTTAGTTGACAACGACATTAACTTTATGTTTCAAACTTTTAGCAAGGTATATATCTTAAAAAACACATCAAGATAGTATTGAATTTTCAAAGATAAAAATTTCTTAACGGTAGCTGTGCTACCATATATCGAGCAGTTCTATTTCAGCCATTTTATTTTACATTTTGCCGATTATGTAATGAATTCATGAAACAATTATACTAGTTTTAATGTGTTCGTATTATATTTGGAGTATATTTTTGTCTGCTAGAACTCTTTGCCTTCTATGTACAGCTTGAAATTATAAAACTATACATGAGATGTTGTGTCTATATTTAATACAGATATTAAGTCAATTTTGCACTAAATAATAATACAAATAATTGTCCTTAAAAAGTGCCTCTGCAGCCTAAACTAAATTTAAATATATTTGTTTTAAAAAAAGTTTAATTTTGTACCACTGTGTCTAAGTGAGTTGTAACAAATTTAAAAAAAAAGATATAAAATGAAATGTAAGTTACGCAATTAATTATATTTTTTTTTTTTTGCCTAAACAGTATTATTAAGATGATATCGATGGAGGTTGGCAACGCTGTGCAAGTGAACGGTTGTAATTATTTTTGCTCTATTTAAAATCAAATATAAATCCATCCTTTTTTGCGAAAAATACAAACAAAATTACTTTTCAATCAGTTTTTATTGATAATAATCCTGAAACCAGGTAAACCCTATTATTTAAGACAAAATCACGCTTATTTAAGGACTGCGAACTATTATAAGTCTCATGAGCGATAATAAAAGAAAGAACTGTCTAACACCACCCAAAGACTGCAATTTATCTAACGCAGAAGAAAATTCCAATCAAGCCGCAAAAATATTCAAATCTTCAGCAAAAATGTCAATTTCCGATATGGACTTAATTAAAATAAAATCAATTATTGATAATTCAATCGATGCAAAGATCACAACGAAACTCATTAATCTTGCTACCAAAGATGACCTTCAAACTTTGTCATCAGAGATAACCGCATTAAAAAAACAAAATGAGGAACTTACAGCCAAAGTACAACAAATTGAAGCTCGCAACAATAACCTAGAAAATGAGCTAGAATTACAAAGCCGGGAGCTAAAGGCAAGTAATATAATCATCACCATCCCCAAAAACAACGATGACCCACAAAAAGCGGTAGAGGGCATAGTTCATCTATTACTTGGAACTGATCAAAAACACGAAATGCCACCAGCTGTAAAGTTAAGTGAAAATCAATCAGTAATTAAATTGAAATTGTCCACTGGCTCAGGTTTCTTGGCAACGAGAATGCTCAAAAATGCTACAAAGTTGAAAGGAACAAATGTCTATATTCAACGCGACCTAACTAAACAATCACAGCACAAACGACGAATTCTGCTCAGTTATAGGAAAGTTATCAAATCTAAACAACCCAATGCACAAGTTTTATTAAAACACAACGCTTTAGTTATTGGAAAAGATATATTTTATTTATCAAATAATAATAATTTAACACACAATAATAATGATGGCGAACAGGTGCTGGTAAATATGTTTGGAGAACTAAATTTCGAAGCTGTCAAGCTGACAGTAATGTCAAACTACCAAAACAATCAACAATCCAATGGCGCAACAACATCAGGGATGTCAACTTATTTAAGAAACGGAGTAGAAAGTAGTAGACAAAATTGATATAAAGAAACCGTCAGCTCAAGTATTATTAGTTTTCAAAATATTTTATCTTATAATATATCAGGATTAAATAATAAATTATTATATGTAGATTTTTTTAAATATGTACAAAGTTACCAAATCTTTTTTTTATTTGAAACTCATATAACACAGGAAAATTCCAATAAATTTATAAAATATTTTAGTGAATATAAATTGCATTGGGTAGCAGCAACACGTACATCGAAAAGAGGTCGGGCAAGTGGCGGAACTCTTTTTGGAATCAGAAAATCACTTTTACAAACATACGACTTTGTGGACTTATGTGGATATACTATCGTTAAACATTTAGTTCAGAATAATATGTTTATAGTACCTTTTTATATCAACTGTAACAATTGGATCGAAGATGCTGAACAATTAAATAACATACTATTTCACCTAGCAAATAAAAGCGTAATGGTGATTGGTGATTTAAACGCTAGGATAGGAAATATGCAGACTACAACCTCTTTGCAAGAAAGGAACTTCACCCCTATTTACAATAACCGGACATCCAAAGACACCGTTTACAACCAAAATGGAACACAAATTCTCGATGTTTTCCAAACCTACGATTTATGCGTTTTGAATGGATGCACCGAAGGAGATCTTGAAGGTCATTATACCTTTATTGGAGGCCAAGGTAAATCTGTAATAGACTTTTGTGCAGTAAATAACGATTGGTTAGACCTTATAACAAAGTTTGAAGTTCAGGCAAAAACTTACTCCGATCATTTGCCTATAGTTGTGGAATGGACTGATAACGCCATAACCGTCGAAAAAAACCTAAATTTGCTTCCAAGAATGAACTGGAAAATACAAGAAAAAAGCCTTTATCATCAAGCTACAGATAATTTTTTTGCAAACATGCTCCCCGGCACAGAGTCGGTAGAAGAATATGCGTCGCAAATAACATCGTGCATTAGAAGTTCTGCTTCAATTAGAATGACACCTGCTGTAAAACTTTACAAGGAAAAGTGGTTTGACTCCGAATGTTTAAACGCCCGTAAAAAATCTTTTGCACTGTTACACGCATGGAGAGAAACGGATTCCGTAATTCTAAAGAAGTGGTATACTGAGGCAAACATTTCTTATAAAAATATGTGTCGAATAAAGAAAATCAACTTCAAAAACAACGAAGCTATTCAACTTTCAAATATTAAAAACTCAAAAGAATTCTGGAAAGTAGCAAAGGAGATAAATGGCTCTGGATTTAAAATAGGTATCGGGGTTTCTGCAACACATCTATCACTATACTTTCAAAACCTACTTTGTAATCAAACAAATATAACGTTTATCACGGCTGAACCTCTTATCGTCGATGATATTCTTGATTGCGAAATATCTTTGGTGGAAATTGAACACGCTCTAAGCAAATCAAAAAATGGAAAAGCACCTGGAGAAGACGGAATCCCGTATGAGTTTTTCAAAAATGCATCCCCCGTTCTTCTAATACACCTCGCAAAATTGTATAACAATATTTTTGCGAACTCTGTTGTACCGAATTCTTTTAAACGGTCTGTGATTTTCCCCATACACAAAAAAGGCGCATTAGATAGAGCTGAAAACTATCGTGGCATTTCCTTTATGAATACCATTGGCAAACTCTTTTGTGCTATACTAGTCGCTAGACTTGAGAAATGGGTGGATGAAAAAAACATTATGACTGAACTGCAGGCAGGATTTCGTAAAGACTACTCCACAATTGACCACATCTTTAGTCTATCAGCAATAGTAAAAGCGTTCCAATCCAGAAACAAAAAGGTGTACGCACTTTTTGTGGATTTTAAGGCGGCTTTTGATCTCGTCAATAGAAACGCCCTTTTGTATAAGCTGTCACACATAGGACTCTCTACTAAATTCATTCGTATCATCAAAGAAATGTATTGTGGAACTAATGCAGCTGTTTGGGATGGAATTAATTTCTCGGATTGGTTTGAAACCGATATTGGTGTGAAACAGGGATGCCCACTTAGTGCATTGTTATTTATTCTCTTTATTAACGATGTTGTATCCGAACTACCAGGTGGAGTTAGAATCGCAGGCAGTATTATTAATGTTCTTCTGTACGCTGATGATTTGGTTGTTTTGTCTGAAACCCCAGAAAATCTACAGTTGATGATAAATCGCCTTGTTTCATTCTGTGAAAAGTGGGGGCTTATCATAAACACTGATAAATCGAAGATAATGGTTTTTTCAAGAAATAATCGGGGTAATACAGCGCAAAACTATCATTGGTTCCTACATCGTAACCGTCTTGATGTCGTGAGGGAATATACGTACTTGGGGGTAAAGCTGAATTCATCACTAGATTTTAAAACCCACATTGAAGAGAAAACTAAAACTTGTCAGAAACTTATAAATTCTACTTGGAAAAATGTTCTGTCCAACGAACACGTTAGCCTGTCTACAAAATATAAAATCTTTGATTCAGTCGTTAAATCAACCATGTGTTACGCGGCACAAGTATGGGGAGCTGAAGAATTTGAGGAAATGGAAAAACTGCAGAGAAATTTCATCAAAAAATTGTTCAACCTTCCAATTAAAACACCAAATTATGCTATCTATTTAGAAACAGGTTTGCCTAAACTTTATATTAGTACGCTTAAAACACAAGCAGACTATATTATTAAAGTGCTCGACCTTCCTGAAACGCGACTCGCACACAAAATGCTCCAGTATGAAATAAGAAACAAGGATTGGTGGATGGAGAAATGGCGAAATCTTGGCGAAGTCTATGGAGAAGATACTAACACTATTCCAGGTGATCGAAATACTTTGAAAGATCGGTTGTATCGTACAATTCAAAAGTTTGAAGATACCCAAAGAGAGTTGCTTGTAGTGGAAGCCCAGCATTCGGAGAGTAGATTTTTGTATTCAAAACTTAACTTTAATCTAGAGGCTGATAACTATTTTTGCGACTTGCTAAGTTACAAGCAAATTTCTTTAATTTTTAAAACCAGATGCGAGGTACTTGGACTAAATGGAGCGCCATACAATGGAAGTTTTGATCAGTTTTGCACTTTATGTAACCTTAAATCAAAGGAAGACTGCTTTCACCTAGTTGGAGTGTGCCCAACTTATGCAACACAAAGACAACAATATTTAGGAGAAAAAACCCTAACGGTGCAGGAAACTGTGGATCTTCTTAATGGTCCAAATTGGAAAAATCTTTATTTCTTCGTAAAAAGTGCTTATAAATATCGAATGTTATTGATAACTGAATTTGATTAGGAAATTATATATTTCATGTTATATTAATTTTTAAACCAACATTATAAATTACTTAAATTATTTATTGCCAACTGAGCTGACGGCAATGCCATAGCTTAAAATTCATTTTTATCATGTAAATTTAGTTCCTTTATGAGATCAATAAATGAATTACTTACTTACTTACTTACTTACTTACTTAAGATGATATCGGAGTTTTGATAAAAAAAAAATTAAATACTTTACACGTTAAGTACCTATACGATGCCAAGATAAATAAAATTCATAAATTGCATGTCGGGAAGCACGGTTTTGTGTACTTACATTATTGTAAACTCAATTCATTCCTACTTTATAAATATTATTGCTACCTATACATATCTGCATACAACTTTGTTAGTTCTTTCATGTAATTTTTGAGCACCGGTTGATATTCCCATTTTGTTTACTGTCATTCGATATAGCGGAATTCGTAACAACTGAATACCTACTCAAAAAACTCAAATAAAATATTTTTCTTTGACTTTTATGACTTTTTATGATAAAGTTATAAAAAACCCAAATCATAAAATTTATCAAAATAATGTGGAATGTAAAAACACACCTATATTGCCAGTACTAAAAGTCACCTAGTCACCCTATCGCGTTTCTGCGCCCCGGCACCGCACCGTTGGCGTCGCGTCGTCATCGTTATCTCCATCATCGCATCGCCTTACCAATTGCATTGCTGGCCTCATTCCTCCTGTTACCATTTGTCCAAAGTCAGATACTAAGCTAGTGACCATAAAGCCAAGCTTGATGAGCTTTTAGCTTGGTCCGGTTATGTAACTGCAAATTGGGTTGTAAAAATATGTATACTGCGACAACCACGACGACGGACTCGACCGACAAACTTGCTGGTTGCTAATTTCCTATGAATCTTGAGTTGTCTTTCAGGAGGGGCTCGTCGGTATGTCAGATAGAAGCAGTTTCAGGGTGGTGGGAAATGAGTGTGCTACCAAATGTGCAAATATGATGTAATTTTTTGCAAGTGTGGTTAAAGCCGTACTGAAACTGAAACTGATCCAAAGTTGTACTTCTTTTATATAGTTTTAAGTGGGTAGATGGAAAAACATGTGGAAATTTGAAAATGTGCAAACACAAATTTGCATAAATGAGCGAGTGATTAGTCTTTGTTGATAAATTGCTGGACATAATTTGAATGTTTCCTATCAGAGTTGAGTGATGGAACAAGTGTTTTCTGACAAATTTAAGCAGCGGTTAGGCAAGGCGAAATCTATTGGCTCCAGAGTTATTTTTTGAATAAATTTAAGAAAAGTATTGGATTTTAGATGAAATAGTAGTTAACTTCCGGAACTGAATATGGTTTCTTTCTCCAAAATTTATATTTTGAAATTAGAGAAATAATGAGTAATTTCTTGATACGTACAAGCACATAGTAGGTAGGTACTTTACCTTGTCCTGATAACATAATTACAGACCTCTTCACTAACTTTTCATTAATCTTAAGCTTTTGAAATAACTTTTTTGACTTGACTTGAGGGAAGCCGTTTGGGCACAGAAACTCAATCTCAGCAGATTCGGTTAAATTCCGCTAAACAACATACCATGTTTTAGTCCTTCATTTCCATCCGCTGTGAAAAATATGCAAAATATGTGACTCTCGATGATAAGAAAGAGTTGATTGACTATCACGTTTTGTCCACTTTTGCATGAACTTACAAATGAAAGCTATAGTTTGAAGTTTCGTTTTCTTAAGCTTTTTCACATTCATCCTTGTTCAAGTTTTGCGAACAGTTTGGAAAACAAATTTATTCATTCCATCTTTAAATCTATTCCATCTTATTCTTTCGCATGCTAAATCCAATAGATTTTAAAATTGGTCTCTTTTTAGAGACGCTTTTTCGTTTAATTGTTTTTCAAATCAGAAAGCCACATATTTACCAGCTCAAGAAGAGAAAAAACAGACACTAAAACTATCACAATGATCAATGAATGATCAACTTCACAAAAACTAGATTTCAAAAACGCTTAATATTGGGGTATTTAGATCATTATTTTTTCTTTGTTAGATTCTTTTCGAGCTATGAAAAAATGCAAAACACCAGCTGTTCTCCAGATTTTGTACTGAAACTTCTGAAATCTTAAATAAAAAGATTGCATTGAGCTTCTTTACGGCTCCATGTTTTCAGCCGTTTAAAAATAAATCAATATCCCTACAAAAATTGAACCACTCACACTAACTATTCTCTGTCATTATATTTATTATTTTATAAGATATACATAATTATTTATTAACGAATTGTTAAGATACTAATACACTGAGAATAAAGAAAATATTGAATTGAATTGAAATGTTTGCCAATATCAGACATTTCATAAATTTTAAACCATCAGAAGTCATCAATTGACTTCTTTACGGAAACTTTCCAAGATCTTGCGGTAATAGTCCATAGTTAACTAAGTATAGTTCTCGAGTGACTTGATTTCTAAATTTTGTTTTTACTGCAGAAAGTTTTGATATTGGCATTAACTTTTTTCGAACTCTGAAAAAGGTTTTGTATCCATTCGAAAGATTTCGGTATCTTGAAATAGTGTTATTTTTACACGGAGATAATCCGAAGCGGTAGTATTTATTCAATTGATAAAGCATAAAAAAAAACTATAATTTTATTCTTCTTTGCACGTGGTAATAGTAGAGTGGATATAGTGAGATAAACATATTTCTTCACTCTTAAATGCTTGCACAGTGTTAATTCATGATAAGGTTATTAATAACCCTCCTAGAGTGAGAGTACATTATAAAAAAAACCTGATTGTGCAATCATTTACACAAAAATTAATTTGATTCCCCATGTAATAAAACAGTTTTAAATACATATTTTGTAGTAAAACTTCACTCTATTAACTACAAGTTTTTGAAAAATGGAAGCAAGGCTTTTCGATGACCGAGCTTGTAACTAAAGCCGATTTTTTGATTTATAAAAACGATTTTTGTTTAAACCGTATATGAAAAAATATAAATTCAGTAAATTGTATGACTCCAAAACCCACGTGTAAAAGCCTAATCAGAATCAGTGACACATATAACTCTTCTTTTATTTAAAAAAAAAAAGAAAACTTAAATTTGCACCTAACGACAACCTCGTGCTTAACACTTGTTTCTCTGTTCTCATAATCACACAAAAATTGATTGATAGATATAACAAGCTGATAAATTTATTCGCTATTTTATTTTAATGTAACGCCAGATCTATCTATCTCTACTCAAGCTCAATTCAAATTATAAATATCAAAGTTTTTTTTTTGTTTACTAAATAATTATCGTCATCACTGCGGCAGTTCGGTAAGGCAGAGCTTACCTTTCGCGTGTTACAAGTTAATCAACCCTCATCTCCCCCCTCTCCACTAAAATTCCGAATGTGTATTTGTAAATGTAATGAAAGAATTTCAAATGCGTTGCAATAAACTTGTAGATACATATCTACTAGTATACGGTTGATAAACAGCATTATATGAGATTTTTGTTGGAATTCAGATGCACACCGGCATATGAAAGTATCTTTTGCCTCATAGTCATAGCTCACTGTTGCAAATCCAAATTTAATAATGGAATGAATAAAAAAAATCAAATCGAGGTATATTACAAACATTTAATATTGCTATTGCACATTGAGTAATTGGTAGTCTTACCGTCTGTCTGCAGTGTAGTTGTTGTTAATTTGGTATGGGCACACAAATGTAGTAGATTTATTAGGCTTACATGTGTCTATGCCAGTAAGCAGTAACTAAGCAACAAATATAATTTTATATTGCAAAATTATTTGAATTCGAATATTTTTAAAAATTAATGTTCGAATCGAAAAGTGTTAGGTATTATAAAAATAAATTATTACACAATTGCATTGATTAATTACCAATGCAATCAACAATTGATCTTGTTTTGTTCAAAGTTAAATCCTTGGTTAACAAGATATAAGCTTCGAACGATATAGTTTAAAAACAATAATAATTAATTAATTTATTTTGTTATTGTGATTTTATCTTCTAACCTCCTGAGAATGTCAAGTTAAACTACAGATTAAGATCTCTAATAAAAAAAACTTAATCCGTTTCAATAATAATTAGTATATTTAAATAATGTGTAAAAGCAATATATTTTACTTTAACTCCTACCGCAAAACAAAGTTCCTGTTTTGTGAAGATTTTTGAATGAAACAACAACAACTTGTGTGTACTACTACCAAATTTATATGCTGGAATTATAGCTATTTCACGGGGACCAACCCAGTTATTAGACTCCTTTAGTGATTTAGTGGTTCAATTTAATTTTTGAAGAACTTTTGCCCGATTTGGGCTGTTTTGTAAATTGAAGACCACATAGAAGCCGTGAATCTGCACAAATTGCATGCGTTGTTCAGGCGTCGCGTCAGTCAATTCAAGATGAAATGGCAAACCAAACTAAAGCTAAATCACATGGCAGATGACAAAATGGCTGTCAAAATTAAAGTTCTATACCAATAATAAAACACCCCTTCTATCGTCCATAGCTGGGGAGTGCATCAATTGTTTCTCCAATAATCCAACTTTGAACACAGTCAAATAATAGTTTGAATAAACGACATACAAACAACATCGTTTTATATATTCGTACACTTTATTTAAATTTCTTTATTTTTGAAACATCTTTTAAACAGGACTTTATGATTAATGGCTTTTGTCATTTAAATCTTTTAATTTTATTCTTAAATCAAGTTTTCAAGAAAAGTAATAAAAAACAATTGTAATGGGAGATGTATAACAGAAGATGTAAATTATACAAAATGTGATTCTTCCCATTTAAAAATTTGGTCTTCTCTTTCCTTAAAGTTCAAAATGATATTATATTGACAGTATTGAATCTGTTACAATATTCTCTGCACGGATTCTTTGATCTTTTTAAGTTTTGGAGATTGAATTTTATTTATTTTGTTTGTAAAAAACGCAGTGGCAAGTATGTTAATCTAAGATGAATTAAATTCTTAAGTTTGTAATAGTTTTTTGCACTTGAATTACTTAAATGATTTGTCTACCTTGTAATTCAATGACAGTTATAATGCAAATCGCCAGACAATATTTCAGCTTTAAAGTGTGCGAAAAAAAAACTATTTTGTATTGACCAACTCACCTCATGAACAAATTGAAATGCACCGGTTTCCAGTTTGATTCATTCATCAAACGCCAATATGATGCATTATAAATGGCTCAGAGTTTGTATGGTTAAGTCAGTTTTCACTTGAAATTCAAGATTTTTCAAAGAACTTCTAGGCAGCAATAATTATTTTTTTGAATATATTAAATAATAAAATGATGTGGTTAGTTGCATTCGAATATGAAAAATCAAGGTATTTGTATATGTTTCCGATGGCAAAATTATTGATTACGAGTTTTTAGTAAACAGTCAATGGTGTTGACCTTGGTCGGTCAAGTTTAAAGAGTATAAGGCCATGGTTAAACATTGTTTTAACTTAGTTTTCTTGATAGATTGCGTAGAATAAGGCTTAATGTATTTGTTTAATATACTCAACTTACAAGTTCACTAATTAAGAACAAAAAGCGGTTTGAATTTAAAAAAGAATAGATAAGGCATGTTAAATAGAAAATTAAATAATACTTATTAATTACTAAATTAACTATACGTTTAAGGCTTTTTTCGTTTCACTCGATAATTTTTTAGTCTCCAATATTTTTTCATTGATATCAACATCAATAAAGGAAACAAAAGTCTTATAAACACTACGTAGTAAGAAAAATTAATAGAACAATTCTATGATTATAAGAATAAACACTCCGCAAATTAAGTAACAACAACAACAAAGTATATTATTTGCTTATCAATTACTTTCCGTAATTCTTTAATACAGCAAACACTTCCCACACACAAGAATAAGAGATTGGAGTGGTCTTCATCCAAAAGGTAGGCGTTCAAAAACCATTAGACTCCAAAATTAAGTTCACGATGTGGTGCGATTCGCCAAGTTGAAGAAACAGAAACACAAGAACAATACAAACTTACGAAAAAGGATTTATTGTAATTGAATACGCAATAAGGATCATGTCACTTTATAAAAATATGCCAAATCTTCCATAAACAGACTATTGTATATACCTATTGACCAGAGGAATTATCTCACTTAAATTTTTGTGGCATAATGTACTTAAATTTCTGTCGGCATGATATCATGATTCATTCATAAGTTCGGCCATCTTGGTTTAAATGGAAATATTGCATCAAACATGGCGTTGGTCAGTGTTGACATCAAGTTGTTTCTTATCTGCATGATGTTATTCAACATTGGTATTGCAGATTTCTCTCATATGGCAATGGCAAATCTTATTCTAAATTCGTACTTCCGATTAAGGTCCTTAATGCTAAATATAAGAAAAGATATGCATTCGTAAAAATAAAAAACTAAAATACACGAATTGGTCGCACGAACTTGCTTTTATGCTAGATAATTGCTTAGTGGCTGCATAAATTGTTTCGAAAATTCTTTTATTTTTTTTTTAAATTAGCTTAAAAGTTTTCTCGGAAAATCTAACTATGCAATAAAATTTAAAAACTGAATGTCTATCTACAAAAAATAGTGAAAATCGTTCGACCATTTTTTTTTTAAAGTGGTTTTTTTGGAAAACTTTTCGGAAAAATATTTGAAATTTTATTTTGAGATAATCTGTAGTTTTTATGTGGGAAAATAATTTAAAAAAACTTCTAAAATATTTCGAAAACCAATTTTTTTTTTCAAATTTTTGAAAATCAAAAAAATAAAGTTTTTAACAATTTTGAAGTTTTATATCAATATGGTTGGACTTTCTGTTTTCAAAATTTTATTCAAACGTATTTAGTTGTATGGCAGGTTCAGGTACCTACCGCTACCGTTATTTTTGGACCTAGACCAAAAATTCAAAATACATTCCGAGGGCAAGCCAAACATATAATAAATACCAAATTTGAAGCAAATCGGCCTATCCGCTTAGGCTCTAGAGGTGCGAACAGATAGACAGACATACTGACGGACGGAATTCTCAGACCCACTTTTTTCGACTTCTCTATAATCGTAATATCATGTTTGATTGTAAATTGATTTTTTTTTGCAGCACGAATTTATAACTTGCAAGTAAAAATTATATAAAAATCAAACATCACATACAATGATAAGGGGATTCGAAAAACATGTGTCTGACAATAATGTCAATCTGTATTTCCGTCTATCTGAATCGGTTTTTAAAGCTTTAACGGGTGATTAGATTATATTCAAACATAGTATTGTTTTAAGGGATGTGTTGCTTAAAGTGGTATTTTAACTCGAGCAACTTTCACGAAATTTGTATGTGTGAAGTCATTTACTCTTTCAAAATTTTGATTTTAAAAATAAATTTCCAAATATACATGTTGAAGAAGTGAAGTTGAAAGAAAAACGTTTTTGAAAAAAGTTGATCTTTACAGGGAAAATTTCCAATGTAAGTTCTCTTGGATAATTGTTTTATCTTTGGCTGAAGTTATTTCAATAAAATTCAACTTTTCAAATATTCAAAGAAAGCAAAGATTAACGAAAAAGGAATTCAACTTTTAAATTAAAAAAAAAAAGGAAGATTGTATGCTTAGAGTTCAGTTTTCAGTATCTTATTCAAGATTTTCATAATTTAATTTGGTTTTGTGAAGAGAAGTTTGAGCTCGAAAAAAAAAGAATGTATTTCAAGAACCTATTACCTACACGATTTCCATTAACTTCGACGCAATAAAATATTCACAAACATCTAATTCTTTTTTAATTCAATAATTTTTTTTTTAAGCAACTCTTTGAGACTATGATAAGCAGTTTTCATTTTCCTTAATAAATTCTGCAAGACATGCGTAACAACTTCAAAAACACATTTTATTTTTTTGAGAGCAAACATTCCAAAATAAAGGTTTTTCATGAATATATCGTTTCAATTTAAACATTCCAAAATGAAGGTTTTTCATGAATGTATCGTTTCAATTTAATTTCACTAGAAAACAATTGCAAAATTGAAAACGCAACACCTATTAAAAATATAAATCAAATTTTGTTACAGACAAAACGGTTTTTGAGAAAATTTGGTTACTAGAACTGTTAGTTTATTACCTGAATTAAATGCTTTTAAATCGATTTTAATGAGGTACGTATATACACACATAAATATTTTTTGTTGCCTAGATAGGCAGTCATAAGAAGTTTAAAGAAATATAATTTAATGAAACATTATTAAATTATATCGTCAAAAACCAAAACTTTTATCTCTAAAAATTGCATATTTATATTTTTTTGGGAAACAATATTGGTTTTGTTCAAGCAAATAAACTATCATGAGAAGTTTTTATGTTATCTTTTCCTAAAAGTAATTTGACGTACGAAATTTAATATTCAACTTGAAATCCTTAACGAAATTGTTCGTTTGAAATCATGAACCACCTTTCCTAATGATGCGCCACTCATACAAACATTAATTTTTAAAATTATTCTATCAATGTTATTCTAGGTATTTTTGCAATAAAAAAATTCTTAATTTGTTTTAAAACAAAAACAAATGAAATTAAATACAAAAAAAAAACTCTATCAACAATTTATATGGAATGTTTTGAGAACTAATCACGCCATTAGCATTCAGCTAGCATATAGGATCGCGCAAATAATGATCTTTGTGTATGAATACGTCTTTCCTGTCACACTTACCCCTAGGCCATAATAAAAATTGAGATATATTTGTGTGGTTGGATTGAGAGACACTACAAAAATATCCGAATGTTGTCGCACGTTTTGCGAGTAACTGACATTATTTTGTACCCAGTAAAGAAAATGAAATCACAAGGTTTACCCGAAAATAAAACGTATTCCTTGTATGCTGCGCTATTTCAGTTTCCGTCCTTGATATTTTGTTGTTCGCATTAAAGCACTGGTTCTACGAAAATCTCTTTTCATAAAAAAAAGGTTTTAGTATTCGTAAAACTAATGAAGTTGTATCTGATGAATAATTGTATCTGTTTGTAGCGCCATAACCTCTGTCTATTGTTGACTTTGTGGGTGTGGCATAAAAACGTCTTACGCATCCATAAACGTGATTAGTATCTACTATACAGGATTACAATGTTAAAGTCTGATTTATGAGCAGACCTGCGCAAGCTCATCTCAATCAATCTCAAAGATACAAAACGTGAATGACTTTTTGACTTTGATATTATCAAGCGCAACATGATAAACACGTGCCAGATACATATATGTAAACTACAAAAAAATAAGCCTTTTCACGGGCTTAGTAGTGTTAACTATGAACAACACTTCTACTAACGAGTATCTATCACTCGCCACCTCTATACTGACAAAAGAGTGTTAATGTGTTCATACTGTTTGTTTTCCTTATAGCAATAATTAAAAGTGGCCGGGCAAAAGTCAACTCAGTAAAAGTGGTAATTAAGCTTTGATCTGATACTTTTCGCAGTAACTAAAGCAATAGTCTTATTGACATTTGACCACCAAGTAGATTGAATTGGCCATGAAATTTTTTTCTGTCATTAAGAATCTATTAATACATACATGTGATTATAATCGTGGTCAAGAACTTCGTTTATATTTATTTGTTTTTAATGTTTAGTAAAAAAAATTTAAAAAGGCTATAATTATTGTATTTTTTTTTTCATCTAAAACATTATTCTTGATATTTTTTTTAGAAATAATTTAACAAAAAAAATGTGATCCATTGATTTTAGATTTTAAATCTAAAAGTATTTTTATTATTTTTTCAAACTAATTATGTGCAGAAAATGGCGATGATTTGAACCAAATATATAAAATGAAATAAAACACAGATAAATTTTATTAATTGCCCTAATCTATTTTATTTATATTAAAGATAATTTTTTGCCATTTTAATTTGAATATGATTTGAACCATATGGCCACCGCGGCTGGCTCACATGTAGTCCAGTCTTGAGGTCTTGATAACTCTTTGCAGCATTTGGAAGCCCTATATAGACAATAGCGCGGCGAATGCTGTTTTCCAAGTCGTCTATCTTGTCTGGCTAATTCACAGGTCCAAAATACGAAATTATAAGCTCACCAAACGTTTCCTTCAAATAGTCATTTTTGGCACGCGCTGTGTTACATGCTGCTCCGTCTTGTTGAAACCAAAGGCTTCTTCACATGAAAGGGATTCAGTTCAAGAATGAAATAAAATGCACGACTGGGTCGCACGTACTTGCTCTGTGGGTGCAATAGTACGATGAAAACAAACTTTTCGATCAATGAGAACAACTCATTTTTGAAAAATTTGGTAAAACCTAAAAAAATTTGACT
Source organism: Platycheirus albimanus (assembly GCA_916050605.2). Classification (NCBI taxonomy): domain Eukaryota; kingdom Metazoa; phylum Arthropoda; class Insecta; order Diptera; family Syrphidae; genus Platycheirus; species Platycheirus albimanus. The sequence goes on along the minus strand of OU696696.1, from coordinate 12,454,067 downwards.
GAAACTGGAAAAACCGATATACGGGAGCTAACGTTAAGAAACCTTTAAGATTTAAAATTAAGACGTTATCTTTTGGGTGTTATAAATGATACAAATGTCCACTTATGGCCAAATTAATAATACTGTTAAAAGCAATTTCCGCTATTATCATGTTTAGCCAAAAACTGAAAATGCAGTTTTGTTTGAAGTATTCTATGTATGTTACATACAAAGTTTCATAAAAATCGGGGGAGCCTTTTTTGAGTAAATTAGAAAAAATGAAAAAAGTGGCCAAAATCTAGTGGCTCTTTGTATAGGAGCCACCATTTAAAAAAGAGGAACTGAAAAAAAAAATCAATGCCATCTGATAGGAAGCTGTAAGGAACTATACCAGACAAAGTTTGTTTGAATTCGATACAACCGTTGACAACTTATGGCCATTTGAAAAAAAGACGTTAAGATCAGATCTCCGTTATTTGCATTTTTAGCCAAAAACTAAAAACGCAGTTCTTTTAAAAACACTAAAAGAATATAACACACAAAGTTTAATCAAAATCGTTAGAGCCATTTTCGAGAAAATTAGAAAAAACCAAAAAAAGTTGGCTAAAACTCAACGGCTCGTTGTATGGAAGCCACCGTTTAGAAAGGCTTCAGTGAAAAATTTACTAAACACTCTTATAGAACACTATGAAAAACTATGTCAAACAAAATTTGAGTTGATTCAATCAAGCCGTTGCGTTGTGAACTTATGGCTATTTGAAAAAAAGCCGTTAAAACCTGATTTTCGTTACGACCATTTGAGGCAAAAACAAAAAACGCAGTTTTGTTAGAAATGCAATTTTAAAATAAATGTAAATATATTTAAAAATTTTTTATAATTTTTAAAAATTACTTTAGTAAGCTAAATTATAAATTTAATCAAAATCGTTAGAGCCGTTTTCGAGAAAATCCAAATTGAAAAAAACCGTTACTTGAAAGGTACCAGTTTGAGCCGGGCTAAAACGAATTAAAAAAAACCTCGACAACCGTTTTCCTTCAAACTACTATATATCAAGTTTGAAGAAAATCCGTCAAGCCGTTTAGGCTGTAGCATGACGTGAAAAAGCGCACAGACGCACATACGCACATCCGCACATCCGCACATCCGCACATACGCACAGACAGACCGACGGACGGTATGGCGAAAACCACTTTTTTGGGCTTCACTATCATCGTAATGTCATGTTTGATTAAAACCTCGATTTTTTTTTTCTGCACGAAACCAATACTTGCCCTATAGAGCAAGTAAAAATCATTGATAATTCCTCTGTGACGTGACGGTCTCCATTGACTTTAACCCTCTTTCGGGCATCGTTCTTAAATAAGTAAGCCTATAAGGCACACAAATCTGTCAGTTGTTTTAGATGTATCACTGGTGACTGGTGACTCAACAATAGTTTGAGGATTATCTATCTATAATCCTGATGCGACAGTTTTGCTTATTGAGGTAGCCATTTGACCAAAAATGAGCTTGATGAATGAACAAAATGTTCACGTTTCGCGTTGTTAATTTTATTTGCATGCTTTGTTCAGGCATCAGTCGATTCATGATGAAATGGCAAACCAAATAGATGGCGCCTACTACCAATAAGGCTATTTACTTCGAAACTTCTAAGTTAGTTTTTGTCATCAAGTATTTAGTTTTTAAATATTTTTTTCATTTCATAAAAATTCACTGCATAGGTGCAACTAGTCTCAAATTAATTTGAATGTTTTATATTAACTTGATATCTTAAAACTAATTTTGTTATAAAATATGTACACTCTGAATAGATCAAAACTGGTGTTGTCAATACTTTAAAACTAAATTTTGAACTAGAACTTAAGTCAAATCATGAGATTGGGTTAATTCCTTAACCACACTTAATTTCTTGAGTGTGTCTATCACTTCCTTACCAACCATGCGACTATACCCCAGGTCTGAAAAAAAAAACAATTGTGAAAACAAAGTTCTCCGTGACTGTTCTGATCAATTAGAATTAAGCATTCCAGTGTTTACAATTTAAGTTATTCCACAAACTTGCGTCAATTTTTCATCTTTGTTCGCATATACACGTCAGAATTATGCGATTAGAATTCTGTTAACATAATTCCTTCGCACGAGATATCAATTACTTGTTGCGAAAAAAGGAACGCAAGCCTTATATTTAATAATTGATTATTGCTCATGTTATTTATTAACACAATTATCTGTTTAATTGCACAGTACACATTATAAAGATATAAAATGTAGTATCATTTTCATATTTTTCGTTCACTTTGGCGAATCAGTGAAAATTGAAGAAAAAATCCAAAGTTGATAATTTGTCGTAGTTTTATAAATACAATATAAACGGTGCCATACTTCAACAAAAACCCAAGCACTGTATTCAAATGTCGTTTTGACATTTGGAATATCAACATTTGCATGAGTTCTGCTTAATTTGAAATTGACTATTGCATAATTTTTAGTTTCGTTAAATTAGAACAATTGTCTGAAAATCCGAACAACTTGTTTCGTATTATTCAAAATTGTGCACCAGTTAATTCAAAAACAAAAAGCCCATAAAAGGTGTTGTTCTCGTTTTACTAATAATGTCAGACACGTTTCATGAAACCCAGTTCTTTGAATAAAAACACTAACACGTTTCTGCTAAAAAATACCCAACAATCCTTTTTTTTTTTAAGTATGACGTTGATGTTAAAAAAAAGTAATTGTGAAATAAGAAATACTTAAATTCGATCAAATATTAACATATACTTTTACTCTCACTTAAATTCCCATCAGTTTTTCTAAAGATTGCAGGATCACTATTAAAATTTGTATTGCTTGCTCAAATAAAAATGTAGACACTTTCAATTAGATAAATTAAATTTAAAGCAAATTTAAATAAAATTTAAAGCAGAAAAACCTGCCCATTCAAAAGAACATAATACTGAATTATTTGGGGTAAGTGAACGATATGTCTGGTATGAAGTGACACACGTTTTACAATTTAAAACCTGTCAGTATCTTTTAAGAACACTTTTATTGAAATCAAAAAATCAAATAAAAGAATTATTACTTCTTAGGAGAAGATCAGAATATCATTATCTTATAATCTTTAAATACAAATTTAACATTTAATAGAATATGTCTCTACGTGCTTAATCATTTATGTGGCATTTTCTATGAAACTATTCTGTTTGGCGACATGTTTGCCAATCCCCTTTCTTCTAGCAATAACAACTACTGGTCATCAATTCAACCCACCAATTATCATTTGCAATAAATTTACATAACATTCACATGTGTGTTCCCCAAATCTGTAAGCATTTAATTATAATCAAATGATATTTATCGAAAAACCTTAACCTTGAAATGTTTTTTTATATTTTTATTTATTTAAATACATTTTTCTTAGAAACATCCAACTGAGTCTAAAATACTGTTTCATAACAAAATTATTGGGTTAAAACCCACACGTTTATAACTAAGCAATCTGGTCTTGATGGTAATATAACGAAGCCAACATGCCAATTTGTTTAGTTTTCCTAATCAATTATTCAAATAAAGTCAGTTAGCCGTAAACTATAGGCCGTTGTTGCCTGGAATGATGACAAAAAAATCTTCTCTGAATTAACCACCGTCATTTTGTCAATGATATTGGTTGACCTTGTCTTTTTAATTTTTCACACATAAAATAAAAGAAAATCTAGCGCTCAATCAAGCACAAATATTTTTACGCAATTAATTTGGATCTGGTATTCAGAAGATAGTTAATGTAAACGAAAGAGCTGAGCAACGAACTTGAAAATTTTAATGGGTGTGCGTGGCGTGGGCTTTTAGTCTTCTACGCAGTTTTGTCAACTTTAACTTAAAAAATATAAACAAATGGTTGTCCATTTATGTAGTCGAGAGTTGCAGACCACAGATCCAAAATATTGAAAATCGAGCTTTTGTTGCAATCTAACCGCTTGGTGTCTGAAATTGCATAATTTAAAGCGTTAAAAAGACGAGCTTTGTTTAATATAGATGTAAATTTTGAAATACTAAAAAAATTGTGTTTTAAGAAATCTCAACTGTATTCGTTACGTCGGTATTGGCATCTCCAAAGCTTAGAACATTTTCCGTAAAATCTCCATGTTCTTTTTGCCAGCTAAAGTGTGTATAAAAATTGTCTATGATTCTTTTAAGCTTGATTCTGGTAGTTGATTCGTTAGGCAAAACTTGTTTAATTTCAATTCCAATCAAGCAATTCTTTTTTTTCTTCTGTTGATGAGGTTAGAGTGCAGATGTACCTAATTTGTTTTGGTTTTTCATTGCTATGTAGGAACATTGAACATTATTTTCGGGTCAAATTGTAAACACTTCACTAAAAAAAAAAAAAAATATAAAATTAAAAGTGGTAATTACTTTGAATTAGATATTTTTGCTTCTTGGTTCTCAACAGATTTGTCTTATTTTTTTAGTTTGAATGAGGAACATAATTATTTGTAGACAGAAAGCGACTGAAAGCGAATCGAGTTTGATTGAGGTAGTACATTCAACTTTTATATGGGAAGAGTCTAATTAGATATATGGATGAGGCAATAGTGAAGAATAGTGTTACAAAAAAAAAAAAATAGTAACTTAGTTCGTTGTTGCTGTTGTGGGGATCGGTCGTGTTTGTTGGGTCTTAAAATTGGAAGCTTCTTTTGAAGTTTTGTTTGTTTTTTTTTTTTTTTTTTTTTTTGTGCGGAAATTTCTTGACTTTATGTTTGGCTTACAAAAAAAAATTAATAACGCCAATTGAATTTATTTAATTTAAAATTAATAGATTTTTAATTTGGTATTGAATTAAAATCTTGTTCCTGCTGTCAAGTAGTGCTACTGAAACATAATTGGATTAATAGCTTTTGAATTCAATTTATAATGTGAGTTTTTTTATTTGTAAAATAAACCCGATGTTTCTGGGAGAGAGAAAATTCCGGTTCTCAATATTTTTTTGTAATTAAAAATACTATAATACGAGGAGTTTGATAAAGTTTGTCAGTTTAATGTATAGAAACAAAATTTAAATTTATTGGAGGACCTTAAGAAAAGAGGAGTCTTCTCTTAAATTCTAGTTTCTAGTTATGGATAAGGATTCAAAATTACTTGAATAACTTTTACTGTGCTCTATCCTGCCGTCTCTAATTTCACACTCCAAACATTCGGAGGTATGCATCTACATTGTTGTTTTATTGAAGATGAGGCTTACTTTATGATTTCTGACTCCCTTTGATATAGAGCGTTGTTCTTTATCATCTCAACCATTGAGTGAAATTTTTCTGTCTAGACTAAAGAAGCTGTGCTGATCTTCTTCGCCAGATAATCTCTTCTTCGTTTACACAGGAAGCACTATACATCGTACGAAAAACTTCCATCTCGGAAATTGTGAGGGACTTTCCATTGAATTGTTGGAGGGTTAATGATTCTGCACCATATGTCAAGACCAGGATGATTATAGTGCATCAATTCGGTTTTTCTTGATATGCTTTACTCCTCAATTGCTAAGTTAGCTCAAAGAAAGAAAATAAGAGTTCTTCTACGATGATGTTCCATGTTGACGGAAGTGCCCAGGTAAAAAAAAAATCCACTGAATCTATAAATTGTCACGTTCTCACCAAGTCCGTACTGGGATGAAATACTCAATACTATCCTCGTTGCTCGTTTATAATCAGTTTCGTTTTGCTTGTGCTGCCTCCATGGTATTGAAGGCACCGGTATGAGATTCAATAAAAATTTTTTTAAAGTCTCAAGTTTGACCTGTGTTGTCTTCTCGGTCCACCAAAGTTATTGTAATGAAATCAAAGTTCTAAGGGCTAATTATGGAATAAAAACATTTGAATTGACCTCAAGGCATCTTAAAATGCCACAGAGAAACGTTTTTAGCGATTTGTCTAAATATAATTTACACTTCTTTTATTTTTATTAATTGATTGCTTTTAAATTGTTTCATTAATTACTTTTATTCTTTTATATTGTTGCAGGTCAGCAAGTGAGCCAGTTATGGCAAACCACACAGAAAAGCCCAGCTGGGGCTCACCAGATACAGCCGTTGCTATGCGGCATGCTTTCAAATCCTACGGCAAAGGAAAAAATGCCAACCAGGTTCTAAATAATCTTAATATGACAGTTCCAAAGGGCACAATGTAAGTATTGTTTTCTTTCTTTTTTTTTTTTTACTAAAATGTAACAAGTCTAATTAAAGTTGTTGTAATTGACGCAGAAGTAGGGTTGTATAATTCTTTAACAATAGAATTCAATATCCGTTACAATGCAGGCTGTATTCTCAAAATGGCGAATAAATTTTGTTCGCGATTCCGTGTCATCTACTCGTATAGGTTGTTTTAATTACAAGATATGTAACTGTATGCTTGTTTTCCTTTGCGTCATAGATTCTGCAGTAATCTTTGCTTCTCATAGTCAATACTTTGTTTTTAGTGCTCTCACAATGGCAATATGTTATTGTTGTTATGTAAGTGGTAACACTAGACAAATAATTTTAACACCACCAGTCAGCGTTTAAGCATTTAGCGTGCATTCGGTATCGACGATAACTCTTTCTTTGGTGGATTAAAAAATTACCTTTTGGAACGTTCCATTTGCGTTGTTTTTCGTTGGTTTTCAGTGTGATATCCACAAAATTAACAACGGTGCTCCCCAAGGCTCTGGTCCGTCTAAGACTCCTAAAACACATAGCTAATTGTTTTTCTGACGAAAATACAATCAGCGTCCATAAACTGCAACGGTGACGAATGATAAACCAATTAAATTCCTACCTTGACAGCATTTACCAATGAAAAATTATCAACCATCCTCTGTGGAAGATATTTGACATTGCTAAAATTGCCGCGAAATGTTGACTTCCTGAATCCTGATTCGATATAAGAAACATTTTTCTCCATCTTATCTAACTACAATCTGTCACAAATTTGCTTTTCCTGAAAAGAGATGTTTAAAAAATTGCTTTAAAATTTGTAGGCGAAAGAAGCATTGAAGACACATTTGTTTCACTCTAACATCGCCGTAATATTAATTGTCTATCCTTGATTTATAGTAGCTAATTCTAATAAACAGTGCTTTAGTGAAATAGCCAGATGCATTAATTCCAAATAATTTCAAAAAGTATGTTTTCATTGAAATATTGTTCCTTTTAAGGAAAACATTTATTTTTAAATTTGCGATCAGAGAGAGTCACAATTTGATGTTTATTAATTCACCATTCCCAAAAATAGTTACAAAACACTTATTCAAAAACAATTTTGGGAACTTTTTCCTAAGCCAGAACTACATCGGAACACAAAGTGTGAAAAAGTACAAGGCAGTAAAACCGACGAAAGCACAAATCCAGGGTATATTTGTCATACATACATATGTATATATATAGAACACATTTGAAATAAGAAAACTCTTTTCTAATCCAACAACCATTTTTGAAACAAGGACGTGTCACAAACCTGATCAAAAGACAACAATGAAATGAGACACATCGAAATTTGAAAAAACAAAAACAAGAGACTGAAATATATTTCCGCTAGCTTTTTCATGCAAAAATGGAAATGGAAGGAATGAAGAGAATGATGAGCGATCTTGTGGAAATGCAATGAAATATTTTTTTAATGTATTGTTTTCAGAACTCTTACTTAACCCGCCAATGGTGACGTGAATAACGGGCGCCCATAAGAACAACATTAAATCCCGGTCTCACATACCGTGCGTCGCCAATGGCGGATTAAGAAAGCTCGCACATGGTCAATTTCACGCTGGCACGAATAAAAAGAGAGATGGTGGTACAAATATGCCATTCGTTAGTTTTATCCTTTTTAGAACTTTGTGTCTCTGTGTAAAGTTTAGGTTTGAGCCTTTCCTGTTTGTGCATTGATACTTTGCAACATAGCTATTCAGTAAAATAACGATTCTCTGAGCTTGCCAGTGGCTCAGGGGTTTAAATCGAGCTTGAACTATCATTTAGGAAGAGAGATTAAATAGAGCATTGCCTGATGGTAAATATTAACAAAATGGTTGTCCAAGTACCTTCGCTGTATGACCATAATGCACTTTTAGTTCATAACAATGTCAATATAAATGACATATACATAATATATTTTACATTATCATAGTAAATTCACACCCACCAGATTTTTTGTCCCTTGTAGTGAGTCCACTTATAGCTCTTTCCATTGGTTTCACTCGGGGAACAACTCATTCTGAAAACCAAAGGGACAAGCAAAATCGCTTCTGTTCAATTTTAACACAATATAGAATTCGCAGGCAACAGTTTCACAAGTTTTGTTTTTTTTTTTTTTTTTTGATTTTTACTGGTTCCTAGAATTAAATAACAATCACTAAACTTGCTGGCCTTCGACGTCTTCATAATCAGATTTGGATTCAAGAATGTGTCACATTTGTCGACATTACCAAAACTTCGATGAATATCTATGGGAGACATTTGATATATATTTGTATTTGTGCTTCTTGAGTGGATTCTGGCATCAAATCCAGAAGCAAAATTCAGAAGTGTCATTTGCTTACCAATGGAACGGTTTCAGAAGACTTCCGGATGCTTCTGGGCGCTTCTTTTACTCCAATGGTACCCAAATTTCTAAATTCAGAAGTATGTCACTGGTATACTGACTTTTGGTGGAGTGGTGGAAAAGAAACAAATCTAAACTGTAAAAGTTTCATCTACGTCGTGTTTGTGAAATTTAACGTAGCTTAAAGAATCGGGGCTGGCTTTCATAATGGCTTTAAAGATATACCTATTTTGTTGCGGCCTTTACTCAACTTTATCGCTCAAAGTAGTTGTGTTTATGTTTACCTTTTGTGAAGAGGGGTTACTAGAATTGTGTTAGTATTTTGAGTACATTTTTCATGTTTGTGATTTTATATATTGCATGTCCTCATCCCAAGTCTATTTTTCAACAATCTACGCTGAAATAATTACATCAGAATCTTAATCCAGCTCTTACTCAATCTCTGGATTACTCCATATTGCATGTTAATACGGCCAGGCAATTAAGGGTTCATGTGTGAATTGATGACATTGTTTTTTTTACAGTGCAAGCAATATAGTTGACGCCATTCTTGGGTAGAATAGACCTGGTCTTCTAGCTTTTTCATTTTTTATAAACAAATGCATGAGAATGAGAAAAGAAACATTACAATGGTGTTCAAAGTGACGCAAACCGTTCTATTATGGTCTTTTTAACCACTAATGCACTTATATAGAAAGTTCCTTTAACAATAACTGACATAAAACATAACTACATATCGTCTTGATATAACCTTCAGACACTGAAGTACACCAGTTTAAAAGAAATTGGAAAAGCCATTCATGATCATGATGCAAGCGGGCTAACAGGAACTCATTCAAAAAGAAGAAGATAGACATTATATTGACATATTTTTTTTTAATATGAGCCTAGTTTTCTTTTCCAAAAAGACTACTTCATATTCTCAACATCTGAGGCAAACCAGTTGAAATCATCCGATATCCGCAAAGAAGAAGAAGCCTCTTCAAAAAAACGAAAAAAAAAAACTATAAATATATTATCTCGAAATCTTTATGTAAACAAAATGTAAACCTCTCAAGGCTATTCCCATTCACCGGTCACTTCATCGTCATTCACAAAAAAAGTTCACAGTTTCTGTTTTTGTGTGTGTGTGTAAAATGACTCCATTATGTCACACAGTACCTTTTCCTTCAAATACAAAAAATGCTTAATAATTTTCAAGACTTGTTCCGTAGGAAAACCTTACAATAACTTCGACGATGACGACGTGCAACAACAATAAAACAAAAATAAAATGAAAATGTTTATTTAGCAATAAAAACAATATTTAAACCACTTAGCGCCGCCGCTGTCATTAGTATAGACATGGTGTATGCTCGAAATTATGAATACCAACAAATAAATCGCAAAAATAAAATAAAAAACATTAAAATTCCCATTGGGCTTGAGAGTTGAGCCTCATTACAGCGATTTTCATCATTATCGGTGTTGTCGTATCGTAAGACAGTTTACTCACAAGGACAACACAATCATTCTTTCGGCCTTCAATTTTAAATCTGCGATGGACCAACCCAGTTTAAAAAAATTAAAAAATTAAAAAAAAAAACACCTGATTTCCTTGTTGAGGCAAGCATCAGCAACCGGTCTTTAAGATACTTTATCTATTTCAAGCTCAAAACCTATCTTTTGTATAAAATTGGTTTTCACCTTGAATTTTTTTTAAATTTTTATGCGCGTTTGACATGGGTCTCCATACAAAGTGACGAATCATATGCACAGGGCCGGCTGCTGCCTGATGTTTACCCATGATTAACCGGTCGGTTGTGGTTATTGTCATCGTGCTTCGTCGTCTTTCTATAACCATGTGTGTCTAAGTCATTAACACTCATAAATTCCAAACATAAAACATCCAGAAAAGTAGGTCAATGTTTCTTCGAAACTCTTATGAAATAAAAAAATGTTTCGTTTTGTATTTGCCATTTGGTTAGGTTTATTCGACTATGGCACAGCATCGCGTTTAATTCATGCAAAAGAAATGGAAAGTAATTACATACGTCCGTCATTATTAATGGGAAGTCTTATACCTCAAAGCGTTCAATGAACCTACTTCTGATGGGACACAAAAACCAGGTAGTTGCACAGGCACTTAGCCATATATCCACCATATGGCTGAGATTGTGTTGTGTCATTTTTAAACAATTTCAATTGCAAGATTTTTAAGCTTCGAAATCACCTTGAACACGGAACCATCAACATTTTAACACACGCACCAGAGTTTTGAACTTTCCGACGACGACGAGCGAGGCCTAAATGCCTACACAACATGTTGTTGAGAGATGAAATTTGATAGCTGGCAACTGGCAAGTCATGACCATGTCAAAGCCCAGACACAGTGCATTGCCCCAACGGCTAAACGTCGATCATATGAATTTTATGAAAAAAAAAATTATTTGTTTGTTTAGAAAAGGTATCCATTCCCGAATTTGGGTCACGACCATGTTTCCATCTCGCTTTTGTGGTGTTTGGTTGAAGTTGAAGAAATGTTTGGATGTGCATGTCTTTCAAAATGAAAACGTCTTTTGATTTTGATTGATTTGTTGTTGGTTTATAGTATAGTAATAATCGATTAAAAAATTTTAGAATTATCAAATGCAGAACAAAGCTTGAGGTTAGATTAGGGCTTAGATGAACAAAAAAAGAAAGCTTTAGGTAATATATTATATTTTTGAAACAATTAATCATCGTCTTGTGGTTGAACCATAATCTGTTTGACTTTATTTTTATATGAATATTTTGTAATCAAACCATTGGAAAAATTATTTTTAGACGAAGAAGATTAATTATGGCCTCAACCTTTAACATTTTCTTTGATGTGTAAATGAAAACCCCAAGAAATTTTTCTAAATGTTCCTTTCTCTTTGATTATTTTAAAAAATTGATATTTTGTAATCGTGAAGCGTGTCTAGACACTTTTAGTTGAAAGTTCAGTTAAGAAAATGTGCGTGTCAGATTCAACGCTTGATTAGAGTTCACCCCACCCTCTCCATCACATTTAGTTTACTTGAATTCCATTTTAGCCAATCCCCCCTGAATAAAACATTTTTGTTTTTGTAATCTCATCTCTAATAACTGGTGGCCAGGCCAGCATCACCCAATGAACATTTTATCTAAGTCGTTCAAGAATTAGCAAAGAACATATTTTAAGAACTATGCGATGCCCCATAAAGAAAATATGCCGCCAAATAACTTTTTTTTTTTGAAAATGCTATAAAAAAAACGAGTTTAGCTTCGGCTGTATGGCACGTAGCGCCGTCCTGTTGAAACCAAATGTTGCCAATATCCTCCTTTTCAATTTTTGTGAACAAAAATTCGTTCAACATGGCCCGATAGATCGCCATTGGCTGTAACGGCCACTCCTTGCTCGTTTTCGAAGAAAAATGGTCCAATTACTCGTATGTCTCTGGACCAAAATCCACACCAAACAGTGACTCGTTTTTTGTGTATCGGCGTTTCAATGTATGCGTGCGGGTTTTCTGTGCCTTATGCGACAATTTTGCTTGTTTACATACCAGCCAAGATCAAAATGAGCTTCATCTGAAAAGATGATTTTTTTGGCAAAATCGGCATCTTCTCTAAGTCGATCGCAGGCCCACTTAGCGAAGCAAAAACGCATTGGATTCGTTCAGCGGAAGGATAAAACTAATTATCTATCAAATAAGACATGAGGTTAGTGTTACCATTCACGAAATAAGCACTAGTTGAAAAAAAAAAAACGTTAGATGGCGGACCCTTTAATATTATCTTGAAGCTGAAAACCCACAACAGTAACTTACGTATGAATACACATACATCTTAGTCTGTGCATTTTGTGATGGGCTCCGTGTGTTTTATCCATGTTCCCAATTAAAGTGCACAGTTGCCTGTGAGTAAAAATAGAGAACCACGTTTGTAGGTTGCTATTCAGTGTTCTCTTTCTATGCTGCCAACACTAACTTCCACCAAATTTCATTCCTATCGGTCAACTTTTGTTTCGGCTCTCTAAGTTCATTTATTATGAATTGTTTATTTTTTTACTAGAAGCAATACCCCATAAAATGTGGGGTTGACCCGTATCCTTCGGTGTAGCAGTCAGACACACTATAACCACAACCCCACGGGCACTACTGCTGGTTTGACCATACTTTCCCGTTCACAGTATCAAACTCGTCTTTGATTGGTATCGAGGGGATACTTGACGTTTTTTGATCATGAAGCCAATCAGCTTAAGACCAAGAGTGACATGCAATTAATTCTCAACCAAGACACCAATAGCACTTTCTAGTGGTCTTCCAGTTTCTCGATTCAAAAAGATGTCACTTGATTCGACCTTTGTAAAATTGATAGTGAAATTAGTGCGTGTGGATAGACACTCTCCAAAGTAAACATCCGTGACGGATACTTGAATTACAATTGCTATGAGGAAAAGGTAGTTTAGGAAGATATCAAACTTGGATTGAACTTTTTGACTTATTTTTTGTCCATTGAACCATAATTATTTTATCTAACTAAACAAATTCTTTTTTTCTTCATTCTAGTTATGGACTTCTAGGAGCATCTGGTTGCGGCAAAACAACACTTCTCTCCTGTATTGTGGGTCGTCGTCGTTTGGATTCAGGTGATATCGCTGTTCTTGGTGGCAAACCAGGTACACGAGGATCAGGTGTTCCTGGCAAACGTGTCGGTTATATGCCCCAAGAAATCGCCCTCTATGGAGAATTTTCAATCCGAGAAACAATGATGTACTTTGGTTGGATTTTTGGTATGGAATCCAAAGAAATCAGGGAACGATTACAGTTCCTTTTGGATTTCCTTGATTTGCCATCAGAAAAGAGATTGGTTAAGAATCTTAGTGGTGGACAACAACGACGTGTATCATTTGCTGTAGCCCTTATGCACGATCCAGAATTGCTTATTCTTGACGAACCGACTGTGGGAGTTGATCCTTTACTGCGACAGAGTATATGGAATCATCTGGTACACATCACAAAGGCTGGACAAAAGACGGTTATTATAACAACACATTACATAGAGGAAGCCAGGCAAGCGCATACGGTGAGTAAAAAATTAACTGATTCATAATTATGTTAGAAAATGACACAGGCATCGTTTGGTACCATATTTCTTGCACTAAACTTAATTCATACACAAGAATTTTATATCGTTGGAAAAGTGTTTTAAATAGGGATTGCGCAGCATCAATTTCAATCACATACATAATTCCGCTTACAACTATTATCTACCCTTAGTTTTATAGCTATGTCTTTTTTGGCTTGCTCTCCGTTTTTAATTCTTAACTAAAATGCATTATATTTTTTTAACTGCACATCTGGAGTGCATTATCTTATTCAATATTATAAGTTTGTACCTTGAACTTTATGATGCAGAGAAAGCCCATCTTTGCATTCTGATCTTTTTATTCAATAATTATTCAACGTCATTATGCAACTTCATATCTTTAAGGTTATAAAGCAAAGGACAACATTTAATTATTTTTGTCTACTCCCAATCAATCACTATTTTAATAAAAACCAGTCATTTCCTATAAAAAAATGATGTACTCGCACCTGACTTTTTCGCTGACATTAAGGTTTAATTGGTATGTTGTGCCAGGGGATGATCCAACTTAAAATACGCCCAAGGCCAAGGTGTATGAAATTAACTAGATTCGCAATGTATAATTAAAATGTGATATTGCTTTTCAAAACTTAAATGAAAAAAATACGGAAACACGAAGTGACTCTTCCGTCACAGATTTAATTGGAGATGAATTTGTGTAACTATTGGATTAGTATCTAATTACTTTGATGTTCGAAATTATCAACGGATATCTACAACTTGTTTGGATTGTAACTATTTGCAACTTTGTAGGCTAGGTTAAGCATTTTTTAGATAACTACTTCTGACAAGGGAATTCAACTATGTTTTTCAAAACACGAAATACCTTGTAGTAATATGTAGTTGTAGACAACTGAACTGGATTTTTAAAATCGAAAAAAAGAACACAGAAGGCAATGGAGCTATTATAAGCATGTAATAAGATATTTGGGAAGACCTTGTCCCAAACCTATCATGTAAATGTACGAATAAGATCGATATTGCAAAAATACAAAGATTGGGTGCATAGACACCATAGGGGGGTATGAGATATGGATCTAAGTCTACAACTATACAACCTGTGGGTTAAGTCAAATTCGGAACTGGAAACGCATTGAGACATGCCATGTAGTGATTCTAGAGAGACATACTGGGATCAATGTTGCACAGTCCACACAACACCGGAAATCAAAAATCGAAAAAGCTGTACAAATTTCATTCAAAAACCTTCATAAAATTGTTAATTCGACTAGCAGCAGCCTTAACCTCCAAGTATAAAAATTCATTTAAAAGTCTTCTTTATTTACACAAATCATTGCTGATGGGTTTTAAATGGAAAAAGGCTTTGGTGCGGACTTTTTCTTCGCAATCCTTGCATCCTGCACTCTGAGGTCTTGGCTGCGACAGTATAGCTAGTTAGTATGTTGCCATGGAAGAAATATCACTGACCTTTTTGACAAAATCGAAGCTTGTACCTTGCTGTCACCTAGTGCTAAGATCGTTTGGCGCACAGCATAACATAAGTGAATTGCTGAGAAATATGGCCGCTAATAATGGGATAGTCCTAAAAGCTCCAATATAAAAAAGTAAATACGGAACTCCTATTTCACCTAGCGCTTCAAAAAACATGAAATCGAAAGATTCGACACCAGTATCTTCACTTGAAAGTTGTTTCCTCCAGGAATTGGAAGATCATCTAAGCTAACGGATACGAATCTGCTTAGAATAACAAATGTCTTAAACTGTATTTAAAATACGTAGGATTTTCATAGGTCACATCGTTATAGTGCTCCAAAAACCTCAGGCTGAAAAGGATATTACAAAGATTAACATTGAACTACGGGTTATCCTTGTATTTATAATCTATAGAACTCCCAATTAGAGAAAAGTCTGGTGCGCCGTCTATGGACGAAGTTCACAAACACTTGATGGGTGAGTTAGGAGTGGTTTTCGTCTAGATTGCCATGGGAAGCAAAAACAGCAATAGAAGACATTTGATGTAAAGTAGATAAGACAACTAGTGCCGCTATTGACGATGCTCAGAACTAAAAAACCATGTTCCATGAAATTACTATAAAAATGTCTATACAATGGTGTTATGAACACATTTTCAACCATACCATCCCCAACCTAAATTTTTTCCAGATTATTTTAACATTTACATATCAAAAAAGAAGCATTATTTTCTGTATTTGATAATAATAAACTAAACTTTTTCTATTTTTAGATTGGTCTTATGAGATCTGGAAATCTTCTTGCCGAAGAATCACCCAGCGTATTACTATCGATGTATAAATGTTTAAGTCTGGAAGAAGTATTTTTAAAACTATCCCGTATTCAAAGCCAAAAAGGAGAATTAACTCAAGTTAATTTTAGGTAATTAAATATTAAACAAAATATAATAAAAGTAACAAGCTGCGCATCTAATAAAAATGTGTAAGAAAAAGTAAAAATCAATTATTCAATATTGAATTAATTGAATGACTTCAATTATTGTATTTAAATTTAAAGTTTTTTTTTTTAATATTAACTTTGCTATTCCAGTAATAATATTTCTCTTCATACAATGGCATTCGGCAGTAAAAAGGACAATCCCAGTTCGAGTCATGATGGGGGAGTTGTTGGACTCAACTATTATCCAACTCAAAGTAAAGAAGTTTTGATCAACGATACTAATGGATCCATATATACGGTTTGTTTGGTTTAAAATTTCATGAAACAAAAAAGGTCTCAGACCATCAAAAAAGCAATCTCAAGGCTTTAATGTGTCATTTTTAACATTTTCGTTTTCTCTCATTTGTCAAAATTTTTGTGTGCATCGATTTTTCATTTTCTTTTTAAACATAATAAGGGAACCGTTTCATTTCGTATTTTATTGTAGTTGTGAATTCTGATGTAGTTTCGTGCTTCACTTCGAAAAAAGGTAGTTCACATGAGAAAAAGGAGCGTTCACATGAGAGTGGCCAACGAATGAACGAATTGAAGAACAAATGTAACTTAAAGCATTGTATAGCAAATTTCTTGGTTTAAACTAGACCAATCTAAAAAAAATGAATTTAAATTGAACTACATAAAAATAATAAAACAGTCTTTATTGTTTAAACATGTTTAATTGTATAAAGCAAACTATACGCCGCAAATTGTCAATGCCTATTCGCAATCCACATACCATCCACATTGTTCACAAGAAGAAATAGTCGAAAATTCATTCATTCGTTTTTATAGTGCCACTTTTGGGGTGGTTATATGATTCTTTTCATTCTTCAGCTTCTATTTTGAAAATAAAAATAATTGGTCAATGGATATCAAACTTTAATATGTCAAATTTTAGTTTTTCCCTGGGGTTCTGATATTGCAAATGATTAATTTGGATTCATACACAATTGTGGCACAATTTAATAAATTTTCTTCGAAGTAAAAGGCATGTTATCATTCAGAGGTCCACACTAAACCACTTTTTTTTTTTTACTATAAAATTATATTATGTAGGTACTAAGATATGAATTTTGTTTTTAAAATGGTTCAGATTTTTTAGATTTATTAGATCTGATTTAAGTTAGTTTTAACCATCTGCTAGATTGAATTCGAATACGTTCCGCAATATTTTCCACGCTATATTTTAAATGTTGCTTTGTGTGAACACAAGGAAAAACTATTCAAAAGCTTAAGGAATTATTTGTACAATTTGATGTGTTTCAAAATGTGGAATTTAAAGTCGGCAGCTTAATATCAAAGTTTTATTTTCTCTCGAGCTGTTTTAAGCATTTCATTTCCGGATTTTGTTTCTCGACCTTACTTACGGCCTAGAAATATTACGACATTTATTGCCAGACTCAACTAGTCGTATTTAGCTTCTGTCAACGGTAAACTTAATACTGGCTTTATTCGTTGGATGCTAAAGTTGCCATAAAAGTCGCAACAAATCGATTTTTGAAAATCGTCAACTCGCCCTAACGAGAAAATTCTCTGATTTGTGTAACCTGGGCTCGCCCTGAAGCCACCTTGAAGTTGATATAAGTATTTTGTTGAGAAAAATGGAAGAAACAACTCAGCTTTTTAGGTGACGTTTCTTGTCAATAATTTCATGTGTACCTATTCTTCTTCGGTGTTTGGTTTGTTCATTAATACTACAATCAAAATCAAACGTATAAAGTAAAATGAAATCCTTTAAAGTTTTTGGTTTTTGAGAACCAAAAACAAAATTTTTTTCTTGACAAGTCTTGCACTTGGCAAGAAAATGTGATTTGACCCTGGGTAAAGTTCCAAAAACAAAGCTACTGTTTTTAATTTCACAATAGATGACCAGTAGGGAAGAAGCGACATTGACCCTATACTAATCACCTTCAGTGGACTGCAAAAGGGAATGCGTTTTGTAATATTTTTCCCGTGAAACACTTAGAAAAAGCTTGAAGGACCTCAAAAAGTGTTACATCTGCTAACAAATGTTGTTTGTTTAAAAAAATAAAAGATTTGGAAGGTGAAAATGTTAAATCTACGCATACCCAGCCATTACATTTGAATAGAATTCATATGTTTATTTAAACTGTGTTTAATATCAGACATTAAGTTGGGGTTACTTTCAATTTATACGTTATAAAAAATCGTCAAGGCAGTTACTGTTACGCCAATATGAACCCTTTTTTGAGCATTTTTGGTTTACAATAGTGAAACTTGCAGAATTTTCAGCTCAAATGTTTTCAACTTTTTGTTTGTTTTTTTCAATATAGACCCAAATTTCGAGTCGAGTGATACCATAAACACAAAAACTGAAAAGATCTATCGTGCCTCGGGCGGTACTGCGCTGCAGTCATCACTTACGTATTGTTTCCACAAGAAACTTTTGTCTGCAAGAGAAAAAGCGGTTTTATTGTTCAAGGCCGTCGGGATATTGTGTACTCCAACTCCAATTTTTCAAAATGCTCATTTTCCTATTTATTCAGTTCACTGCCTCTTTAAAATACCATAAAAGTGTCCTTCAAAATGTACCTCCTTATAAGTGTATACTTCATTATCTCATTTTCATAAATTTATTTTTTATTTTTATGAAAAAAATCCAAACCCCAACCTTTAATCTCTCCAAAATAGCTAAATCAGGAAAATTTCAATCCTCCCTCACCGTACAAGACGCAACACGAAAAGCAACCAACTGATTGTTATGCAGATCTCTGCATGGTAAGTCTTAATGCATATCCTTAAAGATTGTATCCTTTTAAACATTTTTTTCAAAGATAACATCAAAAGGCAAAATCAAAGCTCTGCTTACGAAGAACTTCCTCCGGATGTGGCGTAATGTTGGTGTTATGATGTTCATTTTTGTTTTACCTGTGATGCAAGTTATTCTCTTCTGCATGGCCATTGGACGCGAACCACAAGGACTTAATATTGCTATTGTTAATGATGAACTCAATAATACGGTACGGACAAAACAATGAAAATATAAACGACTTAAGTATTCTAATTTTAACATTTTGAAAAAAATTCAGGACAATTGCTTCTGGGAAGATGGATGTCATGTTGAAAATGTTGGTTGTCGATATTTAAGCCATCTAAATGACAGCATAGTCAAAAATTACTATACGGACCTGGACACGGCGCTAGATGCGGTACGAGCTGGAAAAGCCTGGGGTGCTATTCATATAGGAGAAAATTTCACAGACGCTTTTGTTGCCAGGGCTGCCTTAGGTTTGAATTTTTTTTATTTATGAATATTTTTACGAAAATACTCTTATCAAATCCTTTGTTTTTTAGGACGTGAATCTGACGAAGAAACCATCGATCAATCCGAGATTAAAGTTTGGTTAGATATGTCAAATCAACAAATTGGTGTCATGTTAAATAGGGACCTTCAACTTGCGTATCGTGATTTTGCCATGAAATTGCTCGAACAATGCGGCAGCAATCCTAAGTTGGGTGATGTGCCAATTCAATTCGATGAACCCATCTATGGAACTATGAATCCGTCATTTACTGATTTCGTTGCACCTGGAGTTATTCTGACGTAAGTTTATTTTTGTTCTGCGTGTACAATTTTAAGAATATTAATTATCGCCTGCCGTTTAAACGGCCATGTTTGTTTTCATTGATAAAATCACTATTTTAATTTTCGTTTAAACTTGCAGAATCGTTTTCTTTTTGGCTGTAGCTCTGACGTCATCGGCTTTAATTATCGAAAGAACTGAGGTAAGTTAGAATCATTGGAACTGTCGTTTGAATATGCAAATTTGTATTTTGTTTTTGAATGTGATCAGGAAATCTTAAGTGGTAGTTTATTTCACTAATATGAAAGGAAAGCGATATTAGTTGTGATGAATGAGGCTAAGATTACACTGAACACACAACAATTTTTTTTTAATGAATGATGAACACGTGGTCGAGGCTATTCACACATATGGTCTAATTGAATTAAAAATAATGATATTTACATTTCCTAGTAGCTTTTGTTAAAGATTAATAATCACAAAATGAATCACTAGGTCTTGAGAAGAGTGACTTAACTGCGAATAAGAAGAAATTCTATTCCGTTTCGCATGCGTCATGTAGCGATGTTCATTTATTGGAGTTATGAAGAGTAATGCATCGAGTGGACAAATATTTTCAACTTTTCTCCCAAACCAAAGCTTTGATTGTTAAACGAAAAAAATACAATTTCATCGTGTCAATCTGGCGTTTGACTTTCATCGTATTTTGCAAAGCCTTTCAGAAAATGTCACACAAAACTTTATCGTTCAAACTTATTTCATTCACTTGATGCTTTCATACTCGTTACATCAAAAATATTTGGTGTCCATTAACTTTCCAATGTCAGATGAAAGTTTGGCAAAATCAAGTGTTCCTTAAGGATATCATCTGGGCCCTATCTTTTTTATTCCGTCAATCAATAATTCAAATGATGCAATTTTCCTAGGACTTTCGGATAACTTTATATTATGTAAAGGGTGTTTTTTAAGACATGTGTTTTTCAAGATGAAATAAAACGCATATAATTTAGTGTTATGTTTAAAAAATTATTTCGAGCAATGGAAGCGGCTGGCTCGAATAAATTCCACGGCAATTGTGTCGACTAAATATTGGACGCAGCGCCATGCGTCGCGCGAACTGAACCATTATTTTGGTAATAAATTTGCACGATTTACAAACGTTGCTCAGGAGTAAGTCTATTCATTATGAAATGGCAAACCAAACTGAGCATAAACCAAGTGACAGCTGTCAAAAAGACCAACTCCGAAAAAAGTATTGCCAGGTTGAAAACCACACGTCTAAAAAAATCACCCTTTACCTATATTTGTGGATCGAGAGCTTTATCGGAGGAGCCATGGCCTATTCATTAGCAGTTTCAATGTTCCTGTGTGGTCGTTGATACTCTGCAAGACACAAAAGCTTGGCTATTTCTAACCACCTCGACCTCACCTATGATATCCCATTTTCCCGTTTCTGGGTGGCTCCTTTTTATTTTATTAGAGTTCATGTCTGAGTGAACTTCAGTGTGTTTTTTTAAAACAAAAGCCTTTGTGTATAATATTTTGTTTCTTTTAAATCTGTGGACTCTGATTCAGGCGGCATGAAAAATATCGAAATCGTGGCTTTTTTTGTACCATTCTCCGACGGAAACATTCAGTTTGCCTGACTTTCGGCGTTATTTCCAGCAAAGCTAAAAAGGTTCTTACAATTTTTTAAAGGATTTAGAACTTAATAAAACGACCAAAACATCGGTTTCAAATTCAGTATGGCATCTTTGTTATACAAAACTTTATTTTTATGATTATTAAGGCAGTTTTGCGATTGAGGAACTAGAGGGCAGCACATTCAGATTTTATTTACAATGGAAACATATACAAATTAAACAAATCCTTATTTAATTTTCAGGGAATGTTGGATCGTTCTTGGGTAGCTGGTGTGTCTCCTGGTGAGATCCTCTTCTCTCATGTGGTAACTCAATTCGTTGTGATGTGCGGCCAGACATCCTTGGTCCTGATCTTCATGTTGGTTGTCTTCGGAGTAACCAACAATGGTGACTTATTCTGGGTGGTTGTCATCACTCTATTGCAGGGCATGTGTGGTATGTGCTTTGGTTTCCTCATTTCCGCAGTCTGCGAATTGGAACGTAATGCAATTCAGCTGGCGTTAGGTTCCTTCTACCCAACACTTCTCCTGTCCGGTGTTATTTGGCCCATCGAAGGAATGCCAATAGTCCTGAGGTAAGTTTTAACTAAATTTTTGTAAATTATTTGAAATTCTTTAACTTTCTTTTTGATTTTTAGATACATTTCACTTGTGCTGCCTCTAACGTTGGCCACCTCATCCCTGCGTTCAATACTCACCCGTGGCTGGACGATAATGGAACCAGCAGTATACAGTGGTTTCCTCAGTACACTGGCATGGATTGTGATGTTCTTGGTGTTCACAATGATTGTTCTGCGGGCGAAACGAGGATAAGTTAGTATAGTATCGTACTGGCAAAAGGGATATTTATAGATGCAGGATAATTTGATTCTTCCTTTTGCTTCGAATAGTGTGTGTGTGTGTGTGTTTGCATTCACGCACACAATGATAAGGAGCAAGAAAATATTCCAAAACCTTTCCTATCCTCATCTTTTCTACCCTAAAAACCTTAACAACATTTTTCACTCTCTCTCGTCATAATAATAAGCTGCTCCTCCGTCCCTCCTTCATTTGCTCCATATTTATTTATCCGCAGCGCAGTGTTTGTGTAGTTTTTAGTTTAATTTAATTAGTTAAATTAAGGGTTAGGCTGTAATTTATAAATTAAGAAAACAAAAAAGCAAAGTGAAAGACAAAATGGAAGCAAAAACACAAACAATTATTGTTCTTCTCGAAATGTAAATAAACACAGAAAATGATTTTTTGACTTTTGTGAGATTATGATCACAAAAAAATAATTTCAAGATTTATAAGAAAATGGTTGGAAAAATGTTTTTTACACCTTGGAAAAAAATGTATAAGTAAATTTAGAATATTAAATAATATGTGTGTGTGGTCTGTGATTTTCAATAATACATATATAAAAAAAACATAAACAAGATCAAAGTTAACAAGGAATATTTCATTTTTGTATTAAATATTTTATTGTTGGTTTAATTTTTGATAAATAAAATAGGTGTGTTTAATTAATAATTAATTTTTTAAAAGGGTACCTAAAGATAAAATAAACGGGAAGAATTTTAATTTCGATAGTTTTGTATGGGGTTTGTTGTATGTAAAAATGTTTAAAACTATACAAAAAATTGTTAAAAACGCGATGTGGTTAAACATCGCAAATTTAATTAGATTTGATAATTATTTTGTTTTTTTTTTTAATTTAAGTTTAAAAATTTCTATATTTCTAAAAATCAATGGAAATTCAATGACCTAAAAAATATTTTAATAATGTAAATATACGAAAGAAATAAAAAAAAAATAGTTAATAAAAAGAAATGATTGTCTACTTTTTGAGTATTTGAAGAATTTTCTCCAGACCAGATACCTTCTTAGTTTTGGAAGGAAAAGTGGTATAAATGTCAAATGGTTCATGGCACGATTCTTCTACAATGTGGAGGAAAAATTACCTTAGGACGGGTTTGTCGCGGTGAAGTCAACACTCGAAAGACAACCAGTAGATCTGATATGGGTGGCCCCCACATGCAATAAAGTGTCCAAAAAACCTATGTGCGCAGCATGGTCATGGATAGACATGAACGAGGAAGCAGTTGCAAAGTCAATACAAAGTGTCTCGAGTCCCCTGCTCTCTATTGCAGTCCTTGACCGACTGCTTGAACTTGAAGTTAAAGTGACGGACCCCAAAGTGCATAAATTAATCTTTTGTACTTGACCTTATTGGTGGAGATTTTTGAAGGGAATGGGTACCTTATAAGTATACAAAAAGACTGAATACTGCCAGCTTCTGATCCAATGTCTATTCATGACATTCATTTGATATCGGTGAAAAGTTTAAATATCTGAGATCAGTGACGATCAATCATTGCGTAAGTGTGGTTTGGATGAATTGGCGTGAAAAATCTGCTATCTCATGTGACTGGAAAAGTCTCCCTAGGTTGAAGAGAAGACCCTGTACCTTATTTGTGAGACCGGCACTCACATACGGTTTATAATGTTGGACAATGTACAAAACGTACCTATAAGAGTAATATAAGCATTGTATGACAGCAGGTGTAGCAAGGCGTGATCATATAAGAAGTATGAAAATCCGTGTCCGTGGAAGCTTTCATGTCACGATAACGACCAGCTCAGCTGGTTTAAAGTTTAATATGGTGAAAAATGTACCTATGCGATAAGTTTGAAAAAGTAACCAATGTCCATGTTGTGTTAAGTTTACTTAAGGACCATTAACCCTGACGCCACACATGCCAGGTACTGGCAAGAAAGTTACTTAATGGTATATTAATTGTCAGATACCAATAGAGATTTTAAGCAAACGGCAATATACTTCTTTCCCTCTCGCTCCTATGGTCAAAATCAAATGTGAAATCCTACTTTGAGGGAAAACAACAACTGGAAACAACAACAACAACAGAAAGAATTTAATTGTTTTCCCTCAAAGTAGTGATTTGACATTTCTGTTTGACGTATTCGCAAACTTCTCTATTTTATGTGTTCAAGTTGGCTGGAAGTTTGTCTTTGCGAGTGGAAAATGTGAGTGTATTGCACTGTCTTGCCAGTAGCTGGCATGTGTGGGGTCCGGGTTAAATGGAACTGGAAGTACATGCATAATCTGCGGCAAGATCATCATGGCTGGTTATCACTCTTATATCACCATTCATTGAATTGTCAAAGTAGATGATTCACATTAAACCTATAACCCCTCTGGATGATCCACTTCTCTTCATACAATGAACTGTGTGTTTAGTTTTGGTTTAATTGCTTGACCACATTCGGAGTCGGTTGCGACGTTGCGTTTCTTTTGGCTTGTTGATACCTATAGCTCAGATTTGTCTTTCGGGTTCAGTTGGACTTCTCACTTGGAAGATACTGTAGCCGCCGAGATGTCGAGAAGTGGGGACCACGTGCCACTCGCCACTATGTTTTACCCACAGACCAATACAGACGGCCAACTCGTACGCCTGAAACAACCCTCGATATATTTGTTCGTGTTTGTGAATACGTGTACATCTCTGTCTGTGCATTTTGTGATTACAACCATCCCTGCGTATGCCATTTATTTTGTTGGTGTGTTTACTATAAATGGCATGTCAGCTTATTTTCAGCTAATTGGTCCGTGGTTTTACCTACTGCAAAATCCTTAACTGGCCGCGCACAATGGTGTAGCAGCAGCAGTAGCACGCAGCAATGTCAAAGTTAATGTCAGAAAAAGTAGCTCACAAAGCAGCATACACGAATACAATGTGTAGCACTGAACTCAGACAAAAATCACGTCTGCCATTTTGGTTTGTTGTTGTTTTGCAGCGCAGCAGGTTTCCCGTAAGTTACTTCTGAAAGACTTAACGCAAGTGGTGTACAATTTACGTGTGTTAATGCTCAATTGGGCCAAATAATATAATTCCGTAGCAAATTTCCAAATAAAATAATTCCCTAAACAAATCCCCATTTCGAAATTATCTCATTTCGACGATAACGTGGGCTTGCATATTATTACTTTGTTTGCTGAACTTTACCCAGGTTCACCCCAGATTGACAGCTCAAAGAAAAGTAAAAAAAAAACCTTTTACTTCTGTTCTCAAAAAGTGCATGAGGACATCAGATTGTATATATTTCAAAACGTACAATACCATTAGTTTCCATTTTGCTTTATTTGTTTGATTTGTATCATACTTTTATTAAAATGAATTCATTCACTTGCATTTCTTTTACTTTTTTTTTTGAAAAAAGATTTGAAAAATCAAATACAAAAGAAAAATACACAAGAAATACTAGACAGCAAACTTCACTTCAACAGCAATGCTGATTCGTTACCCCAACTTGCGCCAGCAAAATACCTAGATCGACTTCAGAGTAACTTCAGGGCTCTCCCAGGTTTCAAAAAACAGATAATTTTATTGTTCGGGCGAGTTGAGATTTTCAAAAAAACGAATTGTGGTTACTCCAGGGCGACTTCAGGGCTCAACAAACGAAGCTATTGTCTTGTAGCCCTTGAAAATACGAAAATTTTCACATATACATTAAGTACATGATACAACTACTAATAAAGATAAATGGCATTGCGCATGGTGTCAAACAAAACGTCAAAATATTGTCAAACTCCCCGTGTTCTTACGGGGTTCTTATGACGTAGAGCGCATAGAGTAGAGCGAAACAAAAGTTAAACGTGAAGGCGAAAACGAGAAGGCAGGGGTTCTTATGACGAGATGCGCAGAACAAATCAAAAATGAAACTAGGAAGGCGTTATCTCTAGTAGTTGTATCATGCATTAAGTATCTCATTTTTTAGGTTTTTAAAAACATTGATAGCAGTCTAATAGCGAGTTTCATTCAAAGTTGGAAGATTTGTTCTCAAAATCGAGAATTGTTCTTTTCAATGAAACTTGTTTTGGGTATCCATGGCAGTTTGACTTTTTATAATTTGGTTTTCGTCTTTTGTCATTGGAATTGCTAACATTGGATAATTGCTAATTGATAATAAATTGGATAATTATTTAAGTACATATTAAGTTTTTCGTTCATTATTATTTTATTATTATATCACATTTGACGTTTGACAGAAATGTATTCAGATCGATTCTCCCAAGTCCCAACCTATCAGAGATGCAATCTTTCGAGTTGAGAATCGATCAAGAATTGCACATTTCTTGCAATGAAACTTGCAAATCTGAAAAAATCAAATCTTTTGACAGAAAGGACAAATCTCTTCTTGAATGAAACTCTCTATAACAGAATCAGAAAATTTAGGCAGCCGTCAGACGAATTTAGCATTATCAAAATGAATACGGTTTAATTTCGGCTCTAATGAGAATTTTCTTCGGTTGTTAGGGGCCGAACAAATGTCATTTTCCTAAACAAACCTTATTGTTTTCTTTCACGAAAGGGAACACATTTTGAGGGAAAATTAATAGAATTCCCATTGTTATTGAATAATATCTTTCAATTTGGTTTGTGCATTGAATAATACTGGCACATATGGTTGCGATATGCACTAGTAAGCACAAAAATCCCTTGTGGATTCCATCTTCAAAATCCCTTCTTTTAATATTTTGACGTTTCTGGTTTTTATTTAATAAAATAATTCCCTAAACAAATCCCCATTTCGAAATTATCTCATTTCGACGATAACGTGGGCTTGCATATTATTACTTTGTTTGCTGAACTTTACCCAGGTTCACCCCAGATTGACAGCTCAAAGAAAAGTAAAAAAAAAACCTTTTACTTCTGTTCTCAAAAAGTGCATGAGGACATCAGATTGTATATATTTCAAAACGTACAATACCATTAGTTTCCATTTTGCTTTATTTGTTTGATTTGTATCATACTTTTATTAAAATGAATTCATTCACTTGCATTTCTTTTACTTTTTTTTTTGAAAAAAGATTTGAAAAATCAAATACAAAAGAAAAATACACAAGAAATACTAGACAGCAAACTTCACTTCAACAGCAATGCTGATTCGTTACCCCAACTTGCGCCAGCAAAATACCTAGATCGACTTCAGAGTAACTTCAGGGCTCTCCCAGGTTTCAAAAAACAGATAATTTTATTGTTCGGGCGAGTTGAGATTTTCAAAAAAACGAATTGTGGTGACTCCAGGGCGACTTCAGGGCTCAACAAACGAAGCTATTGTCTTGTAGCCCTTGAAAATACGAAAATTTTCACATATACATTAAGTACATGATACAACTACTAATAAAGATAAATGGCATTGCGCATGGTGTCAAACAAAACGTCAAAATATTGTCAAACTCCCAGTGTTCTTACGGGGTTCTTATGACGTAGAGCGCATAGAGTAGAGCGAAACAAAAGTTAAACGTGAAGGCGAAAACGAGAAGGCAGGGGTTCTTATGACGAGATGCGCAGAACAAATCAAAAATGAAACTAGGAAGGCGTTATCTCTAGTAGTTGTATCATGCATTAAGTATCTCATTTTTTAGGTTTTTAAAAACATTGATAGCAGTCTAATAGCGAGTTTCATTCAAAGTTGGAAGATTTGTTCTCAAAATCGAGAATTGTTCTTTTCAATGAAACTTGTTTTGGGTATCCATGGCAGTTTGACTTTTTATAATTTGGTTTTCGTCTTTTGTCATTGGAATTGCTAACATTGGATAATTGCTAATTGATAATAAATTGGATAATTATTTAAGTACATATTAAGTTTTTCGTTCATTATTATTTTATTATTATATCACATTTGACGTTTGACAGAAATGTATTCAGATCGATTCTCCCAAGTCCCAACCTATCAGAGATGCAATCTTTCGAGTTGAGAATCGATCAAGAATTGCACATTTCTTGCAATGAAACTTGCAAATCTGAAAAAATCAAATCTTTTGACAGAAAGGACAAATCTCTTCTTGAATGAAACTCTCTATAACAGAATCAGAAAATTTAGGCAGCCGTCAGACGAATTTAGCATTATCAAAATGAATACGGTTTAATTTCGGCTCTAATGAGAATTTTCTTCGGTTGTTAGGGGCCGAACAAATGTCATTTTCCTAAACAAACCTTATTGTTTTCTTTCACGAAAGGGAACACATTTTGAGGGAAAATTAATAGAATTCCCATTGTTATTGAATAATATCTTTCAATTTGGTTTGTGCATTGAATAATACTGGCACATATGGTTGCGATATGCACTAGTAAGCACAAAAATCCCTTGTGGATTCCATCTTCAAAATCCCTTCTTTTAATATTTTGACGTTTCTGGTTTTTATTTACGTTTTTTTTTCTTTGTGATTACTGTGACAGCTGAGCCAGAAAAACGTCAACATTACGAAAACGAAAACTCCTAAAATTTGCCAAACAAAAGTTTTTCACTTCTCACATGAAGAAAACATGATATTTTCTCCGTGAAAACAAAGAATTTAAACAAATAATCCACTTAAAATGGATAAATCAAGTGTTGTCAATCAATTCACCAACTATGTGGACCAGTTGCGAACGCAAGAATGCAGGTAAGTTTTCATTCTTTTATTGGAATATTAAATTAATAACTTGCTTCCGGTGGCTACTTCGTCATCGAAGTGTGTGTTTAGATGATGTAGAAATTAATTTATTCAAACCATTTCATTTAAGCCAAAAAGAAAAAATCAATTGCTTCCAACACATTGCCGAGTGCATCTTGTCACCGGCAATGATGTCTCACATCAACTATGCGACACATTGCAGCAACGCAACCAGTGTCCTGCTACTGTTTTGTGAGGACTTGGATTCAGTTGTCCGAATGAGCGCCGAGGAGAACCTAAATCGAATATTTCGATCGCTGGAAAAAACTCGAGTCAAAAGGATTTTGATGGATTTGTATGGGGAAATCAAAAAGAATGGAAATCAGAGGTAAGTTTTCCAATGACTGCGTAGTAAAGAATTTGACGGAGGGAATTTGTGTTTTTAGGTCACTTCGGATTTGCTTGAATCTTTTTGCTTACTATTCGCCGCAAATCAAGGAAAAGTACATTCCGGGATATGCCTTGCGATTGCTACCATGTTTGCAAACAATTGCTCAGCGAAAGGAAACCCAACTTTGCGAGACGCTGTGTGAATTTATCAAGAACTTTGCCAAGAACATGCAGATCGGGCTGAATGACAGTGAGACCTGTAAACTTATTGACGTGAGTATAAACATTCATTTTTTTTTTTTTTTTTTTTTTGAAAGACCGGTAGGAACATATTTTAAAAGAGACTATTCTAAACCCACAAACATCTCCATCCAAGAAACGCAGACAGCGTGACCGGTGAAAGCTTTCACTAAAAAAAGGTCTTTCCGCGAACTGTGGAAATTTTGTTTGGTGTTTTCCGTTCGTTTAGCTTCTTCACGTTTTTTTATATGGACTTTCTTTAGTTTTTTTTTTTTTTTGCAATTTAATCGAAGCCGTTCACTTCTTTTACACTATTTCATCTTCATCTTTTTTTTCCTAATCCAACTCGATTGGTATCACAACTCTCGCAATGACCTGCTTCATAATAGTGATCTGTCTTTAAGTTCGCCCGTTTGACATAAATCTTCGGAAAGGTCGCGGGTTTTGATTGTTGTAGTCACCAATTCCCGCAACAGGTTGCTTACTTACTTCTTGACCAGCGCCCATTGATATCGCCACAAAGCGAGGTGGTCCTCGATCTCTTGTCTGTCGTGTCCAATTTTTTACTGCTAGTTGTCTGAGGTTTCCCTCTACCTGGTCGCTCCATTAAAGATGAAGTTAACCTTGGTTTCTGACTTCTGGACTGAGCTGTTCAATTCGCTCTGCCATTTTAACCACTGGGTACGATTTTTTCTCACTAGGCGTATGTAGCTGTGCATCATTTATAGTTCATCGTTGTATTTTGTTCTCTTCAACGTTAATACGGACAGGCCCATGAATCTCTGCAAGGGACCTTTCATCCGACTTTGAGAGGATCTTCCATGCTTTTAAACATTATAGCAGGACCGGGATGATGAGTTCTGTACAACGTCCTCTTGGTTCTTCCCACTATATCTTTATTCCCAAAAAAACAGAGATTTACATGAGTTATTCTGAGTTTGATGTACACGCTGTTTTTCGTGTTTAAAGCAGTGACCAGACAAATTCGCTGACTACATCTAAGGTATACCTGTTACCTGCCATTAGTCACGTTCTGGCCAATCGGCGGCGGAAGGATGCATTGGTTGATAAACGCTGGTGTACTGGCCTTGGTGGGTCATTACTTTTTCGATTTCGGTCGAAATCCGCATTGTTGAGAACCGATTACATCGTCAGCTTAAGACTCTCACAGAAAACGCTGGACAGGATCTTATAGGCGGTGTTTAAAAGGTTTATACACATGCTATTGAGATTCTAATCGTCGGGCATACTTTCTTCCGACCATATTTTGCAGATGTGTTGGTGTATGCTCTTGAACCAGGTCATCACTGTCACGTTTACACAGTTCCGCTCGTAGTCCATTGGCTCCAATCCCTCATTGGCGGGATCTTGGCTGTCATCACTATTAAGCAGCTTGTTGAACTAGTACCTCCAAATCGTCCACAATGACTGTATATTTACTACAGTGTTTCTATATCTATCCTTGCAAGGTCCAGGGCGACTAGTGAATCCTGTTGTTGGTTGTTTCTCGAATCCATGTTAGTAGTATATCTTCTTCTTTCTCCTGACCTCATCGTCGAGCTTACAAAATGATCTAATTTTCTTTATAAACTACGACCTGTAAACCTCGGTTTTGGCTTTGTTTGCCCGAGCACAATTATAGTTAAACCAAGGATTTTTCGGAGGTGGTTGGGAGAAGCCAAGCACTTCTGACACTGCGTTTCTTATGGCTTGTTGATAAAGATGCCCTTGATCGTCCGATTTCATATCAACAGGCGTTTGATTACTCTCAAACTCGAGGCATATCTTCGTGGTCAACGTGTAGGCTGTAGTGGTTACTACCGATTGGAGTCGTCTAATATTAAACTTCTTTGGAAATGCTGTTGAATGTTGATCGCCTATGAGGTTCCATTAATATCCGCACTCGAAACTCCTTTGGACATGTAGAATGTTAGAAGAGTGTCTTTTGTCAATCGTATACAATATCAACTAAAATTGTCAGCGAATTGCCAATTGAGCTAGTCGGGGAAGAAAACTGTCGGCATGGAGTGGTTTTGCAGTTGCAGTTGATGTTAAATTGGATTTTGAGTTAGGAAAACGTTGGTGAATCTAACTTTGCCTTTCAGTTTTGGTATGGCGCGTTTGTTGTTGTTGTTGAAACAAAAAACTTCTGTTTCCCTCATACTGGGATTTATCCTCCAACTTTTTTAAGAATTTCTTTAGTGTTGAACGATCTGTGGCAAAGGTTTTTTTCTGTTTGTTCTTTGCTTTGGTTTTGGGTAGCTGTAGCCAGGTCGTCAGCATATGCAAACTTCTTTTATGTGCTTTCTGAAAGATCATTGGTGTAGAGTTTGAATAGTATTGGTGCTAACACCGATTTATAGATAGCAAATGCCACGGTGGACAATGACCGTGCACCTACAGCAAAAGGGTGTCACAATTTCTGTGACATCAGAATGTCATTGCAATGACTATTTACAAGGACCATATAATTCTAGCTTTATGACCATGCTCGTCTAATAACCCTGTCATTGTTGATGGAACGCAAAGTAGCTGTTTAGCTAGTCCTTGTAATGACTGTGTCTCAACAATGACACAGCATTAATTCTTGAAAAGTTGCCACTCTCCTGGACTCTTCATCGAATGAATTATGTGGTGCGTGGACTTCTATATTTATTGTGATAAGAAAATTGTGCAACAACGAGCATGCAGGGACCACTTTTTTGCTTGTTTCCGCTAGCAGGTCCTCTTTCGTTTTTTATGGAGTCACTTAACTTAACAAATAGTAGAAATAGTCGATAAAGCAGTTCAAAATTCTCGCAGCAATATTGCACCCAAGACTTCTGTTTCAAGTTCTTACAAAGGACTTTCGGACAACACAGAACGAACTCTTCAACGACCTTGTAAAGCTAGTTTTAAATATAAAAGTCCATACAAACGTTTCTGTTCTACTCGTAACGTTAAAAAAATAATTAAGCCTGGACTTAGCCTAGAAAAACTTTCACCGCCACTGTTATCACATTACTGCTCAAATTAAATGCTGATATGCATAAAAAAATATCTGTCGTTACTAAAACTTCATCTGCTCTAAAAAAAAATATCTTTATTAAAACTTCCTCTCTGCAATTCCATCAACCATAAACCCTTCAGATTGAGGTCTAAGCCAGTTAGGACTTAGTTATTCAAAAAAAAAAAAAAGAAACAAAATCAGTAACAAATGGCAACAACTCGACATGTTTTTATATTCAAATTCAAACTGACTTAAAAAAAAAACACCCTCCTATCAACAATCAACTTTGTTATCCTTTTTTTAACTTAACCCCGAGCTGACATGACAGCATTTCCATCAACATCCACGAGTACAGGGTACCGAACCGACTACCGAGCGCATATAAAAATATAGGTACAATTTTTCAATTTATTAAAACACTCCTAACGCATCGTTGAATTACCCCACTACCGCCATTGATATTCCTCCATTCCTGATGAACTAATCCATGATCTAAACAGAATTGTTTAAAAATATACACAGAGAGTTTCTGACATCTACCTTTTTCGTTTTTCATTTTTTTCAGACAAAGTATAGAGAGCGTATATAAGTCCTTAAAAAAAAAAGCCCTCTTGTATATTTTATTTAAAAAAAAACTTTACACGTTGTTGATTTATTTTTATGCTTGCAGGTTTTCATAGCGAACATCGGATCAGAATGTGCTGTAAAGCGCCGCTGCTCGTCGCAAAATTGCATCAGCTTAATTGAGAACTCTCGGAACAGGAGCCTGATGGCGAAACACGCCCTAAATAAAGCAATCGGTGAGTTGTTTTTATCAAAACAAAATGCCTTTCGTCCGTCCGCCGTTGTATAGTTGTCGTTGCCGTTGTCGTTCCTGAATATTTTTTTTTTTCTTATTTATTATCCGATGCCTCGTGATAATTTCAAATGCAAATCAACAATTCATATCCAACTGGTGATGTTCTGAATATATTTTTTATGGCTTTCTAAATACGTATGCAAAAAATTACAGCACTGCGACTGCACCAGGGAAATTAGAAGAGGAAGCTCTGGAAGGCAACCTATATTTCTGTCAAAAACGTTATATTCATTTAATTTTTTTTTGTTGCACATTGGATTCGGGTAAACATTGGGGTTTTTTTTTTTGTAAAGGATGCTCCTTGATATTTTTTGTTACTTTAATTAACAAAGTGTTCCGAATGGGATGGGTGATGTGTGATCTATTTCTATATAGATGGAGTATAGAGTCCACTGAAAGTTGCGGCCATGTTTTGGTACTTCAAAGCTGAATACCAATAGGAGTGGCAAAAGGGGTTCAATTATTCATTGGAAACTATAGGCTTTCAGAGCAACAATTCAATATTGATTGCGATGGTTTCACAAGTGAGTGCGAAATCATTCGTATTCAAAATGAATAAAATTTAGGTACCTATATTTTTGTATTGATTTCAAACAATGCAATCAATATTCTATTCAGAAAAATAATATTTTGATATTATTTTTGTTCTAAATCAGAGTTTTGTTTTGGAAAATTAGTCGTCAAAATTATATTACCTAAATGAAGCATAATTCCACCACATAACATAATTATTAACACATGCCTCCGTTAAGTCGCCTTACGAGTCTGTTGAAGGTATAAGCAATGCCAAAGACACGACGTCAAGACACTCTCAGCAGGCTTACAAGCCAACATTAGAGAAAAGGTGCTAGTTGGCAAAACTATTGTTAAAAGCCCAAATTAAAGACGAAGTTTGGTCCCGAAATGAACTCATACTAATCTAAATAGTCACTAGACAATAGAACTTGTAGCCAAATTGTAATAAGCGAAGACCCTAAACAAGTTCGTTTTGTACCTAAGAGCCAAAATTCATTCAAACGAACCGGAATCTTCGCTCTTTGCATAGCAA
Organism: Platycheirus albimanus; assembly: GCA_916050605.2. Classification (NCBI taxonomy): domain Eukaryota; kingdom Metazoa; phylum Arthropoda; class Insecta; order Diptera; family Syrphidae; genus Platycheirus; species Platycheirus albimanus. The sequence goes on along the minus strand of OU696696.1, from coordinate 12,419,830 downwards.
AAGATTCATTTTGTAGACAATTTTCCTTCGCACTCGATCTCTCACTGATTATTCTTACTATCTTGGTTCTTATCTTCACTATATCGAGCTAAACGATATTTAATAGAAACACAAACTAGCCTTACAACGATTCAAAGTCGTTCTTCAGGTCGTGAATTGTAAAAGAAAGACCGATAGCCATCGGTCCTGGCTTTCAATACCGAAATATCGAATCATCTAAAAGATATATCACTAAAATTTTTAAGCAATCTTGCAACGACGCGACGGTCCTTTTGTAACTGACTCGGGTTATTTTGATTATTTGCCGGACACCACGAAATATTCCCAAAAAAATACTGCTTCAAATAATTCAGCCTATTGCTCTTTAACGGAGATTTTGCTCAGGTATGATAAACCTCTTGCATAACACCAATATCCAAAAGGAAAACGGGTCCAAAGAATGAAGTTAAGAACTATGTATTTCCAAATGCAAAACTTTCACATATCCCTTAAATATTTGAAAGTATAAGCCAACTCAGCTCTATTGTGTCCCCCGATCTCTCTACATAACCTTTGTACCTGGCCCCTAAAGCAAAAAAATCAGGAAAGGAACTGACTAAGATCTCTATAATAAATGCCTTAAAAGATTTAAAAAAATAAACTCAAAAAAGAAAAACATTTTATGGTAAAATAGAAGAATCCTTCGAGAGATGAAGATAAAGGAGAATTATTTCACATCAAACTTTCTAAAATATCACTCTGAATCCCTTCCAAGAGAGAAATGGTTATCGAACTTCTATTTATACATTTCCACGACAACTTACAATTCAGTGTTCATTGCAGAATGGAAATATAAATCCTCGAAGGAAGCCCTGTTTACAAGTCATAACTTTAAACAGAAATATTGCTCAAAAGCCGCCGTTGTCTTAGAAAACTCAAGCAAAATAGCCTGTAATTGACTTGAACTTGACTTGAAACCTACTTTCGGAACAAGAACTCCTTTAAGGTAGTTCCACACTATCCCACAGTGTATTACGACATGTCATAAAAAAAGTGTGATGGAATGTGTGATGGTTTTACATTAAATCCTAAAAAAAATTTCAGATCTAAACACAATGTCAAATCGTATGAGATCTGCGCTGTCATATTCTGTGTCCACACTATTATACACTTGTTACATCAGACATTTTTGACATGTCGTAATACACTGTGGGATAGTGTGGAACTACCTTTAGCTGCACTTTATGAATATTAAATCCTTTTTTTTTCCCTATAAACGATATCAAAATATTTCAACCACTTATTAATCGATATCCGCTTTATTTCTGCTGTTTAAGTTCCTTAAATGCACTTATAACATTTTTAGGATAACGAAAAATACTTATATTTAAATCCTTCTGGAGTATCTGGCATTAACTCCTCCACCTTTTCAGATTCACTGTCTTTAGCTGTGGCTGTGATTGGGACCCTTAAAACGAGCTTCTTCAAACAATAACTTCTAAGCTGCTTTTGGTCTTTCAAAGCTTCTATTAATCTAAGGATTTAATTGGAAGGATTATTTCGACATATTATGTTTTGATATGGTTTGGGCCAACAGATCTTCAGAATGTTCCTCAGAAAACGGTTAACGAAGGCTCTTGCATTCGGCTCGAGATTTTGAAATCATAAAATAGGACATTCAATTAACATCGAAGAGTTTCAAATTTCCAGGAATTTTTTACTGCGTGACCTTTTCTAAAGAGCCCTTCCATAGAATAACTTATTGTATGCTTTCGCTTTTGCCTTATTTCCTTTAATCCTAAAGCCAGATCCATTAATTTCCAGAATCTATGTGGCTAAGTTTGTCATACGTCAACAAGCGAAATACTTTGTGTTGTGGTCGATGATTGAGCGGCCACTGCACAACCTCGCTTGTTGCTTCTTGAGCATAGAATCGATCCTGAACTTTATTCTGCAACTTTTAGCATTGTGATACTGCGTTGGATATAACACTTTTGGTGGTTTCATTTCTTTGGTTACTGCACATTAACCCCATCATCCTTGACATGGTGATAGCGATACTTTTTAATGGTGAAATTAATATGGTTCACTTTGTAGTGAATAAATAATATAAAAAGCAGTAGACCAAGATGTCATCTCTGAGGAACACAATTAATTATAAAAGAGAGACTATTTTGAAGCCTTCGATCCTGCTAAATGTCATAAATCCTGCTAGTATCGTGGCATTTGCGTCGAAAAGATCTTAGACATGTTGGCTTTCTCCTTTCGTTGCTCTGGGCTTATAAACAAAATTTCTTTTACCTAATGACCGCGCTCTAGCTTTTTTAGTCCTGATCCTGATTGCTCCGTCAGAAATTCAAAACCCTTATTTCGACTGGTATTTCAAAATTATTTCGATGGGATTTTTCAATCAGACTTTTTTATTCCACTATACAAAAAAAAATCTATCAAAAACGTATACAACTTACAATGCAGGCCAAAATGATACAATTGCAGTATATGCACGAATCACACACACACGACTGCATTGCATTCATGCATTTTAATATTAAATAAATCCAATGAACCCTTTACACAAAGTTAATTAATTATTAAAATTTTGATGTAGTATAAATGTTTTAGCAGGCTTATGCCATTCAAATTATTTCACAGAATATATAAAGCCTAGCATGTTTTAGTAATTTTGTACAAAATGCTAAAGGCATTTTATGTATGTATACTTTCCTTCATACATGGACAAACCGAATTGAAAAATTACAACTGTTTACATGAAATGTAAAACAAAATTTTGCTAAATTAACAGTACAAAAACAGGAAAAGGAAACCCATCAGCCATAACGCTTCATCAAAGTTAGATTAAAAACAGAAAAAAAAAAAAATACTTTTTGAAACATCAAAAATGCCACGTTGCCTTCGAACAACGAACAACGAACAATTATAATCGAAGCTGAATTTATTTTGTTGTAAAATATCCGTGTTAGACACAATGATTAATTAAAAATTGATTGTGATTCAATCGGCCATGTGTCGGTGTGTGATGTGCAAGGTTTTATAAACGATTTCGTTTTAATTTGTGAATTCATGTGAAATTTTATACGAAGGATTAATATTGACAATTGACGGTGTTTACTATGCCTTCAAACACTTTCAAGTTGGATTCAGGAAATTAAACTGCCAATAATGGATGATGTTCCGTTAAAAAGCGTTGAACATCCTTAGGAACAATACGTTAAAACGAAATATTAGAAAAACTATTTAAGTTGTCTATTTTTTGTTTTTTGATATTGAATTGATTTCAGAAACAAGGTTTAGTGACTTTTGCCCGAGTAAAGGGTGTTTTTATTAGAGGTATAGAACTATAAACTGAAATTAAAAACAGATAAATTGTATTATGGTAGATTTACATTGTTCTGCATCTTAATTTCTGTGTAGACTAGCGACTTCACATACGAGTACCCCTATAGAAAAAAATCTAGCCGTGTTAAATTGCACGATCTTGAAAGAATACCTAGAGGTCCAAAACGCGAAATTAAGCGCTCAACAAACGTTTCCTTCAACAAATCAGTTAATGGATGAGCTGTATTATAGTTCCGCCGTCTTGTAGATACCCCAGTTCCCCACACATCAAAGCGATTCAATTCAGGAACGAAAAAGCCATTGATCATGGCTCTATTATAACGATCTCTATTGACCCCTAAAAAAATAAAAATCGGAACCAACAGCAATTTTGTTTCGAGCCCATTCACCTAATATATGCCCAGTGGTCGTGCTGCTTCAATTCTTGCACAAGTTGGATTTTCCAAGCTAGTAAACCAAGATCTTTCCGAAAAATTATCCATAATGTGGATGGACCAGATCCAATCGTTGTGCACGATGGCGGGTGGACTCAGCCGGAATAGCTTCTTCCGTACTCACTATACGACGCGACGTCTCAGATGATGAGTAAATGTTCCATTGTTAATCGAGTTATTTGCTCTGATGGACAATTGTGCCGACGACAATCGAGCGGTGATTTATTTGTTTCCTAATTTCGGGTTTTTAATTCAACGTCTAAAGCACATTTCGTCCGGTCAAAATAGACAAAAAAATAGTGCTAGGTTTGCAAAAATTCTTATAAAGCTGAAAATTGGTACAGACGTTAGGAACACCATTTCAAATAAATTAAGCAACATCCCCATCGATCCGACTGGTGCGTTAGAAGTTATTCAAGGTCAAAAGGTCAAATAAATGGTTTTTACAATTTTTCTGGTAAACGGTAGGTTTTATCATTTACGAGATTTTCCTACTACGATTTGTGCTGTTTAATAGTTTCACAAAAATGTCGTATGAAAATCTCGTAATACAAAAACCTCGCACTAGTTTTCGTCTATAAGAAGAAATAAGCTGAATTTTTTGGAATTTTTTAAGCAAATTCTGCAAAAATTACCTGTTTTTCGAAGAGCTATATCTCGGTAAAGAATAAACACACAAACATTTTGGTACCAAGAAGATTGTAGGAAATTTAACGTTCTACTATAAAATGGAAATTTTTTTTTGCAATAGAACGTAAGGAAAAAAAGTTACTGAGGAAAAACCGTTGCAAGGTCGAACATTTTGCAGGGACCCCTTCCCCCTCCCCCACCTCTTTTTCCATAGGGCCCTCGAGGTCCAAAACTTCGTAAAACATTTATTAACTATCCTTGAACAATATCTGATAGTTTCATTAGTTTCCGACCTTTTTCTACCTTCCACCCACTTTTCCAACCTGTCGACTGGACTAAATTTATGCATGTGGCATATGTGAGCACATCATGAAGAACCTGACTCCTTCAAGTTTTAAAATCACGATATCTCCGAAATTGTTATTCTTACAAAAAAATGATTTTAACAAGTTTTGTAGATAATTTCATGGTCTACAACTTTGTCTCATGTATTTTTATGATAAAACCTACCGTTTACCAGAAAAATTGTAAAAACCGTTTATTTGACCTTTTGACCTTGAATAACTTCTTATGCACCAGTTTGATCGATGCGGATGTTGCTTAGTTTTTTTGAAATGGTCTTCCCAACGTCTGTATCAATTTTCAGCTTTATGCGAATTTTTGCAAACCGAAATGTCTATTTTGACCGGACTAATTATTCATACTTGGTGTTCAAAAAAGCTGGGTTCCATTCGTAGAATTTTGAACCATTGTCCTCCTATTGAAATCGTTGTTGCGGCCGATTTCAATGTGTACAATTCTACGTTGCTTCTCTTTTCTGGAATAAATTGAAACAACCCAAAAAAATTATTACTGATCACAATCCTAGAACCAATTTGATGAATAACCAATGATGAACAAAAATTAAGACAGACAATGTTGGCCTTGAGAGCCTGAATAATTTTGGGACGCACAGTTTGTTGCTTTTTCGAAGTAACCACAACCAAGTTACATAGCCGCACATGTACTTGAAACCGTTGATAGTCTTAAGCGATATATTTGCTATGTAAAGTAGCAAGGGTGCTAAAAAATCTCGATGTACATAAATTCGATGGCCCGGATAGTATCACTTCATAGTACATATCGACGGCGGGCGGCAAAACCACTGCGTAAGCTTTCCTTCTTTCCAGTTCTCCAGGTATCTTTTCAAGTATAATGGGTGTTTTTTTTAAAGTCGGAAACACTTTTTTAACTGGCGGCCATTTTGTCAGCTGTCAAGTGATTTATTTTTAGTTTAGTTTGGCATTTCAACATGAATAGACTGACGTCTGAACAACGCTTCCAAATTGTGCAAATTTATTTTAAAAATCATGCGGTTCTAAACGAAATACGTATCGCGCACTACGTCCATTCTACGGTGTTTGGCGATGTAGCTCACTTTTGGTTGAATGGATAAGTCAATAAACAAAACTGCCGTATTTGGAGTGATGATAATCCTCAAGTGTATGTTATTCCGTACTACTTTGAAAACAATGCTGGCCAGAACGTTACATAGTCTATGGTGACCGCTATAGAGCCGTGATTACTGACTTTTTCAATTTAACGCCGCTTGACTATTTTCTTTTACTGCCGATATATGGCCACAAATGTTGTAAGAAGTCGCCAAAAATTGGACCTCCATATAAGATTACGTCTGAGCCAGCCGTGGTGGTCATATGCTAGAAATCATATTTAAATTATAATGCCAGAAGATTATCTTTCGAATAAATTAAATTTCATGTCAATTTCAAAAAATCATCTTTGTTTTATTCCATTTAAAAGTTATATGCCTCTTAAAAAAACACCCTTTATAACAGCATTTGTTCCTCCTCTCAATTTGCCGAGCGATTGCACTGACGGCCGTTTTTTTCGTTGCTAAACCATGACAGTTATAATAACTGTCCTTAATGTATAGCTTCCCTCTAAGCCACTATCCGTATTTGGTGTTGATACAATGGTTTGAGATTTCCTAAAACGACACAAGAAACATTTTTGTCCTTTAGATGTGGCTATAGTTGATAAGGTTCACATTTGCCGTTAGCTAGAATATAATTCTTATATCTGGGCATATCTGCTCCTGCGTTCTTCACTTGCGTAACTTTGTTTGAATTCTCAAAATTGCATCACGAAATGTTTAATCCGGCTCAATTTTTCCCTACCACAACGAATTGAAGACGCCCTAAAATCCAATCTGATTTTTTTAAACACTCCTACTCCGTTGAAACATAATGAAGAAGATTTCCACGTATATTATGCCCTTCTATCTAATCTATATACTTTTCTTCCCCAAAACTTTCTTGACAACTTCTTCGAAATCTATAGATCGTTCAAAAGACTATTCTTAACCTCAACTTTGCTGAAATCTCGTTTAAAAATAAGACACCTTTGAATCAGCCGCTTAACCATCAAAAGAAGACATACATAAATAACTGAAATAAAAACAACTTTTTTTTTATAAAACTATCCTTAAAATTTAGTTACGTGACTCAAGCTCTAATTGAGATACCACATACACTCAAGCGGCAAGAGACACGAACCACTTTGTGCACATAACTCTGTTACTCAATTAATTTCAGTGCAAACATTCTTTTTCCATTTTGTTACAACTATCCCCCCTCAATGTAAGTTCTTTACTCCTTGCTGTTTGCTCATCATTCATCCCGCTCGAGCCCCCAGCATCCAACATCCAGCATCCAGCCTCCAGCAGCCCAATCTCACAGGATCTAAGTAACTTTTTAGTGTATCAATTAATTTGAAAAGCCGCCACAAAACTTTCATGTTTGGCTGTGAGTTAGAAAGCAAAACTTAAACAAACTGCAACAACTCACTGCTAAATTCGTTCGTCCTTTTTAGTAGCTCAATTTTAAGTCTATGACGTTGGAAAGAGGTATATGTTAGAAGGAAAAAAAAAAAAACAGGACGTGAAAACTTAACCACACTGCAACTATAAGGCGTGACAGTCTTCGTTACGTTACTAGACATCCTGATGAACACACAAACCCTTACATCATTCTCATCCGTTTCGTTGCTCCGTTGCTGCATGTAATGATTGGTAAATGGAGAAAACGAATTTTATTTAGGCATAGATACAAAGATACAAAAAAGAAATATCAAAGTGATGTAAATTTTTTCAGCTTGGACTCGTCGGACTGACGTCCAACTGACGGACGTCCAAATGCACACATCGTTAAAAGTTTCAAGAGTTTTCTTTCTTGTTCACTTTTCTTGCAACTGAACTTTCAATTCCTGAAGTTTAGGGAATTTGATGGTCTTTTTTTGGGCGTTTATGCTTCTCCATGTGAGTTCAAGTACAATGTGTATTCAAGTTTGGTTCGTTCGGCATTTAAATGGTTCTATAAAAGTTAGTACCTTCTTTTTAATCTTTAAATGATGGTTTATTAAAAGAGTTCTTTAATATTACAGTGAAAAAAAAAAAAAATTTGGTTCAAGAGTAAGATTTAGTTCGTGAACCGGGAAAATGGTTAAATTTCGGGCGTGGTTTACGTCAACTTTTCAAAAAAAGAGCAGGAAAAAATAGTTTTTGAAATTAAAGGAAGGTAACCATCATCAATTCCAACCAAATGTTTCGTACGCTATGAAAAAATATTTCTTAAAAAAGTTTTTAGAATACGCCCACTTTCGAAATACCTTTATTCAGTTCAATTAAAAAAAAACGCCTCGATTCAGCTATGATTTTACGCTTATGCTTAAATGCCAAACGATCAATACTCAGTTATTACCTGATTTTGTATAGATAAAGCCTTAGGACACGCCCACTTTTTAGGGGTTTTTTGTTAAAAGTCTAAATCTGCATTAACGTTCGAATGCTATCGGTCGTAGTTTTGAGAGAAGAATATGTTAAACTTGTGTACCTATATAATGTAAGTGTTTGTTGGTCAAGAATTTTTTGGATACCAACAATCGCCAATTTTATTCAAAATCTAATTTTTAGAATCGATCTGTGAACTAAAAATCGTATGCCACTAACCTGGTTTTGTCTTGGCAATGCAAATTTTAAACTTTGGGCGTGGCTCACAACTTTGTTTAACTGCGCTATCAGTAATTGAAGAACGGAAACACAATTAAGGTTATTATATTTTCTACAGACAGTTAAAAAAGAATTTCATTCACATAGAAAAGATAGAAAATAAAAGGCACGCACAATTTTTTTTGAAATTTTTTTGAGTATGTAAATTTATGACGATTGAAGTTTTCATCTTTGAAATTTTGTATTTTATTGAAATCGGAAGAAAAGTTTACGACAAAACCTTATTTCAGATTTCAGAGCCGTTTTCGGGAGAATCAAACGTTTTGGAAGGTACCCTTATTTTTCGACCTAGAGCAAAAACAGTAAATACCCTACCCAACCATAGACTACCAAATAAATACTGAGTAAACCACCAAGCTTGAAGCAAATCAGCCCCTACCTTTTATTCTTTCTTTCGAATCCTCCATTATTGTATAAGCATGTGTAATTGTTATCTCAAATTTATTTTAAGAAACCATAACTTGCCTTATGATACTTTACTTATAATCGCAAGTAAAAACTTGTCATAAATAAGGGCCACAAAGAATAAATAAAAATGTGCTTTGCATTTTCTGTGAACCATGAAAACAAAGGTTTTATTGAAAAACTTCTTTCTATCTTTAAATGCATCAAAATCGTCCTTGTATTATCGTCATTTACTATATTTTTTGAAAAACTATTAACTACACTTTAATGCATGCATTTTTGCAAGAAAAATTTGGCACCAAATAGTTTGTCACAAACGAAGTCATGTTGGAATAGGCTATTCAACGGTTCTTTGCAAATGTACTGTAATGAAACGCCCCTACCACCAAATATTTAATTGCGAAGTAGGCAATTCCGTCCGACCACCACACATTAACTGAGGATTTCACTCCTCCCCGACCGTGCCATATTATACTACACAAGCCAACACTCGATTGCACACCAACAACACCAGCCAAACCAGTTTCGCCCCCATAATCCATTTAACACAAACAACAACCAATGCCAAGCTATAACTTACTTGCGATTTGCATTGGAACAAATTTTACATACATTTTTTTTTGTTAATGTTATAATTACCACTGTCTTGCATGCGAAAATATGCATAAGAGAGCCAGTTTGACTCAGTGCAAATCGAGTCGGTTGTAGCCAGTTAACGTGTACCAATCTTGAGTACAGTGCCGAACTCCAATATTTTGTAAGCTTAGAACCCAAAGTTGACATGGGCTTCCAGGTTTGATAATTAGTGTCCACTGCTATCTCAGTAGAGAATTTAGTGTCCACTGCTACCTCAGTAGAGAATTTAGTGTCCACTGCTACCTCAGTAGATAATTCAGTGTCCACTGCTATTTCAGTAGAGAATTTAGTGTCCACTGCTAAATCAGTAGAGAATTTGGTGTCCAATGCTACCTCAGTAGAGAATTGGTGTCCAATGCTACCTCAATAGAGAATTTAATGTCCACTCTGCTACCTCAGTAGAGAATTTAGTAGGCCTTGCTACCTCAGGGCCAAAATAGATTAAGACTATATAATTAAAGTATTAAAAATTGGAATGATATTTGTAAATTGTAATATTGTGATAATATTAACCAGAATATGTAAATTATAATCTTGGACTTATTTAAAAAGATAAATTTACTTTCAATAAAATTGTATTAGAATTAGTATTGAAAATAAGTGAATAAAACAACCTTAAGAAACTAAAGTTTTTGCGTCTTTAGTAAACCCTAAACAAAAAGCATCATCTCACAGTACTGTACCTCGTTTTCGATCGGAAATGGCTTTAATGATTTTCATGAAACCCACAATGTGACAAAACTAGGGTTTTTTCCGAACAATACTGCGTTTTAAGTTTTTGGGTTAGATGGTCATTAGAAAAATCAGGTAGCAAACAGTTTTCAAGGGTTTGATCGAATTCATTCAAACTGTTTAGCATAGTTACCTGTAGTTTCCAACTTTAATAGCGTTGCAGCTTTTTCAGTTTCTTTCTTAATGTTCTTAACAATTACTATCTTACAACATAATGCTACTCAGTTCAAGCAAAAATATTTAAGTTTTCGTATATTTCTCAAAAGTGAATATAACGATTTTGTTTTTTTTTATTTTGCATTTTTTTTTACATCACATCAGCTATACGATGTCTGTTCCAATTTCTTTGTATACATATGTAAATGGCGGGTGGCCGACAATTCGCGTTTTTCATTTCGCAAACAATTATTTCACGAATATCTTAAAACTTTCCATTTATTTCGCAATGCCAGTTGGCAAACTAACATTTCGCCTTTTGTTCGTTTTGCTGAAATATTAACTCGCATCAGTTATTCCACATTTTTTGGTTTGGCGGTTTCATCAACTGGTTTACAATGTTTTCAACTTTGCTTATCTCGCAAACCGTTAATTCGCCACATTGTTTACTCAACGATTACATATTTGCATAAATGTTTTCTTGATTTGTTAATAAAGTATTGTTGTACATGAAAATTAAAATTTATTGTTCATAATTTCGTTTAAGTGGTTTCGCTTCATTTTATTTGGCAAAATTTCTCGCGAAAAAAAACATAATAATATTTTGAAATAAAGCGAAATAATAAATGCGAGTTAATCATTCAGCGAGATGTACGCAAGATGAAATACAAGTTTGCCAAATAAGAACTGCGAAGTAACAAAATGGGAATCGTTGATTATGCAAAATAATAAATTTCGTATTGACTGCAGCGACATAGCAAAGTGCGAAAAAAATTTCGCAATTTGTACCATACCCATAAATTGCCTTAAAAATTGTATAATTTAAATGAGATGAAAATGCGGGAAATGAATACTTCTTGACCAAAAAATTTGAACTGCTTAAACTTAAAATTATATCGCTTCAACGCAGTTTTTTTTCTAAAAGCCGTACAATATCAATCAAACTAACAACCGACTTGTTAATTCAGAAACAGATGAACTTGTAGTTTATTCAAAATAAATTGCGCAAGAATTTATAAGAGAAATTTAAAGACCTATAAGGTTAGCCGCCAAAAGCTTCGGTCTAATCATCCTCTATTACATAATGCCATGATGTTGAACTTTTCATTGACATTAACAGTTAAACGTAGATTCCCTGAGAAAAGTAAACCAGGACATCCGTCGAATATGTTGAAATTGAATAATCAGGATTTAAAAGCTAAATTCAATTTTGGTATACCTATACCGTTTCGAAGTTTAACATCCATCCGGCTGTTCGAGAATGCATGCAAAAATTGATACAAATAGTAAAAAAAAAACCTCTATCCTGTTGCAATCAAATATCAGAAAGCCAAAGCTTCTCCTTTAACCATTTAAATCAAAGGATTTCTTTAAACCTTGCGAATTTTAACCAACTTAAATCAAACATTTCCTAATTTCAGTCAACAAAATCAAGTGCATATTTCTACTGCAAAGAATTTCATGCTAGCGTAAACTTTCCCCGACAAACCAGTTAAATCTATCTATTCCTGCACTAAGGGCAGTTGTTTATACACTTTCCTTTCAATCAAAGAACATTTCCTGTGAATAACCATCTTTTTATTTACATTTTATTCAAAAATTAAATGTTTTTTTTTCATTTTTTATTTGCAGATTCTCTCCTCAATGCCGACCATCCAAATACAAATAATATCCTTCTTGGTACTTTGGGATTCCTAAGAATCCTCTTACCCTTAATTATTCGTGCTGAAAGCAAAGGCACTCATCATATTTACCGCAGAACAACTAACACCACAATAAATTCCAATAATAACAACAACAACAAAAACTCCAGCAATAATAACAAAAATGACGACAATAAAAGTAATTGTAGCAGTAGTAGCAGCAGCAGCAGCAGCATTCAGGACATTCAGGACGCTAAGCAAATTGTTGAAATCTATGATTTTTGTTTGCACTTACTCAACACAAACCACACTTCGAGTCATTCCATTATAAATGCCTCTCTCGAGGTTATCAATTCAATTTTGCAGTCCTTTGATGGGACAGGCACATCCGCCGTTGGAAAAACACTTGAGCACCTCCTATGCAATCACCATCAGCTGCAGCACAATGAATACCTAAGAAAGAGGAAATCATTAAAAAATCAAATATTCCAATTGAAAAATTTCCAAATGACGTGCAATGTGAGTGCTGCTGCTGCTGGTGCTGGAGTAGGAGTTGAAACTGGAATTGGGGGAGTAGTCGCGTCGTCTACAGTTGCATCACCATTCAAGTCATTCAAGTCGTCGATAAAGGGAACGCCGAAGAAAGAACCGATGGCAGAGATGCAGACGGCGGAACAACGAAGATTCCTGGATGCAGTTCGCCATGAAACTTCAAGCAATGCCAACGCCACCAGTCAAACTTTGCTTCATGCAAGTGCTGGTGATGAAGATGCATCCGAATTGAATAAACATGGAACGTTGACGACGACGACAGCGACGGTGGCGGTGACAACAGCAGCTGCAGGAGCTGCTACCTCGTCGTCGGCGGCGTCGTCAACGTCGACAAAAGGAAAATCAACGATAGAAGAAGAAGAATCTATTAGAGATGCATTCAAATTAGGAATGGAAAAAATGTCGTCGTCGTCGTCCCTAGAAACACCCTCGCATCCGACGCCACCACCACGAAGACATCACCAACAGCACCAGCAGGATATGCTTCATCCCACTTCTGCATCAACATCAAGGACAACAACCATCACTAGTAGCTCGGTTTCTGATGCGAAATGTGATGACATGATGAGGCATGGGAATGGCAATGCCAAAGTAAATATTAAGAAAAACAGTAGTAACTCGGGAATATCAGTTGACGAGGTAGCTGCAGCATGCAGCACCGTCGTCGTCGTCAGTCAAACAACCACTCCAGCTAACGATGAGTTACAACTTAAGAATCATAAGGACGATCAACATCATCACAGTGTTATTGATGATGATGACAACGAAGACGACGACGTTGACGATGACGGTTTTACTACCCTGTTGGAAGTAAATGAACCGCTTCAAGAAAATTCCCATTCTTCGTCGTCGGCTATGGCTGAACCCTCATCAAAATCAAGGATGAATCTACCAAATCCACCAACAACAGAAGCAGCAGGAGGAGCAGCAGAAGCAGCATCAGTCGAACTAGTAGCACCGGCAGTTACGGTAAATGTCAACCTTCTGATTGAAGGCGAAAACGATGGCGAAGGTGATACTGAAGAGGGGTTCGGCGGCGATGGTGGGTCGTGCGATGACAAATCACAGTTCTTGAGTGACATCGACAATGAATCATTCAACAGCATTGATTTTGAATCTGAAATCACAATCGGTGGCAGCAGCGGTATTGGTAGTCGTGGCAGCGGTGAGCACGACAATAATAATTCCGACAACAAAGAATCAGAATCCACAATGACAATGACATCGACGACGATGTCGAGGGTAATTCCGTCCTTAACTGGTGGAGCATCATCATCATCATCCTTGCCGAGAAGGACGACGGCTTCGACTTTGCCGATGAGTGTCAACAGTGGAAACGACAGCGGTGGCATCAAGTCGAGTGATACAATTGGTTCTTTCTTTAACAATTTACTCTCGCATTCGAGTGCAGGTAAGCTTTACCTCTTTGTTTCTACAAATCTCCATAGGATCATAGGATTCAAATTGAGAATTGGTAGCTATAGTAATAGTCCGGGCAGGGGGTAAGGTATTCCAGTTAAATCGACAGTTTTTCTTTGAATCGAGAGTGCAAACGTTTTGTTCGATGAGCCCCATTCAGCAGCTACAACTACAACCCCTTCAAAATCATTGAATCCTTAGTGAGATTGAGTGTATTTCTGTGTGCATCTATCTTCGAGTTGACTTTTAAATTTACTGCCTCCTTTTTTCTTCTTAATCCTTACGACGACGACGACGACGACGACGACGACGACGTTGACGACGCACGACAGGAGCGAGCATATTTACATAATTGTGTCGTCGGTGTCGCATTATATTATGACGATAAGAAGATAAATGAACCGTACAAATGATTATCCCAGTTCCCAGGCATGAAGGTTAATGTCAACACACACAAACACACAATCATAATAATAATGAATGAATAAGTGATTAGAAGTCAGTTAAGACAGGATAATAGTTATAACAATGACATTATAGGTAGTTGTTGTTGAATGTATTGATGTGCATTGACAGAGCTTAGATACAATTTGTTTAGATTTAATTGGATAAAGATAAGCATTAAGGCGTTTGTACAGCCTACTCTTTCGGTGCAATGATTGATTGTTGGGATAAGTTTTCCCTTGAGTGTTTTCCTAGTTATCGTTTCAAAACAGATAGGTAAGTCCTTTAGCTTTTATTGAAAATTATATAGGTTCAAAGTGTGTGATTGTTTTATTGTGTTTATATTTGCAATTATAGGACGAGAGAGATTAATTTATGTAAATGAGATGGAATATTTAATATGAAGTCCTGTTTGGGTTATTGTTTTGAAGATAAGATGCTTTGATTCTCGAGGCAAAGTTAATAAGGATTTTTTTTTGAATTAACGTTTTTTAAGAGGCGTTGTACTTTGAAACCCAGTGAAACGAAAAAGCGACAAATAAAAGATACACTAAATCTATAGAATTAAGCTGGAAAATAAGATAGAATCTTGGTGTTTCATATATGTATATGTAGAGTTGGTCTCCTCTTTATTTGAATGAGAGATAAAAGGATATACCGATTCAATGGGAGGAACGCATTGAGCCGGCAAAGCATGACACGATTTGTTTATTGAATAAAATATATAAAAATAAAAATGAAAAAACACTTATATTTATTATATTAGTTTATTGAAATTTTTTTGAATAATTATCACAACATTAATTGTATTTATTTATTTTTATTTGTAAGCGACGCGTTTCGGTTTTTTATTAGTTAACCATCATCGGGCTTCTTCTTTTTGACTGATGTTGTTGTGCCAAGTTCTCGTTTTCCTTTTATTTTTGTTTTTCGTTGTATTTAGTTGGTTGCTGTTTGAATTGACATCTGTTTATCTCGTTCTATTGTTTTTATTGTTTTGATAATTAATTGCTGTGTTGAATAGGATATTGTTTTTGATAGTTAATTTGTCGTTAAGTATTTTGTCTTGTTCGTACTTATAAGCTTTGTATATTTCGTATTCCTCAAGTGTGTCTAGTTTTGTTCCTTTCTTACATATATGTAAAGGTATTAAGTTAGTTTCGAAGTCAGTGTAATTATGGTTCTTGTCTAAAAAGTGCATTGCGTATGTGGATTTTGTGTTCTGTTTCGGTCTATGTTCCAAAAATCTGTCGTAAAACGTCCTTCCCGTCTGTCCTATATAGTAGTTGTCGCAATCGTTGCATTTTATTTTATAAACACCGGATGAGGATTTGTTATCTATTGTTGATTTGTTTGATAGGATTTTTTGGATGTTGTTGGTCGTTTTGAATGAGATGTTTATGTTTATTTTTTGGAATTGATTTTGTATAACTTGTGGTAATAGATTAGTGTAGTTTATTGAGATGTATTTTTTATTTTCTTTAGGTGTGTCATCATTAAAGTTGTTGTTATTGTTTTTTAATTTCTTTTTCTTTTGTATTAGCTGGTCTATCATGTTAGCACTGAATCCATTTGTTGTTGCTATTTGTTTAATTATGTCTACTTCTTCATCATAATGTTTTTTCATCATTGCGATGTTTAAAAGACGATTGATAAATGCATGATATGCTGCCATTTTTTGCGAATGTGGGTGGTGTGAATTTTTATGGATTGTGAGGTCGGTTGTTGTTGGCTTTCTGTATATCTTGTAATTTAATCTATTGTTGTTTTTGTAAATGTTGAGGTCTAAGAAGTTGATGGAGTGATTTGTTTCTATTTCTGTGGTGAATTTGATGTTAGTATTTATATTATTCATGTATTTTTTCAAGATGTCGATTTGTCTTTGGGTTCCATCAAAAATGATGAAAGTATCATCGACGTATCTGGAATAATGGATTATTCTATTTTTGTGTGGATTTAGATCTGACAATATGTATTTGTTTTCGAAGTGATTAAGGTATATGTCTGCCATTAAGCCACTTAGTGGAGAACCCATTGCTAATCCTTCGTTTTGAGTGTAGTAATTGTTGTTAAAGGTGAAGTAATTTTGTTTAAGTGTGATTTGGGGGAGAGTACGATAACTGAGGCGCCAAGATTTAATAACGGTTTTGTGTAGGGGCGTCAAATGCAAGTATTTTTTACTATGGAAGGGGGGGGTCTATCTCGCCCCGTTTAGGAGGTAGGCGCGATTTTCGAAAAAAATGTCTTGAATGGAAAAATAAATATTAAAAAACAACGGCAATACTTAAAATACATTACTATAACGGTTTTAAAAGCCAGAAGTCTGTTCTTTAATCCTACATTTAAATTAAATTACTCGTTACAATAGTTTTCAAAATATTCGGATTCAAACTCGAAATTTTGATAAAAAAACGTAAAAAAATATCTTTAATCCAGTTTTGTTCAAAATTGTGAAATGGAAAATAAATTTTTTTTTCTTCGATCGATGCTTCAATAAATATTTAATCGAACGCAAAAAACCAAAAGCTTTTATGTCTTCTAGTTCTTGTAAAAATTGAAATTACTGAAACTACTTTTTTATGAAATTTTATATTCTTGGCATTTATTGTGATTTCATTAGAGGATTAATGTTGATGAAAGGTTTACCTTTGAAAGTAAAGTACAGCAATTCAGTTAGCGTTACCCAGAATGCATGACGAGGAGTTAGAATTGCGTTGCATTCCACTTTCTAGTCAGTCAGTTTGTGAGTAAGGAGTCAGTTGAAAAAATCAAGTCAATTTACAACTCACATGATGTATTTAAAGGGTATGTCAGTCTCGTCAATGAAGTCATCGTCTAGGTTTTCACTTTGGATGGTCGAAGTCTTTAAGTTGCAGACCAACACTTTCTCTCCCATAGACAAGACCTGACTATACTTTTTTGTATGTCCAATGACCGCGACGCGGGCCACCCAGGTACTGTTGATTAAAACTACTATTGATACAGGCGCCTGCCAGGCAGCTGGAACTACCCTTAGCGGAAAGCAACGAAGTTGCGTGAGTGGGTGTGCCCCCGAAAATGGAGTTGAAATTTCTAGATCCCGCGGCGGGGCACCCCAGGTACTGTTGATTAATAATACTTTTGACATAGGCGCCTGTCAGACAGCCAGACCTACCCTAAGCGGAGCAACGAAGTTGCGTGAGCGGGTGTGCCCCCGAAAAGGGAGTTAAAATACCTAAATCCCGTGAAGCGGGCCACCCAGGTGCTGTTGATTAAAAATACAATTGACACAGGCGCCTGCCAGACAACGAAGTTACGTGAGTGGATGGGCCCCCCAGAAAAGGGGTGACACGCCTCAATATCCGCGGACAAAATAACCGCATACACCCGACCTCGCACCTACCCCAAGTCCTATAGTGTGCCCAGGCAGGGGGGTTGCAGGGGGGCAGCATGCCCCCCCTTACATAGGTCATTGTTTATACACCGTAATATTATACGTCGCGGATATTTTGACGCGGATATTTTGTCCGCGGACATTTTGTCGCGGATATTTTGTCGCGGATATTTTGACCCGGATATTTTGTCCGCGGATATTGAGGCGTGCAGCCCGAAAAGGGAGTTAAAATCCCTAGATCCCGCAAAGCGGTCCACCCAGGTACTGTTGATTAAAAATACAATTGACACAGTCGCCTGCCAGGCAACGAAGTTGCGTGAGTGGATGTGACCCCGAAAAAAGGGGTGACACGCCTCAATATCCGCGGACAAAATAACCGCATACACCCGACCTCGCACTTACCCCAAGTCCTATAGTGTGCCCAGGCAGGGGGGTTGCAGGGGGGCAGCATGCCCCCCCTTACATAGGTCATTGTTTATACACCGTAATATAATGCGTCGCGGATATTTTGACGCGGATATTTTGACGCGGATATTTTGTCCGCGGACATTTTGTCGCGGATATTTTGACCCGGATATTTTGTCCGTGGATATTGAGGCGTGCAGCCCGAAAAGGGAGTTAAAATCCCTAGATCCCGCGAAGCGTGCCACTCAGGTACTGTTGATTAATCCTTAAAGTTAGATCACCGTAAATACCAAAAATAAAAATCTCATAAAAAAGTAGTTCAAGTAATTTTCAATTTTCACAAGAACTAGAAGACATAAAAGCTATTGGTTTTTTGCGTTCGATTAAATATTTATTGAAGCATCGATCACAGAAAAAAAAATTTATTTTCCATTTCACAATTTTGAACAAAATTGGATTAAAGATATTTTTTTACGTTTTTTTATCAAAATTTCGAGTTTGAATGCGAATATTTTGAAAACTATTGTAACGAGTAATTTAATTTAAATGTAGGATTAAAGAACGGACTTCTGGCTTTTAAAACCGTTATAGTAATGTATTTTAAGTATTGCCGTTGTTTTTTAATATTTATTTTTCCATTAAAGACATTTTTTTCGAAAATCGCCCCTACCTCCTAAACGGGGCGAGGTAGACCCCCCCTCCCATAGTAAAAAATACTTGCATTTGACGCCCCTACACAAAACCGTTATTAAATCTTGGCGCCTCAGTTATCGTACTCGTGCCGTGATTTGTAAAAGTGTTATGAGTTCGTTTATTTGTTGTTGGTTTAATTTATTTGTTGTTGTAAGGTTTTCTTTTAATATTTGAGTTGTGTGCTGTATTGGGATGTTCGTGTACATGTTTGTGACATCAAACGAAATTAATTTATATTGTGATAATATGTTAATGTTTTTTGTTTTGTTTATGAATTCGGTGAAATTTTTTATACTATTGTTGTTTTTTATTGTTATGTTGTTTTTGATTAGTTTTTGGAGTTCTTTTGCAATTTTGTAACATGGTGCGGTTTTGTAATTAATTAGTGGTCTTATTGGTATTCCAGGTTTATGTATTTTAGGAAGTCCTGTGAACATTGGTGCCTGTGCTTTTGTTTGTTTGAATTTAAGTTTATTTGTATTTATTAATATGTGTTTACAGTTGTTTATTGCTTGGTTGATATCTTTGACGAAATGTTTTGTAGGGTCGTTTTGTAAGTTTTGTATGTTGTTGTTGTTAAAGAATGTTATGGTTTTATCTATATATTCTTGTTGGTTGATTATTACCATGGTGTTGCCTTTGTCTGCTTTGGTAATCATTGCATTGTTGTCGTGGATTTTTTGTTTTATGTTTTTGAGGTTAGTGATGTCTTCTCTATATTTAATTTGTAATTTCCGGTTAACTTGGTTGTTTTTTAAAATATGTTTGAGTTTTTTGTTGACTATTGTTCTGGTTTCATTTTGTGTTTCTTGATTTGGTATTGTTTTTATGGCTGCTTCTGCGTTAATAACTTCTTGTGTAATATTGTTTTTGTTGATTATTGGAATGCTATATTTGAGTCCTTTGTTTAGAGTATCTGTTTCTGATTTTGTGAACTGTATGTTAGTATTATTAACTAGTTTTGGGTAGAATTCATGGGTATGTTTTGGAATGAATGGGGGTTGAATATTGTAAAGTTTGTTTATTTTATATTGTTGTTTGATGCTGATGTTTTTGGCTATTTTTTTAATTTGTTGATTTATTTTGATCATGTGGCGTTCACTCCATCAACTTCTTAGACCTCAACATTTACAAAAACAACAATAGATTAAATTACAAGATATACAGAAAGCCAACAACAACCGACCTCACAATCCATAAAAATTCACACCACCCACATTCGCAAAAAATGGCAGCATATCATGCATTTATCAATCGTCTTTTAAACATCCCAATGATGAAAAAACATTATGATGAAGAAGTAGACATAATTAAACAAATAGCAACAACAAATGGATTCAGTGCTAACATGATAGACCAGCTAATACAAAAGAAAAAGAAATTAAAAAACAATAACAACAACTTTAATGATGACACACCTAAAGAAAATAAAAAATACATCTCAATAAACTACACTAATCTATTACCACAAGTTATACAAAATCAATTCCAAAAAATAAACATAAACATCTCATTCAAAACGACCAACAACATCCAAAAAATCCTATCAAACAAATCAACAATAGATAACAAATCCTCATCCGGTGTTTATAAAATAAAATGCAACGATTGCGACAACTACTATATAGGACAGACGGGAAGGACGTTTTACGACAGATTTTTGGAACATAGACCGAAACAGAACACAAAATCCACATACGCAATGCACTTATTAGACAAGAACCATAATTACACTGACTTCGAAACTAACTTAATACCTTTACATATATGTAAGAAAGGAACAAAACTAGACACACTTGAGGAATACGAAATATACAAAGCTTATAAGTACGAACAAGACAAAATACTTAACGACAAATTAACTATCAAAAACAATATCCTATTCAACACAGCAATTAATTATCAAAACAATAAAAACAATAGAACGAGATAAACAGATGTCAATTCAAACAGCAACCAACTAAATACAACGAAAAACAAAAATAAAAGGAAAACGAGAACTTGGCACAACAACATCAGTCAAAAAGAAGAAGCCCGATGATGGTTAACTAATAAAAAACCGAAACGCGTCGCTTACAAATAAAAATAAATAAATACAATTAATGTTGTGATAATTATTCAAAAAAATTTCAATAAACTAATATAATAAATATAAGTGTTTTTTCATTTTTATTTTTATATATTTTATTCAATAAACAAATCGTTTACACACACACAACATGGAGACTAAAACAAATCTTAATAAGCATGACACATTCAAGTGTTACGGGGAAATTATTTAAGAGAAAGAATACACCTCGCTAATACTTTGGAACATTAGTTATAGAATACAGAGAGACTGAAATCGTTTCGACAAAGTTTTAGGATAATTAATGTCTCCGTTATGCTCCTATCCTCCTGCCCAGGTATGAAAATTATATCAGTCTTTGAGCGAATATATGCACAGACTATACCAAAAAATGTAAATATGTCTTATCAATTGCGGAGACGTCGAATATGTGATTGATAATTGTACAGAAGTTGGTTCGGTTTCTTCAATGCGAGTGTCACTCTTGGATACTGGCAAGTTGTGTCAACGACAGAAGACAGCATTGAATTTCTGAAGCATTAAATTTGTTCTTTGAACCCAAGGTGGACCCAGGTTTTCTTGACAACTACAAGAATTGCCAAAAAAAGGGGTTTTCGGTTTTCAAGAAACATATTAAGACTGCTGAAGCTGATTGTCACAACGCTAAAATTAAAAAGTTTCCATTTTGCTTTATTTGTTTGATTAAGATTAAATTTTACTAAAATAAATGCGTTCCCTTGCATTTCTTTTCGCTTCTTGCGAAAAAATTGAACGAAAAATAAAATACGAAAGAAAAATAAACAAAAAAGCAAACGTCACTTCGACGGTTGATTCGTTACCTCAATTCGCCCCAGCAAGAAAAAAAAAAAACAAGATTTACTTCAGAGTGGCTTCAAGGCGACCACTGGTTTAAAAAAAAAACAGAGAATTTCACGCTTTGGCGAGTCAAGGGTTTTCAAAAAAACGAGTTTTTGCAACCCCAGGGCTAAAAAAAAAAGTTATTAAGTTTAACATGGTTTATAGTTTCCCATTGGACAGTTCTGTCAAGACCCAAAGCCTGTCATACGACGCCTTTGTAGTTCCATATCCAAAAACCATGGTTGTGAATCTGGAAATGAATATGAGAAGCGAAGGATCGTCAGCCAAACGATTTAGTGGATAGAAGCCTTTGACTTGAAATCATTTAAAAAGATGACGAACAGAAGCGGAGACAGAATGGAGCCTTGGGGCATGTCGTTATCCGCGAATGGACGACATATCGAACAAATATCTCGAATAATGCGTACCTTAATGTTGAACTAAAAACATTCACAATTATCAGTTCTATTTTTCTACCAAGCTTATTCAAGCCCATTCCCCCAAGACGGTCAGCTCCGTGTAAGCATATATGGTCTTGTAAAAGATTCGTAACTTAAGCGGGCTTCATAGAGTTCATTACGAATGTTTTCATGAATGATGACAAACTCTTGTGAGAGTTGACTCCAGCAATGGATTTTGTATGCCTCGGGCGGTTATCTGATGTTCCTTTCATCGTGAGCTCTTCCTGGCACCTTGGCATGCTCATGCTCATGCTCTTGGTTATGTAAAAACATTTTCACATGCTTTGGAGAAACCGCATGCACAAATTTTCTATAATTTAGCATTACCCATAATGGTAGCGTACTTCTACCAAATTTTGTTTCCCTACAAAATATTCTAAAATTTTTTCCTCTTGCTACTTTCAAACATTTCTGCTCCGCTCCTAGCCGGTTTCAATAATTAACCAAATATGCTTTTCACAAAGTTCATGCTTATACCCCATTCACCGAGACTGGGAAGATCAGAAATTTGAATATCAATTTTGGTTGTTCCTGAATATGCGATGTTTTAGAAACGCACAACCCCTAAACGTAGATAGTATGCTACCGAATCCCTTCAAAGAGCTGGCACTCCTATGCATAAAGCTTTGCACGATATTTCTCGGGCCCTTCCTATATTTGAAAAGAGGAATGGTTTTTTGGGAGTTTAGTTTAATGCGTTGAAAGAATAGCCTAATAAGTGGGAAGGGGGAGTGAGTGCAGCGTTGAGAAGGTCAGGGCCGTCAGCGAGGGTGGCCGTTGGTGCGGGTGGCGCGGGTGGCTGGTGACGCGGGCGAAACTCTGCAAACAATCAAAAAATCGCAACGCGACGAGTGTAAATAAAACAAGTTTGCTTTTTCCCTTTTTTTAGCATTTGGCCTCATTTCACTTTGAATGAGTTTATTTTTGGACTTATTTAAAATTTGGCCTTATTGCACTTTAACAAAGCGAAATCAGGCCAAATCTCTCCATTTCGCCCTATTTCACTTGGCCTTATTTCATACACCACTAGTTACCATTTTGTTGTTGAAAAGCCACATTTTATGCTAATGAGATAGGTAAAAAGGAATTCTGATAAAGCATCGAAAACAATTTTCCGAATATTCCAATTCAGAACTTGAGAAAGGTAACTAAGCCAATCCTTGCATCAAATGTGTCACGAATTCTACAAGGTGTTGAATTTCGATAAATTATCAAGATGTCGTGGACGTCTTGCAGTCTGCTAATCTGGCCGCTAAGACATCCACACCGCTATTTTGAGTTGATTTATTCTTAAAAAAATTAATTTTATGTAGAAGTTTTATCGATGCCGAAACAAAAAACCTCAATGATTTTTTAATCAAGTCCTAAATTTAATATTGACGGATGACGGTAGATAATATTAGCTCTTTGAAGAATTTCAAAATTGCCCACATTGCAAACACAATATTAAATTTCACGTTGCACATAACTACACCACGCCATCCACTCGCCAAAAGAAAAATGGTTTCCTCTCACGTAACCCACCCATCCATCTCAGCATCCGTACTTTATCTATTTAGGTCACTAATATAGTTGAATATTGCACATTACATTGCATACATTGAGGCTGAAAAAATAGAATTCCTTTTCTTGTTTACAGGATGCACGCAATTCCTTAATGTTATCCATTAGTTTTGTTTCGTTTTATATATGAAAAAAAAAAATTAAAAATAAATATCCTTCCTCTTTGCAGAATCCATGACCAAACTATTTCGTTCCACCCCAAAGCCGACAGCATTACAGCCTTTAGCAGATACCTCTCAAGTTCCGGCCGCAATAAACTCTCCTCAACAGCAGAAATTGCAGCAACAGCAACAAC
The DNA here is from genome assembly GCA_916050605.2 of Platycheirus albimanus. NCBI lineage: Eukaryota > Metazoa > Arthropoda > Insecta > Diptera > Syrphidae > Platycheirus > Platycheirus albimanus. Next base: position 12,395,661 of record OU696696.1, on the reverse strand, counting down.
AACAACAACAAGATGCAGACAATCTCTCGTTAGAATCCATAAACAGCCATATATCTCTGAGCAGTCACGTATCACTTCCGACCAACAGCTCTAGTTCCAGAAATGAGCAAGATTTAGTAATGGTACTACTACATCACAGTGGTGGCACTACCACAAGTACTGGGGTCAATGATGATGCATTATCTAGTGCGTCAGCAACGGCATCAACGGCCCTACTAATGGACAACACGAACACTCGAAATAGCATAGATGATGATGAGGAAGAGGATGAGCCATCCTCCTATGGTGGATATGCTGGAACAAAGTCACAACTAGACGAGCTTGACAGCCACAGCTGTGTAGCAGACTTACAACTACAACAGACAATGCAACTTAACATAGGTACGATTTATGACCAAGCCATCATCTATTATACGACACGTTCCATAGCGTTGAAGTTTTTATTGACTGGCCAGCGAGGTCATCTACAATCAGACACTGCCGTACGAGTGTCCATCAAGCATCTTTCATTGAATGTTATCGCTAATTGTGCTCGTCTCGTGCCTGAGGTGATGCAAATTCCATTGGAAATAAGTGTTGCAGAGATAAGGCGCACTCAACTTGCTCTTCAGATACCCGAAGAAGATGAGGACCAAATGGCATCAGCTGATGGCAACCAAAGCTCTAACCATAGTAGCGACACCAGCAGCAGTTCAAATGTCGGCAAGGACTTTGACCACCTCACTGATGATTGTCGACTGGGTGATTTTATTACACCACTGGCAGGAGGTGGTGAACTCAGTGTTGGGTGTTTGATGCCATTGGAAATTAAGGATGACCACTTTGGTGAGAGCACCACAAATGATTTCCTCAATCAACCCCTTAGTAAGAGTGCCGACCCATTGTTGTTATTCGCCGTATTAGGAGGAACATCGTCATTGTCATCATCCTCGTCACAGCAGCAGAAATCCCCAAAACCGAAACGTAATCACAAACGATCGGAACAAATTCTCTCAAAATCGGAAATAATTGAATCTAAAACAAGTCGCAACAACAACGTTAAGGGTCGAGCAACAGTGGTTACGGCGGTGGATGCAGCTCGACCAATAACATCGCAATTAAGAGATATATCGATTGGAAAATCCGATGCGGAAAAATTCAATTTGGTCAACAAGGAGTCGCAGTTGCAATCGCCCACTTTAGTCGATATCTCTAGCGGCAGCGGCAACGGCAGCGTTGACGGCAGGACCAACAAGGACAACTACCATCACAATCACCATCATCATCAAACCAATCGACTGCTTATACTGCGTGAGGAGGCACATCAGCAGATCCTTTCCGATGTGTTGCTCTTTTACAATCATTCGGATCCAATTTTGCGTGGTGATGTGCAAATAATTATTGGCAATTTCATCCAGTCCACACTTGGCTTGTACCACAATTGCAATGAGTTGTTCAATATCGATATCGATATCGATTCCGGATCCGGACATGGACATAACGTCATCGAAAACAACGACGACGCTAACGCTGATGGTGCCAGTTACGGTAAGAGCGACGGTGACGGTCACGGTGACGACGGTAACATTGGTGGTAATTGCGAACCCAATTCTCTCCGCCACTCACCGCTGCATATCAAAAGGCTGTTGGCAATTTTAATCAAGGTATGTATTTAAATTAGAAGCGCTTTGATTATTTTTATTTTATATCATCGAACGAGACATTTAATCGAAAATTTAACTCCTTCCTCTTTCCCGTTCTTGGAGCTGCAGGAACATGAGCTATTAAGAGGGGGGTTAGATGATTTGCTTTGGAGAGTATATTTTGACGTTTTTCGTAGTCGTCAATAAATTGACGAGGGTTTCATGGGTGAGATGCGTATAATATGCGGTTTACAAAAGAACGACATTGGCTACTGCCAAATTCATTTAAATGCGAAAGTATTCAAATTTTTGGTCTGGCGGATAGATAATGATATGCCGTTATTTGCGTACAAGGACGACGCCGATACGGCCGGCGGCGGCGGCGAGCGGCCGTGAAGAATGATTAGGTTTGTGGCATTTGATTGGTTCTTGAATGGATGGTATTTGGGTACTCTTGTCCGTTTACGTTATGGTAATCGATGCTTTGCAATCATGAATTCGTGTGTGTTTTTTTGTATGGATTCGAAATGATAAGTCAATCAGGAATAATGACAAAATTTGAAGTGCACAAACAATAATTAGCAGGAGATGTTTTTTTTTTTTAAGGACTTTTTATTTTAATTGCAATTTTTAAAAGCTCAGCCAAGAATAGTGTTGTTAGGCCAAGGGCTTAAGAGTTTTTGATATACAAGGCTTTGAAATTCATCATGTGAAGTTTTTTGAATCACTGTATAACCTTAAACATTTTTAGAGCGTTTAGATTTTGTATGCAAAGGATCAAAATGAAATTTTTAGGCTTTCCATTTAAGGAAAGTGAAATCCACCCATTTTTGCCGAACTGGTTCTCTATTAAATATAGTCAATAACCTAGAACATCGCTCACCGCCATTTTATCAGGAAACAAAACGATAGTGGAGCTAAGTACAAAATTGCTTACGGATTATTTTTTTTTTTTGAAAAAAATTACAAAATTATTAAAAAAAAAAAAAAAACTTATAATCTGATAATTAGTTCACAGCTTCTTTAAAAATAAAAGTTATGAAACAATGTTTCATTACCAAATGTCTGTCTGTCTAGGAAAAAAATATTGAAAATTTTTCGATCAATGTTTTTCTAAAAAAAAAATTCGAACAAAAATATTTGGAAATTTTCTTGAGTATTTTAATGCAAGAGGAAGTTTGAAAAAAAAACTTGAATTTAGACTGACAGATCGCAATGTTTACAACTTGGTATCTTTAAGTGCCGTACATTTAGCGGGAGTGTTCAAGAACAATTTTAAGGAACGGCATTTACATGCCGTTTCGTCTCAAGTTCCTGCTTTTACAGGGTTATAAGTTTAACATTTAGCTGACAAGAGATAAGAAAGTCACCTCTCAGCGTGATGTTTTTACTTTTTTTGTAACATATATTTAAATTCTGACCTATAATACATTAATTGAAACAAACTTTTATGTAATCAAAAACTGACACACGAAGTAGTACAATGTCCCAAAAGAGGTAAACATTGTTGGTCATCAATGTTACCACTGCGCTGGTTGAAATTTGTATGTGTCCCGGAGGCTAAAAAATGAATCGTTTCAAAAATAAATGAGTCCTTTCAAATATCTTTTTAAGGCTTAAGGTGATAAACCATTTTTTTTATGTTCAAAAAACCAGCAATAAATGCGCCTCTATAAGTGAATCAAAGTAATAATTATTTTGTATGTACCTACCTATAATTCAAGCGTTCAATTTTTATATGGAAGTAAATAGAAACTAAATAGAAGCGTAGTTCACACACACTATGCATCAATGTATGACCATAATTTTTTGTTATGAAAATTGATATCACTATGAACTTGCAAATTGATTTAACCGTATTAAACTGTTTATTTTTATTCTTAAAAAAATGAGTCCCTGAGTCAAAATTAAAGAAATGAGTCCTTTTGACTCACATGAGTCCCCATGGTAACTATGTTGGTCATTCGCAAAAAACGCAGAAGTTCCAATACGTTTTATAGGACAAATCACCTTTCATACTCGTACAGTGCAAAGATTTGATAGATATTCCCCCTATTGTGTTGAAGAAGTGCGGTTCCACACTGCTTAGGCTTTTGCATATGTGCTATTCTACATTTCTCTTTGTGATTGGATAGAAAATAGGATCTGTCCAGTCCGTCTCTAAAAATGTTGTATCTTCATCCCCCCCTCCCCCCAAATACTAACTCTTTTCCCAAGGTCATGGAAACGCTGATAAACTATTCCATCTTGAACATTTAGGAAACGAATAGGTCTTAATGATCGGCAGCACGGTTTTTGTAGCAATAGGTCCACTGGTGATATGATGGTTTCATCGAACAGTAAAACCAATTTATGTATTTCAAAGGATTTTCTAGTCGAAGACAAAAATGCGTTCATTTGGTATCGAACAACCCCTTCTTCTAAGGATAAGAATTTACCTTTTGTACCCTTTCATTGGCGTTGTTCTTTAAGGCTTTCAATCTGATATTAAAATAAAATGCACGACTAGGTCGCACGTACTTGCTCTGTGGGTGCAATAGTACAATGAAAACAAAGTTTTCGAGTAATATGAAGAACTCATGTTTGAAAAATTTGGGAAAAACTACAAAATTTAAAACTGGAAAACCCGAGCGGAAGCTTACGTTAAGAAACCTTTGATAATAACAAATTTTCGTTATTATCATTTGTAGCCAAAAACTTATATGCAGTTTCCTTCAAAAAATTCTATGTATATTACATACAAAGTTTAATAAAAATTGGTAGAGCCTTTTTAGGGTAAATTAGAAAAAATTAAAAAAATTGGCCAAAATATAGTGGCTCTTTGTATGGGAGCCACCAATTAAAAAAGACTAACTGAAATGCAATGCCATCTGATAGAGAGTTATAAAGAACTTAACCAAACAAAGTTTGAGTGAATTCGATGCAACCGTTGACAACTTATGGCCATTTGAAAAAAGCCGTTAAGAGCAGATCTCCGTTATTTGCATTTTTAGCCAAAAACTAAAAACGCAGTTCTCTTAAAAACATCAAAAGAATATAACACACAAAGTTTAATCAAAATCGTTAGAGCCATTTTCGAGAAAATTAGAAAAAACCAAAAAAAGTTGGCTAAAACTCAACGGCTCGTTGTATGGAAGCCACCGTTTAGAAAGGCTTCAGTGAAAAATTTACTAAACCATCCTATAAAACACTATGAAAAAATATGTCAAACAAAGTTTGAGTTGATTCAATCAAGCCGTTGTGAACTTATGGCTATTTGAAAAAAGCCGTTAAAACCTGATTTTCGTTACGACCATTTGAGGCAAAAACAAAAAATGCAGTTTTGTTAGAAATGCTTAAAGTTAGCTAAATTTTAAATTTAATCAAAATCGTTAGAGCCGTTTTCGAGAAAATATAAATTGAAAAAACCGTTACTTGAAAGGTACCAGTTTGAGCCGGGCTAAAACAAAATAAAAAAAACCTCGACAATGGTTTTTCTTCAAACTGCTATATACCAAGTTTGAAAAAAATCCGTCAAGCCGTTTAGGCTGTAGCATGACGTGAAAAAGCGCACATCCGCACAGACAGACCGACGGACGGTATGGTGAAAACCACTTTTTTGGGCTTCTCTATCATCGTAATGTCAGGTTTGATTAAAACCTCGATTTTTTTTTCTGCACGAAACCAATACTTGCCCTATAGAGCAAGTAAAAAATTCTGGTGTGCCCCAAGGCTCCGTTCTCTCTCTTCATCTTCATCGTCTTGCTGAGAGTAGTGTCTACTTTGAGATTTACATATTCGTTTCTAGATTCACAACCTTGTTCTTCAGATGTGATCTGAATTGTCCAATATAAGGAATTATGACGAACTGTGTGGATTTTAAAGCTTCGAAAAGTCAATGTAGTCTTTTGTCGTGCTTTTATAACTTCAGTGGGTAGGATTATAACAGACATATTTTTGTAAAAATGGGTCGCGGATTTTGTTATTTCGCTTCAGTCGATACACGCAATTTAATATTTTGCATATCAACAATTCGCACTTTGTTACTTCGCAGTTCTTATTTGGTAAACTTGTATTTCATCTTGTGTACATCTTGCTGCAAGATGAACTCGTTCTTCATATTTCGCATTACCTTATTTCGCTTTATTTCATTTGGCAAAATAATATTTTGGTTCTTTGTTTTTAATATTTTTATTTTTTTATTTTGTTGGCTCTAATTTTATCACATGTCGAGAAATTTCGTGCGAAATTTGATGAAAATGCAAAACCAAAAAATGCGGAGTATCTGATGCGAGTTAATACCTCTGTTCGCGTACCCAAATGAAACAGTTTGCATTCGACTTCAGACGTTTACATTAACACAAAAAGCGTTCGCGTACTGAGAGATGAACGAAAGATGAACGAAAGAAAATAACAGCTGTTTTATTCTTTCGTTCATTTATTTGCAAGTTTTTACCCACTGAAATTTCATCTGGTAAAAACTTGAACTCTGTCAAAATCGAATGACGTAAACATTTCTTGTTGCAGATGACCCTTACCGCGAAGAGCTAACCAATCAAAAAATTCGAATTTGACGTTTTTCAAGTTTTTACACAAAAAGCGTTCGTGTACTTTTCGGTAAGTGAGAGAGATTTTTCTCTCATTTGAGAAATTTTGACAGTTTTCATTTTTTGGCACAAAATGTACGCGAACAGAGGTAATATTTTAGCGAGATGAACAAAAAGCGCAATGTAAATTTGACAACTGGCTTTTGCGAAATAAATGAAAAATAATCAGACATTCGCGAGATAATAGTTTGCGAAATGAAATTCGCAATTTGTAGGGCACTTGGGCACTCGCAAAAATGTTTTTCTTCTAAAAAGAGTGATCCAACGAAATAACCAGATGAAATCCTTAGCTACAACGATTTCCTCGTTTCCTGCTCTACATAAAAATGTTATGCTCAGCCCGGGTTACTTTTTCCGTCATATTGCATAATAAAGATCTAAAATCATCCGTTCTCCATGGAGAAGCTCTACGATTTATTCAGAAGCTTTTGTAGTTTAAAATTTCGAGAAATAAGAATCTATCTTCTGAAGTGTTGGATCAAGGAATATCTACCCAATGTAAAACTTATACTAGCTGTTTGTTTTTTTTGTCATATCCTTTGAGCGAAATATTAAAACCCTTGCACCCAGCCTTAATAAAAACTACCAACAATCCTTTTTTAACCTCAACTAGCTCTATGAAAAAAAAAAGAAAACAATTAAAACTTCCAAGTCAGGTAACCAGACAACAAAAGGTTCTGGGAGCAACTTACTTCAAACAAAACTTTTTGCTAACGTTAGATTTATGCGTATCCTTCCAAGCGCACAGAAGTATAAAGTTGTCAATAGCAACATGTTGTTTTCACGGCATCACTTCAAATAAAACCGCATCACTAAATAAATGCAAAAAAAAAAAAAAAATATTCGCCTCAGAAAATTGGAATCCTTAATGATTTTGTTTTGTCTAGTTAGGCTCCCGCAGAGCACACAAACAGCAAAAGTTTTTAGTGAAAAGAAGGGATTCACACAGCATTTTCGATTTTAGGATGCACTTCATAGAATTGTGGAAAAAATATCAAATTGCTTTAAAACGAAGTCATTAATTTGATACCGATGCGATGGAACGCTGTAAAGAAGAAGAAAGAGATTCCTTTAACAAGTCGTGGGTAGCTTTGGCATCAGCATCGGCATCGTCTTCGGAAAAGATGGTATAATCGAATCCATAGTTAAAAAGTGCTTATGACAAACTATACACAGCATACCGTTGAGCAGCTCAGTATCATCTTTTGTATGTTTTCACACATGTGTGTATAGTATCTCGAGGGTGGAGTAATCAGGTTCTAAGGACCTACAACCCTGTATGGATGAGATACCGTTTGTATACGTACGTCGTACAAGGATGCCATCAGAACCATTAAAGTTTCTACATTCTTTTCTCTTTTTTTTTTTCCTTTCATCCTACGCCATGCAGATTATACCACATACAGCCCCGAGGGAAGTAAGGGTATAGGAAACTTGTATGAAAAGAATGCTTTGCGCTTATCTTGGGTTTTTGAGGAAAGAAGCAGTTCCCAGAAAAAAGAGCAACGCAACGCAACACATCCCAAGAAATGAGGAGCACCAAAATAGGGTTTCGTTGTATTGAATCTTACATAACTGACTTGTATTCGTTCGTCTTGCTAGTCCTGTGTATTCTATATTTCAAATATCAGATCCAATAAATTTATCCTAAGGCAACGATAAATAGCAGAAGTGAACTTAATTCATTTTTTTTTCGTTGCACTTTCAACGGCCGGATTTGTTCGTTTTCTCCACTTAGTGTATCAGATTTAAATTTATTCATGAAAGATTCTTTTGCATCTCATTGAGATAAGACAGTTAACTAACTTGGAAGAGCTCATTTAACAGTGTATTTTTTTAAATCGTCATTGGGACGTATTTAAGGCGCCTCGTTTTTCTGGATTTCACTGAACGTTTCCAGGAGTTTCTTCCTTGAAATGATTTAAGACCGTTTTAAACAGCTTGCAACAATCGATATTGACAAACCTCCTCATTTACTTTAAATGGCGCTCACAGTTATATAATTACCTCTAACTTTTTTCAGTCTTTCTTCACTGCAGTCATCACAATTTAAAATCTTTTATTTGGCTTGATGTTTAAGGACGAATCCAGGACGGCCGAAAAGTAAGGACAAAGTTGGTGGATTGCTGCCACAAAGAGTAAAGCTACCTAATGAATCTAATCCACTTAGAAGCTGTGCTGCGCAACTGTTTCTGTTGTTTGGAGTCCTCTCGGGTTTCAATTCAATGGGAATCCACTTGAGCAGAATAGACATCACCACATCTAATGCAGAGGATTGCAAGATACAAGAGGTGGAATAAGGTTAATTTCAGTTTCTCTATGAGTACCCCATCTTGACACATACCAGGAAGGCAGCTCTCGGTGAAGACTTCTTTAGCTTCTGAGCTGGGTGATGTCTCAAAAACCCTTTTATGAGCATCATTGAGTTCATTCAAAACTGGGGTTGATTCAGGGGGCTCAATAAACGCATACCTTACATTAAACGAATTTCCCTTTCCTTGTCAATCACTTCTTTTCCTCTAAATTAATTTGAGGAACCCAATTGGTCCATTGATATGCGGGTATTTTGATCAAGTAACCGTTCCACTCTAACCTTAAGGTGATTCTTTGACGGATCTCTGCAGAAAGAGGTAGTAGTTAAACAGGAACCACAACACAGAGAAAATCTTTTACTTGTTCAACGTCATATGTCTATCGGAACATTCTCTCTGAGCCGCCGAATTTGTTGACATGGGCAGCACTTTTAGCAGTAAATTGAGTAAAAAGCTTTGTCCTACGCAGCATCAGCATGGTCCAGGATACACCCTTAACCGAACCCAGGAGTTTCGTTATGATCGCATAGTGAAACCCTGCACGTCTGGAGCGGTATTTATTATAGCATATCCATGGCAGTTGGTTGTTTCGGAACCATTGATTTTGTACGTGGTAGGAAAGTTACCCCGATGTACAACTCCCAACCTGGGGGACCAGGCCCTATGCTGCTTTCCTTGGACAAAAAGAGCTTTAGAAATCCAGAGTCAGTAACCCACTACTGGGATGCGAAAGCCACCGTTGGCCTTTTAAGGGCTCATCCGCTACTTTTTCTATTTCACTACCTTGACTAATAGTAGTGAAAGGGCCCAATGACCTAAGCTCCCAATATGTCTCCGTAGCTCATTGGGGTGCCTACCATGCTGACTGTTAACGTCGCCGTTGGTTCATTTAATTAGAACTTATCCGCCGCTCGTTCGCTTTCTGAGGGGTTCGTCCAGGTTAACTGCTACTCAACAAGAGAAACAGAAAAGCTTTTATGGCAGGCCATTTAAAGTGCTGCCAATTTTTCGTGTTCAACACTTGCGCTTATAAGTTCGGCAAGTCAAGTCCGAGTGGACAAGACCCAGTACCCGATGACTACCACTAGGAGGTAAAATAAGCACAATTGATGCGTATGCGATAGTTACAGAACGGGGCATATCGCCAAGTTGATACCAATCAGAGCATACCCTATTCACAGCACCCAGCCATCATATCAGATATTGGTGATGCTGCTTTTTGTTTTTTGAATTTGGTGGCAGTGGGTGACTTGTTGAGAGTCTTAAAAAAGCTTGGTCGGTTGAATATCTGCCGGTCTCTCTTCCTAATTGCAGATTGGGTTTCGCTTTTCGTTGATTTGCTGTCGTAGATATCCACATTCTCACCAGAGCTTCTGCCAAGTATCTGGCAAGCACTTTTAATTGAAGGAAAAGAAGAGTCCAGAAGCATCCGGGAGTCTACTGCAACCGTTCCATTGGTTCACAAATGACACTTCTGATGATTCTGCGAAAAGAATATTGGTTCTTGAAGTTATGTTAGCGGTACAGAAAAATGAAACATGGATTTAAAATAATTTCATCCCGAGTATCTTGCTGCGCACACCAGTTTGACATTGGCAAAGCTTGTTGAACTGGTGCGTGCGGATAGACGTTTATCAAAATTACTGCTTCATTTTTTGTTTTCAGAATAAGTGGAACCAATAGAAAGTGCTACTAGCTTAAGTCCCTTAAAATCTGCAGACATTTAAGTGGCTCGCCTACTGTCGATCGTATTTTGATGGGGAGGTTCACGGTGCATCGATTTGATGCTCGAGGGTCTTCCCACATGACCAAACCGCATTTACCTAAGCACTGCCTTCTAGCACTTATGTAACTGTTTAGTCTTCTTATGAACCGGAGTAAAACTACATATCAATAACAATATATAAATATAAAAGTTGCCCATCTTGAGCCTCAATTACTCTCTTACCATAAGTCCAGCCCTGAATTGAATGTAAAATCAACTCTTGCCAGAAATAAAGTTCCAAGAAGTAGGTAGTGAATAGAAAAGTTTTCTACGGTTTCCTTCGCTGGAATTCTTCCTGTCTGATGTGCTCCTTGAAAATTTTCGATCATTGCATATCTTCCATTTTCTTTACTCGCTCCTTATATTGTTATTTTTTTTTTTTAGATGTTGTGCATATACATTCTTAAAATAAATTTTCAAATGTATTTTTGATTTTATATTTATCTTTCTTTGTACGACGACGAATATAGGGTCTACAGGACGAAATTCACACAGTGGTCATACAAGCCCTGAATGGAATTGACAAAATATTTCCTCTGTTGATGTCCAAATATTTGACTGCGTCCTACAAACAGAAAATGGCAGCTTTCAAAAGCAAGAGCAGCGCCAGTAAAAGTCACCCAAATTCACCGGATGCAACTAATGACGTTGGGGTGAGTAATGGCAGTGACCAGGATCTGAATCAGAACCAAAACCACTTATTGTATGCTGATGTTGATGATGATGATGATACACTTATTGGGAATCTATTGAAATATTTTGAAGTCGACCATAGCCAAAGTAATGGAAAATCAGTTGCGAACGACCAAAAAGTCAATTGTACTGGAGGCAGTAGTCCTATTCGACCATCAAGTTCTGCATCATCGTCGGCCGACCAACAACAGACCGGCTACGGTACCGGCACCAACCATCAACAACGACGACGACGACGACTAGGACGACAAGTAGCTGGAGATTTTTTCATCATATCCCCGAAATTGCTATTGAGCAAACTTCGCCTGTGCTATCACAATAAATATTGGTTGGTCCTGAATAAATACGCTGAAGTTATATCGAATCTGGACTATGATGCAATTCGAGAATATTACGGAAATGATATTGCCAGCACTTATGAGGTGAGTTTTTTTTCCCTTTAGTTGGATGGTAGTTCTCCTTTTTTTTTTTTGCTTTTCAAGTTTGAGCCTTTTATTATGTGCGGCCAGGAACGATTTGTGATTTTTCAAATTTATTTTAAATTGATTGAAAGTACCTACCTTTTTATCCTTGCCCCGAAGAGTGGTTCGTTGAATAAAGTTGGATTTATATTTATTTACCCCTTTTGATCTGAATTGGTTTGCCATGAAATTTTATTTCGGAAATGTCCTGTTTGGTTTGGTTTGGGAAGGTACTATACATTCCATCCCAGTATAGAATCATTTGTTTGTTTTTTGAGATAAATGAAGTTGATCCACAATTGAGAAGCCACTCGGGCGGATTGTTAAGTAAATTTCTCAAATACTTAACTATTTTGTTGAAATGAAAATAAGGAAGCGTTTCTATATGTTTTTTTATTTTTATTTGACTTTTGAAGTATTTGAGTTTTTAATAAAATATAATCAGGACCTTAAGTGCCAGCGACGACCGACGTATGGCTTTGGTTAATGAAAAAAAAGGAATGTAGAAATAATTTTGTGGTGGCTTCCTCTTTCTTGATCGCCCACGAATTCTAGTACTCTGTACATATTCAATTGATTGCAATTTTTCAATTCAAACGTAGAGGGAGCCAAGCTTGAAATTAAATGATTTTTAATTTGAAAAATTGACTGCATTACTGGATGCCGAAAAGTTCTAATGACAAGGAAGTGATATTTGCTTAATCCTTTGCAAAGCTTGTTATAGTTTTGGAATTTCCGAATATTGAAATCAAAATTATTTTAATTCAAAATTGTGAAAATTCAAAATCCCATGAAATTTTGAGGAGCAATATGTTCCTATAGGTATAGACAGATTAAAAGATTTCTAATTAAAGGACAATATGTCAAGTTATCTGCGTTCTTGTTCAGCAGTCCCTGGTTTGCCCACGGGTTAAAAATGTATTTTAACTGCAACTCACGCACATTTTTTGCTCCGTTTAGTCAAGTCGTCTTACAGGCAGGGTACAAGTTTTCTTGGTCAATTATCTGAGATGATCCTTAAAAAGATTAATTTTTGATAAAAAGTACTAAAACTGTGTTCCTCTCGAGTTTTTGCAAATATTTTAATCAACATTTTTCAAATGTAATTGCCATGTTTAGCTAAAATTGGCAAAGCATGTTCAAAACCTGCGGAGATAAATCATTTTTAAAATCGTGTTGTTTCAACTAATAAAGGGTTATTTTTTTTAGAGATGTAAAACTTTGATATGGTTCTATATGGTTCTTAGAAGGTATCTTTTCCAACCTATATTTTTTTAGGACAAGAAGGGTGGCCCTTTGTATAGATAATGATGGAATGAGCAAACACTCAATTGAGAATCGACATAATCTGCCAACTTAATCCTTAGTCGATTTCATGTAACCGGACTCAAGACTCTATGCCACCTAAGCAATTTACTGGTCGGTAAGGATACACTAGTTTTGTCAAAGAGTTGGTTAAGTATCGGACTTAGCCAGGAAACCGTCCAAGAATTATTCACCACCACCTAGGTGAGATGTATGTTTTTCAGACGGCCCCTCTGCCAATCCTTTGGTTGTTTGGGTTATAAGGTATTTGTGGAGGTGATTATAGTCAGGATAAGCAATTTTTTAATAACCATTTTTTCGAATCGAGGAAGTTGATCAGATCTTTGATTCTTTTATTGGATAGTTACTCAAGGTCTTTATAAAAATCTTCACATAGAGTTCGCGTCTTAATGCGAGATAAAGCTGGGCATTGATACAGTAAATGAATTACAATGAGATAAGACAATGCCCTTCACAGCACCCAGTGGATAGCTTCTGCTCCTTCGTTTTCCTATGCCCTGGAACCCAGAGCAGAGTGACCTCCAGATTGAAGCCAAGACCATAATAGCGGCCTGATAATCAATTAGTTTAGCGACATTTCGGTTAAGATGCGAGTATTGTAGCACTACTTTGCAAGCTTCCCTGATTGCAAGAACTTCTGCCTGAAAGACCCTAACGAAGTAAGAAAGTCGAAGGAACTTGGACACATTTAGCATCTCTGAAAATAAACCAGCACCTACTCAACACTCAATCCTGGAACCATCTGTGAAGATAGTTATATCGAAGTCTCTTGTCATAACTTCGTTTTCCCATTCTGTTCTGGAAAGGAACCCTATTTCGAAACTTTTACAGAGGCTAAGAGATGGTTTGCATTAGTCAGTGGGGTACGGAGCTGACTTGAAACTTACCCTCCAACTTACATCCAACTTAGAACCCAGAAAATATTTTAAGCTGTTCAGTTCATACCTTATTGTCTTAATAATAAATTCTCTTTATAAAGCAAAAAAATATTTTAGACAAAAGCAAAAGCACTTTTGAGTGAAATAATTTCAGTGTTAAGAATTAATAAATACTTTCTCGAATCCTTTTTGCAGCAAGTTTCATTTTAGACGTCGAGTTTAAGAAAAAAGAAAGTAAAATGCAGTTAAAGAACCTAGTCTGACACATTTTGTTACCACTGAAAAACTTTATACAATACAGTAAAAAATGTTTACCGTCTATATATTCAATATAAGGAGCTAACTGTTTTTTCATTATTCCTTTGTTTTCATCTCCATCCTAAACATTTCCCCTGTTTCTTTATCAAATTTATCTTTATTTCCCGAATGTTTCAAACATTTCAAAAAACTGTCAATGTACACAGCACGAACCAACAACCCCTTTCTCATAAAATTAACCCCACATCCCTTGGATTTTATCAGCGAAATAAATTGGTTCCACTCGTGTAAACAAATTTTCTCCTTCTCCATCCATGTTGCCAAAACCAAACGAAAACAAACTTAATAACTTATTCAACGTAGTTTTTGCGGTTTCAACTGTTGGTTTATGGCTTTTATGTGTAAAATTCAATCTGTTTTGCACTTTGTTTTTCCATTCCCGATTCCCCATTTCCCATTTGCCATTTCCCATCTCCATTTCCATTCGTGAACCGCACAAAATGAGGATTCAAAAAATAAAAATAAATAAATTCCATCCATCCTTTCGTTCGTCGTCCGTGGTCGGTCGTCCTTTTTCGATCTCCTCTAACGATGATAATAATCAATCTTCTTTGTGGCAGAATACATTTCTGGATGAACTCTTGCAACTTGTTGGCGACGATGATTCTCGCGTCAGGGAGCACACCGCTGATTGCTTGTGCCGTTTTATTATTCAAATATCTGGATACCATCGGCGACGTCAACAAGAGCATTCCAGAACGGAGGCGGCTGAAAAAACACCATCGAGCACACCAGGAGCCACAACAGCACCAGCGACAGCAACAGCAGCAGCCCGACGAGTCTTTATGTCTTCGATTGAAGAGCTCTATCGTACCAATTTCAATTTGTTGTGGGACTTCTACGACTATCGCTTCTTCCAAGGCATGTCGATTCCAATCCGTGATTTACTCACCGAACAGAGTCAGTCGATGCGATTGGCAAATGGCGAAGTTTTGGCCAAAGTTTTGTACAAACTCACAAATAAGCTGATGAAGTTGAATGATAGAAACTTGCAGGTGAGTACGTCCACCGCCCGCCGCCGCACTCGTGCTTAAGGGGTTGGTGAAGATAGTTTTTTTTTAGAGGTATTTGGGTGAAAAGCCAATTTGACCTGTTTGTGAGAACACACAAAAAAAAAAAACACTTATATATTTTTGCATTTTTTATGATTCCCACAGTGTGGCATTATTTATGCCCTGAAAGTCCTGCTGAAAGCATTCAACTTTTTCGATTTCCGTGAGATTTGGAAGGAGTTCAACTTTGTGGAGATTTGCTTCAAGTTTGCTTATCATAACTACGCGACAGCGTTGGATTTACATTGCCAGAATGACCTAATGGAAGTCACTACAACGCTGATTGTTGGTGAGTAAAACTTGAACATAAAATAAAAATTTAATAAAATCCTTTTGTCTGATCTGAAAGTATGAGAAAACGAAACTAGGTCATTCAAAGTATTTCGTCCAAAGTGAATTTAAAGAATAAGTTTTAAAGAAAAATTCAATTCGTTTACAGAGATTAGTTTTTGAATTTTTTGCTTTAATATTTAAATCTTGGTAGATTTGCAGACTCGAAGAAAAGAAAAGTTGACCAAAATAAAATTATAACTTAAAAAAATATTAATGCCCAGTTCCACGTGAGTTTTTTTTTTTTTTTTTTTTTTTAATGTAGGTACGATCGCATTGAATTAATGTTTACGCTACTGCTTTTTAAAGAAAACCAATTTGTAATATTGGGTTGTTACTATTTCGTAACATACTACGAGGTTTATCATTTCGTACTTCCAGTCTGTAAAGGTCGTCGGAAAATAATGCGACGAATACCATCAAACTGCCATTTTAACATTTTTGTTTTAATTATTCTTTTGTTATGATATGGATGCAGGATTCTTCTTTAACTTTGGCTCAGTATTCTACGGATCCAAACAAACATTTTCTCTTCATTAATGATTATAAACGTTTCATTAAGAAACAAAGGATTTATAATAACGTTTGTCTACAGTAAAATAAATTGAAGTTGCAGCGAACGATCTCAACTTGGCGGCGGTTAAAACAAAACTAAAACTTCTTTTACATGAAATGAAAGTGTAATGAAAGAATGTCTTGTCTGTTAGTTTCTTAGCGTGTGTTCCTTGGTGAAACTGGTTATTGGTAAATAGTCAGTCATTGCGTTAGTATGGGTGTTGAAGAAAACTCCATGAATTTTCCCCATCCCACATGAATTATTATTACAAAATTACAAGATATGTGAGGTTTTAAAAAAACATATTGACAAGAAGTTAAAATCTTAAACTGTTACTAAAATGCAACGTAGTGGCATGACCTACATGATAAATTTTTGTATCTGTTGTATTAATGTTAACTTGGAAGCCATCTGGCGGTATCAGGGTATTCAATCGGTGTCGTTTCTATTCATTCCCGTCAATATGATCTCCGGACAAGTAATCGCGTCAAATTAATCCACAAATGAGCGCAGCGTTTTGTTTCTGTCATATAAAAATTGATATATTGAATTATTGCGCTTTCGATTTCTATAATTTCATAAAACAGAAGAAATCTTTCTGTAATACTCATACCACAAGGAAATTTCAAAAGCATTGTTAAGTATAATGCGATACAAAAACATTCAAAAACCTTAGGACTATGGACCTTGAGATACTTTTATGTGATACTTGTTTCTTCGGATGTCTTTTGACTGAAGATTGTAAAAAAAAGACGTTTACAGTGCTCAACAATAACATTCATCATGTATTTCCCACAAGGTCAATAATCCTGGGCAGAATGTTTTTAAAACATTATGTTTAATACAATATGACTGTAAAATTTAATTTTTAAAATAATGAAATAATATAATATGCGGATTCCTTTTCGTCATATATAATTAACGGTGCTGCAAATTCTAAAAAGTTTTGGTCTCAGGGTTCCTTCTGGAAAACATACAGTTCTGATATCTAACGGCCGTTTCCAAGATAATACAAAAGTTATTCTCAGTGTTAACATCCCAGGTTTATGTTCTACGACGTCCTAAAAGTATTAAAATTTTTTGTCATTTGTAAAAAAACGTACAAAACTCCACTACATTCTCGGTTCCGATGCTCGTTTCTTGACAATGACCCTCTTGTGGTAAGCTATCAAGACTTATTTTCAGAACTATTTGCTGGCCCGGAAAATATCTCCCCAATACTTCTGAAGAGGTGTGATTCCCCGCTGACAAAACCACTGCGTAAGTTTATTTGCCTATTCGGTTTTACAGGTCTCTTTCTGGGTATACAGAAAACAGCATTTGTTCACCCCGTTAAAAAAAAGAAAAAAAAAAAATCCGGATCTTCACCCATGTCAAACTACGGACAAATTGCACTTATATATCCCCTTTTAGCAGGGTCAGGAAAACTCTTATAAAATCAGATTATAAAATTCTTGAAAGTCGGAATCTTTATAACAAGCTTCATTGGTGATGTGATGGTATATCTACGAGTAAGATTTTTGGGCTGGTTATTTCAAAAGCATTTAATAGGGTTTGGCACCGAACGAGTGCATTTGGTACCGACGTACCCCTTCTTCGATGAATTAGAAGTGATATTTCGGACCGTTCAATTCGCTTTGTCTTGGACGGTTTTCAATCTGCTATCCACCAAACAAATGCTATGGTTTGGACACAATTATTTCACTTCAACATCGCTGTAATGTTTCTTGAATCATCTTGAGTAAACAAAACTCCAGTGAATCTCACGCCAAGTGCATTCATCCCCTGAAAAAAATTCCCCGTGTCACAATTCTTCACCCGGATCGATTCTTTCCTCTCATTGTGATTTACAGAAAATCAAAGCCAGTGTACATCGGTACCTCCTCTCACTTCTTATCAAACTTTTGGAAACGCTCGCACTGTGTTTACTCATGTTAAGGGTATTATTAACCCCTTGAGTGGGCGCAAATTATTTAAAAAAAAAATTGCAGTGGTAATAACAAGATGCACATTGAAATGTATTAATAATTGATCGTTTATATTGTGATTAACGTAACAATGTTAAGTATGTATAAAGATCCTTAAAAAAACAATATAATTTATTTTTCGAATTTCCATTCTTCATTTTGGTTTATTTCAAAAGCCCATTCAATAGACAACCATGAACTCTGTCTGGGAATCATGTTAATTTATAAAATGACGATAATTAAAAAAAAATTGAACTTTTAATGCTCTTTAATTTTACGTATCAACAAACACCCGTTGGATATGAGATAAGTTGTGTGTATTATCTCAAAATCATTGGTCCTTACAAATGAAAAAAATAAAATCCTTTATCAGCGAATTATTTCTCATTGTTTGCTGGGGTTACATCGCCATTAACCATAATTACAAAGGTGAAAACACAATTAAAACCTCTCTATATCAATAAGTATTGATTATTATTGTTAATCTGAATTAAATTTATCGGAAAATTACATATCATTTAATTTACCACCATTTCAACCGCACATAATTATTGCAATTAAATTGATATTAATGTACAATTTTGCAAATATATATTTGACCGTTATGAAAATAGCGTAGCGCAACTTTCAACATCTCTCTAAATGAAAGTTTATTTAAAAAATTAAAACACTCAATTAATGTTTACCATTTATGTATAGGCTGGCCTATAACCAATAATAATTCCATTAATTCCGCTTCTGCATCTCTAAAAATATTTAAAGCCTGCATCGAATCGCCCACCAGCCACCACATTGCCATTGCTATTGGCATTGCCACCAATTTATGTGGGCAGTTTGATTAAATCAAAACTGTTGCGTAATAAAAACATAAAATAATTAAATAAAAATGAAAAATAAAAACATTTTTTTATAGTTTTGTTTTGTTTTAAAGAATTCCGTATCCTTTAATGTTTTATGAACACATGCCCACGCACAGGTATATAGATGGACACAAGAGCAACAATCCGTTGCTAATAAATCAAACCCAAAGGACCCAACCTGTGTGTGTGTGGGCATTGTGCAATTTATTGTCCGTATATATTATTCGTATTGGAAAAAGGATGCAGAACAAATAAAGCGCAAATACCTCAAAACATAAATCAAATTCGGAAATGCTCATAATATATCAATTAATTAATAAACGAGCTTTAGTTAGGTGTGTTCCTGTGTTCGAGTTATTTTATATTTTCTCACTTTTCTGCACTTTGTTTTTAAAATCATTTTCATAATTTACCCTTCCTTTCCACATGAACTGGCCTGGCCAATATGACGAAGGCTATTAACCCCTCGCTTTAAAATTAATGAAATCAAAGTGCCTTTATCCTTCATGCAGTGTTCTGGTATTCCCGAGTCCCGGGTCCTATAGTTCGATAACTTTTTTGTTTGACTTTTATAGCTTTGTTTTTATTTTTGTTGGTAATTGAGTTATGATAATTCGATGCCGGGGAGACTTTACCGATTTATCACATCGGACAATAATGCAGGATGTTTTTTTTTTTTTTTTTTTTTTCTCTCCAAAATGTACATTTGATTATATTTAATTTTTTTTATTGTTTTCTCATTTGCAGGCAATGTTTTAACAACAAATGTCATCAGCCACAATAGCTTCATCGATAACGTTTTGACACACACGATGAAAATCATTAATATTTACTATCACCTGTTTACCAATCAGAAACCGTTGCTTTTTGCCAAAGTCCAGCGTAGTGATTTATTCACAAATGCCAAAGAATTGGCTATTGTCAGCAATGTGGGATATTTTGGAAACGATTATGTGTACATTAAATTGTATAATATATTGAAAGCTGCAAATGATAGTTATAAGGTGAGTTTTTGATCAACAATTTAATTTTTTATTAGATACAAATTATTCATTGAAGAGTTTTTTTTTAAACGTAAAACGAAATTAAACACATTAAAATTGTATATATTGCTATAAAATTGACTTTATTCAGAAGATAAATCTTTGCCAATTTCGTATTTGACTAGCCCGGATGTGGTCCAATTTTAAGGTACAATTTTCGATCACTCTTTGCAGCATCTGTGCTCGTATATCGGCAATCACGCGGCGAATATTGTTTCCCTAGTCGTACATCGTATCTAGCTTATCGGTAATAGACTATTTCACATCCCCACAGAAAAAATAGTCTAGCGGTATTAAATCACACGATCTTGAGGGCCAAATCACAGGTCCAAAACGCGAAACTATGCTCTAACTAAACGTTTCTTCAACAAATCAATTGTGGCATGCGTTGTGACTTGATGCGCCGTCTTGTTGAAGCCACAGCTCCCACAATTCAATTCAGGAACGAAAAAATCATTGTTCATGGCTCTATAACGGTTCTCATTGACTATAACCATTGTATTTATATTTTATAGTAATTTCATGGAACATTTTATTTTAGTTCTGAACGTCGTCAATGGCGGCACTAGTTGTCTTATCAAATGTCTTATATTGTTGTTTTTGCTTTCCATGGCAGTTTAGACAAAAACCACTAAAACTACTCCACAATCAAAGCTTGTGAACGTCGTCCATAGATGCCGCACAAAACGTTCCGCTTCTTGGGAATACTATAGATTTTAAATACAATGCTATAACTCACTGGCCGTCATCGCTTTTCAACACTTTTCAAATTCGAAAACACTAGCTTACAGTACAGACTGCAAGGAATAAACAAGACTTAAGAAAAACTTCCAAGAATGAAAAGAGTCAGAAGAATACGTTTTTTTGTTTTAAAGTCTTTAAATTGGTTCAGATCGCCGACTGAAGAATTTTTAATGCCCTTATCATGAATTAAGACACTACGAGCGTTATGAAAAGTAAGTTATGATTATGATATAAAAGAAGATATCGTTTTCAATGTGTGTATATCATAATTTATTAGAGAAAGGAATGAAGCCAGCAATGCATTCCACATTCGTGTTGTGCCGCTAAAGAAAGAGTCTCTATACCCTACAGTATTCCCGAAATGAGGCTCAAGAACAATCTGATAAGTATTCCCAGCAAAACGGGCTAATTGCTTCCTGTATGTAACAATTATTTTGCCCTATTTTGTCGACATCAATTAAGTATGTGTTTATTCCACAAAAGGTGGTTTGCGATTCGCAAAACTGTAGATGCTGTTCGGTTTGTTCTGCCCAAGTTCATGTGGGTAGGTTATGCTTTTAGGACAGGTGACAGCATTGAGTTTTTGAAGTATTGAATTCCGTGCGGTTAATTATTCCCTATTAGACATAGCTGCTTTTTCAATTCCATTTAGAAGCACAATGTTGTGGAACTTATTTTCGCAGTTAAAAATGACTAGTAGCAGTAGGAGTGAGCATTAGCCAAATGCAATTTTCGATTCCAAACCAATACTTGCTCTTTGCCTAAAGCAAGTTAAAATTATATTTGTATGTAATAAACCCATCTCAAATTGTCAAATTATTGAACTTCAATACAGTTCCACACATTTATATCTTTATATTAAAATTTTATATTTGATTTATTGGTACAGTGGATTGAGATTTACTTGATATTTATCTCACGAAAATTCGACGGGTAGGCTTAAGTTGAAACTATGGGAATAAAGAAAAATTGCTGCTCAAGCTGGGCCTCGAACCCACAAACCTAGTGTAGCAAACAAGCTTCATCCGCTACATTCATTGTACCATTTTCTCATAAAGTCTTAAAATTCTGCAGAGAGCAGGAAAATCTTACCGAGTTTTTAACAATATAGTGCTGAAGTGATGGAAATCGACTTTTGTCGATTGTACTGAGCGCTTATACAAAATTGTACTGAAAAAGACCAAAAAGTACTGAGTTCTTTTATATTGATAGGTAAAATAAACACACAAATTCAAAAATAAAATTTATTTATCAACAAAGAACAAAACAAAAAAGAACAATTCATTTTTGTTATACAGAGGTATTAAGGTAACATAATTACAAATAAATGAACTTCATTCTAATAACTAAATTAATAACGTACGGATTCCCGTATCACAGTAAAGCCATTTGTAAATTGTAACTTTCATAGAACTGGTGGCTAATGTATTTAACTAATGGTGAATTCCACGACAATTTCAGATTGTGTGCCATTAACCGCATGGTTTGTAGTATCATAAATTAAATGATCACGATCGATCAGTGTAGCATTTGTGTTTTAAATCCAACCATAACATTGATACTAAATTATCCATTTGAATTTTTTTTCGGTTTGGTTTTCCGTATCGCTATAATTGGCCCTTAACGTAGAAATTGAGCCAGAAATGGACTTCATCACTAAACAAAATTTCACGATAAGACACCGAACTTGCATTAAATTTGTCCAATAATACAGCGATCTATTTGGAGACCCTGTTTTGGTGTGAGTAGTGAGTCTTTCCATGATGACTTGTCAAACGATACCGAACAAAAATGAAGAAGCAGTTTGATTATAATTAATTGCGCTTTGGGTATGTTCGCATCGCACATAGACTTTTTTGGTGAAGATAAGTGAACATTTTGTACCGACGATTCAAAATTGTACTGAAAATGGCAAAGATGTACTTACGTTCTGAGAAAATCAAATTGTACTGAATTCAGTACAATAGTAAGCCTTTTTCCATCAAAGCTGATAACGAATTTTTTTGTTGAATCTTTTTTTTTTTGGAAAAGTAAGAGAGCATAATTAACTCTGATATTTTTTCGAACATTAGAAAAAGTTAATTGATTGATTTTCAATCAATAAATTAAAAAAAAAGTGCATTTGATATTGACTAATATTTTTTGCATTAAAATAGAAAGTATCTTTATCTTTTTTTATCTGATATTCTCTTTTTATTTTTTTCCTGTTTGGTTGTTCAATGGCATTATAGTAATAAAATATAAAGGTCATTCCAATCCTATATCGACATCAATAACCAGTGGAGAATATGCAAAACGATAATACTTTTTTCTCATTATTCTCTCGCTATTTGTACAAAAAGTGATGTAAAAAAATAGTCATTTGCATTTATCCACTAAAACAGCTCCAACTTTTCTTAAACGCACAGGAGCTAAAATTTGACCCTAACTTTAAACTTAGATAAAATCAAAAACAGAGATTCTTTATATAGCCGCATTACATGTTCAAAGTCTCGAATTCAAACAAAAATAAAAAGCATCAAATTAAACACTTCCCGAAATAAAAATAATCTAGAAAAAGTTAAATGTCGGGAAACTTTATTCTAATGCTTATACTGTTTCCAGTCATCTGACAATGTCAATAATTTTCTCAATCAAAAGTCCTTCAGCATTACTAAGTTGAGGTTTGAGGATGCCAAAATTGGACATGATTCCTTACAACTGCTCCTTGAAACCAATGAATCAATGTGCTAATGGACCGGCTTTAAAACGAATTTAACTAGATAAATGAATGACTTTGACAAGACGATAAAGGAACAGCATTATCCTGTTGAAAATGACAAAAATAAGTTACTTCAAATTTAGCCACAATTTAATACGAGCAAAAATATACATTTTAAAATCAAATACATCGCTGAATTTTAAATATTTGACCCGATATCTTCATCAAATATGTGAAAAAAAACAAGTACAAATTTATTTGATAAACTCTGAAATCCTTCCATGTTTTTATTTTGGTCGAACCATTGACTAAAATTCCAGTTATTTTATAATTATTTTGACCTCCTCTAAAAAATTGATTAAGTTGTTCATCCAACATGTTAAATTAAAATCCCCAATTTATTTTATATCGGAGGACGTCAAGTGCTTGCTCCTTTATTATTTTTCTACAAGCAAACTGCTTTTAAAATTTAATTTTTTTTTATTTTGGTTTAAAATTCCATTTCTATTCTAACTATTCCAATTAATTTCATTTTCAGATGACCATAAATCAAATCTCTGGTGCAAAACTAATTTCCCTCCTCCGGACCTGCATCAATACTCTGAGTACTTGCATTGAGCTGCGAGTGAATTGTGGCGACTCCTCTCCCTCTGGCAATCCAATCAAATTAATCGAGGAAATAATACAGTATTTGACTAAGCTAATCAATTATGCACCAACTGAGTGTATTGCAAGCTTAAGGCAGCTATTAAAATTCTTATTCGGACGAAATTATGGTAGTCGATGTACCGACTACCAGCACTTTATAAATCCCTACTTGGAAGCTAAATCCATTGCTACTGGTTCGACGACGATGACGATGACGATGATGGCGGCAGCAGGAGCAAGTGGTTCTGCAAGTGGGAGTCCATCGCATTTCATTTCAACCTCAACTCTTGACAAAAGCTTAATTGGTAGTGGGAGTGGTTTGGGTGCGACTGGAAACCATAACCAAATACAATCCACGAACTCGACCATAGTTTTTGGTCAGTTGTTCGCCACAGGATTAGAGCTTCCATTGTGGAAGAACGACACAGAGAACGATTGTGCTAAGCATATTAAACTATTCGAGCCATTGGTCATATACTGTTTGACGGTAGGTATCCGGGTTCCATCTTTGTGCATGCTCTGTATGTGTATATGCAGTTCTCTGTTTCCATTTTATATACTATTCAAAAATCCTATTTGATTTAGATTATTCACAGAACTTATTAAAATACATTTTTCGTTTATATTGCATTTTAATGGCGTATTATATACCTTTTTCTCTTTCTTTTTTGTTCTCTAATTTTATAGCTTTTTATGAGATCAAATGCAAAAGTCCAAGCTTCAATTCTTGAATTGCTTTCACAATTGTTGGATTTAAATGTTACTTATGGCATTTTGGACTCGAAGTATGTGATATACGATGAAATTATGAAGAGCTTGGATTTGATTGAAAGTGGAATTGCAAGGTAATTATGATTTTTTTATTGTTGTGTATTCAAAAATCATGAAATAGTAAAAGGGTATTTATACAACGTCGTAAGCCTTCGAAGATGTTATAAACGTCGTAAGCGTTGTTAACTTAGTAAACCTCGTAAACATTGGAACATTGAATATGGGGGAAACTAATTTTGAAATTTTTATGGGAGGTCGTAAATTAACCTACGAACAATTTTGTGGTAACTGAAATTGTAAACGTGGTAAGCACAATTACGTGTTCACCCATAACGGACTAGATTTTTTTAAAATTTTCTAATATGTTATCGAAGATACATAGAAGATACATAGAATTTGAACCATGTCCAATATATCTTCTTTAGTCTTTAGTCTTACATTTTACAAATTTACTATGTTGTAGTGCATACTTTTTTTCCTCTTACGAAAAAGAAAAGTGGAGACAACAACAATCGAGCATAATATAAAAAATTGCTTCAAACTTGGTGCTTAGAGTTTTAAGCATCCTACCGTGTTTTTTGGAACTGGACCTAGAAGCTAGCTTAGCAACAAAAAGTTCTTATGCCTAACGGTTTTCAGTGTTGGACTTAAAATTTAAATAAGAGCATTAAATTTTGACAAAAAATTAGTATTTTATTACGTAAAGTTTTGGGAAAAAATAGACAAAATTAGTTTAACTTTTTTTTCAAAATTTTGAGTTTGAAGGTAAATATTTTGAAAATTGTTCTCTAGAATTACTTTATTTAAAAAAAAAAAATAAAAAAAGAGGTCACTGGCCTAACAAAAAGGTATAATATGGTATTGTAGGAGCTACCGTTATTTTGATATGATCTTTTTTCCAATTTATGTCATGTTTTTAGAAAATTGTCTCTGCCGGCTAAACGAAGGGGAATAGGCCCCGTTCAAGCTCGCTCTTAACCAATTGTATTCAGAGTGCTCTGAACTAAAAAAAAAGTATTATCGTTTTGCATCCAAAGTGCCCAATTTTCCATGACCCCAGCGCATAAATCAGGATGTATTTGATCGATGGCATGGCATTGGTTATGCTAGCTTTAAGAGCCGCTGCAGCATTTTAAATTAATCCACCACGCTGCGCATAGTCCTCTCAGTAGGACTATAATGGCGACCGTACAATAAGCGAAGCGCGAGGAACGTTGCCCGAACAGAACATCTATTTTGATAAAACAATTTTATCATTCGAGTGTTGTTGAACACCATCTCCTTCCACGGTGATTTGGCAAAACAGCCAATTTGACAGATGAAGTTTCAACAATAAGATGGACGCTATCAAATGTCAAAATTCGGAGGTCCCTATAAGAAGACCCTTTACTTTCTCTTAAACCATTCAACACAAATTTTGAACGGAATCAGAAAAAAACTTAATGAAAGTAATGAGTTTTAAAAATTTGAAGAAAACAATCTTTGATAAAAACAAAAATCTTCGAGACGGATTAATACCTAATTCTTAAGACACAATGTCCTAACCTGTTACAAGTTTCAGGTTAAAGCAATATTTTTGGAAAACCCTATTTATTCGGCACCACATGATTTATTTTTTATTTTCTGCGTGCGTCGGTCGGTGCCGCTATGATCTCAGGTAGATCACAATTCTTTCACTTTTTTTTTGACCTCAGAAAGAGTCAGCAAGCCTTTCGGCCTTGGATCTTCCCATTTTTGACACCAATTTAATACTCGTGTCGCTTCTTTTGTTTGTACTAGCAGTTCCTATGCGTCCTCTTCCTCGATTGCGACCGTATTGAAAGAAGGTGAGCCAGTCGTGCTCTATTTTTGCAAGATAGTATTTTTGAGTTTCGTACTTCTTGTTCGATTCTAAAATTCTTGTTACTTAAGCTGCCATACAAAGCATTTTCATCTCAACTGCTATTAAATTACTCACATACGTTTGAACTTTTAAAATTTGTCCAACATTGGTGCCGTATGTATGATTGATGTCGTCATTACAAGCTACTCCGCTTTTATTCTAAAATCCCAGATATATAAAAGTTTCACAATTGGTAATCACTGTTCCATTCAAAAACATGTTTGAAATAGGCATGTGTAAGGCAGAAAACGGGTAGCACAAGTATTCCGTCTTTTTTAAACTTATTACGGTACCCATTTCCCTGCAAAACGTCACCCATACGTCAAGTGTTTTCAGGAATGAAGGTTCCTCGATTACGTGGTTCCATATTCAGCAATAAATAATTCGTGCACTTTAAGGTCCGTAATTGTATCTTAAAGCAGGTAGTCCGGTACCACAGGATAAGAGCTTTTGATTTGTGACATAAAATCGAAGTCAGACCAACTTCTAACGCGTGTACTGGATGTGTGTCTAAACTCGTAGTAAATATACCGACTGAAAATATTTTTGACGTGATAACGTCTAATAAATCGGAATATATGAATATGAGCAGCACGCACGAAAAAGTGTCACAGTGACAGTCACGTTATACAATACTCGATAAAATGGGAGGGGAGGGTGTTAGGTGGTTGGTTGGTGATTGAAAGCGGTGGTGATGGTGGGTGTGTGTGGTTGGCGAAGAAGGGGGGGGGGGTAATTGTCAAAAATGGTGGGCTGTTTATTGGTGATTGTAGGTGGGTTGGGTGGTTAGTGGTTGGGGAAATACCTACAAATGAACTGTTTTGTGAACTGGTTATTAAGTAAAATTATCGTCCGTAAACCGACTTTACAGACAACCATGTTTTTTTTCATAGAAATTAAGTGACATCATTTCAAATTCTTACATAATATCACTAGCCGATGTTATGGCACTAAAGACAAGGACATAAATATTAATATCAAGCAATAAAAAGTACTTAATTATGTCCTGCTAACTCGTAAAAATTGAATCCATACACAAAGATCCAAATTTTTTTCCGAAAAACCCTCAATAAGTCGTGCATACAAATGTTCATGTTTTATGATTCCCATTTACAAAAATCTTTCCACACATATAACACCAAATCACTTGAACATGAATATAACACATAAATATGTGACAAAATTTTGCTGAAACGACAACGTGACTCATTTACAACCGACATAATTAAAATCCTTACATGAAAATAATTATTAATTCAATAATTAAATCTAACTCATCCAGAACTCATCAAAAACACCATTCTGTGACCACTTAACCACCCATGAACTTACATCAGTCCCTTTCCTTGTTGAGAGTGTAATAAAATTCACAACTCATAGATAGGATACGCCAATACCAAAGTGTAGAACCAACCCATGTCTGGGCCATGGCAAACAATATTTTACGTGACCCAAAGCCTAATATAAAATATTTATATTCCGCCTTGTTTGTTGTTTGGTTTAGAGTTCGAAGTTTGGAGGTTAGAGGATGGTTCCTAAAGTCTGGTGGTATTTATAGACCAAAATGCTCTCGGGGAGGGTTTTAACGTAAAATTCATAAAACAATAATATAATTCACCCTTGTATCGTTCTAACTATTTATCTCCTCTTTTTCATTGATAATCCTCATGGTCGATGCGACAACAACCACTCCTACACCAATACCATCACAAACAACAACAACAACAACAGAAATGGAAGCACCATAATTCCACCGGTCCTAAAGTTCCTCGTTCAATTAACATATAAAAGCGATCGAAAGATAATAACGATACCGAAAATCATAAGCATCGCAAACAATTTATTAGCCAATAATTCAATACGAGAATGCAGTGTCCTAGCGCTAAAAGGATTAGCCTTTGAGATATTCCTAATGCCAGTTCCGCCGTCGTCGTTGTCAAGCAGCAGCAGCACCACCAGCACCACAATGGATGTTCGTTATCATCGTCCTGCTCCGCCTCCGCCACTGCCTCCACGAAATTCTGGAATGGTGGCGAATGTTACATCACCGTTAAGACTTGCAAGTAGCAGTAGGAGCAGTAGTCGACGCAGTAGTATCAGCAGTGTCACTGCTTTAGACGCCAAAGAGTTAGACACACAAAAGGAGGTGGTTTTGGGAATGCTAGAGAAATTTATTGATTCCCAAGAATGCCAAAGGACGCTAGCAATTTTATTACTTCAGGACCGGAGCTGGAATGCATTCGTTGATCTTCGACAGCAGCAGCAGCAACAGCAAAAGCAAAAACCAGGAGACCATTCAACGGATGCGTCGCCAAAGCCCATGACACAACTGCCTATACTGCAGCCATCATCGCCAACATTGTCTCTACAGGAAGGGGCAATATATTCGATTGTAACCAAAGGACTCTGCGATGGCAAAATCAAAGTACACGACTGGCAGGGATTCTTTGTGTTGGAGTCTTTGTTTCAAAACAGTGGTAAAAATATCCTTTTGGACAGCAAAGAATTCTCATCGATGCTTTCATTGTTCATCACAAAGGTAAGTTTTTGGCTTTGGTGGGGGCCATATTAGTGATTCAATAATCCTTTAGTAGAAAAAAAAAAAAAAAAAAAACTGAAAACTGTGTGGGAGGACACAATGAAGCGAATTTAAATTTTTTTTAAGGTAAGATGACACAGGAAGTAAGAAAAAAGTCCTTGTTCCTTTGGATTTAAAAGGCATCATCAGGAGGTATTGATTTACGTATATGATAGTTTTGATGGTTTTTTTTAGAAAGTCTTTTGAGATTGAAAAAAATTTCTTAAATTTGTGTTTTCAACACATACGTTAAGTTTAATGCTCCCAATTTATTTCTAATAGTTTTGGTTTTGGAAACTCCTCAATTAAATATGACAGGTAGTTCTTTTTTTTTATGGAGGAAAAGTTCAAGGTTGAATTATTAAGAGTAGCGCTTGAAGCCAATCACTGATTCTACTATGAAGTTTGTTTCCTCTAAGAAACGATTTAAGGTGGAGAAGAGGTAGGGGTGGGGGGTAAAATCAAGTCTTAAAACAGGACCGTGACTTATTATAAATTATTTTGTAATAGAGTAATTACCAGAACCCATTATTAGTTGAATTTTAAATACAACGAGGTTATTAAAAGTTTTTCGAAATATTCCTCTATCGATAATCTGTATAATGTCGTTTTATTGGACACTCCCACCTTCTATCTTCAACGAGCAGCCATGTTGTTTTGATGACATCTGTCAAATTTGTTGTTTAATTTTCAGTTCCTTATGCCAAATTATATTTAAAATATGTACTTTGCAATCAAATGCGAGAACTTAACAAATCCGGCAAACCTGTTTTTGGCATTTCGCCACGAACCTGAGCGATGGGTGACCATTTACTGAACGTCGTCGCTGAGCGATTAGTTGCAAAATGTCATCGTCATGTGCGGTTCTTCGCAGCTTTTTAGTTGAAAGTCGCGTTCATATTTCTACTGGCAGTCCGCGGTGCCCGTTGCTACGCCAAAAAAAAAAAAAAAAAAATTGTGTGTGTGTAATTCACACTCGGTTGAAGTGAAACTTCAAAGAAGTTGGTATACCTAATTTACGAGAGAATGAGATGAAAAACTCAGCCACCCAGCACCAGTATGATGATTACTAACTTTCAAACCTTATGTTATGTATGACTAAATGCTTTCAACGCGTATCTGTACAAATACAAAAGTTTCAACACATATTCAAGCATACAGACGTACCGACATACTTTGCGTCGTTTTGACTCCCTTTTAAAGTATGAACTCCAGGACGCCACTATTTAAAACAAGTCAAAAAAATATTCGAAAACTGACTATTTTCAAAAATTCAGGATACTTTTTTAAAATTTAAATAATTTTTTGAATGCCAATTTTTTATAAATACTTTTGTTATGTATTTGTTTGAATTTTACATTCTTCTTGAATTAAGTTTATTGAAACCTTTTGTAAGGCTTTTCTTGTTAGACAGCATCCAAATCACGTACCTATATTAACTAACATACTAACTTAATCGTACCAACGCGCCTGCTCACTCGCTTTTGTTTAACATAATGCTTAGTAGACCTGAGTGAGAGGCAAAACGTATGATAGGAGAAAATGAGAGCTAGAATATAAAATACTGTGTCATAATTTTTTTTTTCATTCGTTCTCTCTCAGACTTGTTGCGATATATTTTTTTTTTAATTGATTTACATATTTGCTTAAAAGTGTCATGTTGCATTTCCGTTTCGTCGAGTTTCAAATTACCCCGATATTAAAGAAGTTTCACTTCAATAATAACACACCACGCTGACATCTTACTAAAAAGCTGTAATACGCAGCCGCATACAGTGTACAGTAGCTCACGTTTTCACATACACTAACACACGTTAAATGCTCAAATACAAGTACGTATTAAACAGTGTGCAATATACATATACACACCGACATCTGCTCTCTCGCTCTGGCTCACAAATTACAGGCGACTATGCTTAGAAGACGGGAGTGAGGACGCTACGAAGTATGGGACAAAGAGGAGAGACCGATAATATAAAATAGTATGTATATTTCTGTCTCATTCTTTCCTGGCTTCATTCTACGCATTTTTGTATTTGTGTCTCTTACCTGTCGTTTTTTCCCGTTGCATCCGGTTTGAAATCACAACGATTCTAAAGAAGTTTCACTTCAAAAACCTGGGTAGTTACCAGATAAATAAGGGCAGATTACCTTCTTTAAAAATACCTCAAATACTAACCTTCCTAAAATAAACCAATTTGGAGGAAGTGCTGTAGGACGAGTATCCTCATCCAGCACTAAAAGGGTCACAATAGATCTTTAAGGTCGCAGTGCGCTTTTCCCCAATTTAATTCATTCATGCAACTTAAAATAAAATGCATACGATGAAACATAACACAGTTTCCGAGCAAAGAAGTTCAAACTCTTGTGTTTATGTTCCGCATTTTTATTTATTAAATTCAGTCGTTTATAAACAGAGATGTCCGTTATTTGTATTTTTAGCCAAAACAACATTTTAAAAAAAACATACTGTTTTCTTCATGTCTATTCTTTTTTACGAATTTTGAATGCTTTCGTAATATGTATGAATAATCATGAGAAAACTGACGATATATCGATATATTGATTTTTTTCACCCGATAATTATCGATACTGTTAAAGAATATCGATACGATAAATATCGATACATTTTTTACTTGCCCATCCCTACATTGATCAAAACAAACAAATGCCATGGAGCACGTGCATGAATGAGTAAGATTATAGTATTTATATTCTAACTCGTTCGTGCACACGGTGAGGTAATGCGAGTCATCGGTGCCGCCATATTGGAATACTGAGCGTTACTTCCGTCAGAAAAATAGTATGTATATTTCTGTCTCATTCTTTCCTGGCTTCATCCTACACATTTTTGTATTTGTGTCTCTTACCTGTCGTTTTTCGTTGCATCCGGTTTGAAATCACAACGATTCTAACCCCACAAAAAATAGGCCAGCCAGCAATGTTAAATCGCACGATCATGGAAGCCACGATACAGGCCCACGACGCGAAATAATTCGGTCATCAAAAGTTTCCTTCAATAAATTGATTGTTTCGTTGGCTGTATGGCATTTTGTGCCGTCTTGTTGGAACCAAATGTCGTTCACATCAACATTCTCCAATTCAGGCACGAAGAAGTCATTAATCATGGCTCTAAAGCGTTCCCCATTGACTGTAACATTATGGCCGGCTTCATTTTTGAAGAAATATGGATCAATGATTCCCTCTGCCCATAGAGCACACCAAACAGTGTCTCAACATACACTTGAGGATTATCATCACTCCAAATACGGCAGTTTTGCTTATTGACGTATCTATTCAACCAAAAGTGAGCTTTATCGCTGAACAAAATTTTCTTGTGAAAATCGAAAATCGTTTCACGATGTTTTTCAAAATAAATTTACACAATTTGCAAACGTTGTTTAGGAGGAAGTCTATTCATCATGAAATGGCAAACCAAACTGATCATAAATCAAGTGACAGCTGTCAAAAAGACCAACTCCGAAAAAAGTATTGCCAGATTGAAAACCACACGTCTAAAAAAAACACCCTTTATTATACAGTATTACTTTAACTCCCCCTTCTGAAGAATATAGTAGCAACAAAATTAGCCCACCTTTACCGATTCACACTAACTGGCCTTAGCTGCGGTCTTGGCCACCATTGAATACCCTAAGAACTAAGATCTATGTAGTTTATTTTTAAACAGTTGAAAGCAGAGTTGATATTTTACTTTGAATGTTCAATTCCAAAGATTGTTTCCAAATCCATTTCTGTTGCATGGTGTGAGCATCCATTTTTTTCTTTTTTGTTCGGTTCTACTCCACAGTTCAACGTTTGATATGGTCTGCATTTAACGGGTCTTTTGAATGTAGAGTATGTAAAACGTCTTACAAAGACATGCAGCCTGCTTGAGATATTGGCAGATTATATCACAGCGCAAAGACATAACCTCTTGAGATATAATCCCCTTTTTTTTAAGGATTCCACTTCCAACTATTTTTTTAACTATTAAAAATGTATTGCATCTCTGGCTCTTTTGTAATTGTTCCGAAGGTTTTTCATCTCTCCTCCATTGTTGTTTTTACATTTAATTGAAAGTATTTTCCTAGATTCTCGAGGATATTCTTATCCTTGCATTAAAGTTCTTAAATCTCTCATACAAACCTAATGGTACCCCACTGTGTGCCTTTAATTCAACCACACTTCCCTCGGACTAAAAATTAAAATATAAAAACTACACACTCATAAGCTAGTTCTAGCGATAAGAAGGGTTCCTTTGTCCTTCTACTTCCGTTGATAATCACAAGAGTTCCTGCAAGCTGCAACGTGCAGCCTACACACCTCTTCATACCATACTTCCGTCGTCATCCGTCGTCTCGTTGGTCTTGCAGTTTTGTTATTTAAAGCTTCCTTCCTTATATTTTCATTAATAAAAGTGTGCTTGTCGTATAGAAACTTGTGTGTATGTGTGTGTTGGTAGCTATCTCTGCCAAGCCATGCCACTAAAGCATCCCCATTCTATCCTTTTTAATTCGTTAAAAACTCCCATTCAACAGGTTTACTATATACAAACAAGAACAACAACAACAACAAAGCCGTGCCTGGGTCTCATGCTCAAGTGATTCATGAAGTAAATAAAAGGATCATAAATCCTTGCGGAAGACCGCACACATTGTTTTCTTAGAAGACCCTTGAGTGCGTGTTTAATGTTTATATTGGGTGGTTGGGGTGTATCTCTCTATACAGAATATATACAGATACACACAAACATATATATGTATTCATTCGTACATTGTATAGAGAAGGGATGTTCCTTGCAAGCCTGGGATAAGCGTTTATTTGACGATTTATGAAAAGGGTTCGATTGTGTGTATAAGGTCATTGTTTATCTATCACCCAGGCGTCTACTTGTGCTTACCTTTTGTGTTGTGAGCAGAACGTGTTAAATCGTTTGCTTAAAGAAATAAAAAATAAAAAAAATTAAAAATACAAGTGGAAGAAGATAAAGGACGAAGTTATGAGGAAAAAATATTTCTATTGAAGAAAACGTCTCCTTTCGAGTGTCATATAAGTAATGCTTCTTTCGAGTGGACCTTCTGTCTCAACTATTGCATCGTTTGTGAAAAATTATTCGAAACCACGACACAAATCTACGAAAACAAGTGTGTTTACTATTATACATTTATTTAAACTTAGCGATGGATTTATTCCTTAAGAGTATTCATTCATAATAAGGATTCGGTATCGGAGAGCGTTTTTTAAGAAGTTGTAAAGCTGAGTATAACTTTGGCCGTTGAGAATTTTAAGGAACTGGTCACGGTCAAGGCTTTCACTTTCAAGGAACTGTCTTCTATACATCCGAAAACAAGGGCACACTCCCACAATGTATATGTATTTTCAGTAGCATCAAGGTTACGGATCGTACAAATGCCAATCGCATCTCTGTTAAATGCTCTTGCATTGAGATTGAGCAATCCGCACCTGGATTTTCACACCATACCAATCATCAGCATAGTTCAGGTTACAATACTCGTCGTGAAAGCGTGATTGAAGAGCTCTTTTTGTGTGACTAATGTTTTCCTACGAGTTTTGCGCAAGTTAATGTATGCAGTGCCTTCCACTGAGACTTTATAGACCAGATAAACTCAATTTTGACTTCATTAAAGAGTTCCAATTATTTATTAGCCAAGTTAATCTGTTTTCTCACGACGATGACATCTTTAGATGTATTTGGAAAAGAGTTTGAGTGCTGAAAAGAAAGCTTCTGGAAGTCAAGTTTCTATATTAAGTACGTAGTTTTATGTGTTAGTAGGTAAGGAGAAACATCTTTTAATGCCTTTGAGTTTTTCCACTTCATTATATTCAGAGTATCCCCAAACTTGCTGATTTTGAAACAGCTTCATACATATATCTTGTACTTAGCTGAGTGTTGTATGTTTTTGTGTCTGATGAAGTTTCACCAGGTAGCAGTTATTGAATTTTTAAACATTGCAAGTCTCTGTGTAAGATGATCCGCCAACGACATATTGTAAGTAAGAGTAACTCCTAAGTACTTGTATTTGTAAGATATTTTGATTTCACTTCTGTTCCATTTTTCTTCAGCTGCTCTGCTTCCACCGTTTCGAAAAATCACAATAACAGATTTTTCTAAGTTCACAAGCAGTGTTAGACTAAACTAAAACTTCCTACAAAAACTAAAAACAAAATTCAGAATTAAATGAAACGCGATGATCTTTTATTGTTGGGAAAAAGATTACTTAAAAACCCAACATTTATTTAAATTGCTTTAGCTTGCGGCCGACCTTGCACAGAGTTTGTTTAAGACTAAAATTTATTCTACATTGCATTATCTTGTTCATATTTAATTTAAGAGAGAAATATACTCTTCCAGACAAAGAGAGTTTTACTGTTTATTCTCGTATGCTTTGCATACGATACACCAGGTAACTGCAAAGCCGATTAACGAATTTCGTTGTAGTTTAATACAAGTTAAATGATTCCAAACAAACCACGAGTTTTGTTTATTCTATTGTTAACATTCAGGTTTTATCCGCCATCGAGTGCTATAAAGCTGAAACGATATTAAAATAGCGTTACCACCTCTTTGGTTCTCTGCCTTAGAATAACTTGTTGTATATTGTGTGCCTTGGCTAGTTGTCATTATTTTGGTCTAATTAGCGCTGATTCTTAAGCCAGCCACTTATCTCCATTGTGTACTATATCTTTCATTTGTAACCACCGTGGCAGTCATCACATCGTCAGTTGCCAGCATGAACAGAATTGGTGACAAACTATCAAAGGAATCGACTAGAACATGAAATGTTCTGTACTCGTTTCGTAAAATCAACTTTTGCTAAGCATCATTTTCTGATTTGATCCTTACATTAAGTGATCTTCGATATGTGATTTTGTCCCAGGTGTCGCGGTATTCCCAGAAATGTCTTGCTCTTACCTGTCTTGGTACAGTTCCAATTCCAGGTTCCATGAAAGCACACTTCATTTGAACCCATATAGCTTCTACCGGTAAGCCAGCCTTGTGTAAGTTTGACTCTTCGCCGTCGAGTGTGATTGCAAAATTACAAAGTGCATTAAGATCATTTAAAACGGTCTTCTGGCTATACCCTCTGAGCAACGTTAGGCAATAGGTGCTCGTAAGCCTAAAACTCGAGTATAATTTCCATTTCTGTTCGGGTGCTTCTTAAACTTAAAAAAAAATTGTGTAGTTGCATTATACCACGATGCAAGTGAAACTTTTTTTCTTTTTAATTATTCTAACTTATTCACTATAAAAGTTGAATTAACTCATCAGAGCACTTTTCCTTTCCCTTCAAGCATGAAATCTCCCGGCATTTTCTTATGGCGTAAAGAGCACGTGCACGAATGAGTGAGAATATAAATACTTTAACGGCCAGCTGATGCCATAGCCATTGGCGCCGCCATACTGCAATATGTGAACAAAATTGAGGCGATCGATAATAGAAAAAAAGTTTCACTTAAAAAAAGCGTTGAAATTGATAGGGTAGAGAAGCATTATGGAAACATTCCATCATTCGAAGATCATCCAAATGTTTCATGTCTTTCCTTTAACCGCTTCTTATAAAATAAAAGCTCACTCCAGGTAGCCAGCTGCGTTCCGCACCATAAACGTAATATTCGTCTTGTTAGGAATGCTCATCAGCTTACTTTTGAGCAAAATTTTGAACGCACCGTGAAATATATTGATTCCTTCTTCAGCCGTACAACACGAATGTGGAAAAAAATTAGCTCAGCAACGCATTTTCATTTTAAAACCAAACAAAACTAGATTTCAGCTCTGTTAATTTTAATCAAAAACTAAAAAAATATAATTTAATACGAAGTCTATTGAAAATTCGTCAAGTCCCTGTTAAGGTCAAAGCCATTTTCCTTGTAAACTCTCAAAAACAGATTTCCTTTGTGAACATGTTAAGTATAAACCTATAAACGAAACCAATACTTGCCCTATTGTCTACTAAGCAAGCTTACAATACGAAAATTTGAGAGGAGATAAAAATAAATAGAAATGATTCATGATCATGACGGCGGCCACTAAATATTCCCTATGGAGTATTCACTTTTCTAACAGGAATTTTTATCTTTTGCGGTGCCGGCTGCTCGAAAACGTCAGTTCTCCCTTTTTATGTTTAACTCAAAGTTTGAATTTCTGTAACCATTAAGAAATTTAATTCAATCCTTAAAAAAACCCTGTTTCCCACTTTTCCAGTTCAAAAAAAAATTTTGATATTAAACTTATTTTGCTTTTCATTTTTTACTTGGCCTTCCCAACCACCAGACAATCATTTCCCTGTTCTTAAATTCTGCTTTCATTTTGCTCAAACCAAAGCAAGTTAACATAATGATATGTAACTGTCCACAATAAAAATCAGCTTCAATTACAAATTAGTATACAATCCGAATTCACTGTGGCGTATGAGTGTTTAAAAAAAAAAAAAAAAAAAAAAAAAAAAATACAAAGAAGGAAAAAGAAACCACTTTAATGGAGAATCCCCAAAAAAAAAGTAGAAAAATAATCAAGTTGATAATAAACTCCGAGAGCTAAGCTAGACTGAAGCCGACTTGCAGTCTAACCAGAACCACCACCTATCTACAGCACCCCGCCCGGCCGCGCCGCGCCGGGTGGTCTATCCAAAGGATCAAGAAGATAAAATCCAAACAACATTTGTATCCCTCTGGTTATAATTTTTCTACAAAGCTCTGCCCTGTACCACTTACTAATTACCAATTAACTTTGAAAGTCGCTTCATTTTTCCTCTCATTCCTTGCAGCATCCTTACTTGTCTTAACTTTTTATATTATATTTTCTCTCCCCTTTTCTTTTTTTTTTTTATTTTATAAACCATACACACAGAATGTGGAGAGCTTCAGCGATTTATCGTGTGCCACTATTATCCTGGAGAATGTGATCCTTAAAACCGAGGAAATTTATTTAGTAAATCACATAAAACTTTATTTGAAAAATCACTTCGACAAAGGCGGCAGCAGCAGCAGTGGATGTGGTAATGTTGCAGCAGTGGGAGGAGCAGGGACAGTAGATGTAGCTATAGCTGTAGCTGGGATGACATCATTCGAGCTCAGTGGTTACCCTCATCTTCAATCGATGTCCTCGTCCTCATCAGGAGTGGATGATGCTGATTACGGTGGTCGATATGCTTCAAGCTTGCCCAGCACAAGTAAAGCTGCTGGCACTTTAACCAGTACCAAAACTAACACTCACTCTCACACTAACACTAACACCAATACCACTACCATAACCATCAACGAAATTAACTATTTTGCAAAAGTTTTATGCGAGAAGCTTGATGGATGCCTGGCAACTTTGGCAAAATGTCGTACACCGCCGAATAGAAAATATTGCGGACTTGTGGTGAGATTCGTTAGAGCACTCTATGTCATTACGGAGAAGAAGGACTCACTTCAACCGGCCGTACGTCGTTTGCTATTGAGTGAATATAATTTCTGGGAAAGATACAATTTGGCAGGATTGAGCACGGACGAAGGTCTACAATTGGAGATGTTAAAACTTTTGGTTGCTATTAAATTGCAATCGGACAGACGTTCAGTGTTGCAACAGCTTCAAGAGGGCGGCATTAAGTGGAACGTGCAAAGAACACTTTTGAAGGAAATTTGCTTGAAATTGGTAAGTACTCGTACTCTATAGAATAGACCAACCATCCCTAGCTAGACTATGGTTGAATGTTATATAAAAGAGAAATTGTCCACAATTCGAATAAATATTCGTTGTAAGTGGTTGTTAAGGCAAATGAAAAAGGTACAAAGTTAGTGAAGTATGTTAAACAAGGATGTACACACATACACACAAACACACACACACAATGCACACGCAAGGCGGAGATGACAGATTTTAGGAAATTTGTTAAATAGTACCGGTAAAACTTTGAACAACTTCTTTCAAAGATGTGGAATGGTTAGTGTTTTGATAGTCGTTATTTGAACAGTCCAGTTTTGCAAGAAAATTTCGAAAACTTATTTCTTTAAGCAGCTTTTATCTTTGGACATGCGTCTTTTGAGTGTTAAATTAGATCTTGGCTTTTTGAAGTTGGTTTTTGATTTGTTATCCAGCCTCCGAATTTTCGATCACGATTTTATTTTCATATAGACTTTCAGCCTCCAGGAATCCAGGAAGCTTAAATTTAGTATATCTTTAATTAGTGTGTTTGGGTCCAAGAGTAAGACTAAGTCCTTGAACCGGTAAAATCCACCACGAAAACGCCGACAGTCGCCATTTTTTCATGGCAAAAGTAAATAAGATTTGTTGAACATTTACGATCAAAGCACAAAGCTTAAATTTTGCTCACTCAAGCTGTCAGTAAATCTTTTCCAATTAAATACAAATATTTCAGTTTGGGCGTGGCTGCCGCCCACTTTTCATACAAAACCATTTACATTGTTTTTATAAAGTAACGAGCGAAAAACCTCAAATTTTGAGGGTATTAGTTGCACGTTAACATCTTGTGTAAAATAGAAAATTAATTGATTTTATGTGTGGTTCACGCCCACTTTTCGTAAGAAACAATAAAAGACTTATTTTTGCAAATAAACGGTACTTATAATAAGTCCCAAATTTCTGCGTCTTTTTGTCAAAACTAAATAGCTTGTGTATAAAAACAAATTTTTGAATTTCGGGTGTGGCTTACGCCCACTTTTCATAAGAGAACAAAAAAACAGTTTTAAAAATTTAATGTACCTACCAACAATCAATTGTAACCAGTTTTTTTTTCGTTCAATATAAGAAAAATATATGTTGTTGTGCAAAGTTTTTCAATACGCCTACTTTCATGGGCGTGATTTTTACATACAATCTTTATTCGGTTAAAATTATTAAAAAAACTACTCGATTCAGATGTAGTCTTAGAGTTTTACACATATGCCTAATATCGACAAACGATCAAAGCTCAGTTAGTGTTTTATATATTTTTTTTTTAATTTAAGGACACGCCCAATTTTAAGGGACGTTTCTGTCAAAAGTCTCAATCTGCATTAAAGTTTTAATATTTTCTAACTTCCAGTCACAGTTTTGAAGTAAGAAGATGAACACTTCGGTTTGTATTCCTTGGCTACGTAGCACAGTTTAGTTAAAGAACTGTTAAAATACATTCACAATCGCCATTTGCATTAAAAATCAAATAAAAAAAAAATTCAAGTTATGTCATGTTTTGTTTAAATCGAGCTACAAGCTTAAAATTGAATGTCACTAAGCTCATAGTATTGGTTTTGCCGTGGAAATAAAAAATCTAAACATTGTGATATGCAATAGGGTATCCAGCAGTTCGTTGCAAACGTACTGTTGTAGCTCTCTCTAATGTTTATTCTTAAAGGATTGTATAATATGGAAAATTGTTTTTTTTAAACCATTCTGCGCTAAGACACTGCTTCGAATTTCCTCTAAATCAGCGCTTTTTCCTAGCGGATAGATTTGACATGGGTGACCTGTTTTAAATCTGCTGAGCAATATGCAATTTACTCCATACATCTAGTATGATATCTGAACTCCTGCCTATATAAAAGTCCGAATCCCTAAACTGGATTGAATTATTTTTTCTCTTTCAATGGGCTGTCTTTTTCCCTGCAAAGAATTATTTTCCATCACCGTTACACAGGATTTTTCGTTACGGGTTATAATAGATGACTTCGCCCGACTTTGCTCCGGTTGTTGACGAGTCAAAATGAATACTTGACATTTCAGGTCAATCTTATGCAAACCTTGTTTCTTTCTTCCCATCCTGATAGTAGACAACTTAAGTGTATTAAAACCTATTAGAACCTCATATTAGTATATCATGAGCCAAGAAAATTCCTTCCTTTAGAGGATTTCCCTGTAAAACTGGTTCCCCAAGCAATTCCTATTAGTTAAGTCATTCCTTAATTTATTTCGGACGTACTTCTTTAGCCGCACGAAACGAATATGGAATGCTTTTCCCAGTTCAATTTTTCCCTCTTATATAACCCGCTCATCAAAAGTGTTAAAAAACAACATTAAACAATGTGCTTTAATATTACGCCAAATGCAAAATTAAAATAGAACTTGTCTTCCTTGTTTAACATACTGTTGTAAATGTAATTAAAGCAAGAATGCCAAGGACGAATTTGCAAAAGTTTTTTTTTTTTTTTATTTCATCTAAAAACTTACGTCAAATTTCCAAGGATGCCAAACATTCTAACGATGACCATTTAAGCCCTATTCTTACCTTGTACCTACCTATAAAGTAAAGTGATTTAAATAATTTTTCGTTCACCAAATTCCATTTACCGTATCAGGAAGAGGACTTGCCAGCAACTAACTGGAACTACCCCGAAGTACAAGAACTTTTTTCAAGGAGTTTTTTAAATATTTTAATTAACGATAATCTGCCTTCCATTCGGCTGCTGTGCGATGGCAACGAAGAATTTTGCTCATTATTCCTGAGAGCCCTAATCGAGAACTGCAATGTCCTTAAAAAGGTAAGTGAATAGAATTTTATTTTCTTCGATTTTTTTGTGTGTGTTTTAGTATGCACTTGGGATGTATGGTTACACAAAAAAAAAATCAAAAAAAAAACTGACAACTTATTAAAATGTTGAGTCATGAATTCAAAGAATTTCTGCGTTATATTTCCCAACAGAATACCATTCGAAGGGTAGTGGTTCAATTCATTGAACAACAGCAGTACAATCTGATGCAGTGCATTGATGCCAAAGTGGAATTACTGACAAAACTCTTTGATTTGGTGAATGGCTATGGTAATAAGTCACTTGAGAATTTAGTTGTGCGGGCAAGTCGGAGAATAATCGCGGAGCACGAAGATAAATTGGCCATCCATAATAGCTTCCTTGTGTCTGGCCATCATTCAATGCTGGAGAAGATATTGTAAGTGGTTTCTACATAATCATCTGTTTGGATAAAAGATTTTAAATTTGTTTTTTGTTTTGTTTTTGAAATTACAAAAAAATAAAACTAAAATAGATTTAAAGAAGAATTGAGTGTGGAAGCTGATGAGGCAATTAGTCGGAGATATGAACAAAGGATCATCGATGAGAAGTGGCTCTTTACTCAAGTAAGTCAATTTTGTAGGAACATTTTACTTGTCAAAGTAATTGCTTGAATAATATGGTATTTACTGGATAAAAATGTGTTTGCTTTTGTTAAGTAGATTCGCAGGACTTAAGTTTTATACGAATGCTTCTATGTACTTATGGTTCCGCGAATTTGGTTAATTGTGTGAATTTAAATAAAATTAAAACAATGATAGAAAAGTTTTTGAGCTCAAGTGGATGCGTATAAACAGATCGGTATAAGGTGCATCAAAAAGCTATAACAACTAGGTTGTTTTAAGAGCGGAAAAAAATTATTTCCCCTTTTATTAGATGGGAATGGTAATTTTCTAAAAAAATAAATTAATTTAAATTATTTATTGTGTTAGTAGTGAACAGTTTTCGAAAATAAATATTCAAACTCGAAATTTTTTTTTTAATTTTGAAAATATTTTATTTCTAATTTTTGAAATTAAGTATGATTTTTGTTTGCAAAATTCAATGCATTTATTCATTTTCACCAAAAATAGAAAACCGGAATATACTAAAATCTACCTATCTTATTTTTTTGAGAAATAAAAAAAAATGAAAAGTCCTTTTTTCCAAGAAAACACTTTTTGTTGGTTTTCCAAGTTTGAACCGGCTCGGGTCAATTATTAAATTTGCGGATTATTATTTCTGTATCGTTTATTGCATACCATCCGGTTTACCGGTTTATTTGATAGCTGTATCGGTTTCCCTTGCAATTGAGTGAACAACAACACTTACATCAAAACACACACATACGAGTACCGCGGAGCACGAGCGAGAATGAGTGAGAATATAAATAAAAAGCTACATGGTCAGCTAATGCGAACAATCGGCGCCGCCATATTGCGACATGCAACAGATGAACGAAAATATTTGAGACGATGGAAAAAAGTTTCACTTTAAAAACTGGAATAACCCTCTCCCCCTATTATAAAACTTTTTTCTTGTCTTACCCCAACCACAGACCAAAAAAATATATATATAGATGTAGAATATGGACTACCATACTCAAACATGTCCGAGAAATTGACACCCTTCGAAAAAATTAAACATACCATTACATACCATACCTCCATTCCAAAAAAACCAGTTCCTAGTCCTACGAATACGAACAACGGCACGGTGGAGGGTGGAGTGGTGGAACTGGAACCACGATCAAGGAAACACAAAAACATAACTCAACTACTGTTTGAGCTTGAGGATTTGAGGGTTGATTGAAATGTTTTCGTGGTTCCAGTTCCACCACTCCACCCTCTACCGTGCCGTGGTTCGTATTCGTAGGATTAGAAAC
The DNA here is from genome assembly GCA_916050605.2 of Platycheirus albimanus. Lineage (NCBI taxonomy): Eukaryota > Metazoa > Arthropoda > Insecta > Diptera > Syrphidae > Platycheirus > Platycheirus albimanus. Next base: position 12,352,197 of record OU696696.1, on the reverse strand, counting down.
TGGTTTTTTAGTATGGAGGTATGGTATGGTAATGGTATGTTTAATTTTTTCGAAGGATGTCAATTTCTCGGACATGTTTGAGTATGAGGTATGCTAGATTTCGATTTTGGTATGCTAGCTTTGAATTTTTTTTAGAACATGCTTTTGTTCTACTATTCTACATCTGTATATTTCTTTTGTCTGTGCCCCAACCTACTCGCTCTAGCTTTTTGGTGCACCTTAAACCGATCACCGGGTATATCACTGTTAATTTGCTTATTCTGTTGTTGACGTCCACATCTGTTCTGCCATCGAATGATCTGCTCTAATGTCTGCTGTCTCACACTAACCTGCTGTTGTTGTTTCCTAGGGTGTGCATTACTCTTATCTTTTTGGCGGTAGTCCTTAAACCAGCTGCTTCTCCATTTTGTTAAAAAAATTACAGAATTGTTTATGGGCACAATCCTTATTAAGAAGGGTGATATGAGGTCCTTTTTCACTTGAGAATTCAGCAAAGTGATAGGAATTAGAGTACCAACACGGGAACGAATCGCAATATTTGTGACTTGGTCGCCATTTCAACTGTACAGGGTATTCAAGGTCACATTTTTGTATATTTTTTCACAATTTATTAACTGCATCCTTGAAGTTTAAACACAACCTTGTTCTCAAACCACTGCTATAGTGCCATGCAATTTATTTACTTACTTGTCTCCAGCTGCTTATAGCAGGTTGGTTGAGCGTGCTTTAATTGATAGTGCCACCTTAAACAGAGTGTCCTCCAATGCTGCGTTGTCCGTAAGGATTGGAGTTGAAGGTAGAGACTCGTGCATACGCACAGTTCTTTTAGCTCGATTTTGGCAAGATAAACGCTTCATCCTGATAAGGCATGCCCAAAATAATAAGGGTCTTATGAATAACATCATTTTGATAAAGGTCTTAACTTCTAAGATTTTCGATTGACAGTGGATTTTATATAGACAAAGTAATAACTGTCCATTCTGACGTTCTTTTCTAAACCTCTGATGACGTTGCGAAGCTCCTGAAGATAGCATTATTTTCCCACTATAAAAAGTGTCTTTTATTTGCAATTCAGAATATTATTTTGCATGATTGAACTGGGCATCGAAACACTTTGTAATGACAGTACAACAACAGCCAGGCCCACCCTCGAAGGATATGCAAAAGTTTACACTATAGTCCAGCTGCGGCTTTGTACACATCTCTGCCATATTTCCCCTCAATCTCGCTGGCTTTTTAAGCTCTTTTTTTACTTGCGATTATAGGTACTACAGGGTGGGCCAAAAGAAGTCATCCATCCGATGTTGTCTCTTTTTTTTCTAAATGAAAAACTTCGATTCTGTTTTTTGATTATTGTTTATTTGAACATTTAGAATTATATTGGTCAAGTCGAGAAGATGATATCGGCCAAATAAGCGCCGTCACAATTGATTGCTCGTTTTATGGCATTTTTCATCACTTTATCGAGATCAGATTCTCGCACTCGTGTCGAATGTTGTCCTTGAGGGCTTCCAGAGTCTCGGGCTTGTTCACATAAACACGGGACTTCAAAAAACCCCACAAAAAAAAGTCTGAAATGGTTAAGTCGGGCGATCTTGCGGGCCAGTGCAAATCGCCGAAACGAGAGATGAGACGACCCGGGAACGCCGCCTTCAGAATATCGGTTCATGTATCGCTCCATGGCTTATTCACTTGTATTCTGCATCTGTCTAGTCCATGAATTTCAAAACAGATTTGACATTGGCGGCCATTTGCAAAAATAAGAGCATCTTCCAATAGGGCGATTTCTTTTGGCCCACCTTGTTATGCATTCGTAAAAAAAAATTCTAATAATCAAATATAAGCAATCATTATGATGATAGAGAAGCCGAAAAAAGTGGGTCCGACAATTCTGTCTGTCTGTCTGTCTGTCTGTCCATATGTCTTTCTGTCTGTATACCTAGTTATCTACAGCCTAAACGGCTGGACCGATTCGCTTCAAACTTGGTACATAGCATTATTATGACGTCCTACAGAGGGGTTTTTGGAATTAGCGTTCTAGCTCTAAAACAAACGGTACCTGTCATACGATTTGTAGTTAAAAATTTATTTTTCTCAAAAATGTTTTTGTTTTTTTTTTTTTTCTGATAAAAACTTCAAAGTGCTAGAAGTTGGCATACTCAAATAAAATTGGAATATGTTTTCGAAAATTTTTCACAAAAAAAAACGAACGATTTTGAAAAAAAAAAAAAAAAATTTTCTTAAAATTCCAAAAAGTAGCGATATCAGATTTCTTACTTCATTTTTCCCAAAAAAGTTTTAACTAGTGATTTTTAAGTGATCAATAAAATTTCATACCATTTTTTCCCTGCTTTTTTCCAAAATGTCAAACATTAGAGCAAGTTCGTCCGACCCAGTCGTGCACTTTATTTTCTTTCGGAAATGCAACGTTCCTGCTTTCAATTTATGCTCAGAAAGCACAAGACCAGCACTCTGCAGTTCTGATTTTGCCCTACAACATTGTATGAAAAGATTCATTCTTAGATCTGTAGCCTTGTCGGCACCCAATATAAAACTAGGTTATTTGTTGTGGCCGCCTTGTCACATCCAAAACTTTAAAAGCGCCATTTTGAGTTACTTGAAAGGAGGCACACAAAATTTTAACATGGTTCCCAAGTTAAAGCATTGATTTTTTACGTTGATGATATGAAAAAAAAAATTACGTTCAGCTATGTCCGTAGTTAAATTAACAAAAAATTGATTGTTATAATGTATTAAAACCCGATATTAAAGTTATAATTAATGGCCCCTTAACCAAATATTTAGGTATCGAAAATTCATATCTGTACTTAAAAATAATTAAATTAAAATTTTTAAATTTAAGTTAAAATTTAATATTAAAACGATTTTGGTTTATTTTTTTTTCTTCCTAACACACAAATCTCTTTCAGGTAATGAGGTCATCCCCTTCTGCAGATCCCGAGCGACTTTCACGAATCCTTCTTGAAATTACATCCGAGCACAAACTTGGTAAAATATTCTCATCGTCTGAGTTCGATACCGAAAGAATTCTTACATCTGCCATCAATACATCCCTCAAATCAATGATGTCCTCATTCCGCAATAATTGTATCCAATTCAATCCACACATACACTATATGAATGTCAATCCATTAGCAAAGGTCGCTATAGCCACTCTAGTAACACACATCGACAACAATTTCTGTTCCGTCGACAAAAACATCGACAACAACACTACTCCTCTATATCTGGCCAAAGCTGCCATAGCCTTAATGGAGAATTTGAAGCAAATTGAAGAGCTGTCTCTAATTTACATTGAATCGAAATTCATTGACAAATTCATCAAAGAACATCTGCTGCGTGCCGAAGTCGTGGTAGCACTCAAAAAACTCCTTCGGATTTCCTGCAAAAGCTTAGAATCCCACTTAATGAACCAGAAAAAAGGAGCACTCGAGATCTTTATTTTCACCTCGTGCATTGATGCTATACTCCAGCACAAATTCATTTGGCTTGAATTCAATTTGTCCAGTGACGAAGAGGAGCTGAACAAATCCGCTGCTGCTGCTGACGCAAACGCACAACTGCTTAATGATGTCCTTAATATGCTGTTTGCAGTTGTAACTCAATCAATGGGAAACACGATTTTCTATAAAAAATACAAAACACAGTTGTTGCATCCGTCGACGACCATGACTACGACGACAAAGACGACTATGATGACGACTTCACACACGCAGAGCGTGTCTGTCTTCCAAAAGGCAATTTTCCTGTCCAAACTGATTGAAACCAAACTAGATGTCGACAACAACGACAACGGCACCGATGATGACTACGGCGACGCCGACGACAGCAGCTCCAATGGATCCCAAATCAAATGTGCCATTGTGCCAACGGTATGAATGAATGGCCTGGCCCTTCTAGATTTTCTTTCCACGTTCTGACATATATACTGTTTTTTTTTTTCTTGCATCTTCTAGCGAATCCTCAAATCGATTGGAATCTCAATTTTACGAACAAATCGATTTTATGCATATGCTGTGACCCCATTGGAGATATACCATATACCAAGTTGGGGTAGTGGCGGTGTTAGTGGAAGTCCTGGTGCCGGTAGCGGTTATGAGAGCCAGATTAAAAGTTCGAACGGAAAACTACCCTCGATTCCGGTTGAACACCTCAGTGATGTTGATGTTTTGAAAAAATTTGTAAAGAGGTAAGTGTCGTCGTCGTTGTTGTTGTTGTTGTTGTTGTTGTTGTTGCTGTTGTTGTTTTGTCTTCATCCATCGTCCTCGAAAATTGCATGCCTTGATGCTATGTTCAAAAAGCAAATCTATAAGTATAAGGTACATGTCCTAGAAAACTCAAGTTGTGTTCGAAAGAGAGATTTCTTTTCCTTTCTGCCTTGAAGCATCATGATGATGATGGTGGATAAACTTTGTGTTTAGATCAACTTCAGGCTTTTGGCTGGGATTCAAGTGCAAATATTTGATAATGTTGTGTGGGTCGGGAAGGAGTTCTTTTTTTTCCAGATGGGGTGGAGCAGGGAGATAAATAATGTCCTCTCCAGTGCTAAACCATTTGTGGCTGTCACTGCCATTATAATAGTCTTTGACTATATTGTTTGTGAGAGCAAATATTAAGGGGGTAAATGTTTGTCTTTCGAAAAGAGTGTCAACAGTCAGGGAAAATTTTCGGCAACAGGTACATTTATCGTTCGTCCTTAAGATTTGTACGTTGACCACAGAGCAGTTTAAATTTTTTAGAATTTCGTGTGGTTCGTGTGCGCGGTATTGATTTAAGACTTCTGACAAATGTTTGAAGAGTGTTGAGATGGAGACTTTGCTTTGTTGAATTTTGACAATCAAAAAATTGTTCTTTTATTGTCTCTTTGTTTTGAGGGAGTTCTAGAATAAAGATGTCTAATGTTTTTAAAGACATTAAATTTACTGGTTCTAACTTTATTTTCCAAATTACAGTTCTTAAACTTTTAGTAATTTTTTTCCTTTTTTTCCTTTTTTGATGTTTCAATGAAACTGTTTTCGAACTAAACAAAGGCTTTATAAGCTATTCGAGGATCACGTATTTCATTTTTATAAGGCAGTGACTCGATATCGAGCATATCTTTTTCATATTTCAGTCGGAAATTTCCCTTTTCCTGGTCTCTCCATTAAAATATAAAGCTGACCTTGTATATTCTTCGTCAGCTTTATCTTTCTTCGATAACGCAGACTGAGTTATCTCTTTTCATCGGACGGAGGCCCATACTTCTGCACCCGAATCTGAAATTTTAAATTCTGTAAACATACCTACAGCGTCTCCTTGGTTCTTCTTGATATGGCTTATACGATAGTAAAGGAGGCGACTGTAAGATTACTATTATATCTCATCCGGAGACGGAAATTAACTATAAAGGATCGATAATTTACGTGAAAACATTCACAAAACTACTGGTCGGACAAACTTTTCCAGGGAACATTAGCCGGGAGGGAGTCACTTCAGGAACGGTTTTTCGAGGCGCACCTATCTCATTGGGGCATCGAAAAAAAGTATTGCCATTAGGAAGGATGTTGTCTGTATAGATTCTTAAACAATTGGTCGGGTAAAAAAATCCCACCACCTCAAATAACGGTTTTTTTTGACATCTGGAAAATGGTTTAAATGAGTACCAAATGAAAGGTACAACTGTCCTCTCCACGAATCTACTGGTCGGACAAAAGTTTTATAGCAAAGAACCAGAGCAGCAGTTAGCAAAAGAAGTTCTACGTTTGAGTTCTGTGTTGATATTGAGTTCCGTGTTAACGGCAGTGCGCTGGAAGACACATTCACCGACTTCTTCGAAGCTACTCATATACATACCAATAGTGACATCCTAACCAAACCGGATGGTTTGAGGGGTATATGGACTTGTCCTATCGTTTAAACTCATTTTCATTGCTTGGTTGCAACTGAATCCATGTTTGTTTTTCTGGTGCAATCTGAAGATTTGGTCGATCGTCGATTTTTTAGTTTGAAGTCGCGTAGGGAAGGAAATAAATCAAAACGACTTGATATCTCGAGTAAACCGCTAGATAGGATCATATAAAGATTGGAAGATCTCCTTGTTGTGGCGATTCGATAGTCGTACTCCAAGTTTGGTACCAATAATACTCGATGTTGGCCACGGACCAATAAGATACAGACCGCCAACTCACAGTGTGGTTTCTCTTTTTGCCTACAAGCTAAAAATCAGCTTATATGCCATTTATTTTGAGAGTGTGACGCTCTCCCTTGCTTTTAAAACCCATTTAGCAAACACACCTACAAAATAAATGGCATGCGCAGGTATAGTTGCCATTACAAAATGCACAGAGAGAGATGTACACGTATTCACAGACAGGAAAAAATATTTCGAGGGTGTTTCAGGCAAGAGGAGTACGAGTTGGCGGTCTGTATATTGGTCCGTGATGTTGGCTCTCCGAATGTCAAGACTTTCAGAGCCCTAAACAAATGTCTTCGATCAATCAAAGAATCGTGTCCTGCTCAACATCATGTTGAAGAAATTTGAAAACAGAAAGATGTTTGATAGATGAACATCCTCCGATGTTTTTTCGGACAGGGCCGCCGCGCCGGGAGAAAATTCGAACCGGGTTGTAAACATGTTTGGGCCCCCTTATTTTAAAACCATTACATCATGATCGTTAGTTAGATACGAACTTAATAATAGAAAATATAATTTAAATCAGATCTTAGGTTATGTTAGGTTAAAGTGGCTTACGGCTGGGAAGGCCGACACACTTAGTCCAAAGGAGGACCGTTGTGATACCTCGAGTTTGGGGTGTTCCGCCCTATTAACTCAGAACCAGTTTGTGCTTCTTATGAAGCGTAAAAGAGAATTAATGTCCAAGTCGATCAGATCACTAATATCGTTAAAGAAGTAAGCACCTATATGGAGTTTCCTATTATGGGCCAGTGCAGGGCATGTACAAAAGAGATGGGCAATTGTATCTTCCTCTTCTTCGTCCATACAGCTCCTGCAAAAGTCGTTTGAGTATACGCCAAGTGAGACAGTGTCCCGCTTATGTGCCGTCTGCTCAGAGAGATCAAAGTCTTAGAACGATTTGGATCCAGCTTTGACCAAATCCGTTTTTTCCTAGACATGTGTTGCCACTTGTCCACCTAATATTTGATCTATCAGTAGCGTCTTACCTTAGCGAAAGTTTACATGTAGCGATGGTAATACCTACATAACTGTGTTCAGTTAAGATGGATAGTGTTGTTCCTTGTTTGGCAAGTTCGTCGGCTTTACAGTTCCCTGGAATATCTCTGTGCCCTGGCACCCAGCAAAGGTGAATGTTAAACTGTTCCGCCACCTCTCTAAGAGATGATCGACATTCGAGCGCTGTTTTAAAGTAAGTGGAGATGGAATCCAGTGATTTCAGCGCGGCCTGACTGTCAGAGAAAATGATGATATCCTTGGAAGATATCACGTTTTCTTCAAGCCAGGATAAAACTTCCTTAATTGCCATTAATTCCGCCTGGACCACGCTACAATGGTTTGGTAGACGGAATGAGAGACTAAGATTTAGTCTGTTAGAGTAAACACCTCCCCCCATCCCATCATTAGTTTTTGACCCATCGGTGAAAAACTGAATTTGATCGTCTTCCAGGAAGATATTTTCCTCCCACAGTGATCTGGAGGGTATGCTTACTTGAAAGTTTTTATCAAAATGCAGTTGGGGTGTGGAGTAGTCTAAGTTACTTTGGGGGATACTAAAGGAGTTCACAGTTCAGTATGTTTGCATGGCCATAGTTATTATTTTTCCATTGAGAGATCGCCTTCGGGCGAATTGCTAAAATACCGTTTTTGTAAAAATCCCGCTTTTAACCGTGGATGGTTACCCTTGTTTTTCGCACAATAAGGTTATCGTTCGTCGATTCAACTTTGAAAACCTAACTGTTCCAAAATGTGTTTTTCTTTAACCTGATTTCTTAAGGTTATAAACTTTGGCGTATTTTAAGAAAAAGTGAACTAAACTTATTTCACATTTCGACCCTTTATGCGAACATACCTGCAAAAAAAAAGTAGTTGTGGTTAATGCAGAAGAGCGTAGGATCGTTAACGGCAAGAGGTCACAGCCAACTCATATTGTACGAAAATAGATCGAAAATGAATGACTGGTCACTGGTCTCTGGTTTATTAGAAATCATGAAATATACGAGGGGTTACCATCCCGCCTGGCTCGTTTCGTTTTTTGATAAATAGTATACTTAATATTGTTCACCTAAATGTTCGTAGCAGTTCCCTAATTTGAAAAGCTGGACTGGGCAAAAAAGAAGTTGCAGTTTTTAAAATAAAACACCTTGTGGTTGATTCCAAAAGCGGGGTTATAATATCGAGAATATAATAAATGGGATGGTAAAAACAGAATTTTAAAAGCGCGTGAGGCGGAGTTTTAAAAAAACAGGATTATGAAAAACGGGCTTCTCAACAAAACCCGTTGAGCACACCTTCACTTGCAAATACTGTCGAAAACATAAGTTGTGTATTTCATACTACCGGTATATTTCCGACCATCATATTTTCGATATGCTTTGGTATGGAACCCGTATGACTTTTAACATTTTAACACTCTCCTGAATTGCATTTGTGTTCCTAAAACTGTTCATTCATCTAAGGCCTCCCTTTCCTTGTTGTTTGATTTATTTTCCCTCGAACCTTCCTCGAAAGTCTTTACTATAGATAATTTAAATTGCTTGCATCAAACATATACAAAAAACCCTTCCCAACCCATGTAATGATTTGCTATAAATCAAAATGTTATCACTTTCGTTTTGCATATATGTACATCCTCTCTTGTGCACACTGCATCCGATAATACCTAAATACTTAATTTTACTCAGTGTCCCTTACATAAGCTGTCCCAATCTACATGGTAACATCAGCAAGCATAATCTTTCCCTTTAGCTAAAACAAAAACTTCATAATCCTCTTCGTCCTCGATGTAACCAGCGTGGAAAACAAATTATTCCCTTGTCTGGCAGAATCCTTGCAAATGTTTATAGTATACGTTTGTCTGGTCTAGACGCCAACAGCATATACGTATGTATATTTTTCACATATCTGTGCTGCTCCACATTTACCGTTAACGAACACAGTAACTTGACAGATCACATAAAATAGCTGCAGGAAGCTCTCCACAATGAGACACTTAACGAACTCAAACCACCAAACAACCACTACCAGTACCACACCCAATACAGTGCTGTCGCTGTGCCACCCTTTGACGGCTCGGCGCGGCGCGGCGCGGTGGCGGCTTCGCTAGCTGTACACAAACTCATAACTGACTCACCGTTTGAGCACCGTGCTGTGCCGCCACAACTACCGTCATTGTCGTACTTCAAAAGTTATTACATTAAGCTGGACGAAAATTTCATCTCTAGACAACTATTTCCGTCTGGAACCACATCCCCATCCCGCCATCCCGCTCCCCTATCCCTTTGTATAGCTTAGATAAGTTTTACGTTTTACGTTATCATGTACATGTGTATGTGTGTTGAAAAGGATTATCGGGAACGTACAACGTACATACATATATGAATATGAGATGCATGAGATGAGAATATCTCTCGCTAACTAACCAATCTCTATCTCATTTGCAGGTTATCAATTTTTGGCTTCACAACACGACAACAGTTCGAGGAGTACTTTATGACATTCCTGCTGCTAATCAATAAAGTTTACGATGAGAATATGGTCGACGTTCAGGAGCAGTTTCAAATTAAAAGTGTTTGTTTGGAAGCAATTCTGGAACTTTTAATTACGTACAAAACTTTTCCGATTGTGGGCAGTAAACTTTCATATTTTCATCATACAACTCGATGGGCTCGTATTAATTGCGATAGTATTAGGTGAGTAATTCTTGTTTGGGTGTGTATGTGTGTATGTGGCCATTTCAATATTATTTCAAGGAACCTAACACATGGTATTCGTATAAAGGATATTATTAGTTTCATGACTACGCGGCATCGATTACACTTTTGTTGCCGTTGTCTGGTTAAAGGGTTCTTCAAATTAATAGCACTTAGATATTTTCTCATCCACGTTCAATTTTACTTGCGTGATTCGAATTGGTTATTGCCGAGCAGAGTAACGAGATGAGAGTTTTTTTTTCAAAGTTGGCTAACTTGGGCAAACAGTTAATTAATTAAAATTTGCTATTAAGGTTTCGTTTGCTCTATTTGATTTGGCTTAGGGCTAAAGAAACCACAGGGTGTTTCCTTATTCGATTACGATTATGTTTGAAATATTCTATAGCAAATGTTGTCCCAAATTTTTTTTTAGTTCAGCTTGGAGGAGTCAGATGCAATGCAAAGATGTCGATGAAGAAACCAATTATTGCATTTTTTAAACAATAACGAAAACAATAATTACGTTTGGAGAGACAAGCAGTTTGAGAATCCTTGTGGAAGAAACGGGCCTTTCCCATTTGTTGTTTATATCAGCACTTAAAATGCTGATTGACTTTATTCTCAAAACAATCGAAATGGAAAACAGTCTTTCAACAACAAAAATGACCATGCTTATAATCGAAAAGAAAAATTCATGGTTCGAGTCTTGGATACATTTAGCCGATTCAAGGTGTCAAAATTGGGTGTACGCCCTTACTGCGTTATAAGTTTGTGTTATATAGGACCATTAGTCATTTCCGAAATTATTGTCATGGAATTAGTATACACCCTGTATAAAATATAATTATTTTAATGCAATATCTACTGTATTAAAAAAAACCTTCCACAACAGGGTCATATACAAACTTGCTTATGACGATTGTTTTTTTTAGAAGTATAGAACTTTAAGTTGGCAACACTATTTTAACTGGCGGCCATTTTGTCAGCTGTCAAGTGGTTTATTTTTAGTTTGGTGTGGCATTTCTCGTGCCACAATTGATTTGTTGAAGGAAAGCGCGCATAATTTTTCGTTTTGGTCCTGTGAAAAGGCCTACAAGATGCGATTCAACGCCGCGCGCCGCTTGACTATTTTCTGTGGGGATATGTGAAATCGCTAGTCTACGCCGATAAGCCCGAAACTATTGGCCATTTGGAGGAGAATATTCGCCGCGTTTTTGCCTATATACGTCCACAAATGTTGGAAAAAGTCATCGAAAATTGAACCTTCAGATTAGGCTTCGTCCGAGCCAGCCAAGGCGGTCATATGCCAATTATGAAATCACATTTAAATTATAATGCCAGAAGGTTATCTTACGAATAAAGTAAATTTCATGTCAATTCGAAAAAATCATCATTTATTCCATTTCAAAGTGTATACCTCTAAGAAAAAAAAACACCCTTTAAAAGTTTTTTCAAAAAGGGCTGGTTGATCTAGAAATGAAACAAAACATGCTATGTGTGTAAAATATTACAAAGTACATCTTATTTGAAGGGTCATGTATGCCATTATGTAGATATGACATATGACACCGTTCAAATATCCACCATGGGATCTTACGGTGGAAAGAATCCGTATCCGTATCAATCAATGACTCTTCCGCATAAATTCGGCTGAATTTGAGCAATGACCTTCGGTGTGTTTCATCTTAGGAGCATTGCTCAATTATTGGTTTTCAGATAGGCCTGCGACTTCAGGATCAGGATACCTCACAAGAAAAGTCTAGCATGGCCAAATCGCATAACCTTGTTCGAAAATTCACGTCATTTTTACGAGAGAAACTTTAAACTCAGCTCAAATTCTTCATGCGGAATGTTAATCGTGGCGTTCGCTGTGTGGCACGATGCGCCGCCTCTGCCGGCCGTCCTTCTGGAACCGCATGTCGTCTATGATATTGGTTCGATGCGGCTCTTTAGAAATTGCTTATCGTCGTTCTGCAGCGCTCACCATTCAAGGAGTCCGCCTCACCAACGTCATTTTCGAAAGTACGGATCAATGACGTCTCCGGCCTAAAATCCACTCAAAACGGTATTATTTGAAGATGCATTGTGTAAGTTTATGTCATTCAATTCTTAAGAAGATTAATGGGCCAAAATGTTGGTCCTCTTCTAAACGCGCTTAATCCCAGTAAGGGAAGAATAAGCGTTGTCTATGGCTATGTGCTTTGAGGTCCTAGATTAGAAAATTTTATCAAAATCGTTAGAGCAGATTTCGAAAAAATTAAACTAGAGTGAAAAAGAAATATACCCTCTAAGAGACTTCCTAATAGCCGGGACGCACTGCTGCTATCGATACTATGGTATTTGCAATACCATAGAGGGTGACACGCACTTTTGTAGTATACGTTGACAGCACTGTTCTATGATTTCAGAAGATCGCTGTCAAAGCAGAAAATAACTTTCTAACAAATTCACTTAAGAAGAATGGCGCTGCTGTCGTTTAAAAGATTCATATGCGACGATGAAAACCCAGTATCAATACCATGCTTAAAGTACCATGTTGCTCGCGTGTTATTACCATCCTTTTCCCTCGAATAAAATGGTATCGATACCAGCAATGTGTCACAAGTATAGTCAATACTAAAAGCTAAATTGGAAACAAATCGTTCTATCCGTTAAGGCTCTTAGGGTGCCAATGACGAACCCACTTTTTATATTTTTCATCGTATCATCATGTTTGATTCATATCTCAATTTTTTTCACGAGTCCTCCATAAAGCCTTAAACCTTAAAGTCGCATGAATTCGCGAATTCTTATATATTTTTATAAAGAATTGAAAACAACCTGATGAATCTTGAAACAAAAATGAATATATTTTTTTTTTTTTTCTATACAATTCTTATACATATTAGGTAATCAGTTTTTGGCATCCATCGCAACCAAAACCCATTCACTTAATGCTTCTGTTGCTTTCTTTCTAATGCATTAAACAAAAGTTTTGGTGCAGTAAATTGCCAACTAAGTTTTCAAAACTCTGCATTTTTAAAATAAAATAATCAAGTTCAAATTTTGATATTAGTGTTATAATTATTTATACCAACCAACTAAAAATGAAAACTCTTCAAGTTCTACCAAAATTCACCATATTTTCACGAATTTTTTTTTATAATTTCCCTAAATTCTTAATCTTGTTTTAGCTTAGGTATTGTCTTATTCGTTCATACAGATGATTTATAAGATTAAATGAGTTGAATTCCCAAAAACTCATCTAAATGCGATATTGCACAGATAACCTTAAAAGAACAAGACACCCCACAGCTTGAGCTCATGCTGAAGCACATTCTTTGGCATATTTTTGAACCCCATCATATAAGATTCTCTTTCGTTTATTGCATCACTATGATCCTTTCCCCCAAAAATAAACTTCTCATAATTGCGGTAATAAAATTGAATTGCTTATAACGTGTGCAAGTACATAATAAATTATCCAAAACTGTCATCCCGATTACATGAAATCCCTTTAACGCTTATACACTACTCCTCGGATGCAGTCATTTACCCTCCTCCGCCTTCGGCTTCGCCTTTGCCCTCGTCATTGACGCGCGCTTTCAGTATAAATTGACAAAAACCCCAAACCAAGATGTTTTTATTGCGAATTTTCATAACCGTCATAACTCGGAAAATGTTATTTGCTTTAATTAAGGAAATCCTCCGCAGCAGATCTGAATCTGTGCAAAATATATGTACGGATGCCGAGAACGGAATAGAACAAGCATGAAGCTGATTTAATTACACCATCCCAGACCCTTCTCTTCGTTGACTGCTATCATGCGAGATGTGAGTTGCAGTGCACTGAACGATAAACAAAAAGGCAACCCCAAAAGCTTCTGAGTATATATTTGGAATCTGAATCTGATTCGGATTCTGATTCTGAATCTGAGTCCACATCTCCATCAATTAAAATGAATTTATTTGGCTATAAGGCAACTAGTAAATCTACTGGTATACTGGTAATCGGATAGAAAGATTATATCTTCCCTTGCTTCTGCTGCTATACGCTATACCAATACCATATATGTATGTATGTACTCGGAATTCGTATTATTGGGGTTGTGCAACCCCTGTGGCATTATAACACAAAAACAAATTTAATTATATTTCAAATTTGCTATTGTAATTTTCTTGCATACAATTCGTTTCAGTTTGAAAAAGTTACACAAAGTCCAGCTACTGGTTTCGGACTCGAATGTATTCTACCATCCCAACTTGGAGCGCAGCTTGTCACCATCATCAACATCAGTGGGCGACATGAGGGACAATATTATTGGAACATCGTCCTTTCAGCCCAATCAGTATGATCTCAATTTTATTTGGCAACAAATGGAATCCTATAATAACCCGAACAGTCCGACACATAGTAGTAGTGGTGAGAGAACGTTAATATCGTCCAGTGAATCAGTGGCAGCGTCAAAAACGGCAAGTGTTAACCCCTCGGCTATTGCGGCAGATGGCAAAGAGGATGTGTTCGCTAGGAATTTCCGTCACTTCACCGATAACTCTGGAATCGATTTTAGGAGCAGCTCTCAATTAATATTCGATGTGCTAATGCAAATCAATGAGGTATGGTATTTAAATTTAATACTTGCATGTTCTATATAATATGTCCTTGTATCTCTATAGTCTATCTCCAATATCCAATCTACATACAAATATATGTATGATGTATGTATTTATGAAGGATACTCGTAGTATTATAGATAGATGGGGATTTTCTAAATTGAAATTCGTTCCAAATACATTTTATCATGTGTGTTCACTAAAATTTATTATTCCATCGAGGTGGCTGTCCTGAATCCCTAAAACGGTATTGCGCGGCAAATGATTTTAATTATAGATGCCATTTTGGCTAAACCAACTCCCTAGGTGACCATCAATATTGTGAACGAGACGAGTTTTATAATGAATGAAGGACAAATTGGTGTTCATTTTGTGGATTCCGCATTCATTGTGGTGTCGCAATTGTGTGCTTCTTCGATAAATTAAGAGGTAACGTTTGTTGGGGATTTCTCAGTGTAAAAGAATTAGTATCTACTAAATTTCTAAATTCAGTATGTTCAATTATTTATCGTTAACTTCGCTTTGCATTTGATGAAACTGATTCAAATAAACGAATTAAAAATTGTTAAACCGGGAACATATTGGAAGTGGTTCTCGAAGGGTTTCTTTCAAGCTTTGCTTTTGTGTACAAAATTAAACAATGAATGAAGATGAACACAATGTAACTTTATAGGCTTAGATGATTCATTAGTTGTAGGTTCAACAAACGTGAGACAACAAGTCGGTGGTCCGCAGATTTATTCTTAGACTGTAGTTTAGCTCCCAGTGAAAAACTCACTTTGCTTCTCTTAAAGCAAATTGAGTATGTGAAAATGTTAACTCTTATGGTAAACATTGCGTTCTACATTAACATTCTAATAGAATAAAATAAGCGAGAAATAACCATACAAAGAAGTAAAATATATTCAGCTCTTGGCTTTAAACTATTGAGATATATGTATGTAGCTGCCCCAGGGCGATATACAATTTAGTCCAAATGAAAGATGGGCCAAATCAAAAATCATCACAATTTTTGAAGAAGAGTAATCATCTTTAAACACATGACCGACATTCCTGAAATTTGAATAAAAGGAATTCGCATGCATCTGAGCAACATCACTTCTTCTTGTTATTTAAAAAATAAAAAAAGATGTCATAATAGTAAGTCTCATGGTGGCGGTTCGTTGGGCACTGGGGACTTCCCTGGTGTCTCAAACTTTGCTTCGAATAGCTTATTTGTATATGTACAGGGTTTTCCAATAAGAGATGTTATTTTGATATTCAAAGAAAAATAGCATTTTTTGCTATAAATGATCGGATGTTTATTTGAATGTAACGAAGAAAGTATGCCATTAATAATAATGTAAAACAATATCTGCCATATAGCCGCCATGGATACGATAACACAACAATATCCTTTGCATGAAATTTTCCATCACCAAATAGCAAAGTGGCTGCTGTATGCCCTCAACAGCTTCACGAATTCCTTATTTGAGGTCTTGAATCGACGCTGGGCTGTACCTTATCTTTCACGTGGCCCCAAACAAGAAGCCGCAAGGTTTTAAATCACAATATCTCGGTGATCACCTCTTCGAGAGAAAACACGGTCCGGAAACTTTTCCCGTAATTGATCGATGATTTCGTTTCTTGTATGGCACGTTGCGCCGTCTTGTTAAAAGTAAACGTTGCCCAAATCAATACCATCCAATTCCGGCCATACAAAACTATTAATCATCTCTCGAAAGATCAATCCATTCACCGTAGCTGTTGCTCCAGCCTCATTTTCGAAAAAGTAAGGTCCAATGATCCCGCTGGACCATAAACCGCACCAAACAGTTACTCGTTGAGGCTGAAGAGGCTTTTAAACAATAAAACTTGAGTTTTCCGAGCCCCAGATGACAATTTTGCTTGTTGACGTAGCCACCGATGTAGAAATGGGCCTCATCAGTCAAGATGATTTTTCGATGAAATTCCGGATCAGTTTCATGCATTTCAAGGACACAATCAGCAAAGACACGACGTTGTTGATGATCGGCCTTCTTGAGTTCTTGTGTTAACTGTTAACAGAGATTTATAAGCCTTAAGACCCAAGTCTTTATGCAAAATACGGTGTAATGACGTTTGTGGAATGCATAATTCCAAAGAACGACGAGGAATGGACAAACCTTGGGTTTTCTTACTTAACACTTTGGGCTACAGCAGCAATATTCTCAGCTGTTCTTGTGCGACGTGCATGGGCATTATCCAACAGCTCAATTTTTTCCACCAATTTCTATCATAAAATCTATAGAGTTTTCCGCAAAGTCAGTAATTTTTATTTGTATTATAATTACGTTCATTAAAAAAAAAACTAAAACTACGATTATTACGCATTTTCTGAAGAAAATTGACCCTAATTCATTAAAAATATAAAATTTATCTTAAAAAGGCTTATATTTCTCCTAAAAATAAAAACCTAAACGAAGTTAAGTACCTACTTACTAACAGCTCAATTACTGTAAACATGGGTCAGGGAAACCCAAAGTAAACATTTTCTTTAATTACCCATAAATGATATCGAAATTGGAAATGGGCCCTAACTGTAAGATGATTTTTTTCTTAAATTCATAAATCGTGTCCTAAAATATTATTGACAAAATAAAGGACACCCTGTATAACAAGGTCCGCATAACTAACAATTAGATTTAATTTTGAGCTCGATATAAATGTAAATAAGTTAAAGCTTCGATATACAAATTGCATAATTATAATATAGTTAATCTAATAGTGATTATTTCTCCTTTAACTGGGCAACTCAGTTTCTCGCATGATTTAAACGAATATTTAAAAAAAAAATGAGATTTTGATCTAAAATATTAACAAAACGTGCATGTCATAAATGTAAGAAAATATTTCTCTCACCATTTATTGATTTTCTAAGTACCGAAAAACAGTCCCCTGGTTGGTCACCAATTCAAAAGTAAATTGTAAAGTTATATTTTTTAATACATTTGTAGTTCCTGTATTTACAAACTCAATTTCTCAGTCATAATATTGTTTATGAATTATTGTATAAAGCTGAGCTAAAGTTTGTCCCCTGGTTTAATTATAAAATGCTACCAATAAAATCCTTTTTCACATCCGCGCCATGATTTGAATTAAATGGAAAGTTAATATAGTGTTAAGATTGCTCCCTTGATGGTGATGAAGGCGCTATCTCCGTTTTGTGCAGTGTAGCTCGAACTATTCAAGCGGACAACCGCGCAAAAAATAGTTCTAATCACAGTCTTCTAGTGAGTAGTGAGTACCTATTTTTATTTTATTTTTGATATTGAATTTATTACTGTTTGATTTCATTTCTTTAATGAACACTAAGCGCTGGGAATGCCAATGAATTCCAATAATTAAGAAATATTTACGATATCATGAGATTCCATTAGTCTTAACAGTCCCCTGGACAACAGTCCCCTTAAGCAAGCCACTTTCTTAGTACTATTTCATTAAAAATAGTCGCTTGAGTGAAGACAGAGATTTTGTTAAGCATTGTTTAGTGGACTCTATTGCTGGTGATACAATTTATTTATCTCAGTTTAATAAAGAATATAAATTACTTTCTTCTATTAATTCGAGCAATCAAATCTTTGAGACGTTTTTTCAACCAAAATGACCCTGTTAGTAGAGAAATGCCCATTATAACACTGATTGTAGTTCTTTCAAAAGTTGAAAAAATACCATCAATACCTTGCTTAGGACGTATTCAACATTATTAAAATATGATATGATTGCTGATATCGCACTTCCCTTAAAGAAATATACTTAGATTAAATATATAACAGCACAGCATGCAACCAAACTAAATTTTGTTTGTTTGTGATGGTATAACCCTAAAAAAGTGGAAAATAAACAACGTTCTTACACCCTCTATATACCTACGTATATTTTAAGATGTTGACCAAAATATAAAATCTCCTGCTATGAACAGGGCCTCAAATATTTATGAAATACCACCAATTTTATATTGCTCCTTGCCTTTCCATTCGAAGAATACAAAACCACACAACATTTTTCTGGTGTAAAGCGAAAGCAATAACTTTGTTGGTGAATTGATAAGAGAATACAGAAACAACAAAAAACAAATTAGTAACCATAAATTTCATGTGCCGAAATAGCTCAGTTGGGAGAGCGTTAGACTGAAGATCTAAATGTCCCCGGTTCAATCCCGGGTTTCGGCAGAGTGATGTTCTTTTTTGTTTTGCTGAGTATTTTTATTTTTTCCCTCAACACACGAGTTTGCTTGCACTCGAGTACGAGTGCGTTGAGTAGGTAGGTATATTGAGTGGAGTTTTTTTTGCTTCGCAGTTCATTAATGCTTAGGTATAATAATAAAAAAGATGATGGCAAGGTATCATTTGTATTGTTTTTAATACATTAATCGAAACTTTATTTGGGTTGGTTGTCGACGAGAAGTATCTTGATGATGGCTGTGATTATTTCACTTGCGAAACCGGATATCTTTTATAGTGGGCTGTGCATTAAATTGAATAGACGATTTTATGTCGAAATCTTCACTGTACAATTCCCAACAATATTGGTTATGGTATCGTGTTTTATGCTAGGTACCTTACCTACCTATGTATCTTTTTGTGCGCATTGTAAGGCTGGATGTTGTTGCGCGTAATACTTCTATTACTTTCGCACAAGAAAGCAAAGTATGGATTCGTGCAATGAAAAATAAAGTGCACGACTGGGTCGCACGAACTTGCTCTAATGTGTGACACTGGCCATGGTCTGGTCATGTCATATGAAATTATATTAATTGCTTTAAAAACCACAAGTTAAACCGTTTTTTTTGGAATAAATGAAATAAACCATCTGATTTCTTTTACGGTGTTGAATTTTAAGGAATTTTTTTTTTCAAAATCGTTCGACCAGTTTCAAATAAAAAGGTTTTTTTTTGTTCAAACTTTTTAAAAACATACCTATTCCAAATTTTGTTTGAGTATGCAAACGTCTATCAGTTTACTAGGTCTTATCAGAAAACAAAGTTTAAAATTTTTGAACAAACCGTTTTTGAAAATACAAAAAGTAAAAAAAAAATTAACTTTTTTTTTAATTTAAAAATTCTCTTTTTGAAAAATCAAAGTAGGTATTAATAATATTTCGTTTATAAAAGCGCTGTTAAGTTAAAAATGTCATCAAAATCCGTTAAGTGGCTTACGAGAAATTTTGATATGAAAAAAACGGGTCCTATGAGAGGTACCGTGATAAGACTTTATTTGCAAAAATAATCTTTTTGAAAAATAAAAAAACTGGTCGAACGACGTCTTGTCCCTAGATGGATATTTCGCAATTAAATATTATTTTATACTAAGTTTTTCCTAGAAAACTCTTAAACTCTTAAAAAAATTTAAGATTTTTGTAAATATTTTTTGTTTTCAAAATTTTTCGATAAAAGTATATAGATTAACGTCCAATATAGGAAGCCCTATCCAAACAATTTCTTTTTCAAGAGACAATTGGCAAATAACATGTCTGTCTAGATACCTTAGATTAATTAGGATTACAAATTTGCTGTTTATCCATGTGTATGTGCATGTTAACCCTTAAACCCTACCATGGGGTCCAACGCGATGAACAAATTACATTTTTGCAAATATTTTTTAATCTACAAAACGCATGTTTTATGATGTACTTAACACAGTGGGTGTAAACTCATATAATCTCCTGAAAATGGCATTATATAAGTCCAAAAAAAGTACAATTTTCTCAAAAACTGGCATTGGATCTCATCAAACCCCATATGGAGGAAAGATTTACATGGCCAACTTTACCTAGAAATCTCCAAGTTCTCCTAGGAGACATTTCAAAAAAGAAACGGCAGTTAGTTCAGCCCAATCCTGCTGAACATACGAACAAAAGATGTTAAGTTTGTCAAAGGGGTAAGGACCGGAAGCCGAAAACCCAGTGTGGCAGGTGCCGATGCCGAAACACCCACAGCCTAGCTGTCTGCCAAGTGTGCCTTGAGTGTTAAATTTATTCAATAAAAATTAATTTATTTTAAATTTTTTTTTCTATTTTTGAAATAAGGAAATAAGGTATAAGTTTGGGGTTTTCTGGACTCCAGGGTAGAAATACTGTTTCTCCAGGGATGTGTTAGGTTTAAGGGTTAAGGAAAGCTAACAGGTGGAAAGTGTTGGCTGATTCAAAACATCTTATACAGGGTGTCCCGAAACTCAACGTCAAGCGGGCACCGGGTGAAAGGGTAGGTTATGTCCGTACTGGGAAAAGTAAGGAAAAAAATCCATCTCGCTTTGTTTAGTAAAAATAGTAATGTTTATAAAAATTATAAAAATCGTTACACTAGACCACACTTTTAGGTACTGTGGTCACAAATTTTCATATTTTGCGGTGTTTATTTTTTTATGTAATCCTTACTAACTATGCTATTATTCCCAATTAAAAATCCAAAAATAAATATCGTAGTTTTCGTAAGAAAAATAAAATTTGACTGAGTCATGGTGAAATTTTTTTTTTAAACTTAACTTTGATACTTCATACTTTAAAAAAAATGTACCGCACTACCCTCGGCAAGTTATTTAAAAAGTTGGCCCATTTTACCAAGATTTCAAAATGGTAAAACACTTGCTAATTATTCACCCATAAAAAATATAATCAAAATTTAAGCCGCTGTGGAGCATTATAAATTAGGACTAAAAAATTGGAAAGTATTATATTGTTCCCTATTGATGTATTACTGGAAACTTTATCTATTCATAAATCTTAATGAAACAAATGAAAAAAATTTAATACATTTATTTTATCTAAAAGCACTTTACACTAAAGCAAATGTTCAAATTGTTTACCCTCGGCACGAAAACAGGCTCTGCATCGCCGCAGAAAAGATCTGTTCATCAGACGTCCAAATCTCCTTGCATTAATATCTTCTCCTGCTTCAAGAATTTTTTGGCGTCGTCTCTATTTACAATTGGTTTATCATAAACTTTTTCTTTTATGTAGCCCCAGTAAAAGAAATCGAGCGGGTTTAGGTCCGGAGAACGAGGAGGCCACAAAATTGATCCAAGGCGCCCAATCCACCTATCGGGATACTCAGTACTCAGGTAATCCTGTACTAGACGAGCATAATGTGCTGGGCAACGATCTTGTTGAAACCAAATGTCTCGATAGATGTTCAATGGTACATTTTCTAACAAATTCGGCAGTTCATTTTGTAAAAAATGCAGGTAGTTTTCGCCATTTAGATTTTCTGGCAGCTCATATGGTCCAATTATTTGTCCATTTAAAATTCCGGTCCAAATATTTATTTTAAATTGATATTGAGAGCGGTCTTCACGCATAAAATGTGGATTCTCTCTGTGCCACTCATGTAAATTATGCAAATTCAAATAACCGTCTTTTTTAAATGTCGATTCATCGGTCCATAAAATGTGGTTGAGAAATTGCGGGTCTTCACTATTTTTGGCCAACATTGTTCTGCAAAAATTGACTCTAGGAGTGTAGTCACGAGGTAACAAACTTTGTACTCGTTGTACATGGTACGGGTGGTAGCTGTTTTCTTTTAAGATTCTATGAGCAATGCTCTTCGGAACTCGGCAGCAGAGGCATTACAACCGCATTCACCGTAAATAATGTGCATGCATAAACAGAAATTTTTAGTCTGCTGCTTTTTTGTGATTTTCACTTTAGAATGATCTGTATGCAGCTGCAATCCGTTAGTTTGTTCTGTTTTCAGGAATTTGATGGATATTGCCAGGAAGTTGCATCTTTTGTTGTTGTGTTGGCCAGTGTTTTTCTTAACAAGGGTAGAATTTTAAAATTTTTTAGTCCTAATTTATAATGCTCTACAGCGGTTTAAATTTTGATAATATTTTTTATGGGTGAATAATTAGCAAGTGTTGTACCATTTTAAAATCTTGGTAAAATGGGCCAACTTTTTCAATAACTTGCCGAGGGTAGTGCGGTACATTTTTTTTAAAGTATGAAGTATCAAAGTTAAGTTTAAAAAAAAAATTTCACCATGACTCAGTCAAATTTTATTTTTCTTACGAAAACTACGATATTTATTTTTGGATTTTTAATTGGGACTAATAGCATAGTTAGTAATAGTCCGGGAGCCCGCGACAGTTTTTAATGTATGATTGGCTCGTCGTTCAAACCATTCTGTGGTCATAGATTTGTAAGTGAACATCACTAAAAGGGACCGCTTACAGCAAAGTAGCGGGACAACGCCGGTAGAGAGCGCTTTGAACTTGCAAAAAAAAGTTAAAAAAAAACTAATTGGCTCGTCGTTGATCTTTTCTGGGTATGTTAATTAGCATCATAGAATGTCAAAAAAGTATCGCTTACACCTGTTTAGCGGGACAATGCACCGCTTACAAGTGCCGAAAGATGCAAAAAAAATTCAAAATTTGATCAATTGGCTCGCGATTGAAATTTAACATGGTCATAAAGTATAATATTATTGATGCAAAAAACCAGTGCTTACAGGCCACCTTCGGGACAAAGCGCTTTAAGCGCTCTTCAAAGTCAACGCTCCAAAAATCAATATTTTTCTGCTGTATCTTTCCTGATTGTAATAAAATAAATTCCGTTGCATTTTTTGTGTATCTTTTTTTTATTGAAACAACGCGTAATAATAAAATGCACCATAACTATTCATCAAAGCTCTCGTCCCCGCTTTCATCTGTACAGCTGTCACTTTCTTCGGCACTAAAGTCGCTATCGTATTGAAATTTGTTTTTTAGCTCAAAAAATAACGGTACCTGTCATACAACCGTTACGTTAAAGCTTATTTATCTCAAAAACGGCTCTTACGATTTCTATTTACAAAAATTAGTGTTGCTTTTTAGGTACGACCAATCATATGGCTGAAAAAAAAGTTTTAAAAAATGACTAAGAAAGGTACTTTCTATAGGACCGTTTTATTTGCTTTCGACTAATTCGTTAGGTTGTAAGGTCTCCCGAAGCAGATTTATCGTGTCCATTGCATGAGAAGTCGGACACTAAAATCGTATTCCATGCTTGTAAAATTGCGGAAAATTCAAATCTTGTAATAAGATGCTCGGATACGGATATTCTGATCATAATGCTTGGGAATATATGCAACACCTGCGGGATAACGTTAAAATCTGGAAGCAATTTGGTGTCAAAAATCATGAAAGATTTATAAACGTATCTGAAATCCACCAGAAGTTGGGTCCAGATTTATGTAAAGCGTTACCAGCATTCCACGCTTTAACTGGATGTGATTTTAATCCTGCTCTATATAGAAAAGGAAAATTGAAACCCTTCAATGTCTTGCGGAATAACCAACTTTACGTAAAAGCTTTTTCAGATATGTCAAATTATCCAGATTGCTCTTTCGCTGAGGTCATTTCAAAAACAGAAATGTATATTTGTGAGCTATACGGCTTAAAAAGAATGGAAAATGTCAACGAAGCTCGATTAGAGACATTTTTGAAAGTGTATAGTGTGAGGTAAAAAAATGAAAAACCTTTCGATATCAACGTCAGGAATTTCGATGGTTCTGTTCTTCCGCCTTGCCAGTCTGAAGTTGAACAACACGTTTTAAGATCGGCAATTATAGGGAAAATGTGGAGTTGCGCACATTTACAAAACTTAATCGATCTGGTACCAACGGAGTGCGGGTGGCAGATCGAAGAACAAAAATTGGAACACTCGTACAATATTGAAATAACAATTAAATAATTCAAAAAACTAAATTCTTAAAGTGGGTGTCCTGGGTTTAAGTTCCCTTGGTCCTACTCTACTTTTGAAGTTTGCTTTTGAAATCTATCTTCGTTGTATTACTTTTGTTTGATTTAATTTCAAATGTTCTACTTTTATTTGCAAATAATAATAATTTTCAATTATAATTTCATGGTAATTTTTTTGTAGCAGATTTCGAAGAAGATAGCACAGACGACGGAGTTTCTCAATACGATAGCGACTTTAGTGCCGAAGAAAGTGACAGCTGTACAGATGAAAGCGGGGACGAGAGCTTTGATGAATAGTTATGGTGCATTTTATTATTACGCGTTGTTTCAATAAAAAAAAGATACACAAAAAATGCAACGGAATTTATTTTATTACAATCAGGAAAGATACAGCAGAAAAATATTGATTTTTGGAGCGTTGACTTTGAAGAGCGCTTAAAGCGCTTTGTCCCGAAGGTGGCCTGTAAGCACTGGTTTTTTGCATCAATAATATTATACTTTATGACCATGTTAAATTTCAATCGCGAGCCAATTGATCAAATTTTGAATTTTTTTTGCATCTTTCGGCACTTGTAAGCGGTGCATTGTCCCGCTAAACAGGTGTAAGCGATACTTTTTTGACATTCTATGATGCTAATTAACATACCCAGAAAAGATCAACGACGAGCCAATTGGTTTTTTTTAAACTTTTTTTTGCAAGTTCAAAACGCTCCTGACACCAGAAGGTCTCGTGGTGCGCTGTAAGCGGTCAATTTTTATGACACGCTTAGCTAAATTCAATGTTTCATCTTTGTTTGAACGACGAGCCGATTGGCACTTTTTTACTGTCGCGGGCTCCCGGACTATAAGGATTACATAAAAAAATAAACACCGCAAAATATGAAAATTTGTGACCACAGTACCTAAAAGTGTGGTCTAGTGTAACGATTTTTATAATTTTTATAAATATTACTATTTTTACTAAACAAAGCGAGATGGATTTTTTTCCTTACTTTTCCCAGGACGGACATAACCTACCCTTTCACCCGGTGCCCGCTTGACGTTGAGTTTCGGGACACCCTGTATAAACTATTTTAAAAGTTGTTACTGTGTCCTTCCATCAGCTTTTTTAAAACACATCGTTCACACAATATTTAAGTGTTTTCAGTTGGTAAAGTTCAAAAGATATCTAAAGATAAAGATCTATATGGGAGCGGTGCGTTGCTTGAAAATTTAAAAGATGCTTTTTCCCTAGTCTGCGACGAAAAGATATTGGGTCACGGCTTACGACGCCCACCAACCGGGCAGAAAATTACATAGGTACTTACGTTTTGCTTACTTAGTAAATATGGACACAGTTTTGTGCGACCAACTACCTTCAATTTGTTTAGCCCATACAAAAATCGGTCCGAGAAAACTTGAGAGAGTAATTTTCTTTGTACCCATATATTTGTATTTGGTAAGTTGTCTAAATTTCCTGTTTTGAAATAATTGTTTAGGTTTTAATTGTACATTGTACTTCTATTTAACTATTAATTAAATATATTCACCTTGCAATAAAATCCTTGAACTTATAACCACAAAACTATAAAACTATACATACAACTACACTATTATATAAATAATCTGATTTGACTCTTTCAGCAGAACCACATCCTAGCTCTGCCAAATTTGGTGAAATTCTGTGAAATATGCGATAGCCGTGACCAAATCAAATTAATCCGGGATAAAGCTTTAAAACTTCAGGAAACAATACCAATGGACGATACAATAACTCATCAGGTAAAATTTTCCACCGCACCTTCCCACACACACATAAATATTCCCAAATGTAATCTGACAACTCATGACATTCACTAATGCCACCCACTTAGTTCTCCAGTTGCTTATATTCCTACAGTTATTCCTAGTCCTTGCTTCCTTTCAAACAAACCACAATTGCATTTTCACAATTTCTAAACGATGCATCTGCATTTCCTAAATTCTATAATATGTAATGCTCTTTCTGTTTCTAATTTTGTATCTCTCTCTCTCTCTCTCTCTCTCTCTCTCTCTCTCTCTCTCTCTGTCTGCCATGGTCCGAAACTTTGGTGGATCCTTCAACATTCTTGACGCTGGCTGCTGCAGTACGTAATCTACTTATTGTGTAAGACCCAAGCTATGCTGATACCTTCCCCCAGTGAGCTCTCGCATCTATGCTCTCTAGCTGCCGCCTACTTAAAGAGCTCTCATGTGTTCATTAGGAACGCCACCCTGTCCGGATTGTTGTGTCTGCTCGAGTGCTGCTCCAAAACGAACACAACAATGGGAAAACTAAGCGAAGAGCTATCGATGCTTCGGGACTTGATTGTTGGCTACATAAATCGTCATGGCATTATCGAGGAAAGGTAAGTTTTTGTGGCTAACCGAATAGGATTTAACACAAATGTGTATAAATGTATGTTTATTTCTGTTTGTAGTTAGTTACACTCCGGGTCACTTGATTGAGGCTTTGTAAATTTTGTTTGTTTGTAAAATCTATCTGTTGGAATAGTTATAATAACACAAAATATGCTAATTATAATATTTTAACTTTTCGTTAAACATGTGTTATACATAAAACAAAAATTACAGCAGAATATTTTGTGGACAAAATTTATGAATTTTTTTTTTAATTTGATAAATTTTCATGAAAATTAGGTCATTCGGTCGGCACCCTGTTTTTTCTTCCGTTCTCGAAAGTGGTGCGGTGTGGGCTGTGCTTTCCGATTGTCATACTCTCAGACCCGACTCATCCAATCGCATCAACTGGAGAGCTGTTATGTCAGCTTGGAAACTGGCGAGGGTCGAGAAAAATTAAAAACTAAAGTCAAAATGTTAGTGCAAAAAAAAAAAAGAAACAACCTTAATCAAGAGATGCGTAGTGTATCACCTTTACCTATGTCAGCTTTGTGAAAATAAGTTTTAAGAATGTGATGCTTGAGATGTTCCAATAAAGGGCTTAATTTTTGACCTCATCCGGATCCCTTCCTTTGCAATCACTTGCCACAAGTGATGGTATTTGAATTTGAATGTGATTAGGAAATTCATTTAGGCAGTCATTTACGGTTTATGTGCCGAATGTTTGCACAGACTTGAGAGTAGCAGTTGTGGCTTTAAATGTTGCCAATTGCTTTCTTCTGTCTTGTAACTTTGTACCTTTGCTTGGTGAACTGAGATCTGCCATTTCTATACCAACCATAAAGGTTAAATGGAATTAAGTCATAGTACAGTTTTTGTACCTTTCTTATGATTGATTTACAGAATTTTTATTAAAAAAGAGATTTTACATACATTAATTTGAATTTTGTTTATATTTGTAGCACATCATTACAGTGTCAGAGTGATACCCACATAAAGCTGATTTGGACGCTTAATTTCAGTTTGATTGAATGTACATCGAAATTCGTGACGCAGTGTCATTTGCTCTCCAATACAATTATCTGGGCAAATAAAAACCTTAAAAAGACCACAAACCAGGACATCTACTTGTGTGTCATACACGTAAGTATTCATTGTATACCTATATTTAAAAGAGCAACACCATTCCTTTTTTCGAATAAAACGGACGTAATCCTTTAATTCCAATAAAATTTTCAAGGACTACAAAAAAAAAACCACTCCTCATTTTTGCGGCAGTGCTTTAAACCAAAATGTTGCGATAGCAGCGATCTCTAGTTTGCACGAACAATTTTTAAAAAAATGATGGCTTACCCTTCGAAATTGACCGTGACGACAAATTATTCCTTAAAAAACTGGTGCCCATTTCTTCGAAGTGCTTCGTGCACTAACATCTTTTGTTGTATTTGGTCCATATTGAAATACCCTTGCAGTCCATTGATGTTTAGTTTTTTAGATTCATTATGCCACGACTGCAAATTCTGGTTCTTAGCTTCCTTCATGATAGTTGGCCTCCAAGTTTCTTTTGGTCTTCCAACCCGCCTTGCATCTTGAAGATTCAATTGAAAGCACTGCTTTGCTATGTTATCATCATATTTCCTCAGTTCAGTGCCGCTTACTTTGCCTGATGCCATAAGCCATCATAGTTCATTGTTGGATATGGTTTGTGGCCACCGGATCTTTCGGATTTAACGCAGAAAACATTGGATTTATACCGTTTCAACTAACTACGAAGCTACTTTTGTAGAGTTTCACACTGAACAGAGCATTTCAAAAGCAATACAAGCTTTAATTAGGCTATTTTGGACGTCCTGGTCTGTTCGACCATCGTGTGACAGACTTTATTTGAAAAATAATAATTCTTCCATTTTATTTGAATATGATATCTGGCATATGGCCACAGTGGATGTAGTAAGGCTAGGATGTAGTCCAACCTTGAGGTCTAAATTTTGTAAGACAAATTTTGAAAAATATTTTCCAACCAAAAGATAGATTGTCTTACAAAAATAGCATCCTGAAAGTTTTATCAAAATCGTTAGAGCCGTTTTTGAGAAAATCAATTTTTTTCTTCACGATTGTATGGCAGGTGCCGTTATTTTTGGACCTAGAGAAAAAATAAATAAAGTGCACGACTGGGTCGTACGGACTTGCTCTAATGTGTTAAAATGGTCTTGGGTGCTTGAGATTTTGGGAAAAAAGCGTTGAAAAAATCATATGAAATTTTATAAATCACTTAAAAATCAATATCTAAAACGTTTTTTGGAGAAAATGAAGTAAACCATCAGGTTTCTTTTACGTTTTTGAATTTTTACGGAAATTTGTTTCAAAAAACAGTTTTTTTGAAAAACTTTTCGAAAATATATTCCAAATTTTTTTTGAGTATCCCAACTTCTAGCACTTTGTAGTTTTTATCAGAAAAATAAAATTTAAAAAATGTAGATCAAACCGTTTTTGGAAAAAAAAACAAAAATTAAAAAAAAATTTGAAACTTTTTTAAAAAAACCAAAAAAACTTTTTTGAAAAATTTAAGAATTTAAATTATTTCTTTTATAAAAGGACTTCTACATTAAAAATTTCATCGAAATCCGTCAAGTGGCTTACGAGAAAATCGGATTTCAAAAAACCGGTCCTATGGGAGGTACTGTTATAAGACTTTTCCTGAAAAATCTATTTCAACCAAAACATTAAGTTTGCACAGAAAATATAATTCAGAAAGTTTTATGAAAATCGTATTAGCCGTTTTTGAGAAAAATTAATTTTCCACAAAAAATCGTATGGCAGGTACCGTTAGTTTTGGAGCTAGAATGCTAATTCCAAAACCCCTCTGTAGGACGTCATAATAATACTATTTACCAAGTTTGAGCAAATCGGTCCAGCCATTTAGGCTGTAGGTGCCGATACAGACCGACGGACAGACAGACAGACAGACAGAATTGTCGGACCCACTTTTTTCGACTTCTCTATCATCGTAATGTTATGTTTGATTGTCAAAAAAAAAAAAAAAATTTTTACGAATGCATAACTTGCCTTATAGTACCTATAATCGCAAGTAAAAATTTGTTCCGAGGGACGGCCAAATAAATCCTAAATACCAAATTTGAAGAAAATCGGCCCACCCGTTCAGCCTCCAGAGGCGCGAACAGACAGACAGACAGACAGACGGACGGAATTCCCACCTATAATCGCAAGTAAAAAACAAATGACAAACGCAGGAAAAATATTTCGAGGGTGTTTCAGACAAGAGAATTACGAGTTGGTGGTCTGTATTGGTCTGTGGTTACCGCACTTTAAACAAACTTTTCTTTTCGTTTATTATCGCTACGTTTACTCCGTTTCGATATTTCCAACTCCGAACATTGCAATCATTCGGACTTCGAAAGTTAACAAACTTGATATTACAAAATGTTCGGAGCCTTTGATTACCGCATTCATAACGATAGTTGGATAATTACACTTCAAAAATTGAAATTAATACAAAATCTATTAAAAAGGCCTTTCCTTGAATACCTTTATTAAAATTACTCCAATTTTCTTACCCCATCATAACCTAATAAACGGCAATGTACAATGAAAGTGATGTGCCTAAAATGTTTGTCAAATGTTTTGTGAAGGTATCTCATTTTTATGATATTAATGCTATACCATGCTCGAATCGAATATTGATCCAGATTTTGTATAATGTTATTAACGATGTTGTATCATTAAAAAATATTGTTTGTTAGGATATCCTTTCCCCTATATGAACCCATGCATATTAAAGTTGCCATAAAATATGAATATCCTTTCACTCTTCGAATCACATCAAATAACTATTTTTTAATACGAGAAAATAACACAGTTCCAATTTCGTATAACTTTTTTTTTTCCTCCACCTGCACTCGTCTCATTTCCATTCAATCGTAAAAGTTTCTCCAACAAAAGTTCTAAAAAAAAAAAGTAAAAAAAACTGCTCGGGGACAACATCGTTGAATAAAAACCATAACAACCTCAACACTACTTTTGTGTCGTTGTGCTCGTGTCTGGCTATTTTGCAATTGTATGGTGATGGTGGTTATCCTTTAGGCCATTTACATATACAACTCTGTGTTTCTATAGCCCCGTTGGCTCTTTTAGAAGCCATAACATCAGGCGTTCACTTTTGCTCATGAATTCTTTCAACGGGCAAGTATACTGGCACAAGTCCTGGCACTGTGCCGCGCGTTGCTTTCAAATTGGTTTTTTGATTGGCAATTTTGAAGCAAACTCTACAAAAGCCCTTTCCAGTTTTAGATTGGTTATAGTAGGACGCGGCTAATTGTTGTTTATACGCCTTTTAAATACTCTACTGTTCTAGTTGCATTCATTGACGTGTGTGCATTGTTATCACTTCTAATAGGTCCTGAATTCTGGGTCATATTATTGAATTTCATAATGGCTATAACCTCATGACCAACCCTAGCGCCATCTATCTATTTGTTTGCATATTAATATTTCAAATGCAATAACGAATATAATGTTGTTTTTTTTTTGTGTGTGTATCAAAGTTTTTGTGATTATTATTTTTAGGGATTGGAAAGGATAGTTGTAATCAATGCTGCCACACCAGAATTGCGCATCAAAATTGAAAAACTCGCCCTCGATCTGATGAAACTGGAAAACGAAAAGTTTTCAATTCCAGCATTGAAATTGCTTTTGTCCTGTATTTATACCGGTAAGTTAATATTATTATTATTATTCTTTTTTATTCGATGAGATAACGGTGCATGGAGAGTAATTTAGTTGATGGTGTGGTTAAATGTATCTAATAATAGAAATAAAGGGTTTTCTAATAAGAGGTGTTATTTTGATATTCAAAGAAAAATGGCATTTTTTGAGATAAATGATTGGATGTTTATTTCAGTGTAAAAAGTAAAAACTGCCATTAATAATGGAAAACAATATCAGCCAAACGGCCGCCTCGGCTATGCTTACAGAACAATATCCTTTTCATGAAATTTTCCATCACCAAATCGCAAAGTGGCTATATGCCATCAATAGCTTCACGAATTCCATCTTTGAGGTCTTGAATCGACGCTGGGCTGTTACCGTAGACCTTATCATTTACGTGGCCCCAAAAAAAGAAGTCGCAAGGTGTTAAATCACAATTCTCGGTAATCACCTCTTCGAGAGATAATACGGTCCGGAAACTTTTCCCGTAAAAGATGGATGGTTTCGTTGCTTATGTGGCACGTAGCACCGTCTTGTTGAAAGTAAACGTTGTCCAGATCAATACCATCCAATTCCGGCCATACAAATTGATTAATCATCTTTCGATAGCGCAATCCATTCACCGTAGCTGTTGCTCCATCCTCATTTTCGAAAAAGTAAGGTCCAATGACCCCGCCGGACCATAAACCGCACCAAACAGTTACTCGTTGAGGATGGAGACAATAAATCTTGGGTTTTCCGAGCCCCAGATGCGACAATTTTGCTTGTTGACGTAGCTACCGAGGTGGAAATGGGCTCATCAGTGAAGATGATTTTTTTATGAAATTCCGGATCATTTTCATGCATTTCAAGGACCCAATGAGCAAACACACGACGTTGTTGTCGCCTTAAGTTCCTGTGAAAACTGAATTTTATAAGCCTTTAGACCCAAGTCTTTTTGCAAATATTTTTGAATATTCTCAGTTGTTCTTGAGCTCAAATTTTTCCACCAATTTCTGAATTGCGGTCCGACAAGGTGCTTCACGTCGATCAAAAAATGTTTTAGTTTTATGAACCGTCTCTGCAAAATTTGCACCACTTTTATATTGAATTTTAATAATTTTAATGCGTTGTTGAAGCATGTTTTTATTAATGGCGTAGTTTCTACTTGTCAAGTGTCAAAAAATTACAGCTTCAAACGTGTCAACTACCAAAATAGCGGGCTATTCAAAATAACACCTCTTATTGGAAAACCTTTTGATATGGTGCATATAACACACATTCGAGAATACTGCATGTTAACTTAATGTTAAGTGATTTACATTTCAGTATAATAATTCTTTAAAAGTACTGAATAGCCCACTAATAAGACTATCCAGCTTTTAAAGAAAATAAATGTGCATGAATCTTAAAAGATGCAGTCTTTTGTCGTCACTTCAGTGCTTTAACTTAAGAATGAAATTAAGAAAAACTGGATCCCGTCACATAAATGAAGTGAGAGAAAACAATGGTCTGCACATGCAGACCCTAACGGAACGTCACTGAATCGCACATTCGGTTAAGGGCTCCTGTTGCGTTTGCCATTAAACAAATATAATCATCATAGTCCAAATAGATTCACTTGTCTCATTGAATACCAAGTCTCTCATTTTTACCCACTGCCACCGTGGTAGTCATAAGATCGTCAATCGCAAGTAAGAACAAGATTCAGTAAGAGATAGAGAACACACCCTGTCGCACTTCGAATGTATCGGAAAGCTGTTCGCTGTGCAATAGGAAGCACCTTCCGTTGTTGTTATTTTGCAGCAATTTTATCACGCATGCCATTATCATCAAAAGATCTCCAGTTGACATTGCGATTAACGCAATTAACGTTTGATACTTCGATGATTGCTCAAGGAATCTTCGTAAGTTGGTAATGTGATCGACACATCATGATTGACCACTCCGAAGTCCTGCTTGGTGCTTATTTAAGCAGGAAATACACCATACAATCATCGAACAGACTTGAATGGTATCAATATCGCTAACGATATCGCAAGGTAGCACACACACCGTTCGATTTAATTACGATTTCGTTAAAGTGGAAGTAGACGATATCTGGTTTTCGCTCGACAACATTCGACCATGCGATATCGGTACAGCGGATCATTTCGTACACACATACGATACAATCTTCGCATTCGACCCAACTTTTGTACGATAATCGGCACGATGATTGTATCGTGTGTTTCCTGCTTTAGAGTAGACTCGATTCAAGAATTTTTCCCTTTCAAGAATAATAGTTGTCAATTACAATTACAATTATTTTAACAAAATGTTAGTACCACGCTAGTTGTTACAATTCTTGAGATCACCTTTCTTCAGATTACCTATCTTGACGGTAACTGCGTCCATCCATTCCCTGCGAAAGGTTCCGATAACGAGTGGTTACAAAATAACTGCTGCCAAGTAGGGGTCTTCTTTAAGAGATAAGGCAGAAACACCATCAAATCCACCTGCTTTGTTGTTTTTAAAGTGAAAGGTCGCCGTCCATTTTTCTGTAATTGTCGGTGGGCCAATATAAACGTCTCTGAAAGACCTACGAATGGATGCTCTGTTGGGCGTTGAGCAGTGTACAGAAATGCTCCTTCCATCCTTTTTAACTGGTCATCTATTGATACATTGACGTCAAAAAGTTACCTTTCGTGTCAAGAATAGGGCGATCGGTATTACTATGTTAACCTACAAGGTCCTTCGTAGTTTTATGCAGCAGGCCTACAACTCCTGTCCTTGCTGCTTTTTCAGCGCTCTCCAATCCAGCACTTCCATCTCGTCAGCACTTCAGCATTAGTTTCATTATTTATATTTATTTTGAGTGCTCTACGGTTTGTAATTTTACCCCAGGTAAGTGTCTTGGGATATCCAAAGATTTCTATCTCTAGATAGTCCCGATACCGATTCACATTTAGCTTCCATAAAAACCCTTTTAATCTTTTCCAACATCGTCCCAACATTAACGTTTAATCCCACATTGACCACAAGCATTAGGGTCAATGAGAACGGTTGTATTGAATTTTTCTCTGGTTGCTGTATTGTCTGTATCCGCTTCCGCACTCCTCTCATTCCCAACATCATATTTTTTTCATTTTCTCCATCTTTGTTGGATATTAAAATGGTCGATTTGCTCGATTATTAGAAGATGTTTGGTTTTGTGTGGAAATAGGGTAACACCACCTACCATCATCTGACGAGCGTTACAACAATCAACAAGCATTTCGCCATTATTAATTCCCTGGCCAAATCCATTTCTAACCACTTACTTGCTCAAGACCTACGTAGTCCAGGCAAATTTTGGCATTCATGTCCCCCATGATTATACTAAGGTCTCCTTTCGAAACGTTGCTGCACACAACGCTGAGTTAAGCTCAGCATAGAAGGTGGCTTTGTCTGTCTCAGCTGCGTCATTTGTCGGACCATAACACTGCTGAATTGAAGTTCTATTCAAAGGTTTTTTTTATATGATTTTAAAAAGCACTAAGAAAACGAGAAATTGGTAAACTCTTGTTTTCCAAGTAAGAAGTCGTATCTACCGTCCTATATTTTGTTAAAGGTCAAAATCTACCGAACGAGAAACTCAACAAAAACACTTCACCTTTAATTTGGCCCTTAATCCGGCAAGCTTACCTCAATAATTTGTATTAAGTCACAGTAACAATTTTGTTTAGTCTCCGACTTAATCATTTTAATCAAAAATATAATCTCAAAACTCATTATATTCAAAAAAAAAAAAAAAAAAGTACGAATGTGCTACATGCTTTATAATCTCCGTCCCGACACAAACGTCCTTGAACTGTTTGAACTAATTCCCCACACCACACCAAAAACATTTCCATTTTTATTTTCAATTACTTTTGTCCTATTTGACTCATCTAATTTTTTTTTTCTCTCCTATTTTCAAACTTCTTTCGTTCATTGATTTTACCACCACCGTCATGGCATCGTGTCGGTGTCGGTGTCGGTGTCGGTGCGGTGTCAGTGTCGGTGTCGGTCGTTTAATATCTTTAATTAAAATCTTATCTAATTCATCACTCACAAATCGATTGCTGCCCTACAACCTACAAGCTACAAAACAATTTTTACTGTGCCAGCTTCATATATCATTATTCCTCACGTTTATAGAAATAGAAGACAAGTTTTGTCTTCACGATGCGATGTCGACAAATAACCTTGATTCCGTTGTGTAACTCATCGGTCCTATATATCCAATTGGTCAATTGTTGTTTATCCTTGTTTTCTCGTCGTTACAGCAAAAATAAAGCTTATCTATCTAGGTTATGCCTTGTTGTGTGTGCCATTGCCATCCTCCCAGTTCCTTTTTTTATCACCTCACCGCCATCACCAACATCCTAGAATTATCCTCGTTCCCGTTTCGTCGATTGGAAAAACTATATAGCAATGCCAAGAAATGGTTGTGGGTGGGTTTGTGTCTTGTTGTGTGTAAAGGACATCGGCACTCTTATTGCAATAAAAATAAGTGGTGGAATTAGCCTCCTCTCGTTATGGAATAGACAACAAAAGTTGTGGTGAAACTTACCCGTCCCCTGGTTCGCTCCCACTCCCGCTTCTGTGCTGCCTCTTCTTGTAGGTACTACCAACCCCAAGGTCCTTTTCTCATTTTTATGAAGTAAATTAATATTTCCTCATTTTGTTTTAATCACACTTTCTCGTCCTCGTTGTCCTCGTTGTCATCGTCGTCGTCGTTCGTAGCAAATATAGAGTCTGGACAAACTTTCTGCAAGATATAAGTTCACTCAGTGAGTGCCTTCGAATTAATATAGGACACATTTCTGTGTTTGGGGTATGATGGTGTATGGAGTAGTATAAGTAAGTATGCACAACCCTTGTCACCTCCTCCTACTACGCTTCAACGTTTTCTGGGTACTTTACTTGTTTAACAAAAAACGACAAACACTCAATCAGAGATACAGCCACTCTGGGTCTCTAGCACCCTTGTCATACGACATAATCTCGATGTACAACATCCTTGTTCAAAAAAAAAAAAAAAAAATACAATTTTACAAGGATTATCCATGATGCTCCAATTTTTTTTTTTTTTTTTTTTTTTTGGTGCCATTTAATTGTATATCTATTTTTTGTTTTGTTTATTATTACTTATATACAGGCTCCTCGAAACAACTTGAAAACACCGAACTGTCCAATGGCATTGTTCAGGATGACCCCGAGATAATCGCACAACAAACAGACAAAGTTGACATCCTTTTGCGTTGCATTAAATCATCGACAAAGAGCGCCGCCTGGATATACGGCCAAGTTTTGTGTCAAATTATCCGAGATTTAGTGCCGCCAAATGAGATCCTCACCAAGGTCATCAAGGAGTTTTTGGCAATAAATCAACCGCATTGCGATGTTATTGCCAGTATAGTGCATCAGGTGAGATACAACTATACAACGGTGCGGTTCGGTGTGGTGACTATATGGCAAAATGGCTGTGTTGTCAACCACAACCAACGAATTCCAATTACCATTATAATATTTGCATATATTCGTTTTTTTAAATGTATTTTTTTTTATCCATCCACTTCCACATATACTAGGTCTTCCGTTCAGCCATTGATTCGTCGTTCCTGCAAATGCTGCAAGATTGGCTGATATGTTCGTTGCCAACTTTCCTGGCGCTGCCACAACAGAAAGGTGTCTGGGCGCTAACCGTCATCTTTTTATCGGCTTCCATAAATTTGCATTTGATTAAACTCTTCCCGGTTGTTTTGGTTGAATTTGGGGAATTGGGTCAGCAGGAGATTGTCCTGTTTCAAACATCCGCCCAAGATTTCCACTCGAAATTGAGCGTTGAGCAGAAGGCACGTTTTCGAGATGCATTCAAGCGTTTCCATCAAAATGAGATTTTTGCAAAGATGCTGCACAGCTTGTAGCAACGTTGCCGACGGCTATGAGGCAAAGGCGAAGTCAAAGTCGATGATGGCGAGGGCGAAAGCGACGACAACGACGGATGTGGAGGAGCTTAGCAAATAGAACACATGGACCAAAAAGGATGCGAGCAGAATCTGGAATTTGTTTAGTTAGCAGATGGATGCGGGGTGTTTTTTTTTTTCTGTTCTTTTTGTTTTTGTTAGCATATTTTTATTTTCCCCATTTCGTTAGTTAGATTGTAATCCAAGCAAATAAAAAGACGATGATAAAACCTTTTATCCTTCAAGATGCGAATATGCGTATATGTGTATCTGTATGTGTATATCGTATTATATGTGAAAAGAAAACTTTAAAATAGAGTTTAAACAAATATGTATCTCCTTATTAAATAATGAACTATCAATGTGTGAGATGTTATCTTGACAAATTTAAATTATATATTCATATGGAAAACAATAATGAAACTTATGTAAGAGAAAAATACTTTATTCTAAATAAAAAATAAATATTATATACTCAATTCAATTTTTGTTATCCTATTTATTGGTGTTATGGAGTGAGAGAAAGGGATGCGTTTTGAATGTTTGTATTTGTACGTAAGTATATAGAAAGGGGAGACAAAATTGAGCCAGTATAAAGCATTCACCATTCGTGTTGTGCGGCTTATAATAGAGTCTCTTTAGCTTACAGCAAACACATAAAATACAGACCTCCAACTCTTTATTCTTTCTCTCTTTACCTATAAGCTTAATGTGGAATTTATTATTAGTCTGTGTTGTAAAACTTATTTGCATCACTGTATAGTAATAATGTGAAACTGTAAAATCAATAGCTAATGTTGAAATTCATGCTTTCCTTTTCATCAACTTGAATAACTTAAATTAGTCTTTCTTGAATTACCAAACAATAAAGAAACAATTATATTTTTCTTATTTAACTGGTTGCCTTCCTGATTTATTTACCTAACTAAACTCTAATAGGTTATGGGCCCAGGTCATTCAGAAAAATAAGAAAAAAAAAATATACATAGTTTCGGTTTGTCGCCTAAATAATTTTCTATATTAATTCGTAAGTCGAGTTCAATTGTTCTGTACATTCGCGATGAGTTCGTTGTACCAGATTGATAAATTGAACGGGGAAAATTATGGAACTTGGGCTATTCATATGAAGAGCGTGCTTGTTCACTCAGATCTCTGGTCGTATGTCGATGGTTCGAACAAGTTAGCGGAAGACCCAAAGCCTGAGGAAAAGAAAGCGTGGGAAGCGGCGGATGGAAAAGCTTTAGCAACCTTACTTCTCAGTGTAAAGCCATCTGAGTTAATCCACATCAAGCACTCGAAGACGTCGAAACATGCATGGGATAATTTTCATGAACTTTACCAGCCGAAGGGGCCTGCCAGCATGGTAAATTTGTTTAAGCAGTTATTGCAAGCAAAAATGTTGGAAGGGCAGTCTATGCAAAACCATATCAACGAATTTACAGGTGTAGTAGAAAAATTACGTGAGATTCAGGTGTCTATCCCCGAGGAGCTCCTGACAATCATTTTATTATGCAGTTTACCAGAGTGTTACGAAAATTTTATTGTCGCGATTGAATGTCGTGATATCTTGCCCTCAATCATAAACTTAAAAACAAAGCTTCTGGAGGAGGAGCGGAGAAGACTAAATAAAGACTACCAATCTAACGGTGTGGTAAGTGAACAGATTTTTGCCGCAAAATCACGTGAGAAAAATCATGGACAAAATAATTCCAATAACGGGAAGGGAAAATGCTATTCTTGCGGTAAACGGGGGCATTTCGCATCCGAATGCCGTAAATCTAAACCACGACAGTTATCTTCGTTTGGTCTTTTTTCTTCAATAGATGCGTCAATGCTGCAACGGGACGAATGGTGTTTGGATAGCGGTGCGACCTCTCACATGTGTTGCAACAGAGAACTTTTTACGGACTTTCATGATGTCATCAAAGGAGAAAAAGTACAGTTAGCTAATGATAAGTTCGTCATATCAAGTGGAGTTGGGACAGTCAGGTTGACATTCGGTGCTGGTGACATTATTCTGAAAAATGTTTTGTTCATTCCAGAATTACAAGGTAGTTTTATGTCAGTGAGCAAAATAACAAACCATAATTACTCAGTGGATTTTAAACAGAATTCGGCCATAGTAAGAAATCCCAACAAAGTTTTTGTCTTAAAAGCTGATAAGAAAAATGAACTTTATATTCTTAAGACTCATACTGAATTTATTTCTTTTCAATCTAGCACAAGAACAAATACGTTCGAAAAGTGGCACCAAAGATTCGGACATCTCAATATGAAAAGTCTTCAGCAGCTTAAAGACAAGAAAATGGTAACCGGTTTGAATGTGGATCCCTCTGATGTCAACCTGGACTGTGTTGTGTGCGCAAAAGGAAAATTGACTGTGCAACCATTTCCTAAACAATCGTTTAATCGGAGTAAACAATTGCTAGAGTTGGTGCATAGTGACGTCTGTGGACCAATGAGAATTCCAACACCTGGGGGAGCAAGGTATTTTATCACGTTTATTGATGATAAATCAAGGAAAATTCAAGTATACTTCCTGAAAGCGATAAAACAACACCCACATCCAAAAAGGAAGGAATAAAACCAGCTGATTCGCCATGTTCATCCGGTAAAACTTTAGTTGTCGGTCCTGGTCGGCCTAAAATTATTCGAAACGGCAAGCCTGGAAGACCAACCAAGCAGTTCAATATGGTTGAAGCAGTTAACTCAATTGGAGTTGAGTCACCGATTCCATCAACTGTTGCTGAAGCTAAATCCTCTAAAGATGCTGCCGAATGGGATAGTGCCATGCAATTGGAGTTTAAATCTTTATTAGCAAATAAAACCTGGGATCTTGTGGATCCACCACCAAAGGATCAAACAATTATTGGATGTAAGTGGGTTTTCACCTTGAAAAGAAAACCAGATGGAACAATTGACAGGTATAAATGTAGGCTCGTTGCCAAAGGATGTTCCCAAAAGTATTTGATTAACTATAACGAAACTTTTTCTCCCGTTGCCCGATTTTCGACAATTAGATTACTTTTAGCCATCGCAGTTCAGCATGAACTCCTGGTAGATCATCTCGATGTGACGTCAGCCTACCTAAATGGTGAGTTAACCGAAAATGTTTTTATGGCCCAACCCGAAGGATTTGTGGATGCAAATTATCCTCGTAAGGTTTGCAAACTACGTAAGTCATTATACGGCTTAAAACAAGCGGGAAGACAGTGGAACTGCACATTGAATGAGGAGCTGAAAAAAATCGGTTTTCAGAGGTGTAATGGTGACAACTGTCTGTATGTAATGAACAAAGATGCTGAGTTCAATATGCTTGCTGTATACGTTGATGATTTCCTCATCGCTTGTTCTACGGAGTCATCAATGCAATCTATTAAGAATCAAATCAAAGCAGCATTTGATTGTGTCGACAAAGGACCAGTCACACAGTTTTTGGGCATAGAGGTCGAGCGCATTGAACCAAGGGGGGCTATTGCGATACATCAACATCAATACATACGAGAGCTACTAGAAAAACATCGAATGGAGGTGTGTAGACCGTGTTTCACACCTCTCGATCCTGGGATGGCGATGACAAAATGCCAAAACAAATCGTGTAAGAAGGAAGATCCGAGCTACTACCAGTCAATTGTGGGAGCTGTTATGTACTTGGCAGTTTCTACGAGGCCCGACGCATTTCAATTGGCTGGGTGTGATCACACATCGATATCCGCTACCACTACATTCGCGACCTGTATGAAGATGGCGTAATAGATCTGAAGTACCTCTGCACTGATGATATGATGGCGGATGTTCTTACGAAGAACTTATAGCAAAGACGAAGCACTTGAAGTTTAGTTCAATGTTGGGCATCCCGCTAACTTAAAATTATTTGAATTACCAACACCACTATTGTGGGGGAGTGTTGTAAAACTTATTTGCATCACTGTATAGTAATAATGTGAAACTGTAAAATCAATAGCTAATGTTGAAATTCATGCTTTCCTTTTCATCAACTTGAATAACTTAAATTAGTCTTTCTTGAATTACCAAACAATAAAGAAACAATTATATTTTTCTTATTTAACTGGTTGCCTTCCTGATTTATTTACCTAACTAAACTCTAATAGTCTGTTAAGTCCCGTGCATTTAAAATGGGAAATTTGTTCATTTTATTTTATTCGTGTAACTAGTTCCCATTTGAAATACACGGGTAAGCTTACGAAAGAGCTTTTAAATATGTACTCATAACAAATTTCACATCAAGCTTACAGGCAGAGATACACATATAAGTACTCTGGTAAAAAAAAAATATTTTAAGGGTGTTTTAGGCAAGCGGGGTATGAGTTGGCGGTCTGTATTGTATGTCTGTGGTTTACAGAATACGTCCAAAATAAGGCTTAAGAGAATACTAATGGTGGGTATTCCTAGTGTGGAATTTAATACAAAGAAAGCATTAAGGAGAGGAATGCGTATCGGCTATAGCATTGTTTTAAGAAGAGACCAAAATGAGGTGAGACAGTAAACATAACGATGATGTTCAAGCAAACAAGAACGCGCCATTTCGACTATTATAGTTCAGGCTTTATGGTGGAGCCTTAAAGGCTGAACTATAATAGTCGGAACGGCGCGGACGGGCTCGTCCGTAAATGTGCGAGAACAACCAATTTGTATCTCACGTCCGAAATAGCGGATTGCTGCGTTTCGTCAAGTTTCGCTTTCACATTTTACGGACGTAAATTTGCATCTGACTGTGAATTAATATGAGAGTGAGTGTGAGAGTGAGCGAGGTATGCTGACTTTGTGTGTGACTTCACAGCAGAGAGAATATATGCTTTTTTTTATGTATTTCTATGTCCTCTCTGCTTCACAGTCATCTTATGGTTCAGAGGAAAACACGTGTTTTTCTTCCGCGGCAATCCGTTCCATTATGGGTAGGGTGTTCATTTCACAGGTTGGACGGCAACGTTTCGTTCGGTTTTGACACTAGCTTCCGTTTGTTTCTGACTATTATAGTCCAGCCTTAAGTGTTTCTACTTCGTTGATTCGTCGATGGAGTAGATTAGACAAGTAATTAATTTAATGTGATCTAATACGTCACGGAGGAATAGAAATCGTATTCATTGTATGTACATATAATATTTGTATAGTAGTTTCATGGAACATGTTTTTTACTTCGTCAATGGCGGCGCTAGTTGTCTCTACTTTACATCAAATGTCTTACATTGTTGTTTTTGCTTCCTATGGCAATCTAGACGAAAACGGCTCCTAACTTTCCAATCAAGTGTTTGTGAACTTCGCCCATAGATGGCGTACCTAACGTTCCACTTATTAGGAGTACTAGAGTTTATAAATACAACGGCTTTTTTAATCCTGCCCTTCTCAAATAATGAAAACAAAATCTTCGTTGATGTAAATGAAGTTCTCCGCTAATTTAATAAGTGGACTATCGACTATCCGAAGACTATCCTTCCTCCCGACAAAAATTATTTACCTTAACTTAAGAATTATCTTCGTTTTTATTTTACATGCCTCGGAGAAAATCACACCTCTTACTTACTTACTTAAGGTGTCGAGGTGAAGCCGACAGTCCATTGTAGACCACGGCCTCAACCAACAATCCTCGCCAGCAAGGCCGGTTCTTATAGCCAGTGGCGCACACCACATTAATCGCGCCAACTGGGTTGGAATTGAAGACTCGGCAGGCTGGTGCGTTTTCGTCCGTACGCACCACAAAGCTCAGCCATCTAAGCCGTTTTATTTTCAGCTTTTTAACCAGGTCAATGTCGCTGTATAGCCCATGCAGTTCGTCATTGAATCTTCTCCTCCGTACTCCATTGATACGTACAAGACCGGATATCACCCGAAGAATCTTTCTCTCAAAGCACCCCAGCTTGTATCCATCCGATTTTGTAAGTGTCCACGGTTTTGTCCTATACAACAGGTCTGAGAGGATAAGGGTCTTGTATAGAGTCTCTTTGGTCCTTTGAGAGAGGGCTTTGCTAATAAGATGCTTTCTAAAACCGAAGAAACACGGAGTGGCAAAGTGATTCTTTTACTGATCTCTTCAATGATATTGTTCTGAGAGGTTATAGTAGAACCCAAATAGACAAAGTCCTTGAAGATTACACCTCAGTCTTAGCTTTTCAAAGCCTTACTACAAACATCGAGCAACCAAACCACTACAAAAATACATTCACAAATAAATTTTTAACACGCTGTCATTACCTTCAGTCGTACCACTTCTTGAAACAAAATTCTTTAAATATTATTAGAATTGAACATGTAAGCCTTCTGTTGTCTTTGTATTTCTTCTTTTATTAAAGGTTCAACTACTGTCATCAATTCTAAACAAAAACCTAAGTTAAAAAAATGATCAACAGTTGGCAGTACAGAAAAAAGTTTCTGTTTTACGAGGTTTGGATTAGGAAAGCTTCATTACTTTCTCCACAAATTGTTGCACTAACTCAGTTTCTCGCCACTGCAAGATGCATTTGACACATACAAATTCAAAGTGATTTCTAGATTTACACGTAGATACTAAACACATAAATATAATCAAACGAAATAATATCCTTTCACCAAATTCAAACTATAGCACATTTTACTATGGGTACAAGGTACATATGACATGTACAACATAATGTTAACTCTTTATTCCTTGTGATGTTTTATATTTTACGGTTATCCTTCATCCTCTTAAAAAAAAAATTGAAATGAAAAAAGGGCATGACAAGTTCCTTTAAGCATCATGTTAATTTAACTGTAATGCACGACATCATCTCAAGTGATGTGTACACGAAAAAACATCTGCTGCTTCTGCTGCTGCCATATCGATTATACTTCCCCAGGACATTCTGTAAAAGTCATTCTCGAATTACAACATTTCTCAGAAGTCT
Source organism: Platycheirus albimanus (assembly GCA_916050605.2). Lineage (NCBI taxonomy): Eukaryota > Metazoa > Arthropoda > Insecta > Diptera > Syrphidae > Platycheirus > Platycheirus albimanus. Next base: position 12,308,112 of record OU696696.1, on the reverse strand, counting down.
TCAAGTTTGCATCAAAATTAAATATTCAGCTTCAGTACACCTACTACCTACATAATCAACGTCACTGGGGATGGTGCATTCCATGGCACTACTGACCCAGACCGGGTTTTCCAGAATTTTTTCGACTTAGGTTCTACAGTCCACAGAATTGAATTCCGTTACATATCTTCCATCCTATTCCTTCCCATTCCATTCTTATCTTGTTTCAGTTATTCCGCTTTTGTTCGTTCCGTTCTTCATTCTTATCAGAAGGAACGACTTGAAATTCACAGCTCACATGACTGAGAACGGTCAATGGAACCCATTTCTGCGCATGGCACCATTTTGTTTCATTGAATAAAACAAAATCCTTGTAAAAAAGGACTACCACAAGGAATTCGAAGTAGAACGACTGTGTTTTGGTGGTGCAGCTGTAGATTCACATCCGGGAATGCAGTATGCTTTTTTTTGCGGCATCTCTGGTGTAATTTCCGCTTGCACAGCGTGATTTTAATTGCATCCCCATAGCCTTGGCATTTAAGGTATCTGTATCAAGAGCGTTGATGGCATTGGCTCCCTTCTGGATCAACTTTATATATATACATACATAATACTCTTGTTTGTGTTTGTGTGGCTGTAGTGCGCCCGCAAGCGAGAATTAATCATTGTCAAATTGCTTAAATCACGAGAGATCTTGTACTGCATCTTACAAGCAAAAGTCAAAGATATCCTTGAAGTTTGCTGGTTGTGGCTTAAGGCTTCGTCGTCGTCGTCGACTTCGTTGTCGTCTTTAACATTGACAAAGACGTAATAACGTTTATGGACCGACACACTTTGTTGGAATTGCAACGTTTATGAAATCATTTGCAGACGACTTTCCTAAGAATTTCCACCTGATCCCTACCTAACCAACTTCCTTTCCCACCACCCTCATAATAGCATTGTAATGCTTAATTACGTTGGCTGTCATAGAAAGGAGCAATGGAATATCCGCAGATAAGGAAGACAAGAAGTAGAGGAATGGCAGGAAAATATTTTGAATTAATCACCTATGCTTTTAGGTTTTCTTTGAAAAGGATATATACGAGTAGGTACCTAGACTAAAAATAATTAAACGTAATTCCTTTTTGAAAAAGAAAAGAAAAAAGAAAACGTTCGATAAAAGCTATGAGCAAGGAATAAGGATTTTGAAGAGGAAAACATATTTTTAAATTTTTTTTAACTTCCGCAGATTTGAAAATGAGGAAACAGAGAACAGACTGTAACTTTAAAAATGACGAATGTTTTAAAGATACAACACATTAGTATGATCTGGTTCTTTTGTTGATATGTTTAATAATTTTGTACATATAGCTACATATTAGCAAATAGTTTAAAGCGGCATATACACTGGTCAAAATCTCATCAAGCATGTGAGAGTGTGTGCAATACGTATACGTTGAATGCTTGAAGAAAAATCAAAAATTTTTGATTTTTCATCAATCATAACGCACACACTCTCACATGCTTGATGAGATTTTGACCAGTGTATATGCCGCTTAAGCACGAAAATGTATTTACTTTTCTTTATAAGGGGCCAGTTATAGCGACACGGAAACCCAAACCGGAAAAATTTTCAGATGGTAAATTTTGTATGTTATAAATCGATTTTAAACACAAATGCTACACTGATCGATGCTAAATAACTCAGAGAATTTTTTTTGCTAATAAAAGTTTCAATTGAACTAATATTTTTTGTTAAAAATGTATTTATTCTTTTTTATGGTTAAATTTGGTTTTTCGCCACAGCTGATTGACAATTCCACCAAAATGGAACAAATAGTCTTTGCTGTTTCAATCCAATTGTTTTCGCTTTCCACTGGAAGGTGAGCTGTCAAAACATTGTTTTCGTTGTAAATTGGGCCATGAAAAGTTTTTCGTTGCAATTTTTGAACAAAATATCATAAGTCAGACTGAGACAGAGGCACTGACCACTGACTTCTGTTTGACATTTATCAAGAAAGTTGTTTATTCACACGCACCGAGCCACCAGTGTCGCCAGCAACGCAGTGTCGTAATGATTTGTAATGTGATTTTTTTGGTAAATGCAGATTTGTGGAAAGAGAATTCTTTTAAAATTAATTTTGGATTCATAAATATTTTATTTTTATTTTTTTAGGAGAAACATACAAACATAATTTAATTAATTTAATTTAATTAATGAATTGATTAATGTATTTTTCCGCAAGTGAACAAATAAATGTTAATTAAAATCATTATGTTTCTTATATTTTTAAAGTTTAGATATTAAGAACGTCAAAAGAACACAAATAAAGCAATAAAAACAGAACAAATCAATTGTATGTGGTTTTTTCTTGGAAATGTAGATTTGATCTGATTTCCCGTCCAAAAGAAATTGAAACAGATTTGGTCTGTTTTTGTAATTGTGTTAATTGTGTTTCTTTTGACGTTCTTATTATATATAAACTATTCAAATATAAGAAAACTAATGATTTTAATTCACATTTATTTGTTCACTTGCGGAAAAATACATTAATCAATTCATAACACTCCTTTATTTATTAAAAAATTTAATTACTTTTCTACAAAAAAAATTTTCCACAATGAATTTCACAGAGTTTAAAAAAAAAAAAACAGATTTGAAGCTTGAGAAATGTCAAATTATTTAAGTATATGTGCAAATGTGTGTTAAATTTGATCTGAAGTCTGATCTGAGATCAAGAAAAAATTGATCCGACGCACCAACAAAAATCACATAAGAATCGATTCACACTATAATTTCATTTAAAATCCTTTTTCTTGCTCACTCTCACTCATCCGACTTCATTTCACCCCGAAATAATTTTTTAGTAGTTTTTTTTTCATCTTTATTGAAAATTTCATTTTTACACAGTGCAGAAAATTAATACACTGCGTGCGTGTAGATAAACTCCTGTTTTGTGAAATGTCAGAGTAAAATATTTTTTCTGGCATCGTTTTCTTGATCGCTATAAACGCTAAAACCGAAAAAAATATTATTTTCATCTCGTTCCACCCTTTTCGGTTTGGTTTTCTGAATCGCTATAACTGGCCCCTAAGGTACTCGCACTCAATAAACTAACTTATAATGAATATTATGTACAAGGTAACTTCATGTGCAAGCATTAAGGAGAGAAGAAATAGAAAGATAGGAAATAACTTTGGGTGTTTGCAGTTAGGTGATAATTATGTCACGAAAAACCCACGGGTGGCATTGAGTTCAAATTGGGGCAATACATAAAAATTTCTGCTCAGGCTGGGTTTGAACTCACAATGATTATTTTATGGTTATAGACTCGTCCAAAACAAAAATATGAAAGAAGTGGGTCCGAAAATGCTGTCTGTTTGCAACTCTACAGTCTGAACGGACGGGACAATTTGAAATTTGGTCGTTACTCGGCTAGGACACAGTTTTCATTTTTAATCTTAGTCGAAAAATAACTGTAGGGTAGAGTGGGGCACTTTTGACGAGGGGCACTTTCTACTTCCTTAATTCAAGAAATAAACGTTTGTCATAGAAGATATGTTTTGATGATAAATTCTACAACTCTACATGTATGCATCACATGCGAATCATGACAGTTCTTGTTCAACTTTTGCGGTGGTTAGACCAGTTTTTGTGTAAATTTTCGTCTTAGAAGGGTACAACAGCATCTAACTGATGAGCCCAACTGTTGTACTTGGGCGAAACGCATTTGGAGTGGATTGAAGTCAAAACTTTTAAATTGAATTTACTTCAGTAAAGTCCACAAAAACTAACTTCTTCATAAATTTGTGTAATTTCGATTAGGTACGAACTACGAAGTAAGTAGTTTTTTTTTTTTTTTTGAAATTGAAACTGTTAGAGCTTCGAAAACTTTTCAATAACGATGCATATTTGTAGTGTAATAAACAAAATTTTCTGTAAAATCAAAAAAATATTTATTTGGAAGAAATAATTTGCAATATTGAGAAAAAGTGTCAAATCTACCCCACCCTGCAATCATGAAGAAGAAGAACTGCTCCGACGATTTTAATAAATCTATCTGATTTAATGTACCTATATAATAAAGTTTTTTTTTGGAATTTTTATAATTGTAGGTTAGAACCGGGTTTTGACATTTAGTTTAGATATTTGATTGCATACTAGGTTTTCTAAGAAAATTCTTAAACTCATTAAAATAAATAAAAGATAGGTATTCGAAAAATGTTTTAGTTTTTTTTTGCTGTATACCCTAATCAATTGTCAAACATTGACAATTGATTAGGCCCCTCGGGTGCTGACTTCCAAACTATAAATTGAAGTAGTAAAAATTTCTTACACATTCGGAATATAAATAAACCAGACTGCAGGATCGCAACTTTAATAATGGCAACCATTTTATTTGAAAATAAAATGCACGACTGGGTCGCACGAACTTGCTCTAATGTGTGACAGTGGTCTAAGGGTTTGAGATTTTGATAAAAATAAATTTTTCAAAATTCTTAAATAAATACTTAAACTAATTTGAGCTGAAAAAAAAGTACGCCATTTTATTTCTTGGATAAATTTGAATTTATGAGAATAAATTAATAAAAATCTGTGGAGCGGTTTCTGAGAAAAAATTTTTTTTTGAAAAACTTTTTGAAAAAAATTTAAAAAAAAATTCAAAAACGCTAGTTTATAGGTATTCAGCAAATACATTTATTTAAAATTTTTAGAAAAAAGTTTAATAAGCAGTTTTCAAAACATTAATTTTTTAAATTTTTTTTTTAAAAATGCTTTTAAAAATACAAAAAAATATTTTTCAAAAATATTGGTATGCAATGCAAATTGAGCTACCTACAGCTATATGTGTGTGAAATTTCGGAAGAATCGGTTGAGTCGTTTTCGAGATAGTCGAAAGCAAAAAAAAAACGGTCCTATGGAAAGTACCGTTCTTAGCCATTTTTTAAAACTTTTTTTTCAGCCATATGATTGGTCGTACCTAAAAAGCAACACTGATTTTTTTAATTAAAAATCGTTAGAGCCGTTTTTGAGAAAAATAAGCTTTAACGTAACGGTTGTATGGCAGGTACCGTTATTTTTTGAGCTAAAAAAAAAATTTCAATTTCCTTTCTGTACAATACCTAAAAAAGTCTATATACCAAGTTTGAAGCAATTCGGCCCACCCGTTTGGGCTGTAGGTCTACATACAGACAGACAGACAGACAGACAGACAGACAGACAGACAGACAGACATACAGACGGACAGAATTTGTAGACCATCTTTTTTCGTCTTCGCTATCATCGTAATGTCATGTTTGATTGTTATCTCAAAACTTTTTTTTTCGACGAATGCATAACTTGCCTTATAGTACCTATAATCGCAAGTAAAAAAAAGTCTAAAACCGATCTAATTTTGTACTTTTTTGATTTTCATATTTTAATAACAGCCTATACCCTAAATAGTCTCCTCAGGTGTTCCCAATGGAATTTCGCAATAAGAACTTATGGCTATTTAAATATAACACAATATTTTTTACTTGCTCTATAGGGCAAGTATTGGTTTCGTGCAGAAAAAAAAAATCGAGGTTTTAATCAAACATGACATTACGATTATAGAGAAGCCCAAAAAAGTGGTTTTCGCCATACCGTCCGTCGGTCTGTCTGTGCGTCTGTGCGTCTGTGCGGATGTGCGGATGTGCGGATGTGCGGATGTGCGCTTTTTCACGTCATGCTACAGCCTAAACGGCTTGACGGATTTTCTTCAAACTTGGTATATAGCAGTTTGAAGAAAAACGGTTGTCGAGGTTTTTTTTATTTTGTTTTAGCCCGGCTCAAACTGGTACCTTTCAAGTAACGGTTTTTTTCAATTTGGATTTTCTCGAAAACGGCTCTAACGATTTTGATTAAATTTAAAATTTAGCTAACTTTAAGCATTTCTAACAAAACTGCGTTTTTTGTTTTTGCCTCAAATGGTCGTAACAAAAATCAGGTTTTAACGGCTTTTTTTCAAATAGCCATAAGTTCTCAACGGCTTGATTGAATCAACTCAAACTTTGTTTGACATAGTTTTTTATAGTGTTCTATAGGATGGTTTAGTAAATTTTTCACTGAAGCCTTTCTAAACGGTGGCTTCCATACAACGAGCCGTTGAGTTTTAGCCAACTTTTTTTGGTTTTTTCTAATTTTCTCGAAAATGGCTCTAACGATTTTGGTTAAACTTTGTGTGTTATATTCTTTTAGTGTTTTGAAGAGAACTGCGTTTTTAGTTTTTGGCTAAAAATGCAAATAACGGAGATCTGCTCTTAACGGCTTTTTTTCAAATGGCCATAAGTTGTCAACGGTTGCATCGAATTCACTCAAACTTTGTTTGGTATAGTTCATAACAGCTTCCTATCAGATGGCATTGATTTTTTTTCATTTTCTCTTTTTTAAATGGTGGCTCCAATACAAAGAGCCACTAGATTTTGGCCAATTTTTTCATTTTTTCTAATTTACTCAAAAAAGGCTCCCCCGATTTTTATGAAACTTTTTATGTAACATACATAGAATACTTCAAACAAAACTGCATTTTTAGTTTTTGGCTATACATGATAATAGCGGAAATTGCTTTTAACAGTATTATTAATCTGGCCATAAGTGGACATTTGTATCATTTATAACACCCAAAAGATAACGTCTTATTTTAAATATTAAAGGTTTCTTAACGTTAGCTCCCGTATATCGAGTTTTCCAGTTTTAGCCAATTTTTTTTGGTTTTTACCAAATTTTTCAAAAATGAATTGTTCTTATTGATCGAAAAGTTTGTTTTCATCGGACTATTGCACCAACAGAGCAAGTACGTGCGACCCAGTCGTGCATTTTATTATTTTATGTTGACTTGTTTATTTCATTATTTTATAACCCCAAATATCTTTTGTGATTGAAATAAATAATTCTTTTGTGCACTTAAATAATGGATAAAAAGAAGAAACCTAGCGGAGCGGCGCGTTTAAGCGCAAACATCGTCAGGGAAGAGAAGATACTAGACAATTATTATCGGCAATTGAGAGATTTCTTAGTCCGCCTCAGCCGTCTATAAGCTGTTTTAGGCCAAACATTTTGTACCAAGTGAGATGTGATTGTGTCTTCTGTTGTAGTGTTGTAGTGCAGGCTGGGAAGCCTATTGAAGGAGATCTGTAAATTCGGGCAGTTAAAGATACTGCCATCAGATGGGATTGCGCTGATCACATAAACGACGCAAATAATAATTATTGTCGTCGTTTATGTGATCAGCGCCATTACATCTGATACATACAAACAATTTATTATATACGTATAGAACCGGGATGTGCACTATATCGAGCGTCTTAACAGTATTCATTTAAGCTTATCCTAATAATTGACATTCTAGATAAATTTAAGTTTTGTTTTCTTTAATTTTGGGATTCCAGAATTTGTCAATTGAATAAGGCAATTTTTTAAAAATAGAGCTTCTCTTAAAACAGATGACGTCTAAGCTGATTTTGGTCTTCGAAGGATTGTTTCGCTTTGTTCTATGGCTTATTCAACCTATCCATTTCCGTTGCATGATATCTGATTTTGTTTGTCCGGAGTTTGGACATATTCCACAGTTCAGCATTCAATAAAGCTAGCTAACAACGGATCTTTAAAATGTATCGGAGGCACGATTTGCTGCTCGAGACTTTGGCAGAACATTTTCATACCTCAAAAGCAACAACAAGACAGCTTTTTCATTTCAGTAAAAAGAAGTAACCTAAAAGTGCAGTAGATCTATAAAAATAAATTCCATTGTTCTTTGCTTTCCTAATTAACAAAACAATATAAAAATAAAATAAAATTTATTGTGTAAATAATGCTTAAAAATATTATTTTCTACAGTGCAAATTACAGAACGACAACACTGTTTGACAATGACACAAAGGAACAATATTCTTTGAATAAAAATAAATTTTAACTTATATTTACATACAAAATATAGATTTTAAAATACTTTTTGTTTAAAGTTTGTTTTTCCTTCACATGCTTGTTGTTGAAGTCCTTGCGTTTGATGTTCTTCTCGGTGGTGGAAGATGTGAATTGCAGCTTTGATATCTGGGCGAGCAATTGACAGCCTTAAAATTAAAAAAAAATCGTTTTACAAGTGTATAGAAATAATTTTTTGAAACAAGAATTTAATCCTTTATTAACTTTTTTTTTCGTATAATTTATGCAATCCACTTCGTCCTGAAGTACATTATGTGTTGTGGTATGGATACACAATTTTCATTCAAAATGATTCTAAAATCCACTCTTGTTTTAAAACAGCCCACTTTATTTTTTTATAATACCACTCTCAATTCGGTCATTTAATGAAATCGCTATATTTTTGCAGTTAACCAGATACAAACAAAAAAACTCCATATTTACAGTCCTGTATCAACAACAACAACAACAAAAAATGTGTGCGGGGAAAGGAAAATAGACCATTTGAGGGAAAATTCGTGTTAATGAACTAATTACTCGGCTTCAGAGGGTTTGTTTGATTTGCATATACATTTGTATATTATGCAACAAAATAACCGTCGCGTCGCGGCGCGGCGTGACAAATATTTACCGTAAATGGTTACAATGGTTGTATGAATTTCCATCCACAGCGAATAAAGTGTGAAAAGCTTGCTAATTGTGTCGTTGTGTGCGTAACTTGATGCATGCTCGTGGTTTAAACGAGCCTTAACGTCAATATACAGAGTGGGTGTTTTAGTACCCAAAGTTTATGGATACTGCGTTCATCTATTTTCCGACGCAGCCAATTTAAAGTGGGTTCCAGCAACCTCATTAGAAAAATATTTAAAAATGTAATTTTTAGGAATATAAGGCCAGTTTTTATTATTTATATTATTGTTTAATGGTCCAAGCCAATAGGTGGTGTATTTTCGGAACAACTAGTTTTCGAGGTTCGGTTCAGAAAAAAAAACTCCTTCGACTTTCGACACTTATTTTTTTTACACAATTAAATGCTTTGAAGGCTTCATACTGTATTCCTGATCATGATATATATTCATCATTTGCAACTATAATATATGAGGAACTTTTATTATAGCTGAGACCATAATCCTAAAAAGTGGAATATAGGGGAATAACTGCTTTTAAATAAAAGGCTAAAGATCAAAAATTTTAAGGGGCGAACCCAATTCTTAGACTCCTTTAGAAATATTTTTTTTTTAATTTTAAGTAGTGTTATTTATACAGAGAGCTTGGTTTAAAGCCTGAAAATTGAAATTTGTTTCCCTCGAACACTGACGTAATATCTCTATAAGCGATGCTTAATTGAATTTCACGCCAGACACATTCCTTCCCTTCAACAATTTCCCCGTAACACTACCATCGCTAGATATGCCGATCAATTTACCCTCAAGCCTAATTTCGGACGATTTGTATAGAAACTTAATTTTTAGCCGCACTACAATAATGTAGAATGCTCCCTCCTCCCATTGTGATTTACAGACATTCAAAATCAATATGCACCAGTAAATCTCTTTGTTTCCTAACCAATTTTCAAGTAAGTATCAATAACCCTTTGAGCTTTGAGTGAGCCCAACTTATATATAAAAGTAAAAACATAAGCAAGAGCTACAAAACGTTTTCAATGAACTGTTGGATACCCTATTCCCCATATTTATGGGTGTATTTAACAATTCTTGAACCACACTCAGCTACATAACCAAGGTATAAAAACCGAAGTATTCATCTTATTACTTCAAACCTGCGACCGATAATTATGAAACGTCAAAAAATTGATGCCTATTGCGACTTTTGACGGAGGTGCCCCTTAAAAGTAGGCGTGTCCTTAAAATTTGTAAAAAAAATTTAAAGCACTAATTGAGCTGTGATCGTTAGTCAATTTTTTGGCATATGTGTAAAACTACAGCTGAACCAAGTAGTTTTTTGAGGATCTTACCTGAATAAAGGTATTTTATAAAAATCACGCCCTTTAAAGTGGGCGTATTGAAAAAAGTACGCAAACAAATAAAAAGATATATTTTTCAAATAGCGAACGGAAAAAAGGTTAAAATTAAATATTGGTAGGTAAGTACATTACATTTTTATAACTACATTTTTCATTCTTTCATGAAAAGTGACCGTCAGCCACGCCCAAAATAATTTTTTTTGATTTTATACACAGCATGTTTATGTACAAGTAATACCCACAAAATGTATCGTATTTCGATCTAATGTTTAACCATTGTTATTTAATAAAAACAATATTGATGACTTTTGTATGAAAAGTGGGCGTCAACCACGCCCAAACTTAATTTTTTTTATTTATTTGGAAGAAGATTTACCTAAAGCTTGCGAGTGCAAAATTTTAGGGTTGTGCTTTGATCGTAACCGCACAAAAACATAACTTAATTTTTTCAAATTGAGGTTGCTTAATAAAAATGGCGATTGTGGGCGTGATTGTTTGCTGATTTTACCGATTCAAGAACTTAGCCTTACTCTTGAACCAAAGATTATATATACCAGCAAAGATTATATATACTTCAGCTTTCTAGCTCAAAAGTTGCGACCTCTAGAGAGTATACATGCGGACGGACGGACATGGCTAAATCGACTATAGGCTTTTGATTCTGAGTCAGAATATACATATATATGCTTTTCCATACCTAACGGTATTATTTCTCTATGTTACAAACTGCTCACCAAATACAATATACCCATTTTATAGAATAGGGTATAAAAATATCTCAATGGATCCTGTGTCCTCCCTTGGTTGGGAATGAAGAAAATAAATTATTTAAATCGACACAACACCACGAAATTGGCACCACTGGCACCGGATTCAACAAGGCTAACCAGCATGCAGACGCAAGAAAAAAAGTTTAAAATTAATTTTGATTTGTGTTCTTACAATTCACACCCTGGGTAATGTCTCTTTCGAGGAAATCCTCCAAAAGTTGAAGTTATTGGAAAGAGCCCAGCTTTTCTAGCCGTTTTCTTCCGTCGCGTCGCCTCGGTAATTGTAGGTTCTTACCATTTCTGTTAAGTGTCATCGCACACTCAGAAATGGTTGGGAATGAGCTATATTTTCGTTGGAAAAGATTGCGGACCGTCGTCAGTTTATTGGCGTATATTGTTAACTCTTGGACCTTTACCTGATTAGCAGGAATAATCTAATGATTCTTATGATTGATAAAGTAAATCCATAACCGGTCCTTCCCTGTTAGCCTCTTTAATAATCAGCTAATCTTCTATATTCCGTTTTACCTTTACCTTTAGTTCTTAAATGACTTTTTTGGTGGATTTTCAAAAATGTATTTATTTTCCAATGGTATTTCCAAACAAGAAAACGCATCAAACTGTCATTGACTAAAGAACGCATTTGACAGTTAGACAACTAAAAAAGTTTCATCATTACAAATAAATAGAGCACCATTTGGTATAGAAATCAAATTCCCATTTGTGATGGAAGATTCAAAACATTATTACATTGCACATCTCTGTGTTTTAAAATACAACACAAAATGACTGACGCTGGCGCCACTTTATTCTATTTTACATTTCATAATAATAGCCTTGAAATTTCTCTTCATCAGAAAATAGGCTACACATTATGCATCTTAAAATAAATCGATGATCTTTTAAATTCACGTGTGCCTAATCAATTTTGAGTAATATTCATCAAAAAGAAGATGCCGTAAATAAAGTTACTCATTCTTTTTTGCAATGAGTTCCAAAATATTCTGCAAAACCTTGTTTTTAATTTAAAAATAGGAAACTTGCAATTTAATTGCACATTGCTAAACATCCCAATGGGAAGCGCTTTATTTTTCTTTATGAAAACAAAGCTTGAGCTGAGCACCCACAATGCTGAAGCTAAAGCAGCGGCGACGACGACGCGACGCGACGCCACCGTCACTGACGCCTCCAGCACGCCGCGCCGCGCCACTATTCGAAAAGTATAAAGTGTATAAACAATACATTACACCGTCACTGAAACATCCCATTCGGAAAATGAAAACAAGCGCATTTCACTGGCACTTCAGTGTTTACAGAACACTTAGGTATATTTACTTTCAAGACATATCGGATTCAGAGCGCAAACAACCGATTGTTGCTTTATACAAATTTTGCCAAGAGATTTTGAAAATAAAATTAAAATTAAACGCTTTCATATCCTGGCTCGCTCGCGCTCCATCAAATTGTAGATACTCGTATCTATGCGGTGCTGTGCACGACAGCAGCGAGTATCTGTATAGAGCTTTGTTTGTGCCATACCCATACCTACCTTACCTACCACGCAGCGATCCAGCGGATGGATCCAATCTAATTGGGCCATAAAAATTCAATCACCCGCGTTCTATTGAAATTGCGAATCAATGCAAACAGTTTTGCGCCATTAATTAAAAACGAAAATCTGCCCAACTGACGTCACAGCAGGCAGGATGATTTACAAGCTCTATCACACACATACATACAGATGCAGATACAGATATAAACAACCCTCGAAAGTCAGCACCTCTGGTGATACGCATAATTAAAATGCGATGCCGTTGGGCTCGGTAAACTATTTTACTGATTCATGAATTCGGATGCGATGCGAAGCCCTCGTATCTACGTCGCCGTACCCGTCCGTCCGTCGACGCCATCGGCCGTGAATACATTAGATTAGAGTGCTAACAGAGCAGTTATCACCGAAAAGCAATATTAATTGTGATATGATTTTTTTTTTCGTTCTTGTTATTATTTATTTTCATGGCCTCGTTTATTTTATGAAAATCTACCACCACCTACCCCCTCGTCAAAACTCACTCAATCCTACCCCAAAAATAGTAGACAAAAAACTATGCGCCGCATTATTTGATATGTTGAAATATTTTACGGACGCGTTTTGTATGGAATCAGATTATTTAAGCTTATAGCGAACGAAATTTGAAATTCGCTGGAAAAGTTTTGTTCCACCACGAATATTGAATGATTTAAGTTTTTTGTGTGATTTTTTTTTTATATATAAATTGTTTATTTGGGCTTTATGAAAAAAAAATGCACAAAAAAATTATTTGAATTATGTTGCAACTATAAACTTTATTTGAGAATAATTAATATTAGATTGAATACAGTTGAGATTGAGCATTGATTTAGTTGAATAGTTTTGTGATAAATCATTCAGACCTGGGAGTGTGTAGGCGAGGCGGGCGGAAAAAGAAAGATACATTGCTTTGTTCGCAGAATGGTCAAGACCATTTTTCATATTTTTAATTACTAAGGTGTAGGAAAATATTTTTTGTTTTATTAATGGACTGTTCAATAAATAAATTAGTTTTAATTTGTTTAAATATTTTGTTGGTTTGTCTTTTAAGTTTAAAATAAATAATTTATTTGAGTAGGTGGATAAGAATTATTTTAAGTTGCCGATCTATTCTTGCATTCATCTGAGGGACATACATTTTAGGAAAAGTCATCATATCATTCTATATTTTCTTACTTGCTTTTATAGGAAGACAAAGTAAGTTGTATGGATTCGTCGAGGGAAACATTTTAGATAACAACCTCACATGACATAACACCGATGGAGAAGTCGAAATAAATGTTTCTGCGAATTCCGTCAGTTCACACCTCTACATACTCATAGAGCCAGCATTTCAAAACCTATAAAACCAATTTTAACAAGACTTTAAACACAAGAAGTCATTTATTACCCTATTAATATGGAATTTTATTATAAAGGGTGATTTTTTAGACGTGTGGTTTTCAATCTGTCAATACTTTTTTCGGAGTTGGTCTCTTTGACACTTGATTTATGCTCAGGTTGCTCAAACTTGCTCCTGAACAACGTTTGCAAATTGTGCAAATTTATTTAGTAAAACATGATTATACTCGTGAAACGATTTTTGATTTTCACAAGAAAATTTTGGTCAGCGAGGAAGCTCAGTTTTGGATGAATGGATACGTCAATTACCAAAATTGTCATATTTGGACTGATCATAATCCACAAGCCATTGTTGAGTTGACATTACATCATCAAAAAGTCACGGTTTGGTGTGCTCCATATGGACAGAGGGAATCATTGGTCCATATTTCTTCAAAAAAGAAGCCGGCCATAATATTACAGTCAATGGGGAACGCTATAAAGCCATGATTATTGACTTTTTTGTGCCTGAATTGGAAGATGTTGATGTGGACGACCTTTGGTTAGAACACTACAGCCAACGAAACAATCAATTTATTGAATGAAACTTTTGGTGCATTTTATTTCTTCTTGAAAACCAAACATCTAAAAAACACCCTTTAGTATTTAAATTTTAATAATTTTCAAAAAAGAAATTTGGTTTTCGTAATATTTTGGAAACGGGAAGGTATAGGTATAGGTTAATTTTGTTAACATTTTTTTCCCAGATGCAAACTACGAAGTGCCATTATGTTCACATACTCGAACAAATTTCAAAATATTTTTTTCGAACAGTTTTTCAAAACAACCTTTAAAAAAAAAAACTAGTCGAACGATTTTCAGTTTTTTTATTTTCCTGGATAGTCAGTAAAGAAATATAATTGCATACCTAGTTTTCCCAAGAAAAGTTTTGAACTTTTGATTTTTCTAAATATTTTTTTGATGTGAAACATCTATTGGCGCACCTAGGCAGTAAAATCGATCGTAATCGTCACGAAAGATGGCATGACGCTCGATAAAATTTTTCATAGTGTGACTGGATCATTTTGGGTAGTTGGTAGTTTTAGGTTGGGTGGTCGTTAGTGGTGGTGGGGTGGTAGTGGTTGAGGGGGAAGGCTGGTAGTGGAGGTGGGGTTATGGAGGGGGGGGGGGGAATTGTCAAAAATGATGGAAGTTTGGGTGGTGGTTGTAGATGGGTTGGGTGTATGGTGGTGGTGGGGCGACTTGGTTTGGAGGGAGAATCGAAAAAAAGCTATATGCGAATGGTCATTGGTCATTTACATGTAAGAGGTAGAAGTTGCTAAAGTAAGACGTCCAGGCTTACTCCTTGGCTTCTTGCTTGAAGGCAAAGTAATGGACCCTCAGAGAACATTCTTTGCTGACGATGAAGCCATCATTAGCGAGGATCCTTCATCCCTGCAAAAATCACTTGGAGTATGGGTGCACGTTTTAGGGGTAAACGGGTACCGTATACGTAAAAAAAGACTGAATACTTGTGCTTTCCGTTGAATGAAGTGACCGAAAAAGCTAAGAGGGAGCTGAAAGGAAGGAAGGATTGGCCAATGTATTGTATAAACTAACAGCAGCTGAAACTCGTGTGACAGTTATTATAGTAACAAGGCTTGATTGAAAAAGAAGTACGAAAATCCGAGGAAGCCTTCAAGACAAAAATATGATCTTGAACCCCGTCACAAAAGTGATATCATACAACGTTTCAGTACGATTGCGAGGTAGAATTAGAAAAGGCAGAAAAGGGAATAATGCAAGACCTGCAAGTGGATTACTTGTGCGAAATAAAGAAGCGGGAGAGTTGCGATCCATCGAAGTCCTCACGGTGCTCTCAGAATTCTTCGCCACTGTATGAACTAACAACCGTTTCAAAATAGTTCTTTATGCAGGTGCTACGGTTTTCATAAAAACAAATCCTGTATTATATAGGAGCCCATTTCTTCTTCATCACTAGAACTGGAAAGGTATTTACCTTCATCGTCTTTATCGTAACATAATATTCTTCAAATAAAACTGTTTTCAAAATGCATTTGGTTTCATTATAATTTTTAAGCTTAATTATTTTCAAAACGAAATTCAAAGTCAACCTCTGAAGTTTCTCATGAATTATCTAAAATAAAAAGTATTCGACTACTTTTGTGTAAGTGAGCGAGATTTGTCTTTTATTTGAGAAATATTGACAGTTCAGAACATAGCTAATATTTACAACTTCCAACCCGCCACCCAACGAAATATCGACATTTTTTCACTTTATTTTTGCCCTCAATGAACATTTTGGGAAGATTTTCAAAAGAGTCAATACTTACTCAAATGGCCACCATTTTAAAATCTGAATTTTAATGTATGTACATAATTGGTTTCTTCTATCATATCTTTACAAAAAGAAAAAGGGACAATTGGATGACCCAAGATATTTTTTACACCTCGCCTAGGTGGCAGGCTATGTTTCTTGGAGAACGGTATTATGAATCTGTCAAAGGGTTAGCTTGGCAGATTGAGTCGTCTTTCAGAAGATCACCAGCTATCATATCTTTACAAAAAGAAGAAGGGACAATTGGATGACCCAATATATTTTTTACACCTCGACTAGGTGGCAGGCTATGTTTCTTGAAGAACGGTTACATATGGATCTGTCATAGGGTTGGCTTGGCAGATTGAGTCATCTCCCAGAAGAGTTCCAGTAGCTCATCCCACTTTTCTCAGTTTAGACTTTTCTCTCATCCCGTAACCCCCCTCCCCTCATATTCTAAGAGCCAACGACATAATGAATCAAGTCATTTATATAATGTTGTAAGGCATATCAATAGAAAGCGTTGGGGGAGTTAGACAAGAAAAAGTTTGTCTGGCAGTTTTTTGGTGTGACGAACATGGGGTAAATTCGACACAAAAGTGTGACAAAAATGAGTTAAGTCAAGTCACATATATAATGTTGCAACTCATTTCAATAGAAAGCTTTTGATTAGTTAGATAAAAAAAAGTTTGTCTGGCAGCATTTTGGTGTGACGAACGTGGACACAAAGTATGACAAAATTTCAAAAATTAACTTATTTTTGTACTTTTGTAACAGAACGAATAGGTTGTGTTAAAACAAGAAAAAAATCCTAAAAGAGGGGGGGGGCTATTCCCCTCCGTTTAAACGGGAGGGGCAATTTTCTGGAAAAATGACTTATATTCGAAAAAAAAATATTTAAAAATAACCGCACCTCCTACAATGCTATAATATACGTTTTTGCAAAGCCAAAAATCTTTTCTTTAATTTTATTTTCAAATAAAGTTATTCTTGTACATCGTTTTAGAAAAATTAATTTTCAAACTCAAAACTTTGAAAAACAAAAATTTCAAACATTTTTTTTTCAAAATTATACGTAATTAAATATTAATTTTTTTTTCAAAATTTTATGCTCTTATTAGTTCTTAGTAAAACACTGAAAACCGTATGGCTCTAGGACTTTTTGTTGCTAAGCTATTTAAAAATAACCAAACCTAGTACTTCACAATAACAAATAAAATGCACGACTTGGTCGCACGAACTTGCTCTAATGTGTGACAGTGGTCTAAGGGTTTGTGATTTTGATAAAAATACATTTTTCAAAATTCTTAAATAAATACTTAAACTAATTTGAGCTGAAAAAAAAGTACGCCATTTTATTTCTTGGGTAAATTTGAATTTATGAGAATAAATTTATAAAAATCTGTGGAGCGGTTTTTGAGAAAAAAAGTTTTTTTTGAAAAACTTTTTGAAAAAATTTTTTAAAAAAAATTTAAAAACGCCAATTTATAGGTATTCAGCAAATACATTTATTTAAAATTTTTAGAAAAAAATTTAATAAGCAGTTTTCAAAATATTAATTTTTTAAATTTTTTTTTTTAAAATGCTTTTAAAAATACAAAAAAATATTTTTCAAAAATATTGGTATGCAATACAAATTGAGCTACCTACAGCTATATGTGTGTGAAATTTCGAAAGAATCGGTTGAGTCGTTTTCGAGTTAGTCGAAAGCAAAAAAAACGGTCCTATGGAAAGTACCGTTCTTAGCCATTTTTTTAAATTTTTTTTTCAGCCATATGATTGGTCGTACCTAAAAACCAACACTGATTTTTTTAAATCGAAATCGTTAGAGCCGTTTTTGAGAAAAATAAGCTTTAACGTAACGGTTGTATGGCAGGTACCGTTATTTTTTGAGCTAAAAAAAAAATTTCAATTTCCCCTCTGTACAATACCTAAAAAAGTCTATATACCAAGTTTGAAGCAATGCGGCCCACCCGTTTGGGCTGTAGGTCTCTATACATACAGACAGACAGACAGACTGACAGACAGACAGACAGACAGACAGACAGACAGACATACAGACGGACAGAATTTTTAGACCATCTTTTTTCGTCTTCGCTATCATCGTAATGTCATGTTTGATTGTTATCTCAAAACTTTTTTTTTCGACGAATGCATAACTTGCCTTATAGTACCTATAATCGCAAGTAAAAAATCTAGCCTAACAATCATCACACGGATTGCACAGGTGATCATTTTAAGTTCGGTTATTTTTGAATAGCTTAGCAACAAAGAGTTTTAGAGCCATACGGTTTTCAGTGTTTTACTAAGAACTAATAAGAGCATAAAATTTTGAAAAAAAAATTAATATTTAATTACGTATAATTTTGAAAAAAAATTGTTTGAAATTTTTGTTTTTCAAGGTTTTGAGTTTGAAAATTAATTTTTCTAAAACGATGTACTAGAATAACATTATTTGAAAATACAATTAAAGAAAAGATTTTTGGCTTTACAAAAACGTATATTATGGCATTATAGGAGGTGCAGTTATTTTTAAATATTTTTTTTTTTCGAATATAAGTCATTTTTCCAGAAAATTGCCCCTCCCGTTTAAACGGAGGGGAATAGCCCCCCCTCTTTTAAGATTTTTTTCTTGTTTTAACACAACCTATTCGTTCTGTTACAAAAGTACCCAAATAAGTTAATTTTTGAAATTTTGTCACACTTTGTGTCGAATTTACCCCATGTTCGTCACACCAAAATGCTGCCAGACAAACTTTTTTTTGTCTAACTAATCAAAAGCTTTCTATTGAAATGTGTTACAACATTATATATGTGACTTGACTTAACTCATTTTTGTCACACTTTTGAGTCGAATTTACCCCATGTTCGTCACACCAAAAAACTGCCAGACAAACTTTTTCTTGTCTAACTCCCCTAACGCTTTCTATTGATATGCCTTACAACATTATATAAATGACTTGATTCATTATGTCATTGGCTCTCGGTCTATCACCCCGTCAGCCAAAAATCAAGGATTCGCAGAGGACATGCTTGTTGACCTACAAATTATGATCCCAAAGATGGACACAAAGCCGAACCGCAAACCAAACGGACACACTAATCCATAAAGCGTACCATACCTACGCTCCCAGCAACCTGCCTAGGTGGCATAAAGTCCATAGTCTGGTCGTTTCTTTGTTTTCATCAGGGAGACCGCTCGGCAGATTAAATCGCTGCAACCTAACCAATCGCCTATCAAAATCATCCGATTACATCATTCCCATCCTTCGTTGAGATTTAAAGTTATATGGTACCAATACGCGCACACTAGCGCTTATTGGGTTTTCTTGTAAGCTTGCAGTCGGACGAAAATAATGGTATTTGTAATTTTTGAAATGTTGAAATCACTATTTAAAAAAGCTCAAAAGGACAGTAGAAAGTTGGAAGAAAATAAGACCACTTTCATAAGAGGAATTAAAAATTAATCAAAATACTTCCACCTTACGCTTAAGTTTCACAAATACTAAGTACTTAACCAATATTCATATAACTCGTTATTTAAATAATTAATACACTCCAAACATTAAAGGTATGTATGAATTTGAAATGAATATTTTCTGTTTTATAAGAGCCTATGAATTCCATCAGTATAGTTACACACATAATACACCCTTTACATTATTCCAAATTTACAATCATCAGCAACAATTCCAAATAAAAAAAAAAAAAAAAGCAAACACGAAATTAAATATTCACGATGTATCTGCATTTTATTTATTCACACTAAATTTGTGTCTCATTTGAAATGCAATCAAACTGGGAAATACAAATTCCTTTCGCATTCGTTTATAATTAATTTCCTCGCTCCCTGATTCACCCAACCCACCCACACATCGGCATGCAAAATATCAACAAACACTCCATGCTTATAATATATTACCATGCCATCATATTCCACAATAACAACTAACAACATCAATATTGCCCACCATTACATTACGTATCTATACATATATATTTTCCCAATCCCAATCCCACTCACCTTGTGAAAAGCTTTGCGGAAATTTTCCGACAAAAAAGCATACAACACAGGATTAATACAAGAGCTGGTGTAGGCCAATACATGGGAGATTATTTGTACAACAACCGTCCAGGTGGAAGTCGCTTGGTACAAATCCAAACTCTTCAGAACCATAATTATCTGAAAAAAAATAAATAAAAAAATGTTTTTCAAGCCAATTAAAAATACAATGTTAACAAATATTTTGATCTTGAATGGCAGAGAATATTTCTATTTATATATAGATATGAATAGATATTTCCCATGACCATGCCCACCTGTATTGGTAGCCATAGTGATGCAAATGCAATAACCACGACAACAACCAGCCTGGTTACTCGTTTCCGGCCCCGTTGGGATTCCTCCGACATCTTAACACCGGCACCCTGGCGCCATAGGCTCGTTATCATCCGGAGGTAGAGACCGCTAATTATAATCAATGGCAGAAAATACGAGGCAATCATAAATATTATGTGATATGTCGACCATGAGATAAAATCGTTCTCCATATCGAACCGACACAGTAGCCATCGGTGATGCACATCCGGAAGTTCCTGTAATAAATAAATTTGCTGATTTGAAATTGTAAAAAAAAATAAAGTATCATTATGTTGTGTATCATCATCACACACTTGAATATGTGAATGTGAATGTATATTTTTTATACTGAAAGGATACTCTTAGCGAAGGCAATTAGTTAATGGATATCGACATTAAGCCGTTAGTTAGTTTGCTATTTAAACAAACCACTTGTGGATAATGGTACTCATCGTCGTCATACAAAATGGATTCTTTATTAAAAATTGAACTGTTTGAAAGATATTTTTTAATCAGTTTTATTGTAATCGTTGATGTTAAAACTGTTTTAATAATTTTTTTAAATTTCGCATTTGCTTTGTATCTGTCTAAAGCGAAATGATTGTTAAAGGCGCTTGTCGGTGTATATAACAAGAAGTGAAAATAAGAGGTCAATGTACGAAAAATAAAAGAAATTTTTCCAGGAAGAAATATAGGGTTCGACGTATGTACATTAATAAGGATATGATTCTTGGGCTTCTATATAAAAATATCATTTCGTCAATCGTCGAAAACTTTGATCTAGCACTTTATGTTTGAGCGAAGGAAAATTTGGGTGCCAAAGCAGGACTGCAACTGCAAGGCGAATTACCCAAATTCAACGTTTTGAATGGTCCAAAAGTACTTGTTCCAGTCGATGTGTGGGAGCTTGTATAATCTGGAAAATAATTTGCCTCCGGCAATTTGCTTCCCTTAAATTTTGGAATACTTCTTTCAATCAAATGGTGCTGTAGTAACAAATTGGCTTAAACCTAGTGGTATGTTGTATGGGAACCACCATTTAAAAAAGAGTAACTGAAAAAATTTAATTACCATCCTATAAAAAGCTAAGAGCAACTATACCAAGCGAAGTTTGAGTGAATTCCATACAACCGTAGCCAACTTATGGCCATTTGAAAAAAAGCCGTTAAGACCACATCTCCGTTATTTGTACTTTTAGCCAAAAACTAAATGAAATTTGAAATAACCAAAAAAAAAATATTGGCTAAATCTCAATGGCTCGCTAAATGGATATACGAAACACTTGTCTACTAAGCCACACATAATGCATAACGTCTAACGTCCCTGCTACCCACGGCTCTATTTTTAACCATCAGTCGCCCACCTACCCACACCCACAGTTGATATGCAGAACCAGTTTGTGCAATTATAAAACAAACCTAACCTTACCTACAGCTCTCTCTCCCCATGGCACTGTGCTGTGACTGAGCGTGATGCGACATTCGCTCTATCTTACTCTCTCTCTCTCTCTCACTCTCTCTCTCTATCTTTCTCTCTCTCTATCTTTCTCTCTCTCTCTCTCTCTCTCGATCTTTTTTACTCGCTTGCTCCTTACTCTCTCTCCATGGCTATGTGCTTCATACACTACGTTCACCCTTTCTCACTCTCTGTCAATCGGTCTCAATCGCTCTCTCCATTTTCGGGGACGGAAGTCACGCTTATTTCCGCTGCATCAGTAAGTTTTACCCTAAAGAATTCAAAAATGTCAAATCCTAGTCATAGGATAAAAAACATTTCGAATTGTGCCAAATACGAAAGTTGAACAGAAAAGAAGAGTTACAAAAGCCAAGGAGTTTTTTGAACGGAACACTCAGTTGGCTGGAACTCAATAGGAATTGATAATCTAATTTCTAATACATAGGATTCACATCTGAGAAAACTTGCCAGCCAAGTAAGTTGGAGGTAGAGGTATATTGTTGGCATCCTATATTCTTCCTTATGCGTTCAGAAAATATAACGAATCGTGGTTTTTCCGAACCTCTAGATAACAAAACTACAATTTTAAAACTCATTTCGTTTATCATTGGTTACCAACCCTGTAGTACAGGGCGAATGACATATTTCATTAAAAAGGAATTTTGAAGTTTAAACTAAATTTTTTGCGTGATGGAGTGTAAAAAAAAAACAAAAGTTTTCAATTGTTCAGTTAAATTAAACAGATGAATTCCTTTCAATGCTCCAAAATAATTTGAATATAATATAAATATTTTACTACTTAGCAAGAAATACACAAGTAGATAAATGAATATTTTGCCAAATTACCTAGTTTACAAAGGCAAGTGCTAATTGAGATTAATTGTCTGCCTTGTATTGGGAGAAATCTTTCTAACTTTATTACAAATTGATAAACAAATTGAATGTACAAACAAATTTCTTTAAATTTATTATAAACAAATGAAACAAATTATAATTTCTTATTATTTTTTTTTGTATCAAGCTAATTCTGTACGATACGGGTATTAAGGCACGCACTCAAAATATACTATGTTTGTGGAAATATTAAAAAATCATGAAAATCAAAATGTTTTACCTTACACATTTAATAATTTATGAGGAGCTGGATATATTAAGAAATTACAAACACGAGCTGCCAATATTGTAGGAGTGAGTGTGTGTTTTTTGAGTTGTAAATTTCATAATGTGAAAAAAAGAAATTTAAATATTCCTACGTTTACCAAAAATAACAAAGAATTTTCCGATGTGATTGATTGGTCGTTTAAAAAAAATATGAAAACATAGACATACCGATTTGTGGTTATTTTTGTTTTGATAAAAAGCACAGGTGTGTTTTATTTGTAGATTTTTAATATTTTTTCAGCACATTTGAAGGTGTATAATAAAATCAAAATTTAATACTCAAACCCCTTGTTTTGATATAGGTATAATTGAAACAGTGTATATTTTTGTTATAAAAATTTTATAGGGTGAAAAAATATAATTAAAAAAAATTCAAATTAAAAAAAATTAATAATTAAACATCAAATCATGAAAATCAATATTAATACATTTTTTTTCTGTTCTAAAAGTAAAAAAAAATCATTATGTATTATTTATAAGCAAAACTGGGTTTTAAAAATCAGTTTTTATCTAATTGCGTAAATGGACGCAGTGCGTATTACAATTTATTGGTTGGCTTTTGGGAGATCAGTGAAATGTGATGAAACCATTATTGTCAGCAAGGAGAAAAAACAAAAGCGTACATAATTGTGCCTCTACTTTTTTAGTAGACACATTTAGTGTCTTCGCAATTGCAAAGTTTCGAAAATTATGACGATTTAGAGAAATAAATTTGGCATTTCAGCAAAACATACGGCCGATGAAACATGACATTCAGATTCTCTTGGGAGAGATTATTGGCGAACTTTTGTGAGAGAAAACCGAATGGAGCCAACAAAACATGACTTCCGATCAGGGTTGCCACTTCTTCTAAAACTGTTCGCAGTATATTTGAAAAAAAAAATCCAGTACATGGAATATTTTCCCAGTAGACTTTTTTTTACAAAATATATTAGGTATTTGAACAAAATGAATAAAAATAAATAAAGCATAACACTCATTTTTCTTTAAAACATGAAAACAACAGTCAAAAAAGCTATAAATTATACATTAGGTAGGTTCATAAATTATCATAATATCAGTCTCTTACGTATGATTTTATATTTTTTATTTCGTAAAATAAAAGTGCAGTCGATATTATTTTAAGGCAGTAGATTTATTTTAAGGAAAAATTGTATTAGATCTACTGCAAATGCAGTATAATGGCACCCCTGCCTTCCGAAAACTAACACAAACTCATCGATTTGTAGCGGGATGCGGGAACATCATGATATTGAGTGTGAGTGTCACACAAAACACAATTTTTAGCTTTCTGAATAAATGTTCATTCGGAGGAGCTAAGAAATCTAAAGAACGATCTTTCATATGAAAACAATGTGACCAGATTCCAGACTTACTGCCACCTAGACAGGTTACTGGTAGGTCATGGTAGGCTTGATTCTTTAGAGAGTTCGCCCGGCTTACGGGTCGGCTTTGTGTCTATCCACGAAATAATAACCCAGGCGAAATTTATGATCCGTAGAGGGTTTCTCTGCAAGCACTGGATTTTAGCTGACGGGGTGTGGGGGTAAAATATATGGGATTATTAAACAGATTTTAAGGAGAAGGACGGGATGAACTAGCTCTCAGATGAGCGAGCACTCAGTAAGTGGATTCAGCATAGGAGTTCTCCGAGAAAAGACGGTTTCTATGCCTATAACATTTGGTTTAAGTCGAAAGGGGGGGGGGGGGGGGGCTGTGATCATAAACTACCATGGCACTCCTAAGTTGATTTCATGCAACCGGACTCCATACCGTAGGAAGGGTGCTGGTTGGTATGGTAAGGTGATATAGGGTGTTTTTTTTAGAGGTATAGAACATTAAAATGGAATAAAACAAAGATGATTTTTTAAATTGACATGAAATTTACTTTATTCGAAAGATAATCCTCTGGCACTATAATTTACAAACTAAAAATAAATCACTTGACAGCTGACAAAATGACCTCCAGTTAAATAGTGTTGCCAGCTTAAGAAAAAACAAACTTTATTTTAGAATTCATCAAAGGGGTCAGTTAGGATATCCGGTTCAGCCTAGGAAACACGCAGGATCTAACATTGTCCTGGGCCACTACCTGATTAGTGCCAACTTTCTTGTACAGGGACGATTTATGGTGAACAACAACTAAACACAACAACTTTTAATGTTGGGCGCCTTCAGTCAAAAGTGACCGCTACAGCCTATGCTGACTTCTTGTCACTCGAACATGTCAACAGCCATAATAAATGCGGTGTTATTATGTGCTAGGATTCATACAATCAGCTCCGCGAACCCCACAGTTTGGCTCAGGCAAATTATGTATGTGCTCACAGAAACTCTTGCTCAGGAGATCACCACCAACGTGAAGCTAAGGGGACGCAGAGCACTTTAAGGAAAACAAGGGGTTCTGCAATTTCTGCAGGCTTCAACGGCACAACCAGGAGCTGCAGCCACCAGCCCACCGCCCAAAATGAGAATAAAGGCACACTAAAAACAAAGAAGGCCAGACGGATAGGAGATTACACAAACACATCACCAGCAAAATATGATTGGAGGAAAGTATGCACTTTTGAATCTCAGTACCGAATTCCCCATTCAAAATAAAATGCACGACTGGGTCGCACGAACTTGCTCTTATGATAAGCAATTGCGTAGTGGCTGCATATATGGATATTAAAAAAAATTAAATAATTTCGAAAATTCTTTTATTTTTTAAATTAGTTTAAGAGTTTTCTCGGAAAAACTAAGTATGCAATAAAATTTCAAAGCTATACGTCAATCTAGGAAAAAAAAATATTGAAAATCGTTGGACCAGTTTTTTTTTTAAAAAGGTTATTTTTGAAAAACTTTTTCAAAAAATATTTTGAAATTTATTTGAGTATGCGAATATATGGCAATTCGTAGTTTACATTTGAAAAATAATTTAAAAAAAAATCAATGTACCCGTTTCCAACATATTTCGAAAACCAAAAATTTTTTTGAAAAAATTATAAAAAATCAAAAAAAAAAGTTTTTGAAAATTTTGAAGTGCCATATTAATAAAATTATGAATGACTTCCTGTGGTAAAAATTTTATTGAAATCGAATGTATAGTTTACGAAAAAATTTGATTGGAAAATACTGGTTCTATGAGAGGTACCGTTATTAGAAAAATTTTGAAAAAAAATTTCAAACCGAAATATAGATTTTTTTGCAAAAATAGCATTTTGAAAGTTTTATCAAAATCGTTAGAGCCGTTTTTGAGAAAATCAATTTTTGTCTTTAAGATTGTATGGCAGGTGCCGTTATTTTTGGACCTAGAGCAAAAATAAATAAAATGCACGACTGGGTCGCACGAACTTGCTCTTATGATAAGCAATTGCGTAGTGGCTGCATATATGGATATTAAAAAAAATTAAATAATTTCGAAAATTCTTTTATTTTTTAAATTAGTTTAAGAGTTTTCTCGGAAAAACTAAGTATGCAATAAAATTTCAAAGCTATACGTCAATCTAGGAAAAAAAAATATTGAAAATCGTTGGACCAGTTTTTTTTTAAAAAGGTTATTTTTGAAAAACTTTTTCAAAAAATATTTTGAAATTTATTTGAGTATGCGAATATATGGCAATTCGTAGTTTACATTTGAAAAATAATTTAAAAAAAAATCTATGTACCCGTTTCCAACATATTTCGAAAACCAAAAATTTTTTTGAAAAAATTATAAAAAATCAAAAAAAAAAGTTTTTGAAAATTTTGAAGTGCCATATTAATAAAATTATGAATGACTTCCTGTGGTAAAAATTTTATTGAAATCGAATGTATAGTTTACGAAAAAATTTGATTGGAAAATACTGGTTCTATGAGAGGTACCGTTATTAGACAAATTTTGAAAAAAAATTTCAAACCGAAATATAGATTTTTTTGCAAAAATAGCATTTTGAAAGTTTTATCAAAATCGTTAGAGCCGTTTTTGAGAAAATCAATTTTTGTCTTTAAGATTGTATGGCAGGTGCCGTTATTTTTGGACCTAGAGCAAAAATAAATAAAATGCACGACTGGGTCGCACGAACTTGCTCTTATGATAAGCAATTGCGTAGTGGCTGCATATATGGATATTAAAAAAAATTAAATAATTTCGAAAATTCTTTTATTTTTTAAATTATTTTAAGAGTTTTCTCGGAAAAACTAAGTATGCAATAAAATTTCAAAGCTATATGGCAATCTTGGAAAAAAAAATATTGAAAATCGTTGGACCAGTTTTTTTTTTAAAAGGTTATTTTTGAAAAACTTTTTCAAAAAATATTTTGAAATTTATTTGAGTATGCAAATATATGGCAATCTGTAGTTTACATTTGAAAAATAATTTAAAAAAAAATCAATGTACCCGTTTCCAATATATTTCGAAAACCAAAAATTTTTTTGAAAAAATTATAAAAAATCAAAAAAAAAAGTTTTTGAAAATTTTGAAATGCCATATTAATAAAATTATAAATGACTTCCTGTGGCCAAAATTTTATTGAAATCGAATGTATAGTTTACGAGAAAATTTGATTTGAAAATATTGGTTCTATGAGAGGCACCGTTATTAGACAAATTTTGAAAAAAAATTTCAAACCAAAAGATAGATTTTCTTGCAAAAATAGCATTCTGAAAGTTTTATCAAAATCGTTAGAGCCGTTTTTGAGAAAATCAATTTTTGTCTTCAAGATTGTATGGCAGGTGCCGTTATTTTTAGACCTAGAGCAAAAATAAATAAAATGCACGACTGGGTCGCACGAACCTGCTCTAATGAGTGACAGTGGTTTATGGGCTTGAGATTTTGATAAAAATAAAATTTTCAAAATTCTGAAATAAATACTTAAACTAATTTGAGCTGGAAAAAAAGTACGCCATTTTATTTCTTGGATAAATTTGAATTTATGAGAATAAATTTAGAAAAATCTGTGGAGCGGTTTTTGAAAAAAAAAGTTTTTTTTGAAAAACTTTTTGAAAAATTTTTTCAAAAAAAATTCAAAAACGCTAGTTCATAGGTATTCAGCAAATACATTTATTTAAAATTTAAAAAAAAAAATTTAATAAGCAGTTTTCAAAATATTAATTTTTTAAATTTTTTTTTAAAAAATGCTTTTAAAAATACAAAAAAATATTTTTCAAAAATATTGGTATGCAATACAAATTGAGCTACCTACAGCTATATTTGTGTGAAATTTCGAAAGAATCGGTTGAGTCGTTTTGGAGATAGTAGAAAGGAAAAAAAACGGTCCTATGGAAAGTACCGTTCTTAGCCATTTTTTAAAACTTTTTTTTCAGCCATATGATTGGTCGTACCTAAAAAGCAACACTGATTTTTTTAATTAAAAATCGTTAGAGCCGTTTTTGAGAAAAATAAGCTTTAACGTAACGGTTGTATGGCAGGTACCGTTATTTTTTGAGCTAAAAAAAAAATTTCAATTTCCTTTCTGTACAATACCTAAAAAAGTCTATATACCAAGTTTAAAGCAATTCGGCCCACCCGTTTGGGCTGTAGGTCTACATACAGACAGACAGACAGACAGACAGACAGACAGACAGACAGACAGACATACAGACGGACAGAATTTTTAGACCATCTTTTTTCGTCTTCGCTATCATCGTAATGTCATGTTTGATTGTTATCTCAAAACTTTTTTTTTCGACGAATGCATAACTTGCCTTATAGTACCTATAATCGCAAGTAAAAATTTGTTCCGAGGGACGGCCAAATAAATCCTAAATACCAAATTTGAAGAAAATCGGCCCACCCGTTCAGCCTCCTGAGGTGCGAACAGACATACAGACAGACAGACAGACAGACAGACAGACAGACAGACAGACGGACGGAATTCCCAGACCCACTTTTTTCGACTTCTCCATCATCGTAATGTCATGTGTGATTGTTATCTCAAATTTTTTTTTCTGCACGAATCCATAACTTGCCTTATAGTACCTATAATCGCAAGTAAAAAAAAGGAGATTGCCATTTTTCGGTTCCTGAAGTTTATGAAGCTTGTTTTTGTGGACTTTATTGAATTAAATTCAATTTAAAAGTTTTTGTGACCTTTAGTCCAAATGCGTTTCGCCCAGGTACAACAGTTGGGCTCATCAGTTAGATGCTGTTGTACCCTTCTAAGACGCAAAATTTTGGTCGATGATTACCGACACTTGTAAAATGTACAGCGTGAATACACTGTGAATTCTAATTTTAGGGGAATTCGTTTGAATTCATGCACCTAAAAATATACATGTATAAATATACATATATACAC
Source organism: Platycheirus albimanus (assembly GCA_916050605.2). NCBI lineage: Eukaryota > Metazoa > Arthropoda > Insecta > Diptera > Syrphidae > Platycheirus > Platycheirus albimanus. Next base: position 12,278,988 of record OU696696.1, on the reverse strand, counting down.
CCGTGGTCTGGCTGAAGTTTATGAAGCTTGTTTTTGTCTTAGAAGGGTACAACAGCATCTAACTGATGAGCCCAACTGTTGTACCTGGGCGAAACGCATTTGGACTAAAGGTCACAAAAACTTTTAAATTGAATTTTTCGGTTCCTTCAGCTTAGGGAGCCACAGAGTAGAAAACGGAGTTTTTCCGCCACTCTTTATCCATCCCATGCGATGATTGTTGTCGTCATCACAAGTTGCCATTGATCATAGATGCCAGATTTTTAATCTTTTCAGATTTGGGAATCGATGTTCCATTAAAATAAATGTCTGAACTCTGAAATAAACATATGGATCAGATAACGGGCAGCACAAATATTCAGTCTTTTCGCCTTTAAACGTCCACCTTTTCGTCAAGTGTCAATAGCTCGATCAGCAATGTAGGAGTAGGAGCCTCGCTCATGATGGCTCCACCGTCAGCAAAGAATAACTGATGCATACATTGGGATTCGCCCCTTTACCTTCAAGCATGTAGGCAAGTACTGCCATAAATAGCAGAGTACTGAAGACGCTTCCCTGGTGTAAGCCAACCATTTTTTGTAATTCTTTCGTGACTCGGTTTGGAATATCTGCATGTGAAGTAAGAATTATGCCGGTTGAAACATTCCACAATCGTAAAATTGTGTTACAATCCGAATAATGTTAGGAAACTGTTTCTGTAGGCTTTCAAGTTAAGTTGATAATTTGAAAATAATATATTAGGTGATATCACTTATCACATCACGTCGCAAAAAATATTCTTTAAAGGTTCTTATTATTTTTTTTTACGAGTGGTGATAGATCTTATTAAAATGCCAACACTGGGGAAAAAACCCAAAGTAAAATTTAATAGATCGTATTTTATTTTACTCTGTATTAGTACAGAAAACATTTTTTATTTTACTTTGAAAATGCTTTGATTTAACAACGTAACGTTAAAATTAGAAGGTTCATTCTTGTTTCAAAGTGAAACGTATAGTCGATTTATCATTGAATAATAAAGGGACATATAAGTTTAATTGAGGATGTGGGTGAGGGGAAATCATCCACATTACAAAAACCTTTGAGTACTCGTCTACATTCTTTGTCTTATGTACTATTACATGTATGTACTAGGTTAATATGCTTTCTCTTTACTTCTTGTTTCTGGATATATCGCATTACGAGTAGATAGTAGATACAACTCAATTGTTCAACCTTCACATAAGACTCTTTAGCAAATCCACACGTTTTAATTGAAAAATATTCTATAAAAGACAATTTTCACAAATGTTTTAGTATGGCAGATCCTACATAGCTACTTAAAATAGAATATTTGATATTAAAAAAATAATAAAAATATAAAACAATCCAGATTGCTTATAGTGGGCTATTAATCTTTCATTTAAAAGCTATTTTCGATTATGCCAGATGTATCATTTATACCAAATGAATTCTACACGAATTTTATTGCGAATGAATTTATTTAACACATCATTATATTGAACATTTTTTCTTCTTCCAACACATATAAAAATAAATAGATATAAACATTTTTATCGATTAACCACTAAAAAACATTGCCAAACTTAAAAATTAGGAAAAAAATATTTTTAAAAATAAAAATGCAAACTTTAAAAACAAAATTTCAACACGGGCTCGCATGGATGTGATTATCTTAATTGCAAATATTTGATTTCTTAATTTTTTTCTCAGACATCGAAAATAAAAAAGAACAAAACAAAAATGTATCTTCAGACGTAAAAGATTTATAGATTTTTTATCGGTAAAATAAAATCCAAATGTGTACTAAAAAACATCTAATGAATGAGGATGTAAACATGGTGTCCCACAGACTTTAAGTGGCTTTAAAAAAAAGTATAAGAACGATACGATTGGGTTCAAGGGCGCAGTTTGGATTTAGTATTTTAAGTGTCTGACTTTGAACAATTAAATCAATTAATGTTACGATGGTGTTAATTTTCTAGAAAGTTTTATGATTAATATGACAACAATGTTAACACTCGAAAACAGCTGTCTTTATGTTTTGAACATTTGTTTTTTCTTTGAACAAAGAAAGTGAATGTTTGCATACTTTTGGAGTTTTTTTTTTGCAAACATGAGGAGGATGTTTTTGGTTTTAATTTTCCAGACGTAAAAGTATACAAACATCAGCACTGCCAAGGTCAAATTTATGACTTAATAATCAATCTGTTTGGTTTTTTTTTTTATATGAAAGTAGCTTCTTAAGCTTCTTAAAATAAAATTTATAGATTTTCAAAATATGTTCTATGAAGGTTACACTTCGCATGCTCTTAAATCAATTTTCGGATCACTTTTCCGAATCTGATTGAAGCACCTTTAAAACATGCATTTTGACAGTAAAAACCACTTCTTCAGGTGGCGAAATTTTGTGTTTAATCTGCGGGAGTAGAAAGAAATCATTCTTTTAAAAATCAGAACTATTGTGCCGTGAATGACCCATCATTTCGATGTGTTGAATGCTTAAAAATCAAGTTGTTTCATCCGATGTAACATACATTATCGTGATGAAAAATGATTCTTCTTTTGCATTTTGTTTCCTTCGTTTTTCTGAATGCTTCTTTAAAACAAATAATCTTGATACCTGATGCCAAATTGACTGCGAGTTTCACAGTTCACGGACAACAACTGATTTTGGACGACCTTCACAAAACCATTGAAATGCGGTGACTCGAAAAAGATCTCATGAGTACACTGTTGTTGGTTAAACTCAATTTGAAAATCATTGAAAAATTGTAAACTATTCAATTCCAATTCTTGACCAAGATGAATAATTCAAATTACTGTAATCTATACAAATACCACTCGTTTGACAAAACGTTTTAAGTACGATTACCATTAAAGATGTTAAACTTTCCTATTTCAAATTTAATGTATTCCTACTGGCGGCGTAGGCTAGCCAGATTCGTAGACAAATAATTTTTGATTTTATGCATTTGATCTTGAATTACATTATTTAAATAATCGCTAAATTCACACTAAAAACATGAACGTACAAAAGTGACGAAGATCCTCCCATATCCTTACATCTAAGCACTCATTTTTTTTTACTTGCGATTATAGGCAAGTTATGCATTCGTCGAAAAAAAAAGTTTTGAGATAACAATCAAACATGACAATACGATGATAGCGAAGACGAAAAAAGATGGTCTAAAAATTCTGTCCGTCTGTCTGTCAGTCTGTCTGTCTGTCTGTATGTATGTATAGACACCTACAGCCCAAACGGGTGGGCCGAATTGCTTCAAACTTGGTATATAAAGTTTTTTAGGTATTGTACAGAGGGAAAATTGAAAATTTTTGTTTAGCTCAAAAATAACGGTACCTGCCATATAACCGTTACGTAAAAGCTTTTTTTCTCAAAAACCGCTCTAACGAAAATCAGTGTTGCTTTTTAGGTACTACCAATCATATGGCTGAAAAAAAGTTTTAAAAATTGTCTAAGAAAGTTACTTTCCACAGGACCGTTTTTTTTTGCTTTCGACTATCTCGAAAACGACTCATCCGATTCTTTCGAAATTGCGCACATATATATGTATAGGTAGCTTAATTTGTACTGCATAGCTACCAATATTTTTAAAATAAATATTTTTTTTGTATTTTTAAAAGCATTAAAAAAAATTCAAAAAAATAATATTTTGAAAACAGCTTATTAAATTTTTTTCTAAAAATTATAAATGAATGTATTTGCTGAATACCTATGAACTTGCGTTTTAAAATTTTTTTTTAAATTTTTTTCAAAAAGTTTTAAAAAAAAACTTTTTCTCAATAACCTTCCACTCAGATTTTTTTAAATTTATTCCCATAAATTCAAATTTATCCAAGAAATAAAATGGTGTACTTTTTTCAGCTCAAATTAGTTTAAGTATTAATTTAAGAATTTTGAATAATTCATTTTTATCAAAATCTCAAGCCCATAGACCACTGTCAAACATTAGAGCAAGTTCGTGTGACCCAGTCGTGCATTTTATTTTTAGTTTCCTTTGGTAATGTTTTAAAAGCAGCAATATTAAGAAAAATGCACTTCTGGGTCGCACGAACTTCCTCCGAAGTGTCACAGGAGTCTTGAGGATTGATATTTCGAAAGAAAGGAAAAAAATCGAATGGAATTTTATTAATCACTTAAAAAGCTATACGAGCTAAAGCTTTTTTTTTAGGAAAAATCAAATAATTCATATGAAATCTTTAAATTGTTTGACTGATTTTTTTCAACTTGAAAAACGGTTTTTTTTGCAAACAAAATTTTCAACACTTATTCCAATTTTAATTTATTTTTAGTATCTAAATTTTTGAAAACTTTGCAGTCATTACCAGGAACAGAAAATTGAAGAAATCAAAGTGTTTGGAAAATATTCAAAAAATTTAAAAACAATATCACCTTTTTTATATTTAAAAAATCCGTTTCTGTGAAGGTACCAATATAAGAATATTTGTGAAATTAAGATATAAACTTTAGACAAAAAAGACAACTCAGAAAGTTTCATCCAAACGTTAGATGCCGTTTTTGAGAAAAAAAATTAGTTTTTCATTAGTTGTAGTGGTTAGTGTGTAGGCATGCCAAGCCAAAGGTTCTGGGTTCGATCCCTGACTCCATATATACTGTCATCAATTTTTGACTTACTTAATAATTGTTTGAGTACTAAGAACTATCTTTGTTTGTAAGATTTTAAGAAACATAGGGTTTTCTGAACAATTGTCGATGTGCTTTTTCTTAGTTATTTATAAAATTTATTTTTCGTTTAAGTATTTATCTATTATCTGATTTTTTAAAAGAGACGGAAGAATGTGGCCTCAAATTCAAAATTTAGCATATAATTTTGTTTGAAGAAAGTCGTTATCATATTTTTTACTTGTTTCCATAAGTAGGTATCTTAAACAGCATTTCCCGGATTAGAGGATTTTGGGTTAAAAAGCAGCGTCTTGGTGTAAAAAATTTAGAGAACTAATTTGTTGAGAAACGATTAAATTAGAGTTAGAACTATTTTTATTTTCCTTATATGAACTGAAAAAGAACTTAAATTTTCAAGTTTGAACTTAAAAAATAAATTCTATGAGACTGAATTAAAAAAATAATTTTGCAATAATACCAAGAAACAAAGAGTTTCAAGGAATGCACTACATTCCAGCTAAGATATTCACGATATTTAAATAATCAATGACTAATGCTTATTTGATAAAAAAAAATTTGACTAATTGATTGGAAGCAACCAAAATAATTCCATACTAAATTCTTCCTTAATTTGATTTACATTAGCTATTTTCATTTTTTTTTAAATTTTCGTTTCCTCAACTAGGGTCCGAATTTTATGAGATTGTTCAGCTCATTTTCTTTTAATGAAAAATGTGTTTAATATTTTGCATTGGCTTTTTATTAAAGTCCCCTTAATAAAGTTATAGAATCAGACTTCAAAACAACGTTCTCAACAGCGCCCAGATAAGACTGATTAAATTTCAGGCGCTGCTCCGTGCAGAAGTTGTTGTTTGTTTTTTTTTTTTATTTTAAATTAGTACACATTTTTGTATTTAAAGTTTTTTTTTAGTATCCATGTATAATCGGAAGTAAGATCATGATATTATAATTGAAAGCTTGTTAACTGAAACTGAATTAAACTTAATAAAATGCTTAGTCTAGTTGTGTTTCTTTCGAATGCGATGTTTTCCTTGTCACCAAAAGTTGGTGAGAAATTGTATATTTTTGTATGATTTGAAGTTTATAAGCTTGCAACAGATAACATCACCCTTGGAATTTCCATGAGATAATTATCACCTAAAATCTCAAACCACTGTACCTCCTTTCTTTCCTATCTTTCTATTCCTTCTCTTTCCTCGCTCGCACATGTTAATTCATTATAAAGGTATTAATAACCCTTTGAGTGCGAGTGCATTATTAAAAAAAAATGTCGTTCGTTTCAGTTGGCGCTTAGAACAATTTATAACACTGCGCGTGACCAACTCTAGCAGGACGAACGGAACGAATTACAATTAAGTATAGTAAAGTTCTTTGATGATGATAAAGATAAGATAGTAGGGATTTACGAGGGAACTTATATAATTGGCAATTGAAAAAAATGGTGCCTATTTATAAATAAAATGCACGACTATGTCGCACGAACTAGCTCATATGCTCCATAATTGCTCGGGATCTATATATTGTAAGAAAACTAAAAAAAAAAATTCAATTCAATTAATTCACAGCTTTATCTGATAAATGATTGTTTACAAAATTTATATCCACTAGTTTCCAAAATATTTTAAGGTTTCAAAAAAAAAAAAAAAAAAAGTGTCTTCGGTTGTATAGCTAACGAGAAAATCTGATTTAAAAAAAACTGGTTCTCTGAGAGATACCGTCATAAGACAAACTGTCAAATATTATAAAAATAATGGGGGCCGTTTTCGAGAATATTAAACTTCTTCCTGCTATACAGGTTCCGTTAATTTTGGGCCTAGACTAAAAATTAAAATAAGTGTGGATAGCCATTCCACCTTAGTTACCTTTTGTCTCCGATTCGACTTATTGATATTTTCGAGAAAAAAAATATATTTTCTAATGGTACCTTTCTTGTAGATAAAGCTTTATAGAAAAGCTTGTGTTATTGTTACTTACAGCATAATGTTGACAATATTTAATTTCAAAGAATTCTTTTCTTTATAATGCATGCCTATGTTAAAACTGTGTTATAAATTATTTTTGAACGAAAAAATGGATACAAACATTTTTTTTTACAAATTGTATGTTTCTTTATTGCAAGATTTCAGAATATTTTATAAATGGATTCTTCATTTTTTTCAAGAGCAAAGAAATATTGAAACAATTTTTTTTAAGCTCAAGTTTTAGATTTATTTGTATAATTTGTTGAAATGATTTTCATATTTTTCATATAGGTAATTCAAAAAACATATAATTTTTAAACATCTTTCAAAATTAATTTAATACAAGAGCTCACTCAATTCCTCATAAAAAGACTCACCTCCAAACCATGTGCAAAAAATACCGGAACTGAAACCGAAACCATCACTGCCCACACCGTAAATATTGCAATTTTTGTTATTTTCTCCGTGCGTATCTCTCGGGACCGTATCGGATGAACAACAGCCAAGAATCGGTCCACCGACATCAATACCAGCGTATAAATACTAACCAGGACTGTAGCCACTACCATATATTGAACAAAAGAACACCAAGTTTCACCGAATGGCCAAACGTAAAACATATAATCACTGGCCGTAAAAGGGATGCAAAATATCACAAACAACAGATCCGCTATGGCCAAGTTCACAATGAGCAAATTTGTTGTTGACCGCATCTGCGGATTAGCCAACACCACAAATATCACCAAACTATTTCCCAAGAATCCCGTGATGGCAATAAGTCCAAAAAATATTGGCACTATAACGGATACAAGGTCCTCGATTTGTGTGTCTGGCAAAGCGGTTGCGTTGAACTTATCGTCGTAATATTCGGTATAGTTCATTTTGCTGACAGGATGGATATTCACGTTCGAGGACGAGGAACTTCAAAAAAACAAACCAAAAAAAATGTGCAATGAATCAAAGGGCACAACTTGTGTTACTGTTATGTATTTACATTCTCTGATAAATTTTCACTCCTTTTTTTGTATCTTTGTATAGCTATGAGGCTATGACCTATGTATAATGACACGGATGGGTTTTTGGAATTTGTATCGAAATTCAAAGTTGAAACACACTATCGACAACGCAACGTCGAAAATCGCGCACCACTTCGCCCGAACATGAACACACTCCGACTACCAATTTCACTAGCGCAAAATATTTTTCACGCTCGACTCCTGAGGTCATCACCCACGGTCGGATTTTCTCGTAATGCTTCTTCTACATTCTGCCGATACGCTTGCCTTTGTTTCAAACCATTGGCCATGGCCATAGTGTGTATATATAGATATAAAGATACGTATAGTTTACTTAATATACCTAGATATATAGACACAATATTGTATCTAGAGTGTGTAGATAGCCATTCTCGTACCTATACATAGTTTGAGGTTGCGTTGTCCACCTGTTGTCTACTAGATTTTCTGGTGCAATTAAACGAAAATACGGACCCAATGATGCACGGCAAATTAATCTACGAGGCGTGCGAATGGTTGTCTAGGATTTAAATCGGAAAAGAATTATGCAATGCAATTCTACTGAAAGTATGGTAACCCGCTGGAAATTGCAATGAAATAAGCTTAGCCAGCTTCGGACGAGGCATCAGCATCGTGTTTGTTTTGCCATCTGTTGGTTAATATTTCAAGGTATAGTCCTTGGGAATGAGATCCTTGTATGTCCTTGCTGGAAATACCAAAACGCAGTATGGAAATGGAAACTCAGTTGCGAAAAAAATGTTGCAAAATGTATTTCTCCACACGGCTCTTAAATAAATTGTTGAACTAGACACAAGATGAAATGATACTTTACGGCCCTGATAAGACACTATATAGCTGCCCAGAATGACGTTGTTTCGTCCTGCATCTGTAAACTCATAAAATACTATAAGAAAGGTATGAACAGGTAGATAAGAATAAACATATTTAATTTTTGAGGATTTCTATAAAAATCTAATTTCAGCACCATCGTATATCGGCAATAACGCTGCGAATGTTGTTTTCCAAGTTGTCAATATTCCCTGGCTTGCCGGTATAGACTAGCGACTCCACATATCCCCACAGAACATAGTCTAATGCTATTATATTGCACGATCTTATAGGCCAACTCACATGTCTGCGAAAGGGTTGCCAACGATTTTAAAATGTTGATTTAAAAAAATCGATCGTCATAATGTCGACTTTCGAAAAATCGATCGGTAAAAATACCAACTGATCAAAATGTCGACTCTTATAAAGTTGATTTTAAAAATATCAACTTGAAAAAAGCATGCGGCGCCGCATGCATGTGAACATCACTCACTTTGCCACTGTCGATCAGTGTTGCGTCCCTACTACTAAGTATGATTTAAAAATAATTTAAAAATTTTAAATGTCGATGCAATCCAAAGAACTACCATTTTTATCAGTATTTTAAATTTCCAATTTTTTTTTTGATCAAACACCAGTCGACATTTTGACAGTCGATGAAATTTGTATTTATCCGGTCGACATTTTTTTTCGACCATTCGTACGCTTCCCTCCGTGAAATTATGCTCTTCAAAAGTCAGTCCAAAACTTTTGGTACCCACCAAAATTAAATAAACGAACGCTTTTTTCAAGAAATCAAAAAGGCACGAGCTGTGTGACATGTTGCTCCGTTTTGTTGAAACCCCAGCTTCTCCGATTCAACCCGGGAACGAAAAAGTCAGTGATTATAGCTTTATAAAAGTCTCCATTGACTGTAACCGGCGTTGTTTTTTTAAAGACGTAAGAAACAAAGATTTCACTAGCCCCACCAAACTGTTTTTCTGGATGTAACAGCGGTGTCTCAACAATGTCTTGAGGATTAGTGTTATCGACTCCAAATGCAGCAGTTTTTCTTATTGTCGTAGCTATTCAACTAAAACCCAAAAATAAGCTTCATCCAACTTCCACCTTCAAACATTTACCATCATACATCATACGTCAGGCCGACCACATCATCAAGAAAACATCAAACAACTCAAAGCTATCAAACCAACAATTCACATCCAGCAGCTCCTAGCCCAAATATAACCAAACCAAGAAATGCTGAGAAAGAGAATGAGAGCAACTTGTTCTCGTTCGATGAAATTAATTCCCTTCTTAATGAGGTAATATCTAAGCTCAACACTTGTCACACAAAAGCAGATCAATTTAATGTTATTACCAGTCTAGCAATAAAATATGTATACATTAATCATGCTGATTAAGCCCTTAAAAATTATAACTTGGAATGCTCAAAGCATTCAACTTAAAGCAATAGAATTATTTAATTTAATGATAAACCTGGTTAAAAAACAATAAAGCTCTCTCCCATCCAAATTTTGCATGCATTAGACTTGATAGAATGTCCCCTACAGGTGGAGGTGGCGTTGCAGTCATAATAAGAAAACAAATTAAGTTTGAAGTCCTTCCTTCTTTTCGTTTAAAGATTATAGAAGCCGTTGGTATTGAAGTAACTTTATCTGACAACACGAAATTTAGTATTCTTTCTACCTATTTCCCAGGTGGAAATAGTAATGCTGAAAAGAAGACTAAATTTAAAAGTGACTTGCAACTACTTTTAAGACATAGAAGTAAAATACTTATTGGTGGTGATTTAAATTGTAGGCACCAATCTTGGGGTTGTCTTAGAGCAAATTGTTGGGGAAACATTCTCCACGATACTATTTCCTCTAATAGATATTTCTCTATTTTGCACACACCTGATCCCACTTACATTCCTAAATCCCTTTCCAAATCCCCCTCTACAATTGACTTTTTTTTAACAAACAGTGATCCAAATCTTTCTAACCCAACAACGTTAAACAAATTAGGTTCCGACCATCTTCCTGTTTGTATTGAACTCAATTTTAAAGTCTCAACGGCTACAGAGAGAACACGTTACAACTATAGAGCTGCAAACTGGACAAGGTACGAGTCCTTCGTCAAAGAAAACTTAACCTCCAATGTCGTTTCAATTGAAAATATAAATTCATCTTGCCAAATCGACGCCTACGTTGAACATTTTACCGATATAATCAAAAGGGCAACTGATTTCTCCATACCTAAAAAAAGATCTTATAATATCCACAAACTAACTCTGCCAAACTATATTCTTTCTCTTATCCGTCTACGAAACACTGAGAGAAGAAAATGGATACGGTATAGACAGGAAACTTTTCTTTCTAATTTAAAATTCTTAAACCATAAAATTAAAATGGAGATTTTTTCCTTTAAAAATAAAAAGTGGGACACTCTTCTATCTAGTTTTGAAAAAGCAAGTAAGCCTTTCTGGAAAATCACAAAGGTAATTAAAAAAAAAGGCAATAGCATTCCACCGCTAAAAATTCAAAATGAGTTATTTATAACTCAAAATGAGAAAGCAAATGCCATCGCTGCTACTTTTTACAACAATCACTTAATTTCAGCACATCTCAGCGACAATACCACTGAAAATGAGATCCAAGATATTCTTTTAGAACTACCAAGGAGAGAGGCAACAATGAACCCAAATTGCTTTACCAGCAAAAAAAAGGTGAAGCAATTCATAAAAGCATCAATTTCCAAAAAATCTCCAGGTATTGGCAACATCAACAATACTCTCCTGAAAAGACTTCCAGACAAGGGTATAAGATTCCTTACCGTCCTTCTAAATTCGTGCATCAAACTAAGCTACTTTCCCAGCAGTTGGAAAGTAGCAAAAGTTATACCAATCGCTAAACCAGGAAAACCACGCGAAAATCCACTAAGCTATAGATCCATAAGCCTACTTAATTCTCTGAGCAAAATTTTAGAAAAAATTGTTAAAGAAAAAATTCAATGCCTTGTCGATGACTTAAATATCTATCCAGATTATCAGTTTGGTTTTAGACCTAATCATTCCACTATACACCAAGTAGTTAGAATTAAAAATTCATTAAAACAAAACCTTCGGGACAAAAAATCTACAGGAATGGTCCTTTTGGACATCGAAAAAGCTTTTGACACAGTCTGGCACGACGCTCTTATTTTCAAACTTGCCAAACTCAATTTTCCGATACATATAATAAAACTTATTAAAAGTTTTCTCGAAGACAGGAAATTCGCAGTCCACTTGGGAAACACAAAATCCTCATTATACGAAGTACCAGCAGGCGTTCCGCAAGGATCGGTTTTGGCCCCAATATTATTCAATATTTATCTGTCTGATCTTCGGATTTCCATCCCAAATGTTAGTATAGCAATGTTTGCTGACGATACCGCTTTGATAGCTTCCGGCGTTTTATTTCAAAATGTCTTCACGGTATTACAAGAAGCAATTATTCTTATTGAAAACTTTTTTCACAAATGGAAAATTAAAATCAACGGAACAAAGACACTTGCGACATGGTTCACACGTCGAAGAAAATCTTGTTACTTACCGGACACAAAACTCAAAATCTGTGGTACTGATATCGAATGGTCAAATAACTGCAAGTACCTCGGCATCTTTATAGACAGTAAACTTACTTTCAAACCTCACATATCTTACACAGTTAATAAAATCAACCTGACAATTAGAATATTATATCCTTTTATAAATAAGAACTCAAGTCTAAGCAAACAAAATAAATTATTAATATTTAAAACAATCTTTCAACCAATACTACTCTATGGTACACCTGTTTGGTTCGATTGTGCTCAGTCGCACATTCAAAAACTTCAAGTATGCCAAAATAAAATATTAAAAATGATGCTTGGATTACCATGGCACTTCTCAACCAATAGACTCCATGATAAGGCTAATGCATGCACAATTAAGGAACTCATTAACAGACAACAAGAGAAATTTTTCTTGAACTGCTCCTTCTCAGATAATGAGCTTATCAGTAACCTTACAATTCCAAATAATTAACCTCTGCAATTTGCTAAAAAAAAGGGACTAAGCAATACTAGTTTTTAAGTTTCAAATAAGGGTTTTTCTCTGTAGCATTTTCCCTTGAGCCTTAAGTTAATCTTAAATAACTAACACTAAACTTTATTATATGAACTTAAATTTAAGATGTAAAGAATAAAAATGTTCTAAATCACTTACAAATGAAACACTGTCAAATGAAAAGATACTTGTAAATTAAGCTACAAATAAATAAATCTATCTAGCTTCATCGCTGAACAACATTTTTGACCGTACAATGGACGTAGTGAGACCGATGCATTTCACGAAGAGAACCATTTTTACTTGCGATTTTAGGTACCTACTATATTATATAATTATTTACATATTATATAAGGCAAGTTATGCATTCGTTAAAAAAAAAAATTGACAATCAAATATAACATTACTATGATAGAGAAGCCGAAAAAATTAGGTCCGACAATTCTGTCTGTCTGTCTGTCTGTCTGTCTGTCTGTCTGTCTGTCTGTCTATCTGTCTGTCTGTCTGTCTGTCTGTCTGTCTGTCTGTCTGTCTGTCTGTCTGTCTGTCTGTCTGTCTGTCTGTCTGTCTGTCTGTCTGTCTGTCTGTCTGTCTGTCTGTCTGTCTGTCTGTCTGTCTGTCTGTCTGTCTGTCTGTCTGTCTGTCTGTCTGTCTGTCTGTCTGTCTGTCTGTCTGTCTGTCTGTCTGTCTGTCTGTCTGTCTGTCTGTCTGTCTGTCTGTCTGTCTGTCTGTCTGTCTGTCTGTCTGTCTGTCTGTCTGTCTGTCTGTCTGTCTGTCTGTCTGTCTGTCTGTCTGTCTGTCTGTCTGTCTGTCTGTCTGTCTGTCTGTCTGTCTGTCTGTCTGTCTGTCTGTCTGTCTGTCTGTCTGTCTGTCTGTCTGTCTGTCTGTCTGTCTGTCTGTCTGTCTGTCTGTCTGTCTGTCTGTCTGTCTGTCTGTCTGTCTGTCTGTCTGTCTGTCTGTCTGTCTGTCTGTCTGTCTGTCTGTCTGTCTGTCTGTGTGTCTGTCTGTCTGTCTGTCTGTCTGTCTGTCTGTCTGTCTGTCTGTCTGTCTGTCTGTCTGTCTGTCTGTCTGTCTGTCTGTCTGTCTGTCTGTCTGTCTGTCTGTCTGTCTGTCTGTCTGTCTGTCTGTCTGTCTGTCTGTCTGTCTGTCTGTCTGTCTGTCTGTCTGTCTGTCTGTCTGTCTGTCTGTCTGTCTGTGTGTCTACCTGTCTGTCTGTCTGTCTGTCTGTCTGTCTGTCTGTCTGTCTGTCTGTCTGTCTGTCTGTCTGTCTGTCTGTCTGTCTGTCTGTCTGTCTACCTGTCTGTCTGTCTGTCTGTCTGTCTGTCTGTCTGTCTGTCTGTCTGTCTGTCTGTCTGTCTGTCTGTCTGTCTGTCTGTCTGTCTGTCTGTCTGTCTGCCTGTCTGTCTACAGCCTAAACGGCTGAACCCAATTTTCTTCAAACTTGGTACATAGTATTATTACAATGTCCTACAGAGGGGTTCTTGGAATTAGCATTCTAGCTCCATAACTAACGGTAGGTACCTGCCATACGATTTTTAGTGAGATTAATTTTTCTCGAAAACGGCTCCTACGATTTTAATAAAACTTTCTGAATAGTGTTTTCTGTTTAAACGTTATGTTTTGGTTCTAATAGATTTTTCAGGAAAAGTCATATAACGGTAACTTCCACAGGACTTGATTCTTGAAATCCACTTGACGAATTTCCATGAAATTTTTAATGTTGAAGCCCTTTTATAAACAAAATAATATAAATTCTTAAATTTAAAAAAAAAAATTTTGTTTAGTTTTTTTAAAAAAGTTTTAATTTTTTTTTTATTTTTCGTTTTTTCCAAAAACGATTTAATCCATTTTTTTTATTTTTATTTTTCTGATAAGAACTACAAAGTGCTAGAAATGGGCATACCCAAAAAAAAAATGGAATATACATATTTTTGAAAAGTTTTTCAAAAAAAACTGTTTTTTGAAAAAAATTGGTCGAACGATTTTGAAAAAGAAATTTCTTCAAATTCAAAACAGTAAACGAAATCAGATGGTTTACTTCATTTTTTCCAAAAAACGTTTTAACTAGTGATTTTTAAGTGATCAACAAAATTTCATATGGTTTTTCTCCTGATTAGTTTCCAAAATCTTAAAACCCATGACCACTGTCACACATTAGAGCAAGTTCGTCCGACCCAGTCGTGCACTTTATTTTCGTGAGAGGCGATTACGATATTCGGTGTAAATAAAGAGGTTTTTTTTAGAAGAAAATAACTTTAAGTTGGCAGCACTACTTTGATTGGCAGCCATTTTGGCATCTGCCATGTCATTTATCTTTTGTTTGGTTTGTAATCATGAATCGACGCCTGAACAACGCATTCAAATGTTGAATTTTATTGTTCTAAACCTCTAAAATAACACTGTATATTTCTGTAGTTATTTTGAATTCATCTAAAAGAGTCATGACAATTACTGCGTTCATCTATAAAATTGATAACATAATTGTAAAATTTGCGTAAGCGCAACAAAAAGGGATAAGACTTTCTTGTCTGCATTAACTAAAATGTCATCTGACTCAAACATTTGAATCCTATTTTAATTGACCGCTTGAAAAGTCACTTCGTCAATTTTCTTCAAATCCAACCGTGTATTAAGTGAACTGTGAACAAAAATACACTTTCGTTGCATCGTGAAGATTTAAGTAATTCGAAGTTATCAACTTTAGGTAGCAAGAAAAAATATTTTGTATTCTAATGAAGTAAATGATAAGAAATAAAAAGTTTTAGATATCAACAAAAGGTGCGTCACAATCATTTAAATTAAAATAATTTTTAAAAGTTTTTGAATTTTTGTTTCCTTACGTGCGCTGAAGGTGAAAATTTGCATTATGGAATTATATCATTCTAATTGTCATTTCAAAGATACTCAAACCATGTCATAAAGAGACTTGGCAATTTTAAGGATACCTTTAGTTGTAAGCTAAAGTTTAGATGTGGTAATTAATACTTTCAAAAATTTAATATTTGGTTCGCTACTGGGAAGCCATTAACATTTTCAGTGCTTAAGTTTACTGTGCATTCAACGAAGCGAATAGTTGGGACTCCAAGTTCCAACATAGAATGGATGGACAAAGTTACAACCACAAATGAATTAAAAGATCAAAAGTGGTTAACTGACTTGATTTGGTGCAATAGTCTGGCAACATTACGATTGCAATTGCAATTTTCCTAAAGCTGATTTTGGAAATGCATAAAGTGACTACGAAGTGTAACAAATTTTGTAGTGGTCTTAGTGTTGGACTTGTTGGGTTGGGATTTAAAATAAAATGCACGACTGGGTCGCACGAATTTGCATCTTATGCTAGATAATCGATATGTATTTTGAAAAAAAAAAAAAAATATATATATACCTAAATATGATAAATTGAAAAAAAAAAAAAAAAAAATGCACGACTGGGTCGCACGTACCTGCTCTGTGGGTGCAATAATACGACGAAAACAAACTTTTCGATCAATAAGACCAACTCATTTTTGAAAAATTTGGTATAAATTTAAAAAAAATTGGCTAAAACTGGAGACTCGATATACGGGAGCTAACGTTAAGTAACCTTTAGTATATAAAATTTAGATGTCGTCTTTTGGGTGATATAAATTTCCGCTTATGGCCAAATTAAAAAAACTGATATTAACAATTTCCGCTATTGTCATGTGTAGCAAAAAACTAAAAATGCAGTTTTCTTTGAAGTATTCTATATATGTAACATACAAAGTTTCATAAAAATTGGGAGAGCCTTTTTTGAGTAAATTAGAAAAAACGAAAAAATTGGCCAAAATCTAATGGCTTTTTGTAGTTAGTTTTAGTTGGCAAAAACTTTATTTCATACAATATTTAAAACTAAATTATTACAATTCGATTATTCTAAGTTTTATATGGTGTGGCCAGAGGCCGTCTACCAGATTGACATTTGTTTTATATTATTTTCATAATTCATAATTTCGTTTTATTAAAAGTCGCCCTCAATAATTCGTTGCCTGTAGCTTAGTGCGGTTGATGTATATTTGTATATAAAATCTCCCAGCCTAGATTACCATTCAGAATGCTCAACACTTCGCTCATATCCAATGTGTTAACACCAAAGTATCTCACACGGAACTCATTTAAGATTGGGCATTTTGCGATGAAGTGAAATACGTCCTCCCTCTCCCTAAGATTACATAGGTCACATAGTATAGGCAGGTCCGCTCGATGTGGGATGTAATTTAACTTTAATAATTCACCTCTTATTTTAAAAATTACATTAATCATGTTCAGAGTAAAACGATCCTGAAAATAAGTATTTCCACAAAGGTCATAGTTGAGCTGGCTGTACACGATTCTAAATTGAGACGATTGTGCATCCATTTGGCATCTTTCATAGGTAGAGTCGCTAATTTTTTTCAAGATTTCATTAAACACGCTCCTTAAGTCCGCAGGGTTTATATCTCCCGAAATTCTCCCGTAGTTTCCTAGATCCGTCCGCAGCTCCTCCCATCTTTCAACAAGTTGACCTTTTGTAGTTAAAACATGTTTAAGTACTCGCTTAGGCAGCCTCCCGTCGTCCATTTCCAACACTTTAATTATATACTCGAAATGTAGCTTAAGAGTGTCTAAGAACAAAGGCGGTACTTTTGTTTCAAGGTGAAGCATATAATTTGGTGTGCTTGATGGTAGGCGGAAAATTCGTTTCAGAAAATATCTCAAGAATCTTTCAACATCTTCGATTGGGCTATAACCCCAAACTTGAGCTCCATAAAGCAATGTTGCAGCAGCGGTGGCACGAAATAACTTTATTTTTGAACTATGTTCAATATATTTGCTGCTAAAGCATCGACCCCAAACACAAGAAACAGCTCTCTTTGCTTCACCTAGCTTGTACTGGAAGTGTTTTTTCATGCTAAGATTCGCTGTGATTGATACTCCAAGGTACTTATACTCCCGAACTATAGCCACATTTTCACCTTTATAAGTCCATTTTTCATTACGGGAATATCTACCACCACCATCTCTGATGGCTCTTTGTATAGGAGCCACCATTAAAAAAAAAAAGAAAATGCAAAAAAATCAATGCCATCTGAAAGGAAGCGCAAAGAAACTATACCAAACAAAGTTTGAGTGAATTCGATGCAACCGTTGACAACTTATGGCCATTTGAAAAAAAGCCGTTAAGAGCAGATCTCCGTTATTTGCATTTTTAGCCAAAAACTGAAAACGCAGTTCTCTTAAAAACACTAAAAGAATATAACACACAAAGTTTAATCAAAATCGTTAGAGCCGTTTTCGAGCAAATTAGAAAAAACCAAAAAATGTTGGCCAAAACTTATCGGCTCGTTGTATGGAAGCCACCGTTTAGAAAAGCTTAGTGAAAAATTTACAAAGCCATCCTATAGAAAACTATAAAAAACTATGTCAAACGAAATTTGAGTCGATTCAATCAAGCCGTTGTGAACTTATGGCTATTTGAAAAAAAGCCGTTAAAACCTGATTTTCGTTAGGACTATTTGAGCCAAAAACGAAAAACGCAGTTTTGTTAGAAATGCTTAAAGTAAGCTAAATTTTGAGTTTAATCAAAATCGTTGGAGCCGTTTTCGAGAAAATTCAAATTGAAAAAAACCGTTACTTGAAAGGTACCAGTTTGAGCCGGGCTAAAACGAAATAAAAAAAACCTCGACAACCGTTTTTCTTCAAACTACTATATATCAAGTTTGAAGAAAATCCGTCAAGCGGTTTAGGCTGTAGCATGACGTGAAAAAGCGCACATCCGCACAGACGCACAGACAGACCGAAGGACAGTATGGCAAAAACCACTTTTTTGGGCTTCTTTGTCATCGTAATGTCATGTTTGATTAAAACCTCGATTTTTTTTTTCTGCACGAAACCAATACTTGCCCTATTGAGCAAGTAAAAAATGTTATACCCTATATTCTATACAATAGGTATATTGTATTTGGTATGGAGTTTGTAACATAGAGAAATAATACCGTTAGGTATAGAAAAGTATATATATATTCTGACTCAGAATCAAAAGCCTAGTCCATTTCGCCATGTCCGTCCGTCCGTATGTATACTCTCTAGAGGTCGCAATTTTAGAGCTAAAAAGCTTTGTATATTTAATCTTTGGTTCAAGAGTAAGGAAAAGCTTTTGAATCGGTAAAATCCGCCCACAAACACGCCCATAGTCACCATCTTTTTGTAAACAACCTCAATTTATCAAAATTAAATTGTGTTTTTGTATACAGTTACGGTAAAAGCACTACTCTAAAATTTTGCTAACGCAAGCTTTAAGTGAATCTTCTTCCAATTAAATAAAAATATTTCAGTTTATAGGTGGCTGACGCCCACTTTTCATACAAAAACATCAATATCGTTTTTATTAAATAACAAATTCTACATTAGATCGAAAAACATGAAATTTTGTGGGTATAACTTGCACACAGAGAACATCTTGTAATATAAAATCAAAAAATTTGATTTGGGCGTGTCTGACGTCATTCACTAGAAACTATAAAAAAAATATTTATACCAAGCCCAAATTTATGCGTCTCTTACTGGAAACTAAGAATCTTGTGTATGAAAAGAATTTTTTGAATTTATAACACCCACTTTTCACGAAAGAACGAAAAACGTAGTTTTACAAATTTAAGGTACCTACTAATATTCAATTTTAACCTTTTTTCCGTTCTTTATTTGAAAAAAAAACTCTATATTTTTTTGTAAATTTTTTCTACACGCCCACTTTTAAGGGCGTAATTTTTATAAAATACATTTTCTCAGGTAAGATCGTTAGAAAACTACTCGATTCAGCTGTAGCTTGACACATTATGTACCTATACCTAAAAATTGACTAACGATCAAAGCTCAATTAGTGCTTTAAGCTTTTGTTTACAAATTTTAATAAAACGCCTACTTTTAAGAGGTGTTTCCGTCAATAGTCGTAATATACATTTATAACGTTTTTTTTGCTATCGGTCGCAAGATTTGAAGTGAGAAGATGAACACTTCGTTTTGTATTCCTTAGTTACGTAGCATAGAGTGCAGTTCAAGAATTGTTAAATACACACTTAATTTCCGTTCGAAATGTAATTTTTAAAAATTTAAGTTTTGTCTTGTTTTGTTCAAATCGATCTGCAAGCTTAAAAATTGAATGTCACTGAGTTCATAGTAATTGCTCTGGCAAAAAAAGTCTCATTTTTTGGGTGTGGCTCCCGCCTTTTTTTTGTTGCGCCAGCAGTTATTGAACATTGGCCACACAAAATGAATGTAATTGAATTTGTTCCTGTCTGCCAAAGAAGAATTTTGTTTCTGAAACTGGAACAGCGGCTGGTTGAGGGTGGCGAACGTATACACATACAAAAATATAGGATATAGTATCCCACAGTTCGTTAAAAACGTACTGTAGCCCTCGTGTATGTGTGTTTTTTTGTAAAATTGTTTTGGAGATCAAATAGTTTATTTTACTTAAAATGTATTCTTAGCTTTAAATGTAAATTGAAATACTTGAATAAAGTTACAACTAAAACCAAACAAGATGGAGAATATTGCAGTGCCCTCTAGACCGCAAATAATTTCCTCCAAACAACTATAATATGACCTCATTGCTAACTCAGTCAAACACCAGATCCATAAATTGTTGCTTTAAGTCCCAGCAGATCCCTTCGAATACCTCGACATCCATCTTCCCTTAATAAACCTTTTACCTGTTCTGGATATTTTTTGCACCTCATCTTCTATTGCGACTGCAATTCAACAGAAAAACTAAACAACTATGATGAAGCTCCACGTCGACATCTGCTCATTGTTACAACCTCTCTAAGAGGATTATCCAGACATAGTTGAGTATTTTCATGAATTAATTTGCCACCCATCCGCGTCCATCTTTTTGACTTGTTGCAATCATCTAGTGTCACTGAAAGTGGAGCAACCATCCGCTGTCGCTGTGTCATCTGCCACTGACTGTCATTGGTATTTTTAATCCCCACACTCAGCAAGAGCCCCTATCGGATACCAGACGACCATCTTTTCCACTGAAAGACCAATAGCTAGCTTCACCATGATAGCAGTAGTTTGTAAGGACGACAACATCTGCAGTCATTCCGGATGTGGCTGGGACGATTTTCAAGCACTTTTCTCCAGAACTCAATTTTCCAAATGCAATGTAATCTTCGTTTGGCAATCTGAAAGAGAAACCAATATAGAAGGACGATAAACGAACGAAGGAGAAAGGAATGTTGTTTTAACTTTGAATATACTCACTTAAGTTCATGGAAAACTGTTTTCAAAAACCATGAAAACGGGCGACACTGTAAGCCCTTTTTCATCCTTTGAACTGGTGCTAAAAGGTGGATACTGGTGTGTCCTGCTTCTGATGTTGTTAGTTTTTCTACGTATTTTCCAGCCACAGGCTGCATAGTGGAGAAGAAGTATCTGTATTCGTCAAGCCAGGAGTCGGCGATGACTTTACGATTTCTGGATTTTACGAGTTCGAGATAAGGACTTGTGTCTTAACTTTGTTGTTTCTATCTTAATCTTTGTTTTTGTTTATTCTATACGAGTACCTTAACCTACCTTAGATGCTGTCGTCCATTAGGCAGATCCAACGAATGCTTGGTCTTCCGGAACACATGACCCACCCGGCTGCAGGGCACAATCTCAATTTGTCCACCACACAGCCACAGTTTTATGGACATTTCAATTGACTCGCCACCCCACACCTGTCAGCAAAGAAAACAAAAAATTTAGCAAAATCTACAAACAAACTTTTTTTTTTTTTTTTTTTTTTCAATTTTTAGAGTTTCGATCCACGCTGTTTCGCCGGCCAGCCGGGAAAAAAATACCCTTCGTTGAGTGCTTCTGGCTCGACAACAGCCTTTTACAAACAACAACGACACAATACACCCTATACCTTTAGAAGTGGGTTGAATCCATTCAATTTGAAAAACCAATTTCGGGATATCATGAAGACTCCTCCGGCAAACACTGGGCTCCTGCAAATAAATCACACGTAAAACAGAGAAACCCTTAGAGAAATGCCTCTCGCTAAAAGAATATTATGTTCCTGAAGAGGATAAACAAGGACCCAGGCAAAAAAAAGTCGCCATTTAAAAAGAGAAATAGGCGGGCAGTAGTAGTTTGTGCTAACACAAAATTCCTTTTGAACATTGACAATTACGGTAATGGGTCTGATGGATCCTTTTTAGATTCGCGCTCCTCCTCGTCCATTGGTATCCAACGAAAGTGTAAATTCCAATCGAATCCGCCTTTGAGATTCTTTGAACTGGCACGGTATTGAAATGTTGTCGCATCAATGCTATCCAAAACTGGACTTACAGCCATGCCCGGGTAGGAGGCCAAACGGTCCAACAATGGTTCAATCCAGCCAACATTTACCTCAGAATGGCTATCGAGGAAGACAATGTAATCACCGATGGCAACTTTTGCTCCCAGATTACGTGATTCAATCAAACCGTTGTGCTGACGATTGCGGTGAGGTTTTATAAAAGCTCCCAAGGGCAACTTGACCAGGTCGATAAAGACTGTTTCTGAAATGAAAAAGATAAAAGGTTTGCTTTTTGAATTGTCTGAAGCAAAAATATGAAATGGGAAATTGGAGTGCTGCTCCTGCTACTGCTTCTGCATTCTTCTTCTTCTACCGATGTAAGTTTGGGATAAATTTATATCTTTGGTAGGAGCAAAGGTGTATGGGCATGTGTTTTGTGTTTGCTTATGAAATTTGGTTCTTGCTTCTTGATTAAAAATAAATCATTTAAGGTTATATTATTAAGGCAAAGGTGATACTCTTATACCTTTGATTCAAGATAAGGTTAACTGAGTTTTGGCTTCCTGTTTACAAAAGCCTGTATATATTCTAGGAATAAAGAACAATTTACATTGGATATCCATGTGATTGTCAAGCTTTTTTTTTTTAAGGAATCTTTATGTTTCTTCGTAGAGATTCTTTGATGAAATATATAACGCTATGAATCTTGACCTGGAAGAGCATAACTACTAGTCCTAGATCCTACTAGTCAAATAACCGGTATGTATGGAAGAAATGCTCTCGAATATGCTGGAAAAATAAAGTGCACGACTGGGCCGGACGAACTTGCTCTAATGTGTGACAGTGGTCTTAATATTTTGGAAAAAAGTGAAATGAAATTTTATTTATCACTTAAAAATCGCTATTTAAAACGTTTTTTTTTTTTTTTTTTTGAAAAATGATGTAAGCCATCTGATTTCGTATATTGTTTAGAATTTAAAGAAATTCTTTTTTCAATATCAGGTCGAACGACAGTTTTTTTTTGAAAAATTTTTCGAAAATATATTCCAAATTTTTTTTTTTAGAGGAGTATATGCCAACTTCTAGCACTTTGTAATTTTTATCAGAAAAAAAAAAATTTAAAAAATAAAAATAGTTCTGGAAAAAAACAAAAAATAAATTTTTTTTTTTAAACTCAAAACAACTTTTTTCTTGAAAAATTTAAGAATATGTATTATTTCTCTTATAAAAGAGCTTCTTCATTAAAAAGTCAAGTGGCTTACGAGAAAATCTGATTTAAAAAAACCGGTTTTACGGGAGGTACCGCAAATAGCCATTTCTTGAAAAATCTATTCCAACCAAAACATAAAAAATTTTATCAAAATCGTAGGAGCCGTTTTTAAGAAAAATCAATTTTTCACTAAAATTCGTATGACAGGTACCGTTAATTTTAGAGCTAGAATGCTAGTTCCAAAAACCCTTCTGTAGGATGTCATAATAATACTATGTACCAAGTTTGAAGCAAATCGGTCTTGCCGTTTAGGCTGTAGGTAACTATATAGACAGACAGATATACGGACAGACATCAGACGGACAGAATTGTCGGACTCACTTTTTACTTGCGATTATAGGTACTACAGTGGTCCCTCGATAATGTGAACTAATTAAAACAAGGCGTTTTCGGATTTTAGAGGTGTTCACATTACTGGAACTTTTAATTCGGTTCTTATTAAGAGTTTGAAACAACTCGTATCCATTTATTACAAACAAAATTACGGGTAAAGCACAGTTTCAACATTTATTTATAAAATAATCACATTACTTATGTAGGAGTACCTAATTACTACGCAAAAAATTGGTTGTCTGTAAAGTCGGTTTACGGACGATAGTTTTACGTGATAACCGGTTCACAAAACAGTTCATATGTAGGTAGTATCCCTACAACCACCAACCACAAACCCCAACTACAACCAACCACCATTTTTGTTTTTTTTTTCTCACACCTTCTCCTCAAACATCGGCTTCCCACCCCACGATACAACCAACAGCCCACCATTTTTGACAGTTTTTGACAATTTTTTCTTCCCACCCCAACACAATAAATCTCCCTTCCTTTTACCACCACCAACCAACCACCCACTATTTTTGACAATCCCCTCCCAAACACCAAATCCTGCCTCAAATCCAACCTACTCACCTACCATTTTTGACAATTTTTTTTATAGTTCGTTCAATAAAAAATGTCAGTGAAGGAAAGATAGGGCATTTGCCTCTCATTCTGGTAGCAATAGCTTCCATATATGTCTGTTTCAAGCAAAAGCTCCGACGTGGTTTCCATACTTTGTAAATTAAATCACCGGAATTCAAAGAGTAGTGTATGTATGGTTACCACCTGCTGGCGATTTAAACTAATTTAATAAAAAAATGTTTATCTTTTTCCACACCACCAAGAGGTATGATAAAAGGTGCGTTTTTTTTAAAGGGTATCCCCAGTAGGTCTAATCCCTTTTTTTGTTTTCAAAAACATAGATTGTTTAGAAAAAAAAAAATTAAAAAAAAAAAAAATAAACATAATAAATTCATTACTTAAACAAAAAGTATTTACAAAAAACAAAAATAAACACTATCAAAAATTCAGTCTCAAAGTATTTGCGCAAAAATTATCACTAATCTGTCAATTAGTCTTTTTTTTAGTTTTTTGCAGAGCCAACTTTGTGTCTCCAGGGCGACGCGACGAAATTTAATTTTGTATCACTGCACTTTTTAATTCATAACATGTCTCTAAAACACTGCAATAAAATTTATTTCAATACAAATTTACTTACAAATTTACTTTTTATTAATATCTAAATTTCATTTAGATATTAACGAATTTTGTTATCATTTTATCACCGCATTATTTGACCTGTTTTTCTCCACAAAGAAATAAAACCACGACACTATATGAACAAAAAAATCTGAACAATAAATCTATTACTGCATTCCTGCACCGTTTTCAGACAAGCAAGTAAAAAAAATTCAAAATTCAAAATTCAAATTCAAAATTAAAAAATATTAAAATTGAGGCGGTAATACCTAACGCTCTCACCTCAATAAATAATGTTGTTCTTAAAAGATTTAAAACAGAAAGCTCTTTCACAAAATCCTTTGAAAAAGCTCTTGAGGTTTGCTTCCAAAGCGTAATGGCAATGCTGTCATTTCTCACATTGAGAGAAGAAAAAAGAATACGATCAGTAATTTCAGTATGCTATATGCTTTCAGCATGCAACATGAATGGTCATGGAGGGATGTACAACGTTTAAGGGAAAATAAATCAATTCGTGTGTATAAATCAGTGCCGGCGCGCTTGTAATTTGGAAGCGAATTTGTGTAATTTCTATGAAGTGAGTGTTTAGCAGCCAGCTCTGCTTAAAAAAAGCTCTCCCATAAGGCCTTCACTGACATTTTTTATTGAACGAACTATAGTAATATCTGTAGAGTAACCATGATATGCAAAGCAGAAATGTGATGCTAAGTCAGAGATATTAAATAAATTTTAGCCGAATAAATATATTTATAGGTGTTTGGAAATCGCTTGATGGCGCCAATATTTGAGAAAATGTTACCGTTATGAGTGCAAACATTATATAGGGCTGCTTCTGCGTGCAAATAATGAGTATGACGTAAGGCCCAGCCCAAAGTACATCATATTGAACCTAGCTTTTTTTAGCCACAATTGAATTTTAAGCGTGAGTCACGAAGTTCTTACGTTTGTTTCAATTAAAATAAGTGCATCGTGTAAAGCACTTTTATCCCAAGCCCGCGATAATTATATACGCTTAGAGTTAGACGTATTCAAATATCCTTTTGATATCACTCACACCCAAAACTAGCTGTGGGCTTAATATCATCAAATTTATGCCGAAGTACCGACAATGCTTCCAAGATATTGGAAACCCGTCATCATCAACATTAATATTTGCTGACGTTCGTTAGCTATACATTCTAGAGTTAAGCTGGTAAAAGTGTCAATTTAACAGATCATTTTTAAATGGTTAAAAAAATAAACAGTGACAAGACTGTAACTTATATCAAAGCGCAACTCACCATCATCACTAAAATCATCAATCACAATAATTTCTTCCAAGAATCGAATCGGTGTTCTCAGCAAAATAGAAACAATCGTTCGCAAAAGAGTAGATCTCGCTTCATTCCTAAACACTATTATCACAGATACCTTTGATTTTTTTGGAACATTGAAGGCCTGTTCCTTGCAGCTGTAAAAAAAAAAAAAAAAAAATAAAATGCAACTGAATATAAATTTTTCCAGTAAGACAGTATGAAAAGAAAACCTCACACTTCATCACGCGTATCTGGCAGCTCACGAAACGCTCCAATTCCATCGCTGATGTATTTTTCAAAAAAATAAAAATCACTCCTCTCTGAATCTAAAACCATCCGATTGGAGATAAATCCTTCAAAATCTCCCGACAGTGCACTTAAGTTGGGAAGGATCTAAACACATATAGGTACAGATACATACATATGTATCTTAAACATTCATGAAGAAAGCCACCTGAGATTAAACACCTTACTTTCAGTTCACTGGTATTCAATGTGCTGGATTCACGTTCCAGTTGCACTGTGATCTGAATCACAAAGAACACTGTCGCAAGTATCAAGACCGAAAATAAAAGAAGATACTTCTTCCTATTGAATCCACCCATTGAATTGGGAAGGAAAAACTAAACGGATTTATGCAACGATCTAATGTTCCATACCAACGACGGCGACGCCCAGTGACTCCCGCGATAGGTGGAAGTGTTCGGCACATTGGTTTCTTATCGGATTCCATATTATGACATAAAAATAATATTTTTTTTTGTGCCAGAATTATGTCGGTGACGTTGGAAATAATTTCATTTTTGTAGATACTGTCACGTCGATAAGATTAAATTTGTTGACATTTGCTATTGGCAGGTAAAATGTATGTTCGTACCTAGAACAGTATTGTTTGCGTTAAAGTTTTTATAAACAATTAGCATTGAAATGATACTCCACTTGAATATGAAAACTGAATAAAGAATTTACTAACGCCTGTATAGCTAGATACACGAGTTGATAAACTGCATTCAAAATAATTGTAAAATCGTTGTTTAGGCGAAACACTTCAAATAATTATTGCACTCAAGTTATTGAAGAATTGACAATTGGAATAATTTTTTTTTTTTTTTTTTTGGGTTCTATACTGAAAGAGGGTCTTAAAATTGGTAAAGAAACTTGCAAGGGAAATTTGGAGAGTTAAAATAAAAACAGAATTTTGGTCATACAGAATTTTGACAACCTTTATTATGACCCGCTTCCTTTTTGTTACCATAAAACTGACTTCATTTGAAAGATAATTTTTTGCCAAAACGTGAAATTATGCACTCACCAACAAATCAATTGTGGCACGTTGCGCCATCTGGTTGAAACCACAGCTCCCCAAATCGAGGTGATTCAATTCAGGAACGGAAAAGTCAGTTAACATGTCTCTTTACGGTCTACATTGACTGTTACCCTCGCCGGCATCATTTTTAAAGAAAAAAAGTCTTAAGGTTAGGTTAGGTTAGGTTAGGTTAGGTTTGGTGAGGTGAAATTGTTGTAGTAGTTCCATTTCTGTCGAGCTCCTCTGCCTTTGCAGTTTCCTCGAATATTGTCCAAGCACTTAAAAAAAAGAAGAATATAAAACTGTTCTGCCATCTCCACGAGAGATGAGTTTGTGGAAACTGCTCCGAGTTATTCAAGGTCTGCTTGGCTGTCTGAGAAGATGCGGATATTCATCGTAAGTATTACATTTTCCTTAAGCGTTGAGTTCCGCTTGGAATACACTACAATGGTTAGGGAGTCGGAATGTGGGACTAAAATCGAGTCCTTTGAACCATCAGTGTAGAAATGAATCGAATCATCCACGATCCCAAAGAGCAGACCGCAAACTCTCAGTTTTTCTTGATGTGATGGCGACTCAATCATGGCTTGAGTATCTACTCTCCAAATACGGCATTTAATCTAGTTGACTAAGCCATTTAACCAAACCTTAACTTCATCGCTGAACAAAATTTTCTTGTCAAAATCGGGGTCAGCAGTATTCACTTTTCAAGCCAAATGTTCGCTGTTGCCGTGCACTATGGTCCTAGGGCTTCCATGTTTACACGAGTTGAATATGTCCGTGAAGTTAGCATAACAAATGTGAGCAAAAATATGATTTTTCATCACGTCCACGTGTCGTTGGCTTTGGGTAACGCAAAGTTTGGGAACAACCATGTTTTTAACAGAGCGTGATTGGTAATTTTTATAAAATAACTCTGTTTGAATTTAAAATCGCCCTAAATAGAAAAAATCAAAAGCGTTAGAAACGGGAACTTCACGGATTATTTTGTAAACACATTATATCTATATGTTGAAATCGATAAATGAGTTGGAACTCCTGAAAAAAGCCAGCATCCCAAGGTCATTTACCAAAAAGTCGTGAAAAAGCATTTTAAAAATTAGAAAAAAAACTTCCGTTAGAATAGTGTTAGAAGTAAAAAATTCAGGATTTTATTGGAAACATATTCAGGCAAGCCGTTTAAATAAAAAAAAAATAAAATTTACCAGCACAATTTGGGTTATACCTATAGCTTTTTGGGCATACATTTAATTTTTTTTTATGGAAATTTAATAAATTTTTTTTTTACGTATGAGGAATTCCTAGACAGGGTTTCTTAAACCCGAAAAAATATTATATGATTTTTCGAAAAATGATATGCTGGCGTGAAGTTAGCATCTCACTTATTTAAATCAATTTTTGTCAGTGAAATCATGCAGAACTATTTTGGAAAACTATCAGGAACTATAGAACTCATGTGCATATGCGACAAGAACTCAAAAAAAAAGTTGAGATGCTAAAATTTGTTATGCTAACTTCACTGACATGAGTTGAATTCCGCATGCCAGCAAACCAAGACTTATAATCCATTTCCATAAAGTGGTTGGAAACAGATCGAAATGCTGTGGACGATGTCGGATGGACTCTTCCTCAGATTCTGCGCTCTACAGTAGCAACATTTTCTTTCGATTATACGACTTCGCGTCATCTCAGATAGTAAGTAGGTATTATTATTTTGGGAACCATGTTTTTCGAAATAAATCTGAGTAATTTGCTTTTGTTGTTCAGGCGTCAGTCGATTCAAGTTAAAATGGTAAACCAAACTAAAGAAACATATCACGGCACATGATAGCCCTTTGTCAATAAAGAGGAGTGCTGTCATTTTTTTGGAATTGACTAGATCCCCCTTCACCCAGAGAAAAACCAACATAAAATCAAAGAAAACCACTTTGATATAAGCAGATTTGTTAATGATTCGGGGTTGAAGACGACAATTTTAAAACCAAAGGGAAACATCCTTAATTCAACTTTTGTTCCTATATAATTCAATGTTAAATCGACTACGGTTCACTTCAAAACAAGAATGAACCTCCTAATATTAACGTTGCGTTGTTAATTCAAAGCATTTTCAACGTAAAATTAAAGATGATCCATGTTAAGTTAAAGACGTTTGTGTACTATTATACAACGTTAAATTGAATACGATTTATTAAATTTTACGTTGCGTTTCTTTCCCTCAGTGTTTGTACTTCCTATAATTGTAGGTGAATAAATAAACTAAATAAAGTTAACAACTTTCAGTATTTTCATATTTTGTAAGCAGACTCTCCTATAGGATTAATTAAATTAATAAAGCCCACCACATAAGCTCAAGTATAACTTAAAAAAAAAAATTGCTAATAATTCTCCATTATTTAAATTAAACGAAGCGAATTTCGCCAAGAGCTTCTATTTTAATTACAAAGTCAGTATAATTCAATAGACCCAACTCCAAGTTTAAACAGTTGTGAATCAGTTTGGCCTTGTCCCTTAAATACTTTTATATAATATTCCCTTACACTACTTCCCTCTTCCATGCCATTTTCAACTTCACGAAAAGGTGTCCTACTTTCATGCTCTAGTTTTCATGAAAAATTAACCTTCCCAACCCATTCAATGCGCGCATACAACAAGTTTATCATTTTTGAAATGTCTCCCTTGAACCTTGTAAAACTATGCACAATACTCATCATCCTACCCACACCACCTCCAACACTATCCCCGCTTCCACATAAACACGGTTTTACCAAGGAAAGAACTCAAGACGAATTTCCAAGTCCTTCAGGAACAATTTAAAACAATTTCGATACAAAAGTGTACTCAAACAATACCTTGGAAAGAGAGTCTGTTTGGACTGAAGGATAATAATCCAGGACAGCTTATTTATTTGGTCTGTATCTGTATCTGTTTCTACAGTGATGGTTTGGTTTCGAGCGGCGTTAAAATTAGCTTTTGTTTTCAATTTTATTATAAAACAGGTTGATGCTTCTTAAAACGAAATGATTGGATCTTTTGTTGGGGAGTTTTCAGACGAAAAATATGATTTTCAAGTTTCAGCGAAGATTTTGACGGAACTATTTGCTGAACAATAAAACAAAATGATTTCTTAATTTGGTTTGAATTTGAGAACTGTGTTGAGCTAGCTTATTTATTTAAGTTTGATCAAATGTCGTGATTTTTTTTTTTTAATGAAATCTGTACTCAAGGCATAAAAGATTCTCCAAAAGTATTTGCTTATACAGTAAAATTTAATAGCTTAAAGCAAATCATTTTGTCTTAGTCTTGAGTCCTGATTCTGAATCAGGAAATTGTGTTTGGATAAAGTTTAGAAATGCACTTTGTGTTAAAGAGGAAAAGTTTTGAAAGAATCATTTGTTGGAGAGATAGAAATGTTTTCTTGCACCTGCACATTTCACGTCACATGTGTGTGCAGTGTGCTGCTCCTTGAAACAACAAACTTTTCTCAAGGATAATTGTTTTTCCCACCTTTTGTGTGATGCTATCATTAGAGCTATGCGTGAGTACCTCTGGTAATGGCATAAAGTGCATGGAGCTATTCATTTAGGATTTCAAAAACGTGCTGCTTGCATGTTTGTTCTTCTTCAAAAGAACAACATCAATTTATATTTTGTAGTTTTAATTTCTAAGGTTTTGTATTGTTCTTACAAACAGGAGTTATGTATACAAATATAAATCAGTTTTCAAATATATACAACAGGAACACTATCTACAGTTTAAACAAAATTAACTTGAGCTGTTATAAGTTCGTTTTACATCGAAAAGACTTCGGAAAAGGGTTAACAAAATTTTAAATCAGGAACGTTGAAAATTGCGATGCTTAAACAGTTCTGCATTTTTTGAACCAGTAGACTCGTTCCTCGGAGCCAATTCCATGTTCACTCTACAAGATGCATATCATCTATACTCTGTCCAACATAAATAGTAGTAGCGTTCCTTCAAGAGAGTGCGAATGAGAGACAAACATCCATATCTTCCCTGTACTGCCGATTTATGTTGGACAGAGCATAGTTCTTTCTATAAATAACCCTGAATGAAAAGTATACCAAACCAAAATGGAATTCCAATAAACTGCAATTGCAATGCACACGTTTAAGAATCAATTTTGTGCTACAAAAAAGAAATGGTTGTCCGTAAAGCCGATTTACGGACGGTAATCTTACGTGATGGAGTTGACAAAATAGTTCACGTGTAGGTTGTGTGCGGCCACTGTCTCTCTTCTACGCAGACACATTGGCTGATGGAGTTAAAGAGAGATAGATGAATCACCATCCGAACGCTTGGGCCGATCGTTTGTTACCGCGCTTGCACGCTCGTTTCTGGCGTGTTCATTCTATCCACGAAAAACTAAGCTCTAGAATACCATGGGAAGCAACAACAACAATTTCCACCATTTTAATTGTTGTTGTTGCTTCCCATGGTATTCTCGAGCTTAGTTTTTCGTCGATAGATGGCGCACCTCAGGTGATAGTACTATAGTTTATATATACAATGCATTATTATGTCTTCTACTGTTGTTTTTTGCTTCAGATGGCAATCTAGACAAAAACCACTCCTAATTCACCAATCAAGTGTTTGTGAACTTTGTCCATAGATGGCGCACCAAATAATTATTGGGAATACTATCATAGACTAACTAATAATAAAGACAGTTCGCTTCATAGAAGAAAAAAGGAACAGATTTGAGATTGCCTCCACCTTTTTCGTTCCTTCCTTTTGGGATAATTACTATGAGGTAGAGAATGAAGATGATTTTTGAGTGGATGTTATGTACGACGCGACGGTTTCGATTCCATTTGACAATTCTCAAAAAAGTATAGGTGTGTCCATTAGTGCAAAATGAATAAATATTCAATTTTAGTATAGTGATTTTGTTTTTCTTTAGGTAGCTGGGATCGTCAGGTATAATTGCAATCGTGATCAACTGATACATCAGGTTGCTTATTTTGTAGTTTAAGCTTATTTTCGTAGTTATATAGAACGATATAAGATCCAGGGTACAGCAATTGAAGTGGAGATGTAGAATTTTCGTAGGAGCGTCATATCACACCCTTGAAGGTAAAGGATAAGAATAAT
Source organism: Platycheirus albimanus (assembly GCA_916050605.2). Lineage (NCBI taxonomy): Eukaryota > Metazoa > Arthropoda > Insecta > Diptera > Syrphidae > Platycheirus > Platycheirus albimanus. The sequence continues at coordinate 12,246,661 of OU696696.1, read as the reverse complement.
ACAGAATTAAGATACATTTTATCATTAATTTAGTATTTTTAAGTTGGTAGCGCTGGCATTTGACAAATGTCAAATTCAGCTGTCATCTAAAGTGTCGTAATATAAGTTGAATGTTTCCCATTTATGACTACGTATCGTTTTGTCATCAAACAACGCGTTAAAGTTGTTAAAACTTGCTACAAAAGTAGGTTAAAATAAACACCGATTTTTCGAATAAAATTTTCTTCAGCGATGAAGCGCATTCTAGGTTAGCAACCAAGCACAACGTCCACTGTATCATTGTCACAAAAATTCAATAAACATTTATCCGTAGGTACCTATACGTTTTGGCAGCCAAAAGTAGTTAATATTAATATTATCAGCTGTTAAATATTAAAATCTGGAAAAAGGCCTTCCATACATGATTTGAGTTTATTTGAGGTCCAACCTCCACAATCTTTAGTTTTAGGGATAATAATGTGTGAATTTCAAGGATCATTGGCTATCAAAGAGATTGGTTAACATAATTATTCGGGATAAGAGAAATTGATAATAATATGAGGAAATACAGGAAAACAAAATAAATGGCATTTGCCCAGGGCGGCAAATTTCAAGGGCGGTAAAATTTGAAAGTTGAGGATTATTAAAGCTATGTCTTTCCAAAAAATGTTTACTTGTTTCCTTCTAATTAAGATAATCATGGGAGAAAATATATAAATCAGAAAGAATTTTGATTAATCTCACACAAGTGTGATATGTGTGGGGAGCTGAAGTAAATGTAGACTCTCAACTGTGAAGTAACCGAAGAAACACAAAACATTTTATCCGTCATCAGAAATATATTCATCTTTCTCTACCTTCGCAGTCCCCTCATACATAAATATGTAGGTACAGTAAAATTACTTTATAACGAACTTTACTTTCTATAGCAAATTTCATTTTGTTCCCCTTCTTCTTAAAAAAAAATATCCCATATTAGTTAGTTTCGAAGGTAAAACAAGTTCAATCCTCAGTTGTTTTAACAAAGCTGTCATTGGTACTTTTGACAATTGGTCCGATGAAGACTAAGGTCTATTGTCAGCGATATGATCAATAATAATCGAGAACAACAGCAATGTGAAAAGAGTTTACTTCAGACGAGACGAAAAAGCCCTTCTATAGTGATAAGAGAACTGCATTTCAGAATTTTTGAAGTTTTATTGAAACAAGTGATAAAACTAAAGATGATGCAAATTTTTAACTTTCTAAATTGGAAGATTTTTATAATAAAATAAAAAACAAAATTTTTAATGCGCAATCAAAAATTGAATTTCTTAACAAAAGATATGAATTTCTTTCACTAATTTCTTTTTTATACCAATTTTTTTTGAAAATAAAAAGGAACACGAGGTTTCAAAACACATTTCACATTTCTTTCTAACGAATTTTATAATTTTTTTATTTTTTGTTCCCTTGAAGGTTCGCTATAAGGAATTTTGACTGTATTATGTCCGTGAAAAATATAAAGTCGAAGTATTTTATTAATCACTTAAAAAACGCTAGGCAAAGCGTTTTTTGGGGAAAAAAATGAAGTAAGCCATCTGATTTCTTGAACAGTTTTGATTTTTTTAGAAAAAAAAAAAACTTCTCGAAAACATTTTCCACATTTTTTTTTTCTTTTTTTGAGAATGCACTTTCCAGCACCTTAGGCGTTTTTCTGTTTTCATTCAGAAAAGAGCTCTGAACAAAGTTCGAGTTTATCGAGCTCGCTCTGAACGTCCTCTGAACCAATTGTGTTCAGAGCGCTCTGAACTATTAATGAAACGAATTTAATATCCCATTAATTTCCTTTTCTTATGCCATTTTTTTAACACTTAAAATCAATTCGGCGGCCATTTTATTTGTTCAAAGGTGCGAAAACGTTATTTCATTAAACAAATTGTTTGCTCTGATAGACAACTGTGTCGACTGGACGAAGTCTGCCATGCGTTTTACGAAGAAAATCATGTTTTTTTTTTAAATAAATCTGAACAATTTGCATGCGTTGTTCAGGCGTCAGTAGATTCATTATGAAATGTCAAAACAAACTAAAGATAAATCACATGTCAGATGATAAAATGGCTGTCAATGACAACAATGCTGCCAGCTTAAAATTCTAAACCTTTAAAAAACACCCCTTATTATTAATAACAAACATCGCTATTAGCAACACAAAAAATTTTTTAAAGTCGTTTTTGCTGATTTCAACAATAAAATGAAATTTTCATAAAATCTAATCAACTTTTCGAGGACAATAACCTCCGCTCCAGGACAAATTCCACATTCAAAACGGATATGCAAAAATAGCACAAAAGTCATAGAATAGAAAAAAACGAGAGCAATTTCAACATGAGACTAAAATGTCACACAATCTTGCAAAGATAATATGTCATACAAATGTTTTTGTGTTTATTTTTGTTGTTGTTGTATCTTTTCTATTTGGAACAAAGTTAGAAGTACGAAGCTGAGTTTATCATTCATTTTTAGAAAATTGTGCCAGCCATATAGTGAGGCATGCATAGGGGGGACATAGTTAATATGCTAGTGCATCATGGTTGTAAGGAAGGGAAGGGATACATAAATGACTGAATGACATGACTTACGTCTCACAAAAAACAACAACAAAAATGAACATATTATAACGACGTACAGTAGGTATATGCATATAGCAATGAGAGTATAAGGAAGACTTTGTTGAATTTATGAGGACTTTTGGTGTTGCATTGTGGTGTACTTATTTCGATGGCTGGTTGGCTGCGCACCAACAACGGCAAACGTGTTTAAAGGATCTGTTTTGCATAAAATGAACAAACGTCAAGGATTTCAAAACACAAACACACAAGCGATGACGAATATTTTCTAGTCTGCCAGAGACGAACTGAGGAAACATTTTATATTGCACGTTGACATTGCTTCTTCGTCTGTTGATATAAATATTATTCATCCATAGTGTGTATGCCAGAGCTTCGTCCTTTTGGCTGTAAATTGTTCCATCTATGGAATTCTTGAAAAGCATTTATTCAAACTGATGAAGCTATTGTTTTTTGATGTCCACAAAAAATAGCTATAAAACCCTCTTTCGTTATTTGTAAATGTATATCCTTTTTCAGGACACCTACATATGCTCCCTCATGTACCTATGTTTAGATTTTAAATTTTTTGGTTGAGCTTATAGTTAAAAAAAAAAAAGAAATAAAATTAAAACGTGTGGTAATTGAGTACCTTCCTCATTACAGAAATGAGCTACAAATGAGATTTTGCTGCTAATGAGTTTGGCATTGTGGAAGTCGTAAATGTTTTAGCTGCTGTAAATGTTGATCATTAATTTTGCGTAACTGCATAATATTTTGGAGCACACATAAGGGAAGTAGTACATCAATGTTGAAGGTTTTAATGCTGTAAACTTAGCCTTGATGGTGATAAGTAATGCAAGCTAAATAGCGATGTGTTTTATGGAGAAAGTTCTCAGAGTTTGTTGCACTGATGGTGATGGTGAAGGTTGAGTAGCGCGGCAGTAATGCAACACTGTATTGGTAAAATGAAGAAAAAAACATGGCGTTGTTTAAGGGGATGTAAGGTACAACGATGCTGTGTTGGTCGTTTTTGGTGTACCGGTCGCTCATTGGTATACTCGGAGTCAAACCACACCGGCTTCTCGAAGATTGTTGCAAGGGACCCAGCATTTTTTACGCTGTATTTTGAATGAATTATTGGCATAGCCACATTGGCTTACTACAATTGTGGGACTCCTCTCTAGCTAAAGAAATACAAGGGAGTCATATTATTTAGCGGTCACATCTAATTGAAGTCGTGTCCAACATTGTATTTTCTCAGTGTATTTTTACTTGCGGTTATAGGTACTATAAGGCAAGTTATGCATTCGCCGAAAAAAAAAGTTTTGAGATAACAATCAAACATAACATTACGAAGATAGCGAAGATGAAACAAGATGGTATAAAAATTCTATCCGTCTGTATGTCTGTCTGTCTGTTTGTCTGTCTGCCTGTCTGTCTGTCTGTCTGTCTGTCTGTCTGTATGTATAGAGACCTACAGCCCAAACGGGTGGGCCGAATTGCTTCAAACTTGGTATATAGAGTTTTTTAGGTATTGTACAGAGGGTAAATTGAAATTTTTTTTTTAGCTCAAAAAATAACCGTACCTGCCATATAACCGTAACATTAAAGCTTATTTTTCTCAAAAACGGCTCTAACGATTTCGATTTAAAAAAATCAGTATTGCTTTTTAGGTACGACCAATCATATGGTTTAAAAAAAGGTTTTAAAAAATGGCTAAGAACGGTACTTTCCATTAGACCGTTTTTTTTGCTTTCGACTATCTCGAAAACGACTCAACCGATTCTTTCGAAATTTCACACACATAAGCTGTAGGTAGTTCAATTTGTATTGCATACCAATATTTTTGAAAAATATTTGTTTGTATTTTTAAAAGCATTTAAAAAAAAATTTTAAATTAATATTTTGAAAACTGCTTATTAAATTTTTTTTTAAAAATTTTAAATAAATGTATTTGCTGAATACCTATGAACTGGAGTATTTGAATTTTTTTTGAAATTTTTTTTCAAAAAGTTTTTCAAAAAAAACTTTTTTTCTCAAAAACCGTTCCACAGATTTTTATAAATTTATTCTCATAAATTCAAATTTATCCAAGAAATAAAATGGAGCACTTTTTTTCAGCTCAAATTAGTTTAAGTATTTATGTAAGAATTTCGAAAAATTTATTTTTACCAAAAATCTCAAGCCCCATGTGTGACCACTGTCACACATTAGAGCAAGTTCGTGCGACCCAGTCCAGTTGCCAAGCTGAATTTTAGCTTTTCAGAATATGCATGCATTCAGAGTGTATTCAGTCAATCGCAACATGATCGAGCAGTTTGGAGCTTTAACCATCTGGTGAGTACCATGCGCCATTGTCTTAAATGTTAATGTTTTTAATGTTTCAAATAATTAAATGTTATGACCAAGAATTTAGCTTTATTATAAAGATCAGGGTCTTACCATTATGTTTTGAAAATGATTTCGGGCAAGTGGCCGCCACGGCTGGCTCGAATAATTTCCTGGGCGATTATGTCGACCGAATTTTGCGTCGCGCGAACCGGACGTTTTTTTTGGTAATAAACATGATTTGCAAACTTTGTTCAGGAGTAAGTTTTATTCAATATGAAATGGCAAACAAAACTGAGCATAAAACAAGTGACAGCTGTCAAAAAGACCAACTCCGAAAAAAGTATTGCCAGATTGAAAACCACACGTATAAAGAACCACACTTTATATGCGAAAAACTAATCTAAAATGTTTTCATGGATGCATTTCAATGATAGCTATAACTGGCTTACTCATTTTCTTCTTCATCCAACACATCAGTTGTTATGGTTTTATGCACTCTAATGCGAACACACACATTGAGCTTTCAATTGAAATTTAGAAAGTAATTATTAGGGAAAGGAATGATTGCTTAGAAATTGAATTATCCAGTTGGCGGATCATTACAAATAAATTGAAGTTAATGCATAATTACTCATGTGAACTCGTATATGTTGTGAAGTCATTCTCAGTTTTTGTTTTTAAAGAAATTACAGGTAATTTGAGGGACAAATATAAATATTGACTCTGTTTTACACATCCTTTGAAACTGGAAAGGCCAAATGTTGTATTTGCACCATAGATCGTAGGTTTTTGCGGCTTTCGCTACCCAAAACCCAACACTTAAACTTAAAAGGTTCCACAATGAGAGACTGGTCTGAAGAACTTTTTCTCCAAAAACAACTATCCAGAAGCCCTCTTGATTCCAAGTCTACAAAGCATAAAGTCTATCTTTAAGATCAGGTGCAATTTCTCGATCACAAAAACTTTCCAGAGTTATACCTGCCTTTTAATCAAACTGAAGCTTCAGGATGGCTGCTATATCATAAAGCATTCCATTTCTTTCACCTTTATTTTGAAAGCTTACAAAAATGTTGAAAAAGAAAGGACCTAATTTTTCATTTCTAAAAGCGTTTAGAATGTTTCAAAGTTCCTAGGTTTAATCAACATTTAGATTACATTTTCGTTTTTTTCAACGGCTTTTTTTTAAATTGAAAGAAGATCCTTTACATGTTTTGGCGTGAGCTCGTCATATTGCATTTGAAAAAAAACTCAAGTTCCTCCTCTTTGATGTTTTCCTGGTTCCATGCTTCCATTCCACTGCAATCCCATTTGAAACAGATACTGCTCCCGCTCCCGGTTCGTGTGTAATTTTGCGAAAGGATAAACTCCTTCTATCACCCACCCACACACACATGTGCGTCCCTTTTACCAATAACGTTCTATCGCTCTCCTCCCACTCCGAGGACTTTAATTTATTAAAATTGTATTCACTTGGTGATGCACTTAGGAAATTGACATAGATGCATTTCGTTTGCTATCAAATCGAATCATGAATAATATTGAACTCCCAGATTCCAAAGAATAAATCAGGGTTCCCGTCCCCGGGGTCTTATTCAATGCTGGCTCTCTGGGTTCTGGGTTCTGGGATGTCGATTGTCATTTTTGATTGTAGTGTCAGAGTTGTCTTCTTTCAATCTTCTTCTTTTTTTTTTTATTTTTATCCGGTTTCCATTTTAAGTTGTGTTTTGTGTTTGCTCCTCCATGAGTGAGCGATTTGCCTCAGGTGTCGTTTCTGTTGGTAGTTCGATAAATTTTGTTTGGGTTGTGGAATAAATTCTTGGAAAGCAGTCCTGCCTTCTCTCCAACTCAATCCTTGTCATGCAACATAATTTATGTTTTTTAATTAATTTGCAAGCAAAAATGAACTCGGAACAAGTCGGAAGAATTTCTTTTACTTAATTTTAATCGTACTAAAGCAAAAGGAAATCGAAAAAGATTTTTTTCCCTTTTACGTGAAAAGAAATTAAAAAAAATAGGAAGTATAAGGTATTCATCACATCAGCTCAGGCAACATCTATGTAAGTCCTCAGAAAGATTCGCTGTGCCATAACTTTTGTTGAACTAGAAAATAGTGGAAAAGGGTTTGTGTATTTTTATTTTCAAATTAAAAAAAAAAATGGAATAAAAACTTGATTCTGAAATTCTTTTTAAAGTTTGGAGAAAGAATTCAGGGATTAAATATTGAAAAAAAAAAAAATAAATAAAACATAAACTAAGTTGGAAGTGAGGAAGTAGAACTTCATCCTGTCTTGGTTTGTTTATGCAAAAAAATTTTGAAGCAAAGTTTTCTTTTCGGTGACAGATTTATGTTTGTGACAGTTTTTTTTTTATTTAGCTTGAACTCTTCCGAGTCAACAAAAAAATTTTGCTATGATAGATGCACCGTTATAACTTGAATTACTTCTCTGTAAATTCTTTTTGAAAAAGCATTATATAATATGGTTTTCTCATATAATGTAGGTAGCCAGAATCGTGCTGGGAATATACTTATGTGACATCATTTTTGCGAATTGTTTCATATTGTGAAACGAATTTTGGAAAGCTGCTGGCACACAATTCAAAGCTGACATGTCAAATATCTTATACCAGTTACGCAATACATGGTCAAGATACATAATTTTGGTATCGTATTTAGATATATAATCAGACTTGAACTGGGTTTGTAAGCCGTTAAAAGCACTCGAAATAAGTTATATAGTGTTTTCAATAAGGGCGGGTAGATGCTGAAATACGCTTTTATGTATGCAATATGTTCCCGCTTTTTACAATTATACAATTTCCAATCACTCTTCAAAATAGATCCGGTTGAACTTGAGCGACAGCCTGTTATGCTGATCTTAATTTCATCGGTCGATTTTGGTTTATTCACATATACCTGCAATTTCAGGAAACCTCACAAGAAAAAGTTTAGTGGGGTCCAATCGAACGACGTTGGTGGCCAAATTCACTTCACCTCTGCGAGAGATAACTTTACACCCTAATTGTTCAAAAGAATCGATCATGGCGTTCTCTGTGTGGCATGGAGTGCCGTATAAGTATAATGTATGATTCCTCACCTCCACCATATCATCAGGATAATTCATACATGGAGCTATCCCAGTTGAAGAATTTAGTGTTTTCCTGTATGGTATCAGGTATTTAGAAAGCTTCAGATTCGAATCTCCAAGGTCATTTACCAACTTGCGAAGTGCCACGTTCATATTATACACGAATGGATGATATGGCGCAGATACATAACTTTTGTGAACTTATTGCTTTGGTGATTTCCTTGAACATTTCTGTCGTTAAAGTAGACCAGTTATCGGTGAATTATTTGACAGGAAAACGAAACGAGCAATAATTTCAACTTGCACGACTGTTTATCATATTAATAATCTCAAAAACAAAAAGAAAGTTCTTTGTTCATAACTTTAAAAATTTTAGTGACAAATAGATACAATTTTACGTATGAAAAATTTACATATAAAGTGTGTTTTATGGAGGTGAAGAGCTTTAAGCTGGCAGCACTGTTTACATTGACAGCCACTTTGTCATCCGTCATCTGATTTCTCTTAAATTAATTTTGCCATTTCATCATGACTCGAATGACGCCTGAAAAACGGAAGCAAATTATGCCCATTTTTTTCGGAAAAAAAAACATGGTTCTGATTATGAAATACATTGCACATTTTGTCCAATTAATGGTCGACACAAACGTCCATCAAAGCAATTAATTCGATTAACAATGAAACGTTTTCGCATCACGTTTATTGTAAATGATAATACTTATCTTCTGAGACACCGTTCAGTGCGTACTAAAGAAGCCATTGCTGTTGTAGAACACGAGTACGTCATCAATAAATTAAGAAACGAACTATCCGCCATCATCGTGCACAACAATTGAATTTGTGTCCATCTAATTTTCACGGTGTACACCGATAAGCCACAACCGATTGACGACAACATTCAGTGCGTTATTGCCGATGTACGACTATAAATACTGCAAAAATTAGAAATCATATTAAAAAAATAAAAATGGCAAAGAATTATCCTTCAAATAAAGTCAATTTAATGGCAATTAATACCATTTGTGTTTTATTAAATTTTGTAGCACTAAAACTCTGCAAAACCCTTTTTTCGTCAAAAAACCACTTTATCGATTTTGTATTAAAAGTTATAGGAAAACATTCGTTTATAACAACAGCTGGAGGCATATGAAAAAATAATCGCAGGTTCTATTTTCGAAGTTCCATTTCTGTTTGATATCTTCTCTCTCAAGGACATTAAAGTATGCATAGAATACTTGTGAAGCATTAATGGTTAACGGCTGACCCTTTTCCATGTAAATAGCAGTAAAATATTTCTCATATTTTTTTTCCCTAAGAATAACAACCTTCTTTGAAAACGAATCAATAAATGAATGAAATCCCCTTGCGGTAAATGGTAGAGCAACAGACAAAAACCTTCATCCTTTTTACATTGGCTTTCCTAATAGGCTTTATGAAAAACCTATGTGTTTTTCCTTACACAGCCACAGCCAACTTCACTTAGGAATACAAATCTATTTTCATTTAATCAATGGCCCATACCTTTCAGTACACCTTTTTCAAAGCCTCGTGTAATATTTTTCCCTATTCCATAAGTATAAAGTCATAGATATACAAATCATTATATGACCCACATAATGTCGGATAATATTTTCAAAGGATGACTAAACGGAAATCTAATATTTATTTATTTTATCTGCTGCCAGACTTTCCCTAAGTAGGTTACCTTTGGGCGCTGATTCTTTCCGTAAACAAGTGTATCATTTTCTTCATAGCCCCCAGCTTCCTTTAGCCAGACTCAAGGACACGATATTGTTATCCTGGCTATACAAAAACGAAATGAAAAAGAAATAGACTTAAGCCTTCACACATTTTGGGAATAACAGTTTCCTATCGTATCGATGCCGATGCGATGAATAAAATAAAGCTCTACGTTCTAAGTGCGTAAACAACTGAGATGTGATTTATTATTTAATGGAACTAAGGATGTTTTTATGTGATATCCTGGAGCAAACATCGTTAATGGTAAACAATAAACAAACAAGTCTTTCGATAAGCTTCATTTATCCATTAAAAGTGGTTTTCAAGATCGTAAAGAAAAAAAAAAAAGAATTTAATGAAACTTTGAAGATGTTTTTGATATTTTTGATAACGCAACTGGATGTTCGTATGTTGAGTTTGAAAAACTTCTGTGCCAAGACATTATTCAAATGATAAATAATAAAAATGAATCAATTAGTTGGTATCACAACCGAGATGTTTATGACAACGAAAAACCAAACCGTTATTGTTACAAAACTTTTACTTTTGAAATGACATTTCTATTGATTTTGAGAGAACGAGAAAATGATGTTTATTAGGAGCAAAACGTTAAGCTTAAGAATATTATTGGTATACACAAATCTATATCTACATCTATATATGTATACATAACATAAAACAGTTTTTAGAATTTTGCTGTCTGTATATATGTTTGTACATGGATCACGCAAAAACTATACTGCATGGAATCGAATGCGGTTTTCGCAGATTTTGGTAGTACGCTAACTTAAAGTATAGGCTATATTTTATCGCACGAAAATATTTAATTCTGGTTGTTTTTTTAATATTGCTCCAATCGCACATTTTTCAATGAACTTCGCGCAAAATTAAAGATACAAATCTCCATGAAGTAAACCTCTCAATTAAATAATGGCGGCGCTGTAAATCATAAACCAACATACGTGAATAGAAATAACCCTCCGACTATGCAATAGAAGCCGTCTCAAAGTTACTTAAATGTTAGGTACTTTGAAATTAGAATTATATGAAGGGTGTTTTTTTAGACGTGTGGTTTTCAATCTGTCTATACTTTTTTCGGAGTTGGTCTTTTTGACAGCTGGTTTGCCATTTCATAATGAACTAGAATCGCCCAGAACTGTGGGAAAAAAATTTCACAGCGAATTTATACGAAAAAAAATGATAAAAAAACACACCAAGACATTTTCACCTGTATTTTCCAAAAAAAAAAAATTTACAAAACAAAATATTCCCAGCACACCTACTCAGTAATACCTTTCCAACGATATATATATCATATCAATCGGTTGGGTAACCACCTCGTAATTGGTACCACAAAAAAACTGCTTGCCTATTTATATATAGATAGACTAACTCCTGAATATCGTTTGCAAATCGTGCAAATTTACTACCAAAGTAATTGAAGCTGGTAAAGTATGTAGTTTTCGTAGTATGCATATACCCCCCATTTTCAGCAATTTCACGTTTTGAGAGTATGTTTCGTCACGACGATCTCAGAACGAACGGTTGCTCACACGGACATAAGATACTTGCACTAGGGTCACAATCTTAGTTAATTTGTTTATACTGGCTCTTATGGGTAGAACATAAGACATGTTATTTTATTTTTGATGTTTCATTTTGCACAAAAATAAGCACTCTTTATCTACATTTTTTTGAAGTCCATTTTATTGGTTTTCAATTTTGAACTGGCTGTAAAAATATAACTTAAATACTTGATTCTAAAATCCACGCGTACGAAGTAGCGGGTTAAAGCTAGTTCAAAATAAGTTCCAAATTTTAATTTTTGATTTTGTTTAGGTAAATTGCCAGCACTGTTTATATTGATAGCCATTTTGTCATCTGTCATGTGTTTTATCTTTAGTTCGGTTTGCCATATCGACTGATGCCTGAAATTTTTTGCAGATTTCTTTCGAAAAAAATGGTTCTGCTCGTGAAAATTTTCTTTAGCGATGAAGTACATTTTTGGTTGAATGTCAGTAAGCAAAACTGGAATTATTATGATATTCCTCAAGGCATTATTTAAACGCCCGCCGTTACATCCAGAAAAACTGACCGTTTGGTGTACTTTAATGGCTGGTGAAATTCTGTCCGTCTGTATGTCTGTCGTCTTCTTCAGCCCAAACGGGTGGGCCGAATTGCTTCAAACTTGGTATATAGAGTTTTTCAGGTATTTTACAGAGGGGAAATTGAATTTTTTTTTATAGCTCAAAAAATAACGGTACCTGCCATATAACCGTTACGTTAACGCTTATTTTTATTGAAAACGGCTCTAACAACTTTGATTTAAAAAAAAATCAGTGAAGCTTTTTAGCTACGACCAATCATATGGCTGAAATAAAATTTTAAACAATGTCTAGAAACGGTAATTTCCAGAGGACCGTTTTTTTTGCTTTTAACTATCAACAGCTCAACCGATTCTTTCGAAATTTCTTACATATAAAGGTGTAAGTAAGCTCAATTCTTACTGCATACCAATATTTTTAAAAATAATTTGTTTGTTTTTTAAAAGCATTTTTTAAACTATTTCTTAAAAAAATTATATTTTGAAAACTGCCCATTGAATTTTTTTTTTCAAAAATTATTAATAAATGCATTTGCTGAATAACTATTAATTGGCGTTTTTGAATTTTTGTTGAAAAATGTTTTCAAAAAGTTTTTCTAAAAAAAACTTTTATTTCTCAAAAGCCACTCCACAGATTTTTATCAGCTCAAATTAGTTTAAGTATTTATTTTAGAATTACGAAAAATTTATTTTTATCAAAATCTCAAGCCCCAAGACCACACTTACACATTAGAGCAAGTTCGTGCTGCCCAGTCGTGCATTTTATTTGTATGACAATTAAAACTATATACCTATCTGATGTGTGAAAACTGACAGATGAGAATAGAAAGAGAATTAAACACATCCAGTGAAAAGTTAAACGAGTGTTAGAGCTACACAAAAATCAGGGGTTCATTGAAATCGATTTCTGTCAGTAAAATAATAAAAGTATATACTTAAGTTTAGACAACAATTAATCAGATTAAAGAATTTTTTGGATCAAAAGAACTATCAGAATGCATAAGCTGCATTTTGATACCAATAACACCTAGTTCTGTTTGTTAAATCGTTTTAAAATCAGCAATCACAATTTTCACGGATGATTTTCATTGATAGTTTTAACTGGCCGGTAGTCTACAAAAAAAAAGTTTAAATTGCATCTTAAAACTTGAGTGTTTGATAATGAATACCTTGTAGATTGTAGCAAAATCACATAGGGAAAATATTTCTCACATTGTCTTAGTCAATGTAAACGTAACTATTTCGACCTAATTTTGGCAACCTCAAATGTGTGATTGTTTCACAGAAATGAAGCATTAAATATTAAACACGTTTCATATCACCCTATCGCACAAATTCTGTCAATATAGGAACTTAATGTTGGAGTTCCTCATCCGAAGATGGGATTGCGAATCTAGAAGCATGATGGGAGTTGTGTATGAGTTATCAAGCGTCCTTTTGTCAAAAATCTAAATATTATTTATAGCTATTTCCTATCTGAACGTAAGCAATAAGAGCAATATTTTCCATTAGTTCGCCGATAAAACATTGTGTTACTCAAGGAAGTGCAAAAATCGCTTAGCTTTGAAATTTCATCCTTCATTTTGACCAAAAATAAGGGCATTCCCGCATCATAGCCAATGGTAGGAGAAAAAAAAAACTTATTCAAGTCTTCATTCTAATAGGCCCGCAGACAGAGTTAACTCTAAGATTTGACTTAAAAGCTGTTCTTCCCTCTGGAACAATTTCAAATCCGAATAAAGTACTCTTGCTGCATAGTTTGAAGCATGCCTTACAGTAGATAGTTCGGATCCCTTTCAAAACCAATTCTTCTTAAACACAATAATTTGTGTGTGTGTTAACTTTCCTTTAATATTCATTTTGCCCATGAGCCATGACACCAAAACAATAATTTATCTATCAATCTAGATTATTAATTAATAAAAGGTCAAAATCGAACGAAATTGTTGGCAACAAAAATTTCCACTCAATCAACACCAAAACCCATCCGATATAATATGTATATCCAAAACCAGAAACAAATGATGACCAATTCCCAACCCTCGATATCATAGGCAATTTATCATTTCAATAAAAGTTGCTTCTGATACATCATCTGACATCTTTGGTTGGCAACATCAGAGAATACAATACAAAATATTTGATCGATGTTCAATATATACGTACAAAAAAGACACATTCATTGTACAAAAAAGAATGTATAATCACACACTGTCACATATGACTACAACTTTCAATAAAATGCACGACTGGGTCGCACGAACTTGCTCTTATGATAAGCAATTGCGTAGTGGCTGCATATATGGGTATTAAAAAAAAAATAATTTCGAAAATTCTTTTATTTTTTAAATTAGCTTAAGAGTTTTCTCGGAAAAAATAAGTATGCAATAAAATTTCAAAGCTATACGTCAATCTAGGAAAAAAAAATATTTAAAATCGTTGGACCAGTTTTTTTTAAAAAAGGTTATTTTTGAAAAACTTTTTCAAAAAATATTTTGAAATTTATTTGAGTATGCAAATATATGGCAATCTGTAGTTTACATTTGAAAAATAATTGAAAAAAAAATCAATGTACCCGTTTCCAACATATTTCGAAAACCAAAAATTTTTTTGAAAAAATTATAAAAAATCAAAAAAAAAAGTTTTTGAAAATTTTGAAATGCCATATTAATAAAATTATGAATGACTTCCTGTGGCCAAAATTTTATTGAAATCGAATGTATAGTTTACGAGAAAATTTGATTTGAAAATACTGGTTCTATGACAGGTACCGTTATTAGACCAATTTTGAAAAAAAATTTCAAACCAAAAGATAGATTGTCTTGCAAAAATAGCATTCTGAAAGTTTTATCAAAATCGTTAGAGCCGTTTTTGAGAAAATCAATTTTTGTCTTCAAGATTGTATGGCAGGTGCCGTTAATTTTGGACCTAGAGCAAAAATAAATACCTATAATCGCAAGTAAAAATATGTTCCGAGGGACGGTCAAATTAATCCTAAATACCAAATTTGAAGCAAATCGGCCCACCCGTTCAGCCTCCAGAGGCGCGAACAGACATACAGACAGACAGACAGACAGACAGACAGACAGACGGACGGAATTTCCAGACCCACTTTTTTCGACTTCTCCATCATCGTAATGTCATGTGTGATTGTTATCTCAATTTTTACTTGCGATTATAGGTACTATAAGGCAAGTTATGCATTCGTCGAAAAAAAAAGTTTTGAGATAACAATCAAACATGACATTACGATGATAGCGAAGACGAAAAAAGATGGTCTAAAAATTCTGTCCGTCTGTATGTCTGTCTGTCTGTCTGTCTGTCTGTCTGTCTGTCTGTCTGTCTGTCTGTCTGTCTGTCTGTCTGTCTGTATGTAGACCTACAGCCCAAACGGGTGGGCCGAATTGCTTCAAACTTGGTATATAGACTTTTTTAGGTATTGTACAGAAAGGAAATTGAAATTTTTTTTTTAGCTCAAAAAATAACGGTACCTGCCATACAACCGTTACTTTAAAGCTTATTTTTCTCAAAAACGGCTCTAACGATTTTTAATTAAAAAAATCAGTGTTGCTTTTTAAGTACGACCAATCATATGGCTGAAAAAAAAAGTTTTAAAAAATGGCTAAGAACGGTACTTTCCATAGGACCGTTTTTTTTGCTTTCGACTATCTCGAAAACGACTCAACCGAATCTTTCGAAATTTCACACACATATAGCTGTAGGTAGCTCAATTTGTATTGCATACCAATATTTTTGAAAAACATTTTTTTTGTATTTTTAAAAGCATTTTTTAAAAAAAAATTTAAAAAATTATTATTTTGAAAACTGCTTATTAAATTATTTTTTAAAAATTTTAAATAAATGTATTTGCTGAATACCTATGAACTGGCGTTTTTGAATTTTTTTTGAAAATTTTTTTCAAAAAGTTTTTCAAAAAAAACTTTTTTTCTCAAAAACCGCTCCACAGATTTTTCTAAATTTATTCTCATAATTTCAAATTTATCCAAGAAATAAAATGGCGTACTTTTTTTTCAGTTCAAATTAGTTTAAGTATTTATTTAAGAATTTTGAAAATTTTATTTTTATCAAAATCTCAAGCCCATAAACCACTGTCACTCATTAGAGCAAGTTCGTGCGACCCAGTCGTGCATTTTATTTTTTTCTGCACGAATCCATAACTTGCCTTATAGTACCTATAATCGCAAGTAAAAATGATTGAAAATAAAAAGCAAGGACTTCAAGGATAAATCAATATTTTAATCCGGCCGGCGACTATAAAAATATGCTTACGTTTAAATGCCAAATGTAATCTATGCGGACATCACTTAACAGAATATACAATTATACCAACAATCATTTTGCAGATGGAAATTTCCAAAGTATTTTTGGTCCGGCCAATGATGATATGGGCTTAGAAGTAACCGAGTTCCATTCCAACATCAGCCACCATATTGTGATCAAATTAATACTATACAAACATATACTCGTATTAGTTTCACTAGTGTTTATTTTAATTGGCCATTTTTGAAGTTGAATTTGAAGCTCATTCAATATCCCTCTAATTAATGACCACTGCTGAGGTTGTTCAGTTTTAAGTGGTTTTAGGGCTGCCAAGAGCTAGTTTGTATAGGGTAGTTCCAAACGACAAATATACACGCTAATTAAGTGGTTGTAAAATAATCAGAGGTAAACAAAATTCAAAAAGGTTATATTTAAAGTCAATTAACTATAAATTAAATTGGATGCAAACCTGTAGCTACGATTACAATTATATGAAAATAAGCCAACAAAATGCTACTAATATCATGCTGGATTTTATGTTTTTTTTTTTTTTTAGCGAAGTAAGTCTCAATTGGACATTAAGTCTTTGTTTTTCGAAAATTAGATTAGGTATGAATGAGGTCACTGGAATGGGATTCCTCATAGAAAAACTAAATTTGGACGGTTAAATGAATTGAATTCCGGCTGAGAGAATTAAGAAGTAGGTACACTTTTCTGAGGATTTGATAGATATTAATGATGGATGATAATGTTGCACTTTTGTTGCTGTAAAAATACATAGATCCATTCAACTAGGTGCACTATGATCCTAAACATTTTGTGGGTGCACACATTTTAATGTGGTTAGCTAGGAATTAAATTAAGAAAAATCAGTGGCTTTGAAGAAGGGAACCAAAATTATAAGTCCTTACGGCTCTAAGCCCGATGAATTTGAAAAATCTATTGCACAAGTCATGTTGGAATTGAAAATGAATTCCGACTTGAAGCCTCAATTGATGGATCTTCATCCGGGCTCTGCAATTAACAAGAAAGTCAATATTATCAATGTTCGAATCTCAAAACTGAAGGCTTAAAAAAAAGATCCGTTTGGTTAGTGAGATGGAGCAGATATTCTCGGGCAAACATGTCGTGTTTATGAGAGAGCCCAAGATCTTACTTAAGACAACAGAAAGTCGAGAAATCCTCAGAAATAAAGGGGACCACGCTCCCGCACCCACACCTCAGTCTACGATGCCATCTTTAATTCACAGTTGTCGACACCAGGAACCAACAGGTCACTATTGAACAGAAGAAACACGAAACTTCAGTTATGTTATGATGTTATACCTTCGAGTTTCCCCAAAACAATTTACAAACTAAATTTTTTAGCATTTCGTTATAAAACATTCCTTTCATGTCTTTTAGGACAACCCCAGCGCAGAATGAAGTATGTACATAACTTCCATGACCAGATTTAATGAGCTGGATCTTATGTCTGAAATTAGCCTTGGTGCATGGGGTCTATTAAAAAAAAAATTAATTAAATTTACTGTTTTGTATTCAGGAAAAACAGTTAATAATCGATCGGGGTGGTTTTTTTAAGCAAGTTTTTTTTTTGAACCTTTCAGTATGGTTTCCAGGAAAGTACACAATCGACCAAATGTTCGCACTTCAACAAATTTTAGAAAAGACCCACGAGTTCCAGATTGACTCGATATAAAGCGTGAGCCAAATTCAAGTTTTTATACCCTATTCCATAGAATGGGTATATTGTATTTGGTGTGGAGTTTGTAACATAGAGAAATAATACCGTTAGGTATAGAAAAGTATATATATTCTGACTCAGAATCAAAAGCCTAGTCGATTTAGCCATGTCCGTCCGTCCGTATGTATACTCTCTAGAGGTCGCAATTTTTGAGCTAGAAAGCTGAAATTCGGTATATATAATCTTTGGTTCAAGAGTAAGGCTAAGTTCTTGAACCGGTAAAATCCGCCCACAAACACGCCCACAATCGCCATTTTTGTTGAACAACCTCAATTTAATAAAATTAAATTATGTTTTTTTGTACAGTTACGATAAAAGCATAACGCTAAAATTTTGCACACGTATGCTTTAGGTAAACTTTCTTCCAATCAAATAAAAATATTTCAGTTTGGGCGTGGCTTACGCCTATTTTTCATACAAAACCATCAATATTGTTTTTATAAAATAACAATTGTTATATTAAAGCGACAAATATTAAATTTTGTGGGTCTTACTGGCACATAAACATCTTGTGTATGAAATCAAAAAAATTGATTTTGGGCGTGGCTGACGCCCACTCTTCATTAGAAAATATAAAAAAATTGTTTTTGTAAATAAACGGTATTTATAATTAATCCGCAAACCAAAATTTTGCGTCTCTTAATAGAAACGAAAAGGTTTGTGTATGAAAAGAAATTTTTGAATTTTGGGCGTGGCTTACGCCTACTTTTCATGAAAGAACGAAAAACGTAGCCTTAAGAATTTAAGGCATTTCCAATGTTTAATTTAAACCTTTTTCCTTCCGTTCGTTATTTGAGAAATATATCTCTACATTTTCTTTTGTAAATTTTTTCAATACGCCCACTTTTAAAGGCGTGATTTTGGTAAAATACCTTTGTTCAGGTAAGATTGTTTAAAAACTACTCGATTCAGCTGTAGTCTTACACATATGCCTAAATACTGAAAAAAGTGCAGTTTGTGCTTCAAATTTTTAAGACACGCCCACTTTTAAGGGGCGTTTCCGTCAAAAGTCGTATAATGCATTAATTTTTTTAACGTTTTTTAACTATCGGTCGCAGTTTTGAAGTAAACAGATGAACACTTAGATTTATATTCCTTGGTTACGTAGCAGAGTGTAGTCCAATAAACGTTAAAAACACCCATATTCGCTATTTCCATTCCAAATCTAATTTTTAAAAATTTAAGTTTTGTCTTGTTTTGTTCAAATCGATCTGCAAGAATACAATTTAATGTCACTGAGCTCATAACAATTGCCTTGGCAATAAAACGTTTTAACTTTGGGCGTGGCGCACTCCTTTTTTTATTGCGCCAGCACTAATTGAACATCACACCGCATAAAATTAATGTTATTGAATTTTTTTCTGTCTGCTAAAGAAGAATTTTGTTTCTGAAACATCGGCTGTTTGCGGGAGGCAGACGCATGCACATACAAAAATATGGGGAATAGGGTATCCAACAGTTCGTTGCAAACGTACTGTAGCTCTCGCTTATGTTTTTTTTAATTTAATAAAATGAACACAATTATAGTAGGTACAGCTCATTTTGCTTCTCAAATTTTCCAAGACCTTTTTGATGTTTTCGGACTAGAGCTCTCGGGCTGTTGTGATATTGGCCTTGAGTGCGTGCTTAACTCGTTTCCGGATTGTTGGCATAACAATGGTCCTTCACTGTTCCCCACAAAAAATCTCTAAATAGGTCAAATCGCAGCTCTTAGGCTGCCAATTGAAATTGCTAAAGATGGCTGATAAGACGATTTGGGATCCAAAGGTAGTCCAAATCCATGTCTTCAGTTTCAGTAAAAATAAAGTGCACGATTGGGTCGGACGAACTTGCTCTAATGTGTGACAGTGGTCTTGGGGTTTGAGATTTGGGAAAAAAGCAAGGAGAAAATGATATGCAATTTTATTGATCACTTTAAAATCACTAGTTAAAACGTTTTTTGGAAAAAAATTAAATGAGCCATCTGATTTCGTTTACTGTTTAACATTTTAAGAATTTTTTTTTTTCAAAATTGTTCCTGTTTTTTTTTTTCAAAAAAACAATTTATTTGAAAAAGTTTTCGAAAATATTTTCCATATTTTTTTTGAGTAGGTATGCCAGCTTCTAGAACTGTGCAGTTCTTATCAGAAAGAAAAAATTAGAAAAAAGGTTAAACTGTTTTTGAAAAAAAAAAAAAAAAAAAAAAAAAAAAAAAAACAAATAAAGTTAAAAACTCAAAAAAAAAAAAACTTTTTTTTGAAAAATTTCAAAATTTATATTATTTCGTCTATAAATGGGCGTCAACATTAAAAATTTCATCGAAATCCGTCAAGTGGCTTACGAGAAAATCTGATTTAAAAAAACCGGTCCTATGGGAGGAACCGTTATAAGACTTTTCCTGAAAAATCTATTCCAAGCAAAACATAAAGTTTGCAGAGATAACGAAGTGGATGATCGTTATTCAATTGCTTAGTTAATTGGATTTTTGTAAGTGAATAATCCAAAATCTTTGTTCAGACTTCTCTTTGGGTTAGTGCGTGAAATGTTGAGCTTTCATTTCGGCCACAACTTTAGAACACTGTTTGAGCTACACAGCATTCACTTTGGAAATACATTTTTAATATTTCCAAACGTTGTTTAATCTTAAATCGACTCATTTTGATTAGCGGAGGTATAATACTAAATTTCTTTCAAGATTTCGAGCGGGAAACAGCTGTCAATGTCAAAATAAATTATGATTTAAAATTAAACTTCATAATTATAGTTTTTTTTTTAGTCTTTTAACTATTGATACAAATATGAACATACAGGTAAATTCCTGCACAATATAGTAAAATAACATTTGTATCGAAAACGTTTCAGTAAGATTTATAAAATAGAACTTCTTGAATTAAATTTAAAACAATACTGCATTTCAAAATTGAAAAAAAAAAATTCGAGTCCATTGTTTCAAATCCTTTTTTTTTTTTTTTTTTTTTTTTTTTAACGGGAAGATTTTTTTCTTGAAGATCATTTATGAAAAACAGTATTATTGTTGTCTTAATTTTTTATATTTAACACCTGAATATTGATTTTTTGTTTTTGTTAAACACAGGCTCGTTAAGTTCTCCTTATTATATTTTCATAACCCCCATAAAGTATCACCTGAATCATTAAGCATACAAATTCAAAGCAAAACCACATTTCGGTGAATAAACTAAACACAAAAAATAACTACTTTACATAATGTAAAAAAAAAGTCATAAAACTTAACATAAAACATAATTCATACCTTTCTTTCAAATTTTATGTGAGTTGAAATTTAAAAGCCTTAGAATCGTGTCCGTATTCAAATTTTTAAAATCTTATGTCCCTATAACAACTTTCCTCATGACATTTTTTTAAGACATGTGACATTCTAAGTAACACGTTGTGCCAACAAGTAGTTTAATCCTTCGAGTAAACATTGTGGGTAAAAATTTATAAAGTGAAGATATAGTCTGATGTGAAATGTATTCGTAAACAATATTGCACAACCTTTCAACATGGTACTTGAGATCTTTATCTTTTAAGACTTTGTTCATCAGACAAAGCATGCTGACCTTTATTTTGACATTTCTCAAGAGCAAATCAATCGGAGAGTGTCAAAGTTGAGGCACTAATCCCTGCAGAATCCACTATGAGAGAGAGATTTGTTGGGAATAGTGTTTATCTCGAAGATGATTTATTGCTGATCCACATTCAGTTGTGAGAATTATTTTTCAAAACAGTATAACGCGTGGGCACAGATAAAAGACTGATTCCATTTATTTTTAGATGTTGAGAAAATAAATTTCCTAAACAAATGATAAGGATACTAGTCTGCTTGGAGCTAGCTCTTCATACATTTTTCAATATGATGTCAACATATTTAGGCTACAAATTTTTGTAGTCTATACTTTTGAAACTAATGATGCAGGCCAAGGGCAAAGTCTTAAATAACTAGAGATACAATATCGACCGCATTATGGTGGGTATTTTGGGTATAGTGTAGTATAGATCATAAACATGAATTAAGGTCTTCAGTTTTAATTTTTGAATTAATGAAAATACAATTGTTTTTTGTTCCACAATAATATTTATTTTAATATTTAACAATAAAGCCGACGCGTTTCGTCTTGTTGGGACATTATCAAGGCACGGGTTATACAAAGAAAATCAAATTTGTGCAAGGCTTAAGAGAATGGAAAGAAGTAGAAAGCAAAAGAAGAATATGAAAATTTGACAAGTGATTTTTAGAAAGGACAATACGAAGTTAGATGACAAGTAATAATGAAGATACATTAAAACAAAGTTAAACAATTACCTTAAGAGTGGACTATTATTACAGAGGTCTAATTGACAATTCGAAATATATTGTTTTTTATGTCTGTTGATCTCAAGAATCTCGTACTTATCAAGTATCCGTCCGGCAGGTAGAGAATGTAGGAGTTCGATGTTATCTATAGAACAGACATGTCCAGAGTCTTTGAGGTGTTGGGATAGGCCAGATGATGGGTCGGAAAGCATAGAAGATCGTTGGTGCTCGATAAATCGCGTCTGTCAATTCCTGGCTGTTTTTCCAATGTAAATACCATCGCATCCACTACAATTGATTTTATAAACACCACTTTTTTTTAAACCGTCAGTTTTTTGTTTTAATTTGTTGTTGCATAAAGCTTTTCTTAAGGTGTAATCACTAAAAAAGGCTGGTTTAATGTTGGCATTTGATAGTGTAGGTCTCAATTTCTTGGAAACATTGGGGATGTAGGGAATTTTCCGCCAATTTTGATCGATGTTATCATTAATTATTGGAAAAGTTGAATGGATAGCGTAACGAAAACTTTTTTTAAGCAAAATATCAAACACTACACGTTTCTTGTAGCCATTGTTTGTTGCGATATGAAGAATAGTGGAGAGTTCCTTGTGGTAGTTAATTCTGCTCAATGGCACTTTAAGTAATCTATCTACCATAGAATGAAAAGCTGCAACTTTAGTGCTCCATGTGTGAGCCGACGAGAATGGAATAATCATATCCGTGCTTGATTCTTTCCTAAAAATGTTCAGTTTTGTTTCATTTACATAAATACATAATATGATGTATGTAGGAATGTAGGTACATATATTGAAAAGAAAAATATTGATGTCAATGACTTGAATTGGACAGATCAAAATCAAAGATCGGGAGATCGTTCGCAAAACGAAGACTAAGTGGTCAGTTCTTTAGTGGAATTCGTAAACTCATTAGAATTAGCTGGCATGCGACGGCTGCCTCATCATTTGCTTCTTAAAGTTGGAGTGTTCTTGAGTAGGAAAACCATCCTCACTATTATATTTCCAGAAAACAAATAATGTTGTGTATCATGCCGCCTTAAATTGAAATTGTTCCATCCTTTTTAAATCAGATTTAAATAAAACAAATATATAATAAAATTAAATAAATACATACTTGATTTTATAAAATTTTCGCTAAATATTTACGGGACGAAGTCCGTCCGGGTCAGCTAGTATATTTATTAATATAAATGTATATATGGAGTAAGCGCGTTAAAATTTGTTAAATACATACTTAAACAAAAAAAAAAAAAAACTAAATTGAATCCAATTTAGGTATAAATCTATTTTGCGCTCGACTTTGCTTTGATCACCGACTTAAGATTAATAAACACATATTATTTATTGATTAAAAAGCAAAATACTAATTCCCCAAATAGTTAATTAAAAAAAATCAAAAAAAACTCATATCGAAACAATTATAAAGATAATAATTTTAACATTCACAAATAGACTAATCCATAATCTTCTGAATGATCAGTTCCAAACGGGTGAATAATTTGATACTCGCCCAATAAACAGTAAAACAGAAATATTAAATAAATAATTATCAAATTGATTCCAATCGAACGTCGAACATAAAAATTCGTCGAAGTAGCTGCAAAAAGTAATCCAACTAAATTGATCATCAGGAAGACTGTACAATTTTCTCCCATTGATCCTTGAGATACCTTCAATGAAATAAAAACACCTTTTTGATAGTTTCGAAAATTTATGAAGCATCAATCACTTAGGTACTTACTAAAAACACATGCTTTTCACTTTTAAGTGATTTGTACAGAAAAGTTCCACCCAATGCTACAGTAAGATCTGAAAAGTCAAAATCTAATGTGATATGATGCATTAAACAGTCTTGTGAGATATACAAAATAGTGGACCAGCAATGCAAGCAGCAAGCCCCATCTTCTGGTAACCTTGTTGAGAAATAGCAATCGATGCTATTAAGTCTCCAATCTGGTCACCCCAAGCCAAAATCGTACAACCCAAAAATGATTGACTATTAAAAGTTATAATTCCCAAGACATCGAGAACATTAATTATTTCCTTTGTGAATATCCTTACAAGGAATATCGATCCAATCATTGAAAATACAGCGAACAACTAAGGAAAAACTTTAAAGCATAACATTTTAAAATTGAATGCTTACGATGTGAAATGATGGACGTTTATCAGTTCTAGTTGTAATAAACACCCCGATTGCAATTGGAGCTGATAAGAATATTGTAAACATCGGAAGCGAGAATCCAAAAATGATATAACTATTGGCTATGGCACAAATCAATTAATATACTGTTAACTGAAACGGAAACCATATAACCTGTGATAGCGCTGATTGCTGCAGGCATTATAATAATTTGTAGACAATTTAAAAGCTTAGACCATCCATCTTGTTCCAGATTATAGTCAACTGCAGGAACCAGAATGAAAAGAAACAGATTGATAGGAACATTCAGGACAATGCATAGTTTTGAGAACAATCCATTCTGTTTCCACTCATCGATATCGACAGGATTCAAGGATGTGAAGAATTGTAGTAACATTTTATCATTCGTTTTATTGAAACTAGATTCTGTAGTTTGCCCGATGTAAATTTGAATACCAGGCCGGGGTTTGAAGACTATTTCAATACCAGCTTCTTCTTGTAGCTTTCTAAGTCTTTGAGCTTGTGCGTCTATAATAAAAGATATTGTGGAAATTTGGAAGGTCATTTTTGTGTTTCACTCACCTGTAATGCTATCTTGTTGCTTTAGTTTCTTTTCAAGATCTAATTTAGAAAAATTTGAATACTTTTCATATTAAAAAAAAAATTATTACTTTTCAAAGTCCGAGTTAAAATAAGTTGATCCATGACGACAATTGTAAAGTAGCAGCCATATATGCTCAAGATAACTAAAAATCTTTTAATTCCTGAGAACTTTTTTTTTACAACAATGCACTTCAATTCACTTACCAACACTCTCCGTAACGGATACAAATCTATTACTTTTTATGGCATAATCAATATAAACGATAGCCAGTATGTGAAAGGAAATATCACGAGTAAATGTTGATGCTTCTACTTGCATTGGCTTTAAATAGACTATCATACCAGCTATGAATGCCGTAATGAACATTGCTGATCCCATAAGATCTGAGTACATTGTTCCAACATCTCCGGTAACACCTACCAAGCTAGTGGCTATATCGGGAACACTGTTTCCAAAAGCCAGTAGAGTTACTCCAGCAAAATTCTCACTGATTCCGAATTTTTTCGTTATCATTTTCAATGGTGGACAGAAACTATAAGAAGCAAAAGAATCACGAAACTTAACAATCAAACCATTATTGTATCCTGAGACTATAATTCTTACAATTTATCGGTTGTTGTTCCAACAAAAGCAAACATATACAGGCACACAAGAAACAAAATGAAGACTCCGAAGGCCTCTTCGGTCCAATGCTCTGCATTGATGGTGCAATAAAAGAAATGAGTGTAGTCGACTAGTTGGACTTCTTCGTGGCATTCATGTGTAGTTTTGACAAACGCACAACGTTCTTCGAAATTAAGAGTCTGAACAACTGCACAACCAGGCTTAAAAGGTGGAAATCAGGTAGAAAAATTATTTAGTCCACAGAAATGTCATCAGAAACACTTACCGATTTCAGGTCAATGACGAAATTTTCATGTTTTTCAAAATGAGGTGCTGTTTGGTTCGAAGTGTTGAAATTTTCATATAAAGTCATCCTTAAAAACGTTTGCAAATGGTTTCCGTTAATAATTGACACGCATGTGCCTACATAATATCAAAATTTTTTGAGTATTCAAAGCTTTAGTTTTTTTTTTGACATTTAAATACTTGTCTCCTTGTCTCGATAACTATTCGTCCTTGGTTTATCGACACGGAAATGCAGGATTTAAAATAGTTTTGTTAGTAGATTTCTAAGTATATCAGAAACACCTCTCAATGGATCAAACACTCAATTGGACAAGGACATACTATTATTCTCTATTATACTGATTCCTTTCAGATCAATTCCAAGTCACTACGAGGAGGGGTGATGGTAAATTTTCGAGATATGATTCGATTCATTTCTACACTGATGGCTCAAAAACAGGAGATGGGCTGTGTTGCGGGTGAACTTTAAAGGACTAGTTCTAAGTCTCTAATTCTGTAACGCTAACCATTGAACCGTGTTCCAGGTGGAACTTCTGGCGATAAAAGAGGTTCTATCCTACAAAACGTGATAAACATGTCGAATATCTGCATCTTCTCAGACAGCCCTTGAAACACTCGGTGCGGTTTTCATAAACTCAGACACTGCTAGCAACTGTCACGGTCACCCATCTCTCGTGGAGATGGCCGAACAGTTTAATGTTTACCTTTTTTTTTGTTGCCGGGAAATAGAAATATTCCAGGAAACTGTAAGGCCGATGAGCTCTCGAGAAATGGAACTACTGCACCAATTTCACTCAATAGGATAAATACCCATCGCTACATGTAAATTCAAATTCAAGATAGACGAACGTTACTACGTGGCTAGCGAGAAATGCTTGTATCCCATTGGCAGATCTTACTTTAGCTCCTTGATCGGTGTCATAACTGGACTCTGTCTAATAGGCAGACATGCTATTAGACTGGGAGTTTTCTCAAATGACTTCTGTAGAAATTGCATATACACGAGGAAGAAGACGCAACTATAACTCACCTTCTTTGTTCAGACGAAAGTTGTATTGAGGAGAATTATTACATAGATATTAGTGATCTAATTTATGCAGACATTCATACTGTCTCTATCGCTTTGTTGAAAGTTCCAAGTGGTTTTAAATTAGTAAGGTAGTGCCTCACTATTCTATGCAGTATCGCAATGGATGAAGTATTTGGTCTAAGTGTGTCAGCCATTGCCTAAGCTAACCTCAACAGATGAAGGATCAGTGAATTCAATAGGTGGAAACAAAATTACTGTTTTGGTGACCAGGAGCGATGGTTGAGATGGAAGTTGTAACTTGAGAGGGCATAGATGTAGGATCACCCTGTAACTGAACCCTACGAACTCACCACACTAAATGATGTAAACGAACACGAAAGAAAGGAAGAACGAAAATGAAGACACTCGCTTTCCGACTGACAAGAAGTCAACATCAATTATTATAAGAAGTCACTAAGAAGTTCAATTTTTCTATTCTCTTTAATTAAATATAATTCTAAGATAATTAATCTGGTCTTTTTTTATTATTTTACGGAAAATCCCACAAATTTTGGGGGCTCAACCGGGATCGGTTTGATAATATCTAAAAGCTTAGATTAATAAATTACAAATAATTCAAAACTTAAAAAAAAAAAAGAAGAGTTGCGATCTATCATTTTTTTTGTTCGTGCAGTGAGATTGCAGTAGGAGAAGTAGCAGTGGATTACGTTATCAATCAAAAAAAAAAACGTACGAGCAGAGACGAAGCAGTTATCCAAAAAACAGTTCAGCCTTTACCGTTCTTTGCTAAAATTTGTGGTGGGCATACAAAAAAAAAAATGGATCGTCTTAGGTACTGTTTTTCATCGAAGTGGATAATCATTGAAAACGTGAACAGGTTTTGTAGTTACACAAGCCTCCAAGGTAACGATTAAATTTTTTTCGATATAATGGTAAGAAAGGGATCTAAGAAAAATAGCACTGCGCTATCAAGCTCTCCAGCTGATTTTTCGGAAGTTTTGCGAGAATTAGATCGTTGGCACGAAACAATAAATGCAGAAAATGTTATTCGTGAAAAAGAAAGATTAGAAAATGAAAAGCAAAGAGAAATCGATTTATTACGTAAGGAAAGCGAGGTCAGGGAAAAAGAGAGGGAACAACAAATGAGGTTAGAGATGTCGCTCCTAAAGACGTCTATGGAAGAAGAAATTGCTCGATTTAAAGGTAGGCCAAATATGACGTTTGAAGATGTAGCCGCAATAGTGCCGGAATATAACGGTAGCGACGATTATGATGTTGTAAATTGGATCCAAGACGTAGAGAAGTCATCTTTAAATATGAGTTGGACAGATTTTGAAAAGGTACTGTTTGCGAAAAGATTGCTTAAAGGCTCCGCGAAAATGGCTATAAGAGCGAAGCCTAACATAACAACATGGTCAGAGCTAAAAGATTTTCTAATGGAGGAATTTGCAGATAGAACATCAATGGCAGACATTCATAGGAAGTTAGCACAGAGAAGGCAGCGGAAAGATGAAAGTGTTTACGAATTTTTGCTGTCAATGAGAGAGATAGGGGCAAAGGGCAGGCTGGATGACGCTTCTATTATATCGTATGTTATAGATGGGATATGCGACACGCCACAAAATAAGGTTATCCTTTTTGGCGATTTTAAGCAGTTTAAGGAAAAAATAGCTATATACGAAAAATTTAAGGAAAGTTTAAGCAACAATGTGAAGACGAGGGATCGATCATTTTCCGATAGAAACTCACCAACGCGATGTTTTAATTGCGGGCGTAGGGGTCGAGGGGTTGATTGATACCGGCAGTGATATCACAATTATTCGAAGCGATGTGTATATCAAGATGGGTGCTCCTCCTTTACAGCAAACAGAAATGGTAGTTCGAGGTCTTTCCTATAAATCAGTTGAAGCTTTAGGGTGTTTTGAAGCAGACGTTAAAGTTGACCAATGTGTTTCGAAAGCAAATGTTTTTGTGATGTCGGATGCAGTGATGATAGTACCTTGTATAGTAGGCAGGGATATCCTTGTTGGTAAGAACATTGAATTAACTATAGAAGGGGTAGCTGTCTCAACTACGGAACAGGTTGTTAGTCAATTTTCTCAAATTTATAGTGCTTGCTACAACAAAAAAGAGCTAAACATAGGAAGTCCTGAGTACAAAGAAGACATCGAAAATTTAGTAGCTTGTTATAACCCGAAGAATGAAAAAACTACGTCCGTTGAAATGAAGCTGGTTCTCAAAACTGATGATCCTATTTCGCAACCACCAAGAAGACTAGCACCCCAAGAAAAGAAAGTAGTTGATGAACAAATATGTAACTGGTTAGAAGAGGGTATAATCCGTCCTAGCAATTCCGACTATGCAAGCCCAGTGGTACTAGCTACAAAGAAAGATGGCAGCAAAAGGTTATGCGTCGACTATAGGCGCCTTAACAAGCAGATAGTAAGAAACCATTTTCCGTTGCCCTTGATCGAAGACCAAATTGATGCGCTTAGCTCTGCTGATGTTTTTTGTACCTTAGACCTTGAAAATGGGTTCTTTCATGTCCCAGTATCAGAAGAAAGTATTAAGTTTACAGCTTTTGTGACACATTCTGGACAGTACGAGTTTTTACGAGTTCCATTTGGGCTGTGCGTTTCACCTGGAATATTCCAAAAATTCATAAATTCGGTATTTAAGGCGTTCATTGCGAAAGGTTACGTACTAGTTTATATGGATGACGTAATTGTTTTGGGGAAAACCGATGAAGAGTGTTTTGAGAGGCTCAAGGAAGTCTTCCTTTTAGCTGAAAGCTATACGGATTGAAAATAAAATGGTCCAAATGCCAATTTTTGCCGATCAATTGAATATTTGGGATTTGATATTTCGAATGGCTCAGTAGCACCATCAGATCTTAAAACAAGTGCCATAAAACGATTCCCCGAGCCAACCTCCCTCAAAACTATTCAAAGTTTCCTTGGTCTTACCGGGTACTTTCGGAAATTTGTTCAAAATTATTCCGTGATAGCCCGCCCACTCTCTCAGCTACTTAGAAAAGACCATCCCTTCGTGTTTGGAAAAACAGAAAGAAATGCTTTTACGCAATTAAAAAATATAATATCATCGAAACCAGTCTTGAAACTTTACGTACAAGAGGCAGAGACAGAACTGATGATACAGATGCATCAAAATGGGGTTATGGGGCAATTTTATTGCAGAAATCAGATGATGGAAAGTTTCACCCCGTTTACTTCTACAGCAAAAAAACCAAACCAGCGGAAGAACGTTACTGTAGCTACCATCTTGAAGTTCTTGCCATTGTCAATGCTTTGAAGAAACTCAGAGTGTATTTGCTTGGATTGAAGTTTAAGATCATCACTGACTGTGCCGCCTTCAAGGCAACTATGGAGAAGAAGGAAATTTTACCAAGAATCGCAGGATGGGCATTGGCATTGCAAGACTATGACTACACTATTGAACACCGACCTGGAATCCGCATGAAGCATGTCGACGCCTTAAGTCGAAATCCAATTTGTATGATCATAAGTAGTGAATTACTTCACCGGATAAAGATAGCCCAAGAAAAAGATGACCATATAAAAGCCATAAAGCAGATCTTACTAAGCTTGAAGAGCTTTTGAGTAGGGATTATTTTATCCCAAAAATGAGAAGCAAAATCGACCAAGTAAGGATGAGTTGCATTCGCTGCATCTTAAGTGAAAGAAAAGCTGGAAAGCAGGAGGGGCTCCTTAACCCGATTCCAAAAAATTAATTACCATTGGATACCTACCACGTTGACCACCTAGGGCCGTTATCAGCCACTAACAAAAAATACTGCTACATTTTCTGTGTTGTGGACGCGTTTTCAAAATTTGTCTGGATTTATCCGTGTAAATCTACTTCTGCACTAGAAGTTATCCAGAAGCTTGAACTACAGAAAGGGGTTTTTGGAAACCCGTCGAGAATCATTTCTGATCGTGGATCAGCCTTCACTTCAACCAGTTTTAAGGAATATTGTGAGGAGCAGGGTATTCAGCACCTTCTAATAACAACTGGTGTCCCTCGCGCAAAAGGACAAATCGAGCGAATCAATCGAATTATAATTTCAGTGCTCACCAAACTTTCAATTGACGATCCAAGTAAATGGTTTCGCTACACCACCAGGCTACAGATGCTGTTAAATTCGACATATCAACGAAGTATAAGACGAAGCCCTTTTGAAGTTTTAGTAGGGGTTAAAATGAAAGCCAGAGAAGATATTGTTTTAGCTGAAAGTATAGATGAGGAAGTAAGGAAAGCTTTTGAAACACACCGAGACCAAATCCGCGAAGAGTCGCGACAAAACATCGATAGGGTTCAAAAAGAAAACTGCAAATCGTTTAACAAAAATAGAAAAGAAGCTAAAAAATATCGTTTAGATGATTTAGTAGCAATAAAACGTACTCAATTTACCACTAATAGCAAACTTCTCCCCAAATTTCTAGGTCCATACCGAATTACGAAGGTCTCTCCTAACAACCGATATGAGGTGCGAAAGGTTGGAGGTCAAGAAGGTCCTCGTACGACGACTTCGAGTGCTGATTATATGAAGCTATGGACAACTGATCATAGTGAGGACGACAGCTCAGAAAGTGAAAATGAAATAACTTGCGAAGACGATGAATCCTGCTTAGACGAAAATCTATTACGATGATTTGTGATAAAACAAACAAAAAATCAGCCAAGACGATGAAACTTGCCAAGACGATGAAACCTACAAAGACGATAGAACCTGCCAAGACGATAAAACCTACAAAGACGATGAAATTTGCTAAGATGATGAAATCTGCTAAAAATAAAAGACGATAGAACCTGCCAAGACGATAAAACCTACAAAGACGATGAAATTTGCTAAGATGATGAAATCTGCTAAAAATAAAAGATGATAAACCTGCTCAGACGAAAATCAAATGAACTACGATGATACCAAGCTAAGAAGATACTCAACACTCAAGACTACTGATGAGAAGAAAATTACTAAGAAAAACAACCTGCTAAGACGAAAAACCTGCTGAGACGATAATACCAGATAGAATAACTACATCCCATTCCCGAGGTCGTCGAAATGTTACAGGACGGCCGAATTTGTAGGATCACCCTGTAACTGAACCCTACGAACTCACCACACTAAATGATGTAAACGAACACGAAAGAAAGGAAGAACGAAAATGAAGACACTCGCTTTCCGACTGACAAGAAGTCAACATCAATTATTATAAGAAGTCACTAAGAAGTTCAATTTTTCTATTCTCTTTAATTAAATATAATTCTAAAATAATTAATCTGGTCTTTTTTTATTATTTTACGGAAAATCCCACATAGATGTGCCTATCCTCCGCCTCCACGTGGCAACCCGGGAACAATATGAATGGCAGGAAAATTGTTGTAAATGAAATAGGAGTGAGTATCTGCAGCTGTATTTCCTTTCCTTGAAGTATTAATTCCTTATCGGTAACGTAATAATAATAATAATAATTTCAACTATATGCCTGTAAGACCCAAGGTCTTTTGAATGCAGACTGCACGGCAATAGTTAGAAGGAATAGAAAGATAAGAAAGATTTTTTGTTGGTACAATGGATTGAGAAATAGGTGATATTAATCTCATGAAAATCCCACGGGTGGCGTCCAGTTGAAGCTGGGGGAATATTGAAAAGGTGCTGCCCAGGCTGGGACTCGAACCCACAACTCTTAGGTTAGCAAGCAAGCACTTCATCCACTGTACCATTGCCAACCGCTAACGTATGCAAGGTAAAACTTGTATGCGCAAAGAGAGGAAGGCTGGATGTGCGTATTTGGCTGTTTGCTTCTACCTGGGCAAATGGTTGAATGCGCATATCTAAGGATGCCAGGCCTTGAGTATTGCTGGTGCTCATCTGTAAATGACCCTATGGTTGCTAGGCTCCACCGGAAGCTTTATTCTGGTGCCACGGGAGATAGTGCCCACCCTGGTGGCCGAGTCACCCGAGAGACTATCTATGAGGTAGGCCTCCTTGTGGGAGTATCTAAGTGGTTGTGGTTTACTCCAAGCGGAAAAAAAAAGATAGACCTCGCCCCCTCACCAAGGAGTGTGGACATGCCTCAACATGTTCCATAAAATTGGTACTAAGATTCTACCGTGGGGTAGATCTTAGATCTCTGGTCTAGTCTAAGCCCAATTAAACTCTGAGTGCGAGTAGGCTCGCCGAATTTAAAGCTTAATTGCTAGGTGCCCACGTAAAGCCTGTTTTCATCCTGTACAGATAAGTTGGTGTATATGCTCCTCACCAAGTCATCTATCTGCTTTGAAGAGTTCGCCCGGAAGCCATCAGCAACCCTATTGTTAGTGCTGGGAGTGTTTTTTCAACTTAAGGATTCGCTCATCTGCTTATCAAGAAATGGTCAGCGAACCATTTCCTTTTCATGACTTCTTAAACACTTATTCCATTAACTGTAATCTAAGTAGAATCATTACCGACGCACCACTATCCCTTCCATCTAATCTAACTTATGTGTGATGTTTCCGTTATTGAATCAAAATTGTCTTTTATAAATGTCTAGACAATTACGCAAAACGATAAAATGAAATTCTATTAAATATTGATACTTTTTTTTCAAAATTGATTACAAAAACAGCTCAACATCACTCGTCTTACTTTTAATACAAACAAAAATGTGCAAACAAACCTAAAATGACTTTATTTTACCAAAAAAAAAAAAAAACTCTCTCCTGCTTAGAAAATAATTTAAGAAATAATGAAATTCCAACGACTTAAATAAAATCCAATCAAATAAATTTACAAAACAAATAAAAGCAATTTAATTAACCAAATTGCTTGAAGGTTCATCTCAAGGAGTATCTATTTCTGTTTCATCTTCTCTGCGTTCATGTCCTTGTAGTAGGTATACGTTTATGTATAATATTTTGTTCTACTTTTTTTGTTGTTGTAATTTTTATAACGACCGCCACATTTCCAGACATTTATAATAATATGTTACGAGTTCCATAGAAGACGTCCTTAAACTTAACCGACAACAACACAATTCTAATGAATATACATGATGTAAGGAAATATGTTATATCTTAACGTTTCAACCACCCGCCATCATTCCAATGCAAATATGTATGTGTCCCCTCAAGGAGTCACATTTTAACATACGTGTTTGTTTTTCACAACGTCAACCTGAAAGGCTTCAAAGCCAAACAAAATAAGGACCACGGTTGTGGCGCAATTACTTGCGCTTTCCTTTTGTTTCAATGGCACAAAAAAGGATGTGGGTCGTATTTTAGACAACATCAAATCATGTTATGAAAAACTTTAAAATATGTACGTTTGACAAGAACCTTGGATCCTTTTCAGCACAAAAAAGCCTTGATTATTCAAAATGTCTGAATTCTGTTGTTTTTGAAAGACATCCTTTATTCAGTTTCTCTTTAATCGTGATGTTATGGTTTATTTTTAGGAGTCCCTAGATTACCCTAATTTTTGGCACCGCACCTACACAACATGTCGCTAGGAAAAAAGAAAAAAAGGGCCAAAATCATCATTGAATAGACATGAGTAAAGAGCATAACTGAATACATTGAAATGAACGTAAAACTTATTGCTCATATTGTATGCTGCAAAGTGTGTGCGTAAGATAAAGTGAAGCAAAGTCCTTAAACTTTCCGCTGTATGTCGTAAGATTTTAGTATAAACGTGTCGTGTCATTGTGTGTTTAGGCTTTGTCTAAGCAAAGACAATGTGAGTTTTTCATGTTTCAGGATCCTTTTTTTTTTTTTTTTTTTTAAGTCAAAACTAAGGTAATTTTAGGAACAAGGGGATATGATGTCATACACTTCACACTCTTATGCGTTATTTGTGTGAAACGTGCGTTTAAGTAGCTCTTAGCTCTTCCTTGTCAAATTTGAAGCTAAGTGGATTTTAATTGAAGGAGGTTCTTGTGGGCATAAAAAACAAAAATACCTGTAGGAGCTTTTAAAATCATATACGTCATAAAGTTAATTCGAAGGTTAATCGAGGTACACATTTGTTTACGGATACCTTTGTTACTTGGATTAATTATTTTGATTTAGTTAGAAAAAAAAAATTATTTTTAACATTTCGATTATCTCAAGCTTGTGCTTTCTTCCTTAAAGGATCCAGAGTTGAAGCAATTTGTCTGCATCGCATGGCTTTAATCTCCTTTGTAGGGGATTATTCTATGAATCCTGGAATCTACCCATCTGTTCACTTGCAACACTTCAGGAA
The DNA here is from genome assembly GCA_916050605.2 of Platycheirus albimanus. Taxonomy (NCBI): domain Eukaryota; kingdom Metazoa; phylum Arthropoda; class Insecta; order Diptera; family Syrphidae; genus Platycheirus; species Platycheirus albimanus. Next base: position 12,211,560 of record OU696696.1, on the reverse strand, counting down.
TTTCAAGCATGATCTACGAAGAGCCTGGGTAATTAGAATTGTGGACAACACAAAAAGTGTGGAGGATAAAACAAAATCCTAAAAAAAAAAAAAATAACACAGAAGAAGCAAATGAAAACATTACTACTTGGTCCTTGGAAAAAATACTAATTAATTGTTCTCCCTTTTGCATAATGAGGACTTAGTGTCCTTTTTCAGTGAAATTCTAGTCCAATGAAAATATTCCTTCCACACCGACGGACGCGACGACACCAGCAAGGTCCAGCGATAAATTGTGTTTGCTTAAAGGACGAAACGAAACTATTATGATGAAAAGTGACAGCTTATACACACATATACAGACAAAGGCTAAGGGGTTTAAGTAACTGGGCAATTAATTAAAAACAATTTAATGTGTTGTGTGTTTTCTGGGTGATTATTTTATTTGATTCCATTTAAATGATGGCATAGTATATAATTATATATATTTGTCTGGTGTCCGGGAGCTGGCGACATATTTTAGTCTATCATTTCGCCGAGCTAATTTTTTGTAAATTGGTTTAATTTGGTGGTCAGTTGAGGCGCGAGCGGTACTTTGGGCCAATTCAATCAAACCTCTAAAGCTTAAATTCTGCATACCTACTATTTGCTACTAAAATGTAAAAAAGGGGAAAAATGTATATGGTTCCGCCGTGGCTGAAATTTGATTCTATGATAGCTAATTCATTCATTGCTATACACAAAAAGACAAGTTAGCTGGGTGTATGGCAGTATTATGATGTTTTGAATAGTACAAGTACTGAAATATGGTTTAACATCCCGCGCTCAAAACACTGCATCAAAGGCAGTTTTACCAAATAAAATTTAAAACAAAATTTGAAAATATTCATCCCAACGCTCAAATTATTCCTCTTTTATAAACCACAATAGTTTTTGCAGTTATCATCGCGTGCTGGCTGCACTAATTCAGGTTTCCTAGTTTATCCTTTGTATTTTTGAATGTAGGAAAAAAAAAACCTTGTGTATCAGTCGCACTGAATTCTTTCTTCAAAAATAATAAAGGGTTTACCAATACGAGGTGTTAATTTGAATAGCCCGCTATTTTGGTAGTTGTCACTTTTGAAGCTGTAATTTTGAAATTTGACAAGTAGAAACTACGCCATTAAAAATTGAATGATACACGCTTCAACAACTCATCGGAATTATTAAAATTTAATTTAAAAATGGTGAAAATTTGGCATGAAAATGAAAATGGAATTTCATCGAAAAATCATCTTGACTGATGAGGCCCATTTCCACCCAATGGCTACGTCAACAAGCAAAATTGTTACATCTGGGGCTCGGAAAACCCAAGATTTATTGTGGAAAAGCCTTTCCATCCTCATTTGAGCTTTTGCACTACGCTCAAGAAAAACTGAGAATATTGCTGCTGTAGCCCAAAGTGTTGAAGAAAACCCAGGTTTGTCCATTCCGGGTTTACAACGACAAAAAAAAAAAAAAATCTAGAGCAACAAAATAGAGAAAGAGAAAATCTAGAAAAAAAAAATCTAGAATTAGCAAAATCCAGAAAACCCAAAAATCTTGAAAACCTTAATCTCGAAAACCAAAAATCGAGAAAAAAAACAAAATGGACAAAATCTAGAAAATAATATTAATTCTAGATTTAGAATTCCTCTAAAAAAATCTAGAACAGTTTTTTTCTAGATTATTCTAGATTTCAATCTTTCTAGATTTGTAGCTATATACATTCTTTATTTTAAATATTTTAACTAGCTACTTCTAGATTTTATCTTTCATTCCATTCCTCGTCGTTCTTTGGAATTGGGCGTTCCACAATCGTCATTACACCGTATTTTGCATAAATACTTGGGTCTTAAGGCTTATAAAGTTTAGTTAACACAAGAACTCAAGCCGGCCTATCATATCAACAACGTCGGAAGTACATCGAAAAATGGGAATCCTCGGTGGCTACGTCAAATAGAAAAATTGTCTCATCTGGGGTTCGAAAACCCAAGATTTATTGTTGAAAAGCTTCTCCATACTCATTCTTCAACGAGAAACTGTTTGGTGCGGTTTATGGTCCGGCGCGGCGGGGTCATTGTTGAAATTTTATTGCATACTTATTTTTTCCGAGAAAACTCTTAAACTAATTTAAAAAATAAAAGAATTTTCGAAATTATTTAAATTTATTTTAATATCCATATAAGCAGCAACTATGCAATTGCTTATCATAAGAGCAAGTTCGTGCGACCCAGTCGTGCATTTTATTTTCTCGTGACAAATTAACATACTCACACTATGTTTTTTCGATCCACCCTGTATAACATTCAAAGTTGGGGAAAATTAGATTAAGTCCTATTTTCCGTAATGAGAGCCAAATACAAGCTCTTTGGTTGGGCCATCATTTTCCCAAAAAGATTTGATTTTGGAACGATTCGATTCCATGCAAAGGTGTCTGTGGCAAAGTTGGTGAGTGAGCGTTCGATGAAGGAAGGCCCGCCATCGCCACCGGGCCAGCCTAGCAGCGTGTGAACCAGCGTGAACGCATTGGTTCAACTTTTTTTTACAAGGAACAAACCGAAAATTATGTTCAGTCAATTCGACTTTGATCTTTTATTCAATTACTATACATTAATTTTAATTACAAATTATCTGTCGCTTGCAACATTCTGGATAATCAAGTTTCTCATCCATATAGTCCCCGAATCTGCATCCTTTTTTACGAATTAATTGTACTCCGCATCTAAGAAGGGAAACAAAAGTTAATCATGGTTATATCCATTGAAGAAAACGCAATATTTAGATTCTTACGAGTGAAACTCAGCATATCCTTCCTCACCACATATAATTCTTCTACAAGGTTGATCGGGGTCCTTGATCTTTTGGCCGGGAGAAAGAATTAAAGTTTCCTTTATTGTGCACTTACCGGGATTTTCTTTGTAAACGAATAAATACAAAATATACCATGTAATGTAAGTTTCTAGATAATAATATAAATAAATCTTACTTGGATCATTGAAGTCACCCCTTGACACGGCTGCATTAGCCTGGACGGCAAAAACGCAAAAAAGAAGAACAACGAAAAGAAAAGACTTCATTACAACTTAAAGCTTTAATGAGAACTATTTCTTAAAATATTATTGAATTGGATGTATAACACAAAAATGAATCTTCGTCGTACCAATATATAGTCAGTAGCGGATTTAGGCGGCAAATTTTGAAGGGCGCTAAAATTTTTAAGACGAATCAAATTTAAAATCGATTGGGTTTTCTGTAAATGGTAAGACCAAATTTTATAGTTTATTTGTGCTCTTATACAATCTTAACATATCACTTTTTCAAGGGTAGACATTTTTTGTTATGCTCATCAATTTGGAAAATAATAAAACTTAAATACTTAACATAAAGATTAATTTTTTAGCATCTTATCTTTTTACGGAACTAAATTTTTTTTATATTTTTTATTCAGGCAAATAAAACAAAACATTAGTTCACATTGATGAATAAATTTTACAAATACCTACTGTCAGATGACTGATTAAATAAATTTTTTATTTTTTTTCAATTTCTTTAAAAATTTTATAGTTTTACGTAATGTGAAGACCCCAACGACCAGCATGATTGAACAGTTTTAAAATCATTCCTTCAGATCATTTAAATCAATTAACGAATCTGAAAATCTATAAAAATACTAGCTGTCCCGGCAGACGTTGTTCTGCCCTTCCGAGCAGATTATGGCGGTGATATAAACGATGAAAGATAGTGTTTTATACTAAAAACAAATTCAATAGAGTACCTGTTTATAACAGCTTGTTAAAATAAAGCATCACCCTAGCAATGAAGTACGTTAAACCTATCAAGAACAATAAGAAGTTTTAAAACCGGATACAACTTTTTTTCTTTTAGCCCATTTTATCAACAATTGTGGGTGTTTGGTTGGGTCGTTGCGGTGGTGGTTGGGAGGTTGAGGGTTGGTTATCATGCAAAATTATCGTCCGTAAAGCGACTTTACAGACAACCATGTTTTTTTTCTTTCAGCCCATTTCACTATATACAGCTATGTCTTGCATAAAATATTTAGCTTACGGACGCTGTGCCTGCAAGATTTGGAGAAAATCACCTGCGAAAAGAATCAGAGCGCCTCCCATCTACCATCTACGATCTAAAATTACAAAGTAATTGCAACGACATTTTAACTTTAATTATATAAAAAGAATAGTGGTTAAACTTGAGAACATTACGTCAGAGAGTTAAAATCTGCAGGATCACTTCTTCAAAATTACCGCATCTATCTATGTATGTGCATATAACATTGGCAACTACCATCTTCTACTACTAACTATCTTCTACCATCTTCTACCATCTTTCAACATCTACCATCTTCTACCGTCTTCTACCATCTAGCTATTCCCATCTACCATCATTTACAATTAACCATCTTCTACCATCTACCATGTTCCATCTTCCATCATCTACCATCTCCTCCTATCAAAAAGTGTTTCTTTGGAAAAGCTTTTCGAAGTAAATATTTTTGGAATACCTACATACATTTATGTATATGTATACGATACGTATGTACGTATCTATAGCGTTCACAAATTTAAAATACTAAACGATAAATATCGACCGGAGATGAAAAATGATTAAATTACTAAAATGGCTATTAAAAAATAAGGGTTGATCGTAGAAGGGTGAACATTTAGGATTGTATGTATTTTTGTATGTTGTATCATAAAAAATAAAAACTAAAAATTTTGTCTAAAAAATAAAAAAAAAAAATATAGGGGTGGACTACCCTTAACATTTAGGGGGATGAAAAATAGATGTTGGCCGATTCTCAGACCTACTCAATATACTCACAAAATTTCATGAGAATCGGTCAAGCCGTTTCGGAGGAGTATGGGAACGAAAATTGTGACACGAGAATTTTATATATAAGATAAAACAAACCACAAAAAAAAAATTAAACTTTTTACCAAAAACTTGCTTTGAATGAAATTTATTTCTGTAGGTATAGGGGAGGGAGTAACGGGGTACGTAAAACTATACTATGTTTTATATTCGGGGCGCCCGCCGTCAAACTTTAATCTGCTACTGTATATTATAGCTATGCAATCTTCCCGAGATACGCCAGTGGCAACTAATAATGATAAGGATAGACTCAAGTAATCAAAAGTAAAAGTCTATCAAAAGATTGTTGCTAAAAATAAATTAGCAATCTTAAAACCTAATCAATTTCCGAATTGTTCATTGCTTAACTTTTTCTGCGCACATATATAGTTTATTATAATTTTTTATACCCTATTCCATAGAATGGGTAGGTATATTGTATTTGGTGTGGAGTTTGTAACATAGAGAAATAATACCGTTAGTTATAGAAAAGTGTATATATATATTCTGACTCAGAATCAAAAGCTTAGTCGATTTAGCCATATCCGTCCGTCCGTCCGTCCGTCCCTTCGTCAGTCCGTATGTATACTCTCTAGAGGTCGGTTTTCGAGCTAGAAAGCTGAAATTTGGTATATATAATCTTTGGTTCAAGAGTAAGGCTAAGTTCTTGAACCGGTACAATCCGCCGACAAACACGACCACAATCGCAATTTTTGATGAACAACATCAATTGGGTAAATTTAAATTATGTTTTTTGTACAGTTACGATAAAAGCATAACGCTAAAATTTTGCACACGTAAGCTTTAGGTAAATTTTCTTCCAATCAAATAAAAATATTTCATTTTGGGCGTGGCTGACGCCGATTTTTCATACAAAACCATCAATATTGTTTTTATAAAATAACAATTGTTATATTAAAGTGAAAAACATTTGTTGGTATTACTTGCACATAAACATCTTGCGTATAAGAACAAAAAAAATTGATTTTGGGCGTGGCTGACGCTCACTTTTATTAGAAACTATAATTAAATTGTTTTTGTAAATAAACGGTATTTATAATGAATCCTCAAGCCAAAATTTTGCGTCTCTTAATAGAAACTAAAAAGTTTGTGTATGAAAAGAAATTTTTAAATTTTGGGCGTGGCTTATGCCCATTTTTCATGAAAGAACGAAAAACGTAGTCTCAAAAATTTAAGGTACTTCCAATATTCAATTGAAACCTTTTTCCTTCCGTTTGTTATTTGAAAAATATATCTCTACATTTTTTTGTGTAAATTTTTTCAATACGCCCACTTTTAAAGGCGTGATTTTGATAAAATACCTTTGTTCAAATAAGATCGTTTAAAAACTACTCGATTCAGCTGTAGTTTTACACATATGCCTTAATATTGACTGATTATCAACGCTCAGTTAGTGCTTCAAATTTATAAGACGCGCCCACTTTTAAGGGGCGTTTCCGTCAAAAGTCGTATAATGCATCAATTTTTTAACATTTTTTAACTATTGGTCGCAGTTTTGAAGTAAAAAGATGAACACTTAGATTTAATTCCTTGGTTTCGTAGCAGAGCGTGGTTCAAGAATTGTTAAAAACACCCATAATCGCTATTTAAATTCAAAATCTAATTTTTAAAAATTTAAGTTTTGTCTTGTTTTGTTCAAAACGATCTGCAAGAATAAAATTGAATGTCACTGAGCGACTGAGCTCATACTAATTGCTTTGGCAATAAAAAGTCTTAACTTTGGCCGTGGCACACGCCTTTTTTTTAACTGTGCCAGCACTAATTGAACATCACACCACTCAAAATTAATGTTATTGAATTTTTTCCTGCCTGCTAAAAAAGAATTTTGTTCCTGAAACTGGAACATCGACTGGCTGCGAGAGGCGAACGCATACACATACAAAAATATAGGGAATAGAGTATCCAACAGTTCGTTGCAAACGTACTGTATGTAGCTCTCACTTATGTTTTTTTTTTTTGTTAAAAAAGCTGCATGTTTAACAAATAAATTTTAATAAAAGAGTTTTTTGTATTGCATTTTAATATCTTTTAATAAATATTATGTTTAATTTCCTGTTATGGCTTAACTTAGTTACAAAATCTTAGGGTAAGATTACACTCATGTAAATTTGACTTACCACTTACGTAAGTCATACAAAAGTAACTTATAGTTAGGTTTACACTACAGATGAACTTATAGAAAGAAATGCTTCCCGTAAGTTGTAAACTTATCACTGTTGGGTGTGTAACCTGTGAGACTTCCATAAGTGCCGAAAAACGTGTTTACACTTCTAAATTTCTTTTTCAACTTACAGATAGAATTTACTGTAAGTCACATACAGAGCCTTTTTCATCAGTAATTTTTTCAGAAGTTGCTTACGTGAGTAACTTTCTTAAGTAAAACTTACATGTGTAACCTTAGCCTTATACCTACATACTTGCTTTTTCTTAGAATTTAATCTTGACTTTTTTCGTGAGAGTTGACTACAATATTCATTTCCCTACTCCTTGACATGTCAAACAAAAACACAACACAATTTATATAATCTGTAGTTGGTAAGTTTGTACATATATTTTATTTTAAACTTTTAAATTAATTTTAACAAACATTTCAAAAACCAGTTTTCAAATATGTTGCCTGAAAAAGAGACACCCATTTCAAGTCAAGTCATTAACTTGTTTCGAAGCTATTGTCAATATTGGAGTATTTTCTCTCAGTGTCTTTATACACTGAGTTACCAAAAAGTAGAGCACCTTGAAATTTTGCAATATTCTTAAGTGATCTACAAAAAGGGTTTTTTTTTTTTTAAATTAAGTTCTGGTTTTAAACATAAAAACAAATAATTCATCTACAAAAAAAATAAAGTGCACGACTGGGTCGCACGAACTTGCTCTAATGTGTTACAGTGGTCTTGAGGCTTGAGATTTTGGAAAAAAAGCAATAAAAAAATCATATGAAATTTTATTAATCATTTAAAAATCAACGTTAAATCGTTTTTTGGAGAAAATGAAGTAAGCCATTAGATTTCTTTTACTTTTTTGAATTTTAAGGAATTTTTTTTTCAAAATCGTTGTAGCCGTTTTTTCAAAAAACGTTTTTTTTTTTAAACTTTTCGGAAACTGTTACATATTTATGAATTATTATTATATGAATAATCTATTGTGAATTGTACTATAAATTTAAAATTATGAATTGTGAATGAACCTCATATAAGAATTGTCATATTAAGATGGGAAATTAAAGTCATTCTAGAAAACGTCAGTATACAGTGTGGTTCTTTCTTTTCTCTTACAAGCATTGACAAATGCTATACAAAATTTGCAAACTACTCCCACCTCACCAAATTTACATTTTGACCAATATAACGAAAATGAAGAACCATTCAACAACTTTATTAAAAGGCTTGAAAATTATCTTGCACTACGAAATCTTACAGATACTACAAAGAAACGGCAAGTACTCATAAATTGCATTGGCGCCAAATACTACCAACTTCTGTCAAACTTAACAGCCCCAGATGAGCCTGGCGCAAAAACTTACGATGAGTTAGTGATACTCCTGAAAAATCACCTTAGTCCGAAACCGAATGAAATTACTGAGCAACATAAGTTTTTGCTCAGACTCCAACACGAGGGGGAATCAATGTCCAATTACATGGCTGAGTTGGAAAAGCTGAGCGCTTACTGCAATTTTACATGTGATGCATGCAAAAAGTCAACTCTTTCAACTCATCTTCGATCACAATTCATTCGAGGGCTTAGAGATTCCGACATTAAAGAAAGGCTTCTAAGGGAAACATTGACTACGATGACCTTGGATAAGGCTTTTGAATACGCACTCTCCATGGAGACTTCAAGGGCAGAGAGCCGTAATATGTTAAATATTCACCAAGTGCATGCGAAAAATTCGTCTGTACAGAGTACAAGATCAAACGCAAAAATTAATATTGGTAAAAAGTTTACTCCAAAAGATATAAGAACGATTTGCTATAGGTGTGGAAAGCATAATCACATTGCAAACAAATGTCGTGCAGAAAAACTATTTTGTAAAAAGTGTCGCTGCAGTGGTCACGTGGTTTCAGTGTGTATGAAATCGAAATCCAGAGAGACCAATACACTTTGGGAAAGTAGCTAAACGCGAGGGACTTCTGCACTATTTAGTGGATGTTGACGGAACTTGTTACCGGAGGCACATTGACCAGATGCGTTCCACACTTGTTGAAGGTAATAACACTTATAAACCATTATCTATTTCCGTAGAGCAACAACCAGCAATGACGGCGATTCAAGAAGAACTTGGTAAAGAGGACAACTTAGCAACAATGAATGAAAGCTTGACAAACGTAAAGAAAACGGTAGATGTTGGAGGAGAAACGGAAAACACCGTAGAGAAATCTGATTGTGATGCTGCTGCAAACAACAAAGGTGAAGGAAGACAAGAACAAACAACCGAGATAAGGAGATCAGAACGAGTGCGTCGTCCAGTAATTCGTTATCAAAGCATTATGTAGTGGGGAAGACTGTTACATATTTATGAATTATTATTATATGAATAATCTATTGTGAATTGTACTATAAATTTAAAATTATGAATTGTGAATGAACCTCATATAAGAATTGTCATATTAAGATGGGAAATTAAAGTCATTCTAGAAAACGTCAGTATACAGTGTGGTTCTTTCTTTTCTCTTACATACCTTTTTGAGGTTACATTAGAAACATATTCCAAATTTATTTTGAGTATGTCAAAATCTAGCGGTTTTAAGTTCTTATTAGAAAACAAAAATTTTAAAAAATTTTCGAAAAAACCAAAAGTCAAAAAAAAAATTTAACTTTTTTTTAAAAAACTAAAAAATTTTTTTTTTTAAAAATTAAAGAATTAATATTATTTCGTTTATAAAAGAGCTTTTATTTTAAAATTTTCATCGAAATTCGTGAAGTGGTTTACGAGAAAATCTGATTTAAAAAAACCGGTCCTATGGAAGGTACTGTTATAAGACTTTTCCTGAAAAATCTGTTCCAGCCAAAACATAAAGTTTACTTAAAACACACTATTCAGAAAGTTTTATCAAAATCGTAGGAGCCGTTTTCGAGAAAAATCAATTTTTCACTAAAAATCGTTAGATTTAGAGCTAAAATGCTAATTCCAAAAACCCCTCTGTAGGACGCCATAACAATACTGTGTACCAAGTTTGAAGCAAATCGGTCTAGCCGTTTAGGCTGTAGGTGCCGATACAGACAGACGGACAGACAGACAGAATTGTCGGACCCACTTTTTAGGGCTTCTCTATCATCGTAATGTTATGTTTGATTGTCCAAAAAAATTTTTTTTTACGAATGCATAACTTGCCTTATAGTACCTACAATCGCAAGTAAAAAAAAAAAAATTGAAGAATTAAGAAAACCAACAAAAATTACAGAAAATGTATTAAATTTCATAAATTAACACTTAATTCTTTTATAATCAATATTTTTTCTTTCAACGAGTTCTCGTTCCTTTATCTAATAGTCGATATTGCCTCCGCGAACATCAATCAAAGCTTTATTCAACGGGGCGTACCTTGAATAAGGCTTCTTACCACCATATCTCCAAATTATCCCACTCCTCTAGCAATGCAGATTTCAGTGAACAGTGTCTCAAGTAAGGACGACCAACTTCCAATCCCTTCTTCAACGTCCGGGTTCATCGCAGACCAATTCATAACCGTGATTTTCACTTCTTCCTAATAATCCATAACGCACATGGTGACATGTGGCCTAGCATTGTCTTGCATTAGTAAGAGGTTTTCACCAATAATAATTGGTGTAAATGGAACGCCTCATTCTTTGAGTATGCTGTTGACATGTTAGCTAGAATTTACCGATCCACCTTTTGGTCAGTCTTCGCCGATGAGTATCTCTCACCTGGTCGTCAGACAAAATCTGTACTCATTAGTAAAGAGAACTCTGCTCCAGTCAGCCTTGGTCCAATCTTGGTTAATGTGTGTAAACTCTATTAAGCATTGCGTGTGCTCTACTCTGAGCCGGGGTATTGGAGCGGGTCTCCTTGCTCTCAGATCACATTCCACCAAACGTCGCTTGAGCATTAACAGTTGCTCTTCTTACCGTTTGAGCCTGTGGGACTGTCCAACAGCTGATTGCTTTCCATTTAGAAATTTTAAAATAGCAAATATCGGTCATCTCTCGAAGAAGTTGCGGTCGACCTTTATCTTGACGCTGAGTAAAGGATTATGTTTTTCTGAAACTTTGGAAGGCTTTTCTGACGGCTGGCTCTGGTTTTCTGATAAAGGAAGCGGCATACCACACAATCCCGAAATTCTTAATTTGACGTAATTGGCATTTCTTTTTCACGAAAAATACATAAAACTAATAAATAATCCCATTGCAAAAAGTCCATAAAAATTGACTTACCAAAACATTGAAAAGAGCACAAAGGCTTAAAGTTATATTCCTTATGACAAGAAGTACGAAAAGACGAATTTTCGTTTACTTGGTACTCGTAAACGCAGGACAGGAACGAAGTTTTTGAAAACAAGCATACAAATAATTAATCAGCAAAATACCGAAGAAACAAATATGCTCGCAGCTCATTTTGCTGCCTATTCTATTCTACGTTGCCTGCAAGCAACAATGCCCCTTCTCTACTTCAAAACGTTAATTTTTCTATGGGACAGGTATTTTTCCGCACTCGTACAGTAGCAAGATCTTGATATACACAAATCCGCTGGCCCAGCTGGTATACCCCTATACTTCTGAAGAGTCAGTCTTCATCGCTGGCGAAACCCCTGCGTAAGCTTTTCCATCGCTCCTATCGTTCAGGAATCTTTTCTAGTAGATGGAAAACAGCATTTTTCCAGCCCGTCCCTAAAAAGGGTAACTCCTTCTCCGCCTCCTCCTACCGACCAATTGCACTTATGTCCCTTCTTTCCAAGGTCATAGAAACACAAGGTCATCGTCAGCTCAAGAAATATCTCGAAGACCGGAAGCTTTCAAATGACCGACAGTACGGCTTTTGCAGCAATCGTTCCACTGGTGATCTGATGGCATATCTCACCAAACAGTGGAACAGATCTTTTGCATCGGTTTAGTGAAAGCAAGATTATTGCACTTGATATTTCAAAGGCATTTTATAGAGTTTGGCATGAAGCTCTTTTATCGAAAATGCGTGCATTTGGTATCGATGATACTCTTATTCGTTGGATTAGAAGCTATCTTCTGGATCGTTCAATACACGTTGTATTAGACAGTTTCAAGTCTGATCTCCACAAAATAAATGCTGGTGTGCCCCAGGGCTCCGTTCTGTCTCCGACTCTCTTTCTCAATTCCATAAATGATCTCTTGTCTGTGACTTCTAATTCATTAAATTGTTTTGCTGACGACTCAACCCTCAGCTTTCCGTATACATTTTATAATTCACGGCCTTCGCCTTCGGACGTGTTATTACAACGATACCGTATGATAAGCTCATTAAACTCCGATCTAAACAGCATTGTGAACTCGGGTATTAGAAATCGTGTGTAGTTTAATGCGTCGAAAACTCAGTGCTGTCTTTTGTCGTTAAAGCTAAACATAACCCCTATGCCATTATCCATAAACGGTACTTGAATCGAAAAGGGCGAAAAGCTATTAGTTCTCAATATGTGTATCAGTGACAACCATCGTTGGAATCACCACATACTTGAGATTGCCAAGAATGCTGCAAGATGGTTAGGCTTACTTAATAGATGCAAGAAGTTTTTCAACTCTTCTGATCTGGTTACAATTTACAAAGCGTTTATGCCCTAAACTCGGGTATAATTCCCATCTCTGGGCAGGTGCTTCTCAAAGTTTTCTACACCCGCTCGACAGGGTTCAGAAAAAAGCGTTAAAATTGATAGGAGAGAGGAGCATTATGGAAACATTTCCAACACTCGAGCATCGTGTTTCATGTCTTTCCTTATTTTACAGGTTCTTTTACAAAAAATGCTCACTCGAGGTAGCCAGCTGCGTTCCACGCCTTAAACATTTCCCTCGTAATACTCGTCTTGCTAGGAATGCTCATGAGTTTACACTTGAGCCCAATTTCGGACTTACCGTGAAATATAGGGATTCTTTCTTTAGCCGTACAACACGAATGTGAAATGAATTGCCTGGTACAATTTTCCCTTGCCATTTTGATCTTCAAACATTCAAGACAAATGTTCATTAACACCTCCTTTCCCCTTCCTCCCTCCCAAAGGGCTATAACAAACCCCCCGCGTGTGTAGTAAACAAAAATATTAATCTTTTTAAAAAACAGCAGCATGTTGCCATAATGAAAAAAAAAAAAAAATATGAGTGAACCACATTTTTTGTAACTCAGTGTAGATTACGTCAGAAACCTTTCCGTATCAATTCTATATAAACACTGTTGACGACTTGAATGGTACATTCACTGAAAATTGACATAATTTTTGGACAAACAACAATAAGTAAATTATTATAAGAACTGATTCCATGACAAGGAGATAATTCCTTATCATCGTCGCGCTCTTCAAAGTTCAACAATGTCGATGATGCTCTCGAGCAGTGGCTATGTTTCCAAATAATTGTTTCAATGAAGTTTCGTTAACAAAATTTTATTAGTGAAAGACAAAATGAAATTAGTTATTTGTTTATTTTTTGTTTTGAGTGATCTTGCCACATCCAAAATAATAATTAGTAATGGTACGTTATGTTTCTGATTCTCGAAATCCAAAGTGTATAAAATTAATATTTCTATAACATTCGATTTATTTAAAGAAAATGTTGGAAAATGTATAATTAACAAAGATATAATTATATCACCTGGCGAAACTGTAAAGGACCCTAACGAAGACTGTCAGTTAATAATATGTGGTGTAAATGGAATTACTGAAGTTCAAGAGTAGGTTCACAATCATTAATATTTTAATATCCGATGAGCATTATGTCATATAAATTTTGATTTTTTTAGTTGTGGCCCACAAAAAGTCCATGGCTGTAAGGAATATTTAGACAAAAGCCTGCCATATCCTGATTGCTGCGCTAGGCACATCATTTGTTGATTAGTGTGTTTATAATAGAAATAAATTTGAAGATGTTATTTTCCAAAAGCTAAATAAATAAATATCTGGGCTTATATTAAATAAAAATGTTGCCATATTAATATAGAATCTTACAACAAAGCAAGGTGTTTCGTTATTAACAAGTGCAACAGGGAGTGAGACAGTGTGATGTTCTCTCAGCGATTTTGTTCTTACTTGCGATTTATTTGGACTATGCTGATGACATCTGTTTAGTGGGAAATAAATGTGTTATTATCTTCAACCAAATGGAGAAGCAATTGGTTTATGGGTCAACACCAAAAATACAAACATAATTCACACGAGCCGAAACTAACAACAGTAGGCTATTGTAAGATTCGAGTCAAAGTTCATCTTTGTATAGTATAATCTTTCACTCGATGGTGGAACAGGCCTGGAAGACAGCAATAGAATATAAAATAAAACTAGTAGTTCTTTCGGAATACTTCTCCAGTGGTACTCTTTGAAAAATATCGCTTCGCACCAACTTCAAACTCTTTGAATCCAATGTGAAATCTGTGCTGCTCTGGAAATGCTCTACTAACATCTCGAGCAGTTTACAAGACTTTGTCAACCGTTGTCTGGATTACATCCTCAAAATCCGCTGGACACAAACCATATCCAAAAGTGATTTGTGGCTTAGGACTGGTCAAACAAAAGTGGGTGATGACATCAAACCAGTGTTGGATAGTTACGCGTAACTTTGAAATTTTAATTAGTTACACGTAACTAATGTAACTTATGTAACTAATGTAACTAATGTAACTTATTGTAACTAAATGTAACTAACTATAACTAATAGAATTTTTCAAATACAAAAACTCACATTTTATGTTAAATTGAAATTTAGAAGTTCCGTCCACAAACCCGATCGAATGACGATTGACTACACTGTTTTAGGGCAAAGCTGGGCCAGCTGCCAGCTGTGGCAACGCCAACGTAGCAAGGAATACATTTTTAAATTACTATATTTCTACAAAAAAAAATTTCAAAATAATAAAACAAAATAGATCTCGTTTGATTTCCTTTGGGCGAGCTAAATCTGAAATTTGAGACCAAATCTGAGATTAAATCTGAATTTACCATACAAAAATAAATCACAATAAACAAAGAAATGTCCAGGAGTCTCAAGAAAGAAGGGAAAACTTCAAATGTAAATAAAAATTTATTGTATGCTCCAAGAATATAATATTTTATTACATTTCCTTTTCATCAGGAACATAGTAATTTCAATATGTATTCCTTGCCAGGTTGCCGTTGAACTTGCTTATAAAAGAATTTTGTCAATAGTCGATTGGGATTCAGGATGAAATGTGACTTTTTTTTATTAAGTTAGATTTAGTTTTATTTAGTTACAGTTAGTTACATTTAGTTACATTAGTTACATTGGTTACGCCAAATATTGGGCGTAACTAATTCATATTAGTTACGCGTAACTAAACGAGTAACTTACTTCGTGTAACTTACTTGCCAACACTGCATCAAACAAAGAAAGTGGTCCTGGATTAGTTATACAACTAGGAAACCTGAGGACACCATACCATAGCAAAGCAGTGCTGTCAATGGAACTGTCATGAAGGAAGCTAAATTCCAGAATTTGCGGTCATCGCTAAGGACGAGTTAAAGTTTTGCTGCCAACAGCAGCTTCCGGAAAACAAGAAGAAGACAAAATCTCGCCTTCTCTCTTTTCGTCTTGCAAGAATATAAAGTGGTTGCAAATGTAATTGGTTCTGTGAAACTCACATCTGGGCTAAACTTTATTCCCAGGTCTTTAAAACTAAAAAACGATGCAAGACTACTTGTTGTGAAATATTATAATCATATGTACTGGCTTCACGTTTTCTTGAAAATGTCATTGTCTGACATTTTGCTGGATTCAGGTTTAAACCATTCTTTGCTGCACCAAAAAACAAATCTGTCAATATCAGCTTGCAGATCCACACTGCCATAAGCAGAGTTAATAGTTTTAAAAATGTTCATGTTGTCAGCAAATACAAGGATCGATATGACATCATAAATAGAGTATAAAAAGTATCGGACCAAGATGGCTGCCTTGTGGGACTCCTGATTTAGCTGTAAAAGGGTTAGACAACGAATTTCTGAATTTAACTACGCATGATCTATTTAGGAGATATGAATTTATCCAGTTAACAAATCCTACAGGCAAATCTAAAGCTTTCAATTTGAAGACAATGATTTCATGTGAAAGTTGATCAAAAGCTTTTGAGAAGGCTGTGTAGATACAATCCAGCTCATATCCACTCTCTAATGCTCTTGAGCACTTCTTCATAAAGGTTAATAATTTTGTGACAGTAGATCGCTCCTGCATGAAGCCGTGTTGTTGATGGCTGATTAAATGTTTGCAAAAAAACGTTGTACTATTACAAACTACTTTTTCGAAAAGCTTTGGACTAGAAGACAGTTTAGAAATCGGTCTGTAGTTCGTGATATCGGACTTATTACCCTTTTTGAAGACGGGAGTAATGAATGGTTCTTTCCATACCCGAGGAAAGTTACCAGATTTAAGGGACAGCTTGAAAAGAAATTGAAGCGGAGAAGCTAAGATGGATGAACATTTTTTTAATATAATGGGAGGGATATGTACCATCAGCTGCAGGAGAGTAATCATCTTTCAGTAACTAAAGATAATGCGAAACTTTATCCTTATCAATAGGAATGTTGTTAAAAGTGGCTTGGGGGAGATCACGGCAGTATTGAAAGAAATTTTCCTCTGTATTGACTGGAATTTCAATAAAAGACTTGCTGAAATGTTTTGCAAACGCATTACATATCTCTGGTGAGCTGGTTAAAGGGGCATCATTGTAAACAAAATTGACTGGATACCCATCAGACTTCTTCTTTAAATTTACAAACTTCCAAAATCTCTTTGGATCAATCTTCAACGAAATTTCCATTTCCTTCACATATGCTGCATATATGTAGGTTTCTGGAAAGTAAAATTTCGACAAAATTACAACAAAAACGGAATCGAAGACTAAGATACATCTGAAGAAGAATAGGTTTAAAGAAAGATCCTTTTAACATGATAATCGATTCGGTAATATCAGCAATCGATTGGAGATTTTCCGCGGCTAAAAATGTTGCAAAAATTTGTAAATTTTTGTGAAGGATTCCAAAGATGACAGTGACAGAAGTTGACATCTTGGATGCCGCAAACCATTTTATTTAGAAATATTTTGTTTGGTCTCCATAAAAGCGAGTGCATATACTGAACTTGCACGAACTAAACTAAGTTTCTATTAATAAGTTTGTATCCGGGAGCGGTTACACTGGTCATTGACAGTCCTGCCATACCAAGTCGAATAATCACAACTCCTCATATGTGTAGACAAAACAAATGCTGAAATTATGACAGTGTTCTTACTTTTGCACAATCCTGCCATATCTGAATTTCGGCGCTTGTATTGCCTGACGAATGAGCGAATGAGGAGTTGTGATTATTCGACTGGATGTGACCAGTCTGACTAATTTTTTTTTTTTTTCAAAAAATTTGATGTGGAGAAAGCTGTAAGTCTTTGATACAGACGTCACTCCACCACTCCGCCACCCTCTGGTTGATTTTGTTGTCTACGGACCGTTTCTATACGAGTTTATTTTGATTGTTCATAATTTTATTTCATTTCCTTTAAAAAAAAAAAAAAACAAAAAATGGTTCTCTTCTCCAGCAGGACTATTAAAAGAATGAGGCTTTCGATTTTATTCCTACTGTGTTGAATTTAAAGGAGCAAGAGATTAAAGCACTTGCAAATTGTTGGAAATTTGTTTTTAATTGTATTGTGTGCAAAGGATTTTTTATTCGCTGTATAGGAGATTACGACGGATTCATTGGATCCATTTAAAAGCCATTTTATGGTAGCAGAATGCGGTATGTCTTTCGAAGTATCCTCAATTTAATTTAATGGTATGTCATTCTTTCTAATGAAAAATTAAGTAAAAAAATATTCGAAAAAATCTTAAAAAAAAGGTAAACACAGAAGACAGAAGTCAGAAGACACAACAACATGGCTTAAATCATCATTTTTCCGTTATAATCTATAAAAATTAGATTAAAAGAAAAACTCAAGGCAATGAATAAGCAACAAGTATGTACAACTTTATTTGCCAATAGCTTTTGCTCGCTACTTTGTACGCGTAGATTTAAGAATCAAGTATCTAGGCATTTTTTTTTTTATTTTTAAGACCCCCCATATTTGTTTTGCATCTATATCTGCAATGTACAGACATTGACCCGTTATCTTCTTATCTTTTGGCTTCTTTGGGTCTAATAAAGACCCCCCATATTTGTTTTGCATCTATATCTGCAATGTACAGACATTGACCCGTTACAATTATTTTATTATTATGTATAGATGGCTGCTGTTACGTTTTCTGAAGTCCCCACAAATCCAACGACCATTAAACCATCACATAGAGTGTCCTCTTTCTTGAACTAAGGAATATATCAACTTTTTTGGGTTCGAGCATTGGGAGTACTATAGATTATAAATAATAATCTATAGTACTCCCAATAAGAGGAACGTTTGGTGAGCCAGCTATGGACGAAGTTCACAAACACTTGATTGGTGAGTTAGGAGTGGTTTTTGTCTAGATTGCCATGGGAAGCAAAAACAACAATAGAAGACATTTGATGTAAAGTAGATAATACAACTAGCGCCGCCATTGACGAAGTTCAGAACTGAAATAACATGTTCCATGAAATTACTATAAAAAAGTATATACGATGGTTTGAGTACTGTGTTGGGTAAAGGAAATAATATTGTGTTTCGGATTCTGCCACCAGCAGAACTCTCTCGATTAAAGGCTGGGGTGCAGTGCTTAACTCAAACTGACTTATTATATTTAATCCTTTTTAATTGCGAGATTTCAGATTTCATTTTTAGATGAATACCTTTCAAGCACACATCTTCTCGTCCAGAAAACATTAAGCATTCGATAGAAATAGTTATTTTTTCTAAGCTACCTACCAGAAACAGCAGATCCTGCAATTATACAAGGTATACTACCTTTTCGCTAATTTTTTAAATCAGGTGGGACGAAAAGCTAAGGCAATGGTTGGGTCGAGGCAAGAACAAAATCGAATGGGAGGAAAGTCTTCATTGCATCCTTCAACACTTTTTTTTTAGAATGTAATAAATAATAATTATACCTGTTCTCGTTCAGCGTTTCAAGTATAATTTGAATCTATTCTGATAGGCAATGCCCTCTGTTGATTTAGCTAGATTTTTTTTTTTTATTAACGACCATGGAGCGTGATATTTATCATTGCCCTTATGGAAAACATGAACTCCTGCTTCGTCCAATGATTGCTTTTGTGTCTGTTTAATTTTATTGCAAAAGATAGACTGGCGAGGATCTGAGCTCGTCGAATTGGAAAGCATATTTCCAATGAATGAAGCCTATTCGATGTATGAAAATATCTTCCTCCGCCGACGCGACGCGATGTATACCGATATTTTTGGATGCCATAGTTTTAAAAATCAGTTATGTTTTAGAAATTCCGTTGGTTTTCAATTTATCAGGTTTCTTATCGTTGATTTCACTTTCTATACAACAAAGCACAAAGAGAAGTTGTTATTCGTTTATCCGCTAACTCGTTCTAAACTACGGAACGTTTTTTGAACGGTTTTCACCATCTTCTTGATAGTTTCACCTGACATTTTATATGTATACACTACACAGTATCATTAATACAGAAATAAAATGATGAAAGCCGTTGCAACCCACTGTATAATACACCAACGCAACGTTGATATAAGCTCGTGAAGGTATTCAATACTCTTACCTCGATTTGAAGGTCTAAAGTATACCTCGAAAATACTTAAAAGGGCTACTATTGCATTTCCTGCTATGCACATTTTTGACAGTTAATCTCTTCTTATTTTGCAGCGTAGCTATAATACTGATCCCGGGTTGGACACTGGACACTCCAATATAATTTAATAAACATGAAAGATTATAGTTAAAAGCTATACTTCTTGAACAAAGAGAGTGTTATTCTTATTAGACGTGTAGTTTATCACAGGGCGTTGTAGCTTGTTTAGAAATGATATGTTGAGGTTGGACTCTTGACCGTTTCGCGTTGCTTATTTGCACTTTTTCTGAGTCACTCTTAATTTTCTTAATCAGCATTAATGTCATTAAAGAGACTGTTTCTGTCAACGACGTCATCTACTGATTTAGTCAAGTTTTAAAAGTTCTCTGAAAATATTACTGAGTAATTGCCATAATTGCTTCTCCTTGGCGCAAAAGCTTTTATTGCAAGATTTTATTATAGGCTGCATTGCATCGTCTTGCAGTATTGAAATTTGCTCAAAAAACTGAATCATAAATACGTACAGAACGAATTGTCCGTAAATTTTGTATGTGTTAAATATAAAGTGCACAACTGGGTCGCATGAACTTGCTTTTATGTGTGATAGTGGTATTGGGGAAATAAAATGCACGACTGGGTCGCACGTAATTGCTCTGTGAGTGCAATAGTACGATGAAAACAAAGTTTTCGAGCAATATGAAGAACTACTGTTTGAAAAATTTTGGGAAAAACTATAAAATTTTGGTTAAAACTGGAAAACAGGATATAAATGTCCGCTTATGGTCAAATTAATAAAATTGTTAAAACAAATTTCCGTTATTATCGTTTGCAGCCAAAAACTTAAATGCAGTTTTCTTCAAAGCATTCTATGTATATTAAATACAAAGTTTAATAAAAATCGGTAGAGCCTTTCTTGAGTAAATTAGAAAATACTAAAAAAAATTGGCCAAAACCTAGTGGCTCTTTGTATGGGAGCCACCATTTAAATAAGAGAAACTGGAAAAAATGCAATGCCATCTGATAGAGAGTTGTAAGGAACTATACCAAACAAAGTTTGTTTGAAATCGATAAAACCGTTGACAACTTATGGCAATTTGAAATTTTTAGCCAAAAACTAAAAACACAGTTCTCTTAAGAACACTAAAAGAATATTACACACAAAGTTTAAACAAAATCGTTAGAGCGATTTTTGAGCAAATTATAAAAAACCAAAAAAGTTCTCTAAAACTGAATGGCTCATTGTATGGGAGCCACCATTTAGAAAGGCTTTACTGAAAAAATTGCAATTCTTTCTTATAGAACACTAAAAAAAACTATGCCAAACGATGTTTGAGTCAATTCAATCAAGCCGTTGCGAACTTATGGCCATTTAAAAAAGCCGTTTAAACCTGATTTTCGTTACGACCATTTGAGCCAAAAACGAAAAACGCAGTTTTGTTAGAAATGCTTAAAGTTAGCTAAATTTTAAGTTTAATCAAAATCGTTAGAGCCGTTTTCGAGAAAATCCGTAATGAAAAAAACCATTACATGAAAGGTACCAGTTTGAGCCGGGCTAAAACGAAATAAAAAAAACCTCAACAAACGTTTTTCTTCAAACTGCTATATATGAAGTTTGAAGAAAATCCGCGTCAAGCCGTTTAGGCTGTAGAATGACGTGAAAAAGCGCACATCCGCACATCCGCACATCCGCACATCCGCACATACGCACATCCACACATCCGCACAGACGCACAGACAGACCGACGGACGGTATGGCGAAAACCACTTTTTTGAGCTTCTCTATCATCGTAATGTCATGTTTGATTAAAACCTCGATTTTTTTTTCTGCACGAAACCAATACTTGCCCTATATAGCAAGTAAAAAAGAATCATATGAAATTTTAATAATCACGTTTTTCTTTTTTGGAAAAAATTAAGACAGCCATCTGATTTACTTAACTGGCTTATAGCTATTTTAAACAAACAAATTTTCAAAATCGTCGGACCAGTTTTTTTATTCGAAAAAACAGTTTTTGAAAAAACCAAAAATTGAATGTTTTTTTTTTAATTTTTAGAATTAATATTATTTCGTATATAAAATGGCTTAAATATTGAAAGATTAATCAAAATCTGTCAAGCGGCTTACGAAAATATCAGATTTAAAAAAACCGGTCCTATGCGAGGTACCGTTATAAGACCTGAAAAATCTATTCCAACCAGAACATGAAATTTATACATCAGAAAACACTATTCAGAAAGTTTTATTAAAATCGTACTAGCCGTTTTTAAGAAAAAATGAATATTTCATCAAAAATCGTACGGCAGATACCGTTAGTTTTAGAGCTAGAATACTAATTCCAAAAACCCCTCTGTAGGACGTCATAATAATACTATGTACCAAGTTTGAAGAAAATCGGTCCAGTCGTTTAGGCTGTAGGTAACTTACAGACAGATAAGATATACGGACATACAGACAGAATTGTCCGACTCACTTTTTTCGACTTCCTTATCATCGTAATGTTATGTTTTTTTCGGTTTGGTTTTCCGTATCGCTATAACTAGCCCCTAAAACAAAAACATACTGAAAACCAAGACATATCCATGTGTCAAGAAATTTCAAAATGTTGTAAATAAACCTGTCTCCTTAGCAAAATTATCTTGGATTTTTATTGAATAAATTATCAAGGACACGTGCATATCCTGTTTTAAAGGATGTGTCGCTGTAGTAACCGACTTCTCTTTCACGTACCTGTACCTACTACGTACCTACTGTTGACCAAGCACTGTAGTTTTGTTTAACTCTTCTTTATTTGCATCCCACCAACGGGGCACCACAGCCGCCATCAAGTCAATACAAAAGAATAGTCCTGCGGACATTGTTAAACGCAACCAATTCCAATAACAACAACTGGAAGTGGATAGTGGACAAAGTTGTTTTCACAATTGCACACACCTTAAGATGCATGCGGACGTTAATAATTCATTTCAATTTCTCACATAATTTTCAACCTGCACCGGAATGTCCTTTTTATGTGCGGACTTCGCCGAGAATGCGAATATGAAGGACACGGCTCCATAACGTCAGTCGTCGTAGTCGTAGTCGTCGCATCGTATATGTTTTCCTTCTGAATAATATTAAATATGCTCTGTGCGTTGGCAATAATGAGGAAAAATATAATACCAAACAATCCTTGAACTACAACAGCACAAGAAAGAACCAAAAACAGTGAGCACCGATGAAGAACGTGGGTTGCAGAAACAATACTAGCAATGAACGGCAAAAAAATATAGGTACGTACGTGTATGCTGAAAATCCTTTGAAAGCGATTTAATTTCACCACCCCGAGGGTAACATTCTGCACTAACAGGCACTCATTCTTTATTTCGCTATAGTGCTGTTAGCTTCTTTATATTCCAGGATGATTTATTGCGTGCGGATTGCGCGCGAAAGGAGCTCCGACTCCGACGCTCACCTAGGACCCTGATTTGCAAACGCACAACAAGGTGTATCATTAAATGCTTTATGGAGGAAGGACGAGAACAAGAACGAGAACGAAAAGACAAGAAAAGCTTTAGCTTTGTGTGTGTTGTTGGCTGCTTTTAGTTTGCCTTCACATCCGCAGCCGAGGTGAATAATTTATGATGATACGAAATTCTGGGTGATAGCATCAAACAATCCTATAACACGAGTACCTTACCTACAGCTGTGAAATATATGGTGACAGTCTGACAGGTCCTTAAGGAGGATATTTTCGGTTTTTTTTGTATTTTTTTTTTTCTTTTCTTTATTTTTCTTTAGCTTTTTCGTCATTTTCTTTTATTCTCTAAGGCAATAATGGTAGTTCCTCATGCGAATAGGAGCAGATCAAGCAGCATAACATATGTGTGTGTATGTGTGTATGTAGGTATGTCAAAAGAGAGAGTGATTCTATTGTTATCATCTTTATGAGCCTTTTATGGGCTTTCATTCAATCTTTGTTGGAAATTCTGCGGGGGAGAATCTGCTTTCTTCAAAGGCCTCAAAAGCTAATGAATTTCAAGTTGAATAAAGGGAATTATTATGTATTTACGCATAAATAACGTGAATTTTGAGCTGCGAGCGCACAACAAATAATCTGGCTTTGTGCAATTTTAATGATTTAGAGTTGTTGTTGGCGAGAAAAACGTTTTGAAGTCAGGAAGATGGTATGCAATCACAATTTTCGCATGGGAATTTCCCTCAGGTAATTCTATTCCGAAAAAATGATAGAACGTTTTATTATCCTGGCATTTTTTTTTTTAATCAGTATGTTTTTTCTTTTATGTAAGTATTTACCAAAGTTTTTGTTTTGCGTTAACTTTGGCAGAGCAAAATAGAATTGTCCTTCTTCTGCACGTTGTGCCGGCTTAAATAGAGAAAAGGTGTGGTTGTATAGATACCTGTATAATAATTATCTATTCAGTAACTAGGAGCAAAGGAGAAAATGCACTCTGAGGACCGGGACTGGATTTGGAGGTGTGCAGGCAATGGGGAAATATAAAAGTGGACTTCCCCCCATCAATTATTTGCCAAATAAAATAAACAATTTTTTCACTCGAGTTTGTCAATTAATAATTTATTTTGAAATCGAGTAGATTTTTTCAGCATTTAACAAACACACATACATTTTGTTTGTTTGTTTGTTTGTTTATTTCATCAATCAGATATACATTGCAATTTAATATAAATCTTATTGACTACTGAATAAATATGAGCAACATTCGATAACTTACAAGTTTAAATAAATATAATATACAAATAGAAAAATAAATAAAAATTATACATTATTTTATAAAAAGTTGTACACATAAATTTTAACCACCAGAATTGAAAAACGTTAATATATAAATAACATGGCTTTTAAAAGTATCGCGGCTTATATTACTATGGAAATCAATATGATTTCCTATTGAGTTGGCCTCTCTTAGGCATCTAGTTATTGGCTCATTAAGTAATTAACTCTGTGAAAAGGTTCAAAGAACATACTACGCATTCGTAGACCCCTCGTTGGAGCATATATTTTTATAAAAGACAAGAGAAAAGAGCAATCTATTTGATTTTTGAGAATATCTCTAATAAAAATTATTTCAAAATACTTTCTCCTAGTTTCCATAAACTGGAGACCAATTAACTTACATCTGGAAAGATAAGTAGGCATTCGTATATTCCAATGAAGTCTGTAAATAACTAGTCTAGAAAAACGTTTTTGGATTTTCTCAATCCGATTTGAGTGGATAGCGTAGTAAGGGTTCCATATTACACAGCAGTATTCAAGGACCGGCCTCACATATGAATAGAATAATGCTCTAAGTGTATAAGGGTCGGAAAGTTCCGTAGAGTTTCGCGAGATGAAACCAAGTAGAGAATTTGCTTTAGCAACAATAAAATCTATATGACGGCAAAATGTAAGCTTAGGATCGAAGATGAATCCCAGATCTTTCTTTTCTGAAACTATTTGCAACGGAGTACGATCAACATTATAGACATGGTTAATAACTGACATATTACGACGAAAAGAGAGGAAATCACATTTTGATACATTAAGAAATAAGTGATTAGAGTTACACCAGTTTGTTAAATTATTTAGATCATTCTGAAGTAGAAGGCAATCATCTAGAGATTTTATGCATCAAAATATTTTTATATCATCCGCGAACATGAGACAATAGTCAATAAGATGATTTAATATAATCAGGAATGTCATTTATAAGAAGCAAAAAGAGAAGTGGACCCAAATGACTTCCTTGTGGAACACCTGAAGTCACATCTATGGCTTTTTCAACATCAATATAGCTTAAATGTAAGGAACTTATGTTGATATGATGTACAGAAGTGTCCACTTGAACATTAACAGGTAAGTTAGAGGAAGAATAAACAGATCGAAAAAAATTTGCGAACATGTTGCAAACCGTCGTAAGATCACTTGATATGGTCTCCGAATATTGCATGCAATTCGGAATTCCATTAGAACCTTTCTTGCTATTGATAAAATTCCAAAAGCATTTGCTTTCTTGCTTTAAATTAGATTCAGTGCGATATAGATAATCTTTATATAAGAATTTGTTTAGCATATCAAATTCTTTTTGAAGTCGCAAGTAATTACTCAGTAAATTATCATTGTTATTTGACTTTCTGAAGATTTTATATGCTTTATTTTTTTATTACACAAGTTGCATAATCTTTTATTATACCAGATAGGTTTGGAGTTATTCCGAATGGCTACTTTTGAATGATGTAGAAGATTATATGCATCGGATAATTGATAGTTACTAAAAATATAGCTCCAAGGAAAGGTATTTATGTAACTATTTATAGAGATAAAGTCGCCATTTACATAATCATATTTGGAAAAATCATTGATGACAGGTTTAAAATATACATAAGATTCAAAACGTATACATAAAGCTAAATGATGAATAGTGTTAGGAAAAATTGGACAAACATTTTTATTAATATCAGTACGAAATTCTCTGTCGACAAAAACAAGGTCAAGGGTACGGTTTAAATCATTATAAAACTTATTTATTTGTATAAGATCATATTCGGCAAACGAGTCAATTACTAAGCATTCATGAACATTATTAACATTAAAAGGAATAAGACATAACTCATCCGGATCTAGGATCCAGTTTACATGATTAAGATTATAATCACCAAATACGATTTGGTGTTGATTGGAGTTTGTAGCATTTAAAACGAATCGAGCGTTTTCAATATGTAAGTTATATAAATCAACATGACTACCTGGTGGTATATAACTTAATATAATAAACACATCTGTCGAGTTATTTAAGGTGACACATACAGCTAATTGATCAACGTCGATTTCCGGTGATAAACACGGTAGTTTGATTTCACGACATGAAAACGACGAACGAACAGCAATAAGGACACCTCCTCCTCTTTTCTGTTTTGTTTTTGCAAAGCTTCTATCCTTACGGAAAACATGGAATAAATTTTCATTGAAGATTTCAGAATTTAAATGTTTATCAGTTAGCCATGTTTCGGTTAAAGAAAAAATATCATACTGCGAAGATGAAGAACTAAAGTGGAGCGCATTAGTTTTTGTACGGAGACCACCTATATTTTGGTAGTAGAGTAGAAAGTCTTTTTTAACACTAGGAGGCTGAGATTTGTTAATGGATGTAAAATTATTTGTAAGAAAGTTATTGGACTCCGAAGATTCTGGATTTACGTATTTTCTGGTTGTAGTCGTCTTTCCTCGTTTTTTGGAATAAATTGAAAGGCACGTAACTTAGTACCTATGGGCCAGATATTTTCCGAGTACATTGCATCATTGTATTCAGCTGGAATTCCGATTTTAAAATTTATTAACTTGATATTTTCTTCTGGTTCACCACGTTTTATTAACTTAAAGCAGGAAATGACATTGCGGTTTATATCGAGAGCGACAGCTAAATGATTTACGATAGTTTCCGGGTCAACAGAGGGTCGAAAACTGCCTAGATGAAACCATTTTAGTTTGAGAGCAACAAGATTATGTAGGACTTCACAAGAGCCTCTGACAGTTCTTTGGATATTATTCAGCTGATGGGGAGGTAATTCATCATTATTTAGGCGGTTTACAGCACTAACAGCAGATTCGTTTTCGTTTTTAGCAGCATTTACACCAGATATTTCAGCAACAACTTCATCAACATTTACCCTAATCGAAAGTGAGAACTATCTGAAATCATATTTAAGAGTTAACTAACTAAACCTTCCGAGCTTTTTTCGCTGAAAAATCTTTGTGATTTCTCGAAGTAAGTCACTTTCTATGCTTATGATATGAGCGATGAATTTGATAGACGGTTTCTTGGTTCGTGAATTCGACACCATCAAAACCAAATTTCGAGGTTCGGGAATTTAGCTCTGAAATTTTGGCCTTCGAGAGTTCGGCAGAAAAATGGCTCCGGATATTGGACTTTTAAATAGTCCTTTTTGAAAGTACAAGACGTTTAAAGATACAAATTGAACCAACTTATTACCAAGATTAGGTTCTAATAAATTCATCCTTGTATACATTTTCACTAATGCCTTTGCTACAGCGTGCAAATTTTCAGCATTCATCTTCTCAATGCGATTAAGAACTCTAAATGTCGAACGCACAGCTTAATACGCGTGGAATCTTCCAGTCAGAGAAACACAAAGCTGATCAATGACCACTGGGATGAAGCCGGATACTTTGTATTTCTCCTTCGGTTACAGATTTGCGTCTTGGGTTTGCACATAATCGAGCGGATTCAACCTCACTTTTCTGGGCCTCGTTCGTGATTGTATATACGTTTGTTTTTTCGGGTTCCATGAATGTTTTCAATGATTCTTTAATGCACGGACTGGAGATTCAAGAATTATAAATGGCGAAGAAAATCCACAAAATGGTATTGGGTGACCGTCGACTGATAGTGCGTGAGCTAGCAGACATGGTAGGCATTTCAAAAAGTGCTGTACATCGCATATTAACTGAAGACAGTTCCATCTGCAGGCAATGTCATGGCGTCAGTTTTTTGGGATGCGCGTTGGATAATTTTCATTGATTATCTTCAGAAAGGAAAAAACAATCAACGGCTAGTATTATGCGAACTTATTGCAGCGTTTGAGTGACGAAATCAAGAAAAAACGGCCGCATTTGGCGAAAAAAAAAGTTTTGTTTCATCAAGACAATGCACCAGTTCACACATCCGTTATCGCGATTGCCAAAATCAATGAGTTAAAGTTCCTCATGCACCCTATTCGCCATTTTCTATTTCTATTTCCAAACTTGAAAAATCGGTGGTAAAAGATTTGCCAACAATGAAGAGGTGGGGTCTGCGGTTGATGGCTATTTTGAGGAGCTCGATGCTGCACTTTACAGCAGCAATAGATTCTTCAGTATGCACTGTGCAACGTCTCAGATGATGAGTTTAATCTTATAGAGTTAACCTGGTCCGAAAGCGTTCCATCGATCGATAATCGAATTGATTATACTGATTGAGGATTGTGTCGTCCATAAGTTGGACAACATGCTCGGTGTTTTTCACTAACAGAACCATGTTTTTCGAAAATAAAGAGCACAATTTGCATGCGTTGTTCAGGCGTCAATCGATTCATATAATGAAATGGCAAACTAAACTTAAGAGAAACCAGATGTCAGATGACGAAATGGCTGTCAATGAAAACAGTGCTGCTAACTTAAAGTTCTGCACCTCTAGAAAAACACCCTTTATGATCGTATATCACTTCAACTGCGCCTCAATGTTAAGTTAATTTAACATGGAAGAGGTTCATAGATTGTTCCTTCCATTAGGAAAGTAGTTTTAACTTCCATTGTTAGACTTGAAAGCTAAAAGGATTGGAAAGCTCTATTATGGCGGAACCACTTCCATCTAAATACCTTTATTGCGTCAAAATTAAATCAACAGTACTCTCTTATTCTCGAGTCTTGAACCACTTACGCTTTTTTATGTAAATTTGAATCAATTTTAACGCATTCTTGCATTGTGTTTTGATACACAACTTGCGCATGAATTTCGAAACTGTTTAAGGTAGCATTTAACAACAGGGAATACTCTACAATCTACATTATCCTTATTCCAACATCGACAATCTGCACTCTAGAAGCAAATCTTTTGGGAGTGAGTGCAGCAATACATATATATGTACATTCATACATTACTTACGTTTACACAAAACCTGTATGATTACATGCCCTGAGATCTATAAAAAGGACCAAAGCTATGTTGCTTTGAATGTCCTAAAGTTACCGTTATACGGATGCATTCAATGTTACAAGTGCACGTTAACATAAACATACACATTTAGTGGAAATCCTAAGATATAAAACCAACAAAAATGTATACTTCAAAGTACAAAACATTGCATATTCTAGATTCTAGTTTTACTGCTGTCTGGGGTTTGCCGATGGTCCTACACCTACATTATATGGGAAAAACTTGCAAAACTTGCATTCATATCCTTATGGGAAATCTGGGACAATGTTGTTCTATTCTTCGAGGTCGTTTTTATAGTTTTACTATTTTTTATTTGGTATTTTTCAACGACGACGATGCCGACAACGAAGCAGTGTTCCGATTTTTTTTTTTTCTAAGTTGGATAAATGCAAAATTCAAAATGGTACTTAATGCCTTCGTATACATTCATGAGACCGATGCAAATGAAATTGTATCGGATTCACGTCGATCGTCGTTACACAAGGTCTAACCATTTTTGCATAAGGGAGACTTGCTTGCATGTTTGTATGGGCTGGGATAGGCTTTTGAATTGTTGCACGATGCACGTATATAGTATTTGAATTTATAAACTAGAAGGGGATTGGATTAGTTAGCTCGAGAAACGGATTCCTGTTGCTTTGGGATAAGTCAACTGGTTGGCTCTTATTTTAACTTTATGGTTTTAAACCTAATTTATTGCCTGGTGTTAGATAATGCTTGTATCTTATGGCATTTATATAACAAAATGATGCAACTTAACTAAATATAACGTATATGGGAATCTTAGAGAAGGTTTTTGGAAGCAAAAATCTGCATTACTCTTTCTGGATAAACTATGATTATTTGGATATGTATGTGTTTTAAACTGGATGTCAGTTTTTTTTTTAATGAACCCGCTGAGATATAAACACCTATACTGCACGGCTGAAATTAGTTTTGTCAAAGTTGAATTTTTTGTGTTTAGTTTTTCAAAATGGTAAGTGATTTTTGTGTTGTATATTCAAATGTTCGTGGGCTAAGAAAGAATTTCTTTTCTGTGTACGCCCATACTGTGCAATACAGGCCAGCTGTTTTGGCATTAAGTGAAACCCAGGTTGGACAGAATACTGATTTATCAGAATTTTGTTTTTTTTGGATATAATTTAGTGCCATTACTTTTTTCCCACCATGGTCTTGTCGTTTATGTTAGGAATGATATTGCTTGCCAGAGCCTTCCCCAATATGGGCATTGTTCTAATACGAACTTTAATTTCCTGTGGCTCAAATTCACTGTCCGCAAGCATATCATTCATTACTGTTTTCTTTACAGGAGTCCGAATCTTGACAGCATGTCTACTTGTGATGAGTTAGATGTTTTGTCAGATTCAATTTCCCGAATTGTTTCCCATTGTCCTCACACTGAAGTCGTGATTACGGGCGACTTCAATGTTCACAATTCAAGTTGGCTCCGCTGTTCTGGACAGACAATACTCGAAGGAAGGTATACCGAGATCTTTGCTGAGTATAACCATCTTACCCAGCTTGTCGATGAGCCTACTCGTATACCGGATGTTGATGGGCATTCCGCCCATACTCTTGACTTGTTCCTTACTTCCCACCCTGATAAATATACTATTAAAGTAACTTCTCCATTTGGCACCTCGGACCATTGTGTCATTTCAGCTTATTTCTCGATATCCAACCATCCAGTTAAAGAAAAAATTCCCACTAGGACCGTTTGGCAATACGAGAAAGCCAACTGGGACGGTCTGAATAATTTCTTTCGCAACTTTAACTGGTCATAATGACATTGATGCCAGTGCTGAAATGATTACAGAAGTGATTTTTCTTGGAATGAGAACTTTTGTCCCTCACAGAACAAAATGTATCAAACCAAAAGAAAAGTCTTGGTTTACCGAAGAGTGTAAAGAAGCTATCAGGTTGAAAGAAGTAAGCTTCCGATCCTACAAAGCCAACCCAACTGAGGAAAATCGGAAGAAACACAAACAAGTTAGGAACTCGTGCAACTCCGTTATACACAAAACGAAATTTTTACATGACCAGAAGTTACGGCAAAAAATTCTGCAATGTCCCAAATGCAGTAAAAACTTCTGGTCATTTGTAAAAAACGTCAAGAACTCAACGTCATCATCAGTTCCAATGCTCATCGTCGACAATAAACCAATTGTCATCTCTTCAGAGAAGGCGAATATGCTCGCAGCTCATTTTGCTGCAAGTTCTACGTTGCCTGCAAGCAACAATGCCCCTCCTCTACTTGAGAACGTTAATTCTTCTATGGGACAGGTATTTTTCCGCACTCGTACAGTAGCAAGAGTTCTTCAAGATCTTGATATACACAAATCCGCTGGCCCGGATGGTATACCCCCTATTCTTCTGAAGAAGTGTTCTTCATCGCTGGCAAAACCACTGCGTAAGCTTTTTCATCGCTCCTATCGTTCAGGAATCTTTCCTAGTAGATGGAAAACAGCATTTGTCCAGCCCGTCCCAAAGAAAGGTGACTCCTCCTCCCCCTCCTCCTACCGACCAATTGCACTTCCCTTCTTTCCAAGGTCATGGAAACGCTGATAAATCGTCAGCTCAAGAAATATCTCGAAGATCGGGAGCTTTTAAATGACCGGCAATACGGCTTTCGCAGCAATCGTTCCACTGGTGATCTGATGGCATATCTCACCGAACAGTGGGACAAATCTGTGCATCGCTTTGGCGAAAGCAAGATTATTGCGCTTGATATTTCAAAGGCATTTGATAGAGTTTGGCATGAAGCTCTTTTATCGAAAATGCGTGCATTTGGTATCGATGATACTCTTATTCGTTGGATTAGAAGCTATCTTCTGGACCGTTCAATACAAGTTGTATTAGACGGTTTCAAGTCTGATCTCCACAAAATAAATGCTGGGTGTGCCCCAGGGCTCCGTTCTGTCTCCGACTCTCTTTCTCATTTTTATAAATGATCTTTTGTCTGTGACTTCTAATCCATTAAATTGTTTTGCTGACGACTCAACCCTCAGCTTTTCATATACGTTTGATAATTCACGGCCTTCGCCTTCGGACGTGTTATTACAACGAAATCGTATGATAAGCTCGTTAAACTTCGATTTAAACAGCATTGTGAATTGGGGTACTAGAAATCGTGTGGAGTTTAATGCGTCAAAAACTCAATGCTGTCTTTTGTCGTTAAAGCTAAACATAACCCCTATGCCATTATCCATGAATGGTAATAACTACAAGTTGTATTAGACGGTTTCAAGTCTGATCTCCACAAAATAAATGCTGGTGTGCCCCAGGGCTCCGTTCTGTCTCCGACTCTCTTTCTCATTTCCATAAATGATCTCTTGTCTGTGACTTCTAATTCATTAAATTGTTTTGCTGACGACTCAACCCTCAGCTTTCCGTATACATTTTATAATTCACGGCCTTCGCCTTCGGACGTGTTATTAAAACAACATCGTATGATAAGCTCATTAAACTCTGATTTAAACAGGATTGTGAACTGGGGTATTAGAAATCGTGTGTAGTTTAATGCGTCGAAAACTCAATGCTGTCTTTTGTCGTTAAAGCTAAACATAACCCCTATGCCATTATCCATAAACGGTACTTGAATCGAAAAGGGCGAAAAGCTATTAGCTCTCGGTATGTGTATCAGTGACAACCATCGTTGGAATCACCACATACTTGAGATTACCAAGAATGCTGCAAGATGCTTAGGCTTTCTTAATAGATGCAAGAAGTTTTTCACCCCTTCTGATCTGGCTACAATTTACAAGGCGTTTATACGCCCTAAACTCGAGTATAACTCCCATCTCTGGGGAGGTGCTTCTCAAACTTTTCTTCACCTGCTCGACAGGGTTCAGAAAAAAGCGTGAAAATTGATAGGAGAGAGAAGCATTATGGAAACATTTCTAACACTCGAGCATCGTGTTTCATGTCTTTCCTTATTTTACAGGTTCTTTTACAAGAAATGCTCACTCGAGGTAGCCGCTGCGTTCCACCCCTTAAACATTTCCCGCGTAATACTCGTCTTGCTAGGAACGCTCATCAGTTTACACTTGAGAGTCTTTAGCCGACCAACACGAATGCGGAATGAATTACCTGGCACAATTTTCCCTTGCCATTTTGATCTTCAAACATTCAAGATCAATGTTCATCGACACCTCCTTTCCCTTCCTCCCTAACTTCCTATCGCTCGCGCTGTGACTTATCATTAAAAGGGCTATAACAAACCCCTTGAGCGCGTGTGCCGTTTAAAAAAAAAAAAAAAAACTTGAGATTAATGACAGGTCTCTGCAGTTTTTGATATTTCTGACCACAAATACTTATACGAGTATGTAGTGGAAGAAACCAAAACAAACTTGATGAACCCGAAATGCTTTCAAAGAAAACAGCAGCCTCGCACTGAAATTATTGTTACGGGCATTGTCAATGTATACAATTCTACAAGGCTTCTTCTACGCAAACTAACTGAGAGTCTCAACACTTTCTTTGAAAACTTTAACTGGATACTTTGTTTCCTCAAGAAAGTGATGTAGACTCTTAAGCTGATATGATTATAAACACTATTCTTTGTGGTATGAGACATTTTTTTCCGAACACGACAAAAAGTATCAAACCAAAAGAGAATTAATCTTTTGTTCATTTGTGAAAAACGTGCGAAGCTTCACTAAGTCTTCGGTTTCGGTGGCCGTTAATGTTGACAATGACACTCCTGTGTTAAGCTCTTTAACGAAAACTGACTTCTTTCCAGTACAGTTTGCTGCCAATTCAACACAGAGGAAAATGAGATCGTAAATAGATTTATTGGACAAATCTCCTTTCGCACTAGTTCAATTGAAAGAGTACTTAGAGTTCTCGATTCACACAAATCCGCTGGCCCGAATAGTATCTCCCCAATACTACTATAGAAGGTGTGTTTTTACGCTGACGAAACCAATGCGTACTACTCAACAGGTGTCATTCCAAAATGGCGTATCTGCATCCCCTTCGAACTACTAACCAACTAGGCATACATGCCTTCTTTCCAACGGCATATTTATACATTTTGACAAACTATCAATATTTCTCTTCGATAGACTAGAAATAACCTTTCGGTCCGTTCAATTCGCGTTGGCTTGAACTGTTTATAGTCTGCTTTCCACAAATTAATAAATACTGTTGCGCTCCAAGGCTCCAATTCTCTTCTTAATCCTTAAAATGATCTCTTGTTTCAAACTTCTAGTCCACTTAATTGTTTTTCTTTTGACAGTACTCTCAGGTTTTTATATACGTTTCCAGATTCACAGCCATGTTCTTCGTGTTCGATTATTAAACGCGTGGAAATTAATGCTTCAAAAACTCAATGGTGTGTGTTTTTGTTAAAGGATAACTTACCTCCTATGATACTAACCATGAGTGGCACTACTTGTATTGAAGGACCCAAACAACATATTGCGTTCCATATTCTGTGGAACGGTCACATATTTGACGTCGCAAACAATGCTCCGAAATGATTAGGTTTTCTAAATCGATGCAAGTAGTATTTTTCTTCTTCTGATCTGTTTGCAGTTTCTCCATGTTTTATCGCTCCTTCTTAAAACAGTGCTCCAGCAGCCAAATGCATTCCTTACCTTAAAAAATTTACCCTCGAACACACCTTCGGACTTACTGTTAAGTATAGAGCTTCATTTTTTAGCCGCACTATACAAAATGTGGAATGCTGTAGGCTGTACCCGGTTCTATTTATATGTTTCATCGTGATTTTTAAGGACATTCAAAACCGACATGCATTGGTATCTTCTTTTTTAATTTCCCATCCTGTTGGATTGTTTTCTTGTATAAATTAAAAACTTTCAGTTACAACGGTTTCCTGCGTGTAGTTTTGTTTTCGCCGTTTTTATTCATTTTACTAAAGCTAAAAATATTTTTTTTCTACAAACGCTCCAACATTCCATTTATTGTGTGTCAATAGGTATAAACTTCATATCGTCCTGATGTTTTCCCCAAACCCATCATCTTCATAGAACTTTGATAACATATTATCCTTAGAATGTTCATCGATATAAAAGAGATATAATTTATTTCCCGGAACCCAAATCACACCATGGATGTCATAAAAAGACAAAATGAAACATCATAAACCTGCGGCATCCAGCCAGCAAAATGACAATGTCATTCTTTTGGTGTCGACATTAAACTACCCAACACAGTACCATCCACCAGGATTGAAATTGTTATAGGTAGGTATGTGCTTGTACACGCCTGGATACCGTTGCTCTGGCTCTTATAACATTTGATAAAGAAAAAAGGGTTTTCATTTCTTTTTTTTATCAAATTGATTCAATTTATAGTTATTTTATGGCAAATTGCAAGCAAAACGCGCATTTAAGTTTCATCAAGGACTCACAAGGACTCGAGATTCTCAATATACGTCCTATCTATAGTTCAAGCTCGATATGACATTGGGTTGCGTCGCCATGCCCTGCCGTGTGCTCCCATATTGCTGGATGCGGCCTTGTGATTCATGGTTGCACAACAGGCACACACCACACTCACCCGCACCCTCACCCTCTCTCTATCCTGTTCACGGATATTGCATTTCATTGATGAGATTCTATTCAACTAAACTATAAAAGCGAAATGAAAAATGATACTAGAAAATAAGGACGATGCAATAATGCTTTAGTTAGCGAAGAAATTGCAGGAGCACGTCATGTCATGGGAACATTATGTTGTATTGCGTAGAGAGTGGCATGTCGCTGTGCTTGTTATGTACTGTTATTTATTTTAATGATTGGTACCATAAATTGTATATAAAATGGTTGCAGTGCAGGTACTCCCTATTTTTGTGTGCTTAAAGGAACATTTTCAAAACAATCTTAGAAAATTCCAAAACACGTAGCTGCATTTATGTTTTTTAGAACCTAAGTTGCAAACAAGAAATTAAGAGTTAAGAACTGCTAAAATTTCAAACATACATAATATCATGACTTATGAGTCATGAGACAATATATTTTAATGGCTTCCTTATGAACAGTAAACTAGACTGAAATTATTTAAATATTATTAGCATACTACAGCACCAAAAATGAATAGTCATGTTTTAAAAGCTTATAGATAAACCTACTATGATTTTGTATATAAATTGCACATAATAATGCTAGCCATTTTTAATGCTTATAACTCAGATTTTCAAAAATAAAAAAAAATCATGCTCCATGAGTTCGAAAACCCGCATTCGTCAACAATCAATCATTGTCCTTTCCACACGGAAAATCACTGCAAAACTCATATTTACTTTTTGAACGGCAGAGGGCGTTTGTTCTTGTAATAGGTCGAGGAAAAAATATTTTGAACAACATTAATTATTCGTTAAGACCAACGAAGTCCTTTTGTCGACCTGTTGTTTAACGAAAGGCAATTTTGATGTTATCGTTACTCATTATTTTATTGCCAACATTTTGAAAATGTGTGAATAGCTTTAATTGCGTGACTGTGGCTTGCGGTAATTACCATGTTTATTAAGGTCGGAAACCAAACACATTTGGCAGATGTAATGGTTTTTCAACAATTTGTTATGGATTAAGTTAATCAGAACAAGGTCAATTTCAAAGGATTTTAATCAAGAATTTGGCAGTAGTTATGATGTTTTAGATGAAATTGTGTTATTAAAATAGTGATAGCTACGTTAATTATAGGGCACAACTTTAAGGCCAAATTGCTTTATATAAAAAGTCTTAGCTCTAGTAGCAGGTCAGAGAATTGTAAAGAGTTTTATTTAGAGGTTTAGGACTAGTGTTGGAACTAGTGATGACGTTGAGTTCTTGACGTTTTTTTACAAATGACCAGAAGTTTTTACTGCCTTTGGGACACTGCAGAATTGTTTGACATGTAAAAATTTCGTTTTATTGATAGCGGAGTTGCACGAAGAAACACAAACAAGTTAAGAAACTTGTTTGTGTTTCTTCCGATTTTCCTTATAGGATCGGAAGGTTACTTCTTTCAACATGATAGCTTCTGTACACTCTTTGGTAAGCCAAGACTATTCTTTTGGTTTGATACCTTTTGTTCTGTGAGATACTAAAGTTCTCATTCCAAGAAAAATCTTTTCTGTAATCATTTCTGGGTAGTTTCATAGCACTCGATGGCGGAACGGACCTGGATGTTAACAGTAGAATAAACAAAGCCCGTAGTGCATTCGGAATCCTTTCTCCTGTGCGGAACTCCGGCAAAATATCGCTACGCACCAAGCTGAAACTCTTCGAATCGAACGTAAAATCTGTGCTGTTATATGCGTCAAAAACATGGAAATGCTCTGCAAACATCTCGAGCGAGCTGCCAGCAAGCCTTCGTTAACCGCTGTCTACGTTACATTCTGAAGTTCCGGTGGCCGCAAACCATATCGAACATAGATCTGTGGAATAAGACCTGACAGAAAGAATTGGATGTCGACATCAGGCAACGGAAGTGGCGTTAGAAAGGCCAATACTCTGAGGAAACCTAATGACAATATAGCGAAACAGTCCTTTGAATGGAATCCTCAGGGTAATAGACGCGTTGGAAGACCAAGAACAACTTGGAAGTCATCTGTTTTGAAGTAAGCTCGTTCTCAGAGTTTTAAATCGTGGACACGGCTAAGGCCAGTTGCGGCAAATCGGGAAAGATGGAAATATCTTGGTGCTGCCCTATGCTCCAGGAGGAGTTGGAGAGCTGCTTGCAGCCGGAAAACATATAATCATTTCAACAATGGCATCAATGTCATTATCGAGAAAGAAATTATTCAGACCGTCCCAGTTGGCTTCTCGTATTGCCAAACGGTCCTAGTGAGAATTTTTTGTTTAACTGGATGGTTGGAGATCGAGAAATTAGCTAAAATGACACAATCGTCCGATATGCGAAACTTTAATAGTATATTTATCAGGATGGGAAGTAAGGAAGAAGTCACGAGTATGGGCGGTATTCCCATCAACATACGATATACAAGCAGGTTCATCCACAAGCCGGGTATGATGGTTATACTCAGCAAAGATCTCGGTATACCATTCAACGAGTGTTGTCTGACCAGAATAGCGGAGCCAACTTGAATTGTGTACATTGAAGTCGCCAGTAATCAGGGGCTTCTTATACACCTACCGCAAATCTCTTGCGATAAGCCTCACAAGAGGCTTGCAGTGCATAGAAAGCAACATAGTTATATGGGTGGGCGCTGGTTTATTACATTTTTTTTTTATTTCTTGCTGATCATAATTCTTATCTGGCGGATTAAAATAATTATTAATAACTAACCACAAAGACTGGGTTAAATTTATCAAAATTGTTTTCAAATTCCAAAAAGTGAACAAGACAAAGTTTTTAACAAGAATAAAAGTAAACTGCAAAATGTCTAGCCTATTACGTCAAGTAAGGACTACTTTAACTAAAACTATGATGATGTAAAATATAAATGTATTACACTTACTCTCTACGTATTTTAATAGGACCTCCGGGAGATTCTGTGTTAAATTAAGGAAACTTTAATTATTTGTTAGCACTATCAGAAAATTTTTATCAGTATAATAAATTAAAAATAAAACATTGTGTCCATTTATACCGTAGTCGTTAGAGTGGAAACACACACGATGGTTAGAAAATGTTGGGAAAAGGAGAAAAATAAAACGTCAGATACTATTTTTGTTTGTAAAATATAAAAAGTGAAATATTTTTTTTTTTCATTCCGTGTTGAATTGCCAAAAGTGAATATAATCATCGAAAATGTAGATTTATCTAATGACAGTGATGCCGGTTCTCACGCAGATCCAATCAGAAAAAAAATCAAATATGGAACATCATTTGAAGCAATAAAGGGAATATTTTTGGAATATTTCAACGAAAGTTCAATGCATGGATTCAAATATTTAGGAAAGCAAAGAAGCACATGCATAGACAGGTATACAGTTTTCAAATTTAAATATAATAAGATCGAAAGTAATGAATCAAACAATTGATATTCTATTTAAGATTTTCAACGCATTGAAATTTTAAATTTTATGCAAATTTATTTGCTCTAAGGAACTATAAATCGCTTTCATCTATTATCTTGAAATTTTTTAGTTTAGATTCGACGTATAAACGTTTCATAAACTAAGGTTTTGATATTGCGGAAAAAGATATAAGTATTGTCCGGCTGTCGTCCTACACCATAAAGTAGTCGAAATTCATAAAAATCATGCATTATTTATATTGTTCTACTCATTTATATTTTTCCTAAAGCATTTTATGAATAAACAAATAAGTTCATAGAAAAAAGGACATGGTAATATCAAGATTTCAATTCGTTACAAAATTTGAATCTTGAATAAAGATTGAA
This sequence comes from Platycheirus albimanus, assembly GCA_916050605.2. Classification (NCBI taxonomy): domain Eukaryota; kingdom Metazoa; phylum Arthropoda; class Insecta; order Diptera; family Syrphidae; genus Platycheirus; species Platycheirus albimanus. The sequence goes on along the minus strand of OU696696.1, from coordinate 12,171,773 downwards.
TGGATGTAATAGGTACTTCGATAAATATATTTTTTTATGATTTTAAGTTTGGTCAATTTTAACAAAAAATTCAATTGTTTTCTACATGTATATAAAACTAACTACTCACTAATTTAAAAGTTTGCTTACACTTTCTGCACAACAAAATTATAATTTTTAATTGATATCCCTTATTTTCTTTCAGCTGTATCTGGATTGGTGCTCTTGCCTTATCGATCTGTACGTGCTTTTATTTGATATCAATTATTTGGGATAAACGTAGCAGCACTCCTGTAATTGTTGCATTTAATCCAAAGTGAAATAAAACACATACATTGTAAAGGGTATTTTTTTAGACGTATAGTTTTCAATTTGGCAGTATACTTTTTTCGGAGTTGGTCTTTTTGACAGCTGTCACTTGATTAATGCTCAGTTTGGTTTGCCATTTCTTGATGAATAGACTTTCTCCTAAGCAACTTGCCCGAAATCATTTTTAAAACATTATGGCGAACCTTTATCTTTATAATAAAGGTAAATTATTGGCCATAACCTTAAATTATAGGCGTTTTATTTCTTCTTAAAACCCACACGTCTAAAAAAAAACTCTCTTTATTTTTCCCATCAAATTGACTTTATTTTCGAGATTATCCCTTGCTATTTCTATTTGAAAATGATTTCTAGCATATGGCCACCGCGGATTGATCGGATGTGGTCCAGTCTTGGGATCCAATTTCCGGTCACTCTCTGTAGCATATCGTCAATAACGTGCGAATGTTGTTTTCAAAGTCGTCAATCGTCTCTGGCTCGGCGGTTAACACTAGCGGAAAAATCGTTTGTGGCACGCGCTGAGTGGCATGTTTGCGCCGTCTTGTTGAAACCACAGATCCCCCACATTAAAAAATTCATTTATCTTGACTCTATAAAAGTCTGAATTGACTGCAACCATACAATGATTCCACTTGCTCATATGAGCGCGGCGTTAATTCGATGAACTTGCTCAGAACGAGATTATGCTGTTGATCCCGATTGTCGATTCAGAATTTTACAGAGCCAAGATCAGTGACTTTTTCCATCTTGAATCAATCTCCTCTTTCACACAGCGCGTGCCACTCCACTGTTGATTTGTTGAAGTAAATCCTTAATTTCGCGTTTTGAAACTGTGTAGTCGGCCTACAAGATCGTGCGATTTAACACTTTCTGTAAAATTATCTAATTGACTGTCACACCCATAAGCCAGATACGATTGACTACTTGGCAAACAACACCCCCCGCGTTGCTAACGTTATACGACCCCAATTATGCTGCAAAGAGTTATCAAAAATTGGAACTTTCCAAGACAGTAACGGTGGCCAGAAAATCATATTCAAATAAAAATGGCGAAGAATCTATCTGTCAGATATGCTAGTTTTTGTTTTGTAATTTACGTCTTATACCTTTAGAAAAACCTCCTTTTATTATTAAATCTTAACATTGCCCTTGACTAAAAAAATGCCTGTTATATTTGACCCAAACTTGTTTCCAGAAACAGAAAGGTTGTCTCATTTAAATAAAATGCACGACTGGGTCGCACGAACTTGCTCTTATGTAGATATTTGCTTAGGAGCATTGTAGTAGATATAAGTATTATACAGGGTGATTCACCAGCGTTGTGCCAAAAAGCTAGAGCGTGTAGGTTAAGTTGAGACAAGAAAAAAATCGTATAGGAGGGGGGGTCTATTCCCCTCCGTTTAGCCGGGAGGGGCAATTTTCTGAAAAATTGACTTATTTTGTAAAAAAAAAATATTTAAAATCAACGGGTTCGTTTACAACACCGTGTTATACCTTTTTGAAAAGCCAAAAACTTCTCCTTTTATTTTGTTGAAATAAAAAAAGCGTAACTTAGAAAAATCTTAATTTTTTAGAGTTTATGAGTTTTCTTGGGAAAAATAGGTTTTGCAATAATATTTCTTCATTACATTATCTATCCAGGAACAAAAATATTGAAAAAAGTTCCAACAGTTTAAAAAAAAAAGAAGACTTTTTTTTAAACTTTTCCAACAAATATTTTAAATTTTGTTGGATTTATGCCATTATAAGAAAACTTGTAATTTTAATCTGGGAAAATCCACCAGTTTTCAAAAAATATCGAAAACCAAATAAGTACATTTTTTTTTAGAAAACAATTTAAAATCGAAAAAAAAAGTTTTTGAAAATTTTGAACTGTGATACAAGTTCAATTATATATAAATGGCTTCCTGCGTCATAAGTTTAATTGAAATCAGAAGAATAGCTTACGAGAAAACATAATTTGAAAAAAAAAAAAAAACCGGTTCTATAAGAGGTACCGTTATAAGAGAAATTTCAAAATATCTGTTTTTACTAAAAGATAGACTGTCCTAAAAAAATAGTATCCTGAAAGTTTTATTAAAATCGTTAAAGCCGTGTTCGAGCACATCAAATTTTTTTTGTATGATTGTGGCAGGTACTTGCTCTGTTGGTGCAATAGTACGATGAAACAAAGTCTTCGAGCAATATGAAAAAGACATGTTTGAAAAATTTGGAAAAAAAACTACAAAATATTGGTAAAAACTGGAAAACCCGATAAACGGGAGCTTACATTAAGATACCTTTGCATATTAAAAATTTAGATGTCATCTTTTGGGTGTTTAAATGATATAAATGTCCGCTTATGGCGAAATTAATAAAATTGTTAAAACAAATTTCCGCCATTATCATTTGTAGCCAAAAACTTAAATGCAGTTTTCTTCAAAACATTCTATGTATATTGTATATTCAATACAAAGTTTAATAAAAATCGCAAAAGCCTTTTTTGAGTAAATTAGACAAAACTAAAAAAATTGGCCAAAACCTAGTGGCTCTTTGTATGGGAGCCACCATTTAAATAAGAGAAACTGAAAAAAATGCAATGCCATCTTATAGAAAGCTGTAAGGAACTATGCCAAACAAAGTTTGTTTGAAATTGATACAACTGTTGACAACTTATGGCCATTTGAAAAATTGGCTAAAAATGAACGGCTCGTTGTATGGGAGCCACCATTTAGAAAGGCTTCACTGAAAAATTTATAAAGCCATCCTATAGAACACTATAAAGAACTATGCCAATCGAAGTTTGTGTCAATCAGTGTTGGCAAGTAAGTTACACGAAGTAAGTTACTCGTTTAGTTACGCGTAACTAATATGAATTAGTTACGCCCAATATTTGGCGTAACCAATGTAACTAATGTAACTAAATGTAACTAACTGTAACTAAATAAAACTAAATCTAACTTAATAAAAAAAAGTCACATTTCATCCTGAATCCCAATCGACTATTGACAAAATTCTTTTATAAGCAAGTGCAACGGCAACCTGGCAAGGAATACATATTGAAATTACTATGTTCCTGATGAAAAGGAAATCTAATAAAATATTATATTCTTGGAGCATACAATAGATTTTTACTTCCATTTGAAGTTTTCCCTTCTTTCTTGAGACTCCTGGACATTTCTTTGTTTATTGTGATTTATATTTGTATGGTAAATTCAGATTTAATCTCAGATTTGGTCTCAAATTTCAGATTTAGCTCGCCCAAAGGAAATCAAACGAGATCTGTTTAGTTTTATTATTTTGAAATTTTTTTTTGCAGAAATAAAATACATAATTTAAAAATGTATTCCTTGCTAGGTTTGCGTTGCCACAGCTGGCAGCTGGCCCAGCTTTGCCCTAAAACAGTGTAGTCAATCGTCATTCGATCGGGTTTGTGGACGGAACTTCTAAATTTCAATTTAACATAAAATGTGAGTTTTTGTATTTGAAAAATTCTATTAGTTATAGTTAGTTACATTTAGTTACAATAAGTTACATTAGTTACATTAGTTACATAAGTTACATTAGTTACGTGTAACTAATTAAAATTTCAAAGTTACGCGTAACTATCCAACACTGGTGTCAATTCATTTAGAGCCGTTGCAAACGTATGGCCATTTGAAAAAAGCCGTTTTATACCCGATTTCCGTTACGACCATGTAAGCCAAAAACAAAAAACGCAAATTTGTTAGAAATATCTTAGATAAGTTAAATTCTGAATTTAATCAAAATCGTAAGAGCCGTTTTCGAGCAAATCCAAAATGAAAAAAAAACCGTTACTTGAAAGATATCAGTTTGAGCCGGGCTAAAACGAAACAAAAAAAAACCTCGACAACCGTTTATCTTCAAACTGCTATATACTAAGTTTGAAGAAAATCTGTCAAGCCGTTTAGGCTGTAGCATGACGTGAAAAAGCGCACATCCGCACAGACGCACAGACGCACAGACGCACAGACAGACCGACGGACGGTATGGCGGAAACCACTTTTTTTGCTTCTCTTTCATCGTAATGTCATGTTTGATTAAAACCTCGATTTTTTTATCTGCACGAAACCAATACTTGCCCTATAGAGCAAGTGAAAAAGGTATTGCGTGGGAAAGTGGTTGCATCTATATGAAAACGCTTTGATCATCCTTTCCATAAAAATGATTGATACGTGTATTAGCAAGGGCATCCAAATAAGCGACCATTGAAAGGCAATCTTTATTAAAAATAAAACTGTCTTTTAATCCACCGCCTCTATTTTTATATGCGTTATGTTGTAAGTGTCCTATGTACTCTGACAGTGTTCTATATTATCTTCCTGAAAATTTTATTACGCTAATGGAACACAAAACACACGTCATGATTCATGAATGGATAAAAAAAGAAAAGCAAAGTCAGCACACTTTAACTTCAAAGCAAGGTTTTCATCCGGCCAAAAAATCTATACATATAATAAAATTGTAACGGGTCGATGTCTGTACATTGAAGATATAGATGCAAAACTAATAAGGGGAGTCTCTATTAGACCCACAGAAACCAAAACAACCGTTTTTAGAATTTTTGTCTGTCTGTCTGTCTGTCTGTCTGTATGTTTGTACGCGCATCACGCAAAAACTACTGCATGGAATTGAATGCGGTTTTCGCAGATATATTGGTAGTACGCCAACTTAAAATATAGGCTATATTTTATCGCAGGAAAATATATAATTCTGGTTGTTTTTTAAATATTGCTGCAATCGAACGTTATTCAATGAACTTAACGCAAAATTGAAAGATTTTAAGGACGTTAGCGTCTCACTTATAATAAAATAGCGCCACACTTACCTACGTATACATGAATAGAAATAAGTTAGTCAAAAACATCATAGATGGCGCTATTTACCACCATATAGACAATGCATCATTCAGCGAAAGCAGAAATCGAAAAGTAATGTAACCATAAAGAACGGTGAACGAGCAATACTTACGCCCAAAACTGATGAAGCGGAGCTGCCGTAAATAGCAGTATCGGGGCGCAGCATCGTTTTGAAAGTGGGCATTCCAATTAGGTATATTCGTATATTGCTTCAGAACTTAACCCTCCAACTTTGCAATTTAAACCGTTATGATACTTCGAAATAATATTATACAGAAGCAAAAAATCTTACGGCTGTAGAGCTGACTTTATAGCTTTCATACCACACATACCCCCCATTTTGAACCGGTTGTGCATAAACAAAATATATACTGAGATACCTACTTTATTCTAAAATCCACGCGTACGAAGTAGCGGGCAAAAGCTAGTAAAGGATAAATCCATACCTCACAATGCATACCGCCCCTGCTACCCGCAGTTCTATTTTTAACCATTAGCACCGACCTACCCATATTTGATATGCCGAACCAGTTTGTGCTATCATAAAATAATCAACGTAGCATGCCTGTTTAACCATACAAGACATGTGAGTAATTACATTTTATTTATTCTTACGACTCACAGTCAGTAGTTGTAGGACAGTATGACATAGGGAAGGCAAATTAGTAGCAGAAATCGTCTTCTACCTTCCAGTTGATACAAAAGTTCCAATTTAGAGTACTGAAGATTACAGAAAACCTGGAACTAACAGAGTACCTTTTTTTTACTTAGTGGGGTACATAGTTAAAGTTTTTTCCCTTCTACTTTATAGCCGGAGGACTATAGCTACGTAAAATAGTATACAATTTATAGATCGACGAAATTCTTCTATGGAGTCTGCCATACTATCATTATTCATTGATCCGGTCAACTGGCACCTGTCCAGCGGTGGGTGTGAGAGTGGTAGGCCAACAAAGGTAAGAAAATGGGGGATTTTGCCTTGGTTTGCATTTGCGTTGCCAGCAGGCTTGCCAGATTGGGCTATTTATCGGAAATTGGGCTATCTTTTTCCAAAATTGCCGACAGCAATTTCAGTATGACAGCCCAATCCTAATTGGGCTATAAATAGCCCAAATCTAATCTTTGACGATTTTATTTTCCGTACACATAAATCATTTATATAAACCACTTTTCTACCTCTAAACATACCCTTAATGCATTCCACAATTTTTTTTCATGAATTGTGAAAAAACAAAACCAAGAAATCGATTGACTACAGCATCGCTCGATGAAATTATGCGCTTACGTATTGATGCTACAGTTAAAAAAAATTTGTTGTAAAGATTTTTCACCCTCGAATGAAATGATTAGTAAATTTAATCAATCAATGTACCAGTGTGATAAAAATGCCCTTGAAGATGACAGTGACGATAACTCGCTTTTCTAGACTGATTTGCAGCAGTTATCTTAATATGTTAAATGTGATAATATGTTAACTCTTCTTTTTTTAATGGACTTATGTTTCTTTTTTCGTTGTTTTTTTTATATAAAAATGTATTATGTATATATTTTTTTGTAATTTTTTTTTTTTTTTTAATAAAAATGAATTGTGATTGAAGTTATAAGAAATGTTCTGTTTTTTATTTGGTATTGGGCTACTATTTGGGCTACCTTTTCGGCTCCGATTTTGGGCTACAAAATTTTTTAAATTGGGCTATGAAACTAGTTTAAAACATGGCAACCCTGGTTGCCAGGGCCGGAGCCTTTCTTCAACCGATTTTTCCTTCGCTCTACTTTAATTACGTATAGCTTGGGTCGAGAAGCTATTGCCAGCCGATCAACCGATTCTTCCTTGGTTTGCATTGCCAGGGCCGTATATGAAATATCTTGTTATTTTATAATTTCCATATTCTGTGTAGTCTACAATAAAACCAGAGCTGTATATGAAATATTGTGTTATTTTATTATCTGCTTTATAAAATGAACAATTATTAATGAAATACCGTGTTATTTTGATTAATTAAGAATAGTAATGGAATTAAAAAGAAATTAAATTGTTTTAGAAATACATGCACTGAATTTATAAAAATAACTAAATAAAATAATTTGTAAAATTTGTACAAAATTAAAACCAGACATATCTACTCGTACCTACAAATAAAAAGATTTTTAATGGAGTTCTGAACTTCCTACCCAAGTTTTTATTGCTTTTCATTATGGGAAAACCTTGGACACCGGTGAGATCATCACCTGAGCCTTTTCACAAAAAGCTTCACAACCTGTTATGCGAAAGCAAAAGGACAAAAACGTACGAACTCGTCTCAGAATGAATTATGCAAGTATGGCTTCAGAAAACTAATTTGGATTTTTACATAAATACATACAATTTTTCTGAGCAATTCTTCTGCATTACAAATGTCTATACATTTCAGAATAGGCAAAAATAATAAATTTGGAAATAATAAAATCGAATACTTCAATTACTTTGCAAACAAACTAAGAAGGTAGGAATCGCAAAGAAAGCATAAATTTCCTTCCATATGATGTTCGAAAAGTTTAAACCTGCAAATTTTTTAAAACCAATATTTAAACTCCCACCAATAATTTAATTGCAAAATCCGTTTATAGTGAAATTAAAACATTTTTCCACTCCTTTATATTTGCTCACATTCAATCATGCACACACCTCCTTATGCGTAAATCACTAAAGGGTCCTTTTTCTCTTCTTGTGGGAAATTCTGTTTTTTTTTTTTTAACCCATTTATTATTTTCATCCTGTCAGCATTATCTTCATTGCATAATATACAGTCCCTTTATAAAACTGTTCTTAATTTTCCGTACGTTGAGTTGTCCAAGAGGAAAACATTAATTTACCATCATCATCGCGACTTTCATTCGGATTGTACGATCCATAATGATTTTCCTTTCTCTCTCAGGATGCACCGCATATAAACGTTTTGCAGCAATTTGCTTTAATTAATCAGCATTCCCTGATTGACACAAGACTCAAACTCATGCACAACGACAGTGGACGAATAATAAGAATAAATATGAAGGGTATGCGACGACCCAAAGCAACGGACGGACGCGAGGCCGCTGCCGTCGATGCAGGAAAAGATGACGACATGGATGTCGTCGATGATGACAATAATGACGGCATCGAAGCATTATGATGGTAATGCAGTTATTTCACGCATATGCATTGTGAAGAGCCCTCGTATCTGTAGGTACGTTCCCCAAATATACACAACCAGAACACACTCATATCCTTGCGAAAAGCAGCTTCATTTACTTAAATGCAAATTGAGTCCAACTGTGGGACATACATATGCATTCATGCACGCCATTCAAAGGATGCCCCAATTCCTATAGAAATTCTTGTTCTAGAAAGCAATGATTTAAGGAAGAGTTCATCACCGCGCTATCGTCCATTTTATGTCATCTTTAATAAATTGTACTCGGATATTGTTTTTGTTGTAAAAAGCGATAAAAAAAAGTGACGGGTACGATGAACATGTGGGGCGTCACTGGGAAATCTTTCCTTAATCATGCTTCTTCGAATATTGAAAATAAATTCGAATTATAAAATTTTAAATACAAATCTTGATGAGGGCTTACTTCGTTTTAAGTTTGATCTATGATGTTTTATTTTTTGCAGGTCTAATAGATAGCTTTGTATTTTGTAAGAGCCAATACTTCTGTGTTCAATAAGTGATTCCACTTTCATGTTTGAATTACTGAAGTAAAAATAATTTCATATTTAAAAATTCAATTTATTTTTAAATTTAATATGTCTAAGCACAAGTTTAACTACCAAAAAAAAGGATACGACACGAGGCCACTCGACGAGACGTGCGCCATCTCAGTATGTAATTTTCAAAAAAAAAAAATCCTTCTGCCTCGTGATGCAATTTATTCAAATTAACATAACTGGCTACGTCAGCCAGAACCTTAAAAAAAAAATCCTTGGAGCTGATTTCAACTTTATTCCACGTATTGATGGCAGTGCAGCTCGCGTTAATCATATTAGCTGTCAAAATCAGGATGCACATTTTGACGAGCAATCAAGCACCCAGGTATTTTGTGGAATTACTGATAAACTCATCTTGAAAATGCCTTTGGCCATTTATAGTGGTATTGATGCTTTGACTTAAATAAGCGTAAGCTCATATCCTTCGATATAACGGTGTTCAAAGTGAAGTCTGCAAGGTGTTTAATACATAATGGGAGTACTTCCGAACTGGGGAATGGTACCTTCTTAGATATAATTATTTAACAATGATTGTTAATACTTACTTGAATATATCTACACACATACATTTGAGTCAAAGATTCAAAATCTCACTGTAATATATTTACCCAGGATTGATACAAGAATATAAACTGCACGAACCGGTCGTACAATTTTGCTTTGTAGTGGTTTCTTGTAAGGCATTCGCATTGTATATAAAGTGGAGTCAATGAAGCGGTCGTTACAGGCTATACCCGGAAGTCCACAGAAACAGCTCCGATTTTGATAATTTTTTTTTTTTTTTAATTTTCGTTTATTTATATTGTTCAGAATCAGAAACATTTCAGGTGGGGGAGATAATTAATTATATTGTTTAAACAATACATTTTTTTATAAAATTGGGGATTCACCCTAGGTGCTCCAAAAAATTAGAGCTTATAGACTGAGTCGAGACAAGAAAAAAGTTGTATGGGAAGAGGGGTCTATTTCCTTCCCTTTAGGCGGAAAAAAATGCAGCTTCAGTTATATTGCTCAAACTGAAACTAGTACAATCTGAGACGGAAACTCAAACAAGGAACTGGAAGGATTTTAGTAATTTTATAGCTGCCAAAGAAAGGAAACCACAAAAACTGCAAATTCTGTCGTGGTATTACGGTTCTGTCCATTTGTTCGAAGTTAATGGCCACGATTCCAAATCTGCCAAAATCTACGATAAGCAGGCATCAACATCAGTCGACCATGTGTCGACCACATCAGCACCTAGCGAATCATCGTTCAACAATCATCTGAGTATCAACCAACACTGTAACTCGCATGTTTGTAGATTTTGAGAAGTCTTTCGATCTGGTAAATCGTGAATGCATCAAAAGATCGCTTATTGCTAGAGGTATTCCTGAGAAAATTGTCGCTGTTATAAAAGCGTCCTGAAACAAAGTAAGGTGTTAAGTTCTGCACAATTTTCAGCTTCCCTGCTAATCGGAAAGCTGAAAACTGCGCAGAACTTAACACCTTGCGTCAAGGAGATGTCTTGTCATCAATATTCTATTTTTGCTGGCAATTGACAATGCGATGACTGCCACTGTGGGTATAAGTGAAAGGCATGGAAGTGGTAGTGGATAAGCTATACACTGAGGAAACTTGGTGACAATATAGCAAAACAATCTTTCGAATGGAATCTTCGGCGTAGAATGGACGCGCATGAAGACTTTTAACAACGTAATGTAGTGAAAGAAGCTCAATCTTAAGAAATACAATCACGGCCACATCTAAAGCTGATCGCAGCTTGGTTGACTCGAAAGGAGCTCATCAACATTGAGAAGAAATAGGGTTGATTGACATAGATGAAGTATCTATTATAGTGTAGAATACACTGATTTATCTTTTATACTTTCTCAGTTGAAAGATATTCCGCGTGTTAAGAAGTTGGTAGTTAATGCTAAACTTCCCTGTATCCTTCTTAGAAATCTGTGTAGAGTTATTGGTGAGAGGAAAGTTATTTTTATAGCTTACCCATGGATGAGAATATTTCACTGAAACTATTTTAATGGCAACGGCAATGGTGAAATGTTAAAATCAAGGTATACCTTCCTTACACAGGATAAAAAGGATTTTGTTTTAGGTGAAAAGTTTTTTAGTACCTAGCTACACTTTGTATGTTGACAACGTTGAGAGACACCCCGTTAAACACCACAATCGACAAAGTTTTATCCAAAGATTTCGCTGAAAGCACTTTAGTTTCGCGTTATAAATATCTTGTCAATCGATTAAGGATATGAGTACATTCATCACTTTCACAGCTTTCTTGTATGACATACCACCATAATATTCGATAAAGGACTTGATGGTTTTGTATTTACGAATTCTTATATGAGTCTCCAAATAAGGGTAGCTATAACACCCTAAAGTAGTGCGATGATATGTTGCTACAAATGTCCTTGAGATATAAAAGTTGAAATAAAATTAAATAATAGAAGATGCATATTTTTTGTTGTTTTTCAAAATATTTTCCATGATGATCAAAATTCTTTTGTAAACAATTGATCAAACCGTAAAAGCAATGATCGACAAGGAAAATGCAACAGCAGCCAATTTATAATTATTTCAATCGAGCTTATAGTGTTGCATGCCTTCAGGAGTTTCCGCGAAAGCTCGAGTGTATCATATTTCGTAATATGTTTCGGCATAAAACGTTGATACTGTTATGTGAATGGTGTTTGTCTCTGGTTACAATTCGCCCAAAATTATACTACAGTAATTATGCTGTAATAATTCTGTTCAATACTGTACGTGAGCATTATGCAATTTGAAAGCTCTGAAAGCTTTAAAAGCATCTTGAATGTTCTGAATGGTTTGAGTATTAGGTTCTTCGAGAACCTTTATTCCAGTATAAATAGGACATCTCAAACTGGAAACGGGACAGTTTTTTTTAAACCGTGGTGATGATTAAATGGTGAATAATTAGTGGTGCAAAGATAAAATAAATAAATAAAGAGTTTGAAGTTAGATAAAAGTGAGTTTGATTTATAGAGATAGAAGTGGTGATTTAAAAGTAAAAAAAAATAAGTTTTATTTTCGAGCCTAAGACTTAAAACATAACAATACTTTAAACATTTGAACCTTCTGGAGAAAAATATTTAGGTTATAGTGAAAACAGGAATTAGCGGATAAAACTTCACCAACATTTTTGGAGGCGTTTTTAAGAAAAATATTTTAAATTTAATGGATGCCAATTAAAACCAACATTTACAAACATTTCTTGTTGCTTTTTCTCAATTTTTAATTGGTTGGCGACTGTTTGTCAAAATGCGTTTCTTTATATTCTTTCTTTTTTCCTACGTATTCAATTACCAAAAAGGACACATCATACATTTTTTAAAGGTTTAAACGAATTATGTTATTGGATGGAACGAAAGTTAAATGAAAGAAACAAATTCCTTGAAATTATCTGACGTTCAGTTTGTTTTTAGTTATTATTTTTGTTGCTGACATTGTCAGCTGTGTCTGTGTCCCAATGACGTTCAATGTTCTTTGCTGGTCAGTGAATTGAAGAAGACCATCATTGTTTACTGTGTAGAGACTTGAGATGCAAGGAATTTATGCTATGCAAATATATTTAAGCTTCTTTATTCAAACTTGAAGTTTCTTTGTGTGCAATGAAGCAATTTGCTTAGGGGTTAAATGCAGTCTGGAGTTCAATTGGGAAGGTCCATGAAAGAGGAAGATCCATAGGTAATTGGTCATTTTGACAAATCACTTGTTTGCATTCAAGTGAGCATATTTTTCTTCTTCTTTTTGGCTTTTTTATTATTTGGGATGATTTTAAAAACCTATCCCTTTTTCTTGACTACAACATGAAGACACAAAACAATACAAACACAAATTAAATCAATTAAGTTGTAATCATTATATTATGGTTTCTAGAACTTCTTAGGTATTGTAGTAAATAAAAACTTCGTAATTGATTCATAGTTTATTTAAAGATTAATGAATAACTTTTTTCATCCATATTTATTTATTTATTTATTTTAATTATTCATGATTAGCTTACACAGTAAGATTTAATATCTTATAAATAGTGAAGCTCATTAATTGTGCAGTAGCTACATAAATTGACATAGGTAGTTCAAGTGGTTATATATATATAATGTAATTTTAACAATGATGCAAAAGAAAAAGAATAATTTTAATTACCTAGTATTATTATCACTAAAGTATAGCTTAAGTTCTTTTACTAAAATTTTCGTGCTATTTATGCTTTTTATTTCTCGCGGTAATGAATTCCATATTCGTATGGAGTTGACAAAAAACTGACGCTCGGAGGTCAAACAACGAAACCGGGGAAACATAAGATTATGAGATCTGTTAGAATTTAAAAAACTGATTTCATGGTAGAGATCCATAGGTTGGCGGGTTAAAAGTATATTAGAAAACAAGGTTATTGTGCGAAAATTGATAAAGTTTTCTAAGGACATCCCAAGAAGTTGCGACGAAAGTTGTGAAACTCTATCGTAACGCCGTAGCCCATGCGCATAACGTATAGCGCTATTAAATGCAACCGTAAGTTTTCTTCGACTTTCGTAGTCGAGATGGCAAAAAATTTCACAACCGTAAGTAATCAGAGGTAAGATTAGTGTTTTCACAAGTAGAATTTTAGTTTTCAGAGGAATAAAGGGCTGGGTCGACCATAGCATGCGTAGGACACCATACACTTTACCAACTGTATAGTTGATGTGATTCGTCCAGGTGAGTCTGTTGTTAAAAACAACTCCTAAATTCTTTGCTGAATCCACGAAAGAAATAGGACAATCATTTAAAAGGATTGGTGGAAAGTAGGATACATCAATTTTGTTTTTTGAAATTACGAGACACTTTGATTTTTTCGGGTTGAGCATCAAACAGTTTTTAAGTGACCAACGCTCAATTATTTTTAAATCCTCATTTATAGACGCTACGGAGTGTTCAATGTTTCCCAAGGGACAGCTGAGATAGAGCTGGGTATCATCAGCATACATACGTACAGAGCATTTTTTCAAAATATTAGGAAGTTCGTTAACATATATTGAAAAAAGCAAAGGCCCAAGAATCGACCCTTGTGGGACACCACTAATGACTGATACAAAATCAGAAAGAGATTTATTAAATTCAACTGCTTGCACTCTATTCGTTAGATATGAGAACAAAAGCTTTACTGCCGATGTAGAAAAGTTGAAAAGACGGAAGAGTTTTTCGCAAAGTATGGCATGATCTACCATGTCAAATGCTTTCGAAAAATCGAGGAGTATTAGAAATGTGACATTATTTTTATCGATATTTTTTCTAATGTCCTCAGATACACTTAATAGGGCTGTGATGCAACTGTTCTTTTTTCGAAATCCTGATTGCTTGGATGTCAATAAATTAAATAGCACAAGAAACTCACTTATCTGTTTTTGAATTATTTTTTCAAAGACCTTAGACAAAAATGGCAGTATCGATATTGGTCTGAATTCGTCTCCCTTTGAGTTTTTAGGAATGGGTACCACTTTTGCCTTTTTCCATTGTGTTGGGAATTCACTTGTTGTAAGAATGGTATTTAATATGTGTGTAATATAGGGCAAGAGTTTAGGTAAAATAATTTTCAAAAAGGAAGGGTGCATGTTATCAAGTCCTATGGCGTTGGACTTAATTGAAAGGATAGATTCTACCACATCTTCAGGGAGTATTGTAGAAAAAGTGAGCTTTGTAGAAAAATTAGCCTGTTTATTTTATTTTTACTTGCTCTACAGGGTCTGCCTTAATTCATCAACTTCGGTGTGCTTTTGAATAAATTTAATATCTTGTGTCAGCCTTAAGATATCCAGTTTCAAGTCTGTTTCATTTTTGAAGCTCATGATCAATTTTTAACTTTGCGGTCAATTTTCTTTAGAAATTTTGTAGTGAACATAACGTTTTACTAATTTGTATGAATGCATTTAACAATAGTACAAATATAATCACTGACAAGTTTGCGGAAAACCCCATAGATTTTATAATACCTACTTGGGAAAACCTGGAACAGGTAAAATATTTCCCATAAAATTTTTTTACTTCCAGGCAATTATTATTATTAAAAACTATTTTTCAGATAGGCCGTTACATATTCCCTTATATTTTCTAAGAATATGAACCAGAATCATGTCCGAAAATATTATTAACTAGTTGACATTACGATGATGGAGAAACGCAAAAATTAGTTTTCGCCATATCGTATTTTCAATGTTTCTCTTTTTGGCTATTGTAATGGTCAAACAAAGATCAGGTTTCAAAGTCTTTTTAAGAATTTAATTTGAAATAGAACTTCATAGTTGTATATATAAGAAAAATCACATTGGACCTCTTGTTTTAGAGATATGTTTCATATGATTTCCAAGAAAACAACTTTGTTAGCTTTTTGCCTAGAATGCATGTAACAGAGTCTGATTGTTATTGTAATATTAAATTAACCATAAGTTGATAAGGACATCATCGAATGGGCTTTAACTTTGTCATAGACCATTTTGAATTAATTTTTTTTAAACTATATTGGAATTTTGTGGCTTAACCTTATTTAATGGTAAGACACACATGCTACTATGCTTGAGACTTTTGAAGCCCTATTTTTACCAGGAATGGTTGATGTGGTCTTCTGCCGAAAAGCATATCATATAGCACTTGCCACTATCTATGAGTGGCACTCACATTTGATGATGACAGGAGCTCCTGTTACACCTTTGCCTCTCCTGAGTAGGATTTAGAAAAGTGCCTTAAAAATTAGATAGGTGAAAAAACTATTACTGCCGTACTGTCTTTTGTCTCGCTACACAATCAGTGCTACAGTGAAATAGCCAGATGCATTCATTCGCTTTAAAAATTTCCTCGTAACACCTATATAACTGGAAATCCCCACCAATCTATCATTGAATCAAACTTCGGCCTTACTGCTAAATACAGGAACTCATTTTGTAGTTGCACTACAAGAATATGGAATGCTTAACCCTGCTCAATTTTTCACCCCATTGTGATTCACAACAGACATCAAAAACTTATCTAATTTTCCGTCATGCTCGCACAGTGTTTTATAATATTAAAGGATTAATAACCCCTTGAGTACACGCCATTACAAAAACTAGGAAAACAGTTACAAGCAAATATTTTTTTTATCACCACATTATAAGTTCCAAAATATTTAACAAAAAACGTAAGAAAATTAAGGTAACAGCTTTTTATAATTGAAACATAAAACGTATATTATGTAAGGAAGGACATGAAATAAAATCAAAACTCCAGGACAAAAGCAAAAGTCACCTACATTTAATCTCTGTAATTATCAATTCCCTCAAATTAAAAATCTTTTTGAGATAAAGTATCCGCTTTACATATACTACCAAACTACCATTGCTTCTATTCCCTCTGTGACACTTTTTATATACATAGGAGACGTAGGTACTAGGACTAGGACAGGACCTTAAGCAAACCCAGAGTCTCGTTTACTTTCCACAGACACCACTCTACCGTCTAACCAAAGCTTGTTGAATGAGTGCAAAAGTTAATTTAAAAATTGTGCCCACATTTGCACGTTATGCTTGCGGGAGAGCACGGAAGATAGGAACAAACTTAATTTAAAGTCAGCAACCTAAATAACATCGACCCCATGCATGCAGATAAGGGATTGTTAAAATCAGGGATATTACACAAAAAGAATCCTGGCTCCAAAATGGATCAGTGATTTGTTAAAAACGCCTTTCAGAACGAAAAAGCTTTTTGTAAAGTTACCTCAACCAACGACCAACGACCGACAGGCAGCATAATTTAAAAGGTTTTTTTTCTTCTTCTAGTTCAAAGAAACTCTAATGGAGTGCCCCAGCCCAGATTTGTGGTAGACTAAAATGTATACAAAAATATAGTCTCCCTCATAGCTCGTCGTCGACGCTATCGGAATTTAAATGCAGATCCCAAACTGGAGACTGAAAATGTTTCACACTGAATTTAAGTTTCGCTAATTAAAATTGTTCAACCACTGGATTTCATTTTGTTAAAAGCATTAAAACCGTTTTGCGACCATGTTTAAAAAATGCTTCTTGAATAGAAAAAGTGTAAAAAAAAAAAAAATTATTACCAACTTCATGCCACAAAAGTATATTTAGGTACTCCTTTCACAAAGTTACTATTAATGGAATAATCAAATACTTTTGTTCTTCCAACAAGCTTTTGCATTGGAGATAAACCAACAAAAAACGAGACCTGGAGCTTCCCACACCGAATTCCCTCAGCAAAACCAGAGAATTTTAAATTGGAAAAAGCGGGCTGGATTGGAGTTGGATTGGCACACCTTTTTTTTTTTTTTTTTTTTTTTTTTTTGTTATGGTTACCCGAAAATTAAGCACTCGCACCGAATTTTTTTCGAGTTCTATGCAAATATTAATTCCGCGGATTTCCATCAAGAACAAAAGTCTAGGAAGTAGTAAGGTTCTTCTTTTTTGTAGGTTAAAAAGCCGTCAAAAATAACATTTGCAGCAATGTTGAAAATAAAAAAAAAAATAAAAAAAAAAACAGAGAGCAACGCAGTTTGTTTTATGCTAGATTATTGTCTGTTTGCATCTTTAAAGATTTGCTTTAACGGATGGGCTGATTTGCTTCAATGGTATAAATTATTAATTTGGTCATCCATCGGAGGATTTTTAGTCTAGGCCCAAAAACAACGATACCTGCCATACAAAAATATGATTTCCTCAAAAACAACTCTTGACGAGATTGTGATATAACTTTCAGGGTTCTGTTTTATTTTAGAACAATGCATATTTTATTTGAACTGATTTTCTAGTTAATCTCATGAAAAAAACTGTCCGAACTATTTCCAATGTTTGTCTTTCTTAGATAGATATTATTTGGTCTCTGAATGTAAGATAGAGTCCTAGGTAACGCCACCTGGATGGTCCTAGACTCGGAAGGGAAAATACCGACGTTCACCTTCTAGCGGAAGATAAAGCGGGTAACGCTAACGCACAAAGAGACCGCAAGGCTGCCGGTATAAGCAAACATCCCAGCATTGCTAGCCAGTTCACGATTTTTTGTAGCGGCCATTATAGCGGACAACGGTATTAAATCTGTATGTGTTCGCCGGCAGACCGAGAAGTTATTCTTTTTGAATTATGAAAAAGAACGGAATAACTATATACAAGAGGTAGGCAAGCTTTGGTAAATCCTTCTACAGTCCCAATTACTGTATTAAACCACACATCACATTTGGGGGTACAGCATGCTTCAAAAATAAATTTTACATAGCACTATGCTTTTCAACTTTGTCAACAATGAATTGACAACCAGGATAAGAAGGCTAGAAAAAGCTTAATTTACTGGGTCAAAAATAATGACTGCATCGAAGTTCAACTTCAGAATTCGCAAAGTTAGCATCATTCAACGACAAGGCATCATATGTGGCCTTAAACGTAAATGTAGGATAGGAGTTTTACTGCACGACAATAACACATACACACGCACACATACAAGCCCAAAACGATCCACATCCACAACAAAACGATTCACACAAACACTTAAAACGAGCAACGACGACAGCAAACCGGACAGACACAACACACCAAAACAGAATTGTGTCATGCCTGAAGCCTGATTCACAACCTCGCGTCACGACGAGACGAGAGCGTCGCGATTATCGCTGTCACTTTTTCTCGTTCTGATTTTTCAGAACGAGAAAAAAAAGACAGTGATAATCGCGACGCTCTCGTCTCGTCGTGACGCGAGGTTGTGAATCAGGTATCAATCTTTTAACTTTTGCATTATGTAACACAGAGTCAGTTTTCATTTAGAATCGGAATAAGTTAGTCGATTGCGTCGCCGCCGAACCTTGCTTTTGTAAAATACATCTAGTTAACAGAACATGAATACTGAATAAACTTTAATTTAGATATCTTTAAATATGTAGTTGATTCATTTTCCCCTAGACAAGCGAGTTAGGATTTCAATAAAAACCCCACATAAATGTGCCTTTTGAGACGATGTGGGAAATAGTTAATACAGTTTTACTGAAGCTGGAACCCGGATCCTGAATTGGTTCTGCGGAACGAGTTCGGAACAGATGTGTGACACGAGATTTAATGGCCAGATTGCACAAATTTGCACAAATTCAGAAAGAGGAAACGATAGGGTGTTGTATTAAATTACTAAAACCTTATAGGTCAGGAAGGTAGTACCAATAAGTGTCAATAGAAATCGAGTTACGAAGGTGGAAAGAGTATTTCTGTGCACTGACCGCAGACGAACAGAGCGACGGTTATTTAATTCCGGCCACATTTTGGTCTTGGCCCACCGCCAAGTACATAAACAAGCACCACTTTAATCAGCTGGACTTAATGGTATTCACTCCAAATTTCCAAAAACATACCCCGGTTTGACACCAAGTATTTTGTTGCGACTGTCTAAGACTTTTTGGGAAAACAAAACAAACTTACAGCCCATACGGTCTTAGAGAGCATACCATATTAACATTACAATCGTTCTTTTGATAGCTTGAACAGGAAGAAAAGTATGGAAGAGAGTTCAAAACGGCATTCTATAGAAAGCACGATGTTTTACAAAGGTTTTTACTTGTGGCCTTATTCAGAGAGAAATAAAAATGTTCAATAAACTCTGCTTCTTAATCTTCAAAAAAAAGTCATTAAATCGTATGAAATAGCTTAAAGAATAAATAATGGATTTCAAGCTACATTTCTCAGATGTTTAACAACAAACATGAAATTATAGTTTGAATGCTGAAGTCAAAAATCTCCTTGTAAAAGAAATCATTTACGAAAACATGAAATTACGCGACTAGTGAACTTCTCACGCAATAAAGCCATTTTTGGTCATGCTGTGTCGCTTGTTGCCCCGCTTTTTTGAAACCATATATTGTCAAAGTCATGAAATTCAATCGCTGACCAAAATCACTCCGAATCGACTGTAATCGTCTGAGCATTGGTATCTTCGAAGAAATACGGACCAATGACACCTTTTGACCATAGAGCACACCAAACACTTTGTCTAGATGCAATGGCATTGCACCTCTTGGATTGCTTGCAGGTTTTTCGAGCCCCCTATGCGGAAATTTTGTTAGTTTACATATTAGCCGAGCGAGAAATGTGCCTCATCTATGAAGAAAAACTAAGTTTGTAATAAGTTTTACTAATTTTAACGCGTTGTTCGATTATTAAGCGATCCGATATTGTAAATGACAGGCCTTCAACTAATTTTATGACACTTCAGTCTTCAGATGACAACTGAGTTTGACAGGTGTCAAATTCTAACACTAACAACTTTGAACCATAAAATGAGTGAGCCGTATATTTGAAATCTTCGATATCGCATCGTTTGCCGAACTTATATTCTGTGAATCTTATTGTGACGTTCACTTACCAAATTGAATAATAGTCTGGACTGTTTTTAACGTCATAAAACAGGTAGCAAAGTAACCGGATGAAATATCAGACAATGAAGCAGAATTATTGCAGATGTAATATCTAAACACCACTTAACACTTACGAAAAGATGTTCGTATGTACCTTTAACCTTACCTGTCAACTAGCGAAATCCATTACAAAACAGAACTTCCCACTCAAACTGCCAAATCGTGATTTTAAACATTTGGCCCCCAAAACCAATGGCTATCCTTACACTCAAAGTCCTTTTATATAATATTTGTTCCCCAAAGAATGTCTGCGTTCCGTGTTTGTTCAGTGATCCAAGAACGACTGCCACATGAAATATCCTTTCGTGAGAAGAAGCAAATTTGTTTTAAGTTTGGTCAATATTTGTTTCCTCCACACATTCATCGACCAACAAATCAACATCCTCTAGCCTCGACGCCGCCGCTGCGCATCCATCTTCACTCTTCCCTTTTGTGTAGCATGTAAACATTTATTAAGGACTAAGTGCAGTTCAACGGTAAGTGACACAAACTTTACCTCGCTCTCATTTAATGTTTCACAGTCGTCCACATTAAAGGACTTGTTACACGAAAAGACTATAATGGAGCCTGGAGTTTTGTGCACAACAATTCATTGCATCTGATTTTAGAACAAAAGAAAAAATAATATCCGAAGGACATTAAGAGGATTATGTCCACGAGACCGACAGTACCAATGCATTTCATCCATGCAATATTTCCAAAACATCAAATAGCCGAAAGTCATTCCTCTTTATGGATTATGCTGTGTAGTGAGGGGTTCAATTTCCTCATCCACGGGGACATAATTTGATATCGCTTAAGGCAAAGCACAAGTAACGGAACGGACATCCGGATGAGTTCAATTTCATCCTTCATTTCTTGCTCCTGACTAACACACTATCAAATAATTTTAGTTAGTGTTTGGATGGCACTAAAAATTTGACATGAACCCTGCCATGACATCCGATTGCACTCAATGATCCTTGAAATTAGTCACACGTTCAATGAAGATATAATACTAAAGCCATTTATGAGTAATGTCCAGGCAGGTTGCAAGGTTAAGCTAGAGACTAGAGGAGTTTAAACAAAATAAATGACTGGATGAAAATTAGGTAAAATAAATTTGAAAAGTAGGAATGAACATTTCAAGTTATTTTTTGAGAATTTTCTTGAAACAAAAATACACTCCAGTTAAGTATCAAAAACTGGAGTTCGAAAATTCATTATTTTGGATCAAGTTGGATAGATTAACCAACGAACACGTTTTCCTCTTGTCCAATACCTTCTCCCAGGTTTTCTTGAAGTCAATCGAAAAGGCCTTTGCTAAACTGATTTTCTAAAGCAAAATTGTTGCACAATGGCGGAGCACCAAAAAATGCTCCTTTTATTAAAGTTTTGAAATTGCAGAAAACAAACCACTTGCCAAAATGATTTGTCCAAACTTTTCATACACAAAAAAAAAAAAAAATTTAAATCTCCCGAGATTTATGTAGTTGCTCCTGAAAACTTAAAGTTTCTTTTCTGGCCAAAAAGTTTTCTCGAGTTTTCTTCGCAAATGGGGATTTTCCTTTTTCTTCAGAAAAGATTGAGAGCTGAAATGTTTTCGAAAAGAGATTGGTTTTAATCTAGAAAAAATATACGTGATTTTTATGAAATTTTTCTTGTATTTCTAAATGCGTGTTATTTAAGGACCTAAAGCTAGTTTTACACGGTCATCAAAATCTGTCATTGCAATGACATTCTAACGTCATAATGGCGTAGTTATCTATCCTAAATTCATCATGTCGTGTGATCGCAGAAATTTGTACCTACGTCATCGAAATGACAATTTTCGATGACCGTGTAATTACCATGTCATTGATGATAGGACACAATGACTTAAAAGCCTTATCTCCCCACGTGGGTTCAATATTTTTGGTGGAGCAGGAGCTTTAAACTCTCCGAACTCAACGTGGTAGTACAAATCAGCTCTATATGCTCAGAGTTCCCATGGAACTTGGCTTTCCATTAAGGTTAACTGAACACTTAAGTTGCATGTGAAACTCTCCAACAGGATTTCCAGGACAAAGAAGTTCCGTCACTTTTTCTTTCATGATTAAAAATTGGTTCAAAGCGCATATCCTATTGTAAATACCTCACCATTTTTCTTCCTTTCGCTTAACCTGGTGGAACCAGTCAACTAAATCACTCAAAAGATTCGCGAGAAGTAGGTACTTCCACCTTTAAAATATGACCCTACTGTGTAAACCCGTTAGCAAACATTTTTTGTACCACATAGAACGAACTCTTCGTTATGGTCTTTCGTTGTCGTCGTCTTCCTCGGCTGTACTTTCCTTCAATACAATATATGTAGCTAGAATTGCGAAAAATTACTTCTGTCATTGCGGTTTTAGGTCACGATCAGTTATAAAGGTTTTAAAAGTGGTCAAGTGGTCATGTCGTGTGTTTGTCATTCTTTTGCATGTCATATGGCAATAACACCGAATGTTAAAAACCACAATGACAAGCTCTGCCCGTCATCGCATTTTGGGACCCCAATGACAGACTTTCGCCATTTGTGTGATCGTCACTGTAGCTAGCAAAAGCACTGTGAAAAATGACAGTGCACTGACTTATTTTCTTTTGACTTCAGAATGTCATTGCAATGACAGGTTTCGATGACCGTGTAATACTAGCTTAAAACATACTTCACTGTTTGATTGAAAATAAATTTTTCAGCTCCTTTTTTCAAATCTTATAATTCGTAGAGTTTTTACAAATATCCCATTTCGTATGCCCCTTAAGATTTCATCTTGAGGCCACACATTGCAAAATTAAAAATATGCCATGGAAAAAATTGTGGATATTATGAAATATGAAGAAAGGTGAATACGAGTTTTTAATGAAATATAAACTTTTCCCGATCAATATTGAACCATATTTTAAACGGTTATTAAATTACTTGCCATGTTCTTTTCACCCTCAGGAAATTGTTACTCTCAAAGGACATAAGATAAGTTCAAGGATAAACATTCTGAAGTGTTGTTGTCACATCGTATACGTAG
The DNA here is from genome assembly GCA_916050605.2 of Platycheirus albimanus. Taxonomy (NCBI): domain Eukaryota; kingdom Metazoa; phylum Arthropoda; class Insecta; order Diptera; family Syrphidae; genus Platycheirus; species Platycheirus albimanus. The sequence continues at coordinate 12,148,421 of OU696696.1, read as the reverse complement.
ACCTACTATACAAGATACAACCCTGCCTGGAGGCGAAATGATTAATTTATTTTTTGACTTTCTCGGGGCTCAGGACAACAAAAAATTCAAGAAGGTTAGAGATACGTCTCTTGACGTATTGGACCTAATTTTAAGTTAAGTTTTTATGAGCAACATATAGGGGATATCAGTTCTGATAATCGTGTTAAAGGTATATCTTGATACAAAAAAAAAAAAGTTTTTGATGTGTCCTTTTTCCCATGTCATTGTATCATATGGTTTTCAGGATCATTAATAATAAAAAGCAAAAACTTGTGTCACATCCATCAGGGATTTTGATATGTGTAAGTAATCTAACGAAAATAACAAGATGCTTGTGTGATAGGCACATACATATATGTACATATTATATACATTCGTGAAAGTAGGGACAACAACAATAGGAGAACACTCAAGGGACATTAATACAAGGAAGGATGAGATGGCTGATGCCTTGCAGCAATTTAGTGATTGATAATTTTTGATACCATGAAAATGAAACATCATGTAATCCTGCTTTGATACTATATATAGGTATACACTACCAATACTAAGGTTACGGATTCATATGTTTTTTTTAACTAGAAAATCCTTAGTTTTTGGGTTCAAATTTCAATTCTGTTTTTCACTTGCTCTATAGGGCAAGTATTGGTCTCATGCAGACAGTCAAATAAACATAACGATGACAGAGAACGTCGCATTGGTCTGTCTGTACGGATTTGCGCTTTTTCATGTCATACTACAACCTTAAAAGCTCGACGGATTTTCTTCATACTTAAAAAAAAACCGTTGTTCAGGTTTTTTAAAATTTCCTTTAAGCCCGGCTCAAACTGGTACCATTCATGTAACGATGGTTCTCATTATGGATTTGCTCGAAAACGGTTCTAACTACATTGCAAAAAACGGAAATCGTATTTTAACGGTTTCATAAAATTGCACAAGCTTTTTTATTGCCCCCAAAAGATGGCATTCACATTTTAAGGATTAAAGGTTTGTTAACAGTAGCGGCTTTACGTTTTTTAGCTTTCACCAAATTTATCATAAATGGCCTAAGCGATTTTGAGACATTTTGTTTCTATGGTTTTGGAAGTACATATTTCAAAGTAAACTGACTTCTCAGTTGTTACCTAAAGCTAAAACACATACATACAATACAAGTAGGTAACAGACACCTGCAAACGAACAACTTAATGCAACAAGAGGTCTGTTGCTTATGTGCAAGCTTGACATTAACGAAGCACATCAAAATCAGTTAATTATGATTTGCAAATTCAAAAGGAATTAGCAAAAAAGAGGAGCCAGTTAAAACTTGACATGACGGGTTAAAAAATTTTATGTAATTTCTGACATAATTTGGCATTTTCCCAATACAGATCTCCGCACCCAAATTCCTGAACAGTTATTATTCTTAAGCTTATAAGTTGGCATACCTTCAATGTTCAGATCGCAATACTTGTTACACTCAATAGAGCCGTGTCTATCAGGTTTTAGGATCATAGCAAAAAGAAAATTTTACGATTCTCTAAAAAATGTTAAAAAAATTTTTAAAATCGCCGGATAACTGGAACCCTTATATAATTTATTTTTATTTTTTATTTTTAAGACTCAACGACGATAAAAAGTTCCGCATGAATGGGTTCACATTTTTGTAAAAATGAACGGATATCACACTTCCAGCGTCGAATGCCCGACTTTATGCTTTGTATACACTACTGCAAGGATTACTATTCCACAAAATCTTAAAGCCCTATGCGGACTGCATGGTGCAAGTGATCCACGATGAATATTCTGTCAGACGATAGACCAGTCATGGTCTGAGTTAGAACTTTGCTTTTGATTTTTGAAAAAAATGGGGTTTTCGCTTATATTGACTTATACTTCAAAAATAGTACCGCACTTTCTAAAATCGGAAAAGTGTCGTTATATGGCTTGTCCTGAAGAATTAATATCAATCGAGAGATAAAACATACTCTCAAAATTTTACCGGCATTTCTCACCTGAAATAAAGGGATCTGTTTTTTGAGAAAACCAACTTTTTTAAGCGTTTGTGTACCGGGCGTATCATTTTTTTTTGTGAATAGAGCAAATATTCAAAACAAACAAAAAAAAACATTTAAGAAGCCTACCAAAAAAAAAGAAGCACTAAGTACCAGGATGAAATTGATTCGTCCACGTTTGAGAGCTAGTTGGAGCAACCCAGTCGTGGGTTTTACTTTTACGAAAGCATTACCTTGTAGTTTACATAATATAAAATCAGAGGTTGAAAAGTTTCCAATGATAACATTGGAAAAAAAAAGTTGGCACGTGAAAAGGTTTTCGAAGTTTTGGTTGTTGCATGAACTGTCACTATTATAATTTCAGTCGTCACTTCACTTAATTGATTTGACCAAACACTATTTCGTTTCCTTTTTTTTTTTCTAATGTATCCATTTCCTAAGCTCATTATTAATGCAAGACCATTAAGTGCTTTCAATTAAGCAGAATTTTCGCCACATTCCACTTCCTCCGTCAATAAAAAAAAAAAAAAAAATACATTCAGCAGAAAAGTGTCGCTCATTGTCAGTAGTTAACAATTTTTTCATCCTAGAATAGCTATACTAGTAAATTCTATACATATGTGAGATTACTTACTTTTCCACTAATAGGAAACATCCTCAACAAAAAAGGTTAGTTTCACAGGATAACCAATAACGAAAGAATTATTCATCAATTGCATTCAGAAACCAATCTTTAAATCACTTGAGGTTTTTGCAAGAAATATATCGAACATTTATAAAAAATATTATACAATTTTATTTATATATTAATTGTTTTTATAAAGTTACAGTATACTCTATCCTTTTTGAAAGCCTTTTTTATTAAACACATCGCAATTAACTTGTATTTAAAAACTTTTTAAAGTATTGTTTTCATAAAGTTTACATAGTTCAACGTTCCATTGTTCTCTTAATACAACATTAAAACATTTATATTATAAATCTCACGGTTTCCGATGAAATATAAATCATCCTTGGAAAAGGAAAAAAAAAATCCTTTTCAATGAAACAGGAAGCCACCGCAAATGAATCAAAGCTGATAATATATTGCTGATTTCCTTGTATACGCTTTCCACTGAATTGAAAACTTTTTCATTAACTCCATACAATATATAAACAAAAACAATAATAAGTAATAAAATGTATTTCGAAATAAATTAATAACCTCAATGAATATTTAAATATGTTATGAAAGTTCTTTGATGTGAAAATTGAATTCAAAGGAAACAATGAAAGAAGTAGGAAACGCGTCGTTAACACTTCAAAATGTATCTCCAGTTAAATATTCAATGGATTTCAGCCTTATTAAAATTTTATCGATACTGGGAATTCTTCCAAAACAACAATTTCGAATGGAGAAGTTGAAGTAATGGGGATGGTTGATGCGGCCTTGTTGTTGTGTGGTTGCTAAAGTTTTTGAAAAAAGTTATGAATAATACTTAAAACTTTGGATAGATTGACAGATAGTATCAATCAATTTTTTCACTTTGTTACATGTGTGATTTACATTAATATTGTTCATGATTTAATTATTTAGACATGGCTATGGTGCCGCCTGCCTTACTTATAGATATTTGAAATGCTTTTAATAATTACTAATGAAATTAATTCAATGCAATTCATTAACATATTTTTTAAATTATTTGCTATAAATAACGATTAACAACAAAGATATGATGTAGTATTAAGAAACACTTATATATAATTTAAAAACAATTGACAGTAGTTTTAATTGTTTAAAACATAAAATTTGATACAATTTTGAATGATTTGGGCTTTGAAGATTATACATATTTTTATGTATAATCAGTAGATATGCAACTGGTTTTTTTTTTCTAGTTTTAATGATTTGAAACAAACAATTAAATAAAAAATTTTATGAATGTAATTTTAAATCGATAATTCTATAGTTTTTTCTTCAAATGTTTAAAAAAGTTTGCATGAAGTTTTTATTATTGTTTATCTAATATATTTAAAAGTAATACAAATAAATTAAGTTAATTTAAGTAATCGAATAAAGAAAATATATACAAAAATCGAAAAATACTTCATTACAATGTTGCTTTCATCATAAGATACGCATGTTGTGGTTCCAAGTCGGTTTGTCTTAGATGATTTGCTGTTACTTGAAATTTGAAAGAAAAATAAATTGTATTATATTGATTAAAAATTACATTATAATTTGTCACACCTTCTATTATATTGATTGAGTATTTTGTATTTATACTCTTCCGAGATCCTTTGTCGAAAAGTGTATTAAAGGAACAATATGGCTTTTCCCATTCAGGCACCTTAAAGTAAATTTTAGAAATCAACTGATTTTGAATGATCGCATTATTCCTCAAAACAGCCTTTGGCGATAAGGTATTTAAGGACAATGCTGCAAACTTAGTTTTGAGAAAGAATGCTTGAATTACTTTCCAAGTGAATGACTGGCATCTTTCAGAAAATTGTAGTTGCTTAGCTGGACCTTTCTTTATGGATTAACCCAAAGTAGTCCAACCATTCTTGCATTTAACAATGTTAGACAGAAATCACCCAAGTGGCATTTGATAGATGAGACATACACTCGGTAATTTTTGAAGAAATGTAATTCTCGCAACAACAGCAAATTTAAGAAAAAAAAAAGTTATAGGTTTGTTCCTTTTTTTGATTATGATAATGTTGGAGCTCAAATATGGAATAGCGCATAGCGTCAGACAGAACAAAAAAAAAAGCAGCCATTGTGCAACGTAAATGGCTTTCGATAGACCGTTCACTGTGGAGATAATCCTTCAAATATAAACCTCCAATAAAATAGACGCTCTGGAAGATAAACCACAACTTGGAAGTAATCTGTTTTAAGAAACTCGACAACAGCATATTTCATCTCTGCTTCATCTTTGAAAAATTGAGTCTGGTGATGTAGTAGGCTTCAGGAACATTTTTGTCTCGAAAGGCTTTATGAAATTGTGATTTCATTAAATAGTTGAACTATGGAGTATTTTGTTTCTGTGTCTGTGCAGTTTTTCATTTGGACTCTCAAAGGCCTTTTAAGTTCAAATAATCAGAAAATTGTAATGAGCAATGGTATCGCAGTTTTCTTCCAACATGGTATGGTTCCTGTAAAAGTAAAATACATTTGAAAATATAATACTTCGTGCAGTTTAATTAAAAGATATTTGTTAATTGACTTACTTGCTAAAGGTAACATTTACAGTTCATTGTGGACTACGGCCGTACTCCACTTGATCGCGACAACTTAAAATAGGATCTCCCACTGCTGCATTGGAGACAAGTATTGGAGATCGCGCCCATATTCTCCACATGCCCCAATTTCAAAAGATGTGACATAATTCTTATGGAAAATGGTGAGTATATGTATGGATTACTTGGTTCTCTTCTAAAATCTCTCAAAGTGTGAAAGTTTGATTTTGCTGAAATTACACAAAAAGGAGAAAGGAGCTTACATGCGGAAGGGCCCTGACAGCCGAGGAATTTGGAAGTTGAGCAACTATAAATGCATGCGAATCTTATTCACCTCAAATTTAAAACAAAATGTAAAGCAATGTTCATTAAAATAAGACCCAACTGGCTATTTCATTTAATTTGTTCATGTTTAACGGAAACCCATAAATTAAGATTTTGTTTATTAACTTTGTTTATTAACTTTTCACTATAAAAATAGTAGATATAAGCCGATGAATAATTTTCTAATTATGATGAATACAACAACTTAAAACAGTAAAGCAAGAAGAATGCATTAATTCTTTTCAAACGCAGCCCTGTTTGCTTAACAGTTTTTAATTGTTATGTAATGATTTGGAAAAAAAATTATTCTTTTATTAGATATTGAAGAATTTATACTGAATAAATGAGACCGACACCAAACCGTATTTCCTAAAGTAATTTTCAAATACAGAATTTGGCTACGATTACATTTCAACAGCAACATAGTTTTATTGATGTCAAATCAAATTTTAAGAGATATATAGTTTTTAATAAAGTGTTATAATTATAGATTACTGGGTACTACATGAAAATAAATGCTGTTCGACTGTCCTTACAATTATGTTAATAATTATTTGAACACCGATTTAAACAAAGACACAAAATAATTGTCAGATTCTCCAACTTATTACTATTTTATTGTTGAAAAGCATTATTAAAAAACAGTACTACAAGTAGATGATTTTATAAACAATCGAAAACTCATCTAGTTGTTGCACTTTTTTGCAATAACAATATCAAATTATTAATTTGTTCTCTTTAAGAATCTAGAAGAAAAATATTTTTAAATATAATATTATTTTGTAAATTTTGAAAAAAAAAGCAAAGGCAACATAACTGTATAGGTACATTTCTTATATACATAAAGATAAGTATGTCAATGCAGTAATGATAACCCTTACTTGCAAAAAAAAGTGTTAACCGCTCAAACTACAGCTGGATCTTAAAATAACTGAACTGGAAAATAAACTATCAAGTATCAAGTTTTTGAAAAAATTATGTTTCATTGAAATTACGATTATTTTATTTTGAAAACGAAATTAATTACTTTATTTTTAATCAAAAAAGTAATTAATTCGTGTTCAAAACTGGGGTTTTTCTATTTGGTTCCAATCTTTTTTTTTTTTTTAGTTTACATTGTAGAAGCTTATCTAATAATACCAACTTGATTTATTTATCTTTCATCACTTAACAATTTAAAATTTAAAAAATTATAAAATTAATCCTGTAATGTAAGTATGTATTATAAAAATATTTGAAAATGTGTGCGTTCTGGAGATGTTTTACTGGAAAAACGAAAGAGACTCCGAAATGCATTTTTTGATATACTCCAAATACAGTTCTGGAAACTCTTACATTTTTAAAGTATGTATTTGGAACCCTTAGTAATAACATACGCATTATTAAATAAATTAAAATTTGAACAAAGCAATAAGAAATGAAATTGCATTACAATAGTTTTGAAAACAAAATTGGCTACTTAGTTTTTAATCATACCTATACATAAGTGACGAATTCTTGTTGAAATATATAGTATAAAATAATTTCGTTCCAAGTTTCCTGTTACTTCTTTTTGCAGCTTAAAACTGTATTTTTTTCGGTTCAGGAAAACATTTAATTTGTTTTATTTATATTTCATTGTTTTCACTTAGTAATCTGCAAATTTAAAATTGATGAAAAAAACAGCATTGCAATTTTCTATACGTTTAATTCAAATAACTATAACTCCAGCTTTTGAACTTGGTGGTAACACACATTAATTGTTGTTGTTTCAAACCTTCAAAGTTTAGTTTAAATTTTTTAAACACTTGTAACATCATACCCATATATGTATTAAAATTTTCGAATGCTGAAGATATTTTACTATCAAAAATGGAAGAGCCTCCAAACTCTATTATTTTTAATATTCTAAATACAGTTCTGGAAACTCTTACATTTTTAAAGTAAGGTAGTAGGTAAGTATTTGCAACACTTTTAATCACAAAAAAAAATTAAAATAATATAAAATTTTAAGAAAGCAGTAAAGAATACAATTGCATCATTGTTTTGCAAACAAAATTGGCTACTTTGCTTTTAATCATATAAGTAACGATGTTCAAAAACAAGATAAAATATTTATAAAAATGATAAAAGAACACATTTATTTTGTTTTATTTATGTTCCATTGTTTTTCACTTAGTAGGTAATCTGAAATTTTAAAATTATGAAAAGAAAACAGCTTTGGAATTTGCTATACGTTTGATTCAAATAACTATAACTCCAGCCTTTGAACTTGGTGGTAGCACACACAAGTTGTTGTTGTTTCAAACTTTCAAAGTTTAGTTTAAGTTTTTTAAAGACTTGTAACATCATATCCATAAATTTATAAAATGTAAATGTAAAATTTTCGAATGCTGAAGATATTTTACTATAAAAAATGGAAGAGCCTCCAAACTCTATTTTAAATATTCTTAATACAGCTTTGAAGACTCTCACATTTTTAAAGTAAGGTCAAGCCACTGTAATTAATTAAGCCACATATGATAATTCATTAATTAAATAATTAAAATTTTGTAAACCAATAATTTATGTAAGTATCGCAATCCCAGATTAATGCGTATTTTTTATTACACTGAAACAAAAGATTTGATGTTTTATCAACCAAATTAACGAACGGTATTCCATGTTACAATTTCCAAAACAACAAACAAAGAATGGGGTCGTTAGTTTGACAGATCATTTCTAACTTTTAAAAAGTGGCTCCTTCGTTATTTTATGTTCTAACTGATTAGATTTAAACACATATAAGTTTTTCCAATAACTTTCAAGTTTTGCAGACAGTTGGGGGAATTTCCTTTTTAGAAAAAGAATAAGACTTTACACTAAGCAATATTAGTGTTTAGCATATATTTTTTTTCTGCTTAAAAAACTTTAAGAATTTAATATTGTATCACTCATTAAATTCTGTTCAAAAAGGTTAAAGGAGAACCAGTACCGTACCTACTAATCAATGTGAATCACATCTTTTTTCTCCCTTACCGGTGTCTAAGGCTTTAAAAAACTTTTAACCTTATCATAACTATTGGAAAATGTTCTTATTTGACGAATCGCTCAATATGTTGAAAATGTATGAAAAACTGAATTTAAAGTATTTACATCATTTCTGACTGCTGAATGACTCAGCATAACTATCTTATGTATCTTGATCGAAAAGAGTTAAAATTCTGAATCCAAGGACAAATATGTCATGAATTGTTAAAGAAAACTGTTCATTGCAAAAAATTAATTTTTTGTTTATTGAATTGGTTTATTAACTTTTGAAAAAAGAATTAGTGGTTGTACCTACACTGCTCTAGATTAAGTCCGATTTATAGTGGGATGATGAGTAAAACAACTTAAAACAGTAAAGCAAGCAGAATGCATTATTTCATTTCAAACGCAGACCTGTTTGCTTCACAGTTCTTAATTGTAATGTAATAATTTAATAATTTTGGGGGAAAAAAAATAATTCTTTCATTATAGATTTGAAGAATTTGTACTGAATAAATTAAACCGACACCAAACTGTATTTTCTAAAAGAATTTCCAAATACAGGCTTTGGCTACGACTTCATTTCAACAGCAACATAGTTTAATGGATTTCAAATCTAATTTTAAAGTTATATAGATTTTCTTGTATTAAGCCAGAGTGATAATTTATTATAGATGGACTATCCTTTTTTCTTTCCTAACTGTTTGATCATAATAATAATAATAATTGTTGGCACAACAGCTCCAAGCTGGGCCGGGGCCTGTGACTTACACTCTCAACCATTCCTGCGTGTGCGTTGATATTCTGCAGGAATGGAACTGTTTAATCACAGATTTAAAAAATGATAATCAATTGTAAAGTTCTTCATCTTACAATTTACATTATTATTTTATTGTTGAAGAGTAGGTATTATTCAAAAAATAGTGCTACAAGTAGATGATTTTATTAACAATCAAAAATTCATCTGGTTGTTGCACTTTTCTGCAATAACAATATCAAAGTCGTAACCTTTTTTTTTTTGAGAATCTAGAATTTTTTGTTAATATAATATCATTTTGTAAATGTTTAACATATTTTACAAACAAAAAGTAAAGGCAACATAACTGTAAAAATGTTATATTACGTCATCATTTCTGTGAAAATCATTTAAAGGTTATTTTAAAACAACACCAAAATAATTCAAAATCGATATTACTGTAGATCACATTTGTTAAACCTTTGTAAATACTACGTTTTCTTTCAATCTTGGATATCTAAATTCAACAGAATACACCAAACTTTCTTTCTAAAGCACCAAATTTCATCTACATTTTATCATTTAAATATACCATTTGTGTAAAATTAAAAAAAAAAAAACAATAAACAAATTTTATGATTGGTTTATCCGCTCAAATTATAGCTCGTTCTTGAAAGAACTTACCTGTAAAATAAAATGCCAGCACACAGTTTTGGAGGAAATTAGTTTTGATTGTAATTTTGATAATTTTTTTAACACGTGGAACATTGCATTACCACAGCTTTGAAAACAAATTTAACTACTTTATTTTTAATCAAAAAAGTAATTAATTCGTGTTCAAAACTGGAGTTTTTATATTTCGATCCCTTTTTTTTCTAAAGGGTTTTCTGCTTCTTCTTTTTCACTACTAGTTGGTACATTAATATTATTGTTATTTTCCCTTAGAAATTGAAAAAAAAATAATAAAAAGAAAACAATATTGCAATAATTCCTTTAATTGTAGCTTTCAAATCATGTCATTATGACTGGTATATTAAAATGTGTTCATGCTGAAGATGTTTTACTGGGAAAATGTAAGAGACTCCGAACTGTTTATTTTTTTTCAATATTCAAAATACAGTTCAAGAAATTCTTACATTTTTAAAGTAAGGTAGTCAATGTATTTAAAACACTTTATACTATTAAAAAAAAAAAAAAAATGTTTTAAAAATTTAGGAAATCAATACTTAGATACTATGTACATACATTTTTCGAAATCCAGGACCAGGATATATGTATATTTTATTCCATTCCATATAATATATTATTCTTCCACTTTTTTAACTGTATACGATTGCTCCCGTCGATAGTTTATGTTTTCATAAGAATTTTTACATTTGAATCACTTTTTTCACAGTGTCTAAAGCTTTCAAAACAAATGTATCATTAATACATTTTGGAAGATATTCTCTTTGTCCGAACTGCGCAATATGTTGTAAATGTATTTTAGTAATAAACTGAACATAAAATCTACAAACATTAACTATTTCTTGAACGATCACAACATCTATCACAGCACTCAACACTACCGAACAATAACCAACGAGCAACTGAATCAAAAGTATCTCAAAGTGAAGCTTGAATCCTTTCTGAGTGCAAAACATTACCAATGACTCAATTCAATATAACGATCATGTGAATCTTGAAAAAGAAAACGAGTGTATCGCTCAAAATTAATATAAAATATCTTTAAAATAAAAAAATTCCTCTCTACAAAAAAAAAACTGCTGATATCGACTATTGCTCTGAAAGAGGAAAGCAAACGTCAAAAAATAAACAAATCAGTTTGTTCAATTCGAAAAGTACATAGAACAAAGTTAACATTTGAGGTTTTGATACTTTGCAAAAACTAGCCTTTGGTTCAAGAAAAAGAGGTGATCTTTTTTTTCGTTTTTTGATGTTCCGTATCATGGAATATTAAATTACTTTTGTAAGCAGTGGTTTTTTTGTCAATATTGACTTAGTAAGAAATAATTTGAAAATCTTACATTAGTTTGAAATTGAATTGGTCTTACAAGATGACGTATAGCTTACGCATTTTATAACCCATGTTATGGTTTTTAAAAATCTCAAAAAAGTTTTTGTGAGAAATTAAAGAATTAATATTATTATTGTCAAAAATGGGGGGTTGATATTGGGGTTGTTTTGCCAAGGAAAAAAATGACGAAAATGGTGGTTGGTGGTTGCAGGTGGATTGGGTAGTTACTGGCGATGGGGATTTGGTGTGGAAGAGGGTGGAGATGAGGAATTTTTTTTCAAAAATTGTGGATTTTTAGTTGGTAGTTGTAGGTGGGTTGGGTGTATGGCAGTGGTGGGGGATTCGATGGGTGGGTTGAGGAAAATTTTGTTCCTATTTATAAACGAAAACAATCTGTAATAATTGCTATTATAATAAAATAATTAGACAAATATATTGATTTTATTAACGAAACACTAAATTATTAAGACATATTTCACTCCATATTTTCTCTGATGTTTTTAAAAAAATATGAGTGTTAATGGAAGCTTGAATGTTTCACATCTGCAGGGCATCCCGTGACGGCTAATTTTTTTTTCATTTTTGTCAAAAATTAAAAAAATCCTTTTTTTTAATATTTTTTACAAAAATTATTAAAGTAATTAAAATATGTAATTGCAAAAACTTTAAATATGTATAATTATTATGTATAGCACAGTCCTCAGTGACATAGGACCAATAAGGACAAAGGTCCATTAAAACAAAAATGAAGTAAGCCATCAGGTTGATTTTACGTTTTTGAATTTTTACGAATTTTTTTTTTCAAAATCGTTCGACCAGTTTTTTCAAAAAACTGTTTTTTTTTTAACTTTTCGAAAATATAGTAGACGCTCGATATAGTGAACCTCCATATAGTGAACTATCCAGTATAGTGAACCACCAAAATTTAACACAACTCTCAATAATGAACTCTGAGGATCTCAATATAGCTAGTGAACTTAATTATTTTTTTGACGATATTCAACGAAAAATTTTCTGTTGCAATGCGCCTGTGAATGTCAACTATTTTGGCGAATAATTTACATTTGTTCTGTGTATTTTTTCACATTGACACAATCAAAAAAACTATTTTTTGATTTTGATACAGATTATAGACCATCAAGTAAATTCCAGGAAAACGTCGAAGCGTGTTAAGTAATAAGTGTATGAAAAGACATTTATTATTTAATACATCTGAAAGTGGAAACTAAGCTGTACAAATTGTTTTTGGAACTACGAAGAAAAAATCTGCCAGATAATGGATTTATTTTAAAACAGAAGGCAATTTTAATTTTGGAAAAAATCAATGAAAGCAGGTATGGCTTCTTCGCAAGTGATGGCTGCTTTGAAATAAAATTTATTTTAACAGTTGAATTAATAAAAAAAAAAAGAATTTTACTTATAATCAATAGTGTTGGTAAACATTTAAAATCTCCCGCTCGAAATAGTGAACAATTTCGATAAAGTGAACAGGCTTTGTTGTTATTAGTTCACTATATCGAGCGTCTACTGTATAGCTATTCCAATTTTTTTTTGAGTTTGCCAACTTCTAGCACTCTGTAGTTTTTATCAGAAAAATTAAATTAAAAAAATATAGATTAAAATGTTTTTGAAAAAAACTAAAATAAAAAAAACAAATTTGAAACTTTTTTAAAAAACTCAAAAAAACTTTTTTGAAAAATCTAAGAATGTATATTATTTCTTTTTTAAAAGGGCTTCTACATTAAAAATTTCATTGAAATCCGTCAAGTGACTTACGAGAAAATCGGATTTCAAAAAACCGGTCCTATGGGAGGTACCGTTATAAGACTTTTCCTGAAAAATCTATTCCTACCAAAACATAAAGTTTGCAAGGAAAACATTATTCAGAAGTTTTTATCAAAATCGTAGGAGCCGTTTTTGAGAAAAATCAATTTTGCCCCGAAAATCGTATGGCAGGTACCTACCGTTAGTTTTAGATCTAGAATGCTAATTCCAAAACCCTTCTGTAGGACGTCATAACAATAATATGTACCAAGTTTGTTTTGAAAAAGTTGAAAAAGAACTGTCACAATTCGCGCCTGATGCATACATGCAGTGTTGTAGTATTTACCATTAAAATATTTCTTTTTTGACAACATGTTTGGTCTGGAATTAAGGAAACCGAAAGTATCTACGCTCTTGTTAAAACTGCCCCCACTCTACGATTGCGTTCTTTGTTTTAAAAAGAAAAGTTTTGAACTAATTCTAACAAATTATTAAAAGTTTTTTTTAATTTATTTCTCAAAATTTCAAAATACATAGGTCCTGAACAACGATCTAGAATAACAACAAGTTCATACGACCAACTAGTGATTTTTTTTTTTAAATTAGTAGGTACCAATACTATGAATGAAACTTTCAGGATGCAACTGTTCATATTACTCACACACATTTGCAGCCATATAAAACGCTCCGATTATATCGTTTTGCAAATTTTATTGTCTAACACATAGGAAGTTAGCCGCGCTGATACGGAATAATCAGGTAACATTGGGAAGCCCAACATTTATGGTTTCAACAGGCACGTTTCAAGCATTCTAGCTATTTATAACACCAATGAGTGTCATAAAAGTGCAGCGGCATTTAGACGATCGCCATTAGCCTACAGATGTTCTGAAAAGGCCCTAACGGTGCGACGACGCACAACAGTGGCATGACGCCTCTGATCGACTGCAAAAGTCGTAACTCTACACACACTCACAAAAGCCAAAATATGATGGAAGATGAGTGTGATCCAAGCATAATGATGCGTAATCGTCTGATTTGAATTTACCAAAATAAAAAAGTATGCTCGCTTATTCAACAAACTGTTGGATTGTTCTTTAGATGTATGTTGACGTTAATTGCTTTGTTTTAATATTTCCCGACAACACGGTGTTAAAATATCGAACAAAAAAATAGAAGAATGCAAAAATAGAACTTTGCCAAAAACCATAAAAACAGACTTCCATAAAATATTAATTTTGTTTATTGTCGGGAAATATTTTAAGTGAAACTTGAACTTCCGTTTTAAACTCATAAACATAAAATATCCACACAACTCGTATTTCAAAGCTATAAAAATTACTTTAAACAGCAGAGATTCATCTTGGTGACGACGGAATGCTTTGATTATACTCCACACTTATGGTCACACTTGGTTTATATTTCGGTGTTTCGCCTACGTTCTTGGAGGTATACGTATACGGTATACCTAATGGATTGAATAGCGAACAATTATTATTCCTTGGGTCCTCAAAACTAAAATAAACATTTTGAGGAAATTGTATAATGAGATGAGGGTGTTGAAATTCGATTTAAAAATTCTGGGAAAAAAAAAATTTTATGACCGTACAAAGAAATAATCAAAAGTGAGTAACGTTTTAGGTTAGATATACAAATGGATACCCTGTTGTTTAAGTATACAGCAACGATTTATAAAATCTTTATGTAATTAATATCTAGGAAATCTGTTTCCGTTTAAAACATTGTAGACGGCATTTGTACTATTTCCAAGATTTTTTTTATTAATGCATAGCTTTATTAGTACAGAATAATTTTTGATTAAAAATGGTTATTGATAAAATTAATTTCATGTTTAAGAGCGATTCCGTAAACTTCCAGTGCAGCAACTTTCGACTTTGAAACGTAATCAGTTATGGATTGCACTAAATAAAAAATTATACTCGATTCTATTAATTCAAGTTGTCCACTCAATAGATCTTTGGTCTTTGGATTAAGATAAAATCGATGGAAAAACAGATAATTAGTATTAATGTAACTTCTTCTTCTTTAAAATTGATACCACCAAGTTATAATTTAAATAAATAAACTAGATGTACTCTGTAGGTTTAAATTTGAGTGTCACGAGTTCGAACGTTCAATGCGAGACATTGTGGACTAATACAAGACGTATTAATACTATTTGTCATCCTTATGGCTATATTTTAGTCCAATGAACGTTCTATGTATCTTCAAAATTGTTGATGTTGTAAGTTAGACATATTATTAGTATAAGGTGCGCTTAGAGAAGATACTAGCACAGATTCACTTGTTTTTAATTAATAGTTTCGTAGAATGTATAGGTTCGAGGAAGGAAAAAATTAAGGCTTATATTATATTTGGCTTAAGTTATTCAAAATTCTCAATGTTTCACACCCACATACATAGATAAAAAGCATCAGAGCTTAAACCATGTTGGATTTTTTACAGAGCAATGAAATGAAGATACCTTAAAATTTTTCAAATGGACACTAGAAACTTACAAAAGAAACATGGTAGTAGAATTATCAAAGCAAAAAAGTTGTAAGCAATAATTTACATTAGTTATAGTAAAAGTTTAAATATAAATTAATATTCATGTTTCCAAATGAAACACCAACTTTTCAATAGAATAGAATAGAATAGAAGTTTATAGAATTTGTTGAACAAATTTACAATATTCAAAACGATGTAAGAATCCACGTTGGCCACAATGGAAGTATACAAAATCTACTTGTTAACCGTGAAGACTGTTGTTTGTTTCTCATTCCCTAATCGAGGGCTTAAGGGTGTGATTAGTTAAAATCTTCCTATAACCTCGAATCCAATGCGAAGTTTTTATTTCCAAAAAAAAAAAAAAAAAAAAAAAAAAAAAAAAAAAACAAGAAGACAGGATACCTAGTACTGATGTAATATTTTCTCAGATAAGGTGAAACATTGAATTGCATTTGGGTTAGAATTGCTTATGATTTCCGACTCAATTGTTATTAAAGTTAGTCAAATTTTTATAATGCAATTTTAAACAAATTGTTAATTTCAAATCATGTTTATCATTTAATTTCTAAAAGTTTAAAGAAAACCTTAGCGAATTCGTTAATATACATATCTCCTTATTACTAACTTGTTTTGTGTAATAATTTTCACCGTCTTAAGTTGAAGCTCAAAAAGTATCTTTCTCTTTCAAAACAATAAACAATGAACAATGAAACTTAAAAATGATGAATAAAATGAACAATAAATAAAAATACAATTGACCAATATCCAAGCTGCAAAAAAAAGCCTTCCTTACATATAAACAAAAGAAAGGACAAAGTTTTTTGTTGCCATAATATTCGCACTTTTCATCGTCCTTATAGAAAGAACGACACAAATTGGGTTTTCATGGAGACTTCACAAAGTGCAGAATATACCAATGTATCATATTGGCCTTAGTCCTGATGGTATGTTTGTGCTGCCCTGCTCACCCAGTGGGAAACGCTTTTATTACTTCCAGAACAACAGTTGACATTCAAAGTTGGAAAGCAATTTCATTCGTTTTGGTGGATGAGATACTTTTTTGTTATTACTATTACAAGATACCAATAAAAAATCCATGTCCTTTAACATAAACATTAGCATTACCACAAAAGTTTAAGGGCCGATAAACTAATTTTTACACAGACCTGGAAGATCGTTTCTTCTTTATTCAAAGATTAAATACCTACAACAGCTAATCCCATAAGTGAGGTTATATGGCGAAATTAGAAATTTATTATATTTATGTAAATGTATACATTACAACATATACAAAAATGTGAGGTACATAGTATACTCGTGCACTTATATTTTGCATCCTTAAAGCGTTTTTTTTCTCTCTTGATCTATTAATGATAAATCAGTATATCAATGTGACTCATTTTTCTGGATTAATTTCAACTTTTGTATTTAAATATAAATTTGAATAACGTTAAAATCATTTATATAATATAAGTAATATTTATATTTGTATATGTTAACACTTGAGGAAAACTTTTTTAAAAAGCAACAGATTTTTTTTGGAATTCCAACAAGTATTTTAGGGTGTGCTTCTTTTCTAATAACAAATTTTTTTTTAAGAAATTCGTCTTTGATTAAATGTTTACAATGAGAGATATTCAAAAATGTTCTTAAATGTTTTCACAATCACTGTCTTGAATTTACAAACGTTTCTAGATAAAACAAAAATTGTACTTACCTACATTAATTTTTGTGGGTATCGGAGGAAAAGTTAGGCAAGTTTTTTTTTTTAAACAGATTAATAGATGTAAAATATTGTTTGATATCTTTTTTAAAGAAAACTGATGTTATACACAATAATGAAAACGAATTATGAATTTAAAAATCAAGTTCACTATTAAATATGTAAATATAATTTTCAACACTTTTTTCAATTAAATTTTTTTTATAGATGCTTGTTGAATAAACACTTAACGATAGTAATTAAAACCCAAACTTCTGTACATTATGTATAAGCAGGCAATAAGCTTGAATACCGATACTCGAATGCCGTCAATGTTCTAATGATTGCAGTTTAAATAAGTCTGATCCAAGATACAGATACATACAAGATTTTAGAGAAAAACTTCCCAAAGATACTGACACGATGAAGGATGATGATGATATTCATGGTTAAATTCGAATTTCGAAAACCTTTTCCATCTTCGAAAGATGTTTTTATTCGTAAACTCGATGTGTCTTCTGAACATTGTTTGATTTTTTAGTTTAAAAAGAAGTCTTAAATAAACGTTCATTTATTGGTTTTGAAGTAAAGAAAATTGCACAGCTTTGTCGTATGATAAATAAGTTAATGAGTTTTAGTTTTAAGTTGTTTATTTTCAAAATTTGAATGTCCCATATATTGAACCAAAAGCCATTTTCGAAGAAAGCCCGTTTATTATTTCTTTCTGTCACTTTGTTATACAGGGTGTATCTAATTCGTAGACAATATTTTCGGAAATGATTTAACATGATTGAAGAAAATAGCAGCACAATCGGATTAACCAACTCAAGCAGTGTTTTCAAAGCTGAGGATTGCAGTAAAAAAAAAGCAGCTAGAGAGTCGTCGAAGCTGGAAATGCCGCGAGGCCATATTACCATTTGTATTGCTAGCCAAGCAGCAAGAAAAATGTTGAAACATAATCCGAGCCTGGCAATAAAAGGTCCCTCTATGTGATCTCAAAAGCAACTCGAAATGGACTGCACTGGAGACTGGACACGTGTGAGATCGGAAAAAATCTGGCAGAAAAAGAACAGAATTAATTAGTTAATAGGTGTGCCAACTGGACCAAATACCCTTATATACTATACGCTACATCTTCTACTACACCTTACTTACTATCTGCAGAGGCTGCAATGACAAAGACGAACATAAGCTAGACAATATTTCGATAACATCGAAGAGTTGTTGCAGGCGCAGGGTCCAACCTAAGAATTCTTAATTTTTTTTTATTTTCACTTATACCGAGGTTGTAAGAAAAGGCTTATTATTGTGGCCTGACCTATATTTTAACGGTAATTGTGCTGTAAATACTAATGATATAAACTGCGTCTAGACCTTTGCTTTAAGAAGAAATACCAGCCCGCAATCGCGCTTAAAGAAGTTTGATATCACGTGTTTCTGTCTCAAGATATTCAGTTACTATCATGTTCCATTTTTCCAGCCCGTGCTATTTTTTTGACTTCAAGGTCAATTTTTTCCAGAAAACGCGTCATAGATACCACGTTTTACAGTTTTTTTTTTTTTATAAAAAATGTAATTATATACTTGAGAAAACCCGCAGCAGGGAAGGAGTTTACCATAAAGGATATCGACCACATTCTATTATTTTAAGGTTAATTTTAGTCTTGCCATAACCGACAGTACTGTACACCCTTCATTTGGGGCATTAAAGCAGGGTCTTAGTCCTAACCCCTAACAAGGACACTTACAAGGTACACAAAAGAAGACCAGCCGCAGGGCTTTAAGAGTCAGATGTGAATAGGGTGTGTTACTGTTTTAAAAATATAACCACACAATTATTTGATAATGACGTAGAAAAAATAAAATGCACGACTGGGTCGCACGTACTTGCTCTGTGGGTGCAATAGTACGATGAAAACAAAGTTTTCGAACAATATGAAAAACTCCTGTTTGAAAAATTTGGGGAAAATTACAAAATTTTGGTTAAAACTGGAAAACCCGAGCGGGAGCTTACGTTAAGAAACCTTTGAATTTTTAAAATTTAGATGTCATTTTTTGGGTGCTATAAATGATATAAATGTCCGATTATGGCCAAATTAATAAAATTGTTAAAACAAATGTCCGTTATTATCATTTGTTGCCAAAAACTTAAATGCAGTTTTCTTCAAAACATTCTATTTATATTCAATACAAAGTTTAATCAAAATCGTTAGAGCCATTTTTGAGCAAATTAGAAAAAACCAAAAAAAGTTGGCTTAAACTGAACGGCTCGTTGTATGGGAGCTTCCATTTAGACAGGCTTCACTGAAAAATGTATAAAGCCATCATATAGAAGACTATAAAAAACGATGACAAACGAAGTTTGAGTCAATTCAATCAAGCCGTTGCGAACTTATGGCCATTAAAAAAAAAAGCCGTTTAAACCTGATTTTCGTTACGACCATTTGAGCCAAAAACGAAAAACGCAGTTTTGTTAGAAATGCTTTAAGTTAGCTAAATTTTGAGTTTAATCAAAATCGTTAGAGCCGTTTTCGAGAAAATCCGAAATGAAAAAAACCGTTACATGAAAGGTACCAATTTGAGCCGGGCTAAAACAAAATAAAAAAAACCTGGACAATCATTTTTCTTCAAACTGCTATATATTGAGTTTGAAGAAAATCCGTCGAGCCGTTTAGGCTGCAGCATGACGTGAAAAAGCGCACATCCGCACATCCGCACAGACATACCGACGGACGGTATGGCGAAAACCACTTTTTTGGGCTTCTCTATCATCGTAATGTCATGTTTGATTAAAACCTCGATTTTTTTTTTCTGCACGAAACCAATACTTGCCCCATAGAGCAAGTAAAAACAAATAAAATCCTTATTCATATCCTTCAACAAAAAAAAAAAATAATTAATTGTTTCTCTCGTCGTCTTATTAGGGCTTAAAATATCCTGTTTGGAGATTTTCCCAAATTAAATTTATGATGAGATGAATGTGTTTTCTGGGATGGAAGGAGCAGCCACAAAAACAAAATATAAAACAATTTGCTTAGGGAACCAGTCACTGCATAATAAGCTAATGGTTACAGGGTGACTGGGCTCTGGTGTAAGTGGTAGAATTATAAGATGTACGAGGAATTAGGCAATTTATTTTTTAAGTGATTTGGTTTAAGCTCTAATTCTGGTATTTATTTTAAGTTTGTTTAAAATTTTAATGCATTTTGAGAAATAATTTAAACAACATCGGATGATTTTATAATTACATTTTTCTTTACTTAATATTCAAATAACAACTTTGTATTCAGAAAAGTTTTTAAATATGTTGAGCTTCTTCATTTAAAAATAATTAGTCAGTAGAACTTATTCTTCAAAGGACTAAGTTGATAACTAATTTTGAAAAGGAAAGCGGGGCTAGATAATAATAATTTCATAAAAATTGACGGTTTTCCTCGTTTTTCTTAGATGATACGATAAGAAAAACATAGTTTAAGCTTAATCATATGAAAGAATTTGGCATTTCGCAAAAAAGTGAGGAAAGAAATTTTTTCTTTTATGCCCATCAGATTGGCATTCCGAATTTAAATCTCAGGGCCGATACAATGTATTTTCTAAAGTTCTGGTTTGTTTTGAAATATTCCTTAGGGTAGGGTTAGCTGATTTTTTTTTGCAAAGAAATGGATTTGTTACTTTAAGTTCTAGGGTTCCTTCATTTTACATTGATATAAACCAACCAGTTCCATTCAGTGTTGTTGGAGCTTGATTATTTTTTCGACTTTTAACTTTAGATTCACGGCGTTTGTAGAGTCCATTAGTTAAGTTGGCAAAAACTTTATTTCATACAGTATTTAAAACTAAATTATTACAATTCGATTATTCTAAGTTTTATATGGTGTGGCCAGAGGCCGTCTACCAGATTGACATTTGTTTTATATTATTTTCATAATTCATAATTTCGTTTTATTAAAAGTCGCCCTCTATAATTCGTTGCCTGTAGCTTAGTGCGGTTGATGTATATTTGTTTAAAATCTCCCAGCCCAGATTACCATTGAGAATGCTCAACACTTCGCTCATATCCAATGTGTTAACACCAAAGTATCTCACACGGAACTCATTTAAGATTGGGCATCTTGCGATGAAGTGAAATACGTCCTCCCTCTCCCTTAGATTACAGAGGTCACATAGTATAGGCAGGTCCGCTCGATGTGGGATGTAATTTAACTTTAATAATTCACCTCTTATTTTAAAAATTACATTAATCATGTTCAGAGTAAAACGATCCTGAAAATAAGTATTTCCACAAAGGTCATAGTTGAGTTGGCTGTACACGATTCTAAATTGAGAAGATTGTGCATCCATTTGGCATCTTTCATAGGCAGAGTCGCTAATTTTGTTCAATATTTCATTAAACACGCTCCTTAAGTCCGCAGGGTTTATATCTCCCGAAATTCTCTCGTAGTTTCCTAGATCAGTCCGCAGCTCCTCCCATCTTTCAACAAGTTGGCCTTTTCTAGTTAAAACATGTTTAAGTACTCGCTTAGGCAGCCTCCCATCGTCCATTTCCAACACTTTAATTATATACTCGAAATGCAGCTTAAGAGTGTCTAGGAACAAAGGTGGTACTTTTGTTTCAAGGTAAAGCATATAATTTGGTGTGCTTGTTGGTAGGCGAAAAATTCGTTTCAGAAAATATCTCAAGAACCTTTCCACATCTTCGAATTGGCTATAACCCCAAACTTGAGCTCCATAAAGCAATGTTGCAGCAGCGGTGGCACGAAATAACTTTATTTTTGAACTATGCTCAATATATTTGCTGCTAAAGCATCGCCCCCAAACACAAGAAACAGCTCTTTTTGCTTCACCTAGCTTGTACTGGAAGTGTTTTTTCATGCTAAGATTCGCTGTGATTGATACTCCAAGGTACTTATACTCCCGAACTATAGCCACATTTTTACCTTTATAAGTCCATTTTTCATTACGGGAATATCTACCACCACCATCTCTGAAGACCATCATTTTGGATTTGTCTAAATTGACTGTTATATTCCAGAGATTGCAGTATCTCTCAAGATTGTTTATCATAAGCTGCATTCCTGTTACAGATTCTGACAGGAGAACTATATCGTCTGCAAAAATTAAACAAGGAATTCGCAAACTTCCAAACTGTATTCCACCTCCAATAGTCTCAAGGATATCATTTATAAATACGATGAAGAGCAATGTGCTTAAAACGCATCCCTGCTTGACTCCCATCTGTGTTTCAAATTCCTCTGAAACAAGTTCACCATCCCAAACATAGGCCACGTTGTTTTCGTACATAGCTTTTAATACATTGACAATTTTGGATGAGATTCCGCATCTATACAGTTTGTAAAAAAGTGTTTCACGAGAAATTGAAAGTGTTTCAACGAAGAAAGCATAAAGCTTCTTACTCCTTCTTTTGAAACTCTCTGCTATGTTCATCAAAGTGAAGATTTGGTCCAGCGTCGAATAGTTCTTCCGGAATCCAGCTTGAAATTCATTCAGTATTCCCTTGTTATCAATCCAATGCGTAAGCCTGTTGAAAATAAGCGCACTAAACAATTTGGCAGAAGTGTTCAAGAACGATATGCCTCGATAGTTTTCAGGGTTATCGTAGTTCCCTTTTTTATGTAGAGGGAATATAATTGTTCCTTTGAAACTTCCTGGAACACTTGCTGTCTCGAAAATTCTGTTGTACTCCGTTGTTAATGCATACAGGAATTCATTTGAGCAATTTTTAAAAAAACTCAACTGGTATACGATCGTCTCCTGGAGCTTTTCCGGACTTAGACTTATAAATTACATTTTGCAGCTCAAAAACTGTGAATGGCGCATCTAAAAACTCGTCGATAAAAAATGGGGCTGCATAGTGTAACAAAGGTGAGAATTGCGAGGTGTTGAGTAGATTTTTGAAATGACCTCTTAGTTCTGTGGCCTGCAAGGATGTTGAAATTTGATTAGATCTCCCATTTATGGTTTTCGCGGCTTTCCAAAATTCAGCTGAAGATCTAGTCGTATTTAAAATGGATACATTTGCTTGCTTAAAATGTTTTCTTTTATTCCTACATAAATGCTTGAACTCACTATTAGCTGCTGCATACATTGTTTTGAAAAACAGTAGTCTTAAAAATGAAAAGGCTTTTTTTCTAGCTTTAAGGCACTCACCATCAAACTAGCTTTTCTTGAAAGTATTCTTACTACTTCTTTTATTGCCTACTGGGACAGCTTCCACTATTATTTGAGTAAGGTCCTCCATGCGTAGCGGTTTGTTTTCTGATCTACGATAAACAAGTTCCTTGTTTAAGTTTTGCTGGTACTCTATTTGAAAACTGTTTCTCCACAATAATTTTGGCAACAAGCTTAGATGCTTTGCGATGAGTGTTTCTCCTGTTTCCTCCATTTTACAAAAAATCTCCAAAGGCATATGGTCTGAGAAAGTTTGCGCAGCTACTTTAAAATTATTTAAAATTGAGTTCCACATCCCGGACATAAAACAGTAATCAATAACAGAGCATGCCGTTCCTCGAATAAATGTATATTCCCCGTTCGAGTCTGCTTTGCAGCTTCCATTCAAAATCTTTGCATCTAAAGCGTCGGCAACTTCAAGAATTTTAGCGCCTTTTGCATCACACACTTCGTCTTTCGATTTCCGGTTTTGGTTAAGAATGGTTGATCCAAATCCACTTACAAAGTTATTTTGCGAAAACCCGATCCTTGCGTTGAAGTCACCAACAAGAAGTAAATCCATTGACTCCAAATCCAGTATTGCGTCACAGAGTTGTTCGTAATCCCTTTGCCAGTGGTTACAATTCAAGTAAATCGGTACGATGAAAAAGTCAGAGTCCATTATTTAACACAGTTGGGTTTAAAATATTTCACTATGGTTCTCATGAACAGTTAATTCAATCTTAACATCTTTTCTTGCCATTAATCAATCTTAGCGAAAATAAGTGCATTTGGTATTTACGAACCCATTCTATGATATACTAAAAGTTATCTTTCGCTTTGTCTTTGACGATTTTCAGTCTGCTATCAACAGCATAATACTTACTTTCAATTTTAAAAAATAAAAAATTACTCTTCATGACGTCAAACTCTGGCTAGCCTTTGGTCATGTGTGTTGCGTGTCTGATCATTGCTCCTTTTTTCCTTTTTCGGAACGATTGAAATACTTTTCGTTTAAAGCTGCCTCACTTGAGTTTACTTTGCAGTTGAAAACGAAGTAATCGGTGAAAATTTTTTCCGAGTTAACAATGTTTAGCTGTAAGGATATAAAAATGGGTTTATTTAAATACTCCTTTTATGTAAAGTTACATTAAAAAATCATACCAAATTGCTGCCCTGGCATCCAATAATTATGTTTTTATACCCCAACTGGCCACTCTTCTATGTTTACTACTTGTGGTAGGATATTTCCTGTCTCGAACCACATCCATCTGATCCTTGTAAAAACTCATGTTGTAACAAATTACTATTTTGGTTTAAAGGTGAAAAGGCGTGTACTCTTACATTGCTTTCCAGGAGTTTCATTTTGTATTACATATCAAACACACCCTCGGATGTATTGGCGGAGCTTGTGATAAATGCACTTACTCTAGAGAGCATTTATTTTAGTCAGGGAATGTCTGCTTGGTCGAAATATAGTGACATAGGTAGAATTCAAAGGAATTTAAATCTCATCGTCCTTTGATTAAATTATTATTTTACTAAGAGAACATAAGGAAATCTAAGAAAGGCGACGAGTTTTGCAACGCACATTTGTCACAGACTCCTTTTTTCGCGGCTGCGATCCGTGTGCACTCAAATATTTTGGGCTTATATTTCGTTCGTTTCTGTCAGGAGATAGACTGGAATCTAGAGAACTAAAAATGTGCAAGGAAGTAAAATAAGATAAAGGAAGTAAAAAGAAAAAAATTCTTCGAGAATTATAAAGAATCTCAATCTCTGATTACATCTAAGTTTTGTTTGTGGGTAAGCAGTCCCTTCGATTGAAAGTACTGCTTTGCTTTCAGTAGATCTGGAAGCCCAATGTCTCCATGTGGTGTCTAGCTTTGTGGTGTCAACTTTTATCTGTGCTGTCTTTAGTTCACAGTTTGTTGTGGAATATGGCACGTGAAGACCGAATCTTTGAGGTTTTACGCCAATATCGGTTAAGGAAAGCTTGAAGTGTAGGCAGATCATCTCCACGTTTCACAGGCATACAGATTTCATATTTGAATAGTTCTGCCTGATGTTTTTTTTTTTTTTTTTAATGATTGATGTCTCAACTTACCCTCACATATGTAATAACTTATCCTTTAGGAGGGGTACTTTGAAACAATACAATTTTATATCATAGTTTTTAAAATCTTCTGAGCAGGGTTTTTTCAACTTTATAAGGTAGATTTGTGAGCTAAAACATTGTGTTCTTATTGACAACCAATCCATTTCATCTAAACCTATTGTACTGAAACCAGAAGATTGACTATAGAACATTCCTCAGCACAAAAATCAGAGCTTAGGGGCTACTGTGCAACTCCTCAACTGATATCCTTTCTTTTCCCAAATATATCTTTTCAAACAAGAAAAAACGTCATCATGGTGCTATTGTCATTTAAACTTCTGCTTCGCATACATTCGTATCGAAAGCCTCTTTGACTGCATTGTTAAATTTTTGTATCACCATAAATTCTTTTCACTCTGGAAGACATCCCAAAAGCTGACAAACTGAGATTCAACCGCCACCTTACCGGATTTTTTTAAGACATTTACAAACGTCCATAAAAAGAAAGACACTTGACATCGAAAATGTTTCCGTTTCCACTTTCGACAAGGAAGACGCAACAATAAATCATTCTGTAGTGTATGAGTGACAACACCTTGACGCGAAAAAGAATGAGGGCCAATATACAATGCCATTCGCGAATCGAAGAAATATATCGTTTCCTGGGCTTTTTGTGAATCGAATTTCCCATGGCAGACGTATTCGCTTTTCATCTAAATCAATCCTTTAAAAAATGTACCTCTCGAATATTTCCAAACGTCTTATGAAACAAGGAATCCCTGTTACAGAGACCTTCAGCCTGATCAAATTTAAGAAGGAAATACGACATCAGCAATTAATTTTAGGGCTCAAATTTTATTTAGTATAATTGTTTTAATACAATCAATTTGAAAGGATTCCCACCACACCAACAAATGTAATTAAAATAAATTATTCATACCCCCAACATGCATCTTAAGGTGTGCGCGATAACAACTTTGTCAACTTTCACACAACTATGTTTAATTAATTCC
This sequence comes from Platycheirus albimanus, assembly GCA_916050605.2. Classification (NCBI taxonomy): domain Eukaryota; kingdom Metazoa; phylum Arthropoda; class Insecta; order Diptera; family Syrphidae; genus Platycheirus; species Platycheirus albimanus. The sequence continues at coordinate 12,121,860 of OU696696.1, read as the reverse complement.
CGACGAATTATTAATATCGTTGGTAAAGCCAGGCACACCAACACCATGATGGTGGTTGATGCAAATCAGAATGGCAAAAACATTAAGAGAGGATATTTTTTTGCGTAACTTCATGGCACACTTTCCCGAAATATGCCCAAAACGAACCAAACCAGCCAGAGATACTTTCATGCAAGTGTCCTTCGTGAGCCTTGATAATAATTTATTAAGCGAAACCCAGCTCCATGAAACTTACGGCCTACAACAGTCGAGTGAGGTTGATTTACTGCATTTTAAAAATTTTGAACACGACCATTTGCCGTCCTGTTTTCATGTTTTTTTTTTCTTTATTTTTGACTACATTAATCCTGGACAATATTTAAAGTTGAATAAAATATTTTACAGTGAGAAATATATTGGCCTTGCGTACATCCGATCTGAAGATATATTTTTTACATGACAAGGATATACTCTGCATCCTTGATGGTTAAAATAATCGTTTCTGTCAAACTGAATTTTCAATTTTGTGGAAGATTTGGATTAAATTTGAAACAATTCTAATGAGCTTTCTTCTTGTGGAACTGGTGGCCATTTTCAATTAGTATTTCGGGAATTACTTTGATGTTGATTGTGATTACACCACTTATAGGAATAGGGAGTTAAAGTTGTATACGTTGTGATGACGTTCTGCACCCGAGGACAGCATAATATACTTTGTTTTATCTTTATTTACAGCCAGACCCATTTTCGCCGTACCTACTTCAATATTTTTTGCGAATGCTCCACTGACAGCGCGCGTAAAAGTCATTTAACGGGGTTTAAAAAATATCGTACCGCTGGTGTTGACATGCGAGTTGCGAATAATTGCCTCAAGAAAGATGTTGCAGAGGTTTCATGACAGCGTGTCACCTTGTCGTTAGCCTTTCTCGACATTAAACGAGTCGGTTGTGTTCTTAAAAACCTTGACGGAGCAGCGCGAGTTCTCTATAGTCATCCTGCACAATCGAACAAGTTTAGCAGGGATGCCAAGACGTAACATGGCGCTGTATAGCTCGTTCCTATTCACGCTGTCATAGGCGACTTTAAAATTGATAGAGAGGTGGCGAGTATCGACCTGGAATTCTTGGGTCTTTTCTAAAATCTGTCGAAGTGTGAACATTTGGTCGATGGTTGACTTAACGGGCCTGAAACCACACTGATAGGGGCCAATCAGTTCACGCGCGAAAGTGTTCAGAAGCTGACCTGTTGGTGAAATTTAGAAAATCTCCTCTCTTGTAGATAGGGCACACGCTGCTGAGGTCCATTCGTCAGACATATACTAAAATTCCAACTGATTGTACAGATGAGTTGGTGTATGATCCTCTCCAATTCATCTTACTCTGCTTTGAAGAGTTCGATCAGGAGACCATCCTTTCCAGCAGTCTAGTTTATTTTAGTTCAAATATCGCTAGCCCAATTTCTTCCTGACGGACGGAAATTTTATTCATCATCGTCAAAATCGAATGCATCATTCTGCCTGACAACGGTTAGTTGCTTGTCTTCGCTGTTGAACAGTCTTTTCACATTTTTGTCAGCATCGACTCAGCATTTACTACAACATTTCCACCCTCTTCGTCCCTACAGGATTTTGCTCTTGTTTTGTACCACTTTGCGATTGTGTTAGCCTTTGGTAGCACTTTCCAACATGGCACCTCTCAATAAATTCAACCGCTAGCTTTTCCAGCTTTCTTTTTCCTTCTGAAAACCCTGTTTCTTTTGCTGGTAATACCACACGAGTAGCGCCCTTGACAGTTCTGGTTTTGGCCTGAAGCATTAAATGATTTGCTTTAATTTTGGACGGCCAAGTGTGAAAGCCTGCACTCTCATCATCGAACCAGGTGTTTTATTGTGGTCGACTTTTCAATGTTGCCACTGGTCTCCTGGGTTTTGTGACGGTGTCGGGCTTGTAGAGGAGATACGGTTGACAATGGTTTTGGCGACTTCTAGTGATTGCAACTTCGCGACATAAAATGTTCTCACTGTCAAGTGGAAATCCGCATTCACATCCTTGCTTCTACAAAGTGAAGACATGCAAGACATTTAGTATGTGCAAGCTATGATTACACTTCTTTTAGAGGCAAAGTTGATTCGATTTAGTCTGTTACCAGAAGTAATGTCGCGTAGTCTTTGCTTTCCAACTTTTAAGATAAAGCTACCTCCTATTCGCATTTTCAAGTTAAAATCACCAATAACAATCCTAGCGTCGTACTTAGTGGATTCATCATAGGCATTGTATTTATAATTTATAGTAGCGTAAGCGATACAGTTATTGACACTCTTAAGGAATTTTTCAGTTCACACAGCTGACAAATATATATGTATATATGAAACTATAAGTACATTTCTAAATACCTTACTCAATTGGTTTTCATGATATATGTATTAAAATCGATTAAGAGATTCGTGATAATGTTTAATTTTGATATTTCTAAAATCTTATCAAAATATATAATAATTGACACCCATGTACAACTATGACACCACATATTTATACAATTATTGACATATCTTCGAATAGATAGCAAGGAATAAAATTACCGATATTTTGGTTGAGGTTGGCTTAAATCATTTTTTAAACCTGTACGAAGCTTTACTAATAAAATTTAAAAACAAATAAAACAACTGTACTAAGTCTGTGTTAAATCTGTTATAAGTCTGTGTCTTGTCTGTGCCTTTGTTTGTGTTTAATCCGTGCTAAGTCTGTTTTAAGTCTGTCGTCTGTGCTAAATCGGTGCTAAGTTTGTGTTAGGTATGTGTCTTGTCTGTTTCTTGTCTGTTTCTTGCCTGTGTCTTGTCTGTGTCTTGTCTGTGTCTTGTCTGTGTCTTGTCTGTGTCTTGTCTGTGTCTTGTCTGTGTCTTGTCTGTGTCTTGTCTGTGTCTTGTCTGTGTCTTGTCTGTGTCTTGTCTGTGTCTTGTCTGTGTCTTGTCTGTGTCTTGTCTGGGTCTTGTCTGTGTCTTGTCTGTGTCTTGTCTGTGTCTTGTCTGTGTCTTGTCTGTGTCTTGTCTGTGTCTTGTCTGTGTCTTGTCTGTGTCTTGTCTGTGTCTTGTCTGTGTCTTGTCTGTGTCTTGTCTGTGTCTTGTCTGTGTCTTGTCTGTGTCTTGTCTGTGTCTTGTCTGTGTCTTGTCTGTGTCTTGTCTGTGTCTTGTCTGTGTCTTGTCTGTGTCTTGTCTGTGTCTTGTCTGTGTCTTGTCTGTGTCTTGTCTGTGTCTTGTCTGTGTCTTGTCTGTGTCTTGTCTGTGTCTTGTCTGTGTCTTGTCTGTGTCTTGTCTGTGTCTTGTCTGTGTCTTGTCTGTGTCTTGTCTGTGTCTTGTCTGTGTCTTGTCTGTGTCTTGTCTGTGTCTTGTCTGTGTCTTGTCTGTGTCTTGTCTGTGTCTTGTCTGTGTCTTGTCTGTGTCTTGTCTGTGTCTTGTCTGTGTCTTGTCTGTGTCTTGTCTGTGTCTTGTCTGTGTCTTGTCTGTGTCTTGACTGTGCTATGTCTGTGCTAAGTCTCTGCTAAGTCTGTGCTAAGTCTGTGCTTAGTCTGTGCTAAGTCTGTGCTAATAAGTCTGTGCTAAGTCAGTGCTAAGTCTGTGTTAAGTCTGTGTTAGTCTTTGTTTTGTCTGTGTTAAATATGTGTCTTGTCTTTGTCCGTTTCGGTATATTTCTCAGGACAATTAGTCATTTTTCCAGCTAATTATTAAGTTAAAAGAATATTATAATTATTGACACTCTTTATAAGTACAAAAATAGACACAGTGTCAATATTTGTACTCCAATAGAAGACAGTTATTGACACAGAGGTGTCAATTATAGGAAATATCAAAATCTTAACACAGTAGTTGACACCCCGTTTTATTAAATATATAATCAACAGAAACCAATAAAATTAAGTTGAATCCTTCTCCAGGGCATTATGTCATATATATTCAACTAATATGATCAAGCCTGTATTAAATATAGTATAATTATTATCCACTTACATGTTCGGATTCCTTAACAAAATACACACTTACAAAAGACACACTCGCCTAACAGTGATGTTTATGTTTTGGAATTCACAACAAACCTGACTAGCCCTTAACTATATAAAAACAACCAGTGAGAGAATAATAAAGAGTGAAGAACTTAAAGGAAACAGTTATGGGAACCATTCAGATTTGTTCCAATGAAACGTTCTTTAAGAAGAGGGTGTCAATAGCTAGGCTGAAATTTTGCAGTGTCAATAATTGTATCGCTTACGCTATTCCCAGTCAGAGGAACGTTTGGTGATTCATCTATGGACGAAGTTCACAAACACTTATTGGACAGTTATTTGAGTGGTTTTTGTCTAAACTGCCATGGGAGGCAAAAAAACAATAGAAGACATTTGATGTAAAGTAGATACGACAACTAGCGCCACCATTGACGAAATTCAGAATTAAAATAAAATGTTCCATGAAATTACTATAAAAAGATATATATAATGTCATAGGTCTTCTCGCGAAGATTGTAGAGCTCTTTTTTGGCTGTGCCAACCAAAGTTTCACGGCAGCTAAACGTGCGGTAAAAAGCTACTCTGCTTTCGAAAACCTAAAACGGAAAAATCTGGTTTCAAAAAAAGCAACGATTTACGCCGAGATCTGGACCTTACCCCATATCCTAGCAGATTTGGACAGGCTCAAGCTTTAATGATTTTACAATTTTTATTTTTAAAATACTCTATTCAAACCTGTAAATAGAGGAAGTAAAAAAGACAGGGTGAAATAGCTATAACCACAGATTTGTACAAATGTACATGTTCCTTTGAATATTCATTACCTAAACAGACACACCAAATTGGAGGCATTTCTTTTCCCACCACAATTTCCCTTGGACGCCATACAAATCACGCCTGCCTATTCTTTATACCAAATTCAAAATTTAAGGCCTATTTGTGTTTTCGTTTGAACCAATGGGCAATTTAATTAAATTTCCATTGGCACGCAAGTAACTTTTCTTTTTCAAGTTATTTTTTATCATATAGATTCATACAAAGATTCTTTTCAATGCTAATTATCTTCGTTCATTCAATTTTGTATGATTTTATTTTGCGCCAAAAAATTCAATTTCCTTTTTTATTTAATCACGCTTTTGAGTTTTTTTTTTTTGTTCTTTTATTTTGTTCGAAAGAAAAAAAGGAAGGCTGAAGTAAAGCACGATTTGAATACATTCGTACATAGATTTCTCTCAAGACTATTTATTTTTGTTGAAATATTAGATTAGGGAATGATTTTAGTAGTGGTAACAGAATTAAATAAAATACCTTCATGTACAATTTCACAGTTATTACGATACGCCTTCATATGTTTACATTCAAAATTTATAAAACTCTGATTAAGTATAAACAAAAGTTTATATTTGTATCTTCTCATTAACGTTGTTTTAAAAACGGGTGTCTGTTTTAAATTATGATGTCTGAAAAATTTTCGGCAACCGGAACCCATTGAAGATACACAAACAAATATAGCCACGATATCTTCTAAATTCCTGGAATTGAATAATGAAACTTAATATGCAATACTGATGCTGACTCAAAACAAAACACTCTTATTACGCTTAACCCGATTTAAATTTTGATTTGTTTTAACTTTTTATGGCTGTTGAGTATCCGGTCTCCGGAAAAATAAAGTTTTTTTTCCAATATTGTTTATGAAATGGAATCGTCTCTATAAGCAAATTATTATGATACGGGTTATTAGCTCGCGATTGTTATGATATTGTTTTCTTGATATCGGGTTTGGTTCGGCTTTAGAATGATTAACAGTTTCTTTGTTTATCACTTAAGTCTCATTTCTATAAATACTTATATGCCAGTCTTGACCTTAAATGTCTTTAATCTACTTTAGTCAAAGCCAATTTGAGCTTTATTATCTTAATAATGCCAATTAAAATATTATCAGTCAATTTTTCTTTGAGATACAAATAACACTTGTGCAAATCTTTTTGGAATACAACAAAATGCACATAGATGGAAGTTCTCGATGACAGTATTTGTCGAGACAAAATTTCACAATCAATAAAGAAATATAACGTAGCCAAGAAAAGTGAGCTCACGAAAACATACATCCAAAACATGACATTCAAATTCTCTAAGGAGAAATTTAAAGAGGGTCGATAACATCCACAAGAGCACACTATAGGTGCTAGGTGGTCAAACATGCAACCATAAACCCATCATCTTGCAATTGTAGGATGACACTCTTCTATAGTATTCCTAGTATTCTGAATATAGGTAGTTGAGAGGAGATATAACATCGACTTACATCTTTTAAAAATATCTAGCGGAGTTCCACTGGGTTCCATTTTAGGACCCTCATTTTTTTCAATTTACGTGAATGAAGTACCAAGTCTATTTCACCACTGTAAAAGTTGCCACCTCGGAATGGTTGAGAATTGTATTGAAGCAATAAATGAGGACATCTCATCCATAAGACATTGGTCACTCAAATGAGATCTTACCTTAAATCAACTAAAAAGCAAGTTTATTGTTATCTAAAAGAAGCCGTTTGTTTGTTTTAAGCCGTTTGTTTATGATCTAGTAGGTCTTTACCAATGCGGTTGTAGACCTGGCAAACCTGCAACCGACCAAATCTTCACATTTCACCAAATCTGGAAAAAACAAAGAATTTAATATCGCGATTCACCATCATCTGTTCATCAATAACGAGCAGCTAAAGACAGTGTACAAATTAAAGATTTTATAGTGCATGGCTATTGAATTGACCAGCTTCAAAATAACTGCAAAAATAATACGCCTCATCAGGTTGAAGTTGGAGATTGCCCACTGTTCCATCGAAATTGGTAGGGACTTAACTGAAACTTTCGACCCAAAAAGAGGGTGTTAAGACAGGGCGAGCCACTTAAAAGCAGCTAAGCTAATACGACATTTACCAACTTTAATAAAACAACACAATTACTTGGTTTGCTGAAGACATTGACGTGACAGGATATGAACAAAGCTAGCTGTAACCAGTGCCTTCACTACAATATGGAGTCAGCAGCAAGCAGATTATAAACGAGAACAAGACCAACAGTTTTGTTCAACATTAGCTCGGAAATCACGTAGAACAATGCTTGCAAATCTGCTGATTCTTTGTTTTAAAAAAGCAATTTTGAGGGATAAAGCCCTATTGAGAACAACCAGAGGTATGCTTTAAAGAAAATTACTCATCCCTTTCCTGGTATTTGGCTCAGAAGTGTGGAAACTCTCTCCCAATTTGATGAAAAGTCCATTGATGTTGCAGTAATAGCGTAGAATTTAATGATTAAAACATAATGCTTGCTTTTTGTCGCTTAAACGAAAAACTTACCCCTGTTGCCGTTATTTCTATAGACAATGCTCTATTGAAATAGCCAGCTGCAATCATCCCTCAAACATTTCAACTGTAACATTCTCGCTTCTTAATCCGAATTCTGGACGTACTGTTAAGTAAAGAACGTCGTTCTTTAGCCACACCACACAAATGTGGAATGCTCTACCCAGCCCTCATTGAACCGGTAATTATTAAACTTTAAAGGTTGTAGTCGACAAATTTTGCTGATTGAGGATTGGGTCATTCAAAGTCATATATTCACTTCACAAATACAGGGTCGGCTAAAAGAAGTCATCCATCCGATGTTGTTTGGCTCTCTTTTTTTTTTAAATGAAAAACTTCGATTCTGTTTTTTGATTATGTTTATTTGAACATTTAGAATTGTATTGGTCAAGTCGAGAAGATGATATCGAGCAAATGGGCGACGTCACAATTGATTGCTCGTTTTATGGCATTTTTCATCACTTCGTGTCGAATGTTGCCTTAAGGGCTTCCAGAGTCTCGGGCTAGTTCACGTAAACACGGGACTCCAAAAAACCTCACAAAAAAAAGTCTCAAACGGTTGAATCGAGGGATCTTGCGGGCCAGTGCAAATCGCCAAAACGAGAGATGAGGTGACCCAGGAACGCCGCCTTCAGAATATCGGTTCATGTCGGTTCATGCATCGCTCGATGGCTTGTTCACTTGTATTCTGCATCTGTCTAGTCCACAAATGTCAAAACAGATTTGACATTGGCGGCCATTTGCAAAAATGAGAGCATCTTCCAACAGGGTGATTTCTTTCTGCCCACCTTGTATAATGTTTTATAATATTAAAACTGATTGGGCTAGATAAAACACCATGCTGGAACTTGAATTAATATCTCAATTTAATATCATCTTTTATATTCTTACACTCAGCCATAATTGTACACCTGAAACAAATGTTCCGCTGAAGATTCATTAACATTGTATCTACTAACGTTTACTAAGTGAACTTCATCATTTTAATACATACATTATGTACTAATTGGCAACATGTTATCCATGTATTGCCTTTAATAAATGAAACGATAATACTCGCTGATTGTAATGTAATTCCCTTAAAACTTAACAAAATCCAACTCAGATATGGTAAATTTTCTAGCTAAGAGGTATTTCCATTGCTCATTGTCCATAATTGATCCCCTTTGCCTGACCCAACATTTTGCAATTGGCATGTGAGGTTCAATTAACTTACATTAGTATATGAGCAGATATTTGCAGCTGCATATCGAGTGCAGTGAGTGCCTTCACAATGCAATGAAATTTCACGCATTGTTAATTCTATTTTAGCTTAATTATAGATACTACCATAGAACTAACAACAGCTTCGCATCTGCTATTCAACTAGAAGGACTAGGCATAGTTTTCTAAATGTCCTTCTACATGGTCTTTGTTGCTCTCAGCTCACTAATCACAAATAATGAATGAACACTAAAACAATAATCACCCGATATAATTGTTCTGTAAAAGAGAATGAAAGACTTTGAATAAGCAGGATATTCTACTAAAATGTTTTATGATGTTGGGCTTTGAATCGATTTTAACATCAAATTTTGACGAATTTTATCAAAAATATTTTAATATTCAACGCTTTTAAACTTTAACCACAAAAAAATGACAAATTGCTGTCCTGTCGGATTTCTAAAGCTAAGAGATACATTAAGATGAGATAGGACTTTCGAAAACGTTATGATTCAGAAATAATTATGTGCTTAAAAGATAATTCTAGTTTCTTGGGAATATCCGGTTCGGATCTCTTAGCATTTTGGAAATTGGAAAAAAAAACTGCAAGTTGAAATTGGACTTGATTTTCTGCTCTATCTTTTCGATGCTTAAATCGGTACCTGATGGTATGATATTGCCTTATTGACAGCTGCCCTAGTTGTGCTCTTTTTACTTGCGATTATAGGTACTATGAGGCAAGTTATGCATTCGTCGAAATAAAAAGTTTTAAGATAACAATGAAACATGACATTACGATGATAGCGAAGACGAAAAAAGATGGTCTAAAAATTATGTCCGTCTGTATGTCTGTCTGTCTGTATGTATAGACACCTATAGCCAAAACGCGTGGGCTCAATTACTCCAAACTTAGTGTATAGAGTTTTTGAGTTATTGTACAGAGGATATATTGAAATTTTTTTTAGCTCAAAAAATAACGGTACCTACCTACCTGCCATACAACCGTTACGTTAAAGCTTATTTTTCTCGAAAACGGCTCTACCATTTTGATTTAAAAAAATCAGTGTAGCTTTTTAGGTACGACCAATCATATGGCTGAAAAAAGTTTTAAAAAATGTGTAAGAACGGTACTTTGCATAGGACTTTTTTTCTTTCGACTATCTCAAAAATGGCTCAACCGATACTTTCGAAATTTCGCACTTATGCATAAAGGTATAGATAACTCAATTTATACTGCATACGAATATTTAAACAATTTTTTTTTTGTATTTTAAAAGCATTTAAAAAAAATTTAAATTAATATTTTGAAAACTGCTTATTAAATGTTTTCCAAAAATTATAAATAAATGTATTTTCTGAATACCTTAAAACCGCTATACAGATTTTTATAAATTTGTTTTCATAAATTCAAATTTATTCAAGAAACAAAATGACTCAAATCAGTTTAAGTATTTTTTTAAGAATTTTGAAAAATTTGAAATCTCAAACCCCTAGACCACTGTCACACATTAGAGCAAGTTCGTGTGACCCAGTCGTGCATTTTATTTTTTACCAAGATGGTGCTTTTGACGTAAAGGCTTGCTTATCCTTGGATATATTCGTACTTCTTATTCGATCAAACTTTGTTATTCCCGCTGTCATACTGTACGTATCTTAAGCTCAGCAGCGCAAGAGAGTAAATTACTCTCATACGCATGGCCGTCTTAGGCTATACTGGGGCCCTTGGGCACACAAAAATCTAGGGCCCTGTTAGAAAGTTAAAAAAGTGAATGACAAAAACATTTTTTATATATTTAGTTCAAATTTCAATGTGATTTATTTGAATGAAATCGAAAATCGCAATCGAGAGTGGTATTATAAGCAATGTTTTTCGTCGCAAAAGCAAACAACAAAGACGGTTTGCCGAAGGCCTCAGTTGCCAAAGCTTGTAAGTGTGTCTACTTCATTGATTCATAGACAGAGTATAGATTAAAGTGTATTGTAATGCTAATACGGTTTGCCAAAACATGCGGACAGGTAACGTATACAGTTGACCATGAGAAAACGATTGGCCTTGCGATTTATTGATTGTCATCGCAAAAGCCAACCTAAAGGGTTAACTTTGGAATAGAAGATCAGTTGGAATAATCGGATTTCGTGGGATAAGGACTTCCACTCCTTTGAACTAACCTTTGATGATTGTCGCTTGAATCACATTCTTCATCAGTTTCTTGACGGACAATCGCGAACTGTTGCACAATTTCGGATGATTCAGATTCTACAACATGATTAGATATGATCCATCTCACCTTCAACTGTAAATTATGCATCGGAGTTCCTGGCACATCAAACGAGTTCGAAAATTCCGTCGCATAGTTGGCCTCTTTACTGCTGGAACACAATGGAGCCGGAGCCGGAACCGCAGCCGCAGCCGTATCGCATGTCAAAATATTGAATACACACGAATTCAATGTTGTGAACACAACGAGACGGATCCACAACAGCAGCCGCAAACCGCGACGGACGAGTTGGCCAACTTTTAATAAATACGTGCGTATTTTTGACATTCCATACAAAAAAAAAAAAAAAAAAAGAGCAACGTGGTAATAAAATCCTTTTAGAAATTAGGTCAGGTAATTAAAAATTTATAGAAAAGCCTATACATGATGCGATATATGTTTTATCATTTTTATATGCATATATATGTATGTTTCTCAGTGGAAACTGTAAAAAAAACGTGGAGTACGTACGACTCCATTGTGGGCACTTCTAATTAGGTACGTACGGCATGCGGTACGGTTGCGGCTGCGGTTCCGGCTGCGTTTTTCTATTGTGTTCCAGCAGTTATCGTCGGTCACGCTGTCAACGGATCTGTGTGAATGCAGTTCTTCAGCAATTTGACTTTGAATTATGAATTGATAATTTTCATTTCACCTTTTACTTTTCAGAAAACAGGCAGCACAAGCATTTAGTCTTTTTAGGGTTCCTTACCCAAAGGGTGAAAACGGAACCCTATTACTGAGATTTCGCTGTCCGTCTGTCCGTCCTTCACAAGGCTGTATCTCATGAACCATGATAGTTAGACAGTTGAAATTTTGACAGATGATGTATTATTGTGTTCGCTATAACAGCAAATACTAAAAACTAAACAAAATAAAAAATATATGGGTGGGTAATTTTTTGCTCGTTTTTGCCATGTTTGTCCGTCCATCATCAGGTTGTCTCTTTTCTTCTATAGACATTTCTGGAAGTCGGAAATTTACAAATATAACTGTCTCTGTTGGTTCTTCTTTTTGCTGATTTGCGACTTTTCCTTCACTTACACAAACAGCTTTACCTAAATGTAAATTCCAGAAATTCTTTCAGAAGAAAAGAGGCAACCTATGTATGCTTTTAAAGCCAAGTTTTTTTCTATTCGTTTTCCGATTCGAATTCGAATAAAAAAAAAAGCAAAAAAAAAAAACAAATGTCAAACAAATAAACAACAAGTCGATATTAGATTCTCTTATAAAATAATATAAAATCAGGATTAAGGTGCCTTTACATGGAGCTGCAAGCCCTGATCTAAAAAAAAAGAGGATGCAAAATCAATAAATCATACTTGTGTAATAGAGAGGGAAGGCCAAAATGCAGACGTCTTCATGGATGCAAATTATAGGAAAATTATGGATGCAGCTTGAAAATTATAGTGAAGACGTACATGTTCATCTTCATCATCTGTACTATGATTGTTGTTGTTGCGTTTTCGTCTGCATTTGCAGCTCCATGTAAAGCCACCTTTAAGGGTTTTCAAATGTGAGTATGCCTTTCTTTTTTATTTTATTGTCATTGGAGGTGATTTGAGTGATTTCTTGAAATAATAAAAAAAAAACACTGTGCTGAAAAAAAAATAACTGAAATTACTCAGTGAAATATTTGAGCAGGATTAGCAAAAGACATCTTGGTGACAGTTTGTTCAGGAAAGATCACGCCAAAAATGTTCTCGTTTGTGTGAGTGAGAAACAGCTTCACCTACATGTAAATTCCAGAAATTCTTTTAGAAGAAAAGAGGCATAACCTATGTATGCTTTTAAAGCCAAGTTTTCATTGTATTTTATATCTTATAGTAATTTCATGGAACATTTTATTTTAGTTCTGAACGTCGTCAATGGCGGCACTAGCTGTATTATCTACTTTACATATATTGTTGTTTTTGCTTCCCATGGAGTTTAGACAAAAACCACTCAAATTTCTCTCCAATTCAAGCTTGTGAACGTCGTCGCTAGATGCCGCACAAAACGTTCCGCTTCTTGGGAATACTATAAAATATAAATACAATGAAGTTTTCTTCTATTCGTGTTCGAATTCGAATTCGAGTGGAAAACAAAATGGAAAACAAAACGAATGTCAAATAAAGAACAAGAAGTCGGTATTGTTGGCTCTTTTCTTCTTTAGGGATTTCTAGAATTCTTGAATTTACATAGCTGTCCCTGTTTGTTCTTCTTTTTGCTGATTTGCTACTTTTCCTTCACTCACACAAACAAGATCATTTTTGGCGCAATCTTTCCTAAACAAACTATCAGTTCGTTGTCTTCTGCTAATCCTGATCGCCTGCTACAATGATAAATTTCAGCAAATGTTTTATTGAATAAAATAAATATTGAAGAACGTGATTTTTTGGCCGTTTTTATAGATAATGGTACGGAACCCTTCGTGCGCGATTCCGACTCGCACTTGCCCGTATTATTTTTAATCATACGCTAACCATTTCCTTCCAACGCGCATCCACCCATACGCCAATACCTCGTTGAAGGGATGAAGGATTCTCTTAACAGAAAATAATTCAGACACCGAAGCCACTTTACCTTCAAGCAGGTAGTGAAGGACTGCAATAAAATGCTTTTTCAAAATTTTAAACCAAATATGAAAAAGGCTAACACGTTTTTGTAATTGGCGATACTCTTCGAACCCAACTCTAAATCTTTTCTGTTTATGCTTCTGAAAAATGCAAGTGCTTTGCCAACATCTCAAGCAAATTACAGGCCTCCTCCAACTAATGCATGTGGTACATTTAAATGATCCGGGAGATGCAAACCATACCGAACGTGAAACAGGGTCGGCAGAGCGTGGAACAGGACGGGGCAGAAAAATCTGGATGAAAACATCATGCAATGGAAGTGTCTTTGGGCTTGGATAGGCCATGTACTGAGGACAATATCAATCAATCAATCTTTCAAATGGAATCTACAGCGTTAACAGACGCCTTAGAAGACCATTAAAATTCTCCGTCTGTTTGTATCGGCACTTACAGCCTAAATGGCTGGACCGATTTGCTTCAAACTTAGTACAAATTATTATTATGACCATCTTACGGACGGGTTTTTGGAATTAGCATTCTTCCTCTTAAACTGAAGGTATACGTGTGATATGATTTTTGATGAAAACTTGATTTATCGCAAAAACTTGATAAAACTTTCTGAATGGTGTTTTTTGTGTAAACTTAAAATACATTTATCAGTAAAAGTTAGATTTTCTCGTAAGCCACTTGAGGGATTTCGATAAAAATTTTAATGTGAAAGCTTTTTTGTAAACGAAATAAAATTATTTGTTTAATTTTTAGAGAGCATTTTTTGGATGTTTAAATAAAAATTTATTGCGTTTTCTTAATTTTTGTTTTTTTTTTTTCAAAAACGGTTTGACCAAATTTTTTTGAAATTTTTGTTGTCTGATAAAAACTACAAATTCCTAGCTGTTGGCAAAAATTTGAGTTATGTTTTCGAACAGTTTTTCGAAAAAAACATTTTTTGAAAAAATGTTTCTTAAAATTCTAAACAGTAAATGTAATCAGATGACATACTTTATTTTAACTAAAACAATTTTAACTATTGATTTTTTAATGAATAATAAAATTTCATTTTTTTTCAAAATCTCAAGCCACTGTCACACATTAGAGCAAGTTCGTGCGACCCAGTCGTGTAGTTTATATGTTCACAACAATAGGCTATATTTACCTGCATGAAAATACTACAGCGCAGCGTTACGATCATTCTCCCTATATTAACAAAGTGAATATTAGTAATTTTGTTTAATAAATAATATAGTATATATCTAACTACACGAAAGCTAGTTACGATCCGATTTTAACTAAAAAATAACCAGGTGCAACGACCAAGTACAAAAAAAAAATCGTTTAATAAAAATCGGTCAGTCCGCTTAAAATGAGAATATATATGAACACGCCGGATATAAACCAGAATTTTCTTTTTCTTTTTATTATTTCATCAGTATAACGTATTAAAAACATAACTTTTTTTATACTGTTTATGGAAAATAACATAAAAGTCCAATTTATAAATATACAATGCAAAATTTAAAAAAATAATGTTACCATATTGAAAAAGCTTAATCAAATCCCTAATGCCAACACGTTATTTTCCTCTTCCAAATTAAATTTGTGTTGCCACCATTCAATTTTCAGCTTTAGCGCCTTACTGCAAAGTTCAATTTTCCACGGTAGAATTTCTTTTCTTGGTAGAGGAAGTTTTATACGCAATCATGTCACACACAGGCAGAGAGTCGTGAATACGTGACTAGAATTCCGCCATGAAATTCAATTAAAAACTTCTGTGATCTGGTATTAACTTCCTCAGCAACTCTGATATGTATCTTTGAGAGGTATAACTCGTTTACGTCATTTTATAAACTGAATCATTTGAATTGAGGAATAATTACTGTATTAATCACTTTATTATTTGTGGAAACAAAAAAGGAGAAACAAATAATTTAATCTTTTAATCCTTTTCTATCCAGCTTCATATTTCATTTGTTTATTTGAATTATTCGAGATTTTTTACTCGTGGTCTTCTTTATATGACTTATCCTTGCCTTCTTGTAATTAGTCATTGCTTCTCCTCATATGGTCACTTTGTCACTTCTTTGGATAAACTTTTAATCCTTTATACACACACACGAATCCATAAACCTAAAATAATAAAGGAGATGGACAAAGTTAACAAGCACGAACAGATCTCTGACCTGAACAAACAAACCAGATTACTAAAGTATGTACCTCTACCCTCTGCTTTACATACTTTTTGGAGAAGACATCAAGCAGTCTTCCATAATTGTTCGTCATTTGTTATCAAAACCTTTCAATCGTGTAAAAGCTAAAAAAAAAATTGTATGGTTTGATGAAACCACGATGCAAGTGAAACTTTTTTCGTTCTAATAAATTCACTATAAAAATCAAATTAACTCACCAAGAACATTTTTTTCCCTGCAAACACGAAATCTTTTGGCTTTCTCTTACGGCCAAAAAATAATTCATCGTCCGATATTTTACGCACTATTCTTGATTTTAAACTTGTTGACCGGTTTTACACTATAACACTGAGCAAAACACAAATACCGCGGAGCACGTGCATGAATGAGTGACAATATAAATACTACATATACATACTACACGGTCAGCTAATGCGAGCCATTGGCTGGCTAAAAACATAGATTAAACAAAACAAAAAAATTATTATGTTTTTCAGTACCTACTAGCTATTTGAAAAATATATATACTTTTCTTTAAAAAAGATTAAGTATTGGAATTTTAGGAGATACCTAATCAGTTTCTTCTTCAAACTCCAAAGAAGAGTTTCTAACAAAACTATGCCAAACATTTCGACCAACATAATGCCTCAAACGATAAGATCTATACAACATCTAGAGAAACTAGTAAATCGTGCCTGTCCAGTGATTTAATAGCAAAAATATAAAAATTTCCCATAAAATAATATTTCAAGATGCCCCTCGGTCTATCAAGGCCAAGAAACTTATAACTTCAAGTTTAACAGCATTTTCTAAAACATATTCTTTTATCATAATCCACACCCTGAACCGATAGAAATACTTTGTGTTTCATTTTTATTTTCCGCACTAAACTTAATAAATGCTCATTAAATACTTTTATTACTCTTTATCGTTCCTCCATAACAAGGACATGTACACGAAGTCAAAGGCTTTCCTAAGAACGTTGAATTCTAGAAAATATGTTTCACGCACTTGTACGAGTAGCTAAAATGTTCATACAATTATGATAAAAGTTATAGTTTTTTTTTGCGTACAAAAGCAGAGGAAAACGAAAATAAAAACAAAAGCGTCATAAACCAATCTTCAACATCCTGAGACTGCCCTTCCGCAGGACATGAATAACTTTTATTTTTGAGCCTTACTACTTCAATGTCCTTACTTTTTGTTTAAAGCCAACAGTGCCTAAAGTTTTAATTTTATTTGCATCTTTTCTAAGTTTTTTTTTTTTCTTTGAAACTTAATTTAAAAATTGTGGCTCAAATACTGTGTCCTATATAATACATCAGCTTTATGAATTTATCCAAAACAAAGAAGCATATTTAAACAACATCCAATGCCAGAGGCGAAAAATAATGTGCATCCTTGTGACATTACGGGCGAGAGAGAAATTAAAAAAAAAAAAAAACGTTGCAGCATCAGACAAACAGATTATACTGCCGACCCTTAAGTGAAAGGATATTAAAAATAAAACGCAAGGAATATGTTATGTATCTTGCGGTGCAAAAGAGGGTTGCTTGACTTTTAAAAACAATAGCTTTATAATTCTAATTGTAAGCAGGACCTATTTCAAATACATACTTTCAGAAATATATAGGAAAGTACAAACGGGACAGATTGAATTAATATGATCCAAAGTCGAAAGTGGACTATTCTTTTTTTTTACAAAATTAAAAAAAAAATAGTGCTTCGCGCTAGGAATCAAACTTGTCGTATCCAGTGGGAGAATTTTCTAAATGTCCACATTCAAGACAAAAAATCTAGAGCAAACAAAATTTAGAAAGGAAAAATCTGGAAAAAAACCTAGAATTAAAAAAATTTAGAAGACCTCAAGATTAAGAATTTTTTTAAAGTAGAATCAAGAAGTGTAGTGTCAATTTTAATTGTTGTTGTTGCTTCCCATGGTAATCTAGACAAAAACCTCTTAAATCAAGAGCGTAGTTTTCCGTTGATAGATGGCGCACTTCAAGTGGTAGTACCTACTATAGTTTATACAATACAATGTGAACAGGAATATATCCTATATGTACAGGATGGATGCAACTCTATATTCTTCGGAAAACGCGTGCTTGCAACTTATATTTGAACGTGATTTCTCAACAATGAAATAAGTATTTTCGTATTCTACATATGAAGTGGTATGTCCCGAGCATAGTAAGATTATTCCGTTAAATATTTACTTTGGGGTTAAATTGACAAACGTTCATCCGAGGAAGCCACCAAAAATTGGCAATATAGGTGCACGACTGGGACGCACGACCTTGATCTAATGTGTGACCACTTGGGTTTGAGATTTTGGAACAAAAATGCAGGGAAAAAATGAAAGGAAATTTTGTTGGTCCATTAAAAATCACAAGTTAAAACGTTTTTTGGAAAAAATGAAGTCTGATTTCGTTTACTGCTTAGAATTTAAAAAAAATTCAAAATCGTTCAACCAGTTTTTTTCAAAAAACAGTTTTTTTTTGAAAAACTTTTCGAAAAAATATTCAAATTTTTTTTTTTAGTATTCTAATTTCTAGCACTTTGTAGATTTTATCAGAAAAATAAAATTAAAAAAAATAGATTTAACCGTTTTTTAAAAAAGAAAAAATAAAAAAAAAATTTAAAATGTTTTAAAAAACTCAAAAAAAAATTTTTTGAATGAAAATTTATATTATTTCGTCTATAAAAAATTTCATAGAAATCTGTCAAGTGGTTTACGAGAAAATCTGATTTCAAAAAACCGGTCCTATGGGATGTACCGTTATAAGACTTTTCCTGAAAAATCTATTCCAACCAAAACATAAAGTTTGCACAGAAAACACTATTCATAAAGCTTTATCAAAATCGTAGGAGCCGTTTTTGAAAAAAATGCGTTTTTCAATAAAATTCATATGGAAGGTACCGTTAGTTCTAAAGCTAGATTACTAATTCCAAAAACCAGTCTTTAGGACGTCATACATAACTAATACTATGTTCCAAGTTTGAAGCAAATCGGTTCAGCCGTATAGGATGTAGGTAACTATACAGACAGACATGCATTGGTACGACATAAAATGTTAACCGTTATTAATTTGAAAAGTGAAAAATAATAGCCGATACCTTTTTCATTAATAAGCTATTTTTGAGATCTGCCGACTGCCCAATTCTACAATTCAATTTTGTTTAATACTAACCACCTCTTTTTTCTCCCACCATACCTCATATCATATATGGGAAATGGTTCCAACGAACCTCTAACACAAATGTATACCTAATTTCGAATGCTTATGATTTTTTTTACTTCAAATTCAGCAAGACTACGCCTATAGTCCTAAACTTCGAATTAAAAACCATCCCAATTCATCC
Organism: Platycheirus albimanus; assembly: GCA_916050605.2. Classification (NCBI taxonomy): domain Eukaryota; kingdom Metazoa; phylum Arthropoda; class Insecta; order Diptera; family Syrphidae; genus Platycheirus; species Platycheirus albimanus. Next base: position 12,102,963 of record OU696696.1, on the reverse strand, counting down.
CGTTCACTATAATTTATTGAGCTTGAATTAAGCTGAACAAATTGTTTGGCCCCCACAACTGGGTAGGCGAAATCCAAAATATTACAGTGATTTTCTTTATTTCACGAACGGGGTCATCTCTTTCAAAAAGGATTTTAAACTACCCTGTGCCTATATGGGATCTACAGTACTCCCATGATGGCGTTTGATTCATATACCCTTTTGTGCCTCGAAAATTGTTTCCAATAGCTAATATAAAATACATTGTGAAGACAGCAGCGGCTCCTATCCGACAGATATTACTGTATCTTGACAATACTTCAATGTCTTTGTCGCGAGTAACGAATACAGCTAGAAACTTAAAAACTCCAATTTTTATCCTTGAAGAGGAGTACATAAGCAAGTCAGTGGGTGTGGAATATACATTAAAAAAGTTTTAAATTGTTTCGCTAAGTGTCAACAGAAAACAAAACTTGAAAGAATTCCGAAGGTAAAACATTTAACAGAATAGTGAACATCCTTGAAGAAACAGCTCAGTTTATATTGCCTATACAGACGCACGCTAGTTTCTTACTTTTCTGGGAAAAATTCCTCAGTGAATTGTTTGCATTGTTGAAATTATTTTCGTTGTGAAAAGCAAACATTTTTTTTTTTTTGCTTTTCGACTTGAAGAAACTTTTTCTCATTATCTATGTCCTGGAACAGCAGGATTGCATATATTACTTGAGACATATTATAATGAAGGCAATGTTGACATTCATCAAACTAATTTCTTAGAAAATTAATTTTTTATCAACGTTTTTCAACGGGAATTATTATGTTGAAAATTTCATATTTCCTGGAAGAATCACTACCTTTTTTGTGCTTAGTTATAATTGAGTTTTTTTCATTTGAAAATGAGATGAGCTTATGAAAGGACCAAAATTGCTTCTTAACTGGATTCAGGCAAGATTAAATATTTTTGAAAATTTCATCAAAACGAACAAATAACAGCTATTTTTATTATTCCTAATAAATTTAATATTGGATACACTTACTTTTTATTCCGTGGAAAGACACGTGCGTGTTGAATGAATTTCAGTTGAACCATTGGGATGCTCTTTTTTGTGTTAAAACATACTTGGCAGTCTTACAAAATAACTAAAGCTAAGTGTACACGATTGCCAGGTCTGCAAATATTGCCGGATGTGTCAGTGAAAAATTTGTCTCGAATGGCTGACAATCGTGTACACACCAAATTAATTTGCAGAAAAATTGTTTGGCTCCTAATTTGTAGACAAATATCTGCCAATTAATTTGTAGATATCTGGCAATCGTGTACACGCAAGCCGATAACCGTGTACACACCAAATTAGTTTGCAGAAAACTTTGTTCATCAATCATTTTGAAGACAAATTAATTTGCGGATGTGGCAATCGTGTGTACACAAAATTCATTGGGAGATCACCAAATTTTTTTCATTTTCTGACGTTTCTGCAAATGTCTGGCAATGAACAAATTTGCAGGTGCAGTTTAAGGAACATTTGCAAATTTATTCATTGGCAGACATTTGCAGATCCAAAATTTAATTTGGTATGTACACGGTTGGCAGAAAATCTACAAATAACTCGAGGGCACCTATATTATGTCTTCGGGATAGAAGGTCAAGCATAGAGGAGATGAGGAATCCTTCCTTGCTCTTGTTCGTCCATACGTTCATACAGCTACGTAAAGTTTGTAAGGATACATTTCAAGCCTCCTAAAATTATATTCGAAGCATAGCATCGGAGTTGGTATTTAATTCGAAGAACAAGTAAGACCAATCATAAGGGCTGAAAAAAAGTTTTAAAAAATGTGTAGGAACGGTACTTTCCATAGGACCTTTTTTTTGCTTTCGTCTATCTCAAAAACGGCTCAACCGATACTTTCGAAATTTTGCAAATATATGTAGGTGTAGGTAACTCAATTTATACTGCATACGAATATTTAAAAAAAATATTGTTTTGTATTTTGAAAAGCATTAAAAAAAATTTTTAAATTAATATTTTGAAAACTGCTTATTAAATGTTTTTCAAAAATTATAAATAAATGTATTTTCTGAATACCTAAAAACCGCTCCACAGATTTTTTTTAATTTATTCTCATAAATTCAAAATTTATCCAAGAAGTAAAATGGTGCACTTTCTTTTCAGCTCAAACCAGTTTAAGTATTTATTAAAGAATTTTGAAAAATTTATTCTTATCAACATCTCAAGCCCCTAGACCACTGTCACACATTAGAGCAGCGCAGTTCCTGCGACTCAGTCGTGCATTTTGTTTATACCCTATTCCATAGAATGGGTATATTGTATTTGGTGTGGAGTATGTAACATAGAGAAATAATACCGTTAGGTATAGAAAAGTATATATATTCTGACTCAGAATCAAAAGCCTAGTCGATTAAGCCATGTCCGTCCGTCCGTCCGTATGTATACTCTAGAGGTCGCAATTTTTGAGCTAGAAAGCTGAAATTTGGTATATATAGTCTTTGGTTCAAGAGTAAGTCTAAGTTCTTGAACTGGTAAAATCCGCCCACAAACACGCCCACAATCGCCATTTTTGTTGAACAACCTCAATTTAATAAAATTAAATTATGTTTTTTTGTACAGTTACGATAAAAGCATAACGCTAAAATTTTGCACACGTAAGCTTTAGGTAAACTTTCTTCCAATCAAATCCAAATATTTCAGTTTGGGAGTGGCTTACGCCTATTTTTCATACAAAACCATCAATATTGTTTTTATAAAATAACAATTGTTATATTAAAGCGAAAAACATTAAATTTTGTGGGCATTACTTGCACATAAACATCTTGGGTATGAAATCAATAAATTTTATTTTGGGCGTGGCTGACGCCCACTTTTCAATAGAAACTATTAAAAATTGTTTTTGTAAATAAACGGTATTTATAATGAATCCGCGAGCCAAAATTTTGCGTCTCTTAGTAGAAACTAAATTGTTTGTGTATGAAAAGAAATTTTTGAATTTTGGGCGTGGCTTTCGCCCATTTTTCATGAAAGAACGAAAAACGTAGTTTTAAAAATTTAAGGTACTACCAATATTCTATTTAAACCTTTTTCCCTTCCGTTCTTTTTATGAAAAATATATCTCTACATTTTCTTGTGTAGTTTTTTTCAATACGCCCACTTTTGAAGGCGTGATTTTGATGAAATACCTTTGTTCAGTTAAGATTGCTTAAAAACTACTCGATTCAGCTGTAGTTTTACACATATGCCTAAATACTGATCAAAGTTCAGTTAGTGCTTCAAATTTTTAAGACACGCCCACTTTTAAGGGGCGTTTCCGTCAAAAGTTGTATGAGGCATTAATTTTTTAACGTTTTTCAACTATCGGTCACAGTTTTGAAGTAAAAAGATGAACACTTAGATTTATATTCCTTGGTTACGTAGCAGAGTGTGGTCCAAGAATTGTTAAAAACACCCATAATCGCTATTTCCATTCAAAACCTAATTTTTAAAAATTTAAGTTTTGTCTTGTTTTGTTCAAATCGATCGGCAAGAATAAAATTGAATGTCACTGAGATCATACCAATAGCCTTGGCAATAAAAAGTTTTAACTTTGGGCGTGGCGCATGCCTTTTTTTATTTTGCCAGCACTAATTGAACATCACACCACACAAAATTATTGTTATTGAATCTTTTTCTGTCTGGTAAAGAAGAATTTTGTTTATGAAACTGGATCATCGGCTGGCTGCGGGAGGCGAACGCATACACATACACAAAAATAGGGAATAGCGGGTATCCAACAGTTCGTTGGAAACGTACTGTAGCTCTCGCTTATGTTTTTTTTTATTTTTAGTTAAAGCTCTTTCAAGTGAATATCATTTGATATGATAACTATGTATTAACATTAATATATCAAAAGAAATCTACATACATGCATTTTCGTTCAATGCATTTCTTTCTAATTCTAATTCATGGACAAATTTCAGTTTTAACTTTTGAATAGCTAAGCACCCTTAAGCTATTGGCCAAGTGCCTGAAAACACATAGTCTCCTTCGCTCTATCGTTTTTCAAAAATTGAAATTGATTTCAAAAAGGCAAGTCTCCAGTATCAAATCAGTCTCAAGGTCTTGAAAAGTAAGATGATTAAATAATATTTGAATGAAAGACCATTTGGGATCAAAGAAGTAAAATCTTAACACAACAACATTTCTTCATATATCAAAATCATCAAAAGGAATTGAAATTCAATTTTTGGAAACGTAATTTCCCTGAGAAAGGATATCCATATCCCTTTTCAGACTCTCGGAACGAGTGTAGGTCAAAAGTTTAACTCTCCTATATCGTCTTTCAATCGATTGTTTTATCTTTTATCTAAATGATTGGGGTTATGTTACTGCTATCTTGTGTAAGAATGTGATTTCAAAGGATTCTGTATTTGAGACTTGAAAGTCTTTGACTGAAAGACAATTTTATTGATGATTTTTGAAAGGACCAGTTTGCATTTAAGGAGAGGTGCATACAAAGTTTCTTTGGCTACAAATATTTCATACCATAAGAGCATTGGGTGTGGGTGTTTAAATATATATTTAAACTAACTTGAGTTGTTAAGAAAATATACCTGTTGCAAAGACTTGAAAAGAATTGCTCTTCCTTGTACTCAGCTAAGATTAGGTTGGGTATAGATGTGTTCTTTGAAAAGAAAATGTGAAGAGAAGTTGTTGATTGTTTTTGGAAAATAAGTTGTTTTCATTTGTCCTGATGGGAAGAAATCGCCTCGGTTAATATCGCATGTGAAATATCCCCTGTTTGTTGGGACTTATTTGTTTTACTCTTCAATACGTTTTTTCCACATATATACAAGACTTTTTTTTATTTTATTCCCTCAGGATGCACTTTATAATAATTACTTCCCTGTAATTTGTTTTCACTTAATAAATAATAATTCCCAGATTGTCGTTAAATTTTAACTTATGTATTCAAGGTTCAAGCACACTACATGGACGAGTAATCTTGAATGAATATGCATGACGACAACATTTTCGTCCTCGTCGATATCGGAGCATTATTATGTTAATACTGTTATGTCGCCTGAATATACATTTCGTAAAACCATTATTCACAGTTGCATCTACGAGTATACAACTCGAAAATGGAAAATTAAGTTGAATATTGTCACTGTGTGATGTGACGTGCCACACATGAAAATCGTGCTCCAAATTATATCGGAGGTTTGGTCCATAAACGAGGGAACAATAGTACACAATTCGAGCATCTTCCATTTCGTCAAGCAGAATACCTTTTGATAATATTTTTGAAATTATTTAAAAAGGAACTTAAAGTCTTGAATGTTTTTGTAAAAATCCAATACACATTCTTTTATGTTAGAAACAAAATGTTCTTTAATGATGATCTCAAGCGAAACAAAAGCCTAATTAAAAAAAAACTTAGGTTTATCAAACAAGGATAGATGACAGAATGCTCTTAACATGGCAAAATTTTTCAAAATCAATCAATATGTAAACTCTGGTGCTATAGGTAGAAAGGAGTTAAGTGAAAAGAAATCTATTTTCCTATAATTTTGATTGGACTTAAGTCGCTTTTTTCTCTCTATCGTTTGGTCCTATCAGTATAAGTCAATCTAAACTCCTTCCTATACATAAACTATTATGTTGAAAGTCAATAAGTTTTTAAAACTGATCGGTATTAAGGGCACAAGTGGACTTAACTCATTTGTATATATTTATACTTAGTTTGTATTTTAAAGTAATGACGTTTCTTCTATGGAAGGGCTTAAGTCACCTAATTCAATTTAAGAAAAAAAAAAAACGTGTGCACAGAGTGGCGCCGAAACGCGTTACGTAACAAAGCGGTTTACCCTCCCATAAGAAGTTATCACTTCAAAAACTGTTCCAAAGAGGATACGAACAATCTTTGAGCAATCATCGGAGTATTAAACGGCGCTCAAATTTAAAACACGTTAGTTAATTGCATTCGTAGTGCAATAGGAAATGAGACAGGGTGATGTTATCTCATCGAATTTGTTGTTGCTCGCGATTGATGATGTTACTGCCACGGTTGTACTTAAAGGGATCCGTTTCACAAGTTAAGCCAAACCAATATGTGATTGGCTTTAACAAAATGGTTAAGCGGTTGGTTTAAGGATGAACGCCGAAAAAACAAAGATAATGCACTACAGCCCGAGCCAGCTACAGCCAGGTTGATGTGAGACTGGAGACAATATAGAGGAGGTCATTCTATCTGTACACCTGGAAAAGTTTGGTCTGCCAACATTCCGAGTAAGCTACAGGCTTTTGTGAACCGTTTTCTGAAACACATCTTTAAGATCTGTCAGCCACAAACCATATCTAATAACAAAATTTGGCTAAGGATTGGACAAACAACGTAAAGGGTGTTTTTTTAGACGTGTGGTTTTCAAGAAAAAAAAAAAAAAACGCATAAAATTTAATGTTATGGCTAAGAATTTAGCTTTATTATAACGATATTATTATTATTTTTCCAAAAATGATTTTAGGCAAGTACCCGCCACGGATGGCTCTAATAAATTCCAGCCGAGAAGCCCAATTTTCAACCACTTTTTGCAGCAATTGGGGCCATATCCCCTATGTCAGCAATTACGCACCGAATATTCTCTTTAAAGGCGTCAATCGTCCCGGGCTTATCTGCATAGACAAGCGACTTCACATAACCTCACGAAAAATAGTCCACCGGTGTTAAATCTCACGATCTTGGAAACCACGCCACAGGCCCACGACGCGAGATATATAATGCGTTCTAAAAAATTTTCCTTCAATAAATTGATTGCTTCGTTGGATGTATGGCATGTAGCGCCGCCGTCTTGTTGGAACCAAAGGTCTTTTACATCAACATCCTCCAATTCAGACACGAAAAAGTTATAAATCACGGCTCCATAGCGTTCCCCATTGACTGTTACATTTTGGCCGGCTTTATTTGTAAAGAATTATGGACCAATGATTCCCTCTGCCCATAGAGCACACCAAATATTGACTTTTTGATGATGTAACGGCGTCTGAACAATGGCTTGTGGATTATGTTCACTCCAAATACAACAATTTTGCTTATTAACGTATCCTTTCAACCAAAAGTTAGCTATATCGCTGAACAAAGTCTCTCTGGAGGCATCACGCAAACCGAACCATTATTTTGGTAACAAATTTGAACGATTTGTAAACGTTGTTCAGGAGTAAGTCATTATAAAGCCAAACTGAGCATAAATCAAGTGACAGTTGGCAAAAAGATAAACTTCGAAAAAAGTATTGCCAGATTGAAAACCACACGTCTAAAAAACGCCCTTTAGATGTAGCCATCACTCAGGTGAATGGGCGCTGGATATTCCATATACTGAGGAAGACCAATGACACGATGATAGATAGATAGATAGATAGATATATAATTTTATTTCAAAAAATAGAAATTACAAAAACATAGTATTTGCTGGTTTAAAATTAATTAAGGCAATAACTTTAAGTTGCCTGCCAGGTTAAAAAGTTGAATATAAAAATTAAGCTTAGTGAATAATTGATTTAATTAAGTTCATTATGAAAATTCATTTAAAATAAGGTACCGATATTTAAGAGCGGCTTTTAAAAAATTATATAAGTTAATGTAGCAGTTGCCATTTAGAGTACTAAGAAGCTGAGAGTGGGAGAGCACATCATTGCCAAGGAACTTTCTTCTGTACCCTTTGAAGATAGGACATATTCCAACGAAGTGAGATGTATTTTCCGATGCATCCAGGTTGCAAAGTGTGCATATACCATTAGTATCTCTCTGAAACGCTTTTCCATTGAGATTGAGGAGACCACAACGAGCTTTTAAGATGAGAGAGATCATATCACGAGGATTCGAGTCTTCAAAATAGTTTGGCACATCACAATATAATAGATTGCAGTACTCATCATGAAATTGTGATTGTAAGGCATTACTAGTAAATGTATTCCAGTGTTTTTCCTTAAGTTTTAATAGAAGAATACTGTGTAATCCACACCACTCTAGCAAGTTTATATCGAATGCAAAATCTATCGAGGTTTCATAAAAAAGGTCCAACCAATCTTTAGCCCAGAAGATTTTTCTATCAATAATAGCTTGGGATAGAATTCTAGGTAGTCTATCGGCAGAAAGGGACAAGGTTCTCCGTATATAAGAAAAATGTAGCTTTAAAGATGTCAGAAAGGCCTTAGGTATACCAGTTTCTATGTGCAGAACATAGTTGGGTGTGTTATCCGGTAAGAGAAAACATCTCTTTACAAAAAATCGTTGCAACTTTTCAACTTGGATATGTTCCCGATATCCCCATACTTGAGCGCAGTACAACATAATAGCCCTTGAAGCAGCATCGTAAATTTTGAATTTTGTTGAATGTTGAACATATTTATCCCTCAGTAGCTTGGCCCATGTTGCATTGATAGAGTTTTTTGAAGATGCCAATCTAGAATTTAAATGCTCATTCCACGACATATTATAGTTGAAAACTACGCCTAGATATTTGTATTGGTTTGACACAGTTATTTCGATGTCATTGAAAAGCCATTTTTCACAGGCAGCTCTGCGTCCCCCATTGCGAAAGATAACCACTTCAGATTTTCCAAGATTGACTTCAAGATACCACTTATTACAGTAAGTAATGAAACTGTTGATGAGACGTTGCAGATTAGCGGGATTATCTGATAAGAGCACAATGTCATCAGCATATAAAAGAACCTTTACATCGAGTCCATTTATAGATAATCCAATGGGAAGATCAGCATGCAAATCATTTAAAAAGAGGACAAAAAGAAGAGCACTTAAAACACAGCCCTGTTTGACTCCTTTGTTGGTGGTGAAGAAGTCGGACGAGCCTTTACCATCCCAAACAGCAGCAGTAGTATCCAGATAAAGGGATTTAATAATTTTAATCATCTTCGAAGAGATTCCAAGTATGTGAAGCTTGTAGAATAAAGCATGTCTGTCAACGTTGTCAAATGCAGCCTTTAAATCAATAAAAAACGCATAGAGCTTCTTCTTTTGACTGAGTTGAAGCTGTATTAGACAGGAAAGATTGTAAACTTGATCTACAGTAGAATAATTACTTCTATACGCAGCTTGGAATTCGTTTATCATTTTATTTGCTTCCAACCAAGTCGTGAGCCTATTTCAGAGAACGCTGGTAAATAACTTATAGAGCGTGTCAAGAAAAGACAGTCCTCTATAGTTAGACACCACATTCACATCACCTTTCTTAAAAAGCGGGTATATTATAGACTTTTTGAACGATTGTGGTACGTTTGCAGTTTCGAAAATGTCAATAAACAACTTATGTATTTCAACAACCAAAGACGGACTCGCATTTTTATAGAACTCATAAGGTATTCCATCTAAACCTGGTGTTTTAAAATCTTTTGAGGACGATATTGCTAAATATATTTCATTTAGCTCTATGGGGTAGTCCAACTCAGGAACATGAATTTCAGAAACAGAATATGGGATTGTAGCTGTAACTCTTGATTGCGTTAACAAGTTCTGAAAATGTGTTTTGAATTCATTGGCTGAAACTGCTATTGGTGTGCTAAAAGCGTCCCCGCGTATCTCCTTGGCAATCTTCCACCATTCTCTGGCTGTAGAAACACATTGCAAACTATTTGCTATGTCCTTAAAGTAAGCTTGTTTTTTCATTTTACATAAATTCCTGTACTTCTTGTTGGCATCATTATAGTTTTTTCTGCAGGCATCTAGGTTTAACTTCCGGAAAGCTTTAAGGTATTTAAACGCAGTTCTTCTTGCCAAAAAACAAGCTAGATCAAACCAAGGTTTCTTGGGCTCAAACTTGATTGTGTGTTTGTTAGGGGCACCGTTTGCTTCATATATACAGTTTTTTATTGAATTGCAGCGATCCTCAATAGAAGCTGTTGGTATTATTTTTGAAGGTATAAGTTGCTCAAGTTTAGTGTTATAGGCAAGACATCTACTTTCGGACCACTTTATTCGAGGAAGACTCCTGTTATCCTTTTCCAAACTAATGGCAGCGGTTTTTAAAGAGCAAATTAATGGCATGTGATTTGAGAAAGTTTCACAACCAACAACAAAATCTTCTACCATATGCGATGCGGAGTAAGAGGGACAACAATAGTCGATCACCGACGAGCCTCTGCTGCTTACAAAAGTGTGTTCACCAGTTTTGTCACTAAAACCCCTGCCATTAAGGATGTATGCTCCAATATCCTCAAGAAATTCCAGAAATTTGTTGCAATTGCTGTCACAGGTTGAATCTTTGGAGCATCTTACTTCATTAATAAACGATGCAGGAACCGAGTTGTAGTCCACTGTTCCTTTTGTACCAGTTCTCACGTAAAAATCCCCGCCAAGAATGAATTTCGTGGAGTGAAATTCTGAGAAAAAGTTTTTTAAAGTAAGGAAATCTCTATTCCAGTGGCTACAATTCAAATAAAATGGTATCAAACCCAGGAAATTACCAGAAAAGCAACCTTGGAGCATGATCATCTCGTTAGTATGTAAAAATCTCGTTAGTGTTTACAAATTTAAGATGGTAAACAGATTCAATGTTTTTCTTATAACCGAAAAGAAATCCGCCGCTGGCTCTCCCAAAGTTGAAAGTTTTTGTAGCTGACATCCACTTAAGATTAAAGCCGGCAAAGAATTTTTTAAAGTTTTTAAAGTTTTCAGACAATACAAACGTTTCAAATAAAAAGAAAATTTGATATTTACAAATATATTTAAAAAAATTACATAATAAAGATTTGTTTACAAGACCAGCTATATTGTAAAATAAAACCTGACATGACACATAAACATGACACGATGACAAATCAGTCTTTTCATTGGAATTTTCGAGCTAAAAGGCGTGTTGAAAAACCAAAGACAACCTACGGATGTCAACTGTTTCAAAGGAGTCCCGGAATTTGTAACTTAGGGAAAGTTGATGTACCGAGCTGCGAAAAGAGATAGGGATTGACGTTTGACGAATCTGGTTGCCGCTATTTGCTCAATATTGACTCCTGCTGCTGAAGACAGTTATGGGAAACAAAGAAAGGCTTATCAAGATATCCAAATCCATAAACGACTTAAGATATCAAGGTTCTAAGTTGTTTAATGTTGTAATCATTTGTCTTTCCTTGTATTACTTATTGCATACTGAAATAATTCGAGTTCCTTATTTTTCGCACTATTACGACCCCTTTTCTTAAAAAACCTTATCTTTCTATTATTATAAATGTCATTTAGTCCTAAAATCAAATGAAGACCTCAATAAATTAAACACAAAACCCTTAACTTAGCCTCAAGACTGCAAACATGGGTGCTGTTGTATAATCATGTCACGATAGCAATCGTTTCCTATTTTATTTGCATAAGCTCCTTCGACCTTTATGTGATTTGTCCTTGACTTGGAGATTTATGTCAAACAAAGTCCCCATCAAGTAACCATCTTGATATAAATACTGAAGCGATTTATAATTTAATGTGAGCAGTTGTTAAAAAACACCTTCCCCATTGGCATTATCAAACAGTTGCCACACATTTCGAGGCTTGTCGCAGGAAATATTTCTGACCTGTAAAACCATCAACACAACCACAAATTGCTATTTGGTTTGCGTGTTGGGAATTACCTTTGCACCGACTGTAAAACCGCCCGCCGGCCGATGTTGTGGAAGGAAACTAGGAAACCCAGTCAGAAGGATAACAAAAAAAAAAAAAAACCATACAATTCTTAAAAAAAATTGAAAATCGTAAGGCAATGCTTACACTGTTTGTGACCGACCATTAAAATAGTCCTACGAAAATGAAAGATAATGACGTGGCCTCGGGTGCAAAGAAATTCAAGAATTGTCAACTGAAAAACCAGGATTGTTAAAAAAATGTTTGGCTCTCATTATCCCTTTCAATGTCGTACTTTTTCTTGTCATTGGGTCGAACTAGGAGCAGGAGTCACCTCAATCCAAAATCCTGTAGAAGTAGAACATCGTCGGTAATGTCGTGAAAGAAGATGTTCTTTTTAATACTTAATTCAATGAAAGTACCAAGAAAAGAGAATGGTCAAAACCCTGTTGATTATTATACAGAGTTTTGACCTTTACGAAAAAAGCTGATTATTTTAAATTTTGTGTAGCATATTCCAAGGACTATGGTTTAGAAATAAGTTCTGTTACAAACATGATAGGTTATGGATACCATTTTTAACTCCAAATTCATTAAATTCAAACGAAGTGGAAAATGATGTAGCTATTCAAGGAAGTGGGTAAACTAAAAGCCTTTTGATTAGTTTTCTTTAATAAACAGGATCAATAAACCTTAATTCTCCCAGCAACCAATAACACGCTTTTACTTTATAATACATACTTATTTAAAATATACATTTATATGTACCTTGCCATCTCGAAAAAAAGTTGCAAACGAAAAGAAAATCTGATGGATGTGATAAGAGTTTTCTTAATGCTCCCGAAAGCTGGCGAATGACACTTTAAAAGGACAGGGAAAAAACTTTGGAACAAAATAATAAGGCGATTATAAGAACATGTACCCGTTCCGACATAAGGGTATGTATGAGAAACTTAAAATTGGATCCAATACGTCAAATGACGCAAGCTACTTTTTTGTTGGTTTGACATTTTCAGACGTCCAAAAATAAATTAATCATTTTTGTTCAACACAGTGGCAGTGTGATATGTGACACAATTAAATTTTAAAGGGATTTTGTTTCCTTACAGTCAATTTAATATATCTTCATATCCTACAAAAATTAATGTCTTAAAATCAAAATCAAGTTAAGAGTAAACCCACTATCCCACTAATATTATAATGTTTAGGTTTGGATGGAGTGAAAGATGGATGATATTTGTAACTCAGTCACCTCAAAACGGCTGAACGGATCTGGAAAAAAATTGAGATATTTTATAGTCTGGGATAGAACGTAGGCTACTTTTTATCCAGGTAAAATGTATGGTTCCCGTTTGATAGATTTGTTTTAAATTTGCACAGAGCAAAGGATCGAAATGATTTTTTGCATAGGTAGTGGTAGTTAAAGGCTCAGGTAAATGACATAGGTCAATTTTTATCCCGGAAAAATGGACGTTTCCTATGAGAAAGCATACAGTAGAAACCGTGTTTTTTGGTTTGCGTTTTTCTCAAGAAGGCTTGCATAACTCAACTGCACTTCATCCGATTTGCATGGTAATTTTTTTGTTGGATTTGTATCGAACCAAGACGGGAGGCGGGACGAAGTTCTCCGAGACATGTGTGAATTTACGCATCCTTGCAGTTGTTATCAAGCTTAGAAAATTAAAAAAAAAATTAAATCGATTTAAAATATTCAGAGATACAAAAATCATAAGTATGTTCAAAATTCAAAAACAGACTTTTCAAATTTTGAAATGCAGTATTATTTTGGCCATAAAGGACTTCTTCCGTTGAAAATGTTTTTGAAATTGTGTCGTGCAGCTTACAAGAAAGTCTAAATTTATAAAAATAAGAAATATATTAGCAAAAGCTTCAGTTCATTTGCAACAAACTGTTGAATACTTTTTTTTTAAATTTATTCTTTGTGGCCCTATTTTTGACAAGTTTTTTTCTTTGTGAATAAAAAGATGGCATCTGCCGACCCCAGAAATAACAGCCTAATTGTACCTACTGTACAATAACGTTAATTTTGTGTGTCCGTTTTTCAATACTGCCAGCGCTTTAAGAAAAGGCGTCTACCACACCCAAAATTAAAAATTTGTTTACCAAGACAAAACTACTGCTACTAGATTAAAGGCGTGTAGTGTTTAAAGCTTGCAGCTCAATTCTTACTACAAAACAACACATAATTTGAATTTTGAGTGAAAATGGTGATTGTGTTGTTGCAATTCTTCAACCACACCTTCTGCCACGTAGCCAAGGATTATATACACAAATTTTTCATTGCCTTACTTCCAGCTAGGAAGCTGCAACCGATAGTTGAAACTCTTTGGAACCTTGATACAGAACCCTTTAAAGTATGAGTCTCCTGCCTTAAATATCAGGCCTTGTTTGAGTTTTGATCATAAGTATTTCTTTGTAAAAATTAGAAACTAATTTATAACTGAATTGATTCTTTTTTCAACGATTTTAACTGAAAAAAGGTATTGTATACAAATAACACCTATCCGCCCTCCCCCCCTAAAGTGCGGGCGTATTGGGAAAGCTTCGATAAAAAAAAAACTTTAAAAAAAATACTTTTCATATTGCGTACGAAAAAAATTGGATGGAATCGATTATGGGTGTCTTTTATGTTTAAAACTAACTGCATTTGTTCACTTAAGGTTCCGTTAACATGCAAGTATAAAGTTTGTAAAGTGTTCGTCAACCACGCCCAAAATTAGAAAAATTGTATGAAAAACTTATTCCGACTAGAAGGTGCACAGTAATATTACTGAAACCGTTAAAAAATGCTTTCTGACGAAAGAAAACATCTTTTTGCTAACGGCAATTTAAGACCTAGAATACTACAATACCACTTCCAAAAACTATTAATAGTCCCTGCAATAAATAGCTAACACAATTTTTCCTCCTGATTGTTCAGAATTTTTCGAATGCACTTGGATTTAAAATACATACATATCTACATCAATGTTCATTAATTTTAATTAAGTTTTTGCTCAGATTTTCTACTCATTAGTGCTGCAATCAAAACTAGACGTTTGTTATACAGTATCATTTTTCATTACAATAACTTGACTACAGTGCCACCTGTCTAACAAAAATCAATCCTATCTTTTAAGCAACACATTCACAAAATTTAACTAAAGTTGAGTTGGTTGTTGGTTCAGTATTTTTAAAATTAACGCAAGTGGAAAAAGTGAGTGTAGGTATCTCAAATTGTGGAACCAGGCACCCACTTAATAATGTTTGTTAAGGAATTTAATCGATCAAACATACTGTTACATGGAGCAAAACATATAGTGAGCGTATTAGCTTGTGGGCTTACTTTTATCAATATCCTTTTAACAGAAATAACTCATTTTTTGCATTTGTTGATATGGAAAGCATTTTTTATATTTGTTTATTCACGATATGTTCATCGGAACGTAACATTTTCTTATCGATTGAGTTTGACCTTTTGAAAAAAACACCATCTCGAATTCCAATTCCCCCACAAAGTACAAAGTTTTTCTTTCATAAATATCCAAGTATTATTCTCTTAAATTGTATAATAATTTCTATTATTACATTTTCGTCTTTAATAAATTCCAAGAGCATTTAAATAAAATGTCACTCACTTTCTTACGTTTTAACTATTGAACAAAACATGGACTGAGCTTGTGAGCTAAGATATTAAAATCTCCCCTTGTTTATCTTTTCAAGAATAGTAAACATAAGGTGTACCTGCACCCTTAGTTATTTGCTTGTTTGCTTTTAAAATTTAAATTCAAAAATAATAACTTCGAGTAACACAAAAACGACCTCCATTATGACATCCTTCGAAGAATCAAGAATGAGCCAGAAAAACAAAACAAAATAATTATAATACCTCCTCAAAGATATTGTTTTTTGTTCGATAAAAAAAAATTGGACTTGTTTTCATTTTTAAGGAAATATTTTTTAATAATCATGGCTATTCCTTCCGGAAGGACACCTTCAAAAAATTGGTATGGAAAATTTCCAGAAGAAAAATATAAGAAGGACCCGATTGAAAACACCGTGATTTAAATATTCTGATATCTGTCTTCATTTTATTTTTATCCGATTTTTTTGTTTATATTGCCAAAGTTTTTATTAAAAATACCACAACCCACAACTTATTTCTTTCAAAACTTTCCTTTTAATCATTTAATTTTGGACTATTTTAATCCAACTTAACATTTTTGGAATTGAAATTCTAAATCCACTTTAGTCCTGTTTTTTCATCAGTTCAAAGGACGACAAACATTCAAGCAACAGGAAAAGCTTTATGAGTAAAAGTTGTTTTGATAAATAAATATTGTGAAAAAGATGAAAAGCCACAAACACTATCCAAATAAAAGGTTAGAGCTCCCCGATGGGATAAAAATGATTAATGGAAAGATATGGGAAAAATTTTGATATTTAGATTATCTTGAAGCTTATGTTTGTTTTACGCAGAGCTTGAGAAATTTGATTTAATGGGTTCTGGATATTAACATAAAGTGTGTTTTATATTTTTAGAAGTATAAAACTTTAAGTTGGCAGCATATAGTTTTCATTGACAGCCATTTTGTCATCTGACACGTGATTTATATTAAGTTTCATGTGCTATTTCATCATAAATCGACTGACGCCTGAACGAGGTATGCAAATTTATTTCGCAAAATATAGTTCTGTTATTTTATGGTCGACACAATTTTACACCAAAGCGAGTTATTGCGTTCTTAAAGATATAGGAACGTTTCCACACCACAATTAAATGATTATACATTGCGTAACGAAGAAACTATTTGAGGAAGACCCGTATGAGTCCATTCATCATCCTGGACAATAAATTGGATTTATTTCCGTCAAACTTTATGAAACATTTTGATGAAAGATCTTGCTTTTCTGGCTTACAAAATACAACTCGTGTAAGAATTGAAGGCTTACGACCACCAGGACCGCTGCTGATTTCACCGGAAATTATTGTCAGTGATGCAGTTATAATTTGGTTAAATGGCTACGTCAATAAGCAAAACTGCCGCATTTGGAGTGCCGTTACATCCAGAAAAAAAAAAGTTTGGTGTGCTTATGGGCTGGTGAAATTATTGGTCCTTTCTTTTTTAAATACGTTGACAGTCAGAAGCTTACAGTAAACGAACATTTTTATAGAGCATGTTCGCTTTGATGTGGCATGTCTGGGAGCTCAGGTTTTAATAAGATGGCGGAAATTGTCAAACACCGCTCCCAAACATCATTGATTTGTTGAAGGAAACCTTTGGTGAACGCATAAATTCGCGTTTTGGACCTTTAAGTTGGACTCCAAAATCGTGAGATATAACACCGCTACACTATTGTCTGTGGAGATGTGTGAAGTCGCTAAATTACACCGATAAGCTAGAGAAAACTTGGAAGAAAACATTCATCGCGTTATTGCTGATATAGCTGTGGCCACAAACCATAACCGCTAAAGTCGATTTTAGTCGACATTGAGATTTTGATGCCGTTAGATTCAACGTACCAAAACATAGTTTGTACATTTTTTCAGCTTTTTATCTCAAAAAATGTGGCCATGGTTGCAAAAAAACAGAACAGCTAAACTAATATTTTTTAGTTGAGATCAAGGAAAAACAACCAAACTCAAATCAAAACGCAACGCATTGTCTAAAGTTGACTTAAGATTATTTTTTTGTTAGGTTGCCAATAAGTCGTAAAGACTAAAGTAGACTTAAGTTGTTTTTCCCCCTGCAATTTATAGATTTATTTTGTTTTATTGACAAGGAAAAATAGCTAAAGTTGAGTTTAGCTATTTTTACGCGTTAACGTTTTGTGTTTTGTCTATTTTTATAAAAGGTAAAAACGACTTAACTTTAATTTAGTGATTATTCCAAAAGAACGATTGAGTAAAAAGACTTCTATATGTGTAGTTTAGCTCTTATTGCAAAAGAAATATTCTATGTACGAAGGTCTAAATTTGATTTTAGTTTTTTTTCCCTGTTGATCGTTCAGTTGGTGAAAGTCATATTTCGAGCTTGGTTGTTCTTCCGTTACAAAAGTAAAAAAAAAAGTGTTTCTTAAGTTAATTTTAGTTCTTCTTCCACATTTATATAACACCTTAGTGTTGTCTAAACTTGAGTTAAGTGTGTTGATAGGTTTATTTTATAGTGATTTTGTGCCATAATCTGAGAATTGTTAGTTGCTCAAGAATCAAGATATTCGCGTAGATACCTCTGAAAAATATTTTTGATCGATATTTTAAAGTTTCTTAAATTTTAGTCTGTTGGGAAGGGTTGGCTTTTATGATTTTAAATGTTGTTTTTTCTTTTTCTTAAATGTCTCCGGTTTGCTATATTTTAAATGAATATTTTAACTTTACAGAAAAAGAAGCTCAGTCAAGATGAGTTTTTGTATTGCAAAGAAGTTCAACACCGGAGCAAAATAGAGATATTGGTAAAACGACTAACATATTTTTTGATATTTTTTCTTAAGAGACGAAATTTTTTTTCAATTTCACAGGTAAAATCGACTCAAATTCATTTTTAAATCCTGAATCACCGGAAACCTATTTAACAAGAGATTCACTATACCAGTGGCCACAAAAAAATGCTATTTATGAGTATTCAAATACGACAGAAGAAACGGTGTTAGAAAAATATGATTACTTTCCCGAGATACCCAATGAAACTATATAGCTCTTTGATGAACGGGTTTTATTTCGATTTCGATTTATTGAAAAGTAAGAATAGGCATTATTTTTTTCACAAACAATGAATTTTATGTTTTTCATTGTTATTTTAGAAAACAATTCAAATGAATCAGCAAATAAAACTTTTGGTAATTTGCCAGAATTTGAAGATTCTGATGATTCCTTAAAAGACCCTGACTTTCAAACAAACCATACTGTTACATCTTCTGATTCGCATTCAGAAAGTGAAGTGACAGAAACGTTGGACAATCCGTTAAACAGCGAGGATCCAAAGACAAAATGCAAAAATAAAAAATTTTTTCGGCAAATATTAAGGAACACTGGAAAGTCGTATAAAACACTTTCTGGAAAAGTTAAGCCTGCAAGATTTCCAAAACCGTTTGGAAAGTGTCGCAGCAACTGCCAAGACAAAATATCATTTGAGCAGATAAAACGACTATTTGATCAGTATTGGGCTTTGGGAATCTATGACCAGAGAATTTTGTACATAGGAAATCTTTTAATTATTGGAAGTAAAAGATGTGGAAGGAAGCGACGCCGCCGTGAAACCTCAGTTAAGTATTTTTTGGAATATGATGGCACGCGTACACAAATTTGCCGAACACATTTTACATTATGTTTTTCTGAAACGGAAAGTTTCATTAAAAATGTTATAGCCAAAAAATTATCAAGCCCAAGCGAACCATTTAAGAATTGTCGGGGTAAGAATATTCCTGTGAACAAACTAACTCCGGAGAAAGAAGAAGAGGTACGCAACCACATAAATGAATTTCCGTCTTATGAAAGCCACTACAGCCGTCGCGACACATCCAAAAAATATATTCATGGCAGCCTTAATCTTTCGATCATACATCGGATGTATAGTAACGAAGTTTCTAATCCATTTAGCTTGACTAAATATTCAGAAATATTTAAAACACTCAAATAACTTAAAATTCAAAGCTCCCAAAATAGACACGTGTGCCAACTGCGATGGATTTGTATCCAAGATAAAAATCGCCAAGGATGAAAAAGAAAAACAAGTTTTGGTAGAGCAGAAACAAATCCATGTGGATAAAGGAGACTTTGGTTTCATACAAAAGGACGCCGATAAGGAAAAAGCTAGACGAAATCACGACATGGGAGTATTTGCGTTTGACTTACAACAGTGCCTACCAACACCATTCTTGAGAAACTCAGTTAGTTTTTATAAAAGGCAGCTTTGGACGTTCAACCTCACGATTCATGATTTAAAAACAAATGATACCGGTTGTTTTATGTGGCACGAAGCAATAGCGCGGCGGGGCGGTAATGAGATTGCTTCATGCATTTTCAAACATTTACAATCCTTGCCTTCTTCTGTCACTAAAATAACGTTCTACAGTGACTCATGTTCTGGCCAAAATAAAAATTCGTTTGTTTCTGCTATGTTCCTTCTTTTCTTAAAAGAAAATACGGTATTGGAATATATAGACCATACATTTATGGAACCTGGCCACACCCACATGGAGTGTGATTCTGACCATGCCCTGATTGAACGAAAAAAGAAAAAATCCAATGTTGAAATAAGTGTTCCGAGGGACTGGTATCAGTTCATCGGAAGTATCAATTCGAAAATTAAAGTTGTTGAAATGAAAGAAAATGATTTTTTTAACTTCAGCGAAGTTTCGAAAAATAATTTAAATTGGAAAAGATGTAATTCAGAAGGCGAAAAATTTATTTGGAACAAAGTCAGGTGAATTCGCTATACAAATAACTGCCACCAAATTTTATACAAAACAAACTTAGATCCTGAACAACCATTTAACTTATTGCCGTTAGTTTAACGAAGAGCATCGACACTTACACTGAGCCATTTAAAAGTTATTGAAGACTTACCAATCATATCAGCAGATAAAAAAGGATCTTATGGACTTGCTACAGTATATAAATCCCGATTTTGATCCTTTCTATAAAAACCTGAAAACTAGTTCCACCGAATTCAACGTGCATCCCGATTTAAGAAGACGATGAAGATCAAAATCTATTGTGTATCCATTGATTGTTTTAATTGCATGAAATAAAGTTCGTTGTTTTGTTTTGTGTTTTTTAACGTACAAAAATAATATGTTACCTAGATAAATAAAATAATTACATTATCTTAAGTCAATATTTTTTTTAAAATTATTTCGGAAAAAGAACTAAAGTTGACATATGCACGAGATTATTCAACATAACACACAAGGAAAAATAGCAAAGTGAATTTTATGCTATAAAAAATGTATTCTTAAAAATGGAAAAACAACTAAACTCGATATTAGATTTTGCAAAAGAAAATTCTTAAAAGACCTAACGACTAAAATGTTTGTTTTGTTGATATATTCTTTTACAGTTATTTCTCCTAAACCATCTTAGTTTAAAATTAAAGATATTAAAAATATTTTTATTTGAGAGCTTGTTTCAAGGCGGGCGGAGTTTCCAATCGGCCAGTAGAGCCTTTTGTAATTTCATACATTTGTCAAAAAATTTAAATTGCTCTCCTGAAAAATTATGAAAACACACTTTAGCGGTTTTTCCTTGTGACCACAGAATTCGACAGGTGAATCCAAATGCTCTATTCAGTCCTTGTGCTAATCATTCACTTAATCTTTATGGAGTCCATGTGTCACCTGTTTTGGAACTGTTGAGAAGATATATTCATTTTTGTCGTCTTAGGACCTTAAATGCTGCAAAGACTGATCGAAAATTGTTCCTCCAGATACCAGATTGAACTACATCCGAGCCAGCCGCGGTGGCCACATGCCAGAAATTATATCCAAGTAAATATGGTAAAAGTATTATCTTTCAGATGAAACCAATGCTATATGACAATTAATTCATATGTTTGTGTTGCATTAGCTCACAGAAATACTTTATTACTTCATTTATTGTTGTTTGTATTTTGGAAAGACCTGGGCTTAATTAATTTTCAGTATTCAAGTGCAAGAATAAGGCTTTAACAAAATACTTTTAGCTTATCCGATTCACCGCAACTGGCCTTAGCTAAGGCCACGATTTTAAACTCTGAGACCAAGATTCTTTTGAAACAGATGATCTCCAATTTGATTTAAATCTTCCAACGTGACAATAATGGTGCCATTTTAAATTATTCTTTCGCTGTGTCGTCGTGGTATTTCATATCAATTTCTTCAGAGTGTGGGCTACCCAACGTCATTTTCGTCATTTGCCTGGATCTATTCCATATTCATTCAATATGGTTTGCGAAGGAGCTTTAGAATGTGCCGCAGATAAACGATTTCCTGCAGCCTACTCAAGATGTTGGCAAGGTACTCCAATATTTTAAAACCATATAAACAGAACAGATGTAAAAGTTATCAATATTTTACCACGTCCACACGTGGGAATGTCCGATCCGCATTCGAATATTATAGAAATTCCCAGATATGTATTTCTTTGGCATCTTTAAAATAACCCCATATTTTCAGTTTTGTGGATACGAACATAGAATCACAAATGCACTACTTAGTTAAACCAAAATACTGGAGACTTTTTCAAGGCGTGAATGAAATTCTAGCACACCATCAAGCAATCGCTGCAACACAGGGCATTTCATTACCTCGAGCTTAGGATTGCAAAGGACATTTTGTTGGGAAGCTATTCACTATTTAGCAGGAACTACAAGATGAAATACCGATCTTAATGTAGTATATCCAAATCAGGCAGTTAGAATGAGCCATTTTTTGTTTGGTTTATCTTAATATTCTCGGAAAAGGTTCATTCTACTTACGAGTATATAACATATCGTTGTGATATGTTGAACAAATTGTTTTTAAAATCACTATAAGCTAGGGAGCGGGTAGTAGAAATTGATTAATTTTCGTAACAGCGCTCCAAAAATATTCCTAATATCAAGAATTTCAATTCTTTGACCCAGAATGATTGCCATTTTGCCACAATTAAACAAGAAAATTAAACAATTATGTTTGACAAAGGACAAGATATTTTGAAAATATAAAATATGAAATATGTTTATATGCAACATGTGTCGTGTCACAGTTTAAATAAATTGCAAAACAAAATCGGTCCTACTTCACACAATCTTAAAATTGAATCTTGTCCTTTAAACCGTTTATCAAAATTCCATGCACTTATCAAAACTACCCATACTTTTTTAGGGTTCCGTACCCAAAGGGTGAAAACGGAACCCTATTACTAAGACTTCGCTGTCCGTCTGTCCGTCTGTCCGTCTGTCCGTCTGTCCGTCTGTCCGTCTGTCCGTCTGTCCGTCTGTCCGTCTGTCCGTCTGTCCGTCTGTCCGTCTGTCCGTCTGTCCGTCTGTCCGTCTGTCCGTCTGTCCGTCTGTCCGTCTGTCCGTCTGTCCGTCTGTCCGTCTGTCCGTCTGTCCGTCTGTCCGTCTGTCCGTCTGTCCGTCTGTCCGTCTGTCCGTCTGTCCGTCTGTCCGTCTGTCCGTCTGTCCGTCTGTCCGTCTGTCCGTCCTTCACAAGGCTGTATCTGATGAACCGTAAAACTTAGACACTTGAAATTTGGACAGATGATGTATTATTGTGTTCCCTATAACAACAAATACTAAAAACTAAATAAAATAAAATATTTATTGGGGCTCCCATACAACAAACTTAATTTTTTGCTTGTTTTTGCTATGTTTGTCCGTCCATCACCAGGTTGTCTCTTTTCTTCTTTAGAAATTTCTTGAAGTCTGTCCCTGTTAGTTCTTCTTTTTGCTGATTTGCGACTTTTCCTTCACTCACACAAACAGCTTTACCTACATGTAAATTCCAGAAATTCTTTTAGAAGAAAAGAGGCAACATATGTATGCTTTTAAAGCTAAGTTTTCTTCTATTCGTGTTCGAATTCGAATTCGAATTCGAATAGAAACAAAAAAAATAGAAAAAAAACAAATGTCAAACCACAATCAACAAGTCGGTATTAGATTCTCTCATAAAAATAATATTAAATCAGGATTTAGGGTTTTTAAACGTAAGTACGCCTTTCTTCTTTATTTTATTGTAAAAAAAACACTATGCTGAGAAAAAAAATTACTGAAATTTCTCAGTGAAATATTTGAACAAGATTGGCAAAAGACATCTTGGTGACAGTTTGCTTAGGAAAGATCGGCCCAAAACTGTTCTCGTTTGTGTGAGTGAGAAACAGCTTGACCTACAGGCATATTAATTACAGAAATTCTTTTAGGAGAAAAGAGCCAACCTATGTATGCTTTTAAAGCTCAGTTTTCTTCTATTCGTGTTCGAATTCGAATTCTAATAGAAAACAAAATAAGAAAAAAAACGAATGTCAAATAAAGAACAAGAAGTCGGTATTAGATTTTCTTACCGACCAAATTTTAAAATCTTAAAAATTAATATAAATAATAATAACTTCTTATTAAAAAAATTCTATATAATTGATTCTTGCTGCTTCTTCTTCTGCTGCTAATACTGAATCACTGAATTAATTATGAATTATTAAAACTACTGTTAATCCTAAAATATTAAATTAAACTTACAAAAGAAGTACTGGGAGGTCTCGATCTGATTTTAAAGAAGTTATTATTCATTTATACATACATATTTATTTTTGAGACGTTACAAATTAATTGCAAATTTAATACTGACTTCTTGTTCTTTGTTTGACATTCGTTTTCTTTTCTATTTTGTTTTCCATTCGAATTCGAATTGGAACACGAATAAAAGAAAACTGAGATTTAAAAGCATACATAGGTTGGCTTTTTTCTTCTTTGCGGATTTCTGGAATTTTTGAATTTACATGCATAGCTGTCTCTATTTCTTCTTCTTTTTGCTGATTTTCCAGTTTTCTTTCACTCACACAAACAAGATCATTTTTGGCGCGATCTTTCCTAAACAAACTATCAGTTCGTCGTCTTCTGCAAATCGTAATCGCCTGTTACAATGAGAAATTTAAGCAAGTGTTTATTACGTTTTTATAGATAATGGTACGGAACCCTTCGTGCGCGAGTCCGACTCGCACTTGCCCGTATTATTTATTAATGACTTTCAAATTCATAACCACAATAAATTTATTTTTTTGTCATTCGTATCCTTTTCGGTCTCTTTGGCTGATTAAGTGTTGCTTGCACCACAATGTGCCTTAGTTCGGCTAAGGTCAAAATACACATATGTATATGTACATATTAGTAGATATATTAATTTATCTATTCGAATATAGGAAGATAATAATCGGTTATTGTTTCATCCTTAGAATTAATTTTCTAGGCATTTGGATAGAAATTATAAATGAACACTGGAATATTATACTATTGATTCCATTAGATATCTTTTAATCCTTTTTGTGTGGAAAACTGTTTGCTCTACAAGTGTATTCAAATTGAAGTTCTTGCAATTTTATACTTTCTCTTTCGATAGCCTCCTTCAAGGATAAATTTGTGAGTGGTTTTCGATACATATATAATAGTCCTCTTACTTAGAGGTTGGCTCATCGTTATAAGTTATTGATTAAGTTTTGGGTTGACGGTAAATGGTGTGTGATTCATAATTAAGAGTGTTGGTGTGATGTTTGCTTTACTAACATACATACTTGAATTAACAATGCTTCGATAAGGCTTCAAGGAGTTTATCATGAGCAATTGCAAACAATATTTAAAAAAAAGCGATTTCAAGTTTATCGCCACCTATGCTATATCTGATTCCATAGGAAAGGCACACGCTAATTTTTCAGAATATCAACTATTAGCTAGTTTACTTTACATCACGACACTAAAAAAAAAGTTTTCTACAGGCAGGCAAAAGAAATAATATCCTAACAACGTATACTTATAGAAAGGAAGTGCCGTAAGTGCTTTGTTGAAATATCAAAATACACATAAAATGCCTTTATGCATTCTACTTTACGAAAATATAACACATGCCTGTGTGCAGTACCTACTCAAAATGTATCCTCATTAAAAACTTACAGTTTTCATTACAGTTCACTAAAAGCATAGGTATTAATAAAGTTTCGCATTGCAAAGGCTTTTTTGCACTAAACAAATGAGCAGGTTTACTTTCCTGTAAGTGAATTTAAACTTGAACCCCAGGATATGCCCCAGTTTTGCTATACATGCAAGGTTAATATAACAACAAACACACGGCAACATACATGAAAAAAAAAAATGCAATGTTTCAGTGAATATCCTTATATTAGGGAATGTGGTAACTTAATACTATTGCCTCTAGTTTTATAAATGGAAAGAAAGGAGTGATTTAATTAATCTCGTTTTAAGAGAATTAAAAAAAAATATATAGGTATAAACTTTGTTATAATCTCGAATATACTCGAATTTAATGTTGCGAATATAACTAAACTGAGGACTAAGCTGCCCCCGCGATGCAAAAAGGAATAAGTTAAGTAACATCACACTGAAACGTACTGTGTTTTTTAGCGTTTTTCATGAAACAACTCAGGCCTGGGTCTCGTTTAAAATAGAAATGTCAAGATTTTCCCGCATTGAATTTTGATAGCGTGACCCTACATTTAATAAGGATTAAAAATCGTACTTGATGGTAGAATTAACTTCTTATTCTTATATCAATCATGCAAAAGTGTGAGAAAAATCGGAATCACAATTTTCCCGTAATACTCGAATAGCTATTGAAATGGCCATCAACTTTATTCCGAAAGCACTGTTAATTAAATGTACTCACTTATTAACCGCACTTCACGAATGTGGTATGTCTTACCCGGTTTTTTTTTTTTTTTTTTTTTTTTTCTATGATTGTCGGCGTGGTAACAACAATAGCATTATCTCTCTTCAACTTTTGGTAATGAAGCACAATCTCCAATTAGCGTGTTTCACTGTTTTCCAAAATTCAAAAGGGTGTCGCAGTTTGCTGCAGGACGAAATTCATGATGATGAGATTAAAATTAGCTTGGACTTTAGTTCGGATCGCGTAGATTAAAAATAATGCATGGATATTTTTGTTCTTCAAAAAGTTTTGTTCACCTTGGGTGCAACATAATATACATATTGACAATCTCTCGTATCGGTTGGTGCCAAACGTTTTTGAAAGAGTCCAATCGCTGTAGTTCAAAAGGCGTCTATATAAGATTAGACAGGTCACGAATCATGCATCAATGCACACAAATGCAAATTTAAAAGTTTCTGATATATTCAAAAAACACCTTTTAAAGGAACACACTTAATTAGATTGAAAGAAGTGATTTGAAAATTGACTCAAACGTATGCAAAAGCTTATTGAGCTTCATGAAGAGTGTGTGGTTCAGAGTGGACCCGCAGCAATGCCAAAAAGGCATATAATTGGTTTTTCGTGTATTTAATAAGTGCTCCAAAATTCAAACAGAGATAACTTAAGGAAAACACAGAGACGTGCTATCGCCACAATTTCTTAGAGCTAGAATAAGGATGTTGTTTTCTTTACCTAATTACAGGAAGTTTACTTTGGGTAGCTCAGTGCTTTGTTTACGATGGTTTTGGGTAGAGTCTGTGTCACCAGGCTAGACTCTCCCTGTATTTTAAAACAACATAGTTTTGTGTTTAAATCTATACATACCTTCTAGGTAATTTTGATAGCACACAATTAAATGACTTGGGACTTGAGCTGTACACTATGTTCCATACTTAAAATTGATTGCAGGTCCAGTCTTAGTATTTGATATGAATGCCGTGTTGTGTGAGTGGCACGGAAAGGGAGTTGCTCAGTAAATTTGCTGCTAAATTTACATTTTTATGTTTCACATCCGGAAGTCGTTTAAGTTTTTTTTGCTATGTGAACGTTATTATTTTTTTTTTATTTAACTATGCAATTGTTTTTCTTGTGGTGTCAATTCGAGAGAAATTGATTTTTCTATATAATTGCTTGCTAGATAATTATAACTTTTAGCAAATGCCTCTCGATGTATTTTGTTTTTAAATTTTGTAAGTTATTTGACACCAGTTTATAACCAGGTCATACGTATATAAAATGAGAAAATGTTCACGGATATATTGGACAAAAAATTGTAGTCTGGAGACGAACACAATTTTCATATCGATTACAATCAATATTTTTTTTTTGTCTTTATATATTCTATTAAAAACATTGATTTTAAGTCTTGTAAATATTTGTTTGAATACTTTTTACTTGCGGTTATAGGTACTATAAGGCAAGTTATGCATTCGTAAAAAAAAAAAAAAATCTTACAATCAAACATGTCATAACGATGATAGGGAAATCGAAAAAAGTGGGTCGGACAATTCTGTATGTCTGTCTGTCTATTCCTTTGTCTGTCTGTCTGTATAGTTACCTACAGCCTAAACGGATGCAGGGGTTTTTAGTTTTTTCCTTGTATTCATCTAAAAGTCTACCGCTTTTTCAATTCTAAAGATTTTACAAATATATGAAGTGCTCAATTTGATAACATTTCCGACTCAATGGGAAGATACCACACCTCCTGAATGAAAAATACAACATTTTCAATTTTTTTATTTGTTGGCAATATACAAACTCTACCGCCCTCTCAAATTTCAAATTTTTACATAAGTTAGAAGTGCTCCATACATTTGAGAAAATTTTTTTAAGTGTGTGGCTGCCACGATCTCTGAATGAAAAATCCAAAAACCAAAACCTTATAATTTTTGCTTTGTATGTCCCACAAGGCTTTTCCACTATACCAAATTTCAAAATTCTAAGATGAGAAGAAGTGCTCCATAAATTTGATACCATTTTCGATAAAGTGTGGGTGGTTACCATGCCCCCTGAACAGAAAATATCAAACTTTCGATTATTGCATTGGTATGCAACACAAGTTCTGCCATTCTGCCGAATTCCAATTTTTTCGATAATCAGAAAAGTTTTTTGAAAATGGGCATACACCACGCCCCCTGAATGGAAAATCTATTTTTTTTAAATTTTATCTTTGCATGTATTAAAAGGTCTACTACTCTGCAAGTTTCAAGATTCTACGACGATTAAAAGTGTTCCAAGAATTTGATAACTATTTCGAATAAATGGGCGGATATCACGCCCCCTGAATTGAAAATTTCAAATGTTCGATCTTATTCTGCGGTTCTGCGGTGACGGAAGTGTTCCATAATTTTGATGATCTGTCAGTCAGTGAGTCAGTGAGTCGGTTACTATTTTTGGGATTTTTGAAGCCCTGTATCTCAGAAACTAATCATGCTTAGCATCTTGCCATGTTGAATAAGTGTAGCGTATTTGAAGTTTCTGGGTTTGTTGGTTCAGATGTTAGAGGGGGTCGAAAATGGCCTGAGTTGGTTCCAGTAAATAAAGGTGTTGTGGCAAAGTTGCTAGAACTTGGCTGGGCTCTATACCGTGCCCCTTGATTTTTCTTCTTTTGCTTCAATACAAAAAAAAAAAGAATATTTTGATAAAATGTAGAGTTTTCCATCAAGTGACGATGGTACTGATGAAGATTTTGTGTCTGATATGTTGAAGTTGCTAGCAATGCAGAGTCCGATTTATCTGAATCAGAGAATGAAAGTGATGAAGAACCTGTAGATCGGCTGGTCCCGATTCCGAGTTTGGAACCCAACTCAATTGATTCATTCATTTTGGCTGTTTTCCCAATTTAAATCGAGAAAATAATTATCGAAAACACAAAAAAATTATGGCCGCCCAAAATTTGGAGACAAACAGACAAGATTTGCATATTTTGGCGTCTTGATTCTCGAGGGTGTTTACAAGTAAGTTCTTTTTTTTCAATTTTGATCAACCAATATTCCGAGCAACAATGCTAATGAGACATTCCAATATTTTACAAAACTTCTGAGATTCGACGATCCTAATTGGAAGCTTATGGGACAAATGGGCTCGGAGGTGCTGCTGAAATCAACCAAACTGAGCTCGTCGTCCTGCATTTAGTAGAAGGATTGAAGGGACACAACATCACTATGGAAAAGCCCAAATTCTTGTCTGTGGCCGACGGAGACCATGAGTGCTGTCCACAGCACCACTCGGGTAATTTAATTTAAATTTTTGGAGCCGAAATAGTTCATAAAATTGGTTTGATTATTAGGTACCTAACAATCTTTCAATTTCTATAACTAAGAAAAGAAGTAAAATTTGTTCTTTGTGTTCTCTTTTCCACTTAAATTAAAATCATCAGCCTAGGTAAACCTGTTGTATCCTCTTATGGAAGGAAACAGTTTAACTTATCCGCATTTAAAATAAATGTAAGGTGTAGGGGTAAAACAAATGAAAATTAATGATTGCCGGGGAATATAAATCACTTTCAGAAGGGGACGGTATAGGTACAAAAAATAAATTAAACTGAAATGCAGTTTGCAGCAACAATGCCTTCTCTATAATATTAATCA
Source organism: Platycheirus albimanus (assembly GCA_916050605.2). NCBI lineage: Eukaryota > Metazoa > Arthropoda > Insecta > Diptera > Syrphidae > Platycheirus > Platycheirus albimanus. The sequence goes on along the minus strand of OU696696.1, from coordinate 12,073,393 downwards.
TCATTGTTGTTCTTTCGTGTAGCTCCAGGAAGGAAAGTCAACTTCATTTCCTACTTGTCGCGCTTTCCAAGCATTTCATTAGGGTTCCTGTTGTCGCTGAGTGCCATTTAAGATTTTCTTCCACCAGTAACATTCTGCATAATGAACATACACTCTAGAATATAGTAGGTATTTTTCATCAGGCGGGTGGGCTTTTGTCTTCATTAAAGGTGCACAGGACTGAATTTTAATTCAATTAGGCATTCATTATAATAAGTGAATGTCACAGATTCCTTTTTTTTCTGTCACGTTTTTTGACATGTTGCTGAAATGTATTTCTAATTGAAAATAAATTTTCATTAATTAAAATATTAAACATTTGGTGGAAAATCGGACTGGATGTGAGAATTGAATGCTGAGAAACTCCATTTCAATGTAAAATATCAATTATATTTACAATTTTTGACATTTTCAGATTGTCAGTCAAAAATAAGTGGTTTTGCAACCATCACTACTAAAATGTTCTTTAACTGTCAACAGTGGCTGTCATTATAATTATAAAAACAATAAAACCTGCCACTCATATCAGTCTTTTAACATTTATTGAAATGGAGCCTTTTAGTATATCAGCAAATTGAAACATTGTGTGGGAATTATACAAACACCCTCAGTTGAATTTTTTTTAAAGCAAAATGGGACACAATAAGTCACTGCAAGCACTTGATCAAACATAAGCTAATGCACTAGCGCAGAGAAAGCGTCTTGCCTCGCAATCATCACCTACAAGGTACAAGAATAATTTTTAGCCATTGCATTGAAATTCCAGCCATATCATCCAGGAACCAGGAGGAGTAAAAGTGTTGCTTCCGTTGAAGTGTTGCTTCCGAAAACCAGAGAGAGTTGCTAAAGAGGTTGAATGAATAATTTAAGAGTTAAAATGGGGCTGGTACCGATTTTTAAAATGTCGATTTCAAAAAAACCGATCGTCATAATGTCGACATTCGAAAAGTCGATTGGTACAAATACCGACTGATTAAAATGTCGACTCTTATAAAGTCGATTTTTAAAATATCGCCTCAAAAAAAGGTCGACAGTGTCAAAGTGCGTGTCAAAGCGGCCGGCGCGGCGCCGCATGCATGTGAACATCCCTCACTTTGCCCTTGCCGATCAGTGTTGCGACTCTACTACTATGATTTTAAAATAATTTAAAAATTTAAACTGTCGATGCAATCCAAAGAATTACATTTTTTTCAGGATAAAAGTCGACATTATTACCGACACTTTTCAGTCGAAATTTTCATAGTCTGTATTTTAAACTGTCAACTTTTTTTTGTCGATGCAACATCAGTCGACATTTTTCCAGTCGATGAATTTTGTATTCATCCAGTCGACATTTTTTTGTCGGCCATTCGTAAACTTCCCGTTAAAATGACTTTATTTTTAAAAGTATACATAATAACATGGTACTATGCAGTCATTGGAAAAATAATTTACACATTGCATTGCTCGTAGAAATTAACCAACCCATAAAGCTTTAGAACTTTTGAAATAAGAACGAATTGTTTAAAAACTTTTCTCATTTTTAATGTTTGTTGTTTTATTGAAACAGTTACTTACAAATTCAAACAAGTAACTTTTAAAATCATAGAAATCTAAGTGGCACAATTATTTACACATCCATCGAACAAATTCAAAATTATTTACGCAAGAGCAAATAACTGCATTAGGAAAGTAACGGTTCTAAAATTTTTTTGTTTAATGATATTTTGCGTGGTGTCCAATTCCAAATATTGAAATCAGTTTTAGTTGGGCTTCACTAGAGAAAAGTTGTACGAGATGGCAAAAACTCTCGAGCTTTCAATTGGAACAAGAGTTCGAATTGTTGCAGGATGGTGTTTCGGAAAACAATTTATAATTTAAGTTCTAAACTTAATGAATTTATTGGTAGAGGCAGAAAAAAGGTTATCAAAAAGCGAAGAAGTACAAATTTTCGAGTCTTCAAAAGTTATGCACATGAAAGGGTACTGGTGGACATCATAAACAAAGATGGCTAAAATAAATGCCTATACGTTATCCAAAAAAAGCTGCATATGACATCGAAAAACAAGCGAATAAGGCTAAGATTTGCAAGGGACCACATAAACAAACCACCAGAGTTTTGGAGGAGCATCCATTGGACCGATTAAACAGCTTGTTTTTTGAACAGTACCTATGGACGAAAGTTTTCTTATTCCAACCCTAAAATGAAGGCCAAACCAACCCATCACTAAATTTTCACTACATTTCAAAGGAGGCAAGATAATGATATAGGGTTGCATATTAAATAGTGGAGTAGGTCCACTCGTAAGGTGCTCCGATAACATGAAACAATCAAATTATTTGAACATTTTAACTGATGTTGCACTTTTTGCTGGTTCAAGATTATATGGGGGAGGGGGGGCGATTTTATCCTTCAACATGACAATGCGCCGATACACACAGCTTGGAAGTTTTTAAAATGGCCTCTGCAAAGTCCTGACCTTAATGTTATTTAAAAATTTTTGACACATAGTGAAATCTAAAATCCTGAGAACATTGGCAGACCTGCATCAGATGAAACTTGGAAAGACTTTAACACAGCTTGAAGCACAATTCCAGGAGAGCAAGTTTAAAGCTTAATAGACTTAATGCCCAGGCGCCTTGTAATTGTAATTACGGTAAAAGGAGGAAACACAACCTTTAAGGTAATGTAACGTTAAATAACCGTTTACTCCAAATTTAAATTTTTTTTGTCTAATTCGCTTCCAGGTGTAGTGAAAACGAAAAAACTGGGTTTGTGTAAATAATTTTGCTTGTGTTCGATGCATGTGTAAATAATTGTTCAATTAAGATTTCTATAACAGTTATATATTCACTGTTTTATTAAAACTGCAAACATTAAAAATGAGAAAATTTTATAAACAATTTGTTATTTTATCAAAAGTTCTAAAGCTTTTTAGGTTGGCTAAAGTACGAGCAATTCAATGTGTAAATAGTTTTGCCAGTGACACAAATTACTTGCGTTATGATAGTATGTAGCTATATTAGGAAAAAAAAAAATTAGTTTTGCAATATACACTGCGCTTATATCAGAGCCTATTGTTTGTAATATTCTTTCAATATAATTTAATTTGAAGATATTTAACTTTTTAAACGAAAATCAATTTACTCGCCGAATTTAAAAAAAATAAAGTGCACGACTGGGTCGTACGAACTTGCTCTAATGTGCTAAAATGGTCTTGGGGATTGAGATTTTCGGAAAAAAGCATTGAAAAAATCATATGAAATTTTATTAATCAATTAAAAATCAATAGTTAAAACGTTTTTTGGAGAAAATGAAGTAAACCATCAGATTTCTTTTGCTTTTTCAAAATTTAAGGACATTTTTTTTTAAAATCGTTCGACCAGTTTTTTCAAAAAACGGTTTTTTTTTGAAAATCTCTTCGAAAACATATTCCAAATTTTTTTTGAGTATGCCAACTTCTAGAACTTTGTAGTTTTTATCAGAAAAATACAATTAAAAAAAAATTGATTAAACCGTTTTTGGAAAAAACAAAAAATAAAAAAAAATTTTAAAACTTTTTTAAAAAACTCAAAAAAACTTTTTTTGAAAAATTAAAGAATTTTTATTATTTCACTTATAATAGGGCTTCTACATTAAAAATTTCATCGAAATTCGTCTAGTGGCTTACGAGAAAATCGGATTTCAAAAAACCGGTCCTATGGGAGGTACCGTTATAAGACTTTTCCTGAAAAATCTATTCCAACCGAAACATTAAGTTTGCACAGAAAAAAATATTCAGAAAGTTTTATCAAAATCGTAGAAGCTGTTTTGGAGAAAAATTTAATTTTCACTAAAAATCGTATGGCAGGTACCGTTAGTTTTAGAGCTAGAATGCTAATTCCAAACACCCCTCTGTAGGACGTCATAATAATACTATGTACCAAGTTTGAAGCAAATTGGTCCAGCCGTTTAGGCTGTAGGTGCCGATACAGACAGACGGACAGACGGACAGACAGACAGACAGACAGACAGACAGACAGACAGACAGACAGACAGACAGACAGACAGACTGACAGACAGACAGACAGACAGAATTGTCGGACCCACTTTTTTAGGCTTCTCTATCATCGTAATGTTATGTTTGATTGTCCAAAAAAAATTTTTTTTTCGACGAATGCATAACTTGCCTTATAGTACCTATAATCGCAAGTAAAAAATGAAATCCAAATATAAATTCCACGTTGATAGTTTGTCCGTAAAATTTTGACAGTAAACTAACGGATTTTTTTTAAATTCACAATCCTTTAGCTAACTTTCAATTTCGCAGTCAAAATAATAAGTAGAGTTCACGACCGTATTTTTATGAACTTAATAGTTATGTTAGGTAAAGCAAGGCAAAATACGCCGGTTACAAGTTAGTGAATGCTATACAAAAATTTTAAACTGATTAAACCAGAATTCACACACAAAAAACAATAAAATTTCTTAAATAGTTAGGAACATGTTCCTATTCAAACCGAAGCTGTAAAAATCCAACGCTTATACAATGTTTTTCTCAGAAAGTGCATACAACTCACTTTAAGTGGCTCTAGGTTTGAGACATGGTCTGGTCAGACTGTTTGACAGCCAGATACAAAACAAAAGATATTAAGTCAATTTCAGAAAACAAAAATTATTATTACATAATTTTAAAATTCTTCTTTAACTATCGTACTGTTGTATGTTAAATACATTTCAATGAATCTGATTGTATATAAATATAAATGTTGGTATTATAACATACCCAAGCAATTCAAAATCTTAAAATATTTATTTGAAAATTTAGATTGAATTATTTCTTTCATAATCTTTATTCAACCATCTTTTAGTAATATAAAACAATGAATGCAGAAGAAAGCTCTTTCCTTAATTAATTAATATTTTTAATCAAACATAAATACAAATTATAATTTGCATCTGCATTTGAAAATAAGTTTTACCTCTACGTTCAGTCGACTATTTTAGAAAATTGCAAATTAAAATACTAATTTAATGATAGCATAATAAATAATATATATTTTCTTAAAAAAAAAACAAATTTGTTGACGAAAAATTCTATTAACAAATATATTGGTAGATTTGTGTCCGGAACACTTTCGCAAATTGTTATCCTTATTTTATAATATTTTTTGCAATATTGTTGTTATTTGAAAATAATTAATGCATTAAACAAAAAATAAAATTTTTATTGTTACCAACAATAATATTATATTCGTTTCGTAATTTGTTTACAATGTTTCATTTGAATTTTCACTAGATATTTGTTAAGACGGAATCATTCGAGCAAATAGATTGTAAAAGAAGTATTCGTTATATAGTGTGCTCAGATCATTTTCAGGCTTTTGTAGTTGAATTCCTATAACCTCACAATAAGTTGAGTACAACACATCTGCGTCTCTTTTAAACATCCATTCGATCGATATAAAAACCAAAGGGTTTGCTCAATACGACATATTCTAATTAAAATAATTTTGTTGTTGTCAATAAATTAGTTTGAAGTATCTCGAAATTTGCTACGAAAAAACCTCCACAGTTCGGAAAATCTCGTTATCTGATGAATATATCCTTTCTCATGTACCTATTAACATTAATGGGACCAAGCTTGCACCTATACAAAAAAAAAACCTGGTTAGTTAGATCAATTTCTCATTATATAAAATATATAAATAAGGATATTACCTACCAGTAAAAGTAATTTTCGTAAATGTGACAAAATTCCAGCGACATTAGACGACGCGATTATCAAGTTATTCAACAAGACCATGAAAAGAAGCTTCAGTTGTCAATCCCTTTTCATCGAGTTCTAGAAAAAAAAATTGTGTTGGCTACTACTAAACCTTAGATGATTGTAAATTTAATGTTATCAATAATTAAGTTCAATCATCATGGTTAAAAATCGTTTAATTTTCGTAACGAAACTCTATATAAACCGAAACCCATTTTATTTGTAAAAATTACATGTATATATAGTATATGTATGTATTTTTTAAATTTATCCGAAAGCACATAGATTTGAAAAAAAAAAAAAATTCTATACCGCTATATTTCTTTGAAGGTGTAGTATGATGATAAGTCTCTCAAATTTTTGAGAAGCAACTAAAGGACATAGTTTTATCAAACACAAAGTCCAACAGCTCCTTCTGAAAATTGCAAGAGATTAAATTGTTTCATACCTGCCTATTCTATTGACAAATTTAACATTCTCAAAAAACTTTTTTTATAATAAACAAAAATACTGTTTTTTTAAGCCACTTACGATTTTGATATAAATTTAAAGTTGTTATGTGTTTTTTGTCCGCATATCTCAAAATAAAACCATCGGATTAGTTATATTTCAGAACCACGATGACTTCATTTTCAATTTTGCAGAAAAAATCATGCATGTATCGACGAATAAAATTTATTTTCTTTAAACTTTGAAACGAACAAATATTTATAATAACTCGTCGTTGGGTATTTTCATAGTTTACAATGATTTATTTGGTTTCTTATTCCAAAATATTATGTTAAACCTTTTTTTTAAACTTGTAGTCAATATATTTTGCGTTAATATTTTCATATACTTTAAAAAGGATTAATTTTGTGGGTATCTTATACTCACAAATTCGCTAATTATTTCACACCATAGATATTTGATATCAAATTCTTCCCGTTTTCTCGACAGCATTATAATCTCAAATTGGATTCCAGATCTCACCTTGTTGCTTGTCTTTGGAAATAGAGCTGTGGAATATGCCAGATTGGTATTCTACAAGTATTTTAATTGCATCGTGTATGATTAAAAATTAATTAAGAAACAAAATCAAATTCAGATAAAGTTAAAAAAATATACCTGTACATGGAAGACATATGAAACCGAGACTTGTTTCAAACACAGTGCCTCATTTTTTTTTTTAAATAACCAAGCTAAATATCATAGTTTAGTTTCGATTTATTGGAATTATGAAGTAAAATTCATCCGGACTTTTAAGTTCAGTTATGATCGTAACTTTTCTATTATAAGTTACAGCCATGACAAAACGCAAAACGACAAACGAATATAGATACCATATCTTAACACTTTTTTTTTAAAATCTTTCCTCCTGTTAACCAGTTTCATATTTTCTAAGTTGTATCACATTGGTTTCAAAATATAAATTATATGTTATATATTTTTATTTAATCTCAATAAATACTTTTAGATGGGTTAAGCCCTTAAATTTCGCAAAAGGAGCGAATAAGAATTTCGTTAAACTACAAATTCTAATTTCCCTTTGCAAAATTTTAGGGCCTTGATGTTTTTTTTACAAGAATAGATATTATTTCTAAACTTTTTAAATTTTGAATTATAAACCGTATATAATCCGTATAGTTTGGCCTAGGATAAAGGAGTTTGGAATGATATATCTAACCAGGCGAAACTAGTCTAACTAAGTCTATAAGGATGAACTAGTTTGTGCTAGGGAAAAATAAGTTATCCGAACGCCCATAGGGCAAACTAGTTTTTCCTAGGAAAAAAATTTTTTGGGCTAGAAAACTGTGGTTACCGGTGTTGAAAATGAGCTAACAAACTTTTCTTCAATTCACAGCCCTTTAGCTTACTTTCAGTTTCGCAGTCAAAATAAGCTAAGCGCACGACAGGATTTCAGCTAACTATTTTTTTTTATTATAAAATATAATAATATAATAAATATCATTGAATATCTAAGGAGATAAAGTTGCATATAATATTAAAACTCTTTTCCACACCACCCAAGAGGTAGAGTTCCAAGCGCGTTTTTTCTTGTGTGATGGTTTTCCTAATAAGCCTAATCGACGATACACTTCATAAATTGACATTTAATTTATTATTCATTAGTATGTATTAATTACGATTTGTTCTAGGGATGAAATTACTTCAAGTATAATGTTATTTTTTTACTTATCTTTGACTAGAAATATTTTAATAACTTAAGCTTAAATTATAAAAAATCTACAATAAATTACATATAATTAAAATCCTGACTCCAGTTTTTGAAATTCTGTCAATCACAGTTCTTCTGATTAAAAATTGTCTAGTTATTCAAAAATAATATTAGCCAATTACCAAATTATACCATATTTTCCAATTTGGACTTTCTAAAAAAATTATAAAATTTTGTGTTAGAATTAGAATTTAAACGAATTAAGATATTAAGCTGAATGTCAATGCAATGTAAAGAATATGTCCAAGCTGAAAGCAATATCAAATACAAGCATAACAGAATGGTCATATCTATAAACAGCACATCAAGATCAAAATGATTTTCTTTTACAAATAAAATAAAATTAATTAGTCTCCGGAATAATTTATGATGTATATCATTTTTAAATTATTTTAAAACTTAGAAATTATATGCTGATTGCATTGGATTATATTTTGAATTTGGCATTATTTGTTCCATAAGAATGCACCGCCAATAGACTTATAACAACTGCAAGGTTAATTTAATATTTAAAAAAAATTAATAAACTGCATAAAATATGTAAAAATATAAAAGAAATTTTCTTTTTTATCATTCAACGGTGACAAAATAACAGAGATTTATTTTAATAATAAAATGATAGATATAAATACTAAGGGAATGAAATTTTTTCTTTTTTTGTAAATTGTTGTTTTAAATAATAAACTTTTTATGTATAATGTTGATTGTCATTAATTTTTATTATTATTAATTTTAAACATTCCAAAAATGGTTTGTTGAAATATGTCATAATACTTAAACTCCACTTGATGATATTTGCTTGAACACATAAGCTTTAACCATGCACCTGCGAAAACATTTAAGAAACAAGCAGGTAATCATGGGTGAGACTTATATGGCAAAGCATTGATGTAGCTCATTCGGATGGATGTTTTGTATTTTAAAGTTTTTTGAATTTAATTAAATTTTATTGGACATGGACAGAGTGATGAGATTTCCTTTAGATCTGTCATACCTATTTAGCTAAGCATCAAAACCGAATTTTCTATATATCTCTTAACTTAATATCGCCAGAAACAGTAACTTTTTGTATACGATTGTAATGGAATGAAATTGATGCAAAATTAAAACAATCTGAAAACTGGCAATATTATTTATAACTGACAATGTGTTCAATCTATTTCGTACAAAAGACTTCATTGGTGAATTAATAGTTTGTATGAAGTAGCAACTGAACAAATCAAAATCGATTTGAAAAAAGGAAAAGTTACTTTGAAAATATTTTCTAGGCTTTAATTAATTTATTAAGAAGGTTATGGAGATCGAAGCTATTGGCTTCGTTTTTCCTCACGTATTTATTATTTGAGTTCCAAAATTATCATCATTATCTTCTTCGGCTATATATGTAATTCTTTTTTTTTTTTTTTTTTTTTGCACTATCAGTTCTCGAGAGTAAGAAGCTTATATCAAGCATTAACTTAGAATCAGAGATTAGCCAACGCATATTATGTGCTCACTGGCTACATCATTTAGTGCAGGTGTTAGTTGTTAGTAAGCAAAATATACAAATAGCATAACACAAACACAAAAAATAAAAAATAAATAAACAAATACATTTATACAAAATAGATACAAAAACATTAAGAACATACTAAACATAAACTATGAGCGTGGTGCACTGGTTTTAAATGTTTTTTTTAGACAGGATTTACTAATATTAAAATCAGCAATACTTTTATTTGAGTTGAAAAGTTTGCACATGCGGGTAAGAGGTTCATTCATGCCATAATTAGTACGGTGTTGGGGACAATGCAATAGCTCAAATCTACCAAACATTCCGTTAAAAGTTGGTGAATAAAAATAATATCATTGTTAATACGCCTTTGTGACAAGGTTTGCATCTGTAGAAGTTGAATCCGGTGTTCGTAAGGTGGGAGGTTGTATGGATCTGCCCAGGAGAGACCTTTTAAAGCAAATCGAATAAAATTACGCTGAACTGCCTCTACCCTAGACTTATGAACTTCGTAGAAAGGAGACCATACCTGTGATGCATATTCTAGATGGGGGCGAACATGACAGTTATATAAAGCTAGGGTTACATAAGGATTTTGAAATTCCTTCGACCATCTTTTAACAAATCCCAACATGGAATTAGCTTTTTTTACAATAAAGTTGATGTGTTCCGTGAAACTCAAGTCTGGGCTAAAGTTAACTCCCAGATCTTTAAAACTAAAAACGCGATGCAAAGCTTGTTGTGTAATTGTGTAGTAAAAGCGTATATTAAAATTATTATTCAGAATTGTAGATTTTGATGTTCTTTTGTAAAGCCAAACTGAGTGGGTAAATTTAAATGCAATATCTAAATGCATGCAATATGAATCTACCCAGCCATTTTGATTAAACAAACATATTTATTAACTTAAAAGTCTTCCTTCTTATTGTTTTATAACTTTATTGAGTTGGGTATTGATTTAGTATACAAATATCTTTGAGTTTTCCAAGTTTCAAAACACATTTAAACGATGCAAAATATAGTATAATATTTAATAAAATTTCATAGGTAACAAATCTCAGTTACTTGGCACAATGGTAAAGTAATTCTACAGTTGTTAGGATATTGAATACAATAAATTATATTTAGTTTTGTAATTAAAATCAATTTAAAAATTGCAACTAGTTAAAGCAAAGATACATTGAATTTTTTGGTTAAACCCATCTGATTATAAATAAATAAAAATATTTACCAACTTCTCAAATTGTTTACAAGATATTTAAAGTTGAATCATCATGACACATTTTGAGTTTAGTTAATTTTTAGATTAAATATGTCACAAATGGCTAATATTATCATGTTCAATAATCAATTGTATGATTTTCCATGATGCATTTCTTGTATTTATCACCTTTTTCGATAAAAATTGGTCAAATGATTACTTTATGTGCATAAATATGCATATACACAATTTTTTAAAACCAAGAATTCCGATTCTAATTTCTCTACTCTTTTTATATAGATACTAGAAAAATGCATTGATAAAAATTTAACATTAACTATTATAACAATAACACTGTACACTAAGAATCTTTATAATTTATCAATCTTAACACGGTGCAAATTTTCACTGCGAGGTAAGAAAAGCTAGTTAACTGGACATTTTTATTGGACAATTCAGTTAAGCAACTTTTCAACACTTGCAGTAAAGCACACAAAAACACTTTCGCTTGTGCTTTCATAAAATCTGATAATAATATTAAATACTAATGCAATTAATATACAAATTATTTATTCACTTTAATCAATCACAATGATTTACATTAATCTGCTATGAAACCCCGCCCGCTTTGCCAGGTATAAACTTACAAAACCATAACACAAATAGCTACCATTAGTGTTATTCCACGTTTTTTTCCCTTTTAGTTCGTTGAAAAATTGAAATTTTTTGAAAATTTTAATTGATGTGGTTTAGATAATTATTATTATTAGATGATGCAGTGTTTTTTTTTTTTTTTTTTTTTTTGTGGTGCAAATGTTATAACTGCAAATCTATAATAAACAATACATACATTTAGTTTAAAAGAAAAAGCATACACTATTTATTATATATTTTCAGAAATAATTACTTTCAAAATAAATCACACTTTTTTTCTTTATTTTTGCAAATTTGACTTATAATTTATGTCGTGGAGCGATAGCGAATATGTTGCCAGCAAGCGATGGAGCGGTACACACCTGGAGAGCGTGGAATTACTGTTATTGCTATTTTAGAACTGTCGTTTTAACGCTACTTGAATTTCGTATGTATTCGCTTTCCTCGGCACCGCGTCGTGAACCTAGTTTGAAAACAAATTCAGCCTTTGGCCGAGCGTATCGTGGAAGCCACAAATAACACCATTGGATATATTAACAAATAAAATTTGCCACACATCAAATGCCAGAAGCGCTATTGAATCCCTTCGAAGTGACTTGGCAATTAATTTCTTTAAGGAAGCCGATGGAACCACCATAACCGTAACTATAGTTAGCGCAAGGTGAATGAAATTTTTTGCAGCAATATCTACATTCTATTGAATATCGAGCATTGTCTCGTTCACTTAAATCAAGCAACGACGGCGAATCTAAAGTAAAGATTTCCCCGCCGAATGTTTTCCTGTTTTGAAAATCTAGATTGGCAGATCTAATATCACCAGACTCTTTCCTTTGGGGCCTTATTGCAATCTTTGGCTAGTCACAACAAACCACTTACCCATTAATTCTTGAAAACTAACCTTTAAGAATAAATTGCAAACTTGAAGCTTGAATTTTATATTTACTCTTTGGATTACATTTCCTGCAATATGAATTAAACCAAATATCACCAAAACAAACATGTTCATTGTTCAAGTAGTGAATCGCTCGCACGATTTAATCGCATTATTCACTACTTGAACATATTTGTTTTGGGGATATTGCTTTGGGGATTTTCGGCTTGTAGATTTTCTCTCCGTGGGGATTTTGCGTTTGGGGATTTCCGTTTGGGGCTTGTGTTTTAGGGCAAACGTTACCAACCAATTTAAAAAACTAGCTATTTGCAACAAACACCAAGATTGTAATAATCGCGTTTTTGTTTTATTGAACTTTCCAGACATTTTTAGCTTAGGAATATATCATGGGAGTCATTTAAATCAGCAAACTGAAGAAATATATATGTAAAAAGTTGGCAAATGTTTTGACCTATTAACAAAAAATGAGAATTTGGTATCTAGGAAGCTCTCACTTATCAGAAATAATAGCAACAAACAATTATGTATGGTTTGTTACTTTAAATAGCTAACTGCAATATATGGTTATTATAATAATCATGAGAAATGCAATAGAAATCCTCAAGATAAACTTGGATCATAGTATTATATCAAAGGCATTGTTCAAATTCTTTATACTTACCAATAAGTGTTTATGTGTCCTTGAGTTGAAGATTCACATTCGTGCTATTAAAAATTCATCAGCACCGAAGATTTTTAACGCACATCTCAGAGTGTGTTGAATTTAAAACAGCAGGAATGTTAATTGTATCTTTTGGTTTTTGGTTAAATCACAGAAATGTTACTGAAAAGAATACCTTTAAAATCATAAATAGAAGCTATTGAATAATACTCGTATTTCAATTAGCATAATGACCTTGACGTTCAACAGGCAGATAAGTTGTAGAATTTTAATTGTAACTGCTGCAACTTCGCTGGCTGTTAAACGGCGCGGCATGTGATTTAATTGTAATATTTTGGTGATGTCATCCTTTTTCTTAGCCTTTCCCTTGCAATATAAAGGCTGAAGTTTAAGCTTGATGTAATGTTCAAAAAATAGCCATGGCTCAAGCGATACCATTTAGATTAACACATTCTACATACATCTGTTGCACAATAAAAATTTGTTGATAATAAAGTAAAAGTTTGGTTAATTGTGCGTTAAGTGGAAACTTAAATTTGGTTAACATTCGTATTATAATCTTCACTAAATGGGCAATGTTAAAGCATTAAAAGTTGCTTCTCCTGCAAACAGAACCATGCTAGTTATCAAATTCTAGGAAAGCATAACCTATTGTAATGAACCATTAAATTTAGTTGTACCTAAAAAACATGTTAATATCATTCAAACTATTGAAATACCAAAATTAATTTTAAGATCATAACAATTGAGTAGCCGCATTTAGAAAAATTTAAGACATTCTTATTGTACTGATAAAATTGGAAAAGTTATTGGTGTATGATATAATTCATTAAAATTTTAATTTGTTTTTAAAATGAAATTACTTTTGTTTTAGTCCAAACATAACAATTTCCAAATATTTAAAATTAACGATCTTCGAAAACGATTTGGTAAAGTTCTTTTTACATGCCGTTACACAGGTGAGTTTAAAATGAAGAGTTTCACTATAACATTATTAACAAATACCAATAATAATACAATATCAGAAACAGGATTAGTTATTGATTTCTGTTAACATGGCATAGTTATAAACGTACAAAACTCAAACAAATTGAAAACACTTTAATGTTGAATTTCTTTGTGATTTATTGAATTTAAATATTATTAATTTTCTCACTGAAAATAAGAATTAAGACTAATATGCTTTTAAGAATGAAAACATACTAATATTTATCCTCTTTTCCAGCAACACATTTTCTTGTTTTGCACTGAGTCTACCTTGAGAATTTTATATTTTAAACACTACTTTTCTGCGTTGTTCATGGTTTTTAAAGGTTTGTGGCCACTGAATTTAGAATGTTAATGTAACGCAGACAACGGATCATAGTAAATATGTTGGCAGAGTATTCCCCGCTTTTTCTGGTATATAACCACAGATTTAAAGTCACTTTCAATATTTCAACGAAGTGAGAAGTAATTTTGTTCTAGATCTTCACATTGCAAAAAGGATTTTAACATTGTATTGTGCAATTGATTCCTGAACCAGACGTTTAACCAAATTTGTTGCTGGTGATTTGGTTAGGGGCTCCATCGCCGTGTTCTATTAAACAGATATCATCAGCATAGTCCAAAAGGTTTAACTTGTGAAATAGGTCACATTCGATACTCAATCCTCAATGTTCACCCACTGTGCCAGGTCGTAGCATCATCAATCAATCGCAAGCGAAATTAGTTATAAAACATCACCCAGTATCACTTCATGTCTTACTGCAAATTTTTCGGAAAGGTGCGTTGTTGTATGAGGCTTGGCAGTAGCAATAATTTATTTATTGGTCTCTTATATCGGAAACTGCTTGATTATATTAAGATTGAAGCGATAAAATTCCTTTTCGAAATCAACGAATTTGGGTTAGAGAAGAGAGAAACTTTGGTGATTGCTCACAAGGTATTGCCGATTGGTTTTTATCTCTCCGAAAATGATAGTTGATATTAACTTGGGAAATACCGACAAAACTCGAATTTTTCAGATCCCGCTTCCACAAAAACCTTCTAGACCTTATTCCAATGGGGACTTTAAGATTTGAATCGTTAAGGGTGCTAGCAAAACCCGACAAAAATGTTGGTCACTTTGAGCAGTTATATTGAATTTTGGCCTTAATCGTAATATTTTCTGAAAGTCCCAGATAACGGCTGCTCGTAGATGCAATGTTTTTAGGAGCAAGTGATTTAACTAAAAGTGGTCGGTTTGTTTTGACATTTAGTCTCAAATGCCACAAGCCCACAAGACTTTGTGGAAACAGTCTTTCACCTATTATCATCAGCTGACTAGCGTTTGGAAAAGTGATCAACATTGTTATAAAGTTATATGTGTATGTTCCTCCATTCTATGTTTTTCCAAAACACGATCAAGTTGTCCATGTCAACTTCATCGAGGTACCCCATGTATTTAGTAAAGATCCTTTTGGAATGTCATTCTGAAAACCAAATTAAGCCAAACATAAATCGCAGTTACATCTTACTTTGCTACATTGTTCGTCACGTCCATTGGTGCCTAACTTTTGATGATGGACTTTGCGAATTCTAGTCTTAAAGCTTGCAGTCCATTTCCTTGCCTGGACAGATTCGCATGAATTTATGCTTTTTCAAGCTTTCTTTATACATATATGTATAACGCCATATTTCACAATCGTTCACAACTTTGTTTAACACACTTCCTCATACTAATATTCTAATATTTATTATGAAGAAAATAATTCTTTTAGGTACACAACAGTGTTTCACAAGTAGAAATAAAGAAAGTTTTGAATCATCTCATTTTAAATAATGTTGACTGTTATTACACTATATATTACATCAAACATTTCGAATGTGAAAATTATATGCACACACTGGCAAAATGTTTGATCAAAATATAGAATAATTCTGTATTGTGATGAAAAGAAAATATACTTTTTTTTAAACATTAACTTAAAATTTAAAGAAAATCACTGATACGTAGTCCAAAATAAAAGGAAACATTTCATTTAAAGAAATGGAATGAAGCCTATCATTCCAGAAAACACTATAATTTCATAAAAAAATAATTAGATAAGAAGTTTTAGCTATAGTATTATTTATTATTTCTTGTGTTTAACAAGGACGAATCAAAATGACCCAGTGAGAAGAATTATATTATCCTTCGTTTTCGGTTGAAATATCATATACCATATCTTAATACCTGCAATGAAAAAACTCTCCTGTGCAGTGCAATTCCAGTGAAGCTTTGTTTGCATCGGCAGCTTTACTGCATACTATACTTTTAGGGTCTGCGTATTTTCTCAAAAGTCGGTACGAAATTCAATGTTAACATTTTTCAAAAGCACATTTTAATGAGGTATGAATTTGGTTAACTATTATTTTTATATTGTTGTGTTTCCACGTACAAAAATGAAAAGCGAGAAAACTCATAATTTTTTTAAATCAATCATAAATTCAATTGCTTTTCATTCCTGTGATGAACAAAATGGTCATGCATTTAGAAAATAGGCTTACCAGCGATAATTATTTCAAAAGTTTGGCTTTTACATTTATTTCAAACTATTCGGCAAATACATTCCAGCTGATTGAGTATTTATTAGCGAAACAATTTATCGATTTCCGTGGCTGTATTATTTCTAAAGGGTGTTTTTTTTAGATGTGTGGTTTTGGAGAAGAAATAAAACGCATATAATTTAATTTTATGGCCAAGAATTAAGCTTTATTATAAAGATAAGTGTTTGCCATTATGTTTTAAAAATGATTTCGGCCAAGTGGCCGCTGTGGCAGGGTCGGATAAATTCCTGTGCGACTGAATATTGGACGCAGCTGAACCGTTATTTTGGTAATAAATTTGCACGACTTGCAAACGTTGTGCCAGGGGTAAGTCTATTAATTATGAAATGGCAAACCAAACTGAGCATAAATCAAGTGACAGCTGTCAAAAAGACCAACTACATAAAAAGTATTGCCAGATTGAAAACCACACGTCTAAAAAAACACATTTCTCAACCGTCTTTTGGCGGAACAATACAGTAGTTCATTTGAAGAAAGATTTTGGTCGTTCAAGCCCCGTTGCAATAGAAGTATTTAAAACCGGCTTGCAGATAATTTGTAGAAATAAAAACTACCGTACTCAACTCGAACGCATATATGTATTAGAAAACGTTATGCATGACTTAATTCACACATCTTTATGTTGCACAAACTTCAACTTACATGAACAATATTATTATATAACACAAAATTGTTATGTTACATGTTTCTTTGTTAATTTTATTTTATTGTAGCTATTTACAAAAGAAAAAAAAAATACAGTCTTTCAAAAATTAATTCTCCATGACAAATATAAAGTTGGGGAAAAAATATTAAAATATAAAACAAAAATGTCTCATGTGTTTGCGGAGATCCTCTGCAGAAATGGAAACTACTTTCAAGGAGCCTCTTAATATTAAAGTGATACAGAGACATGACAATATTCACTTTTGGAGACATTGACACATCTTCGCAGGAGGCAGAGAAATCAGCATAACCAGGCTTATGAGTTTAATCCCAACAGCCATTATTTTTAAGAACCTGTATCGAATGTGTTATAACCTGATAACAAAAGCCATTTGTAGGTAGTTTAATATCATTAATATTTTGAACATATTATTCCTCTAACACAGTTAATATTTCTGTAAAGATTTTGGTCATTTCATTTCCATTCAAATCAGTCTAAAAAAATAACTAAAATAAGTCTATTGGAGTGGGGTTGAGTTTGGCGCGATGTTGTCTTGGTGACATCTATAATATCTGTTATTTGTTAGTATCAGTACTTGATAACAAATCACGATGGCGAATTACACGATTAAACAGCTCGTCCAAATGATAAAACTTTCTTGCATTTATTTATCAAATGATAAAATCATCTTTAGCTAACGAGGCGCATTTTCGATTAATGACTGGGACACCAGGAGCCCACATGAAGTTCGCCAGGTGATAATGCAATTTCAAAATACTTATCCTTTGGTGTGGATTTCGGGCTGCGTTGGCGGTGGCTTGTGGGTGGCGTCATTGGTCGTTGGTCCGTAATTTTTGAAAACAGTATAAGTGTTCGGTCACCGTCAATAGCGAGGGCTACAGAACGATGATCACCAATTTCTTATAGCCCAAAATGAACCATATGGGTGTAACCGACATTGTGGTTCTAGCAGGATGGGGCTACGTGCCAAACAGAGTACACCTCGATCTTTTCATCTCCGTCTACCAGCCCTTATTTAAAAATTGATTATAATCCGATACCAACTGACTCCAGTATATGTAAAAGAAAAAACTCAATATTATCCAATCTGCATGGACATCATCTTAGCTCTAAGGAATAGATTTTTAAGCCAGCATTGTGTCGTATGTATGATTTTGACTGAGATTAATTTAAAAGAAGATTATTCGTAAGAATCTACTTGTTAAAACAGTGTTTTAGTTGCAGACACATTTTATTTTTACGATATGTATTTCATTTATTATACCTTATTACAAAATTAAGTTTGATAAACTATCCAAAATGTTGATTTGCTCTTCAAAAAACTGTCCTGCAAATTAATTACTTTTTTTTTAAATTAATTTATATCAAATGAAGATTTATTCGCAAAACAGTTCAGTGAAGTTTAGTTATTTATTTGTAGGATGAATGTTAGCTTGCATTTGAATAATTCAGGAAAATTAAAGTCTAGGCGATAAAGGAACATACAAATATAACGATGGTATAGAGCCACAAAAAAAGGCGAGGTAATTCCGACGGTCGGTCGGTTTGTTTCGTCGAATTTTGTATGAGCGGTCTGTAGGAAAAACTCCACACACAGAGAGATTCTCGAAAAATGTGTATAGAAAATAATAATGGGAGTTAATTTTAATGTTCAATATAAAAAGCTGCATCAAAGTTAGATTTTCTTTTTAACTTTAGATTGTTTGAAAGAAATAAAATAATTGTTTCAAGTTACATATCTTTCCATAATATTGAATCTGAATTAATGTTAAATGACTGTTTCCATTTCTGTGGATTGTTCAAAGCATATGTAAGAAAATCGTTGAAAAATGTCATTGTCATTGTCATTCAAATTTAGATCCTGCAATCATTCTCTTTCGAAAGCATTGTGAAGTAGTTCTTCTTACATTTTTAAAAACCTTGCTAAACATACCCTCTAAATTAATGTCTTTACTGCATGTGCATTTTTGTTAAGTTACTCAATTGCTGCAAAAATACGGCGCTAAAAGATTCGTATGCTTTCAAATTCAAATACAAATCCAGTAGATCCTAAATTTTTACAGCATCTTTGCAAAGCATGATTTTATGTTATAGCAATCTCAAATCTATTGTTTGAAAAATATCAAGAATAGTGTTGAAATTCAAAAAATAAAGAATAAAACAGAAAATTGAACAGTTACAAAGATCTTAGAAAACAATTTAACAATGAGAACAAAAAATGCCTACTTTCAGGTTTTAAATTTTTTTTAACTTTTCTTGAAATTCAAACTCAATTTATTTGGATGTGCTAGTATTTTCTTCAAAACCTTAAAAAAGAACATTTAGAACAAATTTTGTAAGACACTTGAAAACTTAGATAAAGTCCACTTCTGATAAGAATCAATTGATTAAAAATTTTATTTTGAAAGTACCAAATACAAATTGAACTCTCAAAACTGCATTCACATTAAACTAAGTCCAATATGCAATAAAATAATTTAACACTTGTAACAAGGATTCGATCTCACACTCTATGGTCGGTCTTTCATAATCCACTGCAACTCGCATTTAAAATTTTATTTGCCAGAATGTCTCCAAGATTTAATGTAAACACGCACATTTTACGGAAATTAATTTTTGTGGCATGATCGTAAAATGAATAATTTATATACTAAAGTGGAACAAATTGTGATGTCCAGTTTCTAACACTGGGTCATAAAAAAAAAATTCCGATTTGTCTATAATTAGTGTGCACTCAATTGTTTTGAGGACTTGGTTATTTTGTATACACAGGGTTAGGATGTTTTTTTTTTTTTTTTTTTTTTTTTTTGACCTGAAACAAAAAATATGAATTCGATTTCAAGTGGTTTTCTTTTGTGGATGATAAAGAGTGAGGAAATATACTAAGATCGTGTGACTGATGATATAGAACATTATGTATCTGCTTTAAAAGATAGTCTATGTTAAATTCTGGAACATAGTATACAAAATTGTGCAGCGTGGGATTAAAACAAATTTGACAGTTCTTCTATTGTCGTTATAAGTGAAAAAAAAATGTATGGTCATGGAGATCCTAGCGACCTAAGATGAGGAACATAGTTTAAAAATTTAGTACTCCCTTAAGATAAGGATAATGCACTAAGGAGACGCGTTGCTCGTTTTGTGTACGTATACAATTATTAATTAATTAAGTTCCTTGTGAAGTTTCCTTTTTTGAGCAAGAGATCTCAATTTCAATGAAAGTTATATTCAAAAAACTTATCATTAAATGTCTTCAAAAAATCCACATTTCTACAGTATAATAAAAATGAAATGCATAGATGTAGACATATAATATTAAATTTAAAAAAAATCTAAGCGCAAAACAAAAATATTTGAAAAGAAATCACAATACCATATGTCATACCGGCAAAAGTGATATTTCGAAATTTTTTTCTAAAAGTTTTTGAAATTGCACTAGAAAATGTCGGGTTGAAACAGAAACAAAATTGAAAAAGAATAAAAAGACAAATCTTAGAACGATCTGCCATTTTGAGAGGATATCGTTGCTGTTTAAGAAAAGCGGCATAACTCAAATAATTCAATTTTTGAGTTAATGATACCAATCGACTAAAAAAATTATTGTTCCCTATCGTTCTGTAAAGTCGGCATAATAACTGTATCTCTTCAGAATCCCTCTAGATGGATCTTGTGCCAATATGAACTTTGTCTTATTTCTTTGTTTCCCAATGGAGAACACAGACATAACTCATAAAAATCCAGCAAAAATACATATTATACTATCAACAAGTGCCGCGAAAAATACACAACAATATCTTCAGTTTATTGCATAAGTCTTATGTCATCGTGACTTTGACTTTGACATTTATGAAGACAGAATAGAATCTACCGGAACATATCTTGGATACGAGAAGTCTAGACTCCTCAAAAACACAGAGTAATTTTATGACCGTAATAAAAACGACATTCAAAAAAACGGGAGCATCTTTTAAAAGGGTGATGATGAGGAGTCATTTTGCCAGCTCTATTTTTTAAAAACTGTTGTCACTATCAAATATTGTTTTCAAATGACTTTATGGCTGTATTTTCATAATAAAAAAAAAAAAAAAAAAAAAAAAAAAAAAAAAAAAAAACATGGGGTTAGAGCTGTCAAGGTATCATCTCGTCAGTAGTTTCTTGGCGGGAAGAATAAGACACGAGAAGATTTGAGTTGGCTTCCTTTGACTAGACTTACTACAGCTGGCGACGATATCTCTTGTATGCCAAAAAAAAAAAATGAATCCTGTTTGAAGATACTTTGAGGGTAGATTTGAAGCGGACAATGATCTTGCCAATTAAATGCTAAGGAAAGTCAAGAATACGTACGTCTCAACCACTATTAAGGGCTAGGTTTACAAAAAGTTCAGTTTCAAGACATCAATAGGCATCCGATTTTCTTTTTTTAAAGCAAACAAAGTTTTCAATCTGAGGTTTGCCCATACTTTCGTGTACCTGATGGAAATAACATATAACTGACATGGATCGCAAACAAATTTATTTGATGGAAATGTCCAAAGACAAAAACAGAAATTTTGTTGCTGCGAATTATAAAGTGAAAACTTTACGTCTTGGACAGGTTTAAAAACATTCCAAAAATCATTTTCATTTTCAAAATATTGCACAGTTGAAAAAATGCTTTAAGAAAATATATATGTTATTTATATTGAGCTACATGTAAACTTAATGTATATTATTTAATTAAAAAATATGCAGATTAAAAATGGTTCTATGGGGAATTGGGAGGCACTGTTTTGAGCCTGACCTAGTTAAATGGGTCACACTTAAAATACACCTTTTTTAACCAAATATCGATAAAATAGTTTTTGAAATAGCTTAGTTTTTAAACATACAAAAGTTTCCACTCAAAATATGATTTAATCAGATAAACTGTTCCTAAAAATACTTAACAAACGACACAGTATAGACTTGTTTTAAGATCGCAAGTAAACTAACGAATTTTCGGATAAGTTTTCAAAAAAATTGTATTGATTCGTAGCTATATTTTGAAACTAAAAACCAAATCTAATGGCTTATCGGACTTGCGACTTGAACGTTAATATAAGCATTTTGAATTTTGTACTACATTTTCTAGGAACGTAATTTTCTCTATTTTTAAATAGGTTTGGCTTTGTTTGAAAGTATATTTTTCAAAATTATTTTAGCAATTTTAATGACTGATTTTAAATGCTGTTTATGCAGGAACATTATTGTATATATATTATTTTAAAATATGGTATTAAGTATTTATAATGCAAAAAAAAGAAAGGAAAAAAAAAACTTACAGCACTCTTTTGAACAAATGGGCTTCAAAAATAAGTTTGTTCAAACTCGTTGCACTCACTTTAAAAAAATCACAACAATCGAATTTCCACAAAAAAAAAAAAAAAAAAAAATGAAGTTCAAATATTTCTTAAAACTTTTTCAAAAGCTTGAAACAAAACTCACTTATCTCATATAATTTTTTGGAAACAGGAACTTAAAAAAAACTTTTTTTCTTCAATTACAAGAATCTTAAAACAATAAGTATGTAGGTAATTTAATGAAAAAACAGCTTTGAAAACCTCAGCCCCAATAAACAATATTAAAGACGTCTAACCACCCATGAATGAATGACTATTCTGACCAGGACGCGATCACCGAATGATCATAACTTCACACCACAATGAGCTGCTTGGTCTCCAAGATTGATGTATACATATAGTTGAGTGTAAGGAATAAATACATTTGTAAGATATGGCTCCATAGAAACCGACGGAAAAACAATAAAATATAGAATTTAATGGCTCCATGTACTTTTTTTCTTTGCTCTAACTAAATCCAAGTATGGGGATCACTTTATGTATGAAATATGAGAGTGTGCAACATATGAACGGGTCATAAAAACATACATAATGTGTCTCTGATTTAGTATAATAAGCGTGAATTAAAGAGTTTTCTACGTATTGTATACTTTCAAATACAGTCAAGGAATGGTAAATAGCTACTTTTTCAAAGGATTCGGAAAAAGAAAAACAGATGCATTTTAATTAAAAAATATTTTATTGTCTTACACATCAAAAAAAATTTATCGAAAGAAATGGCGAGGATAGTTGACATGTATGACACACATCATCTATGGTTGCGATTAACAATTATTTTTTGTAATTCCATATAGTTGCGTTGCGTTCTTTTTCTAACCATAGTCAACAATTGTTGTTATGTAAAAAAAAAAAAAAAAAAAGTTGAAGTGTCATACTTAGGATTTGTTGGGATGTTTTACAAACCATTTTGAATCGATACGTTGATAGAATTTGTTAAACTTTCAAACGACATACTATTAATATTTTTTTTTTATATTGAGGAACGAATTAAATTATTCTCCTTTATCGATCAAAATTAGTGAAAACTCATTTTTTATTTTTTGTTGTTGATCACCCAAAGAAAATAAAGACGTTCTAGCTGCTCAAAACAAGAATTTGTAATTTGTTAGTTTTATTTTTAATAAAGTCTTTCAAATGTTTAAAACAAAACGTCCAATTTGACATATCAACAATCTCATATCGTGGAGGTCACAGACATACAAATACAGACCGCCAACTCGTACTCCTCTTGTCTGAAACACCTTCAAAATATTTTATTGATCACCGTAATTTATCTCTGCCTGTGCATTTTATTTTGTTCGTATATTGGTTTCCCATTTAAAATGCACGGAAGAGCTTAAGAGAGAGCTTAAACATACTCAAAATAAAATGCACACCAAAGCTTATAGGCAAAGGTAGAAAATATAAAGAGTTGGCGGTCTGTGTATGTCTGTGATGGAGGTGAGTTGGAAATAATAACAAATCGTAGGTAACTATTTGACACTCAAACGCGAGTTTAGGAACGCTGTTATGACGTCATATAGTTACAAATCATAACTAATTTGGATTAGAGGAACGCCTTTTTGCTGACTATATGGTTAGTGAAAGAACGCATCATTGAGCTCGTTAATGTTGTTGTTGGTATTCTTGATCTGAGCCCCATGGATAGACTTAGAACTATAGAATTAGATACATTATACATTATGTTAGTTTGTAGAAACTAAAACTTTTTATTACCTTTTTGATTTGCTGATTTTGAGAGTGGCAGATCATTTTTCTCGGATTATAAAATACCGATATTTCATGCGTAAAATCAAAACCTGTTTGCCTATCTTCTGGCCAAATATTTTACTTGCTTTGATAGTAATGCATGTCTTCAAAATAAAATATATTTTTGGTAGTTTGAAAGTTAATATTAAAAAGTATTTTTTTTTTTTTAATATAACGATACTACCTATACTGCAAACTCTAAGTAAATTGTTTGTGATTTTAAAATACCTACTTATGCCGATGTTCTTGACGATATCGTTACTCATCATTTTTGATGAGCAGTTCCATATCACATTTTCATCATTGTTGATCCCACTTTAAAAATTAAGGAGAATTAATTTCTAACTTTCAATGTACTTAGAAACACAGACCATACACAGACCGCCAACTCGTACTCCCCTTGCCTGAAACACCCTCGAAATATTTTTTCCTGTCTGTGAATACGTGTACAATACATCTCTCTCTGTGCATTTTGTAATGGCAACTATACCTGCGTATGCCATTTATTTTTTAGGTGTGTTTGCTAAATGGGTTTTAAAAGCAAGAGAGAGCGTCACACTCTCAAAATAAATGGCATATCAGCTGATTTTTAGCTTGTAGGCAAAAAGAGAGACCATATGGTGAGTTGGCGGTCTGTATCTTCTTGGTCCGTGCTTAGAAACTTCAGGAGTAAGTTGACATTTTGTTCTTATAAGTAAAAAGTAGATAGTTCCCCGTGGCGATAGTACCGGTACATACAATAAATATTTTTTGTATTATTCTACTTCGTTTTTAATCAAAAACCAAGCCTTTTAAGGAGCTAGAAACCTATTTCTGTATTTGTATGTGATACATAAAAAAAAAACTGAGCCATCATCTGCGCCACGATCTGCAAGACGCCAAAAAACCATTAAAAAATGTCTGTTCCTATATTGTTCCTGTAGATCCACATTTAAGAGCTCAAAATATTCGTAATCGTGAGGTATCGGGTAAAAATTCGCTCGCTTTATTTAATTGCTTATTTAAGGAGCTTCTGGCATGCACTGCACATGGTTCCAGGAAAACATCTGCTACTGACATATATGTTTATAAACATGATGACTTCATACCTTCTAAAACATACAAAATCTATTACTGATGTCTGTTCCTACTTCCGACAGTTTTATGTGTACCATATTATTTTTATATTGAACTAGCTTTTACCCGCGGCTTCGCTCGCGTCAAATACAGTGTCTAAGGGTTGGCCTTCGCACCAACTTGCTCTAATAAGACATGCTTGAGATTTTGAAAAAAAAAAAAAAATTATTTTTCGAAACTCTTATTTTTTGGATGAATTTCAAGGTATGGTAGTAAAATTATTAAAATTTGTGGATTGGTTTCTTAGAATAAAAATATTTTTTAGAGAACATTTTCCAAAAAAAAAAAATTTAATTCCCCAATACATACAGGTATTCTGCATTTATCATATAACTACTTATCATTTATGGAAAAGTTAATGATCTGTTTTGAAAATATTAAATTATCAAGAGAAATGTTTTCGAAAAAACAACAAAATATTTATTAAAAATATAGGATATTTTTGGTAACTTTGTTTCCAGCCATTTGATAGGTCATACGGTGATACTAAGGCAAGTAAAAAAATTCGTAAAAAAAAATTCTAGCATTCAAACATGACATTACTATGATAGAAGTAGAAAAAAGTGGGACCGACAATTCTGTTTGTCTGTCTGTCTTTCTGTCTGTCTATCCATCCGTCTGTATCGGCACCTACAGCCTAAACGGCTGGACCGATTTGCTTCATACTTGGTAAATAGTAATATTATGACAGTTTTTTGGAATAAACATTGTAGCTTTAAAACTAACTGTACCTGCCATACGATTTTTGGTGAAAAATTATTTTTTTCTCAAAAACGGCTCCTACGATTTTGATAAAACTTTCCGAACAGTGTTGTATGTGCACGCTTTATATTTTGGTTGAAATAGATTTTTCGGGAAAAGTCTTATAACGGTACCTCCCATAGGACCGGTTTTTTGAAATCCGATTTTCTCGTAAGCCACTTGACGGATTTCGATAAAAATTTTAATGTAGAAGCTCTTTTATAAAAGAAATTATATGAATTCTTAAATTATTCAAAAAAAAGTTTTTTGAGTTTTTTAAAAAAGTTTCAAATTCTTTTTTTTATTTTTTTTTTTTCCAAAAACGGTTTAATCTATTTTTGTTTTAATTTTATTTTTCTGATAAAAACTACAAAGTGCTAGAAGTTGGCATACTCAAAAAAAAATTTGGAATATATTTTCGAAAAGTTTTTCAAAAAAATTGTTTTTTGAAAAAAACTGGTAAAACGATTTTGAAAAAAAATTTCATAAAAATTCAAAAAAGTAAAAGAAACCTGATGGCTTACTTCATTTTCTCCAAAAAACGTTTAAAGTATTGATTTTTAAGTGATTAATAAAATTTAATTTTTTTCAATGTTTTTTTTTCCAAAATCTCAAGCACCAAGACCATTTTAACACATTAGAGCAAGTTTGTACAACTTAGTCGTGCACTTTATTAATATAAGTATGATGATAATTTCTCTTTGGCTTACTTATTTACAGTTATACATTGTTGAATATTATTTGGCAAAGAGATCTTCACAGGTTCACACCCTAACACAAAAACAAAAACAAATAAAATGCACGACTGGGTCGCACGTACTTGCTCTGTGGGTGCACAACACGATGATTACAAAAAAAAATTCAAGCATAAAAACAACTCAATTTTGAAAAATTTAATGAAAACTAAAAAATTTAGGCCAAAACTGGAAAAACCGATATGCGGGAGCTAACGTTAAGAAACCTTTAATATTTGAAACTTAGATGTCATCTTTTGGGTGCTTTAAATGATAGAAATGTTCACTTATGGCCAAATTATTAAAACTGACATTACCAATTTCCGCTATTATCATATGTAGCCAAAAACTAAAAATGCAGTTTTCTTTGAATCATCTATTTATATTACACACAAAGTTCCATACAAATTGGGGAGAGTTTTTTGAGTAAATTAGAAAAAACGAAAAAAATGGCCAAAACCTAGTGGCTATTTGTATGCGAGCAACTATTTAGAAAAGAGAAACTGAAGAAAATGCAATGCCATCTGATAGGAAGCTGTAAGGAACTATGCCAAAAAAACTTGTAGAAAACTATAAAGAACTATGCCAAACGAAGTTTGAGTCAATTCAATCAAACTTATGGCCATTTGAAAAGCCGTTAAAACCTGATTTTCGTTACGACCATTTGAGCCAAAAACAAAAAAACGCAGTTTTGTTAGAATTGCTTAAAGTTATCTAAATTTTGAGTTTAATCTAAAATCGTTTGAGTCGTTTTCGAGAAAATTAAAAAAACCATTACTTGAAAGATACCAGTTTGAGCCGGGCTAAAAAGAAATACAAAATTTTTTTTTATACGAATGCATAACTTGCCTTATAGAACCTATAATCGAAAGTAAAATCCTCAGCAACCGTTTTTCTTCAAACTGCTATATACCAAGTTTGAAGAAAATCCGTCAAGCCGTTTAGGCTGTGGCTGGACGTGAAAAAGCGCACAGACGCACATCCGCACACCCGCACAGACAGACCGACGTACGGTATGGCGAAAACCACTTTTTTGGGCTTCTTTTTCATCGTAATGTCATGTTTGATTAAAACCTCGATTCTTTTTTACTGCACGAAACCAATACTTGCCCTAAAAAAAGACAATACACTATTATTAAAGATAATTTACTTACTGTATGTATGTATGTACGTACGTTATGTTCAAATCGATCTGCAAGCTTAAAGTTGAATGTCACGAAGCTCATAGTAATTGCCCTGGCACTAAAAAGTCTCAAATTTAGGCGTGGCACACGCCTTTTTTATTACACCAGCATGAACAAAACATTGAACATTGGCCACACAAAATTAATTTTATTGAATTTTTCCCTGTCTGCTAAAAAAGAATTGTGTTTCTGAAACTGGAACAACGGCTGGCTGCGAGAGGCGCACGCATACACATACAAAAATATAGGGAATAGGGTATCCAACAGTTCGTTGAAAACGTACTCTAGCTCTCCCTTATTTTTTATTTTTTTATTTTGAAATATTTAAAATCAAATAAATTTTATTGAAATAAATTCCAATAAATACTACGAATAAATATTACTTTACAGTGGAACAAATCTTATAAATGGGCTACAAAACCTTCTGCTTGACGGTTTTAAAATTTTTTTTCTTCTAAACCAGCTACATTATGGTCATTTTCGTTTAAAAGAATATATATAAAAATCCACCCATCCTAACTCTAGAAATAAGGTCACACACAAAAATTAAATTGATTTTTATATATATAGATTATGTTTCACACAACAAAATGAAAACCCAGCTCATATCCAAATTTCACCGAACGCGAAAGACTAGTTTTAGAATGCAATCAAAATGGCTCCAGATATCTAGATCGGAATATGAAGAAGCGAGGCGGCCTTTCCCAAAAGCATGGAGAAATTTGATTAAAACATTAAGAATATGTTGCTTTTAATTGATCTTGCATTTTAATATTAAGCTTACGTTCAAATAATTTGATATGAGAAGGTGCTTTATAGGGTAAGCATAGTAATTTATAATAATTTTAGCAATAAGTCATTAAAACCTAATTACCTAGATATTTTGAATGCAAATTGCACAGCATTACAGTTAAAAGGAATAAAATAAAAGGAGATAGTTCTTGAAAGTTCTTGTTGGTATTAATGGATTAAGAATAAGATGATTTCTTATCACACGGGTAGCATCCAGTTTAAAATGCGGAATATTGCAATGATGCCCAACCGCTCAGCTTTGGTGTTTAGCATAATACAGGGTGGGCCAAAAGAAATCACCTTATTGGAAGATGCTCTTATTTTTGCAAATGGCCGCCAATGCCAAATCTGTTTAGACAGATGCAGAATACAAGTGAACAAGCCATGGAGCGATACATGAACGGATATTCTGAAGGCGGCGTTCCCGGGAAACCTCATCTCTCGTCTTGACGATTTGCACGCAAGATTGCCCGATTTAACCGTTTCAGACTTTTCTTGTGGGTTTTTTTTTGAAGTCCCCGGTGTTTACGTGAACAAGCCCAAGACTCTGGAAGAGCTCAAGGACAACATTCGACACTAGTGCGAGAATCTGTCGCCCGAAGTTCTCTCTGAAGTGATGAAAAATGCCATAAAACGAGCAATCAATTGTGACGGCGCCCATTTGGCCGATATCATCTTCTCGACTTGACCAATACAATTCTAAAGGTTCAAATAAACATAATCAAAAAACGGAATCGAAGTTTTTCATTTAGAAATAAAATGCACGACTGGGTCGCACGAACTTGCTCTAATGAGTGAGATTTTGATAAAAATAAAATTTTCAAAATTCTTAAATAAATACCTAAACTAATTTGAGCTGAAAAAAAAGTACGCCATTTTATTTCTTGGATAAATTTGAATTTATGAGAATAAATTTATAAAAATCTGTGGAGCGGTTTTTGAGAAAAAAAGTTTTTTTTGAAAAACTTTTTGAAAAAAATTTTCAAAAAAAATTCAAAAAGGCCAGTTCATAGGTATTCAGCAAATAACGGGTGATTTTTTTGAGGTTAGGATTTTCATGCATTAGTATTTGACAGATCACGCGGGATTTCAGACATGGTGTCAAAGAGAAACATGCTCAGTATGCTTTGACATTTCATCATGAATAGACTTACTAACGAGCAACGCTTGCAAATCATTGAATTTTATTACCAAAATCAGTGTTCGGTTCGAAATGTTCAAATTGTTCAAATTGTGTTCAGCGATGAGGCTCATTTTTGGTTGAATGGGTACGTAAATAAGCAAAATTGCCGCATTTGGAGTGAAGAGCAACCAGAAGCCGTTCAAGAACTGCCCATGCATCCCGAAAAATGCACTGTTTGGTGTGGTTTGTACGCTGGTGGAATCATTGGACCTTTTTTTTTCAAAGATGCTGTTGGACGCAACGTTACGGTGAATGGCGATCGCTATCGTTCGATGCTAACAAACTTTTTGTTGCCAAAAATGGAAGAACTGAACTTGGTTGACATGTGGTTTCAACAAGATGGCGCTACATGCCACACAGCTCGCGATTCTATGGCCATTTTGAGGGAAAACTTCGGAGAACAATTCATCTCAAGAAATGGACCGGTAAGCTGGCCACCAAGATCATGCGATTTGACGCCTTTAGACTACTTTTTGTGGGGCTACGTCAAGTCTAAAGTCTACAAAAATAAGCCAGCAACTATTCCAGCTTTGGAAGACAACATTTCCGAAGAAATTCGGGCTATTCCGGCCGAAATGCTCGAAAAAGTTGCCCAAAATTGGACTTTCCGAATGGACCACCTAAGACGCAGCCACGGTCAACATTTAAATGAAATTATCTTCAAAAAGTAAATGTCATGGACCAATCTAACGTTTCAAATAAAGAACCGATGAGATTTTGCAAATTTTATGCGGTTTTTTTTTAAAAAAAGTTCTCAAGCTCTTAAAAAACCACCCGTTACATTTATTTAAAATTTTTACAAAAAAAATTTGACAAGCAGTTCTCAAAATATTAATTTTTTATTTTTTTTTTTTTTAAATGATTTTAAAAATACAAAAAAAATATTTTTCAAAAATATTGGTATGCGAAACAAATTGAACTACTTACAGCTATATGTGTGTCAAATTTCGAAAGAATCGGTTAAGTCGTTTTCGAGATAGTCGAAAGCAAAAAAAACGGTCTTATGGAAAGTACCGTTCTTAGCCATTTTTTAAAACTTTTTTTTTAGCCATATGATAAGTCGTACCTAAAAAGCAACACTGATTTTTTTAATTCGAAATCGTTAGAGCCGTTTTTGAGAAAAATAAGCTTTAACGTAACGGTTGTATGGCAGGTACCGTTATTTTTTGAGCTAAAAAAAAAATTTCAATTTCCCCTCTGTACAATACCCAAAAAAGTCTATATACCAAGTTTGAAGCAATTCGGCCCACCCGTTTGGTCTGTAGGTGTCTATACATACAGACATACAGACAGACAGACAGACAGACAGACAGACAGACAGACAGACAGACAGACAGACAGACAGACAGACAGACAGACAGACAGACAGACAGACAGACAGACATACAGACGGACAGAATTTTTAGACCATCTTTTTTCGTCTTCGCTATCATCGTAATGTCATGTTTGATTGTTATCTCAAAACTTTTTTTTTCGACGAATGCATAACTTGCCTTATAGTACCTATAATCGCAAGTAAAATAAAAAGAGATCCAAACAACATCGGATGGATGACTTCTTTTGGCCCACCCTGTATATGATGGCCCTTCAAGAGTAAGGCTGGTATTTTGCATAAAGATTGAGCGGTCATCATAAGAAGCGATTCCTTTGGATTGAATAAAGTTATGTTTAAGTTGTCTTCATCTTCATTGGGTCTTGGGAAGCTGTTATTATAAAATTGAACCAATTGAACTTTTGTTAAAAAATTTTAAAAAGTTTTCAGAAATAACACAATATTTCGTAACTGGAAAGGGAAACTCATGAAGAAAACCCAATTACGAAGGGATCAGAAGGGATGTAATGAAGGAAATACACGACACAATCATCGTACCGATTATCGTTCAAAAGTTGGGTCGAATGCGATGATTGTATCGAGTGTGTACACGAAATGATCCGCTGTATCGTTATTGCTTGGTCGAATGCTTTCGAGCGAAAACCAGATGTCGTCAACTTCTACTTTTATGAAATCGTAAGTAAATCGAACGGTATGTGTGCTGCCTTGCGATATCGCTTGCGTTATTCGGGTTGTTCGGGTTATGCTGATTTATCTGCCAGACAATCCATTAGACGAATCTATGTATTCAGATTCCAGAGTTTATGCCACCTAAGAAGATTTCTGTTTAGTAATGTCACCTTTGATGCACCAGATTTATCGTTCGGTTCACGGGTCAGTTTTGAATCGTAAACCCGCCATCTATGAAAAGTGCTGAATGGGTCCCAGAAGGTAGCTCTGCACACCTTTAATAGTTTAGGAAAAGATTGGAGGTTGTTTTATAGAGAAAGACCGGACGACCTAGCCCAGGACAACTTAAATTAATTGTACTCCAGGTCTTATACTACCTTGCCCAGGTTATTGGTTTGTGAGAGTAGGTTAACTGGCTCCTGGTTACGCTAAGCTAGCTGGTTCAGCCTAGGAATTCTCCAAACATAACAAACCATACCACCTTACAGATAATGTTAAACAGAAATAAGTATCAGGACCGGTTAGTATCTCTTCCATTAGTTTTGATGAGGTATGCTCCCACGCTGGCGAAACCGCTGCGTAAGATTTTCGATCTATCCTTTTCTAAAAAAAAAAAAAACGTTCAGTTCTGTTTCTTGTTTGAATCAATAGAAGATTATCCTCTACCAACTCATGGCACAATAGGAATCAATGAGATATCACAGTAAGCTGCATACTCTCGTCTAGCTCTACACACAATCTATCTAAGCCTATACAAAGACTGAAGCATATGATACTATTTTGAATAACTAAACAAATTTTTAATACCATAATTCCAATAAAATGAGACTAAGAGCATTTTATTGACTTTAAACGAAATTAGCTTAGTAATAAATTGAGAGCTCCCAATTTAACTATTCAGTTTTCAACTGCTTCGTTGTAAATATCTAATTATTTCAAGTTCAGATCTCAAAAATGAATTCAAGTACATATAGGTAACACTTACTATGCTTTCAATGAAGTATTATTTTATATTGTTAGGATAAACCCTTATACATTGTTTTTTCAAGCTGCCTTCTTTTAAGATACTTCTCCGAACTAATTATTTTTTTTTATCAAATACAACTTAACTTAACTCAAATGAAGTCCTTCGTATAGGTGGAAAAATAAATAAATAAAAAATATTATTATTCTCGGAATTGAACACGATGATCAAGATCATGTTGCTGGGCTTCAACAAACACACTTAAATCTATCGGAACAACAACGCACAGAATGGTGTTTTTAGTTATTTATAGAATTCTCAGAACCCGTAACCGGAGTTAATAAGATTATTTTTTATGAATCGGAACCATTTTTATTTTAAAGCTTTGCCACCACCAACAGCCGACAAGTTGATGACATGTTTTTTATTAAACGACGCACTCGTTTTCCATTCACTCAGCTCGAATCGGGTTTACGATGCGATTTCTGAGAAACACATTATGATTTATGGATTGTAGTAATTGCATAGTTTTTGAACCCTTCACTCAGAATCAATATCAAATGAAACAATAGGTATATTGTTGGCACTTCAAACGCTTATTTTATGTTTGTCTTTTGTAAAAAATAAAACAAAACAAAACAGTAAATGTAAATACATTCACTTGATACGACGTCAAAATGTATACGTATTCTAGCTTTTTTAATGTACTTCTTAAGCTTTCAATACATTTTCCAAACAATTTTTTGATTGCTAATTGAATATGATTTTTGAAATTATGAAGAAAAATAGGTTTCGGAAATTTTAAATAAAATAGTGCGCGCTTTTTAACATTTTCAGGACTTTTTTACATCATAATTATCAGAGTTTCGATAAGCTTAATTTTGAAAAGTAGAATTTTGACCCCATAACTAACTCTTCGAGCATTATTGTGCTTTGCTTTAATCTAATCTGACATCAAGCCCTGTTAACAAGATCTTAAAAATGGAAAATAAATCAGCTTCTGCGATACAGGGCCACTCATGGATAATGGAAAGGCATTCATTCTCTTTGCGTAACATCATTAAGTTTTTGATACGCGATGAATGATCCCTATTAGACATTGCATCCAAGATCTGAACTCAATTAACCTATCATTAATTATTATTATGCTTTCCATTTAATTTTGTATCCCAATAATAGGATTATGAATCTGAAAAATTGATGGAAGAAGCTCAGGTTACTGGAAGAAGCATCGGGCTCAGAAGCAACAAAGCAAAGACAAAGTAAGGAAACGAGGTTCTATGAGGCTATTTCTCTAATGCATAATTTTTCATAGAATGACAGAACGTCTGATCAAAAAGGTATCTGCTCTAGTTTATATCTCTAGTTTTTATATCGAAAGTTGGCGAATGTGTTTTTTGATAGTGGCATATGCATTCAATGTGGATAAGTTATATAATACTCGTAAGTTCAGATTCTGAGAAGAAGAAAAACTAAGCTCAATGACATCAAAAGGACGCGACAACAAGTCATATAGCACTATATAACATAAAACCCTGACGGGATATTGTTTGCAAGGGCTACAAATACGAGTAGTTATGATTCTAAAACCTCTTTTAAGCTTTTTCCAAACCTCTTGTTTTAGCTTAAAGTACTGCTTTAATCAATTTTAAATTAATTTTAAGTAAAAGGTCCATATTTTAGTGAAAATATTGCGGGTTGGATGCATTTATTGTCTATCGTTGAGTGAAAACTTCTTGGGAAGAAAAAAGAGTTGTTAATTGAATAATAATTTGAACTACATACAACAACGTTGTAATTTTCCTGACGAAAATTTAACACTTAAATTCTGTGAACTTCCCTCTGAAATCATAGCTATCCAGCTTTCTCCAGAAACATAAACGTGTTCAACTCTGGGAGAACAGCCGAGAAAGGTAATTTTTATACCCTATTCCATAGAATGGGTATATTGTATTTGGTGTGGAGTTTGTAACATAGAGAAATAATACCGTTAGGTATAGAAAAGTATATAATTTTTGAGCTAGAAAGCTGAAATTTGGTATATATAATCTTTGGTTCAAGAGTAAGGCTAAGTTCTTGAGCCGGCAAAATCCGCCCACAAACACGCCCACAATCGCCATTTTTGTTGAACAACCTCAATTTGGTTGAATTAAATTATGTTTTTTGTACAGTTACGATAAAAGCATAACACTAACATTTTGCACACGTAAACTTTAGGTAAACTTCCTTCCAATTAAATAAAAAAAAATCAGTTTGGGCGTGGCTGACGCCCATTTTTCATACAACACCATCAATATTGTTTTTATAAAATAACAATTGTTATATTAAAGCGAAAAACATTAAATTGTGTGGGTATTACTTCCACATAAACATCTTGTGTATGATGTCAAAAAATTTGATTTTGGGCGTGGCTGACGCCCACTTTTCATTAGAAACTATAAAAAAATTGTTCTTGAAAATAAACGGTATTTATAATGAATCAGCAAGCCAAAATTTTACGTCTCTTAATAGAAACTAAAAGATTTGTGTATGAAAAGAAATTTTTGAATTTTGGGCATGGCTTACTTTTCATGAAAGAACGAAAAACGTAGTCTCAAAAATTTAAGGCACTTCCAATATTTAATTTAAACCTTTTTCCTTCCGTTCGTTATTTGAGAAATATATCTCTCCTTTTTTTGTGTAAAGTTTTTCAATACGCCCACTTTTAAAGGCGTGATTTTGATAAAATACCTTTGTTCAGGTAAGATTGTTTAAAAACTACTCGATTAAGCTGTAGTTTTACACATATGTTTAAATACTGATTAAAGCTCAGATATTGCTTCAAATTTTTAAGACACGCCCACTTTTAAGGGGCGTTTCCGTCAAAAGTTTTATAATGCATTGATTTTTTAACGTTTTTTAACTATATGTCGCAGTTTTGAAGTAAACAGATGAACACTTGGATTTATATTCCTTGGTTACGTAGCAGAGTGTGGTCCAAGAATTGTTAAAAACACCCATAATCGTTATTTCCCTTCCAAATCTAATTTTTAAAAACTTAAGTTTTGTCTTGTTTTGTACAAATCGAACTGCAAGAATAAAATTGAATGTTACTGAGCTCATAACAATTGCCTTGGCAATAGAACGTTTTAACTTTGGGCGTGGCGCACGCCTTTTTTTATTGCGCCAGCATAATTTGAACATCACACCGCACAAAATTAATGTTATTGAATTTTTTTCTGTCTGCTTAAGAAGAATTTTGTTTCTGAAACATCGGCTGTTTGCGGGAGGCAGACGCATACACACACAAAAATATGGGGAATATTGTATCCAACAGTTCGTTGCAAACGTAATGTAGCTCTCGCTTATGTTTTATTTTGTTTTTGAAGGAATTATTACATAAATTTACATTTAAAATTCTAACTTTTATTTGGAGACTTGCTTTACAAATTTAAAAACTAAAAACAACACTTAAATAAATTTATTTAACATTGAACGCAACATAATCTAAAACTAGTATCAAGTGTTGTTTTAAGTTTTTAAATTTGTAAAGTATGTAAGTAAGTAAGTAAGGATGTGCGCTTTTTTTTGTTTCGTTTTAGCCCGGCTCAAACTGGCACCTTTCAAGTAACGGTTTTTTTCATTTTGGATTTGCTCGAAAACGCCTCAAACGATTTTGATTAAACTCAGTATTTCATATATCTAGTTACTCTCCAAAGTTGCTGGTGTTGGTGATTTCGTTCTATCAATTTAATTATGGTTCTAGTTAAAGATCCTGATAACATAAAATGCGTTCTAAATGTACTGTGTAAGGCGTTTCAAGGTCTTAGTATTTGCTGTTTGAATGCTGAGAGTATACAATCGAAATATACCATCTTGTATCAAATGTTTAGCACCTCTATAAGTTGAATGTCATTATAGTTTCAGAATCGTGGCTGAACAAGAATGTTGCTGATGCGTTTGTTGACTTTCCCGGCTTTAAAATACACAGAAACGTTCGTAAAAATAGGATTGGGGGTTTTTGAGAGAAAATTTAATAGCTTCCACTGTTTTTAAATCAAGTAGACCTAATATCGACTTTATATGTGTTGAACTAAAGAATTCATTTGAAAATTCGTTATTATAAATAGTCCATCAAATATATTTAGTGAAGAAAACATTAGTGAATTTGTGGAAGCATTACTGAGATCGGGTCCAAAGCAGCGATGTTTTGATCGGGGGTGACTGTGAACTACCTACTGAACAATAGTCTTTCGCGATCATTTAAATACTTCTGTGAGTCGGACTTTCAATTGTAAATACCAATTGGCAAACTTGTTTTAAGTCTGCTACAAACCCCTAGCTGCTAGACATGTTTTTGACTAGTTCGAGTAATAGAATACTTGGAAATGATCAAATAAGACCAACTTCGGAATTTATCCATGACTTTATCTTTTGCTCATTTCAGTATGATGTCGAGAGAACAAATAGTAGAAGGATCATAAGCTTTAGTTCATATCGTGACTTTAATTATGTGGATGCCAGTGATAACTTTAATATGTTAGAGTGGAATGCGATTTATTACTTACCAGACGTGAACACTATAAAGTGGTTCACAACTTATTGAGTCAGCTCTTTGAAACTTATGTACCTTTGGTTACTAGGCAAGTAAAAGTAACAAGATGCCCATAACCATAACATAAAACTTCTCATTAGGGAAAGGGAGTATTTTAAAGATATCCGTCTGAACGTAACGAAAAGAGCTTTGTTTTCAATCGATAGATGGCGCACCTCAAGTGGTAGTACTATATTTTATACATACAATGCTTTCGCTTATGATTTAATTTAATTTAAGCCAATCAATAGTACACACAGCTACTAACACAACTTGTGTTGTTTTCGGCAATAATAAACCAATTGCATTAAAAGTTGACCCTACCTTCCCAAAGTATATTTGAGAAATACATTTGGTCTTTTTATTTTACTTGCGATTATAGGTACTATAAGGCAAGTTATGCATTCGTCGAAAAAAAAAGTTTTGAGATAACAATCAAACATGACATTACGATGATAGCGAAGACGAAAAAAGATGGTCTAAAAATTCTGTCCGTCTGTATGTCTGTCTGTCTGTCTGTATGTATAGAGACCTACAGCCCAAACGGGTGGGCCGAATTGCTTCAAACTTGGTATATAGACTTTTTTAGGTATTGTACAGAGGGGAAATTGAAATTTTTTTTTTTAGCTCAAAAAATAACGGTACCTGCCATACAACCGTTACGTTAAAGCTTATTTTTCTCAAAAACGGCTCTAACGATTTCGATTTAAAAAAATCAGTGTAGGTTTTTATGTACGACCAATCATATATAAATTTTAAAAAATGGCTAAGAACGGTACTTTCCATAGGACCGTTTTTTTGCTTTCGACTAACTCGAAAACGACTCAACCGATTCTTTCGAAATTTCACACACATATAGCTGTAGGTAGCTCAATTTGTATTGCATACCAATATTTTTGAAAAATATTTTTTTGTATTTTTAAAAGCATTTTTTTAAAAAAAATTTAAAAAATTAATATTTTGAAAACTGCTTATAAAATTTTTTTCTAAAAATTTTAAATAAATGTATTTGCTGAATACCTATGAACTGGCGTTTTTGAATTTTTTTTCAAAAATTTTTTCAAAAGGTTTTTCAAAAAAAACTTTTTTTCTCAAAAACCGCTCCACAGATTTTTAAAAATTTATTCTCATAAATTCAAATGTATAAAAGAAATAAAATGGCGTATTTTTTTTTCAGCTCAAATTAGTTTAAGTATTTATTTAAGAATTTTGAAAAATTTATTTTTATCAAAATCTCAAGCCCCAAGACCACTGTCGTACATTAGAGCAAGTTTGTGCGACCCAGTCATGCATTTTATTTATCAATCAACTCCCCAAATCACATCAGAGAGAATTGAAATTCCTTGCAGTTATTAATTTTTATTAATAGCTTTCTTATCCTTCCTTGTTTGTTCAATGAGAACTCTGTCAAAACTATACAAAAGAGGATTCATATTCTCAAAATATACGCATATTGTTGCGTCAGAACAAAAAAAAAAAATATATATACATTTACTTTTTCATTTGTATTCAGTTCAATTCACTCGAATCTTAATAATTATCTTCCTCTGCCAGGATACAATTTGGGTTTTAATTTTTCCCTGCAATTTGTTTTAATTAATCAACATTTTCAGGTCGTTATTTAATGCGACTGTGATGATGATGCTGATGATGATGATGAGTGTTTAATGAGGACAGACCCAGTGTAGTTGATGACGAGGATATTAATTCATTTAAATATGAAACATGCAAGCAAAAATATATGACTTATTTGATAGTCATATCCTT
Organism: Platycheirus albimanus; assembly: GCA_916050605.2. Lineage (NCBI taxonomy): Eukaryota > Metazoa > Arthropoda > Insecta > Diptera > Syrphidae > Platycheirus > Platycheirus albimanus. The sequence continues at coordinate 12,034,090 of OU696696.1, read as the reverse complement.
GGAAAAATAATTTAATTGGCTTGGAATACTGGTGAACCATAAAAAAAGTTATAATCAAAAATGGATGAAAGCTTTTGTTTCATTGAACTGTTTAAATAAGAAAATAACTTTGTATGCAGTGTTCCTGGTTTCATCACATAATGCATATAAAAAATAATAATTTATTAATTACATAAAACATTAAAAGAACCTAGCTTTTTCGTTAGGTGACACAATTGTATCGAAGTTATATCATTGTACTTGACCGCTCTTCCACTCTTTAATATTTAAAAAGAAACAGTGGTTAGCAGGATGTTTGATGTCCGCCCTGATTTCATATCAGCCTTTACAGAAATGTCTAGGTAGACAAATTCACTGACTACCTTGAATTTATACCTCTCAGTGGTCGCGTTCTGACCAACTCCGTGGTGGGATTGGAATTTCGGTAGTGAAAGCAATCCATACATACTTCGTCTTGTCCTCCTTTTTTCATTGTATTTGTAATCCCAGTAAGAGGATCTTTTGGTGCGCCATCTATGGACGAAGTTCACAAACACTTGATGGTGAGTTACGAGTGGTTATTGTCTAGATTGCCACTGGAAGCAAAAACGACAATAGAAGACATTTGATGTAAAGTAGAAAAGATAACTAGCGCTGCCATTGACGAAGTTCAGATCTAAACAAAACATGTTTCATGAAATAACTATGAAAATGTGTAAACAATGGTTTATTTCTTGTCTCATTCTGCTTGCTACTGAGTGCTGACTACATTGTAGAATGGTATTGCAGGCACTGGTTACGGCTTGCTCTGTTGTCTCCATCAGATGGCTCACATTGACCGTGCATCTATACAATAGTGTTTGCATCCCTATCTTCGTTAAGCCCAAGGTGGCTTTTGAAACCTGGTGTTAATTTTTGACTCTTCTATAGAAGTTTCGAACCTCTTATCTGCATTTCTGCATATCCCCGAGTTCACGTTGTTGATAATCTTGTTTCTTTTACCTGAGTCAGCGTTTCTCATCCTTCCTTTGCTCGATGTAGATATTATCTCGTTGCTCTAATATCTGTCTGGAACCACGAATTGTATCCGTCCGTTTTGGCTTTGTTTGCCTGGGCTTATTCGGAATCAAACAAGGGACTTCTGAAGGGATGCTGTGAGAATCCCAATACTTCTGACGCAGCATTTCGTATGGCTTGTTGACAAACCTACCATTGGTCCCCCGAGTTGCTATCAACAAAATCGATAGTCGATTGTCATACCAAAGATATACGTTCTCCCAATTTTGGCGTTAAAGTTTCTCAAAAGACTTGGGGCACTATACTCGCAAGTTTTGGCAGGAGCTCGAAGAAACTTTCTCTGGTATCGTTGTCTTTCTGTTCTGTAGCCGCATGGGCACTCATGAGTCATGAAACCTCATTTTAACAGGCGTGATCTCCCATCGATGTGGAATTTTCCATAGTAAAAATCACAGCTTTCTGTTATTCTCATACCCGTTCCAAACCCATCGCATCTCCTGGATAGCTGTTTTGTCGCATTGGAAGCTGGCGAGGGTATCGATCAGCTGTTCAGCTCTGCGTTTAATGTACGCACATCGGAGCTGCATCATATCATAATGAGCCACTATCAAAGAAGAATAAAGGACAGTTAAATTTTTCAGAGAACGTCTCATTAATAGAATTTCTATCCAGCATGGTAATAGGATAGGAGTGGGACTATCGTTGAGGTGGGAGGATCGGGCAACATGGACTTCAGCTTTATATAATATTCTACGCAAACTGGATGAGATACATAATTCATGCTAGATTTTTGGACGAAGCAAGTAATTCATCTAGTCGTTTGATATGCAAGGAACTCAACTATAGCCTGATAGAACGCAACTACTTCCAAGAAGAACACAGTATCTAGCAAATAAGCATAATATATAAGACAAGGGGAGAATTGTTTCCTTTGAATTTCAGACCATATAGATTAAATCTTCCAATTCTATGTACCTTGTGCAATTTAAGAGAGAAGGAAGATGTCGACCACTTACTAGAAACCACCATATCGAAGATTAGCCATCCAAATTTATGTTGCAAATCATCAAAATTGTCCAAAATCGTCAAATATCGCCGAACAACACATAACATCACCATACATCGCCGAACATCGCCAACCATTGCCAAATATCGCCAAACATCGTTCCCAACAATCATGAATTAAAATGTATATTATGTTCTCGTACAAATTTGTAAATCAAAATGGAGCTCAAACTACTCACAGATAGCTATATAAGAATAATTATTATTTATGTTAATTGTAAAGAAAATATTTATTCATCTTTACTGTCAATATGGCTGACGGCTTTTGCCGTTCAAAAATGAAACATTGAAAATTGTTGGGTTTTAGAAAGAAGAGCAGAACTTCACCTGAACTTCGATCTAAATCAAACCACACAGAGATCTTTTTCATTTCAGGCCAAGGAGCATTTACATCCTGTTTTGTCATCATAACAGATGACAACCATGTTGAGAGCTGATCCTCTTGATATTTTAAAAGTGCTATTTTCTTCAAAATCACATTTTTTTCTGATTGAATGAATAATTCCCATGAGTTGCTCAAACGACTCCACCATTGCATCCCACCCATTCTTTACATAGATTATTTTTAGTTGTTAGTTGGAATCTAAATCTTAAGAAGGATACACTTACTTTCTGTATCAACATTTTTCGATTTATTTACTACTTCTCCTTTTGTTTTTAATGTGACTAAATTGCTTGGTCCCAACTGTTGTCCTTGATAAAAATGTCTCGTTGCCGTTACACTTTTCCTTCAGTTTGCGTCCTTTGTTTGAACTAACGAATAAGTCCACTATCAAATTGGTGGGATACAACAAGTATATGAAGTGTAAGAAAAGAATACCACCACTTAAGTCAAGAGAACAAAAGAGCCTTGTCTTGAGAAACAAGGACATAACCGATAATGTGGTCAGCAATTTTTGTATTTCAAGGACTTCTATCATTTTAGTTTGTACGTTGTTTTAATATAATTTCAGGAATCTTTATCTGCCATAGCCCTATGCAAACTAAAATTCGTTAATTCCTATTGACGCACGGCTAGACCCCGAATTAGCTTCAGGCCTTGACTTTTGTAACACCAACACTATATACGTGCATGAGTAAGTCACAACATATATAATTTGAATGAGGTTTTGGTCTGTCTAGAGGTGTGCTATAAGCAACTTCATTATCCTTGCGTATGGAGTATAGGGATTCCTCTAGACTGAACATAGACATTTAAAAAAGATGGCATTTAAATGCTTTAACTTTCGTGTATGCATTATCAGGGCCTTAAGTTGCGTGCATGACAAGCTTTTATACAACCCAACTCCGGAGTCGAGGTATTTTTCTATTTATAGAACGAACGGGAACTTTATATTACTGTTGAATTTATGTGCGCTTGTGTGTATAGTTTTGGAGTTAAAGGAGAGGTAGAAAAAGGACATGATGCCTCCTAAAGGAATACATTTTTATTTTTTGTCTGCTCAATTCTATAACGTAATTTGTTGCCAGAAAATTGTATGACCTTTTGTTTACTGCCTTAAGTGTCGTTTAATTACATTCTTCATGGAATAGTCAGACTACTTCTTTATAGCAACAAAACGCTCTTAAAATGGGAACTTAAGTAGGTATAGGATAGGTACACTGTGTCTGTACATTTTCCAGCCAACTGATGTCTATTTTCGACATGTTTGCTAACGATTATTAGTAGGTAGGTATTATGTATAAGTTTGTTGTAGTGTTATACATTCGCGAAGAAAAGAAAATTATAATAACAGTAAAATATTGCATTACAAATGCCGAAAGGTAAAGAAAAGTGGGTAGAAGATTCTGTCCTCCTGGCTATACTGATACTTAAAGGGCAGTGTGATTTCAAAAAAAAATTTTGTGGAATATTTTAAGGCCATTCTTTTTGATAAACTTTAACTAAACAGTTGAAACAAACACGAGGGCAAAGTTTGTGATTTGCTAGTAAAAATTGACTCCGGTAGAGCATTTTTGGATGAATTTATAGAATGCTATAAATCGAGTCGGCCATTGTGGATTGCTACAAAAGAGAAGGGTGAGCTTCAAAGAGCTTCTTGAAATCATGAAAAAGTACAAAAAAAAAAAAAAAAAAAAAAAAGAAATATCGGATGTAAAAAAAAAAAAAATGCACGACTGGGTCGCACGAACTTGCTCTTATGATAAGCAATTGCGTAGTGGCTGCATATATGGATATTAAAAAAAAAATTAAATAATTTCGAACATTCTTTTATTTTTTAAATTAGTTTAAGAGTTTTCTCGGAAAAACTAAGTATGCAATAAAATTTCAAAGCTATACGGCAATCTAGGAAAAAAAAATATTGAAAATCGTTGGACCAGTTTTTTTTTAAAAAGGTTATTTTTGAAAAACTTTTTCAAAAAATATTTTGAAATTTATTTGAGTATGCAAATATATGGCAATCTGTAATTTACATTTGAAACATAAGCGAGAGCTACAGTACGTTTGCAACGAACTGTTGGATACCCTATTCCCCATATTTTTGTATGTGCATGCGTCTGCCTCCCGCAAACAGCCGATGTTTCAAAAACAAAATTCTTCTTTAGCAGACAGAAAAAAATTCAATAACATTAATTTTATGCGGTGTGATGTTCAATTAGTGTTGGCGCAATAAAAAAAGGAGTGCGCCACGCCCAAAATTAAAACGTTTTATTGCCAAGGCAATTGTTATGAGCTCAGTGACATTCAATGTTATTCTTGCAGATCGATTTGAACAAAACAAGACAAAACTTAAATTTTTAAAAATTAATAACAATTCTTGGACCCCACTCTGCTACGTTACCAAAGAATATAAATCAAAGTGTTCACCTTTTTACTTCAAAACTGCGACCAATAGTTAAAAAAAAAATTAAAAAAGTAATGAATTATACGACTTTTGACGGAAACGCCCCTTAAAATTGGGCGTGTCTTAAAAATTTGAAGCACTAACTGCGCTTTGATCAGTATTTAGGCATATGTGTAAAACTACAGCTGAATCGAGTATTTTTTAAACAATCTTACCTGAACAAAGGTATTTTACCAAAATCACGCCTTTAAAAGTAGGCGTATTGAAAAAATTTACAAAAGAAAATGTAGAGATATATTTCTCAAATAACGAACGGAAGGAAAAAGGTTTAAATTAAACATTGGAAATGCCTTAAACTCTTAAGGCTACGTTTTTCGTTCTTTCATGAAAAGTAGGCGTAAGCCACGCCCAAAATTCAAAAATTTCTTTTCATACACAAACCTTTTCTTTTCTATTAAGAGACGCAAAATTTTGGCTTGCGGATTAATTATAAATACTGTTTATTTACAAAAACAATTTGTTTATAGTTTCTAATGAAAAGTGGGCGTCAGCCACGCCCAAAATCAATTTTTGATTTCATACACAAGATGTTTATGTGCCGGTAAGACCCACAAAATTTAATGTTTTTCGCTTTAATATAACAATTGTTATTTTATAAAAACAATATTGATGGTTTTGTATGAAAAATAGGCGTAAGCCACGCCCAAACTGAAATATTTTTATTTGATTGGAAGAAAGTTTACCTAAAGCTTACGTGTGCAAAATTTTAGCGTTATGCTTTTATCGTAACTGTACAAAAAGCATAATTTAATTTTATTAAATGGAGGTTGTTCAACAAAAATGGCGATTGTGGGCGTGTTTGTGGGCGGATTTTACCGGTTCAAGAACTTAGCCTTACTCTTGAACCAAAGATTATATATACCAAATTTCAGCTTTCTAGCTCAAAAATTGCGACCTCTAGAGAGTATACATACGGACGGACGGACGGACGGACGGACGGACGGACGGACATGGCTAAATCGACTAGGCTTTTGATTCTGAGTCAGAATATATATACTTTTGACTTTTCTATACCTAACGGTATTATTTCTCTATGTTACAAACTCCACACCAAATACAATATACCCATTCTATGGAATAGGGTATAAAAATAATTTAAAAAAAAATCAATGTACCCGTTTCCAACATATTTCGAAAACCAAAAATTTTTTTGAAAAAATTAAAAAAAATCAAAAACAAAAGTTTATTAATAAAATTATGAATGACTTCCTGTGGCCAAAATTTTATTGAACTCGAATGTATAGTTTACGAGAAAATTTGATTTGAAAATACTGGTTCTATGAGAGGTACCGTTATTAGACAAATTTTGAAAAAAAATTTCAAACCAAGAAGATATTCTTGCAAAAATAGCATTCTGAAAGTTTTATCAAAATCGTTAGAGCCGTTTTTGAGAAAATCAATTTTTGTCTTCAAGATTGTATGGCAGGTGCCGTTATTTTTGAACCTAGAGCAAAAATAAAAATTTTGTTCCGAGGGACGTCCAAATAAATCCTAAATACCAAATTTGAAGCAAACCGGCCCACCCGTTCAGCCTCCAGAGGCGCGAACAGACATACAGACAGACAGACAGACGGACGGAATTTCCAGACCCACTTTTTTCGACTTCTCCATCATCGTAATGACATGTGTGATTGTTATCTCAATTTTTTTTTTATGCACGAATCCATAACTTGCCTTATAGTACCTATAATCGCAAGAAAAAATAAAATGCACGACTGGGTCGCACGAACTTGCTCTAATGAGTGACGGTGGTTTAGGGGCTTGAGATTTTGATAAAAATAAAATTTTCAAAATTCTTAAATAAATACTTAAACTAATTTGAGCTGAAAAAAAAGTACGCCATTTTATTTCTTGGATAAATTTGAATTTATGAGAATAAATTTATAAAAATCTGTGGAGCGGTTTTTGAGAAAAAAATTCAAAAACGCCAGTTCATAGGTATTTAGCAAATACATTTATTTAAAATTTTTAGAAAAAAATTTAATAAGCAGTTTTAAAATTATTATTTTTTAATTTTTTTTTTTTAAATGCTTTTAAAAATACAAAAAAATATTTTTCAAAAATATTGGTAAGCAAAACAAATTGAGCTACCTACAGCTATATGTGTGTGAAATTTCGAAAGAATCGGTTGAGTCGTTTTCGAGATAGTCGAAAGCAAAAGAAAACGGTCCTATGGAAAGTACCGTTCTTAGCCATTTTTTAAAACTTTTTTTTCAGCCATATGATTGGTCGTACCTAAAAAGCAACACTGATTTTTTTAAATCGAAATCGTTAGAGCGGTTTTTGAGAAAAATAAGCTTTAACGTAACGATTGTATGGCAGGTACCGTTATTTTTTGAGCTAAAAAAAAAATTTCAATTTCCCCTCTGTACAATACCTAAAAAAGTCTATATACCAAGTTTGAAGCAATTCGGCCCACCCGTTTGAGCTGTAGGTCTCTATACATACAGACAGACAGACAGACAGACAGACAGACAGACAGACAGACAGACAGACATACAGACGGACAGAATTTTTAGACCATCTTTTTTCGTCTTTGCTATCATCGTAATGTCATGTTTGATTGTTATCTCAAAACTTTTTTTTTCGACGAATGCATAACTTGCCTTATAGTACCTATAATCGCAAGTAAAAATATCATACGCTGCAGCTATAGCCCCGAATTAGAAAAACCCTCGTTCTCTTACGTGTTAATTTCTGTAAAAATCTGAGTATAATTGACATGTCTGTTCAATTGACAAGAATTCATACAAAATTGCAGAAAGACAACGGGACTGCTGTGAATGTCAACAAACTCGTATGTTTGATAGTGTGTACACGATACCTATTCTTCCAAACTGTCATCATTCCTTATCCGTCGCAACTGATCGATAATGTGTATCCTGCATTATAGAAGTTAATTGTTATAGTCGGGTTACCATGGCACGATAGTGTTCTACTCTATTTTTTAGACTGTCGCATTTTTTTTTTTTTTAATCAAAAAACTGGGGTAAGGTTTCGTTACATTATTCTTCGTCCATTTAGATTGACTAGGTCCGTTCGCTCATTGGCGGGATCGCGGGATGTTGGCAGCCATCACTATTAAGCAAATAGTTAAAGTAGTTTTCCAAATGGTTAGCAATGACTTTGAATCTACTATACAATGTTTCCATTACCATCTCAGCAGGGTCCATTGCATATTGTGAATCCTGATGTTTGACTCTTCTATACAGTGTTCACACCTATTCTCTTCTCCGAGTCTCCGCGACTTCATGTTATTGGTGCACTTGTTCTTCCTCCTTTCTTTGCTCAACGTAGACCCGAATTTGTGAATTTTTACTTTGTTTGCTGCCTGAGCATATTTAGAGTCAAACCGTTGTTTTCTCAGCGGTGGTTGTGAGATTCCTCATTCCTTACAAGCTTATGGGATGAAGCGATGTATGTCAACATCACGATATTTCTTGTTGCAAAACTCGATGATCCTAAGTTCGTTATCGGAAGTAGTGTCTAGTAGGTTGTACATAATTGTCTTAACAAAGATGTCCTCTCTGCCAATTTTGGAATTAAGGTCTCCCAAAATAATTGCTGAAGTTCGAATAAAATTTCCTTTGTGCCATCGTCTTTCGCTGACTTTTCGAAAGCTTAAGACATTTTATTTTTGTCTTCTTCTGACAGTGAAACCACTTCCTTACAATTGCAAGTCACAGTTTTTGTTCCTCCGGCTCTTTGATACAAAGCGCACGTCCTGGGAAACTTTTAAACAGGAGACGCGTTCTTGGTTAGTTGTTAGGTAATATGCTTTTATGTTGCATGCTTAAGATCTTTTGGGGGCTGGATCTTCAGAATGTATATTTTTCTTCACCAAGCAGAAACTCATGCACACCTTACGTCGCATGTCATTTTGCAATTACTGAACTAGTCAATAGAAAAATTGATATCGTCATCGACAGCCACGTGACCAAGAAAGTTCAAACTACAAACACAACGCAACAAACTTAGCCACCAGGACACACCAATACATACGCTGTAAAAATGGCAGCGAATATGATCAAAAACGTTTCACCTCTCAAACCAAGCTAAAGTCTTAAAACATTCAAAAAGAGACCTTAAAAACTGTACTTCCTGATTAGAATCCTAAAGAGTCAGAACGCCTTGGAGAGAATGGGTATTATGTAAAGCGCATCTGATTTTTCCAAGGCTAGCCAAGATGAAGAATCAAAAGAGTATCTACATTTCCACTGTAAATGCATAAACTGCACTTGGAGAATATTTCATCAACGAGTGGGGAGTAATTTCCGTGCCTCAAAGAACGGCCTCTAAAACTAATTTGACAATTTAAAGGTTTCTTAAATTGTTATCATTTTAATATCGGGTATTGTAGTACCCCGTGGCGTAGTGGTAAGTGTGTCGGACTGCTACGCCGAAGGTTCAGGGTTCAATCCCTGAGGTTGCCATTGCCACCTTAAGTTTTTTTTCTGGGGTACTGCCTCTTGCGAGGAAGTGAACAATCCTCCAAGAGTAATTAATGTCATGGAAAGTGCTTCTCTGTTAGCCGTTCGGATTCGGCGGTAAATTGTAGGTCCCTTCTATTCCTGCAGAATATCAACGCACACACAGGAATGGTTGAGAGTGTAAGTCACAGGCCCCGGCCCCGCTTGGAGCTGTTGTGCCAACAATTTATTTTTTATTTTTATTCCTAAAAATATTAATCCACTAATTTCCACACATTTTCTTCATTCTTCTCAATATTCAGAACATTATTGAAAACTCCTTTTTTTTTAAACTAATTAATAAAAAGTTGTTGAACACTAATTATTAAACGTAGCTTTGAAGTCCGTGGGCGAAAAAAGGATAATGACTCAAATTCCTGATTTGGAAATGGAGCTAAGACTTGAATACCTACAATTGCTATAGGGAGTGGTATTGCAGCCCAAGGACGACGCAGTAACCAAAACGAATAATGGCTCTGTAATAAATGTAATAACTTCCCAAGATGAACAAGAAAAAGTCAAGCGTCTACAATCTACATACATTTCACCACTTTTGTATGCTTATTCTGTGAATTTGAATCTGGATAAGGCCAGTTCATGATTGTAACCATCCTTTGGATAGCAAGTAAAGATAAAGCACTTGCTGCTTATCCCTTGGGCGATATAAAATTAAAAATTTTATATATCTGTCTGTCACTTCGGCGAATGAAATATGAGAGAAGTTGAAGTTGCTGCTGATTTATTTTTGGTAGCCCTTAGCCAGGAAAGGGTTACGTTAGAATTATGAATGAGGATTGGCCGATGCTTTTTTAATTTTAAGTATAATTAAAAAGAGTACTAGCTGACCCGGTGAACTTCGTACAGCCTAGGAGTCAACAAATGTCAGGCTTATGCGGTTTATAAGCCAGGCACATCCAAGAAGTTAAAAAAATCAGTTTGATAGTTGGTTTGGTAGCTTCGTCATTGTTTGTTACAGAGTCAAAAGATTTAAATTAATGCCAAGTTCCAACAGTATGATTCTGAATGACGAAGTTGAAGAAATCCATCTTTGATCCCAGCCGTAAAAATTGGTCGCTCACTCAACCATTTTAAATTTTTGAGGTTAGCAATGATGTTTCACAGAAAAACGGCCATTACCGAAAGACAGCACTTATTTCTGGAAAGACTGGCTGTGTTTTTTCGAAATCCCTAGACAGAAAAATCATTGCGCCTCGAAAATGTTGCTGAGAAATGTCTTCCGAAATGGGAAAATGAATTCATTCGGTTGGAGGTATCTTAAATTCTTGTGGCATTATATTCACGTGCATGCTCCAATTCTCGATTAAATGCGTGATTCATTCTGATATCTAGAGCTGGCGTTCCTAAACCGACTAACCGAGTTTAGACATGTCTTCGATGAAGATCAAAGCCTGGTTATGCATTTCCTCATTCACCCCAAGTAATATGGACGTTCTCATTTGAAATAGAAAAACTCTTTAGAGAAACCCAATTGGCGCTGGTATGCGCCATTTTGTTACCATATAACTAAACAACTTATCAAAGGAGTAGAAGGATGTATAATACATAGGATGTTTTTTACGGAGAATGACGGGATCAACTAGCACTCTCTTGGAAGACGACCAAATTTCATGTAACCGTACTCCACACTTTATGCCATTTAGGCAGTCTGCTTGGTTGGTGAGGGTACCCTGGATCTGTAAAAGTAATGGGTCAACGATCGGAATTGGCGATCATAGCCCGACATGTAGTCGTCATTCATTCTAAGATCGGAGTTTCTTAAAACAGTACAAATTCGTTGTAAAATGTCTTTACCTTTAATTTGTTCTTCAGATTACGTGGATTGAAAGAAAAGCATGCCAAAATGATGATAATAAATAATAATTTGACTTGGACTTGGAGATGCAGAAAAGAAGACTTCAGCGATAATCCCCAATAAGTATATGGTTTTCAAAGAAACTGGGTTCTTGAGCATAAGTTGTTGGCAAACGAAAATTCACCAGCATCAACCGCAAATGGAAGCATTCAGTATTCTTCGAATGAACTGTTTAAGTACGACCAAAAGCATCAATAGAACAAACATCTTGGTGTCAGGAATTGCGTCGCCTTGCTTCCGGCGCGACTTTGAAATTTTAGTCATCGAAGCACTCCAAGTGTAATAACGTCTACGTGGCATCTTCATCTTCGAGTAAACAAATATTTTCTTCAATATCTTTCTACATTTGGATATTTTTAAAGTTGTTCTGCTATTCGGGATGGAGACAAATCCAAACATCTCTTGATCATTGAAATCAGTAATTGTCTGGACCGTTACTTTTAAATTTTGTTGCCTGAACTAAATATCTGACCACAGGAGCTCAATAGTCAAGGATTAACTCCTATCAAATTAATACTTCCCTCTTAATTTTCACTGTTCGTATGTCAGGACTCATGACTTCAACTAGGATAACACCTCTATCAACTTCAACTCAGTATGTCGTGTACCGGGGATAACACTTAACCAGCCATTTGTGGTGCAATAAGACGGGAAGTCTAATTCGTTCGCAATTTTGAGGGAGTTAACAGACGCAAGATGGTTCAGCTAAGTCCTTTAACAATCAGATTGTCCTTGATAAGTGCTTACACGCGTCTGACAAAACCCTTTTCCAGTTGCATTGTCAGTTTAGTTGTGCTTATGTGTTGTGGCAGCAAACAATTGGCACAGATAAAACAATTTACGTTATCGCACCATTATATCCTTTCCATCATGGAAATCCTTCTTTGGAGGATATAGAATACAAACAACAAAGACTGACATCTCTTCGGGATTATCATTGTTAAGAGGATTTCTACTGTTCATATTATAGGGCAGCTTGAATATAATGTCCAAGGACTAAAACTCACCGTCACGAACGGTGTGTGAATTAGATTGGTTCAGAATTGCTTAAGTTGCGATGACGTAACCCAGGACGTGTAACCGAGAGTACACACAAGACAGCCTCTCTTAACTATGAGCACTTTGTTCCGTGACTGTCATGCAATTATCGGTGAGTAGAGTTTTGGTTTTGTTTGCTTGCAAACTGTGAACAAATGATAACACTTCAACACAATAGGGTGCGAAATGGCATGTCATTTAAAATAAATTAAATTAATTTCCTTAGTATTTTGATGAAAAGTTGACTCTACTCAATGGTGTGTGCCAACATTACATAAAGGTTTTAAATTAAACAACAACAACTTAAATTTGCTACCACCAAGTTCTTATAAGCTGAAGTTATGGCTATCACAGGGAAGTTTTATCAATACCTGAAGACGTTCATCAAGACCTTAACAGAATGACAGGTCCATTGTCAATAAACACATAATATTGTGGCCTAGGATTTTTAAAAACAAATGGTGAACGTCTAGGATCTATGTCGTTCGTACTTGGTCTGTGGTTGCAATAGCATGATAATACCAATTTTCTTGAAAAATAATTTTATAGAAAAACATATATTTTAGATTTGAGGCATGATTTATAGGATTTTGAGACACATAATTTAAATTATTTAAAATGACGATCAAGCTGTTGCAAGCTTATCATTTGGGGAAAAGTTTTTGTGAGCTTTAGAGCACAAATCAAAAAATGTATCCTTCCATTTTGCTTGTAAGTACTTGCTTTACAGCCTAAACGTCTTCACCGATTTTCTCAAAACTTGTTACACAGTATTGTTATGACGTCCTACAGAGGGTGTTTTGAGATTAGCATTCTACCTCTAAATCTAATGGTACTTGCCATGTGATTTTCGATGAAGAAATTACTTTTGCTCAAAAACGGCTACCATGCGAAATTTATAAAACTTTCTGAATAGTGTTTTTAGTGTAAATTTTATATTTTTCAAATCAAATTTTCTCATAAGCCATTTGATAGATTTTGATGAAATTTTTAGTGTGGGAATCCTTTTTTTGTAAACGAAATAATGATGTTTAAATTTTCAAACAAAGTTTTTTATGGTTTAAAAAAAGTTTTTTTTTTTTTTTTAATTTTTGGTTTTGTCGAAAATGATAAAAACTATGAAGTTCTAAAAAATCGCATTCTCAAAAAAAATTTAGAATATATATGTTTTCGAAAGGTTTTTCAAAAAATAAAACGTTTTTTGAAAAAAAAAAAACTGGTTGAACGAAATGAAAAAATAAATTTCTTAAAATTCAAAACAGTAAAAGAAATTAGATGGTTTTCTTAATTTTTTCCAAAAAAACGATTTAACTATTGATTTTTAAGTGATTAATAAAATGTCTTATGTTTTCTTGCTTTCTAATTGTTTTTTCTTTTTTTTAAATCTCGAGCCAAGACCACTTTCACAAATTGGAGCAAGTTCGTGCGACTTTTGATTCACTTTTATGTTTTAAATTATTGTTCGATGCTTTTTCATACTATTCTTTCATTATAATAAATTATATTTAGACTCACATGGAGTTTGTTTTAAAAAACTTTATTTAATTATTCTTTAAAACTATGGCCTTAAGGGCAGCTTACTTCTGACTTATAATGCTCAGTTCAGATTTAAGACTGACTAATTATTAAAATCTATGTCTTAATGTTACCTTACAATACTCATGGTGGAATGGTGGGGGAAGATGATGTCATCGTATTGGCATCTTCTTTGTTGAAGCTGGAGTACGATGAGTCATGTTGTTCTCATGCATCTCGGTGCATGTTCTGTGTTTTAGTCGGCGTCTGCAATCCGGCTGCATTTTTATGGTGATTGGGATCGTGCCTTTTTGGCGACTGTGCCGTTACGATCCAATGGTTTTACGTGCTCTTAACTCCCCTCTTTCTTTAGGAAGAACGTCCCGCTTCTTCTGCGAGTTCCTCTACTTTTTTAAGTAGTTCGTGGAATCTTATTTCTTCCAACTGGATTGCCTTTGTTCTTCTCGATGATCTCATCTTTACTAGGTAAATGCTGGATACTGTTACAGCGGTTATTATTATGACTAATAATAAAAATGATGTAATTATGGGGCTCTTTGATGATTCATCCTGAATTTGTTCTATCAGGTTGATGTTGTCGAATTTAAGATCTTCATCAAAGGATTCGAAATAATTTTCTATTTCGAATTTGTCAATGGTATACGTCTTTAAATAATTTTGTATTAATGACGAAGGGTTGTCATATATTTTCCCATCAATCGTAGTTTCATTCAGAAAGCTAATTAAATAAACTCCATTTATTGTTGCGTTGTCCACCATGTGTTCTCCTGATAATAAAATAACGCCATCCTTGATAATTTCTAAATCTAAGTTCTTTTCTTTTATCTTGTTACATATAGCTTTTTTATTATTTAACATTTTTGATAAGCATGTTTCATTATATGCTAACTTACAGAAAGTATATCTTAATTCTTATTTACAATTCACAATAGTTATAAATGTATCATTACATTTGGCAATTTCTTTTTCTATCATTAACTTTCCATCTTTTTGGCTTATGGCCCTAGTTTCATAAAACTTACAATTTTTTTGTATTATTGGGTACTTAATTAAAATGACAATAGAGTCTTCATTTTGGACTATTTTAAATTTTGAAACGTCCAGTAAGTCTGTTATAGTCATGTAACCATGTTCATGTTTTGTTATTTCTTTGATGTCTTGTAAATTCAAAATTGCTGGGTTTAAGTTTCCTGATTTTGCCAAAGCTAGTGTCTGAATTATATTTTGTAATTCTACCAATATTAATTTATTTCTTTCCCTGGCTAATCTTAATTCTCCGTCGTTCTCTATTTTGTGAACTACTCCTGATAGTTTTCTTATCGCGTCAAAAATTTCAGAATTTGTAACAAATTGTTTATTATTATTTATTGTTAGTTCGGACAGTTTATTGTTAATCAAAACTAAATCATCATGGTCAGGTGAACCTGAAATCCATTTCCATACTGTCCCTAATTCATTTATTCCTCTTCTGTATCTTTTCGATAATCTAAGCTGTGCTAAAAGAGTTTTAATAATAGTAATCTCTGAATCTCTACTAGGATCCATTAAATCGTCATCGATGTTTTCGCTAACTTTAAAGTAATTTCTATTTATTTCTGATTCTGTTTCTATTAATATTTTTTCAAAGAAAGTTAGATTTGTTATATGGAAAATTGTTCCATAATCGCCGTAAAGTGCTGTGTTACCATTTTCTAGCAAAATATAGTTTTCTCGTGTGTAATCCACTATGTCGCCAACTGTTAAAGTTAATGTCAATAAAAATATAACTGTTGAAGTCTTCATTTTCTGAAAAAATAATTGTAAATTTAACTTTTAATATTCTCCTTATGTATAATTCTATTTTTTGTTCTTATCCTATTTCCTAAATCTTCCTTAACTACTTGTTTCTTATATTTATTACTTATTTTGTTTTTATTTTGAAATTGTAAAATTTTCTCATAGACTATATCTTTGGGTTTATAAGTCTTTATCTTTCTTTTGGCATTGTTTCTTTCTAACATTTTAATTTGTGCTTCTTTAAGTTTATTAGGAACATTAATGTGATCTATTCTATTGTAAAGTATATCAAAAGGTTTTGAATTTGTAACTGAATGAATTGTCTGATTATATTTTTGGACTGCTCTAAGTAAAGCTTCAGTTGTGTCCATAATCTCATATTCATCTTTAATACATCTGGTCATTTCTGCTAATGTAGAATGAATTCTTTCTATCTGACCGTTTGTTGAACTATGACCTGGGTCGCAAAAATAAAGTTCAATGTTTAACCTATCCATTAAATTTTTGAATATAATTGACTTAAATCCTCTTTCATTATCTAATGTAATTTTCTTACAATCGGGGAAGATTTGTAAGAATTCTAAGACTTTGTTTTCCAAATTTAATTTATCCTCTAGTGGCTTTACTAATACAAATTTAGAATAAGCGTCGATACATGTCAGATACTTTGTTTGCTGAGCTGAAAAAATATCTATGTGTAGGTATTCCCCCTCTTTCTCTGGAATTGGAGCCTCTCCAATTGGTACCTTCGGCGGGTGCCTGTCATATTTGTACTTGTTGCAAATTTCACAATTTCGAGCATATTCTTTGAATTGCTTTCTCATATTTGGCCAATAATAAGTATCATAAATTTGTTTCAAATTTTCTCTGTAATTTCTGTGTGCTCTGGTATGTGTTTGTTGCACTATAGAAGCTTGATCCTCTTTGTTAGTTACATCATTGGGAAATATTCTCGTCTTTATGAATTTATTATTAAAAGTTTTTACTAATATAGATCTTCTGGTCCTATATATAAAGCTACTATTCCTGGACAGAGGAATTGTTTTAAAATTGTTATTAAATTTTCGACTGTATCATATTCGATAATATGTCTTGTTTTATTGGGAAAGTTTTGAACTCTCTCGTGAGCCGTAACTTTGTAATTTCCTTTTGCAATCATGAATTGCTGTTTAAAATCGTTTAAAGGCGTATTTGTTTCCGTAATAATAATGTTATCACTGCTTTCAGCAGAGTGCTGAGTAGCATCTGTGGAAGAACTGTCTGTAATGTGATTCAAATTTTGTCTTGAAAGGGCATCTGCAACTACATTTGTGGTTCCAGGTTTGTATATAAGTTTTGGTGCGTATTCTTCTATGAGCGCGTGCCATCGCTTCATTTTAGCGTTCGGGTTTCTCTTTGAGACTGCAAAGGTCAAAGGTTGGTGATCGGTATGGATCTCCAAATTCGTAACACCGTAGAGATAATTTCTTAAGTTCTTTAATGCGTATACTATGGCATATAATTCTTTTTCATTTGCCGCATAGGAACGTTCAGTTTTACCAAGAGTTTTACTAATAAATGTTATAGGTTTGTTGTCTTGAGACAAAACTGCTCCTATTGCATCGTCGGATGCGTCAGTGGTTAAAACAAATTTTTTATCGTAGTCTGGTTGGTTTAATTCAGTTTCTAAAATTAAATGATTTTTCAGATTTTCAAAAGCTTTTATGGCTTCGCTGTCTAATGTTATCATGGTTTTCTTTGCCATGTGGGTCGAAATTTGACCGTTTTCACTTTGGAGGTATTTCGTTAAAGGCTTAGCTATGTTAGCGTAATTTTGGATGAACTTCCTATAATAGCCTATCATTCCTAGAAATGATCTCAACTGCCTTAGAGTTTTTGGTTCGGGGTATTCTCTTATTGTTTTAACTTTATCTTTATTTGTTTTTATTATATTCTGAGCTATCACATATCCCAAAAAATCTACTTCTTCTTTATAAAATAATGATTTTTCAAGTGAAATCTTCATATTGGCTTGCTTAAGGGTTTCTACTATGCTTTTTATGTGTTCAGTGTGTTCATTTAGACTATTTGAAAACACTATTATGTCATCTATATATACGTGACAAAATTTACCTACATATGGCCTCAATATATCGTCCATTGCTCGTTGGAAGATAGATGGAGCATTCTTTAGTCCAAATGGCATCCTTGTGTACTCATATTTCCCATTATTAATTGAAAAACTTGTTTTTTCAATATCTTCTTCTTTAACTTTTATCTGATGAAAACCTGACTCTAGATCAATAGTTGAAAAATATTTAGCCTTCCCAAGATTACTCAATATTACATTGGTATCAGGTATCGGGTATTTGTCTGAGATCGTATTCTCGTTCAATTTCTTGTAATCTATTACGAGTCTATTTTTTGGGGTTCCATCTTCGTTTATACCTTTCTTTGGTACAACCCAGACTGGAGAGTTATATGGACTCTTACTTGGTCTAATTATACCATCTTTTAATAATCTTTCTATTTCATTATTGACGAAATTATTTGCACTAAGAGGGTAAGGATATTGTTTGCTCCAAACTGGTTTTTCGTTCGTTGTACGGATTTCCGCCGATACGTCTGTCCTGAATGGAAGTGAGATATTTATGGAACTATGTTCCTTCTCTATTTCCTTTACTATTCGCTTAGCCAAACTTTCTGTACTTTCGTCAGAAACTTTATTAATGGTATTTTTATTATCAAAATGGATCTTTTCCACTCTATTATTATAAGATATGGTTTCGTTTTCGAAACTTATTTTTGCATTTATTTGCTTTAATAGGTTAGAGCCGATGAGTACGTCATACTCTAAATTCTCTATCACGTAAACTCTTATATCCGTATCGAATATAAATACATCGTGGTATTTATCAATAATAATTTCACTATTGACGGTGAATGCTCTTTTCTTAATTACTAGTTCTTTCTCCTCTAAAAATAAGTTTGGCCTACAATAGTTGCTTGTAGCCCCAGTATCTAGTAAAATTTTTATTCGTGCATTTCCGATGGTTCGCAATAGGTGTGGCAAACCGATGCTTGACCTAAAAAATGGTCCTTTTGTTCATTAAGGTTATTAATTCTCTCCATTTTAACCGGAGGTGGTTTAAGACTTTGTTGAGAGCTACTGTTTCTATCTCTTTTAAAAACAGGTCTTTGTGGATTGTTATATGTATTGTAATTAGGTTTTGACCAATGTGGCTGATTTTGGGGTTGTGGTCTATTTTGTTGTTGTTTAAATGGGTTATTATTATTGTATGAATTATTTTGGTATTTTTGTTCAAATCGTTTTTGTTCATGCCAAGTAATTGGTCTATGAGCAGAACTACCGAGTTCCATTGGTTCTGGCTTTGGAAATCGAGGTTGACTCACATTATTATTCCTGGGAGGGAATCTGAGATTATTTTGCATATCTCGTGTATGATGGCTAGATGATGGTGCGTGTGAGCGATGAAATTGTAAAGCGAAATTAGCTCTAACATTATTCGACTCTAACTCTTGTGACTTTGCAAGAGCACTAGGAAGATCTTCAGGTGAAAGCGAAAACAATATATTTGATAGGGGAGCGTTCAGCCCGGTGATAAAAATACGTAACGCATTTTTACGGTTAGCAGAGTTCAATTCTTTGGTCAGAGCTGAGTCTGTTCCATGAGTCATTATTGTTTTGTTTATCAGCAATGTTAATTTAGTATTAACTAAATTGTAATAATCTATTAGGGATGAGTTGCCTTGACGCAACACACTCAATTCCTGTTCAATTATATGGATAGGACGTTTGTCAGCGAAAGCGAAATCTAGTCTAGAAATGATTGCATCATAATTAAGTACAGTGCCATGACTGGTTAGTATATCATTTGCACCATGGGTTATTTTATTCCTAAAAATAGTCAAAGCAGCGAAATATCTTTTACTACCCTTCTTATATAACTTTATTGAATTGTTAGCTGCCTCTCGCCAGCTTACATATGCTCCTTGAATTCCTGAAAATTCGGGCAGAGACCTAATAACTTCTAACGACTCGTTGCAATCTATATTGTCATCTATATCTTGTGTCCTATACTCTGTTACCAATGAAGCATTAGTAACGCTTTCTAGGGTTTTTTGTAGAGCGGCTACCTGAGCTTGCAATGTTGCAGTACTAGCAGCTATAAGCCTAGTAATTGTATCTTCAGTTATGTTGTTAGTCATCGTGAGTTTTTTAAATTTATTTAGTAGGTCTTCCAAACTTATAAATTTTTCTTATTATAAAAATTTTTATATTCAGTTGCCAATTCTATTTTTTCTAACTGAATATATATATATATAAATAAATAAATGTACAATACTTTAAATATTCTTATGTTATTACTGATGATGGTGCTGTGCTGATTCTATCGTTGAATGATCCACTGATTTGTTAATATGTTGGAGCATACAACAGTAATAACTTTGTTTCAAGTTTTACCTTTACGTTGTTGCCCTTTAATTGTCTTTTATATTGATATTTTTTTTCACTATTTATCTATTTTATTGGCTAGATAGAAACCTTTAGTTTATATATATATATTTTTTAACGTTTGTATTTAAAATTTGTTTTCGAAAATTTTTTTGAATCTTTAGACGTCAATTCGTAATTGTCTAAAAAAATTTTAAATTCACTTTTCCGTCTATTTTTTTGTTAAAATTTTTTTATTTTTATAAATTGTTATTGGCTCTATCTTCATCAGCCAACTTAAATACTTTCTTGATTTTTTCTACTTTATCAAGCAGATATTTTTTATTTTTTATTTCACCTTTTTTCTCACTTGTGGAATTTTCGTTATTCATTTCCACTATTTTATTTTTCCCAAATATATTTTCAATTTTTCACTTCTTCACTTTTTTAATACTTTCTCCTATATTTAGGATACTTGTTAGAAACATTTTTTCTCCTTTCTTCGAAGGATACTTATTTTTTTAATTTGTGTTGTAACTCTTCACTGTCACACACGAAACGAAAACAATTTTCCCCTTACTTGGTTATTTCAGGTTAAACAGAAAATGTATCGTCCTGTCACGGTCGCCAATTATATTTAGACTCACATGGAGTTTGTTTTAAAAAACTTTATTTAATTATTCTTTAAAACTATGGCCTTAAGGGCAGCTTACTTCTGACTTATAATGCTCAGTTCAGATTTAAGACTGACTAATTATTAAAATCTATGTCTTAATGTTACCTTACAATACTCATGGTGGAATGGTGGGGGAAGATGATGTCATCGTATTGGCATCTTCTTTGTTGAAGCTGGAGTACGATGAGTCATGTTGTTCTCATGCATCTCGGTGCATGTTCTGTGTTTTAGTCGGCGTCTGCAATCCGGCTGCATTTTTATGGTGATTGGGATCGTGCCTTTTTGGCGACTGTGCCGTTACGATCCAATGGTTTTACGTGCTCTTAACTTAATATGTATGTATGTGTTAACTACTCCTACTCCTATTCATACAGGTTTAGGGGCCGTTGAATTACTCACATTCAAATAAGTATCTACCCTATTGAGGATTATAATAGAAGTTAAAAATTTTGTTCGGAAGCATTCAATCTTCAAAATGTCTACCTTTCCCTAAAACAAAAAGCAGACCACGGCATGGAAACAAGGAGACAAAACTCTTCGTATATCCTTCAATCAAAAGCAGATTGTCAATTAATTGAAAAATTTAACAAATACGTGAAACAATTATTCAAACAATGTGTGACATTATTTAGATTCCCTGATGTTCCCTATCAATTTCGAACCATCACACTATTTTAACTACTTTTTACCCAAAACGTGTTGTAATGTCTTTCTTCGACATTTTATACGTGCAAGCTCGTCCCAAACAGTTGATCGGCGATAAATAATACGTGACTACAAAGTTGGGATTCAATTAAGGACTGACTTTCTCAGCAATCATAGCAAAAATAAATTTCCACGATAACCTAACCTGATAACGTGATAACTTAATAAGAAGGACGTACGTATGAAATATGGCGTATCTATATAATTTTTGTAAGGACAAAAAAAAATTAATCCTGAATAAGTCTCATTTGCTTTATGTATTCCGTGTTCTATTTGATAAATGGTTGTTTTTTAATTACACACATTTTACTCAGATTTGTTTTCATGTTGATGAGGTTGGTGACTTATTGATAAAACATATCTGCATTTTCATATCAATTTTCTAGTTAAATGATAATATACGGTCTTTCCGTTAACTTGTGATTGTCTATGTTAAAAGCCCACAGTTTGGAACTGATATACCAGAGAGGATAAAAGAAATTTACATTTATGTTAAAACAATCAACCAACACACGAAAACTTTGGAGAAATATTTGTTTGTATGTTTTTAAGATGAGGTAAAGGGTTTTCCAATAAGAGGTGTTATTTTAAATAGCCCGCTATTTCGGTAAGTGTTACTTTTGAAGCTGTATTTTGTTGACATTATGACAAGTAGAAACTCCGCCATTAATACAAATGAAACAGTACACGCTTCAGCGACGCAATGACGGCATTGGCATTGGCAGAGCCGTTTCGTAAAACTAAAACATTTTTTGGTCGTCGTGAAACATCTTGTCGAAACGCAATTCAGAAATGTGTGGAAAAATTTGAGCTGTTGGGATAAGTTAGCGATGTGAAGAATAAAATTCGTGCACGTCGCTCAAGAACAACTGAGAATATTGCTGCTGTTGCTCTTCGTCGTTCTTTGGAATGATGCATTCAACAAAAAGTTCATTACACCGTATTTTGCATACAAAATTGGGTCGTAAGGCTTATAAAGTTCAGTTAACACAAGAACTCAAGCCGGCCGATAATCAACAACGTCGTGTCTTAGCTGATTGGGACCTTGAAATGCATTAAAATGATTCGGAACTTCATCGAAAAACCATCTTCACTGATGTGGCCCATTTTCCACCTTGGTGGCTACGTCAACAAGCAAAATTGTCGAATTTAGGGCTAGGAAAACCCAATATGGCGACAAATGTCTTACAGGTGGTTGACAGTATGGAGATGAACTTTTAAATGTATACCACCAGTATTTCGACGTTACAATCTTAAAATTGGCAGAAATATTTTTCTACGTCAAAAATAGTGGGTGGTTGGTTGTAGGTGGTGTTAGTGATTGGTAGTGGTTATGAAGGGGGGATTTACTGTGTGGGGGAGAAGGAAAAAATGTTCAAAAATGGTGGGCTGTTTGGTTTGTGGTTGTATGTGGGGGTGGGAGGTTGGTGTTCAAGGGGTAAAAAAATTAAAAAATGGTGGGTGGTTGTAGGTAGGTTGGGTGGTTGGTGGTTGGAGAGATACCTTTACACATGAAGTGTTTTGTGAACTGGTTATCACGTAAAATTATCGTCCGTAAACCGACTTTACAGACAACCATGTTTTTTCAGTACCGTGAAGTTTTCCGAAATTATGCTGTGGATATGTGACTCCAAAAAAAATTTGCAAGAGATCCTGGTTGAGACGGTAAGTAAGGATGTAAGAAGCATTATGTGATGTCTTCAGGTAATCAAAAAGCATTTGAAGAGACCTAATGCTCATTAAAATTCCTTGCTGGAAAGGTAACAATCCTGTTTTTTTGCCGAATCGCATCCTTATAACAGAACTTTCCATTTTATCTAGGATTTCTTTTTGGAAATCAGTTTCAAGTCCATAAGCTGCTTTTTTTGGTCTAGAATCTACTCTTGGAGCTCTTGAATTGAAAATGTCAAACCATGCATCAACCTCAAAAAAAAAAATAGGTACATTAATAACATCATATTTGTAAGGAAATACTGAAAACTTACGATTTCGATAAGCTCAGCTAGTTCTTGCCAATTAGGAGCGCTCAGAATACCTAACATTCCCATTCGATTTAAGGCACACGAATTTGTATGCGAAAAGAGTTGAGTTGCGTATTTGACCTGTAAAAAACAAATTCTAATTTTATAAAAAGACTAGCTTTCACCCGCGGCTTCGCTCGCGGCGAATACAGGGTTGGCCTTCGCCATAGTAATTTTTAAAAATAAAGTCCACTACTGGATCGCACCAACTTGCTCTAATAAGACATTGATCTTGGCTTCAGATTTTGAAAAAAAATTTATTTTTCGAAACTCTTATTCTTTGGATGAATTTCAATGTATGGTAGTAAAATTATCAAAATTTATTCTTAGAATAAAAACATTTTTTGGAGAACATTTTTCAAAAAGAAATTAAATTCCCCCAATACATAGGTATTCTGCATTTATCATATAACTACTTATTATTTTTGAAAAAGTTAATGATCTGTTTTCAAAATATGTATTAAATTATAAAGAGAAATGTTTTTGAAAAAACGAAAAAATATTTATTAAAAATATAGGAATGTAGTACTTAGGTATTAATTAAGCTACTTTAACCTATATATATGTATGTGTAAATTTCCGACAGAATCGGTTAAACCGTCTTCGACGGACAGATTTTTTTGACCAACTTTTTTGGCCCTCGCTATCATCGTTTAAACTTTTTTTTTTCCGACGAACTTGCAATTTATGTATATTCGCATGAAAATTTCCACCGCATTTCAATTATTGACTTCTAAAGAAATACTTTTGATACCTTGGGTTTTATTATTTCAATTTTCATAAGGATCTCTAGTTGAGAGTTGAGACTAAAGAAATGTATAGCCTATGAAACTCATAGATAATGTATAGCTTTCTTTTAGTTAAAGAATTTTAAAAACGGTAAAGTAGCTTAGGAGCGCAAGCCTTACAAATAAACGCACTTACTTTTCACATTTTTACTATAAGGCAAGTTATGCATTCGTAAAAAAAAAAATCTAACAATCAAACATGACATTACTATGATAGAGAAGTCGAAAAAAGTGGGACCGACAATTCTGTCTGTCTGTCCATCCGTCTGTATCGGCACCTACAGCCTTACGGCTGGATCGATTTGCTTCAAACTTGGTACATAGTATTATTATGACGTCCTACAGAGGTGTTTTTGGAATTACCATTCTAGCTCTAAAACTAACGGTACCTGCCATACGATTTTTAGGGGAAAATTGATTTTTATCAAAAACGGCTCCTAAGATTTTGATAAAACATTCTGAATAATGTTTTCTGTGCAAAATTTATGTTTTGTTCGGAATAGATTTTTCAGGAAAAGTCTTATAACGGTACGTCCCATTATTAAAATTTATATGTCATCTTTTGGGTGCTATAAATGATATAAATGTCCGTTTATGGCCGAATTAATAAAATTGTTTAAACAAATTTCCGTTATTATCATTTGTAGCCAAAAACTTAATTGCAGTTTTCATCAAAACATTTTATGTATCTATATTACATACAAAGTTTAATAAAAATCGGCGGAATTTTTTTTGAAAAAACTATATATAATTTGGCCAAAACCTAGTGGCTTTTTGTATGGGAGCCACCATTTAAAAAAGAATAATTGACAAAAATGCAATGTCATCTGATACAGAGTTGAAAGGAACTATACCAAACAAAGTTTTTTTGAATTCGATACAACTGTTGACAACTTATGGTCATTTGAAAAAAAAAGACGTTAAGACCAGATCTGCGTTATAAGCATTTTTTGCAAAAACTAAAAACGCAGTTCTATTGAGAACACTAAGAGAAAACTCACAAAGTTTAATCAAAATCGTTAAAGCCGTTTTTGAGCAAATTAGAAAAAACCAAAAAAAGTTGGCTAAGACTGAACGGCTCGTTGTATGGGAGCTACCATTTAGAAAGGCTTCACTAAAAAATTTACAAAGCCATCATATAGAATACTATAAAGAACGATAACAAACAAAGTTTGAGTCAATTCAATCAAGCCGTTGCGAACTTATGGCCATTTAAAAAAAGGCATTTAAACCTGATTTTCGTAATGACCATTTGAGCCAAAAACAAAAAAAAACGCAGTTTTGTTAGAATTGCTTAAAGTTATCTAAATTTTGAGTTTAATCTAAAATCGTTTGAGCCGTTTTCGAGAAAATTCAAAAACCGTTACTTGAAAGATCTAAATCTCAATCGTCCGAGCCGTTTTCGAGAAAATTAAAAAAACCGTTACTTGAAAGATACCAGTTAGAGCCGGGCTAAAACGAAATAAACGCAAAGACAGACCGACGTACGGTATGGCGAAAACCACTTTTTTGGGCTTCTTTTTCATCGTAATGTCATGTTTGATTAAAACCTCGATTCTTTTTTTCAGCACGAAACCAATACTTGCCTTAAAAAAGACTATACACTATTATTAAAGATAATTTACTTACTGTATGTATGTATGTATGTATGTACATACGTTTTG
Source organism: Platycheirus albimanus (assembly GCA_916050605.2). Lineage (NCBI taxonomy): Eukaryota > Metazoa > Arthropoda > Insecta > Diptera > Syrphidae > Platycheirus > Platycheirus albimanus. Next base: position 12,008,202 of record OU696696.1, on the reverse strand, counting down.
TTCAAATCGATCTGCAAGCTTAAAGTTGAATGCCACTGAGCTCATAGTAATTGCCCTGGCAGTAAAAAGTCTCAAATTTAGGCGTGACACACGCCTTTTTTTATTACGCCAGCAGTTATTGAACATGGGCCACACAAAACTAATGTTATTGAATTTTTTCCTGTCTGCTAAAGAAGAATTGTGTTTCTGAAACTGGAACAGCGGCTGGCTGCGGGAGGCACACACACACACATACAAAAATATAGGGAATAGGGTATCTAACAGATCGTTGAAAACGTACTCTAGCTCTCCCTTCTGTTTTTTTTTTTTTTTATTTTGAAATATTAAAAATCAAATAAATTTTATTGAAATAAATTCCAAAAATACTACGAATAAATATTCATTTACAGTGGGACAAATCTTGTAAATGGGCTACAAAAAAATCAGCTTGACGGTTTTAACACATTTTTTCTTCTAAACCATCTACATTATGGTCCCTTTCATTTAAAAGAATATATATAAAAATCCACCCATCCTAACTCTAGAAATAAGGTCACACACAAAAATTAAATTGATTTTTATATATATAGATTTGATAACTATGTAAATAGGGATTACCTTTTGTCTCTTGCTACGTTTAACAGTTAAATGTTCAGATGTAAGCTTAGGCGCAATTTTTAAATCGCTTTTGTCACTCTCAAGAATCTCAACCAATGGAGCGTGTGTCAAGTGCTTGTTATCAATGAAGATTCCCTCATCAAAGAAATGATTCCGAAGCAATTTAACCATATGGGGAACGTCAGCAAATATAAATACTTCTTGGTTTTGCTTTGTAGGGTGTTGAATGTAAGGCTTTTTTTCATCCACTCCATACTCCCTCATCAAACCCCTGTTACCGCCACCCATATCCATTGTAATAGCAACGACTTGGTAGCCAATGGAATCTAAATTTGCAATTGCAGCGTCCATTAGATTCTTTGTCAGTTTTTTGGCTGTTTCCAATTGCTAAAAATTCCTCTTGCCATTATTACTTGAACATAGTTGGCTGGCCCAAACAAAGTATCTGTTTTTTTTTCGTACTCGTAACAGGATCGAATCTTCATCTCATCTGCCATGAGCATACATACTCTATCACGCTGCGACAGATTAGCATTTCTCATTAAATTAAAAACTGTGTTTAAAAACCCAGGATTGACATCTATTTTGGATGCCCATTTTTTCAATGTGATCACAACAGGAAAGGGGTAGCCTTTTTGAAGTAGGAATCGGTAGGCTTTTGGACCACTGGCATGGATTGCTATACACTTGGATATATCATCTATACTCCACTTTAGCCGTGCATTCCTTTTTCCAAGTTTTTTTTTCTGCGTGGGAGTAAAGATGGAACTTGTTGCACTGCATTCTTGTTTAAGATTATAGTTTTCCTTTATTAGGTCCGTGATTTTTGAATTCTGAGACATTTTTTCGTCCTCAAGCGAAATTATTTTTTCTTGAAGTTCTGAAATAGTTTTCTCTAATGCTACAGCAGCAACAGCTTCAGGCCTAAAGATTTCGAAATGGAATTTCATACAGAAAATATGCTTTTAATTTTATGATTACGTGATGGGTTCAAGGTGGTCGTGACAATCGTCTTCGGGAACAATGGCATCCATAATTGATTTGTCTTCTTAAACAGCAGAAGTTTTCAGCAAAGCGTCTACTTCTAATCGTCGCTGTCGTTTTTCCAATCGATCACTTCGCTTGTTGTTTTGGTCAACATTCTCCTTATTTGAAAAACTGGTGAATCGAAGATTTTCTGTGGGAATTGCATCGGATTTCAGTTTTTTGCAACTTTTTGGTGAATATTTCAAAAGTTCGTGTTGCAAATTGCGAATATATTTGTCCCGAGTGAAATGCTTTGAGCAAATGTAGGCCGTTTTCACATTTATTTTATCCTTTCTGCCACATTTATTCTGCCAAACTTTTGCCATTTCCAAGTCTTTGGGAAAACGAAATAGTTTCACAGGCACATTATTAACTTTATTTTTATATTGTTTACATTTCTTATTATTATTTGTATCACAACCAAAATCTGAACAAACCGCCATAGTTTTTATTTAACAAAATTATTCTTTTCGAAAACACAACACACGTGCTATATTTCACAGTCGAAATGAAAGGAAGGAAAGCGCAGCTGTCAAACGATAATAATTCAAATGACGTACATGCGCAGAACATACACAAAATAATGCGTGGGAATATATTACCTTTCTATTCTATATATCTTGGGACACACTTGTTCCAAAGTTTTGTATAACTTTGCGCATATTCTGTTAATTACCAATCGCAGAGCTATCTTTAGCATTCTTCCAAGAACAAGAAACTGATCATTGTTCCTGTTCGGCCCAAACAAGAGTATGAAGATTAGCAATACTTTACCTGAAATTGGAATGGGATACAAAATTAATTAGATTTGCCTCCAGAAAAGCGAGAAGGGCTTTCATTGCATTTTCCCAGATATAACCGAGATTTGTACCTTCTAATTTAAATAGAATGCATATTGTATGCCTAAAATTTTGATTCAATATAAACCATATTTTCCTTTAATAAGTTCGATCCTACTTTGGGATTATATTCTCTCAGCGGTCCTGTGCTGACCAGCAATTTCTGCTGGAATTTTATAACTCATTACCATATTACCTATTTTCCAACGTTTTAATTTTCTTTTTATTCCTGTATTTATTTTTATGCAGACGTCCTTCCAGGAAACGAGATTTTGGGTTTGGTGTTTATTGGTTCGTGTATGTGAGGAGAATGTAATTCTTGGAAATGAAATTCCAAAGATCCTCTGAATGAGTGTATATTGCTTACAAATCATAGGAAAGGATTGCCGAAGGGGACTTACCTTGGCCCAGCCGTGATAGCGTGTGTTTATAACAAACAATCCCTCTGGAATTATCACTCCACAAGCAATCATAGTTTGACTGGGTCAGCAGGTTTATTCAAATGAAGAACGTGTTGGGGAATTATGAAAATGCAAAGAACACAAACAAGGATAAGGCTGAAAGAATTCTGAATGAAAGTAGAATGATTCTAAGGAGCCACACGATTAGCGCGAAGAGTCTATTAAGTTTGGATTAGATTGCTCAGGAGGATGAACAAATGGTTTTTGATGTAAGCACTTTCTATTTTAAGAAATTGATGTTTATTGTTGTATATTTGACAAAAGTATTTTACAAGATTTTGCACTTGCATTGTGCATGTGTTCAGTTCATGTTTCCCTTAGGGCGCACCTTCGAATTTGAGTTTCTATACTAGCGTTTTCTTTCCTTGAATTGGAATAAAATAAACCGTGAGGGAGGTATGTTTGAAGTCTTGCCTTTACTTATTTGCTGCGGTTTCGCTGAACGGCACTCATCCGAAATGTCCTATTTTCCATAACTCTGGAGCATAAATCAGGCTGAAACTCATTTATCCACAAAAGAGACTTCGATAAATAGTCGTTTTCTATGGTCGTTTACTTTGAGCTACTTAGCCACTTGTACGGGAGTAAGGCCTAGTTGTGGTTTGCAAAGTGCCGAGTTCTTATGCAAATCACGTAAGTGACTGCCTTGGATTCTCCTATGCACTCTGAATATTAGCTCCGTTTTGGGCAGATCTTGTGTTTGCCACGGATGTTGGTGGACAGTTTACTTAACCAAATCTTTAAAAAGTCCTCTCGGAAGGGCGATTATGTTACGAAATGGTGCTCGAACAGAAGACCCTTTTCCATTATAGACAGAGTCGTAATGACAGCTTGTTTGACAGATTTAGCTTCAAAAATATGGCTGCAATACCTGTCAAATTACGGAAATACATATGCAAAAACTTTTCATTATTTATCTTATTAGCTAAACCATGCTGTGGTATTTTCTTCAAAAGCTATATATTTCTTTATTTGTACAGCTTTGATGGGTACCTATACTTTTTTTAAGGAAAAAAAGAAAAGCAAAAATCAACTTTAAAACATGCAAGCCCTCATGGACACCAGCGCCACCAAAATCAACAACAAATTGTGACCAAAAATCAAATTGATACTATGATTCCTGTTCGGTAATGCGTAAGGACAAGGACGTTGTTACTCATATAGGAAATTAAAATAACATTCTCTAACGCCATAGTGACAAAAATCACATTTCCAATATTTTAATTTGGTGCAGAAAAATTGAAAAAATATAAAATGAAAAACTGTAAGTGCCTTGCTTCCCTTATTGTAAAAACTTGCATTAATTTCTCCACGGACAACTCCACTTTCCCAAGGTCTGCCACTAGCTACCCATATTGCCACCATAAAGGCATAAATCACTGTCAAATGTCATCAGAATCCGTTTACATGACTCCATTTTTAATTTTTTCCATATAGTACTTCCTTCGGTTGTTCATTGAGTTTGTGCCCCAAAGGAAACAAATTGCATATCCCCTCTGTGTGCTAGCTCCATATACTGTGGCAGTGGGCCCACTTTTCTCTCTTCTATACCGCAAACAACATGTGGTTTCCATTATTGCCTTTTATTAGAGGAACTTTCAGCTGTGAACCCTGATTGGCATAAAAGCATCAGCTCCCCTACGAAACACCCTGTACACAGTACAATGCGGTCAGCCCTCCCTATTCGAGTAACGACAACAACTAACAACCACCACGAGGCAAGTACATTGCACTCCGAAGCGTGTTATACTGACACACTTATAATATGATGTCGAAAAAAAAACTTAATATAAACAAACAATAAGGACTCTCTGTGATATTGCAACTGCACCTATCCTGCCTAAGCAAAAACAAGTGAAAGTAATTCCTTTGAAAAGTGTTGCCACTTTTTGCTCAACAGCCTTATCAAAAATATTACCATTCGTGGTGAGTTTCAGCCATGGTTATGGTGGAAACCATTATCATCTCTTGTAAAGAGGGGCGATTCCACACAGTGCGCATGCATTGCGATTTGTTTTGGTTGTTTGTCGTTTCAAATTTCCAGACATTAGTGTACTCAGTCCTTTTATCCCCTAACTTGGGAATAAGTAAATAGTAAAATATAAATCAAAATATCTGAGCAAATAAATCGAATTCAATTTTGTGTTTTAGGTATTTTTTTTTTTTTTTATTGGAGGCAATTATTCATGGTTACTCGTGCGTAGCCATTAAAAAAGGGAATAATTGAATTTTCTGTTATGAGTCCCTGTTATGAGTCCTTGAGAGAAGAAGCTATAAGAAGTTATAAAAAGAATGTTTTCTCTTTAAGAACCGTAGACATGATGTTTTAAAGATCAGTCGAGTATACAAACATTTTCTTTTGGTTTGGGATACAAAAAATAAGTTTTTAACACCGCCAGAAAAGTAACAGAAAAAAAGTAATAGAACAATAAAACAACAGCAAAAGACAGCGTACGACTCTTTGACGGAAGCTGTCAAAAATGAAACTGGTGGCATTTACTTCCTTGATGTTCCCTGAGATACCAGATACCATACTGCTTCTGGTATCCATTCCGGGAGCGGGCCAAAATTCTGGTTTCAAAATACTGCTTTTCAAAATTCTGTTTTTAAAACGAAAATTCTGCTTTTCAAAATTCTGGCTATCTAAAGAATCAAAAAATTCTGCTGCTTATTTTTGTATCTACTTTTTTAATTATTCAAAAAAAGTAAGAGTTTGCAACGATTATCAAAATTCTGCCAAGAAGAATTTTGTAAAAAGAATTTTGACCCCGCAGAATTTTGACCCCAACCCATCCATTCTATTTGCCACTGAACTCATAATTCAACTTGCAACATCATCAAAATGGCCCAGAAAGGGTAACTGAAGGCGTTAGACAGAACAAAAGAAAAAGGCCTTCATGACAATCGAAACATATTGTTTGAAGGAGCCATGAACTCAACACCTTTTTCGGAAACTTCAACTAGTTAATATGTTTCCTCGATAGCGATGCGATGATGAGTACAGCGTTATATGATAACAAATGTTATTCTCTACTCTACAGTATGAGACATTTCCTTCTGAACAAAAAATTATTAAAGCAAAAAAAAAAATAATTTATGGTTTGACTTGAGCTCAATAAAGGCTATCAAGGTGAGACAAGCAAGTTTCCAATGTTTCACAGCCAACCCTTCTGAGGAAAATCGCAATAAGTTCAAACAAGCTAGAAATGCCAGTTATGCCCACATTTTTTAAGGAACCAAATATTTGCATGAACCAAAATTAAGTCAAAAATAATATACCATGTCTCAAAGGTAGTAAAAATTGGACGAAATTCAACTACGTCCTTCGAATAGTGGAACAAATCTATACATGGTTTTGAAGGAAGTAAGATTTTTGTGCTGATTGTGCTGATTGTTAACCTGGCACCAGGCTCTACTCGAAAGTGCGTGCATTCGATTTTGGCGAATCCCTTCTTCGATGGATTAGAAGGAAAAGGAACCCTTCGGATTGTTCCGTTCACGTTGTTAGGACGGTTTTCAATGTGATATCCACAAAAAAATTATGGTATTCCCAAAGCTCCGTTTTTAAAAGGAAAGTCTTAAAAGATTTCTTGTCAAGGAATATTCCACTAAATTGGTTTGCTAAAGACATCGACAGTACAGAACAGTAAGACAGTGGATCTACATAAACAGCGTACAATAAGCTCATTGAATACCGGTCTTGACAAAATTTTCCCATGAGAGACTATCACCCGCATGGAATTTAATACTTCAAAAACTAAATGCTGTCTGCTGTGGGTAAAGGAAAATCTACTCCCTGTGCCACTATCCACGAGGGGCACTTGTATTGTGAAAAATGAACAGGTTTGTGTTCTGGGTAAGTGTATTTTCAAACCACCTTGTGTGGAACGATCACATATTTGATTCCGCCATCAGTAATGTCTCTAAGTCGATGTAAGGAATAATTTACCCTATCTGATATGGCAAAAATCTACAGAACCTATAATTTCCACATCTTTTGTTACACATTTTCGTCTCCTGGTACTGGTAGGATTCGGAAAATAGCCTTAGAATTGGTTGGTGGAAGAACTATTTCGGAGACATTTGCTTCACTTGAACATGTCCGAACTTTTATGAACAATGGTCCAGTTGAATAGGCAATTTTCTTGTAACACTTGCATCGCTAGTAATGCTCATCAATATATCATCGACCCAATGTTCGAACGTACTGTAAAGTATTGATACTCAATTTATTCTTCTTAATAACTAGAAAGATCTCTTATTTCAATCAACAATTAAAAACACATAAATTCTGATATCCAACCATTAATAAATTATCTAGTGTGTATCCTATTCAAAAACTTAAGGGCTTATCCAACAACATTTATCCCAAAACTTAACTCACTTCGACCTACCTCAATTTTGATAAATCTTCCACCTCTGCACTGAAGGTGAAATTGGTGAGAATTTCATTCCCAAAACTGTTCGTTCCTGCGCAAAACATTTTTTTTATGAATGAATTCATTGGCATTTCTTTTTCAATTCCACAATCTCTTTCATCCCCTATTTACTACGGAGCTAGGTGGGGTATTGTTTCGCAGAGTCACCATGTTTTGAACAAAATATTGTACAACACCGAACACCCTCTGCCTCTGCAGAAGCTGTCTGGAATGGAAAATTTGATAAGAAAAAAGGCAATCGCCAGTTCCGTGTCATGTGCTTTTTAATAAGGATGTGTTGGATACAGTGCGGTGGCATGCCAGCGTGGGTGGCTCATATCGAATCGGAGAAATTACTACTTTGAAGTTTGAAGTATTCGAAAATGACTCAAAATTTGTGCTGTAGGTACCTACCAAGCCATGAGGAGATGATAGTAATAAGGAAACAGAGTTTGTTCAGCCTTGAAAAATGGCAGGGAGAGAGCAACGAGGAAACATTCTTTTTTTTTAAACAAAAAAGTTCAAATGTTTTTGGATTTTTATTTATTTTTGTAAGGATCTAGTTTCGACTTAGTTTTCACCGCATTGTTCTTTTAAAACCTTTGTTGACACTGACAGTACCAAGTTTACTTGCATGTCCTCATTCAAGGACATATTTTCTTTCTCCATAACATGCAAACAAATTTTGTTAAAGCTTGAGTGTCCTCAAACAATAGTTGATGATGTGCCTGTGTTCTGTGTTTCCTTGTTCACAAGCGTTTTAAGTGCAAGTGCATAATAATGTGTTCTCTTCCGTAAATAATCTATTTTTGTGCAAGTTTTTATAAAAAAAAGTGGTATCCTTGCTTGTTATTGTTTGTCCTTCTGTCGTGTTGCTTGATCTATGTCGCTACTGTCGTTAGTTATGTTGTTGACGGCACCTTCATCATTGTAAACAGCATCATCTCCAAGGTCGTCGTAGTCTTTGTTGTGGTCGGTCGTAGTCGCATGAATGAAAATAGTTTTTTTTTTTTGCAATCCAATGGAAGAATCAAGGATATGAAAAGCTTGAATGTAGTAACTGTGCAAAGGTACATATGAACAAATTAATTGGATTTAATTCGGCTGAAGGAAGGGAGAGCTCTGTATAAACGCTTTAAAGTGCCTGAACCAAACAGAATTAAGCGATGCGCATAGAATGAACCAAAAACGGATGTTAACATGATTATTGTTTTTATTTTTTAATTTGCAGCAAAATAAATTCTTGAAAAGGACACTTTGAAAGACCAAAAAATCAACTAAAGAAAAAAATGGGAAAACAAATAAAATAAACTGGGAAAATATTCAATGTATCTTTTAAATAAATAAAAGGGATACGAACATCCTTGCATCAAAATAAATAAAATTGTCTATACAAAAAAATAGTAAATTCAAATTAACTAAAATGTATAAAGACTCATTTACTGTTTACATTGATGGATGTTTCTGATAAACACACATTTACCATTTGGGACTAACTATTAATGGATTTCCAGTTTCAAGGATTACCAGCAACCACTCTGGGAGGATACTTTTTTGGTAAGTGTTTTTTCGTACAATTAATTTTTTGATTGGCAAAAAACTTGCTTACGAAACGTTTTTTTATACGTTATTTTACTACACAACTTCATATTGATTAATTCAACGTTCGACAAACGTTTTTCTTTAAACTGCTATATATCAATTTTGAAGAAAATCCGTCAAGCCGTTTAGGCTGTAGCATGATGTGAAAAAGAGCACATCCGCACAGACAAACCGACGGACGGTATGGCGAAAACCACTTTTTTGGGTTTCTCTATCATCGTCATGTCATGTTTGATTAAAACCTCGATTTTTTTTTCTGCACGAAACCAATACTTGCCCTATAGAGCAAGTAAAATTTTAAGGTAATACCAATATTCAATTTAAACCTTTTTCCCTTCCGATAGTTGTATAAAAATATATCTCTACATTTTCTCGTGTACATTTTTTCAATACGCCCACTTTCAAAGGCGTGATTTTGATAAAATACATTTGTTCTGGTAAGATCGTTTAAAAACTACTCGATTCAACTGTAGTTTAACACTTATGCCTAAATACTGATCAAAGCTCAGTTAGTGCTTTAAATTTTTAAGACACGCTCACTATTAAGGGGTGTTTCCGTCAAAAGTTGTATAATGCATTAAATTTAACTATCGGTCGCAGTCTTGAAGTAAACAGATGAACACTTAGATTTATATTCCTTGGTTACGTAGCACAGTGTGGTCCAAGAATTTTTAAAAACACCCATAATCGCTATTTCCATTCCAAATCTAATTTTTAAAAATTTAACTTTTGTCTTGTTTTTTTTAAATCGATCTGCAAGAATAAAATTGAATATCACTGAGCTCATACTAGCTAATTGCATTGGCAATAAAAAGTCTCAACTTTGGGCGTGCCACACGCCTTTTTTACTGTGCCAGCACTTATTGAACATCACACCACACAAAATTAATGTTATTAAATTTTTTTCTGTCTGCTAAAGAAGAATTTTTTTTCTGAAACTGGAACATTGGCTGGCTGAGCGGGAGGCGAACGCATACACATACAAAAATAAAGGGAATAGGGTATCCAACAGTTCGTTGCAAACGTACTGTAGCTCTCGCTTATGTTTTTTTGTTATCTTCGTTTTCCATTGTGTAGTGGTTAGTGTTTCGAAACCTTCTAGGATTGATCCCTGATTCCACCTAACTTTCTTTTAAGGGATTGCTTCTTTCGAACAAGTGATTAAATTTTTTCATCGAAAGTGCTTCTCTGCTAGCCCTTCAGATTCGGCAGTATATGTATTTTGTAGTTCTCTAATATTCCTGCGTAATATGAATTAAACCAAACTAGAATGGTTGAGAGTGTATCTAAGTCAGAGGCCCCGGCTCAGCTTGGAACTTTTGTACCAAAAATGTATTTTTGTTTAGTATTTTTTACACGAATCTATAATTTGCTTGTATAATCACAAGTTAAAGGATATGGCCAACTACAAGGTGGGCAAAAAGAAATCACCCTATTGGAAGATGCTCTTATTTTTGCAAATGGTTGCCAATGTGAAATCTGTTTTGAAATTATTTGTGGACTAGACAGATGCAGAATACAAGTGAACAAGCCATGAAGCGATACACGAACCGACATGCACCGATATTCGGAAGGTGGCGTTCCCGGGTCGCCTCATCTCTCGTTTCGGCGATTTGCACTGACCCGCAAGATCTCCCGATTTAACCGTTTCAGACTTTTTTTTCTGTTTTTTTGAAGTCCCGTGTTTACGTGAACAAGACCGAGACTCTGGAAGCCCTGAAGGACAACATTCGACATGAGTGCGAGAATCTGTCGCCCCTCGCTGAAGCGATGAAAAATGCCCTAAAACGAGCAATCAATTGTAACAGGCCCATTTGGCCGATATCATCTTCTCGACTTGACCAATACAATTCTAAAGGTTCAAATAAACATAATCAAAAAACAGAATCGAAAGTTTTCCGTTTAAAAAAAAAAAAAAAAAAAAACAGCCAAACAACATCGGATGGATGACTTCTTTTGGCCCACCCTGTAGTAAGTATATTCTTAAATCCAATACAAATCACCCAATACAAAGCAATAAAAGGATTTGAATGAAATAATTGGTTTCTCAGAAAACGTTTTGTAGGTACCTATTCATTATTTCGAAGTTAGCCTCAGTGTTTTTACTTGCGATTATAGGTACTACATATAAGGCAAGTTATGCATTCGTCGAAAAAAAAGTTTTGAGATAACAATCAAACATGACATTACGATGATAGCGAAGACGAAAAAAGATGGTCTAAAAATTCTGTCCGTCTGTATGTCTGTCTGTCTGTCTGTCTGTCTGTCTGTCTGTCTGTCTGTCTGTCTGTCTGTCTGTCTGTCTGTCTGTCTGTCTGTCTGTCTGTATGTATAGACACCTACAGCCCAAACGGGTGGGCCGAATTGCTTCAAACTTGGTATATAGACTTTTTTAGGTATTGTACAGAGGGGAAATTGAAATTTTTTTTTTATCTCAAAAAATAACGGTACCTGCCATACAACCGTTACGTTAAAGCTTATTTTTCTCAAAAACGGCTCTAACGATTTCGATTTAAAAAAATCAGTGTTGGTTTTTAGGTACGACCAATCATATGGCCGAAAAAAAAATTTTAAAAAATGGCTAAGAACGGTACATTCCATAGGACCGTTTTTTTTGTTTTCGACTATCTCGAAAACGACTCAACCGATTCTTTCGAAATTTCACACACATATAGCTGTAGGTAGCTCAATTTGTATTGCATACCAATATTTTTGAAAAATATTTTTTTGTATTTTTAAAAGAATTTAAAAAAAAAAAATTAAAAAATTAATATTATAAAAACTGCTTATTAAATTTTTTTCTAAAAAATTTAAATAAATGTATTTGCTGAATACCTATGAACTGGCGTCTTTGAATATTTTTTGAAAATTTTTTTTTAAAAGTTTTTCAAAAAAAACTTTTTTTCTCAAAAACCGCTCCACAGATTTTTATAAATTTATTCTCATAAATTCAAATTTATCCAAGAAATAAAATGGCGTACTTTTTTTTAAGCTCTAAGTATTTATTTAAGAATTTTTAAAATTGTATTTTTATCAAAATCTCAAGTCCCTAAACCACTGTCACTCATTAGAGCAAGTTCGTGCGACCCAGTCGTGCATTTTATTTTTTTAGTGTTTTCAAAATTTTATATTTTTAATTTTAAAACCAATTTCATTTCTTCTTTAGTTCAACTTTATGTAAAACGCTTTTCAGTTATCAGGACCTTACTTCTGATCCTTTTTATGGAATTTTAAAATTAATTTTCATATAAAGAGTGAATCAAAAATAGCAACAGGGAGCACAACCACATCTGAATTTAAATAGTACATACTCCATCCGAATGAATTTGGTAGTACAAATAAAAAGGACATTTCATAAAATTCTCAACATGTTCTGTTCATGCAAACATCATAATAAAGCGTAAATATTTCTTTTGTAGAAAAAAGAGAAAATATAAATAAAAGATTCAAGACAATGGGAATACCTTAACAGGATTTCGTTAAAAAAGGGACGAAAATTGCTTAAATTGCAGTGTATATTATGTGCTTCCCCCGGTTACTCAAAGTAAAATTCAATCATTTGGCATAAAGTATTTATGTTTCTATAAATGAGAAAACAGAAAATACAAAACCATTTATTAATTTTTTGGAAGAATTTTTCAGACAGAATTGTATATAGAAAACTTGTTTTGGAATTTATTGTCCTTGACAAAGCAAATGAGATCAAATAGGTAATGGAAAAATTTAGTACGGAAATTTCACATTTAAGTATAGAAAAAGTTCTTTTGTTTGTTCTATTCTTTCAATCAATCGCAGATCGCTTTAGGGGCCAGTTATAGCGATACGGAAAACCAAACCGAAAAAATATTCAAATGGAAAATTTTGTATGTTCTGATTCGATTTTTAAGACAAATGCTACACTGATCGATGGCAATCAATGCAGAGATTTTTTTTTGTTCATAATAATTTTAATTGAACTTGTACCTTTTGTTAAAAATGTATTTTTTTATTTTTCTTTTATACGTATTACAGAAAAATGATTAAATACATTTTTAACAAAAAGTACAAGTTCAATTCAAATTTTTATTTGCAAAATAAATTCTCCGAGTTGGTTGCCATCGATCAGTGTAGCATTTGTGTTTTAAATCTGATTATACTATACCAAATTTTCCATTTGAAAAATTTTTCGGTTTGGTTTTCCGTATCGCTATAACTGGCCCCTTACAATACACTATACATTGAAATCATTTTCCTTCTTATAGCACTCATTAGCTTTTGATTGTCTGGTATGAAAAAAAAGGTCATATCGGTTTTGTTGGAGACCCCTAACCTTTTGGATCAATTTACCCACGGTTCTTGCCTTAAGCCTACGTCAAAGTCTTACTCACTGAGGAAGAATCTAAAATTGCCTGAGGTACATTTACTGTGCTTCAGTTTCATCTGAATCAACTCTGCAAAGTGGGCATTATTCTTTGATGAGGGAACCAACATTAATCTTATCTAATATTAATTATTGACTTAAAAATAATTAAAATTTAACACTCGTGATGCTAAAGAAGGGTTTGTAGTCGGCTGTAATGATGGCGGATATGCTTTTCGCACTGATAATTAGTATGAGAAAGTGTACAAGTTTTTTGTGGTTTCTACATTCTAGGTCTTGATGACCAACGACCAACCCATTCGTGCATGGGAACCATCAGCTTGGTTTGATGATCATCAAGAGAAGCAACCAAATGCGAGCCTCTGGGATGTCTTGGGATGTTCCCAGATGAGATTAGTTTGAGTTTCATAACCCATTCCAGTCTTTGCTAATCTAAGCAATTCACGAACTTAGGAACTCCTTAGAGAATTCATCACCGCACTTAATCAACCTGAAATCAAAAATTAACATGGGCCTTCGATTATGGAGGTCGAAAAAATAACACCATTTACGCGAAAGTTTTGGTTCGATGGAGTTTCACACGGCGCTGTCAAGGAATGACGCATCGCTTTTGAGGATGATGCCCCTTTGCTTATTTGTTTCTTAGCAGCTCAAAGTTTTGTTTCCGGGCTTCAGCTCTTCCAGCTTCTTCATTCTTAGGTTGAATTCCAAAACTGGATTCAATTGGCCACTGCTCGGTTCTTTGTTGCCCGGTCAGCGCCGATTATGTATGGCCTATAGAAGGACAGCAAAGTCAAAAGAAAAATTAAATATTCTTATGAAAGAACAATGAATGGAAAATTGAAGATCTATGTGTTTTGTTGTTTTGTATTAAAGCATGATTCTACCATTAAATTTTAGGAGAACATTATTTAAGTTTTTCCTTTAACCATAGAAGTACGTTTAAAGTGATGTATTGTTTATTATATAATGCTTACCTACGAGTATCTTCTCATACTGCTTCAAACGTTATCCCTCTTAGTGGTTCACTTGCGGCTTAGACTTAATGCTTATCTTCAGAATTTCTTGGAAATGAAAAGATAAAAGTTTTATATTCTTACATGAAAAATCACTTATCACATTTATTGATTTCACTAAGCCAAAGTCAAGGCATTGTAATGAGCAAAACATCAAGAAATACCCATCATTCACAAAACCAAGGCTGTTGGAAAACTAATTATTGCTTTGGTTTAAGTAGGATCCCTTTTTGCTTTTGCTTCCGTCCATTTATCTTTTTCTGACAATTCCTGTTGAAATGGTACCTTACATTGTTTCATTAAAACTTAAAGTGACCATATCCTTATTTTAATGAAAGCGAGTATTTTAGAACTGAAACCAAAACTCTTCAAAACGTTTATTCTGTTTTTAGGACCAGTGCATTGTGCATATAATTTTGTTTGGCATACCTATGCATATGCCTCCTTAAATTAAAAAAAAAACATAAACGTAAGCGAGAGCTACAGTACGTTTGCAACGAACTGTTGGATACCCTATTCCCTGTATTTTTGTATGTGTATGCGTCTGCCTTCCGCAGCCAGTCGATGATTCAGTTTTAGAAACAAAATTCTTCTTTAGCAGACAGATACAAATTCAATAACATTAATTTTGTGTGGTGTGACGTTCAATTAGTGCTAACACAATAAAAAAAAAGGCGTGCTCCACGCCCAAAGTTAAAACTTTTTATTGCCAAGGCAATTGGTATGAGCTCAGTGACATTCAATTTTATTCTTGCAGATCGATTTGAACAAAACAAGACAAAACTTAAATTTTTAAAAATTAGATTTGGAATGGAAATAGCGATTATGGGTGGTTTTAAAAATTCTTGGACCACACTGTGCTACGTAACCAAGAAATATAAATCTAAGTGTTCATCTTTTTATACAGGCTGGGGTGCTTTGAGAGAAAGATTCTTCGGATGATTTTCGGTCCTGTATTTATCAATGGAATATGAAGGAGAAGATTCAATGGCAGTTCTGGAAGACCCCATCTAAAGTATGGTGCTATCAAATGTAGAACGACCTCAACCAACTTGGTGTGCGCAACTAGAGGCCACTGGCTAGGGACCAGTCTAGCTGGCGAGGATTGTTGGTTGAGCCCGTGGTCCATTCCACAATAGACTGTCTTCACCACCTTAAGTAAGGTAAGTAATACTTGTTTCGGAGTTGGTCTTTTTGACATAATCGCCCAGGAATTTATTCGAGCCCGCCGCCTCGGTCGGCCACTTGCCCGAAATCTTTTTTTAAACATTATGGCAAACCCATATCTTTATAATAAAGCTAAATTCTTGGCCATAACATTAAATTATATGCATTTTATTTCTTCTTGAAAACGTATTTGTATTCTATGAGTAGAACCTAAGTGAAATACAATCCGCAATCGAGATTAAAGTACAATAATTTAAAAATAATTATATTTTAAATATTCAAAATAAACAACTAACAGTTTTTTTTTTTGATACAGAGGCTAAGGTTTTTCTAAGGTAAATTTGCAAAAAAGTTTTAAAGTACGGTCCTTACTGCCTTAAACATTTTATTATTTAATTAATTAACTATATCGGTCTCGGTGTATTAGTTTTCCATAATCTGAACTGTTATCCTTTTTTCTATTTATAAAGAAGCTACTCTATGATGACAACGGAGCAATATTAATTCATATTCTATCCCACTTGGAGTGAATTTAAGAGATTGACACCACCAACAACATGTTGAATTGAATGATTGATGAATTGCATTTCGATGCAATGTGAAGTGTGTACACTGTACACCTCATTGTCCTTGCTTTAGCATGGTTAAGCAGGATTGTTCAATATTTATTCTAGTAAGAGCAGCGAGTTAAGTCTTTGAAATTATGCATGCATTATCCTCTCACTGCTCTTTTGGCCACTCCTGTGATGTCGTTCCTTTGGAATAAATTTTATGTCATTGTTTCATAGATGTGCTCGTACATCGGCCTGTATGAATATCAGGTCATCAGGTGTGGTGAATACAATTAGCATTGATAAGAATAAATTGGAAAACATTGATTTGGGAAGCGATCGTTTATCTGAGGTTTGTGGTTAGAAAATTAGCTTTCAAGCATACACATTAGTTGGACTGAATGATTCTCTGGCATTCCATACTTAATTTTAATATTCTATTATCCATTTATTTGTGGAAAAGCTCATTGATTTGACTAACAGCGAATCCCTTTTTACATTCTTAAGGTAACAATTCAACCTGTCTGTGGTAGAGTATGCCAATACCACAAACATTTCCGGCCACAAACCTGTCATTGCAAAAAAGCATTTGTCTCTTTAAGGATTTCATAAGTGGAGGCATGCTGATATCAGCGTTTTGTTGGCAAGGGACAGAGCACGGAGAAAAAAAAGGATACTCCATTCTTCTTCCATCAATTATCCTTAGATTCTTTTGTCGTTTCAAGGAATTTTGTGCTATGCTTTGTCTATCTTTTTTTCTTACACTCTTATCCTTCGAAGGCCTGACATTCAAAAGCTATTAGTTCAATTAAGGATTCCACAGTCCACACATTACTCGATATAGCCGTAGATGTGGAGAAACACTCGTTAGTATCCTTCCATTTCCGTCTGACCAGATCAGTATGAGGTTCTTTCAAACCACCTATGGTGGGAAAATATAACTTACTTTTAAAACTGCATCTTTGGTTTTGTCCTTTTTTTTAAAGAAACTACTCCGATAATTGGTTTGGTCTGCAATTCGGTTCGGCAATGGCATCTCACACTGCCATGTGATGTGTGACTGGTTAATGAGAATGACACATTCCAGAGGCAAATTCTGATTTACTATTTCCGTGTGAGTAATTAATTTCCTATGGACTTTTTTTTGTTTTTGACGATGA
Source organism: Platycheirus albimanus (assembly GCA_916050605.2). NCBI lineage: Eukaryota > Metazoa > Arthropoda > Insecta > Diptera > Syrphidae > Platycheirus > Platycheirus albimanus. Next base: position 11,991,005 of record OU696696.1, on the reverse strand, counting down.
CGCTTGTTGCAGAAACGTTGGCATTTGTTTCAGTTACACTTTTTTAAACGGTGGCTCCCTTACAACGAGACACTATGCTTTAGCAAACATTTTGTCAAATTTACTGATTTACACAAAAAAGGGTTTAATGATTTTTATTAAACTTTAAATGTAATACGCGGTGGTGTAAAATAAGGATAACGGAATTAGGGCCCGCGGGTCTTAGATTAAAGATTTCTTAACGGTAGCTCCCATAATATCGAGCTTCACAGTTTTAGCCAACACTTTTTAGTTCTTACCGAATTTCTCAAAAATTGATCAAAACAATTTTTTGGGACTATTTCATAACTGCGTTCTTGGTTTTGGGTAAGTAACTGACATCTGTTTATAAACCACATAATTCGATTGAAACATTGGAGCTTTAACAAACGGGCGAAATTAACATATCCTATGGAATAGCACTGTCAATAATCTCAAATCTTAGTCAAGGAATTTCAACTCCTTTGCTTATATTATTACTATTGAAAAATGTATACCATCGTTCTTTTGCACCTACAGAGCAAGTGCGTGTGACCAATTCATGCATTTTATTTTCATAGATGTATACAAATTTACTTTAAGTATTGATAAATAATTCTATACTCCGGCGTCACCTAATACCTGTTCCAAGTCTATATTTAAACCATATAGTTGTCCTTGGACGAGAAGGATAACGGACATACAATACCAACATCCAACATCAATACTTCAGGTATAAGAAATATATTTATATTGATAGGTACCTTAACAATATATGATTGGTCTTTCTCCTCTACAGTCAACAAAACAAACTAATCTATTAATGGAAATCTATTCCAGAAAATTCTTTCCCTTTTTTTTCATTTTCATAAAAAAAGAATCTATATAATCCCTCTGCAATCGAAAAGTCTACCTTAGCTTTAAATTAGTCTACGTTTGGGATCCATTTCTCTTGTCCTTTTCTCAAAGAAGTCTGTCCTCATGCTTTTGACAAAATACAAATGTTGACGTAGTCTCTTTTGCTCCTCCGCAGCAATCAAATAAGAATTTAATTTTGATCAAAATGCTCTTAAAAGTTTTACAATGAGCTTTGGAAAAATACAGAAAAATGTCTAATATCTATAATCCATTAAAATAGCTAACATATACATAATATGTATTTTGTACATCGTTTTTAGAATATAGGTGGGTGGAACGAACTTCTAAGGAAAGGATAAGGAAAATACTTTAAACTTTTTATTTTTGAATTAAGGAGCTTATGCAACATGAGTTTCTTCTATGATTGCTGCTATTAATCATTTAACAATGTTTGTATTAACATAGTGTGCGTTTAAACAGAACTAAAACGAAGTATACTAAAATTGTATAGAAGAACGTTTCGTCTTAAAATGAAATGTACCACTGCGTATTGCTGTAGGTACTCTGTGGATTAGATAGTAAAAACCCCTATTTTTTTAACATCTTACGCTTTAAATTTTAAGGGCTGTTTCTGGCATTATGGCAAGGGCGGGCCACATCGCGGCTGACTCGGTTGAAGTCCAGTTGTCGATCACTCTTTGTAGCATTTTGTAGTCTCAAACTTATAGATGTAGACTAGAGACCCCACACATACCCCCACGAAAATAATCCAGCGGTGTTAAACTGCACGATCTTGGAAGCAAACTCAGGTAAAAATGCAAAATTAAAGTGGCTTAACATAGATCTGCAACAAATTATAGTGCAGACAACAAAGCAACAACAACAATCATAGCGCAGACGATGAAGATGGACATCTACACTATAATTTTCAAGCAGCATCCATAATTTTCCTATAATTTGCATCCATGAAGACGTCTGCATTTTGGCCTTCCCTCTCTATCACACAAGTATGATTTGTTGATTTTGCATCCTCTTTTTTTTGCAGATCAGGGCTTGCAGCTCCATGTAAAGGCACCTTTATGCGCTCACAAAGCGTTTGCTTGAAAAAATCAAATGTGGTAGACTCTGCTGTGTGTTTTGTTGCGCCATCTTGTTTGAAACTCCATCTCCGCCTTATCAAGGTGATTTAATTCAGGAATGAAAAAGTCATGGCTCTACATACATATGTATAACGGTCTCCATTGACTATATCGTTTAAAAATAAAATGCACGACTGGGTCGCACGAACTTGCTCTTATGATAAGCAATTGCGTAGTGGCTGCATATATGGGTATTAAAAAAAAAAAAATAATTTCGAAAATTCTTTTATTTTTTAAATTAGTTTAAGAGTTTTCTCGGAAAAAATAAGTATGCAATAAAATTTCAAAGCTATACGTCAATCTAGGAAAAAAAAATATTGAAAATCGTTGGACCAGTTTTTTTTTTTAAAAGGTTATTTTTGAAAAACTTTTTCAAAAAATATTTTGAAATTTATTTGAGTATGCAAATTTTTATTTTTTTTGAAAAAATTATAAAAAATCAAAAAAAAAAGTTTTTGAAAATTTTTAAATGCCATATTAATAAAATTATGAATGACTTCCTGTGGCCAAAATTTTATTGAAATCGAATGTATAGTTTACGAGAAAATTTGATTTGAAAATACTGGTTCTATGACAGGTACCGTTATTAGACAAATTTTGAAAAAAAATTTCAAACCAAAAGATAGATTGTCTTTCAAAAATAGCATTCTGAAAGTTTTATCAAAATCGTTAGAGCCGTTTTTGAGAAAATCAATTTTTGTCTTCAAGATTGTATGGCAGGTGCCGTTAATTTTGGACTTAGAGCAAAAACAAATAAAATGCACGACTGGGTCGCACGAACTTGCTCTAATGTGTGACAGTGGTATTGGGGCTTGAGATTTTGATAAAAATAAATTTTTCAAAATTCTTAAATAAATACTTAAACTAATTTGAGCTGAAAAAAAAGTACGCCATTTTATTTCTTTTATAAATTTGAATTTATGAGAATAAATTTATAAAAATCTGTGGAGCGGTTTTTGAGAAAAAAAGTTTTTTTTGAAAAACTTTTTGAAAAAATTTTTCAAAAAAAATTCAAAAACGCCAGCTCATAGGTATTCAGCAAATACATTTATTTAAAATCTTTAGAAAAAAATTTAATAAGCAGTTTTCAAAATATTAATTTTTAAAATTTTTTTTTTAAAAATGCTTTTAAAAATACAAAAAAATATTTTTCAAAAATATTGGTATGCAATACAAATTGAGCTACCTACAGCTATATGTGTGTGAAATTTCGAAAGAATCGGTTAAGTCGTTTTCGAGTTAGTCGAAAGCAAAAAAAACGGTCCTATGGAAAGTACCGTTCTTAGCCATTTTTTAAAACTTTTTTTTCAGCCATATGATTGGTCATACCTAAAAAGCAGCACTGATTTTTTTAAATAAAAATCGTTAGAGCCGTTTTTGAGAAAAATAAGCTTTAAAATAACGGTTGTATGGCAGGTACCGTTATTTTTTGAGCTAAAAAAAAAATTTCAATTTCCTTTCTGCACAATACCTAAAAAAGTCTATATACCAAGTTTGAAGCAATTCGGCCCACCCGTTTGGGCTGTAGGGTTCATACAGACAGACAGACAGACAGACATACAGACGGACAGAATTTTTAGACCATCTTTTTTCGTCTTCGCTATCATCGTAATGTCATGTTTGATTGTTATCTCAAAACTTTTTTTTTCGACGAATGCATAACTTGCCTTATAGTACCTATAATCGCAAGTAAAAATATGTTCCGAGGGACGGCCAAATTAATCCTAAATACCAAATTTGAAGCAAATCGGCCCACCCGTTCAGCCTCCAGAGGCGCGAACAGACATACAGACAGACAGACAGACAGACAGACAGACAGACAGACAGACAGACAGACAGACGGACGGAATTTCCAGACCCACTTTTTTCGACTTCTCCATCATCGTAATGTCATGTGTGATTGTTATCTCAATTTTTTTTTTCTGCACGAATCCATAACTTGCCTTATAGTACCTATAATCGCAAGTAAAAAAGTAATGACCGATTTTTCCACCAGCCCATGAAGCACAACATTTTCTTTGGACGTTTCGTCGAGATTAACAGCAATCTCAATTTGAGATTGAGATTTTACCGTGCCCGGTTATCGGAAAAAATTTGTCTACCTTTGCTGCTACTTCACTTTCATTGAGTAGACATTAATCTCAAAGATACATGAGATTTTTAAAAGAAAGTTATATTGAAAGCTAAGCCATGCTTTGAGTGCTCTGTTTCTGCTGCAGCAGCAGCATCCTTCAACCGCAGTCGCAGTGTATCAACCATTAGGATTATCATACTATTTCTTCTGAATTATTTTAGCTTACGATTGAATTTGCTTGGAAAAAGGATGAAGGAAGTGCTACTTTGTGTGGTTTTTATGTCAGCACTGTGCCAATAAAACAAAATGACAAAATGGATATGCCAGGAGTTGTTGTGATACTGTTTAGTCGATATCCTGGTGGGTTCGGATATTAGTTATGTATGGGGTGTGTCGTCGACACGTCTTAACTTTCAGTGTCTTATTAAATATTTCCATACCGATAGAAAAAATAATTATTTTCTATCAGCTTTCAGCACTCTTATTTTTTTTTTTGGAATCATTTTCATGTTCATGTTTAGTTTGGATTGTAGAAAAAAGTTAATATAATTTATATGAGCATCAATGGCATGTTAAAAGCAATGAATTTGAATTACATTTTGCAAAAGTATGTTTGAAATTCACTGTCCTTCGGATGTTTGTAAAAATTTGCCTAGGTACATGAACTTAGAGCTGATACGTATTCCCTTCTTGGTCGCAAGGACTTTTTTGAATTGGGATTTCGTCCTACTGAAGGTTCTTTTAAGCCTTAAGGCATTTTAATAGTTTTTTTTTTTTAAATTTTCATCAAATGTGCCTAAAGACGATGACTGACTCATACACGCTTTTTCGACTTTCGTGTCATCCTAATGTCATGTTTAATTATTATATCAGATGTTTTTTGACAATCTATTACTTGCATTCTAGCTCATATCATGGCGAGAATGAAATATGGAAATCCTTAAGCCGGGCTAGTGGTCGATAAAGAATGCCTTTATGATAGGTATGTATGTATTTGTTGCCGGCTTAACAGCGAAAAGAATAAATGTAATAAAATTCATATTTGCATTTTATAGTACACCTTCTGGAACTCTTGGAATTATATGAAATTTCTACAACTTGTAAAGCGGAATGCGGTCGTTAGGCTGATATTTTTTTCCTTTATTAATGCCATATTTTCCTCTTTACATTAAAATAAACATTTGATGATTTATCTTAAAAAATCTCATTTTCTTTGAATATCAAAATGACACCTCTTATTGGAAAACCCTATATTTCATGTAAATATCTGGATTCAATATAAATCGTTCCAATAAGACAGATTACCATAGGACTTTTGGGTGTTTTGAGCTCGTATGGCTAATACACACAGTTTTAATCCAAAAGAGCGTTTCAATCAAAGAGAAAACCAAAAAATACATTTCCTCCGGCTGTAGCCTAGAAATTCAAAAGATCAACGTTGGCTTAAGACAGAACCAGTCTTGTATGACTTGCGTTTAGTCTTAAAAAAACATACTTACTCTAGGTACACCTTAAGTAGGTACTGTGAAACTTTATATGCAATTATAGTCCCTACAAAAAAAAAAAAATAATAACAGGAGTATAGAGTGGCGTTTAACCTAGTTTCCAGATTTCACACATATTCCCCATCACCATCAACCTTTCAATATGTCTATACATAGGATTACTCCAACTCGACTTTCCTGATTATAAATTTATTAAGAGTGGCTGGCTGTAAGCTATGTACGAAGGAGAAGATGTGTAAGCAAAGGAGTATAGTTCTAAATTTCTCATACAGCAGGTGCCAAATGAACTTCTTCACAAATCTTGCTGGATGTTGGTGTACTTAAAAGTTGATTTAATTTTGAGATAACGATCTGAGGACAGCCGGTTGCACTCTTGCAAGATAGAAAAGGAACACAATATCTATAAATAAAGTCCAGGATAATCTAGCACGTTCAAAGCAGGTAAAATAATCTTATATTCACTGCCATAGATATGTATGCAAAAATTTAGCTTGAGATGCATTTTGGGTGCATTGTAGGATGCTTTTTAAGTGTTTTGCTTAAAGTGCTTCCAATTTTGTTTTTGGTCTTGAAAGATTTATTTTGTGGTCTTAATATATGCTTGTTGGTTTATCTTGATACACATACATATATCTTCTCATATAAAATAAGTATCTCCTTTCAAGAGATTGGGACATTAAATACATGACATGTCCTCATCTAGAAAAATTTCTTTTGTTTTCGAGTTCTAGCAAATTTTCGAGGGAGAGAGGGTTTCAAGACAAGTAACAGTTTTTAAACAAAGAAACTTTATTTGTGATGTTTTTATGAAGGTATGAAAAGATTTTAAAGTTTATGGAAATTTTAAAGCTATTTATTCAGACACATTTTGAAATAAAACTTAACTTAATACAAATAAGAACTATTTACGATTCTCTAAATCTTAGATTACCTATTAATTTACATTTTAAAAAGTAATTTATGGACTTTTTTTTTATTTTAAAACTTTAATTTTAATCTTATTTTATTTCATAAGAAAAATCTATTTTTAAGTTTCTTAAACCCAAGTTAAACCATCCGTTAATTTTTTCATGTAAGCAAATTTAAAAAAAAGTGATAAGCAAATTCAATACTTTTAGGTTCCTTAAGGTTCTTGAAGAAAAAAAAAATGCTTTTTTTACTTTTTTTTCTCTAATTTAACTCCAATTTTACTGATTTTATACTAAAAACATAAGCGAGAGCTACAGTACGTTTGCAACGAACTGTTAGATACCCTATTCCCACATTTTTGTATATATGTTGTATATGAATATGCGTTCGCCTCCTTCGCAGCCAGCCGCTGTTCTAGTATCGGAAACAAAATTTTTCTTTAGCAGGCAGGGAAAAATTAAATAAAATAAATTTTGTTTGGCCGATGTACAATAACTGCTGTCACAATAAAAAAGGGCGTGTGCCAAGCCTACAGTTGAGACTTTTTATTGCCGGGGTAATCACTATATGAGCTCATCATTCAATTTTAAGCTTGCAGATCGATTTGAACAAAATAAGACAAAACTAAAATTTTTAGAAATTAGATTTTGATAGGAAATAGCGATTATGGGTGTTTTTAACAATTCTTGAACTACACTCTGCTACGTAACCAAGGTATACAAACCGAAGTGTTCATCTTCTTACTTCAAAACTGCGACCGATAGTTAAAAAAACATTAAAAAATGAATGCATATTACAACTATTGACGGAAACGCCCCTTAAAAGTGGGCGTGCCCTAAAAATTTTTAAGAAAAATTTAAAGCAAATCTTAGTTAGGATTTGATCATTAGTCAGTATTTAGGCATATGTGTAAAACTACAGCTGAATCGAGTAGTTTTTAAACGATCTTACCTGAACAAAGGTATTCTATCAAAATTACGCCTTTAAAAGTGGGCGTATTGAAAAAATTTACACAACAAAATGTAGAAATATTTTTCATATAACGAACTGAAGGAAAAAAGGTTTTCATTGAATATTGGTAGTACCTTAAATTTTTAAAACTACATTTTTCGTTCTTTCATGAAAAGTGGGCGTAAGCCACTCACGAAATTCAAAAATTTCTTTTCATACACAAAGTTTTTAGTTTCTACTAGAGACGCAAGATTTTGGCTTGCGGATTCATTATAAATACCGTTTATTTGCAAAAACAATTTTTTAGTTTTTAGTGAAAAGTGGGCGTCAGCCAAACCCAAAATCAATTTTTTTGATTTCATACACAAGATGTTTATGTGCAAGCAATATCCACAAAATGTAATGTTTTTCGCATTAATAGGTATATTAATTGCTATTTTATAAAAACAATATTCATGGTTTTGTATGCAAAGTGGGCGTAAGCCACGCCCAAAATTCAAACATTTATAATTGGAAGAAGGCTTACCTGAAGCTTGCGCGTGCAAAATTTTAGCGTTATGCGTTTATCGTAACTGTACGAAAAACATAATTTAATTTTACCAAATTGAGGTCGTTCAACAAAAATGGCAATTGTGGGCGTGTTTGTGGGCGGATTTTACCGGTTCAGAAACTTAGCCTTATCTTGAATCAAAGATTATATATACCAAATTTTAGCTTTCTAGCTCAAAAATTGCGACCTCTAGAGAGTATACATACGGACGGACGGACGGACATGGCTTAATCGACTAGGCTTTTTATTCTCAGTCAGAATATATATACTTTTCTATACCTAACGGTATTATTTCTCTATGTTACAAACTCCACACCAAATACAATTTGCCCATTCTATGGAATAGGGTATAACGAGCAGAAAGCAGATATTCATAAACACCAGCTTAAATCGTATGTTGTAAGAATTTACAATTTAATAAACACGGTAAACCTTTTACCACCAATTGAATGACTGAATTTTAAATGGTATATTGCAATTTCATTTATTTTAATGATGTTTTTAGAACAAAATTGAGTTCATATTACTTAAGTGAGCTTTATTGACAGTGAACATATAACACAAACAGATTAAATAAAGGAGAATGCCCAAAAAAAATCTGCGGCAACTATGTACTTGTACATTGCACATGATGTGTCTTAGCTTAGTTGGTACTCATACCAATTGTTATTAACATTAGGAAATTCATAAATATTAAAACTTAAACTTGGAAAGAAAGGAATTACTAATTTAAAACCTACAATGTATGTCCTTTTAAACCAGATATAGGTATATATTTTATCTCTATCGGCTTTAAGGTTTTTTACTCATATATTTTTGGGCATTCTCCTTTGACACAAATTTGGCTTTGTTGGTTTATACTCTTTTGCAATAGCGTCATGTTTTTTAAAATATCAATTTTTTTTTCTGCATAAAACCAAAACTTGCTTCATAGAGCAAACAACAGAAAATTAATTAAATCAATACATTTTATTCACTTTCAGGGTATTAAAAGCAGCTTGAATTGATTTAACATAATGACAACTGAATTCTGTTGACACAGAATAAAAATTAAAAACTACAATGTCGAATATGTCCAGTTGAAGAAATACCGATGTTATCTGCAGGTAATCTTAAACTCTTATTTAAAAATCATAGGATACTTCAATGTTTTTGTTTTTAAGATGCAAATCACTTGTAATGACTCAAACAGCAAATATTAGTTCATGTCTACTTAATTTCTCAACTATGGTTAAATGGAATCCACAGTGAATGAACAAATATTTGAAAGAATCATTAGTAGCAATAATTAGTTGTGATTTTAAGAACTAGCTATTATTTCAAAATAAAAATAAATGGGAAACATTATATGACGCAATATTTTTGTAATAGGGATATTATTGTCTTCCCTATATTTTTGTTATGCCTTTAAAAACTATTAAAGGCCCTAAATAAAACAACGCATTGGTCTATATAGTCAGTTGATCTATTATATATTAAAAAAAAAATTGTACAAGAAATATACATTTTTAATAAAAAAAAAATTAGTGTCAAGATTTTTTTATTTTTTTAAAAGGTTAAAGATGTCTTTAATGACACCCTTTTGGGCTTAGGTCAGACTCGAATAAATTGTATTCAATACAAATAAAATTTTCAGAAAGAAATGCATGCAAAGTTGTAGGATCTTTGCATTCATGCTGATTATCAACTCACATTGCAGGGAGTGTTTGATTGACTGAGATTGTCTTTGGACTTTCATTGTCATTTATCCCATTGCAAATGAATTACTTAGCACTAAAACTTAATAATATTTTATAAACGCAGCTTATAGGCTTTCTGTATGATTACAGAAATTATAAGATCAAAGATCGATTTTAGGTGTACAATTTTAAGTTTGAGGGAATTAGAAGTAAACAAATAGCTATTACTTTTATCACTCAAACTCACCAATTTCATATCGACATTTATGTACCCACAATTTTAGCTATAAAATACTTAAAAATATCTACACAAAAAAAATATCAAAACGAAACAAACTCTTGGTGTAAAATATGACTGCTTTTGACAAAAGCGTTACTGAAGAATCAAATCCGCTAATATAATTGATATGTAATTACAGTTTCCGAATGCAATCCATATTTCTATAAACATTTAATTGAAATTTTCTTGAAGTTTTGAACTCAATTTAATGGTTCAAAAATTCCTTGGTGGTAAGAAAGAGGAAATCATTAACAAATTAAATATTCAAATCAAAAAATTTATGAGTGACGATGAGGTGCTACAGAAACACTCGAGGATGAGGCAGCGGACGGCAACAGTTGCATCATCTCCCATTCAAGTAATTTCTTTTTAATATTGGGAGCAAAGAATAAAGCAACGGGATGGCATTGGTATAAGGCATCGATGCAGTTCGCCATTTTTCTCCAAGCATTGTCCCTGTTACAGTAAAAATTTGGTTGGTGACGTTTGACAAAGAGGGATCTGAATTCAATAAGCATGGAACATTGATAAAATCAAGGAAGCAGCTTGGGGAGAGGGCAGTAATTTCTCCTAGTTTGAAAATATAAAATCAACGATGTTAGGATCTATAAGAGATACGTATTTATTTAAATAATGGAAAACGTTGTTCATGGAAACATCCACAAACATGCCCATAGAAGTATGCAGGGGAAAACCTACCGCATGAAAAATGGTATATACAGGGTGATTCACGAGCGTTGTGCCAAAAAACTGGAGCGTGTAGGTTGGGTTGAGACAAGAAAAAAATCGTACGGGAGGGGGGGTCTATTCCCCTCCGTTTAGACGGGAGGGGCAATTTTCTAAAAACATGACTTAAATTTGAAAAAAAATTATTAAAAAATAACGGTAGCTCTTACAATGCCATGTTTTACCTTTTTGTAAAGTTTTTTTATTGTGATTTTAAATGAAGTTATTTTATTGAACCGTTTTCAAAATATTAATTTTCAAACTCAAAATTATGAAAAAAAATTAAAAAAAAATAATTTTAAAACTAATTTTTTTCAAAATTTTACATAATTAAGTATTATTTTTGTTCAATGCTCCTTTTAATTTTAAATCCGACACTGAAAACCGTGTGGCTCTATGACTTTTTGTTGTCAAGCTATTCAAAAGTAACCGAACCTACTTCTTCACAAAAACACGAAAAAAAAATGGCTAAATGATACCTTGTGCCATCCCCATCCCGTAAGGCTAGATTTTCTTAGGTTCGGTTATTTTTCAATATCTTGGCAACAAAAAGTTATAAAACCAAACGGTTTCCAGTGTTGGATTTAAAATTAATTGAAGCATTGAATTCTAAGAACAAAAATAATACCTATTTATGTAAAATTTTGAAAAAAATTAGTTTTAAAATTATTTTTTTAAATTTTGTTTCACAATCTTGAGTTTGAAAATTAATATTTTGAAAACGGTTCAATAAAATAACTTCATTTAAAATTACAATAAAAAAAACATATTTTTGGTTTTACAAAAAGGTATAGCATGGCATTGTAAGACTTACCGTTATTTTTTAATAGTTTTTTTTTTCAAATTTAAGTCATGTTTTTAGAAAAATGCCCCTCACGTCTAAACGTTTGGGAATATACCCCCTCCCATACGATTTTTTCTTGTCTCAACCCAACCTACACGCTCTAGCTTTTTGGCACAACGCTCGCTAATCACCCTGTATATATAATATTATAAGCATCATGCACCATCCGTCAAAAAAAAAAAACCAATATCATTGGGGTTGTTGCTGATGATAATGACCTCAACCATTTAAAAATATATATCGAACCGAAAATTTTGTTGTCTTCGTCAACTACGGTTGAACCTTGATTTAAATCAGATATGAGACCTAATCCTTCTAAAGTTGGTGGTTTCTCATGTCATGTGACGAAAAGTCACAACTCCTGAGTGACTTGGATACTTGACCTTTCAACAGTAAAAACAATTTTTGGAAAATGGGGGGTTCGGAATTATAAATGAAAATGGCACCAGTTAAGGTGTCACGACCATTAAAAAAAAACCATTAACCTTTCAAAAAGGGTAAGCGTCGATAAGTAAAATATAAACGAAATTAAATGTGTCTGTTCTAAATGGGTGATACCATTTACAATTGGCTCTTCCATACAACTTTCTAGTAATCACTCAAAGACTGATTTTATTTGATAGCTGCTCCAACTGTTTAGAATATAATGAGGTGGGTATTGCAAATTTTTTGTCCAGTATGAACCCTATGAATCCCTGAAAATTCGCTCTGTGTGAGATTGAAAATATACATATATTTTCGTTGACTTTTTATTTGATTCAACCCAGTTTTTAACGTAGCAGTAATCTTTATTGATCAGAGCAATACTGTCTTCCATCAAAACCTAATCTCGGTAAATATAAGAAACTTGGAAGAACTTCTGGAAGGATCATTAGTTACAAACAGGGAAGAAAAGTGGTCCGATTACAGATTCTTGAGGAATTCCGCATTTGACGATATGTGGACTATATTGAATTAGCTGAGCTCTATATAAATTAATATAAGTCAATAACAATTCCAAAAAACGAAATAAATTGGCTTTATTGTAAAGGCCGTTTATGAAGAAAATCTGTTAAGCCATTTAGACTTGCGCTTAACGTAAAAAACTAGAATAATAAATATATGAAAACTGAAGTCAAATAGAACATAATCTAAGCGGATAGCCAACATAAAGTAATGTCACCAAAAGTAAAACTTTTAATATCTTAGCAAGCAGCATTATCCTTCAAATCTTTTTACCGAACATAAAGTTACACAGAGAAAATGGTTATAGCTCATTTAGATGGCCACATTGTAGTAGAAGGATTTGTAAAGGCTTTATTTTTTTTTTTTACTGATATCCATGCATATAATATGCATTCTCCTTTGTTTTGTTGTTATAACAGAAAATATATGTTCTCAGTATTTTTGATAGCATAAATGGACAGAAATTTTGATGTTTCTAACAAGATAAATACAAACCAATTTCTTATTGCTATTCCAACTATATATTTCCATTCAAAGGAAAGTTGAGAAATTAATGCAAATTTGTTACGTCCAGCGGGTTTATGCTAACAGGGGATAACGTACTATCAAAAATGTTTGATTTTGTCAATGGATATTGTATCTAATATTTAGGACTGAATTTGCCATTATCTCAAAAAACATGACGACAATAAATATCAAAAGCGTCCAATATTTGCAAAATTTGATTGAAAAAAAAATTAATGTACGTTGATTAAAAAAGCAGCTACATATGTGCTTTGTTATTCAGATCAAAAAAATTCAGCATACACAAAATCGAATTCCTTTTTTCATACTCAAAGATCGGATTATGAGATAATAAGTTGAGGATAATAAACGATTTAGAAGATTTAAAATTTTTAATTTTAATTTGATTTTATTTTCTAGCGAATATTAACTTAAGTTATTCCTACAAAAATAATCAAAATTAAGACCTACCTACGATTTCACAAAAGTCTTAATTATATGTTGCTTTTTTTAGTGCTATTTCTGTTATCCTTAAAATACAATAACGTTTCCATACAATCATGGATGTTTGCTCCTGGATGTTTTCAAGAGGCACTTCTTAAGCAAATATATATAGTCCTATGACGCACCTTTCTATCAAATTGGATTAACAATAATTTATTGTGAAGCAAGTTGGCAGGACGGTGCCAAATGCAACTTGTATCGTCTTTGAATACAATCCTTTTATTTTATTCAGTAGCCCTCATACTAGTTCGAGTTCCATCTGCCTTACAGAAAAGTTGTTGATATTCGAAAATTTGACAAACACACAAATTTGGTTTTATTTGAAATAAAGCTGAAGTGTGTAAAATAGTTCGATATCAGAAAAAATGAAATAGAAGGGGTTTCTGTTTCCCACGGGTATTTGGAGAAGGGCGATTTTGTAAAAAAATTATTTAAACTAAAACAAATTAGCTATTTAAAACAACAGCAGTACTTGAATGACTTTTTTTTCTGAACACTTTTTTTTAAGTATGTACACGGTTTCAAATTTAAATCTTCCTAAAAACTTAAACTTTAAAATCCGTCTAAACTATCAACTTACTGCCCTATATTTATTGATTTTTCATGATTTTTATTAACCATTTTTTTTTCTTTTCACTTGTCGTTACCCTTATGTTTGCTTTCCATTTTCTATAATTGATTTAACCACTTAATGCCATCATCGTCGGTTTGTTAGCATATTTAATGAACAGCTTATCTTATTCATCACTCACTAATCGATTGCCTGTTTTATATTAATCACTGTCCGTTTCAATTTCAGACAACTTTTGCCTAATCGATGTTGGCGAATGGCCTTGATTCGTTATGTAACTCCAATCGATTTAGTCCAATATGTATCCTTTAAATGTCTTTATTTGTATTACGGTATATAATATATCTTATCTTTCTTGAATTCGCCTTCACGTGCCACCCAATGTCATGCCCCTTGAACTCTCGTCCCATAATTTTGGATAAAGAAAACTTTGGTACTCGTAGTGCTTATAAATGGATTAGTTTGATTGCTAGAATGACCATAATGTTTTCATTGCAATACAAAATAAGTGTGAAACCTTACCTCTTGCTCTTAAATAGACAAACTCTTGCCACAAAGACCTGTTAAACATTTTTTTACTAACTACGAAAAAATGTGTATTTCTTTATTCTCTTAGGATCAATTTTTTAACATCATCGAATGTTCTACGATATTTCAAAACGGTTTCGAAAAACATTTTGTCCCATAAGACCACAAGTACAGTAGAAACCATTCCATGTAAATTCTATTGTGTGACACCTTGATGAGAGATCGCGCGTGTTTGGGTGCGTTTTCTCGGTCAGAGGAAGACTAAAGCAAAACGCTTTGAGCAATACCAAAGAAAGTTTTTACGAGCTCCTCGCCAAAGCCCATGAGCAGTTCCCCAAACATGACATAAAATCCTTTTGGGAGATTTTATTGCCAACATTAGGAGAGAGGACATCTTCGATATGATGATCAGAAAACACAACTTAGAGAACAGATCTCCATGTGTTCCGGCAAAAAAAGGTAAAACGGAGGCATACAATTCGTGGCTCTAGAGAGATACGTTCGAGCATTCAGAAAGATGTTTTTGAATCCAGTTTAATAGAAACAAATTGGATTTGTGAGAGTGAGCGAGATGTTTTCGTGCCACTCTTATGTTTACATATCAAACCTTTGATTTTATATATTTCCACACTCTTGAAGTACACAAATAAAGCACTCAGAAAATTCAAGATGAAGCTCTACATCTTGTGGAACCTTTCATATTTCTTGGTACGTACATACCTTTATATGGGAAAAACCTATAGATTCTGAGGGAGACAATAAATACATCTCCCTACGAGACAGTTATTTAATAAGCCTTACAAGGTACATCATGAAATTGAATAGACGAGTCGAACGTTAAACCTCCTTTTTATCCACAAAAAACATTAGAAAATCCATTTTGACAAACGTGCTACTACATACATTGAAGCAACAATAATCTATGCCTGAACTTCATATAACTTACCGACAACATATTATGAAAACTAAGTATCAACAAATTATCGAATATACACTACTCTCTTGGATGTTAGGCGCACTCCTAGGGACAATTCCATTTCCTTTCCAGTAAAGTTGTGATAAACAACATGTTTTTCAAGAGGAAAGTGATAATAGAATTGGGTGGATACCACCCCTTTCGCCTTTCAGTTCCAACCTGACATCAACTTCATACAGGATGCATAACTGATGACTGATGCACTAGTGGGTTTCGATAAAGTTCCTTTAACACAATGCCATTGGAGGTAATTTCACACATCATTTGCGGTCGGTTTTCGACGATTTTCATAAATTTCCAAACGAATATGTTTCCCCAAAGTACTACCACCAACATCCAACACCGACCTTTGCAATAACTTTGTGTCCTACAACCCCCATATACATTCTAGGGAAACTATCGTTACTTTAATCCATATCGATTTTATTGGGGTTAACCAGACTCTTTGCAAACCAATGATCCTTGAAATCCTCGCACATATTATACGTTGCTTCAGCAAGGATGGAGGCGAGATTTAAAATAAACTGAATTGCATGTCGCATGATGTGTGGAAAGACCCCTTTCAGTTAATTAATGTTGCATGAGCGATGATCAAATATGGTTTTTTTTTTTTATGAAAAATAAAATAAAATTATAGTAAGAATGGAAAATGTGCTGAAAGGAAATTTGAGCCAAATATTTTGATACAAGGTTTTAAACAAATTAGGTCTTTGAATTAAACCAGGAAATCAAACCAAATATTCCTAATAAAAAAGCCTTATACAAAAGGATGTTGTCTTAAGAAGCTTTTATGCAACCGCAACATAATAACGGGTGATTTTTCAGCTGGTTTGGTTTTGGCAACACTGGTTTTGACAGCTGACGTGTGTTTAGTACCTTGTGTCACTGTCAAACAGCTTCAGTTTGGTTTGCAATTTAACCATGGATCGTCTTACAAATGAACAACGCTTGCAAATTATTGAATTTTACTATCAAAATTCGTGCTCGGTTCGAAATGTCGAGGATCCGCTTTTTTATCGACAAATTGTGTTCAGCGATGAGGCTCATTTTTGGTTGAATGGGTACGTAAATAAGCAAAATTGCCGCATTTGGAGTGAAGATCAGCCAGAAGCATTGCAACAGCTACCAATGCATCCCGAAAAAGCCACTGTTTGGTGCGGTTTATGGGCCGGCGGCATTATTGGGCCATATTTCTTCAAAGATGATGCGAATCGCAGCGTTACTGTCAATGGTGAACGCTACCGAGCGATGATAACAAACTTTTGTTTGCCCGAAATGGAAGTTCTTGACTTGCATGATATGTGGTTTCAATATGACGGTGCCACATGCCACACAGCACGCGAAACAATGGCGCAATTGCGAGGCGAGTTTGGTGAACAGTTAATTTCACGTTTCGGGCCGGTCAATTGGCCGCCTAGATCGTGCGATTTGACACCATTAGACTATTTTTTGTGGGGGTATGTCAAGGCTAATGTCTATAGGGACAAGCCCGCTTCGATTGACGCACTGGAAGCCAACATCCATGCATTCATTCGTGAGATACCGGCCGATATGTGTGAAAGAGTATGCCAAAATTGGACTCAGCGGATGGGCTACCTGAGACGCAGCCGCGGTCAACATTTGCATGAAATTATCTTTAAACATTAAATTGCAAGGTTCAAACTATCGATTCAAATAAATATTTCATTCATTTTTTCGAATTTTTTGTGTTTTTTTTTTTTTTTTAAAGTTCTAAACCTCTTAAAAAATCACCCGTTATATTGTTATTGTAAATGTTGCCATGTGTGATAACATTGTCATCTTCAAAAAACATTCAAGGGCATATTTATGGATTGGATTGAAATATCATTACAAAATCTGGCTTCCTACCGGATTATTTCTGATAAACCGAAGTTACAACATTTGAATACCATGCCATGGATTCGATTAGAATTTTTGATTTCATTGAATATCTGCCAATGGACGAAATAACAGAAATATCCATATTCAAAAATTTTTTTCATTAAAAAACTACATATTTGACAAGCTACGGCATACAAATTTTGGACTCTCAAAAGAATAAAATTGATCGGCATTCTAGCCGAGAGTATAAAGCAATAGCTTCCAACGAACTGTGTGGTTTTGTTGATTAAAAAATCATCATCATCAAAACTGTTTCTTTTTAACTTTCTAGTTCTGTGCTTCAACACTGCTTTGTTAAAAATCATGGAGGAAATTAGATTTGACACATTGCATTGCGAATTATAAGTCGACGAATGAAATGTATTATATTTTGAAAATGTAGTGTAGACTCAAACCTGGCCCCATCTCAAGACCGTTAGGTTCGAGTCTAAGGTATTTGTTTGAAAAATATTTTTTTAAATTGACATTTCGTGCGTCTCGACATTGTATATAAATTCTTGATCCAAGAGCACATCTAAGATCTTGAAACAATTATCTTGCTTAGAACGCTTAATATTAATAAGCTTAATAGGTACTATGCCATACAATCCTTCTAAGCAGCTGGATGAATGGTTTTTGGAAGAACATAAATATTTTGATGCGTCGAAAGAATAGCTTAATGTGGGGAAAATCAAGGTTTGTGCAGCGTGGTAAGGGGAGCGGGTGGTGACGCAGCCGAAATTCTGTAAAAAATCGCCCGATCCTATCTTTTTTCTGCTATTTTATTAAACTCGACATTATTTCCCTTCTTTCCTCTTATTGCCACTTTTCGCTATGGCAACAAGGTCGACCCTTGTACAAGGTGCAATTTAACATTATTTGAACATAGACATGGAAACAGTGCCTCTTCGACCTTTTTACGCACGAATTTGTTGCACGGCACCTGGCTGAGACGATTTCCATAAAACGTGGAACAGGGTGGGCCAAAAGAAGTCATCCATTCGATGTTGTTTGGGTCTCTTTTTTTTTTAATGAAAAACTTCGATTCTGTTTTTAGATTATGTTTATTTGAAACTTTAGAATTGTATTGGTCAAGTCGAGAAGATGATATCGGCCAAATGGGCGCCATCACAATTGATTGCTCGTTTTATGGCATTTGTCTCAGGCTTGTTCACGTATAAACACTGGACTTCAAAAACCCCACAAAAAAAAAGTCTGAAACGGTTAAATCGGGCGATCTTGCGGGCCAGTGCAAATCGCCAAAAACGAGAGATGAGGCGACCCGGGAACGCCGCACCGCCTTCAAAATATCGGTTCATGTCGATTCATGTATCGCTCCATGGCTTGTTCACTTGTATTCTGTATCTGTCTAGTCCACAAATGTCAAAACAGATTTGACATTGGCGGCCATTTGCAAAAATGAGAGCATCTTCCAAAAAAGTGATTTCTTTTGGCCCACCTTGTACATAGGTGTTATTTTCAGATTGCCGGCCTTTTTTATTCAGATAATATGTACTTAGATTTATTTCCTATGGCTAATGCTTTGATTTATGCTTAAAAATGGGCAAAGGATGTATTCAGAAATCGAATACTATAGTTAAGAAATTGTTCTTAAAAGATTCCTTTCAATGAAGGCCAAGAAGTAATTAATTCATATAACATCTTCCTTCCATACCACTTCTTGTCTTCCTCATCTTCGAATATTCTATTGCTCCTTACGTTAATAGCTTAGGTAAGTAACCATTTGTGGGTGGTGTGAGGAAATGGGTTTTACTGTAAGAATTTAGGTGGGAATTGCCAAGAAAGTCGTCTGCAATGAGCAAGTGTGTAACTTCTCAAAGGTTGTTACATTATGTCTTCGCCGACTCCTTTGGCCATAATCACGGAGCACAGCAAGCTTCAAGTATATCTTTGACTTTGTTTGTTCGATGCAGCACAAGATTCTTCGTGATTAAAGCAATTTAACAATGATTAATTCTCACTTGCAGGCACATCACACAAACACAAACACAATAGTTTAGAGAGGTAGTCAATCCCCACGGATACATAGGATGTCAAGGCTAAGGATGCAATTAAAACCGATCTGTGTAAACGGAAATTACAGCGAAATTTTAGAAGAAAGAGTATTGCATTCGCGGATGTTAATCGAAATCAGCAACAAAAAAATAAAGAAACATATCATTTTGTGGTCCCTATCTTAAAGGTTTTTTTTTCATGCATTTTAATTTGAATTTTTAATTATTTGGCTTGTTTAAGTTATAATAATTTTGAAAACAATAGTGATATTTTATTACTTAACCATTTGGTAGAAAAAATTGTTATACTGTGAACGGGTGTAAATTCCTGTTCTCATTCATAACAAACAATTTGAGAAGTTGAGGGTCTGCCTGGCAGTCAGTTTTACAGATGTACCTTCAGCAATATGACCGCAATCACATGTCAAAGTTCGGAAATCCATTCCTATTGGGAAAATGCTATAGACTCAGTAAAGATTTTCACACCACATATTTAATTAAATGTCCACTCGAATCTCGAACATGACATATGTATGTGTAACTAAAAGAGCCAACGGTTTAGGAAAGAAAACCTTGAACTTTTGGTAATCTATTCATTGGTAAACACAGTTAACCTTTTTTACTTGCATGTATTTTTAACTGATTCGCAACTACTTGAATTAAACAACATGAATTATCTACATTTATTTCCTAGCCGAGTAGATACAAATTAATTAATTAAGAACCATTAGGTATTCCAAACACTATTTGTTTTTCCAAGATTTGTCATGTTCAATTAAAAAAGTAATCAATTCAGTAAAAAAAAGCCTCGATTCTGGTTGCTATTGATACTTAGCATGTCATTTTGTTTCAAATATTTGAATTTTCACCGCTTTAATATAAATATTTTTTAACATAATATTTTTTAACACTGAGCTAAATTAAATTAATAATTTAGTATTGTAAATCCCAAATTTTAAGACATTCAGACGGACAAAATCGATTGAAAATAAATTCTCAAAGTTATATGACCTTCAGTAAGATATTTGAGTAGGTACTTCATCTCAAGGCCTTTATTTTGTCAGACAAAGCATGCTGACCTTTGTTTTGACATTTTCCTTGAACACAAATCATTCTTTAAGTTGAAATACTAATCTCATCTCGTTGAGCACACGTTAGTCTCGAAGATGATTTATTGCTTTTCAACTCAATTCCTTTGTGGAATTGTGGTTGTGAAGCTGTTTTCATGCAACGCCTATTAGAGCAAAAGTCAAACTACACAAGTTAAATATTATGACTGAGAAGTTTGTTAAATGAGTTACAAGGATATTTAATGCTAGAGGTGACCTTTTAATTAAATCTTCAACATAACCAAACTCTGTCCTATTAAAAATAACCTAACAAAGTCACATCACAAGCCCTATTATCTTGCTGCTTTTTTTTTTAAGTATATAGACCACTTCATTGCCATAGCTAAGAAAGGATGAAACTAATGATGTAGGTCGAAGTCTTGAACCCCTGGAGGCTAAGTTTTTTTTTTTTTTTTTTTTTTTTGTGCCAATACAATTTGTATGACATGACGTTGGGTATGACATTATATAGGAATCTTTCCTTGTGTAGTTAGTTACTCCCAATGAAAAGTCATTTTGATTCCATATAAAAGGCTATGTCATGGATACTTCGGTTGGCATTCATGCCATACAATACTTTCTTCTTTTCACGATAAATCGAGAAAAGAAATTCCCTTTGGGGTTTACGAAATTTCAAAGAAAATTGATGGAAAAGCCAAGATTTTATGGAAAAGTTTAATTGGAAACTGCCTTCGAGAAAAAGGCAAAAACTATACCCAGATGCCAGATCAACACCAGAACGTAATGTAAGAAAGCAATTATTTTCAACGAAATAGTGACAGATTCAACGCATAAAATTATTTCAAAAATGGTTGAGCAAGAAATATGAAAGATGGTCTCTTATAATAACTTATCAAGTACCGAGGAATCTATGGCCAGAATTTTTTTTGGAAAAAGTGGGGACTAAGACCATCGGATCAAGACAGTTAATACAGGAAGAGCAGAAAGACAGACCTATCAGAAGACATAACAACAAATGTCAACATCACGCTGTTGGTGTCGTATGGTCTTTTATCTAATTACTAACCACCTTTATCAAAGAAAATTTCGTTGACAATTATTGCGAGTTGAATGATACAAACAAAGACATATAGGTACTTTATCCATTTGAGCAGGCTTAAACCTGTCCAGTGTCCATTTAGGGCACAATTCAAAAGGAATCCTCATGAGCAGAACAGGCATTGCCACCTCTTCTGACTTATTCAAGGGGAGTCAAGACAAGGAGACAGTGGACGGCTTATTTTACTTCTTATGCAAATACCACAGCTTAGCACGGCTAGAAAGGCAGCACTAGAAGAATATATTGTTCAACGAACTGGGCGATATCCCAAATTAGAAACTGAACATCTTTGAGTTCATACAGAACTAAGGTTGGTTCAGGCCCGTTTACCTAAACGCACACCCTTAGTTCGAATTCCTCCTCCCTATAATCACCCAATCATGAGGAGCGCAAAATGGATCCGTTAAGATCAGAGTGAATACGGATTTTACTTATTATAACCTAGCCTTCAAGTAACATTACATACACATGGTCCAGAAAGTCTCCGTACAGTTAATTATTTTTTATATATTTGGAATAAAAATGGCAAGGTTAAACTTTAAAGCTATAGTCACAACACAGAAAGAGAAGGTGTTATACCCTTTACCATTCAACCAAACTACAAGCATTTTCTTGCACTTTGAATACCGTTATAATAATAATAAGTCAAGATGCTTGTAAAAAAAACCCAAAAAGTCTCCATACAGATGCCATTCGCTTGTAAAAATTGCAAATATAAAGTGTGTTAAGAAGAAAATAGCTTTATTTTTTGGTAAGTTTTAGTGTTCTTAACTTTTTGTAACTGTTTTTTACTAGATGGTTTTGTTTTTTTAAGAAAGGAATCAAAACGGAAGACAAAAATAAGCAAATCACGATGGCCAACAAGAAAATTATTGTTTCACTTAGAAAAGAAGGAAAGTCTCTTGGGGAAATTGCTAAAATAGTGAAAAGACCTCGCTCTTCAATTCAATATGTCTTGGAACAGTTTAAAAAAAAAACGGTAGCCAATAAGCCAAGATCTGGCCGCCCGAAGAAAATTGACCACCGTTTGGAGAAACGCATTGTTAGAAGTTTAACAGAAGATCCAAAGCAAAGTGCACCTGTAATTGCCGGTTTATTGAAAACAACAAATGGAATTGATGTGTGTCCCCGCCCAGACTATACGAAACGTGTTAAACAGGAGTGGATTTCATGGTCGAGTTAGCCGGAAGAAACCGTTTATCCGAAAAGCCAATAAAAAAGCTAGGTTGGACTACTCTATTGAGCACCTGGAGTAGAAAAATTTATTCTGGGATCGAGTTATAATTACAGACTCGAGTAAATATAACATCTTTGGCTCAGATGGCCTTCGCATGGTGTGGAGGAAGTCAGACACTGAGATGAACATTAAAAACTTAACTCCTACTGTGAAGCACGGTGGCGGTCATGTTATGGTGTGGGGATGTATGGCTTCTTCCGGCGTTGGTGAGCTTGTATTCATCGATGGTATAATGGACAAACGTGTGTACTTGAATATTCTGCGGGAAAACCTACATTCAAGTGCAAGAAAACTGGGTCTCGGGGACACTTTTATCTTTCAACAAGATAATGACCAAAAGCACACTTCCCTTCTTGTAAGAGAATGGTTGCTAAACAATGCTCCGTCGCAAATAAAACATCCTGCGCAATCCCCAGACCTCAATCCCATTGAGCATCTGTGGGATCACTTGGAAAAAAAAGTTCGGCAACATCCAATTTCCAATAAAACTCAGTGGAAGTGCATCTTGCTTGAGGAACGGAATAAAATCACTTCCGATACGACTTCAAAATTAGTGCAGTCCATGAAAAACCGCCTTCAAGAAGTTCTAAGGAACAAGGGAGGTCCAACAAGCTATTGAATATTGTTGTTTCTCAGAAATTTTGCTTAAGTTTTAAAAAATAATTGCATTGTACGGAGACTTTTTTCTTATGTTTTTTTCTTTTAAATTATTTGAATTTTTAATTTTTTCTTTTTCGTTACTAAAATTTTACAGGTTTTTGGTTTGAAATAAATAACTGTTTCCTGCATTCTTCATTTTTGATGATTTTCTAATCAATTTCTAACATATTGAGTACCAAACAGCTGATTTAAAAAAAAATAAACTGCTGTACGGAGACTTTTTAGACTAAGTGTAAATATGGTGTACCGACCTTAAACTTTATGTATACAAATCATTACTATCTTCTTGCACACATGTGGCAGTCTTGAACTCGAATTATGTGTCAGTTTTATAAAGCGCATCGAAGGAGACTGAGATACCACAGGTTCTACTTCTAGGAACTGTTGGTATTCCTGTGAGGACTGAAATCATAATTTCGCATTTTTATCTATGACTTTTACAAATACAATTCCACTGAATTTTTTAAGTCATTACTCCAAATGTTATCATTATCACTAATTGTACCTAACAAATACATTTTTTTTTTCAAACAACGACCGGTAGCATTCTTAGTTACCGTTATCTTTTTTTTTAAGCACTGTAAGCCGTGACTTTCAAAGTAAATCTATTTAAATTGTACTGCGCTCTGTCAGTTTGTATATGAGAGATACTTCTTACTCGCCTCCCTGGTATATAAACCTACCAAAGTTAATCAAAATGTCATGCACCAAACATTAAGTGGGTACGTCTCATACTCGTATACAAGTTGTCATAGTGTGTGTTTGCCACTAGCATACTTGAAAATTTTGTTAGCGGACCACTTTACCGCAAAACTTTTCCCTTTCTCCCAACTTGTGTGGTTTTGCATAATATTTGCAAAATTTTCCAAAACAACGAAAACTCTGGGAAAGTTTTAAACGCGCTTTCTGGTTGCACTCTGAAACAGGAGTTGCATATAACTAAATTTTGTACCATGTTGCCGCATATAGATCACTTTAACTTATAATAACCACAGGGGGAGCCAACAACTATAAGTTTTCTTAATTAGAAATCTGGCAGGATAGTGATAAAAGTTTCATCACAAAATATCCCCAAGAAAAACATCTAGGAAGAGGTAGTTGTGTGCATCGTTTGGAGGTTGGAAGACAAGTTAAGGAGTCAAATCGATACAAAATCGAAGAACATCATCTGATACCTGGAGATATGAGTATACCAATATTATAAAGGTTGATTTTTCTTATATGTATAGGATTTAAAGTTGATAGCACTGTTTTCATTGACAGCCATTGTTATATGCCATTCGATTTATATTAATTTATATTTCATCACCAATCGACTGACGCTTTAAACAAACAATCTCATTTTTGGTTGAATGGCTACGTCAATAAGCAGAACTGCCGCATTTAGAGTTTAGATAATCCTCAAGCCATTGTTTAGACGCCGTTACATCCAGATGAACTGACAGTTTAGTGTGCTTTATGGGTTGGTGGAATAAATTGTCCTCACCTCTTTAAAAATGAATCCGGGTTACAGTTAATGGAGACAGTTATTCAGTCATGATCAATTACTTTTTCATTCCAGAATTGAATGTGGGTGAGCTGTGTGTTTCAATAAGACGGCTAAACATTTCACACAACGCTTTCCAAAATTGATTTGTTGAAGGAAACATTTGGTTAGCCCATCAATTACTCCTAGATTATTTTCTGTGGGCGTATGTACATTGTACATATTATGAAAAGTGGCTAGTCTACACCGACAATCTTAACTCTGTGTTTTATTTCATTTTATAGTTCTTTACGTCCAAAAAAATCATGCTTTACGCAGATCAAGGTTTTCTCAGTGGGTCTATATTAAATTAAAAAAAGATAAAGTCGATGACTGGGTCGCATGAACTTGCTCAAATATATGTTAAAATGGTATTGGGGCTTGAGATTTTGAAAAAAAAAACATTAAAAAATGCATATGAAATTTTATAAATCACTTAAAAATAACTATTTTATACGTTTTTTAGAAATGAAGTAAGCCATCTGATTTTTCTTACTGTTTTGAGTTTTAAAGATTTTTTTTTTCAAAATCGTTCTACAATTATTTTTTTTTTCTTCAAAAAACGTTTTTTTTTGGCAAAGCTTTTCGAAAATATATTCAAAATTTTTTTTTGAGTATGCCTACTTTTAGGACTTTGTTGTTTTTATCAGAAAAATAAAATTTTAAAAAATATATCAAATCCTTTTTGGAAAAAACAAAACATAACAAAAAAAATTGTATTTTTTTTTTAAACTTAAAATTTTTTATTTTGGAAAAATTAAGAATTTATTTTATTTCGTCTTCAAAAGGGCTTCTACATTAAAAATTTCGTCCAAATCCGTCAAGTGGCTAACGAGAAAATCTGATTAAAAAAAATTGATTCTATGGGAGGTACCGTTATAAAACTATTCCTGAAAAATCTATTGAAACCAAAACATGAAGTTCGCACAGAAAATATCGTAGGAGCCGTTTTTGAGCAAAATTAATTTTTCACATACCATTTACCAAGAAGTTATATCACTTCAAAGTTTTATGTGGTTCCCAAAAGTATGCAATGGTTTTTGTTTTGGGTGCTTTACTTCCAAAATTATTTGTCAAACAATTTATTTATCACTTTGAAGTGATATAACTTCTAAATGGTATTATTGCATAACATCTTTAACCACATGTTCAAAACATCAAGAAAATATGTTTCACATTTTTTTGGCTCCAAGCATTGAAGAACAATTACGAAAGGCCCATATAACGGCAGGATACCTTCATCGAAGACAAAATGACTTCATAATTATTCAAACCAATTTCTGCCAAAGGACATGCAAAGAGGGAGAAAATATTGAGATTTTCTGGTTTTTGAGAATCTCTTGTTCTGTTTTTTTTTTTTAAGGAATTTAAAAAATATATATTTTCTACTCTGGTTAAATATTGTGACTCGACCGACGTGAACACCACCCAGACAAAAAAAAAAGATCAAAAAATGTCTAAATACCACAGGCAAATAAGGATGTGCATCCTTTTGAAATTGTGTGAAAAGAGAAACACCAGGGAGAAAATAAACAATGCAGCAACAGACAAACAGATTATCTAACAAACGCCAAAGCGTAGGGACGTGAAAACCAAAATGAAAAAAGAATATACCACTGGTGTATACACTTCAGGGAATATGAGGGCTGAATTTCCCTTTTATTTCACTGACCTTCTACAATAGTCCTACGCCACCGAGCCGCCCTGGGAAACGAGACAAAGTTTTTTGTCACTTCCCGCAAGCGAGATAAAATATGTCATTTTCTTTTATCCTTTTGATTTATTTACCCAACCCAGCCGCCACTGCACAGTGTACATGAACATGAACACATAACAACACACTTGAGAACTATGATGTGGGTGGTTTCGAGAGGACTAAAGGACGAACAGGGAGTCATACAGAGCAGACACACACATACATATATACATGGATAGTTTTGTTGAATTTTATTATATTGTGCTCCTCGCTTAAGGTTTTACTTTGCATCCAGTCGACGAGACGATACTGATCATACTGATATCATGGGTTTTTATGGTTGAGCTAAGGACTCATCGTGTATGGCAGAAAGTTTTGCAAAAGTTTAAAGCTTATGAATAGACGGGAGCGGGCGGTTTTTGTTTCGCTCTCTCCGCTTTTTTTTTATTAGTCCTGTTTGATATGACTACACGCTCTTGCATTCAACACTAAGCCTGCAAATTGCAAGTTATACTGAAACAGGAGAGACACAATTTATACTGATGGAGATGTGCTTGGCTTACATAAATGCTTTTTAGAGGAAGTTTAGTGTCTGATGTGGAAGAAGTGTAATCCTAAAAGATTACACGGAACGTATGACTGTTAGCGTTGCTGATGGCAGCGGTGAATGAATTGTATTTGTTTCTTACATTCAAGATGGATGGGAAAATTTAAATATAAATATAGAGAAATTAGAATTTGTGGTCAAAGCTGATCTATAATCTCATTATCTGGGATCCCTAGACTGCTGTTCCTTGAAGGTTCAACTTTCTTTTATTTTAGTAAATGAACGCGACGAGCATCTCGTAGTGTTGAGCTCCTTTTATAGCACAACTACATGCTGAGTACTGGTAGTAGGGGAAGTGGGAGGGCCAGACCGCCAACTCACTGTACCTATGGTTTCTCTTTTTGTCTACAAGCTGAAAATCCGCTGATGTGCCATTTATTCTGGGAGCAGTAAGCCCACCACAAAAAAAAAATGGCAAACGCAAGGTTGGTTGCCATCACAATATGCACAGACAGATGTACACGTATTCACAGACACGAAAAAATATTTCGTGGGTGTTTCAGGCTAGGCAAGAGCAGTGCGATTTGGCGGACTGTATTGGTCAGTGCTTCTAACAAAAAAAACATTATATAACAATGATAGAGTAGTCGAAAAAAGTGAATCCGACAGACATCTGTCTGTCCGTCCATCTGTATCAGCTTCAAACTTGGTATGTAGTATTATTTTGATGTCCTATAGACGGGTTTTGGAATTGGCACTCCAGTCCAAAAAATAATGGTACCTACATGTCATACGATTTTAAATGAAAAACTCATTTTCCTCAAAAACGGCTCCTACGACTTTGATAACATTAGCTCAATGGTATTTTTTGTGAAAATTTAATATTTTGGCTAAAATAAATTTTTCAGGAAAATTCTTATAACGGTACCTCCCATAGGACGGTTTTTTTTTAATCAGATTTTCTTCTAAACCAGTTGACGGATTTCTATGAAATTTTTAATGTGGAAACGCTTTTTTAAACAAAATAATATCAATTTCAAATTTTTTTTTGAGTTTTTGAACAAAAAGTTACCTATTTTTTTTGGTTTTTTCAAAAACGGTTTGTTCAATTTTCTTTAAATTATGTTTTCCTGATAAAAACTATTAAGTGCTAGAAAATGGAACATGTTTTCAAAAAGTTTTTCAAAAAAAAAGAACCGATTTTTGATAAAAAATTGGTAAAACGATTCTGAAAAAAATTGTAATTTGTTAAAGAAATCAGATGGCGTTTCTTCAAAAAAAAAACCTTTTAAATAGTGATTTTTAAGCGATTAATTAAATTTCATATAATTGTTTCCCTGCTTTTTTTTCCAAAATCAATAATAAAGTAAAAAGTGATGGTACGGTGATGACGTTAGTCGATAAATTTGTGCAGAAAAGAAACGTTTATGTAGGTAGCCGAAATAAGAGCATTCCTTTTATCGCATTTCAATAAATCAGTCCTTTTTGAAATACTGAACAACATCACGTTGGGCACTTTAAATTGACAGCTGGGTAATTTTATTTTTGTGATACATTTTTCGGGTTTCAAATACGAGAAAAAATGATACTAAACTTGAAGTTAAAGTCTTGACAGAAAAAAATAGGTTCACTAAGATATTGTTTTAAAAGATGTGTTATGTTAAGCGAAATTCTCTTCTCAGAATCGTGAGATAACTTTTCTACTAATGGAATAGTTGCAAAAGATTTCCGGATACTTCTTTTTCTCCAATTTAAAGTGCTTTCTATAAATGACAGTTAATTTCACAAATGATGTAGCCTCTCAACAATATGGCCGCAAATACACCGCAGAGTAAGGAAAAGTCTATCTCGTTGGAGGTGTTTATTGTATAAATCAGTCTGAGCTGGTCCCAGGACGAAATGAAATGAAAAAAAACCCCTGACATGCAATTTCTTTAAGTTATTACTCTATACGAAGGTATTGTATACGGACGGATTTGATAAAAAATTACAAAGCAAATGATTATCATGAAAGCAGCAGGAAACTGACATGTCAACAATGTACAGGTGGTATAACCCTTAATCCCATGAGAGCATTTCAAATTTGTATAAATTTTTTTGTAAAAATATACCGCACAAAAATATCATCCATTTAAATATTTACTTCCTCGAAATTCATCAAAAACAAAAAGAATTAAACTTTGTTCACGAATTAATACAGATGGGGTTTTTATTTTCTTACAAAAAAAAATAGCTTGGACCTAAACCAAATTTCCAATTAAAAACTTATCTCATAATGTTTCCTTTCTTGGAATAAAGTTAAAAACCATCCCACGGCGCGCGGCAGGGCAAACTTCAAAGACAACCTCCTAAACCACCTGAGTACTCTTAGCACACACCAAGGCATACAAATCTTTTTGCAAGCTTTGCACCTTCATAGAGTTATAGTTAAGTCCTTGCATTTACTTTGTTGTCTGCGAAATGAGCACTGAGCAAATCCCTGCTTTATGCAAAGAAACTTCGGCATGCCAAAGAAAAAGTGTCGCTTATTATAGTAAAAAGGACCTCCCATTCAATTTCTTATTTTCAGAACTTTATATTATTAACAGCTTTACTTAACTTATTAACGATAAAATTCTTTCCACTTGGATAGAATGACTAATTATACCCGGAGGAGGACTCTCTTAAGGATCGTTGAAGGAAATGTGCCATACGCTATATTTCCTGTTGAAGTCTGTGATACGCCAACAAAGATGCGATTTTACGATGACGGTGTTTTGCTTTTGTTCAGGAGAAATGGCAATTTACTTTCACGCTGCATTGTCCTTGTAATCTTTATCCTTGGCATTATATTATAGTTAAAACTATAGCCTTGAGCAAAAACTACAATGACAACAGGAAAAAGATTGTCCACCATATTTAACAGAGCAAGGATGTGCTTACTGCTTATGGTAACCGTGGCATACCAAAGAGTTAACTTTATCTTATCCTTATTGGTCGGTGAAATTGAAACAAAAGATTGGCGGCCGCGTTGAAGGGAAGATAATCAACAGGAAATGTTGCCATAATAGTAAAGGAAATATGGTATCGTCCTGTACCTATTGTTTAAAATACTTTAAGTTGGAAGAATAAAGTTTTAAGTCCTTGCGGTTCTAAGTTAAGGTAAATTAGTTCAGAAGAAATCGTCATCAAAGAAGGAAGGAAACCATTGTTTTATAGAACTTATGGCTTGATGGTTCAAGTTACGAGTATTACCATTATCAATGATGGTAATAACGGGTGATTTTTTAAGAGGTTTAGAACTTTAAAAAAAAAAAAACACAAAAAATTTGAAAAAATGAATGAAATATTTAATTGAATCGATAGTTTGAACCTTGCAATTTAATGTTTAAAGATAATTTCATGCAAATGTTGACCGCGGCTGCGTCTCAGGTAGCCCATCCGCTGAGTCCAATTTTGGCATACTCTTTCACACTTATCGGCCGGTATCTCACGAATGAATGCATGGATGTTGGCTTCCAGTGCGTCAATCGGAGCGGGCTTGTCCCTTTAGACATTAGCCTTGACATACCCCCACAAAAATAGTCTAATGGTGTCAAATAGCACGATCTAGGCGGCCAATTGACCGGCCCGAAACGTGAAATTAACTGTTCACCAAACTCGCCTCGCAATTGCGCCATTGTTTCGCGTGCTGTGTGGCATGTGGCACCGTCTTGTTGAAACCACATATCATGCAAGTCAAGAACTTCCATTTCGGGCAAAAAAAAAGTTTGTTATCATCGCTCGGTAGCGTTCACCATTGACAGTAACGCTGCGATTCGCATCATCTTTGAAGAAATATGGCCCAATAATGCCGCCGGCCCATAAACCGCACCAAACAGTGGCTTTTTCGGGATGCATTGGTAGCTGTTGCAATGCTTCTGGCTGATCTTCACTCCAAATGCGGCAATTTTGCTTATTTACGTACCCATTCAACCAAAAATGAGCCTCATCGCTGAACACAATTTTTCGATATTTCGACATTTCGAACCGAGCACGAATTTTGATAGTAAAATTCAATAATTTGCAAGCGTTGTTCATTTGTAAGACGATCCATGGTTAAATTGCAAACCAAACTGAAGCTGTTTGACAGTGACACAAGGTACTAAACACACGTCAGCTGTCAAAACCAGTATTGCCAAAACCAAACCAGCTAAAAAATCACCCGTTATATGAGGCAGAGCGCAGAGATGAATTTTTTTTTATTGAAATACTTAGGCATTTTTACTTAAATATTAAACCAAAAATTTGTTTTCTATTTTTGATTTATGGAATGCTCCAAATGAGGAAATGACCATAATATTTCCCAACGTTTTGATAGATTAATATTGTGGCATGTGGCACATTGTTGAATCCAAATCTGATGATATAGCCGACGAAACCTAGCATCAAAGTTGAGTGAGTATATTATTTAATATGAGGACTGAGTCAAATTTTCTTTGTAACGCGAATCTTGGAAACCAGTTTTAAATTGGCAACACTTGGGTAACTGGTGCATGCAAATAAACATTGTGTCGAAATTGAGCAGTTATTCTTGTTTCATAGTTTTCAGAGTGAGTGGTTCTCCGAGTGAAACCAATGAGACTTTTTAATAATGTGTCTACGGTTCGAGCAACGTGCTACAAGGACATTTTGTGCGATCGATTTTTGATCATGTTCATCCCACTCGGAGGCCATGTAAAGCCAGTATTACACGGTCATTGTAATCATTCTGATGTCATAATGACGTAGTTATCCGTCCTTAAGTCGTCATGTAGTGTGATCGCCATCGTAAAATGATGTCATTGCTCTGACAATCAGAATGACAAGCACAATGACAGAAATTTGTACGTCATCGAAATGACAATTTTTGATGACCGTGTAATCACTCTGTCATTGTTGATAGGACACAATGACAGATTTTTTGATTAAATTGTCATTGCAATGGCATTGTCCTAACAATGATATGGCAGGAATTTCTGCCGTGCCTTTGTTGTCAAGGTTGGCTGAATAAATTAAAAAAGTTCATATTTATGGCTTTCCATTTACATTTTATGCAAACAAAATGCATTTTTGATTTGATAATTTTTTACAAAGTTTAATTAAAAAGCCTTTTCCCTCCGCGCGGGTTCAGTATTTTTGGTGGAATAGGAGCTTTAAACTCTCCTTATTTAACATCATAGTACAAAGCTAGAGTTGGTCTGAGTTCCAATTGAACTTGACTTTTCATTGCGGTTAACTGAACACCTAAGTCCACGAGCTTTGGGACTCCACTAAAAACATTGTCGGTAAAATACTCAAACGAAACGCCCAGACGTTGCATGTGAAGTTCTCCAATAGGATTTCCAGGACAAAGAAATTCCGTCACTTTGGCTTTCAAGATAAAAGTTGGTTCAAAGAGTGTACCGTACAGCAAATACAACATCATTTTCCATCCTTTCACATAACCCGGTGGAACCAATCAACTAAATCACCCAAGAGATTCGCCATTCTTCAAAATATGTAACTTCAGACATTCATTCATTCTTCAAAATATGTAACTTCAGACGTAGCAACCATTTCTTGTACCACACAGATCGAACGTCGTGGTCTTTGGTTGTCGTCATCTTCTTCTTCTAAGCTATCCTCCAATTTATATGTTGCTAGGATCGCCATCTTCACAATATTTTTTTTCGACATTTTTGGTTTTCACTTTATTGCTGTAATTGGAATAAACTGATACTATTAATCTATACTATTATATAAAGACGTAACTAGAAAAATGTTTGGCCCACATGATCTCGAAAAGTACTTCACCGATTCACTTGAAACAAATTTTATAATATTCTTTATTTTCCGAAGAATGTTTAGGGCTAATTTATATTGGTTTAATTTGTTTGGTAAGTAAAGATATTTCATTTTTTCTTATTTTTTGTCAATTTTTTGTACAGATATGCTCATGATCAAAATGAAATCCATGGCAACGGCTGGAATACAAAAAAATTAATCTATACTATTATATAAAGACGTAACTAGAAAAATGTTTGGCCCACATGATCTCGAAAAGTACTTCACCGATTTACTTGAAACAAATTTTATAATATTCTTTATTTTCCGAAGAATGTTTAGAGCTAATTTATATTTGTTTAATTTGTTTGGTAAGTAAAGATATTTAATTTTTTCTTATTTTTTGTCAATTTTTTGTACAGATAATATGCTCATGATCAAAATGAAATCCATGGCAACGGCTGGAATACAAAAAAATAAATAGGTAATAAATTGGAAATAATATCCAAGGAAACTTCAGACGTAAATAAAACAAAATAAAAAAACATAAGCGAGAGCGTACGTTTGCAACGAACTGTTGGATACCCTATTCCCCACATTTTTGTATATGTATAGGCATATGTGTTCGCCTCCTTCGCAGCCAGCCGCTGTTCCAGTATCGGAAACAAAATTCTTCTTTAGCAGGCAGGGAAAAATTCAATAAAATAAATTTTGTTTGGCCGATGTACAATAACTGCTGTCACAGCTGTCAGCTGAGACATTTTATTGCCAGGGTAATCACTATATGAGCTCATCATTCAGTTTTAAGCTTGCAGATCAATTTGAACAAAACAAGACAAAAACTAAAATTTTTAGAAATTAGATTTTGATAGGAAATAGTGATTATGTGTGTCCTATTATACCTGGAGCAACAATAAATTTAATCGTCGTAAGCGCGGACAATTGGTTCCAGTGCATCCAGGAATCAGAAGAGACGATACTCTAGGTCGAGTATATACAATCCACCCCAATTCCGGTGAATGCTTTTTTTACGAATTCTTCTTCACAATGTTCCTGGACAAGTTTCTTTCGAAATGTTAAGAACAGTCAACGGTAAAATAGAACAAACATACCAAGCAGCGTGCAAAAACTTGGGACTTCTTGAAGATGATGAACACTGGAAACAAACTTTAGTTGATGCCTCCGCAACACAGTCACCATCACAAATAAGAGATTTGTTTGCGATATTGATAATGTTCTGTCAGCTAACTGAACCTAAAAGCTTATGGGACCATTTTAAAGAAAGTATGTGTGAAGATATATTACATCAAGCACGTTCTGAGCAAAGAAACAACGACCTACAATTTTTAAATGACATCTTCAACCAAGGTTTAGTTTTGATAGAAGATAATGTTTTAGTGGTGACTGATAAGCGAATTCATAATTTTGGCCTTCCAGAACCAACAAGGATTAATCAAATGGATTTTCAACACCAACACACAAGAGAAATCCAATACGAAAAACAAAGTTTATGCCAGTACGTGCGGGAAAATTTAACAAAACTTAATTCCTATCAAAAAACGGCTTTTAACCAAAAAGGGTACAATTGTGCTTGCCGTTGCTTCTTCTGGAATCGCAGCAACCTTGCTTTATGGAGGCAGAACTGCTCACTTCACTTTTAAACTTCCAAATTCCAATAAACATTATTGCATACCAAGAAGCAACGTGCTCTATTTCAAAAAATAGTGCCATAGCCAAAGTATTCCAAGAAGCGGTCCTTATTATTTGGGATGAGTGCACGATGAGTAATCAAGCTCACATTGAGGCTGTAAATAGAGTTTTAAAAGATTTGAAATCTTCGTCAAAGCTTATGGGTGGACCCACAATGGTTTTCTCTGGGGATTTTAGACAAATAATGCCAGTGATTCCCAAAGGAACTCGAGCAGATGTCATCAAATCTTGCCTTAAATCATCTTCTATTTGGCGATATGCCCAAAAACTTCAACTCAAAATAAATATGAGAGTACAGATTGAAAATAATAGTGACAATTCCCAATTCGCATCACTACTCCTCAGAATACGCAATGGAAAATATATTTCATCACATTCTAACATAATTGAATTAAACGAAAGTTTTGGACAAATTGTTCATAGCGTACAACAACTTATTAAGTGCGTGTATGGAGACTTGAACGCCTTAGAATCTAGACCATTTTCTTGGTTTTGCGAAAGAGCTATTGTGTCACCAAAAAATTGCTCTGTGGATGAAATCAACCAAATCGTGCTTATGAATTTAAGAACAGAGTTACATAAATATAAAGCCATTGATAGTGTTATAAATGATAATGACAGTGTGCACTACCCTCAGGAATTTTTAAATTCACTCAGCCCAGCGGGTCTGCCGCCGTGTCAGCTTAACTTAAAAATTGGTACACCAATAATTCTGATAAGAAATCTAAGTCCTCCAAACCTATGCAACGGAACACGACTCCAAATCAAAGAACTTTCCAAAAATATAATAAAGGTTCAAATTCTAACTGGACCAGCAGTAGGACAATATGCTCTTATTCCAAGGATACCAATGATACCAACAGATCTTCCTTTTCAATTCAGACGGGTACAATTTCCAATCAAACCATGCTTTTGCATGACAAAGGCTCAGGGTCAATCATTTAAATTTATTGGGGTTGCCCTAAGGGAAAATGTTTTTTCCCATGTTTTTTCCCATGGTCAGCTTTATGTTGCACTTTCAAGAGTTGGCTCAAAAATAATCACTATTTACTTCTTCCTGAAAATAATAAAACTGCCAACATTGTTTATCCAGTGGCTTTGAAATAAAAAATTATAAAAAACAACAAAGTCTATTTTTGTACGTTTCCATTAAAGATAACTTTGCGAAGCAACGCGAGCACGGGTCTGCTAGTAGGTAATAAATTGGAAATAATATCCAAGGAAACTTCAGACGTAAATAAAACAAAATAAAAAAAACATAAGCGAGAGCTACAGTACGTTTGCAACGAACTGTTGGATACCCTATTCCCCACATTTTTGTATATGTATATGCATATGTGCTCGCCTCCTTCGCAGCCAGCCGCTGTTCCAGTATCGGAAACAAAATTCTTCTTTAGCAGGCAGGGAAAAATTCAATAAAATAAATTTTGTTTGGCCCATGTACAATAACTGGTGTCACAGCTGTCAGCTGAGACATTTTATTGCCAGGGTAATCACTATATGAGCTCATCATTCAATTCTAAGCTTGCAGATCAATTTGAACAAAACAAGACAAAAACTAAAATTTTTAGAAATTAGATTTTGATAGGAAATAGTGATTATGTGTGTCCTATCATACCTGGAGCAACAATAAATTTAATCGTCGTAAGCGCGGACAATTGGTTCCTGGGCATCAAGGAATCAGAAGAGACGATACTCTAGGTAGAGTATATACAATCCAACCCAATTCCGGTGATTGCGTTTTTTACGAATTCTTCTTAACAATGTTCCTGGACCAGTTTCTTTCGAAATGTTAAGAACAGTCAACGGTAAAATAGAACAAACATACCAAGCAGCGTGCAAAAACTTGGGACTTCTTGAAGATGATGAACACTGGAAACAAACTTTAGTTGATGCCTCCGCAACACAGTCACCATCACAAATAAGAGATTTGTTTGCGATATTGATAATGTTCTGTCAGCCAACTGAACCTAAAAGCTTATGGGACCATTTTAAAGAAAGTATGTGTGAAGATATATTACATCAAGCACGTTCTGAGCAAAGAAACAACGAGCTATTGTGTCACCAAAAATTGCTCTGTGGATGAAATCAACCAAATCGTGCTTATGAATTTAAGAACAGAGTTACATAAATATAAAGCCATTGATAGTGTTTTAAATGATAATGACAGTGTGCACTACCCTCAGGAATTTTTAAATTCACTCAGCCCAGCGGGTCTGCCGCCGTATCAGCTTAACTTAAAAATTGGTACACCAATAATTCCTATGCAACGGAACACGACTCCAAACCAAAGAACTTTCCAAAAATATAATAAAGGTTCAAATTCTAACTGGGCCAGCAGTAGGACGATATGCTCTTATTCCAAGGATACCAATGATGCAAACAGATCTTCCTTTTCAATTCAGACGGGTACAATTTCCAATCAAACCATGCTTTTGCATGACAATTACCAAGGCTCAGGGTCAATCATTTTAATTTGTTGGGGTTGACCTAAGGGAAAATGTTTTTTCCCATGGTCCGCTTTATGTTGCACTTTCAAGTGTTGGCTCAAAAAATAATCAGTATTAACTTCTTCCTGAAAATAATAAAACTGCCAACATTGTTTATCCAGAGGCTTTGAAATAAAGAATTATAAAAAACAACAAAGTCTATTTTTGTATGTTTCCATTAAAGATAATCTAACTTTTCATTTATATATGGTAAGTATGTATAAATAAACTTATAGTTAATAAAGCGCAATTAAACTTTGCGAAGCAACGCGAGCACGGGTCTGCTAGTTGTTTATAATTTGAGGAACTTCACAAAGTCACGTCAATATTTTCAGTCACGATAACTCAATTTATGAAAGTCGTGTGATCGTCATAGCGAAAAATGACTTCTATCATTGCGGTTTCAGGTATCTTAATATGGGTTTGTATGATGTCATACATCAAATGAAATGCTAGTCAAAAACACAAGTAAAGGTTTTTTCCCGCAGTGCCGGAGCGATGACATTCAATGTTTGATATAAACCTCTCAAAATATAACACCTTGTTAAGGCTCTCCTCCTGCAATTTATCCTCACATCATGCAACTAGTCTCTGAAAATAGCACGTTTTAAAACTCACGCAACGACAGAATCAATGAAAGATTTAATATGTCCGCCGAAGTATTAATATGTTAATGAAGTTATTTCGACTGCATACATTGTCAATAATAGTTATATTCACAGTTGCATCAACAGTACTGCCATGTTGCAATAAAGAGTATAGCGTTTGCTGGAAGAGGAATTTTATTGACTTTATATCCAAATTGAGTTGAACCATGTCTCCGTATGACGTGCAATTCATGCGAATCGTACCCCAGAACGTGTTGAAATTTTTTATCTGAAAACAAAAGAATGGATGGACTGGACTGGACACACGATTTGAGCATGTTCTCCCCTTATCAGTATTGCAAATGAAATTCCAAAAAATTATTTCTGATCAACTTAGAACTGGAGCAGAGTAGTGTAGTTGTAGTGACGTGGTAGATAAGATGCACAGCTGTCACAATATCTGTAAATCAATTTAAGAATCATGTTTTGGGTAGGTAATGAAGTATTCGAAGTATTGTTTTAATGTTTTATCAGTTGACCTAGTACTCAAAAAATCCGTACCGACAAAGAAAAGGAATACTTTATACTGCGTATGTATAATTTGTATTCTAGGAAGGAACATCAATCTCAATCGGATTAAAATATAAAAATAATGTTGCATTTATCTACTTGTTCTCACAATTTAAAAATAATGTTTAAGTATTTCAAACAAATTCTTTTGGAAATGCGTTCATGGATTTGTGGACAAAATGGAAAGAGAGGAAAATCTTCTTTCAATAATTTTTTCGGATTTAAAATGTTCATCCTTGACATCAAAGAAATAAAAACGACCAATTACTTAGGTCTTCCTTCCCTCCAATTCCTCCTCAAAAGCATGTTGAGTGTTGACCTTATTTTGATTTGACCATCAATACAATTATATATCTTTATCAGAAAGCAAATCGCAAAACCTTTTTAAAGAAATGGAACCATGAAATGAATATATGTCAATATCAAACGATTTATTTATTTTTTCTTTTGCTAAGCCTGGATGGAATTCAGTTACATTTTGTATTCGGTGTTGTTATTGGGAGAACTGTTATACCTTAAACAAGAGGAATAATACAGGAAGAAAATCTTCTGAATACAGAAAGCATGAATGCCAAAACATTGTCCCTTGAATGCCGAATAGATTGACAAAGACTATTAGGGACAACAACAGGAAATCTACTATTTTTCAAATGAATATACATACTAAATTTTAATCTGGAGTCCCTAGCTTCCTTTTGTGGAAGGGAAATAAAATAAGGCCTGGTACCCTAGGTTGCGCGTTGTGCGTCGGGCTTACTTCAGTACTTTGTAAAAGCCTATGGTTCGAAAACAACCAACTTTTTCGGATATGAATGACCATATTCATAATGATTCATTTAACTAAAACGTTATTTGAAAGCAGTTTTGTGATAAGAGAAGAACTAAATCAAGGGAAGACTGGGAAAACTTCAAACCACAACCTTCTAGTGAAGATCTAGTCTGGTATACGAATGGCTGAAAAATGGAAACATGTATTGATTCCGGTATTTTTGGGGAATTACCTTATCGATGTCCATTCGCTCTACATGCCCCAGCCATCTTAGTCGTTGAGTTCGAATTTTTCTGGCTAGGGGCTTATGTCGCTGTACAGGACGTAAAGATCATCTTTGCATCTTCTTTCCCAAATGTTGTCTTCTCGGCTTACGCAGATAGGACCATAAATCGTTAGCCGCACTTTTCTCTCGAAAACTCCAAGGGACTTTTCATCCGATTGGGAGTGGGTCCATGCTTCTGCACCATAAACCAAGAGAGGGATAATGAGTGTTCTATACAGTGTCTCCTTGGTTTCTTCTCGATAAGGCTTAATTCCTCAATTGCTTATTCAGCCCGAAGAAACAGCGATTAGCAAGAGTTAGTCTGCGTTTGATTTCAGCGCTGATGTTGTTGCCTGTGTTTACAGCAGTGCCAAGGTAGACAAATTCACTGACTACCTCGAAGTTATACTTATCAATGGTTACGTTCTGACCAAGTCGGTGGTGGGATTGGACTTTTGTTGATGAAAGCATATACTTCGTCTTGTCCTCGTTTATTTTCATTCACATTCTGCTTGCTGCTGATTTGATAGTAGTGAAGGCACCGGTTACTGCTCGCGTTGTTCTTCCTATCACATCAATGTCGTCTGTAATTGTGTCGATTTTTGTCTTAGCCCTCTGGTAGTTTCGAAAGCTTCAGTATAGAGTCCCTGCCAGCTTGGACGGAACAGCAAGAATTTTCCAACGTCATCCTGATAAGGCGTATCAGTTAAGCAGGGATTCTAAAGTTGGACATGGCACGATATAATTCAACTCTATTAACACTGTCGTAGGCTGCTTTTAAATTGACGAACTTCTGTCGTAATGTGAAAATGTGGTCGGTCGTAGATTTTCCAGGTCTGAACGTCACAATGGAGATATAACTTTCAAAGTAGTCAATGACTTTGTGTATTTCGCTTTTTAAAATTATATCAGTGAAGAGGTCAGTCAAAGAATAACATACTCTTGTTAATCGCTATTTCTTGGGGCCTATAAAGCATCTTAGTATAGTAAATGCCTCTCTCAAAATACCATGTCTACATACAAGACTCTTATCATCCCAGTTTTGGCTATAGGGGAATTTATTCAAAGTTTTCAAAAAACTTGCAATTTTAATAAGACTCAGTTTAAGTCAAATTTTTTATTTTTGTATTTTCTAATTTTCTAAAAATCGATAGAGATTAAGCATTTAACATTTTATGCTTCACACTGCCAGTATATAATAGTTAAAAACTCTATTCATTTTTGGCTAAAAATATAAATAACGGAAATCTTTAAATTAAATGAATGTATAACTGATAAAGGTCTCAAATCTATGCAAATGTATGAGATATTAATACATCTTTACATGGACTTTGCTACAAATTAAATAAATCACATTGGGACTCTTTCCCAAAATCTTAACTCCCGTACTTAACCTGGTTCATGCTCCTATTAAAACCCCTTTCTCTATTCCAAAGTGACCCAATTTACTTCTTAGCCAAGACTTGATTTATCATTCCACGAAAGTTTCCAATCTATAACCACAATAAATATCTCTGTTTCTACATTCGCATCCTTTTCAGTGTCCCCGACTGTGTGTGGTTTTTTTTTTTTATTCGAATTTATTTTAAGCCGGGTTAAAATTCACATAAAGGATCCACATAAAGGAGTTTATCCATATTTGAATTTGATTAATATTTCACCCACAAAATTCTCAAACTAGTGTTGGGAGGAGACAATAGGAAAGTGTTTGAGATTCATTCGATTAGATATCTTTTAGATCCAGTCTTCGAGGATATAATATGTATATATGTATGTATACTCTTGGGATTTCAGACTTTTACTCCCACTCTCGATAGTCTATACTTTTGAGAAATCGCAATTGGCTTTTAAGGCAGTCCTTTATTGTGTTTGTTGTCTTTGCAAGTTATTGATTAAGTTTTGGGTTGACAGTGCAAATTCGAGAAGTTGTTATTAACAAGGCTCAAATAAAGTTCCCTTTAATATAGATTAGAATATGAAAGATAATCTTTTTCAATAATTATAATAACTCATGTTTCTTTGGATTTAATTGTAAATATTTTATTAAAAATAAAAAAAAATATGAAAATTACACCTTGAAAATAGGAATAAAATCGTAACAACCATTTTGGTCAGAAATTAGCTTCTTCTTCTTGTTCCGAGATATGATTAGATTTCGAACACATTTTTGTATCCCTGTTCCTTGTTCCTAAATATTAAATTCGAGATTATTGATCAAGACTTAATTGAACTATTGAGAGTGCTACAATGAGTGCAAGTCAAATCATAGTCATAGTAATTTATTTATAAATCTTTCCATGATAAGTTCATGAATAAGTCCCTGAATCCAAACGATCCTTTATAATGTTTGTTTAAAAATCAAAATCAAAAAAAATTTAGACAATAAATGATTTTTTTTTTAACATGAACCTACATATTTATTGTCCTTATGAGGGGCTCATTTATATAAGATTTATTTTTGTATGTTATAAGTAATTACTTACAAGCGAAATAAAATTTGCATCGTATAACTATCTCCAAAAGTTTAGAGTAAGAGGTTTTCGCCTCTTTTTTTGAGTTTATATTCACACTTCATAGGTCAATTTTGATTCTAAGCGAGACAATTCTCAACATCTTACAGTGGATTAGGAATTCAAATATGATGCATGGTGTATATACTTATTGATATACGTGAATCTATGAACCATGTCACTCAGTCCCTTTCCCATTCATAACAATAATTCCTATCTAATACTATAATATTAAGGAGCTAAGGAATGCGATATGGTCAAGTGGTCAGAGCGTTGCATATCGTAAAGAGTGTGCGCTTGTTCATTTGTTCAAGAAGAGATAAGAAGATACATTATTGTATCCTTACATCAGGACTCATGACGAGCTGAACAGAGGCGAAACAATTGATTTTAAACTTTTCACATGGGATCCATAAACCTTATCTTTTGTTGTGGACTCTGCTAAGGTGAAGTGGGCATCAATCCATTTCAACTGAGCTAGTTCTATATTTATAGGGCAGAGAAGTGAAACTTGAAAAATCCTGAGGTTTGACAGAAATTATAGTTGGAGTGGAGATGATAACATCCTCCCAAATCCTAGAAACAAATTATTCGACGCTGTATTCTGGCTTGTATTTTTTTTATTTTTTATCTAATCTTTGAGAATCGTCTTCATTTTAAATGTTATTACCATTTGGACAAACTGAACATAGGATTTGCATGGACATGCATGGATGCAACGTATTTGATTGTGTTTTGAACCCAAGCCAAAATACTAGACGAAACTAGTTCATATTATTATGTACCTTTGACGAAAGGTAACTGGGTTTTAAGGTGAAACCATCCGCGATCCTAGTGGCGTGAAATGACGTCAAACGCACACAATAAAGTGAATTTTACGTATCGCCCAATAAATAGAGTTAAGAACATTAAACTGAGATATATTATACTTGCGATGATGGTTAGGACAATAAAACTAGTTTTGATCTTAAAGTTATCATAAAAGTAGAAGAATGTGGGTTAGACAATTAGACAATTTTCTGCCTGTCTTATTGTCAGTATGGTACCTTGACATAAGGCCATAGTGTGATGAAGCCATATTTCGAAATATGGTCTTATGACACATTCCAAAGTGTCATAAGACCATAATTTACGTTATGCCCTTATGTAATAGACCATATTGCATATGGCCTTATGACGCTTTGAGAAAGTGTCATAACGCCATATGCCATTTAAAGCATTACTATGAAATTACTGAAAACAACAAAATAGAGTGTTTTACCGGTAGAATAATGGATAAACAATTGTTTAAATTTCGATAGAAAGGAAATATAATAGCTCCAATTTCGCGTTTTTATTAATTGAATCCTTTTTGGGGTATATTTTTTTAGTTGTTCAAATTATTATATTTATTTGAAGCTATAATATTTTTTTTTGGATCGAAATTTAAAAAAAGAAAAAATAATAGCTCAAAATTCGCGCGAAAATATTATAGCTCCAAAACAATATAATACTTTGAACAACTAAAAAAATATATTTCAAAAAGGATTCAATCACGCGAAAA
This sequence comes from Platycheirus albimanus, assembly GCA_916050605.2. NCBI lineage: Eukaryota > Metazoa > Arthropoda > Insecta > Diptera > Syrphidae > Platycheirus > Platycheirus albimanus. The sequence goes on along the minus strand of OU696696.1, from coordinate 11,947,529 downwards.
AATTAAGCTATTACTTTTTACAATTAAAAAAAAAACTTTAAACTAAAATAATTTACATGATTATCATGTGTATAAAGTCAACAATTAATAATTGCTTATATCTGCAAGTTGGCACAATATTAAAAGTTCCATCTAATAAATAGTTTCTGATGGAAGCATGGAACCTATCTCCAAGCTCTGAATAGCAGTTGCTATTGTGGGCGATATAAATACCGTGTAAGAAAATCTTTTTTCCATAACAGTGCACCTATAAAATTGTGTCATAAGGCCATAATGGCGTTATGTCACTTTGGTAAAGCGACGTAAAGCCATCACTTCGAATATGGTCTTATGACACTTTGGAATGCGTCATAAGGCCATATTTCGAAATATGGCCTCATGGCACTATGCCCTTATGTCATGGCATGTGTCGGTATATGTGTTTTGTTAGGCATCTACAATCCAGTAATAAAGGGGGTTTCCTTCAGTAAATGAACTGTACCTGCAATAAAATTTTCAATGAAAAACTTCTTTTTCTCGAAAACGGCTCCCACGATTTCCATAAAATTTACTGAATGATACACTTTTGCAGATCTAATTTTATTGTAAGCCAAACAACTGATTTTGAAGAAATTTTTTAAGTGGGAACTATTTTATAAATGAAAAAATTTTTAGATCCGCAAAATTTTCTAAGAATTTAAAAAGCGGAATTGATTTTTAATTTTCGATTATTTTAAAAATGGTTCCATCAGTTTTGTGCATCTTTATGTTACTTTTAAAAACTTAAGAGTTCACAAACTCAAAAAAAAAAAAAAAAAATTGGAATTGTTTTTCGAAAAGTAAATCAAAATGGAACACAACTCCCCCACTTCAAAACTGAAATCGATTGAATTAAAAAACGAACAAGTCATTGATCATGGCTCTATATAACTGACTGGGTGGGAGACGTACGAATGGCCGACAAAAAAAATGTCGACTAGAAAAATACAAATTTCATCGACTATCAAAATGTCGACTGAAAATTGATCGACAGAAAAAAAGTTGACAGTTTAAAATCCGGGCTATGAAAATGTCGATTGCGGCGCCGCATGCATGTGAACATCGTTCACTTTGCCACTATCGATCTTTTTTCGAGTCGACATTTTCAAAATCGACATTTCGAAAGTCGACATTATGACAATCGATTTTTTCAAATCGACATTTTAAAAATCGGCAAATCGGACCCAACCCACTGTCAGTTTTCCTGAAAGTAATGGCGTCTCTAAAATGGCTTGATTATTATATGTAAACTGCAAATGCGGCAGTCTTGCTTATTAACGAAGCCATTCAACCAAAACCATTCAACATAACATATACATAGGTAGTTGCTATAAGTTTCACGAACAGAGCCATGTTTTCAAAATAAATCTACAATTCGCATGCGATGTTCAGGCGTCAGTCGATTCATGATGAAATTGCAAAACTAAATTAATGAATAATCAATGTAATACGAAAACAGTGCTGTCAACTTAATATGCTATACCTCTTAAAAAAAGACCCTTTGGTACAAGATGCATCTCTTTGTTAGACATAGCACCGCATAATATTATATATGTATAATAATAACAATAAAATAAGTGCACATTTTTCGACAAAACATTTATTCAGTTCAATTTTTTTGCACTTATAATCAAATTTGAAAATTTACTAGAACAGCAATCAAATGTAGAAGAAATAATAAATTAATCACCATCTTTAAATAAAACTTAATTATAATTGCTTTATTCATAAAAAGATAACTATTTTTCTTTTAAAAAGTTTCAACTAATTTAACCAATACAAAATCAAGTATATTAAGAAATCAAAACTGAAATGTCTCAATTATTGACAACTCCAATCATAATCGTTCTTCAAAACAATACGACTTACCAATCATATCCAAACACGAAGTGCCACATCCTTTTATAACTTCATTCAATCATTAATACATCAACAAAAATCATCACATTTGACACTATTCATGCGGCTTAATTTTCTCCATCGACAATCGTATTGTATTGTTGGCTTCTTGCTACCTGCCGCTGCCGTCAGGAATTAATTTTGCGTGCTCCAGAAATAGCAGGCAACATGCGGTATAGCGTGGAGAAGTCATTCATTTTGTGTTTCGTATCGTGTGCTAAAGTGCCTGAAGGTCTCAACGAAGGATTCTAAAGGAAAACATTAAGACGTGCTATCGCCACCATGTTCTACAGCTGGGATAATTGCTGTTGGGGCTGGAGTAAGGATGATGTTGTCTAAACCTAATTACAGGTTTACTTTGGGCAACTTAGTGTTTTGTTGCCGATGGTATCAGATCGGTGTCACAGAGGAGTGTATAGACTTTGACTACACTCTTGTTGTACTCCCACGCAAAACAACATAGTTTGAACTTGTGTACCCTCTGGTTAATTGCAAAAGGACATGAACAAATGACTTGGTACTTGGGTTGTGCTTGATTCTTGTAATTGATTGTTGGGGCAGGCTTATATAGTGTTGGGAAATGTGTGCTCTTAGTGAATCACCTGAAAAGGGCTCTGCTTAATGAATAAGTGGTTAAATTTACATTTTGATGCTTCCCCCTTTTGGAAGTGTTTTTGGAATTTATTATAATATTTTTGTTTTATTAAATGCAAGTAGGTGTGCGTTATTACTTTATTATTCAAAAAAAAAAAAAAAAAAAAAAAAAAAACAAAGATTTATATAATTTAAATATTGTGCGGTGTAGCTAAATGTGGGTGATATTGAAACATCAGCTTCTTGGTTTCTGACGGTAGCTGCTGTTGGCATCAACACTTTGACTTTTCCTGTCTTAACTTTATACTAACCCTTTATCCAACCACTTCTCGATTGTTAAAGCGAATAAAACCTTAGGCAGATATGATCAGCATAGTCCAAATGGATTAACTTGTGAAACAGATCTCATTGAATACCAAGTCTTTCACATATGCACCCACCGGTGGAAGTCATAACATCATCAATCGCATGTAAATGAGATTTATGATCTTTTTCTTCGACAATTTTCTGACCACTGTCAGACATTAGAGCAAGTTCGTGCGACCCAGTGGAGCATTTTATTTTTGTTCCTTCTTATATCTTTGATTTTGTCAAATATTGAGAAATCGGACTTTTTTTTACTCTTTGGTGTAACCTTTAATGTCTCTTGTTGCAAAAAAAAAAAAAAAAAAAAAAAAAAATGACAAGATATAAACACTATTTAGTATTACATACTACAAAAATTTTTTACTAATATTCAATTATTTTACGATCATTCAAATTTGAACAGAAGTTCTACCATAAAAACCAATTCGAATACAAAATGTTCCATTTCTATGATAACTTGAAGAAAAGATTATAATGAAATAAAAAAAATATTTGTTAACTATATTTAAGCTTATAAAATCTGAACTTCTTAAAAGTTAAGCTAAAATTCTGAATAATTATTGTTTGGCAATGCTCTCTGGTGTCTCTGGAACTAATTTCGAAGTAAACTCTTTTCCTTTGGTTTCTTAATTCACCATCTTATCTCGTTTTTGGTCGTTGCAATATTATTGATCCTTCCTCTTGTAATAGCCTAGGAATGTGACCTGTCCATGTCCAGTGAGTAGTTCCAATCAATCCTTGAGCAGGTTTTAACATATGAAAGGTGCTGAATAAGTTTTTTCAAATGTTTCATAGTTTCAAAGTGTTGTTGAATATCCTTAGCAAAATAATTCTGTGGGCTCTCTCCGTTGGTTTTTATTCAGCACTTAATTATTCGATCGAAAAACAAATTAATTTATTTTATTTTAATATTTTTTTAAGACTCATTATATGTTTATTTATTGAATGAATTGTTTTTTAGAAAGTTCAAAACTTGATTTTTTTAAATTTTTAAATAAAGACTCCTTTTTATCTTGTTTTATTTTAATACAAATATTTTCAAGTGAGGAGTCTTAATGAAACAATTCATATAATTTGTTGTTTTTCAGATAGAAAATTGCAAGACAATTTTTTCTTTTTGATTTCCATCGGATGATTTAAAACTGCCAAAATATTTCCGCTATTTCAAAACTTCCATGTGAAATGTCCAAACCAAAAAGAGTTTTCGTTATGGCGTAAAATATAATAATTATTGTATTCCTTAGGGAAAGTTTGTTCTGTTAAACCAAACTAGTGCGCCGAGTATGTTTGCCATATCAAATGCTAGCAATACAAACACGGAACACTTTTTTGGTATAGCATTGTTTTACGAATAATTGGTTTTGTTGTTCTATTTTTGAATTTTTCACTTCACTTTATACTTTGTGGTCCCAGAAGATATCACAATATTTTCAAAAATAGAATAGTTAATAGATTTTTTTCTGCTTTCAAAACATTGTTGCAAATATTACAACTGTTAGTCTGTACCAAATCTAGCATACTATTTCATAATGAAAGTATGTCAAAGCCTGATAGAGATTTTCAGAAATAAGTTTGACGATGTTATGTTGTTTTAAAATTTTTAAATAAAAATTAATAATTATAAATTCACTTTTTAAATTTCTTGAAGTTTAGCAAGGTAGGTAGGTACTATCAATCAACGACAACACGACAAGTAAAGAAATAAGGATCGCGATCCTATGTACTCTTGAAAAATAAGAAAGCAACTGGACTTGATGGTAACTCTGTCAAATTTGTAAAAGCAGACGCCAACTTGGCAGGAAGTATGTTATTGCCACTGGTTAGGTTAAGGCTGTATGGGAAAAGGTAACCATTACATGGCGGGAATGGAAGGACGGAGCTATTGTTAAGCTTAACGGCACTGCCCAAGTAACAATTTAGCTTGTATAAGGGCCAATTTTTTGAGTTTGGCAAGTAATAGCTTGTATACGGTTCGTATAAGGCAAATTTTCGCAAGCCACACATTTCAAACGCTGACAATTAAAATAATAGCTAGTATAAGCCCTTTAGAATTTAATTTGAAAAGTTCTATACAAGGCTTGCTGATAAAGGTACAATATGGCCTGTATAAGGCCTTCTGAAGTTGTCAACTGAACATTTAAAAAATATAAGCTGCTATAAGGCTCTCCACGACAAGTCAATGCTAACAATTTGTGTAAGGCTGGCCATTAAAGGCCTTACACAAAATAAATTAATTTGCTATTATCAATAGTCTTAGTTCTTAAAAATGTAATCAGTTATGTAAAGAAAGAGAGAATGGTATGTATGTACTGATTACTGGAAAACAGAGAAGTTTTTAAATTAATTCCAAACTGTAGCCAAAAGGCTACTTCCTTTATCGAAAATCTTCACAACTTTGTAGCAATGCATATTTTATCCTTTTCACAGCCACTTTTGTACGCGTTTTAACTGAGCACTTTTCGATTAAGATTGTCTAAAAGGAACTAACAATCGATAGTCAACACAGTCAAAACCTATTTTTTTTTTTTTATTATTTATGACAGTTAAAAGCTTGCTTTGGATGTTATCAAAGGTCATTATAAAAGCAATTTGATGACAGCTACCGCACATAGCTTGCCTAAGATGTTAAAAAAAAGCCTTATAAAAGCCATTTGATGACAGCAATCGTGCATAGCTTGCTTGAGATGTTATGAAAAGGCCCTATAAAAGCCATTTGATGACAGCTATCGTACATAGCTTGCTTGGGATGTTATGAAAAAGCCCTAAACAAGTCATTTGATGACAGCTACCGCACATAGCTTGCCTAAGATGTTAAAAAAAAGCCTTATAAAAGCCATTTGATGACAGCTATCGTGCATAGCTTGCTTGAGATGTTATGAAAAGGCCCTATAAAAGTCATTTGATGACAGAAATCACACATACCTTGCCTGAGATGTTATAAAAAGGCCCTATAAAAGGCATTTGATGACAGTATTAACTAGTTCACATTTGATGCAAGAATTATCAACAGTGAATTGGCGCAGTGGTAGAGTGCTGGAATGGTACGAGGACGGACTCGAGTTCAAAACCCAGGTAAACAAAAACTTTTCATTTTTATAATTAAAATAAAATTTCAATTATTACAGAGTACACTAGAAAATGTAACGGGGGAGCTGGCTGAGGAGGAATTTAAATAAAATACAAATAAATAATGTTATAAAAATAAAATACATGCCTTGAAATAAATACAAAATTGATATTTTTTTTTTATTAATTCAATTTTTGAATTTTGCCTTATTTTTTTGTATTAAAACAATAAATTGTTTTCTTATATTCCTCACTTGTGGCAGGCTAGAAAATGGTATTTCGCTGCAATGCAAAAATGGCCCTTATAAGACCTTTATGTAAACATTTACGGCAAGAAATTGGCATAAGCCGTCATCGAATGGCTTTTATAGGGCCTTTTCATAACATCTCAAGCAAGCTATGCACGATAGCTGTCATCAAATGGCTTTTATAAGGATTTTTTACAACATCTCAAGCAAGCTATTGGCGATAGCTGTCATTAAATGGCTTGTATAGGGCTTTTTCATAACATCTCAAGCAAGCTATGCACGATAGCTGTCATCAAATGGCTTTTATAAGGCTTTTTTACAACATCTCAAGCAAGCTATTGGCGATAGCTGTCATTAAATGGCTTGCTGAGAAAAGCTAATTGCATTTCATGATAAGCTATTTGATGCTGTAACACCTGCCCACAAAAGTCTTATAGCAGTTAAATAGCTTGCGCAATGTGCGCCAAAATGATTTGTTTAAGGCCTTTTTTTGTTCTTATAGCAGTATGAAAATAACTTGCTTAGAACCTTATACAAATTAAATTGTTACTTGGGTGGTGCCCTTAACCAAATTATGTAATTCACTCCATCAAAATGTAGGAGCGGCAGGCTTGAGAATTAACACCAAAAAGTCGAAAAAATTAACACCAGCCGAAACCATCAACAGCAAGGCATTCTGAGATAGGGGACAATATAGAGGAGGCCACTCAGTTCATCTATCTGAGTATTTATCTGTCTATTGTGGAACACATAATGAGCGTCGATAATAGAACTCTACGAAAATTCGCTTCGTGCCAATTTGAAACTCTTCGAATTCAAAGTGGAATCTGTGCTGCTATACGCCCGTAAAACGTGGAAAAGCTCTGCCAACATCTCGAGTAGGTTGCAAGCTTTTTGTATCCGTTGTCTGCGTTACATCCTAAAGAAAGAAAAACATAAGCGAGAGCTACAGTACGTTTGCAACGACCTGTTGGATACCCTATTCCCCATATTTTTGTATGTGTATGCGTCTGCCTCCCGCAAACAGCCGATGTTTCAGAAACAAAATTCTTCTTTAGCAGACAGAATAAAATTCAATAACATTAATTGTTATGAGCTCAGTGACATTCAATTTTATTCTTGCAGATCGATTTGAACAGAACAAGACAAAACTTACATTTTTAAAAATTAGATTTATAATGGAAATAGCGATTATGGGTGTTTTTAACAAGCAAAAGTGGGCGTGTCTTAAAAATTTGAAGCACTAACTGAGATTTGATCAGTATTTAGGCATAACAATCTTTCCTGAACAAAGGTATTTTATCAAAACCACGCCTTAAATGTGGGCGTATTGAAAAAATGTACACAATAAAATGTAGACATATATTTCTCAAATAACGAACGGAAGGAAAAAGGTTTAAATTAAATATTGGAAGTGCCTTACATTTTTGAGGCTACGTTTTTCGTTCTTTCATAAAAAGTGGGCGTAAGCCACGCCCAAAATTCAAAAATTTCTTTTCATACACAAACCTTTTAGTTGCTATTAAGAGACGCAAAATTTTGGCTTGCGGATTCATTATCAATACCGTTTATTTACAAAAACAATTTTTTTATAGTTTCTAGTGAAAAGTGGGCGTCAGCCACCCCCGAAATCAATTTTTTTGATTTCATACACAAGATGTTTTTGTGCCAGTAATACCCACAAAATTTAATGTTTTTCGCTTTAATACAACAATTGTTATTTTATAAAAACAGTATTGATGGTTTTGTATGAAAAATGGGCTTCAGCCACGCCCAAAGTGAAATATTTTTATTTGATTGGAAGAAGGTTTACCTAAAGCAAAATTTAAGCGTTATGCTTTTATCGTAACTGTACAAAAAAACTTAATTTAATTTTATTAAATTGAGGTTGTTCATCAAAAATGGCGATTGTGGGCGTGTTTGGGGGCGGATTTTGCCGGTTCAAAAACTTAGTCTTACTCTTGAACCAAAGATTATATATACCAAATTTCAGCTTTCTAGCTGAAAAATTGCGACGTCTAGAGAGTATACATACGGACGGACGGACGGACATGGCTAAATCGACTAGGCTTTTGATTCTGAGTCAGAATATATATACTTTTCTATACCTAACGGTATTATTTCTCTATGTTACAAACTCCACACCAAATACAATATACCCATTCTATGGAATAGGGTATAAAAAGAAGAATGGGCTCTTAAGAGTCATAGCTGCCCTAACATGTCATGTCAGTGTACAAGTTCCTAATTTGCATGTCAAATCGTCGATTATTAAGAAAATAAATCATCTTTAAATGACTTCGTCAATTAAAATGGTTTGTCCAGACCAATCTCCAAACGATTATAAATGTCCGTAAAAATGAAACATGTAAAGGTTTGAGACAGAAAGAGTTTGCCATTAAATAGTGATGGCTACCAAAACAGTGTCAATTTTCATGTTAAAATTTTTAGAGTCAACTTTACTTAACCTTTTACTTAACCTTCAAAAAAGAGAGATTCTCTCACAGTTTGGAATAATATTTATGTACAAATAATTTATAATATTGATATGAATTTAAAATTCTGTAAGGAATTGTTATAGTTATTGCAGTTTGTTAAAACAGAGAAATACCTAAATACGAATATATTACTTATTTCATACCTTTTGTAAAAGTAATTATTTTTTTCTGTGAATTACTGTTGATTTTGATTGCATTAACTTTTCTTTAATAACAATTTTTTCTTGTAGAATTGTTGTCACAGCAAGTTCAGTAAGTACATTTTTGTGCAATATCTAAAGCAAGCAATAAACACATACATAATGAATTGGCTAGGACAACTTAGTATCAAAATATCATTTTATCCAAAATACCTATTATATGTTTTGAACTATACTATACTTGTTTTCAGCTCAAATACATAGCTAGCTACATTACAGTACAGTGATCCCAGCAAGGTATTACAATCAGATAGTCTAAAAATAAAACGATAGCAAATAATTAATATGTATTAGCTATATTATATACCCGTCCTGGTAGAAGGCATACTAAAGCATGAATTCCAATATACTTTATCATTCATTATGTATTAATCGAAATGGCATCTTGATTTCTTGGAAATATCTTAAAAATAGATTTGCTTTTAAAATTTTGTTGTTAATATTATAAATGTAAGTCTATAACAGATATGACTTACTTCTGTAAAATTAAAAGTACGTATGCCACAATCTGTTATAGAATTTCAGATATATATATATAATATTCCATTAAAGCAAAATTACATTAAAAATATGGATGAAAACATTGAAACCGCATTCATACAAAAATTGCTTAATTCCATTAAATAAATATAATACTGGAAATTAATATAACAACTAATAATCAGTCAATTTGAATTTAAACTAAATTAAGATTATATTAAACTAGCTGACCCGGCGAACTCCGTACCGCCTTTTCTAACATTTTTGAAATTGCTGAATTTTTGTTTTACTACTTATGCACACTTAGCTTCACATGGGTGCGCAGTAGCTGGATATGGAAATCAAACACTTACAGTATTAGTAAATTAAAATTAGTTTAACTATCAAAAATTCTATATTTTGATGTGTTTGATGTATAGAAAGTGATTAACCTGTCAAAAAAAAGAAGTTATTCACCCCTTCTGATCTGCCTACAATTTACAAAGCGTTTATAAGCCTTTAACTCGAGTAGAAATCCCATCTCTCAGCAGTTGCTTCTCAAACTTGTTTAAACATGCTCGATAGAGCTGAAAAAAGCGTTATAATTGATAGGGTAGAAAAGGATTATCGAAACATTTCCATCACTTGAACATCGTCGAAATTTTTCATGTATTTCCTTATTTTACCGCTTCTTATACAAAATGCCTACTCTATTTAGCCAGCTGCGTTCCTCCAATTAAACGATTCCCCCGTTTTACTCGTCTTGCTAGGAATGCTCATCAGTTTACACTTAAAATATAGAACTTCTTTCTCCAGCCGAAAAATTTATTCTTATCAAAATCTCAAGCCTAAAGACCACTGGCACACGTTAGAGCAAGTTTGTGCGACCCAGTCGTGCATTTTATTTTTCCGTTCGGAGGGAAAACAAATAGTGCCGATAGTTTGACGACTCTCGAACACGCAACTTACATCTCTCAAGGCGAAAAACACAAACTTCGTACCGCCTCCCGCCTAAAAATTAGTTTAACTGGTTCAATCCAAATCCAAAAAATTACCCGGCATGCGTTTCAACGCTAACACAAAGAGATTGTTTAGTTGAATATTCTGCTTATTGAGGTGCTTTTTGATGCACAATGTAAGGGCAATAAGCCCCGCGACATATTGCCTCTAAATAAATAAAATAAATAAAACAATGCAATTGATTTGCTCGTACAAATTTATAACTTAAATTTATTGTCGAAAACACTTTGATTTTTCCCTATTTATCCAACTTTCCAAAATATTTAAGGTGCATTGCAATCCAGTTAAGTTAAGTTATGTTAAAACTATTCATCCCAATTGTTTGCAATTTTGAAGATTTGTGACAAAATGCACCAAAAATGCATTTCTGACAAACTACTTCACCGATTTTTGACCAATCTCCATAGAAACGTTCGTAGGCATCCTCAAAATGTCCTTTAAAAAGATTTGTTCTTAATTTGACAAAATGTACCTAAAATGCATTCATGGGAAACCGATGTTTTAAAATATTCTTTTATACGAACCTTCTCCTGACAATAACAAAAACTCAAAACAAAGAATTATCTATTTTGGCCTAGTCGTTCGGAAGTTATGAGGGAACATACATTTTTGCGATTCATTTTTATATATATAGATTAAATAAATTCGTCAGTTTTGTTTAGGTATACCAACAGAGTAAAAAAGGTCTTACCGTACCTCAATTCAAAGGTTGCAAGTAGAAAATTATGTTCATTGTAAGTTTTTCAAAAACTGATGAAATAAAATCTTAATAATTGCCATGAAAAAGTGGAGTATTATGCTGTTGGATGGCTGGTTGAGCTTCCGAGAAAAAAGCAATTGATTATGTTTGTTTGACATGAAATTGATCTGGATTTTCCAAATTCAAAAATACTGAAGATTTTGGGTATTGCTATTGAATTATCATCAAAAAAAAAAAAAAAAAAACACTATGTGCTGACTTTTAGAATTTGGTATCAGTTATTTTTTTTTGTTTTTGTTTTTTTGAGCTTCAATATATATTTTGTTTTTTTTTTTTTTTCAAGTAAAGTTTGATGCAATATTTTAAATATGTCCTCATTGAATGCAATATCAATTTCAAGCAAAAGCAACAAGGTCATACCTAGAACAGCACATGTAAAAACATGACGCCCAAATTGGATTTAAAAAAAATTCCCTGACGATGTTCATGACTCTTCATCGCAAAATAAGTAGTTATATTGAAAATATCGGGAACTCCTTAAAATTTAATTGTTTTATTATTATTAAATTAAATTGAATATAAAGCGATTAAGCACCACTAAAGGAGTCTGATGATCGGGTTGGTCCCCGTGAAATAGCTATAACTCCAACCTATGAACTTGGTGGTAGCACACACAAGTTGTTGTTGTTTCATTCTAAATTTTCAATTGTAAATTCGGCAAGCAGCTGCTTTAAACTGCGAGTATACAATTTCATACAAAAACCTCTTTAAAATTAATTTTAGTCAAAACACTGTCGTAGATTTTTCAAAATTTTAAAACACAACCTTGTCGATCAGTGTTAATTAATAAGCACCACCTTAAAATAATAAATTGTGTATGATTTATGAAAATTTTAATTTAAAAAGGTTTTCTACTTATCTATTTACGTATAATTTAAAGAAAATGAATATTCGAAAACAAAATTACACATCTGAAAAAATAAGGTTAAAAATGTAAACAGTATAGAAAGATTGCGATAAATATGTATGTAAATGTTTGATATATTTCTTAATAATAATAATGTACCTTGTTTTTATTTTGGATTTATTGTTGATTCTTTGATCAAACATATACGACAGATTCATGTTCTTTGTTATATAATTTGCAAACAAAGAATCATGATCTTATCGAATAAGTTATATCATTTTGATTATCGAATATTTGTCTACCCTCGTACCAAAAAAATTGTTATTTATTATAAATGTGAATCAAATTTAATCATATTTTCGTGCAGTGTAATTTAAAATAAAAAACAACAAATAGCTGTTGTGTCTGATTAAAATGTATCTTTTTTCATGACTGAGTATTCCAAACATTTACCATCACGTGTTGAATATAAACGGCAATTTTTAAGTGACGATAGATCGGTTGGAAAGATGAAAGGAGCGCTTTCGTGCACTGCTAAATGACGACCACAATGCAGATTTCTTTCCCCAATATTGTACAACATGCCGTAGGTCTTCTAGGGATATTAACACCCTTTCTACCTCAAAAGTACAGAGCAATGCAAGTGCTTGGAAGACGGAAGGACAGAGGACTGTACAAATGGAGGTATTGTAAGGCTGCCAAAGAAAAGAAACCTCAAAAACTATAATAACTGGCGTGGTATTTGGTTCGTTTTCCGAAGTTATTGGACACTATTTTTCTGGAGAGGGTAAGTTCCAGGATTGAATCCACGATCAGCAGGCATCAAGTGGGTTTTTGCATTGTTCGATCGTGCAACCACAACAACACCTTCCTTGCTAATCATCCTTGAACAATCATCAATTCAATCAAGTTCCTCCTATTAGTAAAGAGTCCTACAACAACGCAAGGTGTTTCATTTTGCAAAATGAACAGCTTTCCGACTCCTTTGATGTGTGTCAAGGAGTCTTGTCACCAATGCTGGGAATTGACGATGTGACAACTGACATGGTGGGTGAAACTGAAAGACATGGTATCCAATGGAGATCATTTGACAAAGCCCGTGGTCCGTTTGGAATTCCACCTATTTGAAATCTTTCGAATCCAAGATTTTATCTCTGCTGTTCTGTTATACGATTCTGAAACATGGGACATACGCTAAGGAAACCTGACGCCAATATAGCGAATTAATTTTTCGAATGGGATACTCAGGGTAACAGACGCTTCGGAAGACCAAAAACAACTTGGAGTGATGACAGATCCTCAACCATAGGAATACAATCATGTTCACAGCTACAGCCACAGCTAAGGTCAGTTGCAGTAAATCGAGACAAGTGAAAGGATCTTTCAACTGCCTTATGCTTCAGTAGGTGGAGTTTAAGCTCTGCACTTTACTTGCAGCAGGTTGCCGCACAATATACGAGTATGCGTATGTATTGCTTAAAACTTATCTTGATTCCTCACAACGAAAATACAATAAGTGCGACAAACAAATTTAAATGAAATGCACGACTTGGGCAAGTATACCTGCTCTTTAGTTGCAAAAGCAAAAATTATAAAAAACTGATTTAGCCGTTTTTGAGAACATCGGTTAGAACTAAAAAAAATTTAGCTTAAACGGAACTGCTAGTTATGTTGGATTTACCGTTAAAAAAACTTAAATAATAATCAATTATAATGTCCAAACGTTTTGACAGAAACTAAAAAATAAAATAAAAAGAAAAGAAAACATAATAACAGTAGACGCTCGATTTAGTGACACAACATTTTGCACTGGTTCGAAATTGTGGAAAAGTATAACGAAATCTCGACAAAGTGAGTGAAATCAGGCGGACGGATATAATCGCTACATTTAAAAGAATTAATCCGAAGACAAAACATTTCTTACAGAAACAAAATTTTTAGTAAACATTTTTGTTTGTTCAATCAAATGAAAAATTCAAGCAGCCAAAGAGAATTGATAGAAGAGATTGCTCTTAAATGAAGGCTTTTTGTACTTGATAACAGTACTTAAAAGAATATCAAGTTTTGGACTTGCGATAAGAATCAAAACCAGCAGCAAATATCTTACAAATACTTTTTAAACGTCACATTTAAAAGATTTTGTTTTGTTGGGGACAATGTCAAAATGTCAATTTCAAGCCACAATATTATTTTTGTTCACATGAAATTAACAATAATTCTGTACAAATAAAAAGATCCACTAAATTCAGAGACATAATAGTCGGGCTGCTCATAAGTGTATCATTCACTATCGGAATGTCCTGAAAAGCTTTTTTTGTACACAGAATGACAGCGCTATGAAATAAGAGTACCTATAGATTCAGCTGCAGAAAATAAATTTGGTTAGGTATGTTACGTACCTACTTTAACTTCCCAACTCTATAAATTGAATGAATTTGATATTATGAACAGGTCTGATTTTAATAAGTTCGCTATATCGAGCCTGTGCTGAATTATTTGAATCTGAATTTTAGGTATTTTTTTTAAATTTTTTTTTTTATTGAACTAGATTTGAATTTCTTTCTTTATCGAATTTAATTTTTTTTTTCATACTCTTTGTAATACGAATATATAGGTAAGAGATATATAAAAAAGGTATACTCAATACTCATACATACCCAAACGTTTTATTTTCACAATGTTTTGTTTTCTTTAAAAAGAAAACTTTCACAATCAAACTTAGTTAGAACATATTTTAAATTTTCCACAAAATATTGTTTTAAAAGATAATCGGATTGAAATCTTTTATTAGAGCACTCAAAAAAGTAAGTATGTATTTAAAAAAATTGGAAATTGAACAATCTATTTTGTTGCTTTAAAATTGCGTTTACATTGAGACTACAACATAAACAAGCATTGAACAGTGAACAACTAAAAATTAAAAATCACACGAGCACTCCTAGTCCCAACCCTTCCGACGAAGATTCGATCACTGAATGACCATGACTTAACATCCTCATTACCACATATGCAGAACATGCTCACTTGAAAATTTTTCTGGACTCATGCCCCCAAATAATGTCTCCAAGATCTACAATCAATACATTTTGTTTTTACTATTCCAGCTGCACGATCGTTAAATGAAAATGTATCTAGCTATAAGGTTTAAGTGGAATAACGATCTCTTGTAAAAGTATTTAAAACAGAAATGAGTTGTGATTAAATTTGTTTATAATTAGCGTCCATCAAGTGTTTTGGGTTTGGATAGTTTTTTGACGCAGTGATTGCGGACGCGACATTTTTTAAGGACCTGAAAGGAAAAACCTATAAACTATGGATAGCGTTCTTTTATTTCAAGAATCGTTTTGTGTAAATTTTTAATTGTCGGTTTTTAAGGGTTGGACTGGATTAAAAAATGACCGTATCGATGATACAAAAAAATAAAAAAAGGATGGTTTTGTAAAAGAAAATGCTATAAAAGAGAAAAATATTCACGAAAATTTAAATGAGTTTTCGTTAGTGACGGCACTTCAAATTAATTCAATCTGAATTATTTTGGAATTTTAAAAAACCTAATTTATTGCAGGGACAATAAATAGTTGGATGAAATAAAAATATTTAAATTTAATATCTTGATGTAAACATCATTCAACTTTTATCTTTACAGAATTGTAGAATGAAGAATTTGAAACCATCTTTCTACGATGAAATAAAAAATACTTGTCCTATCTGCTCTGGGTACAATCTCACAAAGTTTTAGCATAATTCCCATATCCAGGCAGGCACACCAAAGACTCGGTGGGCTGGTGCGTATTCGTCCATGCGCTCCACATGCTCAATCCATCCAAGCGCTATAACTTCTGCTTATTGACCAGGTTGTATAGTTCGTTCGTCATTGAATCTTTTCCTCCATACTTTTGTCTCAAAGCACCCCAGATTTTCATGCGATTGTGTCAGGGTCCCTGTTTCTGCCCCATGCAGCAAGCCTGAGATGATAAGGGTCTTGTATTGTGTCTCCTTGGTTTTTTTAGGGAGGACGTTGCAGCTGCTAAAAATATTTTGATTATGTATTTTGAGAGGTTTTAGAAGAATTCAAGATACTTGACTGCATTGAAGTTATTTTTGTCGATGATGATGGCAATATCATCAGAATTGCCAAAGAGATGGAATGGGTCATTCTTATATGAGATCATTTGGCCCTGCTCTGGGGTTTTCCTTACATCATTAATAAGCGGGTGTTAGCATAATAATTTTGTTTAATGGTAAAACGATGTGTTTACCGAGCAGTTTAAAGGAAGAAAAACAGAAGAGCTTAAAAACTAAAATTAAAAAGCTAAAAGAAGAAATTAAATTAATTTAACTCGCTTCTTCAAGCTTTTTTTTTTGAAATACTTAACCCTAAGCTAAAAGAAGAAATTAAATTAATTTAACTCGCTTCTTCAAGCTTATATTTTTTGAAATACTTAACCCTTAGCTTACAGCGGCTTAGAAGGCTAGGCCATGTGGAACGTATGTACGGAAACGCTCCTGCCCGAATCTTCAATTCCAAGCCGTAGGGCCGACGCAGTTCTGGAAGACCAAATCTAAGGTAGCGCGATCAAGTGAAGAACGACCTCAACCAACTTGGTGTGCACAACTGGCGGGACCGGCCTAGCTGGCGAGGATTGTTGGTTGAGGCCGTGGTCTGCACCACCTTAAGTAAATAAGTAAGCCCTTAGGGAAGTTTCTATCATTAATTGTAAGAGAGCTATTCGTGTTAACTTGTGACACTTTCTTTTACCACATCAAAATATATTAACTTATGAATTTCACGATTGTGTTTAAAAAATATTAAAAAATGTATTGGTCATGATAAGACAATTTTTTTTTTATAAATAGCAAACCCCTTGACTGCCTTTTTATTATTTTAAGTAACAGCGGTAAATTGGCCTTTAATTCAAGGAAATTTAAATTTTGCCACTCTCCTTCATCAATGTTTGATAGCATTTTGAACTCAAGTTCACATTTTTTTAGTATTTTCAACTCAGTAACTGAGTTTGAAAAAGTAAGCACATTTTACCAATTTGTTTGGCTCAAAGTAAGCTTTAATTATTATTGATAGTGATACACACATACAACACTCTGGAGCAGACTATAACAAAGCAACAGCTAGAAGGCAAAGATTGTACCGGATGCACCCTCTTTAAGAATGAAAAACCAACAGAGCCATAAGCTTATTGTTTAGCCAACAAAAAATACATTTCGTGTACTGCTGCATCCTAGGTACCGCACATCGTACAAAAGGAAATTGTTTAGAGCAAAAAGGATGTGGCTGGCCTGGTTTGAGTGTAGAAAGGAAAAAGGACAACTTACATTATTTTCACTTACAACAACAATTCTCCTTTCTTCATAAGGACACCCAATGGCTTTGGAGTAATAGAAACTTTACGGAGCATAACTGTCTCTTGGTCGAAATGAGAAAATAATTTTTCCGTTCAAGTAACTAAAGTTAACTACTAGTACGCAATAGCCCCTGCGTAGGGCGGTCAATTGCCTCAAGTTCTGTTGCCAACGCGAAAAAAAAGTTTAAGGATGTTCATTGATGGTGAAGGTTGGATAAGAAGTTTTCCATGGGGACAGCATAGATTCGTTTTGTTGGTCGCCTGGCTTGTTTTCTTTTTTGTTGTAGAAAATACTACTAAACGAAACTATGTTCATTCCGACGAACAGAGAAGTGAAAACTGACAATATGATTTGACGCCGAATTATAGTGGGATTTCTGTCTGGTATTCCCTGCTCCTATAGCAGCGTTACTTCGGCTGAGATCTTTTTTCCCGTGAACCCTATTCGTAATAGAATTATGTGTCAACGGAATGGAGGTCGATTCTTGATTCTGGTGGTCGATAATTTTATTTATTTACTTATATTTTTTATTTGCATTACATTTTACATTTCAGAGATTATTTACAATTAATTTTTTCGTAAGACTAACAAAGCTTGAAAATCTGCGTGTACATACATTTTTAATACAAAAAAGTGGCTTGTCATAAGTCTAATAATAGTTTTTTTTAATATTAAATGATGATCTATGTCAGCGTGAGCAGTGCTGACAGTCGTTGGTTGGTACAAACGACATTCTTATTTATGCAATTTTCCGACAAGAACAGAGTGTGAATTATAATATAAATGGATTCTTGCCCCACATAAGGGCATCGGCCAATTGAGCTTTATTCGCATTGACTTGCAACTTCAGTAAATCCCACAGTGAAAAGTCCTGCGACGTCAAACCGCATGACCTTAGTTGCCAATTATATTCAAATGAAAAAGTTAGTTTTAAAGGACTCATTTCTTCATTCGGATTTCACGAATATCCCTAGAATTTTCAACAGGACGTTTTTGAATTCTTAAGAAAGAAAAACATTATTTTAAATCTTCTCCCAAAGGACTTTCTTAGAGAATTTAATTTACATATTTTTTTGACGAGTGTGAGGAAAGCAAAAAAAGCCCCCGCTACGTTGCCCTAATGAATTTCTTGCATATACAATCCTTAACACCTTTACTCCAACATCCATAACCACTACACGCATCGAGTGTCAAATTAAAACATGGCTGTTAAAAAGTTGATATTGTGGTATCCTTATCGGCGTCCTTATCACAAAGTAAATATACAAAACAGCGTTCCCTTGGCGTTGGCATGATACAAATGGCTCGCGATAAAATTCCAAAAACAATTATTAAAATGGAACCTTTACGCATTGCGTTTACCTGTATTTATCCTGTCCATTTGAGTTTGGCATTAGCTGGTATTAAATCCATTTGCGTGCCCCACCGCCATGGCCCTTCTTTGGCATGCTAACTTGCTAACAGTTACAATATCTCAGTTCACAATTATAATTGAGGCAAATTCATAGAAGAAGTCTACACCATGGTACAAAGGCACATCGAATCCTTCGTTTTGTTTTAATATAATAACAGATATCGTAGGGAAGTACAACTTAACTACCTGTATCACGATGTCAGGAGTCAGACTCAACCAACCGACCATAGCAATAAATTCAACAGTTGAACGCGTTTATGGAACAGTCCGGGGAGCAGTTAACAGCCTTTGCTGCTGCTTCAGAGCTTTAGGTCAGGTTAAACACTGAAAGCTGTTTCCTGCTCGAAACCTTGACAGAAAGTTAGTATCATACCTCCGCGGAGCTATTGAACAGTGTTCGGAAATATTAAAATCTTTTTTCCAAATCTAGTGATGTGTAGCCCAAATGGTGCGTTTTTTGAAAAGATGTTTTGGCCGAAAAAAAGCACCCACCACGTACGCTGTACACAAATTTGTGCAACAAATTCTTGAGACTGGTATACTATTGCACAACACTCCTGGTCCCCATCGCCGTCGTCCGTCGGGCGGTATGGCTGCTGCAGCCAAGAGTGTGCCAGAGGAGAATTCTGCACAAAGATTTTGGATTATTCGCTTTCAAGGTCCGACTGACTCAGCAATTGAAGGCGCACGACCATCCGCTTCGACAACGCTTCGCATAGTTAGACAACGATTATGGGCGAAAAATCATCTTTCAGCATCTGGGCTTGGAAAACCCTCACGCGTTATTGTCGAGAAACCAATGAATCCACAAAGAGTTACAGTTTGGTGATGATTGAAGAGGGGTTGCATCGTTGGACCATTTCTCTTCGAAAATTAGGCTGGGAACAACGTTCCGGTCAACGGTGCGTGTTACAGAGCCATGTTAACAGACTTTTTTTTATTGACATTGAAAACATGGATTTGGGCGTTCTCTGGTTCTTTCCGGTTGAAGCGCAATTCCCAAATTCTTAAATCGAGTTATCAGCAACCTTTTTGGACCTCTTTTTTGTGGGAACCTTGAAGGACTGAATTTATGCCAATAATCTGGAATCCGCATTAAAGAACTAAAAAGGCCAATATTATCTGAGTAGACCGTGAGCTACAAGCTACAACTCGAAACCATCAACAATGTTTGGGAAAGTTGGAGTGAAAGAATTCGCTATTGCGAATTTTATTGCATTTTTGAAAAACAAAACTTGTATCTTGGCCCACCCTGTATATTTATGTGTGATTTATAAAATTTTGTATATATTTCTTTTCTGTCCGCCATTTTATTTGAAATTCCCTTTAAAAGAGAGGCTCAAAAGATTCTGCAAAAAAAATAGGGAAACAAAGAAAACATCAGTTGTCGCTGTGTGCTACCTTCCTGCGTTGTGTTTTAAGTAAATTACTGTTTTGACTATTGAAGGGGGTGAATTATTTGCTCAAATTCATCTCACCTAACTCCGTTTTGGCCAGTAAGCCGGGTGGAATGTACCTATAACAAAAACCAAATGCCCGACGGAACATCTTCGGGATATTGAATTTATTTGTAAATTTAGTGTTCGATGAACTTTTTAAGAAATCAATAATTTTAAGGAAAAAGATTGGGAATAATGACGCTTCAATATAGATTTTGGCTAAAAGGTCCTTTTGGAAAATATCGATCCTCGAAATACAGCTATTTCACCAAGAGAGAAAATTCTTGTGTGGTATTTAATTCCTCGACTTACTTAAAGTCACCCTTTCAAAAATTCTTCTTTCATCATAAAGCAAAAATATCTTAGAAATTCCCCATAAAGCTTAATTACCATTTCAATATTTATTAGCTAACAATTAAAATCTGCGTCGTTATCTGGTCTAAATATTCATATGGCCGTTCACACAATATAAACAATAGTATCGCACCCAGCAGCAGTAATCCATCAACCATCAACCCCTCCTTAACGCAATAAATTGCCCCTTGATCCTCTTCTTAAATAGCTTCAGTGGATTTCCTAAATTGGCTTGCGCTATTTCATTCATTGGCAGGAGAGAATGTCAACTAATGTAATTATCACGCTATCCCTTCCCAGCATGCAACCAAGTTATAGCGTGCAAGGGCCAAGGGGGTTGATATTATGTATATTGTGTCAAAAATCACACTCATTTACAACCCGATATGGGACGCCATGCAAGCCGCCATGCCATCATCGCCATCCCATAAAACAACCCCTGTCACATGTCACTCGAAATTCAATGAGCGTCTGCTGCGAGGCTTCCAACTTAATTTATTTATTATTTTATTTGAATATCCGCGTAAATAGGTTTTGACACAAGGTTGAATTCGCAGTCAAATTGTCATTAACGCCACCCAGCTTGAGGGGGTAGAAATTGCTTTGGGATATGTCGGCCATGTTTGACAAAGAAAACAAAAACAAAATTATATATAATACATGTTTCAATTTATATCTTGATCCTTACAAATCGGGACATTCCTATTCGTTCGTGAAGCTCGAAACACATGGGCCGTAATATTAATAAAAAAAGGTCTTCCCTAACCAATATATCCCTCACTTCCGAGCTGGTGGGGGAAAATATTAAGTATACAAATGCAAAAATTAAATGTTTTGCGATTTCGTCTAGATAAATCTTAGAAATTGTTTTGATGGAGCCTTCCTTAAAATTTTTTGTGGAACTAACTAAACTGCACTTTCCGGGTGTCCTTCTGCAGTTACTTTGCTACCACTTCGTGCGCTCCCTGTCATTATCACAATGGAGTATAAATCACTGTCAATAGTGTCATTGCCATCCGTTGACATGAATCTTGCTTTTTATTCAGTTCATACCTCAAAGGAACCACACTGCATCTCCCTATTATTTTTTCTATCCTGTACCACAAACAACATTAGGTTGGAATTATTGCCTTTTGTTAAAGATTTCCTAGTCAACCTCAAGGCCTTGGTGTGATAAAAGGAACCGTCAACCCACTGAAACACCCTGTCCAAAATTTTATTCGGCCATTCCTCATCTCTTCCAGAACTACGACAACAACTTTCTTAACACCTAGATCCAAGTACACATTGCACTCGAAAGGGTGTAATAGTGACTCACTTATTTGGTGCCAGAAAACAACCCCTGAATATCAACAAAGAGGAAGAGCTCGTCATGCAACTACAACTTGCATCTACATGAAACAAGTGAAAGTAATTCCTTTGCAAGTGTTGCCATTGCAGCACGTGGTTCCTACCCCTACTATTGTATTGAATGGTGGTGAGGCGTTTTCTAAAAGAGCTCCAGTTTCGGTTACCATAACCCCTGATGCTAGGGCACTGTTCTCATCTGCTTCACTTTTTCTGCTTTTCTCTGGTCTTGGTGAAATAAAGCAGGATTTCCTAAGATGACAAATCTGCGTAAGCAACTTTCAAGAAAATATTATTAAAAGCTTAGACAGTTCCACGAAAGAACTCTTCTTAGAAATTCATTTAATTTTTCTGTATAAAACATTATTTGGAAAATGTTTACAAAATCCTAACACTCGTTTTGGAGAATACTGGATTTTCGTTTTGTATCTGGAATTTTGTTCGTAAACAAAATATCTCTAAATCAAACAAAAGTCATTGAATGTTTTCCTTGAATTGGGGATATTTCTTGTGTAATTTTTTTCTTGGAAAAAGAGGGGACGTTCAACGTACAAACGTAATCAAGCTTTCGAATCTATTGTAGAGTTCTAGGAAGAGGCAAGAGTTTGAGAGATTTACTAGGGGGTATTAAACATTCGTCCTAGTTGGAAATTTCATAGTGGATACTCGACTGGTACTGAAAGTTTGACAACAACATTTCTACGGATCGTTTAATCGCAAAGAAAACAATTGCTATCAGGAAGAAATTTACATTCGATTAGGATAATGATAGACAAAGTTTCCATCCCACCGATACGATCTAGACTTGAATCCAACAAAGCTGATAAATCAGATGGGCTCCCGAGAGAGGTTTTTGATGCAACGATAGAAAAGTAACTTGTCAGTTGTCCTTGTCAGTACCACCAGGTGTTAGGTGGGATGATCGTCTGTCTGGCTTGATTGGTTTCTGTCAATGTAATTTCAGGCCGTGTAAGTCAACCTTAAACCAAATTGTGACACTCAAAAAGTTAAAGATTCATCTACACAACCTTATTGTAGATTTCAAAATAAAATACGACAGTTTGAACAGAAACCAGCTTCAATAATTGTTTCAAAATGGAGATAAAGATTGCGAAAACTAGAAGACGCGCTCTTTCATGAACTCTTGAACGTCCTTCTAAAGGTCAAACGATACGCGAAATGCAACTCGTAATTAAACACCAGCAGTACGACTTTTGTAAAATGCGTTCAAAAACTTGGTAATGGCTTCTATGGGTAAAACATAAGACATGTTTTATAAAAACAAATACTTTAATTTATGTTGTTTCATCTTCCATAAAAATAATAATATAAAATCTACCCGTCCGCCTTTATAAGTCCATATTATTGGTTTTCAATTTTGAACTGGCTGTGCAAAAATAAAAATATGCCCAGGCTTGATTCTAAAATCTACGCGTACGGAGTAGCAGGCAAAATCTAGTACTTTTTATATTTAGTAATGTTTTCGAATATTCGTTGATAAGAAATGTATAGTTTCCATAATACCGATGTTTTTGCTCATTAAATTTTTCTAACATCCTATATGTTTTGATGACATTCTTTTTATGAATATTTTTTAGAACAACGTTTTTAACGGATTAGGTATATCTAATGAGGCTTTGAAATCAATGAAAAAAATTATGGTTTCTGTTTCTGGTCCAATTATGTTTCCGAAATATTAATCATTACAAATATTCTTTCGTATATTCTTTCGTTCGTGGAATAATCACTCCGAAAACCCGGTTTGAATTTCTTAAACATTTTGGTACGGTTCATTCAAACAGCTACGTTATTACTTTCTATCTTTCAACTTGTTAACAGTCAAACATTCTCTTGCTCAGTGAAAAAAATAAAAATAAAACATAAACGAGACCTTTAGTATGTTTGCAACGATTTCTTAGATACCCTATTCCCTATTTTTTTTTTTTTTTTTATAAAAATGGGTGAATTTAAGTTTGCAGATGCGTTTTTGGTTG
Source organism: Platycheirus albimanus (assembly GCA_916050605.2). NCBI lineage: Eukaryota > Metazoa > Arthropoda > Insecta > Diptera > Syrphidae > Platycheirus > Platycheirus albimanus. The sequence continues at coordinate 11,923,645 of OU696696.1, read as the reverse complement.
TAATCTTCAACAAGTTGTTTCTATTATTGCTACTCGAAGTCGCTTGCAATTATTTTGATACTCATACTAAAAAGTCTGAACAGGCTATAATGCTAAAAATAAAAATGCTTAGACACCATTTGGACTTAATAGACAAGTTAGCACCAGCCCACTGAGTCTTCAATTCCACTTTGAAAACCAGCAAATTTTTCAAAGAGAATCTCATTGTATATCACCGAATTTTCTTGCCTTGATTTTTTTTAATCTTTCTTCTTCAGAAAACGTCGGCAAGCCTCCTCGTGATCTTATTGAAGTGTTGTATGATATTGCCTTTTGAACAGGTTTCCCAGGATCTCTCCTTTAACCGTGACAATACCAGCTGAGCTGGTCATGCTCTATTCTTTGCAAAATGGTATTTTTGACGTTTCTCCGTAATTCTTATGCTCAAGCTTTATTACTGTCATACAAAGTATATCCATCTAAGCTGCTGTCCAATAATGTTATACGTTTTGAACATTTTCCAACATTGTGAATTGTGAGTGCTGGATGCATAACTGAGGTCAGTTTATTGGTGATTTTTCGGGGGACAGTAGATAGAGGATTTTTCCCGCCACTATATCCTCTCCACTCTTATTGATAATGCCATCATCAAAAGTTACGCTGCCAATAATCCCAGATATTTAAACGTTTCATACTTGGAAATCACTGTTCCACTAAAACAAAAGTCGACTTTGATTTGGCATTCTTTGGGGACTCCAGCTGGACTTATTAGTTTCGCCACTGCTCCTTTATACATCCGAAAATCGGTTTTTTGTACTCCTCGTCAGCTGAGGTCCACCCTAATTAGACGTCGTGGCTGTATATCGGATGCTTTTTCACAAAGCAAATGCAAATCCTTTAAGGAGTCTCGATGTTTTTCCATATTGGTCCTTATAATTTGGATTGCATCTCCAGACTAGTAATATTAGGTACCCATCGTTCAACGACCTTTATGGTGTGTGACTTCAGCTTAATTGGCCTATAATTAATAATCACAGCTTGCTTCGTGTGTGTCCTTACCCATTTAACACATTTGAAATTTAACTTTTCCTCCATTGTTAAGGCATTATTATATTATACCATTTTGAAGGTTGGAGATAAGAATCATTAGACATCTGACCTCAACAGCACCCATGTTTTTGGATATGTTTTATGAATGTCTTATATCTGATGAAAACAATCAGCACCTGATATACGCAGAATGTGCAATACGATCGCCATCTAGAAGAGTCGCCGCAATTCCAGATGATGCTAACGCCAAAGCTATGTCACATCTTGATCGAATAGTGGCTAAAATCAATGAAATGACAAATGTTTTCCCTGTTCCTCCAGGTGCGTCCAGGAAGAATAGACCACCAATATTATTGTCCACCGCTTGCATTAATGTTTCGTATACTTGTTTTTGCTGTTCATTCAGCAACGGCACATTATTTCGAACGAATTCCTGCAATGTATTAACATTGTATTGCAGCTCTCGATTTAATTCTTGGTTGAATGCATCGTGCATCGATCGATTTGGCGCAATCATTCCTACTTCAATCAGTAGCTTGTTTGCAATAGTCAAGCATTGATCCTCAATCAGGATCAATCCTTCATTGTAGATTTCATCAGTTATTTGCATGTCGGGATTATTCGTTCGAATGCGCAAGCGATGCAAAATATCTTCACATATGTCGTCTTTGTATTTGTTCCATAACTGAATTGGTTGTGAAGGGAAACATTTGATCATGATTTGTTGATCACTCAAACTTTAATTTCGCCATTCCCGAATCCCGATATCCAAAAGTAGTTTCGTTGTTCTTGCAGCGAATGAACACGCATGTTCGTCGATACGGTGATTTTATCGACTGAAGTCCAATGACTCACAATTTCTTAGATTTGTAAGTAATTTGGCAAAGTAAACTTAAAATTGTTACAACCTGCTTCGCTAATTTTATTTTGTCGGATGGTGTCGCACTGTTCCGCTGACGAATAGTGTCCGATAGTGCGGTTGCGTGTGCTTAAACTTTGCAGTCTACTCGCTGATGATATTTCACATCTGTTAGTTATTTGATAAAGTGCACTTGAAATGCATTTGTTGCAAACCGCAATTTGAGCAATCATCAGATAACAGTTCAAATGAATATATCCAAGATAAGTAATTTCTTTCATTGTGTTAAGATTTTTTTTTTGTGGTCTTAAACTTTGCCCAACCAAAACCAAACTTACTGAATTTTAATCAAGCTTCTCATAAACCTTCGAAGGCGTCCTCAGAGGACCCTACCAAACTTTTCACAATATTATGAATGACTTGAATCGTATTTTATTGAAGATATGAAAACTTAACAAAAATCGAAAAAAAAAATATAAACAAATCTAATTTTAATTAATATTTAGGGAAAATGGCATATAAATGTCAACAAAATTTTGAAATATTAAAAATCAAATATATTTTTCAGAAATAAATTCCAATAAATACTACGAATAAATATTGCCTTACAGTTGAAAAATCTTATAAATGGGCTACAAAAACTTCTGATTGACGGTTTCAATTTTTTTCTTCTTCTAAACTTTGCTAACGAATGCAAAACCGTGGAAATCGGTTCGTGCGTTCTGGAGTTATAGCGTCAGGAAGGAAAACCCGACTTATTTTTATATTATAGATTAATACAATATTGTGATTTTTATTATCTAACTAGCTTTTGCCCGCTACTTCGTACGCGTGGATTTTAGAATAAAATAGGTATCTCAGTATATTTTTGTTTTTGCACAACCTGTTCAAAATGGGGGGTGCGTGGTATGAAAGCTACATACTTTACCAGCTCTACAGTCGTAAGATTTTTGGCTTCTGTATAATATTATTTCGAACTATCATAACGGTTTGAATTGCAAAGTTGGAGGGTTAAGTTCTGAAGCAATATACCTAATTGGAATGCCCACTTTCAAAACGATGCTACGCGCCGCCGCCGATACTGGCAGCTCCGCTTCATCAGTTTTGGGCGTTAGTATTGCTCGTTCACCGTTCTTTATGGTTACATTATTTTTCGATTTCTGCTTTCGCTGAATGAGACTATATGGTGGTAAATAGCGCCATCTATAATGTTTTTTATGTAACTTCTATTGAACGACTAACTTATTTCTATTCATGTATATGTAGGTAAGTGTGGCGCTATTTTTATGATTTCCAGCGCCATTATGTAAGTGAGACGCTAAGGTCTTTAAAATCTTTTAATTTTGCGTTAAGTTCATTGAATAACGTACGGTTGCAGAAATATTGAAAAAACAACCAGAAGTAGATATTTTTCTTCTATAAAATACAGCCTATATTTTAAGTTGGCGTACTACCAATAAACCTGCGAAAACCGCATTCAATTCCGTGCAGTAGTTTTTGCGTGACGCGCGTACAAACATACAGACAGACAGACAGACAGACAGACTGACAGACAGACAGACAGATAGACAGACAGACAGACAGACAGACAAAAATTCTAAAAACGGTTGTTTTGGCTTCTGTGGGTCTAATAGAGACTCCCCAAATTAGTTTTGCATCTATATCTTCAATGTACAGACATCGACCCGTTACAATTTTATTATATGTATAGATTATTTCTGATGGCGCACTTGTAATGCAAATGGAGACTCCTGTTCCCCATTCTTATATCTGATTTTCTTAGTTAAATAAAGTTTCTTTAAAAGCTTGAAAGTAGTACCTTGTTTTTTTGGTGATCCGGATACACATACACGGAAACTATATAGCGTGAATATGTCAAATTTGACATTTTTAATTTAATTTATTCATCAGAAACTACCATAGAATCATGAATATTTTCGTGGAAATATTCTTGATGTGGATTGAACAAACTCGCTTGGAATGTTGAAATAAGGCATCATCTCTAACCACTGTGTTTTTTTTTTTCAATTTCAATTGTAGTTTCTCTTCGCTGCAGGACGAATTTCGTGAAGGTTGTCCGAAATTTTTACCAGACAAAATCAATGATGTGTGTGAACTGATGTTGCATGATCGTGTCAAACAGTGCTGATAAATGGTATTCGGAAGAAAATGTTAAAAGCAGTACGATAAAATGCCTCGGCATCTGTAGTTCTTTAACTAATTCTGCTTGATGACTTCTATTGTAAGGTATATGATATCTCGATATCTGATCTTAGGTCAGTAGGATCAAAAGCTTCTTCCACGTGCTCGAAAATGAAACAAAAGATATTTTTCTGAATTTTTTTTTCTCATGTCATCACTAGCTTAGATAATATTGTTTCTATTAGGTCTTCATAATTTGGTTTTTACAGGAGGCTAGGTAGAAGAAACACTGATAAGTGATAACTTTCAATTAGAAATTATACTTTCCTCTTCTTTCGAGTCTGGAAAAACACTTCCCTTATGTCGATTCTGTTCTTGGGTTGCCTTTAATTAAATTAAATACTTGGCGAAATTGGAAATGTAAATGTGTAAATTTGTAAAAGCTTAGTTAAAAATCTTAAAAGATTCTTACAAATTGTCAGAAACTGTGATCATAATGAATGTTTTACAAAATTAAAATGTGATGATTATATATTAGTGTTTAGTAGAAAAAATAGGTAGCTATTATCCATTTGTTGTATGAAATAATTCTTTTGCAATCTAATGGATTTGAAATTCTTGGTTTCAGAAGTATGTAATTTTATATAGAATTCACAATTATTAGTTGTGTCAAAACCACTAACTGATGTTGACCTAACTTGACAGAAACACTTTGGAACTAATGCAGTGTTGGATAGTTACGCGTAACTTTGAAATTTTAATTAGTTACACGTAACTAATGTAACTTATGTAACTAATGTAACTAATGTAACTAAATGTAACTAATTGGAACTAAATGTAACTAACTATAATTAATAGAATTTTTCAAATACAAAAACTCACATTTTATGTTAAATTGAAATTTAGAAGTTCCGTCCACAAACCCGAACGAATGACGATCGAATGACTACACTGTTTTATGGCAAAGCTGGATGATTGATATTGCCGATGGGCCAGCTGTGGCCACGGCAACCTGGCAAGGAATACATTTTTAAATTACTATATTTCTGCAAAATAAATTTAAAAATAATAAAACAAAATAGATCTCGTTTGATTTCCTTTGGGCGAGCCAAATCAGAAATTTGAGACCAAATCTGAGATCAAATCTGAATTTACCATACAAAAATAAATCACAATAAACAAAGAAATGTCCAGGAATCTCAAGAAAGAAGTGAAAACTTTGAATGTAAGTAAAAATCTATTGCATGCTCCAAGAATATAATATTTTATAAGATGCTCCAAGAATATAATATCTAATATATTAATACGGAGTTCAAAAATCCAGTTTCCACCCTTTTTTTCTGTCATAATCAAAACAAATATGCCAAACCTATATATATTCTGAAAGGGGACCATGTAAGGAAACAGCGAATGTATATAAGAAGGCATTTTGAAAACTTAAAAAATCTTTTATTTTCTTTTGTCAATTGAGAAATGGTCGAATTTCGACCACGGGGCGAACTCTATTTTATAAGATTTCCTCTTCATCAGGAACATAATAATTTCAATATGTATTTCTTGCCAGGTTGCCGTTGCCCTTGCTAATAAAAGAATTTTGTCAATAGTCGATTGGGATTCAGGATGAAATGTGATTTTTTTTATTTTTTATTATTAAGTTAGAGTTAGTTTTATTTAGTTACAGTTTTAGTTACATTTAGTTACATTAGTTACATTAGTTACGCCAAATATTGGGCGTAACTAATTCATATTAGTTACGCGTAACTAAACGAGTAACTTACTTCATGTAACTTACTTGCCAACACTGCTAATACTCATAACATAAACAAAATTTCTTTTTTAAATTATGGCAATTTGATTTGATTTTAAAATTCCACACATGTAAGTGTTCTTTGAACATGAAGAACAGTCGGATTTAGCAGATGCAAAAAAAAAATACTAAAATTAACAAGAACCAAATTACTCAATTAAGATTAGAATCTTCCAGGATACTGGGAACTAGAATTCTCTGAATGTTGGTTTGTAACAAAGAAAGAATGCTATATAATCATAGGAAATAAATCCTAATTAAAAGTCATTAATTTGTAAAAGAGGCCAACCCAAGTCAAACATCCGAATCAAATTAAAAACATCATAAGAAGAAACCTTTAAACATATGCAAAAAAAAAAAATGGCCACCCAAAAACGCTAGCTGGAAATAAGCAGGAGGAGGTACCCTTGGTTGTGTTTTCCTTACTACGATTTCCAGTGGGGATTTCAAATGGATTTTAATAAGTATATCACGACGACAACTACGAATGGCTGGGTTCGGGTTGAGACTTAACATGGGAGTCCGGTATTCTCCAGGACTTATCTACAGCTTTATGAAAGCTTTGTTGCCAGTTATAATAGTTATGCGACTATATTACTCATGCGTTATATGACTTAATGTGTAAAAATGATGCCAAAATAATTTATTTTATAAATTAATACATTTTGCTGACGTTGTGTTATAATTATTCGGTACGAAAGATACTCATTATAATTTGAGTCACATGATTGTCATTAGTCTAACAGTCTATTCGTTATAAGGTAGGGATAGATTTTCGGTTGGTAATTTCTTATTCAAATGAAACTCTATTAATTATTGTTTGGTTTCATTAATTAGTTTTTAAAATAAATAGCTACAAATTATACATTTACGAGTGTGCATTTTTTATAAAGATATAACCAGGGCCCGATCCAGCTTTTTCGCCGCCCTGGGCAAATATTTAATTTGCCGCCCTTTTGCAATGAGAACATATATAAGTTATAAAATTGTTGGTGCATTTTTTGACCTACTTTTGAAAAATGGAGGTATTCATTCCGACCCGTAAGAATGTAATATTGTTGGAAATTTTCTTTTGGACAATGAAACATGACATTACGATCATAAAAAAGCCGAAAAAAATAGGTCGGACAATTCTGTCTGTCTGTCCGTCTGTTTGTATCGGACCCTACACCCTTAACGGCTGGACCGATTTGCTTCAATCAAGATTGATTTTTGGACCTAGCATTCTAGCTCCGAAATTAAAGGTACATGACATGTGATTTTTATTGACAAACTCATTTAGGTATCTCAAAAACGGCTTATACGTTTTGGTTGGAATAAATTTGTCTGGAAAATTCTTTATAACGGTAACTCCAATAGGGCCGAATTTCGAATATCCGATTTTCTCCTAAGCCACTTAAAGGATTTCGATGATATTTTTTAAGTGAAATGCCTTTTATAAACGAAATAACTTTATTACTTAAAATTTCATAAACAATTAAAGTTTTTTTTAATACAATTTAATAATTTTTTAAATTTTGTCTTCCTGATAAAAAGCAATAAAAGGCGTTCTTCTTTTTTAGTTCACAGCAGAGCCTGAGTTGTCAAACAAAAATAAGTTTTTCTTTTTTGATTCAGAGACTTCAGAGCATAGAATTTGTATTTCTTTTCTCTGTCAGAGTTTGTTCAGAGTGCACTTAACGAACTCCAAATAAATAGATTGGGCAGACTGAGCTAAAAGCCAAACAAAAATGTAAACGTCAAAAGTGATACGCTTCGAAAACTACCAATACCACTTTAATCGATATTTTAGCGGCGCGGCGGCTGGAAATTAAAAAAAATAAAATGGCCGCCGAATTGATTTTAAGTGTTAAAAAAATGGCATAAGAAAAGGAAGTCAATGGGATATTAAATTCGTTTCATTAATAGTTCAGAGCGCTCTAAACACAATTGGTTCAGAGGACGTTCAGTTCGACCTCGATAAACTCGAACTTAGTTCAGAGCTCTTTACTGAATGAAAACAGAAAAACGCCTAAAGTGCTGGAAAGTGCATTCTCAAAAAAAAAAAATGTGGAAAAATGTTTTCTAGAATTTTTTTTTCTAAAAAAATCAAAACTGTTCAAGAAATCAGATTAATTTAATTTTCCCCCAAAAAACGTTAACTAGCGGTTTTTAAGTGATTAATAAAATACTTCGACTTCATATTTTTGACGGACATTTAAGTCAAAATTCCTTATAGCGAACCTTGCTTTTTATTTTCAAAGAAAATTGGTATAAAAAAGAAATTAATGAAAAAAATTCATATCTTTTGTTAAGAAATTCAATTTTTGAATGCGCATTTAAAATTTTGTTTTTTATTTTACTATACAAATTTTCCAATTTAGAAAATAAAAAATTTGCAGCATCTTTAGTTTTATTACTTGTTTCAATAAAACTTCAAAAATTCTTAAAATATAATTCATGAAACCGTTTTTGTCTGCCACAGCAGCAATACTCTCGGGTGTACAGTTCCCTTATTACTGTAGTAGGGCTTTTTCGTCTCGTCTGAAGTAAACTCTTTAATAATCCTCAATTTTCAAATTTTGCCGCCCTTAAAATTTGCCGCCCCGGGCAAATGCCCGGCGCGCCCCCCCCCTAGATCGGGCCCTGGATATAACACACCCACATACATTGAAATTGTCTAATTGTTTGAATCCTTAACAAAATTTGATAACTAACCATTATGTCAAAGGAATTAATTTATATTTTTGTTCAACTAATTATTCCACGTGTGTTAATTAAATATTAGAAATCGTGGTATTCTGGGAATAGAAAACAAACAGATAATATGTCAGAAAAATTCCAAAGTAATTCCCAAAAACAAAGCATTAAATGCGAATCAATTTGTTGCAATTAATAAAACTAAACGTAATTAGAAAGTATTCAAATTTGATACAGACCGGAAAATGTGTAATGTAGTGTGAAAATCACTTTATTTAATAGCATCAAAAAGGCTAACAAAAATAACTTATTGATGAATTTTCCATTTAGCTATATGAATTATACTTTGACCCACCAGAAAAAAGTAGCTGTCTATTTGGAAGCTGTAATTTTTTGACATATGACAAGTAAAAACTACGCCATTAAAAACAAAATGCACGACTGGGTCGCACGAACTTGCTCTTATGATAAGCAATTGCGTAGTGGCTGCATATATGGATATTAAAAAAAAATTAAATAATTTCGAAAATTCTTTTATTTTTTAAATTAGTTTAAGAGTTTTCTCGGAAAAACTAAGTATGCAATAAAATTTCAAAGCTATACGTCAATCCAGAAAAAAAAATATTGAAAATCGTTGGAACAGTTTTTTTTTAAAAGGTTATTTTTGAAAAACTTTTTCAAAAAATATTTTGAAATTTGTTTGAGTATTTAAATATGTATATGAAAATCCGTAGTTTACATCTGAAAAAATTATGTTAAAAAAAATAAATATACCCGTTCCCAACATATTTCGAAAACCAAAAATTTTTTTGAAAATATTATTAAAAATCAAAAAAAAATTTTTGGAAAATTTTTTTCATCCGAAAACACTAATTTTCGCCAATTTAAATCACTTCCAACTTGCGTATCCCATGTCATGTGGAGATGTGAGAATTCCAAGCGCTATTGTTTTCTGGCACAGTTGAGGGGTGGCTTTTTTTTCTACTGCAGGTGCTGATCCTGACAGTTATTCCTGTTTCACACTTGCTCCTAGATAATACATATAAAGGGAATAGGAATAGAATATAACATGAACCTCAAATCAAATAGAAGTATTTACATTTGTTGAAAATCGCTAATTCACTACACTAAGATTAATATTCTAAATACACTTAAATTGATTGAGGCAGCCTAATAATGTTAAATTATTGTTGATGCTGATTATATCTAACATAAAACTTCGGCAATGTATACACGATACAAATTTGCATAACCATACCCCAGATATCTTCCAAAAGCCATTTGTCAAATAAACTACCAACTTTATACCCCATCAAAAGAATCCTTGTAATATATTTTTGATATAGATTTTGTCAGAATATAAGAAACAAAAAAGTAAAATTTATTTTAATAACGCAAAAAGTATCAATCATTCCAAAATATAAAGAGAAAACCGATAAAAAATTCTTAAGAAAAAAGTCAAAATCAAATACAGCCCTGCGGCCATCATTCCTCATGTCAAATGAAAATACCACTTCACATTTATTTATGCTATAAGTGGTCTGCTTTATAATACAAATATCGGTATCTTTTTTTTGAATCCTTTGAGGAATGTTTTCTCCTTTTCTAGGCACCCACGTCCCAATATCATAAGATATTCGTATTCTCATGTTAATACATAATATTTAGAACTATTAATCTCTTCTGAGCGTTTTTTTTTAATTTTTTTTTACCAAGTTTTATTTTTCGAAAAAAAATTGAGATATGTAAGCAAGACTCTTAAAAAAATGTAACCTTAAAAAAAAACTCAAAACCCTACTTTCAAAAATTTAAGACACAATATATTAAATTTTATAAAAAGACTTTAGCAATACAAATTTCATTGAAATCAACGAAGTGATTTATGAGGAAACCTTATTCGAAAAAAAACCGGTTCGAAAAAAATTTCATCAAAGAAGGGGTTTCTCCATACTAAATGCCTGCGATTTTGTTTAAAGAGCTTTCGAATGTTTTTGAAATAAAAATTATTTTAGCTTCTCTTGAAAATTTTGAGGTGATTCGAAATTGAGTTTTCAAGCAAGTGAATGGACTTGGAGATTCCATTAGAACTGCATCTTTAATAGAAGTCTTAAAAGACTAGGTGAAATCACTTTTTGTTTTAAAGCAATTTGTTGGAATCTAAACTTGAGCTTGTGAGCATGTTAAGGCGATGTGGTATGTAGTGAAAAAGCTCTTAGAGCATGGTTTTTTTCACGGAAAGTCAAAAATGAGGTCTCACAAAAAAAAAAAAATTTAAGAAAACTGCATGATGAAACATAACCTTAGTCAGTGGTAAGGAAGTACATGTTGCGTCCCATACAAGTAAACTGCAAGGGTGCAGAAGATTTATGTTATCAGCTCTTGTTCAATGCCATGCTACCCCAGCTACATTTTCTTTATTACAAACAATTTAATTGATTTTCTCACCTCAAATAATTTGAAGCCAATTTCAAAAAGTCTAAATGTATAGACTAGAGTCTAGACTGCCCAAACGACTAAGGTTAAAGTGATAAACTTTTCGAAACTACTGCATCGGCTCCAGGATGTATGATTAATCTATCTTAACTTAGCACATTTACCCTCCGAAGTGCTATCTTTCCATCGACAATCTCATTAACACCCAACAAAGTTCATAGCCACAAAATGAAATATTAAACCAACGCATTGAGCTAAATCAGCAAAACCTCGTTAGTATGAAAATTAATCAATTTTTAGGAACATGAATGGAACACTTCCGGGATATGAGGAAATATCAGTGTTTGTTACAGTCAAGGGTGGTAGTCTCCAACATAGCATTATCCTTTATCTCCCAAAGGTAAGAATGGATGAAAACTTAAATTAAATGTATCCTTTGAAATTAGTGGGTGTGTATATTCAAAGGGCTTGCAACAAACACGGTGCCGAATGTTTCTGCATATGGTTGGAATTTTTTTTATGAAGAAAAAGATCCTAGTGCATACCACATTTTGAATGTTACTCTTGCTACGTAACAAGGAACTCATTAGTCTTCGCGTATAAACATACATATTTATAAAGCTTTTAACTTTCCAATTAATCAATTTCTGGGCCATACTATCAGTTATAACAGTATTAGGTAGCACACTGAAGAAAAATTGAATAATTAGGTACTATATACTGTTGATCTGAACATGATGTGTGGTAGTCAATTTGAACCTGAGTTTTTAATTAGAATGTTACAAAACTATTGCGCCATTTTTCCGCTTTGAAGCTTGAACGATGATCAACAAAACAAAACAGGAATTTAGAGGTCCTCAACTTTTACTTTGCGTACACATCAGTTGTAAATGGAAGCACAGTTTCGGGTTAAATAATTACAAACATTTCAGTCTAAGGAAGGTTATAAAAATGTTTAACTGTAATTCATCCTGAAATTAATGCTTATAACATTCAGAAATAGGAATCATTGAGTGTATTAACAGTACGAAGGAAGCTTATATTGTTACATAGCGCCACATCAAGTCAATTCAAACAACTTGTGTAAAGCTTGCTTATACATGCTTTATACGATATAAATTATTCGAATAATATCAAATAAATTAGTTCTTATGCATAAAATGAGTTAAAAATTTAGAGAGAAAGCTGTAGATTATTTACTACTGTAGCAATAAACACTATGGCGAAAACTAAGAAGCTTATAACCAACGTTTTGCATAGTCAAAAATAATTTGGAACGTTTTCGAAAAGTTTAAAAAAAACCGTTTTTCTAAAAAACTGGTCAAACGATTTTGATTTTTTTTTCTTTAAATTCAAAACAATAAAAGAAATCAGAATTCATTTCATTTTTTCTAAAAAATTTGTATGATTCTTTTCAAAATCTCGAGCCCGAAGACCACTAAGCACACAATACAGCAAGTTCATACGACCCAGCAGTGTACTTTATTTTTATTACCTTACCTGCCATACATAAGTAGTGCATGTTAAACCAAAAATCATAAAAATAAAAATGTTGAGTTTTTTTTAAGAACAACTATTCTTTTACTTATAAAAAGATTATTCCTTTGAAGTCTAAATAGCATAAAAGCTCATTTCCTGTGTCCCTCTAAGAGATATTCAATTTACCTTTTCTTTGACCATCTTGAACAGTAACCTTGGATCCAGTCAACCTGTCAGAATATTGCAATCGATTCGGAAAAAAATTATATTACTGTAGGTATATGATACGGTCTGAGATGAATACTTCCTACAACTCAACTAGTTCAGCATTGAAACACACATAATAATATATTAATTTTGTTAACTGTGGCGTATACGTGACATACAAAAAAAAAATAGCCTACGGTTTGACTGATATTAATCATTTTTGTTTTCGATAGACGATGATTTTCAAACAGATACAGATTATGTTACATAATGTATTTTTGCTTTATTCACTCTTGTGGTTTCAGATTGGTATTTTCTGATTGTTATTAATCCTTATGATAGAAAACAGGAAGTTATAGTTGAATTGAGCTGATGAGAACATGTTTTCCTTTAATTCTATACACTTCCGCTTAGTAAAGAGTTTCCCTTATTACAAAGCAAAGGTAATTGGCAAAAAGAATGTTTCATCACAACATAAGTAATGGATATTATTTTTCCATTCGCCTGTGCGACAAAAGAAATTGCAATTGAAAGTGTAAGCACTTTCTAAAAGATAGTTTCAATAATTTAAATGTAAAGGTTGTTTTATAGAGGTTTAGAACTGCGTACTGTTTCCATTGACAGCCATTTTGTCATCTGTCATGTGATTTATTTTAAGTTTATTTAATCATGAATCGACTGGCGCCTGAACAGCACATGCAAATTTGCATCCCGAAATTTGTTCAGGAAGACCATTATAGGGCCATGATCAACGACTTTCCGCTAGACTATTTCTTTGGGGGGTATGTGAAGTCGTTAGCCTACATCGATAAGCCAGAGACTAATTAACGATTCAAATTGGACCTCCAGATTGGACTGAATGCGAGCCAGCACCGGTGGCCATTATGAGAATTGTTTTTCAAATAAAGTCAATTTTATGACAACTAATACCATTTATATGTTTTTAATTGCATTTAGTAGTTCTAAGTCTCTTAAAAAAAAAAAAAATTGTTGGTATCTCTCCAACCACCAACCACCCAACCCACTTACAACCACCCACCATGTTTGTATTTTTTCACCTCCTAACCCAAACACCAACCTACCACCCCCACATGAAATCACCAACCAGCCAGCCCTTTCTAACCACCACCAATCACCCACCCGCACTACTTTTGACAATTCCTCCCAGGCACCAAATTCAACCACCTAATCCACCAACAACCATCTGCTACTCACCCACCATTTTTGACAATTTCAACCCCCCCTCCCCCCAGTACATATATCTTTGACAATTCCCTATACTGCACCCTCCGCACAAATCCAACCACCCATTACACCTACAACAACTTGCCACTCACCCAACACACCTACAGCCACCAACCAACCATTTTTGACAATTTTTTACTCACCCATTCCCAACACCAAATCCCCCAAATCCAACCACCTACCCCACCTTCCACTCACCCACCATTTTTGACAACTTTTTCATCGCATCCCATCAAACCATCACCACCACCAAAACTGCAAACCAATCAACGCACCTTCAACCGCCAACCAACCACCTACCATATTTGACAATTCAACCACCCTCCCCCCAACCATACCAAATCTCCTAACACCAAATACACATCCCATCTACAGGCACCAAGGAATCACCAATTTTTGTCTCACCACCCAAACCAGATACAACCACCCACATTTTTTACAATTTTTCCTCTTCCCGACACTACCCCTCTCCCCCCCCCGCCTACCCCACACACACTCCCACCACCACCAACCAACCACCCAACACCCTCTCTTCCCACTTTATCGACTTTCTAGGCTAACAAAGCAGCTATGTAACGTAACGTGACTGTGACTTGACTGTGACTGTGACATTTTTTTCGTGCGTGCTGTCCATATATTCCGAACCGATTTATTAGACGTTATCACGTCAAAAAACCTTAACAAATGTGTGGTTTCTTCGATGCAAGTGTAACTAATGCATAGTGGCACGTAAGGTACATTACGCCTTTTTGAAGGATCAAAAGTCTCGAAAATGTTGTTTATTTTTTTATGTACTCGTATTATGTAAGGTTTGCGTTCACTGCCCGAAGATAAACTATTCGAAATTAATACAAAACATTTTTATTAATTTTGGTAATGCAAAGGGAGACAAGTCGTCAACGAAGGACCTCCATTTCTATTTACCCGCTAACTTTAACCTTTCACTTTTAACCACTCTTATGCAACATATTTAAAGTTTATTCAATGACAAACACATTTAATATGTCCTGTGACTGTGACCCAGATGTGATTCGGTTAAATACTCGAAAAGAAACAATTCAAAAACAAAGGATCCCACCAATATTAAAAAAAAATCACAAAAAATTTGTAAAATTGTCCTCCAGAGTAAATGCTATACTTGTTAATTGAAGTCGACAACACCAACTGTCCTGGTCTAGACCAGGGTAATGCAGGTCAAACAAAAAAAAGGAAATTTGTTTTCCGCCATTTACATCATCAGGTTGCATCTCGTTTGCCATTATTATAATTTCACCTTCCTTAATGCCATGTGTTCTTTGCTCTTGTCATTCATTCACACAGCACACAGGATAATATCATCCAAATAAATGTTTATATAGGATGTGCTTAAACGGTTCATAAAAACTTTACTCAGCTCTTGGTTGAATAAAATGACAAGCGGGCAGAATGGAGCAAAAGGATAATGAGAGTGCAACGAGTCGTCATAAATATTTTACCTTATTTCACAATGCAGTGGCTTTGGATTCGTTAATGATTGGTACTTAATGTTGGGACTCACCGTAATGTCCATTTTGGAGAGTTTATATGTATATTAACAGAGATTTAAACTTGTGTTTGTAAATATGTTTGTATGTAAAAGTTTTGTTTCACGTTTCATAGTCCTGTTTAAGCATTCCACATTTTATTGCTTTGTGATCACAAAGAAACTGAGGGTTGGTCGTCGGCAGTGTCACATCAAAAAGGTATTTATAACAAACTAAAAGTTTCTATGTCCTTCGTCCTTGTGGTTGTCAGATTTTTATTGTTTTTCTGTTACTTCATCCTACGAAATAATTAGTATAAACACTGAGTTACAAAAAAAGTGGCGCACTTTGAAATTTTGCAATATTTTTAAGTGATTAAAAAACTGTTTTTTTTTTGTTAAATGCAGTTCTGTTTCTTAATATAAAAACAAGTAATAAATTAATCAAAAAAAATTTTTTTTTTAAAACTTGGTTGTCTGTAAAGTCAGTTTACGGACGATAATTTTACGTGATAACCAGTTAACAAAACAGTTCATGTGTGGGTTGTATCTCTTTAACCACCAACAACTCACCCCACTTACAACCACCCGCCGTTTTTGAATTTTTCTTCTCACCCCTTCCCCGCAAACATAAACCTCTTACCCCAACATACAACCAACAGCCCACCATTTTTAACAATTGTTTCCAGCACTCCCCTCATACAATAAATACCCCCTTCCTTTCCACCAACAACCACCAACACCGCCTACAACCATCATCAACTAACCACATACCATTTTTGACAATTCCCTCCCAAACACCAAATCCAACCACCATCTCCACCTACAACCAACTGCTACTCACCCACCATTTTTTATCATATTTTCTTCAACCCCCCCCCTCACCCCCACAACCAACTTCACCACCGCCAACCGCCCTACCCAACAATTTTTGACAATCCCCCACCCATCCCCCAAATTCAACCACCCACTCCACCTACAACCACCAGCCACTCACCCACCATTTTTTTACACTTTTGGCCTCCCCCCACACCAAATCACCCCCATCCCCAACATCACCGCCAACTACCCATCCCACCTCTACAGCAACCAACCAACCATCTACCATTTTTGAAAACTGTTTCCTCATTCCCTCCCAACACCAAATCCAACCACCTACCCCACCTGCCACCACCTTCCACTCACCCACCATTTTTGACAACTTTTTCATCGCACCCCATCAAATCAACAATCCCCACCACCAAACCTGCGAACCAATCAAACCACCTACAACCGCCAACCAACCACCCACCATATTTGCCAATTCACCCCCCCACTCCCCCAATCATACCAAATCCCCCCGACACCAAACACCCATCCCACCTACCAAACACCCATTACCACCCGAACCAGCTACAACCACCCACCATTGTTGACAATTTTTCCTCTTCCCGACACTACCCCAGAAGTTTTCTCTTCGGGCAATCTTCCCGGAAGAGTATCTCTCACTTGGTCATCTCTAGATACCGTTACGTCCATCTGGAGATCTCAGGCGAATTCTGGACTCATCAGCAAAGAGAACTCTGCTCCAGTCAGTGAATGCTTGCAAGTTGTAAACTCTCAGACCTCCTTCCGCTAAACGTTGCCTAACCATTGGAGCATTCCCAATTGTTCCTCTTACTTTTTTGAGCCTGTGAGACCGTTCAAATGTTGGTTGATTTAAATTTCGAAGAATTTGAAATAGCAAACATAGGTCCTCTCTAGCAGAAGTAACTCTCGGCCGAACTTTATATTGACGCTGAGTAAAGGAGTATGTTTTTCTGAACCTTGGCAAGTCGAAAATAACGGCACTTGCCATAACAATCACAAACAAGACAATTGATTTTGTCCAAAACTGTTCTAACAATTCTGAAATAACTGCAAGGTGCTGTTAAGGATCGGTTTTTTTTTTTTAATCAGAATTTCTCGTAAGCCTTTCCTCTAACTTCAATAAAATTTTATACAGAGGAAGTCATTTATATCCGTTAAATGACCGAAAAATATAACTCATGACCATCGCTAACCTTGCTCAGTGTTTATGGATAATAAATCGAAATAAAGCTTTTAAGTTTTTTAATGTTTCACATATTTTCAACCAAAAAGCACATTCAAAAACAAATTTAAAAAACAAACCCATCACACGAGATGTATTCCCCGAAGAACTTTAAACACTTCGTACTTCAAGGATTAAGGATGACGAAAAACTCTCATTGCATTCATGAGTTCTTGTAGGTCGTTGCTGCTCTGTCAACAACACGTCAAGGCTGCCAAACAAATCCTTAACAAATCAATCCAAGTCCTTGTGAGTGACAATTTAAATCTCTTTATCCTCTAAGGACGAGCTTCAATAAACAATGGGTGAGTATGCGACTTCAGCCCAACGATTCAAGCATAAATTAATATTTAAAGATTCCATACTATTCCGTTTTGGGTTTTGTCATTTTCATGCAGCTAATTACTTAGATTTTATAAATGTCCCAGCTTCAGCTCTCCGAACACATAATAGTTATTTTGCTTCTCGCTTTATTCATTCCGAGTTTCAGTTCCTTTCGAGACAAAGAATGAGCATTACAGAACCTTAAACTTAATTGTCCTTAAAAGATTAATGATGCCGCTTATAACATTGTCTTTATTTATCGTCCGGCATCAATCCAAATGCCAATGAGGATGAAATAGATAGTATTCGGAAGTTTAAAAAAAAAAATCAGAACACCCTAGAGGCCATTTTGTCAGTCAAAAACCAGGATCAATTTGTTGGCGAGAGATTACTCGCACCTTGAACTAGACTTCAAAATTAGATTTCTCAAATGGAACAAATTGCTAACGAACAAAATTAGAGGGAATACAAATTCCTATTCGAAAAAAATGGTGTCTCAAGACGAAGGGAAATGCTTTCTTTTTCCTCTGTCTGCCTTATAAGAAAAAAAAAAATTATAATAAAATGAACTGTTTTTTTTTTTCAAGCACTTTTACCATTTTAAACATAGGAGAGTGTTGAATGCATTCACTTTGTCGGTGCATTAGCTTAGTATAAAGTGGTCTGCTAGTGCTTGGAGTATGTTTCTTGGAGTTGGCTGCGATTAAGGCGAAGGGATGTGATTCAAGAATTGGGTAGTTCATGTTCAGATTGCTGTGGGCTTAGTAGGTAACTTAAAGTATGTACCGCCAACAACAAGTTAAACTGAATGAGTGATGAATTGCTGCTTGCACTTGGTGCAAGGATTCAGAGTCCTCAATGTATTCCTGACATCCATGATAGTGCATCAGCATCAGCGTGTGCCATAGTTCGAACATGAAATTGAGTCTTTAAAACAATTTTGCATGCACTATGAGGACGATGATGATGTTCTGGAATTTTTTTCATGCAGTTGGTAAGTAGTAAATTTGTAAATTTCAGGTGTGGTTAATAAAATTAACATTTCTGAGATTTGTTCACAATAGGCTCCTTAACTTTCACCTTCTATCAAGTCAGAGACTCGAAATAATGATTGGATAAAAGCCAGCTACAAAACATCGACAAAGCTAAGCGAAGGGTGCAATACCACGACTCCTAATAGTCTGACAGAAAGAGTATTGTCGAATTTTTCGCTGCCTTTTAAGCGTTCAAATTCTTAAGAGAATCACAGTTTTTCAAGCCAGATTTCCGGCAGTATCTATAGGCCATGATTTGAGTAATTTTGGTTGCTCATGCAACTAGAGTACGGGGATTATGCGCATAAATACGGTCATAGCCCTGCACTAGAAAACCTTACTAAGCACATGATCTTGGTGGTCGAAAAAAACGTGAAATTATGCGATCAGAAAACTTCTCACGCAATAACAGTTGGTCGTGTGGGGTGGCTTGGTGCCCAGTCTTTTTGGAAACACATATCATCCAATTCAAGATCTTCAATCGCTGGTCGAAAAAAAAAATCGGTTATCATTCGACCTTGTCGGTTGTCGCTCAAAATTGACATATTTGAAGAAATACGGACACGTTTCGATATAGAACACAGCGGATCATCAGCAAGTTTGTGCGAAGCAATCGTGCATTTTATTTCTTTCAAAAATTGAGCAGTGAAACGAGCACAATGCAATGTGTCAAATCTAATTTCCTCCATGATTTTTAACAAAGCAGTGTTGAAGCACTGAACTAGAAAGTTCAAAAGAAACAGTTTTGATGATGATGATTTTTTAATCAACAAAACCACACAGTTCGTTGGAAGCTATTGCTTTATATTCTCGGCTAGAATGCCAATCAGTTTCATTCTTTTGAGAGTTCAAAATTTTCACTCAAGAATAAAAACTTTATTTGCCCCAGCCGTAGCTTGTCAAGTATGACTTACGCCATATTTTTATAATTCTCGTTCGTTCCCTATGAGATTGAGATGAAAACTGCTTGAAGGTAGTTATGAACCATCATTATTAATAGAATAGCTAATAGCAATAACAGTGGCCCATGAAGGATGCTCTAAGAAGAACCTACAGGCCTACAGCTACAGTAAGTGCAAAAATGGGCGATACCAGTTAAAGAAAACTCTTCGCCTATTTAAAACTTGTGTTGTTTAAAAATCTCCTAACTCAAACTATGGACGCCTTACTCCAGGATACACATAAAATAAGTGGAAAAGTTTGTAGCTGTTTTCGAAAAGAAAAAATTAAAGACCCGATCTTAACAGTCATGAAAAATAGTAAAGCTGTAGCTGAAAACGAAAATAGTATCTCGGGAGAATGCTTATTATTACACGCTGTGTTCTCGAAACAAACATTATGTAAATTGAAGCTCTGGCTTAAAATTTGAAATTATAAAGCGTGGAAAATCCCAGTTGGTGTCGGATATGTTGATATCACATTTAGCATTTGCTAAGTCCGTTTTCCATAACCTCACTCACGAATTTTCATAATATTATATTAAAATTTAAAGAAAAATTAACTTAGCCTTTCTTACTTTTAATTCAATATCTCTCAAATGGGCAAATCCTTGTAACACATAAATTGTATCATAAAATGTACAAACAAATTTGGCAGTCGCTGAGACTCGGACCTGGCACGTAAGTCTTGAGATGCGGTCAGATTCAAATCAAGACGCATGAAATGTCAATTTAAAAAAAAATTCAAACAAATACCTTAGACTCGAACCTGACGGGCTTGAGATTGGGCCAGGTTTGAGTCTACACTATTTTTTAAAAATATAATACATTTCATTCGTCGAATTATAATTCGCAGTTTTTTTTTCGTCGTCGGACGAAACAGACCAAGTTCCAAACTCTACTATTTGTATTTATTTATTTATATAAAAATATTTATATAGTTAAGTAAGTAGAATTATTTATTCATACAAATTTGACGGTAGTTGGAGGGCCCAGGTTCGGTTCTCAGCAGCTGCCTTTTGCTTTTTTTTTATTCTTTTTATAAAAGGGCGATCTTTAGAGAATGAATTTTCAGACGCTAAACGTTAGCCTAGACTTTAGAAGGTGGTAGAAAGAGGTTGTAAATGGTTAAAGATGGTGATGGTATAAGATGGTAAATGGTAGAAGATGGTAAATGGTACTCGCGTAGATGGTAGAAGACGGTATATGGTTGAAGATGGATGCGGATAGAGGATAAGAGATGGTAATTCTTAAGAGATGGTAGATGGAAGAAGATGGAAGATGCAAGATGGTTGATGGTTGAAGATGGTAGATAGTGGAAGATGGTAAATGGTATATGGTAGAAGATGGTGATGGTATATGATGGTAAATGGTAAGAGAAGACGGTAAAAAATGTTTGATGGTTGAAGATGGTTGCGGGTAGAGGATGGTAAATGGTAGGAGATTGTAGATATAAGAAGATGGACGATGAAAGATGGTTGATGGTTGAAGATGGTAGATAGTAGAAGATGGTAAATTGTAGATGATAGAAGGTGGTAGATGGTAGAAAATGAACGATGGTACAAGATGGTCAAAAGATGACGGTAAAAGATGGTTGATGATGGTAGAAGATGAAAAAAGATGGTAGAAAAAGAGAAATGGTGAATGTTGGATGATGGTATAAATGGAAGAAGATGCAAGATGGTAGAAGATGGTGATCGTATAAGATGGTAAATGGTAGAAAATAGAAGATGGTTGAAGATGAGCGATGGTAGAATAAGGTATATGGTGGAAGATGGTATTTGGTAGAATATGGTAAATGGAAGAAGTTGGTTGATGGTAGAAGGTTCAAGATGGTATAAGATGGTAAATGAAAGATGGTACAAGATGGTAGCAGATTGAAGATGGTATATGGTAGAAGATCGAAATAGATGGTAGAAGATGGTATGTGGTAGAAGATGGTAGATCGAAGAAGATGGTAAATTAGAGAAGATGGACGATGGTAGAATATGGTTTATGCAAGGAAATGGTAAAAGATGGTAGAAGAAGGTAGAAGATGTTAGAAGCTGATAAATAGTAGAAGATGTTGATGGTATAAGATGGTAGAAGATGCTAGGTGGTAGAAGATGGACCATGGTACAAGATCGAAATAGATGGTAGAAGATCGTATGTGGTAGAAAATGGTAGATGGAAGAAGATGGTCAATTAGAGAAGATGGACGATGGTAGAAGATGGTTTATGCAAGGAAATGGTAAAAAATGGTAGAAGAAGGTAGAAAATGTTAAAAGCTGGTATATGGTAGAAGATGTTGATGGTATAAGATGGTAGAAGATGCTAGATGGTAGAAGATGGAAGAAGATGGTATATGGTAGAAGATGGTAGATGCTTAAAGACGGAAGAAGATGGTAGCAGATTTAAGATGGTATACGGTAGAAGATGGTAAATAGAAGAAGATGAATGATGGTAGAGGATGCAAGATGGTAGAAGATGGTAAATGGTAGATGATAGAAAATGGTAGATGGTAGAAGATGGACGATTTTAGAATATGATCAAAAGATGACGGTTAAAGATATGATGGCAGAAGATGAAAAAAGATGGTAGAAAAAGAGAAATGGTGGATGTTGGAAGATGGTATAAATGGAAGAAGATGCAAGATGGTGGAAGATGGTTATATTATAAGAATATGAAGATGAAAAATCTAATGACTTACAATCTTCTTGCCATCTTTTTGAAAAATTTTTTAAAGCTTCTTACAATAAAGACTCTATCGAAGATCTTAAGTCTATGTATTCAAATTTCGAGCCCTGCATCAGTTTTATGCTTCCGCAATTATCCAAAGATGAAGTTTTAGAAGCATTATGTGAAATTGATGTTTCAAAAAAAGCAGGCTATGATAAAATTCCACCCCTCCTCCTATCAAGATGTTCTTCATCTATTTGTTTTCCTCTCACGATCCTCTTTAACAAATCTCTCTTGTCAGGAGAGTTTGTTGACGAATGGAAAATATCGTTTATTAAACCAATCTATAAAAGTGGTTCCAAGCAATTAATTAAAAATTATAGGCCCATTTCGAAGCTATCAGCTATACCAAAACTTTTGGAAAAGATTATTACTGATAAGCTCTTTTTTTCTGTGAAGCATTTTTTATCGCCAAATCAACACGGTTTCATTAAAGGTCGCTCATCAACCACAAATCTTTGTCTTTTCACTAATTTTTGCTTAAACGAAATAGAAAAGGGGTACCAAGTTGATGTACTCTATACGGATTTTGTTAAAGCATTTGACCGAGTCCATCATGGTTTACTGCTTCATAAACTGAAGATGTTAGGCTGTGATAGTCGATTTCTTTTATGGTTGGATTTATACCTATCTAATAGAAAACAAATTGTCGACATAAATGGGCATTATTCAAATGCAATTAATGTTGTATCAGGTCTTCCTCAGGGAAGTCATCTAGGTCCACTGCTCTTCCTTCTATTTATCAATGATTTGCCTTCGACCTTTCACAAATCAATTTGCTTAATGTACGCAGACGACGTTAAAATTTTGTATTCTATTCGTTCCATAAATGACTGTTTTAGCTTTCAGTTCGAAATAGATCTTTTTCTAGATTGGTGTAAATATAATCACCTAGAATTAAATTTTTCCAAATGTAAGATTTTTAGTGCAACTAGATCGCTGAACATTATCAATTATCTATATAAATTCAACCAAAATGCACTCTTAAGAGTTGAACTAGTGAAGGATCTTGGTGTATTTGTGGATTCTAAATTGGATTTCCGAGCGCATATCGATTTTACTGTATCTAAAGGTAATTCAATGCTTGGTTTTCTAAAACGAAACTCAAAAGATTTTAAAGATGCTTACACACTTAAAACCTTATTTAATTCATTAGTACTTCCTTATCTTGAATACTGTTCTATCATCTGGTGTCCATTTTATGAGAATGGGATTCAAAGAGTCGAGAGAATTCAGAGAAGATTCACGAGATTCGCACTTCAAAATTTGAACTGGGCTGGTGATATGCCGAGTTACACTTCAAGATGTGCACTTATTAATTTAAAAACGCTTGAGGTAAGAAGAAATACACAGAGCATAGTTTTTATTAAAGATATTCTCTCCAATCGAATAGATTCTATGGAATTATTGAGTTTAATTACGTTTTATGCCCCGGAGAGATCACTTCGGAACAGACGTGTACTATTTCATGTATCTGGTCATAGAACTAACTATGGTTTAAATGAGCCCATCTCGCGATCTTTAACATTGTTCAACTCCGTTTGTAATGAAGTCGACATTGTAATGAGTAGGGATCAATTCAAAAGAAATGTGTTAGATTTGTTAAGTTCTCGTTTGTAAACTTGTGAAATTATCACGAAATTGTCTTAACCACCATTGTGTAGTAACAAAAATATATATGTTTATCTTTAAGTTTATTAGATGTATTAAATGTAATCGGCAGATTTTTAATCCATTGATGAAAATAAATAAATAAATAAATAAATAAATAAATAAAAAGATGGTGATGGTATAAGATGGTAAATGGTAGCTGGTTGAAGATGGTTGAATATGCTAGGTGGTAGATGGAAGAAGATGGTAAATGGAAGAAGATGGTTGATGGTAGAAGAAGGAAGATATTAGAAAATGTAAGATGATGGTAGAAGATGAAAGAAGGTAATAGATGGTGGATCATGGTAGTTGATGGTAGAAGACGGCAGGAGATGGTAGTTGGTTGAAGATGGTAGATAATGGTAAAAGATGAAAGAAGCTGGTGAATGGTAGAATATGGTAAATGGTAGATTATAGAAGATGGACGATCGTAGAAGATGGTCAAAGATGACGGTAAAAGATGGTTGATGATGGCAGAAGATGAAAAAAGATGGATGAAAAAGAGAAATGGTGGATGTTGGTATAAATATAAGAAGATGCAAGATGGTAGAAGATGGTGATGGTATAAGATGGTAAATGGCAGATCGTACAAGATGGTAGAAAATGGAAGGTGGTATGTATATGGTAGAAGATGGTAAGTAGAAGAAGATGAATGATGGTAGAGGGTGGAAGATGGTAGAAGATGGTAAATGGTAGAAGATGGTAAATTGTAGATGATAGAAGATGGTAGATGGTAGAAAATGGACGATGGTAAGATGGTCAAAAGATGACGGTAAAAGATGGTTGATGATGGCAGAAGATGAAAAAAGATGGTAGAAAAAGAGAAATGGTGGATGTTGGAAGATGGTATAAATGGAAGAAGATGCAAGATGGTAGAAGATAAAAGATCGTAAAATAAGGGATATGGTGGAAAACGGTATATGGTAGACTATTATAATTGGCTGAAGATTAAAGACGGGCTATACAGCGACATTGACTTGGTTAAGAAGCTGAAAATTCAGCGGCTTAGATGTATGGGCCATGTGGAGCGTATGGACGAAAACGCTCCTGCCCGCCGAGTCTTCAATTCAAACCCGGAGGGCCGACGCAGTTCTGGAAGACCCCATCTAAGGTGGCGCGATCAAGTGGTAAACGACTTCAACCAACTTGGTGTGCGCAACTGGAGGCCACTGGCTAGGGACCGGCCTAGCTGGCGAGGATTGTTGGTTGAGGCCGTGGTCCACAATGGACTGCCTGCGCCACCTTAAGTAAGTAAGTAAGTAAGATTAAAGATGGTAGAAGATGGTAGTTGGTGAAACATGGTAGTTGATGGTAGATGATGGCAGAATATGAAAGAAAATGGGAAATGGAAGATGTTAGAAGATGGTAAATGGCAGATGGTAGATGGTAGAAGATGGTAAATCTAAGAAGATGCAAGATGTTAGAAGATGGTGATGGTATAAGATGGAAGAAAATGGTAGAAGATGGTAGATGGCGGAATATGATAAATGGAAGAAGATGCAAGACGGTAGAATTTATAAAGCCAGAGTTCTGAGCATGCGATTAGTCAGCACTTTTAACATATTTCCCGATTGCACCCTTTCCCAACATAATATTTCTACCATCTACCAACAACATTTTCCACAAATCTGATTTTCCTTTGAAGAAATAAAAATGCATACGAAGACCCTCTTTTGACTACATCAAACCAC
Source organism: Platycheirus albimanus (assembly GCA_916050605.2). Classification (NCBI taxonomy): domain Eukaryota; kingdom Metazoa; phylum Arthropoda; class Insecta; order Diptera; family Syrphidae; genus Platycheirus; species Platycheirus albimanus. The sequence goes on along the minus strand of OU696696.1, from coordinate 11,897,838 downwards.
CGCCACCGTACAAGAATTTCAGGCTTATTCAAATGCCATTAAGAATTTTACAATGGGATTTCGAATTCAACAAAAGAATGTCATTTATATAATTTTGAGGATTTTATTGAAGAGCCTTTTGAAGAATTTTCCATTTAAGGAGCCATTCTCACAGACATAATGTACTTAATTTTTCTGATTGAAAATCCTCCCCAGTAAAATCAGTGAAATAAGTATATTTTTTATACCCATAAAGCCTTTTTAAGGATTCGTTGTTTTCTTTGATGTTTTTAATTTTTTTTTTGTTAAAGCATTTATAGCAACCACAAACATTTTTAATAAAACAAACTAATTAAAGCAGCTTTCTTATGAAACTTGCAATTACATTTATAATACTTGATTATGAGATTTAAGTTAAAACAAAATATGCAGTGTCAGTTTACTCATTTCTTTAAAGGATACGGACAAATTTAGATTTTAGAACAACGCTGGAAGGTGTTCGTATCTTGTTTAAATAAACAAAAGTTTGGAGAGTAAACTAGAGATATTGGAAACATTTCTTGTGCTATGCTGAAAAGAGTCTTGATTGACGGGACGGACAATTGGTACAGCAGATTTGAGTTGCTGGTGTGAGATCTCAGAAGAAGAAGGTATCACTCAGTTCGTGGTCATAGAAGGTTGAAAGTGGGTGTCATTGATAGAACTAGTTCTCAGCAACTGCAGCCTAGAGAAAGTGAAAGCTGAGCGGTTCAAAAACATCTCTTTTAAAGCATCTTTCTTACCTGTGTGCAGCGCAGCGTGTCCTACTTTCCGATAAAAATTCTTTCAATGGCAAATGCCTCTAAGAATATCGTTAATGTTTTCATAATAAAAATGGGAAGCTATATAATGGGCACAAGACCTAGGAACTTTAACTGGTCCTGTTTTTTTTTCCTGAAACCTTGTATCTTAGTTACTTACTTATGATAGCCCCTCCAGCCAGCGTGATCTGTAGCCTGATATGCCACTCATATTGCCTACTTTCCTTCGACTCTATTTTGCAAATGAGTTGGTGTATGTTCCTGACCAGGTCATGTCCAGCGTGTTTGAAAAGCTCCGCTTATAGACCATCGCACCTAGCTGCTTCGTTCATCTTAAGTGTGGTGATGGCAACTTTGATTTCATTTTGGTCAGGCGGATGTAGTCGTCATTTAAATTAACTGGTACAAATTGAAATCTTGTGTCGAGTGGCCCAAAAAATTCAATTCTAAATTCCATATGAAATTCAAGAACCCGATTTTCTGTTGATTAAGTGAATCATATCTGTGAAAGTAATCGATTTGTAAATTTCTCATATTGCCTATACACAGTCAAGTCAATGTCAAGTTTTTTTTTTTTCCAGAAGAGAAGTTTTCAGAAAAGAGTACTCAACCATAAAAGACCAATCTCTTGATAATCTATGACCAAACATAAATGCAGAATTAAAAGTTTGTAATCAATTTCAGCTTTCATTGCAGAATGGAAAAAAATATTTACCTACATGATAATTCTAAATAAACCTATCTTTTTAGTTATATCATGGCTCTGCAGAAAGTTTCAGTCATAAATGCCTCAACGCATACTCACGAATAAAAAGTGGTTCATTTAAGTTCATAAGCTTAGGTCCATGAGAATAACATTCTTCATTCCATCATTTAAATATCACATTTTAACAAATTACTGTCCTTAAAGCCTTCTTTATTAAAAGTGTTTTTATACCTACTTTAAGCTTTAGTTTGTTATAATATTTGAACCCCTTCCATTGCCACCTACTTAAAACTAAACTCTATTTTATTATGCAAATTTCGGAACATAACTTCATCATACATTTTCGTAAAAGATACATATTAAAACTTGACAACGACTACCGACCGATTATTATGAATGGTAGAGTGTGTCTAGACCGGAAATTAAATGTAACTACATTAAAATGAGGTTGTTGGGCTCAGAATATTGCAAATAATAATCCCAAAGGCTTGAATCCTTGAATAATTGATATAGCCTTCTCCGTGTTTTTTGAGTGTGTATTAATGAAAAATAACAAGTTGGAGAACGGGACACAATTGTTATTTTGCTAAGTATACAAATTAATATGTCTCACATCATTTGCTTAATATAATTTGACACACAATATAGGGGAATTGTGGGCAAAACCACACATGGGGGCAAAACCGTTTGTGTACTATTTTATATGAAAAAAAAGTGCAATGGCAATTACTTCTGGGAAGATAATGTAATTTGTTAAGGACGTCAAACATTTATTTATTTTGTGGTTTTTGGAGTCTACGTTATCTATCGCTCGTGTGAGAAGTAAATTGTGTCCTTACAAGTAAAATAATAAAAAAAAAAAAAAGGAATTATTGTTTTTTTATTTATTATGGCAAGGTAAACATTGGAAATTAGTATAAGCAATAAAAATCGACAAGAACCTACATTTTAGGAAAAAAAACTTCTATAATTCAGATAAAATTTGTATGAGGCAAAACCGCCAACAATTTCACCATACATCTACAGGGTGGGCCAAAAGTAATCATCCATCCTTTTTTTTTTTTTTTTTTTTTTATAATGCACACGCGCTCATGGGATTTGTTATAGCCCTTTTAATGATAAGTCACAGCGCGAGCGATAGGAAGTTAGGGAGGAAGGGAAAGGAGGTGTCGATGAACATTGATCTTGAATGTTTGAAGATCAAAATGGCAAGGGAAAATTGTGCCAGGCAATTCATTCCACATTCGTGTTGTACGGCTAAAGAAAGAATCCCTATATTCCACGGTACGTCCGAAATTGGGCTCAAGTGGAAACTGATGAGCGTTCCTAGCAAGACGAGTATTACGGGGGAAATGTTTAAGGGGTGGAACGCAGCTGGCTACCTCTAGTAAGCATTTTTTGTAAAAGAATCTGTAAAATAAGGAAAGACATGAAACATTTCGACGATGTTCAAGGGATGGAAATGTTTCCATAATGCTTCTCTCTCCTATCAATTTTAACAGTTTTTTCTGAACTCTGTCGAGCAGGTGAAGAAAAGTTTGAGAAGCACCTGCCCAGAGATGAGAGTTATACTCGAGTTTGGGGCGTATAAACGCTTTGTAAATTGTAGCTAGATCAGAAGGGGTGAAAAACTTCTTGTATCTAACGGGTGATTTTTTTGAGGTTAGGATTTTTATGCATTAGTATTTGACAGATCACGCGGGATTTCAGACATGGTGTCAAAGAGAAAGATGCTCAGTATGCTTTGACATTTCATCATGAATAGACTTACTAACGAGCAACGCTTGCAAATCATTGAATTTTATTACCAAAATCAGTGTTCGGTTCGAAATGTTTAAATTGTTCAAATAGTGTTCAGCGATGAGGCTCATTTTTGGTTGAATGGGTACGTAAATAAGCAAAATTGCCGCATTTGGAGTGAAGAGCAACCAGAAGCCGTTCAAGAACTGCCCATGCATCCCGAAAAATGCACTGTTTGGTGTGGTTTGTACGCTGGTGGAATCATTGGACCGTATTTTTTCAAAGATGCTGTTGGACGCAACGTTACGGTGAATGGCGATCGCTATCGTTCGATGCTAACAAACTTTTTGTTGCCAAAAATGGAAGAACTGAACTTGGTTGACATGTGGTTTCAACAAGATGGCGCTACATGCCACACAGCTCGCGATTCTATGGCCATTTTGAGGGAAAACTTCGGAGAACAATTCATCTCAAGAAATGGACCGGTAAGTTGGCCACCAAGATCATGCGATTTGACACCTTTAGACTACTTTTTGTGGGGCTACGTCAAGTCAAAAGTCTACAGAAATAAGCCAGCAACTATTCCAGCTTTGGAAGACAACATTTCCGAAGAAATTCGGGCTATTCCGGCCGAAATGCTCGAAAAAGTTGCCCAAAATTGGACTTTCCGAATGGACCACCTAAGACGCAGCCGCGGTCAACATTTAAATGAAATTATCTTCAAAAAGTAAATGTCATGGACCAATCTAACGTTTCAAATAAAGAACCGATGAGATTTTGCAAATTTTATGCGTTTTTTTTTTTTTTAAAGTTCTCAAGCTCTTAAAAAACCACCCTTTATTAAGAAAGCCTAAGCATCTTGCAGCATTCTTGGCAATCTGAAGTATATGATCGTTCCAACGAAGATTGTCACTGATACACATACCGAGTACTGATAGCTTTTCGGCCTCCTCGATGCAAGTACCATTCATGGATAATGGCATAGGGGGTTTAGCTTCAACGACAAAAGACAGCATTGAGTTTTCGACGCATTAAACTCCACACGATTTCTAGTACCCCAATTCACAATGCTGTTTAAATCGGAGTTTAATGAGCTTATCATACGATTTCGTTGTAATAACACGTCCGAAGGCGAAGGCCGTGAATTATCAAAAGTATATGAAAAGCTGAGGGTTGAGTCGTCAGCAAAACAATTTAATGGATTAGAAGTCACAGACAAGAGATCATATCGGTCCAGAAGATAGCTTCTAATCCATTGAATAAGAGTATCATCGATTCCAAATGCACGCATTTTCGATAAAAGAGCTTCATGCCAAACTCTATCAAATGCCTTTGAAATATCAAGCGCAATAATCTTGCTTTCGCCAAAGCGATGCACAGATTTGTTCCACTGTTCGGTGAGATATGCCATCAGATCACCAGTGGAACGATTGCTGCGAAAGCCGTATTGCCGGTCATTTAAAAGCTCCTCATCTTCGAGATATTTCTTCAGCTGACGATTTATCAGCGTTTCCATGACCTTGGAAAGAAGGGACGTAAGTGCAATTGGTCGGTAGGAGGAGGATTCACCTTTTTTTGGGACGAGCTGGACAAATGCCGTTTTCCATCTACTAGGAAAGATTCCTGAACGATAGGAGCGATGGAAAAGCTTACGCAATGGTTTTGCCAGCGATGAAGAACACCTCTTCAGAAGTTAGGGGGTATACCATCTGGGCCAGCGGATTTGTGTATATCATCCATCCGATGTTGTTTGGCTCTCTTTTATTTTCTAAATGAAAAACTTCGATTCTGTTTTTTGATTATGTTTATTTGCACCTTTAGAATTGTATTGGTAAAGTCGAGAAGATGATATCGGCCAAATGGGCGCCGTCACAATTGATTGCTTGTTTTACGGCATTTTTCATCACTTCAGCGGGAGCTTTGGGCGACAGATTCTCGAACGCGTGTCAAATGTTCTCCTTGAGGGCTTTCAGAGTCTCGGGCTTGTTCACGTAAACACGAGACTTCAAAAAACCCCTAAAAAAAAGACTGAAACGGTTAAATCGGGCGATATTGTGGGCCACTGCAAATCGCCAAAACGAGAGATGAGGCGACGCGGGAGGATATGGAGGCGATCTCCATATGGGTATACTCTTCAATCTTAGTAAGCAGCCTGAGCTATTTTATCTTAAAACTAACTGTTTCGCTAAAATATCCAAAAAACCCATTTATGACAACTTTGACTTTGAATAATTTTTTTTGGAAACATGGGATCGATGGGGACTTTTTACAACTTCAGCGTAATGGTACCCTGAATACTTATAAAAATTTTTAGCTTCTTGGGAATTTATGCAAAGGAGAATGTCTTAAATCTTATGGATTAAGGTCTTGGCTTCCAGAAGGCCTTGGAAATGAAGTTTGGAACTTAAGTTTTGAGCCATGTTTCAGGCGTTTTTGTCTATTAGGGGGAGCAGATTCTTGTTGGAAGGTCCACACTGTTGAGAGACTTTCCCTGATATGAGGTTTTAACACTTTTTTCGCTCAAGTTGACCTTCAAGACTTTCTCATTGCTGACTGGAGCTGGGTGGTGTTTACCTTGAACACAAGGAATGAGATCAGACGCATGATAAAAGAACACAAATCTTATGATGCTTTTTTCTACTCAATCTGAGGTTATCTCATGGATGTCCAGGGTTGTTCCCAAAAGAAAGCAAAAACTCAGGGTTGAAGAGTGTCGAACTCCGAAACAACAATATTTTTATTAATCGTAATTTGTCTAACAGATTATTTCATATTCCAAAATGATAATCTTAAAATAAAAGATTACAGTTCAATTCTTATGATACCTTAGATACTAGGTCTGTGGAGTTCCTAGAAACTGTCCACGACAACAAACGATTCCTTAATACTAGGTCTGCAGAGATTCCTCTAAAAAGAAAGGGCTTCACGACAATAAACGAGTGGCCTAATGCCGGTCAGCGATCCACTGCGACCAACAGCGAAGTAGAAAGCTGACAAAAAACGGTTGAGCAAGGCTCGGTCTATAGTACCCCAAAGAAAAGGTGTAGCCACGACAAAAAATGGGTAGTTCCAAACTAGGTCTATGGAGAGGCTTACAAGAGCAGCAACCCCACGACAGTAAACGGAGGTCAGCAGAGATCCAGAGATTCCTCTAGAAAGGAAGAGCTCCACGACAATAAACGAGTGGCCTAATGCCGGTCAGCGATCCACTGCGACCAACAGCGAAGTGGAAATCTGACAAAAACCTTTTGCTTCAAAACTTGGTGAGACTTCTGCTGGTATTCCCCGCAGCGAACCTTCGAATGAGAACTCTAGTCCCGGTTTTCTATTTGCAATAGAACTTCTTCCAATGGCTGGGAGATCGAGTCTGATTTGCCATGCGAATTTCACTCCTATTTATGGAATTTCACTGAAAGGAGAGACTGTGAATTATAAAGTCAAAAGTTAAAACTACTTGCAAATGTGTAAATGTTTTTGACTGATGAATTTATTTGACTGCTCTTCTGGTTAAGGTACTCGGAAGTGGTCGGCAGTCCAAATCAGCCGTGCGGGTTGAGGGGTGGTCGGAATTGCCGTAATAGAATGCAGTGTTGGCGTTGCATCATGTGATGGTGATTATATTATTCTTAATATGAATAATTGTATGGAATCTTCGTGTCGTTCGGTGGCGGCGGTGGAATGTATTGTGGAGGTCAGTGGCGGTCAGTGGCAGTCAGTGGCGGCGGGCGGGCGGTCGGTGGTGGCTATTATCTGGGTCTAGCCTCAGTGGCGGTCGGAAGGCAGAGGGGGCGGCAGGAAATGTGTAACTTCGTTACAATCCTATCATTCTGTTTTTTAAATTCTTTAATAGTGGACATTTTTTAATCAGTAAAAAAGATTTTTCTCGCACTGGCGAAGTAAGGCTTTTGGTTTTGTTTTAATGCTTCTATAAATTGATAATTTTGTCTCTTCTAAGCATCGAGTTCAAAATCACATTTTATGATGCGTAAATACTATCCTTTCTAATGTTCATTTTTCGGGACATAGTTTTTAATTGCGCAACGGATTTCGACGAATTGTATTCTCGAATGCTTTGCTGGGGTGCAAAAAACTTTAAGCTATCGTCTGGGCTTTTTGGCCACGCTCTAAGAGATTTTACAAATAACTTCCACTACTTTAAATCAATTTGAAGACCAATTTAAAGCCTCAATGGTACCTAGGCCGTGTTTTATTTGTTTGTTAAGGCTTCATCTAGGGTTAAAATAAACGGAAACCTTAAATATATTAAATATCATTAAATTAAATGAAAGTTATTTTAGGTTGTGTTCTTTTATTTATTCAAAATATTTTGTTTTATTTTTAGCCCTCCTTAAAAAGAATTTAAAACCAACATCATTTAACATCCCTTCACGAAAATAATAAAAAAAAAGATATTTGAAATTTATTCCAGACAAGGATAATGAAGTTATTTTTAACATACCCATCATGAAAGAAAGAAATGTGTTGAACACAATCTGATTTTCTAGAAGTTTTCAAAACAAACCCGCCCAAAGGGTTGAAAAAGGCTGAGGACGATTTGAGGGTATGGATACCAGACCAGACCCAAATAAATAAATACATACATTATGTATCGGATACATACCTCATATGAATTTCTGTCCCTTTTACTGAACGGAAAAAAGGTACATATTCCTCTTGATTTTTCCTCCCTGGTTTTACTTTTTGACTTTATTTGATTTTTCCTAAATGAAAAAGTCACGTGAGGCATATGTCCTGGGATGAACGTTAAAAATTAAATAAATTTTCTTGTTCCAGGGATTAATTTTAACTTTTTAGTTTGCTTTTTTTCGTAAAAATTAAATTTTATTTTACTACAAAACACAAAGAGCCTTCCTTTTAACTGTAATAAATAGAAGATAGAAGTGGTTTCCGTTATGCCAAACTGATCCGCCATTAATCATAGATTTCAGATATTAAAGCTTTTCACACTTGGAAACCACTAAACCGTTGATAAAAATGTCTGGATCAGAAAATGGTGCCTCCAATTACACAATTATATGGAGTCATTGTATCCTTTCATTACTAATCAGGGTAATGAAATAGAGACAGGTAGCGGTTAAGTCCGTAAAGGGCCAACGGTAGCTTTTGTATCTCCGTTGTAGTTTACTGGACTCTGGATTCTTCAGCTCCTTTTGCCCAAGTTCCCTCAGATCTGAGAAGTTTCCCTACCACGATGACCTTATTGATGACGGCCCTAGCAAACGAAACAAGGACAACGAATTTTGGATCTGCACGTGGAATGTTCGAATGCTAAACGGGCAAGGAGCAGTAAAACAATTGCTGCAAGCCCTAAATAGTTTCAAACCCGGGATGGTGAAGGCAAAAAGAGTATACAAATTGCAATATCTACTATGGCAAGTGTATTACAGGGCATGAAGACAGCTCTTAATAGGCAAAAAAGCCTAGGGTTTCGTGACAAGGGAATGTATTGTCATTGTTCTTGGTTATTTTAACACGAAAATCGGTAACTTTGGGTCAACATTCCAAAAGCACAGCCTGCAGGACAACAACAGCAACAGATTCAGGCTAATCGACTTTGCTGGAAGGCGAAGTATTATCATAAGAGCTAGCACCTACTTCTCACACCTCATTATACTCAATCCACCTTGGTGGCCTCCTGATCAGTATACCGTGAACCAAATTTACCATAATGCGATCAATAGCAGACATATGCTACCAATGTCTTAGATGTCCGCACTTTCCGAGGCGCCAGCATTGATTCGGACCTCTACCTTGTAGTAGCCTAACTACCTGCGCACAATGGTGTAGCTGCAGCAGTAGCACGTAACAATGTCAAAATTATTGTCAAAAAAAGTAGCGCACTAAGCAGCATATATGAATACAATGAGCAGCACTGAACTCAAACAAAAATCATTTCTGCCATTTTGGTTTGTTGTTGTTTTGCAGCGCAGCACGTTCATGAAGTTGGAGTCCAGTCGACTTGTACTTCAGCTACTCTCTATGCTGAGCTGCTACTTCACATTGCAGCCGTGCAATACGATTTACGTACATTTAACTTTGACATTGCTACGTGCTACTGCTGCAGCTGCACCATTGACTGTGCGCAGCTAGTAAGTTTGAATGCAGTTTTGCCACAAACATCAAGCAGCAACTATCAGAAAAATTGATGTCGAGAAGCTGCAAAATCGGAACAGACCGCCAAAATCCTTGCCAACCATGTCTCGTCTTACCTCTCTACAAGCCCGGAACCCGCACCAAACCCAGAGGAAAAAGTGTCAACATTGCAAAAAAGCTATCAAAACTGCAGCTACTGAAGTTTGGGGTTTCATTATTTGACCACAACGTAACAACTGGTTCGATAATGAGTGCTGGCTGGAACACACCCTTCCGAGAGTGAATTGATTGGCCCTTATCAGTGTGGTTTCATGCCCAACCGTCGACCAAATTCTCGCCGATTTAGAAAAGGCCCGGGGAATTCCAGATCGGTACTCACCAACTTGATATCGATTTTAAAGTCACCTATAACAGCGTGAACAGGAACGAGCTATACAGAGCCATGTCACTACTCGGCATCCCTGCTAAATTCCTTCCATTAAAAAAGAGCGCAATTCAGAAAAAAAAAAAAAAATGGTAAGTGAATGTATTCGGATAGGTGTATGGAGATTCGTCTCGGACAGCAAAGGCCAAAGGACCACTTCACACCTTGTTATTTTATTAACTCATTGATTTAATTTTTAGTTAAAGATCTGATGAATGTCAGTTGAACCAACAAGTTGGACACAAATATCTATTGCTCTACAAACAAACCCTAGGATACTGGTAAGGTCCTTAAGCAAGTTCTGAGGGATCCATATAGGCATTAGGCATATGAGATATTATATCCTGTGAATGGTGAATATAGGTGTACCTACTCTGGGAAAACAATGAAGAAATGATTTTCAAACATTTTGTTGCAGAAGCTTTTATCCTTGTTTTTTGGGTTGAAAATAATTGTTTTTCACTTCGGTAAGTGAACCATACAAATATTTTTATGAAGTGACTGAGATATGAAATGCATCGCATTTATCTTTATTTGAAAACGTATATTTGGGTTCCTCATTTGTTAATTTGTTTTCGTATTAAATTGTGTTTAATTTACACTTCTCAAATTCTTAGGATAAAAGGTTTTGTTATGAAGCATCCTTGCTCAAAGCAGAAAGCAGTTAAAGCTTTCATTGAAATACATCCATACAAATTGTAACTGTTATTTTTAAAACAATTAAGTTAACTACCCTGGTTTTTCAAAATATAGCTAGTTTCTTTTATCTGATAAATACTGTGTTCTTAATGCCAGAAACAAAAGTCACCTCTTCGTTTAAATCGATTTCTGTCCGTGAAAAAGAAAAAGTGAATCTCGACAAAAGTGTTAATCAGATTAAATTATTTTTCATTAAAAAAAATTCTGCAACTTTTAGCTTCATTTTGATACCAATAAAATCGGAATATTTTCCAAAAACAAAACATCGACGGTTTCATTGCTTGTGCGGCACATAGCACCGTCTTGTTGAAAATAAATGTTGTCGAGATCAATACCATCCAATTTCGGATATAAAACAAATTATTAATCATCTCTCGATACCGCAATCCATTCACCGTAGATGTTGCTCCAGCCTCATTTTCGTAAAAGGAGGGTCCAATGACCCGTCGGACAAAAAACCGCACCAAACAGGTATTCGTTGAGGATGGAGAGGCCTTTCAACAATAATCTTGGTTTTCCGAGCCCCATGTGACAATTTTGCTTGTTGACGTAGCCACCGAAGTGGAAATGGGCCACATCAGTCAAGATGATTTCTCGATGAAATTCCGGATCATTTTCCTGCATTTCAAGGTCCCAATCAGCTAAGACAAGACGTTGTTGATGATCGGCCGGCTTGAGTTCTTGTGTCAACTGAAAGCCTTAAGACCCAAGTCTTTATGCAAAATACGCTGTTATGACGTTTGTGGAATGCCCAATTCCAAGGAACGACGAGGAATGGACAAACCTATGTTTTTTTTCAACACTTTAAGCTAACAGCATTAATTTCCTGAGCGACGTGCACATGTTTTATTCTTCACATCGCTAACTTTTCCCAACAGCTCACATTTTTTTACCAATTTCTGAATTGCGGTACGACAAGGTACGACCAAACTGAGTTGAAACACGTTAAGACTTAAACCAAATCCATTATTATTGATTGGAAAATGTTTTCAAATAAGGAGCAAAGTGCTTGAAATCGAATAAATAATATGTACTTATAACTATCTACACAAAAGTTATATAAAAACAACAACAACAACCAAAAATACAATTTTCAAATTGGTGCAGGTGCATACATACATTATGTTCATATCATATTATTTATAGCTCGTTGACGAAAAATAATTCTGCAACCTAATATCCCAAAAAACAAAAATTAAAAAATTTAAAAATAAGTTCTGTGTGTCAGGTTCAAAAAAATTATAAATTAAGAGGTTGTTTTTAGGAAAGGGTATTTTTTAAGTGCTATACGACTTGACCAAGATTTAAAAGGACCAAATTAAGATTTCTAATTAATTACTTAGTAAGGGTACACACTTTAACTTTGTCAGTCAGAGTTCTATTATGTACAAAGGAAACAACGTGATATTAAGTATTAGTCCAAGCAACATGATTTTTTACTTTCTTAGTTAAGACCAACATTTTACGATGGATTTAATTTTCATTGACAATTTTGGTCTTTTCATTGATCTGCGGCAGTTGAAGAAAGTATTTTAAAAAAATTGGTAAACATCCAAAATTACAATTCCATTTTTATCCCCGGTGATTGTTTTTGGCGTTGAACATTTTTTCGGCAGACTTTTACCATGTTGCACTAATTATTTGAATTTTTTATTAATAGACTGTTTAAACATTTATTTAAACTTTTATTCTCTTGTCTTATTGCAGAACCATTTACCGAATTTCGAATCAGTTGTTCATGATAAAATGTGATGTTTATGAGGACAATTTCAGTGAAATATCAACAGATTAAACAATTGCCTGAAATGGGACTACAGAACTGACATCATTTAGTTGGACACTGCTTTGAAGTACAAACTACATCTAATTGTTCCGTGGAATATCAATAAATCGGAATTTAGTTTAAAAATCGCTGAACCTGAAATCTTGCTCCTGCGCTTTTCGATTCAATAAATAGCCAGAAGAATGCTTAAATTGCGGATATTCAACGAACATCACAAGCAACTGCAAACATTTCTTTTAGCTTTTAGTAACATTTAAGATGGAAAATTAGCGAAAACGAACACATTGCGCAATTCTGATCATTTTCCACATGTAATCAAAATAAATAAATAATAAATATGTAAGTTAAAAATTAACAAAATCTAATTTCACAGCACCTATACGTAGTTTGTGTCTTTTTGTTAAGCTTTTTGGGTTTTTGGTTTTAAATATTTTTTCATTTAACTTGAACGGTCAGAATAGACCGCCAACTTTAGGATCTCTACGATTCCTTTTAGCGAAGAATAGGACGATCCTGGTTGATGCGTTAACCGATTGTTAACGGTTGCGAAGGTTCAACTAATAAGATTTAATATCGACCACGAAAAATTTACTTGTAAAAACGACGAAATGAATTCCTGGATGGCCAACAAAGAAACCACCAGATAGCGAGCGAACGACAAAAACTTCGAAAGAAAAAAACGAGCAGAGTTTCCCCTAAGGGTTGGATACAATTCATCAAATTTTATTTGAATGCTGGGTTTTTATACATATTTGGGGAGAGAGAGTTTTCGTTAAGTTTAAAATGTATTTTATTTAAAGCGAATTCAATATTGAATAAAATATGGCGAATGGTATAAACAAGGCGCAAAGTTTAAATTTAAAATATACCATCTATATAAATTTCTATTGAATATGTAAGATAGTTATAATTACAAATTATATTTGATTTTAAATAAAGTTCACTATGCTCCAACATAACTAACAATCAAAACCGGATGCTGAAATGCCTTGTAGTTTTTGAGAAAATCTAAAATAAGTCAAAATGCATTTCTTAGAAAAACCTTTCATTTTAGCTTTTAGTAGAGATGTGCCAACCCGTAAATTTTTCAAACCACATTCAATCAAACCGAGTCGCAACCCGAGTTGGCCAACTCGGTTTGAAACAAAATGAGTGAATACTTCTTTTTCTTCTTAGTAACATCTGAGTATAAGGTTAAATGTTGAATGGTGTGCCATTTAAACCTGATCCATACTTCTTCCAGCTAAGTTATTCGACATAAACTGTCAGCTGTTCAATGATGGAAAACGGGGAAAAAAGAACACATTGCGCAATTCGGATCATTTTCCACATGTAATCAAAATAAATAAATAATAAAAAAGTTAAAAATTAACAAAATCTAATTTCACAGCACACCTATACGTAGTTTTTGTCTTTTTCTTAAGCTTTTTGGGTCGGAATCTACATAGCATATGACTTTGAAGAGAACTTTTGTATATATTAGTTAAACAAACTATCTCACATCTGGCAGGAAAATAAATAAAATTGTTTGTTGTAGTTTTTTTATTTGTTTGATTTTTTTTTTTATTACTTATTTAATACATAATTGCTTACTACTAATCATCTAAGTTTCCCCAACATTGGCACCCATATCTACGAGAAGTAAAAACACTTCCTTCTTTGAAACAGTTGTAGTTTCTATTTGATTTCATACAAATTTCTCTACACTTAGTTTCGCACTCTTGCCAGCTATATCGTTGTCGTCCAGCATCGGTTTGATGAGCTTCAGGTAAGTTGGCCAACAAGTAAATTGTAATTGCAAGTAATAATATAAGTTTCATTGTTGAGTAATTTAATATTTTGTATTAAATAAAAAGAAATCGTATGTATTTATTCGATGAGAAGAGAATCAAAACTACACTGAATAAAGACAACATTACCATAAGCTTTATATAGCAATAATTCAGCATTAAAAAATTATGCTGTTATCATTTTGAACATGTTTTTTTGGGAGATTTCTTGGGAATTGGCTTTCAGATGAAAATAATTTTTAAACTGTTACTATCAGTTAGACAATCGCAGAATATTATAAAAAGAAGACACATACTATTTGGTATTCCCCCATTATTTTCATTATCGTCGGTACCCATATCGGCACCGCTGTTTTTAAGGATTGAGCAGCCGCGCGGGGTCCGTTGTTCCACGAAGATTGTTTTTCTTAATTTAATTCAAAAGCTTCATAAGAAAAATGTAATGTACGTAAATGTAAATACTTTTTTAATATATAATACAATGACAGAAATTCTGCGTTTTGTTTGGTATCATGACGGAAATTTTCTTATATGTACCTTTTCAGGTGATATGAGTACAAAATACATAGAATTTGTCCTGATTACACGTTTTGCTGGATTTTCTTGATAAACATTGACAAATAAAAGAAGGGAGCTGGAAGAGTTTTTCGCAGCCCCGATAAGTTTTCACTTATCAGTTATCTTTGATGGTTAACAAACTTAATACTAGCCTTAGTAGTAACATAAACCGGAATAGAAAATTAAAAATCCGGAATATGACATGGGAAAATTCTTTGCTAAGTTTCTGAAACACTCGTCAAATCCTTTTGTCGAATTTTTTAGCGACGACACCCTCAAAAAACACAATAAACGAAAAAATTAAATATCAAAATTTCGTAAAAGGCAAACAATTTCACAAGAGGTTTATGTTGTCTTAAGCGAGAATCTTGCTAAAGAAACTATGCAAAGATTAGAGTCGTTGATCGCAAAGTAGGTACGATACGTTTTAGAGTCTTTTAACTTCAACGAAGCAATTGATACGTCCATCCAAGCCGAAATCAGGATTCCTTGTAGATCTAGCAGAAGATCTTATATCCGAAGGAAAATTATCTGCAAAGATTGTTCGGTCAGCCAGATCAGGATGTTTATCCAGAAAAAGAAAACATATGTCTGCAATCCACCTTTCAATAAAGGGAGAAACAAGAAGACGTTGCACCAATTGCAGCACAAATAAACGAGAGCGGCGTACTGAAACTATTTTTAGTTCAAAAAATAATGGTTCGGTTATATTAACCGTTACCTACGTTAAAGCTTATGTTTCTCAAAAACGGCTCTAATGATTTCGATTTAAAAAAAATCAAAATCGTTCGACCAGTTTTTTCAAAAAACAGTTTTTTTGAAAAACTTTTCGAAAATATATTCAAAATTTTTTCGAGTACACCAACTTCTAGCACTTTGTAGTTTTTATCAGAAAAATAAAATTTAAAAAATGTAGATTAAACCATTTTTGGAAAAAAACAAAAATTTAAAAAAAATTTTGAAACTTTTTTAAAAATATCAAAAAAACTTTTTTTTGAAAAATATAAGAATTTAAATTATTTCTTTTATAAAAGGGCCTGCTCAATTGGGTATCAGCTCACAGATATTGCAGACAATTATTCATAATTATTTAAATTTGTTTCCTTATAAAATTCAAATAACAAGCAAATTGAACCCCAAATTTCATCGAAATCCGTCAAGTGGCTTACGAGAAAATCGGATTTCAAAAAACCGGTCCTATGGGAGGTACCGTTATAAGACTTTTCCTGAAAAATCTATTTCAACCAAAACGTAAAGTTTGCACAGAAAACATAATTCAGAAAGTTTTATGAAAATCGTAGGAGCCGTTTTTGTGAAAAATTAATTTTTCACAAAAAATCGTATGGCAGGTACCGTTAGTTTTGGAGCTAGAATGCTAATTCCAAAAACTCCTCTGTATGACGTCATAATAATACTATCTACCAAGTTTGAAGCAAATCGTTCCAGCCGTTTAAGCTGTAGGTGCCGATACAGACCGACGGACAGACAGACAGAATTGTCGGACCCACTTTTTTCGACTTCTCTATCATCGTTATGTTATGTTTGATTGTCACCAAAAATTTTTTTTTTTTTTTACGAATGCATAACTTGCCTTATAGTACCTATAATCGCAAGTAAAAATTAATATTTGGAAAACTGTTTATTAAATTTTTTCTAAAATTTATAAATAAATGTATTTGCTGAATACCTATGAAATGGCGTTTTTGAATTTTTTTTTGAAATTTTTTTTTCAAAAAGTTTTTCAAAAAAAAACTTTTTTTCTCAAAAACCGCTCTACAGATTTTTATAAATTTCTTCTCATAAATTCAATTTTATTCAAGAAACAAAATGGCGTACCTTACTTTTCAGCTCAAATTAGTTTCAGTATTTTTTTAAGAATTTTGAAAAATTTATTTTTATCAAAATCTCAAGCCCCTAGACCACTGTCATACATTAGAGCAAGATCCTGCGACCCAGTCGTGCATTTTATTTTATAAAAGTTTAGTAGTAATGGCTTTTCGGTTCGAAATGGTTAAAGATCTGTTTCCTTTTAATTAAAGATAAACATGTCATATAGTGTTAAACTTGAACCCAAACAAAAACGTTCTTTTCTTATCAGCCCGGCCCGACTTTAAAGTTTGTTGCTTCTTTTCTTCATCGTTTGACTTCAGAAAGTTTATAGAAGTCAATTCTCGTTTATTTTACGTTAAACAACAAAAGAAATAAACCAGATTTTCACAGAGCAAACTTTTACGGCTGAATGAATATTGGTGTTGAATATTTGGTGTTGAATATTTGTTATGCTTAAGATGAAAGTAAAATTATATTTAAGTCTATTAATGTTCCATTTGTTTGGTGTAATATTATAGCGGTGCCGTGAAATAAGGCCAAATGGAGAGATTTACGATTAGTTAAAGTGAAATACGGCCAAATTCTAACGTTTGGCATTATTTCACTTTGTGAAAGTGAAATAAGGCCAAATGCTCTAAAAAAGGGAAAAAAGCAAACCGTTTTATCGGGGAGCTGTAGTTGAAGATAGTTTTTCTTATCCATTTTTCTGTCTTTGACCATTTGCAACTGCAGTTCAAAACCTACCCAAATCATCAGACCAAAATTATATTTTGTATGGCACTTTCAATGTGGTTCCGTCTTGCGGCTGTAAACAGCTATTAATTGTATACTTTGCTCATAAATGACCAACGTAAGTCAACATTTCCATACGAAAAATTATGATAAAAAAATTTAAACATTCCTACACTCGTCTATTGAGCGTCTTTACTTAAAAAATGGGTGCGTGCTTTTTGATTGTTTGCAGAGTTTCGAACGCTTCACCGTCCACCCGTATCGCCCGCGCCAACGGCCACCCTCGCCGACAGCCCTCCCCCTCTTTACGCTGCACGCACTCCCCCTTCCTAATCGTTAAGCTATTCTTTCAAGCATTAAAATATACTTCCAAAAATTATTCCTCTTTTCAAATAAAGAAAGGGCCCGAGAAAATATCGTGCAATAAAGCTTTTTATAGGACTGGCCGCTCCTTGAAGTGACTCGATAGCATACTATCTACGAAGATTCCTTAGCGAGACAATTTTTTCAAGTTCTTAGATGGTGCTATATTGGATCAAGATTTCACCAATTGCAGAAATACAAATGGAATCAAAGACGCTTATTCATATGGTTTTCAGTTTATTTTGGGGAAACGAAGCAATCGAAAGTGAAATATTGCCAAATTGCCCTTATTTCACTTTAACAAAGTGAAATAAGGCCAAACGTTAAACTTTGGCTTAATTTCACTTCACAAAAGCGAAATAAGGCCAAATATCCCCATTTGGCTTTATTTCACTTGGCCTTATTTCACGGCACATAATACAGCATAGTTCAAAACGTAAGAACGTCGCTAACGGGAAGAAGAAGTCCCTAAAATAGGAAGGCTTCTAACTTTTGCATTAATGTTTTGTCTTTCACATTAATATTCGATATTTTTCCAGGACTTTGTCAATTTAAGTTCAGAATAATTTTAGTGATAGTCAAAAACTCACTTTTGCCAATCGCAATTTCTTCCGGCTAAAAAAGCATTTCAGGAGCAGGCCCCTTAGTAAAGGACCAGGGAGACACTAAAGCACACACAAACCATACGAGTCGTGCTGTATGAGAAAAAGGAGTACACCCTGAGATAATCCAGATAGGCGGCTGAGATGCTTTAAGAGAAAGATTTTTCGGGATATATTTAATCGGTCCTGTATGAACCAGTTGATTGTGGAGTAGAAGATTTAGTGACGATGGTAGCTGTGTCTATTTTCTATCAATTCACCATGTCCTACGAAGTTCACATTTTCAGCCTTTTTCTCTAATATTTCTTGCATTAACTCTCATTGAAGTAAAGCACGCTCCAAAACATGTTTGATATTAGTGAAATCTAAATTAAGACCTTTTTACTTATAATTCGATATCTTTTATCTTCTTAAAGTCGATCAGCACCTTAAATAATGCTTATCCTTTTCTAAGAACAAGCCCTTAATTGATTGGATACTAAGAGAACGAAAAAAAAACGATATCAAATCCGCTGACCACTGAGATTCGAATCTACCGGCATCTTTCAGCCGGTTTGGGGGCTGATTCGGATCTCAGCCGATTCGAAACATACAATTGACATTAAAACCGCTGTGCAATGCTTTAGATTTTGAATGGAAATATGAAAAATAAACTAAAACAGAACAACGGCACGGCTTAGTCATGAGTAGAGAGTAGAAAGAGCGGAACCGATATGGGTACTATACAAGCAATAGAGCAAATGATGGGGGAATACCAAATAGGAAATACTATGTTATGTGGCTCTGGCTGTAGTAGCTGTCTATGCTTTGTAGATAGTACATTCTTTGTAATTTTTTGTTGTCTTATTTTTATAAGATACTGCGATTGTCGAATTACTATCAGTTTAAATAATTTTCATCTGAATGCCAATTCCCAAGAAATCTCCCAAAAAAACATGTTCAAAATGATAACACCATAATTTTTTAATGCTGAATTGATATATGAAGCTTTTTTATTATCTTTGTTTATTTTTTTTAACATAATTTTGATTCTCATGGAATAAATACAAAGGTTTTTTTTTTACTTTATACAAAATATTGAATTACTCAACAATGAAACTTATACTATTTCTTGCAATTACAATTTTCTTGTTGGTCAACTTAACTGGGGCTACCGATGCTGAATCACAAAAACTGGACTGGAACTGGAACACTTTGCCATGCTATGTATGTATGTCCTGATTTCTGTAGGATGCCACGCAGATATTGGTATAGATATTTTGGTTAAAGTAGTTAATTTGGGAACAATATTTGTTAAACAACACTCCTACACAATACTTGTGCACACACTTGTGTCGGTGCACTGAAATGTGTGGTGTGTATGGGCTGAATACAAGGTGTCAGACATCGTGTCTGAAAATTTAAATTTTTTGATTTATTGTGGCGAACACCAAATGGTTTTCGAACTGACACCGGTTCACTCCACATATTGGGTGTTGTGTATGGGCCCGCTTTATACCTCTTTGGACGAGATCAACTTTTTATTTGCACAAGTATATGGCCCCAGGTCTACCTTAAGACTGACTGCACTCATTCCCAAACGTAACTACTTAAATCAACTTTGCAATGCTTTAATCATTTATGCTGAGTCCGCGACTTTTGGGGGCGTTGCCGTGTTTCACCCAATCATATCGGTGCTTCAGGGAATCACGATTGACCGACGCGACGTTTTCTATAGTGACAGAATAAAATGCACGACTGCGGGTCGCACGTTCTTACTCTGCAATAACTGGAAAATATCAAATTTTTCGAAAAGCAGTTAAGACCAGATCTCCGTGATTTGCATTTTTAGACAGTAACTAAAAACGCAGTTTCTTTAGAACATCCAAAAATTACTTTTTACAAAGTTTAATGAAAATCGTTAGAGATGGCTAAAACTGAACGGCTTGTTGTATATAAGCCACCCTTTTAAAATGTTTTACTCAAAAAATTGCAAGGCCATCCTTTGGAAAGTTGTAAGGAACTATGCCAAACAAAGTTTGAGTCAGTTCAATAAAGCTGTCGCAAACTTATGGCGATTTGGGAAAAAAGCCGTTTAAACCTGATTTTCGTTATGACCATTTAAAACAAAACCAAAAAACGCAGTATTGTTATAAATGCCTTAGGTTTGTTAAATTTTGAGTTATATAAAAATCGTTAGAGCCGTTTTCGAGCAAATACAAAATTAAAAAAAAAACGTTTCTTGAAAGTTACCAGTTTGAGCCGGGCTAAAATGAAATTAAATAACGCTGTATCTGAAGTTTTAAGAAAATCTGTAAAATGGTTTATATGATGTAGCTTGATGAGAAAAAGCGCACAGATGCACATCCGCATAGACAGACTGACGACACTGACGGTATTGGCGTCTCTATCATCTTAATGTCATGTTTGAATAAAACCTCGACTTTTTTTCTGCACGAAACCAATACTTGCCTTATAGAGCAAGTAAAAATCAGTTGAATCCTGTTCCGATTAACTGGAAATCTCGTCGTGCGTCGCTTTGTACTGCATTACGCATTGTTTCATTGGCAGATTTACTAACTGTGCAAAATGGTGTAGCTGCAGCAGTAGCACTTAGCAATCTCAAAATTAAATGTACGTAAATCGTATTGCACGGCTGCAATGTGAAGTAGCAGCTCAGCATAGAGAGTAGCTGAAGTACAAGTCGACTGGACTCCAACTTCATGATCGTGCTGCGCTGCAAAACAACAACAAACCGAAATGGCAGACATGATTTTTGTTTGAGTTCAGTGCTGCTCATTGTATTCGTGTATGCTGCTTAGTGCACTACTTTTTTTGACATTAACTTTGACATTGCTACGTGCTACTGCTACAGCTACAGCTACACGCTACACCATTACACGCAGCCAGTTAATTAACGCTGTTTTTTCATGGAGTTTGCGAAATTCCAGGATTGGTGGCAGTCTCCGTGGAGGAGGAGTCGTTGTAAAACTCATTCACTTGGTCATCCACTTCAGCGTCCGCTGTTGCGATCAAGAGTAGTTGGTTATAAATCTTAAGTCGCAAGAGTGTATACTTTGGCAGATGTAAAAAGTAAAATCAATTCATTACGCTTTCAGTAACTACATAGCTATTTGTCTAGTTGGATGTGGATTTTCTTTGACTAGTTAGCCTTTTACCTTTACGCCGGCCCTCGGAAGATTGATTAAAGGCTGTGCGACCTTGACATAGTCCGGATAAATTTCCTGTAGCAGGATTCCAGTCCAAGAAATGTTTCGAATTCTTGCAGTTTTATATAAGGTTGTATGCTTTGAAATGCTTCTACTTTTTTCATTTCCGGCCGTACACACCATTCTGTGTTACTACGATGGAATTCAACCTTTGTGTTCATTTAAGGTGTCTATTCGGGGTCAACTAAAACAAAAAAAAATCTGATAATGTCAAGGTTCATTTTCGCCGAAAACGATTTTGCTGTCAAACCCAAACAACGGATTTTTCCTATGAAAGGCATAATTATATCGGTTGTCAATCGTGCTCTGAAAGAAGGTGATCTACGGTTTTATACTTACCATTAATCGTTCAAAAAGCTGTTTTACGTACATTTTAACGCTCAATTGGGATTTGGTGAAATCCTGAAGTCAAGTCTTAAGTTGTGAATTATAGTGAATTTCCTAATGAAGGAAGCGTAGGTTTATTTCTATTCCTTCTATCCTTGCTCGCACATGTTAAATCATTATAAGGGTATTCATACCCCTTGAGTGCGAGTGCATTATAAAAAAAAAGTATAGGCTATGCGATGTGTCATCAATTGTCACACTGCTTAGCCTTGTAAAACCATTAACAATTCTAAACTATTATTTCTCAATTCTCAGGCATTTGATCATTTCATTTTCAACAACATCCCTCAAGAATACATATGGGCTCTCCTGATTTCGGCTTGGATGGATGTATCAATTGCTTCGTTGAAGTTAAAAGACTCAAAAAGCGTATCGTATACCTACTTTGCGATCAACGACTCTAATCTTTGCATAGTTTCTTAAGCAAGATTCTCGCTTAAGACAACATTAACCTTTTGTGAAATTGTTTGCCTTTTACGGAATTTTGATATTAAATTTTTTCATTTAGGGTGTTTTTTGAGGGTGTCGTCGCTGACAAAAGGATTTGACGGGTGTTTCACAAACTTAGCAAAGAATTTTCGTATGACATATTTAGGATTTTTAATTTTCCCCGCGGCTGAGTGTACAGTTAATGGTTTATCAAGTAAGACGATGAGCTGCTTGATTTTTTGATTTTTCAATATTCTATGTATGGTACGCTGAATATGGGCCCCTGTATACCTCAATGTTATACAGGTTTTGATGCTTATTGGGAGATTTGTCTGACCTTCGTTTAAAGGGGTTTTTTAATTTCATTTGCTTGTTACAATTAATCATAAAGGGCTTAGGCTCAAGCTTTACAGGAACGCCGTTTTGTTGGTCATATATCTTCTTGGGGGTATGTGTGAAGAAAGAATGCTGTTGCTGCGGTAGTTAAGATTTGCCATCTCTAAACATGAAGAGTAACCCTCCTGAATTGGTTTTGGTTTCTGGATGACTATCATTCGCGATATTATGTCACCATAAAGGTTACTTACGAGCACATCCAAAGCTCTATTCCGGTATGTGTTACTACTAAGGCTATAGTAGTAAGTTTGTTAACCACCATCAAATATAACTGATGGCTTGGGGAAGCGAAAAACTCTTCCAGCTGCCTTCTTTTATTTGTCAATGTTTATCAAGAAAATCCAGCAAAACGTGTAATCAGGACAAATTCTATGTATTTTGTACTCATAATATCACCTCAAAAGGTACATATAAGAAAATTTCCGTCATGATACCAAACAAAACGCAGAATTTCTGTCATTGTATTTTATATTAAAAAAGTATTTACATTTACGTACAT
The DNA here is from genome assembly GCA_916050605.2 of Platycheirus albimanus. Lineage (NCBI taxonomy): Eukaryota > Metazoa > Arthropoda > Insecta > Diptera > Syrphidae > Platycheirus > Platycheirus albimanus. The sequence goes on along the minus strand of OU696696.1, from coordinate 11,874,798 downwards.
TACATTTTTCTTATGAATACAACCAATATGCTTACAACTTTCGAATTAAATTAAGAAAAACAATCTGCGTGGAACAACGGACCCCGCGCGGCGGCTCAATCCGTAAAAACAGCGGTGCCGATTTGGGTACCGGCGACAATGAAAATAATGGGGGAATACCAAATAGTATGTGTCTTCTTTTTATAATATTCTGCGATTGTCGAACTGATAGTAACAGTTTAAAAATTATTTTCATCTGAAAGCCAATTCCCAAGAAATCTCCCAAAAAAACATGTTCAAAATGATAACATCATAATTTTTTAATGCTGAATTATTGCTATATAAAGCTTATTGTAATGTTGTCTTTATTCAGTGTAGTTTTGATTCTCATCGAATAAATACATACGATTTCTTTTTATTTAAAATATAAAATATTAAATTACTCAACAATGAAACTTATATTATTACTTGCAATTACAATTTACTTGTTGGCCAACTTATCTGAAGCTCATCAAACCGATGCTGGACGACAACGATATAGCTGGCAAGAGTGCGAAACTAAGTGTAGAGAAATTTGTATGAAATCAAATAGAAACTACAACTGTTTCAAAGAAGGAAGTGTTTTTACTTCTCGTAGATATGGGTGCCAATGTTGGGGAAACTTAGATGATTAGTAGTAAGCAAAATTATGTATTAAATAAGTAATAAAAAAAAATCAAACAAATAAAAAAACTACAACAAACAATTTTATTTATTTTCCTGCCAGATGTGAGATAGTTTGTTTAACTAATATATATACAAAAGTTCTCTTCAAAGTCATATGCTATGTAGATTCCGACCCGAAAAGCTTAAGAAAAAGACACAAACTACGTATAGGTGCTGTGAAATTAGATTTTGTTAATATTTAACTTATTTATTATTTATTTATTTTGATTACACATGTGGAAAATGATCCGAATTGCGCAATGTGTTGGTTTTTACTAATTTTCCATCTTAAATGTTACTAAAAGCTAAAAGAAATGTTTGCAGTTGCTTGTGATGTTCGTTGAATATCCGCAATTTAAGCATTCTTCTGGCTATTTATTGAATTAAAAAGCGCAGGAGCAAGATTTCAGGTTCAGCGGTTTTTAAACTAAATTCCGATTTATTGATATTCCAAGGAACAATTAGATGTCGTTTGTGGGTACTTCAAAACAGTGTCCAACTAAATGATGTCAGTTCTGGTCCCATTTCAGGCAATTCTGTAACCTGTTGCTGTTTCACTCAAATTGTCCTCATAATGACATCACATTTTATCATAAACAATTTAGCTATTTGAAATTCAGTAAATGGTTCTGCAATAAGACAAGAAAAAAAGTTAAAATAAGTGTTTAAACAGTCAATTAATAAATAATTCAAATAAGTAGTGCCAAATAGTAAAGGGTAGTCGAAAGGGGTTTTAACGCTGCAAACATTGATCGAGGATAAAAGTGGAATTGTAATTTTGTATGTTTACCAATTTTATTAAAATATAGTTTCTTCAACTATTACAGATCAATAAAAGACAAAAAATTAAAATTTAAATCATCGTGGTAGGTAGCCGAAAACAGCTTGAAAACACGTTTCCGTAAGTTTATGGCCTATTTAAGTTTCATGGCGCCTACAGGGACTATGTTTAGAATATGCTCTATTTTCAAATTGATTTCTAACAAAGCCTATTAAACTTTTGTATTGTGGCTTATTTGTAAGACAATAAAATCTGCGACTTGACGGACTATGACAAAGGGACCTAAGGAGCAATTCAGGATGTCCTGGTGAAGCCACAGCATTTGTCACAAACGAACTCATATTGGAATTATCAAAGTCATCAAATTTTTGGTAACTTTTTAAACCTTTAAAGCAGATGATTCCTTTTTACAACTTGCTCTTCCTTTTCCTTTAAGTTTCTTTTTTTCTGGTATGATGATTTTGGTTACCGAGTAGGAGGAATAAGTGAAAGCAGCTTAAAACTACCCCCGATTCCCTGCAGCATAGATCGCTGCTTCTCTAAGTATTGAATTTTGGGCGTGGCTTTCGCCCACTTTTTATGGAAGAACGAAAAACGTAGTCTCAAAAATTTAAGGTATTTCCAATTTTCAATTTAAACCTTTTTACTAATTGAACATCACACCACACAAAATTAATGTTATTGGATTTTTTTCTGTCTGCTAAAGAAGAATTTTGTTTTTGAAACTGAAACATCGGCTGGCTGCGGGAGGCAGACGCATACACGTACAAAAATATAGGGAATAGGTGGTATCCAACAGTTCGTTGCGAACGTACTGTAGCCCTCGCTTATGTTTCTTTAATAAAATTTTTAAATGGATTTATGTTTTGCGAATTCTTTTTCAAAATACCGAATTTGGGCATGAGTAGATTTTGAAAAACAGAATTTTATATACTATAACAGCATTTTGGATAAACAGATATTTGGCATACAGAATTTTGAAATACAGAATTCTGAAATACAGAATTTTAGTCATACAGTATTAAAAAAAAAAAAAAAAAAAAAAAAAAAAAAAAAAACAGAATTTTGACAACCGCTATTATGACCCGCTCCCTAAATATTATAGGTATTGTTCAATAAATAATCGTTGAATCGTTAAATCGTAATCAACTGTAAATTTACTTATTTACCATTAATTGAATAAGAAGCAATTATAAAGGATGCAGCAGCGGTTATGCAAAATACTGCCAAACTTAAAAAAAAAAAAAAAAAGAAGAATGGTACGACTATGCATGTGAAAAATTATAGAAAAAAATCACTGGATTTGCTTAACGCATTTAGAAGGTGCAATTTAAACTCAACTCGCATAGAATACTTGGAAATAACCAAGCAGTATAAGCAACTATGTAAAGAAATAAAATGCACGACTGGGTCGCACGAACTTGCTCTAATGAGTGACAGTGGTTTAGGGGCTTGAGATTTTGATAAAAATAAAATTTTCAAAATTCTTAAATAAATACTTAAACTAATTTGAGCTGAAAAAAAAGTAAGCCATTTTATTTCTTGGATAAATTTGAATTTTTGAGAATAAATTTATAAAAATCTGTGGAGCGTATTTTTTTTTTTGAGAAAAAAAGTTTTTTTTGAAAAACTTTTTGAAAAAAAATTTCAAAAAAAATTCAAAAACGCCAGTTCATAGGTATTCAGCAAATTTTTAGAAAAAAAATTTAATAAGCAGTTTTCAAAAATTTTCAAAAATATTGGTATGCAATATAAATTGAGCTACCTACAGCTATATGTGTGTGAAATTTCGAAAGAATCGGTTGAGCCGTTTTCGAGGTAGTCGAAAGCAAAAAAAAACGGTAATATGGAAAGTACCGTTCTTAGCCATTTTTTAAAACTTTTTTTTCAGCCATATGATTGGTCGTACCTAAAAAGTAACACTGATTTTTTTAAATCGAAATCGTTAGAGCCGTTTTTGAGAAAACTAAGCTTTAACGTAACGGTTGTATGGCAGGTACCGTTATTTTTTGAGGTAAACAAAAATTTCAATTTCCCCTCTGTATACAATACCTAAAAAAGTCTATATACCAAGTTTGAAGCAATTCGGCCCACCCGTTTGGGCTGTAGGTGTCTATACATACAGACAGACAGACAGACAGTTAGACAGACAGACATACAGACGGACAGAATTTTTAGACCATCTTTTTTCGTCTTCGCTATCATCGTAATGTCATGTTTGATTGTTATCTCAAAACTTTTTTTTTCGACGAATGCATAACTTGCCTTATACATAGTATACCTATAATCGCAAGTAAAAAGAAAAAAAAAGAAGAAAACCTAGCAAGCAAATTAAGACAATGTAAGGACTTAAGGACCATGTGAACTAAGCAATTATAGAGGAATCTCGTTTTTAAACGCAAGTTTGAAAATTTACACATCTCTTCTTAATAAAAGACTTAACAGCTGGGTTAATATTAATAATAAACGGAGCGAATACCAATCCGGTTTTCGAAAAGGCTATTCGACAATGGATAACATTTTTGTGCTAGGATGTCTTGCCCGTTCAAAGCTAAGCCAAAACAAAAAAATGTATGCTTTGTTCGTTGATTTTAAAGCTGCCTTTGATAAAGTGGATAGAACATAGAAGAGCACTGTTTTATAAACTCTACAATCTTGGTATTTCAACAAAATTCGGAAGAGCATTGGAAAAATTGTATCAGCATCAGCAGACTACTGGCCGCGTATTCAATGGAACAGAAACATCACAAACATTTCAATGAATTGCGGAGTTCGGCAAGGATGCAATTTTAGTCCGTTGCTATTTGCTCTTTTCTGGATGACATTGTGGAATCCCTTCCCTGTGGTGTTGAATATGGAATATGTCAAAATAAAACTTGTAATGTATGTGGATGATATTTTAATTTTTGCAGAATCTCCAGCTTCTTTTTAATTAAACATAAACAGGCTTTTTGACTACTGCAGAAGACGGTGCTTGGAAGTAAATACTGAGAAATCAAAAGCAATGGTGGTATTCCAGAACGGTGCATGAAGAGCTTCTAGAGACGAACACTGGAGATATGGCGAAACCAAACTGAACGTAGTGAAAGAGTCCCCTTACATGGGAATGACGATAACATATAATTTAAATATGGAAAAACACCTCGAAGCTAAAGCTAAAGTAGCCAAGACAGCAATATGTGCAAATTGAAAAAAAAAAAAAAACATAAGCGAGAGCTACAGTACGTTTGCAACGAACTGTTGGATACCCTTTAAAAGTGGGCGTGTCTTAAAAATTATAAGCACTAACTAAGCTTTGATCAGTACCTATTTAGGCATATATGTAAATCTACAGCTGAATCGAGTAGTTTTTAAACGATCTTACCTGAACAAAGGTATTTTATCGAAGTTACGCCTTTAAAAGTGGGCGTATAGAAAAAATGTTCACAAGAAAATGTAGAGATATATTTCTCAAATAACGAACGGAAGGAAAAAGGTTTAAATTGAATATTATTTCGTTCTTTCATGAAAAGTGGGCGTAAGCCACACCCAAAATTCAAAAATATCTTTTCATACACAAACGTTTTAGTTTCTATTAAGAGACGCAAAATTTTGGCTGCGGATTGATAATAAATACCGTTTATTTACAAAAACAATTTTTTTATAGTTTCTAGTGAAATGTTTTTTTTATTTCATTTCATACACAAGATGTTTATGTGCGATTAAACCCACAAAATTTAATGTTTTTTCTCTTCAATATAACAATTGTTATTTTATAAAAATAATATTGATGGTTTTGTATTAAAAATGGGCGTCAGCCACTCCCAAACTAAAATATTTTTTTTTTTTTGGTTAGAAGAAGGTTTATCTAAAGCTTACGTGTGCAAAATTTTAGCGTTATGCTTTTATCGTAACTGTACAAAAAACATAATTTAATTTTACCAAATTGAGGTTGTTCATCAAAAATGGCGATTGTGGGCGTGTTTAACGTGCGTGCTGCCCATATATTCCGAACCGATTTATTAGAGGTTATCACGTCCAAAAATATTCAAAAATAAACTTGTTTTAACTAATGCTAAAGTCCAAGTTATTGATAAAGCTAAAGCTAAAGCTATTCTTTTCTCCGGAGCACAAACCTGGGGTGTTAAAAAATTGGAGACAGTGGAGAAGTTGTTGCGTTTTTTCTCAAGAAAAATTTTTCTTTTACCTGTGAATAGGTACGCCAAAATACATGAAGGTACTACTTGGAAACAGGACTTTCAACGCTTTTCGTTTCCACACTGAAGTTAAATGCTGATTACTTGGTGCGAGTAATAAAGATGGAGGATACGAAATTGCCGAAGCTCATGTTTATGCATGCCGTACGTCGAAAATCGCTGTTTTACAAATAAGATTGGGTTGATGGAATCTAGACTTAGTCGATGCAGATGCAGAACATTATTGGAAAACGGCTCTTTATGAAATAATACAAAGCATCGCCATCGATGAAAAGGAGAGATATGAATTCATAGAACAGGCAAGATTATCAAACGTAATTACAATTTAAATGAAAAAAATTACTTCAACGAAGACTATCCAATAAAAATGATAAGCAGTATTTTCAAAACAAGTTGAGAATTATTAAAACTCGATTATATGCCGCACAGGAATTATTTGGAAGGTATTTGCTCTCTATGCAATATGCCGGTAATGGAGCAAATTACCATTTTATTGCAATATGTCCAATATTGATGGATTTTAGGAGAGTTTTCTACGAGAGAATTACCTGCAAGATAAAGACATTAAACTTATTTTAAATGGAGAAGACTGGTTAAGGCTATATCAATTCACTTCAGAAGCGATTTCCTACAGAAGCAGAATCATAAGTGAACTTTTTTAAACTTAAATTAAAGTTATAGTTACTCTTTTTCTATTAATTTAAAAAGCTTTTTTTTTTTAATTAAAAATACATTTAAATTCCTTTCTAAAGAAACTAAAAGTTGCAAAAAAAAAACAATTTAATATACATTAATACATTCCGTTTTTGCTAAACTAAAAGCCATATTTTTTAAATCAAATTTGTTTTAACTAAACTAAAAGTTCATTTCATTCATAAATTCATGTTTGTAAATACTCAAAAAAATTAACAATTATCTTTTATAATTGTAAAAATATTAAGTAAAAGCAAATATTAAAGAAGTCAATCGGGCAGACGGCAGTAATGCAATATCCTACTTTATTCAATTGAGGAGTCAAAAATGTAAAGAAACTTTTTAAACATATGAATAAAACTATCTATCTATCTATATCGAATATATTATGTGATGTGGATTCGCCTGAAGCTGTGCATGCTATGAAGATTGTATGTTGTAATTTGTTGTCATCTTTATTTTATAAGAATCGCCGATTGACGAAATACTATCAATTAAAATTAATTTCTTCTGAATACGAATTCCCAAGAAATCTTCAAAAAAAAAAAAACATTTTCAAAGTGATAACACCAACATTTTTACTTGCGATTTTTGGTACCTACTATATGTAGACATAAGCCAAGTTATGGATTGACAATTTAATTTTTTTCCAAGCTAGATATTTCGCATTGAAATAGTATTGCAAACGATGTTTAACTAAGAAAACTTAAGCCGATTACGGAAAAAACTAAAGGCTTTTCTGTGTTTTTTTTTCGATTATCTAGCTTAAGAGCAAGTTTATTTGACCCAGGGTTGTGCATTTTATTATTGATACAAAAAAAAAAAAAAAAACCTGGAAGTGGAGTAGACACAGCGGAGCCGTTATGGGCACAATCAATAGGAAACATTTTGGGCTCATAATACCACGTCATGATGCTCTGGCTGTAGTAGCTTTTTATGCCATGTAGGTTGTACTTTGTAAGTTGTTTTTTTGATTATTTTTTTAAACTTGCGGTTGACGAAATACTATCAATTCATTTTCATCTGAATGTTAATTCCCAAGAAATCTGCAAAAAAAACATTTTCAAATTGATAACACCGTAATTTTTTTAATGCTGAATTGCTATATAAAGCTTTTGGTAATGTTGTCTTAATTTATTATAGTTTTGATTCTCATCGAATAAATATATACGATTTCTTTGTGTTTGATACAAAATATTGAATAACTCAACAATGAAACTAATAGTATTTCTTACAATTACAATTTTCTTGTTGGTTAACTTAACTGGAGCTACTAATATTCCAAATAAAATGACGAGGAGCACTTGCGAAGATTTATGTCCTGATAACTGTAGGGATATCGGAAAAAGATACACGTGTTTCTCAATTGGAAGTGAGACCTTACCTGGCTATCGATGCCACTGTTATTGACAACGTACTTAATTTGTGAACAATATTTTTGATAATGTAATACAAACACAATTTCAAACAAATAAAAAACAGTGTTATAAAATACAACAAACGATTTTATTTATTTTCCTGTTAGATGTGAGATAGTTTACCAAGATCCAAGATACAAATACTTTTCAAAATCAGGTATACACCTTAACCGGCGAAAAGGTAAATGTTGGTAACAATAAAAAACAAGGCGCAAACAAGGTGCTGTGATTTTTTACTTGGGGTTGGGTTCGATATCCCGCTTTTTATAATCCCGTTTCTTAAAATCCCGATCTTGAAATCCCGCTTTTTATAATCCCGCTTTTTATTATCCCGCTTTTTTAAAATCCCGCTTTTTAAAATCCCGTCTCTTATAATCCCGTTTTTTACTATCCCGCTTTTTGATTGCAAAAGCGGGATAATAAGAAAAAATAAAATAAAATAAGCAATGAGTGATTTTTTAAATGAATTTTATTTTAACAATGAATATGACAATCTTCAATAAATTACAAGAAAAAATATAAAGTAATGCTATACGATATTATTCAAAAGGGAACAAAAAAAAAAAACTTTAAACCATTAACAATTTTTTTTATTTTATTTGGTTTTGTATATTATAAGCAATGCGACTCAAAAAACCTGTTTTACTCATATTTTTTTCTATTTCCCATTATTTTTTTTTACTGCGCGTGTCTTTATAACATTAGCTTATTTTATAAAAAAAGCGGGATTAGCGGGATTTGTCGGGATTTTAAAAAGCGGGATTATAATAGATCGGGACTTTGAACAAGCGGGATTTTAGAAGACGGGATTATAAAAAAGCAGTATTTTAGCAGACGGGATTTTAATACTTTTTTTTCGGGATTTTTGAAAAGCGGGATTTTAAAAAGCGGGATTCCGATACGCTCCCTTTTACTTGCGATTATTGGTACTATAAGGCAAGTTATGCATTCGTCGAAAAAAAAAATTTTGAGATAACAATCAAACATGACATTACGATGATAGCGAAGACGAAAAAAGATGGTCTAAAAATTCTGTCCGTCTGTATGTCTGTCTGTCTGTCTGTCTGTATGTATAGACACCTACAGCCCAAACGGGTGGGCCGAATTGCTTCAAACTTGGTATATAGACTTTTTTAGGTATTGTACAGAGGGGAAATTGAAATTTTTGTTTACCTCAAAAAATAACGGTACCTGCCATACAACCGTTACGTTAAAGCTTAGTTTTCTCAAAAACGGCTCTAACGATTTCGATTTAAAAAAATCAGTGTTACTTTTTAGGTACGACCAATCATATGGCTGAAAAAAAAGTTTTAAGAAATGGCTAAGAACGGTACTTTCCATATTACCGTTTTTTTTTGCTTTCGACTACCTCGAAAACGGCTCAACCGATCCTTTCGAAATTTCACACACATATAGCTGTAGGTAGCTCAATTTATATTTCATACCAATATTTTTGAAAAATATTTGTTTTGTATTTTTAAAAGCATTTTAAAAAAAAAAAATATAAAAAATTAATATTTTGAAAACGGCTTATTAATTTTTTTTCAAAAAAATTTAAATAAATGTATTTGCTGAATACCTATGAACTGGCGTTTTTAAATTTTTTTTGAATTTTTTTTTCAAAAAAAACTTTTTTTCTCAAAAACCGCTCCACAGATTTTTATAAATTTTTTCTCATAAATTCAAATTTTTCCAAGAAATAAACCCTAAACCACTGTCACTCATTAGAGTAAGTTCGTGCGACCTAGTCGTGCATTTTATTTTTTTTCGTATTTTGATCACTCTTGTGGAATATGAAGGTCGTTTCCAGAGCGAATTCTGCAATGTGTTCGTTTTCCGCACTATTATTAAAACAATCGGCTCAGTTATGGGCGGGTTGAAAGGTCGCAAAGAATCTAGTTCAATCCTTGTATATCGTCATCATCACATCCAATCACCTGGCATGAGGACACCTAAAATTTACTACGGAGGTGACAGATGATACACTCTCATTCGTATTTTATGTGAAGATTTGACTTGATTAAATTCAATTTAATAACTCTCATTAATGACTGTTTCTGGTGAAAATTCCTTAACTTATTGCTCCACTATATCCAGCATATTTGTTTGCAGTCTTAGATGGTCCTTAAAAATCCATAAATAAAGTATTCTTCTGGTTATTTGTTGAAGTTCAAAAGAGTGATTTTTAAACTAAGATGCTGAAATTCCGATTTATTATTACTCCAAGGAACAATAAGATGTCGTTTGTACTTCAAAACAGTGTCCAACTAAATTATGTAAGTTCTGTATTCCCATATTTATTCAGGCTGTTTAATTAGCGCACTTTATATAAATTTTTAGAATTTTGCAATGAAATTGTCCTCATACATCACATTTTGTCATGAACAACTGATTCGAAATTCGGTGATCTGTTCTGTAATAAAACAAGAGAAAAAAAGTTTTAAAAAAATTTATCAAATAATTAGTGCAACAGGGTAAAGGGCTGGCAAAAGGGTTCTAACTTCTAGCCGCTAAAAACAACAATCATCAAGGATCAAAGTGGAATTGTTACTTTGTATGTTTATCAACTTTATTGAAATAATTTCTTCAACTATTATAGATACAAAAAAGACAAAAAAAAAATTAAGTGAAAATTTAAACCATCGGGGTAGCCGAAAATAGCTTGAAAATACGTTTCCGTAAGATTAAGGCCTATTACAGTTTCATGGCGCCTCGAACGACTATGGTTAGAAAATGATCTGGTTTCAAATTGATTTCTAACAAAGCATATTAAACTTTTGGGTGGCGAGTTAGATTGGCCAATTTTGAAGACAATAATTTGGGACTTCATGCAATTCAGGATTCCCGAAAGCAGCCACAGATTTGAAAAAAGAATGCGCATAAGGAAAATTCAACACTGAGGAAAAAAATCGCAACATAAATTTAATAAATCATATTCGATTAAACGTTGTACGATATAATAGCACACAAACATTTTTAATATTACGTTGAAAATGCTTGGAATTAACAACGCAACGTTAATATAAGGAGGTTTATTCTTGTTTCGAAGTGAACTGATGTAATAGATTTAACATTTAATTATTAAGGGACATAAGTTGAATTAAGGACGCTTTTCTTTGGTTCTAAATTTATCGTCTTCAACTTCAACCCCGAATCATTCTGAAATTTGCTTAAGTAAAAGTGGTTTTCTTTAATTTTACGTTGGTTTTTCTCTGGATGAATGCAGTGCATTTAAAAAAATGTTTTTTTGCATTTTGTGTGAATTACGTATTATTTTGCATGAAAAACATTATCAAAGATTCTAGTTGCTTATGACACACCCATACTTAGGGCATGTAATTTTGTAAGAACATTTTTTTTTACCAAATGGGTAGTCTGTCACAAGCGAACTCATGCTGGAATCGTCAAAGTCCAAAGATTTTTGGTAACTTTTCAAATTTGTATATCAGAGTCATTCTTTTTTCCAACTTCCTCTTCCTTTCCCTTTAAGTTTCTTCTATTCTAGCATGATAATTTTGATTATCGAGCAGGAGGAATAAGTGAAAGCGAAAAAGAACTAGTCCCGATTCCCTGCAGCATCGTCGGGCAGCGACAAAATTCTTCCTCCGTGGAACCTTGATTCTTTTTTATTTTAATTATTTCATTTCTTTTTTGAACTTCTTTCATCTCATTTTCCAATAATATCTTTAATTAAAATCTTATCTCACTTCATCACTTACAAATCGATTGCCCACAAAACTTTAAATTTTTTTTTGCTGTTTCTAATTCATAATAGTACTTTCCTTCACGTATTTGTCTTCTCGATGTCGACAAATGACCTTGATTTAGTTTGTAACTCTTTAGTCCAATCCAAGTTGGTCAAATGTTTATCCTTGTTTTCTAGTCCTAACAGCAAAAATGAAACTTATCTCTCTTGGTTGTGCCATAAATCCCCACCACGCTACACCATTGGTTGCTATCATCAACATCCTACATTTTTTTCGTTTTAATATTTGATCCAGAAAACTAAAGCAGAAATATTATATGAAGGTGGAATTAGTATCCTCACGCTGTTGAATAGACAACAAAAGTTGTGGTGAAACTAAATCGTTATCCTCCACTAAACATCACCCAGAAGTTGTTTCTCATTTTTATGGAGTATACTCGTATTAATTTTTGCTCATTTTGTTTTAATCACACTTTCTCATCCTTATCTTCCGTCCCTGTCTGGACAAACTTTCATCAAATTCAATAGTGCCTTCAATTTAATAGAAGACACATTCTTGAACCCCTTGTCCACCTCCTATCGTAAAAAAAAAACTACAAACACTTCATCGAAAATCCAGCCACTAAAAGTCTGAAGCACCCTTGTAATACGACAAAATACCGACATTGAACATCTTTATTCCAAGAAAAAAAAAAAAATATAATGATTTTACAAGGAACATCCATGATACTCCATTAAATACTTTTTTTTGGAAACAATTTGAAAACATTAAAAAGCCCAAAGATATTGTTCGGGATGACCCCGAAAAGAAACTGACATTCTCTTGCATTGCATTGAGAAGGAGTGCTGCCTGAATCTACTGCCAAGATTATTGTCAAATTATATAAGACTTAGTGCTGCCGCGCCGCGCTGCCTCCGAATGAGATCCTCACCAATGTCATCAAGAAGTTTTTGTGGCAATAAATCTACTGCATTGCGATGTTACTGCCAACATAGTGCATCAGGTGAGAAACAGTTCCAGGTGGAATTTTTGCCAAACGAGCCCCAATTACTGTTATTTGCATAATTTGAAGAAAAAAATAAACTCTTCCCCACCATTGATTCGTCCTTTTGGAAAATACTAAGATTGTCTGATTTGTTCGTTGCCTGGGTGCTAACGCTTACCATATCTGTTTCTTATCACCTTCCATAAATTTGAATTTGATTAAACTTTTCCCAGTTTAATTTCAGGAATTGGGTCAAGAGAATATTGCCCTATTTTAAACAGTCTCCGAAGATTCTTACTCGAGAGAAGATCCAAACAGAAGGCACGTTCTATAGATGCATTCAAACGTTTTCATTGAAATGAGATTTTCGAAAAGATGCTACAAAGGTTGTCGTGAGGTTGTTGTATCGGAGCGCAGCGGACTGTAAAACCATTATTAAAAATATAAGAAATAAAAACACAATCAATTTAAAGTGGAAAAATTATATCAAAAAACCACTATGAGCATTTTATTCCTTCACGATCAAGTTCCTGCTTATGACTAAACTTTCGTTAGAGTTGTTCGCAGAACAAACTCTTTCTTTCGTTAAGTTTTATATGTATTATTATTTTACCTTCTCATATAGGAAAACATTGGATGCAGAGTTGCCAGAACTCATGCAATCCGATACAGTTGTATTGTCGATGATAAAGATATGAAGCTAAGGACATAGAAAATTATGGATTGAAAAGGATGTGCGGAGAACTTGGCACTTTTTACTTGCGATTATAGGTACTATAAGGTAAGCTATGCATTCGTAAAAAAAAAAAAAATTCTAACAATCAAACATGACATTACGATGATAGAGAAGTCGAAAAAAGTGGATCCGACAATTCTGTCTGTCTATCTGTCTGTCTGTCTGTCCGTGTGTCTGTCTGTCTGTATAATTACCTACAGCCTAAACGGCTGGACCGATTTGCTTCAAACTAGGTACATAGTACTATTATGACGTCCTACAGAGGGGTTTTTGGAATTAGAATCCCAGCTCCAAAACTAACGGTACCTGCCATACGATTTTTTGTGAAAAATTAAATTTTCTCAAAAACGGCTCCTATGATTTTGATAAAACTTTCTGAATTATGTTTTCTGTGCAAACTTTATGTTTTGGTTGGAATAGATTTTTCAGGAAAAGTCTTATAACGGTACCTCCCACAGGACCGTTTTTTTGAAATCCGATTTTCTCGTAAGCCACTTGACGGATTTCGATGAAATTTTTAATGTAGAAGCCCTTTTATAAACGAAATAATATAAATTCTTAATTTTTCCAAAAAAAAATTTGAATGAGTTTTTAAAAAAGTTTCAAAATTTTTTTTTAACTTTTGTTTTTTCCAAAAATGGTTTAATCTATATTTTTTTAATTTTATTTTTCTAATAAACACTACAAAGTGCTAGAAGTTGGCATACTCAAAAAAAAAAATTGGAATATATTTTCGAAAAGATTTTCAAAAAAAACTGGCCCAACGATTTTGAAAATTTTTTTCGTAAAAATTCAAAAACGTAAAAGAAACCTGATGGTTTACTTAATTTTTTCCGAAAAACGGTTTAGGTATTGATTTTAAAGTGATTTATAAAATTTCATATGATTTTTTCAACGCTTTTTTCCCAAAATCTCAAGCACCCAAAACCATTTTAACACATTAAAGCAAGTTCGTACGACCCAGTCGTGCACTTTATTTATTGAAGGGATGATTTTATTTTATTTTTTCTGGCTTATTTAATTGTATTTCAAGCTAAAAGGATAATTAAAGACTTCAATTTTTAAAGACTATACAATCTTAAAAGTATAAAAAAAAAATCCAAACAGAATAGAAAATTAAAAGTTTAATCATTTCGAATCTTACATCAGATTGTAGAAAACCATTTAAAAGTTCAACGAAGCCCTTTTATAAAAGAAATAATATAAATTCTTAAATTTTCCAAAAAAAAATTTTTTTAGTTTTTTTTTTTAAATGGTTCAATTTTTTTTTAATTTTTGTTTTTTTACAAAACGGTTTAATCTACATTTTTTAAATCTAATTTTTCTGATAAAAACCACAAGAGCTAGAAGTTGGCATACTTAAAAAAAAATTGGAATGTATTTTCGAAAAGTTTTTCAAAAAAAAACTATTTTTTGAAAAAACTGGGCGAACGATTTTGAAAAATTTTTTCGTTAAGATTCAAAAAACTAAAAGAAACCTGATTGCAGACTTCATTTTTCTCCAAATAACGTTTTAACTATTGATTTTTAAGTGATTAATAAAATATGATTTGTTCAATGTTTTTTTCCCCAAAATCTCGAACCCCAAGAAGATTTTAACACATTAGAGCAAGTTCGTACGACCAAGTCGTGCACTTTATTTTTGTTTAAACTTATCAATTGTGACACACACTGTGTTACATCTTGCGCTGTTGCGTCTTGTTGACGGGCCAGATTTAGAGGTCTGGAGGCCCTTTTGCAACAAAAAAGTGGTGCTCCCACTGCGGTTAGTCATTTTGAATATTTGTTATCTCAAAAACAAATACGTGAAGGAAAGTGCTATTATGAAACTGAAACAGCAGAAAAGTAAAAAGTGTTGACTGCAATCGATTTGTGATTTGTGAGTGATGAAGTTAGATGAGATTTTAATAAAAGATATAATTGGAAAATGAGATGAAAGAAGTGAAGTTCAAAAAAGGAATGAAATAATTAAAATAAAAAAGAATCAAGGTTCCACGGAGGAAGAATTTTGAGTAAGTAGAAAGGTAGGGGCAATCTTGTCGTTGCACGACTATGCTGCAGGGAATCGGGGGTAGCTGAAATTTGGTATACATATATAATCTTTGGTTCAAGAGTAAGGCTAAGTTCTTGAACCGGTAAAATCCGCCCACAAACACTCCCACAATCGCTATTTTTAATGAACAACCTCAATTTGGTAAAATTAAATTATGTTTTTTGTACAGTTGCGATAAAATTATAACGCTAAAATTTTGCACACGCAAGCTTTAGAAACCTTCTTCCAATCCAATAAAAATATTTCAGTTTGGGCGTGGCTGACGCCCATTTTTCATGAAAGAACGAAAAACGTAGCTTTAAAAATTTAAGGTACTACCAGTATTCAATTTAAACCTTTTTCCCTTACGCCCGTATTATGAAAAATGTATCTCTACATTTGCTTGCGTACATTTTTTCGATACGCCCACTTTTAAAATACCTTTGTTCAGGTAAGATCGTTTGAAAACCTGCAAAAGAATTTCGATATTTTGAATAAAATTCTGTATAATCAGTACTTATTATCAGTGGAATGTGATCTTAAAACTACATAACAGTAAAAGTTTTTTTTAATTTATAAACGCCAAAAAAACAATCAAATGGCATTCCTAATCTTATGCGTCACGATGGAATATCATCCTCGCAGATCTCAAAGATATAACTAACTTATTCGCAAAACATTTTCAATCTGTCTATTTAGATAGTTCTTCAAATTTAAGTCGTTCTGATGAATCTAGTTTTACGGATTGCTTTCTAAATATAGGTTATTTAAATCTTTCAGTCTCAGGAATTGAAAAAGCGCTTTCTGAGATTAAGGCTGACACTAGGTTTGATATTGATGGAATTGCTCCCTTTATCTTAAAAAGATGCCCAAAAGTTTTTGCTGTGCCGTTACAAATGATTTTTAATCGTTCCCTAGATTGTGGTGAATTTTTAAATAAATGGAAACGTTCGTCAATTACACCAATCTTTAAATCAGGTAACAGGAGGTTTCTAATTATCGACCTATTTGTAAATTAACCACAATTCCTAAATTTTTCGAAAAACTGATTTATGAAAAACTATGTTAAAAAATGTTATTTCTCCATATCAACACGGGTTTGTATCTGGTAGATCAACGACCACAAACCTTTCGATTTTTACAAATTTTATTTTAAACGAACTTGAAAAAGGTTTTCAGATAGATGTCATTTACACTGTTTTTTCGAAAGCATATTCGATCGTGTAAATCATTATATCTTACTAAATAAGTTGCAAAAATTTGGTTCCACTCAAACTTTTTTCGATGGATTAATTCATACCTAAAGAATCGCGTTCAATATGTTCGTATCACCAACAGCATTATGTCTTCACCTATTCATGTTACCTCGGGTGTTCCACAAGGAAGCCATCTTGGCCCTCTTTTTTTCTTGCTATTCGTTAATGACATCCCTAATGTGTTTGTCAATTCGAAATGCCTTATGTTTGCGGATGATTTAAAAGTTTTTCGAAGTGTTCGTACCATAAATGACTGTACGTTTTTACAAGAAGATCTAGAGAGATTATCTAATTGGTGTTTGATTATTTCCTTGAATCTTAATATATCTAAATGCCAAAGTTTAACATTTTGTAGTAGTCGTATGCCGATCAACTATTGCTATAGTATTAACAATATGTAACTTTCTAAAGTATGTTTTAAAAAAGATCTAAGGGGTAGTTTTTGATCAAAAACTTGATTTTATTAAGCATATAGACTTTTTAGTAGCCAAAGGCAATTCAATGTTAGGTTTTATTTTGCGAAATTCTAAAGAATTCAAGGATCCTGTATCGTAGCTCAAATGGACTGTATAATCGAGATCAATTAATAAATATGTGGAAAGAAATAAAACACGATAATTTAGAGTGGAAAAAATATTATAAAAAAACCACTAAGCACATTTATTCCTTCTCGGTTCAAAATCCTGCTTAAGACTAACTCTCATTCGTGCTTGTTCGCAGAACAAGCACTCTTTCGTTAAGTTCTTACGTTAAGTTTTATTTACGTTTAATTGTATCTTCTTATACTTATGTGACCATCGAATGCAGAGTTGCCAGGACTGATGCGATTCGATACAGATCCGTTCACTTTGAAATGTCTTTTTTATACATTTGTTAGATCAACTTTGGATTATTGCAGTTATATTTGGTGCTCTGCTTATGAAACACACTCTTTGCGAATTGAAAAAATTCAAAAACGTTTTACAAGAGTTGTATTTAAAAAGGTTCACTGGGGAATAAAAATGCCTTCTTATGAAACTAGATGCAAGTTATTTGGAATCTTGCCACTGAATCTCCGAAGACAGATATCTGGGATCGTATTTATTCGTGACGTTTTGGCCAATCATATTGATTGCTCAGATATGTTGGCTCTGATTGACTTCAATGTTCCTGCGAGGATGCTTAGAAATCATACGTTATTTAAAGTTCAACAACACAGAACAAATTATGGGGCAAATGAGCCGTTTTCTAGATGTCTAAAAGACAGTAACACAGTTTGCGATGTGATGGATTTCAGTTTAAATAGATTTTCTTTTAAAAATAATTTGCTTTTGATTCTAAGTAATGGTTTATAATTATAATTATTGTATAATTACATGTTATTTTATCTGTATTCTGATCTAAGTTTTCTTTATATTGTTATTTTATTTACTTTTTGGTATAATCTAGCAATCATAAAAAGACAATCATGTACTTTGTTTGATGAAATAAACTAAACTAAACTAAACTAAACATATGCCTTAATACTGACTAATGATCAAAGCTCAGTTAGTGCTTCAATTTTTTAAGACACGTCCACTTTTAATCTAATTTTTAAAAATTTAAGTTTTGTCTTGTTTTGTTCAAATCTGCAAGCTCAAAAATTGAATGTCACTGAGATCATACTAATTGCCTTGGCAATAAAAAGTCTTAACTTTGGGCGCGCCACACGCCTTTTTTACTGTGCCAGCACTAATTGAACATCACACCACACAACATTTATGTTTTTGGATTTTTTTCTGTCTGCTAAAGAAGAATTTTGTTTCTAAAACTGGATCAGCGGCTCGCTGCGGGAGGCGAATGCATACACATACAAAAATATAGGGAATAGGGTACCCAAAAGTTCGTTGAAAACGTACTGTAGGTCTCGCTTATGTTTTTTTTTTCTGTTTTTAAATATTAAAAATCAAATAAATTTTTTAGAAATAAATTCCAATAAATACAACGAATAAATATTGCTTTACAGTAGAAAAACTCCTATAAATGGGATTCAAAAACTTCTACTTGACGGTTTTAAATTTTTTTTTTCTTCTAAACCATCTACATTATGGTCCCTTTCATTTAAAAGAATATATATAAAAATCCACCCATCCTAACTCTAGAAATTAAGTCACACACAAAAATTAAATTGATTTTTATATATATACTAGCTGACCCGGCGAACTTCGTTCCGCCTTAAATTGACTAAATGTCCCTTTCGAAAGTCGAGCCTCTCTTAAGAAAGAATTAAACAATTGATATTAAATTGATTTAAATTACTTTTATTTAAACAGAAATGATTAGGTCACTGCAACGCTTTGTGATAAACAACGTTGTTTGTTTTTTTTGTCCGGTGCATAAACAAACAATGCAGATGGCTTTCCGACACGCGAACACGCCACGTACAGTTGTCCATGTGAAAAGCAAGGGAATTCAAGATTAAAGCCACACACTTACAACCATTGGCCTTGCGATTTGTTAATTGTCATGGCGAATGCGGGTCGAACGGGAAACTGAATCCACTTAAACTCGAATGGCAAGTCGGTTGGTATCAAAGGAATTCTTGGAATGAGAACTTCTTAGCCTTTGAACTTGCCTTTGATTATTGTCGCTTGGATGACGTTATTCATGAGTTTCTTCACTGTCAACTTAGTTCCATTGCATTATTTTTTGTTGGTTCAGATTGCGCAGCATTATAATGACAGACCCAACTTTGAGTTGCGAATTCAAAAATTCAATTGGATAGTTTGTTGCTTCGTCATCATTTGATATGCGATCCACCGATTTGAACGAATGCAGTGGAGCTGCGATTTTATTTTGAATGATGAAATTCAAATCATCGACGTCCTTATTTTTCGCAGCTAATATCGCGCGTTCACTGAGCCAATCGTGGTTCAAATAATTGTGACTGATGTTCGTCGTCAACTGCAGCTTCTTTACGTATCGCCAGAAATACGATAATTTTAGGCAAGCGTTGAGTTCATCTGCAGGCGTTGATCGCGGGATTACTGGTAAAATTTGACGGAAATCACTGGCTAGCAATATCATTGCTCCTCCAAATGTCTCATATTGTTCCGTAGATCTTTCATTGTTCGATCAAGAGCATTCATCCCAGATGATAATTTTGAAAGTTTTCAATACTTGTGCCATAGCAGAATTTCTTAAAATATTGCATGTTGGTTCTTCATTCAACTGCAGATTCAGTGGCAATTTTAACGCTTAATGTGCTGTGCAACCACCTTCCAACAACGTGGCCGCTATTCGAGAACAGGCAATCGCAAGCGCTATGTCGGATCTTGACCGAATTGAAGTAAAAATCAACGAAAGGAGAAACGTTTTGTGAGAAAGTGTTGTGTTCATCCGCTGACAGGCTTCTCTAAATGGTTGCACACAGCACACCATCAACAGTCCGCAGGTTATCGTACGAAGTTTGATCAGGCACATTGACCAAAAGCAATCGCAGATAGAAGCAGTCGTCATTTTTTGGATGAACAGCATAGATACGACCAAGCGCATCAGTTTAATACACATCCGCATATCCGGCAACAGCTTGCCCTTGTTTTCGACGTTGAAATTTTTTGCACGGCGCATTCCAAATATAATAGCGAG
Organism: Platycheirus albimanus; assembly: GCA_916050605.2. Taxonomy (NCBI): domain Eukaryota; kingdom Metazoa; phylum Arthropoda; class Insecta; order Diptera; family Syrphidae; genus Platycheirus; species Platycheirus albimanus. The sequence continues at coordinate 11,854,704 of OU696696.1, read as the reverse complement.
GCATTTCCGAGTAGAGCAGCGCTGGCGAACGGGTCACTTGCACATGTGGAGAAAAAACTCGTTTGTTTTTGCAAGTGAAAAAAGAAAAAAAAAAAAAAAAAAAACCAGCTCCGTTGTGTGTTTACCTGCTTGAAAATAAATCCAAGAAAAAAATCCTCATGCAAATCGGATACTATTTAGCCAAGTTATGCTTGTACAAAGAACAAATTCATAATCTGTCGATATTTGTTCCGCAATTTTGTGTTTTAACGATTTCTAAAAATTACCATCGGCTCCGCTATGTGTTTACCTGGTTTAATACAAACCCAACAAAAAAAATCCCCATGCATATCGGATGATATTCAGCCGAGTTAGGCGCGTACAAACAGACACCAATTCATTTTTATATATATAGATAAGATATAGATTATTTCTTAATAGACTGTTTAAACATTTATTTTAACTTTTTTTCTCTTGTCTTATTGCAGAACCATTTACCGAATTTCGAATAGCTAAGTTGTTCATGACAAAATATGATGTCATTATGAGGACAATTTCAGTGAAACAGCAACAGGTTAAAAAATTGCCTGAAATGGGACCAGAACTGAAATCATTTAGTTGGACACTGTTTTGAAGTACCCACAAACGACATCTAATTTGTTCTTTGGAATATCAATAAATCGGAATTTCAGTATCTTAGTTTAGAAACCGCCGAACCTGAAATCTTGCTCCTGCGCTTTTCAATTCAATAAATAGCCAGAAGAATGCTTAAATTGCGGATATTCAACGAACATCACAAGCAACTGCAAACATTTCTTTTAGCTTTTAGTAACATTTAAGATGGAAAATTAGCAAAAACGAACACATTGCGCAATTCGGATCATTTTCCACATGTAATCAAAATAAATAAATAATAAAAAAGTTAAAAATTAACAAAATCTAATTTCACAGCACACCTATACGTAGTTTGTGTCTTTTTCTTAAGCTTTTTGGGTCGGAATCTACATAGCATATGACTTTGAAGAGAACTTTTGTATATATATTAGTTAAACAAAGTATCTCACATCTGGCAGGAAAATAAATAAAATTGTTTGTTGTAGTTTTTTTATTTGTTTGATTTTTTTTTATTACTTATTTAATACATAATTGCTTACTACTAATCATCTAAGTTTCCCCAACATTGGCACCCATATCTACGAGAAGTAAAAACACTTCCTTCTTTGAAACAGTTGTAGTTTCTATTTGATTTCATACAAATTTCTCTACACTTAGTTTCGCACTCTTGCCAGCTATATCGTTGTCGTCCAGCATCGGTTTGATGAGCTTCAGGTAAGTTGGCCAACAAGTAAATTGTAATTGCAAGTAATAATATAAGTTTCATTGTTGAGTAATTTAATATTTTGTATTAAATAAAAAGAAATCGTATGTATTTATTCGATGAGAATCAAAACTACACTGAATAAAGACAACATTACCATAAGCTTTATATAGCAATAATTCAGCATTAAAAAATTATGGTGTTATCAATTTGAAAATGTTTTTTTGGGAGATTTCTCTAGAATCGATTTTCAGACGAAAATAATTTTAATAGATAGTATTTCGTCAATCGCAGAATCTCATATGATGAAGACAACAACAAGGTGCTATCTACAAAGCATATAGCTAGTAGAGAGCTACTAAAGCGAGAGCACCATTACATAATACTATTTGGTATTCCCCCATTATTTTCCTTATCGCCGGTACCCATACTGGCTCCGCTGTTCTTACGGATTTCGGTTTTTCTCACCCCAAATTGAGTACATTAAAAATCTCAGTTCCAGACACTATTTATGAACAAGACAGCAGCCCTTTGCCTCCAGACTTAAAAATTATTGCAACACATTAAGTGTCAAGCTCAAAGATCAACCTCATATATTTTGTGTCTAGCTTTATGAGTTTCAATGTCATTACTCAAATTTGTTAAAGAAGGTCCTTACAAATACAAACAAAAAAATCCTGACAAAATGCCAACTAGCATACTTACTTACTTGTTTCACCTATATTTTCGAGCTCTTTTATAATTCTCGGAAAAAGTAAACTACCTCATCAAGCCAGCGAGTGACTGTTAATCCCTCACGGATATGAATATGAACTGGGAAAGGTGCATAACAAGTTCCTTTAAGTACCATACAAACATATATTACTGTAATGCACGACAGCAGCGACATCATCTCAAGTTATAGTGATGTGTTTGTGTACACCAAAGAACATCTGCTGCCATATCGATTACTTTTCCAGGACACTCTGTATAAAAGTAATTTTCAAATAACAACATTTCTCAGGAACTCCCATCCTTATATCAAAATTAAATATTCAGCTTCAATTCACCTACATATACAATACATCACTGGGGATGCATTCCGTAGCACTACTGACCTAGACCGGATTTTGGAGATTTTTTTTTCGATTTGCTGGTTTCACATTCCAGAGAATTGGAGCCCCAAATGTATCCTTTTCTTCATCCTGCTGTTATCAATATTTTTTTCTCCGGTTCCTTTTCAGTTCTCTTTTCTTATCACGAGGAACGAAATGAAATTTGTTATAATGAAAATGGAACACAAAAAGAACTTCAGCGCATGGTCCACAATCATTTGATGGAATAGAACAAATCCTTGCAAAAAAAAGGACTACCACAACCAGTAATATGAAACAGAGAGACAGTGCTAAGCTTCAGCTGTAGACTTACATCCGGGGGATGCAGTCAACTCTAAAAGTTTGAGGAATCTTTTTGTAATTTCCGCTTGCACAGCGTGATTTTAATTGCATCCCTAGTTTTGGTATTTTAGGTATCCGTATCAGGAGTGTGTATTGGGATTGGCTCCTTTTGTGTTTGTGTATCTATTTGTGTGTTGTGTTTGTATGCCCTCAAGCGAGAATTAATCATTGTCAAATTGCTTAAATCACAAGAAGTCTTGTGCTTGTGCTGCATGTTACAAACCAAAAGTCAAAGATATCCTTGAAGTTTACTGTTTGTGGCTTAAGGGTAAGACAAATAGACACAACCATCAGGAAGTGACACACTTTGTTGGAATCACAACGTTTATGAAATCATTCGCAGACGACTTTCCTGATAATTTTCACCTGGTTCCAACACAATCCTCCTCAAAATCCCACCCACACCTAATGGCTTTGTAATGCTTAATTACGTTGGCTGTCATCATAGAATATTCCCTTATATGAGGAAGACAAGTGAAATAGAAGGATAATGTTATGAATTAATCACCTATGTATATGTTCTTGGCGTTCTTAGAAAAGGATACGAGTAGATTAAAAATAAATTTGGAATATTCATGTTTAATTAAAAATTATTCAAATTACTGAATGAAGCGAAAATTAGCTTAAAACATTGTTTAAGCTGCTTAATGAAAGTAAAAGGGTTTTGTACCTAGATAAGAAAATTAGGATTTTTTTCTTCTTAACTTTTATGGAGAGATACTTCCTGCTGAGGGTAGAAGAATTCCAGGAAAGTTAACTTGAAAATATATCTCAATTATTTTTCAATTCGTCGCCTTGTGAAAATTTTAATTTCAGATGCAATTCAAGGAATAAAAATAATCGTAATAAAAAATTAAAATTTTTTTGAAGATTTGGATATATTTTTGGTTGATTTCTTTAAATCATTTTTCATTTATAGGGGTGCCATAAAGTGCCAAGTGGAATAAAATCAATGTTGCGTTGTAGGAATTATTTTAATCTTTGACTTCAATTTTAATCGGACAGCTGCTTGAGATACACTTGATCGAACAGCTCGTGTTTAGGGCTTAAATTATTGACAGGATAAGCTAAAAAACTCATTAAAAAAAAACGGGATCCGTTCAAAATCCCGAAAAATCAAAATCCCGAAAAATCAAAATCCCGAATGTTCAAAATTACGAATGAAAAAAAAAAGCCAAGTACTGTTTATTAAGAAAACTGTTGACACAGGCGCCTGCCAGACAACTGGACATACACTTAACGGAGCAACGAAGTTGCGTGAGCGGGTGTGTCCCTGAAAAAGGGAGTTAAAATCCCAAGAACCGGCCACCCAGGTCAAATTAATTACAAATGTTACAGACACAGGCGCCTGCCTGACAAATTTACATACCCTTAACGGAGCAGCGGAGCTGCGTGAGCGCGGTGTGCCCCCGAAAAAGGAGGAGAAAATCAAAAGAACCCACGAAGCGGGCCACCCAAGTACTGCTGATTATGAAAACTGTTGACACAGGCGCCTGCCTGCATCACTAATCCGATTTATCAGTATTGATTGATATTCGGGATTTTTTCGGGATTTTGATTTTTCGGGATTTTGATTTTTCGGGATTTTGGTTTTCGGGATTTTGAACCAGACCCAAAAAAACACTTCGTTATTTGGCTGAATGCGCTTGGTCTATGATTAGCATTTAGTATCAGGCCTAACCATAACATAGATTTGGGCAAAGCTAAGGAATTGTCCGTGATCGAAAAAAAATGTGATCGACTCTACACTCAAAATAAAAACTAGGTATTATTGATAAAAATGTAGGTTGAGCTGATAAAAATTCTGTCAAAATACGTCCAACAAAAATGGTTTATCAAGCTGATAAAAATTTACAAACACTGGTTTTTTTTGTCAAAAATGGTTTATCATCATGATAAAAATAAAAAAACACTGGTTTTTTGTTGTCACATTAACAAAACACTATTTTGTCATATTAACAAAATTATTGTTATATTGACAAAAATATTTTGTTATATAGACAAAACTTTGTTTATATGATAAAAATGTTTTGTTATCATGACTAAAATTTTGTTAAACTAACAAAATAATTTGTAATATTTACAAAAAAAAATAATTTTGTGGATATAACGAAAGAATTTTGTTCCTTCAACAATTTTTTTGTCAATATTACAATTTTTTTTGTTGATTCAACAATTTTTTTTGTCAATATTACAAAATGTTTGTTGATACTACAAATTTTTTTTGTCAATATTACAATTTTTTTTGTGAATATTACAATTTTTTTTTGTTGATTCAACAATTTTTTTTGTCAATATTACAAATTTTTTGTTAATATTACAAAAAAATTTTGTTGATTCAACAATTTTTTTTGTCAATATTACAAATTCTTTGTTAATATTACAAATTTTGTTTGTCAATTCAACAATTTTTTTTATCAATATTACAATTTTTTTTGTTAATATTACAAAAAAATTTTGTTGATTCAACAATTTTTTTTTGTCAATATTACAATTTTTTTGTTAATATTACAAATTTTTTTTGTCAATTCAACAATTTTTTTTATCAATATGAAAATTTTTTTGTTAATATTACAAAAAAATTTTGTTGATTCAACAATTTTTTTGTCAATATTACAAACATTTTGTTAATATAACTAATTTTTTTTGTCGATTCAACAATTTTTTTTGTCAATATTACAATTTTTTTGTTAATATTACAAATTTTTTTTGTCAATTCAACAATTTTTTTTGTCAATATTACAAATTTTTTGTTAATATTACAATTTTTTTTTGTTGATTCAACAATTTTTTTTGTCAATATTACAAATTTTTTGTTAATATTACAAATTTTGTTTGTCAATTTAACAATTTTTTTTATCAATATTACAATTTTTTTGTTAATATTACAAATTTTTTTTGTCAATTCAACAATTTTTTTTATCAATATGACAACTTTTTTTGTTAATATTACAAAAAAAATTTGTTGATTCAACAATTTTTTTTGTCAATATTACAAACATTTTGTTAATATAACTAATTTTTTTTGTCGATTCAACAATTTTTTTTGTCAATATTACAATTTTTTTGTTAATATTACAAAATTTTTTTGTCAATTCAACAATTTTTTTTGTCAATATTACAAATTTTTTGTTAATACAGTGGTCCCTCGATAATGTGAACTAATTAAAACAAGGCGTTTTCGGATTTTAGAGGTGTTCACATTACTGGAACATTTTCTTCGGCTCTTTTTAAGAGTTTCAAATAACTCGTATCCATTTGTTACAAACAAAATTACGGGTAAAGCACAGTTTCAACATTTATTCATTACACATTATGTAGGAGTACCTAATTACTACGCGAAAAAAAATCATTAAAAAAAAAACATCTGTATCGACATAGTGAATAGCCTGACTTGATCTTACTCAAAGCTTCGAAATTTGTTTAGACGAATATCAGTTAGGTTTTCCTTTCTTTTATATTGCACGCAAAACTACCAAGAGAAAACAAATATGTATGTGTAGGTAGGTATACAAAATTTACAAAGGAATTCACATTTAAGAGTTCCAAAATTTCGGAAGTTCACATTATAGAGATGACAATGTTAAGTTTTGGCGATTCACATTTTGGAGAAATTCACATTATCGGTGATTCACATTATCGAGAGACTACTGTATTACAATTTTTTTTTGTTGATTCAACAAAAAAAATTGTAATATTAACAAAAAATATTTGTTAATGTAACAAATTTGTTTGTCATATCCACAAATTTTATTTGTCACATTAACAAAATGTTTTTGTTGGATTTACAATTTTTTTGTAAATGTTACAAATTGGCATTTGTTGAATCAACAAAAATTATTTTTAATCTGACAAATTAATTTTGTAGATTTAACAAAAGAAATTTGATATTTCTTTTGTTAAATCTACAAAATTAATTTGTCAGATAAAAAATAATTTTTGTTGATTCAACAAATGCCAATTTGCAACATTTACAAAAAAAATTGCAAATCCTGAAAAAAGTATTTCATGTTTTATAAGAAATAATTCAAAATAGGTACTTACTTTTTGTTCACAATTATCAAGCTCAGAAAATTTAGCTGAAAACAAAAGAACCCAACAACAGAAAAAACTAACAATCGATTATGTTAGTTTTAAGCGAAAAAAGAAAAATAGAAAATAAAAACAGGAAACAAAATATGTACATAATGTTAATCTGAATTTTTTATTTTGGAAAGTTGAAATTGTTTAAAATTTTTACATTTATTTGAAGTGTCAATATGAATTTTTATTTTGGAAAGTTGAAATTGTTTAAAATTTTTACATTTATTTGAAATTTAATCTAAATTACTTATTACATTTTAAATCATTACATATTTGGGCAATCAAGGGATGGCTCCTATCATATTTAGTTTTAATGTTAAAGAAAAAAGTTTGAATAAAACGCCACACAAGCGAGGCTTCTACTGGATATTCTAAATTAAAGATTTGAAAAATTTGAAAGCAAGTGGTAATAGCGTGAGCCACAGAAAAGAATTTGTATTTTATGCCATCAAAGTATACTAAAACATCTAAAGGATCAATAATACTACCAACAATCAGCAGCAATGGCTGAATAGCCCTTTTCTTCTCCTGCTTTTTCGACAGAATCTGCTCCACTTCCTCCGCTGTGCTGCCTGTTATCAAAAATGCGTTCTGTGAATCCTTGATGGTGTATCTCACATACACCTTCTTCTCGCCGTCGTTTTTCTTTATTTTGCTCGATGGTATAAACACTGCATGCAGCAAATAAAAAATGCTGGTGTATCGACCATCTATAAAAAAAAAACACATTTATTTAGTTTTGCAATTAGATAAACATTTTTATCTTGGCAAACTTACTTTCTGATATATCTGGTGTATCTGTAACATCTTTAAGAATCGCGATGTTGCTCCCTTCCTTTAATTTGGTCTTCAGCATTTTAAATATGCTCGACTGCTTTTCCTCGCAAATATTCTGCAGGTTGGACGCATCGGGGTACATCGCTGTGAAGTCTATATTAATCTTGAAAGTAAAAAAAAAAAAAAAGAAATTTGAAGTTATTATTAATTGTTTGTTATTTATTATTTGTTATTTATTATTTGTTACATATTAATTATTTATTATTTATTTCAGTTGAAACTCGATAAAAACATGCTCCACTTTCTCCGCTGTGCTGCCTGTTATTAAAAATGCGTTCTGTGAATCCTTGATGGTGTATCTCACATACACCTTCTTCTCGCCGTCGTTTTTCTTTATTTTGCTTGATGGTATAAACACTGCATGCAGCAAATAAAAAATGCTGGTGTATCGAAAATTTTTCATGATTTTTGGACATGATAATTGGACTTGAAAAATTTTCTAAGTCCAAAAATCATAAAAAATTTTCTAAGACAAAAAATCGTGAAAAATTTTCTAAGTCCAAAAATCATGAAAAATTTTCGAAGTCCAAAAATCATGAAAAATTTTCTAAGACCAAAAATCGTGAAAAATTTTACAAGTCCAAAAATCTTGAAAAATTTTCTAAGTCCAAAAATCATGAAAAATTTTCTAAGTCCAAAAATCATGAAAAATTTTCTAAGTCCAAAAATCGTGAAAAATTTTCTAGGTCCAAAAATCATGAAAAATTTTCTAAGTCCAAAAATCGTGAAAAATTTTCTAAGTCCAAAAATCGTGAAAAATTTTCTAAGTCCAAAATCATGAAAAATTTTCTAAGTCCAAAAATCATGAAAAATTTTCTAAGTCAAAAAATCATGAAAAATTTTCTAAGTCCAAAAATCATGAAAAATTTTCTAAGTCCAAAAATCGTGAAAAATTTTCTAAGTCCAAAAATCATGAAAAATTTTCTAAGTCCAAAAATCATGAAAAATTTTCTAAGACCAAAAATCGTGAAAAATTTTACAAGTCCAAAAATCTTGAAAAATTTTCTAAGTCCAAAAATCATGAAAAATTTTCTAAGTCCAAAAATCATGAAAAATTTTCTAAGTCCAAAAATCGTGAAAAATTTTCTAAGTCCAAAAATCATGAAAAATTTTCTAAGTCCAAAAATCGTGAAAAATTTTCTAAGTCCAAAAATCATGAAAAATTTTCTAAGACCAAAAATCGTGAAAAATTTTCTAAGACCAAAAATCATGAAAAATTTTCTAAGTCCAAAAATCATGAAAAATTTTCTAAGTCCAAAAATCATGAAAAATTTTCTAAGTCCAAAAATCATGAAAAATTTTCTAAGTCCAAAAATCGTGAAAAATTTTCTAAGTCCAAAAATCGTGAAAAATTTTCTAAGTCCAAAAATCATGAAAAATTTTCTAAGTCCAAAAATCATGAAAAATTTTCTAAGTCCAAAAATCATGGAAAATTTTCTAAGACCAAAAATCGTGAAAAATTTTCTAAGTCCAAAAATCATGAAAAATTTTCTAAGTCCAAAAATCATGAAAAATTTTCTAAGTCCAAAAATCATGAAAAATTTTCTAAGTCCAAAAATCATGAAAAATTTTCTAAGTCCAAAAATCGTGAAAAATTTTCTAAGTCCAAAAATCGTGAAAAATTTTCTAAGTCCAAAAATCATGAAAAATTTTCTAAGTCCAAAAATCATGAAAAATTTTCTAAGTCCAAAAATCATGGAAAATTTTCTAAGACCAAAAATCGTGAAAAATTTTCTAAGTCCAAAAATCATGAAAAATTTTCTAAGTCCAAAAATCGTGAAAAATTTTCTAAGTCCAAAAATCATGAAAAATTTTCTAAGACCAAAAATCGTGAAAAATTTTCTAAGTCCAAAAATCATGAAAAATTTTCTAAGTCCAAAAATCATGAAAAATTTTCTAAGTCCAAAAATCATGAAAAATTTTCTAAGTCCAAAAATCATGAAAAATTTTCTAAGTCCAAAAATCATGAAAAATTTTCTAAGTCCAAAAATCATGAAAAATTTTCTAAGACCAAAAATCGTGAAAAATTTTCTAAGTCCAAAAATCATGAAAAATTTTCTAAGACCAAAAATCATGAAAAATTTTCTAAGTCCAAAAATCATGAAAAATTTTCTAAGACCAAAAATCATGAAAAATTTTCCAAGTTCAAAAATCATGAAAAATTTTCTAAGACCAAAAATCGTGAAAAATTTTCTAAGTCCAAAAATCATGAAAAATTTTCTAAGTCCAAAAATCATGAAAAATTTTCTAAGTCCAAAAATCATGAAAAATTTTCTAAGTCCAAAAATCATGAAAAATTTTCTAAGTCCAAAAATCATGAAAAATTTTCTAAGTCCAAAAATCATGAAAAATTTTCTAAGACCAAAAATCGTGAAAAATTTTCTAAGTCCAAAAATCATGAAAAATTTTCTAAGACCAAAAATCATGAAAAATTTTCTAAGTCCAAAAATCATGAAAAATTTTCTAAGACCAAAAATCATGAAAAATTTTCCAAGTTCAAAAATCATGAAAAATTTTCTAAGACCAAAAATCGTGAAAAATTTTCTAAGTCCAAAAATCATGAAAAATTTTCTAAGTCCAAAAATCATGAAAAATTTTCTAAGACCAAAAATCGTGAAAAATTTTCTAAGTCTAAAAATCCAAAAATCAAATAATCGAGTTTCAACTTCAAAATAAGAAAAAAGCGAATTTAAAAAGGGATACGAATTGAAGAAAATATTTTTCCGTAAATCACATACCAACTTAAACCCGAACGGTCGCTTGCAGTTGATACCGACTTTCGCAAATCTTTTAGTCTATAGTAGGAAGTAGCTGACCAATGTATTTCAAGGTCCGCCCAAGAGCAATTCCCCGAAGAAATTGCATTCAAATGCTCCTCGACTTCATTGTCGTTCTCGGGAACTATGCGAAGTTATTTTGAGTTAGAGCAGTTTTTTTGTTTTTTGGCCTTACCTGTACCACTTTCTGGTACCGCATCCAACTTATTTTTTGTGGCCCGTTTTTGAAAAAGTCCTATTGACTTTAAAATTCGTATTTTATTGTAATATTTGGCATAAATCTTGCCAGATGGCGCTCTCCCTTTCTGCCGTATAAAATAAAATTCCTGCAATTATATTTTTGTAAATAATTTAAGTAGGTTTTTTAAAGTATAACTACCTCTATTTCATTTGGGAAAATCATTTTGATTTTCCGGGCCAGGTCCTCTGCCAACGCCACCGACATTTTAATTTCATTTTTTATTAAATGTTCTATTAAAATATCTACGAGTATGGTTCTGCCCGCGTCTTGCAAAGTAAGTCCCTCTGATTGTGAAGTTCTTAATAACCTCCTTCCTTGGCTGCTTTCTTTCAAGACTTTTTCTAAGTCTACTGTATGGGCCGTGTTGCTCTTTTCTACCTCAAAAAAAGAATCATTCTCATTCTCATTACTTGATGTTGTTGGTGTTGGTGTTTGTGCTATGGCGTTGAAATTTATGTCTCTGTCTCTACTGGTTATGTTGGAAATAGTGGAGTTTTCATTTACTTGCCACGTTTTTAATTTGTGCCCAAATTTGATTATGGTGCCTAATGGGAAACTAATTAGAAGCTTTTCTACATGACTACGTTCCATGTATTTTAGAGCTTCGATGTCAACTTCTTGTTCTAAAAAAGATTTCAAAATAAGATTAATATTTGATTAAGATTGATTAAATTTAATTTCCAAACATACCAATACATTTCGCGTACAGATGCTCAAACCCCCAACTTCTGAGTAATGTCAATACATGTGGTTCAGGTTCATTTACTATTGGGACAAGACTTGAAATCTGTTGTTCCATATCGTTGTTAAGATATGAAAAAACATATTCGATATCTTGTTGAGAATTAATATTATTTAAGGGCGGTACATCATTGCAATTGCTGTCCGTGGCCATTTTGTTGAATTATTTAGCAATGATATGTTTGTTGGTGTTTAATGTTTTGTTCGTACTTGAAGTAGTACCTACTTTCTCCTTAATTTTTTTATTGTTATATTTTTATTTTTGAATTGAATGGTCTTTTTTCTAAATAATAATTTTATTTTTTGTAAAATAATGTAGTTTTATTATATAAAATGTATAGTTTTATTATATAAAATGTATAGTTTTATTATATAAAATGTATAGTTTTATTATATAAAAAGCTTAAAAATATTCCTTCAAGCGAATCATCAGTTTTCCATTAAAAATCTTTATTATATTAATTGGTGGCCCACTAAAATTTTCTATATTCCAAATTAAGTTTTCTGTAATAACGCTTTTGCCTTCATCTATTTCATATGCACAATAATGCGAGTTGAAACCAATAACTTGTATTTCATTCACTAGAAAATAAATTTTACAACAGTCAAAAACGAAAATGTCAATAATTTCAAAAAGGCTTAATTGATTTCCAAATCTTGTTAAGAATGAATTTTTTTTATAAATAGTGCCCCTAAATGATATTTGGGAATAAGATTCCACAGGTGTTGTTAAATCGATATTTAATCTGGCACGCATTAGGGTAACGTTACCACTTTGTATATATTTCTTGTCAGTGACCAAATCAGTGTCTATGGGCGTTGACAACAAGTTTGCGAATTTCATTTGAAACTTTTTTGCTAAGGTAAGAGGAATATTTTTCCTGGATGTGATTGAATGGGCATACGATTTAAACTCTTTATGTTTTGCTTCAAATCGAAAGGCCCAATAATATTTAGGAGGCCCAGAATACCGAATAATTCGAGGATAATGTGTCAAATTGTGATGTTTAGGTTTAAGGGTATCTTTAAATAAGAGCAAATACTTGGAATGGTGATTTTCTATAAGGTTTTTAAGTAGAACTAGAATTCCGTTATTTATTGTATTTGATAACAAAATGTCTATTATTTCCAATAAAGTTTTAAAAAAATTCCAGACTTCATCATTATTTGGCACAAGGTCACCAATCATAAGAGGTAAGAAATGTGTAAAACACTTTACTTCACTTGCAGTCATTTGTAAATGGAATTTTTGCAAATGTGCTTTTTGAATAGGACCCGAAATATTGCCTACTTCAATTGAACCGTAATTAAAATGTTTCTTTCGCTCATTTAATGTCTTGAGCGTAAAAATCTGAGCAGTTTCTGTATAGTATGTGAGAATGTGACAAATATCGTAATGACAAACACCTTCAAATACATCATGCATAACATCTACTGAATAATTTTTGACGACATGAAATGATTCGATTTGATTGAATACTGACTGATTTAAGATACCCGAATTCTCATAAACATTTTCAATTATATCTTCATTGTAATTTTCTGGAGTTCTGAGGTATTCTACTTTTTCTTCGCATAGTGTTTGTGTCATTTGTTTTGAGCATTTGCAAAACCGACAAAAATATTTGCTCGAAAAGGATCTGCTAAAATCACAAATTTGGTTAAGACCTAAATTGTCTCCGATAATAAGTCCAAGAATAAAACGAACTTTTTTAGGTCCTTCTGCAGTATATATTAAAATACCTTCTTTTTCTAAACTACAGAGTTCTTTTACTAAAAAACTGAAACATGCTTCATTTCCTAAATTTTTTATATCTAAAGCCTTCATAAACCCTGCCACAAAAATATTGCGCAGTTTTGAAATATTTCCCAATCCAGGGAAATTGTAATAAATTCCGGCAATGGGAAGCTTATGTGACCCTAAAGGGTTATTTACTTCGAAATCATCTACATACAAGAAGTATGGTACGCAAATGTCATCTTTATATCTGTATATTTTTTCTTGCCATAGCTTTCCTTCAATGAAATTGGACAATGTATCATCATTTGAAAAATTTCTTTTGGCATTTTCTAAATATATTTTCAAAAAATCATGCTGCTCAAAAATACTTTTTATTTGAAATTTAAGGGGTAGCATTAAAGCTTTGGTATCAATTTCATCATAAAGAGACTCTCCATTATGTGATACTATACCAATCTCATTGTTAATTGAAAATTGTAGAATATTATCAATTAAGTTATTTTTTTGCAACCATTTTTTTAATTGATAATCACTGTAACATAATTTAAAGGGATTTAAGATTGCATCAAAAACTATTTGTTTGGATGTATATACAATTTGTTTATCATTATTGAGAAAGTTAACGATTGGATTCATCAGATTTTCCGTAATTTTTTTCTGGATTTTTTCAACATCTTTTTTACTGAAATTGCTGAAACTGTTTAGGAATAAAGTAAATTCTGCAGCAGATTTATGGAAGATTTTTGCGAAATCGTTTGATTCAGTATTAGTTTGTGTCTGTGGTTCTTCAAACGAAGATACAAACATATTTGAGAGATTATTTAATTCTAAGTTTGGGGTATTTTGATCTAGTTCTGCTTGGTGATAATCTTGATCAATTTCCAGATCATCTGGGTGCTGTTTTCTTTTGAGGTGTTTTTTGAAACTACTGACATTTCCAAAAGCTTGAGTACATGACTGTTCTGAACATTCATACGTACTATCTGCCCGAAGGGAATGGAAAATTTTTAGGTGAGCCACTAATGCTTTAATAGAATATGTCTGTATTTGACACAAAAAACACTTCATCATGAATTTAAATTTCAAATTATAAATGAATGAAAACCTACGATAAATAACTTAATATCTGCCCATAGGGAATGGAGAATTTTTAAGTGAGCCACCAATGCTTTAATAGAATATGACTGTATTTGACACAAAAAACACTTCATCATAAATTTAAATTTCAAATTATAGGAATCAAAACCTACAAAAATAACTTACAGCTTATATAATATAACTACCTTAAAAAATACAAAATTTTATTTTCGAAAGTAAGCCCCTGAAACATTTTAATTTCATTATTTAAAATTTAAGCTTTCAAAATATAAAAATATATACTCACTATGCTGGATTCAATTTTTGCCAGATTTCAAGATGACGCTGGAATAAAATTTGAATTCCAATGGGAATGTCATCATATAGTGAAAAGAATTTTTCGAGTTGTGCTGGCGTGACGTAAGCGAGGGCCTCTCGATCAATTTGACAATCTAAAAAAAATATATTGAAGTTTCATTAAGCAAAAAAAAATAACCCAAAACGTATTAAAAAGAAAACTATGTCAAGGGCAACGCTGCTGAAATCACTACCATGGGACTAAATTTTCGGTTTTTTCAAAAACGGTTTGATCAATTTTTTTTATATTTTCCTGATAAGAACTATAAAGTGCTAGAAGTTGGCATACTCAAAAAAAAATTTGGAATGTTTTCAAACTGTTTTTTTGAAAAAACTAATCCGACAATTTTGAAATTGTTTTCCTTAAAATTTCATGATTTTTTTCCTGCTTTTTTCCAAAATCTCCAGCCCCAAGACCACTGCCACACGTTAGAAAAAGTTTGTGCGACCCAGTAGTGCACTTTATTTTTTTTTTGGTACGTGATCAAATTTTGTTTGATCTGAGATCAAATCTGAGATCGAAAAATCATATTTCTTTGGTAAAACATCAATCCTGTATTTTTTTTTTGGATCTCAGATCGAATCTGAAATCTCATTTTCAACCGAGATTTAACACACATTTGCATAAACACAATATATTTGACATTTCTCAAGCGTATTGTTTTGTTGTTTATTTTTAGCATTCTGTAAATTTCGTTGTGGAAAAATAATTCATTTAAGAAAAGTAATTAATGTTTTTTTTAATAATATTAATGTTTTTTCCAGTAAAAAAATTTATTCTTTCTCATACACAGGGTTCAAGTGAAAATTAATTGAAAATTCATAAATTAATAGGTATGGATTCGCAGAATTAAAACTTAAGGAGTTTATCTACTGAATTAATAAATGTATTCTTGTGAAAAAAAAATATGTGAATTTAGATCAGATGAAATCTGTATTTACCAACAAAAAAAATCACATATTTATGAGCCTTTCGTGTGAGATTTCACCAGATACTCTCAATACATATTAGCAAGCAACAAAAAACACACTAAGGCAGGAGAAATTTATGTACATGTCCTACACGATTCAAACTCGTTTCCTTTGGCTTTGAGTGTGATTGTTTGCTCCTCGTAAAAAGGGGATTATTCCCAAGTGAAGTGCAAAGGAATGTATACTCATGTAATTCTCTGGGCTGCTGTGTGCACCAATACTTGGAAATGAAAATGTTTTGATTTTGTGTGCCGAACATAAGCGTATGAATTGTTTTTGCGTGTATGGCGGAATGCAACCACCAAAAATGTCATGACAATGGTGCACACTTGTGTTGTGTGTATGGTCCGCTTAATATGAGATAGATATATTATTATATATATCGAAAAAGACAAGCACACAAAGTAATTCAATCGCAAAGATGCAACATTTGGCGGTTGAAATTTACCGTTGCATTTCTGTTTGAAACAAGAATGAAGGAAACTAGAACTTACCTAATGGAAAATAGTTCTTAGGTTTAAAATTCATAACAAATAGGTACAAAAGACACAAAACACAAAAAAATTAAACCATCGAGTGAAAATTTAGAATGAAAATTGAGGTTAATATACAATTTTTACCTATAAAAGATTGCACTCAAAATGCGATCTTCACTTTCACCAACACTAAAATAAGTTCTTCACTTTCACAAAATAGTTTTTCCAAATCTGTATTGTTTTTAATTTAAATAAGTACACTTCTTTTAATTATTGCATTAATCGCACTCCTTTCAATGAACTGATCACACGGAAAAATTACAAGCAACTGGTCCTGGTCTTGAAGTGGAAATACAATCAGACTATATCTATAATAATGAGTAGATACACTCTCTACACAAATGCAACGCCTACTACTACAAATAACAATCGGCAGCGAATGCTGCTACAAATGCTAGAAAGATACACGTTCGGTTTCACCAGCACCACCACATACAAATTCGATTGACCAGTGTATTCAGGGATACAAAATGAGATACAATTGTACCTATTTGAGTACTATGGATTTTAAAATGTACGGAAGTATTAGCCGACTTTGATGGTAGGTACATCGAAACATGTTGCTCTTTGATACAAACCAAAAACGTGTTAAAAAGGCATCCTGTGTGGCAATAAGCAAGGAACTTGCAAAAACAATGATCTAACTAAAGATGAGCTTTTTAAAAAAAAATTATTTATTAAAAAATAATCACTTAAATTATTTTCCTATATGCAAAAAAAGTACAATTGAACACATTTTGGTACACTTCGTATTAGATTTTGTGTACCATAAAAAAAAAAAAATGATTTTCACCCCTGGTGTACACGCCGGCTGATTGTGCGTCATGACTTTTGTATATATGATAAATTTGTTGAAAATTTGGAATTTGAAATTTGTTCGTGATAACTCTGTTTTAGCATTGTTTCAACAAAGAAATTTTTATTTAAACGTTGTAAAATAGATTTAAAAAACATCGAATTAATTTTTTTTTTCGGTTCAAAGCTTATTAGTACGATTTTGTTATATTGATAGAAACAAATTAACCTACCGATCTAGGCTCTAGCTCTATGTAAAGGGCGTCCAAAGGAATTTTTGTTAGAATTATCATGTTTATACCAAACACCACGCCGGCTGATTGTGCGTCATGATTTTTGTATATATGATAAATTTGTTGAAAATTTGGAATTTGAAATTTGTTCGGTTTAAACATGATAACTCTGTTTTAGCATTGTTTCAACTAAGAAATTTTTATTTAAACGTTGTAAAATAGATTTAAAAAACATCGAATTAATTTTTTTTTTCGGTTCAAAGCTTATTAGTACGATTTTGTTATATTGATAGAAACAAATTAACCTACCGATCTAGGCTCTAGCTCTATGTAAAGGGCGTCCAAAGGAATTTTTTTTGAGAATTATCATGTTTATACCAAACACCACAGATATTCGATTCATAAAAATTAATAATATTTAAAGAAAATTATACATACCTTCCAAATATTTCCAAATAACGCAGTCGCTGATTGATGAAAGTTTCAATTCTTGTACCAATTCAGTATCCATATCACCGTTTAAACTTGTTCTTAAATTTCTTTTCTTTTTCACTGAATTCACTATGTTCTCTTTTATATATTAAAATGTTCGATTGTTTTAGTTTTCTTCAATATTTTCACTGTTTTAATTTTTAACTTCTTTTAACATTAACACGTTAAATTGTTTTAGTTAGAATATTTTCAATGTACTTGTTCTACTTTTGTTCACACTTTTTAGAAAATCCGCTTTAACTTGTTGTCTACTTGAAAGTCCAAACTCGACTGACGCGATCGCAATGCATTTTACAAACTATCAAGCGTCTCTTTTTTTATTTTGTCACATTGACAAAAATTCAATTTTGTTTTGTAGATATGATAAAAAATTCAATTTTGTTTTGTATATATGATAAAAATGTTTGTTGGTTTTGTAGATATGATAAAAGGTTGAGTTCATTTTGTATATATGATAAAATTGTTTGTTGGTTTTGTAGATATGATAAAAAAAAATTGTAATATCGACAGAAAATATTTTTTTACAGTTAAAAAAATTTGTTATATTGATAGAAAATCTATTTTGTTTTGTAGATATGATAAAAAATTCAATTTTGTTTTGTAGATATGATAAAAATGTTTTGTTGGTTTTGTAGATATGATAAAAAATTCAATTTTGTTTTGTATATATGATAAAAATGTTTGTTGGTTTTGTAGATATGATAAAAGGTTGAGTTCATTTTGTATATATGATAAAATTGTTTGTTGGTTTTGTAGATATGATAAAAAAAAATTGTAATATCGACAGAAAATATTTTTTTACAGTTAAAAAAATTTGTTATATTGATAGAAAATCTATTTTGTTTTGTAGATATGATAAAAAATTCAATTTTGTTTTGTAGATATGATAAAAATGTTTTGTTGGTTTTGTAGATATGATAAAAAATTCAATTTTGTTTTGTATATATGATAAAAATGTTTGTTGGTTTTGTAGATATGATAAAAGGTTGAGTTCATTTTGTATATATGATAAAATTGTTTGTTGGTTTTGTAGATATGATAAAAAAAAATTGTAATATCGACAGAAAATATTTTTTTACAGTTAAAAAAATTTGTTATATTGATAGGAAATCAATTTTGTTTTGTAGATATGATAAAAATGTTTTGTTGGTTTTGTAGATATGATAAGAAATTCAATTTTGTTTTGTATATATGATAAAAATGTTTGTTGGTTTTGTAGATATGATAAAAAAAATTTGACTTTCGTCGATATGATAAAAAAAATTATATTTGACTTACAAACATTTTTGTCAATTTGAATTTTTTTTGTAATATCGACAGAAATTCAGTTTTACTTAGTATATACGATAAATTGTTTTATCAAATTTTTGTTTGAATATAATACAAAATAGCCTTACACTATACAGGGTGTCCCCTAACTCGTGAGCAATATTTTAGGGCATGATTCTTGGATATATTCTGTGGATCGAGGGTATTATTTGTGATGCATATTTTCTCGCGAAGATCATTTCCTGGGAAGCATAATTCTTCTGCCACCAAATGTTGTCCCCTAATTCGTAGACAATATTTCAAGACATGATTTTTAAGTAGGTATATTTAAAAAAAAATCGTTCAATAGTAAGGATCCGTATCCAATTTTCATATACCTAATTTCTTGGAGATTTAAGAAAAGGCTTAATTTGGTGTACCCGGACTAAACATTAACGGTGATTTAGCAGTTAGTACCAATGATAGAAATTTCATTTATGACTTTATTTTTAGAAGAAATAATAGTCTGTATAAATGCGTTCTTCCTGTCCCTGCCAATTTTACGACTTTCATGTCAATTTTCTCCAGAAAATGCGTTACAAACATAGCGTTTTAATATTTTTTTTTTTGAACATTTGTAAAAAGAAAAATCAGAGACAAGTATGTAGGAAAACGATAGATTTTACTTGTGAAAATTTGTTGCGAATTTAGAACTCTTGGTCACTTGGTCAGCCACTTCGAAATATCGAATAAAGCAGATTCAAAAACCAATACCAACTAGAGAAATGATGATGAAATGGAAGGATAATAAGCGACCGTTTGGGTTTAAGTTAGTAAAAAGAGATTTACAGCTTCAGTTTTTAAAGAGACACTTTTTCCAATTCTTATCTTTAATAAGTTCTTTGAAGTATAATAGAATCTGTTCGGTTTTCTGCATACTTCTCTTTGATTTTTATTTTAACAACTGTTACGTTCATTCAAAAAGAAAAATATTAAAACTCTCTGTTTACTGTCTTAAAACTGAGAAAAAATCCCCGAGCACTACAACAAATAAGAATACTCAAATTAATTGGTTTATTTCCAAAAAAGGTGGTACAGTAGATGAAGGATATAAGAAAGTCAAAAAATCCAAAGAATTCCTTTCCATTTTATATAATAAAGAAAATTTCTTATATAAAGAAAATGCATACAAGAATGAAAATTTCTTATATAAATACAAATGCATATAAGAAATAAAATGTAGAGTGTGAAACTGTCAATTATGGGCTTTTTTCTTTCTCGCTCATCAATCAATCTGGCACTTTTTTGGCAATATCATACAGGGTGTTCAGAATTTTTTTGAAAGTTACGTGGGATTTAGATTGGAAATTTTCTTATAAACCTTTAATTTTCTATGGAGGTACAGTAGATGAAGGATATAAGAAAGTCAAAAAATCCAAAGAATTCCTTTCCATTTTATATAATAAAAAAAATTTCTTATATAAATAAAATGCATACAAGAATGAAAATTTCTTATATAAATACAAATGCATATAAGAAATAAAATGTAGAGTGTGAAACTGTCAATTATGGGCTTTTTTCTTTCTCGCTCATCAATCAATCTGGCACTTTTTTGGCAATATCATACAGGGTGTTCAGAATTTTTTTGAAAGTTACGTGGGATTTAGATTGGAAATTTTCTTATAAACCTTTAATTTTCTATGGAGGTACAGTAGATGAAGGATATAAGAAAGTCAAAAAATCCAAAGAATTCCTTTCCATTTTATATAATAAAGAAAATTTCTTATATAAATAAAATGCATTCAAGAATGAAAATTTCTTATATAAATACAAATGCATATAAGAAATAAAATATAGAGTGTGAAACTGTCAATTATGGGCTTTTTTCTTTCTCGCTCATCAATCAATCTGGCACTTTTTTGGTAATATCATACAGGGAGTTCTGAATTTTTTTGAAAGTTTCGTGGGATTTACATGGAAAACTTTCTTATAAACCTTTAATTTTCTTTGGAGTGAATAAGACTTTGTATCAGAATGAATTTCTTATATCAGTGGATATGATATGATATGATATGATTGTGGATATGATAAAAATGTCTGTTTTATTTTGTTAAAAATAGTTTTATCTATTTAACAATCTTATTTTATCAGTGGTACAAAATAAGCAAAAAATATTTGTCATTACAACAAAAATATTTTGTCAATTTTTGTATAACAAAAACTTCTGTTATTTTGACAAACATTTACAAAATTGAATTTTTGTTTTTTCACAAAAAAAGTTGTGGATATGATAAAAATGTCTGTTTTATTTTGTTAAAAATAGTTTTATCTATTTAACAATCTTATTTTATCAGTGTTACAAAATAACCAAAAAATATTTGTCATCGCAACAAAAATATTTTATCAATTTTTGTATTTTCTATCAAACGGACAAATAAGAAAACAACAAAAACTTTGTTATTTTGACAAACATTTACAAAATTGAATTTTTGTTTTTTTTCACAAAAAAATTGTGGATATGATAAAAATGTCTGTTTTATTTTGTTAAAAATAGTTTTATCTATTTAACAATCTTATTTTATCAGTGGTACAAAATAAGCAAAAAATATTTGTCATTACAACAAAAATATTTTGTCAATTTTTGTATAACAAAAACTTCTGTTATTTTGACAAACATTTACAAAATTGAATTTTTGTTTTTTTCACAAAAAAAGTTGTGGATATGATAAAATGTCTGTTTTATTTTGTTAAAAATAGTTTTATCTATTTAACAATCTTATTTTATCAGTGTTACAAAATAACCAAAAAATATTTGTCATCGCAACAAAAATATTTTATCAATTTTTGTATTTTCTATCAAACGGACAAATAAGAAAACAACAAAAACTTTGTTATTTTGACAAACATTTACAAAATTGAATTTTTGTTTTTTTCACAAAAAAATTGTGGATATGATAAAAATGTCTGTTTTATTTTGTTAAAAATAGTTTTATCTATTTAACAATCTTATTTTATCAGTGGTACAAAATAAGCAAAAAATATTTGTCATTACAACAAAAATATTTTGTCAATTTTTGTATAACAAAAACTTCTGTTATTTTGACAAACATTTACAAAATTGAATTTTTGTTTTTTTCACAAAAAAAGTTGTGGATATGATAAAATGTCTGTTTTATTTTGTTAAAAATAGTTTTATCTATTTAACAATCTTATTTTATCAGTGTTACAAAATAACCAAAAAATATTTGTCATCGCAACAAAAATATTTTATCAATTTTTGTATTTTCTATCAAACGGACAAATAAGAAAACAACAAAAACTTTGTTATTTTGACAAACATTTACAAAATTGAATTTTTGTTTTTTTCACAAAAAAATTGTGGATATGATAAAAATGTCTGTTTTATTTTGTTAAAAATAGTTTTATCTATTTAACAATCTTATTTTATCAGTGGTACAAAATAAGCAAAAAATATTTGTCATTACAACAAAAATATTTTGTCAATTTTTGTATAACAAAAACTTCTGTTATTTTGACAAACATTTACAAAATTGAATTTTTGTTTTTTTCACAAAAAAAGTTGTGGATATGATAAAATGTCTGTTTTATTTTGTTAAAAATAGTTTTATCTATTTAACAATCTTATTTTATCAGTGTTACAAAATAACCAAAAAATATTTGTCATCGCAACAAAAATATTCTATCAATTTTTGTATTTTCTATCAAACGGACAAATAAGAAAACAACAAAAACTTTGTTATTTTGACAAACATTTACAAAATTGAATTTTTGTTTTTTTCAGAAAAAAATTGTGGATATGATAAAAATGTCTGTTTTATTTTGTTAAAAATAGTTTTATCTATTTAACAATCTTATTTTATCAGTGGTACAAAATAAGCAAAAAATATTTGTCATTACAACAAAAATATTTTGTCAATTTTTGTATAACAAAAACTTCTGTTATTTTGACAAACATTTACAAAATTGAATTTTTGTTTTTTTCACAAAAAAAGTTGTGGATATGATAAAATGTCTGTTTTATTTTGTTAAAAATAGTTTTATCTATTTAACAATCTTATTTTATCAGTGTTACAAAATAACCAAAAAATATTTGTCATCGCAACAAAAATATTCTATCAATTTTTGTATTTTCTATCAAACGGACAAATAAGAAAACAACAAAAACTTTGTTATTTTGACAAACATTTACAAAATTGAATTTTTGTTTTTTTCACAAAAAAATTGTGGATATGATAAAAATGTCTGTTTTATTTTGTTAAAAATAGTTTTATCTATTTAACAATCTTATTTTATCAGTGGTACAAAATAAGCAAAAAATATTTGTCATTACAACAAAAATATTTTGTCAATTTTTGTATCACAAAAATTTTGTTATTTTGACAAACATTTACAAAATTGAATTTTTTTTTTTTTTCACACAAAAAGTTGTGGATATGATAAAAATGTCTGTTTTATTTTGTTAAAAATAGTTTTATCTATTTAACAATCTTATTTTATCAGTGGTACAAAATAACCAAAAAATATTTGTCATTACAACAAAAATATTTTGTCAATTTTTGTATTTTCTATCAAACGGACAAATAAGAAAACAACAAAAACTTCGTTATTTTGACAAACATTTACAAAATTGAATTTTTGTTTTTTTCACAAAAAAAGTTGTGGATATGATAAAAATGTCTGTTTTATTTTGTTAAAAATAGTTTTATCTATTTAACAATCTTATTTTATCAGTGTTACAAAATAACCAAAAAATATTTGTCATCGCAACAAAAATATTTTATCATTTTTTGTATTTTCTATCAAACGGACAAATAAGAAAACAACAAAAACTTTGTTATTTTGACAAACATTTACAAAATTGAATTTTTGTATTTATAACAAACATTTTGTTGGCTTCACAAAAAAAATTGTGGATTTGATAAAAATATCTGTTTTATTTTGTAAAAAATAGTTTTATCTATTTAACAATCTTATTTTATCAGTAGTACAAAATAACCAAATAAAATTTATCATAACAACAAAAAATTCCATCAATTTTAGGATTTTTTATCAAATGGACAAAAAAAATCAACAAAAATTTTGTTGTCTTGACAAACATGTACAAAATTGAGTTTTTGTATTTATAACAAACATTTTGTTGGCTACACAAAAAAATTTATGGATATGATAAAAATATCAGTTTTTTTTTGTTAAATTTACAAAAAGTGTTTTATCAAACTGAAAATAATTTTTGTAGTGCATTTTTTGTCAAACTGACAAAAATTTTAGCAGTTTTGTGAATTCAACAAATTTTTTAGATCATATTGATAAAAATGCAATCAGGATGATAAAACCTTTTTGTTGAAGTTTAACAAAAACGTTTTTATCAATATGACCAGGATTTTATTTTCAGTGTACGCTGAAGGTTGCCACCATCACGGCGTTGAATAACAATGTCCCGAGACTCCATATTCTCTCCAACAACCACAATGGCTACTTCGTTTAACATTGGTGCGTTGAAGCGTCTCTCGTGTTCTCCCGCAGGTCTTTTATCTGCCCTGATAACTATTTTATGATTGTCCGATGGCATCATCTCTAAGGCTGTTTTAAACAATTGGATCAACTTATTATGTTCATGCAAGAGTTGTTGCAGCTGCATAATAATCTCTCTCCTTACTGAATGATTGATGGAACAGCGTTTATTAATTTCAGCTTCAGAGTTTCCCATGAAATAAATTTGAAGAAATTTGTATTCACCATCAACTGATGGCAACAATGCTCCTGCACGGTGGTGAATTTGTCCTTGAATCTTTGATTAATTTAATTTAAATTTATTAATTAATACTTCCAATAATTTTTTTTAATTTAACTTATATTTCATTTGCATACATATTATGGACATATGTATGTATATGTACATCAGTATGTATATGTATGTACATACATATATACATGTATGTACTTACATATAAATATGTATGTACTTACATATAAATATGTATCATAATTTTGCAATTTATTTGTATAAAGTGTGTCACACAATAAAATAAATATACATATGTACCTTAAAAGTTGGATTGAAACCACGTTGTTCAATTATATTTGCTCCAAAAGATGTCATTTGGAACACACTGTTGTAACTTTGAATATTCTGCAAGAAATGCTTTGCTATATTTTCTTGCCCTGAAAGTAACGAATTTAGTGGTTCTGGTGGCGTCGTCAGTTGTGGTAATTTGACCTTTCCATTCGCACAACATAATCCTGTCGGTTCGTAACGAAACCTTAAAGCATTGCAATATTGACAAATAGTGCTTATTGTTCCAAAATCTACCGACTTATCATCAGAGTAATTAACACTTGCATCATATCTGAATGCCAAACATTCATAAATAATTGTTACATTTTTTGATCGTCTGTTATGTTGCCTCACGCTTGAAGATGATGGTATGTTTTCTTCCGAAGTCATGGTAGATCTAGCTTGGAAATTTCTCACTCTGTTCTCCTCCAATCGCTGCCTGCACTCTTCTTCATTCTCATTTCCTCGATTAATTTGAACAATTCTTGCTTTACGCGTTCGACGACCAATATTTTGATGCCTCACTGGTGGCATTTTTTTTTTTAAATAAATAATAATAAATAACACCACGTATTAATTCACACAAATTTTTTTTTATTTTTTTTTTGAAAGAAGCAAATAAAATCTGTCAAAATCATAAATATTAAATATATAAAATTTAAATTGAGTAGTATTTATTTTTGAATTAATGAATTATTGTTCCCCGATGCATTATTTTTTAAAATTTTCTTTTATACAAACCTTCTCCTGACTATAACAAACACACACAAAAAAGAATTATCCAATTATCTGGAGTCTTTCGAAAGTTATGGAGGAACATACATTTTTGCGATCCATTTTTATATATATAGATTTAAAAATCAACGTTAAATCGTTTTTTGGAGAAAATGAAGTAAGCCATTAGATTTCTGTTACTTTTTTGAATTTTAAGGATTTTTTTTTTCAAATTCGTTTGAGCCGTTTTTTCAAAAAACGGTTTTTTTTCTTAAACTTTTCGGAAACATATTCCAAATTTATTTTGAGTATGTCAAAATTTAGCAGTTTAAAGTTCTTACTAGAAAACAAAAATTTTAAAAATTTTGAACAAACCGTTTTCGAAAAAACCAAAAGTCAAAAAAAAAATTACCTTTTTTTTTTAAAACTCAAAAAAAAATTTTTTTGAAAATAAAAGAATTTATATTATTTCGTTTATAACAGAGCTTTTATTTCAAATTTTCATCGAAGTCCGTGAAGGCTCCAACGATTTCGATAAAACTTTCTGAATGATGTTTTCTGTGCAAACTTTATGTTTTGGTTGGAATGGATTTTTCAGGAAAAGTCTTATAACGGTACCTCCCATAGGACCGGTTTTTTGAAATCCGATTTTCTCGTAAGCCACTTGACGGATTTCGATGAAATTTTTAATGTAGAAGCCCTTTTATAAACGAAATAATATAAATTCTTAATTTTTCCAAAAAAATTTTTTTTGAGTTTTTAAAAAAAGTTTCAAAATTTTTTTTTAACTTTTGTTTTTTCCAAAAACGGTTTAATCTATATTTTTTTAATTTTATTTTTCTGATAAAAACTACAAAGTGCTAGAAGTTGGCATACTCAAAAAAAAATTGGAATATATTTTCGAAAAGTTTTTCAGAAAAAACTGTTTTTTGGAAAAACTGGTCCAACGATTTTGAAAAAAAATGTCGTCAAAATTCAAAAACGTAAAAGAAACCTGATGGCTTACTTCATTTTCTCCAAAAAACGTTTTAGGTATTGATTTTAAAGTGATTTATAAAATTTCATATGATTTTTTCAACGCTTTTTTCCCAAAATCTCAAGCACCCAAAATAATTTTAACACATTAGAGCAAGTTCGTACGACCCAGTCGTGCACTTTATTTCATTTTCTTTCTTTGTAATGCACACAGCTTCTAGTCAATTTGAATACAAACAAAATTAGAATGGGAAACTTTTTATAGTCCTTAAAGAGGAAAGAGGCGTTTGGACCATTAAACACATCAAAATCCCAAACATTTGGTCAAGATCGTCCTCTAAATTTTTATTCGCGAAACCTTTTAATTGCTGTTTATCTTTTAAACAAATTTTAACACACATATATTTTTATGAATACATAACATAGACATAAAATAATTTGAATAACCTTACTCAATGCATTTCATAATAATGTAAGTCTCGTCCCTAAATAAATTTTAAATTAAAACCCTCTCTTTTCAAAATAATTCGTCTCTCAGTTTAATAAACAATGGATCCTTTTTATAACTTTTTTCAGTCTTTTAGGTACATAAAAAAAGCCAGTTAAAAAAAATTACTGAAAAGGACTATTTGAAGGAAAATTCGTGTTAATGAACTAATTACTCGGCTTCAGAGGGTTCGTTTGATTTACATATACATTTTATACAGCGCAATGACCACCGCGAGGTTGGAGGAGAGGTGTGACAAATATTTATTTTAACTGGTTACTGGTTGCATTAATATCTATCAACATGCGAACAGAGCGTGAAAACGGTTCTAGTTGTGTGTAAATGATGAGGTCTATGCTAGTGGTTGAAAATAAGCCTTTATGCAATATTGAGTGGGTGGTGTTGTATACTTTGTGTCCATTTATTTTTCTTGTCCAGGGAGGAAATTTGTCACTCCATGATTTAAAATCGATTTAAATGAAATTTCAGACAACGTTGCCTTAAATTTATTTTAATTTTAATAAAGTTTAGAGGCAAAAATAACACCTAGGAAAGAGAGGTAGATGTTGGGATTGGGATATGCCGCTCAATTTGTTGTACAAGGTGGGCCAAAAGAAATCACCCTATTGGAAGATGCTCTAATTTTTGCAAATGGCCGCCAATGTCAAATTTGTTTTGACATTTGTTGCCTATAGAGATGCAGAATACAAGTGAACAAGCCATGGAGCGAAACAGCATGAACCGATATTCTGAAGGCGGTGTTACAGGGTCGCCTCATCTCTCGTTTTGGCGATTTGCCCTGGCCCGCAAGATCGCCCGATTTAACCGTTTCAGACTTTTTTGTGTGGGGTTCTTTGAAGGTCCGTGTTTACGTGAGCTAGCCCGAGACACTGAAAGCCCTCAAGGACAACATTCGACACGAGTGCGAAAATCTGTCGCCCGAAGTTCTCGCTGAAGTGATGAAAATTGCCATAAAACGAGCAATCAATTGTGACGGTGCCCATTTGGCCAATATCATCTTCTCGACTTGACCAATACAATTCTAAAGATTCAAATAAACATAGTCAAAAAACAGAATCGAAGTTTTTCTTTTAGAAAAAAAAAGAGAGCCAAACAATATCGATTGGATGAATTCTTTATGGCCCATACCCTGTAGAATACAAACATTTTAAAAAATCAATATTTCAAGATAATGTCGAATTTCAAATTAATTGTTTTATTGATGTGTATTAGCTTACTTAATTTTTAACACTACATATTAGTATAAACTGCAAAACAAGGTCGACAAGTGTAGAATAACAAACGAAAATAAGTTTAACTGACTCGTGTAACCAAGATTTTCATTCTATATACTATTACCTTATCACAGGTTTAACAGAAACATCCAAAGAAAGCCTCTGTAAATATAAATGAGTTTCACTTTTGTGTGTGACCTTATATCTAGAGAAAGGCTGGGTAGATTTTTATATATGTATATTTTTTACTTGCGATTATAGTACTATAAGGCAAGTTAACAATCACACATGACATTACGATGATGGAAAAGTCGAAAAAAGTGTGTCTGGAAATTCCGTTCATTTGTCTGTCTGTCTGTATGTCTGTTCGCGCCTCTAGAGCCTGAACGGATAAGCCGATTTGCTTCAAATGCTTCAAATTTGGTATTTAGGATTTGTTTGGCCGTCTCTCGGAACAAATTTTTGATTTTTGCTCTAGGCCCAAAAATAACGGCACCTGACATACAATCGTGAAGAAAAAAATTGATTTCCTCAAAAACGGCTATAACGACTTTGATTAAACTTTCAGAATGCTATTTCTTTAAAACAGTCTACCTTTTGGTTAGAAAATATTTTATCAAAATTTGTCTTATAACGGGTACATCTCATAGAACCAGATTTTCAAATCAAATTTTCTAGTAAACTATACATCCGATTTCAATAAAATTTTGGGCACAGGAAGTCATTCATAATTTTATTAATATGGCATTTCAAAATTTTCAAAATTTTTAATTAAAAAAATAAACGAGTTTTCGAAATTATTTTTAATTTCTTTTTAATAAAAAACATATGCATCGACAAAGAAATTGCTTAGCATAAGAGCAAGTTCGTGCTACCCAGTCGTGCATTTTATTTTAAATGAAAGGATATCATTTATAGATGGTTAAGAAAAAAAATAAAATGCACGACTGGGTCGCACGAACTTGCTCTTATGCTCTTAGCAATTGCGTAGTGGCTGCATATATGGATATTAAAAAAAATCAAATAATCTCGAAAATTCTTTTATTTTTTAAATTAGCTTAAGAGTTTTCTCGGAAAAACTAAGTATGCAATAAAATTTCAAAGCTATGCGTCAATCTAGGAAAAAAAATATTGAAAATCGTTGGACCAGTTTTTTTTTTTTTAAAGGTTATTTTTGAAAAACTTTTTCAAAAAATATTTTGAAATTTATTTGAGTATGCAAATATATGGTAATCAGTAGTTTACATTTGAAAAATAATTTAAAAAAAAATCAATGTACCCGTTTCCAACATATTTCGAAAACCAAAAATTTTTTTGAAAAAATTATAAAAAATCAAAAAAAAAAAGTTTTTGAAAATTTTGAAATATTAGTATTAATAAAATTATGAATGACTTCCTGTGTCCAAAATTTTATTGAAATCGAATGTATAGTTTACGAGAAAATTTGATTTGAAAATACTGGTTCTTTGAGAGGTACCGTTATTAGAAAAATTTTGAAAAAAAATTTCTAACCAAAATATAGATTGTCTTGCAAAAATAGTATTCTGAAAGTTTTATCAAAGTCGTTAGAGCCGTTTTTGAGGAAATCAATTTTTTTCTTCACGATTGTATGGCAGGTGCCGTTATTTTTGGACCTAGAGCAAAAATAAAAAATCCATAACTTGCCTTATAGTACCTATAATCGCAAGTAAAAAGAATTATTAAGTCCGATAAATCAGTTTTCACTTGGCGCAATGTATGGGCTATACAGCGATATTGACCTGGTAAAGAAGCTGAAAATAAAACGGCTTAGATGGCTGGGCCATGTGGAGCGTATCGATGAAAACGCACCTGCCCGACGAAACTTCAATTCCACACTGGAGAGCCGACGCAGTTCTGGAAGACCCCATCTAAGGTGGGGCGATCAAGTGGAGAACGACCTCAACCAACTTGGTGTGCGCAACTTAAGGCAACTGGCTAGGGACCAGCCTATAGCTGGCGAGGATTGTTGGTTGAGGCCGTGGTACACAATGAACTGTCTGCGCCACCTTAAGTAAGTAAGTAAGTAAGTAAGTATAAATCTAGACATTCAAAATGAAGCTCCAACTTTGATTGAAGACATTTGTATGTCAAATTACAGCTCAGAACGATATCACCTAATCTTTTGGCACTAGTTTTTTTCAACACTAGAGAGAGGATTCTGAATGCACTATGACCTTTGCTTTTTCTGTTGTTGACGTCCAGGTCTGTTCCACCATCGAGTGTCAAATACTACCCAAGAAGATGAATTGAGTGACTCTCTCTATCGTCTTCTTTCTCAAAATAATTTCCATGTTGGTGGTTCTGGCTGGTTTACATAATTTTTGTCTTTTTGGCGTTTATTCTTAAACCAGCCGTTTCTCCTTTTGTTGAACCGAGTAACGCATTTGGTTAAGGGCACTTGTGGCGTTTTAACATTAAACAGATATCACCAAACCAACATAGTCCAAATAACTGAACATGTGAAATGGATCCCTTTGAATACCAAGTCTCTCATTTTTACCTAACACGCTGTCACCAGTCTCAATTGTAACTAATTATTTCAACAATCACATCAATATTCTCTCAACAATAAGAAAAGGAAGCCCAAGCGTGCCATAAACTTGAAGGAATTAAGTGCATCATTTATGTAGCTATTAGCTTTTTGTTTTGTATGGCTTTGAAAGTAAAGTAGGTACACCTCTAAAAAACAAATTCAGGATCTCAACGAAAAATTAAAATACTGTAGACCAAGTAACTATTATAAATTCTTGTTTATTCATCGTTAATTTAGAGTTTCAAAGGACTCAAGCAAAAAATAGGAAAGTTTTCTAAACAAAACCTTTTATTTCTCTAAAATCAAATTCTCTAAAATTATCTCCTACCCTCAGCTTCACGAAGGTGTCAATAATTCATGGTCGATTTTTTACGAAAAATTAGCTTAGACAAGCCATTCACTGTAAAGACCAAGTTATTTTTTTAAATGTCTCCCGTGGACCCTGTAAAACTATTTCCACAAACCAACACCTTTACCACCACTTCCGCATAAACTGAAATAATTTCCTTCCGAGGAAAACCAGTTAAGACGATTTGCAAGGTCCTTTGGGAGCAATTTAAAACAATTTTCGATATAAAAGTAAATATACACACTACTCTTCGCCTTGAAAGTCTGTTGGACTGAAAGATAAAGATACTTCATTAGGGGGTGTGTATCTTATGTTTCGTTAGCGTTAAATTTAGTTTTTGTTTATAAATTTTATTACGAAGCAGGTTGAAGCGCAAAGCTATAGATGATTGCTTCTCACCTCGAAGATTGGATCCTTTTTTTTTTTTGGTAATAATTTTCAGACAGGAGATTATAAGTTTGCAGTTTTAGATGCAAATATTGCAACGAAACTATTTCCCGAGAACGATAAAATTTAATTTCTTTTAACTTCACTTTCAACTCGTTGCTTTATTCTTACGACATATATAAATTTCAAATATAATAAAGATTTATTTTTAAGAGTATTTGATCCTTGTGCGTTAATACCTTAAAGCAAATAATCAATATCTTGTGAATCAGGAAATTTTGTTGACAATAAGTTTCTGAATGCACTCTCTGTTAGGGATGAGAAATCCTTTTCTGGAAATAAAAGCATTTTCTTGCACTTGCTCATGTGTGCTCCTTGAAACAAAAAAACTTTCTTCAAGGATAATTGTTTTCCTCACCTTTTGTGTGATGCTATCATTAAAATTTATGCGTGAGTGCCTCTGGTAATGACAGAATGAAAATGAACCCATTCATTAAGGATCTGAAATACGTGTGCTTGCTGCTTGCACATTTTTCAGAAGAGGTAGGTACATGTTTTTTTTTTTTTATTCTTGCTATTTAAAAAATAAAAAGAGAAAACAAAGTTTATACAAGTTTTTTTTTTTTTTGCTTTTGAGAAACTAATTTTAATACACATTGTTTTCGTGCCGTTATTTTGAATAGGTGGTATTCAGATGCGATATTTGGTCATTATAGAATCTGCTCCTTTCATTGTTTTCAGAAACCAAAGACCTGGTTCGATGATTAGTGCATGTGGATACACAGAGCCAAGTAGGAAGCTGATCAGGCAACGCTGCCGACCAGAGGCAGAGTGCAACCCGTGCGATCTACCAGCAATCTGAAAGGTGTTAGATGGGTTTTTTTTAGAAGAAAAGAAATTTCTAAAAAGCAGGCGGTCGAATCTTTGGAAAGGTGCTCCGGCAGAAACAATATTTAAAAGTTCTACCTAAATTTAAAACATTTGTCCAAGGGGAACAAAGTCCAAAAAATGGTCTTTGGACACGAGGGTGGGAACATGAGCTGTATGTGCTGAGATTTGTAGAGAACACTTCAGCAGACTGTTAAACGGCGAATACAACCAACTAATCGCTATCAGAGGAAATGATCCATTCGATTTGAATAATGATGAACACAATTTCCTAACATTTTTGCAAATAAACTGATTTGCTCCTATAAGAGTGGTTTTAGGCCAGGTAAGTCAACTACGACCAAATTTTCACACTTTCGGAAAATTTGAAATCGTTACTCATCAACTTTTTATCGATTTTAAATTCTCCTATGACGCCGGCCGAGTCATATCACTACTCTGCATCTTTGCTAAGCTCGTTCGATTGTGCAAAATTACTTTTATGGGGAATTAGCGTTGCTACATAAATATTGTTAAGAACATTGGCAATGACGAGAATGCCCTAAGAAAAGGTGACAATGCTATCAATTTTTGTAACCTCTTCAACATCTTTCTTGAGGCAATCACTCGCAACTCGTATGTGAGAACATCATCTTCGTAGATTTGGACAAAAAGTCAACTATGGACAGTTTAACTTTGAAGTAGTCAAGGACTTTGTCTATTTGGATTCCATTTTAACGTTTCAAAAGTCCTGCTGTATGGGTGGGGCAGAAAGCGGAACCTGACACAATCGGATGAAAAGCGGGTGGCGTGCTTTGAGAGAGAGATTCTTCGCCTGATATTCGGTCTTGTATGTATTAATGCAATATGGAGGAGAAGGTTCAATCACGGACTCTACAGGCTGTAGGGCTACAATTATTTGGCCAAAAAATGGATGTGACTAAGATAGCTGGGGACTTTTGGTGGTGTCCGTTGTATGGCATGCTTAGCTTTTCTACATGTCGTCTTGGTCCAAAGGGTTAAATTTGACCATAAGAAATGAGTATATTCGAGGTCAACTAAAAAATACTGACCATTTCAAAGCTATTAAGGTGCTTCCCTCCATTTTCACCGAAAACGATTATGTAGTCAACACAAAAACGATTTTTCCTTTGAAAGGCTTAAAGACTTAAAGATCGCAGCTGCGTTCTTCAGTCCGGTAGGTAATCTACGGATTTCGTACTTACCATTCATCGTTGAAAAAGCTGTGTTACGGACATTTAAAGGCTTAATTGGGATTTGGTGAAATAATGAAGTCAAGTCTTAGGTTGTATATGGGCTCTCCTGAATTGTTCCTGATTTTGTTGAGGTTAATAGATTCCAAAAGCGTATTGTACCTACTTTTCGACGATCAACGACTGTAATCTTTGCATAGTCTCTTAAGGAAGATTCTCGCTTAAGACAACATTAACCTGTTGTGAAATTTCGTTTAGGGTTATTTTTGAGGTTGTCGTCGCTGATGATTTCGACAAAAAAAATTTGACGAGTGTTTCTCAATTGACTTAGTAAAGAATCTTCCCTTGACATATTCAGGATTTTTCATTTTACCGGCGGCTGAGTGGTCACTTAAAGGTTTATCAAGTAAGTCGTTTAAAGGGGTTTTTGGATTTCATTTAATTTTTATGACGGGTACCATAATCAACGCCCATTCTTGTCAAGGGCTTAGGCCTATAAGTTTTAGAGGCACGCCATGTTCTTAATGAGGACTTCTTGAGGGTAAGTATGGCCTTGACTCTAAATTTTTGTATATTTGATTAACCGGAGCCGCTATATTATTTAAAAAAGCAGAAGAAAGAATGCTGTTGCTGTGGCAGTTAAGATTTCTTTGTTTATGGGTTTATGGATCCTGGATGACTAGCATTCGTGATATGTCACTAAGAAGGCCACGCACAAACACATCCAAGGCTCTATTCCGGTATATGTTTCTACTAAGGCTAGTATTTAGTTTGTTAACCTCCTTTTATTTGTCAATGGTTATCAAGAAATTATAGCAAAACGTGTATAATCAGGACAAATTCTATGTATTTTGTTGACATATCACCTCCAAAGGTATATAAGATATGTTATGACACCAAATAAAACGCAGAATTTCTCGCATAGTATTTTTTATTAACCAAGTATTTAATTGCATTTTTCTTATGAATACAATCTGCTTAAAATTTTCGAATTAATTTCCGAACAACGGGCAGCGGAAAGCGCAGCGGCTCAATCCGTAAAAACAGCGGCACCGATATGGGTACCGGCGATAAGAAAAATAATGGGGGAATACCAAATAGTGTCAGTAAAGTTGCTCTGGCTATTGTAGAAGCTCAATGCTATGTAGATTGTACTTTGTAATTTTTTGTCTTCATTTTATGAGATTCTCCGATTGACGAAATACTATCAGTTAAAATTATTTTCTTCTGAATGCCAATTCCCAAGAAATTTCCCAAAAGACTATCTCAAGAGCAAGTTCATTGACGAAATACTATCAGTTTAAATTATTTTCTTCTGAATGCCAATTCCCATGAAATCTCCCAAAACACTATCTCAAGAGCAAGTTCATTCGACCCAGGGTCGTGCATTTTATTATTGATACAATGCTTTAGATTTTTGAATGGAAATAAGAAAGAAAAAAAAACTGGAAGCGGAACAGACACAGTGGAGCCGATATGGGCACAATCAGTAGGGATAATGATGGGGGGATACCAAATACTACGGGATGATGCTCTGACTGCAGTACCTCTTTATGCTATGTAGGTTGTACTTTGTAAGTTGTTCTTGTGATTATTTTTTTACACTTGCGGTTGACGAAATACTATTAATTTATTTTTAACTGAAAGTCAATTCCCAAGAAATCTCCCAAAAAATCAAATGATAACACCATAGTTTTTTTTTTTTTATTTTGAATTTTTAAATAAAGCTTTTAAGGTAATACTGTATTTATTCAGTATAGTTTTGATTCGCATCAAATAAATATATAAGATTTCTTTTTATTTAGTACAAAATATTGAATAACCTAACAATGAAACTAATAGTATTTCTTACAATTACAATTTTCTTGTTGGTTAACCTAACTGGAGCTACTATTATTCCAAATAAAATGACGAGGAGCACTTGCGAAGATTTATGTCCTGATAACTGTAGGGATATCGGAAAAAGATACACGTGTTTCTCAATTGGAAGTGAGACCTTACCTGGCTATCGATGCCACTGTTATTGACAACGTACTTAATTTGTGAACAATATTTTTGATAATGTAATACAAACACAAT
Source organism: Platycheirus albimanus (assembly GCA_916050605.2). Taxonomy (NCBI): domain Eukaryota; kingdom Metazoa; phylum Arthropoda; class Insecta; order Diptera; family Syrphidae; genus Platycheirus; species Platycheirus albimanus. The sequence continues at coordinate 11,818,904 of OU696696.1, read as the reverse complement.
TTCAAACAAATAAAAAACAGTGTTATAAAATACAACAAACGATTTTATTTATTTTCCTGTTAGATGTGAGATAGTTTACCAAGATCCAAGATACAAATACTTTTCAAAATCAGGTATACACCTTAACCGGCGAAAAGGTAAATGTTGGTAACAATAAAAAACAAGGCGCAAACAAGGTGCTGTGATTTTTACTTGCGATTATAGGTACTATAAGGCAAGTTATGCATTCGTCGAAAAAAAAAGTTTTGAGATAACAATCAAACATGACATTACGATGATAGCGAAGACGAAAAAAGATGGTATAAAAATTCTGTCCGCCTGTATGTCTTTCTGTCTGTCTGTCTGTCTGTCTGTCTGTAACGGGTGGGCCGAATTGCTTCAAACTTGGTGTATAGACTTTTTTAGGTATTGTACAGAGATGAAATTGAAATTTTTTTTTTAGCTTAAAAAATAACGGTACCTGCCATACAACCGTTACGTTAAAGCTTAGTTTTCTCAGAAACGGCTCTAACGATTTCGATTTAAAAAAATCAGTGTTGCTTTTTAGGTACGACCAATAATATGACTGAAAAAAAAGTTTTAAAAAATGGCTAAGAACGGTACTTTCCATAGGACCGTTTTTTTTGCTTTCGACTATCTCGAAAACGACTCAACCGATTATTTCGAAATTTCACACACATATAGCTGTAGATAGCTCAATTTGTATTGCATACCAATATTTTTGAAAAATATTTGTTTTGTATTTTTAAAAGCATTTTAAAAAAAAAAATTTAAAAAATTAATATTTTGAAAACGGCTTATTAAATTTTTTTCAAAAAAATTTAAATAAATGTATTTGCTGAATACCTATGAACTGGCGTTTTTAAATTTTTTTTGAAAATTTTTTTCAAAAAAAACTTTTTTTCTCAAAAACCGCTCCACAGATTTTTATAAATTTTTTCCCATAAATTCAAATTTTTCCAAGAAATAAAATGGCGTACTTTTTTTCAGCTCAAATTAGTTTAAGTATTTATTTAAGAATTTTGAAATTTTAATTTTTATCAAAATCTCAAGCCCCTAAACCACTGTCACTCATTAGAGCAAGTTCGTGCGACCCAGTCGTGCATTTTATTTTTTTTTCGTATTTTGATCACTCTTGTGGAATATGAAGGTCGTTTCCAGAGCGAATTCTGCAATGTGTTCGTTTTCCGCACTATTATTAAAACAATCGGCTCAGTTATGGGCGGGTTGAAAGGTCGCAAAGAATCTAGTTCAATCCTTGTATATCGTCATCATCACATCCAATCACCTGGCATGAGGACACCTAAAATTTACTACGGAGGTGACAGATGATACACTCTCATTCGTATTTTATGTGAAGATTTGACTTGATTAAATTCAATTTAATAACTCTCATTAATGACTGTTTCTGGTGAAAATTCCTTAACTTATTGCTCCACTATATCCAGCATATCTGTTTGCAGTCTTAGATGGTCCTTAAAAATCCATAAATAAAGTATTCTTCTGGTTATTTGTTGAAGTTCAAAAGCGCGATTTTCATACAATATTCCGATTTATTGATATACCAATGAACAAGGAACAGGTGTCGTTTGTACTTCAAAACAGTTTACAACTAAATGATGTAAGTTCTGTAGTCTCATATTCATAACAATTTTTTAGCCTGTTGCCTTTTAACTAACTATAGGTCCACAAAATATGGCATGAAAGTTTTACCACTCCAAACTTTTTCCACTCAACTCATCACATCGAAAAGCTCCTCAAAATCTCCATGTATTCTGATAACAAGCAATAAATCCTGAAGGAAAAAAAATATATTTTTCCTGGAACAAGGATACCGCCGCAAATGAATCACAGCTAAATAATGTATTGCCATCAGTAATATCATTAGCCATGGGAAAAATAGAGTTTGGAAACATGGAAGTCACTTCATATCCGTTATTATGCTGTGGTTTAAGAAATTATTCCAAGAAGACGTGTTGCAGATTTATCAATTTTTGATTTTGTCAAAAAAACATAATAATTTAGTTACCAAATAGGAGTTCATCATATGAATTCCCACACTAAGCTTTTATAAAGTATGTCCTTGCTATCGGTTAAGGGATATTTTTGATAAATATTGAAAGGGCACAAAATTGGCTCTCTATAGTCATTATTTGTTGTTCCTCTATATGCACAATACATGTTTCCTTGTTATAGTGTTAGTAATGGGTGATTTTTTAAGAGGTTTAGAACTTTTTAAAAAAAAAAACACAAAAAATTCGAAAAAATGAATGAAACATTTATTTGAATCGATAGTTTGAACCTTGCAATTTAATGTTTAAAGATAATTTCATGCAAATGTTGACCGCGGCTGCGTCTCAGGTAGCCCATCCGCTGAGTCCAATTTTGGCATACTCTTTCACACATATCGGCCGGTATCTCACGAATGAATGCATGGATGTTGGCTTCCAGTGCGTCAATCGAAGCAGGCTTGTCCCTATAGACATTAGCCTTGACATACCCCCACAAAAAATAGTCTAATGGTGTCAAATCGCACGATCTAGGTGGCCAATTGACCGGCCCGAAACGTGAAATTAACTGTTCACCAAACTCGCCTCGCAATTGCGCCATTGTTTCGAGTGCTGTGTGGCTGTGGCACCGTCTTCTTGAAACCACATATCATGCAAGTCAAGAACTTCCATTTCGGGCAAAAAAAAGTTTGTTATCATAGCTCGGTAGCGTTCACCATTGACAGTAACGCTGCGATTCGCATCATCTTTGAAGAAATATGGCCCAATAATGCGGCCGGCCCATAAACCGCACCAAACAGTGGCTTTTTCGGGATGCATTGGTAGCTGTTGCAATGCTTCTGGCTGATCTTCACTTTAAATGCGGCAATTTTGCTTATTTACGTACCCATTCAACCAAAAATGAGCCTCATCGGTGAACACAATTTGAACAATTTGAACATTTCGAACCGAGCACGAATTTTGATAGTAAAATTCAATAATTTGCAAGCGTTGTTCATTTGTAAGACGATCCATGGTTAAATTGCAAAACAAACTGAAGCTGTTTGACAGTGACACAAGGTACTAAACACACGTCAGCTGTCAAAACCAGTGTTGCCAAAACCAACCAGCTAAAAAATCACCCGTTAGTTGCACTTTAGCCTTGTCAATTGTCATTTAAATCTCGACGAAGAATAATTTACAATCTATAAACTTTCAGTAAAAAGTCAATGTCCAATGTCCATGTCCATTTTCCTGATTTCCACGATAACACGTAGTTCCCAGAAAATCTAATCATGTTTTCCAGGACAATAACCCGCCCCAGGATAATAGTTGCTCCGCATTTGAAACAGATACGCAAAAATAGCACAAAAGTCAAAAAACACAAAACACAACAAAAAACAAAGGAGAACAATTTCAACAAGAGAACGAAATGTCACACAATCTTCCAAGGATAATATGTCATACAAATGTTTCCATATTTTATTTTTCTATTCCAAAACGAAGTTATAAGAACAATTTAAGAAAAAAAAAATCCAGCCAGAGTGGGACATAGTTAATATGCCAGTGTATCATAGTTGCAAAAGAAGGGAAGAGGGCTACATAAATGACTGAAGGACTAGTGACTATATAGTGTGTCACAAAAACAACAATATGGGTGTTGAAAAGGGTAAAGGAATAAGAGAGGAAGGGGAAAAAAGCTTAGGGGTATGTTAAGCTATGGAATTTATGGGATCGTTTGATGTTGCATTTTGGGTGTACTTATTCCGTTGGCTGGTTGGTTTCACACCACATACAACCACAGCATACGTGTGTTCTAAAGAATCTACTTTGCATAAAATGAACAAACGTCAAGGATTTTAAAACACAACACAATCATCACATTCACACACACGCACACGGGATGAGAATCATTTTCTAGTCTGCCAGCAGAGACGAACGATGGAAATATTACCATGCGATGACATTGCTTCGTCTGTTGATATAAATTATCCAAGTGTAATGGCGGGCTTGGGGTGTGTGGCTTACATATATGTGTGCTTTAAGCCAGGATTTAACTCTTTTCGCTGTAAATTGCTGCATCTATCGAGTTCTTGGAAGCTAAACTGATGCATGTAGGTTTTGTTTTTTGTTGCCCGCAGTTATATCCTTTTATATCCTGTTTTTACCCTTTTGGCGCCCGCATTACCCAACCCATGTTCTAAAGTTTTTTGAGAGGGGTGCAAAAATTGAAAAACAACGTGTGGTATTGAGTACCTACCTCATTACAGAAACGAGCTACAAATGAAATATATCGGTAATGAGCTTGGCATTGTGGAAGTCGTAAATGTTTTAGCTGCTGTAAATGTTGATCATTAAACTCGCTTGCATTTTGTACTTATTTTTGGGTAGTGCATATAAGGGAGTATACTCATTCATCAATGTTGGGGGTTTTTATGTTGCAAGCTTAGCCTTGATGATGAAAAGTAATAAAAGCTTAATAGCAATGTGATTATTAAAGACAGTTCCGAGAATTGTTGTTATAATGATGTAGCGTGAATGTAGCATTAAAAATTAAGGTTATAAAATTGTGTTTTACAAATCCAAATTATTTCAACATCACGACAAGTGTTGGGCATCTTATTAGCTTTGCTTTTAGCAATTCACCCCACCCAAGGTCGCCCCAGGTTTTGTTGACAACTCCAAGAGCTTTTCAGTTCTGAAAAAAAAAACAGAAAGGGCTCCCGATTGTATATTTGTCACAACGCACGAAATCAAAATGCTACCATTTTGCTATATTTGTTTGATTTTGATTTACTTTTATCAAATTAAATGCATTCACTTGCATTTCTTTTAGTTTATTCCGAAAAAATTAAATCAAAAATCAAATACAAAAGAAAAATACACGAGAAATGCTTGACAGAAAACGTAACTTCAACAGCTGATTCGTAACCTCAACTAGCCCCAACAAAGTAGGAACCAAGATCAGGGTGACATCAGGGCGACCCCAATTAAAAAAACAAAAACAGAATTTTCTCGTTAACGCGAGTTGAGGATTTCAAAACACGAGTTGTGGCGACGACCCCAGGCTGACTTAATTTACCAGGAACTTGGGGTCAACAAACAAATCTAAAGGGTGTTTTCTTAGACGTGAGGTTATTAAGAAGAAATAAAACGCATACAATCTAATGTTATGGCCATTTAGCTTTATAATAAAGATAATAGTTTGCCATTATGTTTTGAAAATGATTTCGGTAAGTGGCCGCCGTGGCTGTCTCTAATAAATTCCTGGGAGATTAAGTGGACCGAATATTGGACGCAGCGCGCGATGCGTCACACGAACGGAACCATTATTTTGGTAATAAATTTGCACGATTTGGAAACGTTATTCAGGAGTAAGTCTATTCATTATAAAATGCCAAACCAAACTGAACATAAATCAAGCGACAGCTGTCAAAAAGACCAACTCCGAAAAAAGTATTGCCAGATTGAAAACTAAACACGTCTAAGAAAAACACCCTTTATTATCAACACTGTTCTCAATATGCGTTGAAAGTAAGCTCCATATTAGGAAATAAGCCACCTGAGTGTGTGACTAACTATTCAGACTATACTGAAAACAAAAATTATAAATACTATAAATAACTATACGTGCCTAACATTTGGAGGTATCTTTGTAAAAGATGTTTTTTTTTTTTTAATATTGAACTTTTAAATGGAATAACCCAGAGATGATTTTATTAAATTGACACGAAATTTACTTTATTCGAAAGATAATCTTCTGGCATTATAATTTAAATATGATTTCTGGCATATAACCGCCACGGCTGGCTCGGATGTAGTTTTATCGGGAAATCCAAATTTCGATAACTTTTTGCAACATTTGTGGCCGTATATCGGCAATAACGCTGCGAATATTATCCTCGAAGTGGTCAATCGTTTCTGGATTTTTGGCGTTGACTAGCGATTTAACATATCTCCACAAAAAATAGTCTAGCGGAGTTAAATCGCACGATCTTGGAGGCCAATTCACAGGACCAAAACGCAAAATTATGCGCTTACAACAAATCAATTGTGGCACAAGCTGTGACATGTTGCGACATCTTGTTGAAAACACAGCTACTGTACATGTACATCATGGTTGTTCAATTTATGAACGAAAAAGTCAGTAATAATGGCTCTATAGCGGTCACCATTGACTGTCACGGATACTTTTAAAAGAAGTACCGAAGAAAAAAAAAGTTTTGTTTATTGACGCATCTATTCAACCAAAACTGAGCTTCATCGCTGAACAAAATGTTCTTGTAAAAATCGCAGTTAACAGCAATTTCGTTTCGAGTCCTATCTGCACAATTTGGAAACGTTGATCAGACGTCAGTCTATTCGTGTTTAAATGTCAATGTCAAACCAAATTAAAAATGGACTTGTTTTTGACAGCTGACAAAATGGCCACCAGTTAAAATAGTGTTGCCAACTTAAAGTTCTATACCTCTAAAAAAAACGACCATTATATGTATAGAAATATAAAATTAAAGAAAACACTGAATGATTTCTGGCTTATGATCACCGCGGCTGGATGGGATGTAGTTCAATCTTGAGGTCCGCAATTTTTGATTACTTTTTGCGGGGGTCAACTTATCGGCAATAACACGGCAACCATTGTTGTCCAAATTATCAATTGTCTTTGGCTTGTAGTCTAGCGACTTCATAATACTCCCACGGGAAATAGCATAAGAAGTGGTGTTCGTCGCCAGCTTACAGGTCCAAATCTCGAAATAATGCGCTTACCAAACGTTTCCTTCAAAAAAAATCAATTGTGATATATCGAGATCAAGCTCAAGCGGCTTCAATTCTTGCAAGAGTTGGATTTTTTTAAAGCCACCGAACAAAGAACTTTCCGCAAAAATTTCCATAAAGTTGATAGACACCGATTCAATTGCTGCGCACGAAGGCGGATGGACTTATTGGGGTCTTGTTCGATTATGGCTCTACAGCAGTAATAAAGGGCTAACCATATTTGAAGAATAATGGGTACGTTCGTTGCCTTACGACACAGTAGAAATACATGCGATTTGTATACCCAACCCGAAATGACTTTTTGATAAGTTTCGACAAGTTTCGACAAGTTTCGTTCACTTGCGTTTCCGTATACGTAATGTACGCTTTGAGTTGTAGGTACATTACGTAAAAAAATCTGACATTCCTTTTTTTCTAAAGTGTATTCTTCTTCTTTTTTTTCTTCTTATTTTTAAAGGCTATTCTGGGCAACTGATGTAGGTAGTTTACAAATCGGAATGAAATCGTTTCGTTCGGTTTTGACTCTTGCTTCCTTTTTCTTTCTATAGTTGGGACTTTACCTTTTCGGTACGCTCTTGGTGCGTTCTTTTTCTAACCATAGCCTTTTATTGTTAACAATAGTCAACAGAAAGGCGTTACTTTAATCCAAATTTGTTACGATTTGTATAACTATATGACGTCATAACAGCGTTCCTCAACTCAAACCCATTGAAGTGTCAAATAGTTATGATTTGTTACTATTTCCAACTCACATCCATGATTAGACTTGAGGTTGTTGATCGACAAATTGGAAGTTTTGTATTAAGCAATTCAAAGTCTTTATTGAAAATCAAACCAAAAAATTAAAAATTATCGATTTGAGCAGCAAGAACGCCTTTATTTTCTTGAATAAAATGGGCTCTTCACCAATTTTGAGGGATGAGGGAGATTTATTTAATAGTGATCGTTCGACAGTTTAACAAAATCAAACAACGTATCGTTCTTAAATTGTTTGTAAGCAACCCAACAAATCCTAACAAAGACACTTCAAGATTTTTTTTTTTTGTTGACATATCAATAAATGTTGACTATTGTTAGAAAAAGAACGCACCAACCGTATGAAGCAGCGTCTCAGATGATGAGTATTATCATTAAGATTAAATGTGGTGTGAAAATGTTCCATAGTTAATCGAATTAATTGCTGTGATGGACGATTGTGTCGACCATAAAACCATGTTTTTCGAAATAAATGTATACACAATTTGCAGCGTTGTTCAGGCGTCAGCCCGTTCGTTATAAAATGGCGAGCAAAACTTAAAATAAATCACATGGCAGATCACAAAATTTATATCAATGAAAAAAAACACCCTTTATATGTGTGACCAATCATACATTTTATTTTTATAAGATACTTCTCCTTAAAGCGATTAAAATTGAGAAAACGACATAAATTCAAAATTTGAAAATAAATTTAAAGCAAACAATATATTTTTTAGAATGACAAAGATTAAGTTGAAGAGAAGAGGCAATCTTTTTCCTCAAAATGCATTTCACAAACCCCAGCCTTTTAAGAACTATACCCACAGCAACGACACCTGAGGCAAATCGCTCACTCATGGTGGAGCAAACACAAAACACAACTGAAAACGGGAACCGGAAAGAATAGGGAAAATATATATCGAAAGAAGACAACTCCGACACTTCAATCGAAAATGACAATCGAAATCCCAGAGAGAGAGCATTGAATATCACCCCGGGGACGAGGACCCTGATTTATTCTTTCGAATCTAAGACTTCAATATTATTCATGATTCGATTTGATAGCAAGCGAAATGCATCTCTGTCAATTTCCTAAGTGCATCACCAAGTGAATACAATTTTAATAAATTAAAGTCCTCCAAATGGGTGGTATAGAGAGCGTAAGGATAATATTGGCAGAACGCAGAACCAATACAGTGCGAAAGTGTGGGTGAAAGAGTTGGTTTATATACTTTCAGAAAATCCCACACAAGACCAGGAACAGGAGCAGTATATTTATATCAATGGAAATGCCATTGAAATAGGAACATGGAACCAGGAAAACATCAAAGAGGCAGGACTTCATTTTTGTGTTTATTTTTCGACAAAACATGCAAAGGATTTCCGATTTAAAAAAAAAAAAAAAAAACCTTACAAAAACGAAAATACAATCTAAATGTTGATTGAATCGATGTTTAAGTAAAAGACTTTGGAACATTCAAAAATGCTTTTCAAAAAAACGAGAAACAAAGCTTTGTTTATTTAAAATAGGTCCTCAATTTCCTAAAACAGGGTTTCTCTTATGTTGTTCGCATTCATTTAACTAAAAAAAATGTTCAAAAGAAACTGCCTGTAGCACAGTACGAGTAGTAAAAGTGTGCGTATCGTAGTCTCTTAAGTTAAGTAGTAATCCTGAATTCCAGGAATGTCTTCGACCAAATAAACCTTGAATTAATTTTGGCCGCATTTATACGAATGTTTCAAGTGTTTCGAAGCGAAGTAACTAGTCTTGCCAATCCTCTTTCAGCTTTCAATTGATGATGATTTATGCCGTCGATACCGATGGTACATCTTAAAAGCGAAAATGGCGATAGACGTCATTTGACAGACTAAGTAGAATGGACAACGCCAAAGATATAAGTTTCCTGGCGACATTTTCTTAGTCTTCTGAACATCTCCACTAGTGTGGTATAAATTCTTGTTGAAATGAGACAGAGAAGATACTGTAGTTCATATGCTGCGTCAATGTCCCTAGGTGAAGCTTTATATGTAGACCTGGAGAAACTATAAAAAAAAAGGATCAAAGATCTCATCAACTTCCTTGATACGACAAAATGGCTATGAAAAAATCGCTTTTCCTTACTAATTTACTAATTACCTCTACAAGTACCTACTTCCCAACCCAAACAATCAAAGGATAGGCAAAGGACCCTGCCTGAGAATCATACACCTTTCCTTGGTGATGGGGTATGATTTTTAGACATTTCCTAGGCTGAACACGCTAACCTGACTGACCCCTCGATGGATTCAATGTTACCTCACACACTAGTACCCTGCCTAAGTGGCATAAAGTCTGGAGTCTAGTTGCATGAAATCAACTCAGGCAGCTTAAGATCGTCATCCCTATACCCCCTTTCGATTTTAAAAAATTAAAGGCTTGACAGATGAACCCTCTGAGAACCATACACCTCGCCTATAGGTGGTGGGATATGTACCTTGGAGAATTCCTAAGCTGAACCCCCTTACTGAGCCAACTCTTTGACAAATCCATCAGCGAACCCTCATCAACTAGCAACCTGCTTAGTTGGCATAAAGTCTGAAGTACGGTTACATGAATTTGTCGTAGGGTTGACTTGGCAGATTGAGTCGTCAAGGACCTGCCTGGGGACAGAAATTTTGCCTCTCTGATATATTAAGCGTACCATGACCTAGCAGCAACCTGCCTAGGTGGCATCAATTCTGGATTCTGGTCACATTTTTTTCATCTAGGAGATCGCCCGGCAGCTTAAATCGGTACAACCTGACCAAGTGCCTGTTAAATCATCAAATTACATCCTTCAAATTTTTCGTTAAGTTTTTAAGTTATGGTAACAACACGGCAGACACCAGCGCTAATTGGGTTCTTAGAAGCTTTCCAACACAAATGAAAACCGCACACCAAAAAGATACAGACCGCCAACTCACTGTATGGTCTCTCTTTTTGCCTAGAAGCTGAAAATCAGCTGATATGCCATTTATTTTGAGAGTGTGATGCTCTCCCTTGCTTTTTAAATGGGAGTAGTAAACACACCAAACAAATAAATGGCATACGCAGGGATGGTTGCCATCACTAAATGCATAGACAGAGATGTATCTACACATATTCACAGACACGAAAAAAAAAATTCAAGGGTGTTTCAGGCAAGAGGAGTACGAGTTGGCTGTCTGTGTTGATCTGTGACCCATACCTATCGTAAAAATCATACATTTACAGCTTTAAAAGCTGCAAGCTCAAGTAATCAATACATGGCCCATATAATGGCGGATAATATTTACAAAAATGACAAAACAGAATTAGAATCTATTTTATCTTCCTCGAGACGTTTTCTTAGTGGGCTATAATCTTTGCGCTGAATCATTCTGTTAACAAGTCTATCCTGTCTAATATAGTCCCCAACCCTAAATCAGAGTCAAGAATCCCTTTAAAACTTACATTTTTACTTTATATAAATTAAATATAAAATAGTCCTTCGCCTTCAAGATAGAGGAAGAATATACGATTACCTATTGATGAATAAAATAAAGCTGCGATCTAAGTGCGTAAACAAAAACTATAAGGACGTTATTTGATATCTTCAAGTAAACATCCTTAATGGTAAGCAATAAACTAGGAAAAAAGTTTGGAAAGAAAAACTTGCTTTATCCATTAAAAGACATTTCCAAGATAGTACTCGTAAATAAAATACACAGAAAAGTAAATGGAACTTGGAAGATATTGGATAACAAAACAGAATGTAATTCCAAGAAATAGTATTTATTGAATGGTAAATGTTAAAAATTAATCAATCAATTGCGGCATCACAACAAAGTTGTTTATCACTCTCAAAAAGACTCAAGTGTATACAAAATTGAAGTAAATTTCAGATGAATGGTTTAAACCAGAAGATTTTATATAATTATATAATATACCTATATGTATGTGTAGAAAAAATGACGATTAAGTCAATAACTGATAGTGCTCCCATTTAATACTTCGCTTATGATGGCCGAATTGTGGGAGTGAGGACTTGCAAATATACAAAAAGGAGCTTAAAACGTAATTCAAATATTTTCATAACTACAAAAAGAAATCAATTTGTAGACCACGAACACTGTTATCTAGTTGATAAATAAACCACCTGGTGAGTAGATGAGCGACACGGCTATGCTACAAATGGGTTGAACATAATTTTGTGATCCAGTTGATATCATTTTCAAAATTATTAGTAATTTACTCTTTGGTTTTCAATATTCAAAGTTTGGAATATTTATCTACTTCTTCTAGTTCTGTCTATCCGATTGGTTTCAATTGCATACAGGAGTTAAGCAAGGTTGTGCACTCAGCCCAAGTTTATTCACACTCTTTATCGAAGATATAATTAAAGCACTTTGCAGAGGACATTTCTCGAGTACAGACCGCAGTCGCTTCAGTTGATGATAAACAAGCTCTATGAGCATTGTTCGAGATGGAATTTGGTGGTAAATTTAAATAAATCCAAAGTGATGGTTTTTAAAAAGGGTGGAGGTAGATCTGGCGCAAGTCAGCACTGGCATTTCACTAATGAAACATTGGAAGTTGTTCCAGAATACAAATACTTTAATAAGAACCTCATAGTATGAAAAGGCACCTCATCGAAAAGGTTTCGAAAGCGAAAACCGCTATATATGTAAATGTAGCATGGAAACAATTCTTCAATAATACAGCAGCAAATTTCAAATATGGACTTTGAGTTAAATCACAACGATCCTGTTTCAAGGAAGCCAACTCTGCATAGTTTGATCGCCCGTTTGGACGAAGCCGCAAGGGAATCTTACATGGAGCAAGCAGCAGGGTCACTGCACCGAACGATCTATAGTACACTGAACTACAATCTCAACAGAAAAACTATTTTCGCGACAATTGTACAATCGAACAGATTTCTATCATGTTCCGACTAAGAGGAGAGCTCCTTAATTTGAATTATATACCACAACGCGAAGACCTAAAGCTATTATGCAACCTTTGCAATATGGGTGAACGGGAGGATATATTCACTTTTTTGAAAGATGTGCGGTTCTATAAGAGAAACAAGAAGATACATACACGTTAGGAAGTGACTATGTAGATATATCGGAGGAAGCAATCTTGGATTTTCTTCACAAAATATATGTAAATAAGTTATTTATGAATTGCAAAATAGCACTAAGTTATAAAAACCATATATTAAATGAAGCTATTTAGTTTAAACTGTAACTTACTTTACTTTTATGATGAACTAATAAGTTTTCAATCAGGCAGACGGCAATGCCATGAGATATTGATTGTATTTAAGAAAGTGTAATAATATTTTGTAAGGAAAATAAAAATCTAATCTGAATCTACTTCTTCTAGTTGAGCACAGAAAAGTGTTGGAGCTGTTGTGGCAAATTTTTTTTCAGTCAAGAATCTACGTTTTTGGGGCAAAAGCCTAACACTTACTCACACAATCGGAACAAAATCGGCTGGGTTCTATCAATAGAGTATCGAGTATGGAGAACTGTTGTACGGCTATGTACGAGTTATACAGCGACATTGACCTGGTCGAAAAACTGGACGAAAACGAACCAGCCTGCAACCCTGATGAGGGCCAACATTATGTAGTACTGGAAGACTTAATATTTAAGGAAGACGACCTCAACCCACTTGACATGCTAACAAAAAACAGAACTGATTTTATAAAAAGGTTATAAACATCGACTTTAATAATTCTTAAACAAACAATTTAAAGCTTTTTTTATGTAACTACATACAGTATGAGGTTTTTATTAAAGTCTTCTTCGTGTTCTCTAATATTCCTTATTATTTAGAAAATAGTTTTTTAATTTATTTTCAAACACTGCATTATTCTGAATGTGTTGTGTATGTTCCATTTGATTTTCGTTTAAAATCTACAAAAAAAAACTTTTGACATTAATATTATGCTTATGCTCATATCCAAAAAAAAAAAAAAACCACTTTAAATAAAAGCACTTAATTTAATTATTATTTAATGAAAAGCGGATTATTTTTAGTAAAGTCAAATAGATTACAAAAAAAGACCTGATGTATTGACATTATTGTTAATAATCATGTTTAAATGGTAAATTTAAAAAAAAAAAAAAAAAAATGTATATATTTTTTTTTTACTCCAACTGGATTAAAATTTCAACCCTGAATAATTGTTTGGTTTGGACGGCTGTGGTGGATTAAACTAATAAATCGATTCTTTTTTTTTTTAAATATTTTAAAATGAGTCCATGGGAAATAACAATTTAATTAAAAACCAAATACACGAAGAGTCAGGAGTAGGTACAATCTCCTTTATTACTATATTGAATTGTTTTGCTTAAAAATGGTTTTTTGCAGCATAGGTAATAAGAGCATACCGTTATACGTTTTTTAGTATAATATGTACTTCGATGAGGAACTCATTGGCAAAAAGCCCCTTGTCTTCCAAAAACTTCTCAGCTGAAATAAACCTTTGCAGGAAAACCAAAAAGGAAACGTTTTTCACTTACTGTGATTTTCTGCTTAATTGCATTTACTGACATAAAACCATTTAGGTATACTTCTTAAAGTTTTGTAATAAGACATTTCTGCCTACTGTTCTAAGAGTGATTTTTTGAGAAAGTATTTTTTTATAGTTCAAAAGCAATATATTTAATCTTTGCAAAGTTAATCATTTATGTATATTAAATAGGTCTTGATTATTCTTACAAATACAATAAGAAAGAAATTTCCACTCAATCAACACCAAAGCGACTCAAATATATTTTTAAGCCCAGAAATAAATAATGAAATTGGCAAATTCCCAACCCATCATTTTTTATCAATTCATCATTTCAATAAAATGAGCTGAGAAACGCCTCAAATGTAAATGGTTCGCAGAATTGTTCATCGAGACCAACAATGTTTTTGATCGATGCTGGTTATTCCCAGGGGATAACTTTTGAAAAGTGCTGTTATTATGACCACAGCTTTCTAAAAACGTTAAGTGACTTTAACAAAATGGTTATTTTAATGCGGTGGATATTTTATACTTTGAAATAAGCATAACTTATTAAATAAAGTGCACAACTGGGTTGTACGAACTTGCTCTAATGTGTTACAGTGGTGTTGGGGCTTGAGATTTTGGAAAAAAAGCAATGAACAAATCATATGAAATTTTATTAATCACTTAAAAATCATTACTGAAAACGTTTTTTGGGGAAAATGAAGTAAGCCATTAGATTTCTTTTACTTTTTTAAATTTTCAATTTTTTTTTTCAAAATCGTTGGAGCCGTTTTTTTCAAAAAACGGTTTTTTTTAACTTTTCGGAAGCATATTCCAAATTTATTTTGACTTCAAAATCTAGCGAATTAAAGCTCTTATCAGAAAACAAAAATTTAAAAAATGTTGAACAAACCGATTTTGAAAAAACCAGAAGTAAAAAAAAATTTAACTTTTTTTAAAAAACTGAAAAAAAAACTTTTTTTGAAAAATTAAAGAATTTTTATTATTTCGTTTATAACAGAGCTTTTATATTAAATTTTTTATAGAAATACGTGAAGTGGTTTACGAGAAAATCTGATTTAAGAAAACCGGTCCTATGGGAGGTACCGTTATAAGACTTTTCCTGAAAAATCTGTGTCAGCCAAAACATAAAGTTAACTTAAAAAATACCATTTAGAAAGTTTTATCAAAATCGTAGGAGCCGTTTTTGAGATATATAAGTTTATCATTAAAAATCATATGGCAATGGCAGGTACCGTTAGTTTTGGAGCTAGAATGCTAATTCCAAAAACCCCTCTGTAGGACGTCATAATAATACTATGTACAAAGTTTGAAGCAAATCGGTCTAGCCGTTTAGGCTGAAGGTAACTATACAGACAGACAGACACGCGGACAGACAGACCGACAGAAAGACAGACAGACAGACAGACAGACATACAGAATTGTCGGACCCACTTTTTCGACTTCTCTATCATCGTAATGTAATGTTTGATTGTTAGAATTTTTTTTTTTTACGAATGCATAACTTGCCTTATAGTACCTATAATCGCAAGTAAAAAATATATTGGTTGGTATATTCAAATATTCTATGTATAGTTGACATTTGACATATTTCAAATCGGCCATATTGTTGAAGCTCCAAATGTCAAATTGGCTGTCATTTATTCAATCTGTTTTGTTAAATCACATCATGGATGGACATAAAGTTCAACAACACATGGAAATGATAAATGAGTTTAATCAAAATGGATGTTCTGTATGGGCACAATTTCGCGTTCTCAGCCCATTTTATGGTCGCCATAATCGTCCGTCTGAAGGGACTGTACACAATGTGGTGGATAATTGGTCTGTGGCAGATCATTACTTGGCGAATTCTGTAGCGTGAATTAGATCAGTGCCCGAACCAAATGCAACTGACTTAGAATCTGAATATAAACGATCATAAACAACGAATTGTGTTCGCTGAATGTGCTCTGGAGCAGTCAGAAACTGAACCTTATTTTCATCGAAAAATCGTGGTCAGCGATGAAGCCCAAATGAAATAATTGACAACACCTTCATGATGAATGAGTACGTCAACAAACAAAATAGTCAAATTTGTGATGATTCCAATCCACATGAGATTCAAGACGTCCGATGCATCCCAAAAAAGTCACTATTTGGTGTGGATCTTGGGTTGGTGCCGTCATCGGTGCATATTTGTTTGAGAACAACGCGACGTTGTTAAGACCATCATCAACAACATGGAGGCGAAGTGAACCATTCGACGAGATCGTGCGATTTGACAACGAAGACTTTTTCTTGTAGGGTTGTCTGAAGTCTCTGGTCTATGGGAATAAGCCCATAAAGTCTCAACATAAACCATTCCATGCCATCATATAACGAGGGCCGCAGCTAAACAGATCAATAAGCTTGGGGATGCTTGCCAATGTTATCTGATGACAAAAGGGAGAGAACCACAAATGTGGAACAATAGTGTGCAAAATTTTAGTGCCATAGTTGTGACAAAAATTACATATACTCGGCAGAATTTTGTAACATACCTACATGCAAACACACAATATATATAAATCAGAAGCAACATTTTTAATTCACCAACAACTCTATCAAATGGGATTTTTATTCCTCCAAAATAACGAACCAAGCTTTCATCCCTTTAATAAAGCAAGTTCTCTGTATAAAACAAATGATTTTATAAACTTGAAAGAATCAAATATTTATTTTTATACACCCGCAGTTGACAATTTCAATTTTAATGGCTTTCACACACCATCCGATTTTTATGTCATTTAAAGAAGAACAAAAGAAAAAAGTACAATGACAGTGTTTATTCTTGTGATTGCGGATCTCAATTTAAAACCAAAAGTCCGCATATGTCACCCTAGAGAGCAATTCTATTGTGTGCACCTTCATAAATTTAAACAAAAGACTGAATCTTCCGAATAATGTTCTGAAAAATATAAGGAAACATTAATTTTGAATAGCTTTTATGTGTACGCATACAATCGCCATATTTGATCACACAAAAAATAATTTCATTAAAAAAAAAAAAAAAAAAAATGGTAGAACATTTTGCTGAAAATTGGCGTAGGGTTGAGGTTAGGTTTGTTGTACTCCCTTCGTCCTTGGCAATACTACCTATTTTGTATTGAGTTTCTAAAATGAAATATGTATGTAACTTTCAAAAATGCATAATGAGGCAAACACGGAAGGAAATCAGGAGTAAAATTATTTCTTTTGCAATATTTTATTGTAATTTAATTCAATACTAAATTTTGTACTTAGATTTTAAATCTTCATTTGGCTAGTAAAGATAACCTTCGTTTTTAACATTTCTAGAAAGAAAATCCCTGTCTGAGTTGAGGCGATCATATTTTAGATGATTTAAAACTTCATCATGCTTGAAACTGAGTGCAATTTACACAATGACACAAAAATTGTGTGGTTTTATGAAACCACGATGCAAGTGAAACTTTTTTCGTTCTTATAAATTCACTATAAAAATCAAATTAACTCACCAATAGCTTTTTCTTTTCCCTGCAAAAACAAATTCATTAGGCTTTCTCTTACGGCCTGAAATTAATTCATGGTCCGATATTACGCACTATTCTTGATTTTTCACTTGTTGGCCGGTCTTATATTATAAATACTACATACTACACGGTCACCTAATGCGAGCTATGGCTGGCGCCGCCAAATTGCGACATGCGACAGGTGAACCAAAAAATTTGAGGCGATGTAAAAAAAAGTTTCACTTTAAAAATTAATTAATTCTTCATTGGACACAAAATACACACATTTCATGAATCAAGACGACATTCAAGTAAGTCGGCCATCTTTTAATGCAAGCTCAACACAATACAAATTTTCAAGTTCTAAAAACATCTCAGTGAGGGAAAAGAAATAAATACTTCAACTTCCTATCGCAACTTTTTGGCTCTAAACCATTTCAAAGTCAAGGGAAAATAATTAAACTAATGATGTAGTAGTAGCCTGATGATGTCCTAAAGCCCCAGATGACTTTTTTTCTGTTCCAATACATAAGATGGGTATATATATGGTGGTTCACATTGTAACCAATATAAAGTCGTTGAAATTATTTTAATAGGTCATAGCGTGGATTGTGTATATACACATTTGTATCATCGAAGATACTTTTGTGACGAAAGGAGATTGAAAAAGGACTTTAAATCAAGGATTAAATACATTTTATAGAAAACTTTATAAGAAAAATAAACTCAATAGAAACGTTGGAAATTGGTTAAAGCCTTGAAGGAAAAAGCATGACCAAAAGGATCAACAATCATTATTTTTAATGGCATAGTGACACATCATAGTGATAATTGCACCATAAATGTGGATTTGAAAATAAAATAATTGTTGGTTCCATTTCATTTGAAAATAATATTGGGAATGAATTTCGTATCTGAATAAATAAATTATTGAAACGGTTAATTGTACACAAAATATTGCAGTGAATTTAGTTATTAATAAAAAATAATTTTGTATTCATACTAAATCTTAATAATGTCTTTTATTTGTTTATACAAAATATCGAAACTTTGTCAAATATTTTCCGTTTATGCGTTTGCGTTTTCAATTTGTTAATGAATCAAAAATCTCTTTTTATCTAAGGTTCAATAATTACTTATAGGTGGTAGCGAGCCGTTCAAAATCCCAAAAGATCAAAATCCCGAATAATCAAAGTCCCGAATGCTCATAATGCCGAATGATCAAAAGCAAATCTCTAGTGCCACCCAAAAGAATTGCTAATTAAAAACATAAGCGAGAGCTACAGTACGTTTGGAACGAACTGTTGGATACCCTATTCCCTATATTTTTATATGTGTATGCGTCTGCAAAACTTAAATTTTTAAAAATTAGATTTTGAATGGAAATAGCGGTTATGGGTTTTTTTAACAATTCATGGACCACACTCTGCTACGTAACTAATTCAAAAATTTCTTTTCATACACAAACTATTTAGTTTCTACTAAGAGACGCAAAATTTTGGCTTGCAGATTCATTATAAATACCGTTTATTTACAAAAACGATTTTTTAATAGTTTCTATTGAAAAGTGGGCGTCAGCCACGCCCAAAATCAAATTTATTGATTTCATACACAAGATGTTTATGTGCAAGTAATGCTAACAAAATTTAATGTTTTTCTCTTTAATATAACATTTGTTATTTTATAAAAACAATATTGATGGTTTTGTATGAAAAATGGGCGTCAGCCACGCCCAAACTGAAATATTTTTATATAATTGGAAGAAGGTTTACCTAAAGCTTACGTGTGCAAAATTTTAGCGTTATGCTTCTATCGTAACTGTAAGAAAACATAATTTAATTTTACCAAATTGAGGTTGTTCCACAAAAATGGCGATTGTGGGATTTTACTGGTTCAAGAACTTAGCCTTACTCTTGAACCAAAGATTATATATACCAAATTTCAGCTTTCTAGCTCAAAAATTGCGACCTCTAGAGAGTATACATACGGACGGACGGACGGACGGACATGGCTAAGTCGACTAGGTTTTTGATTCTGAGTCAGAATATATATACTTTTCTATACCTAACGGTATTATTTCTCTATGTTACAAACTCCACACCAAATAAAATATACCCATTCTATGAAATAGGGTATAAAAACTGTTGACAAAGGCGCCTGCCTGCCCGCTAAAAAGGGAGTTAAGATCTATATAGATCCCGCAAAGTTGAGACAGGTGCCTGACAGACTAGATACTGGAGGTATTTCAAATCACGAATTACTTGATTTTTCAGTATTATTTTGTGTTCAGGATTTTTTCGGGATTTTGAATCAGACCCTATCTTGCCTCAAATTTTTAACTCATATCGATGCACATACACAGCTGGTCAAAAAAATAGGTGTGATCAAATTTTTTCGCACCACTGTTGTCTTTGATGCAAAATAACTGTTTTCTGATCGCAGGCCTTACAAAAAGTTCTTGTTTTAAGAAAAAACGGTTATTCTGTTGACACTGATGCTGAGCTTACTGCATTTTGTGTGTGTTATGTTGAGCTGTTCTATTTTCTTTGTTGCATTAGGATTTGGTGTTTTTAAGAAGTTGGTCATTAAAATAGGTGTTCTCCAAATAAACCCATAGTTTATATCTTTGTTATTTCAAAAAAATACTAAATTTCAAGGTAACCTCTTTTGAATAATTTTACTATCCATAAATGATAGTTGTTAATAAATAAAATAATAAATAATAATAAATAATAGTTTATTAGACTTTTAGTGTGGGTAGAAACGTCCACTGTTCGGCGGAAGAAAGACGGGTAGTTTTACAGCAAAGAAATGAAGGTAAGACTTACAAATTTATAGCAGAAGCCCTAGGAAGATCACAAAATTTTGTGACAAATGCACTCAAGGCCAGATTAGTGCGCGAAAATCGTGGGAGGCCGAAAAAACATCAGTCACCACTGATCGCCGTGTCCTCCTTTTGGCTAAATCTAAACCTTTTGCTTCGTCAAGGACAATAGGAGCACAAATCAATAATGAAGTCAGTGCCCGCACAATCCGCAGAAGGCTTCAGAGCTTCAACCTACCAGGAAGAGTTGCCAGGAAAGTTCCTTTACTAAGAGCAAGTAATATAAGGTCCCGAAAAGAATTTGCCTTAAACCATAGAAGTTGGAACGGACCTGAAGGAGCAAAAAAATGGCGAAATGTCCTCTGGAGTGACGAAACAAAAATTAATTTGTTCTCATCAGATTCGGGGCGTTATGTCAGGCGAGCAAAAGGAAAGGACTACCACCCTCACTATACCCGGAAAACAATCAAACACGAGGGAGGAAATATAATGGTCTGGGGCTGTTTTTCCTGGTATGGTGTGGGTCCCATATTCCGCATTAATAACGTATTGACCAAATACGGTTATAGGGATATCTTGGAAGATGTTATGCTTCCATTTGCCGAAGAAAACATGCCTCTCCGATGGAAATTTCAGCAGGATAATGATCCGAAACATACGGCGCATCTTGTGAAGGATTGGTTTCGAGAGAAAGAAGTCTCAATTGTTTCGTGGCCAAGTCAATCCCCTGATCTCAACCCGATTGAGAACTTGTGGAATCAGCTTAAGCGGAAATTAGGAGGTCAATATTTTCCAAATGGGAACCAATTGTGGGCTGTCCAGAGGGAATGGTATTCTATACCCCAAGAAACATGCCAAAAGTTTGTAGAGTTAATACCACGCTGAATTTAAAAAGTTTTGGATAACAATGTCGTATACTCGGGTTATAAGAAAATGGTAAACGAAAATTATTATAAAATACAACAAATTTTGCATTCGAACTATCATTATTCATAATTTAGGAAGACACACCTATTTTTTGTCCAAGCGCAAATGTCTGCACCGTCGGTTTTATTGTATAAAATTTATAATTACTTAATTTAAAAGTCTTAAATATTAATATTTCATTAAGTATTGATAGTCCAATGAAAACTAATGTTAAAATAATATTTAAATAAACAAAACATACTAAAAAATTAAGTTTATATAAAAAAAAAAAATTGCACCTATTTTTTGACCAGCTGTGTACATAGTTATATTTATTTTTATACTTATAAGGTAGCAGAAGTGTTACATCTCTTTCAAGTTGTATTGGTTATTGAATTGAAGTAAATAATGTGACTAAAAAGAGAGATAATCCTTTTATGTTTACAAAAACAAAAATATGGAATGAAAAAAACATCTTTTGGTTAAAATTGGCATTATTTAGACGAAATTCTATTGCAGCTTGAGTTTCGGAGATCATCTCTTCCCTGATAAAATACGTGTGGTGGAGCTGCAGTAGAAAGGAAAGCTGATTTTTTAACATGGCTTCTTTTGTTAAAATCCACTTCTAACTATTCTTAAATTCAAGTATATTCTATAAGTCAATTACCGATTGCGCATGGAATGGAAATCATTTTTTTATCCATTTATACTTTTAGCCTATCGAAGTAATATATACCGTTTTTCCAAGGCCTAGGAATGATTAAAAAAGTCACTACCTAACATTATGTCAACAGGTGCATAGGGAAAATGATCATTAAATTCTCAATGTGAACGGAAACTATGCACCACGTAGCCATTTTCCATTTTTTTTTTTCGGAGAAAATTTGACAGATCTCTTTTTAACTGGCAATTGTTGACATACTTTCTGTCACTAAGGGAACGTGTGAAAACAGGACAAAATGGAGACTTTTCCGAAAAGCGTAGTTACATGGGTTTTATTCAGAAAAATATCCCAACGGACACTGGGAAATCTAAGCGAAAAAATTGCGAATCAGTCATTTTAGCAAAATATTCAAGCTGCACGTGTCACGTTGCGTGGAAAACCAGAATTAAGACGTTACTATTAGTCTAAGACGAAGATAGATCGTTGCCACAGTTGAGGAAAAAAAATGAAAATGATATTGTAACCAATGCTGAGGCTTGACTGAGCTACAATCAATGAGTTCAAAATAAGTTCAAGCCGGCTTGGGATTACACTTGCAAAATATTATGTGTTCTTAAAAGGTGATTTTATGAACATATTCAAGTAATATTATAGATGTTTAAGGAC
Organism: Platycheirus albimanus; assembly: GCA_916050605.2. Lineage (NCBI taxonomy): Eukaryota > Metazoa > Arthropoda > Insecta > Diptera > Syrphidae > Platycheirus > Platycheirus albimanus. Next base: position 11,796,342 of record OU696696.1, on the reverse strand, counting down.
GAAACCCTGGTAATTAATCAAATATAAAGAATTGTTAATTATTTCACCCAAAAGCCTACAAACTAAATCTTGATACTTAGTAATTATTTGGTAGTCTCCCGTTGGCCCAAATGGTGTTTTAACTCGAGATTAAAAGGTTAAAGCACCTGCTATCCAGTCAATACCAGGTAGTTTGATTTTCTTGAAAACTGGATGCGTATTCGATTCTGATGAAATTTTTTTTTTGAGTGATGTTTTTTAGTAGAACAATATATCTTTTGGAAATAATGAGTTTTTCGGAACATGTCTTAACGGTTCCTTTCATAGACCCGTTTTTTTTTAAATCCAGTGTTCTGAATGTTCTTCGTGTGATAAGGTGAAAAATCCTCCAAGATTACAACTTGTCTGCAAAAAGGATCCAGATTTAAATAAATTGAAGGTAACTTTCATTCTGGCAGAGTCACCGGGCATTGAGTCACTAGGCATTGTCTACCCGTAAATTTCGCATCTCAAAATATACTTTTTTGATATTCAAAAATGTATTTAAATTGTTGGTATGGCAAGGACACAAGGTACGCGTTTTTCTCGGGTTGCTGTCATTATTATGTACGAGTATGTGCCAAAATTCGGATTCCATAATTCTGTATTCTAAAATTCTGTAAAACATTTAATAATTCAATACAAAAAAAATGCAATGTAAGTTTCATTTAAGAAATTAATTTATTTTCTAAAAATTATAATGAAAGATCTAATTTTCAATATTTTACATAGTTCTTCTCCTCCAAGAAATAAGAGTCCTTCTCATTACTCTTACATCACAAAAAGATTTACTCAGACATTTCACTTTAATTAATGTCTAATTTAATTCATACAACATGGCATTGTCCGATGCACTTTTGTTTAAGTTTCAACGACTAACGAGGAGCTAAGCTTTACATCTTAACAATGCAAAAGCGTATAAAGGGTGCCTTTCCTATTCCTCGTATCCCATGGTGTTAACTTTTAACAAAAACTTGGTAATGAACGCGCTGCATTCAGGGTTGACAGGAATGCAAAAACAAAAATAAACTTTACTACTTGTTGGCTCATCTCAGCTCACTGTAAAGGACAACAAAAGTTATGCAGATGGACCCCGAATACAAAAGAAAACACATTCTCTCTTATAATGAAGGACCTTCTTGTTTTTGTGTTGCTATAGCTTTGATGATTTATGTTCCACCTACAATGATTAATTTTCATGTACATACAACCCGTGACTTTCAAGTTTACTTGATTTTCCTGAGTGTCAATGTAAAGGACTTTTTCTTAGAAATAGATGTGACGACGACGATACAAAGTGTTATGAGTTTAGATTTAATTAAAAGCATATGATAATGGAAAACACAAACTATGAAAGGATGTTACTCTTAAGAAGGACATCTGAAGGGAAAAAAGGAGAGACATCAAGGAGTGACCTCTAGGAGTCAATGAGTTTATCTTTTTATTATATTACTTGCGTTACATTATTGCTTTAACTATTTATTTTTAATGAAATAAAATCTGTGTCAAAATTTAGGTTTTATTAACTTTTTCTTTCTAGATATTTCTGGTAAAATGTCAGTCTTCAGAGGACCGAAATATCGATTCAGAAGAGATATTGATAAGAGAACATTTTCATCAAATTAATACTTCAATAGAATCATACATAATATGGAGGGATACCCAACCTGATACCGAGAAGGACACTCAGCACTGCATCCATTACTGAGGTTCCAGTCTGACTTTGATTACTTTCTTGGTATACTTCGCCACTAGCAAAACATTTTTTTATCCTGAATGAAAAATTCAGAAAATTTTATGTTTAACTGAAAAACCGCTATTCCATGGTAAAATCATCAAAGTCGAAGTCACCCAAGGTTCGAAGATTGGACCATTATTAGCGTAATGACATCAGACCAACTTGAGAACTTGCTCTTTGCCGACGAATCGCTCAACTACTCCTCAATGAAAGCACCACTTTACTTTAAACATTTTGGATAGTCGAAGGCACTTCGAGTTCTGAAAGAAATAGGGAATCCGGATAAACACTTTCAAGTCTGAACTGGTGTGTTTTAGGAAGCGAGCCAATTCAGCAACAGCCAAAGTCAGACAGCAGCAAACTCAAGATACATATTATTGAAGTTACCCGATGGATCAACTATAGCAGCCAGGAACAACGTTAAGTAGCTTAGGGTTTACTTCAATAAAAAATTGAAGTCAATCCCATACTTCAATGATGTTTCTAAGAAGGCCCCACTTTGTCTTCCACTTGATTTTAGTTAAGTTAAACAAGAATTCATTCCTTATCACCGATAACAAGAAGGGTAACAAGACACACATTTTATTGCCTGCTTCAAAGTTTTTTTCGGTCTATTTATTTATTTATTTGTTTAACTTACAAATTAAAACATTCTTAGCTTTTTAATTTAAAATTTTGTACAATTATTGTGTTCTTAACATATTTTAAATAATACTGAAATCAACTACGTAATAAAGTTTATTGAAATCTATACAAGCTGCAAAAAGTGGCCCATGACGACCGGAACTGATCGCACTTGAGAAGAATTAAGAGTCATTAAGATCTCGAAACTCTTTCGCGAAATGACAGATGAATCCAAGTCTACATTTTGCTTTATTTACCAATTGATCTATATGTCTGTTGAAATCAAGTTTTGGATAACAAGATCGCAGAACGTGTCTACTCTCTGTTGTTGAGAATCACACAAGAAATAAATATTAAGAAACGGAAATATTTTACGCGAAAAAGTCATATGTTTACACTTGGATACATTAAGTTCCATATCATTTGCAATACACAAAAATTTGATAGAGTATTCAAGTCTTCTTGCAACAGTATATATTCGTCACTATTTTTATAAGACAAGCAAAGTTTAGCATCATCATCATCAGCAAGCAGAACGATATCAGAATTTGTTTTAACATATTACAGGTCGTTAACAAACAGCAAAAATATAAATAGGCCAATATGGCTGCCCTGTGGAACACCAGAATACACATAAATTTGTTTCGACTGTTTGTTTTTAAAACAGATACACAGCTGGTCAAAAAAATAGGTGTGATTAAATTTTATATCTTAGCCATAGAAGTTGGAGCGGACCTGAAGGACAAAAAAATGGCATAATATCCTCTGGATTGACGAAACAAAAATGTATTTGTTCTCATCAGATTCTGGGCGTATTTCAAGCGACCAAAAAGAAAGGACTATCAACCTCGCTATACCCAAAAGACGATTAAACATGGAGGAGGAAATATTATGGTCTGGGTCCGTTTTTTCTAGTATGGTGTGGGCCCTAATTCCTATATTCCGTATTAGTTACATCTTGACCAAATAAGGTTATAGGGATATTTTGGAAGATATCATGCTTCCATTTGCCGAAGAAAACATGACTCTCCGATTGATTTTTCAGCAGGATATAACGATCAGAAACATATGGCAAATCTTGTGAAAGAGTGGTATCGAGAGAAAGAAGTTTCAATTGTTTCATGGCCAAGTCAATCCCAGATCTCAACCCTATTGAGAACTTGAGGAATGAGCTTATGCGGAAACTAGGATGCCAATATTTTCCAAACTGGAACCGATTGTGGGATGCTGTTCAGAGTGAATGGTATTCTATACCCCAAGAAAGATGCCAAAAGTTTGTAGAGTTAATACCACGCTGACTTTAAAAAGTTTTGGATAACAATGTCCTATACTCGGGTTATAAGAGAATGGTAAACGAAAATTATTATAAAATACAACAAATTTTGCATTCGAACTATCATTATTCATAATTTAGGAAGACACACCTATTTTTTGTCCAAGCGCAAATGTCTGCACCGTCGGTTTTATTGTATAAAATTTATAATTACTTAATTTAAAAGCCTTAAATATTAATATTTCATTAAGTATTGATAGTCCAATGAAAATTAATGTTAAAATAATATTTAAATGAACAAAACATATTAAAAAATTAAGTTTATATAAAAAAAATAATTGCATCTATTTTTTTGACCAGCTGTGTATGTTGACTTCTTTTATATAGATAAAACTTAAGGGCTAACCTTAATTGAAGAATGGTACGTACGTTGACTTACGAAACAGTAGAAATACATGTGATTTGTATATCCAACCCGAAATGACTTTTTGTTCAGTTTCGGCAAGTTTCGTTCACTTGCGTTTTCGTACGTAATGTACGCTTTGAGTCGTACATTATATACGAAAATCTGACACTCCTTTTTTACTTGCTCTATAGGGCAAGTATTGGTTTCGTGCAGAAAAAATAAAATGCACGACTGGGTCGCACGAACTTGCTCTAATGAGTGACAGTGGTTTATGGGCTTGAGATTTTGATAAAAATAAAAATTTCAAAATTCTTAAATAAATACTTAAACTAATTTGAGCTGAAAAAAAAGTACGCCATTTTATTTCTTGGATAAATTTAAATTTATGAGAATAAATTTAGAAAAATCTGTGGAGCGGTTTTTGAGAAAAAAAGTTTTTTTTGAAAAACTTTTTGAAAAAAAATTTCAAAAAAAATTCAAAAACGCCAGTTCATAGGTATTCAGCAAATACATTTATTTAAAATTTTAAAAAAAAAATTTAATAAGCAGTTTTCAAAATATTAATTTTTAAATTTTTTTTTTTTTAAATGCTTTTAAAAATACAAAAAAATATTTTTCAAAAATATTGGTATGCAGTACAAATTGAGCTACCTACAGCTATATGTGTGTGAAATTTCGAAAGAATCGGTTGAGTCGTTTTCGAGATAGTCGAAAGCAAAAAAAACGGTCCTATGGAAAGTACCGTTCTTAGCCATTTTTTAAACTTTTTTTTCAGCCATATGATTGGCCGTACCTTAAAAGCAACACTAATTTTTTTAAATCGAAATCGTTAGAGCCGTTTTTGAGAAAAATAAGCTTTAACGTAACGGTTGTATGGCAGGTACCGTTATTTTTTGAGCTAAAAAAAAAATTTCAATTTCCTTTCTGTACAATACCTAAAAAAGTCTATATACCAAGTTTGAAGCAATTCGGGCCACCCGTTTGGGCTGTAGGTCTACATACAGACAGACAGACAGACAGACAGACAGACAGACAGACAGACAGACAGACAGACAGACAGACAGACAGACAGACATACAGACGGACAGAATTTTTAGACCATCTTTTTTCGTCTTCGCTATCATCGTAATGTCATGTTTGATTGTTATCTCAAAACTTTTTTTTTCGACGAATGCATAACTTGCCTTATAGTACCTATAATCGCAAGTAAAAATTGAGGTTTTAATCAAACATGACATTACGATGATAGAGAAGCCCAAAAAAGTGGTTTTCGCCATACCGTCCGTCGGTCTGTCTGTGCGTCTGTGCGGATGTGCGTATGTGCGGATGTGCTGATGTGCGCTTTTTCACGTCATTCTACAGCCTAAACGGCTTGATGGATTTTCTTCAAACTTCATTTATAGCAGTTTGAAGAAAAACGGTTGTCGAGGTTTTTTTTATTTAGTTTTAGCCCGGCTCAAACTGGTAACTTTCATGTAACGGTTTTTTCATTTCGGATTTTCCCGAAAACGGCTCTAACGATTTTGATTAAACTCAAAATATAGCTAACTTTAAGCATTTCTAACAAAACTACGTTTTTCGTTTTTGGCTCAAATGGTCGTAACGAAATTCATGTTTTAATGGCTTTTTTTCAAATAGCCATAAGTTCACAACGGCTTGATTGAATCAACTCAAATTTTGTTTGACATAGTTTTTCATAGTGTTCTATAGGATGGTTTAGTAAATTTTTCACTGAAGCCTTTCTAAACGGTGGCTTCCATACGTTTATTTTGTTTTGTATGAACCGTCGGGCCCGAGAGTAATTAGTGTAGTTTACGGATAACATCGAGTTTGACAAATATATTTCATATATGTATGTACATAGTTTAGTTTTTAAATTTCTTAGTATTTTTATTTCTTTTGTTAAAAAGAATATAATTTTTTTTTAAGGTACATATGAGGACAGAAAATCGTTCACAACAGAATGCAATTTATTACAGCAAAGTTCAGCATCGCGTTCATCATAAATGTTGTAGTTGTTTCAATTGTAGTTCTCCAAAAGACTCCTAAAGCGACTATCGTTTATCTTCTTGAAATCCAGTTTACGTTCCACTTCTCTAGGCATGTTGGTATTTTCCTCGCGAATATCGACAAACTGCTTTTTATCAATAGCCTTGTGATGAACGGAATTATTGAATAAAAAAATCGTCAGCTTCAGGTACTGAGACTGACTACTGATGTATATTGATAAATTGATAGGGGACACAGCAAAAATGGATAGCTTAAATAGAAATTGCAAGTGTTTTCTTTTTAATTCAATAAATTTTACCCTAATTTGTTGAACAACAATAACTATTGATAGTATTCTTATTTCAAATTTTGTCCCTACTTAAAATCTTCTTGAAATCAATCTTTCTTTAATATTTCATCTAAGAGCACGGACACGATATTGATTTCTTTAAGTGAGGCAGCGATAAAACAAAAATTACAAAACAAATACGGAACGGGGTATAGTTATGTACACTTACGAGAAATATTTTCCTATGTAGGACGGCAAACCATCTTGACAATTGTCGTCTGTAACCTGTTACGAAAAACCAACATTTTGCTCATTGTTCAAACCGACAAAAGAAGGAATTCCAGCAAAACCATGAATAAACCAAAAGAAAGAAACTACGGCAATGATAGAAGCAGCTGGTGAAGGTTTTGGTCCAAGAAAGAGAGAGGATTATTGCAGCAATATTCCTTCCATGGCTTGGCATGGCATTTACTTTACTTTCTTTCACAAGAAAAATGCTGGTGTGGCAGGAACCGAAACTATATATTCTACACAACTCAGAAACTAAGCCCTGAGGAGTGGATGAATTCTTCCGTTCCAGGAAGGACACTCATGAAACTGTGTAAGAAGCACTGTGTGGTTTGTCGGTTGTTGGTCCCAGGCTGAACTTTCAAGTCTTTTTGCGGAAGTTGAAGATGATTATAATGGAAATGGACCAGAACCTTGGCTGGTTGTAGGATTGGGACTGGGACCAGGACAAAGACCGGGACCGAGACCTAGTAAAGCAATGCAGCCAGGGCAAAGAAAAGGTGAAAGTTGTATTAAAATTAAATGCAGTTGGTTGCTTTGTCTTGTTGTCTTTTCATTGCGCCTTGGGTTTTGTTTAACTATTTTCCACACAGTTTAACTTAAAATATGATGGACAAAATGCTCAGAACCGTAATGCTCTTTTCCTTTATTTTTTTTGGTCTTGAAGAGCTATAAAAGAGGTAGGTACCTAGCTACCTACCTCAAGATTTTCACTATTTTATTGACATTAAGAAAACGAACGACGATTTTATTTGGTATTTAAAAAGTACTTGAAAGTACACAGCTTCCTTAGCATATAGTCATTAAAGAAGATATATCTGAGCTGGGTATTAAGGTTCATATCCATGTAATACTTATTTTTCGTGAAAAGAAGCTACAATTTTTGAATGGAAATAGCGATTATGGGAGCACATAATTAACAATTCTTGAACCGAAACCTGCTGAGTAACCAAGCAACCCGAAAGGTTCATCTTCTAACTTCAAAACTGAGACCGATAGTTCAAAAACATTAAAACATTAATGCATATTAAGACTTTTAACAAAAACGCCCCTTAAAAGTGGGTGTCTCCTAAATACTAAATAATAATAAAAAAAAAACCTACTTGCAATTGCAAGTATTTGAAAACAAACTGATCTCTTGGCACCATCAAACTGTGTTGGATATAGTAACTCGTAACTTTGAAATTTTAATTAGTTACACGTAACTAATGTAACTTATGTAACTAATGTAACTAAATTTAAATTACTATATTTCTGCAAAAAAAAAATTTAAAATAATAAAACCAAATAGATCTCGTTTGATTTCCTGTAGGCGAGCCAAACCTGGAATTTGAGACCAAATCTGAGATCAAATCTGAATTTACCATACAAAAATAAACCACAATAAACAAAGAAATGTCCAGGAATCTCAAGAAAGAGGGGAAAACTTTAAATGTAAGTAAAAATCCATTGTATGCTCCAAGAATATAATATTTTATTAGATTTACTTTTCATCAGGAACATCGAAATTTCAATATGTATTCCTTGGCAGGTTGCCGTTGCCCTTGCTAATAAAAGAATTTTATCAATAGTCTATTGGGATTCAGGATGAAATGTGATTTTTTTATTTTTTATTATTAAGTTAGAGTTAGTTTTATTTAGTTACAGTTAGTTACATTTAGTTACATTAGTTACGCCAAATATTGGGCGTAACACGTAACTAATTCATATTAGTAACGCGTAACTAAACGAGTAACTTACTTCATGTAACTTACTTGCCAACACTGCCATCAACTCGTCGATAAAACAGTATAGTGCTCTCAGAGTATGGGATTCTTACCGACAAAAGAGAGAAAAAAGCGAGGTGTTTTTCTTATTTGAGTGGGATTTCCACTAAATGTCAAGAATTTTTTGGAAAAAGTACCTTGAAACACTCACATATTCATGAGACGTCAAACAAAACCTAGTTTTTGTTCAGTGTGAATGCTCAAACTATAGATTTCGTAAACTTTTTGAGTTTTTGGTCCAGTTCCAGTGTGTCCCTATTAGTCAATTTTAAGGCATTATGTTTGAAACTACAGTTGAATCGAGTAGTTGTTAAACAATCTTACAGGAGTGAAGATAGTTCTTTTATAAAAATCACGCCCTTCTACTAAAATTGTGCAACTGCCACTAAAAAAGTACCGTTTTGATAGTTTAGAATATATCTGTGTTGTTGATTTGTATTTTTTGTGTATTTCGTTTTCTCTTTCCTTGAGCAAGTGCAAAAAACCGCAGTCAAATTTAACAGTGCACGCGGCGAGAGTGTTGTAGACAAAAAATATAGGAATGAAAGTTTACTTTTTATTGGCTATCGAATAATTTAAAAGCTGTTTTATTTTTTTTAGTGAAATTGGTAAGTAAAGTTTAAGTATTAAATGCTTAATTATGTCTGTGGAATTCAAGTCACGGAGAGTTTTTGGCAGTGTCCTTTTATGGCTTCTTACCCATTCACAAACATTTCAAAATATTTAAGAATATCATAGGCTTCTTGCGCATTCGCAAACAAATGAATATTCTTTTTACGGAGAATGATTTTATGCTGTTCCGGGCGATGAATTTCCAAGTCAGACCCACTGGCTTATATTATCAACACCTGGAATTGTCCATATTATCGACACTATGACAATTTCACTTATTTTAATTTTTAGCGCACTCAATTATTTGTAATCAAAACTTTAATTTCACATTTAATAACATACAAAATTACTTTTTGTGCAGGTTTCACAAAAAAACTTATTTAATTTCCAAAAATTTTAATACAAAAATTCTTCAGGAGCTTACCCAAAAATTATAACGAAAACGAATAAAATCAACCGAATGCGCTTACTTCCACAGTGGTGGAACTTCCACCACTGATGATCAACTACTGTCTAAAAACACAAAAGATGCAATGTGTTTTATTTGAAAGGTGCAGTGGGCCATATTAACAACTGCAAAATCGGACATAAGAGTTGTCCTTTTTTATCTATAGCTGAGGTAGTTCAGTGGATCCAGGGTCAGCCGAAGAAAAGACTGTAAAACTCCGGATTGGAATATTAAATGTTTATTTATTATTTCAAATTCAATAGAGTAATTTCATAAAAGTTACAAGTTGAAAAATGTTACGTTATATAATTGCAATATTAATATGTGTTAACTCTAACGTTATATAATTCAAATGGTATAATAGGTTTTACAATGTTGTCTTATATGCTTAAAATAACGTTATATAATTCAAAGTATTTATTTGTTTATATGCTTAAAATATTAACAAACGTTACCAATGTACGGCAGTATCAAACGTAACCAATGTACGGCAATATCAAACGGAACAAATGTCCGGCATTATCAAACGTAAAAAATGTACGGCAATATCAAACGTAACCAATGTACAGCAATATCAAACGGGACCAATGTCCGGCATTATCAAACGTAACCAATGTACGGCAATATCAAACGGAACCAATGTCCGGCATTATCAACGTAACCAATGTACGGCAATATCAAACGGAACCAATGTCCGGCAATATCAAACGGAACCAATGTCCGGCAGTATCAAACGTAACCAATGTCAAAGAGGATACATAGAGTCCAATTTTGTGCCTTGTTTTGATTTTGCCTACAAGCTACAGCTGTCATATTGTTCTTTTTGTTAAACATGTGTGCGTTCATATCTTACTACTTACCTCATCGTTTCTTGTTGTTGTTTCACACGGACAATGAATACAATAGGAAAGAGACCACGCAAATTTTAGCAGAGGAGGATGGAATGTAGGAAAGATTGGACTCTATATATATATCCTCTTTGCCAATGTACGGCAATTTCAAACGGAACCAATGTCCGGCATTATCAAACGTAACCAATATACGGCAGTATCAAACGTAACCAATGTACGGCAATATCAAACGGAACCAATGTCCGGCAATATCAAACGGAACCAATGTCCGGCAGTATCAAACGTAACCAATGTACGGCAATATCAAACGTACTAACTACGGCTTTAGTTAGGGACGAGATAGACCTCGACTTCAAGAAAGTGATAGATAACTAATACTACGGTAAGGAAACGGTAAAGAAACGGGCAGGACGGAAATACTCGCTGTGCTCTTATGAGTATCAGCGACAAAATATTAGGAATCTCTCGGTACACCACGTACCACGGTTTTCCGGTAGTGGAGAATTGTCTTTTGGCTCTTAGTAGTATTCCTACAATGTAACCATCGATAATTTCTCGAATTTTAGTGTGTCCAACCAACCTCTTATATCAAATATATTGACACGAACATACTGGGAATTGTAATGACAAAAATCACTTTCCTATGTAAAACTGGTTTTGCTGTGTAACGAATACACTTTTTGCAGTGTGATCATATGGCTGCGGTTTTCTATTTGAATTCAAATAAGCGGAAATAGCATGATGGTGATGGCCGCGATCTTAACAAATTCACATAACCGGCTGTTAATTATTTGAATGAAAGAGTGGTTGGCGATTGAGGTAGTTGAAAAAGGTGACTTCGTCACAATATGCCAAAATTTAATAATTTTTAATAGAATTTGCTTAAATTTTTTTTAGACGTGATAACATCTAATATATACCGGACTAAAGTGTCACAGTCAGGTTACTATCTGCTTTGATAACCTAGAAAGTCGATAGAGGAGGGTGTTGGGTGGTTGGTGATTGTAAGTGGTGGTGGGGATGGGTGTGTGTGTGTGTGTGTCTGGGGGGGAGGGGGGGGGGGGGGTAGTGTCTGGCGAAAGAATAATAATTGTAAAAAATGGTGGGTGGTTGGTTGGTGGTTATAGTTGGTGTGGATGGTGAGGCAAAAATTGTCAAAAATAATGGGTGGTTCGTTGTTGGCTGTAGGTGGGATGGGTGTTTGGTGTTGGTGGGAATTTCGTATTGTTTTGGGGCGGGGGGAATTGTCAACTATGGTGGGCGGTTGGTTGGCTGTTGTAGGTGGGTTGGGTGGATTTGAAAATCTTGGGTGAGTGGAAGTTTGTTGTAGGTGAGGTGGGTAGTTGGATATGCTGTTGGGAGGGGATGATTGTCAAAAATGGTAGATGGTTGGTTGGTTACTGTAGGTGGGGTTTGTAATTAGCGGTGATAGTGGGGTGGGGGGTGAATGTTTTGGTGTTGGGGGAGGCCAAAAGTGTAAAAATGGCGGGTGAGTGGCTGGTGGTGGTAAGGAAGGGGGAATTTATTATACGGGGGGAGGAAAAAATTGTCAAAATTGTCCAAAATGCTGGGCTGTTGGTGTATGTATGTGGGGGTGGGAGGTTGATGTTTGGGGGAAGGGGTGAGAAAAAAAATTTAAAAATTGTGGGTGGTAGTAGTTGTGGTGGGTGGTTGGAGAGATACAACCTACACATTAACTGTTTTGTGAACTGGTTATCACGTAAAATTATCGTGCGGAAACCGACTTTACAGACAACCAAGTTTTTTTGTTCTGTTTTAGTCTCTTCTAGCGACTGATCCTTACAAGCCAAAGGGTAGAATATTGCCAAAAGATTTTCTGCCGTACAAAATGAAAAACAAAACCGCCATTGTTTTCTTTTTCTACATTGGAGCATATTGCATGCAGTAGAGGGTTTTTTAAGTTTGATTTGAGCTAAGTTGAAAATAACAAAATCATTTAAAAATAGCAAATTATAAATAGGTTATTATTTTCAATCAAGCCAAGTTGATTAAATTATTTAATTTGCAAGAACTGCCGAGCACTTTGTTATAATTTGGACATTTGAACACGATATTTTATATCCTAACAAATGTGGAAACCATTTGGAAATTTTAAGTCTTATATGTATTTAAATATACAAATTAAATGTACATACATACAAATATATAGTAGTTGGGAATATCAAGCTACTTAAATGGGACTCTAAGGGCTATATCAACTTTCAAGTGTTTTAGTCTCCATGTTGTGTGTTGTAATTAATGAAATTAATGGCTATATCAACCCTACTTATCCCAGACTTGCGGTGGACTCACTGTTAGAATTTTTTTTTAAGAACTATGTATTACCTGCATCTTTAGAAGCCTTTGGATCTCATGGGTCTAATCTCTAATGCCTCAGTAAAATCACCTTTTAACATTTATTTCTATTTAAAAAAAAAACTCTTCCACGGTCATAAAATATAGCATTTGTTTTCTGTTAAACAAATCCAATAAGCCACTTCAACAAATCAAAATTCTTTTGTGTCCAATAAAATTAAAACCCAATTTTTAACAATTTGCAAGACATTAAAAATGGGTATCTACCCGACTTAAAAGTCTCAATAAAAAAAAAATTTAAACCACAACTTCGATGCTTTTTCCATTCATCGTCCTGCCTCACAATAAAATCTATATTCGTTCGTTTGTTTTTTTTTTTAGCTTATTTTTTGTGTAACCAAACAAAAAGAAATGGAACTGGCCAGTGGAACGACCGCACAAAGCAATAAAAGTTCTGAAGAGAAAAAAAAAAAAAAAATAAAAAAACAATAAACAATACAAGTAAATAAAACGATGAAGAGATAAAAATATAATAATTGAGAAATTTACAAAATCCAGCCGTCGGCGTTGGCTGGGGCGTTAAGGAAAGTGGGATGAGCACAGTGGCGGGAGCATAGCTTTGGCAGTGTAAACTTTTAGGCTTTTACGGCTTCCTTAACCAGTAAGGATGAAATAAAAAAGAAGACAAACTTTGTGACACTCTTAATTTCGGCTTTTTTTTATTGCCTCGAGAAAGCCAGAAACAAAATATTACAAAACTTGATAAGGCGCAAAGAATATCGCAGAATTGTCAGTCTGTCTTGTCCCGTAGGGCAGATTTATTGTAATGGTGTGAGGTGGTATGGTTTCCTGGCCATAATAGAAAGAAACCGTTTTATTACTTTTCAAACAACAATTGACATACAGAAGTTGAAAAGTATATAATTCCGCTCAATAAGGGGGCTATTTTTGGTTATTAGCCTTGAGGTGCTTGGAGCAAATAAATCCGATTAAAAAGGACGAAATGTATGTCACAAGGATTCTGAACTTTTTTGTTTTTGTTTATATATGGTGATTATTTCTTGTGTCTACGACATGGCTTTAACGCAATTTAAAGATGTAACTTAATACGAACTAACTTCAAGTATTGAGCTTAAGTCATTTGGATTTCATAAAAGTAAAGGAATTGTTCAATCTTACTAATATTATAAATGTGAAAGTTACGATGTTTGGATGTTTGGATGTTTGGATATTTGTTGCTAACTCACGCCAGAACGGCTAAACGGATCTGGATAAAATTTGGCACAGAGATAGCTTATAGTCTGGAATAGCAGATAGGCTATTTTTTATCCCGGTAAAATGTATGGTTCCCGTGGGATAGATTTGTTTTAATTTTTGAAATTACACCAGAATGGATGAATGGATCTGAATGAAAATTAGCACAGAGATAGATAATAGTCTGGAATAGCAAATTGGCTACTTTTTATTCCGGTAAAATGTATGGTTCCCGTGGGATAGATTTGTTTTAGTTTTTGAAATTACACAAGAATGGCTGAACTCATCTGAATGAAATTAAGCACAGAGATAGATTATAGTCTGGAATAGCATATTGGCTACTTTCTATCCCTGTAAAATGTATGGTTCCCGTGGGATAGATTTGTTTTAATTTTTGAAATCACACCAGAATGGCTGAACGGATCTGAATGAAATTTAGCACAGAGATAGATTGTAGTCTGGAATAGCATATTGGCTACTTTTTATCCCGGTAAAATGTATGGTTCCCGTGGGATAGATTTGTTTTAATTTTTGAAATCACACCAGAATGGCTGAACTCATCTGAATGAAATTTAGAACAGAGATAGATTATAGTCTGGAATAGCATATTGGCTACTTTTTATCCCGGTAAAACGTATGGTTCCCGTGGGATAGATTCGTTTTAATTTTTGAAATCACACCAGAATGGCTGAACTCATCTGAATGAAATTTAGCACAGAGATAGATTATAGTCTGGAATAGCATATTGGCTACTTTTTATCCCGGTAAAATGTATGGTTCCCGTGGGATAGATTTGTTTTAATTTTTGAAATCACACCAGAATGGCTGAACTCATCTGAATGAAATTTAGAACAGAGATAGATTATAGTCTGGAATAGCATATTGGCTACTTTTTATCCCGGTAAAACGTATGGTTCCCGTGGGATAGATTCGTTTTAATTTTTGAAATCACACCAGAATGGCTGAACTCTTCTGAATGAAATTTAGCACAGAGATAGATTATAGTCTGGAATAGCATATTGCCTACTTTTTATCCCGGTAAAATGTATGGTTCCCGTGGGATAGATTTGTTTTAATTTTTGAAATTACACCAGACTGGATGAACGGATCTGAATGAAATTTAGCACAGAGATAGATTATAGTCTGGAATAGCATATTTGCTACTTTTTATCCCGGTAAAATGTATGGTTCCCGTAGAATAGATTTGTTTTAGTTTTTGAAATTACACAAAAATGGCTGAACTCATCTGAATGAAATTTAGCAAAGAGATAGATTATAGTCTGAAATAGCATATTGGCTACTTTCTATCCCTGTAAAATGTATGGTTCCCGTGCGATAGATTTGTTTTAATTTTTTAAATTACACCAGAATGGCTGAACTCATCTGAATGAATAGCATATTGGCTACTTTTTATCCCGGTAAAATGTATGTTTCCCGTGGGATAGATATGTTTTAATTTTTGAAATCACACCAGAATGGCTGAACGGATCTGAATGAAGTTAAGCACAGATATAGATTATAGTCTGGAATAGCATATTGGCTACTTTTTATCCCGGTAAAATGTATGGTTCCCGTGGGATAGATTTGTTTTAGTTTTTGAAATTACACAAGAATGGCTGAACTCATCTGAATGAAATTAAGCACAGAGATAGATTATAGTCTGGAATAGCATATTGGCTACTTTTTATCCCGGTAAAATGTATGGTTCCCGTGGGATAGATTTGTTTTAATTTTTTGAATCACACCAGAATGGCTGAACTTATCTGAATGAAATTTAGCACAATGATAGATTATAGGCTGGAATAGCATATTGGCTACTTTTTATCCCGGTACAATGTATGGTTAACGTGGGTTAGATTTGTTTTAATTTTTTAAATCACACCAGAATGGCTGAACTCATCTGAATGAAATTTAGCACAGAGATAGATTATAGTCTGGAATAGCATATTGGCTATTTTTGAAATCACACCAGAATGGCTGACCGGATCGGAATGAAATTTACAACAGAGCTAGATTATAATCTGGTATATCTTATAGGTTTCTTTTTATCACGGTTAAATGTAGGTATTAAATTATAAAGCTATAAAAGAAGAAGAAGCTAGATTACAATAGACTATACTCCTCAAGGTACAGTCTACTTCTTGATCAGCTGAAACGCGAGTGAAGCCGCGGTGTATATATAAAAATGGATGTGTGTATATGTATATGTATGTTGCGTATGGACTCCTAAACCACCCAATGGATCTTTATGAAATTTTTGGGGTAAATATAGTTTAGTCCAGGGATGGTTCCTGTGAAGGTTTCGTGCCGATCGTTTTTTTTTTAATTCTTTTTTGGTGTTTTTCATAAATTTTTAAGCGGAATGCCCGGGTGGAAGACAGAAAAATGCGGGCTTTTGGCAAAGTTTTTTTTTTCAACTTTTTTATAAAAATGTTTTCCTTTCGTTGAATAAAAGCATCATATTAATGGAACTGAGTCGAAAAATCAAACTCTGAACGAACGTGCGTGTCCATTTGGTGCAAGAATCGTCCACCCAAACATTTTCCAAACAACTTTTAAACATAGGAAAAGGAATTGAATCGCACAACAAATGACATTTTATGTTCCCAAATTTTTGTCAAATGCAGCAAAATATTCAAGCCACAATTTATCAATGTTATCATGTTCAGTTTAACAATCAAATTAACTGCACTTTGTGTGTATGCCAAAAAATTTGTATATTTATACACCAACCGAAACGACCAAAAATATTGCTTATCCGCTAACATTGAGATAAAATATACATATAAATAAATTTAGTTTCACATTAAATACACAAGTGTTTTTTTGGGCGTAGCAACGCGCGCCGGGTACCGCTAGTGTAAATATATTTTAAATTGAGATGGATCGCAATGGCATTCCCAGTGATAATGTTCTGATATAAGTATTTTATTGTGTGTTTAAGGAATATTTTTTTACAAAATTTAATAATGGAATCTTACTATAGTCCGGTGAAATCAGCCCGAAAAATAGAGGTACCCTTGCATAAATTCCCAAGAATCTGAAAATTTGTGTGAACGTTAGGGAACGTTATAATGAAATTTATTGTAATAAGTCCCCATCGATCACATGTGTTCAGAAAATTGTTCAACTTCAAAGTTCACGGAAATGGGTTTTCTTAAATTTACTCAACAACTGTTCGTTTAAGAAGGGGACAAAGTGATGTCCAACTCAAACGGTTCTGGAAGTTTTTGCCGTAGCATTTACCGTTAAAAAATTATAGCAATAAAAAGAATTGAACTAATTTTATGAACTACGAGGGGCGGCTGAAAAGCTCGCGGCCTAAGGTACATAAATAAAGAAAATATATGATTTCAATTTTTTATTTTTCAATGTAATCTCCCTCAACTGAAATAAATTTCTCACATCTCAAATACAAGCCTTTAACTCACCCAAAAAATATTCTGCATCTTTCTCTTCAAAATGACGATCAACCGCAACTTTCCTTTCGTTGTCATCTGCAAATCTCCGACCCCGTAAGCCCTTTTTCAAATTGGAAAACAGAAAAAAATCGATAGGTTCTGGGCTATAGGGAGGGTGGTCAACATCTGAGAACCCCTTGTCTTTCAGGGCTTACCTCGCAACATGTGCGTTGTGTACGGGCACGTTGTCTTGCAGAAGGAGCAGCGCGCGCTAATTTTTCTCATACTCAAATGTTCGTGTTAAATTTTCTCCAACTAGTCCTTTGCTAATCTACAGCTCTTCAGCAATATGCCACAATTTAATTCTTCGGTCGGCCAGTACGATTTTTTCGACTTTCCGGACGTTTTCTTCGGTCAGTACCGTGCCTGGGCAAGGGTCTTCTTCACAGCTCTCCCGTCCTTGTTTAAATATGCAGGCCAATTTTCCACCATTGTATATGGAGGCGCAGAATCATGAAGAACCGATGACATCTCTTTAAAAATGTCTTTCGAAGTATTACCCTTCTTTACGAGGAATTTTATCATGGCGCGCGATGTTAAAAATTCCGAGAATTTCCAGATTCGGCTGAAATGGTGATGTTTGTTGTTCGATAAATAATTGAACCATGAGTGCAAACTTAATTAGTGATTGCTTTAATAATACAAATGAGTGTCGCAACTTGCAACTAGTGACATGAGTAACAAGATAATTTTTCATCGTTAAGTACCTACCCTAGGCCGCGAATTTTTCAGCCGCCCCTCGTATTTCGGCACCAAAAATTCTAATTAAATTGCCCGTATGATACTTGGGAGTTTTTGAACTGCAGTGACTTTTTAACGGTAAATCTTACGGACATAACTCTCATAACTATTTGTGTTGGATATTGCATCAGCTAAATGTTTTTGGTACCAATTTTTTCCTTAAATAAACAGTTTTTGAGTAAATTTAGGAAAACCCATTTTCGTGACCTTTGACCTTGAATACAACTGGGACTAAAACAACTCCAAAAATTCAACCCAAGATGAATTGGGGAATTATCTTGCTAAAAGGCAAAGGCAATCACCGTCGAAGTTTCTCTTTTAGTAACTGAAAAAAATATTGCATTTCATATTAGAAAACTTAGGCTTAAATTATCAGAATGTTACTTACGGTTTTTCAATTGCGGTCCATGTTTTGTTGGGCAAATTCCAAGCTTTTTCGTTTGTTCGATAAAGACATCTTAGGCTGTGATATTATAGCCTTCAATAAGTGAGAACCGACAATTGATCGCTCCGATACCGGTTGGGGCGAAAGATGCTGGCACTAGTGTCGAAGGTTCTCCTTGAGGGCTTCCAGAGTCTCGGGCTTATTCACGTAAGCACGGGACTTGAAAAAACCCCACAAAAAAGTCTGAATCTGTTAAATCGGGCGATCTTGCAGGCCAGTACAAATCACTAAAACGACAGATATCGGTTCATGTCGGTTCATATATCGCTCCATAGCTTGTTCACTTGTATTCTGCATCTGTCTAGTCCACAAATGTCAAAAACAGATTTGGCATTGGCGGCCTTTTCCAAAAATGAGAGTATCTTCCAATAGGGTGATTTCTTTTTGCCCACAATGTATGTAAATTTCTCTCACTATTTTACCACTCTTGCAGATTCGTTCGAAATATCCTTCAAAAACAGGCTGAATACTATTGGACTTGGTAATCAACCCTGGGGGGGACCGGCTTCCGTGAGAAAAAAAGGTGAGATATAAAACAGATTAAAGAATTTGAGTGCTAAATAATAATGGAGAATGCAGACCTTTTTTCAGCTGTATTTTATGAATGTGAACTGCGCTTTACACGGCCATTAATTGCTTTGACATGACATTCAAAACAAAACTGCTACGGCAATTTCCTTAAGATTCAGTTGTTATAATATGTCAACATAAGCATAATAAACTTATACACTTTTTGTCATTGAATTGCCAAATAGTACCAAAATAACTTAGTAATTTTTATCTTAGCATATTCGATCTCTTAAAGCTCATCATTTGAAATACTTTAACATAATGATCACTGGTTGATTAGAGCCCCTTTAAAAAGTTAACAATCCACCGTCACTGGTAACAATCAAGAGAAAACATAAGCTAGAGCTACAGTACGTTTGCAACGAACTGTTGGATACCCTATTCCCTATTTTTTTGTATGTGTATGCGTTCGCCTCCCTCAGCCAGCCGATGATCCAGTTTCAGAAACAAAATTCTTCTTAACCAGACAGAAAAAAAATCCAATAACATTAATTTTGTGTGGTGTGATGTTCAATTAGTGCTGGAAAAATAAAAAAAGGCGTGTGCCACGCCCAAAGTTAAGACTTTTTATTGCCAAGGCAATAAGTATGAGCTCAGTGACATTCAATTTTATTCTTGCAGATCGATTTGAAAAAACTTAAATTTTTAAAAATTAGATTTTGAATGGAAATAGCGATTATGGTGTTTTTAAAATTTCTTGGACCACAATCTGCTACGTCACCAAGGAATATAAATCTAAGTGTTCATCTTTTTACTTCAAAACTGCGACCGATAGTTAAAAAACGTTAAAAAATTAATGCCTTATACAAGTTTTGACGGAAACGCCCCTTAAAAGTGGGCTTGTCTTAAAAATTTGAAGCACTAACTGAGCTTTGATAAGTATTTAGGCATATGTGTAAAACTACAGCTGAATCGAATAGTTTTTAAACAATCTTACCTGAACAAAAGTATTTTATCAAAATCACGCGTTCAAAAGTGGGCGTATTGAAAAAAATTACACAAGAAAATGTAGAAATATATTTTTCATAAAATGAACGAAAGGGAAAAAGGTTTAAATTGAATATTGGTAGTACCTTAAATTTTTAAAACTACGTTTTCCGTTCTTTCATGAAAAGTGGGCGAAAACCACGCCCAAAATTCAAAAATTTCTTTTCATACACAATCGATTTAGTTTTTACTAAGAGACGCAAAATTTTGGCTTGCGGATTCATTACAAATACCGTTTATTTACAAAAACAATTGTTTACTAGTTTCTATTGAAAAGTGGGCGTCATCCACGCCCTAAATCAAATTTATTGATTTCATACACAAGATGTTTATGTGCAAGTAATGCCCACAAAATTTAATGTTTTTCTCTTTAATATACCATTTGTTATTTTATAAAAACAATATTGATGGTTTTGTATGAAAAATGCCTTGTCTACATCAAAATCCGCCCCTGTGTTATAAAGGAGTAAAGTAAAATACAGAAACAAATATAACAGAACATTTTTTTTACTTTAACTCTTGAAAAGTGGAATATTTGTTTATTAGATAATAGAAAACCATATCGTAATGGGAATAAAATAAAAGCAACTATCTTATCTTAATCTAAGCTCATATATTCCAAGCCAAAAGTTCCTGTATGATAAGTTTTCTTAAACTTAAACACACTTTTTCATTTGGAAGGATATAAACAACAAAATATATCGAAAAACTTTGTTCAAATTATGGCAAAGGATTTATTATCTGTCTACCAACCCACTCTAGAACGTTGTAAGTTTTACGTCAGTAATTTATCATCTTAACATCACATCCTACGACACGCAGGTAACTTACCTAACATCAGCCTCTGTATAAACCATAACACAGCATTGAAACAGGCATATAAGAGAAATAAAATAATCGCCCAGGATACACAACATATCAAATTATTTTTAATAAATTACCCAATTACTTATACAAGCCCTAAGACTTTGTTTGTATAAATGTTGTGTGTTGTGTATACCGCACAGCCCACGATGACTCAAACTGTCTCTTTACACCACATACTTTTTTTAATCCTTTATATTTTGCCTAAAAGCAAACACATTCATGACTGGACCTTGCTTTAAAGATGATAGAAAAGGTTCTAGGAATTTTTAGATGCGAAGATTTTAATTTCACAGAAAAAGACACCATGTTCTCATTATGCAACGGATGGCGGAGCAATTAGTTTGTATTCATCCTAAGGACGATTTTTTTTAATGCCTCACTTGTCGTATTGTCCACCATTGTGACAGTTCCCAGCTTTTGGTAGATCATGCTTAAAATTCCTGTGTAGCACTGCAACTGAACAGATGGGAAGATTCGAGAAGTATAATCCTCAAGAAAGAGGATTAAAGCCATATGATACAGAAAAATGGTAGCAATCCTTTATTTTGCTAACTTTTTTTTTTAATTTTCATTAAAGTCCTGTCCTGGTTCTTGTTTTAAGATCCTAATCACCCCACTTGATTGTTTTATTTAAGTTCTTTAGTAGAATTGCACCTTGATGACCTTTCAAATTAATTTCAAGATTATTACTACAACAGCTATCTCCATAGTATCTATACCAGCAGGACAGGTAATTTTTGTTCCCACAAGGACCTTCGTCAATTTAATTCTCCTTAGTTTGATATTAGAGAAAGACATTTTACTATACTTGAACGCACGTTCCACAAAGCGACACTCAAGCGAAACTTTGCAAACAAATTACGCATAAGAGCGTAAAGTGTAATATCATACCGCTTGTGTTACACATTACTTGGTCTACGCATACATAAACATACATATTATGTATATCTACCACCTATGTACGTTTTGAGACAAAAGGTCTTGCAACGTGCAAAACTCATATTGTCTTAGCTGAGGTAAAGCCTTAAAACATAGTGACACGACACGTTTATAATAAAATTTTACGACAACGAAAAGTTTAAGGATTTAGCTTTACTTTGACTTTCGCACACGCATTTGCAACATATGAGCAAGTTTAACGTTCGTTTAAATGTATTCGGTTATTGTCTAACCCATGTCTTTTCAATGACGATTTTAGTCCTTTTTTGCTTGCGTGTAGTTGGTATAAACAATAAGGGTAAGTTAAGGATTGGTAAACAAAATCAGTAAAAAAAAAAAAGGATTCTTCAACTTAAGGAAACGCAGACAATAGTTACAGAAACTTTTTTATAAGGGTAAATTCTGTATAACAGTCTCAGCCGCCAGTCACTCTTGATCTTGGAGGCGAACTCAGATACCCAAAACGCGAAATTATACGATCACCAAACTTTTCCTTCAAAAAATCAATTCTGACACGCGCTGTGTGACGTGTTGCGTCCGCCATCTTACATGTAGCTCCTCAACATCAAGGCAAACCACACTGTCAGTGTAACTGGATGTAATGGCGGGCGTATCAACAATTGCTTGAAGATTAACTATACTCCAAAGGCGGCAGTTTTTCTAATTGACGTAGCCATTCAACCAATAATATGAGCTTCTTTGCTGTGCCCGGTAGTATTGTGTCTTCAATAATTCGGGCACGAGTTCGATTGTGTATGCCAGCAACCTATATAAGCTCTTTACCAAATATTTTCCATAGAGTGGGTGGATACAGATCCAATTACTGTTGTTCACCATGGCGGGCGGATGGATTCATTCGGGTCTTTCTCGAAGCGGTACCTACGCATACGCACTGTACGATGGACGGCCACGTCTGAGACGATGAGTGTTATCATTTTGAGTAAACCAGATCAACAATTGTGTCGACCATAAAATTGACGTAGTGCATGATGCATTTCACGAACATAACCATGTTTTTCGAATTAAATCTGCAAAATGTCCAAGCCTTGTTCAGGCGTCAGTCGATTCATGATGAAATGACAAACCAAACAAAAGATAATTCACATGTTATATGACAAAATGGCTGACAACGAAAACAGAGCTGCCAGCTTAAGGTTCTATTAATTTCAATTTTCTAAGGCTTCTCCAGCAGCTTTTGACAATTCGTCCGGTGGCTTATGTCTGAAAATTAATATCGCTGTATCTACCCTTAAATAGTACTGATCGAGTAGACTGACGTCCTTTTACTGATCTCAAGGATCCGCATGCGTCATTCTGCTTTACAGCGATTGTTGAGTTTTTTTTTTGCCATTTGAACAATCTGCAGAAAAGTTTTTCCTTAACTGCAGGAACACACTGGACTCTAATCCGGAATTGGATCTAGGCGGACTACATTTCAAAGAATTTGATGCACACGA
This sequence comes from Platycheirus albimanus, assembly GCA_916050605.2. Classification (NCBI taxonomy): domain Eukaryota; kingdom Metazoa; phylum Arthropoda; class Insecta; order Diptera; family Syrphidae; genus Platycheirus; species Platycheirus albimanus. The sequence continues at coordinate 11,773,003 of OU696696.1, read as the reverse complement.
TTTCAAAGTTTCAAATTAATTGGAAAGTAGATTCACATAATAGAAGGAACTAAGCATAGATACCTGGGGTTTCAGTTTATCATGAAGACAACTAAATCCCAATTAATCCTTACAACTGTATTGTTGGCCCTTTAAAATTTGTATGAACGATCGCTTTCGACATGCCACACGTATTCAAACCCGAACGCTTTTATCTGCAACGTGTCGTTGCCTATTGACCCCTAGTAGATCAGTGGTGACTATTGGTTGCTGAGATCTTAATAAATCGTATTCTGGAAAAGTTCTAGCGTGATTCTTGTGATACTGAATTTGCTTGCAAGTGACCAGCTGGCAAGTGCCTGTGCATGGTTGACGTTTCGCCACCGTCACCGCCAAAATCGATCTGCCTAAGTCCGTTCCAAAAAGAATTATATTACACGGAAAGAATTTTTAGATCAGATCAAGAAAAATGAGCTGCAAATCACGAAAATGTTATGCAGTTTCTCACCCTAGCTCGGGGTTTTGTAAATTACGACTCCTTGTTCGCAATTTTCAAAATTGAACGAAATGAAGATATTCACACTCAAAAATAGCAAATTATCACTTTTTTGGGTCAATAATTCGATCCTGAGAAATAAAACATTGCCATCGCGAATCGAAAATTGGTCCAAATTTGTATCAATTTTATATTTACTCGATTGTAAATTGCAAAAAGCGAGTCGTAGATTTCCATCTTTTTGTTTTGAATCAAAAATATGTTTTTGAAAAAATGAGTGGTAAAGTCGTAAATTGCAACCCCATTTTACTCAATTTGTAACAAATTATATTGCTTTGAGAGGAGCAACTTTTTCTATTTATTGAAAAGCATTTATTATTTCTTATTGAAAAATGTAATTTTTACTTACTTGGCTGATTCTAGGAATCGAACTCGAGACCCTCTGCATACCAACCTAGCACACATCTACTAGGCCATGGTGATGCATCCAAGTCGGATATCAAAATTAATAATAAGAAGCAACCTGAATATGAGTTACATTTTAGGGGTGTTCTGAATTAAAATTATGTTTTATTGGCGAGAAAAATATAGTCGTCTTATTTTGGACGTCTAACCTCTAATGTACAATTTTTTGTGATGATCATTTTAATAAAGGTAAGAAATTGTATATAATGAGTAGTTAAAATTCAACCTTGTACTCCCTATGTACATAATATAACTACAAAAAAGGCATTATTGGAGACACAAGCGGGGCCAGGGCCTAATGACTTATATTCTAAACGATTCCTGTATGTGCGTTGATATTCTGGTGGAATATCATTTCCCGCTGAATCCGAATGGCTTACAAAGATCCACTTTTAATATTAAATAGATTTATTTTTCGATGATTTTACATTTCCTCAAAAGAGACAGTACCAAAAAAAAAAGATAATTATTAGTTCGAGGCAGGGATCGAACTCCGGACCTTCGACGTAGCCGTCAGACACACTTGAGTTGATTTTAATACTCAGTGATTGTAAATCACGAAAATTTTTTAGCAAATCCAGATTGGTAAAAAGTATAAATGGAATTATTCCCTTGAAGTAGTAAATTGCGACAAAAAGGTTGTAATTTACTTTGAAGGGCACAAGCTTGAATTATAACTTTTAATTGTAAATCTCAACTCAGGAATTGTTGTAATTTGCGATGAATTGAAAGTTAAATTGCCAATTGTTCTATCAGTTTCGAATCAAAGCGCCGTGATTTACAAAAAAAAACATGTTTTGTAAATTGCAACTGAATATTTCGCAATTGGTGATTTTTCAATTCTCTCCGTGTATAATGCTGGGAATTGCGACTGTTGGGATAGAGACATCCTCATTGTATATAAATTTTTATAGTAATTTCATGGAACATGTTTTTCTGTTTGTGAGTTTCGTCAATGGCGGCACTAGTTGTCTTATCTACTTAACATCAAATGTCTTCTTTTATTGTTATTGCTTCCCAATGCAATCTAGACAAAAACCACTCCAATGACTAATGCAATCAACAAAAACAGCCCAAATAACTCTCCAATCAAGTGTTTGTGAACTTGGTCCATAGATGACGCACCTAACGGTCCGCTTATTAAGAGTACTATAATTATAAACAATGGCAGCCTCTTTTCCGATTTTATTTGCCAAGTTTTTTTTTTTTTTTTTGCCTTATAGATATAATCAGAATCAAACCCACAACCTTTAGCCATTGTATATATAAACTATAGTATAGTACTACCACTTGAGGTGCGCCATCTATCGACGAATAACTGAGCTCTAGAATACCATGGGAAGCAACAACAACAATTAAAATGGTGGTTTTTTACCCTTTTTCTATTAAATAAGTTAAGTGTTGAACAAGAACATACAACCTCGCCGTGCCTTTTATATCGTTAAGTTTTGAAGGCTCATTGTTTGGGGTTGAGAAAAACAAACACGTATGTTAAAATGTGACTCCTTGAGAGGGGGTAGATACATATTTGCATTGGAATGATGGCGGGTGGTTCAGACGTTGAGAGATAACATATTTTTTTTTTCTTACATCATGTTTATTCATTAGAACTGTGTTGTTGTCGGTTTGAGTTTATAAGTACGACTTCTACATAACTCGCAACATATTATGTATTATGAATGTCTGGAAATGTGATGGTCGTAACAAAAAATAAAAATAAAATATACAAAAAATATAAGAACAATAATACAAGGACAAGGACAATAACAAGGACTGAGACGGAGACAGAAACAGAGACCAAGCCGAAATAGATAGCCCTTGAGATTAATCTTCAAGCTATTTGGTTGATTAAATTGCTTTTATTTGTTTTGTGAATTAATTTTATTGAATTTTATGTGATTGGTTTGAATTTCATTAAAGTGTCCCGTTGAAATGATAAAGCTTTCGCTGAAGAGTTTTAGTTTTTTTTTTTTTTTTAATAACAATGTTTCACTTTTTTGTACTTTAGACAAGTCCGGTAAAATCTAAATTTCGGATATGAAATTTTATCTTAAATCTTTCCATTTAATTTATTATTTGCTAAGAGACTAGGTATGATTGTTGGATGACCTTGAAAAGGGTTGTGAGGAGAAGAGAAAGCTTTTTTTCACTAGATTTAAATGTTAAGTTAATGAAACAAAATGGCTACAAAACAGTTTGATAGTTTCAAAGAAAGTTCTGTATCAGTTAAGAAGACCCGCCGTATTTAACAGTTTTTCCGTACCTTAATCGTCGGAAAGTTTCCAACGCCATAAAATAACTTTCGAAATTTGTAAGGGAACTTTTTTACGGCGAATGGTACACTTTCCCACAAGAGTTTATTGTGTCATAAATGTCGTAAACGGCTATAATGGTGATATTAAAGTTGTTTTCACACCAGGCCAGGTGCCAGGACAGTGAATATTGGTGAAGAGTTGTTCATTAAATCTTAAATGTGTGTCGTTGACTTTCCATTTTAACGACGGACGCAGGAAATCTAACGACATCGCATGAATACCCTTCCTATTTTATTTATTGTTTTTAAATACCGATTTACTGTAAATTAAACATAAAATTAAAGACCAAATATCTCTTTGACAGTTTTTAAAAAAATTGATAAAGACCCTTTGCAGGAAAATTTATTTCATTAAATCAGTAATTTCCCAAATTTTCCAGAGCTAAGATAGACCTTGTAAATTCTTTGAAAATTCACAAAAATTTCTGTTCGTTTTAAAGGCCTATTGAAACCATTATGTTTGAAATATACGTTAAACCATTTTAATGTCGTCCACGGCTCTTCTGGGTGGCGTTAATCCGAAAAGTCCAATTTTCCATCACTCTGGCTCATAAATCAGACTGATGCATTTGACCGATAACGATGGCATGGGATATGTTGTCTTTGAGTGCCGCTGTGCTTTGTGGCTTATTTGTATTGACCTATTAAACTTCAAAAAACCAAACAAAAAAATTTGTACAGGCTCAAATCACACTATTTTGTTTTCATGTTTATGTTTACATCACCTCCATGTGAGAAGAGCTGAGCATGACTTTTTCGGGATGCATTAAACGTTTCCAAAGATCTTCCCGAATTCGACCATTTTTGTTTCCTGACGAAGCCATTCATCCATTTTTCGATTAAAATGGGGGTCAGTTTCCAACTGCTCCATCATAGCATTTACCTTCAGCTTGGTCAGTTGTACGGGTGCAGGCCCTAGGATTCTCCTGCACAATCTAATGGACAACGGCGATGTTTATGGTAGATCTTGTGTATCGTCGACGTACGGGTGTTGGACGATCGTTTATTGTATACCTCAAATTTATTCACCAAACTGCGAATAATTCTCTCAGTTAGGACAAATGGCCCCCGTAAAATGTACGAAGTCAGCGAAACGTTGTCCAAACAGAACACCAGTTTTGATAAAACACTTTTATCATTTACAACGCTATATTCGTGATGATTTGACATAGCATACTGAATCAATGACAGCAAATTTGACAGATAGGCCGCTTTCAACTGTCAAAGTTCGGAAACCATTTTTGGAATACCCTTTTCTTAAAACAGGGTGATCTGAGTATAGTGCGTCAAAGAATATTTAAAACAAGCCAAAAACTAACATATTAAAAATGTATAAGAAAAAGTAAGTTTTGTTTTTATTTTATCAAGAGCTTAAAGAAATTTGTTCACCTAGTTTTCAGTGTTTGATTCAAAATTAAAAACAAATCGAAATTTAGGAAAAAAATATTACTATACTCATTTTATTTCTTTCCAAATAATTATTAAAACTATGCTTAAGAAAGTGTTAAGTGTCAACTGAAACTCCTTTATGTAAATAATGAAGGAGAAATTATTTGGTAGTGTGAGTGGTGCTGTTAATTTTTTAATATTTTTTCTAATTAAAATCAATTTTTTAAAAGAATTACTCTCCGACCTTAGTGGAGATTTGGTTTAGAATCATACTCATTTTTTGTAACACATTATGCAGAACATCAACAACAAAAAATTTGTAAAAGTGAATTAGAGTATAATTTTGTGAAATTTAAGAATAAAAGTACCTACCTAACATACTTTTGTACTTCACCAGGCGATAAAAAACTCAGCTTAAAGCTGACACACATGCATATCATATATATATATGTAATAAGAAATTGCGAAATGCTGTAAATCAACCTGGCAAGGATATACGTACGAAGGCCTCATGAATTTTCATTGAATAAATTATCAAGGACACGCCGCGCCGGCCGCCACCGCGCCGTGCATAAATGGACGTGTTGTAGTTTCAGACATGTGTTTGTTGTTTGCTGAAGCTGAGTTTTTGTTTTTGCCCATTTTCTTATTTGCATCCCACAGAACTGACCCACATCCTGATGCCCACTTCCCAATTCCAACAACATTGCAACAACTGGGAAGTGGACAAAACACAAAAGTTGTTTTCACACACCTTGAGATGCATACGAACGTTAATAATTCATTTTAATTTCTCACATAATTTTCAACGTATACTCCGGAATGTCCTTTTTTATGGGAGGATTTTACGGATGGCTTCGGCAACGTGGTTGTTGTCATTGTTTTGTTCTGTTGTGTTTTCCCCGTTGAATTTATTAAATATGCTTTATGCGTTGGCAATAATGAAGAAAAATAAAATGCCAAACAATCCCAGGACTCTATATACAAATAATAAAAGCAGTGAGCCCTGATGGAAAACGTGGGTTGGACAAACAATACTATAGCAAAGAATAAGCAAAAAAAAATATACGTGTGCTGAAAATCCTTTGATAGTGATTTAATTTCTCTCCCTTCCCGTTGTAGCGTAGGTAGGTAACATTCTGCACTAACGGGCACTCATTCTTTATTTCGCCAGTGCTATTAGCTTCTCTATTCCAGGATGATTTATTGCGTGCGGATAGCGTGCGAAGGGAGTTTTTTTTTTTGAAGCTCACCTACTAGAACCTGTGTTGCAGACGCACGGCAACCGGCAAGGTGTATCATTAAATGCTTTATGGAGCAAAAACGACAAGTCTAGAACACCTATTATATGTGTGCGTTGGATGCTTTAAGTTTGCTTCCACAGCCGCGGTGAATAATTTATGATGATACGAAATCCTAGGTGATAGCATCAAACAGTCTTATAACACGGGTACCTACAGTTGCGAAATATATGGTGACAGTATGACAGGTCCTTAAAGAGGATATTTTTTTTTCTACTGTACGTTTTCGTCATTTTCCTTTATACTCTAAAGCAGAGGTAGTTCCTCATTGGGATTGGTGTATAGGAGCATCAGGATCAGGCAGCGTATCATATATATGTCAAATGAGAGAGTGATTCTATTGTTATCTTTATGAGCCTTTTATGGGGCTCCATATTCAATCTTTGTTGGAAATACTCCGGGGGAAAAATCTGTTTTCTTCAAAGGTCTAAAAAGCTAATGAATTTCAAGTTGAATAACGGGAATTGTATGTGTATTCGCATAAATATTGTGAATTTCGAGCCGGGAACGCACAATGAATTATCTGCTTGTTCCATTTTTAATGATTCAACGTTGTGAGAAAAACCTTATAAAGTTAAAAAAAAAAGGTACACAATCGGAATTTTGTATAGGATTCTCCTTCAGGTAATTTTATTTTTCAGAATGAAGGTAGCCTTGGCTTCGTGAAAACATTATATCTTCTTATCCAATGAGGCTTATATTACATATTATCATGCTTCTTAGTAACACGAAGGTATATATATTTTCTCTTTAATGTATATTTCTAAAAATATGAGCTTAAGGAACTAATACAAAAAAGCCTTCCGAGTTTTTATAAACTATTTGGAAGCATCTTGAGCCTCTCGAAAGTGCGTTTCACTTCATTCTCATACCCAGCAAGCATTTGGTAGTTCTATGTGGAGAAGCGCAAGAATCTTTAAGTTTCACCTTTCACGACAGTAGGGAAATTATTTTGAACCAAATTGGAAGCTACACTGCTTGAGAAGGTCTTAATATTATAAGGAAGTGAAAACGCAGTTTAACTAGAAATTACTGCAACACCGCGGGTTGACATGGCTCATGATTCTTGCCTAAAGACAAAGAGTGTTTTTTTTAGACGTGTGGTTTTCAAGAAGAAATAAGACACATATGATTTAATGTTATGGCCAGGAATTAAGCTTTATTATAAAGATAAGGGTTTGCCATTTTGTTTTAAAAATCAGACTGGCTCGAATAAATTCCTGGGCGATTATGTTGACCGAATATTGGACGCAGCGCGCGATGCATCCCGAGAACCGAACCATTATTTTGGTAATAAATTTGCACGATTTGCAAACGTTGTTCAGGAATAAGTCTATTTATTATAAAATGTCAAACCGAACTGAGCATTAATCAAGTGACAGCGTTCAAAAAGACCAACTCCGAAAAAAGTATGGCCAGAATGAAAACCACAAGTCTAAGAAAAACACACTTTATTTTAGCTAAAAAATGACCCGATTTTTTAGGGTTTAGATGAGCAGTCTACTCAGCGACCAATGAATTCAAGTGACTGTTTTTTGGTACAATTATACGATTTCTGTGACGATGGTAAGGGGTCTGTTTTAACCTTTCAACGGAGTCTCATCCAGTTTCCTGGCCAATAGGTGTTTGTCGAACGATAACAATTATAGCCCGAATATACGGCAAAGTGCTACCTCAGAATTGACTGATTCGGTCGAGAAAATATGTCGTTCTATATGGCATATTGGATTTGCACTTGTTTGGATGGGCGATCTAGATCCTGTGCACCAAATTAAGCTACATTGAGAAGATATCATCGTAGACTTATAAAGGGGCACTGCGCGGCGCACGGTAGAGCCCAGCCAAGCTCTAGCAACTTTGGCACTACACCCTTATTTACAGGAACCAACTTACTCCATTTTCGACCCCATCAGTCTTACTTCTGAACCAACAAACCCAGAAACTTCAAATTCGCTGCACTTATTTATCATGGAAAGAAAAAGCAACCCTGATGCTTAGCATAATTAGTTTCTGAGATACAGGGCTTAAAAAATCGCAAAAATAGTAACTGACTCAGTCACTCACTGACTTATTGACTGACATATCATTTAAATTATGGAGCACTTCCCGTCACCGCAGAATCCTTCTGGATAGTACTCAAATTGCACAGCGGTTGATCTTGCGATACATACAAAGGATAAAATCCAAAATTTGAAATTTTCAATTCAAGGGGCGTTTTATCCGCTCATTTATTCGGAAATGTTATCAAATTCTTGGAGCACTTCATGCATATTTGAATTTTCTTAGTGTCTTTCGAGATTTTCACCTTATAAAAGAAAAACTTTGCAAAAAGTAATGAAATCACACCAAAAACATAAATGTAAAATAAAAGCCAAGTTCTCCTATGTACCAAAACACTGTGCGTAACAAGTCAGCCGTGAAAAGTAATGAGATCTAAAAGTACGTCAAGTTTCCTTAGAAACTTGGCGTATACTTATTATTAAATATTTTAAGTGCAGCAATATGGAATCAACTCTTGGTTATGAAAGCAATTTTTTATTTGTTTATTTATTTTTACACTCTTTATAGGCTGCGGATTTGCCAAATGGTTAGATTAAATTTATCTGAAGAAACTGTCAGAATGGTTTTTGGAATTGGCATTCTACTAACTCTAAGACATACAGTACCTGAGATATGATTTTTAGTGAAGAGATCTGCTTATCCTATGCCATCAAGACGACTGCTATACAACAGCCGTTTTGTCAGGGCAAAGGCTTCACTAGCTCTGGACAGAGCAGACACTTTATGTCGCTTGAAATACAGATACTAATCCAGCCAGACACTAAGGCCCTTACATACACTTTTACTCGCCACTCCGTTCAACGATCACTAGATTTCTTCAGTTCTTTCTCATGACAAAAGGGTACTAAACGGAATAATTTCGCATTTGATTTTCAATTCTAAGTCATCGCAATAATGTTACTCGTTAATCTTGTCGGAGTCACGCTGTAAGGGAATCATAGTGACTTCGACTTTTGGACACGTCCTATACGCCACAAGGTTGTCGGTATACACAATTGCATGAGTTAGACTATCTATTAGATCGCTGATGTAAATACTTATCAGGATCGGCGAGTTTATCGCTCTTTGCTGTTGTAGACCATTTCTTATATGAAATTTTGTGGTAGAAGTTACATTACCACCTTTGACAACAACAATGGTTTACTCATGCCAAGTCTGATCAGTTTCAGATAAAGCCCCTCTAACTAAACGGTATAGAAGGACATCAGTGACTAGTCCAGAAGCATCGCGAATGTTGTCATTCCTTGCCAAACTGGTTGTCCGTAATAATATTTGTGTTCTCTGCCCACTCGGTCAGAGCTTTATTTCTAACTTTTCGAATATCTTACTGATACTTTGAAGAAGACTGATTGTCCGGAGATTTGGCAAATGGAGCTGTCCTTTAAATTTTTCGGGAGAGGATGAACTACACGGCTGCGTTGGTAAACAGCGTGGTGTAAGTATATGTCAACTCCTTTTTATCTTTTACAATGTTGAAATACCAGTGTTCTCAGATCGACATTGAGTGATGATGTTTCAAATGTAGAAATGGTGCACCAGGGCTCTGTTCTCAAGGTCGTTATTTGGACGATTAAATTTTGAGTCAATTGATGTCAACTGTATTTTCATGCTTCAAAATTGAAAAATGATGGGCGCTGTAGATGCATGTTCCTTAGATCCATGGGTGAAATACATTTCTTGGAGGTGAAATATACATATCAGGACAAACGAGCCTAAACATTTTAACTTTAACCAGGCAAAATACTTCGTTTTAAATCGAAAAATTCCCGATATTAGAAAGTTTTTCTTGTTTCTTGAAAATATTCTTGTTCCTAAAAGAAAAAAACAAAATATTGCTTTCAACTGATAGAATTATAAATTGTTTTTACTTTTAACACCGTTTGAAGGCTTCGTCTACTGCTACAATCATAAAAAGTCAAACAAATTTGTAATCGACCTGAATAAACATTATTATTATTACCAGGTGACAGTCACGCGATTCAAAAGCGATTGACACGTTATCAAAAATGTTATAGCAGTGAAACTGAGTGTAAAGATAACATCAAAATGACATTTCGCAACAAAACTGAACTTAAGGACTTTGTTGAGCTATCACGCTTGCAAAAGTTGTTTTAATTACATTTTTTTTTGCATGACAAACTTTTGTTAAAGGTCACTTAAAAAATGAGGGCTTACAGTACGATACTGTGTGACACCGGCAATGATTAATTATTCAAGTCAATTGGCCCTTTGTAGTATATAGCTTGTAATTTTGCCAAAGAAAAATATGACCATTAAAAAGGCCTATTTACCATTATGGGACTCTAAAATTATAATAAGAGCTTTAAAAATAGCCATTAACGATTTCATTGGAATTTGGGAATAATATTTTTTGGAGCTATTAACAACCTCGTTGTCCTTTGCCCAGGGAGCCATTAATTTTACGCAAATAATACAGTTTTAATTATGAAATTACTTTTGTGTATTAAAAAATTTAGATTGTATTAAATCAACTTTCTTAATTTCGGTTTGAAAAATATAATATTTCTGCCACAAAAGATTTTTATCATTTTTTTTTTTAGAACGTATCTCATTAATACAAATGGCAGCACATAGCCAGGACAACACAATCTTTCACCCTATTCGTGTAGTTGTATCCTGAACCCTGCTTCATAACGTGCTTCTGCGATTTCTTTGCTAACTAAAGCGGCGTAATTTCATCGTCCTTATTTTCTGGTATCATTTTTCATTTTCCTTTTATGGCTCAGTTGAATGAAATCTCATCAATGCTATTGCAATATCCGTGCAAAGTTGGGTGGGTGCAACGTGCAGGATGCTGCATCTATCTCGTGAATCACATGGCCATTGAGAGTAGGCGGCGCGGCACGGGGCACAGAAAACGCAACTTAATATGAAACTATCGTTGATATATACGTCCTATATTGCATCTCGAATCGAGTCCTCGTTGAAACTTAAATACGAATTTTACTTGCAATTTGCCATAAAATAACCATAAATTGAATCAATTTGATAAAAAAATGAAATGAAAATCCATTTTCCTTTAACAATGTTATAGGAGGAGAGTAAGTACGTATACATATAAACCAGTACCTATAATATATGTACATACATACCTTTGAATACATATTTTAATCTGGCTGGGTATAGTTTAATGTGAAGCATAGTGGTTGTTGTGCGTTGACGTCAAAAGAAGTAGGGTGACGGTTTTCTTGATGCCGTCCTTTTAACGTCATTTGTGGTGTACTTTGGTTCCGAAAATAAATTATATCTCTTTTATATGGAAAAGCAATCTAAATATACGTTTTCTTATAATCCTTGGAGATACAAGTTAAGTTCTATAAAAATAACAGGACATCATGCTGATCTGATATGAAACATATATTTGGAAATAATCATTGACACAAAATAAGTGAAATTGAATTGGAACAAAGGAATATAAGAATTTTTGTATGTGATAACCTCACCATGCGTTGCGATTCGAAGAGATGTTATGAACTACCAGAGTTTCAGTTCTTGGAAAACAAATATATACCAAAATCAATCTTAATGACGATCAAAAATTGCATCAACCCCAGCAAAATGAGATCAAAACAGTCCAAGACTTAAGAGTAAAAACGAACGAAGCATAGCTGGAGGCGATGGACAACATGCGAAACTGTTTAAACAAGCGAAATTCGGTATCACATTAAGAGGATTAATACAAGGTGACGCATTGACTTGCATCCGTTTCAATATTGGGTGCCATGAACAAACGCCATACGAATTAAGGCCATAATGGCGTTAATTCACATTTAAGTACGAATTAGTGCCATAATCGGGATATGGCCTCAATTCAACTTAAAAAGAGAACTTAAGCCGTATGGCGTTAGTTCATTTTGAAAAATGGACATTAGGTGGGTGAGGAGATGGACAAGGAGGCAGACGAGGAGGCAGACGAGGAGACAGACGAGGAGACAGACGAGGAGACAGACGAGGAGACAGACGAGGAGCCAGACGAGGAGGCAGTCGAGGAGGCAGACGAGGAGCCAGACGAGGAGGCAGTCGAGGAGGCCTCCTCGTCTGCCTCCTCGTCTGCCTCCTCGTCTGCCTCCTCGTCTATCTCCTCACCCACCTAACGTTCGTTGTTTTCTTGTACTAACTGTACCCCAGAGATCAAAACATTTTATGGCATTAGTTCACATTGGACTTATGGCTATAGTTCTCATTTAAAAGTGAATTAAAGCCATATCTTGGATATGGTGCTAGTACACACTTAAATGTGAATTAACGCCATTATGGCCTTAATTCGTATGGCGTTTGTTCATGGCACCTCAATATTGTGCTTGAAAAGTTTATTTGTAACAACAAATGCTAGTACATCAGACACCATTTTTAGGAGTCTTAACTACAAACTCAAGATTTAGTTTTTTTGTCGGGCTTAGTAAGCAATTGAGGAACAAAGACCTATTGAGAAGGACCAAGGTTGATCAAATGAACTCCAACGCTCCCGCTCATAAGGTAATCCAACCTAAACGAAAGGGAGTTAGAAGCCAAGGTAAACCTCATCTTCAAGTCCAAAATCATCAAGCAACCTCTTCTCGCCAACTGGAATATAGGTACGAAACCCTTGACAAGTGAAAGTAGTAAATGCTGAGGTTGGATACTAATCCATTTTACGGAGCCAAGAACGTTTTTTTCCCTCACCAAATGACGATTTTTGATGTGAAATACTCGTATCTATTGGCATACCTATAGGCAGTAAAATCGATCGAATTTTGTGACGAAAAATGGCATGACGCTCGCACGGCATCCGCCCAATCAAATCATTGATAGCATAGAAAAATGAACAAAGTCGATAAAATTTGTACATGGAGTACGAGGTTACTGGTGGGGGATTTGATGTGGGGGGGGGGGGGGGGGGGGGTGAGGAAAAAATTGTCAAAAATGGTGGACGGTTGCAGGCGGAATGAGTGTATGGTTGTGGGTGGGGGGTATTCGGTGTGGGGTTGGTTGGGAGTTGGTTGGGTGTTGTGGGGAGGGTTTATGGTTAGGGGGGAGCGCTTGAATAGTGGTGGGCAGGCACGTAGCCAGAGGGGGGGCTAGAGGGGCTCAAGCCCCTCCCGAAATGATTTAAAAGAAAATATTTGAATTAAGTTCACCTAGTTTTTATATTTTGTTTATCTTCTATCTATATATATAAAAATGAGTTTGATTTATGTTTGACCATTTATATCTCGAGTTTGACAACACCGAATTTGATGATTCTTTTTTGCTGAAAAAGTATTTATTTGCACCAGGTTTTTGTGTAAAAAAAAATGGAATGTATGCTACGTATGTTGCATATGTTGTAAATGCACTTGCCACCATGCAATCAACTAATCAACAAATTGAATAATTGAATAATTGATCATAACTGAAATGTATGCATAAATATGAATCATTATGCAACATATAATATACAACATTTGCAACAAATGCATTTATATCTGGAGTTTGACCACACCGAATTTGATGATTCTTTTTTTGCTGAAAAAGTATTTATTTGCACCAGGTTTGTCTATAAAAAAAAAAACAATAATACCATGTATGCTACGTATGTTGCATATGTTGCAAATGCACTTGCCAGTATGCAATCAATTAATGGTGGTCGTATAGGGCACTCTGCATTTAAATTGCATTTAAACATTCAGGTTAACGAAGCGCCTACATGTAATATTTCTAAAACGTCGGCAATGGCCAAAGTCTTGCAACAGTGTAGGATTATTGTATAGGATGAGTGTACGATGGCACACAAAAAGTCACTTGAAGTTTTAGATCGAACTCTGAAAGATTTGCAACGTAGCCAAGTAATATTTGGCGGCGGCATGATATTGTTGGCGGGTGACTTCAGACAAACTTTGCCGGCCATACCCCGATCGACTACTGCGGATGTCAATGCCTTAAATTTTCTCCTTTGTGGATATATGTTAAAACACTCACTAAAGTGATCCATCTGCTGCAGAATTTTCAAAGCAGCTGTTGGATATGGAAATATAAAAATGCCCGTTGATGTTGATAGTTTCTATTGATTTCTATTGTATAAGGAATTCAAAGAAAGAATTGGTTCAAAGTGTGTTTCCAAGTATTCCGGAGAATTATAAAAATCGTACTTGGTTAAGTGAAAGAGCTAAAGGCAAAAATAAAGATGTCGCTGAAAATAATGCATCTATTTTAGAAGAAATAGATGGACAATTTGTTGCCAACAAATGAGTTGATGCAATTATAAATGAGGATGACGTAGTGAATTATCAGACGGAACTTTTGAATTCGATTGATTTACCGGAACTGCCACCTCATTATTTAGCTCTAAGAATTGGAGCCTCGATTATAATGCTGAGTAATATTAATCACTCTGCGATCTGGGGCTGGCACTCCTAACCTGACTAACAAACTGCCGCACATATGAGGTAACACATATCTTCGATCAAGAGCAAAGCCTGGTTATGCATCTCCTCATTAGCCTCAAGATCAGGATTTCTTGAACTGACACGAATTGGATGTAAAATGTCTTCTGCAATGTTACATGTCGGTTGTTCAGTAGTTTGAAGATTTAATGGCAATTTCAACGCTGAATGAGCAATTTCTACCCCAATTTCGGATCTCGCACGAATAGTGACCAAAATCAATGACATGAGGAATGTCTTTCCTGTTCCAATAGGGGCATCCATTAAAAATAAGCCACCATTTCCATCATCAATTGTATTAATTAATTTATCATAAGCTTTCTTCTATTTTGCGTTCAACAGTTCATTCGTTTGAACTGATTGGTCTAATTCATATCGATCATATTCACGTTCACGTTCCAATTCTCTTAAATCAGTCATTCACTTCGCGATCTGGCGCTGGCACTCCTAACCTGACTAACAAACTGCCGCACATATGAGGTAACACATATCTTCGATCAAGTGCAAAGCCTGCTTATGCATCTCCTCATTAGCCATTAGATCAGGATTTTTTGAACTGACACGAATTGGATGTAAAATGTCTTCTGCCATTTAAAAAAAACGCTTCGCAGATTTCAATAATTTTTTTCTTTAAAATTAAAATAAATTCAAGCAATAAAATGGCGTACTTTTTTCATTGAATTAATATTTCTTTGATTTAATCTTATCTTTTCTTATCTTATAAAAATGAGTTTGATATAAATGGTTTATAAGAAAGCATTTGAATAAAATGTAAGATATTTAAAAAACGAATTTTATTCAAAGTTTTCTTTCTATACACTCTAATTTTAGAATTTCTCAATTTATACGCCTTTTGGCTAAACTGAATTTTTTTTTAGAGGCAACAGCCCATTGGAAATCTGCTCAGCGAAGCGGGCATGGGTTTGCTAGTTTTAATATAAATATAAACATTTATTAAAGTAACATGTATTCAGAACAATATATAAGTAGTGAGGCATTTAAATGATTTTGTGTAGTTAGTATAAATAATAATAAGCAAGCTCAAATTTTTGTTAAAAAACAACTCTTAGGACCGGTTGTACTATCGTGGTTCATTATAAGATCAAAATTTAAAATGGATTTACCTCGGTCCCTGTTTTCAAAATCGAAGTTTAGACTGTGGTTAAAAAGTGGTTTTTGAGTTAACCCACCGATTTCCGCAGATCAAACAAAGTTGATCCATTTGATGAATTTAAAAACCAAGTTTAGCGCTGAACTATTATTGAACAACAATATGGAGACTATTTAGGTACTATCTATATCTTTACTCTTTTATAAAGACGTAACAACTTTTTTTATAATTTGTTTTTAAAACATGAATAGACATAATATAAATATCTTTTTTCAAATTGCCAAGTTTTGTTTAGGTTGTCTTACTTATGATTTTTTATCTATTTGATAGGTACTTTATAAATATGAAAATTGTTTTATCAAGTCAATGGACTAGCATAAATTTAAAGCTATAAATCGTATTCTTAGTGAATTTCCAACACAAATGGTTATTCTATTCGAGTTTTGACCGTAAGATTTACAGTTTAAAAGTTATAGCAATTCAAAGAATAGTACTAATGGGACTAATTTTATGTACTACTTTGACCCCAAAGAATTTTAATGAAATTAACCGTTTTTGAGTGAATTAAAAAAAACTGATTTTCGTGGCCTTTGACCTAGAATAATCTACGGCACAGGCGCGAAATTTTATGTGACTTTTGCGACAACTTTTGGAACACCAAAACAAAGGTGTGTGGGCTATCATATTACACTCAAAGTTGAGTTTTTTTACTTAAAAAAAATTCAAAAACAATGAAACGGCAAAGCTCGATTGCTACTAAAAAAAAAAAGTGACCAATGTCAGTTAGTAACTTTATATGTTTAAACAAGGTGTCTCAAAGAAAAGTTTTTATTTAACTTTTCTTTTCAACATAAAGTAGAACCCCGTCGAGCATTTGTTGGCGTGTCGAACTGTGGGGTACTGCATCTTGCGAGGAAGTGACAAATCTTCCAAGAGTAGGTAATTAACGTCATGGAAAGTGTAGCCGTTCGGATTCGGTGGTAAATTGTAGTTCCCTTCCATTCCTGCAGAATATCAGAATATTTTCTGTTGATATTAAGCTATTTTGTTTATACAGGGTGCGCCAGAGAAACTTACTTATTTGAAAGGTCAATAAAAAAAAAGTACTTCAGTTATTGTTTTAAATTTTTTTTTATTTGAGAATACAATATCCCAATTTTTTTTTTATGCAGTCTTAAAAATGACATCGGATAAATGGCGACCCCCATTGCGCATACACTGATGAAGTCGATTTTTGAAATTCGTATCTACTCTTCGCAGCATATCAATCGGTATGTTGGCAATGGCGTCGCGAATGTTGTTCTTGAGGTGTGCTATGGTCCGTGGTCGATCGACATAAACCAGGGATTTCAAATAACCCCATAAAAAGAAATCGCATGGAGTCAAATCTGTGAGGAGGAATTTCAAAGCGAGCGCGGAAGGCACCTTGCGTAGCAACAAGTGAGCGACCGTTAGAAAAGAAGCTATCAACTGCGAAGGCCCGCTGCTCTCTAGACCAGAGCATGATGGCAACTGGCAACTGACTGGAGGGAGAAACAAACTTGGGAACTTCCCCCTCCAGATGCGCCCCCTCTTGCCCCTCTACCCGCCCAACTCACCGCTCGGGAATTTTTTCAAATAAGTAAGTTTCTCTGGCGCACCCTGTATAAAATCGTAAATAACATTGTGTGATGTCTTGATGTTGATAGATGCACGTATTCTTAATAAACGTATTCTTGGAAAAAATAAATTGCGTGGTTTTATGAAACCACGATGCAAGTGAAACTTTTTTTCGGATCATTGACATTTCGCTCTATTCTTGGGTTTTCCCTTGTTTACCAGTTTATTTAGTGAGTCACTAGCTGTATTGTTGTCCATCATGATCAACGATCAAGTAAATATTGTTACATTAATACAATGATCAAAGCATACACATACCGCAGAGCACGTGAACGAATGAGTGAGAATAAATGCTACACGGTCAGCTGATGTGAGCCATCTGCGCCGCCTTATTGCGACATGCGAGAGATGAACCAAAAAAATTGTGGCGATGGAAAAAAGTTTAACTTTAAAAAAAATACAACAAAAAAATAAACATACAATATAAATTTTTAAAATGCTTGTAAATGTACAGAATTACTTCTTCGGAATTGGACAATCCTTGCTACGGGCCTGGTGGTGGGGCTGGTAAGGTATTTTATCAGAAGGATGAGCTTCAAAGATTCAAAGTGGCTGGGGTGGCAGAACAATAAATTTATTTGTTACCACCTTACATGATACCTTCCTCATTGTTGACGATATCACAAAAAATATTGTGTAAATCGGCAATGTTGATGATATCAACATTACGCAAATTAAAAACAATATTGTGTATAGGTCGGCTAAAATGCAAGCATTTGTTATGAATGCATTTTTACTGACCTACCTAATAATTGTTTTCAATTATTCTGCAGGTTATTCCATTTGACCTAATAAGGTAGTAGAATTAAGTATATAAATAGAATTAAGAATTGGGAAAATAAAGTAATCAAAAATAAGAAGACCAACTGTTTGGTGTTTTTATTTAAAGGCCGTTAGAATCCCAGTGTTAGGATTTTACACTCATGCTTTAAGAAAAAGAGACTTATAGCACTCTACATTAATTGGCAACTCTCAGTGCAAAAGAATTGATTGGAGGCTTATCTATATGAAAGTGAAGCTCAGAATTAATAACCACGCTGCAGGATGCGTACCTCTCCAGCAACACTTCAATATAATAATTGAATAAACTGTAGTCTATCATACTAATTTGCAAGGGCACGTGAGTTCCAAATAATTGTTTAAGCATTCAAATAAACCATTAAGCCGTGCCGTCACGAAAAACGGTCTAATACGGTCAAAGCTATTGTTACAGAAATTACCCAAAATGCGTAAATAATATTTCGTAGCTGTGTTTTAAAACAGTCTCTTTTAAAAATATTTACTTTTTTAATTGTAATTATGTATTTATAATCAAAAAAAAAAATTCTCAAAAATGGTGGGTGGTAGTTTAGTGGTTGCAGGTGGGTGGGTGGTTGAAGGTTGGAAAGGTGCAATGGATTTGGTAGGAGATGAGGATGAGGAAAAAATTTTTAAAAATGGTGGGTGGTTGGTTGGTGGAGAGTTGGGAGGATGGGGTGTGGAAAAAATAGTCGAAAATGGTGGGTGCTTAGTAAGGTTTTTGGGATGGAGGTTTGGTGGTTGAGGGTTGGCGGTGAGGGGGTTTGGGGGCTTGGGAGAGTCACAGTTTTTTCTGCTTATTTCCTTTAATAGTTTAATTGATTTTGAATTCTAATATTCACTTCAATTTTTCACATCTGCCGGGAGTCCCGAGATGGCAAACTTTTTTTTTTAATAAAAATCGATTCATGAAAGGCACTGTTAACGATCTCATCATCTAAATTATTAAGTTGCATCAGAAGTTGTCCAAGAATGTTTTGGAATAATTGTCCGGCGTGTTCGCGAAGGCTGGTCATTTTAAGAAATTGAAGAGAGTAGTAGGCTCAAGAGACAAAACTTACTCCTGCATGACGCATGTTAATGGGCGGCTTCTTGAAAATTCAAAAAAAATATCGCCATTTTGAAATACTCAAGCACGTCAGATAATTACACAGTTTGATGTCCAAGTAATGTGCTGACCCTTAATCTGACGATTTTGTGAAGGAATTTACTTAATCTAGCGGTTAAAATAAATGTTAAGAAAAACAAAAAAAATTATAGCAAAATGCGACAGATAAAATGCACGAAGAAACATGCAAATAAAACACTTATTTTTTGAATAATTATAATACTCATTTACTTGAAATTTGGAAATTTTCTTATGGCTCCTATTTAATTAAGCACAAACATTGCCTACACCGGATACAAAAAGTGCATTTCGCATAATCCTGCTTTGCCAAATATCTCCAAAATACTTGATTCTAAAGAACAATAATATTTTTTTTTTAAATATGCATACTTATAAGTATTTTTTTTTCTTTTAGTTCAATAGAAACTGATTCTTGCTTAGCTACCTCGGAAAACTCTGTGCTGAAAATAATAAATTGTAGTTCAATCTTTAAAATTATAATTCGGTGTGTATGTCTAACTGAAAGGCCAAAATAATGAGGTGAAAGATATTGAAGATCTAGCACGTTCTTCTGAGATATTTTTCCTTTTAGCGAGGATGAATAATTTTTTAAGAGCCCAATCGAATACTCGCAAGAAGGCCATTAAAAGAAAACAACTATAACTTACTTATAATACCCTAGTATCGTTGATAAGAACACATGTGTAAATATGTACTAACTTTCCTTTTTTCGCTATTAACAAGGCTCAAGATAGAAGCACAACAAAAGAGAATTCTAGATCAAACAATAAATTAGGCTTACCACACCGAAGTAAGAACAAAACCCAGACAGTTGACTTATCCAAATGCAACAGGAATCCATTGCTTCTGAATTAATCCAATACCCCAACAGTTTATGCATTCAAAGGCAATACGAGCGCCTATCCAATACAAACATACATCCAATCTTAGTCTAGTCTATGCAGAAATGTGAGACCTTTTGTAAGGACAATCGACGTGAATCCAATACAATTTCATTTGCATCGGCCTCATGAATATATACGACGGCATTAAGTACCATTTTGAATTTCGCTTTTCTAACAAAATACAAAAAAAAAAAAAACCAATGCACAGTTGTCGACGTCCCGTCCGTCGTAGAAGAAACAAAGAAACAAAAAAATATTTATAAAACCATCTCGATCCTCGAGGAATAGAACAGAATTGTCCCAGAATTCTCAAAAGGATATGAATGTATACTTTGCGAGTTTTCACTATGTGTTTGTATAAATGTAGGTTGTAGGTGCAACCCTAGAATGTTTTGAAACAAGAAGCTAGAAAATGCTGGGTTTTGAAGATACTTTAAAATATACATTTTTTTGGTTTGTTTATATTTAAGGATTTGTGTGTATTTTAACGTTACAGTGTGCTCTTGTAACATACATTCCATTGGTATAACAGTTTCTTGGGTATGTTACTATACCGACCGACTTCCATTTTTCTCAGATCCCAGGACATTATTTTCATAGCTGTTGTATTGTTATAATGTGATGCCCTCGCACTCCCAAATGATTTTGTTCAAGAGTGCAGATTGTCGATGTTGGAATAGGGATAATGCAGTATCCTTGAATGCAGTATCCTTTATTGGTGAATGTTTCCTTAAACATTTTTCAAAATCATGTGAAAGCTGTGGCTTAAGCAAAACACACTGCAAATTGTGCATAGAATTGATTCAAATTTGCATTTGAAAAAATCTAAGTGCTCTCAGTGAAAGCTGGTTTACTTAGTTGAATTCATTTGGATACAATGATGTAAGGTAGGTAGGTACTCTCGGATTGAAGTGGATCCATCACTGCGAGTTTTTCGAAATCTATTTGTTGTCTTTCTAAAGTTTTCCAAACGAAGTTAAAACCACACTCTTCTTAAATCAGAGGAAGCGGTTTCTCTCCGTTAGCATTCCAACAGGGGCTTGAGTGTCATTTTTGGGGTAGATAAAATTTTAGTTGAAAGCTTCAATCAAACCAATTACAATCTATCTCTGGTTCCAAACTGCTAACTCTTGAAGGATTTGTCACTTCCTCACAAGAGTTAGGGCCTCGTTTAAAAAATTAAAGTCTAAAAAAATCTATACTCCAACGGATGCAGCATGGAATTTAATTCCAATCACTCAAAAACGATACATTCTAGTATTTAACATTTTGTAGAAAGCTGGAAAATTAATTAAGTCGGAAAGTTGACTTATTGCAACTGAATTGATTGAAAGCTCCAAAGAGGGTACGGGGATCCAATTCAATTTCAAGACTTCTCATATTTGATACTTTTACATGCCAGATCATATGGCCACCTCAGCTGGTTCCGATGCAGTCCAATCTTGAGCTCCACTCCAACTTATTTGTAGCATTTGGATCGTATATCAGCAATGACGTGGCTACTGTTGTTTTCCAAGTCGTCTATCGTATTTGGCTTACCTGTGTTGATAAGCAACTTCACACACACCCGCAAAGAAATAAAATGCACAACTGGGTCGCACGAACTTGTTCTTATGAATTGCTTAGTGGCTGCATATATGGATATTAAAAAAAATTAAAATAATTTCGAAAATTCTTTTATATTTTAAATTAGTTTAAGAATTTTCTCGGAAAACTTAATTATGCAATAAAATTTCAAAGCTATAATGTCAATCTATGAAAAAGAAATATTGAAAATCGTTCGACCAGTTTTTTTTAAAAAAGGTTATTTTTGAAAAACTTTTCCAACAAATATTTTGAAATTTATTTGAGTATATGTAAATATTTGCCAATACGTAGTTTACATCTGAAAAAATAATGTTAAACAAAAATCAATAGGTATACCCGTTTCCAACATATTTCGAAAACCAAAAATTTTTTGAAAAAATTATTAAAAATCCAAGCAAAAAAATTTTTAGAAAATTTTGAAATGCCATATTAATAAAATTATGAATCACTGTCTGTGCCTAAAATTTATTGAAATCGGATGTACGGTTTACGAGAAAATTTGATTTGAAAATACTGGTTCTATAAGAGGTACCGTTATGAGACAAATTTTGAAAATATTTTCTAACCAAAAGATAGATTGTCTTAAAAAAATAGCATTCTGAAAGTTTTATCAAAATCGTTAGAGCCGTTTTTGAGAAAATAAATTTTTTTTCTTTACTATTGTATGGCAGGTGCCGTTATTTTCACGGTCTAGAGCAAAAATATATAAAATGCACGACTGGGTCGCACGAACTTGCTCTAATGAGTGACAGTGGTTTAGGGGCTTAAGATTTTGATAAAAATAAAATTTTCAAAATTCTTAAATAAATACTTAAACTAATTTGAGCTGAAAAAAAGTACGTCATTTTATTTCTTGGATAAATTTGAATTTATGAGAATAAATTTATAAAAATCTGTGGAGTGGTTTTTGAGAAAAAAAGTTTTTTTTGAAAACTTTTTGAAAAAAATTTTCAAAAAAAAAATTCAAAAACGCCATTTCATAGGTATTTAGCAAATACATTTATTTATAATTTTTAGAAAAAAATTTAATCAGCAGTTTTCAAAATATTAATTTTTTAATTTTTTTTCTTAAAAATGCTTTAAAAATACAAAAAAAATATTTTTCAAAAATATTTGTATGCAGTACTAATTGAGCTACCTACAAATATATATGTGTGAAATTTCGAAAGAATCGGTTGAGTCGTTTTCGAGATAGTCGAAAGCAAAAAAAACGGTCCTATGGAAAGTAGCTACCGTTTTTAGCCATTTTCTAAAACTTTTTTTTCAGCTATATGATTGGTCGTACCTAAAAAGCGACACTGATTTTTTTAAATCGAAATCGTTAGAGCCGTTTTTGAGAAAAATAAGCTTTAACGGCAGGTACCGTTATTTTTTGAGCTAAAAAAAAATTTCAATTTCCCCTCTGTACAATACCTAAAAAAGTCTATATACCAAGTTTGAAGCAATTCGGCCCACCCGTTTGGGCTGTAGGTGTCTATACATACAGACAGACAGACAGACAGACAGACATACAGACGGACAGAATTTTTAGACCATCTTTTTTCTTCTTCGCTATCATCGTAATGTCATGTGTGATTGTTATCTCAAAAATTTGTTTCTGCACGAATCCATAACTTGCCTTATAGTACCTATAATCGCAAGTAAAAAGTCTAGTGGTGTTAAATCGCACGATGTTGTAGCCCAAATCTTATGCCCGAAATGCGAAATTACGCACTCATCGAACATTTAATTCAACAAATCAATTAAGGCGCATGATATGTGACATGCTGCACCGTATTTTTGAAACACCATCAAGGCGATTCAATTCAGGAACGACAAAGTCATTGATCATGGCAATTTAATAGTCTCCATTGACTGTCATGTAACCCGGCATCTGGAAATAAGGACCAATGATTCCACCAGTCCATAAAGCACACCAAACTTTCAGTTATTCTAGATGTAACGGCAGCGGCGCGCGTCTCAACAATGGCTTGCAGATTATTTACAGTACAAATACAATTACTGATGTAGCCATTCAACTTGATAAACTTGCTAAAACGAAATATGTACAACATACATATATAAGAATCATATTTGTTGAATAGAGAGGGGAGATAAAAATGCTGAACGTCTAGGAGAAACATAGGAGAAATCAATCAGGCAAACATGTTGATCTTGACGAGTAAGATATTAGTCCACTTTTCACACTTTTGTATAATGATATATACGTAACTCTCGCTTTTCTTTTCTTGAAATTTGCAGATCAAGATGTTGCAGAACAATGTAAATCCACCATTAATTTGCTCAAATTGGATGTGTTGTTCAGCCGTCAACGTCGGTAGATTCATAATGAAATGACAAATGAAATTAAAGATAATTCACATGGCAGATGACAAAATGGTTAAAAGCGACTTTTGCCAACTATTAAGGAGTATAAAGCCATATCTTGTATTAGAAATATTGATTTTCTCTAATTATCATTTTGTTGATGTTTCTATTCAAGAAGAATCGATTTTAATATATTTTTAAAGGAAGATACTGACAATAAGAACAAAAACATCTTTGCTACTATAAACGGGATAAATGATTTCCTTTTGAATGTTACACAAAAAAAATATCGGTGTACATAATATTCAGCCATCTCATGGCTCAGCACTTATATCTCGTGCAAATCAAATTGAAATCTCCTGCAAAGAAATATTTTTTTGAGAATTTCAATCATTTTTGTTTCCAAAGATGGACAAGAACCCTGACTTTGTAACAAAGAGACAAATCTAATATATTCATCATTTTGGCAATCAAAAAAAAAACCTTCAAGTACCTACATGGCTTGATATTGCGATTAATATAAAGATACAGTTATTGATGTTGACGATTATGGTTCTAAGAAATCAGATCTCCTTCATTCATTGGATCTATTCTATTTTATGCTTGATTTTAATGGTGCCCCTGCTTTTGACAGAGTTTCCTATCCCAGATTATATGAATTTAGTTTTTATTTAAAAGAAATTTCCCATAAGGTGCATATAAAATATATCTTTTATAGGGCAATTATTGGTAACCTCCAAAAAAAAATGATATCTTAAGCAAATATGACATTACGACTACATTAACTTAGAATTGTAAGAACTTCTCAAAATAATCTCATTTTAAGCCAGAATATTTAAGTTTGTGTATACTTTTCAAAACTGTATTTGTATGTATTCTCAAAGAAAACTACACTTTACGTTTTTATAGTAGGATAGGAGTTTTAAAAATCTGGTTTTGATTGACTTTTTAAAGTGTTAATATATATTATAATCCGGTCAAAATAGACAAAAAAATAGTGCTAGGTTTGCAAAAATTCGCATAAAACTGAAAATTGGTACAGACGTTGAGAACACCATTTCAAATAAATTAATCAACATCCCCATCGATCCGACTGGTGCGTTAAAAGTTATTCAAGGTCAAAAGGTCAAATAAACGGTTTTTATAATTTTTCTTGTGAACGGTAGGTTTTATCATAAAAATAAATGAGACAATGTTGTAGACCATGAAATTATCTACAAAACTTTTTAATATCATTTTTTTGTAAGAACAACCATTTCGGAGAAATCGTGATTTTAAAACTTGAAGGAGTCACGTTCTATATGATATGCACTGCATATATATGCCACATGCATACATTTAGTCCAGTCGACAGGTTGGAAAAAGTGGGTGGAAGGTGGAAAAAGGTCGGAAGCTAATGAAACTATCAGATATTGTTGAAGGACAGTTAATAAATATTTTACGAAGTTTTGGACCTAGAGAGCCCTATTGAAAAGAGGTGGGGGAGGGGGAAGGGGCAACTGCAAAATTTTCGACCTTGCAATGGTTTTTCCTCAGTAACTTTTTTTCCTTACGTTCTATAGCAAAAGCATTTCCATTTTATAGTAGAACGTCATGTTGGTACCAAAATTGTTGTATATTTATTCTTTACCGAGATATAGCTCTCCGAAAAACAGGTTATTTTTCAGAATTTGCTAAAAAATGCCAAAAAAATTCAGCTTATTTCTTCTAATAGACGAAAACTAGTGCGAGGTTTCTTGTATGACGAGATTTTCATACGACATTTTTTAGAAACACAAATCGTAGTATGAAAATCTCGTCATACAAGAAACCTCGCACTAGTTTTCGTCTATTAGAAGAAATAAACTGAATTTTGTGGAATTTTTTTAATATTGAATAGGGTATCCATTAATTTGTTGAAAGCGTACTGTAGCTCTCGCTTGTTTTTTTTTTTCTTTTTATCTAAAGTTCGAAGGATGAACGAAAAAATATGACACCTTGTTCAAATGAACCTGTTTAAAGATAATATTTTTTTCGGCAGAAATTATGTTCAGTTAGCTACCTACACCTAAATCACTTTATCACAGCATATTTCCAATATTTCCCTTTTTAAATGCTAATCTCTGTTGTGATTCATTTATTTGAATATAGCTTCTGTTCTTAATCTTCTTAATTACCATGGAATAGGTAAATAAATCATTCGAAGTACCTAATGTGATCCCTGGTACCTACTACTCAAGCGTGGGATATCAAAGGTCAATCAGCTTAAGATAATGCTCTTCAACTGGATTAATTTTATATTCAAACAGAGGATTTATTTAATTTATCGAAAAACAAAATAAAAGATTTTCAAAATAAATTCCAGATTTTATATATTTGGTCATAGGGTCAGTCTTAAGACGCTTCTTGAATGTGCTTGAAATGTTATTTTTGTTAGATAAAAAAACCTTCTCTTTTAAATAGAATAGAATATGGCTGCCCACAGCAAAAAAGCCTCCATAGTTTCATACGATCAAAAACGTATATACTGTCAATCGCGTCGTGGCACACCTTTGACGAAATAGAATGATTCCGGCAAGAGTTTATATCCTTGTTAGAATGAAAGATTTCGTCATACGTTTGTATGAGTTATAATTTTCGAAAACGATTGTTTAAAATTTTGTATTAAGAAATGTCCTAAAAATTTACTTTTCACGTAGGTACACTTCATATGTAGGAAGCAATATTGAGAAGCTTTAATAAACTTAAACCGAGACAATTTAGAAAGAAAGAATTAAGAGTAGAATGATCAGAGTTAAAATTTTTCGAATCCTGTCAGAAAGTAAATGGTCATCATCATCAAAACATAAAAGAGGAAGCCAGGCCTGGTTGGGCACCAGCCCTATAAAATTCCTGGATATAGTGGTTTAACATTCTTTATTTTGAGAGCTTTCATAAAAAAGAAAAATTCAAGCTCTAGGCCATGCCCAACAAAGTTGTCCATCCGCTTTTTTATAAGATCCAAGACGGTAAAACTTTAACCTTCTCCCCATCAGCCTCAAAATCAATGGTTTCCTTTACTCCTTTGTATAATTTCATTTCCCTCCCAATCTAATTTAACTCTACTTAAACTCACAAGGATTTATATCTTTACTCCTGCAGCGCCGCACAGTGTCGTTTAAACAATACACGACGAGACCATATTTCCTTTATGATTTGTGGCGACGTTTCCTGTTGATTGTCTTCTACTCAACACGGCCGCCAATCTTTTGTATTAATCTCGAAGGCCATAAAGATAGTTAACTCTTTGGTATGCCAAAGCACAACCACAAGCACATCCCTGTACAGCGACTTTGTGTGCTCCGAAGAAAAAAAAATGGAAGACAATCTTCCCTGAGTTGTTCTTGTTATTTCCGCACAAGGCTATAGCTATAACATAATAATGCCGTGGATAATGATTTTAAGGACAATGCAGCGTAAAAGTAAATTGCCATTCTTCCTTAACAAAAAGGAATACACCGCTGCTCCATGCCGCGCCATCGTCGCGTCGTCGTCTTAAAATCGCATCCTTGTCGGTGTGTCCGTATAGACTTCAACAGGAAGAGCGTATGGCACACTTCCTTCAACCCTCAACGATCCCAAAGAGTTCTCCTGCGGGTATAATTAGTCATTCTTTCGCAGCGGAATGAATTTTATCGTTAATAAGATAATGCTGTTAATAATATAAAGTTCTCGAAATAGGGAATGAAAAGGAGGTCCTTTTGCTAAGCGACACTTTTTTCTTGGCTTACCCAAAGTATCTTTACCTTAGCGGAGATTTTTCTTCAGCGTTCATTTACGAGACGACGAAGTTAACTCACTCTTTGATAGTCGAAAGTTTGTTAAAGGATTTGTAGAGCTTTGTGTGTGGGTGTGACTCTGATGGTAGTTCGGTTGGACGTCCTTGAAGTTTTGGCTCTGCCCAGAGATGGGTTTCTTTTTTTTTTCTTTTTGAAGAAAGTATTATAAGGAAAGTTTTAAGTTGGGAATAATTTTTAAAGCTCAAAAAAAAAATTCTTTGTTGGGGAAAAGTGTTAAGGATATTTATATTTACGTTTACAACTTTATTCAGCTTGAGCGGAGTTGCTATACAAAATTAGTTTAGTTTTCGTTTTCGTTTTTCGTTTTCTTTCCTGTGCAGTGTGTGTACATTTTGAAGGGAAATATTGATGGAGGTTGTTTTTAAATATGACTACTTACTTCTTATACTGAGGGACAAAGTCCCTTGTCTATAGAGGTAGAGTTATGTGCTGGTAATTTATTAAATAGCTGAAGGAAATGTGTACAATGTTGAAAGTGGTCGTATCTCCCCTAGACGACTTACCCCAAACGTCTAAATCCAACTAAAAAGTATACTATTGCTTCAAAATGCACCACTAAGAAAATTTTACCAGTATGGGTAAAGATGTTCTGGACAAAAAAAAAAACTTTTACATACAAATTCCTGTAGGTTACCCCAAAACATTTTAGCATGTTTGCAGTTACACCGATTTGATGGTTAGACTAAGATTGGCTTAAGATAGAATAATGTTAGGGCAGGCACGGTGGCATAATTGAAGTTTTTTGTGTACAGATCTTTTTAATTTTTTTGGCTGAACGGATCGATATATGGAAGCTATAACCAAAACAAGTTAAAGTGAATTATATACAGCCGTTGCCAGGTTCGTTTTTGATAAGTTTTATAGTTCACAATTAATTGTTGACAATTTCGTTTTGTCAATGTTTGTAAAAAGTTATGGAGTCCGCCGGTTCAAGAAATAAATTTCTTTTTCAACAGACAGCAGTTCAAAATGTCCGTTGTTTTATTAATGCTAGCGCAATCAAAAACATTAGTCGCTGCCACGCCCAAACGTAACGAACTTAGCCATGAAAAATTCAACATGGCAATTGTGGGTGTATCTTAACAATTCTTGAACCACACCCCGCTTGGTAATCAAGAATAAAATATAACCATATTTTGTATCCTGTTACTTCAAAACCTCGACCGATAGAAAGTAAAAAAACACCCCTAAAAAGGGTACTGAACTTTTATAATGATACATTTTTTAGCACATGCTTAAAATTAAAGCTGAATTGAGTTGTCTTCTAAACTATTTTAACTGAATGAATGTACGAGTATGTTATAAAAATCACGCCCCTTAAAGTGAGCGACTCATAAAAAACGCTTAAAGTTCAACAAAATAAAATTCAATGCTAAAATGCTTGCTTTCTAAAATAAAGTAGAGTAGAAAATATTTTTGGTAGACATACTTTTACAAAAGTACACAACAACTTGATTTTACATAAATTTTTGGTCGTTTTTCAACAAGCGATTTGGAATGTAAATAAAGTGCACGACTGGGTCGTACGAACTTGCTCTAATGTGTTAAAATGGTTTTGGGTGCTTGAGATTTTGGGGAAAAAGCGTTGAAAAAAATCATATGAAATTTTATAAATCACTTTAAAATCAATACCTAAAATGTTTTTTGGAGAAAATGAAGTAAGCCATCAGGTTTCTCTTACGTTTTTGAATTTGACGAATTTTTTTTTTCAAAATCGTTGGACCAGTTTTTTCAAAAAACAGTTTTTTTTGAAAAAGTTTTCGAAAATATATTCCAAATTTTTTTTGAGTATGCCAACTTCTTGCACTTTGTTGTTTTTATCAGAAAAATAAAATTAAAAAAATATAGATTGAACCGTTTTTGGAAAAAACAAAAGTTAAACAAAATTTTTGAAACTTTTTTT
This sequence comes from Platycheirus albimanus, assembly GCA_916050605.2. Taxonomy (NCBI): domain Eukaryota; kingdom Metazoa; phylum Arthropoda; class Insecta; order Diptera; family Syrphidae; genus Platycheirus; species Platycheirus albimanus. The sequence continues at coordinate 11,743,380 of OU696696.1, read as the reverse complement.
AAAAACTCAAAAAAACATTTTTTGGAAAAATTAAGAATTTATATTATTTCGTTTATAAAAGGGCTTCTACATTAAAAATTTCATCGAAATCCGTCAAGTGGCTTACGAGAAAATCCGATTTCAAAAAACGGTCCTATGGGAGGTACCGTTATAAGACTTTTCCTGAAAAATCTATTCCAACCAAAACATAAAGTTTGCACAAAAAACATCATTCAGAAAGTTTTATCAAAATCGTAGGAGCTTTTTAAGAAAATTTAATTTTTCACAAAAAATCGTATGGCAGGTTCCGTTATTTTTGGAGCTAGGATGCTAATTCCAAAAACCCCTCTGTAGGACGTCATAATAATACTATGTACCAAGTTTGAAGCAAATCGGTCCAGCCGTTTAGGCTGTAGGTAACTATACAGACAGACAAACACACGGACAGACAGACAGACAGACAGACAGACAGACAGACAGACAGACAGACAGAATTGTCGGACCCACTTTTTTCGACTTCTCTATCATCGTAATGTCATGTTTGATTGTTAGAATTTTTTTTTTTTTACGAATGCATAACTTGCCTTATATAGGTAAGTAAAAAAGAGAAATCGAGAATCAATTAGACGCACTATCAGTTAGTTGGTGTTTCTTCAAACTAGGACTTGGTGGTAGTTCTTAATCCTAATGCGATTAATGTATCTTTAAGCCAAGCCTATTTTGGTGCCGTGACTTAGTAGATGAAAGTGACAATAGGCCAACTTTTTACAGTTGGCCCTATGACGTTTTTGCAAAGAGTCGTAAGGACAATTGGGTCTTGTGTCAGTTTGAAATGTTATCTCCTTACCAAGTTAACTTGCGAATCAAAAATTTGTACAGTTTTGTTGGTGCTAGTTAAAGGAGATGACCCAATACAAGCTTTCATTTGGTACTAGTCTCATAGGTGTACGCCCTGGGCCCAGGCTCCATACAAAAATGGGTCATCTCCTTTGATTTATAAAGACTATATATGTATATGTATAAAATAATATATTATAATAATAGTTCGAATGCGCTCAGAATAATTTTTTAATAAAATTTATTTTAAGATATACGATATACAAAAACGGAAGAAAATTTTAATTTTATTTTTCGCATGTGAACTGTAAGCTAAGCTATGGAAACCAAATTATTAACAAAACAACTAGTGCTTCCACTTTCAAAACCCAGAAAAAAATCCGTCTTATTTTTTTCAAAAGATAAAGTTAACAATATTGACAGCAATTCGCTTTAAATAATTTCCTTTAGCTTAAATTAATAAAATTCAGTGTGAAAATTCTGAGGATAAAGTTATGTTGACGAATCATTGGTTGACTGTGACATATCCAGGAATCTCATTTTGGAATCATCAGTTGACATAGAGTGAAAGAAACCTTGTCAATACGCAATTTTTAAATTTTTCTGAAACGCCAATTTTTTGTTGGACTTAAGGCCATAAAAAGCTATTTTGAATCAATAATTCAACAGTCCATTATTAGTGCTGAGTCTTCTACTTGGTTGATTTTATTTTATTTTATTTATCAATGCAGTATATAGAGTTTGTATTAAGAAAAATTTAAAAACTACTTCTGAGCCAGGCCACTGGCTTAAATTTCCATCTTAATGATTAAAATCTTAATCTTGTTGGATACATTTCACATTAGGGTTTTGTCAAAAATTCTATGTAAGTTGTACTAGAAAAATTTAAAAATTGCGTATTGACAAGGTTTCTTTCACTGTATGTCAACTGTTGATTCCAAAGTGAGATTCCTGGATGAAATTTTTTGTTGGACTAAAGGCCATAAAAAGCTATTTTTAATCTATGCCCCAACTCAATAAAGAATTGTGAAGTATTTTCAATCGGAAAGGATGTCTGTTTTCTGGCAGTATTTTACTTTTGTTTATTATGAAGTATTACATTTAATCAAAATCTTTAAAGACGTTTCCAACCAAATGAGAATAACCAAGCAACATTGCATTGGACCGGAATCTCATCATAGATGAGTTGCTCTTTTGAAAACCAGTTATTGAAATAAATTTAATGCCATCGCATAGAGAGCTTAAGAAAAAATTTTAAATTGAGGCGAACAAAACATTTTATTTAAGATCTCTATAAGTTCAAAATATCTGACCCAAAATCTTTAAAATCACACCTGAAATATCAAATGCTGTGCATTTGTGTGTAAAATTCGTTGTCAATTGAACAACAAATAAGAAGGGTCAGTTCCAAACTGTTAGTACCTATTTTCGTACTCTTGTAATTCCATAAGCTTTCAAGATTCCCAGTTATATGAAAACCAGTAACCCAGTAAGTGTAACTACTTGTCTTTTTTCTCTCAAATAATAAACCTTTGTACTCGAGATAAAAATTAGAATTCAGTGATATTTACAACCCTTATCTTATTGGTTGCCTGCCATGTTGTCCCTTATTATGTTTGCCCCAGAAATAAATATGGAATAGCGACACATAAAGTTTTTCCAAACAGTTTAATCTTGCAGCATAATCTTCCCTGATGCACTGCACATTTACCGTGGCAGACTTTCACTGCAACGCCCTATAAAATCAAGCAACAGCTGCATCTATGGGATGCAAGTATCCACAAACAAATAAGGAAACCCACTCTATATTCATTTCGGTCCCATTTTTTACCATAAATTGTACACAAATGTGAATATTTCCTTTTATGAAAATAATAAATATACGAGTACCTAGCATCCCTCCTTATAATTTACATGGCTACATGCGGGGTTACCATTTTTGTATCTCAATGCTGGAGCTGATTAGTTGTCTGTAACCTTGTTCAATTTATATACGATCATGCCAACAAAAAATGTAATCAACAAAATTAAATTCACTTTATTTATTTTAATATCAATACTCACTTAGTGTGTAAGTGCTTCATTTAGGCTCTATTTCTTTAATCCATACTCCATTGATATATAGATACAGCACCGAATTTCACCCAAAGAATCTTAATTTCAAAGAACATCAACCGCTTTTCATTCGACTGCCACATACAGCACGACCAGGATGAATAGATTCTTGTATTGTAGTGTGTCCTTGGTCCTCTAAGGCCTTCTAACTGCAAAAAATTATTCTTTGATTGAGCTATGCATTGAAACTTGTCTAAATTTAATGTTTTATTTGCCCACCATGGCATTGGGTCCATGTTGACCACTCGGTTAGTGACATCCAAGACATTTATGGCATGCCTTTTAGCTGAACTGACAGTGTGTTGATAAGGAGACCGACATGTCACCTTGCCATCTTTCTATTATCTATTAAATCGGGCTTTAACACGGATAGTAACAACTAGTTCGATTTAGCGAATTGAAAAAATGTTGTGCTGTTTTCTGGATGCCCCAAAAACAATGGACTGGATTACCTATATTAAATTTTTTTTAAATTCATATTTCAAGATTATTTCCAAACGCGACGCCTAGCAAACGTTGTCCCATTCAATACATTTTTCACTGCTTTGCTTTTTCATTCAGATTCATCTATTTCGTCCAAGGTCCAACAATCAATTGTACGCGAGAATTGTGGTGGAAATCTGCTCCTTACTATAGATTTCTTTAGCTGTTCCATCTTGTGAACTGAATGCATCACATTTTTTTAAAGAATCCGTTCACGGCTGGCTGAATTATCTCATCATCGCCATTGGGAGGAAATAGAGCTGCAGATTGACAATTGACATAGATTTTTAATATTCCATTGGGGTGCAGTGTTTTATCACTTGAGGGTGTGATTTGTGTCAGGATATCTTTTATACTTTTGTCAAACGAGAAATATACCGTGGGTTGTGAAGCTGATATTATTTTGTGTTAAACTTTGTGAAAGAATTTTTTTTTTTTTAAGATATCAGATGGATTATGGGAATGTTTCACTAAAACTATCTTCATGGCAACAAGAACGTTGAAAGGTTGAACATTGAACAAGTCCTGGATAAAGACTTTATACAGGATAAGATATGATACGTTTTTAAGAGAAAAAGTTTTCAGTACCTAGGTAATGTATGGAGATGCCATTATAAGGAACACAATCGACAAAGTTTGTTCCCTGGATTCTTGGATTTTGGTGGAAGTACCAAAGTTCCGCGTTATAAATAACTTGTCAATTGATTAAGGATACGAGAATATACATCACTTTAACAGCCTTAGTGACAGATAAACACGATAAAAGAAAATTTTTTAGGTTTTGATTCAGAGCGAACAAGGCGTTGCGGCGGTATGTAGCATCGATATCTTATGCCACAACATGAAAATTTCAAGCTCAAATTTAAACTTTTTGGTGTCAGAAAAGACATAATTTCTAAAATTAACAATGGGTACCTAGTTACGTAGTATGTATATTAAAATGTAAAACAGAACAAACGAAAAAAAACTTGGTATATAGAGTTCTTTAGATATGCACGACTGCACGACTGGGTCGCACGAACTTGCTCTAATTTGTGACAGTGGTCTGGGGCTTGAGCTTTTGTTAAAAATTATTTTTTCAAAATTCTTAAAAAATACTTAAACTAATTTGAGCTGAAAAAAAACGCCATTTTGTTTCTTGACTAAATTTGAATTTATGAGAATAAATTTATAAAAAATCTGTGGAGCGGTTTTTGAGAGAAAAGTTTTTTTTGAAAAACTTTAAAAAAAAAATTCAAAAACGCCAATTCATATTCAGAAAATACATTTATTTAAAATTTTTGAAAAAAATTTAATAAGCAGTTTTCAAAATATTAACTTTTAAAATTTTTTGTTAAAAAATGCTTTTGAAAATACAAACAAATATTTTTTTTAAATATTGGTACCTATGCAGATAAATTAAGGTAACTACACCTAATGATATATGTGTGAAATTTCGAAAATATTGGCTTAGCCGCTTTCGAGGTAGTCGAAAGCAAAAAAAAAATGGTGCCATGGAAAATACCGTTTTAGACATGTGTATATATACATTTTTTTCAGTCACATGATTGGTTTTTTCTAAAAAGCTACACTTATTTTGTTAAATCAAAATCGTTGACATATAGTTCAGCTATTTAGTGCAGGCTATAAAGCCCCTTAATATATTTTGTGTTTCAAATCAGTTTATTGTTAGGTTATGTTATGAACCTTTTTTGTATTTCAAATCATTTAAAAATGTATTGAAGGTGTCGGAAAATCTATTTCACACAGTAAATTTTATCTTTTAAAAAAAGAATTTCCTGCAGTTGCAGTAAAAGTCACTTCAATTGCTTTGCAATAAGAAGAAAAATCTACTATAACATCTGATCGGATAACGGACAATACTTATCCCCTTATTCTAATTCTGAAGATAGTTAATCTTCAACGCCGATAACACCACTGCGGAAGCTTTTCCATCTGTCATTTCTACAGGTCCCTTTCCAGGTTAATAGAAAACAGCATTTGTACAGCCCGTTCACAAGAAATACATACTTTGGACTTTTTTGTTTGTGATATTTGAAAAATAAATACTGATAACCCCAAGGCCCCATTCTGTCTCCGAAGATCTTTGTTATCACCTGTATCAATGACCACTTAACTAATCAATGCCACGAAACACAGCTATGGTCAGTTTAATCTATGTGACTTATTTTGTCGACTATGGTCTCTATCGGATACCATATCTTTAATTTGTGCCCTGCGTTGTAGTTATAAAATCGGTTGTATTAGACGATTTCAAGTCTGATCTCCACTCCACAAAATAAATGCTGGTGTGCCCCAGGGCTCCGTTCTGTCCCCGACTCTCTTTCTCATTTTTATAAATTATCTCTTGTCTGTGACTTCTAATCCATTAAATTGTTTTGCAAACGACTCAACCCTCAGCTTTTAATAATTCATGGACTTCGCCTTCGGATGTGTTTTTACAACGATACCGTATGATAAGCTCATTAAACCCCTTGAATGCGTGTGCAGTATAAAAAAAAAATATTATTACCACGTAAGACTTACATCGCTAGGAATAAACATCACTTTTCTCTCGAGCTAAACTTCGGGGGTTAAGTTTAGAGATTAATTTTTTAGCAGCACAACAATAATGTGAAATGCTTGATTTGTCCCCTAATATTTTAAGATATTCAAAAACAATGTGCTTCGGTATCTTCTCTTTTCTTCTATGCACAAATTTCTTAAACGCTGTCAATTCATGATAAGGGTATTATTAAGTCTATTGAGTGCACATGAATTATAAAAAAAAATAACTTGCGTTGCTTACCGATGTGCAAGCTTTAAATGTTTGCCATTTTGAAAAAAAAAAATTGGGTGAATTCGATTCGTGATTGTGTGATTCCTTATTTGCCAAAAGTTTCAAGGCGAATTTATTTGAAACTGGCCAAGTTTATATAAAAAAAACTTCAAAAAATTCAGCCTTCGTTTAAAAAAGGCTCCCATTTAGTTTACAGCGTGCGTAAGCATTAAAAATCGACATTTTGCAAATATCTTTTTCCGGTTTGGTACGTTTCTATTTGTCTTTTTTTTACTTGTTTTTCAAAACTAATATCCTTATATTTCCAGTTTCTTGTTTCCAAGGTATCCAATTACCCAAATGTATTCTTTTCCAAATATTTTCAAGGCACCCATACAAAGTTACTTCCATTGGTCATCTTCCTTCTTCAAAGTCCAACATTCAACAACAAAAATGTAATTGGATGGAAATAAAGTTAAGTGAAAAAAAAAATCCATGAAATTATCTGACATTACCATAGAAGTTCTGTTTCCTTTGGTTACTTTTGTTGCTGACATCTCTGAGCTGTGTCCTTCTATCAATGATGTTCAATGTTTATCTCCGAACAGTAATTTAAAAAAAAAGAGAAGAAATGTTTCCTTTCTTTGTTCATTTGTTGGGAAAAGATGCAAGGAATTTAAGCTATGCAAATGAATTTAAGAATTTTTATTCGAACCCAAGCTTCTTGTGCAATGAAGCAATTTGCTTAACGGTATAGTGCCATTTAGTGTAAAGAGGTCCTTGTATATAGGAGGGAAATCCATAAGTAATTGGTCATTTTGTCAATACATTTGCTTTTATTCATGGGAATTTAATTTGCCCTTTTGTTTTATTTTTTATTGTTAAAGAGGATTTTAAAGATTTATCCTTTTTGTTTATACTAAGTCCCACCACAAACACCCATAAAAACGCCAAAATAAAAGGTAATAGAATGTTATTCCTTTTATTTTATTTTTTTCTAGAACTGTCAAAAGCGAGTAAATAAATGCCACATTATTTTAATCCATAATCCTCGTTGAGATGGATGACTTTATACTTTCCAAGGATTTACAAAAAAAAAAAAAACCATAGAACATGGGTAAGAGGCACGAAACGACATAAGCAAACATTAGATTCGCAAAATTTGTTTTTCTATTGCCAGAAGCATGAAGTGTGAGGACATAAAACAATATCCTTACGCTCTTTTTTTTTTTTTTTTCTTTGTGTTTATTCTTAGAACAAAGAACAAGAGTCTGCTCACCCACATCCTTTTTTTTTGAATGTTCTTTTATTGAAACAATTGTTTCCTTCCAGAGCGTGGCATAAATCAAATAAAATTTTAGGCAAAACACAAGCAAAGTCTCTTACCGTCATCAGAGCGAGAACATAAAATGAAATCTATTTGAGATTGATGCCTTTAGGTGTTCCGCTACGGCTACGCATACCACCTCACCGCATCACCCACGATCGTGTTCTTTCGGGATTACGAAAGGCTCCCATAACTTTGTTTTATTTTCCTTTTCTAAAAAGTTCCAAACGGATTTTCTATAAAGGAAGGAATACAAAAAAAAAAAAAAAAAAAAACAACAATCAAGCACACCGGTAAATGTGAGTTTTATCCTTTTGGAAGTTAAATTTATTTTCATGGAAAACTTTAATACCATCTAAACATTTAAGTGTTAAATTCTGTTTAAATATTTACAATATGCATGATTTTAAATATCTTTTTTTCGCGGTAATATTAAAAATATTAATATAGTCGGCTAGTTAACTGTGCACATTTCACTGGCCACAATTCACTGTACGCACTTAAATTTGTTTTGCTATTCACGCATGAAACTAAACTAAAAAATTGTTTTCGATACTACACAATTGTAGACCTGGTTTCAGATTTATCTAATTAAAGATGGTACCCGTGTCCGCAGACTGTTGTTATCGTAACCTCAAATTAAATATTGCCTAATAACGAACCTTACATTTACTTTAAATTTGACAATTATTTTCATTTGTATTACTAACTTTGACATTGAAACTTTATTCTGAAATACGAAGTCTAGGTGTTAACCTCTTCTTATCCTTGTAAAGGGTGCCCCAAAACTAACGCAAGATTTAAATTTGCCGTCATTTATGCAGTAAAGTGTTGACAACCCTTAAAAAAACTAAATCGACAGCTGACGGTTTAGGGTTAGTAAAAATGGAGCTTTACACGATGTAACGTGGTTTCAACAAGACGGTTCCGCATGCCATACATCCCGTGAAACACTTCAATTACTGCATGAGACATTTCAAGGTCGTGTACTCTCTCGTTTCGGTGATCGGAATTGGCCCCCTAGATCGTGTGATTTAACACCATTAGATTTCTTTTTATGGGGTTATTAAAAATATTAGGTCTACATATGTCAACAATTCCACAACCACGCACTCATTGAAGGAGGTGATTCAAAGTTGCATCAACGAAATTGAGCCACATTTATGCAAAATGGTCATGAAAAATTTCGACAAATGAGTGCGTATGTGTATGGTATAGGCAAAGCCTTGTTATTCCATAAGTAACCCTACTCTATGTACTTTCTGATTCAATAAAAAAATTACAATCAAAAGACTAAAAACTGTGTTTTCTATTTAATTCAAATCCTGCGTTAATTTTTGGGACACCCTTTACTTGCGAAGGAAAGCTAAGCATTCGTAAAAAAAAAAAAAAAAAATATTCAAACAACCAAACATAAAATTATGATGATAAGGAAGTCGAAAAAAGTGGGTCGGACAGTTCTGTCTGTTTGGTTGTCTGTCTGTATAGTTACCTACAGCCTAAACGGCTGCAACGATTCGCTTCAAAACTGATGGTACACATAGTATTATTACGACGTCCTACAGAGGGGTTTTTAGAGTTAGCATTCTGGCTTTAAAACTAACGGCCATACGATTTTTAACGAAAAAAATTATTTTTCTCAAAAACGGCTCTTACGATTTTGATAGAACTTTCTGAGTTACGGTTTTTTGTGAAAACTTTATTTCTTGGTTAAAATAGATTTTGCAGGAAATGTCTTATAACGATAACTCCTATCGGTTTTTTCTAATCAGATTTTCTTGTAAGCCATTTGACGGATTTTTTTTTTGGTTTAAAAAAAGTGTGTCATCCGGCTACTTCAGTTTATTTCAAATCCATTTTTATTTTCTCAGCTTGATTTCAACATCCACTCCTATTTGGCAGTCCTAAGCCATAGTTTGTAATTGAATATGGTTTCAGTTTCGTTTATTTGGCACATCGTTTTAGATTTGAAGATTTTTCAGCTACATTTAATTTTAAAGCTCTGCGCTGGAAAACGAAAGAATAAATACGATGTAAGCCACGAAATATTAATTCTTGGAGAGGTAATAAGCTTGGTTGGATGTGTACCAAGTATGGTTTTACTTACTTATGATGGCGCCACTAGAGTGATGTTCTCCTTGGCCTTGCTTAGTATGCCCTTCCAGCCGGCTCGATCTCTAGCCTGCCGTCTCCAATTTTGTACTCCAAGTTGTCGGATGTCGGAGATGAGGTCTACCTTGGCTTCTGACTCCCTCTGGTTTGGCGTTGAAGACTTTACGAGCTGGATCGTCGATGTCCATTCGCTCTACATGGCCCAACCATCTTAGTCGCTGAATTCAAATTTTTCTGGCTAGGCTTATGTCAATATACAGCACGTATAGTTCGTCGTTGTATCTTCTTCGCCAAATTTTGTTTTCACGGTTTACGCAGACAGGATCATAAGTCGTTCGCAGAACTTTTCTCTCAAAGACTCCAAGTGACTTTTCATCCGATTGGGACAGAGTTCATTCTTCTGCACCATATAGCAGGATCGGGATAATGAGTGTTCTATATAGTGTGATAGTGTCTCCTTGGCTCTCCTCAATAGGGCTTTATTCCTCAATTGCTTATTTAGCCCAAAGAAACAGCGATTAGCAATAGTTAGTCTGCGTTTGATTTCAGTGCTGATGTTGTTGCCTGCGTTTACAGCAACAGCAGTACCCAGGTAGACAAATTCACTGGCTATACCTTGACTCCATTGTAGTGAAGGCACAGGTTAATGGCTCGCTTTGTTTTTCCTATCTCGTCAATATCGTCCGCAAATCCAAGTAATTGTGTCGATTTATTAAAGATGGTGCCCGATGTGCTGTTATGGGTGTCCCGTATGACATTTTCCAGCACAATGTTGAAACACCTGCATGACAGTGCGTCACCTTGTCTTAGCCCTCTGGTGGTTTCGAAGGTTTCAGTAGAGTCCTTAACAACTTTGACGGAACAGCGAGCATTTTCCAAAGTCATCCTTATAAGGCGTATAAGTTTTAGCTTTAAAATTGACGTGGTGACGTGGTGGTGAGTGTTATATTCTTGGGTTTTCTCCAAGATCTTTCCAGGTCTGAAACCGCATTGGTAAGGACCTATAAGGTCAATGCTGGACAGGGTCTTATACGCGATGTTTAAAAGGCTTATGCTTCTATAGTTTGCGCAGATAAGGCGGTCTCCTTATTTGTGAATTGGACAGATGGTTCTGAGATTCCACTCAGCGGGCATACTTTCCTCCGACGATATTTTGCAGATGAGTTGGTGGTATGCTCCTTATCAGGCAGCTCATCTCCAGCGTGCTTTAAAAGCTCAGCTTGTAAGCTCAGCTGCTTTGTTCATCTTTAGTCTGGTGATGGCTACTTTGATTTCATTTTGGTCGGACGGATGTAGCTCATGGTCGTCGTCGTCTAGATTACTGGTACAAGTTAATCTTGGGCGGGATCTTGGCTGTCGTTGCCATTTAACAACTGATTAAAGTAGTCTTTCCAGATGGCTTATATCGCCTGCGTTTCTGCTATGGTATTTCCGTCCTGATCTTTGCAGGGAACTGGGCGGTTTGTGAAACCTGATGTAGAATGTTGCACTCTTCTGTAGAAGTTTCACACCTCTTTTCTTCAAAAACATCTCTGCATCTCCTCGACTTAGCCTTGTTTATGTTCTTTTTTCTTCCTCCTTAGTAGGCGTTGCTCATCCGTTCTTATTATTATATTATCGTTTTCAACTTCTTCGACACTTCGCTGCTCAGAAGATCCATTCGGATTACAACGATACTCTTGCTCCAGAAGATGTAAGGCCTTACACCCAACAGCACAACAGAGTTCACGGATATAGAGAAGAAAGTGATTTCAATAAATACTCAAGAAAAGCCAGCGATTCTTGAGCAGAGTAAAAATAAATGTTATTAGCTCAAAACAGGTTCAGCACATAAAATTCACGAAGTGGGAGCACTCTTTTTAAATTTTCTTATCAAATCAAGTTTTAATTTTGTTTTTTTTTTCGACTAATGGCTATTTTTATACAATATTCTTTTTTTTCGATCGCATGGTCTCATGTATTATATTTATAACGTTAAAAACAAAGAGAATCAAAACGTAATTACTTTGTTTATGCCTGAAAAATAATACACGTCCAAAAAAGGATACCGTACCCTCTGGACAAAGGAAAAAGCCACCCACATTTAATCTCTAATTACTTCGCTAAAATTAAACTTTCTTTTGAAAGAAGTTTCCCACTATACTCTACCAGCCACCTCTACTTCTAGACTCTTTGACATTATTATATAACAACCGTATCAGGACTGGATCGTGGATCCATTCTAACCTGAGGAAAGGACTCTTGCAAAATCCTAAATCCCTTTCACTATCTATAAACACCATACGTATATATAGCTTGTTGAACGAGTGCAAAAGTTAATTTGGAAATTTTGCCCACATTTGCACATTATGCTCTTCGAAAGCAGGGAAGATAGGACCAAACTTAATTTGAAGTCGGCAACCTAATGGAGTCGACCTATGTATGTAGATAAGGAAGATAGAAAAATCAGGGACACGCCATTATACTCGTATAGCACCCTGGCGCCAAAGATGGATCAGCGATTCGTTTCGAATTTGGATTTGAGATAGAAAAGCTTGCTTGTGCAAAGTAACCACAATATACCCACCACCGCCCGCCACCACCATATTTTAAAAGGTTTTTTTTTATGAGTTCAAAGCAGAATCCTTATGAAGTGGTCTTCGGTCATCAGATCTGTGGAACTGAATGAACGAAATTTATTTAAAAATTACTGAATTAAATTTCTGGTAAATAAAATTATTCAACCGAAAGGATATCATTTCGTTAAAAGCATTAAAGTCATCGTAACAAAAACCAAAAAAACTCCAGATATCTAATTATTAATTGAAACGTTTAACAATTCTTCTTTTTCTCATAACTATAGCTGTTGAAACTAACTTTAAATCCAGGAGAGTTCAAAAAAATATTCAGCCAGAAAATTTTTAGTTGAATTTAAGTGGGCTCGACTGTATAAAAGGGGTTGGCACTATAGGATTTCCACTTGCAATCGCAGGTGCTAAGGGCATGTAATAAATACAATAAATACCTGGTACAACAGCTCCAAGCCGAGCCAAGTCCTGTGACTTACACTCCCAGCCATTCGTGTGGGTGCATTTATATTCTGCAGGAATTTAAGGGACCTACACGTACAGTCATTCAGAAGGCAAGAGAGAAGTGTCGTCTGTCAATCGCAGCATGGTCGATTCGATGTCAGGTTCAGGATTAGGTCGTAGAACCTTTTTTATCGCCGTCTTTTTATTTTAAGTCTTAAGTAGTGAGATTTGGCTTAAGAGGTGTTGTGTCTGCTTGGAAACTAGCGGTTGCTTCGGTTAGCTATTAACCTTTGCGTGGCCTGTTTCGAAAATTGAGAATAAATCCAAGCCAGCCACGGTGGCCATAAGCCAGAAACCATATTGAAATAAAAATGGCAAAAAATTATCTTTTATTTCATTTTACAAGAAAAACACGATTTATTTGTTTAGCAGTGTCTTCAGTAAGAAGTATGTCTTGGGTCTTCGAAAATGATGGAATTTATCGTATTAAGTTCTGTACCTATATGGGCGATGGCTTTCTGCAGCAAATCATCAAATTCCACTTTCAGCAATTCAGGATCTTTGTTGGTCCATCTTATTCCACTCTTTTACGCACGTTTCTCTCTAATCTAAAGTTTGTGGTAGGACTTCTCTTGTATAAAAAGTTGGAAAAATTTTTCCATAGCTTCAAAGGAAAGATGTACCCATGATTGTGCTCCGGGAAACAAAATTTAGATTGCGGTTGCTATTGAAAGGCTATTAATTTTTACTATTCAAAGTTCCAATTTTGTCAATTTAAAATTTTTTTTTAACTGACAGTTAGTCATGCTAAGGCAATTAAATGCTGATGTTCAACATTTATTCCTTCCCAACACCGCACTTTATTCTTTCTTCTTGCATCTTTTATGTCACCTCTTTTGTTAGTTCTGAGTGAGCTTGCTGATATGAACAGTACAATCCATTATTTAGTAGACTTATCCATTCGTGATGCCACACTTTTCCCCTGGACCTGGGGCCATTTCGATCCCCAAAGTCCTCTTCAAACATTAATTCCTAAAAGCAAGCCCGGCTTTATTCCGTGTTTGTTCAGTTTTCCAAAAAGACAGCCACATTGAAAAGGATAACGTGCAAGAAAGCAAATTGTTTTATGGTTGGTACCTAAATATTTATTTTATACATTGGCCAGTGAACCATAGCACACCACCCACCCACCTCCACCACAACCATCACTCTTTGCTCTTATGTATAGCATGTAAACACTTATTAAGAACCATCTCTCATTGTTTGGAGGACTAAGTGCAGTTGAACAGCGAATGGCGGATATTTTACCTCAAACTGCTTTTATGCTACATACAGTAGAGTCCATAACAAATGGATTGTTACACGGAAAGACTCTGGAGGCTGAAGTCTTGTGCACAAATACTGAATACATACTTACATTGCAACCAATTTTGTTGAGAAAGGCAAAGATATTCGAAAAGGACATTAAGAGGGTAATGTGGTTGAATCTGGCAATAATAGCAATGCTATACCTACCTCTTGCAATTATTTACAACTATGACCTTTTCGAAATAAGGTACAGCCCGAGTCATTTTTCATTATGGTTTATGTTGTGTTAGGGATTTAGTTTCCTTATCCGAGAGGATAATTTAATATCGCTTAAGGCAAGGAGAGAACGACAGACATCCGGATGAGTTCAATTTCATCCTTCATTTCTTGCTCCTGAATCCTGATGTGTCTCAATTGCTATCCGATTGCATTCAATGATCCTTGAAATTAGTCACACGTTCAATAAGGATAATACCAAAGCCATTTATGAGTGATGAACAGGACAGTTGGAAGGGTTAACTGCAAACAATATTTGATGGAATGAAAGTTGACTCATATAAATTGCTTGAGACAATATGTGGTTTTCTAAGAAAACATTTCTAAGTTTCGTTATTATTTAAAGTAATTATTTCAAATTATGGTTCAAGTGCTTTAAAGACTAACAATTATTGAACAATTGAACATAAAAGTTAAAATGTATATTGAAATACCCGTACCAAATAAAGTGCACGACTGGGTCGCACGAAGCTACTCTAACGAGTGACAGTGGTCATAATGCTTGAGAATATTGAACAAAATTAGAGAAATTCTATTCACTAGTTGAAACGCTGAATTGATGTAAGTTACATTATTTCATTTATTGTTTTGAAATATGAGAAAAAAAAATTTAAATCGTTTGACCAGACTTTTCGAAAAAAAAATCCATTTTTTTTTTTTAGTATGAGAATTTCTAGAATTTTGTAGTTTATTCAGGAAAATTAAAAAAAGAACTATTTTCTTTAAATAATAAAAATTAAAAATAAATAAACAGCATTGTTCAGAATTTCAAAACTTTCATCGAGTAGATGCGTTTACAAGACTTTTCCTTAAAAATCTTTTCCAACCAACCACCATCATTAGTTATCCATCAAAAACCGTAAAACAGGAGTCGTTAGTTGTTTTAGTGCTAGAAATCAGTAATTAAAAAAAACCTCTATGGGACACTGTACAAATATTATGTATACCAAGTCTGAAGCAAATCAGACCAACTGAAGAGGCTGAAGGATGTAGGTACCGATACAGGCAGACATAATTGCCTGAACCACTTTTTTCGACTTCCCTATTTTCATAATATCATGTTTGATTGTTAGAAATTTTTTTCTTTGCACGAATAAATAACTTGTCTTATAGAAGGAACCTTTAATCGCATTTGAAAATGTAAGCAAGCTCCATGCTCAGCACTTAATCTGCCTTCTTCCACCACCTACAATCTTCTACCATCAACAACCATGCTTCACCATCTACCATGTTCTATAATCTTTCATCTTCTTCCAATAACCATAGTCTACCAAATACCATCTTCCACCATATACCTTATTCTACCATCGTCCATCTTCTACCACCAAGCATCTTCTACCATCTTCTACCATCTACCATTTACCATCTTATACCATCAGCATCTT
Organism: Platycheirus albimanus; assembly: GCA_916050605.2. Taxonomy (NCBI): domain Eukaryota; kingdom Metazoa; phylum Arthropoda; class Insecta; order Diptera; family Syrphidae; genus Platycheirus; species Platycheirus albimanus. The sequence continues at coordinate 11,727,789 of OU696696.1, read as the reverse complement.
CTACCATATTGCATTTTCTTTCAATTATACCATCTTCTAACATCCAAAATTTCTCTTCTTCTACCATCTTCTTTCATCTTCTGCCATAATCAACCATCTTTTCCCGTCATCTTTTGACCATCTTCTACCATCTACCATCTTCAACCATCAACCATCTTTTACTGTCTTCTTTTCAACCATCTTCTTCCATTTACCATTTTAACCATCTTCTTCCATTTACCATTTCTTATCCTATATCGGCAACCATCTTCAACTATTTGCCATCTTCTAACATCTACCATTTTCAACCCTCTTCTCCAATCTTCTACCATCTACCATTTAACATCTTCCATCTACAATCTCTTACCATCCTCTACTCACAACCATCTTCTATCATCTTTAACCAGCAACCATCTTTTACCGTCTTCTTTTTACCATCTTTTACCACCTACCATCTTCTAGCGTCTTTTTCCATTAACTACCACGTTACCCCATCTATCATCTTCCACAATATTTTATCTTATTCCAGTTACCGTAGTGTACCATTAACAATCTTCCACCTAATACCATCTACCATTCTACCATCTTTCATCTTCTACCATCAACCATCTTCTTCCATTTACCATCTTCTTCCATCTTCTACCATCGTCCATCTTCTACCACCAAGCTTCTTCTTCCATCTTCTACCATCTACCATTTACCATCTTATACCATCAGCATCTTCTACCATCTTGCATCCTCTACCATTATTAATCTTCTTCCATTTGCCATGTCCTACCATCTACCATCTTCTTCCATCTATCATCTTCTACCATCTTTTACTATCTTCTACCATCTCCTACCATCTTCTACCTTCTTCTACACGGAGAGAATTGAAAAATCACCAATTGCGAAATATTCAGTTGCAATTTACAAAACATGTTTTTTTTGTAAATCACGGCGCTTTGACTCGAAACTGATAGAAAAATTGGCAATTTAACTTTCAATTCATCGCAAATTACAACAATTCCTAAGTTGAGATTTACAATTAAAAGTTATAATTCAAGCTTGTGCCCTTCAAAGTAAATTATAACCTTTTTGTCGCAGTTTACTACTTCAAGGGAATAATTCCATTTATACTTTTTACCAATCTGGATTTGCTAACATTTTTTCGTGATTTACAATCACTGAGTATTAAAATCAACTAAAGTGTGTCTGACGGCTACGTCGAAGGTCCGGAGTTCGATCCCTGCCTCCAACTAATAATTATCTTCTTTTTTTTTTTTGGTAATGTCTCTTTTGAGAAAATGTAAAATCCTCGAAAAATAAATCTGGTTAATATTAAAAGTGGATCTTTGTAAGCCATTCGGATTCAGCGGGAAATGATATGCCACCAGAATATCAATGCACATACAGGAATCGTTCAGAATATAAGTTATTTGGCTTTGGCCCCGCTTGTGTCTCCAATAATTCCTTTTTTGTAGTTCTATTATGTACATGTACAGGGAGTACAAGGTTGAATTTCAACTACACATTGTATACAATTTCCTACCTTTATTTAAATGATCATCACAAAAAATTTTACATTAGAGGTTAGACGTCCAAAATAAGACGACTATATTTTTCTCGCCAATAAAACATAATCTTAATTCAGAACACCCCTAAAATGTAACTCATATTCAGGTTGCTTCTTATTATTAATTTTGATATCCGACTTGGATGCATCACCATGGCCTAGTAGATGTGTGCTAGGTTCAGTCGTGCTTCAACTGCGGAAGAGTGCACATCGTTGGCGACTTTTCCTGAGCAGATTTTAATTAATATCGGTAGTGTTCAAGTTTGTTTTTAAAACAGCAATTTTTAAGTGGCGAGTTGGCCTAGTTGGTAGAGTGGCTGACTCCGAACAAGAAGATCCCGGGTTCGATCCCGGCCAGGGCCAACAAGGTCTTTTTTTATTAAAATACTGGGATAAGCACCAAAAAAGGCAGCAACAGTACCAGCATAGCTGGATTATGGAGCAGTTGACGGAGGCATCGGATGTTGGTGCTGACGTCAATGCACCAGCCAAAATAGCGGGGACAACGGTCCAAAAAACAGATCATAATCCTAATGTAGCTGGGACATCTGGCCTAGCAACAGCATCAGTTAGGAAAACAAGAAGTACTGCTACAGCTAAAGCAAAATTAACAAATGTTGGATCTACACTTGAGAATCCAGCATTAGAAAAAGAGGTCGCCTTTCAACTAGTGACCAGGAGAAAGAGAATTCGGCGAAGAAAAATAAAGGCAACACCAAATTTGGTTCAACGAAACCGTGCCTCCAATCCAGCGAAGCTGATAGCTGGAGAGGAGGAGGAAGTGGAACGGCCGGCTAAAAAATCGGCAGCTGCCAAAATACAGCTGCAGATTTGTAGCTCCCAAGAGGATGATGATGACGACGACGACGACTACGACGACGGCGAAGTCGAAACCAATGACGAAAATGTCCCTGAAGATATAGTTTATATATCAGACGGTGGACAAGGGCATTACGTCAGCGTCAGCGGTGGCAGTGATAATATGCTGGATTTAACTCCACCAGCAGCAGGCATGGAACAAGTGCCCGAAAATGAGGACGAGGCGATTGCAGCTTTAACAGCTAAAATCGACCTCCTCACAAATATGGTGCTTGAACTGAAAGCCAAACAAGAAGCCCGTAGAGAGCAGGAGCGTCAAAAAGCTCCAGAGTTGCAGAAGACGCTACATGAAAAGCAGTCTGTATCACAAAAAGAAGCAGCGCCCTCAGCTGCAAAACCAAAAAAGCAGCGCAGTAAAAAAGCTGCCCAAGAAACAATGCAGCAGCAGCCACCACAGCCACTGCAACAACAACCACAGCAGCAACCACAGCAACAACAACAGCTGCCACCTAATCAGCCACAGCAGCAACAAGAACAAATACAACAACTACAACAACAACAACAACAGCAAAGCCAGCATCAGCAGATACAACAGCAGCAGAGACAACAGCCGCAGAGACAACAGCAGCAGAGACAACAGCCGCAGAGACAACAGCAGCAGAGTCAACAGCAGCAGCCACAGCTCAAACAAAAGAAAGAAAAGGTGCCACCAATATATACGTATAAAATGGATATAAAGGACACCATAAACTTATGTAAGTTGGCCATAGGCGATAGATTTACGGTTAAAAGAAATAGTGATCTGAAGCACGCAATTCAGTGCTTCAACTTAAAAGATCATAAAGAAATAAAAGATTTACTTAAAAAAGCATCCACCGAGTATTATACTTTCACCCCTAAGGACGAAAAGTTCCAAACTATGGTCCTTAAGGGTATTGATTCCTCTACGGAACCGGAGGGGCTCTTAGATGAGCTCCGTAGAGTGGCGAGCGACGACCTCGAGTTTATCAGGGTCAAGCCGTTCACCACAGTTAGGTCAAGACGGGAGAAACGAAGCCTCCCAATATTTTTAGTTCAGCTCTCGCCCCAAAGCAAGCTGAGTAGTCTAAACAAGATAACCGTGCTAGACTACCAGATTGTACGCTGGGAGAAATTAAATAACAAAGACGACGTGCCTCGATGCACGAATTGTCAAGGCCCTCACCACGCAGCAGGAAACTGTAATATGGATCCTGTTTGCGTGAAATGCGCAGAAGGCCACAAAAAGGGAGAGTGTAAACTCGGGGAAGTAAGGGTCGAAGATAGGGCCCAGCTTAAATGTGCTCTTTGCAAGGGCTCCGGGCACCCTGCAAGTTATCTGGGATGCCCGAAGTACCAAGAGCTCAAGAAATTAAAAAAAGCCGGTAACAAAAAAGTTGAGGTTAGTCGCCCAGTAGTGCGTCCTCCCTCACAGACCGTTACACCTCAGATCTCCTTCGCCCAAATGACGACGGGGAGAAGAAGTACGGTACAACCTGCACCAAAGGTAGCCCCACAGGCCCCAGTGCCTACAGCTCCAACGGTGCAGGAAGATGTCATGAAGGCGCTGCATACCATTGCAGGTATGCTTGCTGACGTCCAAAAACAGATCCGGGAACAGGCAGAAAGGGTAGATTACCTCTACTCTTTTTTGCCCGTCCAAGTGCATAAAGGTTAAAGGCGCGCTGTTTGAGAGACCCCTTAAGATCCTAGCTGTGAATGTAAATTCACTGATTAGGACCGAACGCAGAGCAAATCTCTTTCATTTGCTTAAAGACCAAAGTCCTGATGTGTTCTTGGCTAGCGAAACCAAGCTAAACCAGAAGCACAAACTGACTCATAATAATTACAATATCGTAAGGAGAGATCGACCCAACTCCACTCGTGGGGGTGGGGTCGCAATTTTCATACGAAAAGGCATTAGTTATAAGGTAATTTATAATAATGAAGTGCGCAGATTCGGGTTGCTAGAAGCCTGCATCATTTGCATTCCTCTCCAACAGGGGAAGCGAATGTACGTGATCTCGGCGTACGCACCAGAAGCACCTCAGCCTGCTAATTTTATATCAGAGCTCGAAAAACTTTTCGAATGTCTTCGCCTCAACTCGGAAGAAAATTATTATCTCATGGCCGGAGATCTGAATGCCAAACATGAAGATTGGGGAAATCAAATACAAAATCCTAGAGGATACCATCTTTTCAATTGGATGGGTCGATACAACGTTGAGTATAGGATCGACCTATTTGCTACTGATAGACCATCGTTTCCAAGAAGCGGTGGTTTTCTGGATCTACTTCTGCTAGACTCAAGACTGACAATTACTGACACTGTGGGTCAAACAAGAAACTGTTTACGGACGGTGGAGTACGACAGTGACCACTGTGGACTCGCCGCCGTAATACGGATTCCGAACGAGCTTGTGGAGTTGGAGGAGTATGTGCCTGCGCACTCTTACAATTTCAGTAAGACGCGTTGGCCACGCTTCTCCAACGCCTTATCGAGTGAACTTGTTTCGAACGACATTTCGCCACCAAATGACAGGAATCTGACGAACGCTGAGATCGACAGATACCTTAGTCAAATGGATGAGACAATACAACGAACGATGGACAGGATAATCCCACGATACAAAGAACAAGACGCAACTGGAAAATACAGAAACGCTACAATAGACGCACTACACAAACAGAAAAGTAGACTGCTTACAAGACTCAAACTCTTATACAGACGGTTTACTGACAGAAACGACTCGGAGATTAGGACACTGAAGTCGTCGATCAAAAACCTCAATCTGCTTATTAAGCAGAACTATAGATTGTCTATTAATTTGTTCTGGGATAACAAGATACGGGCCGTTAATTCTAGCGACCCAAGTATGTTTCCCCAAATTAATAAAATCTTTAGGAGGAATGATCAAAACGATCTTCCTTGCCTTAAGCTTCCGAGAAATACGGACAACGAAGATGTACTTACCATCGCAGGTATAGATCCACGAAATGCCGTCCTTGACGACGACTTCTTTATGATTGAAGATCCTCAAGAGAAAGTGGAAGCGGTAGGGGCTGCTTTCCAGCAAGTGTATAAGGTGAATGCTAGCATTCGCCCAAATCACGACCTGGAAAACAGAGCTCTGGTGCACCATTTCTACCTTCGAAACAGCATTACGCAATGGCGATCTGAGAACACTGGTTTCACCAGGTTTTATGACGACAATTTGGCAAATGCCACTGTCGCCGAGCTAAATGGGCCCAGTTCCCTGCTAATATCGAAGGTAGAGCTCCAGCTAATCTTCGAATCATTAAAGAAAAAGAAGTCAGCAGGAGTCGATGGTATACCCAACATTGTACTGCGACATCTTCCTAAGGAAGCAGTAGACATTTATACCACACTGTTTAACAACGCACTGAATAATGCATATTATCCGGTGCGTTGGAAAACAGCTGTGGTTCATCCTCTCCCGAAAAAGGGAAAGGATAGCTCCAATCCGGCAAATCTCCGGTCGATAAGTCTTCTTCCGAGTATCAGTAAAGTATTCGAAAAAGTTCTTAATAGAGCTCTGACCAAGTGGGCAGAGGACAAAAATATTATTCCGGATAATCAGTTTGGCTTTAAGGCGGGGCATGACACCATTCATGCTGCGTCTAAGCTAGTCTCTGATATCCAATGGAACAAAGCGAAGAATCAATGCACGGGTGCCGTTTTGGTTGATTTGGAAAAGGCTTTCGACACCGTTTGGTTAGAGGGTCTTTATCTGAAGCTGACCAGACTTGGCATAAGTAAACCATTGTTATACATTCTTTATGACATGCTTAATGGTAGAAAGTTTGTTGTCAAAAGTGGCAATGTAACTTCTACCACAACATTTGATATAAAAAATGGTCTACAGCAAGGAGCGGTGAACTCGCCGATCCTCTTTAGTATTTACACCAGCGATCTGATAGGTTGTCTTGCTCATGCGATTGCGTATGCCGATGACCTTGTAGCGTACAGAACGGCGCCAAAAGTCGAGGTCATAAGAATTCTCTTGCAGCGTGACTTCGACAAGATTCAACAATATTGCGATGACTGGAAATTGAAAATCAATTTCCAGAAATGCGAAACTATCCTGTTTAGAACCCCATTGTCTAGGGCTCCTAGGGATACGAGAAAGAACTGGAGAAATCTAGTGATCGTTGGACCAAGTGGACATCCATTGGCAAGTAAAAGTGTAGTAAAGTACCTTGGCATCTGGTTGGATCAGTATCTGTATTTCAATCGACATATAGATGCTGCTCTGGCCAGAGCTAGGGGAGCTTTTGCCCTGACAAAACGGCTGTTTTATAGCAGCCGTCTTGATAGCAGGGTGAAGGTGATTTGCTACATGGCCCTCATCCGGCCGATGATTGCCTATGGGTGCCCTGTGTGGTTCAACGTTGCCCCATCTCAAATGGAAAAGATTCGGGTGTTTGAGAGGCAGTGTCTTAGGACCTGCCTTGGATTACACAGAACACCAGAGTCGGAGTACAAACGTTACTATTCCAACGAGGTCCTATACAATGGGGCCAACATAAACAGGATAGATAACTTCTTGTTGAAGCTTATTCGCGGTCATGTTGCGAGAGCTATGACCTCTTCTAATGGACTCATCTTTGGGGCTTACTACCCAAATGATGATTACTTTGAAAATGCACGTTTAAGCGGCTTCATTCCACCAGAGGCTTTCCTATTTTTAGATAGTCGAGGGCTGATACAGGATAGGTTGGCGGTTCCGTTAATCTACCACGTCGGCCGTAAGACTGTGGATCGGCGACTCCTGTACGACCGAGACGTCGCCGCAGGAGACGGAGCAGAGCGCCTTCGGTTCAGTAGGGCTGTGTCCAATCGGGACCGTCGGGATATTATTAAACAAGCTCGGCACTTTTGGTGGATGAGCGACGAAATTTGATTATTTAAAAGTTGGTCAACGTTTTCGCCTTGGTCAGCTTACATAGGTTTAAGGTAGCTTTAGGGGGAACAGACATGGTGGCACCAAAAAAAAAATAAGAAAAAATAAAAAAAAAAAAAAAAAGAAAAAAAAAAATACAACAAACACAAAAATACAAAAAAAAAAATACAAAAAACAATACAAAATACACAAAAAAATAACAAAAACACAAAACCGCTGCTGTGGCTGTTCTAGTTTTAGGTAGTTTTTAAGTAGGTTTAATTTAGGTATTAGGGTAGTTTTAAGTTTTATAAAAAATAAAAAAGATCCTTAATTTGAGTTTTTTAACATTTTCTCAAAACAAATAAATATATGCATGAATTTTTTAAACTAAGTTAGTTTTAAGCCGAAAGGCAATAGAATAATTGGTTATGGGATAATTTAGAGCGCCCGCATAGGGCCAGTAAGTTATGTTAAGTAGATATTTAAGCTAGTTTTTAAGGTTTTTGCTCTAGCTGTTAATTTAGATTAAGGAATGAATTGAATAAAAAACTGAATTGAAAAAAAAAAAAAAAAAAAAATGTGTGCTAGGTTGGTATGCAGAGGGTCTCGAGTTCGATTCCTAGAATCAGCCAAGTAAGTAAAAGTTACATTTTTCAATAAAAAATAATAAATGCTTTTCAATAAAAAGAAAACGTTGCTCCTCTCAAAGCAATATAATTTGTTACAAATTGAGTAAAATAATGGGGTTACAATTTACGACTTTTACCACTCATTTTTTCAAAAACATATTTTTGATTCAAAACAAAGAGATGGAAATCTACGACTCGCTTTTTTGCAATTTACAATCGAGTAAATATAAAATTGATACAAATTTGGATCAATTTTCCATTCGCGATGGCAATGTTTTATTTCTCAGGATCGAATTATTGACCCAAAAAAGTGGTAATTTGCTATTTTTGAGTGTCAATATCTTCATTTCGTTCAATTTTGAAAATTGCGAACAAGGAGTCGTAATTTACAAAACCCCGAGCTAGGGTGAGAAACTGCATAAGATTTTCGTGATTTGCAGCTCATTTTTCTTGATCTGATCTAAAAATTCTTTCCGTGTACCATCTTCTATAATTTTCTTCCATCGTCCATCTTTAACTATCTACCATCTTCTATCATCTACCATTTTCCATCTTCTACCATCGTGCCTCCTCTACCATCATTCATCTTCTTCCATTTACCATCTTATACCATCACCATCTTCTTTCATTTTCTACCATTTTCTACCATCACCATCTTACCATCACCATCTTCTACCATCTTGCATCTTCTACCTTTCACTACCATCTTCTACCATATTTCATCTTATTCCAGTTACCATATTCTACCATCGTCCATCTTCTACCAGCTTCTACTTTGTACCATACCATTTACCATCTTAAACGATTACCATTTTCTACCATCTTGCACCTTCTTGCATTTATACCATCTTCTAACAACCAACATTTCTCTTCTTCTACCATCTTCTGCCATCATCAACCATCTTTTACCGTCATCTTTTGACCATCTTTAACCATCGACCATATTATACCATCTTTTTCATCTAACATCTCTTACAATTTACCATCTCTTATCCTCTATCCTCAACCATCTTCAACCATCAACCATCTTTTACCGTCTTCATTTTACAATCTTCTACCCTCGACCATATTAAACCATCTTCTTCCATTTACCATCTCTTTCACTTTACCATCTCTTATCCTCTATCGGCAACCATCTTCAACCATTTGCCATCTTCTACCATCTTCCATTTTCAACCCTCAGTTCCATATACCGTCTTCTACAATCTTCTACCATCTACCATTTACCATCTTCTTCCATCTACCATCTCTTACCATTCACCATCATATACCATCCCCATCTTTAACCATTTTCAACCTCTTTCTACCATCTTCTAAAGTCTGGGCCAACGTTTAGCGTCTGAAAATTCATTCCCTAAAGATCGCCCTTTTATAAAACGAATAAAACAAAACAAGTGGCAGCCGCTGAGAATCGAACCCCGGCCCTCCAACCAGCGTCAGATTTGTATGAATAAATAATTCTACTTACTTAACTATATAAATATTTTTATATAAATAAATAAATACAAATAGTAGAGTTTGGAACTTGGTCTGTTTCGTCCGACGACGAAAAAAAAACTGCGAATTATAATTCGATGAATGAAATGTATTATATTTTGAAAAATATAGTGTAGACTCAAACCTGTCCCTATCTCAAGCCCGTCAGGTTCGAGTCTAAGGTATTTGTTTGAATTTTTTTTTTAAATTGACATTTCATGCGTCTTGATACGAATCTGACCGCATCTCAAGACCTACGTGCCAGGTCCGAGTCTCAGCGACTGCCAAATTTGTTTGTACATTTTATGATACCATTTATGTGTTACAAGGATTTGCCCATTTGAGAGATATTGAATTAAAAGTAAGAAAGGCTAAGTTCATTTTTTCTTTAAATTTTAATATAAATGAAAATTCGTGAGTCATTTTCAGGTTATAGAAATCGGACTTAGCAAATGCTAAATGTGATACCTACATATCCAACACCAACTGGGAGTTTCCACGCTTTAAAATTTCAAATTTTAAGCCAGAGTTTCAATTATGTTTTGAGAACACAACGTGGAATTATAAGCATTCGCCCGAGATACTTAAAGCTATTTTCGTTTTCAGATACAGCTTTACGATTTGTCATGCATGATTGTTAAAACCGTATCATCCATTTTGCGTTTCCGAAAAGAGATATCCAGGAAAAAAGCGTCCATAGTTTGAGTTAGAAAATCTTTAAACAACACAAGTTTTAAATAGACAAAGAGTTTTCTTTATATATGGTATGTACTTATTTTTGCACCTTAGGTGCTTCTTAGAGCATCCATATTTTGCCACTGTTATTGCTATTAGCTATTCTGTTAATAATGATGGTTACATAACTACCTTCAAGCAGTTTTCATCTCCAATCGGATAGGGAACAAAAATTATAACAATATGATGTAAGTCATACTTGACAAGCTACGACTGGGGCAAATAAAGTTTTTATTCTTGAGTGAAAATATTGGACTGTCAAAAGAATCAAACTGATTGGCATTTAGCCGAGAGTATCATCTATTGGACGTTCTCAAAAAAGCCTCGACACGATTAGGTTTTCAGTCCGTGGAAGATCTGGTTACAATTTACAAGATAAACATTCGCCTAAAGCGTCAGTATTTTTCTTATTTCAGGGTATGGGCTCCAATAATAGTATATACTTTATGATGGGTCTTTTTGATAGGATTCAGAGAAAAGTCAAAAAATTGATAGGTGAAAGAACCAATATGTTCCCATTTATTTCACATGACCATCGAAGTAATGTAATTTGAAGTACCATATTTTTATTGCTACTTCTAATAACAGTTCTCTAACAAAACAGTTTCCCTGGATAAATTTCCACTAGGAATGCACTTCAATCTTCCCTCAATCCTGATTTCGGACTTATTTTTTAGCCGCACTTCAAGAATGTAGAATGCTTCACCCTGCTCGATTTTTTTAAATAACCCCATGAGTGCACGTGTCTCCATCTCGCCATGTTTTTTTTTTTGTTATAAAAATACAAAGGTTGAAACTTAAAGGACATTATCTACACAAATATCTTGCATCTTAACTCTTTACTGGACACTATTGGAAGCTGTTCTTCAATATTCAAACTTATTCTTTTTTCTTGCTGAAAACAACTGTTTTAAAAGGGATAAGATTAATACTATAAGTTGAAGGATATTACATATATATTTTTGAAGTGTTAATATCACATCGTACCTTCTTCCTAGACCTGAAAGTAAAATGATTAATTTATTTTCCGTCTTTTTGGGGCCAAAACAACAAAGTTGAGTAAGTCTCTTGACGTATTGGACCTAATTTTATGTTAAGTTTTTATGGACTAGCTACATGTGTGTGGCATATCAGTTCTGATAATCGTGTTATCTTGATATAAAAAAAGTTTTTACTGAGTCCTTTTCCTCTTGTCATTATTATACATCATATTTTTTTTTTTTTTTTTTTTTTGGGATCATTAATAATAGAAATGAAAACAGAGTATACTCTGAATGAAAACTTATGAACACCCATCAGGGATTTGTGTGTGTGTGTGTGTGTATGTTGGTGTATTGTATAAGTAATCAAACAATAAGTGACAAGATGCTTGTGTGACAGGCACATAAGAGCATGTGCAAAACAACAAAACCAAAACAAAAACTAGAGGACATTGATAAAAGGTAGGTGTTGCTGTCCTGTAGGTGCCTGCCTTGAAGCACTTTTGTGATTGATAATTTTTTTGAGAAATAACACTAAAAAAGAAAAAGCAAATGGTTGTGTGAATAAGGTTTGATTTTTAGCAAAAAGATTAAGAAATACATCGAAATGAATTAATTACTGTTTTTGAGAATAGTTTTTGTCTGTGCCTTAGCTGTACATAACATTGCTTTTTAAAGTAAGTTTGAAGCCATGAACTTGTTGAAAAACGATTTTCAAGCGTCCCACCCAAGTTTTCAAAGGCTATTGGCTCTTTTTTGTCAAAAAGCAAGCAAATTTTTGTCAAGTACAGCAAATTGGTTTATTTTTTTCGTATCTATGTATGTATCTAAAGACATTTGAGATGTGTTTCTGCCAATGAAGAACTCTCATCTTTTTTGCCCTCCAATATAGGGGTTCCACAAAGTTCAATTTTGGGTCTAAGTTTGTTGTCGATGTTCAAGTATTTTAAGGTGTTCCATAAAGAGCGTGTGAGTTGGGTCGAAACAAGAAGAAAATCATACGGAGGGGGTCAGTTCCTCACCGTTTAGCCGTTGGCGGGTCAATTTTCTTAAAACAAATTACTTAAATTGGAAAAGAAATTATTAAAAAAAAAAGTTTGCCGTCACATGACGCCCGGCAGATTTGAAACACTCAAGTTAATATTAGAATTTATAAGTAATAAAATCCATTAAAGAAAATATGGAGTACAAAAATGTAACTTCCCCAAACCCCCACCTCTTCCCACCAACCCTCAACCCCAACTCCAAACCCCAACCATTTAAGAAACATTTTTCCTCACCGCATCTCCCTACCAAATCTCAAAGGTCCACCATTTATGACAATTTGTTACTCAACCTCCCCCACCAACAACCCAACTAACCGTCCACCATTTTTGACAATTTTTCCCTCACCACAATCCCCCAACCCCATCAAAAATACCGGCCCTGCCAAACAACCACCCACCTTTTTTGACAATATTGATCGCACGATCTTGGAGGCCACGTCATCGTCATGCCATTCACAGGCCCACGACCGACGCAAGATAATGCGCTGACCAAAAGTTTCCTTCAATAAATTGATTATTTAGTTGGCTGTATGGCATGTAGCGCTGTCTTGTTGAAACCAAAGGTCATATGCTCATCAGCATTCTCCAATTCAGACACAAACAAGTCATTAATCTTACCTCTATAACGGGCTCCATTGACTGTAACCTTCTGGCCAGCATCGTTTTTAAAGAATTACGGACCAATTATTTCACCAACCCATAAAGCATACCAAACATTCAGTTTTTGTGGATGTAACGGTGTCTCAACATATACCCAGGGCCGTCTTAGACCATACCGGGGCACTTGGGCACAGAAGATTTTGGGGCCCTGTTGGAAAGCAAAATAAAATGCACGACTTGGTCGCACGTACTTACAAATTTCGAGCAATAAGAACAACTCATTTTTGAAAAATTTGGTAAAAACTAAAAAAAAATTTAAGCTAAAATTGGAAAAATCGATAAACGGGAGCTAACGTTAAGAAACCTTTAATATTTGAAATTCAGATGTCATCTTTTGGGTGCTATAAATGATATAAATGTCTGCTTAATAATAAAATTATTAAATCCAATTTCCGTTATTATCACTTGTGGCCAAAAACTTTAATGCAACTTTCTTCAAAATATTTTATTTATATTACATACAAAGTTTAATAAATATCGGCAGAGCTTTTTTTGAGTAAACTAAAAAAAAACTAAAATATTTGGCCAAGACCAAGTGGCTCTTTGTATGGGAGCCACCATTTAAAAAAGTGTAACTGAAAAAATGCAATACCATCTGAAAGCAAGTTGTAAGGAACTATACCAAACAAAGTTTAATTGAGTTCGATACAACCGTTGACATCTTATAACCATGTGAAAAAAACCCTTTAAGACCAGATCTCCGTTATTTGCATTTTTTTGCCAAAAACTAAAAACCTCAGTTCTCTTAGGAACACTTAAAGCATATTACACACTAAGTTAAATCAAAATCGTTAGAGCCTTTTTTGATGAAATCGGAAAAAACCAAAAAAGTTGGCTAAAACCGAACGGCTCATTGTATGGGAGCCACCGTTTAGAAATGCTTTACTGAAAAAACTGCAATTCCATCTTATAGAACGCTATAAGATGTCAAGTCGTTGCGAACTAATGGCCATTTGAAAAAAGCCGTTTAAAAACGTTTTCGTTACTACCACTTAAGCTTAAAACAAAAAAAAGGAAGTAGTTTTGTTAGAAACATCTTAGGTAAGTTAAATTTTGATATGAATTGAAATCGTTAGAGCCGTTTTTGAGTAAATCCAAAATGAAAAAACCGCAACTTGAAAGGTCAAGTGGCTTAGGCGTGAAAAAGCGCACATCCGCACATCCGCACAGACAGACCATAAGCACGTACAGACCATCTAGTATCCGGGAGAGCCTTCAAGACTTTATTTCCTCCCAAATGCTCTATCATTATTTTCCATCGTTTGGTCGAATCCGAAAAAAAATTGAAATTTTTTTGGATAAAATGAAAGTATGCTACAGCTTCGGAAACACACCCAACAACCTGAACACCTACTAAATTCAGCGAATGTGATACATGGGAGAAAAATTGAAAATTCACATTTTTCTTTTATTCTCGACTGAACACCAGAATACTTTCCAGCTATGTTTGACGCATTATCATAACTCTGCCCACAACAATTTTTTATAGGAATATGAACACTTTCCAAAAAGTTCAAAATGGTATTTGATATGTATTCTGCGTTATGTTTATCCAAAGACAAAAATTGTAAAAATCTCTCAATAGGCTCTTCGTCTTTTACGTATCTAACGATGAAGGTCAGTTAGTCAACCTGAGATAGATCTGGCGTAGGATTCGATTATAGAGTAGTGTTTTGTTGATTTTATTTCAGTAACAATAGTTTCTAAGACTTGCTGTCCCATAATTTAAATAAACTCATTACAAATATTTGCAAACAAATATGATGTACTTCCTTTTCCACGATTTCCGTAGTTTCTATATGATCAGCAAGAAAAGGATCAAACTCACTTATCAGTTCTTAGCATCCTAAATAATGTCCGTTATTTCGAGACCCCAATATCTCATTATCACCACGAAAAGCATGACCTCTAGAAGCCAAGCATCTCACTACAGCAACAATTTTTCTAAGTACATTTTCCCAATATTTGACTTCGTATTATTTTGGGACAGCAACTCACTATCAATTCGTCCACTAGTTTTGCTTCTTGCGACATAATTCATCATTAATTGCATGTGCTGTAAACTTTTTTCATGCTGAATTAATATGCTTCCAATCTTTATATCCATTCGGAGAACTCAAATTGTTATGTCCAGTACAAGTAATAGTATTAAATAGACGGCAGCAATAAGATACACAGATTTCTTCGACGGTGAATAAAGCAGCCATTTTCTTTCTAAAGTCTCACTATTCGTCAATTTAGGGATACAAATATTTTTGGTCAAATATCTAGCTTTCGTTTTACCGCTTGAATCTGGAAAACTTGTAGAAGTTTCGGAGAAGTCACAATTTTTATTTTGGAAAAACTCTGGCCCTTTTCGAATCCATATACCTATCACGTAATTCTTCTGTTAAAATTTCAAAACAATACGTACCGGGATCAGCAGATATATGTATTTCCCAAGCTTGTAGTTCTTAGCTCAGATGACCTTGAAGTAGAGAGTTCAGCATCTGATGTGTGTTGGTTATTTTTTTCACACGTAGGATCATTTTCTCGTTGATATTCGGACGTATTTGAAGTGGTGAGGGTGAAGCATTAGTCAGCCTTTTTACTTGCAAATAAAGGTATTATAAGGCAAATTATGCACTCGTAAAAAAAATTCTAACAATAAAACTTTCAAAGAAGCTTGAAACTAGTTACTAGATTTTAAAATTTGAAAAAGGACGCTATTTAACACAAAAAACTAGAATAGCAGGATTAAGGATAAAGAAGTATACAAACATGTAGTTACATATGTTTAAACAAATTTTAAAGATTATCAGATTCGTAGGTTTAGGAGTTTATTTTTAATACTTTATAAAAGTTCGGCTCGAATTTTGGAATGTCTACCAAAAAAAGGTTGTTTCATCCATGGATGTACATTGTACAAACACCTCAGGTCGGAAAAATAAATGTAATTTACTTATCCCTGAAAAGTTATAGTTCTCCACAGAACACACTTGGTGTTTAGTAGTATAAGTATAAGTGTAGTATAGTATAAGCAAGTGAATATATCAGCCTTTCGGGGCCCCCGTGACGATAGGGGCCCTGGGCACGGGCCCCGTGTGCCCTTATGATAAAGACGGCATTGCATATACCCTTGAGGAATATCATCACTCCAAATGCGTCAGTTATGCTTATTGACGTATCCATTCAACCAAAAGTGAGCTTCATCGCTAACTAAATTTTCTTGTAAGAATCGAACATCGTTTCAAGAGTATAACTATGTTTTTCAAAATAAATTTGCACAATTTGCAAACGTTGTTCAGAAGTAACTCTATTCATTATGAAATGGCAAAACAAACTGAGCATAAATCAAGTGACAGCTGTCAAAAAGACCAACTAGGAAAGAGGTATTGCAAGATCAAAACCATCATTATAAAAAAAAAACACCTTTTATATAAATGTATGGGCATGATGAGCATCCATTATAAGGACAAACAATTTTTGCCTTCAACAAAATGGGGAACATGTAGATTTTGTCTTCTATTATTATGTACTTTTCGTTTCGTCGGCCGGCTTCAGTTCTTGTGTTAACTTAACTTTATAAGCCTCAAGAGTCAAGACCCAAGTCTTTAGGCAAAATACGGTGTAATGACGTTTGTGGAATGCCAATATTCCAAAGAACGATGAGAAATGGACAAACCTGGGTTTTCTTCAACACTTTGGGGTACAATTTGTTGGGCAGTAATATTCTCAGTTGTTCTTGAGCGATCTGCAAGGGTTTTATTCTTCACATCGCTAATTTATCCCAACAGCTCAAATTTGTCCACCAATTTCTGAATTGCGGACCGACGAGGTGCTTCACGACGACCAAAAAATGTAAAATTTTCAAATTTTTTATAGTGAGTTTTAATAGTTTCAATGTGTCGTTTAAGCGTGTATCGTTCAATTTTTATTAATAACGTAGTTTCCTCTGTCAAAAATGTCAAAAAGTACATCTTCAAAAGTGACAACTACCGAAAAAGCGGGCTATTAAAAATAACACCTCTTATTGGAAAACCCTTTACAAAGAGAATACATTTTTAAAATAAAATTTGGGTTTTCTTATTTTTTTCATTATTGATTGATATTGATTTCAATATTATTTTTCCTAGTTATAGTTAACATTTGAATTTTCATCCTTATTTTTCTTTCTTCTTTTTTTTTTAAGCCTAAAAAAATGCCAAAAATGCTGCCACTTTCAAAAAATATGACAGGAACTGGCTCTTAAAGTTTCGCATGCATAGGCATGTATGCTTTTTAAATTTTCAACTTTTGTATCTTTATGTTAGAAACCTACTTCCAGCGTTTAACTTAAAAATTAAAATTCATACTACTGCGTTCTGCGTGTTATCTGTAAGGATTACACCCGATCCACTTCAGTCACTAAACTTACTCTAAAAATAAAACATATACCAACCGCTTCTCCGTCAGTAAATTGCGTCTATCCCATTTCAGGATAATTTGAAATTCGCATCAGGCTTTGTGTTGCGAATGCAAAAGCATTATACAAGAAAAAAAAAAAATAAAAAAAACAGAAAATGAAACAACAATCTCTCGTCTATTCAGAAGCTTTAAAGTTTTGCAAAACTTTTTGCCATACACGATGAGTCCTTAGCTCAAGCATAAAAACACAGGATATCAGTATGATCAGTCGTGGACTGAATGCAATGTTAAAAAAGTTAAACCTAGACGAGGAGGACAATATAATAAAATTCAACCCATAACTATCCATGCATGTTTGGCTGCACTGGGTCCCTGTTCGTCCTTAAGTCCCCTCAAAACCACCCACAACATAGTCCTCAAGTGTGTTGTTATGTCTATATGTGTGCGGTGCAATGGCGGCTTGGTCGGCAGAATAAATCAAAAGGATAAAAGAAAAATGACATATTTTATCTCGCTAGCGGGAAGTTAGTGACAAAAAACTTTGTCTCCTTTTAAGGGGGTGTGTGGAATTGTGGAAGGTCAGTGCGAAAAGAGGGAGCTTTGGCCCTCATATTCCCTCAAGCGTGTATCCTTGTGGTATTTTTTTTTGTATGCTTGCACGTCCCTTCACTTTGGCGTTTGTTAGATAATCTGTTTGTCTTTTGCTGCATTGTTTATTTGCACTCTGGTGTGTCTCTTGTTTTCACGCAATTTCAAAAGGATATGCACACGCCATCCTTATTTGTCTGCGGTTTTTGGATTTTTGTCTTTTTTTTCAATTTTTCGTCTGTTTGATATTAACCTAAAGCCTCACATCTCACAAGCACTTTTGTGAACTACCGAAAGAAAATAAAAAATTAGAGAAATTAGATATTTTTAAATTTTGTTGTCGCCATTTATAGTCTGAAGGATGAAAAAAGGTTAAGGATGACCATGAGACGAATAATTATAAAGACATTTCTCTTTGATAGAGGTATCCTTCCAATATGGTTCTATCCATAATCGTTATTCAATGCGTTGAACTACAAGTGTGTTTAACATTCTTTCTTGATGTTTTGAACGTGCCCGCAAAAGTTTGGAGTTTTGGACTATCCTGGGTGAACCCGGTAAGGATATAAAGTATTTAAGAAGAGTGTTTACCAACAAAGTGGATTATAATATAAAATGGTTAACCGTTTGAGGATAGAATCAACTTTTTGAAAGGTACCAGAAAGTGTGCAGCTGATGTGAAAAGTTACTATGTGCCATTTAGGAGTATCTAAATAATATGTATTTAAATTGTTTCGATATTAAGAAATTTTTTAAGTGCGGTTGCATGTGGTTCTTAAGTTAAATTTTTTACTTGCGATTATAGGTACTATAAGGCAAGTTATGCATTCGTCGAAAAAAAAAGTTTTGAGATAACAATCAAACATGACATTACGATGATAGCGAAGACGAAAAAAGATGGTCTAAAAATTCTGTCCGTCTGTATGTCTGTCTGTCTGTTTGTCTGTATGTATAGAGACCTACAGCCCAAACGGGTGGTCCGAATTGCTTCAAACTTGGTATATAGACTTTTTTTTGGTATTGTACAGAGGGGAAATTGAAATTTTTTTTTAGCTCAAAAAATAACGGTACCTGCCATATAACCGTTACTTTAAAGCTTATTTTTCTCAAAAACGGCTCTAACGATTTTGATTTAAAAAAATCAGTGTTAGTTTTTAGGTACGGCCAATCATATGGCTGAAAAAAAAGTTTAAAAAATGGCTAAGAACGGTACTTTCCATAGGACCGTTTTTTTTGCTTTCGACTATCTCGAAAACCACTCAACCGATTCTTTCGAAATTTCACACATATATAGTTGTAGGTAGCTCAATTTGTACTGCATACCAATATTTCAAAAAAATATTTTTTTGTATTTTTAAAGCATTTTTAAGAAAAAAATTTAAAAAATATATATTTTAAATTTTTTCCTTAAAATTATAAATTAATGTATTTGCCGAATACCTATAAAATGGCGTTTTTGAATTTTTTTTTGAAAATTTTTTTCAGAAAGTTTTAAAAAAAAAACTTTTTTTCTCAAAAACGGCTCCACAGATTTTTAAAAATTTATTCTCATAAATTCAGATTTATCCAAGAAATAAAATGGCGTACTCTTTTTTCAGCTCAAATTAGTTTAAGTATTTATTTAAGAATTTTGAAAAATTTATTTTTATCAAAATCTCAAGCCCCTAGACCACTGTCACACATTAGAGCAAGTTCGTGCGACCCAGTCTTGCATTTTATTTATTTTTGCTAGGTCCAAAAATAACGGCACCTGCCATACAATCTTGAAGACAAAAATTGATTTTCTCAAAAACGGCTCTAACGATTTTGATAAAACTTTCAGAATGCTATTTTTGCAAGAAAATCTATCTTTTGGTTCGAATTTTTTTTTTTTTAAATATGTCTAATAACGGTATCTCTCATAGAACCAGTATTTTCAAATCAAATTTTCTCGTAAATTAACTATACATTCGATTTTAATCAAATTTTGGCCACAGGAAGTCATTCATAATTTTATTAATATGGCATTTCAAAATTTTCAAAAACGTTTTTTTTTTTGATTTTTTATAATTTTAAAAAAAAAAAATTTGGTTTTTGAAATATCCTGGAAACGGGTACATTGATTTTTTTTTAAATTATTTTTCAAATGTAAACTACAGATTGCCATATATTTGCATACTCAAATAAATTTCAAAATATTTTTTGAAAAAGTTTTTCAAAAATAACCTTTTTAAAATAAAACTGGTCCAACGATTTTCAAATTTTTTTTTTTCTAGATTGACGTATAGCTTTGAAATTTTATTGTATACTTAGTTTTTTCGAGAAAACTCTTAAACTAATTTAAAAAATAAAAGAATTTTCGAAATTATTTAATTTTTTGCAGCCACTACGCAATTGTTTATCATAAGAGCAAGTTCGTGCGACCCAGTCGTGCATTTTATTTAAAACTGTGCTGCATTGTGTGTGTTTGTGCTGCTTTTATTTTGAGAATTTTTAAACGATAGGTTCAACTAGGTTCGTGTTATTTTTGACCGGTTGTTTTTAATTTTCAATATTGCGGGGACCGACCTGCACCTAATAGAATCAAAGAATTGGTTTTCAAAAATGAGATGTTTCTTCAATTCAATATTCAAAACTCTGAACAACGGTTTTTTAATTTGATTTTCAAAAATATTCGAAACTGTTGACGAAAGGCTCAGAAAACTTGATTTCGAGCATGGAATTTAAAATTTTGTTTTGCTAGCAAAACTTTGGAACACCTATGACAAAACCTGGCACAGTTTTTTGAATTGATGTGAGGAAAGCAAAACTGATAATAATCTGTTTGCATTTTTGTGTGGTCGAAAATCTTCGATGTTTACCTTAAAAACAATTATATAGACCAGGATAACATCGAGACCCGACCAAATGCAAACCAAACGCAAAAGGGAATGTTCTATGTATGTACACTTTTGAAAAAAGGAGTACTTTTTTAAAATTCGAAAATCAGAGACTACTTTCATGTAGGTACTTGAAAATTAATTTTTGGCCTTATCTTCATTTTTAAAACTTTTCAAAGAAAATAAAGTGGTTTTTGAAAAAGGAGGGATCATTAAAAAACTCGTTTTTCCCTAAAAATCTTCAGTAGTTGCGAACATTTTTCAAAAATTAAAATTAAAATCAGTTAAAAACCTTTCAACTTATTTCGATGAAATGTTTAATGTGGAAGTAATTTTTGGATTAAATGAATACAGCATAGGTACCTACCTACCTTTTTATAAGAAAAAAAAAATCTTGTTTTTTCAATGTTTTTGAAAACGAACTGATCAATATTTTCATCATAATGTTTCCAAAAAAAAATTTAAAAAAATTTTAAACTTAAAACTAAAAAAAAAAAAAGTTTGAAAATAAGAATATTACATAACGATACCGAAAAAACACCAATTCCAATTCCAATCCCAAGCCCCAAAAATACTGTTTATACCTATTCCTTGCAGTTTGTTCTGCAGTCAAGGTCATACATTTATCTTAAAAAATATGGAACTTAATAATTACAGTGGTTTATTTCAGTAAAAATGTTCTAAGAAGGTACGACATTTTATTATTAATCAATTAAAAATCACTAGTTAAAACATTTTTTGGAAAAAGTGAAAAAAAAATAATCTGATTTTTTACTGTTTTGAATTTTTTGATTTTTTATTTTCAAAATCCTGCTACCGATTTCTTCAAAAAACGGTTTTTTTTAAACTTATAGTTGAATAGAATGCGAATTTCTAGAACTTCGTAGCTTTGATATGGGAAATAAAATTTAAAAAAAAAAAATTGGCAACATTTAGGTACCTAATTGTATACAAAAAGGCTCCAAATTAACAATTTCATCGAAATCCATCAAATATAGCTTACGAGAAAATCTGATTTGAAAAACTCGATCCCATGGGAGGTACCGTTATAAGGCTTTTCCTGAAAAATCTATTTCAACCAAAACAAAAAGTATACACAAAAGACGTAATAATTCAGAAAGTTTTATCAAAAGTTTTTCATTCAAAATCATATAGCAGGTACGGTTAGTTTAAGAACTAGAATGATAATACCAAAACACCTCTCTAGGACGCCATAAAAATACTGTTTAAGTACCAAGCTTGAAGCTAATCGGTCCAGCTGTTAAAGCTGTAGGTAACAATACTGACAGACAGACAGACAGACAGAATTGTCGGACCTATTTTGTTCGGCTCCTCTATCATCGTAATGTCATGTTTGATTGTGCAATGTGCAAACAAAAAATAAAATGCACGACTGGGTCGCACGTACTTGGTGCAATAGTACGATGAAAACAAACTTTACGATCAATAAGAACAACTCATTTTTGAAAGATTTGGTCAAACCTAAAAAATGTTGACTAAAACTGGAAAAACCAATATACGAAAGATAACGTTAAGAAACCTTTAATATTTAAATTTATGATGTCATCTTTTGGGTGTTGTAAATGATATAAATGTCCACTTATGGCCAAATTAATAATACTGTTAAATCAAATTTCCGCTATTATCATGTGTAGCCAAAAACTAACAATGCAGTTTTCTTTGAAATATTCTATATATGTTACATTCAAAGTATGTTACATTAAAAATCGGTGGAGCCTTTTTTGAGTAAACTAGAAAAAACGAAAAAATTGGCCAAAATCTAATGGCTCTTTGTATAGGAGCCACCATTTAAAAAAAAGAGACTGAAAAAAAAATCAATGCCATCTGATAGAAAGCTGAAAGAAACTATACCAAACAAAGTTTGAGTGAATTCGATGCAACCGTTGACAACTTATGGCCATTTGAAAAAAAGACGTTAAGACCAGATCTCCGTTATTAGCATTTTTTGCCAAAAACTAAAAACGCAGTTCTCTTAAGAACACTAAAAGAATATATCACACAAAGTTTAATCAAATTCGTTAGAGCCATTTTCGAGAAAATTAGAAAAAAACCAAAAAAAGTTGGCTAAAACTCAACGGCTCGTTGTATGGAAGCCACCGTTTAGAAAGGCTTCAGTGAAAAATTTACTTAACCATCCTATAGAACACTATGAAAAACTATGTCAAACAAAATTTGAGTTGATTCAATCAAGCCGTTGTGAACTTATGGCTATTTGAAAAAAAGCCGTTAAATCTGATTTTCGTTACGACCATTTGAGCCAAAAACAAAAAACGCAGTTTTGTTAGAAATGCTTAAAATTAGCCAAATTTTAAGTTTAATCAAAATCGTTAGAGCCGTAGTAGAGAAAATCCAAATTGAAAAAAACCGTTACTTGAAAGGTACCAGTTTGAGCCGGGCTAAAACAAAATAAAAAAAACCTCGACAATGGTTTTTCTTCAAACTGCTATATACCAAGTTTGAAGAAAATCTGTCAAGCCGTTTAGGCTGTAGCATGACGTGAAAAAGCGCACATCCGCACATCCGCACAGACAGACCGACGGACGGTATGGCGAAAACCACTTTTTTGGGCTTCTCTATCATCGTAATGTCATGTTTGATTAAAACCTCGATTTTTTTTTTCTGCACGAAACCAATACTTGCCCTATAGAGCAAGTAAAAATGTTGTTACGCATGCATAACTTGACTTATAGTAGGTATATCTATAGGGTCTGGTTCAAAATCCCGAAAACCAAAATCCCGAAAGTTCAAAATCCCGAAAAATCAAAATCCCGAAAAATCAAATTCCCGAAAAATCAAAATCCCGAAAAATCAAAATCCCGTAAAATCAAAATCCCGAAAAAATCCCGAAAAAATCCGGAATAGCAAACAATACTGAAAAATCGGATAAGTGATGCAGGCAGGCGCCTGTGTTAACAGTTTTCATAATCAGCAGTACTTGGGTGGCCCGCTTAGCGGGTTCTTCGGATTTTAACTCCCTTTTTCGGGGACACACCCGCTCACGCAGCTTCGCTGCTCCGCTAAGGGTATGTAAATTTGTCAGGCAGGCGCCTGTGTCTGTAACATTTGTAATTAATTAGCTTTTTATCATTCGGGATTTTGAACATTCGGGATTCTGATTTTTCGGGATCTTGATTTTTCGAGATTTTGATTTTTCGGGATTTTGATTTTTCGGGATTTTGATTTTTCAGGATTTTGAACTTCGGGAATTTGATTTTCGGGATTTTGAACGGATCCCATATCTATACCTACTAGAGTTCGCCCCGTGGTCGAAATTCGACCATTTCTCAATTGGGGGGGGAAATGACATAGATGCTTCATATATACATTCGCTGTTTCCTTACATGGTCCCCTTTCAGAATATATATAGGTTTGGCATATTTGTTTTGATTATGACAGAAAAAAAGGGTGGAAACTGGATTTTTGAACTCCGTATTAATATATTAGATACCTAATCGCAAGCAAAATTATTTTCAAAGTATACACACCTATCTATAGGTACATCACATACCTATATTTTTGTAGATTTTGCACAAACTACTATTTATTTATCTACTCCAATAATGTAGCTACAAAGTGCATTCCCATTACCATAATTTTACCATTGTCGAAAACTCTACTTCAACAGGCTTAAGCATAGATACAGGAATAAATCCACTGCCAAGACAAGACTCTTGTTAAGTCTCAAGTGATTCATTTAGGGAATAAAAGAGTCGTAAATCCCTAACATAAGATCGCACACATGGGTTAAGTAATGTCTACTGCTTTCGATTCGAGTATCGAGTGTAGTTGTGTAGTTGTGCTTATGGGTCGTTGGGCAGAAAACCTTAGAATAATCAATTGTTAGGAGATTTATGAAAATGGTTCCATTTCATCCGCAATCGTCCTTTCTTATTTGCAATTATAGGTACTATGGGTTATAGATTCGAAAAAAAATTAATTATCACACAATTATGGGGAAGACGACAAAATTGGGTCAGAAAATTACGTCCGTGTCCGTCTGTCAGTCTCTCTGGTGTTTATGACTGCTCACACCTTTGCGAATAAATTAAACAAAAATCAAATATCATACAAATTTTTTTATTAAGAACAATTAAATTTCAAAAAAGAAGTAGGTCAAAATTTAAAATTATTGATAGTGACCATCAAGGATTTTATATTTTTTAGGAATAAATGTGATCAGCCATCCTTTTGACGCGAATATCTATTTTTCGCTCAGAAATCATTCCATTTTCGTCAATTTTATACCACGATGAATGAACATGTGTTTCGTCAACGTCGGAAACTCTTAAGTTCTTTTCCTCTGTCAAAGTGTTTAAAGCAATGCCCAAACTATGAGCATCCGCCCCGTACGGCAAAGAACTCGTTCCAGTATCTAAGTATCTCTTAAAAGCAGGTGAGAAAAACCGCTTCCTATTGCCAGCAAACACCATTGAACATATTAACATCGGCTGCACGCCAAGTTTTGAATGCCTTCGTCCTTTTGGTTTAGGATAAAACACGGGTTCGTTGATCGGCATTTTAGTGAATAATATTGGGACAAATGAAATTTCACGTAATTCTGTTTCTAATCCGCTGAAAACCGAGCTAAGATCCACTCTCTTTTGCCATGTACTATTTGTTGTTGTTGCACCAAGAGATTCGAAATCCTGAATAGTTGTATCGAAAATAGAATGAAATACAACTTGAGCCAATAAATCAGGTGTTGCTGCTGAACCACATTTGATTTTCCAATCAAACATTCTGGCATGTTTGTTGTAGAACTGCAGAGCTTCCTTTCCAGAAAACTGTACTATATTCCAGTGAAAGTTCTCCATCTTAAAAATGCGGTGTATAAACAGTAATGGGAAATAAATTCGTCTCTGTGATGGCTGGTTAATATTCCTAGCCAAAAAGTATTGTGCTAGATATTTTAATAAATGGCAAACCTGGTGTCCTCCTCTGAGGACGTTGATGATAGTTTGAGCCATTCCATCCCACTCTAACTCATTAATTGCATCAAGAAAAGCATCTTTGATTTCTGTTGTCAAATTTTGTTCATAAATAAGCCAGATCGCCAAAGTTAGGGGTCCCATGTGTTCAAGATTATCACGGCGTCGATGAGGAAAGTATGAAATTCCCTTCAAAAGGGGTAAGTGAGTTTTATCAAGACCTAAGCTTGATATGTGCTTTGCTTGCTTTGAATCGTTGGTTTTGATAACAAATCTGGAACGACTTACTTTTATTTCGCCATAAGCCAGTTGGAAAGATGTAAGATAGTTTACGAGGGGCACTGCGATTTCAATGTCAAATGCAACGTATCCTTCCGATGCCTTGTAAGCAGCCAACAACTCACTGGCTGAATGAGTTTTCTGTCCGATTTGTATTTGAATACGTTTCTTGTCCTCGCGCAGTTTGGTGAAAAGTTCATACATCGCGTGCGATATTTGATTGGAGAGTTCCAAATTTATGGAGTTCTTAGAATTTTCATATTCTGCAACTTCTTCTTTGGAAAGGAATGACACCAATAGAAAGTCCGTTAAATGCATAAGCTTTCCAAGTTCTGTGTTCCGGTACTCTTCGCTAAACCTGTTGGTATTGGCAGCCATGTTGTATTCTGTTCAAAAAGAAAAGACAAAATTTAAAACGTTAGAAACAAAATGAATATAGAACAAGAACCTTCTAAAGACTAAAACAGACTCAACTTTACTGATTTTATGCATCAAAAATGTTGGTCTTTTATAACTCAAGAAAATATCAAGTCATAAGAATATGGACATGTTTGCAAAATAGATTTGACTATCAAAAACATTTAGAGATTTTATTATTGTTTTTAGATAAAGGCACTTAAATGCCCTGTTTGATGATCAAATTAATCCCTCAAATCTACATAATGCATACGTACATTCTGGAATTTAATTGGTTTTCGGTTTTAAGTGTTTGTTTTTGAAAAGAAAACTCAATTATCACATAAATATGCACCTATGTTTCTATTTAATATAATATTGTGAACTCTGAAGATAACAATTTGGTGATTGAAAAAACTCGAGCAAATATTTGATGCCGGTATGTATGTATCTAATATTTTAAAAGAATTATTATTAGCTACCGCTACCTAAATCTTAACTGGTTATTTATTTTTTATTGAATTGGCAAAAGGCAAAGCAAAAGCAAACCTGCAATCTTGAAACTTGTTCTTGAGAATTGAGAAATCAGAAATGAGTAGAGAAGAGAATGAAAGAAAAAGAAAACACTTTGCTAGGCTACTAGATTTTAAAATACCTAAAAGGACGCTGTTTAACTGACTACTAGATTCAAATTGTTGAAGCGAATAAAAAGCACAAAACACAAGAAAATAAAAATGAAATAGAAGAAAAAGCAGGGTTGTAATACTTGCATTTATACAAAAATAGTAAAACCATAAGCGCGAGAACTATCAATTAATTTGAAACCAACTATTGATTAGTTTTTTGGTACCTACCAATTTTGTTCTTACAAAAATTCATGCCATAAGCAGGTGCGTCATAAAAACCCTAAACTTTTGATAGATTTTTCATGGAAATTAAAATTTCAAAGGCGGTTTTGATGCATTTTACGATGTATGGTTAAGTTACATTGTTCTGCAACATCTTGTTCTGCAAATTTGGAAATAAGTAAAGCGGGTGAGAGCTATATATGAACGTCATTGTACACCATACACGTACATATCCTCTTGTCAAGATGGACATGTTTGTCTTGATGTGGATTGTCTCTACTTCCTATAATCTTTATTTATCAAGATGTTTTTTATTTTTTTCTCCCCTCTCTATCAAACAAGTATGATTTTTATATGTTGTACGATTCTTTTTTGCAGAAATCAAGATTCAGAACAATGTAAATCAATCAGTTCTGAAATAAAGAAATGCAATTTTCGTGGTTCACAGAACGTGCAATTTTTCAAATAGATATAGGTACTTCGTGACCTTAATATTTATTAAGTTTTTTTTTTTTTTTTTGTGTTTATAAAAAGTTGGCGTCCACGGCAGTGTTGGATAGTTACGCGTAACTTTGAAATTTAAATTAGTTACACGTAACTAATGTAACTTATGTAACTAATGTAACTAAATGTAACTAACTATAACTTATAGAATTTTTAAAATACAAAAACTCACATTTTATGTTAAATTGAAATTTAGAAGTTCCGTCCACAAACCCGTTCGAATGACGATTGACTATACTGTTTTATAGCAAAGCTGGATGATTGAGATTGCCGTCGGGCCAGCTGCCAGCTATGGCAACGGCAACCTGGCAAGGAATACATTTTTCAATTACTATATTTCTGCAAAAAAAAAAAAAAAAAAAATTTAAAATAATAAAACAAAATAGATCTCGTTTGATTTCCTTTGGGCGAGCAAAATCTGAAATTTGAGACCAAATCTTAGATCAAATCTGAATTTAGCATACAAAAATAAATCACAATAAACAAAGAAATGTCCAGGAATCTCAAGAAAGAAGGGAAAACTTTAAATGTAAGTAAAAATAAATTGTATGCTCCAAGAATATAATATTTTATTAGATTTCCTTTTCATCAGGAACATAGTAATTTCAATATGTATTCCTTGCCTGGTTGCCGTTGCCCTTTCTAATAAAAGAATTTTGTCAATAGTCGATTGGGATTCAGGATGAAGTGTGATTTTTTTTATTTTTTAAGTTAGAGTTAGTTTTATTTAGTTACAGTTAGTTACATTTAGTTACATTAGTTACGCCAAATATTGGGCGTAACTAATTCATATTAGTTACGCGTAACTAAACGAGTAACTTACTTCATGTTACTTACTTGCCAACACTGGGCCCACGGTTTCGAGAAAAAAATGTTTTCTTTAAATAGGGGATGAAAAAAAAAATTGTCTAAAATGGAGTGTGGTTGGGGGGTGGAGAAGAAATTGTAAAAAATGGTTGGTGAGGCAAGTGGTTTTAGGTGGTGTTGTTAGGAAGGGGGGATTTATTGTGTGGGGGGTAGGGAAAACATTGTCAAAAATGGTTTGTCTTTGGTTGGTGGTTGTGTGCGTGGTAGGGATGCCAGATTTGAAAAAAAAATTGCGGGACAAATTTTTGTTGAACATATACATATACAAACCAAAGTATGAATCCTTAAAAAGTACTGTAATTTTTTTTTAGTAAAAAACTTTTTTAATTTTTTAAACCAGTCTTATTATATAGGAACATTTATGTATATGTGACATATTTTCATATGTTTGTGTGTAGGTACATACGTTAGGTATAGGTAAAAACATAAATAAAAGTGTACTTCAAGTACAAAATAACATTTGTGACTAGGTATACATAAATAAAAAAAAAACTTAAAACATAACAGTACTTCAAGTATACAATGAATAAAAAACTATAAAACAACAAGATTGTATTGTTAACACAATTCTTATAAACAAAGTACAAGTACATTGCTTTGTACAGGCTTAAGCAT
Organism: Platycheirus albimanus; assembly: GCA_916050605.2. Taxonomy (NCBI): domain Eukaryota; kingdom Metazoa; phylum Arthropoda; class Insecta; order Diptera; family Syrphidae; genus Platycheirus; species Platycheirus albimanus. The sequence goes on along the minus strand of OU696696.1, from coordinate 11,698,695 downwards.
TTTATGTGTATTTTTCTGACAATGTAACTTTGTTAACAATTTCAGTTAAACCAAAATCTGTGTTACAGAATTCTTTAAATTCTCTACATGTCATATCATAATTTTGTTTAATCATCAGTTCTGCTTCTAATACTGACATAGATACTTTATTCCTTTCTTCACGCCAACTGTTCTTCATAAAGCTAAAAACTCTTTCAGAGCTGGCATTAGAAACAGGCAATGAAAAAACAAAATTGCAGAATTTTTCAAAGTTGGGTGCTGAATATTTTTTAAAGAAGCTTAACCAAATATCGACACATTTTTTGTCTTTAATATTGCTGTATTCATTTTCAAAAAAAAAAATTGAAGGTTCACAAATTCTTCAAATAATAAGTCAGTATTTACATTGTTTAATTTAAAAAGCTCAATTATCTTCAAATACTTTTCAAACTCAAGTTTATTTTTAAAATTTAATGCAGACAAGCATTCAAAATCACTTTTAAAATCAAACTTTGTTTCCAAATAATCAATAGCAATTTGATTAAAAACATCAACCTCTTTCAAAAACTGTTGAACAATTTGATTGTCATTACATTTAAGTAGCACAGTTCGTGCTAAAGACCCAAACTATTTGTGATCTTTTTCATTTTTTAGTAAAACTCTGACATTATTCATGATACTATACAAATTAATAATTGTAGTGTTTTCACTCTCAAGGGCAATAACTGCATTTTGAAATATTTGACCAACATGTGAAATAAATGCTAAATAAGATTCAGCTATTTCAAATTCAAAAATTTTTTCAAATATGGCCGAATTTTGTTTTTCGAAAGAAAATAACTTTTAACCGAATTAAAATGTTTTAAAAGTCGATCAACGGCTAGAACTAAAGAAAGCCAGCGAGTTGGTACGTGTCTGAGCAACTCGGACCATTCTTCATTGCACCATTCCATAAACTCTTTAAGTTCTGTTACGTTTTTAGTACTAGAACTAAATTCGTTGTAGGTCATTATGATAATGCTTTCGATGTCAAATTTAAGTACTATTTGTGCTTTTTTCAAAGTATTATTCAAAATGTGGCAATTACATCCCATTGCGATCATTGAATTATTTTCTTTTTTTAATTCGGTAAAAACCGATTGGTTTTTACCAAAATTTACACTAGCGTTGTCGGCTGAAAATGCCGTTATATTTTGAAAACATAAGTTTGAAGATACAATTGCTCTTTTGAGAGAATCAGCAATATCTTTAGATTTTCCGACTCTAAATTGTAAAAATTTATTAATTTGGTGCAAATACCATGGCTACTTTTGAAGTATCGAACAATCAAGGGAAATGTTTTTATATTTCCTTTATTTGAAGCGTCTGTACCGATTGAAAATGGATTTCTTACCTCCGTTTAATCGGATATAACCATCTTCTTAGCAGCAGGAGCCAAAATCTTTTCAGCTATTTTGGTGCTCTTTGTTCTCCAGCATGATAGTTTCAGAGCAATTTTTTAGTCCGGAAAAAAGCATGGCATCAGTTTGAACGTACAATCAGCAGATTTGTAACTATGTGAATGCTTGACTGTATGAAACACCAATGTTGCCTCAACAGCATTACTTAATTTCTTGTCGGTATCACTTTTGCCAAAAAAATTCGAAATACTCATTGTTTTCTGGTTTGGCGTCATTGAAATTGAATTTCGATGACGTTTAGATTGCAGGTGTCGTTTAACATCATATTCTCCTCCATGAATTACTGCAAATTTGCAAATGCAAACTTTGCATTCTGCAAAATCTTGGGAGTTTTTATTCGGGCATATCCAATTGTACTTTTGTTTCCACAAATTGTTGTATTTCACTTTCCTTCTGCACTTTTTTCTTGGTGGGCTCATTTTTTTTTCTAGAAACTGAGCAGCTAGCTACAACTGCATCGGATTCTGAGCTGTCGGTGGAGTTTTCGTCATGGTCACCAAGAGTTTGCATTTGCATATCACATTCGGAGTTTGTGGAGGTGGAGCTCATTTTATTCAGCTAAATACAGATACGTGACAGTTTCGATTCTCGAAGAATATTTGCGTTCAGTGAAAATAATGGATAGTAGAGCGAAATCTAAAAATTTTAACACACGATACGTTTACACATACGTTACACTTAGATTAATACAATAAAAGATAGTAAGATATTAAATTTTTTGCGGGTTTAGCGGGACATTAAATCGAATTGGGGGACATAATTTTCCAGCGGGACACTTGCGGGACAAGAGTCATTTTGCGGGACAGTCCCGCGCGTAGCGGGACGTCTGGCATCCCTAGTGCGTGGTGGAAGGGCGGTTAAAGTTTGGAAGCAAGGGATGAGGAAAAAAATTCAAAAATGGTGGTTGGCTGGTTAGTGGGAGATACCTAGAACCTACACGTGAACTGTCTTGTGAACTGGTTCTGACGTAAGATTATCGCTTCATTCAGAAAAGAGCTCTGAAGTCTGAACAGAGTTCGAGTATTTCAAGCTCGCTCTGAACGTCCTCTAAACCAATTGTGTTCAGAGCGCTCTGAGCTATTAATGAAACGAATTTAATGTCCCATTATTTTCCTTTTCATTCATTCATTTTATCAATTGAATTAGTTTGGAAGCGTATCACTTTTGACGTTTATATTTTTGTACAGCTTTTAGCTCAATCTGCTTCATCCATATACCTATTTTTTTGGAGTTCTTAGAGCACACTCTGAAGCAAAAAAGAAACACTTGTTATTGTTTTTTTTTTTCGACAACTCGGCTCTGCTGTGAACTAAAAAAGAAAAACGCCTTGTATGTATAGGTACACCCAAAAAAAACTTTAGTAAAATCTTTACGAAACACTTTCGTAAAATTTTTTTTCGTACATTGTACGAAATTTAGTAAATTAAACGAATATTTCGTAGTAAATATAAGATGCAAAATACCATGTGTTACGAAAGTTTCGTAAAATAAACGAAAGTGCTTTCGTAAATTTTGTTTTACGAAATTTTAGTAATATGTACGAAAAAATTCGTTTATTCTACTTAAGTAATATGATATTTTTCTAAACGCCTAATTTCCTTTCTTTTTGTATTACCATTACTAATATTTTCGTCAAATTACAAAAATTTTGTAAATTTACCAAAATAATTGAAAATTTTAATCTTTTCGAAATATACCTGCTGCAGGAAATGAATGTCATTATTTTTGTTTAATCAGCAATATTTTCGTAGAAATACAAATATTTTGCAATTATGTATATCGAAAACAACCGCCATGTTAAATTTGAAAGCAAGTAAGCTAAGTCATTGTCGTTTGTATTTCAATTGTGAAAGTGTTTAAAAATAAAAAGTGTATACATAAGAAAGTTTTGTTTGTTTAAATAAATCATAAACAGTTAAATAATAATAATTCATTTGGAACAGTAGTGCGGTGTTAGTATTAATCTCGAAATTAAATAATAAATAAATAATAATAAACTGCTGGTACGTTTTAATTAATTTTCTTACATTTTATATATTTTTCTGATTAAATTTTTTTAATTTAACATTGTGATATGTACACAATTCCGCGTAAATTGTTCTTTATAATTAGTAACACCTTTTTATCAAATTTCCAAAGTATTATAAATGTATTGTGAGTGTCAAAATTGGGTGAGTTGCATATAAGGTGTGACAAAATAGTTGAGTTGAGACAAGAACAAAATCGTACGTTAGGGTGGTCTATTCCCCCTAGCCCCGTTAAACCGGGTAAGTACTAAGTTTACGAATGATTTTGTGCATTGTACAAACGATTTTGTAATTTTACTAAATAAAATAAAAAAATTTTCGTACAATGTACGATTTTATTCGTACCGTGTCTACGAATCATTTCGTGCATTGTACAGAAGCATTTCGTAAATACACTAAAGCATTCGTAGTTTTTATTTGGAAAAATTAGTTCAATTACGAATGCCTATTCGTACAATATACGAAAAACATTCGTAGTTTTGCACCACGAAACTTTCGTACAATGAACGAAAGTTTTAGTAATATATACTAATTATTTTTTTGGGTGTATTATCTCCCGTCTGTTAAATCCTCCACCACCAACCACCCAACTCAACTACAGCCACCAACCAACCCCCCACCATTTTTGACAAACTTCAACCGAACAGATTTTCACATTGATCCTTCTCATCGGGAACAAAGCCCCATCAATAAGAATAACCAAGAAGTCGCTGATGTACATCATAATAATCATACGCATCATTCCGGTCCTTTCTATTTAGTTCAGAAGCATGGACCGTGGACCCTCTCCTAGTCATTTGAAAAGTCCCTTTTAATTCTGCTTGTGTGTCTTAAGTAACCTCAGAGGTCAGAGGTCTTCTATTTTTTAAACTTAAAATTATTTTCAATATTCCACTAAGTATGGATGGACACCCTATGTCGTAGTGGTCAGACTGTCTTGGAGTATTACAACAGTAACAGTTCCTTTCGTATGCAAAATTGTCTCTCTTATAGCTTAAACGAATCTCATTTAAGTGACGTTGATTAATTTTCATTTGTTCAACATTTTTTAATTTTATTTGGTAGAAGATAAAAAACAGTTAGCTTTTCTAGTTCGACTAAAGATACAATTCCATAAATTTTAAAAACTTTTTGATTCGGACTTCGTGTAAGGCACTTAGGTAATGGAATAAAATTTTAAAATGTGTGGTGAAGGTAAGAGAACGATAGCTTGGAAGCTGAATGGAATTGTTGTTATTCCATAAACTGCCATTTTGTTTTCATTGTTTGCTAAACTTTATTTGCTTAACCAAACACTATCGTGTGACTTATTTTTACCAAAATGGATCCATTGGCTTTGCTCGTTAATAATGCAGGACTGTTAAGTGCATTCTATTATAAACCTACCAAGGCATTTTGTTTTTTGTTTTTTTGGAGCACTCATTCCATTTTATTAATTTAGACAAACTACATATTAAACTGAAAAGCCTGTATATGTGTTGAACGTTCTTATATCAACGTCATTCAATTAAATTCTACCAATTAAATAGAAAAGGGTTACAGGTGTATCTATGTGAATATATATGTAATTTTTGTCCCCCGCCCCATCCAATCTTTTTCTAACAAAAAAAAAAAAAATATGTCAAGATTTAAGGAAATATAATCGAAATGGACTAATGAATGTTCTTACTTTTCTTTCGACGGCGATGACTACAAAGCATGGTGCCCCTGGCCTTTTCTTAATAATAATAAGCCCCTTAAGCTTAAGCCGGTTCGACTTCAATTCTGTCGCTGCTGTTGACTTCATGGTAAATACAAACCCAAGAAATTGTGTTAACTTATTAAAAATATCACCTGATGTACGTACTGGCATAAGTGATGCCTCTTTCGTCTTCATGTAGGTACAACGTTCGAAAATTTGCACGACATTGCGTCATTTGTCTAAGCCCTAGTGATATTGAAGCTTTTGTTATGCGGGTCTTACACCACGCAATATTATTGCTCAAGATATTGGCCAAACATATTGCGTGAAAATGCATTGTCCTTACACGATGCAATATTATTGCAAAATATTATTGCCTTCCTTCACACAAGCTGTGCGAAAACGAATTTTTTTTGTTTGCATAAGAATCGAATTTTTAGCTACCTACTACCTGAATGCACTTCAATCTGCATCCTTTTTATTTTTCCGTTGGCGATGTTTGTATTTAATCAAAAAAAAAAAAAAACAATTCAAGTATGTATGTGAAGCAAATATTGAGATTTGCCTTACACGAAGCAGTATGCTGCGCAATATATTGAAGAAGTTCCAAAAAATATTAAATTTTCTTAACATTCCACAATATATTGGGCAAACCGAAATTACTGCGCAATAAAGACCTTACACGGTCAATATAACTGTGCAATACTGAGTACTGCGCAATAATATTGCGTGGTGTAAGGCCCGCATTAACTAAATTTTTTGGGGATAACCCAGATGTTTCTTAAATTCCGATTGTCGGATATACTTTTCTCCGACCATAATGAAAGGTGAGTCGGTATATGTACATGCTCCTGATCAGGTAATCTCCAACGTATTTACAAAAGTTACTCTGTTCATTTTTAAGTCTGACGCTGGGTGCCTTAAATGCCTGACTGCAACTCTTAAAAGTCTTAATATAGGTACTCGTACTGTCATTCAGACTGACTGATATTGGTCGCTAATTGGCAGGATCTACCCGGTTATCACTTTAGGTTAGCGACTAGTTAATTTTTAGCAACTGCTTTAAAAAAGCACCTTGTGATGAAGTGTCCATCTCATTCCCTACCTCCCAAACTCGTTCATCCCACGAGCCATTATTTGACACCAATCTAACATAGCGCCACACCGAACACCGCTTCCCTATTGCGGCCACTACTGCATTTCACGACAAAATCCACACCAATAAAGCTCACACAACATGCCAGTCCGAAAAGGGAATCAAATGCCCTTTCTTCCAGATGACATGCCAGGTACCATGATTCCGTAAACCCTTAGTCGACTCACCCTGATCTACTTAAAAACCTCTTTGGAATGCCTCCGCATCTAGGAGAACAGTTTTTCGTCGTTGGAAAAATTCCGTATTCCGGAGTGCGTTTCTTCGAGATTGGTTATAAATATTCTTCAGAACACTTCCGGGAAAAATGATGGAGTATACGTGTACCACTCGGACATGACCAATATACGCGGTATCTAATAGAGAGCTACATGAATGCATTCAAAACGGCTTTTGAGTGATTCAAAGCAAAAATGAATGAGTGAGTTTCCGCTACTTTTTCTAATGAATGTAATGATTAATGAATGTGAGTGTTGGTATGAGAGAGACATTATCACCATTCAAATCAGAAGAAAACGAATTGAATGAATGTGAATATGAATATTGTTGCCATTCATAACCCAGTGTACTCAGTGTACTCAGTGTATTTTGAAGGATTTTAAACTTTATCGTATATACTGTCAATATTTTTAATAATATTTTCATATAGCTATACAAATACTTACATGCTCGGAAGAACTTTGGTGATCCATTTTTTTAAATATAAATATAATTATAATAAAAAAATAATGTTGCTATTGCAGCAAACGCACATATTAATTCAATGAGTACACTGAGTACAGTGAATGTTTGTTCGGCTTACCTTGTACTCCCTTAAAAACTCACTCATTCAAACCGGTCGCCACATTCACTCACATTCATTCATTTGGATTTGAATATTCAAAACATTAATACACCAATCACTCATAATAAGTTGTACTCAATATTCATTGTATGCTGTACCCAGGCTTGCCAGATTGGGCTATTTATCGGAAATTGGGCTATCTTTTTCCAAAATTGCCGACAGCAATTTCAGTATGACAGCCCAATCATAATTGGGCTATAAATAGCCCAAATCTGATCTTTGACGATTTTATTTTCCGTACACATAAATCATTTATATAAACCACTTTTCTACCTCTAAACATACCCTTAATGCATTCCACAATTTTTTTTCATGAATTGTGAAAAAACAAAACCAAGAAATCGATTGACTCTACAGCATCGCTCGATGAAATTATGCGCTTACGTATTGATGCTACAGTTAAAAAAAATTTGTTGTAAAGATTTTTCACCCTCGAATGAAATGATTAGTAAATTTAATCAATCAATGTACCAGTGTGATAAAAATGCCCTTGAAGATGACAGTGACGATAACTCGCTTTTCTAGACTGATTTGCAGCAGTTACCTTAATATGTTAAATGTGATAATATGTTAACTCTTCTTTTTTTTTATGGACTTATGTTTCTTTTTTCGTTGTTTTTTTATATAAAAATGTATTATGTATATATTTTTTTGTAATTTTTTTTTTTTGAATAAAAATGAATTGTGATTGAAGTTATAAGAAATGTTCTGTTTTTTATTGGTATTGGGCTACTATTTGGGCTACCTTTTCGGCTCCGATTTCGGGCTACAAAATTTTTTAAATTGGGCTATGAAACTAGTTTAAAACATGGCAACCCTGGCTGTACCCGAATTTTCGTGTATCACTTATGAGTATACTGAGAGCCGAAGTATTTGAGTGCATTCATGCAGCTCTCTAGTATCTAATAATAAGACCCATACAGTCGATTGTTGTTTTCCTATAGTTCCGGGCACAGACATACAATACAGACCGCCAACGCGTACCCCTCTTGCTTGAAACACCCGTAAAATAATTGTTCGTGTATGTGAATACGTGTACATCTCTTTCTATGCATTTTGTGATGGCAGCCATCCATATGCATGGGCATTTTATTTTTCTAGTGTCTTCATTATAGCTTTGTTTGCTGAGCCCTGAAGTCACCCTGATGGGGTCGCCCTGAAGTCGCCACAACTCGTTGATTTACCTCAACTCGCCCTTAAGAGTAAAGAGTTTAGGTAACGATTCAGCTGTTGAAGTGACTTTTGTTGTCAAGCATTTCTTGTGTATTTGATTTTTCAAATTTTTTTTTTTTTTTTTTTTTAAAGTAAAAGAAATGCATAATGCAAATGAATGCATTTCTTTTGATGAAAGTAAATACAAACAAAGCAAAATGGAAACTGATTTTGTGCGTTGTAAAAAATATATACAATACGCAGATTTAAGCGTTTTTTCAGAGCGGAAAAACCCAGGTTTTTTTGACAACTCTTGGAGTTGTACAGTACACCTGGGGCGACCCTCCGAAGGAAAGAATCGACTATGGCAAAACCTAGACTTTCCAAACCATATCTCCAAACTTCTCGTTTTGGAGAAAAAATGTAGGCAAAAAGGTTGAAATATGTTATAATTACCAGCGACATCCATTGCCCAACAACCGCATTAGTTTTTATTCGCTCACTAGACTACTATAGATTTTATATACAATGGTGTCGTTAACTGCTTCCATTTAAAGTGCACTGGAGAGCGTTACACTCTCATAATAAAATGCACATCAGCTGTTTTTCAGCTTTTAGACAAAAAGAGAGACTAGGTATATAGTGAGTTGGCGGTCTGCATTTCTATGTATATGTGGTTTCGGGTTAATATGTAGGTACAGGTAGGTAGGATTATATTTCCATGGTTTGTCACGATCTTATGAACGTCTTTTGAACCGGTGAGCTAAATTTTGTACAATATTTCTTGGCACCAATCGGCACTATCGATTTTATCAATCTATATTTTGGATACAACATCAAACTGGTTTTGCAAGACTTCCGAAGCAACCCTCTTAATGTAATATTTTATTGGCATAGAACATAAGCCAGAAACCAGGCTGAATGTGTACGAGTATTAGTCTCTACCAAAAAGCAACAACGGAGCTGCCATTGCTAAAACAGGAATATACAAATGGGTGACCAACGTTAAAAGTCAATTATCATAAATATAAAAAAATTAATGCCACCAATGTCTACCAAACAATATGTTTCCAGTTTCACACTCCATAAAATTAATAACCAATTTTCAAAAATTTACAAGTACTTAAATCATTTCCGGTCCTAAACTGAAATATAAAATTCCATTTCTTTTATTTCTTCCTGATTATTGTTTCATTTTCATCATGATCTATCTGATCACATTTCTAATGATAAAAAACAAACCAACAAACATTGCAATAAAAAAAAAAAAAAAAAAAAAAAAAAAAAAAGTTAGATACCTTTCTCCAAATAAAACTTTCACTTTCAAAACAATAAACAACAAAAAGTAAATAAAATGATGAAACAACAGATATAAATACATTTCTCAGAGCAATATCCAAAGCAAAAAAATTAAATTCGTCCTGGCGATGCGATGGCGGCAGCCATTTTATAAGAAAAAAAAACGGCTCTTTATATTGCTTTTATATACAAACAAAAGAAAGGACAAAGTTTTTCGCTGCCTCAATTTTGGTGCTTTTTATTGCCATAAGAAAGGACGACAATAATCGGTATTACATGGAGAGTTCAAAAGATGCAGAATATATCGTTGTATGATATTGCCCTTAGTCCTGTGCCGTTCCCGTTTGAGTCAACCCAGTGGAAAACAGTTTTATTACTTCGAAAACAACAATTGACATTCAAAGTTGAAAAGCAATTCCTTGCCTTGGTGGAAGAGACATTTTTCGTTATTACCTTTGGAGGTAGCAATAAAAAAAACCCCATGTCCTTGGATAAACATTAGCAGTCACACAAAAGTTTTAGGACCGATAAGCTATTTGGCCGAGAACTGGGAGGCTGAACGGCTTCTTTTGAATTTTATTGAAACTAAAAAAAACAACGTTTTTCATGATAAACCAATCAGTCATTTTGGTAGTGATTGCCGTTAACGGAAATATGGAGAAATTAATTTCAAAGCCTTACAAAAATTAAAGTAAGTATTATTTGCATAAGGATTCAAAAATTATGTATCAATATCTTAGTGAGCCGATAATATTGTTTGTTGAAAGGACTCATAACAACTATGGCATGGATAGCGAAGGATAGCACAGCACCGGATCAAAGTAGATCGATTAAGTACGGATGGATTTTTTGCCATTTTTATATCAGAATGATAACGGCAAAGATAAAAATGCAACATTTCTTCAAATAGGGACTTCTGAACTTTTACACTTGACAGCGGCCGGGCGTTATTATTTTTGAAGCACCGTTTTTCTAATTATTTTGCTGTCATTTATTCTGTTTATTTTGTCAAATCACCATGGACGTATAGAGCGTTCTGCAACACGTTCAAATGACAAAACAAAATGGGTCTTCTTTTCGGATAACCATTTTTAAAATCACCATAATCGTCCTACCAGGAGGACTATTTACGGTGTGGTGGATAAATTCAGTAAAAGGTCAACAAAAACCCATACGTTGTTGAAATGCAAGATCTGTCGAAATATTCACGAAATATTGCGCTGTCTGTGAGAAATGTGCAGAAGAATCTGAGGCAGTCGATTTTGTGTCACTCACAAGAACTCAGTTTTTCGCAGAGCAAAACTTGGAGAATTTCGCTTGAAGACTTTATTAGCCTGCACCCGTTACAAAAATTCAACTAACCCCGCTGAAGGCAAACGACAATAAATAACGACGTGCGTTCACTAAATGGGCTCTGGAACAGTTGAAAAATTACCTTAATTTTCGAAAAATTATCTTCCGCGATATGAGACCTATTTCTGGATAGATGAGAATGTCAACAAACCAAATTGTCGAACTCGAGACAACATGAGTTCCAAGATTGTCCGATGCAATCCGAAAAAGTCACTGTTTGATGTGGATTTCAGGCTGGGTGCTACATAGAACATAGGTCCATATTTCATTGAGAACAACGTGACGCTGGCCAGGCCATCATTACTGCAATAACTAACGCTAAAGGTAGATGATTATCAACACTTATTTGGCCTGAATTGGATGAAATGGACACCAAATGCCTGTGGATTTAAAAGGACAGAGGTGGCACTTGGTGTCACACTGCAGCTACTGACAAAATTCTAATCGAGTGATTGATCTCACTAAAAGTGATATCAACTGGTCAACGATATCGATCAATTTGACCCTTTAGACTTTTTCCTGTGGGGTTTTCTGAAGTCGCAGTTCTACCTATGTGAATAAGCCAGAAGCCACAAGCCAGAGCCACATCAGCCTTCAAAAGCCAACATTTCACATACTATCGGTAAAATTTCAGCTTTATTCATTCGCCAGAGTGACGAAAAATTGGGCTTTTCGAATGCGCGGCACCCAGCGGTGGACATTTGAACTACTTACATTCCATAATGGCATCAATAGACTTTCAATGTGAATTACAAATGTCGACATCCCACACACACCTTCTTTTATTTAAAATTAAAGATAGGAAGCGCTTAGTGAAAGGTAAAAGACTCTGTGGATACATAAAACATTTCAATGATTAATTAATTCCAAAGATGATATGAAAAGTTGAATTTTACATGATATTTTATATGTACTAATACAAATCGAATGATTTAAAGAATATAGTTGAAAATCGTTCTTGAAATTTAAGACTTTGCTGTTTAAATCAGAAATACTCAAATAGTCCAAACAACGTCTGAAGGTAGGCTAGTATTGATGTCTACAATTATTTAATTGAATTGGTGTACTTACCTCTGCAAGGATCTGAGCATTAAGTTCATTTCACTTATTTTCAACACATCCTCACATTTGAACTACCTAGCTATATTTATACACAGTAAGAGAAGACTATTTTGAAGTTCCTTTAAAAAAATTATTCTTGAATTTTCCACACCAATCCAATGCTTAAAGGAGAAACAAATTAACAAATTAACATAAACATTTCAGTTCAGTTGTTTAAAGGATTTTTGTCCTTATTCCCAACTAGATTAAAGAAGATCAGCTGCGGGATATAAACAGTCAGAAAAATTGTGATGGTGGGTGACGTTAGCAAACGATTTAATAATGGACAACATTCTTCATCCTGTCTTGAAATAAAAAAGGACTAAATAAATGTTTTTCTTATTGCCTAATTAGGATTAAGTGCCTTTTTTGGTATTGTTCCCAATTACAATTATATGGAGGTATCTACCAAGAAATTGATGTTTTTCTGTGCAGCCCCTAAACTAAAATGTAATGCAATCTGTTTGTGTAACTGACCGTTCAAGTCACCACGACAATAAACTATGGGAACAGGGTGACTCTGGATGTGAAGTGTCGGATTTTAAGAAATTTTGGGAACTCGAATTTTTGTTGTTTTTAAGATTCATTTAAAATATAGTGCACGACTGGGTCGTACATACTTGCATTAATGTGTTACAGTGGTCTTGAGGCTTGAGATTTTGGAAAAAAAGCAATGAAAAAATCATATGAAATTTTATTAATCATTTAAAAATCAATAGTTAAAACGGTTTTTGGAGAAAATGAAATAAGCCATCAGATTTCTTTTACTTTTCTGAATCTTACGCAATTTTTTTTTTTTCAAAATCGTTGGACCAATTTTCTTCAAAAAACGGTTTATTCTTTAAACTTTTCGAAAACATTATTTAAAATTTTTTTGGAGTATGTCAACATCTAGTGGCTTAAAGTTCTTATCAGAAAACAAAAATTTTAAAATTTTTGAACAAAACGTTTTTGAAAAAACCAAAAGTTAAAAAAAATTAACTTTTTTTAAAAAACTCAAAGAGCTTTTACAATAAAATTTTCATCTAAATCCATGAAGTGGTTTACGAGAAAATCTGATTTCAAAAAACCGGTCCTATGGGAGGTACCGTTTTAAGAATTTTCCTGAAAAATCTGTTCCAAGAAAAACATTAAGTTTACTCAAAAAACACCAATCAGACATTTTTATCAATATCATAGTAGCCATTTTTGAGATAAATGAGTTTTTCATAAAGTTATGGCAGGTACCGTTAGTTTTGGAGCAAGAATGCTAGTTCCAAAAACCCCTCTGTAAGACATCATAATAATACTATATACCAAGTTTGAAGCGAATCAGTCCAGCCGTTTAGGCTGTATGTGCCGATACAGACAGACGGACAGACAGACAGACAGAATTGTCGGACCCACTTTTTTAGGCTTCTCTATCAATTTTTATCAAAACCCAAATGCATGCTAGCTACTCCAATGGAAGAGCTTGATACCAAATTCTCTCAAACTTTTTTTTTCCAAAAAAAAGCTAACGAAATGACACTAATGTGATAAGCTCCCAATTGAAACTTACTTATTTGCACAACCGTTTGTTGCCAATTTGACACTACTACAGAGTAACATGACTCCTTACTGTTCTTGAGAGCTTAAATGATTTTGTAAAAAAAACCACCTTTCGCATTCGTTCAGTTTCAAGATAACTTAAATAACTCTGTATAGGCAAATCCGCTGGCCCGGAATGTATAACTTCCATACTTCTACAGGGGTTTGGTTCCATGCTAGCATATTCCACGAGTAAGCCCGACCGACTGCACTTGTAATCCTTCTTCCCAATGTCATTTAAACTCTGGATAAATGATGCGGAATATCTTGAGTAACAGAAACTTCTGTATGGGCGGCATTTCTATCGGCTTTCGTATATAGCAATAGGTGGACTGGTGATGTAATGGTGGGCATATATCTCTCACCGAACAATGAAACCAAACTTTACATGGTTCATGGTTTTAAAGAAAGTTAGATTATTGCGTCTGATATTTCAAAGCTTCAAAGCTCTCTTATCAAAAATGCGTGCATTTGCTATTGACATACCCCTTCTTCGTTGAATAAGAAATTACCTTTTAGACTGTTGTCTTGGACGGTTTCCCGTCTGCTTTGCACAAAATAAATGCTGTTGTGCCTCAAGGTTCCGTTCTTTCTCCGATTCTCTTTATCATCTTTATAAATAAATGTTCTCTTTTATTAGACTTCTAATACACTTCATTTATTGTTTCAACCATCGCTAAAAATGTTGCTAAATGTTTGGTTTCCTAGGCGTATGAAATAATCATCCATCGTCTGATTTGGCTACAATCTTCAAGGCATACAATCGCCCAAAGCTTGAGTATAATTATCATTTCTGGACAGGTGCTACTAATAGGATTAAGAAAAAAGTCTTAAAATTTATAGGCAAAAAAACCATTACGGACACATATTTGTATATGCTTCACTTGAACACTGACGTATAATGTTTTTTGTCTCACCTTGTTTTATCGCTACCTACTCGGACTAAATCAAACTTATTCCCCAATTTATGGACATCAAGGAAGAAGAGGGAAATTTTTTAAAGAAACGGTGGACTTTCTTTTATCGTTTTCAAATATCTCCTAATAAGACAATTATCTTAAAATATCAAGCTGTATAAATAGGTAGCTTTAAAAATAAGTTCCAAAGTTGTGATTATTTATAAAATGTTTCCCCTCTATTCAAGTTGTGGTCTTTTAATAAAACAACTGACGAGGGCGACGAAGCACGCCGCACGCCACACGCCATCCTTCTGTGATTACTGACTGTGTTATAGTGTTGTTCCTGTCACGAACATATCCATCATCTACTTGTCAAAACTCTTATTCTAACAAATTGTTAGTGAGCGTGTGGTTAATTTTTGGTTTATGAGTTGAAGAGGTGTGTGCTGTTACATTGTTTTCTTTGAGTTTTATAATAGCCTATAACAGTTTATTAACACACACAGAAAAGTGATGGAACTGGTGATTAATACACAATGTATGAGGAGATTAATCAAAGGATTTGAATTTGATTGGGGCAGGTTTGTTTAGTTGTCTTAAGAATTAAACCTAATTTTTACTTATTAAAGTTTGGTTAAAACTAATTTCATTAAGTTCGAATAGAAATAGACAAGTATAGTAGCGATTAGACACCGAATGGAAACCTATATTCAAATCAACAAGGCTTTCCACATATTTCCAAATTTCGAAATTTCCAAATTTCAAAATTTTCTCAAAACCAACTAAAGAATGAAGGTAGTGTAAGCAAACCAAGATTTTATGAATGTTAAGCAAAGTATCAGTCATAAAATAAAATATTTGCTTATCAGAAAACTAAAATACCTCGTATTAGCCATTTTTTATTATTCATCAACAATATTTGACTGTCGGTTTTATGATGACTTTATGAGACTTAAAAATATCTAAGTCTAGATTATGGATTATGGCTCGATAGGAAAAGACTTTCAGATCACCAAAACGTTAAACTACGAGAAAAAGAAACTTCTCACGCAATAAAGCCATTATTTGTATCGCGCGGTTTTGTTGGAACGAAATGTCGTCCAAGTGATGATTTTCAATCGCCGCGCCGGCCGTCCAAAAAAAACTTATGGCTGCGTTTGAATCACCATATGTGTAGGAAGTTTTAATAATTTAAGTGCGTTGTTCGATTGTTCACCGATCCACCTATCGTAAATCGCAAACATTCAAATAATAATATGACACTTGACACTTCAGATGACAGTTGGGTTCGACAGGTGTCTAATTCCAGCGCTTCCAACTTGAAACCACCTAATGAATGACCTTGTATCACCATACATTCATTAAGTTTAATTTTGCAACTCGTTGATTCTTTTCGCAGTTTTTTTTTTCTCACAAAAAATGTGATACTAGGAATAGGAAGTGTAATTGAAAAGCCTCCCCTCTCAGCTATGTAAAGGGTTTTTCAAGAAGAGGTGTTATTTTGAATAGCCCTCTATTTCAGTAGTTGTCACTTTTCAATCTATAATTTTTTAACATTTGACAAGTAGAAACTACGCCATTAATAAAAATGGAAGGATACACGCTTTAACAACGCATTGAAATAATTAAAATTCACTATAAAAATGGTAAAAATTTGGCAGAGACGGTTCGTACAATCAAAAAAATCGTGAAGCACCTTTTCGGACCACAATTCAGAAATTGGTGGAAAAACAACAACTGCGAATATTGCTGCTGTAGCCCATTGAAGAAAACTCAGGTTTGTATCCATTCCTCGTAGTTCTTTGGAATTGGACATTCCACAAACTTCATGACACCGTATTTTACATAAAGACTTGGGTCTTAAGGCTTATAAAGTTCAGTTGACACAAGAACTCAAGATTGCCGAACACCAACAACGTCGAGTTTTTGCTGATTGGGTCCTTGAAATGCATGAAAATGATCCGGAATTTCATCGAAAAATCATCTTGACTGATGAGGCCTATTTCCACCTCGAAATCATCGATGGCTAATATTGATTTTATTATTAATGGCATACTTTTTTCTTAACATTAATATAAACATCCGATCATTTATTTAAAAAAAAATGCAATTTTTTTTTTTGAATATCAAAATAACACCTCTTATTGGAAAACCCTGTGGCTGCTTAAATAGCGTTCTTTTGGCATTTAACAGAAAACAGATAATCCATGGAAGGGCTAGGTATTCTATGAAATTTTATCAGAAAAATTAGTTAGTCCATTCTTTAGCAAAGTTTTTCTTAGTTCAAACTTAGGATGACCTTTAGGGTTCCAATTCCAACCACATCTCCATTTCCCCAGATTGTTATACCTACCCTTTTTTTCCATAGAATGGATATATTAAACTTGGAGTATAACATAGAGAAATAAGTTTCAAACTTGAAGAAATAATACCGTCAGGCATAGGAAAGAAGAAGAATAAGAATGAAAAGGTGAGTCAATTTAGCGACTTTCGTTCGAGCGTCCGTATGTAGACTCTGTAGGTATGCTCGTAGACATTTTCATACAAAACCACCAATATTGTGTTCATAAGATAATTTTGTAGCTATCAAATGTTAATAAACATCTTATGTAAGAATGACAAATTTTTGATTTTGGGCGTCGCTAACGCCCACTTTTCATGAGAAAATATATAAAGTGTTTTTTTTGCAAATTGATGGTATGTACTTCTAGTTAAGCCAAAATTATGTATAAAAGAACATTTTCAACTCTCAAGCGTGGCTATTACGTCCATTTTTCATTATAAAAGAATAGAAAAACGTTGTTTTAAAAACTACCTTGAATTAGTTTGAACCAACTTTGTTTCGTTGTTTATATCCGAAATATTTAATAAAAAAGATTTTGTGTAGACTTTTCTAATACGCCCACTTTATTTTCTACAAAATACCTTTATTCATTTAAATTTTAAAAAAACCACTCGATCCAGAAAATGATGCGCAAGTAGTGAATCAAGCAATTAAATTGCGGGCGAGATTTAGTTGCCTGATTCACTACTTGCACACCATCGTTTTGGGATTTCCTCTTTGGGATTTTTTTTTAGAGATTTTTTCTTGGGGATTTTGTCTTTGCCTGGGTTTTTCCTGGAGAATTTGTCTATGGGGATTTTATTTTTGGGATTAAGCTATTTCACCAAGCATCACTAACCCGAAGAATTTTATTTCTGGAAGTGTTCTTTATTGCTATAAAAATAATCAGGGAAAGTAATAAATTTATAGTACCTATGTGTTTTGCATTTTCTGTGAACCATGTAGCTTCAAAGGTTTAAATCAAAAATCCTGTTTGTATCTTAAAATGTATTAAAATTGACTTTTATACACTTATGTCATGAGTTTTGCAAGACAAGTTTGGTACAAAATAGTTTGTCACAAGCGAACTCATGTTGGAATTTTTGTATTGACCAAACATTCTTTTGATCATTAGTGGAAGAGAAGCGTCAAACTTTCCCAAAGTGATTTTAGAGATTTTCAAACTCGACATCATAAAAAGTAGTGCAACAGAGAAGGAGGCTGAGTAATAATAGATTTATTTGAATATAATTTGATTAAATTTGTTCATTATATGAACTGAAAAAATGTGCACCCATCAAAATTCATTCGTCTTTTTAGTTATGGAATAAGTTGACAGATATTGGGTTCAAAGGATTTGCACTTCCTACTATATGTTTAAAAACGAGTCCGTTAGTTATTTAATTTTCTGAAAATATGTTTAAATATTACAAAGCCAAATCAGTACTTTCAAAAAACAATATTAAACATCTTTTTCGCCGTTTTACAAATGGGCATTAGATAATTCTTTTTCTTGCCTAACATATGCAACTCATTACTTTTTTTTTTCATCTTTTCGCGTTGAAAACACAAGATTGAATAGAGAACATTTTTCAGCACGAATACCAGACTTTTAACAATGCAAATGTCCTGTGTCTGACACACGCAGCAACTGATATGTGTATTCTCCTCAAACGCTGAGGAATTGTATACTTCTTCCGAACAAAAGAATCCGCTTGATAAAAAATCTTTTTAAGGACCTGTCAAGCTGTCAGCATTTATATATGGCAACCTTGTACTCGTTGTAGAAGCCTCTTTAATGGAATCAATGAGCTTTAGTATCATCATATATTATTCACTCTAAAAGGCAAACCAAAAGCTGAGTTACGAACGTCACCTTGCTGGCTTTTTTGCAGCATTTTACTGACACCCAGCACGAAAACCAAGGGACTTCTGAGTCCTTCGCCTATACACAGAATACACATGTATGTATGGGAAATGCCTTCTTTTCCGCATTCGACACGCAGTTAATCATTTCCAAGCACTGTGAGTGAAGAGCCTTGACGGGAATAAAAATGAGAGCCTATTTAGTGTGATGCTATTCGCGAGGAGTTAAAGTGATTTGTTTCCTTACGTCGATTTTTTTTTTTCAAAATTTGGAACTTAAATTTTGGTTTTTATAAATTGTTAGTAAAATTAAAGGAAACAGGAAATCTGTAATGGCTGATAAGTGGGTTTAAATTAAATTTTCAAGTATAGTTCTATTACAATTAATTAAAGTACATCTCCAACCCACCACCAACGACTGTAATTAAAATAAATTATTCATTTTCCCAAAATGTATCTTAAGGTGTACGCGCAAACAACAACTTTGTCCACTTTCACTCAGCCATGTTTAATTAATGCCCGCAGAATTATAAATTTCGATGGTCTTGGTAAAGGCGGGTGGAACGAGGTGGTGGTGGGGTAGTGATATAGTTGATGCAAATCAGAATGGCAAAAACATTAAGAGAGAGAGGACGTTTTTGTAGCACATATATATATACATATTCCCAAGCCCACCCCTATATAACAGATCCTTTCATGCAAGTGTCCTTCATGTGCCTTGATAATTTATTAAGCGAAACGCAAGTCCATGAAACTCACGGTTTACGGTCGAGTCAGGTTGATTTACAGCATTTTAAAAATTTTAAACATGAAAATGTATGCGCGCCATGTTTTCATGTTTGCTTTTCTTTGTGCCTACATTAATCCTGGACAATATTTAAAGTGAGGAAAAAATCGCCCTTGCGTATATCCAATCTGAGGATGTTTTTAATGACAAGGATGCAATAAATCATGTTGGATACAAATTGTTTGTCTCAAGCTCAGTGTTAAATTCTGCGGAATTTGTTGGTTTTTTTTTTTTATCGTGAAGATTCAATGAATTTATTAATTTAATATCTTACGCTGCTGGATAAAAACTATGGTGAAATTAGTCCTTGGTTTTTTTTGGATTGAATGATTTTCAGTTTATATTTTGAGTAGATTAAAACGCCTAATGAAGGTTTTTCCGATTACCAATGGTAGATTTTGACGGAATGTGGCCGCCATGTTGTTTTAGTGACATCTGTCAAATCTATTGTTTATTTTTAATTTACTGATGTTTAATCATCATGCTACGAGGGCAGTCCCAGAAGTACCCGACCTGACGTATTGATGGCGGTTGTTGTTTGAAAGAATGACTATGGTAGAGAGTACCAACTTTATAAAGCTTAAGTTTGAAGTTTGACGATGCTTCGTTGTTCAGTATTTACTTGGCAGCCATCAATAGTGAACGCTCTCAGTGAATTTGTAAACATGGAAACATTTGGTCATCGTTATGTGATACAATAATTTCATTTGAAAGGCCTCAGTCCAACCAATATCAAAGCGAAGCTAGATTCTACTCTGGGGGAGTCTGCTCCTTCGTTTACAAGAGTAAAATATTGGGTGACAGAGTATAAACGAGGTCGTACGAGCTGCCAAAACGAACATCGTAGGGGTCGACCAAATGAATTGACCACGCCAGAAATGGTGAAGAAAATCCACAAAATGGTATTGGGTGACCGTCGACTGAAAGTGCGGAAGCTAGCAGACATGGTAGGCATTTCAAAAAGTGCTGTACATAGCACATTGACTGAAAATTTGGACATGAGAAAGCTGTGCGCAAGATGACACTCACAATAGAACAAAAACAGCGTCGTGAGGATGTTTCAATCGCGATGGCAAAAATCAATGAGTTTAAGTTCGAATTGCTTCCTCACGCTACCTTTCGCCAGATTTAACCCCCTCGGATTATTTTCTGTTTCCAAACTTGAAAAAATGGCTCGGTGGTAAGAGATTTGCCAACAATGAATTGGTGGAGTCTGCGGTTGATGGCTATTATGAGGAGCTCGACGGTTCTCACTATAAACAGGGTATCAAAGCTATTGAACATCGCTGGGAAAAGTGTATCGAGCTAAAAGGAGACTATGTAGAGAAATAAAGATATTTTTCCCCAAATTTTTTGTGTTTTCTTTGTTAGGTCAGATACTTCTGGGACAACCAAAAAAAAAAAGTTGTTGAGGTGGTCACTGTTAAAAGCGGGCATTACAACTACGATGATAACCAATTTAACAAAAATTGGGTATTGCCAGATGTTTCTAGAGAATTCTTAAACCATTTAAAGGTTTTTGAGACAGAAAGTTTAATTTTTTGTTTTTGCTTCCCATAAACTGTTACTGACAGCAACAATTTAATTTCTCCTGCTGAGCGGCAACCATCAAATACCTCATTTCTTTCTATACCTGAGCATGATCATTGCCCACGACACCTTCAGGACTCGGGAACTCAGCTTCCATGAAAACAGTTCACCTTCAGGATTTGTTTGTTTTTCTAAACCACCTAAGAGATTCTATTTAAATCACTACTCTGCTGCTATGCCATTTCGTTTTTGTTTTTACAGTCCGAACTACTCAAGCTTGAACTTTTTTATTTCAGATAAAACATCATCTATAAAGGATCATTTATCACACAAAGGCTTGGCATATCAGTAAACCTCAATCAAATGTATTTGAGTATCTTATCACACCATCTTACATCTTTCATCCTGTCACAATGAATTATATCCTTAAAAAAAATTAGGTGCGAAATATTGTTTTTCAAAAGGAATATAAAGGAACATCTGAAGTGCTGGTGATGTGCTTCTTCACCATGAAATTGATTTCGAGTTAGGGATTCGTTCGAAATCGAAAGTATGAAGTGTCCATCTATTTATCATTCATTTGATTGCTTGATGTTTATGTATTATAAATAATTAAATGTGTAAGCAGTCAACAAATTGTATAGTGACAAAATACGTGTGCCGAATCTTTGTTAAGACGAATTTGGTTTCATAAGCAATAACAAATAAGTCTCTGAATCTTCAAACTCTCAGCATTGCATAATTGGTGGCTTTTATGACTACATTTTGAGTCAGTATCAGCATTGTATATGAAATTTGAATTTCAATTTGGAGTATTATGCTACTTCAAGCTTTTTCGTCGATCACAATACCTTACGAATAAACCTTGAGCAATCATCGGAGTATCAAACGGCGCCAATCAAGATCATATTCGTCGAGGTCTTTTTGAGAACCCCAATGTTTTCTGGATATTACTTGGTGCCTAGTAAAATTGCTGCTATATAAATATATTGAGAGAATCGTAAAACAATTCAAATTGTTTCATTTTGCACAGTGGACAGCTTTCCGATGTATTTTAAGTTAGACAGGGTAATGTTTTCACACCGGTTTCATTCTTACTACCGATTGATGATGTTTTGACTTATGACTATGCTACGGTTGGTGGAAAGGAGATATCTGGTATTTAATGGGATCCATTTCACAAGTTAAGCCATTTGGAATTTACTGATGATTCTTGCTAATGGCAAATACCTGTGAAGTTATTTGACACTCGATGGTCGAACAAACCTGGACGTCAACAGCAGAATAAGAATAGGTCGAATTGCATTCGGAATCCATTGTCTTTTGTGATGGATTTTCACAAAAAAAAAATTTCATTTCGTATAAAATTGAAACTGTTTGGCTGTAAGTTGAAAAAATAGAATTTTTTCGTTTTATTTCAGTTCAACATCTACTCGCCCTTATTGAAAAAACGTTTACTAAACGGAAACCACCAAGAGATAACAGATTTTTCTTTGAAAAATGCTTATCGTGGAACATCTGTCGTTTCCGAGTGTAAGGAAATTCAATTAATTCAGTTTTTTGCAGATCTATTGGTACAGGTATGTCGAATATACATTTTGCCTTGGTCAGAGTGTTTAATCAATTTTGGTCTACTTAATTCAACTTAGTAGTCTCAACTCGTTGCGGTATTGGACCACTAGTTGTGTTTTCAGGTCTATTGATGAAACGACTTGAATGGCGGCCTGGCTGTCTATAAAGATATAAGAGATTTTAGTCGCTAGCTTACAGCCGACCAGATGATTAAAAGTAAGTAGCAAAGAAGTTCTTTACAAGAATCTCTTTGATACCAACAACCCACATTGCAACGTAAGATAGAACTCAATAAGGAAATTGCTCAAAAATATTCAGAACTTCCTTATAATGAAATGCCATTAGTCTGATTTAGTGATGGTATGTTAACGTACTGCATGTATATTGATTTGCCCATGGAAATGTTACAGCTGGTTAAATAAGTACATGTACAGTACATGTTGCAAACCAATGAAATCATCGAAACCGTCTTTAAAATTGTATAGCAGACCGTTGCCCTGATTCTGATTTGAGTCACCTTATAGCAAAGGAGAACTTAATGTTTCTAATTAAAAACTTTCTGTTTCCCTGAAATTCATAATCCTTTGAGGAACCAAACTTCAAAGAAAACTAGGCAAGCAACGTACTTACTAAAGAATAAGAGTTATTATTTCTGTTTCGAAATTGACAAGAGTCTTCGTAATGATTAACAAATAAATTAAACAAGAAGCCAGAAGGAATAAAGTTTTAACCAAATTTATAATTAAAATTCAATTTTTAAAATAGTATAGAGGATATAAGTGGGTTGAAAGGTGAAGGTGACATTTTGTGGCATTTCCGGAAACTTTGTTTCATTTGTCAAAGGTTCGGCAGATTCATGTTGGATTTTATGCTATGAATAATCAGCTAAAAAGTTCAAACACACTGACTGGAGATGAAAATGAAAAAAAAAACTCTTTAATCTTATTCTGAGGTCTGAGTTCTAAAATCTAAATTGTTAATTCAATATTTTACGGAGTAAATAAAAAAAAAGATCAGAATCACTACTCGAAAGTTAGTACTTCAACATTTATTTTAACTCGCTTAAAGTCTTTACTTTTTTTTTATGGAATAAAAAATTTGTTGGTATACCCCAACCACCTATACTTCTGAAGAGGTGTTCTTCATCGCTGGCAAAACCATTGCGTAAGCTTTTCCATCGCTCCTATCGTTCATGAATCTTTCCTAGTAGATGAAAAATAGCATTTGTCGAGCCCGTCCTTAAAAAAGGTGACTCCTTATCCTCCTACCAACCAATTGCACTTACGTCCCTTCTTTCCAAGATCATGATAAATCGTCAGCTCAAGAAATATCTCGAAGATCGGGAGCTTTTAAACGACCGGCAATACGGCTTTAGCAGCTATCGTTCCACTGGTGATCTGATGGCATATCTCACTGAACAGTGGAACAAATCTGTGCATAGCTTTGGCGAAAGCAAAATTATTGCGCTTGATATTTCAAAGGTATTTGATAGAGTTTGGCATGAAGCTCTTTTATCGAAAATGCGTGCATTTGGTATCGGTGATACTCTTATTCGTTGGATTAGAAGCTATTTTCTGGACCGTTTAATTCACTTTGTTTTCAACGGTTTTCAATCTGCTACCCACAAAATAAATGCTGGTGTGCCCCAGGGCTCTGTTCTATCTCCGACTCTCTTTCTCATTTTTATAAATGATCTCTTGTTTGTGACTTCTAATCCAATCGTGTGGAGTTTAATGCGTCGAAAACTCAATGCTGTCTTTTGTCGCTAAAGCTAAACATACTACCTATGCCATTATCCATGAATGGTACTTGCATCGAGGAGGCCGAAAAGCTATCAGTACTACTCGGTATGTCTATCAGTGATAACCTTCGTTGGAAGCCAAAAATGTTTAGGCTTCCTAAATAGATGCAAGAAGTTTTTTACCCCTTCTGATCTTGCTACAATTAACAAAGCGTTTAAACGCCCTAAACTTGAGTTTAACTCCCATGTCTGGACAGGTACTGCTCAAACTTTCTTACACCTGCTCGACAGAGCTCAGAAAAAAGCGTTAAAATTGATAGGAGAGAGAAGCATTATGGAAACATTTCCATCCCTTAAACATCGTCGAAGTGTTTCATGTCTTTCCATATTTTCCATGATGTTAAAGTGTTGACACTCAATAAACGCAAAACAAAAATGACACTTGTTCCAAATCACTGTCCTACTATTCTGGCCTGTTTGAACACAGTCTCAATATTACCGAAGAAGTTCACAAATGTGTGTGTTTAACGACGTTGTATAAATACCTTTATCATATTGGTCGAATGGTTAATCAGATTCTTTGAACTTGCAAATTGATTCAATCATATTAATGTAACCATATTACTTATCTATATCACATTTAAACGTATATTCATGCATTGTATCTATGTCCAAAGACTGTCGGTGTGAGGTGCCTGCTTAATTGTAAATATTCTATTATGTATCATTGTTATTATATAAGATTATTCCTATAAGTATTAGTATTTAACGAAACTATTCCATTATGTGTTAAGGTAAAGAGGACGACTGAACCAACGCCAGTTCAGTTGTAAGAGAACGGTCGAGGCGAATGGTTCATTGTGATTTTGTAATAAAGAAGAATTTTTATAACGATGACTAAATTTAATTGTTTTTATTTCAAAGTGATCTAGAAGACCCCTTACACAGACCCCTCTTTACCACTGGGCCCACTGGGCCCGGGCCCAGGGCCCCGCAATCACCAGGGGCCCCCAAATCGCTGAAACATCACTTATCTTTCGATACAATTTTAGGTGCATAAAGAATGATCAGAATTCGTACTTTCTTTGCTGAAGAACAACTCTCAAGTCCATTTTTAAGTTTTCAAGGTAAAAAGGTAAATAGTTTTTGTTTTTATGCATTCAATGGGATAGGTCATAGGTGAAACGTGAAAGATTCACCAAAGAGGATACATTTATTATAAAGAGTCCAATCTTTTCTACGTTCCATCCTCCACTAGCCTTGATTTTCGTGGTCTCTTTTGTATTGCATTCATTGCCAGTGTGAAACAGCAACAAAAAACGGTGAGGTGGGTTTTGTTTGTTTTTGCATTTTTTTTTCTTGTTGACAACACAATTTTTCTTTTTATAGTGACAAGAAGACCACACAAAATAAACGTACTGAATTTCGATTATTGCCATTTTTATTTTGAAAAGAATTTTTATAAAAATTGATTTAGTAGGTAAACGTTCATTCATAGTTTCTTAATAGCAATGGTAAAAAGCGAATCTGAAAAAAATTCATCTTCTTCTTCGAGTGGTTCCGAGTCGGATTTCTCCATCCACATCTTCTGAAAATGAAAGTTCAGAAATTCACCTCCACCACAAAATAAGCGAAACGTGTTCGAAGAGGCTACTTAATGGAGAATACACACTTATCATTTCTTAAGGAAGGGCTGCACTAGGGGGCAATGCACTAGGAGGCGATTAATCTCAATGGAAAAGTGATCGATGTTTATTCTTTAGATTGCTTTTTCACAGCTCATCTGTTTCAAAATTATGGATGAATTTTTAAAATTTGTTAGAATATAAACTTTTATTCTCGAAATTCAATAATGGTGGGCTTACATACATTTATAAATATACCGCAAGCCAGTAACTGTATAAGTTGAAATTTCGCGATTGTGAAGGCTTACACGCGGATCCCAATCATCCATGCTTAACTCCTATACGTGAATTAAAAAGATGACAGTTCTTACCAATTTTCGTTACCGGTGCAAGAAAAGTTGCAAGCCACCCGATAGTTTTTTTTTTTTTATTTTCATTCAAATGCCCAACTTGCTCATGAAAAACAGTTTCCTAACTAGTTTATGTTTTACTTACATGCATAACACATTGTGCGTTCGAAAGCAATTCTGATTGACTTTTATTTGCTAATTTCAACAATTGACCCCTAGTTTGCAATGTGTGTGATTTGAAGATTTTGATCAAAAAAGCACATAGATTTTTAAAAAATAAAAATGCTTTTATATACAAAATACTGTACACCAACATCTAACCCGGGTGCCAGGCACGTATGTGGCAAATACAAAAGAGAATTTAATGTATTAACATAATATTTGAATTTACTTGCTGGTCGGTAACTTAAATATAATGACCATATGGCAGGTTTAAGTTTCTTTTATTTTACTTCCATGAAATTGTCTAACTAACCGTCTTAGCAAAATGGTGTAGCTGCAGCACTAGTACGTTGCACTTACAATTTGAAGTTGCAGCTGCAGCACAGAAAGTAGCTGAAGTATACAAGTCGACTCGACTCCAACTTCGTGAACGTGCTGCACTGCAAAACAACAACAAAAATTTCATAAACGATTTAATAATAAATATTATTTATTTAAAAAATTAAAAGAATAAATATTAATTCAAAGTTATGTGATTTTTTCTGTATACCTTCATTACACAACATAAAATTTTTATATAATCATACAGGGGCCCCATTTTCGAAAATTGCCCAGGGCCCCCAAAAGGGTAAAGACGGCCTTGCCCTTACATTAAAGTGTTTATTTTTATTCTAAAAGAAGTGAGTCAAATTTTAGAAAGCTTAGTCCCTGAGACAACCTCAAAACAATGAGTCCCTTTTGACTCAAATGAGTCCCCGTAATAAATTTGGTGAGTATCATAATTTATCATAGTCCTTTCTCTTTCTATTGGCATCATCCGATCATTTTAACATTCAGAATAAGATACGAAAGTTCAAAGCTTAGATGTTAAATAAGTTCAGAGTTCGGGGATGTAATACCCCATATCGGGAGCTAGGATCTTTACTAATGGAAACAACTACAAGTTTTATTGTTGCTGTTGTTAAATTTTTTGATCAATACTGAGATGTTACACCTTACACGTCTCATTATCTTGGCGATAATTTTTCTTTGCAAAATGTGGCTGTTTTCCTGTAAGCAGTTGTCATAAGTATTTAACTGGCGAGGCCTTAATGCCTTTCGAAAGCACTTTATTAAATCTTGTTGAAAAATCTTTTCCCCAACTATAACTATAAGTCAGAAACACCAAACACCCTATATGATGCTGTTAATATAAACTTTGATTGTTCGTTCAAAAACAAAGCAAAACATACACTTCCCATATAACTTCCGTGATTAAAGTCATTAGAAATGTTGTCTTCTTCATTATGAATTGAAAATTTAAAACGCATTTCGGCTTTCTTTTGAGTCAGTGCGGATAATTTAATTAAATTCAAATTTCCGTCGCCATACAAGTAAGTTTATATTTTAAATTATTAGAATCACGTCTTCTCATTAAATTTGTACAAAGAACTTTTCATTGATAATTATCTTCTTAAAAAAAGAAACAACTTTCTTTCATTTCAACACGCTGTTCTTGGATTTTGGAAAAAAAGTAAGGTCCTTGGAAATCTTTAAATTAGATTTAAATGCGTTGTTTACATACATTTTATAGGCTCTTAATATTTTTTGGGTTTTTCCCTTGTAGAAAAGCGAAACGGATTAACCTAATATGAAATTTATAAAATTGGATTAATAAAAGGGGGTTTAATTTTTTTTTTTTTTTTAATACAGCGTTAAAGCAGCGAGTTTGTTGGGTTCTGCACAAATTATAGTATCCATGGTCCCACCAATTTTCAGTTTTTGACCCAATTATACATTTTGTAATGTGAATTTTGATAAGAATCATAAATGCTTTCTTTAATATTATACTTCGCTATATTTTTATTGTTGGACCATATAAAGAGATCTGTAAGAAGCAATACTTTAACTCCCCCTGAAGCACATGGCGACAATCAGATCCTTGCATCTTTTTTTTTTTTTTAACGTCACATGAGCTCAAGGGGTTTGTTATAGGAGCCCTTTTAACGATTAGTCACAGCGCGAGCGATAGAAAACTAGATAGGAAGGGAAAGGAGGTGTCGAAGAACATTGGTCTTGAATGTTTGAAGATCAAAATGGCAAGGGGAAATTGTACCAGGGAATTCATTCCACATTCGTGTTGTACGGCTAATGAAAGAATACATATATTTCACGGTACGTCTGAAATTGGGCTCAAGTGTAAGCTGATGAGCGTTTCTAGCAAGACGAGTATTACGTAGGAAATGTTTCAGGGGTGGAACGCAGCTGGCTACTTCGAGTGAGCATTGCAAAGTAATGAAATATAGTTAATGTTCTTATTAAAACACTCTGTACCAACTATTATTAGGTTCTACAAATTAAGTCTTTTTTTTCGTTAAGTTAAACATTTAATACCGCTTGGAAATTATATTTGCTTTTTTACAAAGAGCCTTTAATGTCCACATTATTATTTTCTTTTTGTGATTGATTGGTATGCTTATTTGATTAACTATATTATATTAAAAAAAAAAATTGTTCACAGGTATATAAATTTTATCCACAATGATATGAGTGTCACAAACGTCCATGGGCACCTTTTATAAATTGTATTTGCGTATGCAAAACTATCTGCATCAATAACCTTGCTATTGATATTGCTGTTTGCTCATTAAAATGTCATGAAAGCTTCATAAAATGGAGTTTAGAGGTTCCGGCTATCTGAAAATGCTGATTAATTAAAATAAATTGCTTTCATGAAAAAGAGATTATATATTGCTAGAGGGAATCGAATTAAAGTGGAGGTGAAATTTTGTTCTGGTTTAAATAGCGAGGGTAGTTTTAATGAGAAAATCATATTTTACTTTTCTAAAGCCAAGTCCAGATTGGATACATACCCATTATGCCATTTAATACTTCAGCAAACTTTTTGAATACCTGAACATCAAATAAAATCCCAATAGATGGAGAGAAATCAATGTCGTTTTAATTCCAAAAGCTGATAAGTCCACACACACCAATGAGTTGTCGATCAGATCAAAGTCAAACAAAGTATGGGCGGTGTCAAAGCCGTAGTAGCTAACGCTGATTAGATCGCACTTAGTTGGAATACTAATGGGTCTCAAATCCTTCTACTCCGCACATCTGATTCATGAAGCGGATGTCAAGACGAAGAGACGGAGGAAGGCTTCTTTCACTTCCTATCAGAATGCCCTTGTTTAGCACGGACTATAGAATATTTCTTCAAAAAATTGGGCGAAATCTCGGTGCTCGATCAAGCAACTAAAGAACATCTAAGAGTTCATTCAGAACTCAAGTAGGTTGAGGAAAGGCCCATTTACGTAACCACACAGCACACACACCCTAGACTCTATTAAATCTCCTCTCACCCAATCCTTTTTACCTCTAGCTGACTCTTGCTGGCTAGTACTGGGAAGCACAATGAATGGTTTCGCCATATAACATTTTGATTCTTGACACGCATGCATGTGGAATTTTAGTAAGAACTCCTCGAAACCCCAACACGTTTACCTCAAAGACAGATCCATCAAATCGGCTCTGCATCAGGTAATACGGATGAAATAAAAAACGTGTCCGTCTCGGGAACAGGACGCTCGACAGAAGCCATAACTTAAACTTAATATAAGTTGAACTATTAAATATTGAAATTGTTAAACTTGAGAATAGCTTAGGTTATTCAATACTTTGTGTATATTAATGTGCTAGTGTAAGGAAAGGTTATTTATTAAACGATTATTTTATTGATTATAAAATGCACCGTGGGTTAAAATGAGAGAGAGGCTCCTCCTTCTAACTGCTTCTGTATGAGTGAGAGAACGCGAAGCCAGACAGAGTGGCACCATAACGCGTTACGTAACAAAGCGGTTTACCTTCCCATAGGAAGTTATCACTTCGAAAAAACCTTGCATTACACAGAATTAACCTTGGCTTCCTTCATTGACATGGAACGTGCCTTTAATAACATCCTAACTGAATCTATTCTTAAATAACAATGACTTTGGGTTAAATGAACTGAAAACAAGTGATGTTCCTTACAGCCAAAATAAAAACAGCATCCTTCACTCTACCCCGTCGAAGTGGACAAGAAGTGTTTTCATTATCAGCCCGTACCGTAATTCTTGATCAAAAACTCCAGCTGGAAAATGAACACTGAAGAAATTTTTGAAGCCTTTTATACCTGCAGCAAAACATTCGACATTAAATTGGGTCTTCAATGGAAGATGATTCATTGAACCTATACTATAGTTGTCTTCCTTGAAGAACTAAAAATGTTGTTATCTGATGAAAAAACGAAAAACTTTATTTTTTTAGGTGACATTAATATTGACCTCCTTTCGAAAACCCCTTTTGTGGACAATTATTTAATGCTTTTAGGTGCTAATGGTTTGGATTGCTGTATAACCAATCCTACAAGAATTGTTGAAAATTCTAAGTCATGCATTGACCATATTTTTTCGCGCTGTAGCTTATCTGTTATAATTTAGTGAGCTCAATAGCCGACTTAGGTATAACGGATCACTGTATGACTAGCCTGCATTATTTAAATATTGTCGTTGAAAACGCTAAAAACACTACCTACATGCCTATACAAAAAATTGATTTTGGTAAGCTTAATTTGCTTTTGCGATTTGAATTCTGGGAAAATGTTTATATTGAATATGATCCTTCAATAGCTTATGACAATTTCTTAAATAAACTGGGTTCTCTAATTGAGAGCTGTACTATTAGGTTGGTCAGTACACATAACAAATCCAAACGCTTAAAAGAATGGATGACTGGGTACCTGTTAGATAAAGTAAAAGAAAAAAATAAACTACGACAAAAAGCCAAAAACTATCCTAATAACATTCAACTAAATGCAGAGTACAAAAAAGTTTGCAAAAACCTATCGAAAGAAATTAAAACTTGTAAGGAAAATCATTATCTTGCTGAGCTTGAAAAAAATAAAGGTAACATAAAAGGCGAGTGGAATGTAGTTAACAAAATTTTAAATCGCAATTCTAAAACGGAGAAACCTTTGGTTATTATTTACATTTAATTTAAAAATTACTGATACTACTGAAATAGCTAATCGTTTTAATGATTACTTTATTTCAATAACCAAAAATGTTTCTTCTGATGTGTTCATGGGTCACTGTTTTTGTACAGAGGGATTAGTTAATGACACTATTGTGAGGAAAAGTTTATTTTTTGACCCTATTTTTTCGGGAGAGTTATTGAATATTATTAAATCACTCAAAATTTCCAATTCGGTTACTAATGATGGTTGCTCTAGCATTATCTTTAAACAAATTGCTTACAATATTGTTGATGTACTTGCACATATTTTCAATAAAAGTGTTCATAGTGGAATTTTTCCTAGCGCTCTAAAAGTTGCAGAAGTTATTCCACTTCTAAAAAAGTCTAATCCTTGTGATATGAATAATTACAGACCAATATCCCTGTTACCAGTATGCTCTAAAATATTTGAAAAGGCAATGAAAAGTAGATTTTTGGGGTTCTTAAATAAAAATAATTTTTTTAGTGAGTCTCAATATGGGTTTCGTGCTAATAGATCTACCGAAGATGCGTTGCTTAAATTTTGTGGAGAGATTTATGAAAATCTAAACCTCAATCTTTTTTCTGCTGGGCTTTTCATCGACTTAACCAAGGCTTTGATTTAGTTGACCATAGTATCCTCTTGGGAAAGCTATATAATGCAGGATTTCGTGGTTTTATTTATAACTGGTTAGTTTCTTACTTAACAGATAGAAAACAATTAGTCAAAATAAATGGTAGCTTAAGTGTTTTGCGCAAAATATCTACTGATGTTCCGCAAGGTTCAGTACCGGGTCCATTGCTCTTCTTGATATTTATTAACTCTATCTTCAAACAAAATTTTAAAGGATCAATAACAGCTTTTGCAGATGATATGGCATTTTCCTATGGTTGCAGATCTATGCTTGACTTAATCTCTGACATCAATTATGATTTGGATATCTTGAGACGATGGTTTACTTTAAATAAATTGGTCTTGAGCAATAAAACCAAATTAATGCACTTCAGTCTGTCTGGTTCCCCTGCTCTGGTTGATTATGATTGTGATATTATTTACCATTCTTTAGGATGTCAAAAATTTAAATTGAATGATTATGATATGTTTTTTCCCAATGAACCCTGTTCAACTAACTGTTTTCAGGTGAATTTTGTAAAGTCCTTCAAATACCTTGGTTTAATACTCGATAGTAGGATGAGTTGGGCAGATCATACATGTGCTTTGAAAAAGTACTTATTTTGTTGCTCTAGGCAATTCTATAATCTTAGTTTATTCTGCTCACAAAAATTATTAGTTATGGTTTACTATGGCATTATTGATTCCAAACTTCAGTACTTCAGTATGGGATAACCTGTTAGGGTGGAACCTACATGAACAAAGTTCATTCCCTTCTTGTGTTACAGAAACATATTGTGCGTATTATTTGTAAGAAAAATCGCTTCCAAAATAGTTTCGTTTTGTTTCAGGAACTAAAGGTTCTTCCACTAAGACATCTCTATTACTTTAAAGTTCTTAAGCTGTTTTTTATAAGGAGTGGCTATCTGTCTGTAAGAAGAAATTCGCGGCATGATTTGCGATTAAATCTCAATAATCTGGTTAACATTCCTGCTCATAATAAAATGCACTATAAACGGTTTTTTGCAGTAGTTGCTCCCTCAATCTTCAATAAACTGCCTTTTTCTGTTAGAAGTATAAGAAATTTGTCTCTTTTCCTGCACAGAATAAAATCCTGGCTTTTTACTCACGATCACAATCAAATTGAACACCTATTTCATTAAATATTTAAATTCTAATAAATAAAAAAAAAAAAAAATTCTTTCATCATTCTATTTCTTTTTGAATTTCTATTTCTCTCTGTTCACTTATTTAATTGAATGATTTATTTGTTTGGACATTCGCCACTAGCTATCGCGTTAAGCTTAGCTATAGAGTGTCTCTAACTATATTTCGATAGGTTTTAAAGATATACTTATTTTGAAGAACAGTTCATAAATTCTTGTCTTTTTTTCTGGCAGTTATCTTTTGTATATTTTAACATTTAAATTATGATTTTTGTAAACAACTTATGTAAACATCTTATGTTATATACGCCAGTAATTTCAATTGTTTTATTTTTATTGTTGCAAATTGTAAAAAAACTGTCACGGAATGGTTGATTGTGTTCTTTTCATTTTATTTATAAATTTGTTGTACCTACCTATTAAAATGAATTAATAAAATACAAATAAAAAATACAATTCTCGCCTTTGGGTCGACTGGTTAGTGGGCTCCTCTCAGCAAAGCTTAGAACATTGACAAGTTAAAAAAGGTTCAAGAAACTGCCAGCATCGGTGTCACGGGGGTTCAAAGATCTTGTCCAACAGATGCCCTTAATGCTATTTCAAACCTTCTACCGGCCGACCTTCACATTAAATACTTGGTGTTCAGTTTAGTCAACCAGACTTAAGGATGCCGTGATTGCTGGACTGAAAGACCATACGGTCACAACAATTTATGAAATCTTCTACCTGACGAATTAGCTCCGCACCTCGCCGACTACTGCAAACTGACTCTTAGCCTCTGTTAGGGTTTCAAAGAATTAGTCTCTTCCAGAAAAGACTAGGAAAACAAAAACTATCTTTACAGATAGGTCCAAAATGGAATGGTTAGCCATATTTCTGTTATCCTTTCTTACTTACTTATGATGGCTCCACTAGGGCGTGGATGTGCATGTTTATTATGCCCCTCCAGCCAGCTTGATCTCTAGCCTGCTGTCTCCAATTTTACACTCCAAGTTGCCGGATGTCTCTCTCTACCAGGTCGCTCCATTAGAGATGATGTCTACCTTGGCTTCTGACTCGCTCTAATTTGGCGTTGAAAACTTTACAAGCTGGAGCATCGATGTCCATTCGCTCTACATGGCCCAGCCATCTTAGTCACTGAATTCGAATTTTTCTGACTATAGGCTTATAACGTATAGTTATTATCCTTTTAGAAACGTTTAAATTTCCAAATCTTTCCGATTTCATCTTAATCGAAATGTGGCTGTAATAATATTGATAGTAAGGCCATCCTTAAATTCGGTCTCCACCTCCTCCAAATTAGTCAAACAATGATCGAAAATATCGAACAAAGGATAGGATCAAGATCTGATCACCTTTCACGATGCGACAAACTGACTCTAAACTAAATACTCTGTAAGGATCTTCGAACTGAACAATCAAAGGATTGACAGAAAACCAACCTGAGAGCCATGCATCTCACCTAGGTGGGTTGCTTATGATTCTTTGCCCTTTGACAAACACGTACCCTCACAAACCAGCAACCTGCCTACGTCTTGAGTCTGGTCACATTAAATCCCATAACCTGACCCACCACCGACCAAAAACCTCCTCTTGCACCCCTTTTTTCCTTCTTTAAGTCATGGTTACAAAATGGAGCACATAGTGCTAATTGAGTTTTCTTTAAAAAATGTCCAGCTCAAGAAATCCCCAATTTTTGCCTACCTTAGGAAATTTTACATTTTCCAAAAACCCATTTCTAATGATTATACATCAAACTTTATAATGTATGTTATGCTTTTATTAAAGCTTTTATAAAGACGAGTTAAGAAACGAAAGGATTAAACTTCTACAAAATATAAGTAAAACTTTCTGAAATTGATACATAACCAGCACGAACTAAAAAATGGCATTGATCAGTTCCAAAACGATTAAATTGTTCCCAAAACCCTTAGCAACTTCATTCGAACATAGTAACCTTTCATCATGTTTATAAGTTTAAAGATCTTATTGCATGTGTTTCCTTTATTGTATTGAATTCTAAGCTCTATGCTGAAAATCCCTTAAAACATAAAATATGTTACCTTCCGAGCATAAGACCTACACTTGCTTAAGTTGAATGTTTACGAGAGCATTGAAAAACTAAACTGTTGATATCCTTTCAAAAGCAAAGGACACACACTAGGTACGTGACAGGAAATGTTATTCTTGGTTTTCTTTTACGAGAAAGTACCTTAACTGGACTCAGCCATGCACAGAGATGTAGCACAAGACTTCTACAACCGTGTCCTTGCCATATCCAATGCTGGTTGAGTTTTGTGAATTATTTATCTTCTCAATGTTACCCCTGCATTATATAAGCAAGTATTTTGCACGTACTCGTATTGTCCAGATAGAATAACATGACCGAAATTCAATTGACTGATTCACATTAGGTACATATTTGAATGAGAATCTACTTGTATGTTGAAAAAAAAACAGAGCTCAAATTATTTTATTGAATTTTAAGGAAATTTGTCGGTTTTTTTTGTAAACCATATAGCAGCACACAAGGGGTTATTAATACCCTTATGCCTTATAAACTATTAACAAAGAATCAGCAATCAGCCGAGCGTAAAGGAAGTTTGGATAAAAGATGAAAGATGATAACAATCCACATTTATTTTCAAAGTCTGTATAACGTAATGGAAAAAAAAAATCGAGCCGGGTAAAGCATTCCACATTCTTGTAGAGCAGCTAAAAATGAGTCTCTCTTTACTTAACAGTACGTCCAAAGTTAGGCCCGAGGGCATTCCTAGCGATGGGAGTGTTACGGGGAAGTTGTATAAGGGGAGGAATAGAAACATTTGACTGGAGTACTGTTTATATAGAAATAGCGATTGGAGAAGGTGAGACGAGAGACATTACGGCGGTGTTCAACAGGAAAAATACATTGTTTTCGTAATGATCTTTTCACCTATCAATTTTAAAAACTAAGAATCAGAATCTAATGAGCTTATCATACTGCCGATGCAGTTCCACACCTGAAGAACATGTATGTGATTCTGGAACCGAATAGGAAAACCCGAGGATGTTGTTGAATAGAAGTCTTAAACTATAATATATCGTTGATTGAGATAAAGAAGAGAGTCGGAGGCAAAAGGGAACCTTGGGGCACGTCTCAATATCTTACGAATATCAGACTGGAAACCATGCATAACTACTCGAATGGAATGGTTTGAAAGGTAACTTCTAATCCATTAAAGAAGAGGTTTACCAAATGCAAGTATTTTCGCTAAGAGAGCTTGATGGTAAACTTTATATCAAATGATTTTGAAATATCAAGCTCGATGATCTTACTTTCTCTCTAATTTGGAAAGAGACCTGCAGAATGGGACAGATGGAAAGTTTACGTTGGTTTTACCAGCGTGGAAGCAAACTTCTTTAGAACTATGAGGGAAATATTATCCAGGCCAAGTAATTTGTTCAGATCATTGAGTCCTCTTGGCACTCTGTACTAGTGCGATTGGAGCGAATGGGAATCCCTCTTTTTTAAAATCCGTTTTTTTTTTTTCAAAAATCCCGAAACCCAACCATAGTACAGAAGAAGCCAATGCGGAATCGAAAAATTTGCAGCAAACTTTGCTTTCGCTTGATAGATAACCACAGGAGTGTCATTGTCGACGAGCATGGAAACGAGGACATTGTATACCCTAAATTTGGTTATTTCAATGTGGACTTTACGTGGCTTTCTACAAAGCATGTCTGAATTTTTTGAAGTGAAACTTCCTTAGGCGCATGGGGGTAAATTTTGTTTCTATTGTAGGGGAAATAAGTGTGACTTCCGTCCCCGAAAATGGAGAGATCGATTGACAGAGAGTGAGAAAGGGCGAACGTAGCATGAAGCACATGACATAGCCATGGAGCGAGAGTAGGGAGCAAGAGAGTGAGAAAGATCGAGAGAGAGTGAACGTCGCAACACACACAGACACAGTGCCATGGGGAGAGAGAGCTGTAGGTTAAGGCCCAACCATAATACGCGAAAGAAAAAGTAAGCATGTGTCAAAACCGAACGAAAAGTTTCCTTCCGATTTGTAAAGTACGTCAGTTGCCCATAATAGCCTTTAAGAATAAGAAGAACGAAAGAAGAAGAATACCCTTTAAAAAATAAAGTGCACGACTGGGTCGTACGAACTTGCTCTAATGTGTTCAAATGGTCTTGGGGCTTGAGATTTCCGGAAAAAGGCATTGAAAAAAGCATATGAAATTTTATTAATCACTTAAAAATCAATAGTTAAAACGTTTTTTGGAGAAAATGAAGTAAGCCATCAGATTTCTTTTGCTTTTTCAAAATTTAAGGAAATTTTTTTTCAAAATTGTTCGACCAGTTTTTTCAAAAAACGGTTTTTTTTTTGAAAAACTTTTCGAAAACATATTCCAAATTTTTTTTGAGTATGCCAACTTCTAGAACTTTGTAGTTTTTATCAGAAAAATAAAATTAAAAAAATTGATTAAACCGTTTTTGAAAAAACAAAAAATAAAAAAAAATTTTTAAACTTTTTTAAAAAACTCAAAAAAACTTTTTTTGAAAAATTAAAGATTTTTTATTATTTCGTTTGTAATAGGGCTTCTACATTAAAAATTTCATCGGAATTCGTCCAGGGCTTCCGAAAAAATCGGATTTCAAAAAACCGGTCCTATGGGAGGTACCGTTATAAGACTTTTCCTGAAAAATCTATTCCAATCAAAACATAAAGTTTGCACAGAAAACACAATTCAGAAAGTTTTATCAAAATCGTATGAGCCGTTTTCGAGAAAAATTGAATTTTCACTAAAAGTCGTATGGCAGCTACCGTTAGTTTTAAAGCTAGAATGCTAATTCCAAAAACCCCTCTGTAGAACGTCATAATAACACTATATACCAAGTTTGAAGCAAATCGGTCCAGCCGTTTAGGCTGTAGGTGCCGATACAGACAGACGGACAGACAGACAGACAGACAGACAGAATTGTCGGACCCACTTTTTTCGACTTCTCTCATCATCGTAATGTTATGTTTGATTGTCCAAAAAAATTTTTTTTTTTGTACGAATGCATAACTTGCCTTATAGTACCTATAATCGCAAGTAAAAAGGAATGTCAGTTTTTCGTACGTAATGTACCTACGACTCAAAGCGTACATTACGTACGAAAACGCAAGTGAACGAAACTTGCCGAAACTGAACAAAAAGTCATTTCGGGTTGGGTATACAAATCACATGTATTTCTACTGTTTCGTAAGTCAACGTACGTACCATTCTTCAATTATGGTTAGCCCTTTAGGTTTGTTTTATAATACCACACACTGGTTCTGCATATCAACTGTGGGTAGGTCGGAGGTCGGAGGCTGATGGTTAATAATAGAATGGTGGGTAGCAGGGACGGTAACGGTATGCATTATGTGTGTCTTGTCTTAGCAGACAAAAGTGTTTCGTATATCCACTGTAGGCAGTCAGAAGTGCTCCCAGATTGGATGTTTTTCCCACCAAAATGGTTGGACAAAAAATTTATTTGGTGCGGGAAAAAATGTTTTAAGAATAATTCAGTACTACATACATAGGTACATACATAAATATTAAAAAACTATTTTATCACCAAAAATAAAAATATGTAAAATTAAGCAAGTATTTTTTACACAAAAAAGTAAAATTTTTTTGTTGTTTCCCGAAAACCGAATTATGACAATTGTTATTTTTATAGTCTAGGTAACTTATGAAAAAATACCAGACTTTAATTTCATTCTATAAGGCTATCCCTACACGAATAAACTACTTTGCAATTTCAGTTTCAGACTGGTGTTAAATCGATTGCATTTATTGAATAGTGTGCTTTCAATACTTAAATACATGCGCAAACTTAACGAGTTAACTGCAATGCAATCAAATTGACTACGGTTTGAAACTGGGATATCAAATTTTTGAAGCAAGTAACGTGTTTTTTTTTGTTTGTTTGTTTAGAGTAGGCTTTTAGCGTTAAACTTTCTATTAAACAAAATATATGCTGGTTTTTTTCCCACACACAAATACACAATTAGTTGGGATTTTATTTCGAGTCCGGTGGGATTCCATATATTTCATCTGGCATTTAAAACCATAAACCACCTGACTGCCAATGGTTTATGGTTTTAAATATATTGGCGGGTAACAGAGATGTGACTTGGTATGTTGTTAAATGACCGCTGGACGGTTGATATGAAAAATGTGATGTGTATAATATTAAATGTGTTAGGCGGCTTATAGCGGCCTTAAGAAACTGCACTGGTTGGTTGATGCGGTGAAAAAAAAAAAATAAACATTAGTTTGCCAAACAAGTTTCACTTCTGACATGTGTACTTTGTATTTGTACGCACGCACTTTTTTTCCAGTTTTCTCCAGAAAGAAGAATTGGCTTTTCAGATATGTTGGCTTTCTGTGTTGTCTGACAAGAATAGAGAGGCCACGTAGAATTGTACAGATTGAAATCGCCCGTAACAACGATTTCGTGCGATTTATATATTGTTAAATTTGAGGCAAAAAAATACATGGTACTCGCTCCAATATCAATTGTTTTAAAGTTCCATTTGGGTTTGAAAGCTTGGGGTTGGTTAAGCATCAGAACGCGAATCATTTTTTTCTTAAGCATCTATTTTATGAACACATCTATGAAAAACTCACGAGTATTCTCACAGCATTATTTGGCAAAGAACCCTGAACTCCATGTTGATTTTTTCTTCAAAAATATTTAATTTAATTTGTTTATACCTATAATAAATAATAAAGTCTGACATTGTCTTTAAGGCAACTATGCGTCTAAAACAGTGAATTCATTTTCAAGCTTTAAAAAATAGAACAATAAAATACAAGCTGATTGTAATTCCTTAAAAATTCTTCGATAATCAACTCACAAAATATTGTGTGTGCATGTGTAGGTACGTATTATAGTTATAAGGAATTGAAATTGAACATTGCCTATAATTAATCCCTTTTGCTTGACCCGACATTTTGAAATTGGTATACCTATTATGTGTGGTTCAATTAACTTACGGGTAGTGTCTAACATTGCAATCAAATTTCACGCACTGGTAATTTTCCTATTTGAACTTAATTATTATTAAATCTGGTATCAATGGCATTGCAATTGAATTAACTGTGAACAAATATAGATATAGTTTCCAGTAAGTTCTTCAATTTGATGCATGTTTGGGGAGACCCGGTTAAGTGGACTAGAAAATTTTCTTATCTTTTTATATAATAAAATTAAGTCGTGACCTGCAGCAGATTGTATACTCTTTCCCTTTCCCTCTTTCAGTATAAGCTTGCAAGTTTGATCCAATAGAAAGAGTTATTTTTCACACCTATGTTCTAACACTTATGTAATAAGAAGGCAAAAATAATTAGTCAACTTACCCCGACCGACCATTTTGCGGCAACGAAGAATGAAACAGGGACAGGCCGACACATACATTTTGTATGTACCCCACAGATATTCTTCCTTACTTAAAGTATTGATTCCAGCATTACAGCCAATCCCGACGAAAAACTGTGTTTAATACAATAACAACAGGAAACTTGCATAAAAATGTATAGAATTGAAGAAATTAGCAGTTAGTCTAAATGCCTCTGGAGCCAAAATATGCCCTAGTTACCCCTACTCCTAACCCACAAAATTAGAGTCATTAATGAAAACTTAACTAAACTCCGATTTGTGTGATATTTTATGGATGCCTTCATGTGATGTTCATAGACGACAAGAAAACTGATTTTGAAGAAAAAAAATCAGGCAAGTGAGGTCAATTATTTAAAGGCGTTTTCTAAAATAAAAACCAAACCATTTCAACAAACTATTAATTCAGGTTTTCTTTAGGATTATGTTATGGCTACTATGACATCGCCATAAAGGCACTACACAAAGACTTTGATTTTTTATGTTTAAGCCAATAGAACACCTTTGCTTTAATCAATTATTTCAAAAAGTAAATTTTATGCACACCATAAAATGTCCCCCGTTTGATTGAGGATAATGAAATAAAAATGATGTTTTCCCAACTTCCATGATCAATCAAAGCAGCAAAGTGGATATGTTGACATGTCATTTAGATTGCAATTGCAGTTGATTCACAAACGCTTTTGACTTTCAAACAAACTGAAACTATTTGTATGAACTTTAAAATGGAAGCTTTCAACAATCAAGTGAAAAGTGCTTAATCAATTTGAAAAGCGCATTTTGTTCGTTGATGCCAGTAGTTGAGCTACCAACGTGACTGAGACAGTATATTGTGACATAAACAAAAATCGCAAAATTTCATTCAACTACTAAATGGCAATTCTTTGACAATTATTCAGGGTGCGTTTTTCAAAGTGGTTTACTGCGAGAATTAGCGCAAGTAAAAATTAAAAGTGCGTGTACTGTGAATCATTGTCAACACCGTCTAGAAAAAAAAAGAGCTGTTTAGAGCTTAAAGATGGCAGCACTGTTTTAACTGATAACTTTTTTATCAATTGCCATATGATTCATCTTTAGTTTGGTTTGCCATTTCATCAGAAATTGACTGACGCCTGAACAGCGCAGCGAATGCAAATTGTGCGAATTTTTACTAAAAAGATAGTTCTGTTCGTGAAACGTACGTTTGGAAGCTCAAGGTTGAATGGCTAGTTCGATAAGCAAAATTGGCGCAATTGAAGTGAAGATAATCTTGAGGCCATTGTTGAGATTTACGGGCGATGACAGCCGAGATCCCGCTCAAGATCAATTTGTATCAGCTAATCTAGATGACGACCATGAGCTACATTCGCATGACCAAATTGCAATCAAAGTAGTTGTTATCGCCAGACTAAAAATAAATAAAATGCAAGACTGGGTCGCACGAACTTGCTCTAATGTGTGAGAGTGGTGTTGGGGCTTGAAATTTTGATGAAAATAAATTTTTCAAAATTCTTAAATAAATACTTAAACTAATTTGAGCTGAAAAAAAGTACGCCATCTTATTTCTTTTATAAATTTGAATTTATGAGAATAATCTGTGGAGCGGTTCTTGGACAAAAAAAGCTTTTTTTTGACAAAAAATTTTCAAAAAAAAAATTTAAAAATATCAATTCATAGGTATTCAGCAAATTCATTTATTTATAATTTTTGAAAAAAAAAATAAGCAGTTTTTAAAATATAATTTTTTTTATAAGAAATTAAAAAAATGCTTTTAAAAATACAAAAAAATATTTTTTTAAATGTTGGTATAAATTGAGCTACCTTCACCAATGTATGTAGGTATGTGTGAAATTGGTCCTATGGAAGTGCCGTTTTTAGACATTAAAAAAAAAAAATTTCAGCCATATGATTGGTATAGTATCTAAAAAGCTACACTGATTTTTTTTAGCTAAAATTGTTGGAGCCGTTTTCGAGAAAAATAAACTTTAACGTAACGGTTATATGGCAGGTACCGTTAGTTTTTGAGCTTAAAAATAAAATTTCAATTTGCCCTCTGTACAATACCTAAAAAACTCTATATACCACCCGTTTGGGCTGTAGGTGTCTATATACAGACAGACATACAGACGGACAGAATTTTTAGACCATCTTTTTTCGTCTTCGCTATCATCGTAATGTTTGATTGATATCTTTAAACTTTTTTTTTCGACGAATGTATAACTTGCCTATTGTACCTATAATTGCAAGTCAAAATGCAGCTGGATACTATGGTCTACAAGCTGAACTTTTTAAAAATGCTAGAGGAAACCTGGCCAGGAGCATACACCCACTCATCTACAAAATATGGTCGGAGGAAAGTTTGCCCGATGGTGAATCTCAGTACCAGCTGCCCAATCTACAAAAAAGGAGACCGCCTACTCAGCGCCAACTATAGAGGCATAAGTCTATTAAACATCGCTTAAAACATCATGTACAGCGTTTATGTGAATGCCTCAAGCCGTTTGTCGATGATTTTATTATTAGATTCTAATAGGTCCATACCAATGCGGCTTCAGACCTGGAAAATCTACGACCGACCAAATATTCACACTACGCCAGATCATGCAGAAAACCCAAGAATATAACATCGACACCCACCACCTGTCCGTCAATTTTAAAACCGCCTACGACAGTGTTAAAAGAGTTGAACTGTATCGTGCTATATGTCTAACTTTAAATTCCCTGCTAAGCTGATACGCCATATCAGAATGACGTTGGAAAATGCTCGCTGTTCCGTCAATCTGAAAGGGA
Source organism: Platycheirus albimanus (assembly GCA_916050605.2). Taxonomy (NCBI): domain Eukaryota; kingdom Metazoa; phylum Arthropoda; class Insecta; order Diptera; family Syrphidae; genus Platycheirus; species Platycheirus albimanus. The sequence goes on along the minus strand of OU696696.1, from coordinate 11,655,244 downwards.
CTCTACTGAAACTTCGAAACCACCAGAGGGCTAGGACAAGGTGACGGCACTGTCATGCAGCAGTTTGAACATTGTGCTTGAAAATGTCATACGGAGCACCCATGCCAGCACATCGGGTACCATTTTAAATAAATTGACACAATTAGCTGGGTTTGGGGACGACATTGACGTGATAGGAAAAACAAAGCGAGCCATTAACCTGTGCCTTCACTACAATGGAGTCAGCAGCTAGAAGAATGGGACTGAAAATAAACGAGGACAAGTCGAAAAATATGCTTTCATCAACAAAGTCCAATCCAACCACCGACTTGGTCAGAACGTCACCATTGATGGGTATAACTTCAATCTAGTCAGTGAATTTGTCTACCTGAGCACTGCTGTAAACACAGGCAACACCATCAGCGCTGAAATCAAGTGCAGACTAACTCTTGCTAATCGCTGTTTCCTTCGGGAAAACAACTTTTGGAGAAGAAGATACAACAACGAACTATTCGAACTGTACAGCGACATACATAAGCCTTGCCAGGAAAATTCGAATTCAACGACTAAGATGGCTGGGCCATGTAGAGCGAATGGACATCCATGCTCCAGCTTGTAAAGTCTTCAACGCCAAACCAGTGGGAGTCAAAATCCAAGGTAGACCTCTTATACATGAAGTGTGAGATTGGAATAGGCAGGCTTGATATATAGGCTTCTGAATCGGCATATTAAGCAAGACCTAAGAGCACAATGCTCTAGTTGAGCCAACATAAGTAAATTACTGTTGAGACTACGTTATATCCAGAAAACTGACAGTTTAGTGGTTAAATCATTGGTTTTTACATCTTTTAAAATGACACCGGCCAGAGGTTAAGAGGGCGTGCCACAATTGATTTGTTGGAGGAATCGTTTTGGGAGCGTATAGATAATGCGTTTCAGGCATGTGCGTTGGTCTCCGATATCGTACGATTTTTAAGCACTAGACTATTGACTGTGGAGGTGTGCGAAGTCGCAAGGTTACAAAAAACTGGACGTCAAGATTCTACTATACCTGAAAATATATTCAAATAAAAGTGGAAAAGAATTATCTTCCAAATAAAGTCAATTTGATTGCAATTAAAACTATTTATCTGTGTTTTATTTAATTTTATAGTTCTAAACATCTAAAAAAAAACACCCTTTATAATAACATGTAATGCTTTCAAATCATCATTTTGTTCAGCATGACATATTCCATCATAATTTATTTTTTAAATTGCAAAATAAATTTCCAATTTACAAAGGTCAGCTGATATTATGTTTCATAAGGTCAAACATTTATTTACCCATACAAATACTTTACTTTATACAGAGCAGCCAACTCTGTAATGTGATCTTAAATAAACCTTTAATAAATTGAGTTGAAAACGATAAAATCCTTTTCCAATTTTTTTTTTTTAATACCACACCAAATCAATTTCCACCTATCGCTTCGAATTTCGCTTCAACACTGAGTCGTCTTGTTTTCCACGATAAAATGTCTTTCTTTGACATAAATAGTTCCGCACGCACGCCTGTCACACACAGGCACTCGGCGATAAATACGTGACTTGAATCACGCCATGAAATTCAATTAAAAACTTCAGAGATCTGGTATTAACTTCCATCGCCACTTTTCCTGATAAAGTTGGGAAGTTTTACATGTTTTTGTCATACGACACGACACGACATACTAAATGAGTTGAATTAAGGATTAAAGAGTTTATCACTTCCGTGTTCCGTGTGTGTTTTATATCCATGTCAAGTAAAACAAATGTATTTGTGGAACAAAAACAAACAAACTTTATTAATCCTTTTATCGTTTTTTTTTTTTTATTCCTTAATACTCCTTTACACTTGTGGTCATCTTCACCCGTGGTCTGGTCTTTCCAAAGTTACTATGTTATTCCTGATGGTAGCTTATCCTTGCCTCATAAAAACCCATTCATTGATTCTTGTCATAAGGTCACTTGGTCATTTCTTAGGGTTAACTTTTAATCCTTTATTCCCACTCGCACAAAGCTATAAGCCTGAGATAATAAAGAAGAAGGAAAAAAGTAAACAAAATTTCTGACCTAAATAAACACCACAGAAAACTTTAAGGAGCCGTCTTTGCTTTAAATGCTCTTCAGTCTTCATCTTCTGCAAGAAAAAGGATTTCCTTCATATTTGTTCGTCATCATCTTCACAAACCTTTTCCCTTCTTTAGCAGCTTAAAGGAGCAAATTTGTTAAGTAAATATTCTGTTCATTTTGCTCATCATCGTCAGACGGCTGATATTCGAACGTAGGTATTAAAAGTTTGGAAGCAACAGCTGTGATTGCTAGGACTTAAAGTTTTTGGGAAAGATATCTTAAGAACAACACAAACATTATTTAATCAAACATTGAAGTTAAGCCCGAAAAAGGCTTAAGAGCATTATACGACTTAAAGAAAGTCTGTTGCATGTTACTAAACTTTTGTATGTCGGAGTAGTGTTTGAGGAATCTGTGTTAAGTTGGATTTCTATGAAAAAAAAATTGGGATTAAAAGATAAAAGATTTGGTATGATTTAAAAAATTGTAACATAAATTGATTTATTTTAAAAGGAAAAAAAGAAATCTTATTAACAGCCCAATAGCAGGTATGCTGTTGCAGTTTGGAAAAAGACATTATACCTTTTAATAGTTCTGGTAATAATTGTGAGTAGGATTTTAAATGATTGCCTGTATAGGAGGTGTTGATAATTTTAATGTTTGTTAAAATTTTAATATACTTCGAGCTTGACCTTTATTTACGCACTAAAAGGGTGTTTTATACATACCCAACACCTTTGATGGTTTTTCATGTCAAAATAAAATAGTTTTTGATTAAAACTTGTGTTGCTTTATGTTTCACATAAAATTAAAAGTTTTCAACTTTGTTCTATGTGTTTAAAAATTTGGCGTCTGCCCATCAACGCCAACCGCTGCCGGTTCCAGAAAAAAAAATGTTTTTTAACTAACTGAGAAGGAAATAAAATTAATTACTGGTTGATTAAGAAATTCAAAAAAAAATATTCAATTGAAAAAAGTTAAAAGAAAAAACAACAACAGAAGTTGTTGCTTTTAAATTCAACACGAGCATATACCTTGTTGGTTGTTTAGATTATAAAAAAATAAAATACAAAATCCGTGGCCTGTGTGCGTTTCGCCCAAGTTTATGCTTTTTATAAAGCTCCCTAAAAATATATAATTCGCGTGTAGTTTTGCACTAAAAATTATATATAGTGTCGATTTTATCGAACAAAAGTGCGTCTTAGAAGAGTATGAGCGGCATCTAACTGATGAGCCCACCGTTCATACTTGGGCGAAACGCACACAGGCCACGGATTTTGTATTTTATTTTTTTATAATTACTGGTATTTAAATAAAATAAAATGCACGACTGGATCGCACGAACTTGTTCTAAAGTGTGACAGTGGTCTTGGGGCTTGAGATTTTGATAAAATTTTTTCGAAATTCTAACATAAAAACTTAAACTAAATTGAGCTAAAAAAAAGTACGCCATTTTATTTCTTGGATAAATTTGAATTTATGAGAATAAATTTTTAAGAATCTGCGGAGCGGTTTTTGAAGAAAAAGTTGTTTTGAAAAACTGTTTGAAAACATTTTTCAAAAAAAATTCAAAAACGCCAATTCATTAGGTATTCAGGAATTTATTAATAATTTTTGAAAAAAAATTAATGAACAGTTTTTAAAATATTAGTTAACAAAAAAAAAAGTATAAATTGAAATTTCGTATGTATGTGTGATTTGACACAATCGGTTGAGCCATTTTTGAGATAGTTGAAAAAAAAAAGTGTAATATGGAAAACATTTAAAAAAAAAAATGTCAGCCATATGATCGGTGGTACTTAAAAATACTTCACCGATTTTTTGTAATCAAAATCACGAGCCGTATTCGAGAAAAATAAGAGTAAGTAACGGTTATATGGCAGCTACCGTTATTTTTTGAGCTAACAAAATTTCACTCAATATACTAAGTTTGAAGCGATTCGGCCCACCCGTTTTGGCTGTAGGTGTCTATACATACAGACAGACAGACAAACATACAGACGGACAGAGTTCTCAGACCATCTTTTTTCGTCTTTGCTATCATCGTAATGTCAAGTTTGATTGTTATTTACTTTTTTTTCGACCAGTGCATAACTTGCCTTACATATTACCTATACTCACAAGTTAAAAATTGTGTGCTACGCCTAAACCAGTCGACGGGTCGGGAAAAGTTAGTTGAAAAAAGGTCAGAAGTTAGTGAAACTTAGTGGTTTTGTTCAAGAATAGTTAATTATTTTGTTAGGTTTTGGAGTTCGAGGTCCCTGTGGAAAAAGTGGTTGGGGCAGGGGGATAAATGTTGCTCCGGTTTTCCCTCAATAACTGTTTTTTTTTCTTGACTTCGACTTTTTTGTAGAATGTAAAATTTATTTAATAAAATGTTGATAAAAAAATTTAGTGTGTCATATTATTGTACCTATGCTTACTCGTTACCAAATCATGGCGCTTCGAAAAACTGGTCACTTTTCGAATCGATATAAAATGCCAAATAGAGTTTGAAAAATGACTTCTTTTTCGAAGCGCCATATCTCGGTAACGAATTAACATATCTACAATCATTTTTGTACTGAAAAATTCTAGGAAATTTAACATTCAACTGAAAAGCTCAATATGCTTTTGAGTCGAGTATTTTTTTTTAACAGAATAAAGATATTATAGTATAAAAATCACGCTTCTAAACATGTACGTATTTTGTAAAAAAAAATCTTAGCTATACGAGGTTCATATTTGGATGACGATGAATGGCTGTGTTTACAAATAAAATTGCTGTATTTATGAACACACCGAGCGATCCACAATGAACAATGCATTATCAAAATTAACCGTTTAATTTGGATTTTTAGCCAGTGGAGTCATTGCTTCGTACTTTTTCGAAAACAAAGCTTATGAGGTGGTCACCATTAACAGACAGAACGATGATAACCGACTTCTTATGATCGACCTTAAACGACATGGTGTGGTTCCAGCCAGCAGGATGACTATAAGTGCCCCAGAACGGATGCCACGATTGACATTCTGGGTGAACGATTTAAGTGAGAGTAAGGTTACCTCTCGGAGAGGTGACGTGAGTTGGCCACCAAATTCAAGCGATTTGAATTCACTTGTGTTTTTCTGAGGGATTTTCCTAAAGTCGCAAGTCTGTGCGAATAAGCTACAATCCACCGACGCCCTTAATTTGAACATTAACAAAGAACGTCGCTCAAATTCACATATACGGAAGATTCATTGAAAATTGGACAGCTCGGATCCATGCCACCGTAAGAAGCTTTGAACCATGTCATATTCCATAAATTATGATTAATGAGGCACATAGGCTTTTCATAAACGCGCTGCTACTTATTCAATATCAACACCTTTCTGCTTACTTAACACTGGTTTTCGTTGAAAAGGTTTAAGCAGGGTTCCACGCATATGTTATTTGTTTCTCTCAAACACCTCAACAGATCTTGATGATATTTTATGTTCAGATAGTTTCTTTCTGGGCTCAGCTCGGATCCCCAAAATCAATTAGGCTAAATCATGTTAAATTTCATTTCCCATTAACCATGCTCTTTTCAATAAAAAAATCAGACTGTTTGTTTGTCCAACGCATCTACTCGTATATTCCTATTGAATTCTATCCCAATCACACGTTACTGAGGCGTTTCGGAACAAATTTCGAATTAACACATTTACACACAATAATTGTAATTATTTCCGTTTAGCAAATATTAATGAAAACAAATATCATTTTTAGATATTAATTCTCCAGAACATAAAAAATAGACCTTTTCGTGTCCATTTTCAGTCGGTTAAAAGAAATTCCACTTTCCTTCTTCCAGTCTCAATCCGCCAAACTGTAACCATTTGCGACAAAAATAAAGCAATTATTGAATTAAAAATTTAAAATACAATTGTCTCATCAAAATACCCGTCACGTCCATTGACAAACATAAAGCTGTCAGTCTGCCATTCTGGAGTATCCAGCTGGAAAATTCATTCAATGTGACCAAAACCAACAAAAAATGTCATGGCTAGTTAAAAATAAAACTAGGTTTGATAGAAAGAGAGCGAACGATAATCACCACATTTACTGTTAGCTGCAATTAGCCATGCTTCCCTTCGGGAGACAATAATCCTCGAACATCTCGAAGTGAAGAACTTACTTTACCTCTATATGGTTGTTAGATGCAATACACTTTTACTACCTATTAAGGGCATGTATTGGTTTCCTAAAAAATGGCTTTGGTCTTGATTAAATGTATCATTTTGTCAGTTTAAAATTTTCCTTCCATCCTTTTCTCACCAGGTATGAGCCCTTGAAGATATTTTGATGTCATTTCGCTGAAGTTAAAAAGCTTTAAGACACACAAAATTATCTCAAAGATTTCTAAATTAAATAGCTATATGTTAACAATTCAATTCAAGTTAAAGAAAACAACAACTTTACATTTATAATAATATAACAGAATTTTAGGAAGTCAGCACTTGTGGAGGAAGTACGTGCGACCCAGTTGTCAGCTTTATTTCCCATCATCTTGTACTGCTAAATGCCTGAACCAAGAATGGCCTTCAGGGTTGGCCAGCTAAGCACGTCCTAATGTTTTCATTCACTTCTCTTTAACATTTTATTATTCCCTATGTCTGTATTTTCATTTTCTTTTACTGTGTGTTTATATCGCAATCCTTTTAATACAGAATCCTTGCACTGCTATGTGTGTATATATTGCAGTCAAAGGTAATTCTTCGCACGCAAGCCCTGAAACCCCCCATTGAGATTTCTAATTTTCATCGCATGTATGAGGATTTTGCTTGCGAATCCTAGCAAAAAAACTGACAAATGGGACTAGAAATCCCACACAAATGTTCAGGGAATAGCTATGTCCTGCCCCTATAGTCGCGGGATTACTTATTTCTCAACATGCGGATAAACAGAGTGAGGGATCTTTATGGAATTTCTATATTGGCACTATCCTCACACAAACAATCACATCTGGGTCAGTGGGTTTCGGTTTATTCAAATGAAGGACATTCTACAACAACAAACTAAGAAGCCGCAAAATAGAAATAAGGACATAAGCTTGCAAGAATATTACGACCACAATACAACCCGAAGGAACAACATGAATGTCATTGGAGCGCGTGGGGTCCATTCAGGGTGGATTAGTTAATATTTAATCGAAACACAGTGTGATTGCTGCAAAGGATGGTAAAATATTTCACATAAAAATGGGGGTAAACTGATGGGTTGTTTAGGAGTTCAATACCGACATTTTATGAAGGTACTTTTTTATTGGCAATGTAATAAAAAAAATTTAAAAATTAAATTGATTTGGCAGAATGGGTTAAGTTTAAAGGATCGTAAACAAGAGCCCATTTTTTGTTGTTAAATGTAGAGGCTCATAGGCAAATTTAAGTTCCGAGTAAACGTGGTAGGATGGTCCGGCAGAGGAACCAACACCATTATTTAAATGAATAAATTTTTGTGTTATTTTCATTCATAAAATGAAATTGAAAAGGTTGCCATTTTAAAGAAAGCTTCGATTGTGTGTGGCAAGTGTATGTTAAATTATAGTTCCAATTTTATAATTTACCAACAATGTCATGCGAAAGACTTAAAATATAAACATTTATACCAACAGGTACAGATATTTCAGTTTAAGCAGCTTAAAGTTCAAAGGACTTTTAAAGGGTGTTTTTTTTAGAGTTATAACTTTGAAATTTATTTAAAAGATAATTTTTTGTCATTATAATTTAAAATATGATTTCAGGCATATAACCATTACGGCTGGCTCGGACGTCAAATTTTGTATGACCTCCAAGAGGGTTCAGGCTTATCGGTGGAGACAAGCGACTTCAAATATCCCCACAAAAAATAGTCAAGCGGCGTTAAATCACACGATCTTGGATGGCAATTCGCAGAACCAAAACGCGAAGTTATGCGCTCACCGAACGTTTGTGACACGAGCTATGTGAAATGTTGCGCTGTCTTGTTTGAACCACAGCTCCTGCACATCATGTTTGTTCAATTGATGAACAAAAAAGTTAGTAATCATGGCTGTATAGCGGTCACCATTGACTGTAAAGTTCTAGCCAGCATCGTTTTTAAAGAAGCACGTGGACGAACTATTCCACCAACCCATAAAGAACACCAAAACAGTCAGTTTTTGTGGATGTAACGGTCGGTGTCTCAACATACACTTGAGGATTTTCATCACTCCAATTACGGCAGTTTTGTTTATTGGCGTATCCATTCCACCAAAAGTGAGCTTCATCGCTAAACAAAATTTTGTTGTGAAAATCGGGATCAGCAACAATCTGCACAATTTACAAGTGGTGTTCAGGCGTCAGTCGATTCATGATAAAATTGCTTACCAAAAAAAAAAGAATCACATGGCAGATGACAAAATGGCTGCTGCCAACTTTATGTTTTATGTTTCTGAAAAAACAACCTTTTTTAGCACCTGCCTTGCTTTGGCATATAAATGTTTCCTTGTTCCTTGTTTGGAAAGTTCGTCATACCTGCAGTTCCCTACAACATCTTTATACTCTTCTCTACGTGAAAATGAATATCATATCATATTCCGTGGAGAACATCATATTTTCTTTGAGCCAAAATAAAAACTCCATAATCGCCATCAATTCTGCATGGAACACGCTTCATTGCTTTGAGAGACTGAAAGCACAACCTGAAAAAAAAAATTGTTTAAAAAGAAGGAACCCACTTCATTGCGAGAGATGGTTTTCATCCGTAGAAGACTCAAGGATGTCTGAAAAATATTTGTTTTTAATTTATGGTACAGTTAAGCGCTTATAGAGTCAATCGCTGGGGTAACTACAAAAGCTTTAATTCGACGGATTATGCTTCTGGCCACCGTGTCGTATAAATTATTCCACTCCTCCTAATGCTGATTTCAGTGCACTCATTGTATCTAGTAAGGATGACCAACTTCTAACCCTTCTTAAAAGCACGTATCAAACATGTTTAATAGCATTCATGTCCGATTTCATCGCAGGCCACAGGCCAATCCATAAACGCGACTTCCACTTCTTCGTCCTTCCAAATAATTCATACCGCACCTGGTGACATGTGGCCTAGTATTGTCCTGCTAAGAATTCTGCTCCTTTCAGCCTCAGTTCAAACTTGGTGAATGCTTGTAAACTCTAATCGGCATCGCTTGTACTCTACCGTGAGCCGCGGGACTCGAGCGTTTCTTCTCTCAGACCACCTTCAACTAATGGTAGCCATTGTATATACATTTTTATAGTAATTTCATGGAACATGTTTTTTGACGTGATAACGTCTAATAAATCGGTTTGGAATATATGGGCAGCATGCACGAAAAAATGTCACAGTCACAGTCACAGTCACACTGACGTTACCTAGCTTTGATAGATTAGAAAGTCGAAAAAGTGGGAGGGCAGGGTGTTGGGTGGTTGGTTGGTTGTGGTGGGAGTGTGCGTGGGGCAGGTGGGAGGGGGGGGGGGGGCTAGTGTCGGGAAGAAGAAAAATTGTCAACAATGGTGGGTGGTTGTAGAAGGTTTTGGCAGTGAGACAAAAATTGTCAGAACTAATGGGTGGTTCCTTGATGGCTGTAGGTGGGATGGGTGTTTGGTGTTAGGGGAGATTTGGAACTATTGGGGGGAGGGGGATGGGTGAATTTTCAAATATGGTGGGTGGTTGGTTGGCAGTTGTAGGTGGGTTGATTATGGTTGGCAGTTTTGGTGGGGATGGTTGATTTAATGGGGTGCGATGAAAAAGTTGTCCAAAATGGTGGGTGAGTGGAATAGGTGGCAGGTGGGGTAGGTAGTTGGATTTGGGGTATTTGGTGTTGGGAGGGGGTGAGTTGGTGGTTGGTTGGTGGCTGTAGGTGTGATGGGTGGTTGGCGGTGTTGGGTGGTTGGTGGTGGTTGTTGGTTTAGTTTAAGGTGGTGTGGTTGGTTAGTGTTGATAAGGAAGGGGGTATTTATTGTGGGGGGGGGGAGGAAATTGTAAAAAATGGTGCGCTGTTGGTTGGTGTTTGTAGATAATTATGTTGCGGTGAGAGGTTGATGTTTGGGGGAAAAGGGTGAGGAAAAAAATTCAAAAATGGCTGGTGGTTGTAAGTGGGTGGGTAGTTGGTGGTTGGAGAGATACAACTTACGCATGAACTGATTTGTTAACTGGTTATCACGTAAAATTATCGTCCGTAAACCGACTTTACAGACAACCATTTTTTGTTTTAGTTCTGAACTTCGTCAATGACAGCACTAATTGTCTTATCTACTTTACATTAAATGTCTTCTATTGTTGTTTTTGCTTTCCATTGCAATCTAGACAAAAACCACTCCTAACTCACCAAGTGTTTGTGAACTTCGTCCATAGATGGCGCACCAAACGTTCCTCTTATTGGGAGTAATATAGATTATAAATATAAATTCAATGTCGTAGCCTAAACGTTTTAGAACAGTTTTTCCCCTTACCGTTTTGAGCCTGTGAGACTGATCAAACGCTGTTTGATTCCCATTTTGAAAACTTTGAAGTAGCAAATATCGGTCATCTCTCAGAAGCTGCTTTCGCCCGACCTTAATCTTGTCGCTAAGTAAAGGAGTTTGTTTCTCTGAACCTTTGCATGGATTTTCTGGCAGTTGGCTCTAGTTTTCTGCTAAAGAGAGCGGCATTCCGCACATTCCGTCCATTCTTAGCTAAAGCTCCTGCACTTTGCGACTTCTTCGGACGTAATTTGCATTTATTTTTCACGAAAATCACAAAAAAACTTATCAATATGCAATTGCAACAAGTCCATAAAAGTTGACTTACCAAAACTTTTACAGGAGAGGGGCACTAAGTCTATAAGTTGTATATTTTACGACAAGTACGAAAAACGACTCTTTGTTTTTGGTACTCGTAAACGAAATTTTTTTTGAAAACAAGCATACAAATTAATCTACAAAATACCGCAGAAACAGATAAAATGTCAAACTTTCTAAAAAAAAAAAAAAAAAACATCAGCATGTTGCCATAATGATAAAAAGAAGTGACAAGATATGAGTGGATCCTGTTTTTTGTAACTCAGTGTATCAAAAATAGATTTTTACCTAAAATTTGAAAGTTAAAAAAAAACAAAAACAAAAGAAAATTCGTTTAAAAAAACAGCAGTTTTTTTGCTTACTTTAAAATTTTAACTTTAATAGCTCCTCGCAAAAGAACCTTTAAAAAATGCTGGAACCAATCCAAAATCTAAAAGAAAGACCGCCAGATAGACTTTTAAAGATCCATTTAAAATGTTATAATTTTCCAAAAATCAAAAATGGCGGGCTGTAGCTACTCAAATACACATTAACATGTACAACAAAACGAGTCTTATATGAGCTTTGAGCTGTCAGCTAATTTCAAAAGGACACTTTAAAAGTTCCTTGTTTTGCCAACTAAGCATACATTTTAGAACAAACTCAGATCTTAGGTATTTTTGAAAGTCCTGGCTACACACATTTATTTCAAAGGATAAAAGAAAAATGACACATTTTATCTCCCTAGTAAGTAAAACTACAAAAAATGTTGTTTTAAAAATCAAGCAGCACTCTTCTCAACCGTTAAAGCCCAAAACATATTTTATTTTTTTCAGCCATTTTTTTTTTCACTTTGGGGTCTGTATAGTAAAATAATCTGTTTGTCTGTTGCCGTAATGTTTATTTATCCTTGCATGTTTTTCCTGCATTCACGCAATGTCAAAAGGATGCACATTCTCTTTTACCCTGTGGCATTTGGAATTTGTTTCTATGTGTCCTCTTATTTTAGGGATAAGTCCACAAAGCAGATTTATAACACACAGTGTTTGAGCCCCAATTTACACATTTCGTTTTCCTCAAAAAAAAAGGAATCCTTGAAAGAAATGCAAATAAAATATAAGCTTGAGGCACTTTTGGCTTTAAACAAAAAAGTTAAGACATTGAAGTGGTAAAGCTCAGAAATAAAGCAAAGTTATTTATGTCCTCCGGAAGGGTGGTATCCAGGATGAAGAATAATGGCTTATGATGCATTATGCCTTTTCCTTTTTTGTTTTTGTTTATTTATTTTTTTTCTTTTGTCCGGCAACAACAACACAATACACAACTATAAGTTTTGTCATAATTTAATACACATTTAGCTACAAGTGTGTGAAACATATTTTCTTGATGTTTTCAACGTGCCTGGGAAAGTTTTCGACTCACAGAAAAGTCCTTGTTTTATAGGACCGATATGGAGCTATAAAAGTATTTAATGAGCATTTACTTAGTTTAGTGTCGAAAATAAAAATACAACAAAAAAAATATTTTTATTGGCTAAGGGTGTGGATTATGATAAAAGAAAACGATTTAGGAAATGCTATTAAAAATTAAGTTAAGTTCCTTATGCTTTGGCCTTGCGACATATATAACTGAAGGACATCTTGAAATATTGTTTTATGGGATTTTTTTATGTTTCCACTATTAAACCACTGGGCAAACTAAAATTTACTACTTTTCGAGGAGTAATATTGATCTTATCGTTAGCAGCATACGTTCGTCACATTTTTGATGTTAAGTACATAGCTGTATTGATTTAAATGCTTGCTTTTTTGATAAACGAATTGAATTTAATTCATAAGAAACGATGTTTATAAAGGGTGTTTTTCTTAGAGGTAAGTTCGTTATTATTGACAGCCAATTTCCCTTCTGACATGTAATTTAGTTTGGTTTGCCATTTCATCATGAATCGAGTGTCGCCTGAACGTTAATTTTTTATAAAAAAACTCATAATCTGAAACGAATGAGTCGTCTATTCGTCGTAATTATTAAGTTAAAGTGCCGAATTTGAACGTAACTAATCCTCAGACTGAATTTTAATTAAGCCTTTTTCCATTTCGAAAACAAGATAAAGCCGAATACGTTTTTTCTTAATTGGCCTTAATGGAACATTAGTGTTTGGAAAGTTTGGTAAAGCTTTGTATTGGAAAACGAAATAAAGCGAAACTTTAAATTTGGGGTACAAAATAAACCTACACTTCAATGTTTGGCCATAATTTGTATTGCATCCATTTAAGTATTCATAAGGGAGTTCTGCTTAAGACGGCAAACTTTTTCTTTAAAGCTAAAAATTAAAAAAACTTGGACTCATAGCAATAAAAACAAAGCCAATTTAGTGTATTCGTTTATTTGTCACAAAAAAGACATCATTTCTTAAATCAAACATCAATTAGTATTTTAACGAATTAATTTTAAATTAATCCACAGCCAAGTATAAGTTGACATACCTTTAAGTAAGATGACATAAGTCTCTTTGGATAAGATGACATACATCAAAATATAAATTGGTTTATTTTGTGGTCTATATACAGGCGCACAATGCGTGGTACCACTTATCACAAGCCTTGCAGCAAAGCCAATGCTCTCCTGGACGTGAAATACTGTAGTTTATTTATAAATTAAAATAAAATACTACCATCTACGTAAGATGACATATGTCAACTTGGATGGACGAGCGTCATGTCATCTTGCCCGACACGAACGAAAACAGTGCGTGCGTACAAACTACACATGTCGGAAGTCATTGCATATATAAACTATAGTATTCCCACTTGAGGTGCGCCATCTATCGACGAAAAACTAATAAGCTCTAGAATACCATGGGAAGCAACAACAACAATTTTTTTTACGTTCCACCATTTTAATTGTTGTTGTTGCTTCCCATGGTATTCTAGAGCTTAGTTTTTCGTCGATAGATGGCTCACCTCAAGTGGTAGTACTATAGTTTATATATACAATGCAGAAGTGAAACTTCTTTGGCAAACTAATTTTAATTTTTTTGCACCGCATCAACCGACCAGTACAGATTCTTAAGGCCGCTTACCCGCCTAACACATTTAATATTATAAACATCACATTTTTCATATCAACCTTCCAGCGCCCATTTACCCACACACCAAGTTACATCCCTGCTATCCGCCAATCTATTTAAAACCATCAACTCCCTTTACTCCCTTCAGTGGATATACGAAACACTTTTTCTCTGCTAAATGCATACCGTCGCTGTTACCCACCGTTCTATTTTTAACCATCAGATGCCGACTTACCCACAGTTGATATACAGAACCAGTTTGTGCTATTATAAAACAAACCTAACTTAACCTACAGCTCTATCTACCCATGGCACTGTGCGTGATGTGACTTTCGCTCTATCTCACTCTCTCTCTCTATCGATCTTTCTCACTCGCTTGCTCCCTACTCTCTCGCTTCATGGCTACGTTCTTCATGTTACGTTTGCCCTTTGTCACTCTCTGTCAATCGGTCTCAATCGCTCTTTCCATTTTCTGGGACGGAAGTCGCGCTTATTTCCGCTTCATCAGTCAAAATGTTACCCTCATGCGCCTAAAGGCTGAACTATAATAGTCGGAACGTATCTCACGCCCGAAATAGGGGATTGCTCCGTTTCGTCAAATTTTGATCAGTTTCATTTACGGACGTAAACTGCGCTCGCTATCGCACTTTAACGGACGTAAATTTGTATCTGACTGTGAATGTGAATTGATATGAGAGTGAATGTGAGAGTGAGCGAAGGTATGTTGACTTTGTGTGTGACTCCACAGTTCACAGCAGAGAGAATATATGAATTTTGTGTATGTTTGACCTCTCTGCTTCACAGTCATCTTATTGTTCAGAGGAAAATACATGTTTTGCTTCCGCGGCAATCCGTTCCATTATGGGTAGAGTGTTCATTTCACAGGTTGGACGGCAACGTTTCGTTCGATTTTGACACTAGCTTCCGTTTGTTTCCGACTAATATAGTTCAGCCTTAAAGAAGTTTCACTTCAAAAATGTGCAAAACACTTTACGATCCGGCAGTTATTATATTATTATACAGAAATTATGTTGTATTTCAAACACTGTACCTATTAAAGACTTCAGATACACCTTAGCGGAAAATACTCGAGCAAAATTTTTCTCGACGTTCCGGTAGAAAAACAATCGCCAACTGAGATCATCTGCAATATGCTGATTGTGCCATTGTAAAACTGTACATTCAGGCGTGTTCAACATAACTCTAGCTCTTATGGTTGTTGAGTAAATACAAGTATGTCATCTTGTCGGATATGTCATCTTAAGCAGATTTTCCACTACATTAATTTTCTCCCCTACTCAAGCTAACGTGTTCACACCCAAAACCAATGTTATCTACCGTATTAACAAATTTCCTTTCTAAGGACCTATATTCAAAAATATTTGAAACTTAAATGCATCCATAAAATGCTGAAAAAATTATCAAGATGCAGTCAACGGGCTTGTTTTATCGCATGTACTGAAAAAGGCATCTTGGGAAAAAAAATGCACACCGTCACGACTCGTCACCAGGGTTTATCAAAGTTACGAAAAAAACTGTCTCTGACGGAAGTAATGAATTCGGCAAGGAACTTTAAAATTCCAATCCTAGAACTTTAGGAGTAGGTAAGTCAGTGAGAGTGGGTGGATGCATTAAAAAGTTTTAAATTGTTTCACTTAGTGTCAACATGGAAGAACGAAAGAATTTCAAAGGTAAAACCAATATGGAGGAGGAGCGCCGGAACTCCTTCAAGTAGCAGCTGAAATAGTTTGGCCTATACAGACAGTAGTTTTTCTTGTTTCGGAGGAAAATAAAAATTCTCTTTAGAATTGTTTGCATTGTTCTAAGCAAGAAATGTTGTACTGAACTCACTTGAAGAAACTTTTTCTCATTATCTTCTTTGGGGACGGAAGACGGATTTGCATACAATTTAATTTGAGACATGTGATGTGTACCTTGTTATTTCATCAAACCTAATTTTTGGTATTTTTTTTTTTGTTGTTAAATCATCTTTATTGGGCTTAAGGCAAAATGTAATAATCTTATAATCTTAATAAAAACTTATTTCAAACATTTTTTTTATTTTAATTCAATATTCAAATAATCGATGTTAACTATGGCGTATGAGTGTTATTTTTTCGTAATTTCGAGGAAATAAATCATAAAGATAACAAGAAAACACATAAATTAAGCTAAATACCTTGTTTTTGTTTTACGGTTCGAGCAATGGGGAGTCCTGGGTAGTGGGTCTACCCCAGAGGGAGATAACATCAGACCAGTCGATTCGAAATATTTTTTTTCCACACGTGCTGTAATGCTTAAACCAATTAATTGAAAATTTCATTTAAGTGTGCTTGTGTTTTTATATTGACATGCTTCCGCTCAACTGAATAAAAACATGTGCTTTCTATCCTATATAATATACCTTAAGTAACGTGTGTCAACTTTGGTAAATATCAATCATATTTGATGAAGTCTAGCCCAGTCATTTTAGGCATTTTAAACCCCAATCTGCGGAAAAATTCCAATCAAGCTGAATTTTGGTACACACCTTTACTACGGCGTTGTTATGAAGATGTGAAAAATCGACATTGATATCGTGCCGGCAAAAAAAGTTATGAAGGTCAAAAGGTCACGAAAACCTAAAAAAAAACCGTTTTTCGCAAATATCTCGGTTTCTATAGCTTCAATGATTTTAACGTGTATGACAAAATTGTAGAGCATAAAATTTGCTAGAATTTCGTTAGTACAATCAATTTTGTATGTCGATTAGTTACCGAGATATGGCACTTCGAAAAACAGGTCATTTTTCAAAATTCGCCAAAAAATGCCAAAAAATGAAGAATTCCACCTTATTTCTTCAGATATACCCGAGAAATCATGAAATATTGCTGTTTTTATGGCTTCTTGTTAAAATCACCAACTTTTTACACCCCCCAACGATCCCCGCTTGCCCACCAGGTACCAGGCCATGCCCATTACTATTGTCATTCCGCCGTAATTTTTATATATTACTTTGTTCTTAGTATACAGTGGCCAGGTAGAAAAAGGTCGGAAGTAAATCAAACTTTGAGATATTGTTTAGGAATATTAAATTAACATTTGACGAAGTTTTGGACCTCACCGGCCCTGTTGAAAAAGAGGAGGAGGGGAAACTGCAAGCTTTTCGAGTTCGCTCCGGTTTTCGCTCTATAACTTTTTTTGCTTACGTTCTACATCAAAAGTGTACTAGACTTTTTTGTAGAGCGTTAAATTTACTAAAATATTGTTGGTATAAAAATAGTTGTATGTCATTTCGTTAACGAGATACGGAAAAAGAGGAAAAGGGGGAATTGCAAAATGTTCGACTTTGCTCCGGTTTTCCCTCAATAACTTTTTTTCCTTACTTAATACGGCAAAAGTATGCAAGACCGTTTTTGTAAAGCATTAAATTTCCTACAATATAAATATGGCAAAAATTGTTGTTTGTCAATTCGTTACCAAGAAATGGAATAAGAAAAGGTGGGTGGAACTGTAAAATTTTTGATTTGCTCTGGTTTTCCCCCAATAACTTTTTTTCCTTACATTTTACGGAAAAAACGTTTTGATTTTCTTGTAGAGCATTAAATTGTCTACAGTTTTAATAGTTCAAAAGTTCTTCTATGTCAATTCTTTATGAAGAAATGGAATGGAATGTATTGGAAGGTCAAAAATGAAGCTGTTCCACCCTCCTTTTCAAATTCCATTTTTGGTAACGAATTGACATACAACAATTTTCACCCTATTTGTATTGTAGGAAATTGAATGCTTAACAAAAAAAGTCTTGTATACTTTTGCCGTATTAAGCAAGAAAAAAAAGTTATTGAGGGAAAACCGGAGCAAAGTCGAACATTTTGCAATTCCCCCTTTTCCTCTTTTTCCGTATCTCGGTAACGAAATGACATACATTTTTTTTTTACCAACAATATTTTAGTAAATTTAACGCTCTACAAAAAAGTCTAGTACATTTTTGCCGTAGAACGTAAGCAACAAAAGTTATAGAGCGAAAACCGGAGCGAACTCGAAAAGTTTGCAGTTTCCCCTCCTCCTCTTTTTCAACAGGGCCGGTGAGGTCCAAAACTTCGTCAAAAGTTAATTCAATATTCCTGAACAATATCTCAAAGTTTGATTAACTTCCGACCTTTTTCTACCTGCCCACTGTATACTAAGAACAAAGTAATATATAAAAATTACGGCGGAATGACAATAGTAATGGGCATGGCCTGGTACCTGGTGGGCAAGCGGGGATCGTTGGGGGGTGTAGAAAGTTGGTGATTTTAACAAGAAGCCATAAAAACAGCAATATTTCATGATTTCTCGGGTATATCCGAAGAAATAAGGTGGAATTCTTCATTTTTTGGCATTTTTTGGCGAATTTTGAAAAATGACCTGTTTTTCGAAGTGCCATATCTCGGTAACTAATCGACATACAAAATTGATTGTACTAACGAAATTGTAGCGAATTTTATGCTCTACAATTTTGTCATACACGTTAAAATCATTGGAGCTATAGAAACCGAGATATTTGCGAAAAACGGTTTTTTTTTAGGTTTTCGTGACCTTTTGACCTTCATAACTTTTTTTGCCGGCACGATATCAATGTCGATTTTTCACATCTTCATTACAACGCCGTAATAAAGGTGTGTACCAAAATTCAGCTTGGTTGGAATTTTTCCGCAGATAAAACCTAAAATTACTGGGCTAAGTCGGGATAAATTCGAAATGCTTGAATTGAGTTCACTTCATACATAAATGTTTTCTTATGTGGTTTGTTGGTGTTGGTGCACTATGTTAACTTTATTCAACAAGCAAAACTCCTGTAATGGAATTCCGTAATTAACGCTAAGACTATGGAGGGCTGGTTTGGAGAAAAAATTATTAGTTAGTCAGTTGTAATGCTCATTTTTGGTGAAATTAGAATTAATGTTTTTCAAGCAATTTTTGAGTTTTGTCAACGTGGTTGTCGTTTGCAAAAAGTATCGCTTACAAATTTTAATTTAATTTGATATTTTAGCAAATTCTTAACTTCTCAAAAATCAGGTGCAGGTGGAAAAATACGCTCTAAAGATCCAAATATAACACGGCTTCACAAAATTGTGAGGTATGAAATTTGTTGTACGACAATCGGAAATTACAGCCTGTGCGACACCACACCAGATGGTCGAACCTGTAACTAAATTCATCATTTTGCGATTCACGGAAGAAACTCCTCTGTCATTCTGAATGTCCCTACATTCGGAGGAGCTAACATTGCCTCGGACCACTACTTTGTGGGTGCATAAACTTAGAGTATACCGAGGAGATTTAATGTTGGACGACATTAATCGGAAAAGGAAACGATGCAGGTTATGTTGACCGAGTATTTCTTGAACTTGCGCGAAGTGCTACAGCTGTTAATATGAACCCTAAAAAGCTATGTCTACAAGCCATAAGAAGCGTGGCGTCAAAGTAGGTATTGGGCTTCAAACATCCACCAACGAGAAATCCCTGGCTCGACTTCGACATTGCTCTGGCAAAAAATAACACCATAAGTTGGAGACATACAAACCATGGCTCCAGAGAGATATTAGAACTGCCAAATATCTTTGGACTAAGAGAAGGAGAAGATGAGAAACGCTTACTGAGGAGAACAAAAATACCATAGAAATCGTTAAGTCGAGGAGATGGAAAGATGTTTCAACAGAAAAGTGGTGCGAAACCTATTGCAAGGTGATCGGTATAAGGTGCACCAAAAAGATAGAACGAACAGGTTGGGTAAAGACTCGGAGTAGGGCGGTCTATTCCCCTGCGTTTTGACAAAGAGAGTCAATTTTCTAAAAAAAATCCTAAAATTAAAACAAAAAAATTAAAAATAACAGTAACTCCTACAATGCCATGCCAAACCTTTATAACGGCCAGAAACCTCTTTTTTATTGTATTTTTACTTGCTCTATAGGGCAAGTATTGGTTTCGTGCAGAAAAAAAAATCGAGGTTTTAATCAAACATGACATTACGATGATAGAGAAGCCCAAAAAAGTGGTTTTCGCCATACCGTCCGTCGGTCTGTCTGTGCGGATGTACGGTTGTGCGGATGTGCGCTTTTTCACGTCATGTTACAGCCTAAACGGCTTGACGGATTTTCTTCAAACTTAGTATATGGCAGTTTGAAAAAAAAACCATTGTCGAGGTTTTTTTTATTTCGTTTTAGCCCGGCTCAAACTGGAAACCTTCAAGTAAGGGTTTTTCTCATTTTGGATTTTCTTGAAAACGTCTCAAACGATTTTGATAAAACTTAAAATTTAGCTAAATTTAAGCATTTCTAACAAAACCGCGTTTTTTGTTTTTGCCTCAAATGGTCGTAAAGAAAATCAGGTTTTAACGGCTTTTTTTCAAATAGCCATAAGTTCAAAACAGCTTGATTGAATCAACTCAAACTTTGTTTGACATAGTTTTTCATAGTGTTCTATAGGATGGTTTAGTAAATTTTTCACTGAAGCCTTTCTAAACGGTGGCTTCCATACAACGAGCCGTTGAGTTTTAGCCAACTTTTTTTGGTTTTTTATAATTTTCTCGAAAATGGATCTAAAGATTTTGATTAAACTTTGTGTGTTATATTCTTTTAGTGTTTTTAAGAGAACTGCATTTTTAGTTTTTGGCTAAAAATGCAAATAACGGAGATCTGCTCTTAACGGCTTTTTTTCAAATGGCCATAAGTTGTCAACGGTTGTATCAAATTCAAACAGACTTTGTTTGGTATATTTCCTTACAAATCTCTATCAGATGGCATCGCATTTTTGTTAGTTACTCTTTTTTAAATGGTGGCTCCCATACAAAAAGCCACTAGGTTTTGGCCAAATTATGTAGTTTTTTCTAATTTACTCAAAAAAGATTCTACTGATTTTTATTATACTTTGTATGTAATATACAACGTAGAATGTTTTGAAGAACACAGCATTTAAGTTTTTGGCCACAAATGATAATAACAGAAATTGGTTTTAACAATTTTATTAATTTGGCCATAAGT
The DNA here is from genome assembly GCA_916050605.2 of Platycheirus albimanus. NCBI lineage: Eukaryota > Metazoa > Arthropoda > Insecta > Diptera > Syrphidae > Platycheirus > Platycheirus albimanus. The sequence goes on along the minus strand of OU696696.1, from coordinate 11,634,359 downwards.
GGACATTTGTATCATTTATAACACCCAAAAGATAACGTCTTAGTTTTAAATATTAAAGATTTCTTAACGTTAGCTCCCGTATATCGGTTTTTCCAGTTTCAGTCAAATTTTTTTAGGTTTTACCAAATTTTTCAAAAATGAGTTGTTCTCATTGATTGAAAAGTTTGTTTTCATCGTACTATTGCACCCACAGAGCAAGTACGTGCGACCCAGTCGTGCTTTTTATTTAATAAAGCTATTTTACTGAACCGTTTAAGAAAAATTTATTTTCAAACTCAAAATTTTGAAGAAAAACAAAAATTTTAAAAGTAATTTTCAAACAAATTTTATTCAAAATTTTATTAATTCAAGTAATTGTTGTTTTCACAGTTTAATGTTCTCAACCTACTCGCTCTAGATTTTTGATGCACCTTATATTTATCACCCTGGTAGAAGAGTGTAATCAACACCAGGATTCACATAAACCATACCCAGAGCCATGAAAAGATGGAGATGGAAACATTATAGTAGATACACAGTCGTTGTTATTCATCTGGAGGGACTACTTTAAAAAAGTCACTCAAACGGTTTAGCCCGGGGTGGAATCGGCTTAACCACGTACACAAATCTTGTATACAAAGTGATTTTTACTTGTGACAATCACATTTTTGTGACTATTTCTTGTAATAAGTAAGTATGTAGTTATCAGCAAAAATAGCCACAAAAATGTGTGATTGACACAAGTAATTACTTTGTGTAGATATATTTTTTAAGTTGTGACGATCACTTATTACAAATCACCTAAAGCCAATTCCACTCCTGGATTTTTTATAGCTGGGGCCGTAATATGAAATTATTTGTTATTTATTTAGGGATATAAATTTTTTAGTTATTTAATAACGTGTTATATATTTTAGGAAAAATAAAATTTTTAACAAATAACACTGTAAATTGATTGATAGAAAATTTAAAAACCAACTCAAGAAATATATTTAAAAAGGAATTCTGAATCGAGATTTTTGTTTTTCATTGAGAACATCCTGTACTCCGAAAAGCTCATCTTAACCCTATTAAAGAGAATCATAAAATGTTCCCTTTTTTGGTGACGGCCTTTGGGTTTCCTGAATGACATTTATTTCTGAACTAGCTGACCCGGCGAACTCCGTACCGCCTTTATTAACATTTTTGAAATTACTGAATTTTTTGTTTTATTATGCACGCAGTGTTGGCAAGTAAGTTACACGAAGTAAGTTACTCGTTTAGTTACGCGTAACTAATATGAATTAGTTACGCCCAATATTTGGCGTAACTAATGTAACTAAATGTAACTAACTATAACTAAATAAAACTAACTCCAACTTAATAATAAAAAATAAAAAAAAATCACATTTCATCCTGAATCCCAATCGACTATTGACAAAATTCTTTTATAAGCAAGTGCAACGGCAACCTGGCAAGGAATACATATTGAAATTAATATGTTCCTGATGAAAAGGAAATCTAATAAAATATTATATTCTTGGAGCATACAATAGATTTTTACTTACATTTGAAGTTTTCCCTTCTTTCTTGAGACTCCTGGACATTTCTTTGTTTATTGTGATTTATTTTTGTATGGTTAATTCAGATTTAATCTCAGATTTGGTCTCAAATTTCAGATTTAGCTCGCCCAAAGGAAATCAAACGAGATCTATTTTGTTTTATTATTTTGAAATTTTTTTTTTGCAGAAATACAGTAATTTAAAAATGTATTCCTTGCTAGGTTGGCGTTGCCACAGCTGGCAGCTGGCCCAGCTTTGCCCTAAAACAGTGTAGTCAATCGTCATTCGATCGGGTTTGTGGACGGAACTTCTAACTTTCAATTTAACATAAAATGTGAGTTTTTGTATTTGAAAAATTCTATTAGTTATAGTTAGTTACATTTAGTTACAATTAGTTACATTTAGTTACATTAGTTACATAAGTTACATTAGTTACGTGTAACTAATTAAAATTTCAAAGTTACGCGTAACTATCCAACTATCCAGTTAGGAAAGAAGGATATGAATTAAAAGGAGATATCGATTCACATTGGTTTTGAATGTCTGTATATTACAATGGGAGGGAAAAATTGAGCCGGGTAAAGCATTCCACATTCTTGTAGTGCGGCTAAAAAAAAAGTCTCTATACTTGACAGTACGTCCGAAGTTAGACTCAAGGGTAAATTGATGGGCATTCCTAGCGATGCGAGTGTTATGGAGAAATTGTTTAAGGGGAGGAATGCATCTGGCTATTTCGCTGGAGCACTGTTTGTGGAAGTAGTGATAAAACAAGGTTAGGCAAGAAACATTACGGCGATGTTCAAGTGAAACAAATCTTTCGGTAATGGTTCTTTCACCTATCAGTTTTAAGGCCCTTCTTTGGATCCTATCCAGGAGACGCAAGTGAGTGACAGGAGCACCTGCCCAGATATGAGAATTATAATCAAGCTTCGGGCGAATGTATGCCTTGTAGATTGTAGCCAGATCAGAGGGGGAAAAATATTTCTTACATCGATTTAGGAAACCTAAGCATTTTGCGGCATTTTTAGCGACGTCAAATATGTGATCGTTCCACAAAAGGTGGTTTGTAATACACATACCTAGAACGCAAAGCTGTTCGGTTTCCTCAATGTAAGTGCCACTCATGGATAACGGCATAGGGGGCATGTTGTGCTTTAATGACAGAAGACAACATTGAGTTTTTGAAGCATTAAATTCCACACGGTTGGTAATTCCCCATTGTACAATGTTGTCAAGATCTGAATTTAATGAGCTAAACATACGCTGCCGTTGCATTTCCACGTCCGAAGAACATGGACGTGAATCTGGAAACGAATATGAGAAGCTGAGAGTACTGTCGTCAGCAAAACAATTTAGTGGATTAGAAGTATTAGACAAGAGATCATTTATAAAGATTAAAAAGAGAGTCGGAGACAGAACGGAGCCTTGGGGCACACCAGCATTTATTTTGTGGGTAGCAGACTGAAAACCGTCCAAAACAACGCGAATTGAACGGTCCGAAAGGTAATCTCTAATCCATCGAAGGAGAGGTTCATCGACGCCAAATGCACGCATTTTCGATAAAAGAGCTTCATGCCAAACTCTATCAAATGCCTTAGAAATATCAAGTGCAATAATCTTACTTTCTCCAAAACGATGTAAAGATTTGTTCCACTGTTCGGTGAGATATACCATCATATCACCAGTGGACCTATTGCTACGAAAACCGTACTGCCGGTTATTAAGAAGTTTTCGTTTCTGAAGATATTTCTTGATCTGAAAATTTATCAGGGTTTCCATGACCTTGGAAAGAAGGGACGTAAGTGCAATTCGTCAGTAGTTGAAAGGGGATGAAGATACGCCTTTTTATGGAACGGGCTGGATAAATGCTGTTTTCCATCCACTCGGAAAAAGACCTGTAGAGTAGGACAGATGGAAAAGCTTACGCAGTGGTTTTGCCAGCGTGGAAGCACACCTCTTTGTAACAATGGAAACTAACTTCTCTCACCTCGATAGCTTCTTTACAGCTCAAGTCGAACCATGAATTCTCTTTTGGTTTGATACTTTTTGTCCTATTCGGAACAAAATTTCTCATTCCGCAGAGAATAATGTTTGTAATCATTTCAGCGCTGGAGTCTACGTCACTATCGAGGAAACATAGTGACCAGTTAAAGTTTCCGAAGAATTTATTGAGACCGTCCCAGTTGGCTTTCTCGTATTGCCATACGGTTCTCCTTGGGATTTTTTCTTTAACTGGACTGTTGGAGTACGAGAAAAAAGCTGAAATGATACAATGGTCCGACGTGCCTAGAGGCGATCATACATCAATAGTGTATTTATCAGGATGAGATGTTAGGAACAAGTCAAGTGTGTTTGGCGTGTGACCTGCAATGTCAGGGATTCTTGTTGGCTTGCCAATTAGCTGAGTTAAGTTGTTGACCTCAGCGAAGATCTCGGCATACCTTCTTTCGGGTGTTGTCTGGCCAGAATATCGAAGCCACGTAGAATTGTGTACATTGAATTCGCCCGTAACAACGATTTCAGTGCGAGGATAATGGGAAACAATTCTTTGGATTGAGTCCGACAGCGCATCGAATTCGTTAAAAGTCGAGACACTGTCCAGACCCGGGCTTCTATAAATAAAACATATATGGATGATGTGCTTTTGGACGGTGAATTTAAATCACATGAAATTAAAGTCAGTGTTTGAACACTGACCATATTGTGGTAGAAGCTGGTAAGCTGTCAAAAAAAGAAGTTATTCCGATCTGGCTACAATTTACAAAGCGTTTATAAGCCCTAAATTCGAGTATAAATCTCATCTCTCCGCAGTTGCGTCTCAAACTTTTGTATACATGCTCAATAGAGTTGAAATAATTCATAGGGGAGAAAAGGAGCATGGAAACATTTCCATCACTTGAACATGGTCGAAATTTTTCATGTCCTTGCTTATTGTGCCGCTTTTTTCCAAAAAAAATGTTCACTCTATTTAGCCAGCTGCGTTCCTCCCCTTCAACGATTCCCCCAAAATACTCGCCTTGCTAGTAATGCTCATCAGTTTACACTTGATACCAATCTCGGACGTACCGTGAAATATAGAAATTCCTTTTTCAGTCGAAAAATTTATTTTATCAAAATCTCAAGCCCCAAGACCACTGTCACACGTTAGACCAAGTTTGTGTGACCCATCGTGCTGATAGTTTAGCGAATCTCAAACACGTAATTAATTTCTCTCCAGGTGAAAAGCACAAACTTCGTACCGCCTCCCGCCTAAATATTTGTTTACCTGGTTCAATTCAAATTCAAAATAAAAAAAAAAAATTACCCGTCATGCGTTTCAATACTAACACAAAAATATTGTTTGGTTGAATATTCTGCTTTTGATGTACAAAATAAAAGGCAGTAAGCATTGCATATATATAAACTATAGTATTCCCACTTGAGGTGCGCCATCTATCGACGAAAAACTAAGCTCTAAGAATACCATGGGAAGCACAACAACAATTTCCACCATTTTAATTGTTGTTGTTGCTTCCCATGGTATTCTAGAGCTTAGGTTTTCGTCGATAGATGGCGCACCTCGAGTGGTAGTACTACAATGCAATAAGCCCCCTGATTGATTTGCTCGCACAAATTTATAACTTTAATTCACTATCGAAAACACTTTCATTTTTCCCTAATCACTAACCTTTCCAAAATATTTAAGGCGCATTGTAATCCAGTAAAGAACCTAAATCATATTTAATTTTCATTATGTTAAAACTATGCATTCCAATTGCTTGCAGTTTTGAAGATTTGTGACAAAATGCACCAAAAATGCATTTCTGACAATCTACTTCACCGATTTTTGACCAATCTTCATAGAAACCTTCTTAGGCATCCTCAAAATATCCTTCCAAAAGATTTGTTTTTAATTTCACAAAATGCACTTAAAATGCATTCATGGCAAACCGATTTTTTAAAATTTTCTTTTATATATACAAACCTTCTCCAAACAATAACAAAAACACAAAAAATAAAAGGCACGTCTGGGTTGCACGAACTTGCTCTAATGTGTGACAGTGGTGTAGGAGCTTGAGATTTTGATAAAAATACATTTTTCAAAATTCTTAAATAAATACTTAAACTTATTTGAGCTGAAAAAAGTGCGCCATTTTATTTCTTGGATAAATTTAAATTTATGAGATTAAATTAATAAAAATCTGTGGAGCGGTTTTTGAGAAAAAAAGTTTTTTTTGAAAAACTTTTTTCATCTTCGCTATCATCGTAATGTCATGTTTGATTGTTATCTCAAAACTTTTTTTTTCGACGAATGTATAACTTGCCTTATAGTACCTATAATCGCAAGTAAAAAGAACTATCCAATTATGTGGAGTCCTTCGGCAGTTATGGAGGAACATACATATTTCCGATCAATTTTTATATATATAAATTATCTGGACAAGCTTTTTCAATGCTGGTAAAGTGTTTTTAATTTTTTTCTTTATAATAACGATATGATGGGATTCGTGATTAATAATTTGGTTAAAATAGTTAAAACTCTTGAGTTTAGTAAATTTATTTACTGTTTTGGTTGAAATCATTTGCACATCAATCGAAAACAATTTTTCAATAATTATCTTACAGTGTGAGTTGTTTTCTTCATGAGATATTCGTTTATTTTAAATAAATAATTACGTTGCTGTTTATTGGCAAAATTTCATTTAAATCAATATGCATAGTTGATTTTCGAATAAAGTGTTAAATTTATTTTCAGATGCATTTAAACAAATTGAACCCGAATAAACTACAAAATAATTAAAATATACACAACGACGAAGAGGACGATTATACTTAATTTGTTTTTATTGAATTTTTAATCCACTGCACGGATATGTACTAATTATTAACAGAAAAAAGTGTTAATCTAAAAAAAAAAATGTAAAGCTCTAGTGAAAATCTCGAAAAATGGACACAGAAGATTTTTATAACGTTCACCGTAATAATTGTTATTAAATAATAATCAATGCATTTTAATGGCCGTTTCCGTTTACCATGGTTGTTTTCATAATTTGCATATTTTAAAATTATATGTATCTCAGTGATGATTTGTATTTTAAAATTTGTGAAATAAAATACAAAATCATGTCTTTCGATATAAATTCGGATATTCGGCACTAGGTTTGTAAATAACAAAAATTATCCGCTTGCTTCAGAGCATTAATATTTTTTTTTAATGGTCATATTTGTCGGGATAAACTTGAGTTGTACTTTTCAAGTTTTTTTTTTTTTGTTATTAAAATTGATTTTAAGTGCAAATTTATAACTATTATTGGACACATTAAGTTTTATGAATAATTTAGTAAGCCCGAATAAAATATTTTATTTGTTATATTTAACCTTTTACGCTAGCTTTTTTTTAAGTTGACTTTTTGTAAAATAAATTATTGTAAGACTCGAAAATATTTTGATGGTATTGTAACGTGGACCTCTTATGGTCTCTATTTCGGGAGTTAAGAAAACTTACAAAACCAAACAATAGATAAAAAAAATTTAAAGAAAGGCAAAGTTTGAAATTTAATAAAAAAAAAAAAATAGCTACTTAATTTTATTTAGAATAGGAAACAAAAAATTAAGTTATACAAAGAAAACGTTAAGTAAGTTAAAATTAAAATTAATATATAAGTAATCGGATTGAGAATTGATAAAATAACGTGGCACGTACCTACTGTCTGTTAAAATTTAAAGGCGGAGGAGAACCCATCCGTCAAAAAAATTCCCAAAAGAGTTTTTAATTAACAGAATATTTCTCAAGCTTCAAGTTTAAAACTTTTCTATATTAGGGGATTACCCGACTGTTATAAGTGAAATATCAAAAGAGAATGAATTCAATTGAAGAAATCTTTCCTTTTTTACAAAAAATTCTGATTCCTGAGCTATGAGTTTTTATACCCTATTCCATATAATCGGTATATTGTATTTGGTGTGGAGTTTGTAACATAGAGAAATAATACCGTTAGGTATAGAAAAGTATATATTCTGACTCAGAATCAAAAGCCTAGTCGATTTAGCCATGTCCGTCCGTCCGTCCGTCCGTCCGTATGTATACTCTCTAGAGGTCGCAATTTTTGAGCTAAAAAGCTGAAATTTGATATATATAATCTTTGGTTCAAGAGTAAGGCTAAGTTCTTGAACCGGCAAAATCCGCCCACAAACATGCCCACAATCGCTATTTTTGTTGAACAACCTCAATTTGGTAAAATCAAATTATGTTTTTTATACAGTTACGATAAAAGCATTACGCTAAAATTTTGCACACGTAAGCTTTAGGTAAACTTTCTTCCAATTAAATAAAAATATTTTAGTTTAGGCGTGGCTGACGCCCATTTTTCATACAAAACCATCAATATTGTTTTAATAAAATAACAATTGTTATATTAGTGCGAAAAACATTAAATTTTGTGGGTATTACTTGCCCATAAACATCTTGTGTATGTGAAATCAAAAAATTTGATTTTGGGCGTGGATGACCGCCCACTTTTCATGAAAGAACGAAAAACGTAGTCTCAAATATTTAAGGTACTTCCAATATTCAATTTAAACCTTTTTCCTTCCGTTCGTTATTTTAGAAATATGTCTCTACATTTTCTTGTGTAAATTTTTTCAATACGCCCACTTTTGAAGGCGGGATTTTGATAAAATACTTTGTTCAGGTAAGATTCTTTAAAAGCTTTTCGATTAAGCTGTAGTTTTACACATATGCTTAAATACTGATCAAAGCTCAGTAAGTGCTTCAAATTTTTAAGACACGCCTACTTTTAAGGGGCGTTTCCGTCAAAAGTCGTATAATGCATTAATTTTTTTAACGTTTTTTAATTATCAGTCGCAGTTTTGAAGTAAACAGATGAACACTTGGATTTATATTCCTTGGTTACGTAGCAGAGTGTGGTCCAATAATTGTTAAAAACACCCATAATAGCTATTTCCATTCAAAATCTAATTTTAAAAATTTTTAGTTTTGTCTTGTTTTGTTCAAATCGATCTGCAAGAATAAAATTGAATGTCACTGAGCTCATACCAATTGCCTTGGCAATAAAAAGTTTTAACTTTGGGCGTGGAGCACGCCTTTTTTTTTATTGTGTCAGCACTAATTGAACATCACACCACACAAAATTAATGTTATTGAATTTTTCTCTGTCTGCTAAAGAAGAATTTTGTTTCTGAAACATCGGCTGTTTGCGGGAGGCAGACGCATGCACATACAAAAATATGGGGAATAGGGTATCCAACAGTTCGTTGCAAACGTATTGTAGCTCTCGCTTATGTTTTTTTTTTGCATTACTCAATTACCTAAGTAAAAAAAAACACACAATTCTTAAGTTTTCCAATTAAAAGCTTTTTTTTTGGGGCGATCAGATTTTGGCGGCCTGTGGCGGCCATGTTGTTTTGGTGACATCTATCAAATATGTTGCCTATTAGTCGCCATGACAAGTAAAACATTTATAGAGTTGTAATGTAACTCTATTCTCAAAATTAGTATTCGATAATGGAAGCGGCCCTCTACAGTCGACTCTTCATCCAATCATAGAAATGCCAACACTGGCCGAGAACATCGACGCGATCCGTAAAAGTTGACAGCAGAATTCTAAGCTATTGATTCCTCCCTGTGTACAATAATTCGCGTTTTTGCAGACTTCAATTTAACGAATTTTGACCAAAAAATCATCTTTAGAAGAAGAATTTCACCACGTCATAATCCATCCTCAAAAATTTTTTTTGTTATAAATTTTGGTTCGGCGGTGCGGCGGCAGTTTCATTGGTCCGTACTTTTTCGTAAACAATGTTGACGGTCAGCCTAAATGGAGTGCAACAGAACAATGATAACCCATTTCTTATGGACCGAATTGAACCATATGGAGCTAGAGGCCATGTGGTTCCAGCAAGATGGCCGCTACGTGCAACACAGAGAAGAATGAGATTCTGCATTCATGATTTGGAGCTAAGATTATTTCTCGCAGAGGTGACGTGCGTTTTGAAGCCGCAGACGTTTTCTTGAGGGGTTTCCTGAAGTCACAGGCATATGCTTATAAACCAGAATTAACCGAGTCTAGCTTAAGGTGAAAACAACACATAGGTACTATCGCTCAAATTCAGATGGAGTTGAATATATGGAGGCATTGAGGGGTTCTACGGCGGAAACAATGTTTGAAAGTTCTACCAGGGGGTGAAATATTCATCCAAGGGCTGCAACACCCGAGTGAAAGCTTGGGAATCTCGTAGTGAATGCATAGTCAGCCTTGAGAATTTCGAAAGAATGCTTCTGCAGACTCTTGAACGGTGAATACAACCAACTTACCGCTGTGAGGCAGAATGATTCATTATAATTCCAGGAATTCTAGATCGATACTCACCACCTCTTTATCGATTTCAAAGTCGCTTATGACAGCGTAGATTCTTCAGAGCGTATCTTTTCCTTTACTTCTAGTTCCTGGAAATATAGCTCAGGTATCTACAACCCATATGGATCTGATGGAACCTATGCTCGTCGGTACTTCACCTTTCGGTTATCCAGCGGCACCACGATTTTGCTCCGCCCCTCTGCATTTAACTTATACATCTATTATTTCATAATTATATATAAACTAGGTATCTACTTCTCAATCAAGACCATCAAAAACGGAATATATTTCCGAAACAAAACATTGCTGCTTATGTTGACCTTTCAACGAACGGTACAGAAAATGCAATTTTGGGGATAGAAAGTGCCATTTGACATGCAAGTCAAGAAATTCCAATTGAATTGAAATTAAATTTAACACTACCTAACACATTCCCATTTTGCATGTTTTTTTTTGTTTCATATTTCAACATCTCCTCAAAGGACCAAGTTATCAAAATTCATTAATTTATGTGTTTTAAGAAAATAAGACGATTCAAAATGAAAATCCTCTTAAAACCAAAATACGTATAGCAATAGGTAGGAACCAAACACAAAATAACTTTATTATCAATCGGAATCATCAAAAGGAATTGAAATTTTATTTTTGACCATGTAATTGTCCTGGCAAAGGATATCATACCCTTTTCATTTTGTCTAAACGACTTAAGGTCAAAAGTTTACATTTCAATAGTTGTTTTATCTTTCATCTGAAATGAGTGAGGTTGTGTTATAAGAGTAACTTGTATGAATGTGATTCAAAAGGTTTTCCTTGGAAGACTTCAAAGCATGTAATAAAATGGCCATTTTATTGATTTGGTATGGTTATTCAAGGATTTTGGATACGACAAGTTTGGGTTTAGAAATAGCAACCTTCCTATACCTACATTCAGAGAGGAAACAAAGTAAATTTTGATGAAAATAGGCAATAAACAACATAACAATTTCTTGTGCTGAGATATTAATGAGTAAAGGACGATTGGTTTCAATAAGAAAAACACATTCTAATACATAAGAAAATTTTCTGTCAACGTGTAGCTATAATTGCGTCAAAGGATAACTACTAAATAGTGTGATAGTTCCTTGAAGAATTTGAATTAAATTACAAAAAAAAAAAATTTTTATTTAAACTGGTTGTCCGTGACCAGTGGGGTAGCTATCATAGGGCAAGGTAGTGCAGTGCACCAGGGCCCCGGAGCTCAGGGGGCCCTCTAACCTCAGCTTTGAAAAAAAATAATAATGAAATAAGATAACAAAAATAAAATAAAGTAAATTAAAAAAAAAAAATTCTTGTGAGCAGGCTGGAGCCTCGAGTCTCGAGACTGCTCAGAAGATAACATTTTTTTTCAATTTTTTTTTTTTTCCAAATCAACATCACCAATTATAGATTTCCTTATTTAACAGTTTCAACACATGCGCCAAGGGTCCTCGATAAGCATGTGCTGTTTGTTTTTGTTATTTCAGTTATTTGGTAGTTTGGATGAGTACGCCCGTAGCACATTGGATCAGCGATAAGCTCACGTGCTTGACGGTCGTGAGATCAATTCGCCAATTCCACCCATCAACTTTATAATGAAGTTTTCATTCGCTCTTGCCTTGCATCAGTTCTCATTTATGATATTTGTGGCGATGTTTTCCACTTTCTGGGGTTTGGGACGTACTACAATAGTTGACGCTAGGTGTGTAGCTGACTGTTGTAATTCGTAATTCCCTACTACCAGCCTTATTTCATCAAGTATCAGCACTAATGCTATGATTTCTATTCCGCACATCCATCCATCTGGCACCAAATTCTGCTAGAACTCACTTTCGCTAAAAAAAAAATTCCGATGACAAAATATGTATGATATACATAGGTTGCAGCACAACAGTAACCTTATAATCTATGATAGCTCTCAACATGATCGACAACAAAAAATAAACAACGTTTTTCTAAACTCAATTTCAAATTGACAAATGAGCTACTATAGAAACTATAATAACTTCTTATGAGTCAATATTGATTTTACCGCATCATTACCAAACAAGCTGTTTTATGGTTCTTTTTTTGCTGAGCTTCCTGTAATCTTTACTAAACATTGCCAATCAATATAGGAAAATCTCAGTAAGTACTCCGAAGTTCTAAAATTTCGATAGTTAACAATTGAAAATTATGGAAAGAAAAAAGGAACGTAGCGGTGCAGCAAAGCGGAAACAACGTCAAGAAAGGGAAGAAAGTAAAAAAAATTTACCGAGCTAAACAGCTTTTTTACGAAACCGCTTTCTGCTACAGTTCCTTCAACAGTCGAAATATCGGTCAAAAGTACACAAGTATTCATTTATTGATAGCTTGGACACAGCTGTGTTAATTAATAAAGCGACTTAAGTAGATCAGGATCCAATAACTACCATCAATGATACTGCTGAAAATGACTACCTCGACGCATCCGTGCAAAATCCATTTCTACATCTTCAAAAGTTCTTGAAATTTCAAATGACTTGGGGAAGTACATGAACAAAAAATTAAACAATAACGAAAAACGGCTAATTCTTGACAAGGGACCTTTGAAACCTCCGGGACCTTTTCCGAAGGACCCCCACCAAGACAACAGGAGCTTTTCAGAAACGTATTACAGCGATGCTACTGTTTCATACAATTCCTGTTACTTGCGCGTCAGCAGAAAGATCTTTCAGTAAACTGAAGATTAAAACAAATTAGGAACAGCATTCGACAAGATCGCCTCCGACATTTATCGTTAATTGCAATAGAAAATGGAATTCTGTTAAAAATCGTTTTTTGAGATTAATTAAATCTCATCTGTATAATAAATATTCTATATTGTCATGTGCTTCGTTGTTTATTTATTCCCTTTTTCTTCTATTAAACACATGGAGATTCTAATAGAGACCACGTATGGATTTAGCCTACTAGGGATAAGTTCAACTCACTGTTTCCTATTCTAAATCCTATCAATTATTTTGAAGGCCAATATAAGTTCAAACTACGCGGAAAGAGGGGGAGGAGGGCCCGATTCTTTCCCTATGCACCAGGGCCCTTGTCCCCCTAGCTACGCCACTGTCCGTGACTCCTGGATTTAAAGCCAAATTTTAGAATTACTTGGTTTGGGATGGAAATGAAGGTGCGTGTATCATGTAGATTGATTTCAAGAAGTCGAAAATGTTTTTGAAAATTTAGATTTTAATCAGATTTTATCAATATACTGGATGCTTTGAATTGGATGCTCTCTCTGAAAGTACTATAGAGTAGTACCTATTTACCGCCACCACCTCGATGGTTTGTGAAATGCTTTTTGTCTTAAGATCAGCGGGTCCAGCGTCTTCTAAAGAAGCAAGAGAAACTTTAGTTTGTTAAGGTTGTTTTATTCACAGATTCTTAATATTATACTTATACAATTCTTCATATAAATCCAAGGCTACAATTTACAAATATTATTACAATTTTTAATACTTCAGTCTTAAAGTATTTTGACCCTGAGATAAGAGGGTCTACTAAATTCCCGGCTGAGATAGCAGCGGACATTAAATTCTCGGCTGGGATAGCAGCGGACACTAAATTCTCGGCTGAATTAGCAGCCGACACTTAATTCTCGGCTAGATAGCAGCGGACACTAATTTTGAATCCCGGAAGCTCCTCAAATTTGGGTTTTAAGCTTGTTAAAATATTGGTACACGGTCACTGGTGGCAACGGACTTAACTTAAACTGAATCATACTGGCTCTTATATGCATATTTTTGAGGCAAGACAGTGTGGTAATTATAAAATGAACAACAACAATGCATGGGGAATTTCAAATTGCAAATAATTGTTGCTGCCATTGGTTGTTGTTGAATATTAGATACAGTTTCTTTACAAAATAGAAAAATTTTCGGTTTTAATAGAATACGTATATATTTTATCAAAAATATTTTAAATATTTCGTAATTATTTTTCTTTTAAAAATTCAAAGCTTTATGAATTAATGGACAAATACAGACAAGCACAAGGAATAACGACTTTTGATTCCTTGTGAATACAAACATTTGGAAACCTCTGTTTCAATTTTCAAACACTAGAAGGTGTTTTTAAAGAAGTACCCTAATGCTAAAAAAAAATCCCCCTGCTTTGTCTTTTCACACGCAAACAAACTTCTAACAAGTGCGTTCGCTGTACCAAACCAACCTGTATCCTAAGACGCACATAGCTATCAATTTTTTATTTGTCCAAGGATAATTTTTGGCAAAAAAAAACAAAAAAAACATGTAACCTCTGCAAAAATGTAATCGTGCTTTTATTCAAGTTGAATTCAAAAACAATGACAAGTCACGTTCACAATAAAATTTTACGATTGCAGGAAATTTAGAGATTTGACAATATTTTTTACAGCCACACATATTTGCACCATATGAGCCAGGATACCGTTAAGTAAGTTGCCACACGGATTATATTTTTTGGTTATTTGCGATTGGTTCTAAAATGAAACATTGAATTATTTCTGGGACAAAAGATATTTGAGGGTGAAAGATGATATATTATTTTTAAAATACTGACGCGACACAGAGTCGCGTCTTTCGTGTCGGAAAGGTACATAGGTTGCTATACATTATGTCTATTTTCGTTCTTCGTCGTTACCTTTTGTAACATAACTTTTATTGTGATTGTTTGGCAGAATAAATGTCACTACATGGATGGAATACAAAAAAATATACGAAAAAGAAAGTAACATTTATTTTGATTTAATATCTTTCAATGTTATTTGTTTTACTTTTCATGTACCTATGTAAACAAAAATTATTCGATTTTATGTTTACTAAAAAGTTGGAAACATTTTTTAAGAAAAAGTTTTGAAATTGTACATCAGACAAAAGGAAATAAAGTGCACGACCGGGTCGTACGAACTTGCTCTAATGAGTTAAAATGGCCTTGTTGCTTGAGATTTTGGGAAAAAAGCGTTGAAAAAATCATATGAAATTTTATAAATCACTTAAAAATCAATACCTAAACCGTGTTTTGGAGAAAATGAAGCAAGCCATCAGGTTTCTTTTACTTTTTTGAATTTTACGAAATTTTTTTTCAAAATCGTTCGACCAGAAAAATAAAATTTAAAAAAAATAGTTCAAACCGTTTTTGGAAAAAGCAAAAATTAAAACAAAATTTTGAAACTTTTTTAAAAAACTCAAAAAAACTTTTTTTGAAAAATTTAAGAATTTGTATATTATTTCTTTTATAAAAGGGCTTCTATATTAAAAATTTCATCGACATTCGTCAAGTGGCTTACGAGAAAACCGGATTTAAAAAAAAACTGGTCCAATGGGAGGTACCGTTATAAGACTTCCTCAAAAATCTATTCCAACCAAAATATAAAGTTTGGACAAAAAACACTATTCAGAAAGTTTTATCAAAATCGTTGGAGCCGTTTTCGAGAAAAATCAATTTTTCACTAAAAATCGTATGGCAGGTACCGTTAGTTTTGAAGCTAGAATGCTAATTCCAAAAACCCCTCTTACGACGACATAATAATTCTATGTACCAAGTTTGAAGCAAATCGGTCCAGCCGTTTAGGCTGTAGGTGCCGATACATACGGACGGACAGACCGACAGACAGACCAGTGGCGTAGTGAGGGTTGGTGCCGCCCGGGGCAGACCTAATTTTTGCCGCCCTTAGTAATTTTTCCATACCCTAAAAAATGTATGGTTTCAAACAGTAATACCTACACATAATGTATGCCAATGAATTTGGTAAGATTTCTCTACAAAATTTTGCGAACTGTTGTCCCTACTACTTTATAGCAAGTGAAGCAAAAATGAAGCTGCAAATTTAAAATTTGTCTATTGGCTTTTTACCGATTTGCCAATCTCTAGAAAAATAACTTACTCAGGATATCAAACAAATTAATAACGTAAACTAATTTTTAATTATCTTAATTCAAATTCTTCAGAAAAAGATAATTTTTCATTAATTTTCAATGCAATTTTATTTTTTCTTTAGCTTTTAATTTGTTTTAATTTATTAAGTTTGTTTTTAAATTAATTTAATTCATTAATAAATAAATAAATAATTCTAGATACATAGGCACGATAATTGTATACCTATAGAAACTTTTTATATTCTTACCTACTCAGACTTGGGTAGACTTAAACCAATTTAGTCGCATGTGCTCGACAGGGTTTCCCCTTATTCGTATGCAATATTTAAGGGCATAATTCTTGGGTTTATTCAAAGAAAAAAATCGTTGCACAGTAAGAGCCTATCCCCAATTCCGACATAATTTTTTTGAGGATTGAAGAAAAGCCTTACTTTGTTGTACCCTTACCCACGTTGAAAGTATTTGCGCTGTTAGAACTAATCACAGACACTTCGTTTAGAACTTTATTTGTATGAGAAATAATAGCCCTTGTAAATGTTCTTAAATAAATTTGATATCTTTTCTCAGTTTTAAAATATCCCATTTCACGCTTGTTCCACTTTTCTTGCCCATATGCTAATTTTTTGACTCAGGTTTTGGGTCAGTTGTCTCCGAAAATGCATACATAGCGTTTTAATGTATTTTTGAATGAACGCTTCAATTTTTAAAATACAAATCATTGCCTTAAGCTGCAAATGTTAAGAGTTACGATTAAAAACGAATTTTTTTGGGTTGAGGTAATTAGTATTTTATGGTACTACTAAAACAGGAAATGCCTATACATTTTATGCTACTTGGGAAAACCTGTAGCAGGTAAAAAAGGAGGGTTTTCTGATTTTGTACTTGAACGATTTTTTTCTTAAAATATACCCAAAAATTATGCCCTAAAATATTGCCTACAAATTAGGGGATACCCTGTATATGAACATTCTTACCTATCTTTCTTAAGTTTAATATATATACAGGGTGATTCACCAGCGTTGTGCCAAAAAGCTAGAGCGTGTAGGTTAAGTTGAGATTAGAAAAAAATCGTATGGAAGGGGGGGGGTCTATTCAACTCCGTTTAGCCGGGAGGGGCAATTTTCTGAAAAATTGACTTATTTTGTACAAAAAAATATTTAAAATCAACGGTTTCGTTTACAACACCGTGTTACACTTTTTTGGAAAGCCAAAAACTTCTTCTTTTATTTTGTTTTTCAATTAAATTGTTTAAACGAATAGTTTAAAAAATATAAATTTTCAAACTCAAAATTTTGAAAAAAAATTTGAAAAAATAATTTTAAAACTAATTTTTTTCAAAATTTTACGTAATTAAGTATAATTTTTGTCCCAGAATTCAACGCTTCCATTAATCTTTAATCCCACACTGAAAACCGTATGGCTCTACGACTTTTTGTTGCCGAGGTATTCAAAAATAACCGAACCTACTTCTTTACAAAAACAAGAAAACCTAGCCTTACGGGATGGCACAAGTGACCATTTAGCCAATTTTTTCGTGTTTTTGTGAAGAAGTAGGTTCGGTTATTTTTGAATACCTTGGCAACAAAAAGTCGTAGAGCCATACGGTTTTCAGTGTTGGATTAAAGATTAATGGAAGCGTTGAATTCTGAGAACAAAAATTATACTTAATTACGTAAAATTTTGAAAAAAATTAGTTTTAAAATTATTTTTTCAAATTTTTTTTCAAAATTTTGAGTTTGAAAATTTATATTTTTTAAACTATTCGTTAAAACAATTTTATTTAAAAACAAAATAAAAGGAAAAGGTTTTGGCTTTCCAAAAAGGTATAACACGGTGTTGTAAACAAACCCGTTGATTTTAAATATTTTTTTTTACAAAATTAGTCAATTTTTCAGAAAATTGCAACTCCCGGCTAAACGGAGGGGAATAGACCCCCCTCCCATACGATTTTTTTCTTGTCTCAACTTAACCTACACGCTCTAGCTTTTTGGCACAACGCTGGTGAATCACCCTGTATAAATAGTTTTAAACTATTCTGTTTTTGTTTGCCTTTTTTTTTTTTGATTGCATATGTATGTACTCGTAGGTACCTGCCTATCTATATTAGGAGTTGCATATTAAGTAGAGAGAGTGTACTTCCTATTATTTACATATAAGATACCTCTACCTTCTAATTTCTTACTAAAAATGATGGTTAACTTTTTAAATAAATTCTTTTTTTTGAAAAGAATCCGTTTTCTAAATTTAAGAAAAATTAACTGCTCGAAATTGCCGCCCCTAGCCAAGAGTGCCACCCGGGGCCTGTGCCCCCCCTTGCCCCCCCCCCCTCGCTACGCCAGTGAGACAGACAGACAGACAGACAGACAGAATTGTCAGACCCACTTTTTTAGGCTTCTCTATCACCGTAATGTTATGTTTGATTGTCCAAATTTTTTTTTTTTACGAATGCATAACTTGCCTTATAGTACCTATAACCGCAAGTAAAAAAAACAAACATCAATTCGTAAGTAAAAAAAAAAACTTAAAATCGGAAATCAGGTGATTTTTTGGAGGCATAGAACATTAAGTAGGCAGACATTATGTCATTTGCCATGTGATTTGTGTTTATATTGGTTTGCCATTTGATCATGAATCGACTGACGCCTGAACAACATTTATGCATTTGCTTGCATCATGCAGTATCGTGTGATCTTAAACTCAAATCTAACAGAAACCGTGCCCTGTGTCCTTTCATGTACCTGCTCTGACAGTGTATGTATTTACAAAATTTCAAGGCCCAACATAAAAACAAACACACCAATATTTGCATTTACAGTATTAGCTAGGAAGTAAAAGAAAAATACGAAAGGAAAAGGACATTTATAAATAAATCATTTCGTTTGAAATAGAAAAACCTATAAATAAAGCGCCGCAAACTTCAACACAAGCCATGTGATAGGTATTCAAACTTATAGAGCAAAACTTAGATTTGTTTTTAATTTAGGTCAAATTGTTAATACCTGTGCACAGTGCATAAGCTGTAAGGGAATTCATGCGGCCTTATCGTGCGTCTAATTGTTTCTACTCAAACATTTTTAAAACACACTTTTCGAAAACAATAACAAAGTTGTTCTTGATTGTTACAAATATTAAATTGCTAAAGTATTTAAATTTCCATCCTGATAGAGTTGTAATTAACAGCAACAAGTCACGCAATAAACTTCAACTAACTTTCATCTAGACCAAATTGCAAGATAGCATTGGACTGGGACGGCAAATACAAATAACAACAACATCAAAAAAAAAAAAAAAAAAACTATGTCTTGAGTCCTTTTTTAGTTCGGAGCTTTCATGGCAAATTAACGCTAAAAACATGAATCCTACAACGAAATTGCGTGTCACAATGATTGATCGGCAAGGAATGGTCTTTCAGATATTTCTTTATTTTAAGAAATATAATGTATAGGTATGAAAAAATGTCCATTAACTTTTTTTAGTCCTTATAGAATCACCCACACTCATTGTTCTTTATTTTTACTTTTATAATACAAAATTTTTTTACTGAATGAATTCTCAGTATTTCCAAATCTTGAGCTAAATTTTTGAAATTCTGATTAGTATGAAGAAAATATTATTACTGTGTAGTTTTTAGAAATTGATAATGGGCTTACTTATTTCATTTTAAAAATATTCATTATGCTTAAAATTTTTTTTCGAATTCAAAGCTTTCATGCTTAAATTTCATTTTAAAAATTAACTTCAACAAAGAGACATTTTTAATAAAACAATTTTCCAAAAAAATGAGAAAAGATAGTCCATTAAAAGGCGCTTTTACTCGAATTTAATTATGAACTAAAGAATAGGGTTTTGCTTAAGGGCCATTGAATATAGCAGAGAGGGTATTATGGAAAAAAGTTCCGACATTTTAGCTATTTATTTTGGTAAGTGCTGCAGGACTAGATGATGATGCGATTTTCTGATAAGAGGAAGGCTAAGTCAATAAGTCTAAGGGTTTATATCCCCGTCAAGTCCTAATTCAATAATATCTCGCTTGCAGATAAGTAGTTATCCAAAATCACTAATAGCTAATACATACAAGAGTGGCCCTAGATTAAAGCCCTGAGAAGCACCTAAGGTATAAAAAAGGAAATAAGAGTAAAATCTTTGCCTTTGTAAGACTTGGGTTGTTTAAAATATCCTCAAACTCGAAATATGTTAGCCGTACTTTCTCAAAGATACCTATACCCGAATTGTGTTAAAAATATGAACTCTAGTATGAAATCCCAAAATGGGAAACTGGATTTAAAATGACATATCATAAGGCTGTATCTGAGGAAAAAAATAGATTTAAATCCCTCGGAATTATTCTGACTATTCTACGTTGTGTTCTCGGTACATAATTGAAACTGCTGCTTGAAATGGACACTCCACTGAAAATGTCTAACGAGATTTTCAGTTTAAGCATTTCTAATATTTAAACTTTCTTCTTCCATTACCCAACACCAAGGCTTCTAAAATAAAGATATTAGCATTTAAAGAAATTATGGACTAAGCCTTTCTTACTTTTAGTTCTATATCTGTCAAATGGGCAAAGCACATAAACATAAACAGTATTTTTCTTCAAAGGAAGCTTTTTAATTATATGCACACGCACAAAATTACGGCTGCCCAGAGCTCTTGAGATGACATCAGGTTCGAATAGGTACGAATGAAAAAATGTCAAATTCAAAAAATATTTTTTCAAACAAATATCTTAGATTCTTAAATTGAAAGTTAAATCAAAATTATTGAAAACAGTCAATACAAATGTTTTATTGAGTTTTCAAGAAAAGAAATTGAAATAATACTAATGTCAACTTTTTGTTCTTAACAAATCTTTGCTGCTATTTTTCTGAATTGAAATTAATAAGGGTATTTCAATACTTAAAATATGTACTTTAAATCCTCTTCCCTCTAACGTCTTTTACCATAATTTACCTTATTTATTATTATCTTCTGATATCCTACCACCTACCACCTCCAACCATCAACCATATTCTATCTACTATCTCCATCCATCTTCAACCATCAACCATCTTGCATTTTCATCTTCTTGCATCTACCAGCTCTTACCGTTTACCATCTTCTACCCGCAACCATTTCCTACCATCTTTTACCATCTACTTTGTACCATCTTCTACCCGCCACCATATTCTACCATCTTCAATCTTTTTCCATCTACCATCTCTTATCCTCTATCCGCAACCATCTTCTACCATTTACCATTTGCTACCAACTACAATTTTCTAGCATCTTCCATCTATTAATTTCTACCTTCTGTCGTCTTTATACCATCTACAATCTACCATTTACCAACTTCTACCATCAACATCTTCTACCATCTATCAGCTTCTAACATCTTCTACCTTCTTCTACCATCTTTTACCATTTCCTAGCATATACCATCTTCAACCATTTTCCATCTTCTAACATCTTGTATCCTCTGCCATTATTCATCTTCTTCCATTTACCATCTTCTACCATATACCCTCTTCAATCTTCTACCATCTTGTACGATCTTCCATTTACCATCTAATATTTTCAACCATCTAGTACCATATACAATGCCGTCTTTACCATAAGGGCACACGGGGCCCGTGCCCAGGGCCCCTTTCAAGACGGGGGCCCCGAAAGGCTGATATATTCAATTACACTATACAATAAGTGGGCTCTCCGGAAAATTATAAGATTTCTAGAATAAATCAAATCCAGTTCAGTTTGTTTGTCCATGGATGAAACAACCTTCTATATTCACTTTCTTTGGTAACTATTCGGTCAAGATCTCAAATGGCGTTGGCTATTTCATCCTCTGAAATTGTGCCACCTTGTTGGAGGCGGTCGAACTGCACATTCCACTTTGAAGCTGCCTATGAATCTTCTCACTATTGACAAGCCAACGTGCACAATGACCAAGAATTCGGCGGAAGCGAAATTGATGCGAGAATGCAAAATCATCATCTGGAATAAATGCACCATGGCGCATAAACGAGTTTTGAGGCAATTGACCGATCTATGAAAAGATTTTTAAGTGATTCGAGTTAAGAAGTTGAAATTGACTACGAACATGAGAGTCGCATTGCAGAGGGACCCATCAACTGCCGAATTCTCGAGACAACTGCTGGCGCTTGACAATGGCCAAATTCCCGTTGATGTTTTGACAGGATTGATATCGTTCCCGCAAATTTTTGATAGTTCACATTTTCCTCGAAGGAAGGACTCGTCAACAAAGTGTTCCCCGGCATTGCACAAAAATATACAAATTTCGATTGGATTAGTGAATACTAGCAGCGAAGAATAAGAACGTCAATAGCTTGAATTTCATAATTCAAAGACAAATCGCTGGAGAACTGCATTCACACAAATCCGTTGACAGCGTGACCGACGAAGATGAAGCGACCAACTATCTGAAGGAATTTTTGAACGCGCTTGATGTGCCAGGAACTCTGCTGCATAATTTACAGCTGAAAGTGACAAGGTTCAAAGGAGTGGAAGTCCTTATCCCACGAAATCCGACTATTCCAACTGATCTTCCATTCCAATTCAAGCGAATTTAGTTCGATTTTATATTGGCTTTGCCGATGACAATCAAAAAATCGCAAGGCCAATAGTTGGAAGTCTGTGGGATGAATCTCGAATTTAACTGTTTTTCGCACGGTCAGCTGTACCTCATGTCCGCATGTTGGCAAACCGTCTTTGCATTGCATTCCACTTTAATCTACTCCGTCGATGAATAAACAAATTCGACCCATTTACAAGAACTGGCAACTGAGGATCGGCAAACCGATGGAAAGACATTGTTAACTATATAAATCTCTACCTTTTTCGATTCCATTCCAATAAATTACATTGAAATTTGATCTATACATAAAAAATGTTTTTGTCATTCACTTTTTTAACTTTCCAATAGGGCCCCGAATTCTTGTGTGCCCAAGGGCCCCGGTATGGCTTAAGACGGCCATGACCATATACCGTCTTCTACCATCTTCAACCATCTTCAACCATCTTCTACCATCTACCATTTACCATCTTCTACTATCTACCTTTTCAACCATCAACCATCTTTCATTTTCCATCTTCTTATATCTACAATCTCTTACCATTTACCATCCTCTACCCGCAACCATCTTCAACCAACAACCATTTTTACTATCTTCTTTTTACCATCTTCTACCATCGTCAATCTTCTACCATCTACCACTTTCTACCATCTTAAGCCATCTACCATTTACCATCTTATACCATCACCATCTTCCACAATCTGGCACCATTTACCATCAACCTACTTCTTCCATTTACCATGTTCTACCATCTTCTTCCATCTACCATATAACATCTTCTACCATCTTCTTCCATCTTCTACCGTGGTCCATCTTCACCTAGCATCTTTCACATTCTTCTACCATCTACTATTTACCAACTCATACCATCACCATCTTCTTCCATCTTGAACCCTCTACCATCAACCAACTTCTTCCATTTACCATCTTCTACCATCGTCCATCTTCTCTAATTTACCATCTTCTTCCATCTACCATCTTATACCATCAACATCTTCTACGATCTATCAGCTTCTAACATCTTCTACCGTCTTCTACCATCTTTTACCATTTCCTTTCATATACCATCTTCTACCATCGTCCAATTTCTCTAATTTACCATTTTTTTCTTTCTACCATCTTCTACCACATACCATCTTCTACCATCTATTTCGATCTTCTACCATGGTCCATCTATTACCACCTACCAGCTTCTACCATCTTCTACCATCTTCCATTTACCATCTTATACGATCACCATCTTCTACCATCTTGCATCTTCTTCCATTTATACCATCTTCCACCCATCCACCATTTCTCTTTTTCTACCATCTTTTTTCATCTTCTGTCATCATCAAGCATCTTTAACCGTCATCTTTTGACCTTCTTCTACCATCGTCCATTTTCTACCATCTACCATTTACCATCTTCTACTTTCTACCATCTTCAACAACCATCAACCATCTTGCATTTTCAACTTCTTGCTCTATTTTGTAATATCTTCTACCAGCCACCATATTCTACCATCTTCAATCTTTTTCCATCTACCATCTCTTACCATTTACCATCTCTTATTCTCTATCCGCAACCATCTTCAACCATCAACCATTTTTTACCGTCTTGTTTTTACTATCTTCTACCATCGATTATTAATACCATCTTCCATCTCTTACCATTTTTACCATCATATATATCACCTTCTTCAACCATTTTCAACCTTTTTCTGCCACCTTCTAAAGTCTGGGCTAACGTTTAGCGTCTGAAAATTCATTCCCTAAAGATCGCCCTTTTATAAAATGAATAAAACAAAACAAGTGGCAGCCGCTGAGAATCGAACCCGGACCCTCCAACCAGCGTCAGATTTGTATGAATAAATAATTCTACTTACTTAACTATATAAATATTTTTATATAAATAAATAAATACAAATAGTAGAGTTTGGAACTTGGTCTGTTTCGTCCGACGACGAAAAAAAATTTTTCATTCATTCGATGAATGAAATGTATTATATTTTAAAAAATATAGTGTAGACTCAAACCTGGCCCCATATCAAGACCGTATGGTTCAGGTCTAAGGTATTTGTTTGAATAAAATATTTTTGAAATTGACATTTCATGCGTCTCGATACGAACCTGACCGCATCTCAAGACCTACGTGTCAGGTCCGAGTCTCAACGTCTGCCAAATTTATTTGTACATTTTATGATACCATTTATGTGTTACAAGGCCTTGGCCATTAGTGCAGATATTGAATTAAAAGTAAGAAAGGCAATGTTCATAATTTTTTAAATGCTTATATCTTTATTTTAGAAACCTTGATGTGGGGTAATGAAAGGAGAAAGTTTAAATATTTGCAATGCTAAACTGAAAATCTCGTTAGGCATTTTCAGGGGAGTGTCCATTTCAAGCAACAGTTTCAATTGTGTACCGAGAACACAACGTAGAATAGTGAGCATAATTGCGAGGTACTTAAACCTATTTTCTTCCTAAGATACAGCCTTACAATTTGTCATGTTAAATCCAGTTATCCATTTTGGGGTTTTCTACTGGAGTTAATATTTTCCACATGTTTCGGGTATAGGTATCTATGAAAAAGTACGGCTACCATATTAAGAGTTTGAGGAGTTTTTAAACAACCCAAGTGTTATACAAAGCCGAAGATTTTTCTTTTATTTCCTATTTTTGAACCTTAGGTGCTTCTCAAGGCTTCTATCTTGGTCCACTCTGATTTGTATCAGCTTTTAGTGATGTTGGAAGGATAACTAATTATCCGTTCATGCAGATGACTCAAAATAATGTGAATTAAATCAATTTTGGCTACTTTTCTGGTTTAAAAAATGAAGCTGTGCAGCAAAGATCGCACAAAAAACTAATTGACCCATTATACTCTTCGTCCATTAGCTTCTCACTAAAACCATGAATAGTAGGTACAGCGATCCCACAATAGATTCACCTTAAAACGAACCCACAAAACATTTAACTTAACAAAACTGCTAGTTGCATCAAAACGCTCGCCTTATCGATTTAGTTAAAGCCTTGTAGGTGCTAGTATTGTCATTATCTTAAAGTTTTATGTAAATAATGAAAATCCGGCTTTGACGGATGTAATAATTATACATATTAAACATGAGTTGTTGAGGACATTATACTCAATATTTTTCTCGTGGTAGGGTGTTTAAAAAATGATTTCTTACAAGATGAATTTATAATTTATTTGCAACAACTTTTTTAGCGATCCGATCAGCTTATTTAAGAAAATACCATCGCACCTTTGGTTTTTATAAGCAGGATGTTTGGTGTTATTACCTATACATAAACGTGATTCCGCAACTCAAAGGCATTTGAAACCAAATTATTTAGCTGAAATATTTTGATATCCTTGAATAATCCCGTTGAATTTTTGAATCATGTTTGTTAGTTCTTTCCATAAGATACGGCAGCTATAGAAAGCCGCTAGCATAGTCATTTTCTGATTTCCAATGATTTCTTTGTGCTTTTTGAATCTCTTTTGGGTGAGTAGAAGTATTCTCAAATTGAACGTCAAATAAAAGTTATTGGAAACAGTCATTACAAGTGTTTTCTAAGCCGTAAACCGGATTTTCTGTAAAAGAAATTAAGACCGGTATTACTGTCAAACATTTTGTTCTTAATATGTGTTAACAAATCTTTGCTGCAATTTTTCTGAAAGTAAAATAAGATGAATTTGTTTAAGTGTTTGAGTTCTTATACGTTCTAAAATTTAGTTTTTAAGTAAAGTACATACGTTTTACGGGGCTTTATATTATGTTTTCAAAATTGTTTTTGTACTCATTGCACATTGCACAATACATAATGTTTAAAATTCCGCTCATATGACTAAGTAGCAATAGAGCGTGCATATTGAAGTTGACGATAAAAGTATTAAAGGTGATTCTTAGAAAAAAAATGCTTTTAAAACCGACGATTAATCGATTGATTTCCAATCCAAAATCGCAACTCCTTTCTCTAATTTGAATCCTTGTTCATTAAGTTTTATAATTAATCTTTATTGAACTTCTTAACATCATCCCTTTAAATGTGCGTGTCCCAATGCAATACATATTCAACCCAAGATCGATGTTTCCACGCCAACTTAAGGTGTTCTCCGTGAAATCATCAATCATTTTGCAATTAACATGCCATAACCTAAATTCTTCTTTCATCAACAAACATTATTTTTATTCAAGGAAGAAGGAGTTTTTTTCTTATATTTATAAGATCCAGCAAAGAATTTTCTGCATGGCTATTTCAAGGTGATTCCAACACCTACATCAAATTATTCCGTGATCCTATAGAATTATTGCCTTTGGAAGAGGTGAACGATGTTAATTTATGTGAACTAATGGCAAGGAAAGTTTTATGTATTACGTGATTAAATAACAGGTGTATATTTGCTCAGATTCGGACTCCATGATGATGCCTTGGGCATGGGCATGGGCCTAAAGGGGAAGATTTTTGTATTGTGGAATTAATTTGGCCATCCATTGTTGCAGATATAAATTCCATTAAATTAATGCTCACAAGAAATAACCATTGGGGTGTTTAGTGGAAATAAAATGAAGTTCTGCCATAAGTTAATGGAATCCATAATGGATTTGGATTAACCTTGACGATGGGTAATTTACTGTTCCATTTAGGTTATAGAAGTGTTTGTCGCAAGCCAAGTATCTAAACATTAACTTATGAAATGAATTTTATTATTTTGAAGGGGGAAAAAATGGAGCCTGTATTAGATCGTTTATGATTAAAAAGCCATATCTTGAATGAAGTGTATTATTTATAATGCTTCTCCCAATATTGAAGGAGGAATTTTTCGACTGCTGCCAAATATAACTCACAAAACGTAGGCCAGTACAAATGTTGGATGTTTACATGTATTGTTAAGTTTTTAAGTCTTTAGAAAACTAAAATGATTCAATTTTAATGCAAATGGAAGATTTAACTGTCTCCAAAAAAGCTGTTAAAGGAACCAAAAATATCTACTTTTAGAATGCTTCCATGTTTGATAATAATTACTGTTACAGGTCTCCTTAAACTTTTGGACACAAAATGTTTAGTTTTGATTATGGATTATGAAATGCATGTATCTGAATATATTTTGCGTTTATCGAACAAGAAGTTTTGAGAAAATTATTATGGATACAGAAAATTTGTTTGCATCTATAAAACTGTCAACTACAAGCAATTGGCTTCCTACCTGTATTTTATGCTTTGGTTAGTAAAGTTCTTAGAGGATATTATTTGTATTAATTTCCAATAAGAATCCTCGTATGACCCATTGGTTTTCAGACTATTATTAACAAGCTTGTGAACACCGGCTTGAATAAACCTTTAAAAGCCTTTCACCATTACACAGTTTATAAGAAGTCTTTTAGAAATAAGTCATAGGTTACGAAAGCTAGTCTGTTTATAAATGGTGGTCCAACCATAACGCACGATGTTTATTGTGAGTCACACATTAACGTTAAATTTTTTTATCAACTCTATTTAATATTTCTTTGTTTCAATCTTTCAAACATGGTTGTGTACGCACAATTGAACAGCTCGATAAGACTTTTCAAGCGTTTTATGAAATTGGGCGTTGAATTAAAAATGCTTTTCGAGCACTTAGCGAATTTTTTGGTGTACGATGATAATTTACTGTTCCATTTGGGTTATGGAAGTGTTTGTCGCAAGCAAAGTATCTAAACATTAACTTCTTATGAAATTAATTTTATTTTTTGAAGGCAAAAAATGGAGCCTGTATTAGATCGCATAATCCACCAACTCCACAACTGAATTGTGACAAAATTTCAGCAAATTAAGTCTGTAAAAGATGTGAAAAAACGTGTGCATACTTGTCCAGTTCGTTTTGCTGAAAACACTGCTATTGTTCGCAATAGTCCGTACTTACAGTTACCATCAATGGTGTTCGCTAGAGCGAGAGCGAGATGACTGACTTTTGTGGCCAGAAGTTGAGGTTATGAAGCTGGAAAATATGTGATTCAATAGGACTGTTCCAATTGCCACACAGCCAATGAAACAATTGCTCTTTTGAGCGGGAAAATCAACGGCCGTGTTATCTTTCGTCGTTGTTATTGGCCGCCATTATCGTGTCATTTTACACTTTTCGATCTTTCTTTAAAATAAAAACTGCACGTCACGTGAGCCAAGAACTATTCAATAGCTTGAGATATGTAATTTGGCACCTTTACGACATTGAACCTCAATTCTGCCTCAGCTTAATTTAAAAATGGTCCATCGAAAAGAGGTATGCTACCAAAGACGTGTTGGGCTTAGCCAATTTTTTGTTTCACACATAATAACTGTGATAGATCTTTCTATCAACATAATACAATAAAGTGCACGACTGGGTCGTACGAACTTGCTCTAATGTGTTAAAATGGTCTTGGGTGCTTGAGATTTTGCGAAAAAGCGTTTTAAAAATCATATGAAATTTTATAAATCATTTAAAAATCAATACCTAAAACGTTTTTTGGAAAAAATGAAGTAAACCATCAGGTTTCTTTTACGTTTTTTGAATTTTTACGAAAATTTTTTTCAAAATCGTTGGACCAGTTTTTTCAAAAAACAGTTTTTCTTGAAAAACTTTTCGAAAATATATTCCAAATTTTTTTTGAGTATGCCAACTTCTGGCACTTTGTAGTTTTTATCAGAAAAATAAAATTACAAAAATATAGATTAAACCGTTTTTGGAAAAAACTAAAATTAAAAAATGAATTTCGAAACTTTTTTAAAAAACTCAAAAAAACTTTTTTTTAAAATTTTTCAAAATTATATTATTTGTTTTATAAAATGGCTTCTATATTAAGAAATTCATCGAAATTAGTCAAGTGGCTTATGAGAAAATCGGATTTCAAAAAACCGGTCCGATGGGAGGTACCGTTATATAAGACTTTTCCTGAAAACCCATTATAACGAAAACATAAAGTTTGCACATAAAACACTTTTCAGAAAGTTTAATCAAAATTGTATTAGCCGTTTTTGAGAAAAATTAATTTTTTCCACTAAAAATCGTATGGCAGGTACCGTTAGTTTTAGAGCTAGAATGCTTGCTTATACCGCAAACCACTCTGTAGGACGTCATAATAATACTATGTACGTATACCTATCAAGTTCGATGCAAATGGGTCTAGCCGTATAGGCTGTAGGTGCCGATACAGACAGACGGACAGACAGATATGACTTGCCTTATAGTACCTACCTACATACCTAAAATCTTAAGTAAAAACATAAGCGAGAGCTACAGTACGTTTGCAACGAACTGTTGGATACCCTATTCCCTATATTTTTGTACTTGTATGCTTCTGCCTCCCGCAGCTAGCCGATGTTTCAGTTTCATAAACAAAATTCATCTTTAGCAGACAGAAAAAAGCACAATCACATTAATTTTGTGTGGTGTGATGTTCAATCAGTGCTGGCGCAATAAAAAAGGCCCAAAGTTAAAACTTTTTATTGCCAAGGCAATTGGTATGAGCTCAGTGACATTCAATTTTATTCTTGCAGATCGATTTGAACAAAACAAGACAAAACTTAAATTTTTAAAAATTAGATTTGGAATGGAAATAGCGATTATGGGTGTTTTTAAAAATTATTGGACCAACACTCTGCTACGTAACCAAGGAATATAAATCCAAGTGTTCATCTGTTTACTTCAAAACTGCGACCGATAGTTAAAAAACGTTAAAAAATTAATGCATTATACGACTTTTGGCGGAAACGCCCCTTAAAAGTAGGCGTGTCTAAAAATTTGAAGCAATAACTGAGCTTTCATCAGTATTTAGGCATATGTGTAAAACCACAGCTGAATCGAGTAGTGTTTAAACGATCTTGCCCGAACTAAGATATTTTATCAAAATCACGCCTTTAAAAGTAAGCGTATTGAAAAAATGTACACAAGAAAATGTAGAGATATATTTCTCAAATAACGAACGGAAGGAAAAAGGTTTAAATTGAATATTGGAAGTACCTTAAATTTTTGAGACCACGTTTTTCGTTCTTTCATGAGAGTGGGCGTAAGCCACACCCAAAATTCAAAAATTTCTTTTCATACACAAACTTTTTAGTTTCAATTAAGAGACGCAAAATTTTGGTTTGCGGATTCTTTATAAGTACCGTTTTTTTACATAAAACTATTTTTGTATAGTAGTGGGCGTCAGCGTCAGATTTCATACACAAGATGCTTATGTGCAAGTTAATACCCACAAAATTTAATGTTTTTCTCTTTAATATAACAATTGTTATTTTATAAAAACAATATTGATGGTTTTGTATGAAAAATGGGCGTCAGCCACGCCCAAACTGAAATATTTTTATTTGATTGGAAGAAGGTTTACCTAAAGCTTGCGTTTGCAGAATTTTAGCGTTATGCTTTTTTCGTAACTGTACAAAAAACATAATTTAATTTTACCAAATTGAGGTTGTTCAGCTTTCTAGCTCAAAAATTGCGACCTCTAGAGAGTATACATACGGACGGACATGGCTAAATCGACTAAGCTTTTGGTTCTAAGTCAGAATATTATACAATACTTTTCTACACCTAACGGTATTATTTCTCTATGTTACAAACTCCACACCAAATACAATATACCCATTCTATGGAATAGGGTATAAAAATAACTAACCCTTTAAAATTAAAACCCTATTTATTGATCAAGTATGCCTGCATATTATGTTGAGTATTGCATGCAAGGCAATCGTGGCCTTTTCTTTATAATGTTATGCATATTTTTTTAAAGGAGCTACATACTCGTACATAACATATCCTGACACTGATATGAAAAATCTGTGACCAATTGTTAAAATTTTTTCATACATTATAATTTCCAAAGGAAAACCAATTAATTTACCTTTCAATCGATTTCATACGAATAGAAAACTATTCATATTTTTTCCCCATCAGGTGGTGTTTTATTAAAATTGGTCTGCAATTTTCTCTCATTTAAAAGGGAAGTATTCCCCGGCTGTCAGAATATTCAAACTCAATGGACAAATAATAAAAAAAAACGATAAATGAATATACTTAAAACCACGACATCACGAAGTCATCGTAGCATAATTATTTTAATTTATTTTTTTTTTTTTACTGAATTGTGAAAAGTTATCGAGGGAATAGTTAAGTCGCAAAAATTGTGCTGACATATTCATTTTAGGTTGGTATGCACAGATGCTAAAAAGAAATTTTATTGACTTACTTAAACATACAAAGTTTCAGGTGAAACTCATGCAAATGGTGCTAAGGCTTTTGTTCTCCCCTAGATTTTACCTGTATCTCCCATTTTCTCACATACCAACTTATATTAAAGGATGGTTAGTCGCATAGATCAACAGGCATGTCCTTGAAGTTATCGGAATAATGTCAGCAGAACCATGATTTTTTCATTGCATAATTCGTTGCAAATTTTAATGTTCTAAAAGTTTTCGAAAACATTAATGTTCTAACTTCACAAGAAAATAGCAGAACAGTATCCATATCCAAAGGTACACTAAATTAAAATTTAAAAGAACTAAATTACATCTCGAATTAAATGCTTCTTAATACGAATTAAAGCTATGCATTATCTCAACAAAATTTTAAAAACCTGAATTCAAAAAATTTTATTCTAAAAAAGTCAATTTCCGTGTTCTGCTAACTTCATCCAAGATAATGGCCACTTTCTTGAACTTTGTTTGGCCCAAGCATTTTATTCATATTCAATAAGCATTTCTTTCTAGAAGCAGATTTTGAACATATTGAGAAAAACAAATTAATTTAACAAACTTTATTGAAAAAAAAAAAAATTAAATTTCCTGAAACAATTATAAACTCAAACCAGTAAGTAATAAGTTTATGTTAATACAGGCATACATGCAGACAGAATTTCCTTATCCCTGTTTTTCGACTTCCCCCTTACCGAAGTGTCATATCTGATTTGTATCTTTCACTGAAAACTACATACTACTTTAAAATCCAAGGACATGTAATTTCTTTAAAACGAATCAATTTATTTCTATTTCGTCGTCTGCAAAAAATATAAAAATAGGAACTACCCACGGGTTGATCAAAACACCCCAAGGCATCAATCAAGAAACAAAAATAAAAAGTATTTTCGTTGTGATGTTAACAGACTTTGCCGTGTTTCCTTGCATCAAATTTTATTTGATTTATGCCACATTTTTGAAGCAAACAATTGTTCTCACATAAGAACAAATGTGGGCGAATTTCCTTCTTATTCTGAAAAAAAAGAACGCAAACAAAAAGTCTATATATTTCCGTTTTATATTTTATGTGCCTTAAGCACTTTAAGCAATAGAAAAAACACATACATTTGACGCATAATGTTTTGTTGTAGTCCTTTTCGTATCCTTTTTCTCGTGTTTTGGGTTGAACAATTCGAGTTTCTATAAAGTCATTCATCTTAAGTTCAGAATAACGGATTAAAATAATGTGGCATTTATTTACTTGCTTTTGACATTTTAAAACACACACATTATGTAATAAGAATCAATTTTATTGAAAGTATATAACAGAAGAAATTGAAATAAAAAAAGATTTAAATCTTTTAAATCCTTTAAGAAAGATTTAATTCCTGTTTCGAAAAATATAAAAAATAAAAACACTTGTTTCACAGTGTTTTGTAACTTTTAGTTAAATTCAAACTATATAGTGCTGCAAAGTTTTATTCTTATTACAGTTGTTGTATATTTTTTAATAAAAACTTCTTTGAGACAAAATAATATTTATAAAAAGATATTATTAAATCTTAAAGGAGCTTAATCAGATATTTATTGCTACAAGGCACGCAATTTTCGTTATTTTTGTATCCTTCAACTGTAGATATATGCATCCACATAATGTCGCCATTTGTAAAAACATGTAGTCACCTCATCTTTTAAGAAAAGTTACAAACGTCAAAAACCCTGATGGATGTGACATGAGTTTTAATATCCGTTATATAAAAAAATGGTCCTGAAAGCCATTACATGACAGTTAAGATATAGGACATAAACTTTAAAACAAGATAAAATGATTACAAAAACAGACAACAGAGATATCTCATTCTATTAAGCCTAAGGCACATTATAATTATAGTAATACTACCTTCGATATAATTTATCAAGAGAGGTATGTAAGTCCTGGCTACTTGGGTCCAAAAATTAATAAATCATTTTCGATATCAACATTCTTTTTGTTGTGTTGAGGTTTTAGTTATAGGTAGTTGAATGAAAAAATTTAAATAAATTAGATGAGAAACAATAGTTAGGATCAAGAAAAAATTGATCCGCTCTCGTGATTCCACAGAAGACTCATGTTATAGGAAAAGGGATCAAACAGAAGCAAACACTGAAATAAAGTCCTCTTGTATTTGTTTTACCTTGCAGATACAATAAAGGAAGGAATTCATATATGCATACAGACATTAAATGATATTACTAATAATTACATAAATGATCAGGTATAAAATAGGTGACATACTCGTATGCGTGTTTGTTAGGTTTTTAAACAGAGTGTTTCCTTACTCGTTGCCAATACTTTGAGAAATGCTTTATAATGGACGTGTTTTAAGAAAACAATTTATTGTTCTATGTATGTCCAAGTTTAACATTACTTTTTGAATATTTAAGAAGAGTGATTAAGAGTTCTTACCCTGAAACCTCGCAGAAGGTAAAAAAGTTGCTATATACATTTTTGACTGAAAGTTCAGTTCTCTTAAAAACACATTTCATTACCCTGTCGCACAAAGTTGCTCTATATTATGAAAGTGGGTATCGGCTTGAGATTTTGAAGCAAACATATAAAGGGAAAAATCAAAAAAATGATTATTCACCTGAGAATCACTAATTTAAAAACTTTGTTGGCGGGTAAAATCGTATCGTCACCTCCAAGTGGTGCCTGCTGGATAGCCGAAAGGTGAACTTACGACGAACGTTGGATCCATCGGATCCATAGGTTGTAGATACCTGAGTTATCTTCTCAGGAACTAGGAGCAGGAAGAAAGAGATACGCTCTGAAGATCCAACCACCAACACGATCTACACGTCATGCACAGGCCTCACAAGCCGGTCATGAAAGGGTAACGAAGTTGTGATGAAAACCGCAGAAAATGCCTCGGATGAAAGAACCAAAAATGTTGACGACCCCCCCCCCGCCCCCCCCGCAAACGAAAAACGGACAACGATTTACGCATATGCGGGCCTGAGAATTACAGAGGTCTGTAATTTCTACTATGGGAAATGCCACCTTGATGGGAGATCGCGCTTGTTTGGGTGCGGATTCGCTGTCAGAGGAAGACTTAGGCAAAAGGTCTTGAGCTTTCGCGAAGTCAGCGAGAGAGTGACAACGATCCGCATTAAGGCCAAATTCCACCAAATAAGCCTAATTAGCGCTCATGCCCCTACAGAAGAGAAAGACGACGCTTCCAAAGAATGTTTCTACGAGATCCTCGCCAAAACATATGAGCAGTGCCCAAAACATGACATTAAAATTCTCTTGGGAGACTTCAATGCCAAAATTGGGAGAGAGGACATCTTTGGTATGACGATCGGAAAACACAGCCTGCACGACACCACCTCCGACAACGGACTCAGGCTCATCGATTTTGCAGCGGGAAAAAACATGGTGCTGAGCAGCACGCGATTCCCACGTCCCGACATCCACAAGGGCACATGGACATCCCCAGATGGTCGAACCTGCAACCAAATCGACCATTTTTTGATTGATGGAAGACACTCCTCCAGCATTATGAATGTCCGTATATTTCGAGGAGCAAACATCGATTCGGACCACTACCTAGTCGGTGCAAAACTAAGGGTACGGATCTCCATGGAAGTTCTTAGGCGACTACACCTAGGAAATTCAATGTTGGACGTCTTCAATCGGAAGAGACCGCCGCTGCCTATGCCGACCGCGTATCCCTTGAACTTGCGAGAAATCCTTCGACTGATGACATGAACCTCGATGACCAATGGCAGCTATGTCAACAAGCCATAAGAAGTGCTGCGTCAGAGGTATTGGGCTTCTCACATCCACCCCCCAGAAACCCCTGGTTCGACTCCGAATGTGCTCAGGCAAACAAAGCCAAGACGAAGCATACAAGACAAGTCGTGGCTCCAGAGAGATACTAGAGCATCCAGAAATCTCTATGTTGAGCGAAGGAAAGATGAGAAACGTCTACTCAGGAGGAAGAAAAAAGAACACCAGCAACGCGAAGTCGAGGAGATGCAGAGATGTTTTTTCAGAAAAGAGGTACGAAACTTCTATAAAAGGGTGAAACAGTCTACATCCGGTTTCACAAGCCGCCCTGGGCCCTGCAAAGATCAGGATAGAAATACCATAGTGGAAACGCAGGCGATGTTAGCCATCTGGAGAGACTACTTTAACCAGTTGCTAAATGGTGATGACAGCCAAGATCCCGCCCAAGATCAACTTGTTCCAGTTAATCTTGATTACGACCACGAAATACACCCGCCCGACCAAAATGAAGTCAAAGTAGCCATCACCTGGCTAAAGATGAATAAGGCAGCTGGATGTGATGGCCTTCAAGCGGAGCTTTTTAAACACGCTGGAGATGACCTGGTCAGGAGCATACACCAACTCATCTGCAAAATATGGTCGGAGGAAAGTATGCCCGATGAGTGGAATCTCAGTACCATCTGCCCGATTCACAAAAAAGGAGACCGCCTACTCTGCGCCAACTATAGAGGCATAAGCCTTTTAAACAGCGCCTATAAGATCCTGGCCAGCGTTTTATGTGAACGTCTCAAGCCGTTTGCTGACGACCTGATAGGTCCTTACCAATGCGGCTTCAGACCTGGAAAATCTACCACCGACCAAATATTCACATTACGCCAGATCCTGGAGAAAACCCAAGAATATAACATCGACACCCACCACCTGTTCGTCGATTTTAAAGCCGCCTACGACAGTGTTAATAGAGTTGAACTGTATCGTGCCATGTCTAACTTTAGAATCCCTGCTAAACTGATACGCCTTATCAGGATGACGTTGGAGAATGCTCGCTGTTCCGTCCAAGTTGGAAGAGACTCTACTGAAACCTTCGAAACCACCAGAGGGCTAAGACAAGGTGACGCACTGTCATGCAGCTGTTTTAATATTGTGCTTGAAAATATAATACGGAGCACGCATGCCAGTACATCAGGCACCATTTTCAATATCAATCTACACAA
This sequence comes from Platycheirus albimanus, assembly GCA_916050605.2. NCBI lineage: Eukaryota > Metazoa > Arthropoda > Insecta > Diptera > Syrphidae > Platycheirus > Platycheirus albimanus. The sequence goes on along the minus strand of OU696696.1, from coordinate 11,597,863 downwards.
TTACTTGGGTTTGCTGACGACATAGACGTGATAGGAAGAACAAAGCGAGCAGTAACCGGTGCTTTCACTACTATGGAGTCAGCAGCAAGCAGAATGGGGCTGAAAATAAACGAGGACAAGACAAAGTATATGCTTTCATCAACAAAAGTCCAATCCCACCACCAACTTGGTCAGAACGTAACCATTGATAGGTATAACTTCGAGGTAGTCAGTGAATTTGTCTACCTGGGCACTGCTGTAAACACAGGCAACAACATCAGCGCTGAAATCAAACGCAGACTAACTCTTGCTAATCGCTGTTTCTTTGGGCTGAGTAAGCAATTGAGGAGTAAAGCCCTATCGAGAAGAACCAAGGTGACACTGTATAAAACACTCATCATCCCGGTCCTGCTATATGGTGCGGAACCATGGACCCTCTCCCAATCGGATGAAAATTCACTTATAGTCTTCGAGAGAAAAGTTCTGCGTACGATCTATGGTCCTGTCTGCGTAAATCGCGAAAACAACGTTTGGAGAAGAAGATATAACAATGAACTGTACGAGCTGTACAGCGACATAAGCCTAGCCAGAAAAATTCGAATCCAAAGACTAAGAAGGCTGGGCCATGTAGAGCGAATGGACATCGACGCTCCAGCTCGTAAAGTCTTCAACGCCAAACCCGAGGAAGTCAGAAGCCAAGGTAGACCTCATCTTCGATGGAGTGACCAGGTAGAGGGAGACATCCGTGAACTTGGAGTACGAAATTGGAGACAGCAGGCTAGAGATCGAGCCGGCTTGAGGGGCATTCTCAGCAAGGCCTTGGAGTACCACGCTCCAGTGGCGCCAACATAAGTAAGTAAGTAAGTAAGTTGGGAAAACTATGTACAGGGTGGGCCAAAAGAAGTCATCCATCCGATGTTGTTTGGCACTCTTTTTTTTTCTAAATGAAAAACTTCGATTCTGTTTTTTGATTATGTTTATTTGAACCTTTAGAATTGTATTGGTCAAGTCGAGAAGATAATATCGGCCAAATGGGAGCCGGCCGTCACAATTGATTGCTCATTGTATGGCATTTTCAGCACTTCAGCGAATGTTGTCCTTGAGGTCTTCCAGAGTCTCATGCTTGCTCACGTAAACACGGGACTTCAAAAAACCCACAAAACAAAGTCTGAAACGGTTAAATCGGGAGATCTTGTGGCCAGTACAAATCGCCAAAACCAGAGATGAGGCGACCCGGGAACGCCGCCTTCAGATTATCGGTTCATGTCGGTTCATGTTTCGCTCCATCGTTTATTGTATTTTGCATCTGTCTAGTCCACAAATGTCAAAACAGATTTGACATTGGCAGCCATTTGCAAAAATGAGAGCATCATCCAATAGGTTGATTTCTTTTTGCTCCACTTTTTTAAGACATAATGATTAATTTTACATTTTCCAAAAAAAAAATAACCGGTAAACCATTTTATCCAAAAAACGATTATATGAAAAACTTTTCAAAAACAAATTTCAATTTTATTTCGGGTAGGTAATGTGAATTTAAAAAAATCTGTTGTATTTTTCTATCAGGAAAAGAAAATTGAAAACAGATTTTTGAAGTTCTTAAAATATCCGAAAACTAAAACAAAATAATTTTTTTTATTTTGAAAAATAACATAATTTTGTGTATGAATGAGTTTCCAAATTTCATCGAAATCCGTTAAGCAGCTTGCGAGGAAATTTGATTTGAAAAAACTTGATCTATGGAAGATACTGTCATTTTCAGTAAAAGTCAAATGGCAGTTACCGTTAGTTTCAATTCTGAAAACCCCTCTGTAAAGCGTCTTAAAAGTCAAGTTCTAACCAAATCGATCCAGCCTTTTACTGAATTTGTTGATAAAAACAGTGAATTTGATTAAAAGAGCCTAACGCACAATTGATGTGATTTAGATGGAATCCAAAAGAAAGCAATAAATTATAGTCCACAACTGCCTCAAAATAGTTTATTTGGTATGATTATTATGTTGTTTACCAATGATGAGATGAGATATTTACCAGCTGCATTCCAAAATAAAAAGGGACGTATAAACCAATTTTACAATGCAAAAGAGTTCTGATTTTTGTTAAGTAAAGTACAAGTAAAGTATATAAATGGGAAGCTTGTTATGTACATCAGATGACGGTGCATGGCAGAAGGCAAACCCGTTAGCTAGCATGATCGTGACCATCAAGAGTATGTACATAGATTAGCAAACCAACAAACTAGAATATGGATTTACTTTAAAAATGGAAACAATAAGAAGCACTAACATAGTGTAAATCAATTTTGTTTGGCAGGTTGAACTTAAATTATGAAGATTATGAATTCATTTTCTTTTATACAAATTTAAAAATAGTTAATTAGTTAATTTAGAAATAATATTAATTTTTAATCCCAAACAAACAGACAATAGCTTTTTTCGACATTGTTTAAAATTAATTCATTTTTTCTCATATTTCGACAGTGGTCTTTTAGTAACACAATGGTATTAACAAAATAAAAAACTTAGACACATTTGAAAATTAATTTAAATTTTAATTTTAAATGCACTAATGAATATCTGTCGTCTTCTTCATCCAGTTGTTTTTGTTGCTTTATTTGTTGATGACAAAAAATATTTCTAGGGTGTACTGCTCCGAAACATGTTGTTGGAGCTAACGCTGGCCTTGTAGGGTCTGGTTCAAAATCCTGAAAACCAAAATCCCGAAAGTTCAAAATCCCGAAAGTTCAAAATCCCGAAAAATCAAAATCATGAAAAAATCCCGAATAGCAATCAATACTGATAAATCGGATTAGTGATGCAGGCAGGCGCCTGTGTCAACAGTTTTCATAATCAGAAGTACTTGGCTTTTTTATCATTCGGGATCTTGAACATTCGGGAATTTGATTTTTCTATAGATTTTGATTTTTCTGGATTTTGAATTTTCGGGATTTTGATTTTACAGGATTTTGAACTTTCAGGAATTTGGTTTTCGGGATTTTGAACGGATCACGGCCTTGTAGTCTAGTTTGAAATCTTCTGTATTCCGTCACACCATTTCCTTAAAGTTTTCTCCGAAATTCGTTATTTTTAACTATACGAAAGTTAATATGAATATAAAGTTACATCTTCTAATGTATTCAAATGTATGTGCGCAATTTTGTATAAGGTATGGCATTGCATTTTCTTATTCTGTGTACTTTTTTTTGTAAACTTTTCGGTTTCATTTTTTTAGAAAATTTAAGTGTTATGTCACTCTCCATTTGCATCTTTTCTATATTGCTATGAGTGGGCCCAGCAAAGAAATGAAAATCTCCCCTTATTTTTATACCCTAACAATAAGTTGTTCCCCTAAATTATTCATTAACCTGCTCTTAAAATTTTAATTCAAAAATAATATCTTCAAAAATCATAAAAGCATCCTTCAATATGACATCTTAAGACTGAGTGAAAAACAAAATAAAATAGCACTTCCTTCTAGGAAATATTTAGCACGGAAACAGTTTTCTCGCTAAAAGATGATAGACAGGTATTATACCTACCACCGATTTGTTTTTGTTTTAAGGAAAGTATTTTTCCCTCCCCCTTTAATCACAAGCTTAAATCAGTTTCTCTGAAAAATTTATAAGAATAAAACTCTGAGAAACCTGAAAGAAATTAAATAGGGACGTACTAAATCCAAAACAAATAATGATTTAGTTGTGTGAAGGCGGACATTTTGTTTCTTTGTTTGAGCATTACCTATCGTTCTCTGATTTTAACAAGAGTATGCCTTAACACCCACGATTGGAAACATTTCAAGATTCTTTCAAAATTCAAGGAATTAGAACCAAATATAAATTTCACTTATAAGCAACCCCTTACAAAAAGGAATTAAATAGATATAAATCGTGTCGCCTGAATTCCTACAAGGACAAAGGAAAATTTACTATAGTTCTCTGATTTGTGGGAATTCTAATTTCCGTTTCAAGTTTAAAAGTTGAAGTCAATTAATTGGATAAAAGAAGTTATCATAAATTTACATTACGACCGTAACCAAAAAAGATTGAGAATTGCGAAAATTTTTAGCAAAAAGGGTACAAATTAATGCCTGGATACTTTTGTATAATGTTGAAAAGAAGTTACTATATATTGGGAAACTTTTAATGTTTGCAAGTTCCTAAATTTTAGTTTGGCTGAAACCACCCTCATTATTCGTGGACTTGGATTAAAATTAATTTTGATCTATTTTGGAAATGTCTCTTAACATTCATTTATTTATTATAATTAATCTCTTTAAGATGAAAATAACTAGCCCTTACCAAACATGTAGTAACAAATTTTGAAATATGTAGTTTGAGGAGTTTTTGCAATTGATCAAAATTTAAAGTTAATTAATATTAAATATTCTGCTTAGAGTTTGTTCGTCGTTATATAAATGTTAGGGAGCTAACTTTTTGTATAAAAATACCGACATGTGAAGTTTAAGGCCATTTTTTGTAATAAGTAACAAGTAGTTGAGTGATGTCAAGTTGTCTGGGGAATTGTCTGACATAAATAAGATGCATGATATCGGTTTTAATGGGTTCAGATGTCAGTTTATTATACATACATATATCTTACACATAATATAATTTTGAGAATATCTATTGTTTTAGTGAATTTTGTAAAAAAAAACTCTATTACAGTGATACGTTTCACGGTAGCTGGCCATATAATAATAATATTGTCAATGCGTTACTTTTGTTTTGAAGTGAAACTTCTTTAGGCGCATGGGGGTAAAATTTTTACTGATGCAGCGGAAATAAGAGTGACTTCCGTCCCCGAAAATGATGAGAGCGATTGAGACCGAATGACAGAGAGTGAAAAAGGGCGAACGTAGCATGAAGCACATAGCCATGGAGCGAGAGTAGGGAGCAAGCGAGTGAAAAAGATCGATCGAGAGAGAGTGAGATATAACGAACTTCAAATCACGCACAGTGCCATGGGCATTGCATATTATAAACTATAGTATTTCCACTTGAGGTGCGCCATTAGTATTCCCACTTGAGGTGCGCCATCTATCGACGAAAAACTAAGCTCGAGAATACCATGGGAAGCAACAACAACAATTTCCACCATTTTAATTGTTGTCGTTGCTTCCCATGGTATTCTAGAGCTTAGTTTTTCGTCGATAGATGGCGCACCTCAAGTGGGAATACTATAGTCTATACATATAATAAAACTGTAAGGGGTCGATGTCTGTACATTGAAGATATAGATGCAAAACTAATATGGGGAGTCTCTATTAGACCCACAGAAGCCAAAACAACCGTTTTTAGAATTTTTGTCTGTCTGTCTGTCTGTCTGTCTGTCTGTATGTTTGTACGCGCATCACGCAAAAACTACAGCGTGGAATTGAATGCGGTTTTCGCAGATATATTGGTAGTACGCCAACTTAAAATATAGGCTATATTTTATCGCAGGAAAATATATAATTCTGGTTGTTTTTTTAATATTGCTGTAATCGAATGTTATTCAATGAACTTAACGCAAAATTAAAAGATTTTAAGGAAGTTAGCGTTTCACTTACATAATAAAATAGTGCCACACTTACCTACGTATACATGATTAGAAATAAGTTAGTCGTTCTGAATAGAAGTTACATCAAAAACTCCATAGATGGCGCTATTTACCAACATATAGACAATGCCTCATTCCGCGAAAGCAGAAATCGAAAAATAATGTAACCATAAAGAACGGTGAACGAGCAATACTTACGCCCAAAACTGATGAAGCGGAGCTGTCATAAATAACAGTATCGGCGCGCAGCATCGTTTTGAAAGTGGGCATTCCAATTAGGTATATTCGTATATTGCTTCAGAACTTAACCCTACAACTTTGCAATTTAAACCGTTATGATACTTCGAAATAATATTTTACAGAAGCAAAAATCTTACGGCTGTAGAGCTGGTAAAGTATATAGCTTTCATATCACGCATACCCCCCATTTTGAACCGGTTGTGCAAAAACAAAAATATACTGAGATACCTACTTTTTTCTAAAATCCACGCGTACGAAGTAGCGGGCAAAAGCTAGTTTATATAATACAATGCCATGGGGAAGAGAGAGCTGTAGGTTAGGTAAGGTTTGTTTTATAATAGCACAAACTGGTTCTGTATATCAACTGTGGGTAGGTCGGCGGCTGATGGTTAAAAATAGAACGGTGGGTAGCAGGGACGTTATGCATTATGTGTGTCTTAGCAGACACAAGTGATTCATATATCTACTGTAGGCAGTCAGCAGTGTTCCCAGATTGGTTGTTTTTCCCACCAAAATGGTTGGAAAAAAACTATTTGGTGAGTAAAGTAGTGGGAAAATTTTGTTGGTGGTTTTTATGGTTGGAAAATTTCCGATTGGATTGTTATTTTATGGGGTGATATTATTTTAAGGACAATTCAGTACGACATAGGTACATACATACATACATATGTAAATGTTAAAAACTTTTTTATCACCAAAAATAAAAATATAATTTAGGCTTAAAGTTTGATTTAACAAAAAAAATGCGTACTTAATGAGTAACTTATTTCTGGTGACCTACTTACCAACAGAATATTAATGTCTTAAATTGCTTTTTTCAAATGTAACTTAGACTTTTAAAAAATAAATAAAATCGCCTTAGATCGTCGTTTAAAAAGTTATTCAATTCTTTTGGGGGTTTCCAAATACCAAGGATGAAAGAAGGTTATATCAAATATGACTCAGGCAGTTTTGTAGAATATTCTGTTTTTATTTATTATTCATTTGAAAAAACATTAACGTAGCAAACTTCATGCCTTGTTTTTAACGCATTTGGACACACTGTTTCCAAAGTTTTGTGTAGCTTTGATTACATGCGTACATTACCAAATTCAAGAGCTAGTGCTGAGCAATCATTTGGCGTACTTTACTTGCGAGGATCAAATATTATCTTAGTTCCTGTTCGACAAAGCTTTGACTGGAATCTTAATTTATAGAAAAATACAACACCTATTTTAAATTTCTGTTTTTGCTCACAATAGTTGATTGCTTATAAAAAACTTATAAAATTGTACAAAAACCTTTTTTAAAATTATTCTGTTTAATGTTAACATTTATAACAATGTTTTCAACAAAAACTAATACTTTTAACAGTTGTGTGTTTTCTCATTTACAGATCTATATATCCGAAAGTGTTTTTGAAAAAAAGGACTATTTTCATTCAATAACTGCGTGGTTGAATCTCGGAGCAGAGATGGCTGCCTCATCTTGCTGCTCGCAGATGATCTTACCTGTTACTGCTCCAGACAAAATGATATTTTTGGACACGCAAAGCTATATTGAAGACTTCAGCAATATTTAAGAAATGTTTAATGGATGACGTGTTAATTTACCACTTTTATGTTTAAAAATTATAAAAATAATTAAATTATTTTATTTTCAAACGAAAATAGACAATTTTTTTTATTTTGAAAATACCCAATCTCTGCTCACATTCTTAAGCTGGAACTTATATGATTCGGAAAAAGTACTTCCTCAACCTTTGATTTTATAAAAATCTAAACAGGAAAGTTATGGAAAGGAATAATTAACAACCAATTCCTCAACCAACTTTTTTTATTTTTCTTCCCCAGCAACTGTCTTCATTTAGAATTCAGCAAAAATGTGGATGCCATGATATATTCAAAAATGTTTTAAAGTCCAAAACGTGATCCCAGTGCAAGAAACTCCAAAACGGCTTAAGAGAGCAATAAAGCCATTTAACTTTACTAGCCATTGTGAAGGAAAAAACGCGTCATTTTGTGACAACTCAATCTCATCGTCAATGTCACTGTATTATCCCATACAGTTCGTCATTGAATCTTCTTCTCTATACTCCATTGATACATCAAGAGTCAACATTAGTCGCTTGCAAATCCGATTGTGTCAGAGTCCCAAATAGACAAAGTCCCTATATCTATCCATCATGACATTTTGTCCAGGCCTTAGCAGATGATGTTGATGTTCTGCACCCGAATATAGCATTCGTCATACCTTCATTGACAGTCAAAAACACTCACCAATACTTGTGAATGCTTTACTGGCAGCACATAAATATCATTCTTCCGATAATGTCAATCTTATCAACAAAGGCTAACTAATAAGCGCTGGTATTCCAATGCGTTTGCCTCAAGAAGGATTTTGAAGACATGATAGCGCGTCAACTTTTTTAATTCTTTCTTCACATAATGGGAGTCAGAGTGGTGTTCTAACAACCTTGACGTAGCAGCGCGCGAGTTCCCAATAGTCATCCTGTGAAATCGAACGAGTTTAGGAGGGATGTCAACAGTGACATTTAAAATCGATAAAAACTTGGTCAGTATCGATATGAAATTCTTGGGTCGTTTCTTAAATCTTTCGAAATGTAAAAAATCGGTCAATGGTTGATTAACCTGGTCCGAATCCACACTATCAGTGGCCAATCAATTCAGTGTTCTTACAAATTCTCACCACCAACGAGTGGTTAGTTTCAACGAAATTCCCACTTTCATATGTACAGACTTCCGCTCAGACTTTGCCCACCTTGGGAATTCAAGCCCTTCATGTTTTTTGATGTCCTTCACCGATCACGGTATTCAGAAATATGACGAGTATAAATGACATTTACAATTTACATAAATTGATCTCGGACTGAGACCTACTTAATTAATTTATTGTACCCATATACCCATTGGGTTTTACCGGTTTTTTCATTCTCAATTGATTGGTTTTAGAATTAATTAAATAATTATGAGATTTGCGTTTATATGTGGACCGTGTCACAAATTAAATAAATCACAGTATAAAACTGGTCCCTTTTCACACAATCTTTAATCTCTATTATATTCCTAAATACGGTTATCCTTGTATTTCAAGGGCCTTTGTCTTTTCCATAGTGACCCACTAAACTTCTTAGCCAAATGTCGATTTATCATTCCATAAGGATTTCTAATCCATAACCACAATAAATATCTATTGTTTTCCCTGATTCGCATCCTTTTTGGTATTCCTCCCGACTACAAATGACTGTGTGTGGTTGGCTACCCGAATGTGTTTCCAATCGGGTCAGGTCAAAATTCACATAAAGAAATTTATCCATTCGACTAGGCAGGCACACAGACACTATTCGATTAATATTTCACCCTATAAACTCATACTATACCGTATAGAAAACATATAGACCACTAGCTACTTTGAAAGGGAAAGTTTATTATCGATTCGATTAGAAATATCCTTGGGATCCTCTTTTTGAGAAAGAAAATTGTTTTCTGTAAATGTATTGTGCGCTGTCGTCTTCAATTTGAAATTCTTGCAATTTCAGACTTTCGCTCCAACTCTCTCGATAGTCTTTATTTTTCAAGGATGTCTATTGATAAATTGTGATTAGTTTTCGAGACAATCTTGAGTCCTCTTACTCGCTGGGCTGTTGTATGTGTTCGTTGTTGTAAGTTATTGATTGAATTTAGGGTTGACGGTTAATGGTGTGTGATTTATTAAGTGTCGGTTTGGTGTTTGTTTGCTAAAGACTTCGATTAATTAAGCCCCGATAAGGTTTCGAGGAATTTGTAATAAAAAAGTTTTTTTTATGTCTATGGTTCTTCCTTCCTCTGGAGTTTTTTCATTGCAACCTCGTTTCTCGCTTTTTTAATTAATCTGAAAAGGCAATCTCTAATTATTAATCAAGAAATGCACTCAAAACTTATTTGCATGTTCACTTTTTAACGAAGGATATTTCCCTGTATGAAAGGATAATAACTAAGTGCTTTGTTAAAATATCAAAATTAACATAAAATACCCTTGTGCATTACGCTCTATTAAAATATTCGTTTTATGTACATGCGTGTGCACCTCACAAAATGCATCCTTAGGTATAAAAAAAAGTTGTTTAAATGAGTTCACTAAAAGCATAGGTAAGGTACAAGTATTAATAAAGTTTTACAGCACAAAGACTTCTTCCACTAAGGAAGTGAACTGGTTCACTTAAAGGTAAGTGAATATAAACATTAGAGATACATAGTTGCAACCAGCAACATTCCTACTTTAATGCACACAGGAACTATGAAGTAACTATGGCATATACTTACTTATATGAAATTTTCTCAGTTCTGTTTTATACTTTAAAAGAAGCGGTAAGTAAGAAAATCGTTTTGAAAAACCAATTTCTTTGATTTAAGTTGGTGAAAGAAAGACTTTTTTTTCGTATAACAATAAGTAACGGAAGTATGTATTTTTATTCAGTAAGTACAGGGTGAACCAAAAGTTCCTTTTCAATGTAAATCACCAACTACTTTCAAGAATTTTTTTTAAGACTTATGAAAATTGCATAACTACAGAGGGACTCGCAAGCGCTCTTCGAAAGCATTCTTATATCAAAATTTCAATTTCATATAAAAAAACATTAAGTATATCTGAATTTCAGCATGGCTTTGACGATCGATGCAATTGAGATAAGCTTTAAGGTGTATGCAGTTTACACTGATTTCAGCAAGACCTTTGACTTAGTCATCAACCATAGAGTTCTCTTGGGTAGAACCCAAAGATTTGTGATAATAATTTTTCAAGTCCTATCAACTGCGCATCTGGGTAGCCATCTTGCATTTCAGCTTTTCATACTATTTAAATGTGATTATATTGTCTCTTGTCTCCGTCTCGAAGTTTTGTGATTAAACAATGATTTCAAAATACAAAACAAAGGTACAGTTAGATATAAATCAACTGTCCAGATGGTGCAGTCAAAACTGCCTTAATTTAAGTATTAATAAATGCAGTGCAATATCGTTTTATAGAAGTTCTTCAATAATAATTTCGTATATGACTATTTTATTGCGCATAACTAATTAAAAAGAGTTGAGTAAATAAAAGACCTCAGTGTAATTATAATTATTGATACAAAATTAACTTTTAACAATCACATTGACTATATTGTATTTGTGGCTAAAGGAAACCAAATTTTTAGTTTTATTAAACGCAATTTAAAAGATTTTGCTGATCCCCATACGCTTTAAATGCTATAGGCACACCTTTCTAGTAAGATCCATTCTCAAGTTTTCTGATATAATTTGGCGTCCGTCTTATAATATGAAGCTCATTCCAATCGATACAATACAAATTACATTTTTAGAAGAATGAACTGGGTTTTATAAGATACGTTTACATGAATTTACGTTCATTGTTCATAAGAGATCTGCTTTGTAATCAAATTAAGAGTTCCTATCTTTAACTTCAAGTTCCTTTTATAATGCTCCTGTTAGGGAACACCAATTTCTTTTTCAACAATCAATTATGGTCTAAGGGAAATAATTTTAAGATCTTTAAAATCTTTCAATGAAGTTAGTCGAAATTTTGAACCAAATATTTCGCAAGATTCCTTGAAAATATTTTATTTATTTCTTTATATTAATTCTTTGAATGAAATCTTTAAACTATTAAACTGCAGTTATGAAAACTGTTTATGAGTAAATAATTAATCTTAATTAATTTTAATTGTAATCTGTTAAGCTAAGCTTGTAGATGATAGATGAAAATAATAAATAAAAAAAAGGCCATGATAACCGTTCAACAAGTTTTAACTAAATTGAACTACTTAACTAAAATTTTTTTTAAATTAAAATGAATAAAAAAAAAAAAAAAAAAAAATACAGCGTACACAAAAATAGGTTCCATAGACTAATCTTACTAATATTATAAATGTGAAAGTTACGATGTTTGGATGTTTGGATGTTTGGATGTTTGGATGTTTGGATATTTGTTGCTAACTCACGCCCGAACGGCTAAACGGATCTGGATAAAATTTGGCACAGAGATAGCTCATAGTCTGGAATAGCAGATAGGCTATTTTTTATCCCGGTAAAATGAATGGTTCCCGTGGGATAGATTTGTTTTAATTTTTGAAATTACACCAGAATGGATGAATGGATCTGAATGAAAATTAGCACAGAGATAGATTATAGTCTGGAATAGCAAATTGACTACTTTTTATCCCGGTAAAATGTATGGTTCCCGTGGGATAGATTTGTTTTAGTTTTTGAAATTACAAAAGAATGGCTGAACTCATCTGTATGAAATTAAGCACATAATATGTAGATAGATTATAGTCTGGAATAGCATATTGGCTACTTTTTACCCCGATAAAATGTATGGTTCCCGTGGGATAGATTTGTTTTAATTTTTGAAATCACACCAGAATGGCTGAACGGATCTGAATGAAATTTAGCACAGAGATAGATTATGGTCTGGAATAGCTTATTGGTTACTTTCTATCCTTGTAAAATGTATGGTTCCCGTGGGATAGATTTGTTTTAATTTTTGAAATCACACCAGAATGGCTGAACTCATCTGAATGAAATTAAGCACAGAGATAGATTATAGTCTGGAATAGCATATTGCCTACTTTTTATCCCGGTAAAATGTATGGTACCCGTGGGATAGATTTGTTTTAATTTTTGAAATTACACCAGAATGGATGAACGGATCTGAATGAAATTTAGCACAGAGATAGATCATAGTCTGGAATAGCAAATCGGCTACTTTTTATCCCGGTAAAATGTATGGTTCCCGTGGGATAGATTTGTTTTAATTTTTGAAATCACACCAGAATGGCTGAACAGATCTGAATGAAATTTAGCACAGAGATAGATTATAGTCTGGAATATCATATTGGCTACTTTTTAACCCGGTAAAATGTATGGTTCCCGTTGGATAGATTCGTTTTAATTTTTGAAATCACACCAGAATGGCTGAACTCATCTGAATGAAATTTAGCACAAAGATAGATTATAGTCTGGAATAGCATATTGGCTATTTTTGAAATCACATCAGAATGGCTGACCGGATCTGAATGAAATTTAGCACAGAGCTAGATTATAATCTGGTATATCTTATAGGTTTCTTTTTATCACGGTTAAATGTAGGTATTAAATTATAAAGCTATAAAAGAAGAAGAAACTAGATTACGATAGACTATACTCCTCAAGGTACAGTCTACTTCTTGATCAGCTGAAACGCGAGCGAAGCCGCGGGTAAAGGCTATATATCTATATATATAAAAATGGATCGCAAAAATGTATGTTCCTCCATAACTTTCGAAGGACTCCAGATAATTGGATAATTCTTTTTTGTGTGTGTTTGTTATAGTCAGGAGAAGGTTTGTATAAAAGAAAATTTTAAAAAATAATGCATCGGGGTACAATAATTCATTAATTCAAAAATAAATACTAAATACATATTTATATGTAAGTAGATACATGTATATATGTATGTACATACATATACATACTGATGTACATATACATACATATGTCCATAATATGTATGCAAATGAAATATAAGTTAAATTAAAAAAAATTATTGGAAGTATTAATTAATAAATTTAAATTTGTTGCCATCAGTTGATGGTGAATACAAATTTCTTCAAATTTATTTCATGGGAAACTCTGAAGTTGAAATTAATAAACGCTGTTCCATCAATCATTCAGTAAGGAGAGAGATTATTATGCAGCTGCAACAACTCTTGCATGAACATAATAAGTTGATCCAATTGTTTAAAACAGCCTTAGAGATGATGCCATCGGACAATCATAAAATAGTTATCAGGGCAGATAAAAGACCTGCGGGAGAACACGAGAGACGCTTCAACGCACCAATGTTAAACGAAGTAGCCATTGTGGTTGTTGGAGAGAATATGGAGTCTCGGGACATTGTTATTCAACGCCGTGATGGTGGCAACCTTCAGCGTATTAGCGAAACTCATCGTTCGTATGATGCCTTACAATACCCGTTGATATTTTGCCAAGGAGAGGATGGATATCATTTTTTTAATAAGATGATAAATCCAGCAACTGGTATGTAGTATCAATGCAAAAAATAAAAACAATTTTTACTTGCTATAGATCAAGTACATATTGGTTTCGTGAATCAAACATGACATTACGATGCTAGAGAAGCCCAAAAAATGGTGTTCGCCATACCGTCCGTTTTAACAACATTATTAATATAGCCATAAGCGGACATTTGTATCATTTATAACACCGAAAAGATGACATCTTAATTTTAAATATTAAAGGTTTCTTAACGTTAGCTACCGTACATCGGTTTTTCCAGTTTTAGTCAAAATTTTTTTGGTTTTACCAATTCCTTATTGATCGAAAAGTTTATTTGTACCCACAGAGCAAGTACGTGCGACCCAGTCGTGCATTTTATTAAAGTTGTTTATTGAATTACAGACATCACAATAAATGTTATCAGTCGCATACATAAATGTACCTACATATACATAGTAAGATAGGCAAGTTTATTTAAACATATTGTATCAATGCAAGCATGAAACAACCAGAAATAACCCTCTATGTAGTAGTTGTTATAAGCTGTTTATCATTATGATTCCTAAATAAAGTAAATTATTCTTCTACAGGACTAGAAACAAACAAAAAGGTCAGCTCGATGAATTTTTATGCCTACCGTTTCATGATTCGTCAAAACGAGGATAACCACATTTTGAAATGTCGCAGATTATTTCATCAGTTCGCGGTTGATATGTATGTTAAAATTGAAACGGAACGTTTGAAATATATACGTTTAAACCAGACAAAATTACGTTCAGAAGAATATATTCATTTACCATTTTACCAGCAACATACGTGGGAAGCCCGAGACACATGCACGAATACGCGCAAGATGCTATGACCTACGTGCGCCAATACGGTCGACCAGATTTATTTATAACTTTCACGTGCAATCCAAAATGGATTGAAATAACTAATCTGTTATTGCCTGGTCAATCATCCAGTGATCGTCACGACATAACAGCAAGAGTTTTTAAGCAGAAACTCACAGCGCTCATGAACTTCATCGTAAAATATCATGTTTTCGGAGACGTACGATGTTGGATGTACTCAGTTGAGTGGCAGAAGAGAGGACTGCCTCATGCGCATATTCTCCTGTGGATAGTCGACAAAATAAGACCGCATGAAATTGACTCAATAATTTGCGCAGAAATTCCTGATCCCGAAGTAGATCCAGAATTGTATGAAGTAGTGAAAAAGAACATGATTCATGGACCATGTGGCGAACACAATCAGGACTCACCGTGCATGATCGACAATAGGTGCTCCAAGCGTTATCCCCGTGCTTTGTTGGCTGATACAATTACAGGAAATGATGGTTACCCTCTGTATCGTCGTCGATCTGTAGAAGATAACGGGAAAACAATAACGTTGCAAGTCAAAAATAAGGATATCGTAGTCAACAACAGCTGGATTGTTCCGTATTCGCCTCTGCTTTCGAAAACATTTAAAGCGCATTGCAATGTTGAGTACTGTAATTCGGTAAAGTCGATTAAGTATATTTGCAAGTACGTCACGAAAGGAAGCGACATGGCTGTATTTGGTATTGCAGCTTCAAATAATCACGATGAAGTTTCACTATATGAGATGGGAAGATACGTTAGTAGTAATGAGGCATTTTGGAGAATATTTTCTTTTTCTATTCATGAACGTCATCCTACCGTAGTACATTTAGCTGTTCACCTGGAAACAACGAGTTTATTTCACAGCAGAAAACGCTGCGCAAAGAGCTGAACGACCCCCAGCGACAACGCTGACAAGCTTCTTCGAGACATGCGCAAGTGATCGATTTGCAAGAACATTGCTATACTCGGAAATGCCAAAGTATTTTACATGGAATGCGTCATACAAAAAATTTCAACGACGGAAACAAGGACAGCCTGTACCGGGATACGTAAATGTATATTCAACCGATGCATTAGGGCGCATGTACACAGTTCACCCAAGCAATGACGAATGTTTTTACTTACGTTTGTTATTAGTTAATGTTCGTGGACCAACTTCATTCGAATTTCTACGAATTATCAATGGTGAATTGTGTGCAACATATCGAGAAGTCTGTCAACGTTTACACTTGCTAGAGGATGATATTCATTGGGATCACACAATCGGTGATGCTGTTATTTCATCTACTTCGCATCAAATTCGATCACTTTTTGCTATCATAATTTCAACGTGCTTTCCATCGAACCCATATAATTTGTGGAACAAATACAAGGACAACATGTCTGAAGACATATTAAATCGAGTACGTTCAACAACGGCAAATACCGAACTTGAAATTTGCACAGAGATACACAATGAGGTATTGATATCTTTAGAGGATTTGTGCGTCATGATGTCCGGCAAGATGTTGCACGAATTAGGAATGCCTATGCCTAATCGCCCAATGCACGATTCATTCAATCGAGAATTTGAACGAGAACGGCAATACGATAGAAATGCTTTGAGTCAATCTGTACAAAGTAAAGTACCACTTTTAAATCAGCAGCAAAAAAAAGCTTATGAAACGATAATGAAATCAGTTAATGACGGGAATGGAGGAATCTTTTTCCTTGATGCACCCGGCGGAACTGGTAAGACATACTTGATTTCATTAATTTTAGATACGATTCGGGCAAAAGGTAAAATATCACTGGCAGTAGCATCATCTGGCATTGCTGCTACATTATTAGAAGGTGGACGAACTGCTCATTCTGCGCTCAAATTGCCATTAAATTTACAAACAATAGATGAACCGATGTGTAATATAACCAAAAAATCTGCAATGGCGAAAGTGCTACAAAATTGTACATTAATAATTTGGGATGAGTGTACGATGGCGCACAAGAGAGCATTAGAGGCACTCGATCGCACATTAAAAGATTTGCGTAGCAATCAGAACCTCTTCGGAGGCACTATGATTCTACTGGCTGGAGATTTTCGCCAAACGCTGCCAGTTATTCCTAGATCAACAGCTGCTGATGAATTAAATGCTTGCTTGAAATCATCAAATTTATGGAGACACGTGAAAATTTTGAAGTTAGCAATCAATATGAGAGTGACGTTACAAAACGACAAATCAGCGGAAGTGTTTTCAAATGCATTATTAGATATGGGCAATGGGAAAATCCCTCTTGACATTTCTTCTGGCCTTATTTCGTTTCCACCAAACTTTTGTCAATTCACAACGTCAAAAGAAGAGTTAATATCGAAAGTGTTCCCAAATATTGGTACGAATTATAAAAATCATGCTTGGTTGAGCGAACGAGCTATTTTAGCAGCGAAAAATAAGAATGTGGATGATTTAAATATACAAATTCAGAGTCAAATTGATGGACAAATGCATTCATTTAGGTCGATTGATTCCATTATTGACCCAAATGAAGTAGTCAATTATCCAACAGAATTCCTAAATTCATTAGACTTGCCAGGATTACCGCCACATAACTTACAGCTAAAGGTTGGATCTGTGATAATTTTGCTACGCAATCTGAATTGTGTAATGGAACAAGACTCGCTGTGAAAAAAATTATGAAAAATTTGATTGAAGCTACTATAATCATAGGAAAGTTCAAAGGCGAGGATGTGCTTATTCCAAGAATACCACTAATGCCTACTGACTTTTCTTTTGAATTTAAACGCCTTCAGTTTCCAGTGCGCCTTGCATTCGCAATGACGATTAATAAATCACAAGGCCAATCATTAGAAGTGTGCGGAATTAATCTTGAATTGCCGTGCTTTTCACATGGACAGCTGTACGTTGCGTGCTCGAGAGTCGGCAAACCATCGGCTCTATTTATCTTCTCTCCAGAAAAAAAAACAAAAAATATTGTACACTATAAAGCATTACAATAATTTAATTTAATTAAAATTTCAATGTTTATTGTAAACGGAAGATGTTGTTTCATTTTTTTGTCATTAAGTACGTAACGTGTAAAATTTACGGTACTTTTTTATTTGACAGGTAAATCACTTTCGGTACATCAAACGCGTGAACATAATAGAATTTTTTATAATTCAACTGATTTTTATATACTGCAAGAGTTAGCTTTCCCCAGCCAGCTATTATAAACTCGTGTGGAGCTCAGACATGTATAAATAGTAAATCGAAAAATTCAGGAATTTCGAAAATACTTAAAATGTATTTAAAAAAAAAGGCGGTACGGAGTTCGCCGGGTCAGCTAGTGTATATATAAAAATGGATGTGTGTATTTATGTATGTTGCGTATGGACTCCTAAACCACCCAATGGATCTTTATGAAATTTTTGGGCTAAATAAAGTTTAGTCCAGGGATGGTTCCTGTGAAGGTTTCGTGCCGATCGGGTGGAAGGAAAAAAAAATGCATGCTTTTAACAATTTTGGTTCAGTTTTTTTTTAATTCTTTTTTTTTTCATAAATTTTTAAGCGGAATGCCCGGGTGGAAGACAGAAAAATGCGGGCTTTTGGCAAAGTTTTTTTTTTCAACTTTTTTATAAAAATGTTTTCCTTTCGTTGAATAAAAGCATCATATTAATGGAACTGAGTCGAAAAAATCAAACTCTGAACGAACGTGCGTGTCCATTTGGTGCAAGAATCGTCCACCCAAACATTTTCCAAACAACTTTTAAACATAGGAAAAGGAATTGAATCGCACAACAAATGACATTTTATGTTCCCAAATTTTTGTCAAATGCAGCAAAATATTAAAGCCACAATTTATCAATGTTATCATGTTCAGTTTAACAATCAAATTAACTGCACTTTGTGTGTATGCTTAAAAATTTGTATATTTATACACCAACCGAAACGACCAAAAATATTGCTTATCCGCTAACATTGAGATAAAATATACATATAAATAAATTTAGTTTCACATTAAATACACATAAGTGTTTTTTTGGGCGTAGCAACGCGCGCCGGGTACCGCTAGTGTTATATAAACAAAACATTACTACATATTTCCATCTGAATATCGAAAATACTGACTCAGTGCTAACTGATGTAGAAAAACAATACAAATCTCAAGAAGTAATTTAACATTATGAATCTCAGCAAATAATTATAATTTTTTGATATTTACTCATGTCTTTGTTAATTGCGAAGCACTAGACATTCCGAAGTGACATTTGTGCAGAAGATATAATAAGAGGAGTAAATGAAATAATAAGAAGAAAAATCAAAAGGATCTTCTTGATCATAAACATGAAAAAATTCGCAATATTTGCATGATTTTTTATGAACAATGAAGCAACAGTATTGGTTGAACTTTACACACACACGCACCGTAGGTACATTTGAGCCGTATGGAATACTACCACCACCACATATACTATCTTTGAAAGTAGGCTCACCAATCATGCTTCTTCGAAACTGGGATCCACCAAATCTATGCAACAGAACCAGCCTTTCCTTTAAGAAATTAATGCCAAATCTTATTGAAGCAACAATCATTATCGGTAAAAGCAAAATAGAAGATGTGCTGATTCCAAGAATTCCGATGATAGCCACGGATCTACCGTTCAATTTCAAGCGATTACAATTTCCTGTTCGCCTAGCCTTTGCGATTATAATAAACAAAGCTCAAGGACAATCGCTTGCTGTTGCTGCGGGATTGAATATTGAGAATCCATGTTTTTCACATGGCCAGCAATACTCGTATGTTTCTTGCTCCACAGTTGGAACGCCGAAATTGTTCGTTTTTGCACCAAATGGAAAAACCAAGAGCAAGTATTGGACTTTATTTCCATTGTAATGAAAATTGAAACAAAAAAAAAACATTTTTGAATAGATACGTAATAAAACAAAACACATTTAAAAAACAAAAATATTTTCAAAAAGAAAAGAAACATACATACATTATTTAACTAAAAAAACACAAATTTTAATCAATGTGATAGATTCACGGGAATTGGACTGAACTTCTTAATCACCAAGTTGCTACCTTCAGATTTAATCTTCAATAAGTGATAATCGGGTTTTCTTTTCTGAAGTAAGCAGGTTACAATGAAAACCAATATGATTTCAGAATGTTTATTTATGTATTTATTTTTGAGGGATTAATTTTATCATCTACGAGTGGATTTTAATCCCTTTATCTCAAAACGAAATAAAATAATCTCAAAAACTATTAAGAATTGCATTATGACTACAATATCTGCTTTCAAACATATTTCAAATATTCAAGGGTCTGTCTTCTTATAAAAGATTTATATTTTTGAAGCATAAGATCAGTAAAGTTTCGTCAGCTATAGTCTTTAGACGATTTCTTTATATTCTTTTCATTGCTCTAACATTTCAAATTTACTACTTTCTTTTTAAACAGAAAACATAATGGATGTAAACAGGTGGTATAGCGAAGAATACCGGAACACCGAACTTGGAAAACTTATGCATTTAACGGACTTTCTATTGGTGTCATTTCTTTCCAAAGAAGAAGTTGGAGAATATGAAAATTCTAAAAACTCCATAAATTTGGAACTCTCCAATCAAATATCGCATGCGATGTATGAACTTTTCACCAAACTGCGCGAGGACAAGAAACGTATTCAAATAAAAATCGGACAGAAAACTCATTCAGCCAGTGAGTTGTTGGCTGCTTACAAGGCATCGGAAGGATACGTTGCATTTGACATTGAATTCGCAGTTCCTCTCATGAACTATCTTACATCTTTCCAACTGGCTTTTGGCGAAATCAAAGTAAGTCGTTCAAGATTTGTTGTGAAAACCTCCAACGGGTCTATGCGAGCAAAGCATATTTCAAGCTTAGGTCTTGATAACACTCACATACCCTTTTTGAAGGGAATTTCCTACTTTCCTCATCGACGCCGCGCCGTGATAATCTTGAACACATGGGACCTCTGACTTTGGCGATCTGGCTTGTTTATGAACAAAATTGGACTAAAGAAATAAAAAACGCTTTTATTGAGTCAATTGGCGAGTTGGAATGGGATAGAATGGCTCAAACTATTATCGATGTACTCAGAGGAGGACACCAGGTTTGTCATTTATTAAAATATTTGGGAAACTACTTTTTGGCTACGATCAAACGATTACAAAGACGAATTTATTTCCCATTACTGTTCATACATCGTATTTCTAAGATGGAAAACTTCCACTGGAATATTGTTAAGTTTTCTGGAGAGGAAGCTTTCCAGTTCTACAACAAACATGCCAGAATGTTTGATTGGAAAATCAAATGTGGATCAGCAGCAACGCCTGATTTATTGGCTCAAGTTGTATTTCATTCTATTTTCGATACAACCATTCATGATTTGGAAACTCTTGGTGCAACAACAACAAATAGTACATGGCAAAAGAGAGTGGATCTTAGCTCGGTTTTCAGCGGACTAGAAACAGAATTACGTGAAATTTCATTTGTCCCAATATTGTTCACAAAAGTTTCAATCCACGAACCCGTGTTTTATCCTAAGCCAAAAGGAAAAAAAAGATATTCATCTTTTGGTGTGGCGCCACAGTTAACATGTTATCCGGTATTTGATGGCTATAGAAAGATGAATTTCTCTCCTGCTTTTATAAGATGGTTTTGTACTGGAACAAGTTCTTTGCCGTACGGAGCGGATGCTCATAGTTTGGGCATTGTTTTAAAAACTCTGGCAGAAGAAAAGATCTCAGACGACGACAAAACACATGTTCAATCAAGTTGGCATAAAATTGACGAAAATGGAACGATTTCTGAACAAGAAATCGAAATAAGAGTCAAAAGGATAGCTGATCACATTTATTCTTAAAAATATACCTAATGTCCTTGATGGTCACTTACAATAGTTTAAATTTGTAAATTCTCTTTTGAAAGAAATAAACAGTACACTTTTTATGAGACTCGCTTTTTATTTAGTCCAGTTAAATATTTCGGTGTGTGTAAAATTGAAATTGTATTTTAAGAGTGACACGTAAGGTATTGAGAAACCACTGTGTCAGAGATATTATAGCTTCAATTTGGTTCAAAATGTTTTAGAAAAATCCTTGAATTTTTTATGATATGCCTGAAAGACCTAAAGTCTTTTAAATGTATTTGCATTGCACGGCATTAGTTAGAGGCAATAGTAAGATAGGAAAAAAATTTGTTTGGTGCATTGGATTGAAATTTAGATATTATTTATCTCACGGGTGGGGTGGCGTCCAATTAAAGCTGAGGAATATTTAAAAAAATGGCTTTCAAGGCTGAGGCTAGAACCCACAACTCTATGTTAGCAACGAAGCGGTACAACAGCAGGTTTTTTAGAACAAAAGTTTTGTTAACATTTTTTTTTCCAAAACATTAAAAAACAAAAAATCAAATAAAGATATGTATAAATATATTTTTATACATACGAGTACATAAATGCGTATGTATATTATATGTATATAGAATAATCGCTTTTGAAAGAAAAAGGGTCTTAAAATGATTTTTATATTCTTACAAAAAAATATTTATTAAAAATATTGGCATGCAATATAAATCGATCTACCTAAGACCTCACATGCTTAAAGCTTCGAAAGAATCGGTAAAGCCGTTTTTGAGATAGTCAAAAGCAATAAAGACGTGTTATGAAAGGTACTTCTTAGCCATTGTTTTTGTAATTTTATTTCCAGCCTATGTCATATAATGGGCCATACCTAAAAAGGCAAACTGATTTTGATTTTATTAAATTATAATGTAGCCTTTTTCAAAATAAAATAAAGTGCACGACTGGGTCGTACGAACTTACTCTAATGTGCTAAAATGGTCTTGGGGCTCGTAATTTTGAAAAAAAAAAACATTGAAAAAATCATACGAAATTTAAGAATCACTTAAAACGTTTTTTTTGGGAAAATGAAGTAAGCCATCAGATTTTTTTTTATTTTTTTGAATTTTCGATCGAAAAATCGTTCGACCAGTTTTCTTCAAAAAACTGTTTTTTTTTTAGCTTTTCGAAAATAAATTCCAATTTTTTTGGAGTAGGTATACCAACTTCTAGCACTTTGTAGTTTTAATCAGAAAAATAAAATTAAAAAAAAATATGTAGATTAAACTGTTTTTGGAAAAAACAAAAAATAAAAAAAAATTTTGAAACTTTAAAAAAAAAACTCAAAAAGACTTTTTTTGAAAAATTTAAGAATTTATATTATTTCTTTTATAAAAGGGTTTCTATATTAAAAATTTCGTCGAAATTCGTCAAGTGGATTACGAGAAAATCGGATTTCAAAAAACCGGTCCTGTGGGAGATACCGTTATAAGACTTTTTCTGAAAAATCCATTCCAACGAAAACATAAAGTTTGCACAAAAAACACTTTTTAGAAAGTTTTATTAAAATCGTAGGAGCCGTTTTTGAGAAAAATTATTTTTTCACTAAAAATCGTATGGCAGGTACCGTTAGTTTAAGAGCTAGAATGCTAATTCCAAAAACTTCTCTGTAGGACGTCATAATAATACTATCTATCAAGTTTGAAGCGAATCGGTGAAGCCGTTTAGGCTGTAGGTGCCGATACATACGGACAGACAGACAGACAGACAAAATTGTCGGACCCACTTTTATCGACTTCTCTATCATCGTAATATCATATTTTATTGTTTTATGAAAACTTTTTTTTCGACGGATGCAAAACTTGCCTAACCTACCTACCTACCTACATACTTATAATCGCAAAAAAAATAAAATGCACGACTGGGTCGCACGTACTTGCTCTGTGGGTGCAATAGTACGATGAAAACAAACTTTTCGATCAATGAGAACAACTCATTTCTGAAAAATTTGGTCAAACCTAAAAAATTTTGACTAAAACTGGAAAAACCGATATACGGGAGCTAACGTTAAGAAACCTTTAATATTTAAAATTATGATGTCATCTTTTGGGTGTTGTAAATGATACAAATGTCCACTTATGGCCAAATTAATAATACTGTTAAATCAAATTTCCGCTATTATCATGTGTAGCCAAAAACTGAAAATGCAGTTTTCTTTGAAGTATTCTATATATGTTACATACAAAGTTTCATAAAAATCGTGGGGGCCTTTTTTGAGTAAATTAGAAAAAACAAAACAATTGGCCTAAAACTAATGGCTCTTTGTATAGGAGCCACCATTAAAAAAAAAAGAAACTGAAAAAAAATTAATGCCATCTGATAGGAAGCTGAAAGAAACTATACTAAACAATATTTGAGTGAATTCGATGCAACCGTTGACAACTTATGGCCATTAAAAAAAAAACCGTTAAGAGCAGATCTCCGTTATTTGCATTTTTAGCAAAAAACTGAAAACGCAGTTCTCTTAAAAACACTAAAAGAATATAACACACAAAGTTTAATCAAAATCGTTAGAGCCATTTTCGAGCAAATTAGAAAAAACCAAAAAAAGTTGGCTAAAACTCAACGGCTCGTTGTATGGGAGCTACCATTTAGAAAGGCTTCAGTGAAAAATTTACTAAACCATCCTATAGAAAACTATAAAAAACTATGTCAAACGAAGTTTGAGTCGATTCAATCAAGCCGTTGTGAACTTATGGCTATTTGAAAAAAACCGTTAAAACCTGATTTTCGTTACGGCTATTTAAGCCAAAAACAAAAAACGCAGTTTTGTTCGAAATACATAAAGTTAGCTAAATTTTGAGTTTAATCAAAATCGTTAGAGCCGTTTTCGAGAAAATCTAAATTGAAAAAAACCGTTACTTGAAAGGTACCAGTTTGAGCCGGGCTAAAACGAAATAAAAAAAACCTCGACAATGGTTTTTCTTCAAACTGCTATATATGAAGTTTGAAGAAAATCCGTCAAAACGTTTAGGCTGTAGCATGACGTGAAAAAGCGCACATCCGCACATCCGCACATCCGCACATCCGCACAGACGCACAGACGCACAGACAGACCGACGGACGGTATGGCGAAAACCACTTTTTTGGGCTTCTCTATCATCGTAATGTCATGTTTGATTAAAACCTCGATTTTTTTTTTCTGCACGAAACCAATACTTGCCCTATAGAGCAAGTAAAAACGATAGGTTCACGCAAAATGTTTGGCCAGCGTAAACGGCTTGGCGGATTTTCTTAAATCTTGATATAAAGCAGTTTGAAGAAAAACGGTTGTCGAGTTTTTTTTATTCCGTTTTAGCTCAGCTCAAACTGGTACCTTTCAAGTAACGGTTTTTTTCATTTTGGATTTTCTCGAAAACGGCTCTAACAATTTTGATTAAACTCAAAATTTAACAAACTTTAGACATTTTTGATAATACTGCGTTTTTTGTTTTTGGCTTAAAAGGTCATAACGAAAATCCAGCTTAAACGGTTTTTTTTTCATGTAGCCATAAATTCGCAACGGTTGTTGTTTGTTGTTGTTGTTACATAAAGCCGTTGAGTTTAAGCCAACTTTTTTGTCTTTTTCTAATTTGCTCGAAAGTGGCTATAACTATTTTGATTAAACTTGGCGTGTAATATTATTTGAGTGATTTTAAGAAAACTGCGTTTTTTTGTTTTTGGCTAAAAATGCAAATAACGGACATCTGGTCATATAGGTTTTTGTCAAATGGCCATAATTTTGTCAATGGTTGCATCGAATTATTTCAAACTTGGTTTGGTATAGTTCCTTACAACTTTCTATTCAATGGCGTTGTACTTTTTGAGTTACTTTTTTTTTAAATGGTGGCACAACTAGCCACTAAGATTTTTGCCAAACTTTTTCGTTTTTTTCTAATTTTGTCACAAAAGGCTCTAACAATTTTTATTAAACTTTGTATGATATAATATACATACATAGAAGGCTTTGAAGAAAACTGTAACAATGACATTAAGGAAATGATTTATAGACTTCCTATAAATATCCTTCATAGCACACAAAAGCACATTTTAAATATGAGAAGTTTCTTAGAGGGTTTTCCAGTTTTAGCAAATTTAGTTTCTACCAATTTTTCAAAAATAACTTTGAAAATTTTGAATTATTTGTGTGGGTATATTTCATTATTAACTGCGTCCTTAAGTTTTGGCTAAAAATACAAGTAACGGACATACAACTTATACTTCAATCGGGCGTCTCAGTTTACCGAAATAACGGGAAAAATAACGTATCTTAGCAACTATCAATATGCTAAAAATGCGGGGCAACAAACAAAGAATTTGAACTTCTTTGCTAACTTTATACAAAGTATTTATTATTGCTCGAAAAACTTGTTATCATTGTGCTTTTGTTCCCACAAAGCAAGTACGTGCGACCTAAACTTACTTTTTTTTTTTTTTTTATATATCATAAAAGGAATGACAATTTTTATTTAACGTTTCCAAAACCAGCCTTAGCAACAAAGAGCCACTTTGAGAACATTGTCGCTTGATAATACTAGCTATAACCAAACCAAGAAATTTCGAAGATCCCAGACTAAAATCACAATACGCGTTCCAAGGTTTTTTTTGTCATCGTATATCTTTACCTTAAAATATTTTATTTTCATTTATATTATATAGGTACATTGTGTCGATTTTATACTTCGCTTTTCTTTGTTTGTGCTCCAAGGTCTGTCAGTATTGGCACTTTCCGCCTAAAACGGCTGTTGTTTTTACGACTTTCTACATTTTAATTGAAAAACTCATTATTTTTTCCAAAATTGCAGGAACAGTTTTGTAACGATATTTTTCATAAAACCCATTTTTTAAAATCAGATTTGGTTTTCATCCACTCAACCGATTTCGATCAAATCGAAATGCGGAAACTATTTTGTAAACAAAATAATGTTTTTTTTTTCAAAAAATCTATTCTTTTTTTTTTTAATTTCTGGAACTGGAACAGGGTTCCAGAAATTTAAATACGCAAAAAATGTGAAATATGTTTTGGAAAAGATTAAAAAAAAATCGATAAAGATCGATTTGCGAGCCAGTCGTGCACATATTTTTACATGAAAATTGCAAAAGGGACCTTTACAAGAAAATTTTCGAATACGAATTCAAAACAACAAACATATTGACAAAAAAATGTTCAGCAAGAAAAAACACTTTTTGTTTTACCAAAACACATTTTTCAACAAATTACTATGTTGAACGAACAAATTTGTGGTGATTTTTATTACTTAAATGTTTTTTTTTTTTTTTCAAAATTAAAATCTTTATTGACCGCAAAGGATTATAAGAAAATAAGGTCTTAAATAAATAAAAAAAAAAACAATGACGTTTATGATTAATTCAACTTGTATTCTCTTTAATACGCGCGTATTAACTGCGGTCAATATGGTTTTTTAATTTGAAAAAAAAAAAAAACATTTAAGTATCAAAACACATTGTTTTGTTTAATCAAAAAAATCTGTTCGGTAAACAAATTTTAATTAAAAAGGGCTCCTCAATCACCAAATTGTTATCTTCAGAAATAATGTTCAATAATAAGTAATGATCAGGTTTGTTTTTCAAAAGTAAACAATTAAAATCAATTAATTTTCAAAATGTAAATACTAATGCACATTCTTGTAACACATTATATAGATGTATTTTTAAGGATTAATTTTATCATTTAACAGGGGGTTTTAATCCCTTTATCTCAAAACGAAATATAATAGATAATCTCAAAAACTATTTAAGATTGCGTTCTGACAGTAAGTTATATCTATTTTCAAACATAGCTCAAAAGTCAAAAAGGATTCTCTTCTTATAAAAGACCAACATTTTTGATGCATACGATCAGTAAAGTTGAGTCGGTTTAAGTCTTTAGATATTCAGTCTTTTTATATTCACTTCTTTGTTTCAAGCATTTCAAATTTGCTTCTTTTGTTTCAAAGATAATACATCATGGCTGCCAACAAGTATAGCGAAGAATACCGGAACACAGAACTTGGAAAACTTATGCATTTAACGGACTTTCTATTGATGTCATTTCTCTCCAAAGAAGAATTTGCTGAATATGAAAATTCAAAGAAGTCCATTAATTTGGAACTCTCCAACAAAATATCGCACGCGATGTATGAAATTTTCACCAAACTGCGTGAAGACAAGAAACGTATTCAAATAAAAATCGGGCAAAAACTATACTCAGCCAGTGAGTTGTTGGCTGCTTACAAGGCATCGGAAGGATACGTCGCATTTGACATTGAAATCGCAGTTCCTCTCGTGAACTATCTTACATCTTTCCAACTGGCTTATGGCGAAATCAAAGTAAGTCGTTCTAGATTTATTCTGAAAAACTCCAACGGGTCTATGCGAGCAAAGCACATATCCAGCTTAGGCCTTGATAACATTCACTTACCCCTTTTGAAGGGAATTTCATACTTTCCTCATCGACGCCGTGATAATCTTGAACATATGGGACCTCTGACTTTGGCGATTTGGCTTATTTATGAACAAAATTGGACTTCAGAAATCAAAGACGCTTTTCTTGATGCAATTGACGAGTTGGAGTGGGACGGAATGGCTCAAACTATCATTAACGTCCTCAGAGGAGGACGTCAGGTTCGCCATTTATTAAAATGTCTAGCACAATACTTTTTGGCTATGAACAAGTCATCATATAGGCGAATCTATTTCCCATTACTGTTTATACACCGTGTTTCTAAGATGAAGAAGTTCCACTGGGCTATGGTTCAGTTTTCTGGGAAGCAAGCTCTCCAGTTCTACAACAAGCATGCCAGAAAGTTTGATTGGAAAATCAAATGTGGATCAGCAGCAACGCCTGACTTATTGGCTCAAGTTGTATTTCATTCTATTTTCGATACAACCATTCATGATTTTGAAACTCTTGGTGCAACAACAACAAATAATACATGGCAAAAGAGAGTGGATCTTAACTCCGTTTTCACCGGATTAAAAACGGAATTTTCATTTGTCCCAATATTGTTCAATAAAATTCCAAACTATGAACCTGTGGTGTTATACTTTTATCCACAAGGGAAAAGGTTTTCAAAACTTGGTGAGCAGCCGCAAATATCAAATTTAATGGTGTTTGATAGCTCTAGAAAGCGGGATTTTAATGGTGCTTTTAAGAGATACTTGAGTACTGGAACAAGTTCTTTGCCGTACGGGACGGATGCCCATAGTTTGGGAATTGCTTTAAAAACTCTGGCAGAGGAAAATATTTCAAAAAATATAACCATTTCTAGTTTCTGGACTCGGAAAATTGATGAAAATGGAAGGATGTCTAAAAGAGTATTAGAATTTAGTGTCGAAAAGAAGGCTGTTCACATTTATTCCTAAAAATATGAAGTCCTTGATGGTCACATACAATTGTTTTAATTTTTTACTGCTCTTTTAAAATAAATAAATATAAAAATTGTTCTAAATAAACAATACAATGTGTATGTGTTTGGCTTATTATTTGGTTAAATTCACAAAATTGAAATTGTATTTTAAAGTGCCAAGTTAAATATCCACATAAACAAACATTTTGATTGACGAACTTGAACCTATGGTTAAAAATGTTCTTAGCATGGGGGTTAATAAAAATGTACACAAACGAGTTCCTGGACTCTCAATTGAATTTCCGTGATTTTAAAGTTTGTAACACAATGAAGTTATCTTTTTGAAAACTCAAAAAAACATTATCGAACTGACGGAAAGTTTAGATTTGGGTGCGATTTTCTTTTACTAACACACAATTCAAGGATACCGTTCAACGTACAAATTTAATTCAAACATTTAAAACTGGAGATGCGTTTGGCATTTGTCCAATCGATACATTTTTCAAGGAATATTTGAGCATAAGCACAACATGAAGAATGTTTCCTTAATACTGGTTGGACATGATTAAGCTTTAAGAAAAACCTTCTTTCGCATTCGTTTACTTAAGAAAAATTGATGTAAGTACATAAATTCGCTTACCCGGACAGTATCTCCTCCAAAACTACTGGGTAAGCTTTCCTATCTGTCCTGTTCTACAGGTTTCTTCCCAATTGGATGGAAAACAGCGTCTGTTCCAAAAAAGGCGTATCTTCATCTTCCTAAACTACCAACCAAACGTTCTTACATCCCTTCTTTCCAAAGTTTAGGAATGTCTGATTAACTTTTTTTTTGTCCACTGTAATATGATGGTAGTACATCTCACCAAACAATGGAACGAGTCTTTACACCGTTTTGGAGAAAGTAAGATTACTGCAATTGACATTTAAAAAGTGTTTCTTAAGATTTGGCATCAAGCTTTTTTATTGCATTTGATGTCAGCGAAACCCTCTTCGATGGATTAGAAATTACCTTTTGAATCGTTCCATTCCAATTAAATAAATTCTGATGTTCCCTAAGACCAAGTTCTGTCTCCGACTCTCTTCCTAATCTTTTTGAATGATCTCTTAATTGTTTTGCTAACGACAGTTCAGTCAGCCTTTCCAGATTTCTAGCTCTGTTCTTTGGATGTGGAACTGTAACGGCAGCGGATGATAAGCTCATTAAGTTTCGATTTTAATAGCATTGTCCATGAAGAATCATAAAACGAGTAAAATAAGTGCTTCGACAACACTGATGGCTGTCATCCCCTATGCCACTATCCACGAGTGGAACCTGCATCGAGGAAACCGAACAGCTTTGCGTTTTTCGTATTTGTATTACAATCCACCTTCTGTGGAACTATCACATTTTTGACGTACCCGAAAATTCCGTGAAATCCTTAGGTTTCCAGGTCGATGTAAGAAAAATGTTCTCCATCTAATCTGGCTGCAATATAACATGTCATGTACATAATATAACAGTTGAACAGTAAGATTTTGTGGTTAGTCGTGAGCGATAATTAATTCGTTGCGATGTGGATGTTATGTGGAACGCGAATAGACTTTGACAAGTCAAAGCAAACATTAAGCAGTTCACGTTGAATAGTTCATTTAATACAATTTTACTTATTTAAACAGTAAAAATTACCTATTTTATTGTTCTAACATATTTTAAAATTAAACCTCTATTGATTGGTGTAGTTAAAGCTAAGAAATAAGCCATATAAATGCTTAAATATAATTTGTTCGCCAATTTTTCCATTCGTTGGTCGCTCTCATGTGAACACTTCTTAATACCCTCGAACCTATAACTGCAAATATATTGAGAGACTCACTTTAAAGCCGCTCTACAAGAATGTGGAATGCTTTACTCAGCTCGATTTTTCCCTCCTATTTCGATATACAGACATTCAAAACCAATGTGCATTGGTATCACCTTTCATCCGCTATCACAACTCCCTAAACACTCGTACCGTATAATAGGTATTACGTTTAAAATATTGTAGATTTATGATTCATCAATGTACTATTAAATCCCAGATCCGATTCATATTTTCTCAATTTCAACCTTCAGCCCTACATTTTACTAGAAAATCAAAAGTATCACGCCACCAGAAAGGGCAGGATAACTTCTTCCAGGTCAATCATTGTTATCTATAATGGCAATTATCATATTGATATAGTGACTCACGATGTGATTAAAAATCGTTTTTCAAACCAAGTACAAGGTTGGCAAAAAGAAATCACCCTATTGAAAGATGCTCTCATTTTTGCAAATGGCCGCCAATGTCAAATGCAGAATACAAGCAGTGTTGGCAAGTAAGTTACACGAAGTAAGTTACTCGTTTAGTTACGCGTAACTAATATGAATTAGTTACGCCCAATATTTGGCGTAACTAATGTAACTAATGTAACTAAATGTAACTAACTGTAACTAAATAAAACTAACTCTAACTTAATAATAAAAAATAAAAAAAACTCACATTTCATCCCGAATCCCAATCGACTATTGACAAAATTCTTTTATAAGCAAAAGCAACAGCAACCTGGCAAGGAATACATATTGAAATTACTATGTTCCTGATGAAAAGGAAATCTAATAAAATATTATATTCTTGGAGCATACAATAGATTTTTACTTACATTTAAAGTTTTTCCTTCTTTCTTGAGACTCCTGGACATTTCTTTGCTTATTGTGATTTATTTTTGTATGGTAAATTCAGATTTGATCTCAGATTTGGTCTCAAATTTCAGATTTAGCTCCCAAAGGAAATCAAACGAGATCTATTTTGTTTTATTATTTTTTTTGCAGAAATATAATAATTTAAAAATGTATTCCTTGCTAGGTTGCCCTTGCCACAGCTAGCAGCTGGCCCAGCTTTGCCCTAAAACATCTGATCATTCGATCGGGTTTGTGGACAGAACTTCTAAATTTCAATTTAACATAAAATGTGAGTTTTGGTATTTGAAAAATTCTATTAGTTATAGTTAGTTACATTTAGTTACAATAAGTTACATTATTTACATTAGTTACATAAGTTACATTATTTACGTGTAACTAATTAAAATTTCAAAGTTACGCGTAACTATCCAACACTGAATACAAGTGAACAAGCCATGGAGCGATACATACAAAATTACAAACAACACCGGATGGATGACTTCTTTTGGCCCACCCTGTATCTTTTGTTTTGGTATAACAAACCCTCATTTGAATGTCTTCCACAAAACAAAACTAGTTTAAGTAAAATTTTAATCCTTTGTTAAGTCCTTCTGTTACCTCTCCTTATCCCTACTCAAATGAAAATACAAAGCTGTAAAAAAAATGTGTACAATACAAAACAAATTGAAATTAATCACTGTCGGCGAATATAAATCACTGACGACAAGCCGAGAGAGGGCGTTAAAAATTAATTCGTCCTGAAATGCAGCTTGCAGCAACAATGGCTTCTCTAATATTAATCATCATTGTTGTTCTTTCGTGTACAGTGTACAAGTCCAGCAGGCAAAGTCAACTTCATTTCCTTCTTGTCGCGCTTTTCTAGCATTTCATTAAAATCCTCCTGCTCCTTGTTGTTGCGCTGAGTTACTAAGTGAGTGCCATTTAAGAATCCCTCTACAACTCCAACACTTTGTACAAGTCCGTGCAATAATTTTATATTTGGTATCAGGCGCGAGTGGGCTTCGTACACCAAAGGTGTACTGGACTGAGTTTTAATTCAATTAGGCATTCATAATAATAAAGGAAGCTTACAGATTCCTTCTCTGTCATTTTTTTTTTTTTTTGACATTTTGTTGAAATGTCATTTTAAATTGCAAATAAATTAACATTGTTTTCAAATCAAAAATATCACAAAGGTAAATAGTTGAGTTGAATGTTGATTAAAATCTGGAAAATTGATTTCTGACAATTTGAAAAATGATTATTTTGTATCATAATTGTTTTCAAATTTTGACAGGTGTAAAATACTCAAAGCCCAAACTGACAGTTGGGAAAAAGTGGTTTTGCAACCATCAGTAATAAATGTTCTTTAACTGTCAATGGACTCATTATAATGTATCAACATTTCAAACTGTCACTGATATCAATCAAAGACAGTTTTGTGTGAGAAGGTGCTGTCAGCAGGAAAGTGTTGTAAAGCTAAGTGAAAATCAATCTGTAGTTGAGAACATAACAAAAGAAAAGTGGCCAGTTTTTCAAATTGGTGACAGTAAATTTACTAAAATACTCGAAATGGTAGGGAATGCTTTCCCCTTTTTTATGATGCTGTCAAGTTAACAGGAGGACAATTGAAAATGTGATTTTATAATGGAAAATAGTGAAAAGGTAAAATGTTGGTTTCGTTTGGTGGTTTTATGAACTGATTCAAACATATAGAAAAGGGTTTGATTTATGTATGCGTAAGAAAAAAAAAGGATTTCTTTAAGAATAAAAACTTTTTTTGGATTTGTTTGTTGTAAATATCAAAAGGCTTACAAGCACTCTTTGAAATGTAGAAGTGCGAAAGAAACTTCGCTTTATAGATCAATTTCCGTTCTAAATAAGAGGAGGAACATGGTAAGTACTGTGCTCCATAACGATACTTACCAGGCTACAATTTATAGTCCTTTTTGAAACATCTTTGCAGTGGCTTGTTTCAATTTGGGATAACATTTCTCTTTTCTTATATAACATTTTGACGACTTTGAAACTGCTGCTTCAGACAAGGTATTATTATGGCGTTCTATAAGGGAGTTTTTGGAATTAACGTTCTAGTTCTAAGACTATCGCTACCTGCCATATGATTTTTAATGAACAACTTATTTTTCTCAATAATTGCTCCTCCAATATTGATAGGTCTTTTAGAGTTAGGTTTTGTATGTCAATTATATCCTTTGGCAAATAGTTCCATAGAACTGTCTTGTCATTAACTCGACTGATTAAAATAATGTTTTTAATCTTCGTTATGTTTCAATTTTTTTAAGAAAAAAAAGTTCTGTTTAAGCTTTTGAATACCTATTTTAAAAAGGGTTTGATCAGTTTAAAAAACCGTAAATAGCTATAAATAACAAAAACCATAAAAAACGGGTTTCAATTTTCAAAGTGGTTTTTTTTTTCAATTTAAGCAGATAGGCTGTTAAAACAAAGAAGTTGGTTGGTAATTGTGATATGCTCAGCCGCTACCGCTCGCTGTAGAGTGAAATAAGTTTCGTTTTTAACTGGCAACAATGTTACTGAGATTGGCATGTCTTTCATCATTTGGAGGTTTTTACTTTTTGCAAATGCTAAAAGCCCTGCTTGAAATACGCAGTTTCTACTTGAGTTTAATAGTCTGATCAAGCCATTTCTATACAGAAGCCTGGATACAAAAGTAGGTTCTGAATCTTCGTGTTTATCCCAGTCTTCTCTGTCCCAAAGTGAAAATGGGGTTTGATGTATTTATAGACTTATATTTTTACTATAATGACTATCAACTATTTCTGAGTACCTATTCCATGGTTCTTAATTTTAGATTGAATATACCAACTTTGATCAAACATTTTGCTGCACTTTCCCTAGTGAAAGTATTAAAGAGACGAAAAAGCATGAAATTTAAAGAATGAAAAGATTTATTAACATCGAATGTTTTGATTATTTTTTTTTACAAAAAAGAAAATTATTTTCCGAAATAAAAATACCTTAAATTTTAAAACAACAGTTTTTTTAAAACAAAATTATAACATTGTATTTATTCTGATCTGAAACATATAATGACATTTTTCTTTATATTTATGACACTCAATAACAATAATTGTTTCAAAATAATTTTCATAATAATATATTTCATAAATATATTGTATATATACAGCTGAGATTTATACTGTTATGAACAAATTACTCAAAATAAATTAGAACATATACAGCAGCGAAATGTAACATTGTATTCCTTGATCTGCATTGCCTAATTGACACAATTTTAACTTATAATTAATGCAAATTTTTAAAATACACTTTGAAGCTTGAAGGAAATACAAATTTGAATTATTTTTTCTTATTTCTAATTCGTTTTAAACGACTGCAAGTGACCATTCACAAAATACTGATGAACAGTAAATTAAGAACTAAAAATCTAGAAACTAACAATTTACTGAATGTATGTAAAGTTAACAGTTGTACATATTTTGATCCAGATTGAGCTGATTTTTTGATTATAGAGCTACTATCTTTAAGATATTACCAAGCTCCAATTGTTTTGTTTTTCCATTAAAAACCCACTCTGCAATACATATAAAACTTTAAAAATTTGAATGTTAACATATTTTTTTAATAGAATAAAATAATTTGAAAATTTTAAGTATAAAACATAAGTATTCGAAAACAGAAAGAGTTTTTTTTAATGAAACAATCCACACAGATCTCAAATGTATCGTAACTTTAAGTATCTGTTTAGTATTCTAAAGTTGTGAATCTGCAAAAGACCAGACTTGCTTTCTATTAACAAAGTAAGAATAATAAAAGTATTGTTAATTTTTTTTTTATTATAAATATTTATATTATTAATATAATAATTTATATTTTCAACAGTATTTTTTTTTTATAAGTTGAAACTTAACTTTTATCATCCAATTTTAAAATATTCTTACAAAAGTCTGTTTTATTCAAGTTTTATCAAAAATCATATTATACAATTACAATAGCAAACATGATTTTTTAAAAGAATTTTTTGTATGTT
Organism: Platycheirus albimanus; assembly: GCA_916050605.2. Taxonomy (NCBI): domain Eukaryota; kingdom Metazoa; phylum Arthropoda; class Insecta; order Diptera; family Syrphidae; genus Platycheirus; species Platycheirus albimanus. The sequence goes on along the minus strand of OU696696.1, from coordinate 11,562,266 downwards.
GTTAGTAAATATGGTGTTTGCATAACTGAAAAAATGCGAAGCAATAATATTTGTATGCTTCAAAACTGAATACAAAATTTAATTGCTTCTCATTTTTGCAGCACGATCATTTTATGTGTCAAAATATACCTACGTTATGTCCACTTAGTTGCAACTTTTTGAACAAAGTTGAGCTTTTTTTAATAAGTTCAATCAATAGTTGTATTACAATTTTATTTTTAACAAAGCACGCATTCGATTGCAATTGCCGGCTGAATTCTATAAGGCGACTGGATTATGGCGACTTTTGTATATATACAAATTTTTATAAAGACTTACTTTGGAAAATATTCCTGATATTACGAAAGAGAAAATTGCCTTTACTTAATCAACTTCATAGTAGGGTCAATTCCTCTCACGTTTTATCAGGTAAAAACAATCGCAATAGAAATTTTAAGGATTAAGGCGACAATTACAAAACAACATGACAAATGCAACAATACCTTTTTTGAAGAGCGTTTGATTGAAATGTTTATTGAAAGCAAAAATATTTAAGGAGAACTATTACTATTGTAAAAAAAATTTATATTTTCACTTAAAATAGTGCTGGGAAATGTATTTAATAATCGTGAAAAGGGAAGATCCTGACTTATAAAAATTATAGTCAGGGCGGTTCATTTCACAATTTTTAAGATTACATTTTTGAGTTTACTATTTCGACAGGAAAAATAGTACTTGCCGCAGAATGTTTAGTCCTACAGAATTATCCACTTATATCAGGTTTATTTTTATTCACCTTCTGCTGAAAGTATCTATAAGACGTTCTGAGCTTATTTGCGTTGTAACCATTTCAAAACAAAGTAACAAACTATCCAAAGAAGCTCAGACCAGCAAATGATAATGTTCTTATTTGCAAACCTAAACTTATTAAATTAACATTATAAATGCTGCATCACTGTTTCAAGTTTATCAGACTATAAATATGAAAAATACATCACCAAATCAATACCATTTTTAGTATCAGGTACAAATGTGTTGAAATCAGGGTATCTGTAAGAACAGAACATAATTTTACATTATAAAAGAACATTTCAAACTTTGAAAGAAATTTGAAAAAGAATATGAGTTGATACTTCTCTTTCCCCTTATCCTTACTTGATATTGTTCTTCTCTTTCATGTTACAAAATCTGCATAATCGTGATATCGTGTCCTTGAAATTTTACTCTCAATTCAGCGCCACGGACTACGATACGAAGCTTCACTTTAAAAATCTTAGATCAGGCTTACAGTACCTAGTTCTCAATATGGTTCATTTTCTTTATATATTGGCCATTGTAACTACAGAAGTACATATGTCTCTTCTTGGCCTGAAAATGATGATACTTTGGTTTAAGCAGTCGTTAATACTTCCTTCATGTCTTTGGTAAAACTTTAGTATGATTATTTATTTAAAATTAAAATGTATCAAGCAACTTGATTGTTAATAGCAACCATAGAATTAACGTTAGAAAATTTGTATTCAAAAGAACTCACCTATAACAATAGACGACAATAGATCCAACAAAGATTATGTCACCATCGACCAGGAAAATTGTGCCTTGATCTTTAGAAATTATTCTCCTGAAGGTTTACTTCCTTCTTTATCATTTTGTAGCTTGGTTTTTGTCTGGATCTAGAGAAAAAATTTGGATCAGTTCCAATGCCATTCTGCTTGAAATTGGAAATGCTTTTTAAATTCCTGTCCTTGCATACATATATAACTAGACATAGTCATAGTGCGTATTCCATTGAGTCTAGTTTTTTTCTTAAATTATTCTTAAATAGTTACCTTTCAAACAATAAACTGTTTCTGTGGTTGATAGCATCAGCAAAGTACTCGTAAAGATTTCGAATCGTTGAAAAGTTTTTTAGCGAATTAAGGGAAGAAACCTGGATAATTTTTCAATTGTAAAATAAATCCAGGCTACTTCACGAAGTTTGCAGAAAAATTAAGAAATACTTGTAAGCTGTTAAAGTTTTAAGTTTAATAGTTTGTCTACTTTAAGGAAATAATGACCTCTAAGAAGAAGAAAGTATAAATTTACTTAAAGGAATCAAATAACATGATAATCCCAAGAAAATTTAAAATAGAATTTTTTTCAGAAAATTAAATAAAACAAACTTCCAAAACCACGGTGTTTAAAATAATCGCAAGTAAAAAAAAATATTACAGAAGAATTACCTTCTGTGGTTGGACTTTGCAACATTTACTATCATCGGATTTTCTACACAAAAAGAAATTAATTTCAAAAACAAAGAAATTTGTTGAACAAGGTTAATTTAACACTTCGAAACGCTAACTATTTTCACTATGACTCTTGAAAAACTACGAACTAAAAGTTCAAGCTGTAAAGTAAAGTAAGTATTAAGTCTTATTGTAAGGCACACAGGAAGAACAACCAGAACAATAATATTTTAGAGAGTAGAACTCAAAATCCATTAGTTTGGATCCTTTGCTTATACATTTTTCAACTTAACAAAATAATTTTTTTGAAGATCTCATTTCTCAATGAAGATGAAAAATATGCTTTATTGGCTGTGTGCGTCATGTAAAAGCCTTCATATGTCTCTTTTTTGACTTAAGAAAAACTAAAAAAAAAAACAAATTAAAATGTATACAGCAACAGGGGCTTAAAGAAAATGAAATTTCTGCTAGCGAATAGAGGCCGACAAATATCACTTTGATTTGCTCAAAGATAGGTTTAAAATTATTGGAACTCTTTTCCACACCACCCAAGAGGTAGAGTTCTAGGCGCGTTTTTTTTTTAACGTGGTGTCCCTCAGAGGCCTAATCCACGTTTCAAATTATTGAGATTTGAGAAAATCTCGTCAAAAGCACTCAAGACTTGACTTCGACTTCAATCCATACTCAATAAAATGCTGTTGTAAGTATAGAAACCAAAAATCTTTAACAAAAGCCGACAAGAATTGAATATAGAATGAATCGTCCCGGTCAATGTTAAAGGTTTTTGGAAACATGATTTTATAATTTTTTTTTTTTATTTTATGGTATACTCAAAGTGGAAACTTTTTTTAAAATATAATAAGGTTCTTTTGTTCGTGATACAAAGCGACAAAGTATCTATTTAAATATAGAACTGGAAGGTATAACTTGAAAAGGACTAGATGGAATTCAGTGATAATCATATTAAAAGACCTAGCTATCCTATGTTATTTACTTACATTTTGTTACTAAAACAACAGTTTTTATTGTAATTTGCTGCAAACTTAATAACTGGAAGTCTGTGCCAGATCTGCCATGCTTTGGCAAATGTGAAAAAAGGATGACAAATACTACCACAAATTTTCAGAAATAAAAGTCCAAATTTAAATGATGGTTCACTATATAAATTTATAAAAACAGTAAAATTAAATGTAATTTAAAAAAATAAAGTTCAATCTGCTAATAAATTAGATTTGGAATTTGAAAAAACTTATTTTATTTTAGAGATTTTTTTTCTTATGCTTGAGCAATATCAATTTAAAGTAAAATTTACAAAAAAAAAAAAAAATTAGTAGCTTAAATCTGACAAATAAAATTTTAGTCGTTTTTCACAAAATTTATTTCATAATGAATTTCTTTAGTGATTATATAAAAATAAATACTTACACAAAATAAATGTTAATACTATGTTCATTTCGTTTCCAAAAATACAGTTGACTTTTCCATCATTAATGTGTTCATAGATTAGATATGACATTTGACATTCAGACACATTGTAAAAGTTCAACTACATAGTCTACAATATGACGGAATGCAAAACATCATGTCATTGAACTGAAGTTCTTGGTGTTCTGCTTTTGCATTTTGATTCGGATTGTTTTGAATGTCTAAAAAATAATAACTTTTAGTTAAAATTGCAATGCAATGTTATAAGCATGACCACATCGAAAGCAATATCATTTACAAGCTCAACAAAATGGTCATATCTAAAACAGCACATACATGCATACATAGCAAAAGGAAAAGTGAGCTTAACCTACAATTTAAAGGATTTTGGTTATGAGTTTAAACATACCTATAAGATTAAAACCTTTTACTGCCAGCATGATATGAAGCTAAAAATCAACGATTTAATGAATTGTATTGAACGCGTTTCTGAATTTTATATTTTAATTTCAAGTCTTGTGTCGGGCAATATTTAGCTATTTCTTTTAATTTATTACTTAACTTTTTTGTGTAAATTTCACAGCTAAAATTTGTACTTGACTTGTTTCTAGACGATTATAATATATTTTTTTTTTTAATATTGGTTTGAGTACTAAGAAAAATACTAAACAATCAAATATTTCTAAATGGTTCTTAATTTTACGTGATAACAACCAACCACCCAAACCACCTACAACCACCCACCATTTTTTATTTTTTTTTTAACCCCTTAACCCAAACACCAACCTACCACCCCCCATACAACCACCAACATCCCACCATTTTTGACAATTTTTTCCTAACCCACAACAACCGCCGCCAACCACCCAGTACAACTATTTTACTACCCCACCCACCCACAAACCAACCACCCATTCCACCTACAACAGCTTGCCACTCACACACTATTTTTAACCCCCCCCCCAACACTGCCAACCACCTTCCACTCACCCTCCATTTTTGACAATTTTTGTATCGCCTCCCATCAAATCAACCATCACCACCACCAAAACCGCCAACCACCTAACCCACCTGAAACCGCCAACCAACCATCCACCATATTTGACAATACCCCCCCCTCCAACCATACCAAATCCCCCCAACAGCAAACACCTATCCCACCTACAGCCTCCAAGGAACCACCCATTAGTTTTGACAATTTTTGGCTCACCATCCGCACCAACTACAACCACATAACATTTTTGACGATTTTTTTCCTCTTCTCGACACTACCCCCCCCCCACCACACCACTTACAATCAACCAAACACCCTCCCCTCCCAATTTATCGACTCTCTATTCTATCAAAGCAGATATATAACGTGACTGTGACTGTGACACTTTTCCGTGTGTGCTGCCCATATATTCCGATTTATTAGACGTTATCACGTCAAAAAGTTATAAGACAAATAGGTAAACAAAATTCGGAGAAGATGGTTTTTGAACTTGATCAATAAAACGTCAAGGAAACTTAATTTGAATTACGATATTAGAAGCATCTAAAATCATTTTGACCTATTCCTTAATTGATTTCAGGAAGTATTCTCGCAGACTTTTTATGGTTAAAAAAAGACCAGGAGCCAACAATCTGTAAAATCTGATTCTCAGAGTTATTGGAATTGCCATTTTTGATCCATCAGGTGCCAGTTCAGATTAGATCATTTCAATGTCACATTCCTTGCTCGAATGCAATTGAGTAAATAAACTCCAAGAAGAAACGGATTTGGATTAAGAACCTTCTCAAAAAACTAATTTAACACAATAATTTGAATCTGTCCCACCTTATTTCCTAAACTAGGGTTACAGTCTCAACCTGACATCGCTCACAAAATTTTCGGACCAGGGAAATATTGAGTGATGATGATAATAAATTTTAGAATTAATTTACAAAATAACTTTTTTATTTAATTTGTTTCTGGGTGCTTGAGAAGTATATTATGTTTATATATTTTTTTTTTCATATAATGTAATAAAATCAATTTAAAAAAAGCTTTTAAAGATTGGTGATTTAATTAAATAAAACCATCTTTTCCAAATTATTTTCAGTATACATATATGAAATTGATGCATAGCTTTACCCCAGAGTGTAAGGATCGGATGTATGCAATTTTATTCAATTAAAAATTTATTGGCAGTGTTAAAGAAAAAGATATAAGAATACATATACACATACTTACATAGAATCAGGTGAAATCATAACTAAAAAAATGCAAAGCAATGTGAGCAGTGTATGCTTTGTGTCTTAATACCAAATCGCATTGCTTCGCATTTTCGCAGCATGAGCATTTGATGGCTGCAATATTTATGTTAAGTAGGTATAATTTAAACAAATTTATTTTTTAAACTCAGATTTTTTTTTAACAAAGATTTCAGGTGCGTTTTTTGTTACAAAATCATAGGAAAATGTTTAGCTGTGTTTAACTTAATATATTATAATAAGTTTTAGTTACTTATCTTTGATAAAAAACTTCAATTAGAAATTCACATTTATTCTGTAGCAAGGTTAAACATCATATGATTTTATTTTTACAACATTACTCAAATTCTAATGTTAATTTTAGAGTTAAACGTCTATATTAATTTCACTTTGTCTTTAGATAAATCATAACGAAATTTCTAATTCAAAAATAGTCAATGTTTTATAATTCGAAACACTAAAATTCAAAAATGTTAACACTTAAGGGCTTAGAAAAAAATTATCAACCTTCTTGATGGATGAACACTGAATAACTAAACATCAAGATTTGATTATGTCATTAATGTAAATAGTGACAACCCTTTTGATGGGGACTTGATCACTAAAAATGATCATGACTCCACAACTACATCCATAAAACACAGACATTCTCGCGTTTGCACTTTCTATAGAATAATGGAGCCTGAAATACGGCATCCACGATTTTTATATGGTAAACAAAAAATTTTTTTAAGAAACAATTTCTGCGGCATCATCGTAATAACGAAATTTATTTATTAGTTTCAGTTTTTAAGTGGATTTATGATTTTCAGAAGAATTGGTCGTCGAATACTTTGGAAATGTGATTTGTTTATAATATCAGCATCTAGTTATAAGTGCTTTGGGTATAGGACAGTTATGGTCTACACTAAAATATCCAATGGACTATTGCAAGTAAGACGAAAACCAATTGTGGGAAGATTTTGAGGTTCCACTCAATTAAAAAAAAAATGATATAGAGCTCTAATTCCCGAACATAAAAAAGTTGATACCAAGAACAATTAGAAAAAAAAAAAGTTGAAGAAATAGTTTTGCTGGCTGATTAATGTTGGTTTAACTGCCAAATTAGGAGGGTTTATGGAGCAATACAATACCAATGACATACCTAAGTAATACTTTTAAAATTACTTCTTACTAAGTCGGTGCGATTTTCCTATGTTTCTTATTCAAAGTATGGAAAAAGCTTCAATTCAATTCAAGAATTTTTTCAACAAACGACAATCACTGCCTTTCATGGTAGCTTGAGGATTGGCCGCATGACATGACCAATTGGAAATTGTTAAAATTCATCAATTTCGACAACTTTATATGAAACTATAAATTACAGAATTACAGGTGGTAATGTTGCTAACAGGGTCATCCTTAAGCTTAATATGGGATTCGAAATAGACTTGTTCATGTTCATTGATCAATGGATTAAGAATTAAGATTCAAAGATATTATAACAAGAATAAGGTGACTCTGCCTCATAAACGAAATGACAAAACTAAGTTCATAGAAGATTAAATTAAATCATAAAGTTTTGGGAAGAAGTGGCATTTTCGAAAATAAGACTCAGATCCAGTAAGGGCAAGTCAGGAATTCAAATGGGATGTTCCTTAACTGCATTTATGGCGAGTTCTGTTGTGCTGCGAGGCAAAACAGAGGAAACCATGAAGCACCGGCACCGCTATTTAATGTAACGGTTTCGAAAACCCGTAAACGAAAATATAAGAAACTTAAACCGGTGGGTATTTATAATTAGGTTTTATGAAATTTTGTTCCTATAATTTAATGATAACAGAAAAAGAGAGCTAAAACTGTTTTTATTTTAATTAGTTTGAATTTAATTTTTAGCACCTTATTTCCCGAATGTACTTACTAAGGTCTGTTTGAAAATATGATTCCGTTAAAATGTATTAATTTTTTTAAATTGCTGGGAAGCATAATATATTCCTTAATGTTTATTGACTGTGGTTTTTGTTTTAATCAACGTCTACTTCACCATTGATTCAAAAAGGTTTATGAAAGAAGTTACTTTTAAATGTTGATATTGAAGCTGGTGGTTTCGTTACTGAAAAAATGCGAAGCAATAAGATTTATATGTCTTAAAACTGCATACTAAATCCCACTACTTCGTATTTTTGCAGGACGATCATTTTTATGTCTGAAAGTATACCTACACTATTATAAAAACGCTTATGCCTACTTCGGTTGGGCTGGTTGGAACTTTTAGTAAGTGGAATTATTTTACAAAAAAAAAAACTTAATATGCCATTTAAATGTAAGCGGCTGAATAAGATGTGCTTTAAAGACGCCGCTTTATTTTTTTTTTTTTTTTTAAAATAACCTTCAAATAAAAAATAATATTAATGATAGTTTCAGACTGTTAGAATTACTGTTAAATTGACTATTCCTTAATAACTGACAACTACAACTTCAAGTATGTTTTGACAAATTTATAAGGTAGCTATTGCACGATTAATTTTATTTTGAAAATCCAAGGAGATAAATAATGCATGTTATCCTCTTTCTGCATTTTCTGTGTACACTCACTTGTTTTGTATGTAAATAGAGCTTATAAATCTTATCTTTGTACTGCACATTCGAAGTTTGGATTGTGATTGATGTAACACGCAATTTTTGTCACGTTATAAGTTGGCAAATATTCCTGATACAACGAAAGAGAAAATGACCCTCCTTAACTAATTAAAACTAAGGTCAATTCCTTTTCCATTTTATCAGGAAAAAATAATCTCAATAGACATTTTAAGAATTTAAGAAACTAAACGAAATGGAAAACTACCATAACACCTTCTTTTGACGAAAATTCGGAAGTGTTTAATCAAAGCTAACATTTTTAAGGAGATCAAATATTAAATGTTATAATATTATGCATTTTATATTTACATTTTGAATAGTGCTGCGAAATGTATCCAAAAATTGTAAAAAGTGGAGATCCTGAATTATTATGGAAATTATAGCCAGGACCATCACTTTCACAATTTTTAAAATACCGTTTTAAAGTTAACTATTTCGCCGCTTTAAATAGAAGTTGTCACAGAATGTTGGGTCTTACAGATTATTCAACTTATCTGATTTGGTTTTAAGGCTGAGATTATCCACAAGTCGTTTTGAGTTTAGTTGCGGTGTTACCATTTCAAAAGTAAGTAACAACCCGCAGGGAAACTCAAACCGGCAAAGGATAAAGTCCTTTGTTGCAAATTAAAGCCAATTGAAATTACCTTATAAATCTCATTTTCCCATGAGTGCGAATTCACTGTTAAAAAAATATATTAATTATATTTCAAAAGTTCAATGTCCTTGAAATCCCAGACTCAATTTCCGTCCAATTATGGATCAAAGCACTTCCCGCCGCCAATTAAGAAAATTCACTGCCAAAAATTGTAAAATTTTGGTCCTGGTGTAATATGTCTGAAAATCTTTTTATTTTCGTATATGATTAAACAGCTCCCTCTGATTTTGTGTACCCGTTCCCATGCCTGCCAATCTTCAAAAATTAAAAAAGCGAGATATATCCGCAATATGGACCAAATTTGGAGAAATCGAGTTTCTGTTCAAAAGAACTCACCTATAACTATTTTATTGGATGGATCCACGAAGCATATTGTCACGATCGGTTTGGTAGCTAGCCTTGATCTTTAGAATATTAATTTCCTTCCTTATCATTTTGGAGACTTTAGCATAGAATGTTTTTGTCTTGACCCGGAGAAAACATTTGGACCAGCTGCAATGCACACTAATGTCCTTTCTGCTTGAAGTCGGTAATTCTGTTTTAGTTCTTGTCCTTACATACACATAGTATGCATTCCCTACTTGTATATATCTATTTCTAAGATTCTTTAATAGTTACCCTTCAAAAAATAAACTGTTTCTGTTGTTGAAAGCATCAGAGAAAAACTTGGAAAGATTTCAAAAACTAGAATCGTTGAAAAGGTTTTCTGCAAATTTAGAAAAGAAACCCGGGTTATTTTTTAAATTTCACAATCGATCCAGGTTACTTCCCAAAGTTTGCAGGAAATATTTCATCATTACTTTCAATCTGTAATACAATTTTAAACCTTAGACATATTGATCGTTAATGTTTATTTTTAAGCAAGACATCCCTTAGCCTTGACGAGAAGGAGTCATAATTAATTTGAATGGAAGTTATTTTAATGACAAATTCAAAACCAAAAATCCAGAAAAAATTTTGTAGAAAAAAAGAACTATTTCTTCCATCTTATTGGAGTTACATGTTCAAGTGAATTTGTCAAGCTTGCAGTTGGTTTTTGAGCGAGTTATTAAGGAATTTGTAAGCTGTATGAGTATGTCGAAAATTATTATTTTTGAGGTTTTTTAAAAATCCTTTTCATAGGCTTGCAGACATTACAGCGACGACGTTGACCTCAATCTTAATGAATTAACATTCATTTTTGCTATAAATATACCTAGTCACCAAAAGTCTTTAACAAAAGCCGACAAGAATATTGTAAAATGAATCGTATCGGCTAATGTTAAAGATTTTTAGAAATATGATTTTATTAATGTTTTTGGTACTTGTAATGTACTAAGCTGTAAGTGCAACCATAACATGTAATAAACACTGTAATTTTTTGTCAATTTAATAAAAAGAATAATGTGCTGAAATCTTCATAAACCGCAAGTCTATGATAGATACGTCTTAAATTAACAAAATTAAGGTTTGTCACCATCTACCACAGACTTTTGGAAATACGAGTTTAAAGTTAAAATAACGTTTTCCAAACATTTTAGAAAACATACTTAAAAATCTATTCAAAATTTTAGAATATAAAAACTAGATACCGGCGCACGTAAGACAATTTTTTCTTCGGTTATATGACTTACATATAAAGCTTTAAAAAAATTAACCGTCACGGGATATAATAACAATTATTACATATTATATATTAACCACCCAACCCACCTGTAACCACCATCCAACCACTTTCCATTTTTGTCGATTCCCTCCGTCCAAACGTAGTCCCCCCCACCACCACCATACTCAGCGCCGGATCTAGGGGGGGGCAAAGAGGGGCACTTGCCCCGGGCGCTTGGCCTTGGGAGGCGCCAAATCGAAGTTGAAGAAATATAGGAGAGCAAAAAAAGGTATTCAACATTTGAACAGGGCGCCAAAGTAATGCAATATTTATTTATTTCTTGTTCCAAATATGAAAGAAATATGTAATGAACCACTTTCGTCGCCTCTCATGGGGGCGCAAAATTGGAAGATGAAGAGAGAAAAGAGATTAAAAAAAATAAAGGTCTTTAACTTTTGAAAATGATAAACAAGTTCGTTGCCCTTCAGCAGGGCGCAAAATTAAAAGATGAACAAGGAAAAGAGAGTAAAAAAAAATATTTGGAAATGATGCTATGTTTATTTATTTCTTGTTCCAAATATAAAATATGTAATTAACCAGTTTCGTCGCCCTTTAAACAAATTCGTCGCCCCTCACGGGGGCGCAAAATTTGAAAGATGAAGAAAGAAACGAGAGTTAAAAAAAAGGTCTTCAAGTATATACTTTACAAGTAAGATTCCATTTCCAAAATCTTATTTGCTTAAACAAGTTTCAAATATGAGGAAGCTTTCTTAAAATCATAATTTATTTCTGCATTACTTACTTAATGCTATTAAAGCATTGAATAATGGATAAATCATTTCAGTTTGAGTTGATGATTGATATTTTTGGCTCGTTTCAGCAACTGGATCTATAAAAGTTATTTTTTTTTTTTTGATGTTCTGAAATAAGAGCGTTATTAAAAAAAAAATAAGAACTTAATAACAAACGATGTCAACGGATTCAGAAATTGCAAGTTTTTATGTTTCGTTTGGGAAAAGTGCAATTCTAGTGCTTTCGGGAGTCAGTTAAAACTAAATACTATATTCAAAATATAGTTTGTCCCCCGTCTGTCAAGCTACAAAAAAGTCAAATTTTATCGAAGGATGGCTACGATGTTGATGGATTAAAAAACATCTAAAAAAAACTTTGGTATTGTTCCATCAGTTTTTTTTGAAGGTTTGGTTAAAGTTGATCATGTAAGTTTAGCCACACGGTGACGAAAGGTTCGACGCGCCGAGTCCTTGAAAATCTTCTATATTATTTGTTTGTTTACTCAGAAACCACAAAGATTGAAAGGTTGTAGTTTGCGCGTGGTATAGGTGATAAAAATCTTTGGCAAGACTAAGCTGTTAATAGGGTGAAATGGGCTAAAAGCGAAAAAGGGATATAAGACTTAGGGGCCAAGTTATAGCGATCAGAAAAACCAAACTGAAATATTTTCAAATGCAAATTATCTTGTGTTATGATTTGATTTAAAACTGCTGTTGATTTAGTATGAAAAAAGTTAACTAGAGAATGGATTGAACTTAAAAGAAAAATTTGTTGCAATTGCCCATTTCTCAACCTAAAAACAACACTAAAACAGTATTGTACACTCGGGCGTATACGTACTTTTCTGAGTTTATTTAATTTAAAAAAAAATCATCCATGTTCTAATATCTTAGACAATTTAAATGGACGGTATAAATATAATTAAGAAGTCAAACTTATCCCTCAATGTTCAACATTTTTGTATCTATCATGGTTTGTATCATCGCGCTATCTGATGCTCATTAGGGCAGCACAACGTCTGTCGGAATAGCTAGTGAACTATAAAATTTCTAATGTACCAGTTTTTCAAAAGTAGTCCTAATTTTTTTATCAAAAGATAATAGTTGAATGTTTGAAATAAATAAAATGCACGACTGGGTCGCACGTATTTGCTCTGTGGGTGCAATAGTATGATGAACTTATGGCCATTTAAAAACGCCGTTTAAATCTGATTTTCGTTACGACCATTTAAGCCAAAAACGAAAAACGTTAGTTTGTTAGAAATATTTTAGATAAGTTAAATTCTGAGTTTAATCAAAATCGTTATAGCCGTTTTCGAGCAAATTCAAAATGAAAAAAACTACTGAGCTATTTTACTAAAGCTTTTCTATGGATTAGTTATGATTTTGTATATCGGTGAGTAAAAGTTAAATGTGCAATCAAAATATCGGACAGAATCACAAATAAGCATACAGCCTTTTAACTTTTTATGAACAACATTAGCAGGTTCTCCGCTGTCGTTTATTGAAATAGAAATATTATCAAATCAATCTGGATTATGGCACATACCCCAAAGGTTTTATTTTGCACATACGCCAAGATTGCATTTTGAGTAATCAGTAACATGAGAACCCTTAGCAATACCTTATTTTCTTAGGTTGGGTCACACAGATTTTTATGACATGTATCGTATATAAGCTATTGTCAACAGCATCAAGCATTAGAGCATAAAGATAAAAACAGGTTAACGATACGAGTTCAAGTTTTGTACGTAAACTTAAAAAAGAAAACAAATTGCTGGGGGGGGCGCCAAATTCAACTTTTGCCCCCCCTTGAACAAATCCTAGATCCGGCGCTGACCATACTTCCAGCCCATCTACAACCACCAACCAAACATCCACCATTTTTGACAATTTTTTCCTCACCCCCTCCCCACACCAAATCCCCTAAGCAGCAAACACTCACCCTATCTACAACCAACCACTCATCATTTTTTGTCAATATTTCCCCCCTACCAACCCTCAACCCCAATCACCAACTCCCAACCAACTACCCACCATGTTTGTAAATTTTGTCTCACCCACCCCCCAACACCCTCATAAAAAACTACCCCACCCCACCCCCACCAACACAACCTTCAGCCACCAACCAACCATTTTTGACAATTTTGTCTGATTGATGAAAAGAATGGAAAATGTAATTCCCCCATATTTGTCAATTTTTTCCTCATCCCCCTCCCACCAAATCCCCCACCAGTAACCACCTACAACCAACCACCCACCATTTTCATCATTTTTTCCTCATCAACTTCTCCACACACCACCTCCACATCAACCCCCACCAGTAACCACCCACCCCACCTTCAACCAACCACCCACCATTTTAGTCAATTTTTCCCTCCAACCAACTACCCACCATTTTTGACAAAACAATGGGAACATTTTAGATCCCACTTGGTCGATCACTTGTTTTTGGTGAGGAGGTTTAGAAAAAAGTAATAAGCCACATAAACAATATTTTTTGGAGATTTGAACTTCATCGCCAAAACGACAAGGAACCATTCTCAAGATGTATGAGATTGTTCAATGAACTAAAATTTAATTTAGATATAAGTCTTGAAAGAAATGTATTTAAATTATTATTGATTGAAAATGTAAATATAGGTTAAGCCAAGCAATCTGTAAGAGGATAACTCGATAGATGAAGTAAATAATAAATAAATAAATACAATTCATTTGAATTACGAACGAAAAATCAGCTTACATCAATTCTGACCTATTCTTCAATGATTCTAGCAAGTATTCTTGCAAAACTTTTTTATGATTAGTAAAAAAATATAGGAAGCTTACAAGATATACATACTATCAAATCTGATTCGTGGAGCTTTATGGAATTTGCCATTTTTGATCCATCAGGACTCAATACTCAGGAGCCAATTCAGATAAAATATTTTCAGTGTCACATTCTTTGCTCGAATGCAATTAAGTAGATGAACTACAAGAAAAAAACGGAGTTTGATTAAAAATCTTCTCGAAGAACTAACTTAACAGAATCTGCTTCACCTAATTTTCTAGACTAGGGTTACAGTCTCAACCTGATACCGCACACAAAATTTTCGGACGAGGATTTCGGATTGAGTCCACCGATTTATTGTTTCCAGAATAAATTTTAGAATTAATTTACGAAATAACTTTTTTACTTAATTTGTTTCTGGGTGGGGCATTTAATTAAAAGGGTGAGAACTGTTCATATTAATTTATGTATAATATAAATAAATCAGTTTAAAAAAAAACCTTTAAAAGACTGTTTTATAATAATTTGATTAAATAAAACTTTCTTTTCCAAACGATTTTATTTTCAGTAGATATATATGAAATTGATGTGCATAGCTTTACCACAGAGTGTAAGGACCGGATGCATGAAATTTTGTTTAATTAAATATTTATTGGCAATGTTTACCTAAGAAAATAAAAATAAAGGAACATAATACATACATTCATTAAATTCGGTGCTTTCATTACTAACAAAATGAAAAGCAATGGGACTTGTATGTTTTGTTATTTATTACCAAATCGCATTGCTGCTCAATTTTCGCAGCATTAGCATTTTTTAATGTTTTTTTTTCAACTACAACCATAAAACACGGACATTCACGCGTTTACACTTTATTGAATAATGGACCCTATGGTATTAAAGATTTTCATATTGTAAACAAAAACATTTTTTAAATCAATTTATATGGCATCATCATAATACCGAAATAAATTCATTGACTTCAGTTTGTAAGTGGATTAATGATTTTCAGAAGAATAAAATTGGTCGTCGAATAGCTACTTAGGAATATCAGCATCCAGTTATAAGTGATTTGGGTGTAGGATAGTAAGTTTTTAATTTTTTTCTTATTTCAATCTGGTCGTTGTATAAATGAAAAAAAAAAAACAAGTAATTTTGTCTGAATGAAGTCATCAACATTTTATAATAGATTTGGCGACTCAAATAATAAGGTTTTTATAAGAAATATTTTTAGCTATCCAGGAATCCAGTTCGAGGGAGGTGTTGTTACATAATGTTGTTACACAATGATTTCATCTATATCGATTTTCATATCCCTGTGCAGATTCATTACTTCAAGACGGGTAAGACTTTCTTCAGTCATATTTGCTGTCAGGTACGTTTGAAGTCGTCCGAGGGTATAGAAACAACGCCATGCTGTTGTGACACTTACTTTAAGTTTCATTGTAAAATGTATGTGCGGAAAGAACGTACTGTTAGAAACATTTATAACATTTCTAGAAGACACACAAAAACGACAAAAACATTTTGGTTAGATAATTAAAATATGTCAATTTTCGTACCAATAGGGACTCGACAACATTTTCTTAGAATAATTTGTAAACGTTCTTCATCCGCAAATTGAAATCGAATGTTTTGACAGTTTAAAAGGACTAAAGCAGTGATCAACTCTCAATTGGAAATGCCTTTTTATATATTTTTTTTTTATTACATATTATTATTTACCTAGGATTGCATACAAGCTATCTGCAACAATTATTCAGATTCTAAACGCCTGTTAAAGACATTAAGCGTTGCTTGCGGTTTTGCAGTCTTCCCAAGAGGAAATTTTTTCCAGTTCATTAAAAATGTTGACAAAGTTTGTGCTTTGAAATGGTAAGAGCCCATCATGTCTTTCTACCGAACCATTTCCACAAATCATTTTCCAAGCATTTCTTTCAAGTTCTTGCAAGAAATATTTGTGTTGTTTTGCTGAAGCAATGGCAAAAGCAACCATCATGACCCCACCCCCTCTGTATCCACCACTATATATGGAACATGATATTTTTAACGATCAATAATATACACAAAAATAGGAATTACTAACAAATTTTTGTGAAATGAACACCACATATCTGATGCAACAAAAAATGCAACGATTTACATTTTTAGCTCGTATGCTACTGTCGCATTATGTACGAACAAGTTTGTATAACCATGTTTTTACTCCATTTGTTTAACATTATGCAAAAAATTCCATACACGTTAATCTTAACCTGAAAATTCGTCAAATAAAAATGGCGTTCAAAATGGGGAGTGTCCTTCTCCTTAGTGTCGTATTTTAATAAATGTGCTATTCTTATCGATATTTAATTTGTGCTTAAACTGTCTATTTTATATTCAAATGTCAAATCCTCATCTTATCTTGCAAATGAAAATAATGATTGCAATGCAAACGTTACGGAATGGGATAGCTAACTTGAATAAATATTTCAAGTTTTAATAGGCTTACTCACTTACCGTGTTTGACTGGCTATCAAATACCGATCCATGTAAATTAAAAATAAATTCAATATTAAATTTGCTTCCGCTAAAAACTGCTCATAGAATTAATTAAAATCACTAGACTTGAATGTTTTTTTTTTTAACTTTAGTTACAATTATTTATTGATATATTTTTCACATATAGATTTCACAATACAAACACAAAAGACGCGTATTTAAAATAGATTCATCCAAAAAACATTAAATTTTAAAACAAAAACTAAAGCAATTGAACCGAGATGGTTTCCTTTGAGGAAAAAGAAAAAAAACGAACGATACCAAAACAAATTATCCATCTTTTCCAAACAGGAATCGATCAACAAGTGATCTTGACTTCACTTTGCAATTATATTCTCGACTCCAATTTGGTGGTCTCCAAGTTATGTACATTGTACATGTACAGGCATGGGCGCCCGCAGGGTGGGGCATAGGGGCATTTGTCGCCTTAGAATCACAATGTACATACAAAAATTCTGTAAATCATTTTTATTTCATGAATATGCGGTCTACTTTATCTGTATTTGGTATATACAGCGCGACTATGTATACTATACTTGTTCATGTAAATTTCTGCCTAATACTTTTTTTTTTTGATTTTAGAAGTGATATTGAAAAGGACAGAAAACGGTGTTTTAGGTATCAGTGGCTCATTTAAAATAACACTTGGCTGAGTTACTTCGAACATTTAATTGGTGGATCCTTAACAAAATTAAATGATTTCCACAACTGTGTCAGCAGTCAGCACTTATATATATTAAATTAAAATGGCATGCATAGTCACCAAAGAAAGTTTACTAGTTCCATAATTGCTAAGAACGTGAAACACTCTCTTCTTCGGTATCGCAAAGGAGGAGGGGATCTAAAGTTGCAGGCTAAATTGGAAAACAATGTTCATTGTATTTATATTTTATAGTATTCCCAAGAAGCGGAACGTTTTGTGCGGCATCTATGGACGACGTTCACAAGCTTTGATTGTGCAGTAATTTTAGTGGTTTTTGTCTAAACTGCCATGGAAAGCAAAAACAACAATAGAAGAAATTCGATGTAAAGTAGACAAGACAACTAGTGCCGCCATTGACGACGTTCAGAACTAAAATAAAATGTTCCATGAAATTACTATAAAATATAAATACAATGCAATGTTTAAAATGCCAAATATACATCTCACAGGAATTCGAAATAAATTTCTTTCTTTATGTGAAGAATAGATGAAAGCTTTGTCAATTTCCTGTGCAATAATAAAAGTTTTTAGATGACTCCGAAATTGACTTCAAAAAATTATCTGGTCAATGTTATGACGGTTGTTATACAATGGCAGGATATGACCAAAATAATATTCAATTCGCCTCGTTAGAAACACAACTGGAACAACTTAATCAAATAATAACATCTTTTTAGAGAAAACCCTATGAAAATATGTAAGGTGTGCAATTTATACCTACGTTTTGTGAAACAAGGTGGTCTTCAAAATATAAATCAATTAGAATATTTTTTGGAAATTTTATATCAATTATAAAAGCCTTAGAAACGCTTTTTAATGGTGAGGTAAATAAAGCTACTAGGCAGGCAGCAAACAACCTTTATTTGTCTGCTTCAAATTCAGACTTTATTTTGGCCATGTGTATCATGGCAAAATATAGTGTCATTTTAGAACCAGTGACAAAAGCTCTGCTGGCTGAAGTCCTCGAGCTCTTTGATACACAAATTCATATTGAAAAAATATGAATACTATTTAAAAAACGAAGAAGCTGCACAGAATTTCCAATGCCTATATGCTTCATCCAACTTAAATGGAACACTGCAAATAAACGAATTCATATCTAAAATGAATCAAATCAATAGCCTCTACAACGTATCTACAACGGAGACCGTTTCATGATAGAAGCAGAGCTTTGGTATGATCTTTGACTTTGGCATTGCATTGTAAAGGGGCGTCATCTATTTGCTTAGTCGAACTTTTAAACGAACACTTACAATTTCTAAAAAGTTTAAGGAAAATATAAGAGGTCTGCGTCTGCCTATCGTTTCCGCACTCTCCGCAGAGTAAAAACTTGGTTACGGTCGACAATAAGCAATGATCGACTCAGTGCGCTTTGTTTGCTTTCCTCAAATAGAGATCGGTGATCTAGTCAAGCCACAAGAATATTACTTGAAAAAAGCTAGATAAGAGCACCAAGAAGGCTTCTTGGTGCTCCTATCTAGAAACTTTTCTTACCAGAAAAAGAATAGCTTCAATATTTCAAGCAAGGTCTTATTCTTAAGTCTATTTTATAAGTTTTTGATGTAAATAAATAATATTTTTATGTATCAAAATGCTAAATATTATAAATATTTTTTGCAATAATGTCTTGTTCAGAATTTAAATTTTTTAAAGGAACATTTTACTTCTGCTTCCACCCCCCTATCAAAAATCCTGCGGGCGCCTATGTGTACAGATATCATGATCTTTCTAGACTCTAAGAATGAACACATTACCCATGCTTATTCTACAAAAAAAAAAAAAGAAAAACAGAATGTATTATACAAAAAAAAAAAAAAAAACTAATAGCTCCAGTTTAAGTAAGGAACATAATTCAGTAATGTCCAGCACACAAATGCGTCATAAAAACTAATCTTGTGGTTTGCTTAATATAATGAGCGTGAACTCAAGTGTATTTTTGAAACCGTAGTACCTTATTTTGTAGCGCATTAGAGTTGGAAGTATTTTTTATTTGATTTTCAAAAGGATTCAATTTCAAGCGCTTTAGAATCGTAAAAATATAATTAATTTTATAGAGAATGGACAAAATCGAGTTCATATACTATTTCTCACGTTATGCATGGAACATGAAAGATGGATTGACATTTGTAAATTTTATCGAATTCTTATTTGATCTTCAAAACAGTAGCTTAATGTTTCAATATAAAAGTTAAAATGAATCTGTTTGAATAAATTGGAAAGAACATTGAATTATTCTTTGTTGGTCCAACTTGATCAGAGAATTCACTCGTCTGATTTTAGAATTTCGTCTTATTTTAAAACATGAGAATCTTATACATAAATTCAACGACTTTTATTTTCATGTCAAGAAAAAATATTAATATTCACTGCAAGCTTTGTACAAGGTGGGCCGGGCCAAAAGAAGTCATCCATCCGATGTTGTTTGGCTCTCTTTTTTTTTTTAAATGAAAAACTTTGATTCTGTTTATTTAAACCTTTAGAATTGTATTGGTTAAGTCGAAAAGATAATATCGGCCAACTGGGCGCCGTCACAATTGATTGCTCGTTTTATGGCATTTTTCATCACTTCAGCGAGAACTTCGGGCGTCAGATTCTCGCACTCGTTTCGAATGCTGTCCTTGAGGGCTTCCAAAGTCTCAAGCTTGTTCACGTAAACACGGGACTTCAAAAAACCCCACAAAAAAAACTTAAAACGGTTGAATCGGGCGATCTTGCGGGCTAGTGCAAATCGCCAAAACGAGAGATGAGGAGACCCGAAACGCCGCCTTCAGAATATCGGTTCATGTCGGTCCACGTATCGCTCCTTTGCTTGTTCACTTGTATTCTGCATCTGTCTAGTCCACAAATGTCAAGACAGATTTGACATTGGCGGCCATTTGCAAAAATGATAGCATCTTCCAATAGGGTGATTTCTTTTTGCCCACCTTGTAGTTAACAACGTTTTTGGCTTTGTTTATAGGTGCTTAACAAACAACGTAATGGCTTTCCGACACGCGAACACGTGGTTTACAGTTGTCTAAACACGAAAATTCTAAGTTAGCCCCATAAACATCTAATGGCTACACTTGCAGTTTTTTGATGCACGGCGGCTTTAGTTCGAGTGGCAAAACCGTTTAATCACAACTAAAAGCGGACAGAAAAATACCATTTGTCATAAAAAATTTCAAAACCAGTCTCTTTCCGTTGCATCGTTTAAGTTGATTTTATTAATGTTACGCAACATAAAAATGATCAGAGCCCACTTTCAACCGCAAATTTTATGGCGGCAATTCAGGCAATTTCAGCTAATACAAGTAATATATTATATAACTGACTATTGATGGCTATGTCAACGAATTTGAAGGAACACAATAATTGTCCCGGTATCCAACTTTAGATACGTCATCTTTTTCTTTCGCCGTCAAAATTGCTCGTTCACTTAACACTTTTTCTGGAAAATTACGTCGAATGAGGTTTTCCTTATGTTCGGTAAACTGGCAAATATCATTAAGCATTGTAATCATTCCAGTTGAAGTGTTAACAGCGATTCTTACATCACCAATGTCCAACAATGTTTTTCGTTAGTTGGAAGCTCATAAAGAAAATCCAATTAGAGCCAAGTGCGACGTTTTGGGTATAAAAGGAGTGTTAGTGGATGATTTTGGTCAGTGGTTTGTCGGGTTACGGCGATTTCTCTGCCAGACTATCTGCTAGATGAATCAATGTGAATAGTGAGGGTTCACTGTGTCCATCATAGGGTTGGCTCAGTTAGCCCAGGAATTTCCAAGAATCCAAGCTAGCCACCAGAAGGGGTTCTGCCAATACTTTGATTGTGTAGGTCTTGATGGCATACCTGCCCAATTTCTTAAAGCAGACCCTGCGTTTTTGCCACTCATTAAAACTGTCCGGCTAAAGAAAACCCTCCCAGGATATGGAAGGATGGAGTTATCGTAAAGCTGCGGAAGAAAAGTGATCTCAAGAACTACACTTAACAGCAAATAAACTGGGCCGCCCGCTGTTTAGCAACTCTGCATTGCATTGATTTTCTCAAAAAGTAAACAACTTACAACAATCAAAGTTATACTTGCAGAAAGTTGTTTTTCACGTTGATTAAAAGTATAACTTTGATTGTTGTAAGTTGTTTACTTTTTGAGAAAATCAATCCAATGCAGAGTTGCTAAACAGCGGGGCTCAGTTTATTTGCTGTTAAGTGTATATAACAACTGACATAATATCACCATTTTGTGCGTATTTTCAAAGCTAATTGCAAAACTATTCTTTGTAGGATAAAGTCCAGAATCGAGTTTAGGCTCAAGAGGTGCCAAGCGGGGTTTTGAAGAGTTGATCTTCTGTCGCTCACTTTATTAATAAGAAGCACTTCGTTTAAGGACTAAAACCAAGAAATCAAAAAAGAACAACAGATCCAGAAACATCAGCTTTTTGATGAGACAGGAGACATGTATAATAGTCAGTCCAACAGTCGAACTTCCTGAGAAGTTATTTGTCACTCGATAGCGATGGAACAAATCTATACGTCAACAACATTCAACAACAAACTGTGTATTAGGACTGGTCAAACAGCCAAAAAGTGGTGCTGGATTGATTATAGAATAAGTACGACAAATGTCACAATAGCAAAACAAGCAGTATTTTCAACGAAATCCTTAAGCTTAAAGGCATGTTGGAAGACCGAAGCAAAGCTGGAGTTCAACTGTTTTGAAGCTAAGTTCCATAATTTAGAGTCGTGGGCGGCGCAGTTGAAGAATTGTTCTGTGCTCCAGGGGGAGTTAATGTGTTGCTGGCGACAGCATCAGTTTCCTAAAACCAAGAAGAAGAATGTCCAACAATTGCTTCGAAAATGCATCAGCAGTTTTGATAAGTTTAAGCCTGCGTCAATTCCGCTAGCTGCGGAAGGATTTAAAGAAAGCGATGTTTATTGTTGGTATTTTGTTGATTGAAAATTTCAGTGCAGATTCGTGTTCCATCTACAAAACATAAATCTATTTTTCAAATGAATCCAATAAAGGATCCTTTCTAGATTACTTAGTGACATTTGGCACTGGATTGTTGAAATTAATCAGCAGCTTATACTTAATATAACACTTAATAATGCTTACAACACACATAAACCACAACGAATACGCAGTTTTTATTTTAATCTAATATTAATTTGGTGACACGCCTCAATATCCGCGGACAAAATATCTGGGTCAAAATATCCGCGACAAAATATCCGCGGACAAAATATCCGCGGACAAAATATCCGCGGGCAAAATATCCGCATACACCCAACCTCGCACCTACCCCAAGTCCTATAGTGTGTCCAAGCAGGGGGGTTGCAGGGGGGCAGCATGCCCCCCCTTACATAGGTCATTGCTTATACACCGTAATATTATGCGTCGCGGATATTTTGACGCGGATATTTTGTCCGAGGATATTTTGTCCGCGGATATTTTGTCGCGGATATTTTGACCCGGATATTTTGTCCGCGGATATTGAGGCGCGCAGCCATTAATTTAGTCCCTTCATTTTAAAAATTTAATATTTTTTTCAAGTAAAACAAAAATAAATAATTAAGATACCTATATGTAAACTTTAAAATTTTTTTAAGGACAACAGGGAGCAAAATGCTCTGACATTTTGAAAAGTAGGTGGATTATCCCTCGCCAGTATTTTAAACTGGTTTACTGAATCTGACAAAGTGAATTTCAGTAGCTTCCGTTGGCTCAAAGTAAAGTTTAATTATTGAAACGAAGCACAATTTCTCCCGCACACTACCTACACACCACCAGGAAGGACATACAAAACTAGAATGTATGATGTAGACAATAAACCTCAGCCAAGTATACACTGGTGCACACTCTTTTGTAATATAAAACCAACAGCTAGCTTATTGTTTATCCAACAAAGAGGACATATCATGTGCTCCTATCCTACATAGCATTCAACACCGTGCGGATATACGAAAGGATGGATAAGGAAGTGGGGAAAAAAATCAAAGGATCTGGCTGGCCGGTTGGTGCGGTGGTGTAGTGTATTTTCGTAAGACTGAAGATAGCTGGAGGACAACTTCCATTCTTTTTACTTACAATAACATTTACTTTCTTTCCAAGGACACCCACTGGTTGGAGTAATAGAAACTTTATCAACCACAACTGTCACTTGGTCCAAATGAGTAGATAATTCTTCCGTTCAACTAACTGGAGTGTACGCCAAACGCATAGTAGCTCGTCCGTGGGGCGGCGCGGAGCGCGGGTGGTCAATTACTTTAAGTTCTTAGCGTAGCGTTGCCATAGTCGTCGTCGTGAAGTAAGTTTCTGAAGATCATGATGGGGACGGTTGGATAAGAAAAACTCAGTGGGAAGCAAATAGTTGGAACTGTGTTCAGAGTTATACGGAAGTTTGTCGTCGTCCTCGATGTAGTTTAGTGGTCTGAGTTCTACTTAACTATTTTTCGCTCACTTAAACTGCAAATACTTAACTTTTTCCTTCCTCTTTTGTTTTCTTTTTAATTTTATTAAAACTAAAAGAATTCATAAATTTGAAAAGAGTTTTTCTCATATAAAATGTTTTTAAGGGGTTTCATGTTGTTCGTTACACAAAAAGATACACAAAATAATTTTAAAAATTATTGGGGACGTTCTAGCAAACAAGGATAAGAAATGTTTCCAGGGTACATTTTTTGATAAGAGGATTTTAATACCCAAAATAAAATTACCAGTTTTTCGTCTGCTTCCAACTGAAGAGATATCTGTAACCTTTGGAACAGGTCAATTGATGGCAAAACCTACCAAACTAAAATCCACTAAAAACCACATAGAATGGAGGTCTATAGAAACTATAATTCTCATTCTCAACATTAAACCCCACATCTTTTTGTGCAAGAGTCAGCAGCAAACAGTGTCCTTCTGTCAAATCACACCGATAGTCCGATATGCAGCCATTCATATAGAAATAAAGTGCACGACTGGGTCGTACAAACTTGCTCTAATATGTTAAAATGGTTTTGGGGCTTGAAATTTTTTGGTAAAAAGTATTCAAAAAATCATATGAAATTTTATTAATCACTTACAAGTCAATAGGTAAAACGTTTTTTGGAGAAAATGAAGTAAGCCAATTTTTTTTTTTTTACTTTTTTGAATTTTGGGGAAATGTTTTTTCAAAGTCGTTTTAAGTGTTTTTTTTAAAACGGTTTTTTTTTTCAACTTTTCAAAAACATATTCTTTGTTGAGTATGCCAACATCTAGCAGTTTATAGTTCTCATCAGAAAACAAAAAAAAAATTAATATGATGTTCCTAAAATTTTTGAAAAAAAAACAGAAATAAAAAAAAATTTAACTTTTTTTTTTTAACTCAAAAAAAGTTTTTTTTGAAAAATTAATATTATTTTGTTTATCAAAGATATCTTAAATTAAAATTTTCACCGAAATCCGTTCAGTGGTTTACGAGAAAATCTGTTATGAAAAAAATGGTCTTATGGGAGTTACCGTTACAAGACTTTTCCTGCAAAATGAATTAGAACCAACACATAAAGTTTACTCAAAAAACATTATTCAGAAAGTTTAAACAAAATCGTAGGAACCGGAACAGAATTTCTCCGACTTCTTTATCATCGTAATGTCATGTTTGATAGTTAGAATTTTTTTACGTGATAAAGTCTAATAAATCGGAATATATCCGCAGCACGCACGAAAAAGTGTCACAGTCACAGTCGCTTTATATATCTGCTTTGATAGCATAGAGAGTCGATAAAGCGGGAAGGGAGGGTGCTAGGTAGTTGGTTGATTGTTGATTGGTAGTGGGTGTGTGAATGTGCGTGTGTGGGGGGGGGGGGGGGGGTGTTGGTGGAGTGGGTGGTAAAATTTGGTGTATGGGGCGAGAATTGTCAAAAATAATGGGTGGTTGGTTGTAGGTGGGTTGGGTGATTGGTGGTGGTTAGGAAGGGGGATAATTGTGTGGGGGAGGAGGAAAATGTTTTCAAAAATGGTGGGCTGTTGGTTGGCGGTTGTATGGTGGGGGTGGTAGGTTGGTATTTGGGTTAAGGGGTGAACAAAAATTCAAAAATGTTGGGTGTTTGTAGGTGGCTTGGGTGGTTGGAGATATACCTACACATGAACTGTTTTGTGAACTGGCTATCACGCAAAATTATCGTCCGTAAACCAACTTTACAGACAACCAGTTTTTTTTAATGCATAACTTGCCTTATAGTAGGTACCTATAATCGCAAGTACAAAATTTGCTGCTAGCTCGGTGTCGGTTTTTTGAAATTCGGCGGGTATGCTATCAAGTCTAGATGCTCTATTGATTTTTAAGAGTAGGGCTATGGGCCTTATTTCTGTACTTGTCAGTGGGTCAATATTAATTCCTCTGAAAGCCCTATATGTATAGCACGCATTTTATTATTTGCGTTTACACTCTGTTATGCACTGAGCAGTGCACAGACAATTTTCTTCTATCTTCGCAACCTGGTCTTCTATTGAAGGCTGCTGTTCATGTCAAGAATAGGGTATACTACTTTGTTGGCCAACAAGTTCCTCGAACATTTTATGCAGCACCCTTGCAGCTTCTTCCACACTCTCCACCATTATTTGTGCAATCTGGCCCTTCTGTCTCGGTTCACATCACATCTGGACTACCTTGTGGTTTGCTTCATTTTCGTCTCACTGAACCAATTTCCGATGAGAATACGTTTCTTATTGTTTTTTTTTTTTTTTTTTTTTTTTTGATTGATCTACGGTATATATAATTTAATCCCAATGTATTTGGATATCCAAAGGTATCCATCTCTTGATTGCCTCGAGACCGTTTCAGATCCAGTTTCCGTAAAATCACGTCGTCTCAATGGCAAAATATACATTAAAGCCCACATTGTTTGCCTTGTCGTTAAGGGTGTTGGCAAATATTCAAAACACTACGTACTAATTAAAAATAATCAGAGTCCAACGTGGAATCCATGCATTTATAAGCTTTTTAAAAATGAAAATGTCCTTCCAACATCTGTAACTTGGACTTCTCTTCGTAGAATTTGAGATACATTTTAAATACCATCTATCTGTTATTATATTAGCTGGAGCGTGCCACAGAAATGTCCATAGAAATCATATGCTATGTCCTGTCACCTGTCCAGTTTTATAGTGGTAAGTGTTTCGAATCGAAGTTAAGTTATTGAGTGACTTATGCCTGCATGTATCATAATAAACTCCCTTCGTTCATCTTATGTCAATTAAAAATTAAAATCAAAAATGCGCTCAAAGTTTAATCTTTATTCATTGTTTCTCAAATTATTCAAAACAGGCAAGCACCCTTAAATTTTTTTAATAATTAAATTTTTCTATGATTCAACCTTGATTTTTAGAATGTACTTTTATTATTTTACCCGTCGTTACATAATCTGTCATAAAAAAATTTAATGTTTTAATTCGGTTGTAAATCATCGCCGAAAGTCTAATTAATATTTTGTTCTTGTGTCTTCATCTTTGTTGGGCGCCACTTATCATGGAGGAGACAAGAATCCCCCAGCACTTATACTTTTACTCTTGTATAGTCATAAAAGGAAATAGCAAACTAGTTGTAAGCAGTTATTATATATCTTCATCATCCACCTCAGGCCATAAATTCATGCCTTCCTTGCTAGCCAGTTTCAACCAAACTTTCTGAACTGTAAAAAAAAAAAGCATCAACAAAAGTTTATGAAGGTATAGGTTGGATTTTTTTTTACAACATACCTACAAAAAATTTATTATCTGCCTGTTTACCCTCCAACGCGTCAAGGATTATAACACGCAGTAATTTCTCATCACATTTCATAGACACGCAAGGACGCAGGTAACTTCGCTGGACATCTAGTTGTATAAATCATACCACTTAAAGGGAAGAAAAAGAAAACAACAAAAAATTAATGTCAAACATTATGATTACCGGATAAATTTTGCAACACAACAAAAGGAAATGAATAAAATAAATTATTTTATGTATATTTATCAAAAGGTTAATTCATGCGATCACTTTTCATAGACTATTCCAGTAATTGCTCTCAAAAAGTTAGAATAAAAAAAAACAGTTTTTAGTATTTCTTTGGTCCTGAAAAAGTGCAAAAATTACTTAAAGGGAACACTTTTTTGATAGGCAAATATAAAATGTTATAATTATTATAATTTTATTTTGTCTAGATGACTATGATTATGATGGCTCATTTTATTTTTTTCCAAAAAACGTTTAAACTATTTTTTTAACTGCTTTTTTCCAAAATCTGAAGCCCCAAGACTACTGTCACACATTGAAGCAAGTTTGTGCATTCGTCGAAAAAAAAGTTTTGAGATAACAATCAAACATGACATTACGATGAAAGCGAAGACGAAAAAAGATGGTCTAAAAATTCTGTCCGTCTGTATGTTTGTCTGTCTGTCTGTATGTAGACCTACAGCCCAAACGGGTGGGCCGAATTGCTTCAAACTTGGTATATAGACTTTTTTAGGTATTGTACAGAGGTGAAATTAAAATCCTTTTTTTAGCTCAAAAAATAACGGTAGCTGCCATAACCGTTTTTTCACAAAAACGGCTCAAAAGATTTTGATTTCAAAAATCGGCGTTGCTTTTTAGATACGACCAATCATATGGCTGAAAAAAAAGTTTTAAAAAAAGTCTAAGAACGGGTACTTTCCATAGGATCGTTTTTTTTCCTTTCGACTATCTCGAAAACGACTCAACCGATTCTTTCGAAATTTCACACATATGTAAATGCAGGTAACTCAATTCGCACTGCGTATACCTATATTTTTAAAAAAATATTTCTTTGTGTTTTTAAAAGCATTTAAAAAAAAAAAAATTAAATTAATATTTTGAAAACTGCTTATGAAATTTTTTTCAAAAATTATAAATAAACTAGCTTTCACCCGCGGCTTCGCTCGCGGCAAATACTGGGTTGGCCTTCGCCATTGTAATTTTTAAAAATAAAGTCCACTACTGGATCGCACCAACTTGCTCTTATAAGACATTGGTCTTGGCTTGAGATTTTGAAAAGAAAATTTATTTTTCGAAACTCTTATTCTTGGGATGAATTTCAATGTATGGTAGTAAAATTTTCAAAATTTGTGGATTGGTTTCTTAGAATAAAAACATTTTTTGGAGAACATTTTTCAAAAAGAAATTAATACAATACATAGGTATTCTGCATTTATAACTACTTACTATTTTTGAAAAAGTTAATGATCTGTTTTCAAAATATTAAATTATGAAGAGAAATGTTTTTGAAAAAACGAAAAAATATTTATTAAAAATATAGGAATGTAGTACTTAGGTATTAATTAAGCTACTTTAACCTTTATATATGTATGTGTAAATTTCCGACAGAATCGTTAAACCGTCTTCGAAAAAGCCGAAAGCAAAAAAAACCCGTCCTATGGAAGGTACCTTTCTTAGCAACTCTTGGTAACTTTGTTTCCAGCCATTTGATAGGTCATACGGTCATACATAAAAAGCTAAACTAATCAAAATCGTTTGAGTCATTTTCGAGAAAAAATGAGCTTCAACATAACTTTAGTTGCAGGTACCGTGCGAGCTGCAAAAAAAATCAATTTCCCTTCTGTACAATACCTTCAAAATTCGATATAGCTACCTAGTTTGAAAGAATTAAGCACACCCGTTTGGGCTTTTGTAGGTGTCTTTAGGTACATACATATAGTCAGACGGAAAGGCAAACAAATAAGACAGACAGATGCACAGATTTTTTTGACCTCGCTATCATCGTTCAAACTGTATATTCGCATGTAAAAATTCCAGCGCATTTCAATTATTGACTTCTAAAGGAATACTTTTCATACCTAGGGTTTCATTATTTCAATTTTCATAAGGATCTCTAGTTGAGAGTTGAGACTAAAGAAATGTATAGCCTATCTAACTAACAGATAATGTAGAGCTTTTTTTTAGTTAAAGAATTTTAAAAACGGTTAAGTAGCTTAGGAGCGCAAGCCTTACAAATAAACGCACTTACTTTTCACATTTTTACTATAAGGCAAGTTATGCATTCGTAAAAAAAAAATAATCTTACAATCAAACATGACATTACTATGATAGAGAAGTCGAAAAAAGTGGGACCGACAATTCTGTCTGTCTGCCCATCCGTCTGTATCGGCACCTACAGCCTTAACGGCTGGACCGATTTGCTTCAAACTTGGTACATAGTATTATTATGACGTCCTACAGAGGTGTTTTGGAGTTAGCATTCTTGCTCTAAAACTAACGGTAGGTACCTGCCATACGATTTTTAGGGGAAAATTGATTTTTATCAAAAACGGCTCCTAAGATTTTGATAAAACATTCTGAATAATGTTTTCTGTGCAGACTTTATGTTTTGCTCGGAATAGATTTTTCAGGAAAAGTCTTATAACGGTACGTCCCATTTAAAATTTAGATGTCATCTTTTGGGTGCTATAAATGATATAAATGTCCGTTTATGGCCGAAGTAATAAAATTGTTTAAAAAAATTTTCCGTTATTATCATTTGTAGCCAAAAACTTAATTGCAGTTTTCATCAAAACATTTTATGTATTTATATTACATACAAAGTTTAATAAAATCATTGGTATTTTTTTTTTTTTTTTTTTTTTTGATTAAATTAGAACAAACTATATAATTTGGCCAAAACCTAGTGGCTTTTTGTATGGGAGCCACCATTTAAAAAATAATTACTGACAAAAATGCAATGTCATCTGATACATAATTGAAAAAGGAACTATACCAAACAAAGTTTGTTTGAATTCGATACAACCGTTGACAACTTATGGCCATTTGAAAAAAAAGACGTTAAGACCAGATCTGCGTTATTAGCATTTTTTGCAAAAACTAAAAACGCAGTTCTATTAAGAACACTAAAAGAATATAAGATACGAAGTTTAATCAAAATCGTTAGAGCGATTTTCGAGCAAATTAGAAAAAACCAAAAAAAGTTGGCTAAGACTGAACGGCTCGTTGCATTTAGAAAGGCTTCACTAAAAAATTTACAAAGCCATCCTATAGAACACTATAAAGAACGATAAAAAACAAAGTTTGAGGCAATTTAATCAAGCTGTTGCTAAAGAAGAATTGTGTTTCTGAAACTGGAACAGCGCTGGCTGCGGGAGGCGCACGCATACACATACAAAAATATAGGGAATAGGGTATCCAACAGTTCGTTGAAAACGTACTCTAGCTCTCCTTTATGTTTTATATTTTTTTATTTTGAAATATTAAAAATCAAATAAATTTTATTGAACAAAATTCCAATAAATACTACGAATAAATATTACTTGACAGTGGAAGAAATTTTATAAATTTGCTACAAAAACTTGTCCTTGACGGTTTAAAAATTTTTTTTCTTCTAAACCATCTACACTATGGTCCCTTTCATTTAAAAGAATATATATAAAAATCCACCCATCCTAACTCTAGAAATAAGGTCACACACAAAATTTAAATTGATTTTTATATATATAGATGTATTTTCTGAATATTTATATATTGGCGTTTTTTTTTTTTGTAAAGTTTTTCAACAAAAATTTTTTTCTCAAAAACCGCTCTACAGATTTTTATAAATTTATTCTCATAAATTCATTTAAGTATTTTTTAAGAATTTTGAAAAATTTATTTTTAACAAAATCTCAAGCTCAAAATCTCAAATCTGACAGTGGTCTCCACGTTAGAGTAGGTAAGTTCGTGCGACCCAGTCGTGCATTTTATTTCTTTAACTATCATGTCTGGGAACATTTTTTTTTCTGTAAAACAGTTTTCATATTTTTTTTCTCAAAACTAAGATTTGTCACTTGTACTTTTCTTTCACTCACCGATTCAATTTTAATACGTCAAATAAAAAAAAATAATTAGTAATGCATCCGGACAAAGAAGTAATCGTTTACATCAACAGTTTTCCAAAACCACAGTACCTTCCTGTGTGGACAGCTTCGCGGGATCAAGAACTACCTTTTTCGGGGGGCAGTCATCTGGCAGGCGCCTTAAGCAACAACTATGGATGAATGGCCTTGACAGATAAAGAAGTTTTTTTTTCGATTGGAAAAATAAAGGATTCAGCTTGGAAACAAATTTAAAAGATTTTTTTTTGTGTAGGCCTTTTTATAGTTAAATATTTTGACGAGACAACACAAAACATTTCGAAAATGCACTAAAAGTGTGTAAGCCAAGATTTTTTGAGATGGTCTAATTTTTCATGCGTATCAGCTCCAGCTCCGGCTCTTTTTGTTCTAACTTGCAACAAAGCAAATTGTAAGATAGGTATGCAATGCATGCAGTGAACTCAACTTAAATTGCATTTACCTAATATTATTTAAAAAAATTTATTTATTAATTTAAATCTAAGGAAAATGAAAAAGTTGTTTTTAATTGTTAAATTGTATCTGTCATTGATGGCGATGACAATAGCTTAGTCTTTTTTGGAGGGCAATAAAAGTAGGGGACTCAAGACGCTGCCCTGGTGTACACCTACAGTGATTTGAAATTCTTCCGTGACTCCAAAACCATCAATATTGTTTTTATAAAATAAAAATTGTTATAGTAAAGCGCAAAACATTTAGTTTTGTGAGTATAACTTGCACATAAACATCTTGTGTATAAAATCAAAAAAATTGATTTTGGGCGTGGCTGACGCCCAATTTTCAATAGAAACTATACAAAAAATTTGTTTTTGGAAATAAAAGGTATTTATAATGAACGCGAAAGCCAAAATTTTGCGCCTCTTAGTAGAAACTAAAAAGTTTTTGTATAAAAAGAAATTTTTGAATTTTGGGTGTGGCTTACGCCCACTTTTCATGAAAGAACGAAAAACGTAGTTTTAAAAATTTAAGGTACTGCCAATATTCAATGTAAACCTTTTTTTTCGTTCGTTTTATGAAAAATATATCTCTACATTTTCTTGCGTACATTTTTTCGATACGCCCACTTTTAAAGGCGTGATTTTGATAAAATACCTTTGTTCAGGTAAGATCGTTTAAAAACTACTCGATTCAGCTATAGTCTTACACATATGCCTAAATACTGACTAATGATCAAAGCTCAGTTAGTGCTTCAAATCCTTAAGACACGCCCACTTTTAAGGGGCGTTTCCGTCAAAAGTCGTATAGTGCATTAATTTAAGAGATGAACACTTAGATTTATATTTCTTTGTTACGTAGCAGAGTGTGGTTCAAGAATTGTTAAAAACACCCATAATCGCTATTTCCAATCATAATTTAGTTTTAAAAAATTTTAGTTTTGTTTTGTTTTGTTCAAATCGATCTGCAAGAATAAAATTGAATGTCACTGAGCTCATACTAATTGCCTTGGTAATAAAAAGTCCCAACCTTGGGCGTGGCACACGCCTTTTTTTATAGTGCCAGCACTAATTTGAACATCACATCACACATAATTAATGCTATTGAATTTTTTTCTGTCTGCTAAAGAAGAATTTTGTTTCTGGAACTCAAACATCGGCTGTCTGCGGGAGGCGGACGCATACACATAAAAAATATAGGGAATAGGGTATCCATCAGTTTGTTGCAAACGTACTGAAGCACTAGCTTATGTTTAGATTACACCATTTTGAACAGAAATAGTGCAATATTACATCATAACACATTCTGTATAGTTGTCTTCACCTTATTTATAACGACAACATATTATGCACTTCTCACTTAATCTTCTCTATATCCTTAAAAGCTATGAAAATGTTTAAGATATTCATCTTGATATCACATTTCAATACTATGTTTTCGAAACAGGATTATGTTCTAGCTTTCTTTCTACCAAACAAAAATCGAGTTCTCAGAACTGAGACGAAACTTTACAACCTCAATTTAAGATGATGTTTCGAAAACAATTATTTTCAAAAGAAATAGGTACATACTAGCTATGCGTTTCTGAGAATTCTAATATTGTTTTTAACATTCAATGTTTATTGTGCTTAGGTGTTTCTTCTGATTTAGTTGCTTCAAGTTTATTGTTATTGTTTCAAATTTCAGTAGGCGTTAGCCCACTTAGTTTATAAACTCGATTTTCTGATTATTATTTGACTTCTCTAATTGCTTAAGTGTTGAGATAAGCCTAGGCAAACAAAAAATTAAAAAATCCCATCGATTACCAAATTAATTGAATACATTCGGATGTTATTGTTTTCAAACCGCTGCGCTGCTTGTTTTACAAACAATTCTTCGAATCAATTAATTTAACAACTCAAGAACAGTTCTCCGAAACCGGAAAGTCATGAGCCATTAAAAAAAATATAATCCAATAATGACTACACAACTTCCTTTCTAAAATCATAAATATTCTCGGAATTACATACGTTGTTTTGCTCTGGTCTCTAGTGTCCCCATTCCAACCAAACCAAAACACTTAAGTATCGCAAAACAACGCACATTTAGTGGTGCTTTGTTTATTTATAGACTTTCCACATCCGACACCGAAGCTAATAAGATTATTGTTTATGAATCGGAACCGTTTATTTTAAAGCTTCTGATTCCACCATCGCATCGCATCGACGCGACACGACAATTTGACGACATGTTCTTCCTCAACCTCCACCCTACACGTCCATTAACCCCTTTCGCAGGTCGGATGTGCGGGCTTATGATATAATTTTTGTAAAGTGCTTTAAATCTTTATGGATGATGGGATGGTTTACATATATGTATATGGGAAAACGAAGGCACACTTTTTTTAAACCCTTCACTCAGAATCAATTTCATGCTGAACTACCCCATCATTGGCACTTCAAAGGCTTACTTTATCTTTATCTTTCGTTTGGAAAAAATAATTTCACACCTCATTTTCTTTTTGGGATCTATTCGCTCACATGTCTGTGTGTGTGTGTGTGTTAAAGTGTATATCTTTTACTTGAGGTTCTCGCTTGAGTATGATTGAGGTTTGCCTTAGTCTTTGAGGGGGCAATGATCCTTGAAATTCCTTCGTAGTCGGCAAAGGTGGATTTAATGTGGTGAGTGTAAAAATGTTGGTATGTCACATGAGATAAGTAAAATTCAAGTGATAAAACTTCTAAAAATAGAACAAAAATGCTTAGGCTTTATTTGAATTAAGAAAAGTACTGTCTGTGAAGGTACGAAAAAAATTCGAGAAAAATATAATGGGTAGTAAAAAAAAAACAGTTAAATTCTTGACTTTATTGCAAAAATTTAAGAGTTCAATAAAATTCAAATCTGAAATAATAAAATGTAAACCTCAACTATGAGAATAAATGGGTTAGGGTTTGTAGAATTATTTAAAAATATCATGAAATTTTCGTTTTCAAAAGCATGATGTATGGGTAATGGGTATTATGATTGTAACATGTTTTCAAGTATAAACATTCAAACTGCCTAACGTGGTAGATCGATTGTAGCAGTTCATTAACATGTTAAGGGCGCTCCGCGATCAGACGAATGAAAGATAAACAATTAACAATTTGGCGATTTGCTCCTTAAGAAGCCATTAATGAGGGAGGTGCAATTAATTTTTAGTTTTATTAAGACGGATAGGCAAAAAATAAAGGCACATATTTCATTGAACTTCAAATTGGATGCTGAATGCTTAAACTGTGTTGTTTTTGATCAGAAAACAGCGACCAAAAGACGTGGTCCTCTGTTTTTGGGTAAAAACTAAAAGTCAGCTGATGTGTATTTTAAGCAGGAACAGCTCCATACAAGCGTTAAATAAATTATTCATGAAGTCAACGGCCTTGGCTCTAAGCATCGCTGTCTGATAGATCAGCAAAATCAAGCATCGTTGTGCGTGGTAAGTAGTTAGATTGGATTCAGATTACATAAATATTATTGGATGCCTGATTGCCAAGATATCAAAACTAATTTACATTATTTGTACCTATAACCTTCTGGCTTCCATATCAATGGAAAAAAAAATTATACTTTGAATTGTTCCCAAAACCTTTTCTTCTACTCTTCTTCAAATTCGGTGCAAATTAATTGTTCCTTATGGGCACAAAGTGCAGTAGGATAGGTGCATAGAAACCACCATAGTTATAGAAACCATAGTATTACAATACGATTGTAATTTTCATCGCAAAGCTATATCCCAGTAGGAAATTTGCTCCTCAATGAAAAAGTCCTTGGTGAAATCATTTATGTAACTTTCATTTATGAGAAGGAGTTCACTGATTTCACACATGAATAGTCATGCAACCGCTCAGCGGTTCGCCATTTAAGATTCATCTTCTGCTTTGCTCGCCAAAACAGGTAGAGAAAACACGAAACACATCAGTATCTTATTTTGGCACCTAAACCTCAAAGGAATTCAATTATGAAAGCAATACATTTTTCCTGCACCTCTTCATCGGTTTTAGAATTCTTTTTCTAGTCTATACTCACAAAACAACCCTTATCTTTACTTCGGCAAAACAGTGCTGATATCGCTTATGAAAAGGAATGTATCTTTTCATGTACTCTGCTTGGCAAAATATTCTACCTGAGCTGAGAGGAAAGAGACTCTAAATTGAAATTCTTTTGGATTACCTTTTTCTGCCTGTTGAATAGATTTTGACCTCCGCGTTAAAATGTTCTGATGCAAAAGTAGATGAACCCTTTTTTTGTCTTTCCCTCGATCGGTCGTCGGCGCCGTTAATTAGGTCCTTTTTTGTTGGGAGTCGTTTCTTTTGTTCTAGAAGATTTAGTTTTTATTTGGTCATTAACTACAGCAGTCGTGCGTGAAAGTATCTCAGTTTTTAAAAAGTGTTCATAAAGTGTAAATACATAATATAAACAAACGTTAGACCAATCAAAAGATGAACAAGGAGAACAATTCACCAACGGTAATCTTAATAAATTGTTTTACATGACTTGGAAGTTCATTACAGTGTTTCTTTATTCTTTAGCTCTCTTATGAACGCCAAGATGACGCATGACGTGATCAGCTCTTCTCCGAACAGCAGCAAACGTTTTTTTTTTTTTGGCATTGTTTTAAATAAATAATTAAAAATAAACAAACAAACAAAAACTATTTTTTTATGATTTTATTAATTTTGTTTCTTTTAAGAAACTAGGTATTCCCTAGTTTTACTGCTTTTCATAACTGAAAAAACAAGTTCTAGATAAGCAGACATTTCAGCAGTGAAAAATTCATATTTTCAATGGTTCTTTCACTGAGGAAGTTCACTAAAAAATTATGCATTTTTCATGAATTAATATTCTGTGATGAAAGCATCACATCCCAAGAACCAGTTTTTCACTCAAAAAAAGAACTCATGAATTCGAAGATTCCATGGGTGCAGTGATTTCATCGCAAAAGGTTCATCGAGAATGGGTGCAGGTAATTCCCTCCAATGACAAGCCCATGTAAAATTCATCATATGATTCAGTAGAAAAATCATTGATATACTTCTTTTCCTCGAGGAAAAAGCAGCTTCTTCACTAGTGAATTTTTGGAAATTCCCTACTGGGATACGTACATACTAAGAAGTTTCCGGTGCTATCTTCGCAGTTGTTAGGTATACATAATGTAGCTTTTAAAATCAAAGAAATCATAAGAGTTTTTTCATGGATTCTATACTTATACATTTTTTTTTTTTTTTTAATATTTGTTTTTTCAATATTGTGTAAATCGTTCTGTGAAGCAATCGTAAGGTAGGCAATGTAGAAATATTTTTCTACAGTTTCAAAATTGTCTTGCTCCCTAAGTTCTGTGCAGCATTAAACAAAACTGCCTCTGATTGCGTTTTTAATATTCGAGATGTACTGCTCTTTTCAATGCTTTCACTAAATAGAATGCACGACTGGGTTGCACGAACTTGCTCTAATGTGTGACAATGATCTAATCTAAGGGCTTGAAATTTTGATAAAAATAAATTTTTCAAAATTCTTTCTATACGTAAACTTATTTGAGCTGAAAAAAACGACTTTTTATTTCTTGGATAAATTTGAATTTATGAGAATAAATTTATAAAAATCTGTTTAGCGGTTTGAGAAAAAAATTTATTTTTGAAAAACATTTTTCAAAAAAATTCAAAATCGCCAGTTCAGTTCAAAGGTATTCAGTAAATAATTATTTAACTATAATTTTTGAAAAAAATTCATGAGCAGTTTTAAAAATACATATTAATTTTTTAAATTTAAAAAATGTTTCTTAAAAATATTGGTATGCAGTATAAATTGAACTGCCTTTACCTATAAATGCGTGAAATTTCGAAAGTATCGGTTCGGCCGTTTTCGAAATATTCTAAAGCAAAAAAAAAAACGATCCTATGGAAAATACCGTTCTTAGACATTTTTTAAAACTTTTTTTCAGCAATATGATTGGTCGTATCGTATACCTTAAAAGCAACACTGATTTTTTAAAATCAAAATAGTTAGAGCCGTCGGTTATATGGCAGAAACCGTTGTTTACGAGCTAAGCAAAAATTTCAATTTCTCCTCTGTACAATTCCTAAAAAACTCTATATACCAAGTTTGAAGCAATTCAGCCCACCCGTTTGGACTGTAGGTGTCTATATACATACAAATATAGAGTTTTTTTTAGAAATTGTACAGAGGGGAAATTGAAATTTTGCTCAAAAAAAGCTGTACTTACCTGCCATATAACCGTTACGTTAAAGCCTATTTTTCTCAAAAACGTCTCTAACGATTTTGATTAAAAAAATATGTGTTGCTTTTTAGGTACGATACGACCAATCATATTGCTGAAAAAAAAGTTTAAGAAAACGTCTAAGAACGGTACTTTCCGTAGGACCGTTTTTTTTATTTGGCCTATCTCGAAAACGGCTCAACCGATTTCTTCGAAATTCACACATATAAAGGTGTTGGTAGCTCAATATTTTTGAAAAACATTCTTTTGTATTTTTAAAACATTTTCAATTTTTTTTTTTAAATTTATATTTTGAAAACTGGGCATTAATTTTTTTGTTTAATCTTATATATAAAAATAAGTTGCTTTATGTTCGGGGTCGATAAACTCGAGAATGGCTGGGCAGAATTTTTTAATGTTTTTTTATAAAGTTAGCTATCCTATTGAGGAAGGTCTTTTTGTGAAATTTGGTCAAATTTCGGTAAAGGGCAAACCGAAAAATGCATTTTTAGTGCATTTCGTCATATTAATAACAACATTTTTTGTAGGGTCTTCTGAGTATGTCGACGAAGGTTTCCGGCCAAACTTCGGTAAAATAATTTGCCACAACTGCAGTTTTATTGCATTCTGTCAAATTACTAACAAATATTTTGGTAGCATCTTCTGAGGATGCCTGCAAAGGTTTCTGTGAAGTTTGGTACTCAAAATTCTGTAAAGCGGTAGCGTGGTTCTTTTTGATCCAGCATTTTTGTCGACACATAAAGTGTTTTTCCCGTAATTATAGAAAATTATTTTTATTTTCAATATGTCAATTTAATTTTAATAAAATTGGAATAAGTTTTCACTCTGCGACTTTGGACAAATCATCGGGATGAAATGACTGAAGAAATATTACATCGAATGCGAAATATTTATTCAAACCAGAACTTGGATTTTAGCTACGATTCGATCTGAAAATAAAATAGCATTAGCGCTTGCGTCGTCTGCGATTGCGCAAACTTTGTTAGAACAGCTCACTCTGCATTAAAATTGCCATTGAACATGAAAATAAATGAATTTCAAACATTGAATATTTTAAAAACATCTGGAATGACAAAGGTTTTACAGCAATGTTAAATAATAATTTAATTTAACGAACGTTAAAAGATTTACGAGGAAACCAACATTTATTTGGTGGTGCATTGATATTGTTAGCAGGGGAATTTAGGCAAACATTTTTCCAATTTTTTCTCACGGACAACTTTATGTTGGATGTTCGCGAGTGGGTAAACCACCCTTATTGTTTATTTATGTATTAAATGCGAAAATAAAAAACGTTGTTTATCAAAAAGCTCTTGAGTAATGCAAATGGTTTATTCAAAAAATTGTTAAATTAATTAATAAATTATATAAGAAAAATAATTGTATTCAGTTTAAGGCTGCAATATACACAACAATTTGTTTTCTGCTCCGGAGCATAAATGAAGAGTGAGGATGGTTTCCCAACTAGGGAACACGCCACATTATAATAGCTGACGGCAAATCAGTTGAAGTGAAGGAAATTCGCTGAATTCGACATTATTCTCCTTTGAACGGCCCTTTCAAAATCCTTGCCACTATCACATTGTTCATCAGCTTCGTCACAATCAGTTGGGTTCCATTGCACAGTTTCGAGGCATGAAGGTTTAGTAGCATTAAGATGACAGATCCAACTTTAAAACTCAAATGATGAGGCGGCATGCCAGGCAAATCCAAAGAACACTCGCATATTCACACTCAATGGAATGGTTTGCACATACCGCTACAAATACGATGGCTTGAGACATGAGATTTATTCATCCACCGCTGTTGGTTTCAGAATCACGGGAAGTGATTTCGGAAATCCGCTTACTGTATCACCACTTTTGCCATGACTGATAGCTTTGAAATGCTGAATGAAACGGGATTTTCGTTGATTCGCAGGTTTAACGAAAGCTTAGTGTGCTTAGTGCTGTTCTTCCACCTTCCAACAGTGTTGCAGCAATTCCGGTAGATACGAGAGCTAACGCAACTCCACTTTGAGCACGTATTGCTGCTAATATTAATTAAATCAAGCACATTTTTCCAGTTCCGCCGGGTGCATCAACAAAAAATTATACACCTTTAGGTTTTCGCCGACAAACAAAAACAATTTACACACTTTTTTGTTGTATATCTATACAGATAAATATTTAAATATGTATCATATATTTGTTTTGTTCTTTAAAATAAAATGCACGATTGGGTCGCTCGAACTTGCTCTAATGCAAATACATTCATTTATAATCTTTGAAAAAAAATAATGAGCAGTTTTCAAAATATTAATTTTAAAAAATTTTCTTTAAAATGTTTTTAAAAATACACAAATATTTTTTGAAAATATTGGTATGCAGTATGAATTCAGCTACCTACACCTATATATGTGTGAAATTTCGAAAGTATCGGTTGAGCCGTTTTCAAGATAGTCGAAAGCAAAAAAAAAACCGTCCTATAGAAAGTACCGTATCGTTCTTAGACATTTTTTAAGACTTTTTTTCAGCCATATGATCGGTCGTACCTAAAAACCTACACTGATTTTTTTAAATCAAAATCGTTAGAGCCGTTTTCGAAAAATAAGCTTTAACGTAACGGTTATATGGCAGGTACCGTTATTTTTTGAGTTAAAAAAAAAAATTAATTTCCCCTCTGTACAACACCTTAAAAAAACTCAATATACATACCAAGTTTGAAGTAATTCGGTCCACCCGTTTATGCTGTAGGTGTCTATACATACAGACAGACATACAGACGGATAGAATTTTTAGACCAACTTTTTTCTTAACTTTTTGCTTAACTTGCCTTATAGTACCTATAATCGCAAGTAAAAAACTTTTTGATTATAAATGTCGATATCATTGTATTTAAAATTAAATATTTCTTAACAACACTTGGGTTTAAAGTTAAAAATAGTTTTCCTGTCAGTTTTTAAATATTGCAATTATGTATGTATATTTTTTAAATTGTAATTTATTTAATCCGTATTAAACTAAGATTTCTCTAACCGAGCGAAGCCGGGTGGGTCAGCTAGTTATTAATAAATGTATTTGCTGAATAAATCTGAATTGACGTTTTTGATTTTTGTTTGAAATATGTTTTCAAAAAGTTAAAAAAAAAAGATTCTCAAAACCCGCTCCACATATTTTTATAAATTTATTCTCATAAATTCAAATTTATCCAAGAATTAAAATGACGTACCTATTTTCAGCTCAAATTAGTTTAAGTATTTATTAAAGAATTTTGGAAAATTTATTTTTATCACAATCTCAAGCCCCAAGACCACTGTCACACATTAGAGTAAGTTCGTGTTCATAGTTCCACTATGGACTTTTTTTTTATACTGCACACGCGCTTATATTAAGTTGTTTGTTATAGCCCTTTTAGTGATTAGTCACAGCGCGAGCGTTAAAAAATTAGGGAGGAATGTCGATGAACATTGGTCTTTATGTTTGCAGATCAAAATGGCAAGGGAAAATTGTACCAAGCAATTTATTCCACATTCGTGTTGTACGGCTAAAGAAAGAATCAATATATTTCATAGTACATTACATAGTAGAATTTTTTGTAAAAGAACCTGTAAAATAAGGAAAGACATGAAACATTTCGACGATGTTCGAGTTATGGAAATGTTTCCATAATGTTTCTCTCTCCTATCAATTTTAACGCTTTTTTCTGAACTCTGTCGAGCAGGTGGAGAAAAGTTTG
The DNA here is from genome assembly GCA_916050605.2 of Platycheirus albimanus. NCBI lineage: Eukaryota > Metazoa > Arthropoda > Insecta > Diptera > Syrphidae > Platycheirus > Platycheirus albimanus. The sequence continues at coordinate 11,520,489 of OU696696.1, read as the reverse complement.
AGAAGCACCTGCCCAGAGATGGGAGTTATACTCGAGTTTAGGGCGCATAAACGCTTTGTAAATTGTAGCCAGATCAGAAGGGGTGAAAAACTTCTTGCATCTATTAAGACAGCCTAAGCATCTTGCAGCATTCTTGGCAATCTCAAGTATATGATCATTCCAACGAAGATTGTCACTGATACACATACCGAGTACTGATAGCTTTTCGGCCTCCTCGATGCAAGTACCATTCATGGATAATGGCAAAGGGGGTATGTTTAGCTTCAGAGACAAAAGACAGCATTGAGTTTTCGACGCATTAAACTCCACACGATTTCTAGTACCCCAATTCACAATGCTGTTTAAATCGGAGTTTAACGAGCTTATCATACGATTTCGTTGTAATAACACGTCCGAAGGTGAAGGCCGTGAATTATCAAACGTATATGAAAAGCTGAGGGTTGAGTCGTCAGCAAAACAATTTAATGGATTAGAAGTCACAGACAAGAGATAATTTATAAAAATGAGAAAGACAGTCGGAGACAGAATGGAGCCCTGGGGCACACCAGCATTTATTTTGTGGAGATCAGACTTGAAACCGTCTAATACAACTTGTATTGAACGGTCCAGAAGATAGCTTCTAATCCAACGAATAAGAGTATCATCGATACCAAATGCACGCATTTTCGATAAAAGAGCTTCATGCCAAACTCTATCAAATGCCTTTGAAATATCAAGTGCAATAATTTTGCTTTCACCAAAGCGATGAAAGATTAGTTCCACTGTTCGGTGAGATATGCCATAAGATCACCAGTGGAACGATTGAAAGCCTACTGTCGGTCATTTAAAAGCTCACGATCTTCGAAATATTTATTGAGCTGACGATTTATCAGTGTTTCCATGACCTTGGAAAGAAGGGACGTAAGTGCAATTGGTCGGTAGGAAGAAGGTTAGGAAGAGTCACCTTTTTTAAAGAGGACAAGTGCTGTTTTCCATCAACTAGAAAAGATTCCTGAACGATAGGAGCGATGGAAAAGCTTATGTAGTAGTTTTGCCAGCTATGAAGAACACCTCTTCAGAAGTATAGGGGGTAAACCATCCGGGCCAGTGAATTTGTGTATATCAAGATCATTTGTAACCCTTATGGCAACTTGTGGCAGACTTTCTTCTGTACTTTTGAGACACTGGGGTGATCAGAAGTCCACAATGCAAATGTGTGAATATCTACATATTATGAACTGTTGGCCTGTGCAGTGTGGATTCCGGACATGTGCCATTTTAAATGGTTTATGTCATGGCTAATAAAAGTTTCTTCGAAAATTCTTCTTTAAACAGGTAGATATACCCCACTTATATAAGTAGATTTAATTTTTCTTTAATCGCTTGCAGCTGAACCGAGTTGATATTTTTTATATTTTAAATTTTAGATGATAAAAATGTGTTAATATTTAGTCTTTTAAATATCTTTATTAAATTCATTTTACTTTCCGTAATATCTTTAAAAATCTTACCCTAAAGGCTACTGTAAGACATTAAAATAGGAGTTTCTGAAACCACTTTGTGCATTTTAATTTCATATTTCTGATTCTAATAGTCCTCACATACCCAATAAGGCTAAAAATAGCAATTATTCCATTCTACTATTTTTAAAAAGTTGTATGCGTATCCTTCAGAACAAAGAGAGCATGGGAAACAAATTTATCACATCAACAGCCACAAAAAAGTCGAGTCGAGCAGTTCAAAACTCTATCGTTAGGGATAAAATTTAATATTAATCTGCGTTATAAAAAATTGCTGTTAATTTGTTTCCAGGACGACCAGAGCCAGAACCAGACATGCTGCATAGAACTCTTCGCATGGTTATCTAGATTCATATAAAAAGAAGACAAAGGAACAGTCTGTGTTATCATCGCAAGTCTGCAAATTTTTTAACTCATCAACTACGTATGGCTACACAAAGATACTTTTTTTTTCTTTTTTTTAGATTTTGGCAACGTTGGAATAAATCTACTTTTCATTAACGAGCACAAAACTTAAACCATTAAAAGTTGAATTTTAGATTCTGTGGGTTTTCACTTCAGCGCAGCGATGGTTAAATCTATGCCCAGAGGATCTATGACGTTAGGATGCGATGCAAACCGCTTTGTAAGCTTTTATTAAAATTATAGTATTATTAAGTGAGTTTTTAAATTCTCTTTTCTTCATAATGCAACAAATATTTTTGCTATAGCTCATCTGCGATTCAGGGAAATATAAAGAAAAGTGGATGATGAGTTTGATAAAGTGCTGGCAGGACATTTCGACTATATAATACATTGGTCAGTGGATCTCCTTTGTGTGAAAAAAAAAAAAAAACAATTGCTTGTTCTTGTAATTTTTATTGAAGTGAAAATTAATTCAATATGAATATTCATGACTACGAACAAAAAATGATAGAAAAAAGAAAACAAACGGATAGTTTTATTTATGAGTAATTGTTGCTTCTGAATTCATTGTATGTGTTGTCTTATAAAGGGTGTTTGTTATGTAGAACCAACAAAAAAACACAGATAAATTGCATCTATTAATTGCCTTAAAATTCACTTTGTTTGAAAGATAATTCCTCGCCATTTTTATTTGAATATGCTATGGCATATACCTATGACCACCGGAGCTAGCTCGTATGTTGTCCAATCGTAAAAAATTCATTGATCATCGCACTATGACGGTCTCCATTCAGTGTATGCCTTTTCCCGGCATCGTTTTTAAAGATGTATGGTCCAGTGATTCCACCAACCCATAAAGCGGTAACGTTCTTGTTCCTGCAAATGGCTTGAGGATCTACACTCGAAATACAGCACTTTTGCTTATTGACGTAGCCATTTGACCAAAAGTGAGCTTCAATGCTAAAAAAATGTTTCTTGTGAAAATCGGCGATTCCGTTTCTCTCTCAATTTGCATGCGTTTCTCAGGACTCCGGAGTCAGTCGATTCATGATCATGAAATTCCTAACCAAACTAAAGATAAATCGCATGGCAGATGACAAAATGGCTGCCAATGAAAACAGTGCTGCCAACTTAAGTTTCAAAACCTGTTTCAAAAATAAAAGATACGATAAGAGTACACCCTAATGAGCTTCTTAGCAAGCTTAAAAAAATCATAGACCTCTATCAAAGATAATATAACAACTAAAGATGTCGCACGTAGAACAAATTTCTGTCCTGAAAATTTCAACCACCAGATTTTAGCCATAGGTCCTAACATGTAACCAAGAATTAAATTGTTTAGCAACATTTCTTGCCAGGGCAATTACTATGAGCTCAGTGACATTCAATTTTAAGCTTGCAGATCGATTTGAACAAACTAAGACAAAACTTTAATTTTTGAAAATTAGATTTTGAATGGAAGAAACGATTATGGGTGTATTGAACAATTCTTGAACCATACAACTTTTGACGGAAACGCTCCTTAAAAGTGGGCGTGTCTTAAAAATTTGCATTAGCACTAACTGAGCTTTGATCATAAGTCAGTATTTAGGCATATGTGTAAAACTACAGCTGAATCGAGTAGTTTTTAAACGATTTTACCTGAAAGAAGGTATTTTATCAAAATCACGCCTTTAAAAGTGGGCGTATTGAAAAAATTTATACAAAAAAATGTAGAGATATATTTTTCATATAACGAACATAAAAAAGGTTTAAATTGAATATTGCTAGTACCTTAAATTTTTAAAACTACGTTTTTTGTTCTTTCATGAAAAGTGGGCGAAAGCCACGCCCAAAATTCAAAAATTTCTTTTAATGCACAAACGTTTGAGTTTCTACTATAAGAGACGCAAAATTTTGTCTTGCGGATTCATTATAAATACCGTTTATTTGCAAAAATAATTTTTTTATAGTGTCTAATGAAAAGTTGGCGTCAGCCAAGCCCAAAATCAAATTTTGATTTTATATACAAGATGTTTATGAGCAAGTAATACTCACAAAATTTAATGTTTTTCGCTTTAATATAACAATTGTTATTTTATAAAAACAATAAGTATTTATGGTTTTGTATGAAAAATGGGCGTCAGCCACGCCCAAACTGAAACATTTTTATTTGATTGGAAGAAAGTTTAGCTTAAGCTTAAGTGTGCAAAATTTTAGCGTTGTGCTTTTATTGTAACTGTAAAAAAAAATAATTTAATTTTACCAAATTGAGGTTGTTCAACAATAAATGGCGATTGTGGGTGTTTTTGTGGGCGAATTTTACCGGTTCAAGAACTTAGCCTTACTTTTGAACCAAAAATTATATATACCAAATTTCAGCTTTCAAGCTCTAGAGCGTATATATACGGACGGACGGTCGACTAAGCTTTTGATTCTGAGTCAGAATATATTATATACAAGTATATGTATAGTATATACTTTACTATGGGTTGGGGTCGAAGTACTGTATCCTGTATGGTCAAAATTCTGTTTACAAAATACTGTATTTCAGAATACTGTAATTCAAAATTCTGGTTACACAAAATTCTGTATTTTAAAATTCTGTATTTAAACAGAATTTGTTTTGATAATGTACAAAAGTGCGCACTTTTGTACATTATCAAAACAAATACTAAATGTAAGAGAAAAAATAGGTACTCTCTTAGAAACAAAGAAAAATCGAAAATACAGGGTGATTCACCAGCGTTGTGCCAAAAAGCTAGAGCGTGTAGGTTAAGTTGAGACAAGAAAAAATCGTATGGGAGGGGGGGGTCTATTCCCCTCCGTTTAGCCGGGAGGGGCAATTTTCTGAAAAATTGACTTATTTTGTAAAAAAAAATATTAAAAATCAACGGGTTCGTTTAGAACACCGTGTTATACCTTTTTGGAAAGCCAAAAATTTCTCCTTTTGTTTTGTTTTTAAATTAAATTGTTTTAACGAATAGTTTAAAAAATATAAATTTTCAAACTCAAAATTTTGAAAAAAAAATTTGAAAAAATAATTTTAAAACTAATTTTTTTCAAAATTTTACGTATTTAATTATAATATATATGCACACAAAGAAATACTTGTAAAGGGTTGCCGGTGGAGAGTTAGTATAGTCAGTTGGAATTCGGCGTTGAAATTGATCGGTCGCAAATAAATAATTATTATAGAGTTTTAAAATCGAGTGTTTTTATTTAAAGAAAGAATAAGGACAACAGAAAGAAAGTCGAATTTGAATGTTTTAAAAAGAGTGGTCCTTATATAAATACAGAATTTTAAAAACAGAACATCAAAATGAATTACATGAACAACATTAAAAATATCAACAACAACAAAAACAACAACAGGTATGGATTCATACACTTATATTTGTAGAGACGACAGCAAGTTAGCGTACATATACTCGTACGTCTCTTTCTCTTAAAAATTTTGTTTTTCTTGTTCTTTACATACCAAGGTCATTATTAAATGAGCCATTGCATAAGTAATTGCAACAAATGCTGGTTGTACTCTCACATGCTTAGCTGTGGAATTGTAAAAAAAAAACAGAATTTTATATACTAACAGCATTTTGGATAAAAAGATATTTGGCATACAGGATTTTGAAATACAGATTTCTGAAATACAGAATTTTGGTCATACAGTATTTTCAAAAAAAAAAAAACAGAATTTTAATCATACAGAATTTTGACAACCGGTATTATGACCCACTCCCCTTTACTATACTAAATGGTATTATTTCTCTATGTTACAAACTCCACACCAAACACAATATACCCATTCTATGGAATAGGGTATACAAAGTATGAGAAGTTTGAGAAAACGATAATTCGAAATTCGCGCGAATGAGTTTCTTAACTGAATGAAAACTAAGGCACGAGTATAATAATGTACGAGTATTTTTGTACATATGTTTTGTAAACTCCTTCAGCTGTATCCGTATTAAGAGCTCCTATGAGAACAATAAGCGCTGTTGAGCGATACAATAGTCAACTTAGTCGGAAGTTAGTAAAATTTGGAAATTTGTTTTCAAGTTTGTGGACTGCCTAATGTATGAAGATGTTATAAAATCCAAAGAATGTCAATAGAATGCACCTTCCAAATCTTTGAACCGATACAGACAAAATACAAAGACATAAGAGAGCAAATTGAAGCCGCTTCAATTTAATTGGACAAAAAGCGTATATCAATCCACGACTTCTTAAATCAAAAGACAAAAGTGTAAGCAGTAACAATAATCTACTTTCTGAAGATTTGCTTGATGGAAGTGTAAACAGCGATGAAGATGAAGCGGATGCAAATCTAGGTGTAGTAGAACCGGATTATTTGAATGGTGATGCTACATCTCTACTGTGCATTATATTAAACTGGAGCTATCCTTCTACAACTTTGTCATCACTTCAAATTATGTTTGAATTTATTTCTTAAACTTAATTCTGTTATAAGTGACATACTAAGGTAGCTTACAATTAATAAATAACTAAAACTTGGTCTTATAAAATAAAATGAAAATAAAATGATGAATGTGTTTGAAATATGTGTATATCCATTGAATGGTTCATATTCAAGGTCAAGGGAAGGAAGGATTCTTTATCTGAATGTTTTCATAAACTAACTAAAAGCGAAATAAGGCCGATTCGGCGCTTTTTCGCTTTCACAAAGTGCATCGGTTAAAAGAAAATAAGAATGAATAAGAAAAATTCTCAAACATTCTGCAGCATATCTAAAACGGTGCAAGTAAGCGATACTACATAGTTCTCAACAATCACATATAAATTTGTCTTAATAAGAATTCAGTAAAATTAATTTAACTATTTTTCAAAGATTTCAAGGAATAAAACTCACACTTCTTATTTCCTTCGGATAGTGACCCTTTCTTAAAGTTCAATATTCGCGACTCTTTTCAATGGATTCTTCACCTTAATTATCACCAACAATACAATAAAGTCTCTTTGGAATTCCGTTATGTCATTAATCTAAAGGCTCTTTTCACGTTTGTTCAAAAAAAGAGGGAAAACAAATCAAGAAAAATTCATGCGCGTATAATTCACACTCGCTTTTGCAACAGACAAAAAAATATATTTACCTTCTTCATTGCTATTCAGTTCAATTCACACGAACCATTATAATTATCATCGCATCCTCTCACAGGACGCAGGATATACTCCGGTTAAAATTATTTCTCTGCAATTTCCTTTAATTAATCAGCATTCCCAGATCGACATTTTATATGACTATATGTGATGATAGTGATGAGCGGTTAATGAGTACAGTACCGATGTTGATGACGAGGTCGTTAATGCAGTTTATTTTATTGGAACATGCGGGTATAAAATATATAACTTTTTGTACTCATTTCCTTGTGAAACTTTAATTGAATTGACCGGTTGTATTGGTGAACCATATGCAAAAATGATGATCAAATTTGTGCGAGTGTATGACTTTCTTTTATTTAACCGTTAAAATCTGGTATTCACCTGGTTTTGAATACAGAATTAATAAAGCACACTCTCATTTTAAAACCATGTTGTTTTAATTTTGTATGTGAAATTTTTGACAAAAATAATATGGCAGTAAAGTAAAGTTGAAAAAATTACAGTTGTTGAAAATGATAAAAAAGTTTGAAAGGTTCCTGTTTTTTTTATGAAACTTGTCCTATAAGGATTCACCAAAACCATTGTAGCGCCTTCCATGTTGAATCAATAGCGATTAAAGAGGTTTTATTCTGGCTTAAAGAAACGTGAAATCATCCACGGATGGCCAAAGCTGGATCCAAAGCGCTCTTAGACTTTGATCTCTCTAAACAGACAAGCTCCATTATATGTTATGGTGTCATTACGGAACAAATGTGGACCTAGACTATTTCAGAAAAGGTATTAATTTGTTACTAAGCAAAAATTCTGAGGAAATGAACAATTGTAATGGAACTCCTCAATAGCATTTGAGTCCGTAATAGTTCTGTCACCAATACATTTTAAGGATGTTTTCTGAATTCTCTCCTAGAAATCAAGGACTGTGCTCATCTACAAATAATTTGAGCATCTTTATTTATATTATAAAGTTCCTCTTCCATCTTTTGTATGCTCCTATCCTAAAGATTTAGATTAAGTCAGTTCAGTATTACTATGACGCCTTACAAGGGGTTTTTTGGAATAAGCATTTTAGCTCTGAAACGATTTTTAATGAAAAACTAATTTTTCACAAAAATGGCTTCTAGAATTTTGATAACACTTTCTGAGAAATGTTTTCTGTGTAATCTTTATGTTTTGGTTGGAATACATTTTTCAGGACGAGTCTTATAACGGTCTAGGACCGATGTTTTCAAATCAGATGTTCTCGTAAGCCACTTGGCGTATTTCGCTGAAGTTCTAAATTTTGAAGCCCTTTTATAAACGAAATAAAATTAATTATTAAATATTTCAAAAAAGAGTTTTTCTGAGTTTTTTTTTTAAAGTTATTTTTTTTTTTTTTTATTTTTTTTTTTTTTAACGGTTTGTTCAAATTTTGTATAACTTTATTTTTCTGATAAAAACTAAAAAAAATGGCTAGGAATTGACATATTATGTACTAAAAAAAAATTTGGAATGTGTTTTCGATCTAATTTTTCAAAAAAAAAATTTTCTTTTTTTAACTGGTAGAACGATTTTGAAAATTTTGTTTCCAAAAAAATGTAAATAGTAAAAAAAAATGGTTTGCTCCATTTTTTTTCCAAAAAAAAAAACTTAAAAATTTGTGATTTTTACATTACTTTGCCATAACTTCTTGCTTTGTTGGGAACATACAATTTTTTCCGAGGCGGTTTCTTTGCACAATCCCCAAGCACAAAATTCCTTCCTTGGCCATGTAGTACATGAATGGCAAGGAGCTTTAAAAATTGTCGAAATAAGCAATGTGATTCACTCTTCTTTCGATTGCCCGAAATATCTTTATCACAACATTTCCCAACCGCTCCAATGTCCATCTCATTTGCCAATATAGTAGGATCATTGTTCTTTCCTGAATATATGATGAACTTGTAAGCATATCCTGTAAGTGAGTACAGCATATACAACTTGAATCCCAACTTATGTGGTTTCGCAAGGATCATATGATCATATGCTTCCAGCTGCGCAACAATTCCCCAAGATCATCTTCATCTACGTCATCACCATCCTCAGACAAATATACCCATTTTCCAATTGCCTCAAATAATTTACGATATCTCTATCACTATCCGAAATTATTCTTCTTGCCATTCTATAAAAAAAAAACACCTGCTCCCAAACTAAATCTATTTCTAATCAAGTCCCAACTGCATCGAGTATCATTTTTGATACAGACAAAAAAGCACTTGTTTTGCATATGAAACGTCAAAATAAAATTAAAACTATCGGGTATTTAAATAAATCAATACACTAACCTTTATTGGTTTTTATTCTTTTTCTAAATTGCCGCCTATACGACTCAATGATACCCCACATATGACTGATAACGGTTCGATCATAATTTTTTACTTGCTCGGTACTATAGGGCAAGTTATGCATTCGTAAAAAAAAATTGTTTTTTGGACAATCAAACAACATTACGATGATGAGAAGTTAAAAAAGGTGGGTCCGACAATTCTGTCTGCCTGTCGGTCTATCTGTCTGTCCGTATGTCTGTCTGTCTGTATAGTTTTCTACAGTCTGAACGGCTGGACCAATTTTATTGATAGTATTATTATGACGGCCTACAGAGGGGTTTTTGGAATTAGCATTCTAGCTCTAAAACTAACGGTACCTGCCATACGATTTTTAGTGAAAAATAAATATTTCTCAAAAACGGCTCCTACGATTTTGATAAAACTTTCTGCATAGTGTTTTCTATGCAAACGGTATGTTTCGGTTGGAATAGATTTTTCAGTAAAAGTCTTATAACGGTACCTCTCATAGGACCGGTTTTTATAAATCGGATTTTCTTTTTAGCCATTTGACGGGTTTCGATGAAATGATTAATGTAAAAGCTCTTATATAAGATTTTTTAAAAAAAGTTAAATTTGTTTCAAATTTTTTGTTTTTTTTTTCGAAAAGCGTTTGTTTAAATTTTTTTAAATTTTTGTTTTCTGATAAGAACTATAAACTGCTAGTTATTGGCATATATACATAAAAGAATAATTGGAATGTTTTCGAAAAAGTTTGCAAAAAAACCGTTTTTTGAAAAAACTGGTCGAACGGTTTTGAAAGAAATTTTCCATAAAATTTAAATTAGTAAACACAATCAGATGACTTACTTCATTTTCTCCAAAAAAACGTTTTAAGAAGTAACTTTTAAGTAATTAATAAAATATCATATGATTTTTTCAATGCTTTTTTCCCAAAATCTCAAGCCCCAATACCACTGTAACACATTAGAGCAAGTTCGCACGACTCAGTCGTGTCCTTTTTTTTTCAATGGTTCTCCATTGTAGCTCCAGAATCCAGACATCTTTGCAATGTCACCATTTACGGGGAAATTTTACATTTTGCACAGTGTTCTTCAAGTTTGGTGATTATTTTCTGCACTTTATAGAGATATCAGCTAGTAATACTATTGATAGGTTTATGATCTCCTAGCTGAATGACTTCCCATTTTTGAGTGATTTATTTTAATTTGAAAAATTTGTGTGGGTTGTGGGTTCATGCATTAATAGCCTTGATTTTTGTTTGATCACTTTAACCAGTCAATTAGGCGAAGGTTGGCCTTTGGCCTGGAAGCAGATGTATGAGTTTGTATGTCTCCACATGTCATGAATTGGAATCCATGAACATCTTTGAAGGTACCAAAAGTAATAAGGGAATTCATTTCAATGACAGCATCAAATTTTATTTTTCATTTCACAATTTTGAACAAATATGTTTCAAACATATTTTCTTACGTTTTTTTATAAAAATTTTGAGTTTGAATGTGAATATTTTGAAATATATTGAAACGGATAATTTAATTTAAATGTGGGATTAAAGAACAAATTTCTGGCTTTTACAACCCATAAGTATGGTATTTTAAGTATTGCCGTTGTTTTTAAATATTTATTTTTCCATTCAAGACATTTTTTTTTCGGAAATCGCCCCTACCTCCTAAACAGGGCGAGGCAGACCCCCTTGCATTATAAAAAATACTTGTATTTCACCCCTCTACATAAAATGGTTATTAAATCTTGGCGCCTCAGTTATCGTACTCGTGGCCAAATGACACATACTCTAGTTCGAATGGAGACCAGATGCATCGAAATCGCATGTGGGGCTGAGAGTCTGCATGAACGTTTTCTGGGACCACCTTTCCTATCTTAGACTTCAACATTAAATTAAACAAGCCCAAAGTATGGAATTTTAAGCCAAGAAACCTTGATACATGCAGAGTCGGACCAAACAAATTCAGAAAAACAAAATAGCGAATAGCGAAATCCGAAACAAAGAGTCCCAAAAAGTAGTCCTTGAAAAAGAAAAGAATTATTGTATCTAATCCCCAAACTCTGAGTATTGCCTCATTTCAATCTTATATACAACAATTATTGATTATTTGGCTCATACTTTTTTTTGGCACCTTAATATAATATTATTATTATATTATTAAGTCATTATCAAGTTTCGAACATTGGCCCACAAGTTTTTAGCCAGTAACATCAGGATTGACCTAAAACGAAACAGAAGTCTTTAAACCGGAATTCGTTCACTACCTTGTTCAGTGATGGGAATTGCCTATAGTCAAATAAATTCTTGGTCGAAGATAGGGAACTGACAATGACAGATAGCTTAAACTGCAGTAAAAAAAAAAAAAGTGTATTTTTATTACGAGTCGGTCCAGAAAAAAAAATCAATTACAACCTTTAATTTTGGGTAATCATAGAAAAAAAAACCTTTGGTCAACCAGCTTTAATGGTAAGGGTGTTTTCCTTTAACCCAACACACAATATTGCCTACCCATAATATTGAAAATATGTCCTTCACTTTTTCTTGCAGACAAATAAAAGACTTCCCGCATTACCTTCCAAGTCACGCTCCTCGTCCAAAAACCGAACCAAAAATTCCTATGATTCGCTCAATCGCATCTTTTATTGTGTCACGATTCACGCAAAAAAAAGCATTTGTTCCAGTCGGTAGTTATTAACTTAACAGATACACTTTGTTCACTTTCTTCATCAAAAGGCCAATTTTATCCAATGATTGCTTCCTGCTTAATGTGTACCGAGCTGTTTGAGTAAAGTACCAACTCTTGTCCTCTCATTGAGTATTTTTTATCATTATTATATTTTTTTTTTGGTCTGTAGCTTTCGTCCTTTGTGTGACTCAATTCAATTTACTTCACTGTCAAATTGGTCGGAAACAATAAAATTTATTAAGTGTAAGAAAAGGATAACACCATTTGAGTTGAGAGACCAAAAATGTGGACCCTTGTCTTGTGAAAGTAGTTTATACTTAATTTTTCGAACGTAGCAGATTATGTGGTCAGCAGTTTTGTAGTTAAGATTTGTATCTTTTTATTTTGTGGAATGTTTTTTGGTTTGTTTTCAGTCTGTTTTTGACAGAATTATGTGCCTTAGTCTAATAAAGTTAACCTTTAAGTTTCAGATATGAGAAGTTAGTCTAAAAAAAAGTATAGATAATAAGTACAATACAACAGGAAGCCATTTTGAAACATGATTGTAAATCCTTTTTTTATTTTGGTCTTGTTAAACGTTGATCGATAGATTAGCCTTTATTTCTTCAAAGAATGTTACTATACCCAATTCCATGTTTATATCAGTTTGATGCAAGTTTTTTTTCTATGTTAATGACTCAAGACCACATCCTTCTATAATACTTCTATAGATCGTCCATTGTTATATCGACAGCTACACCCGAAAATTGTTTCAGGCTTTGCTTTATTACCCCGACACACGAGTAATGACATCCAAGCACGAGTTAATCACAGTCTCTCTGTGGGGTTCTGGTCTGTCTGGATGAGAAGTTCGAGGAAAGCAACCTCATTGTCCTGGCACACGAAGAAGAGGGCTTTTCCCAACTCTTAAATAGGTGGCATTATAATGCTTTTACTTTCGCATTAGCATTATCCTGGGCCTAACAGATCCTATAGAGAATTTGGTTGCGTGCATGCCTTGCCTTTAACCCGAACCCAGTGCCACTTCCCATTGGGGGTTGTTCCTAACATCAATGTTACTGCTGGATTTATGTGCGATTGTGTGTTTGGTTAACGTGCTTAAAGGATGTATTAAGGACATGATTGCCACGTTTAAGATGTCTCACATAGGAATATACATACCTACATTCTTTTTTTCTGCACAAGTCCCTGTGTTGTGGGTTTTGGTGCCTAAATGATTATATAGCTCTTTCCTTATAGCCTCAATTGACGTTTAATTACATTCCTCAGGGGTAGCCACACTTTTTGTTAATAGCTGGCAAACATGTAAAGGGTTTAGCAGGTGGATTTATTATGTGGGATGTGGATGATGTTATGCTGAAGTGCGTTTTTGACATTTCTTAATTTAAAGAACTGAGATTTTCAAGCAAGATGGGGGACTTGGCAATTGGAAAATAGAAGTTTCCTGAGAAAGTTATTTCATCGATTTTATTTTATTATGGGTGATAATGTTGAATTGGATACTATATGCATTTAACGATTAAAGTTAGATCCTTAAAATTAATAGGTGAACGAAACATAATGGAAACAGTACCTCGTTTATTTCCTCATTATGTTTTGTCGCCACTTCTTAAAAAGAATGCCCCAGCGAAACGGCTAGATGCATTTCTCCCCTTTAACGAAATTTCCGTAATACTCCGATAACTAGGAACGCCCACCAACTGACCTTTAAATCTAACGTCGGACGTTCTTTTAAGTGTAAAACCTCATTTTTCTTTACTAATAATCGAGAGCCAGATATTTTAAGGATGACGCAACGTTGTCATAGCGTCAGTTTAGTAACCTAGCAAAGAAACTTGACATAACACATCGAGGATGGGTGAAAAAGTATGTAACTGATACTGTTTAGAAGGAACAAGGTTGAAGAAGAGTGTGTGAACAAACCTTTTTGAAGGTTTATGGGGTCATAATTCTATGTGTGCCAAAATTCGGATTCCAAAATTCTGTTTTTCAAAACTCTGTTAATCCATAATTCTGTTTTCCGAAATTCTGTAAATGATGAAAGAAAAATTGTGTTGACAATGAAAAAAGTGCGCACTTTAAACATTATCAAAACAATTTTTCTTTCATAATTTACAGAAATTACAAGTGTTTTTCTGTTTTTCAAAATTTACACAATTTCATAATTTCCATAATAATTGAAAAATCTTTTTCATTTTTGTTAGAATTAGTTCCTTACTTTCTTGATTTTTGTTAATTTTAAGCTTTTTTGTAAATGAACAATTTTTTTTTGTTGTTGATTGAATAAAAATTGTTTTACAGACACAGAATAACTCTCTTTAAGTTAAAGAATTTTAAGACAGAATTTGGGACTTACAATTTTTAAAAGAAGAAAAGTGGATTTACAGAATTTTTGGAAAACAGAATAATAGAATTACAGAATAATGGAATACAGAATCATAGTCGTACAGATTTTTTTTTTACTTATTTACAGAATTTTGAAATGCAGAATAACGACCCATTCCCGTTACATTTGTCAAAAAGATTGCATCTTTACAAGTCTTTTGGATCCGGTGGTAAATTGCAGGTCCCAATCCTGATGACTATCAACGCAAACACAGGATTGGTTGAGAGTGTAGGTCACTAGGCCGTGGTTCCCTGGAGCTGTTCGTGTCACAATGTTTTTTTTTTTTCCGTAATCAAAACTTGAGAACTGCAAAGTCCAAAATGTTTAGGTTATCTTGCTACCCAAATCGATACGACATTTTCCTTGTCACATCGGTTTTTCTTGAAGATATTATTTGTTCTCTCCTTAATCTATGAATCACATCTCATCATCTTGCCCAATCGAACGAATTTAGCAAGGATGCCATGCCGAGTAGTGGACAAGTCTCGTTCGATAAAAAGTGGTGAGTTTCGATCCGAAATTCTGGGGTCTTTTCTACAATCTATCATGTGTGAAAATAAGGTCGATGGTTGACTTACTTGGCCTGAGAAACTATACTGATAGGGACCGATCAGTTGAACTGCTTTTTTCTGACTAGGCTGAGGTATAAGCTCGTCGACGTCCAGGGTTGTTAACAAAAGAAAGCGAAATTTCTGCGTTGAAAGGTTTTGAACTCCGAAATCAATATTTTTTATTTCTCAAAATATTTCTGAAAGGTTACTTCATATACTCAATGATAAGCTTACAATTCAATTCATATAATATATCTTAAATACTAGGTCTGGGTAGTTCCGAGAAACAGTCTACGACAATAAACGGTTCCTTAATACTAGGTCTGTAGAGTTTCCTCCATGATAAACAGGTGCACTGATGCCGCATCTCTGGCGATGCGAAACCAGAAGACAAAACCGTTGAGCAGGGTTCGGCCTGTGGCACCCTTAAGAAGAAGAGTGTCCACGATAATGAACGGGTAGTTCTAAACTTACAGACAGAGCTTACAGGTGCAGCACCCCCGCGACAATAAACGTTGGTCTGTAGAGACTTCTCCGAAAAGGAAGAACCCCACAACAATAAACGGTATGGCCTTATGCAGGTCAACTATCCACTGCGTCCAATAATGAAGAGGAAGGCTGACAAAAAACTTCGTGTCAAAAATTTGGTGAGGCTTCTGCTGGTTTTCCACGCATTGTAACCTCGTTGAAATCTCTATTCCCGGTACTCTATTTATTAGAATCTTCTTCCAAAAGTAGAAATGTCGAAACTGATTTCCAGTGCAAATTGTACTTCTTCTTGTGGGATTTTAATTCCAAAAGAAAATGTGAATTATAACATCTAAAGTTAAAAATACTTGTGAATGTGTAATTCTTTCTGTATGATGAATGTATGTGACTTTTCTTCTGGCTAATAGGAAGTTGGAAGTTGATATGGCAGTCCAAATTATTGGTGCGGGGTGCCGGGGTATGAGGATTCTTAGGATGCAACGGTGAGTATTGCGTCACGTGATGGTGATATCCCATTCTTATAGACTATTGTAGGAAATCTCGTCTCCACAGGCTTCTGCTAGGGCTTTGTAGTAGCACTTCTCAATAGATTCAAACAGTCGCTTTCCCAGCTCTCTCTCTCTCTCTCTCTCTCTCTCTCTCTCTCTCTCTCTCTCTCTCTCTCTTCATCTTTCTGAAAAGCTGATGTTCCTCTTTTTTTGGTTGTAGACTGGAAGTCCTTGTGGGTAGCGCTCTTGGCAGCTCTGCTTGATAAGCTTTGTTCTTGGTCGTGTCAAAACATTGGTAGCTGCGTTTTTGATTTTCAGTTTTCAATTATGCCACTGGTCCACTATGGGTTCAGTCTTCAGTGCAGGTACCGGGCTTGTCGAGAGGTTAGTAGATACATGGTTGGAAAAAGCCTTGATGGCCTAAGTCATACGTTTGTTTTTATTGAATGTTGGTGGCATCTGGCATCTGGCGTGCTGCATCAAACCAGAGAATGTTTTTTTTTTTAATTTCTTTCCATGTTCATAGACTTCTTTATGATGGTTATGTAGACTGTAAGCTTGAATTTTCGTTAAACAATGCATCCTACATTCTTTTACCAAATAACAAACTCTAAAATCACATGTAAAATACAGCTTTTAATTAAGTAAATATTGTAAAAAATAGTAAACGAAACAGTTTCTGAATAAATTCATATGTATTTGAGCTTCAAATTTATTCATTCAATGTTAAGCATAACTTCTCAGTACTTTACTACAGAAAACGTATAGACAACAGCTATCTTACAGCAATTAAACCACACAAGGATTCAAAGAAAAAAAAAACAGGAACTACTTAAAATATTATGCTAAACTTTTCAAGGTTCTGTCTTGAGTATTTCAAATTTCTATGGAAGCGCCATTAGTTCTACTTTTTATTTGTTAATTTTAAGCCCAGATAAGAGTGTATTGCGTAACTCGTAATGACAGAACCACTCCAATGATTACAGTACCATTCCAACACCCTCTGGATAAATTAATAAATTTAAGCACTTGAACCCAAACATGGTGGCAATGAATTAACTTTACCCTCCCGTAGGCGGTGCCAGTTGTATATTTTAAATCGCAATGCGGTGACAAAAAAAAAATGTCCCCTAAAAAGTAAAATTCAGAGCCTACACCGGTTTAAGTTCTGAATTTGAATTTCATTCACATTCCCATTCAAAATGCGAAACAAGAATATAGGATGGTGATGTCGACGACGACGCTGACGATGCCAACGACGCCGGCGAGAATTTGGCGTCATTTGCTTACCGCACATTAAATTTGTCCCAGTTCGAGAATTACCCGTCCTCAGGCACAGGCATTCGAGCTTGAGCAGCCACAAAGTACGTCAACTGCTCCCCGGACCGTCCCATCCACACATCCGGCTGCGATATTTACTGCTGCATAAGCTTAAGCACACATAAGCCCTTGTACCGTACATACGCTTAGCATAACGATAATTAGATACTATTCACGAGCTTAACAAGGACGAAGGTGCGAGCGAGTCTGAGTGCCATGTAGCCATGTTGCTAGGAGGTTTTGATATCGTGAAACAAAAACGGCAGTTGGGCCATGCAAGGATTACTGTAATTATATTGAAACAACACCAAGGATTCTTCTATTGAAAGGAATAAAGGATGTGAGAGAGGTGTACCATGTACCTACATTTACCTGTGTGATGCCGTGTCCTTTGAACAAGCCGTGTGGTTGGTACAAACCGACTTTTTCTATTATTTGCCGCAATTATAATTATGAACTGAGAGATTGCAAATGTTCGCCAGATTAGCATGGCAAATGCCATTGGGGGTGGGACAAAGTCAATGGACTTAATGCCAACTAATGCCACCAGAGTTGGACAGGATGAATACTAAAGGTATAGGTACTATACCTACAGAACAGTGCGTAAGTGTTCCGTAATTGTTTTTGGAATTTTATCGCAAACCGTTTGTGTCATGCCATGCGAACATTTGTTTTGTGCGTCTACCTTTTGCGATAAGGACACCCGATAAGCACACCACGATCCACGACTACCATGTTTAAATTTAACACTCCTCAAGTTGTGTATACATAATGCTTACACGGTGTTGGAATGTATGTAAGATTGTATAAAAAGGGAGGCAATTTGTGAGGGTCGCAGTTGGGTTTTATTTAAGCGGAGTCTTTGGCACACTCTTTAAAAATTATGTAAATTAAACCCTCTTAAAGGAGTCCTTTGGGTGAGGTTTGATGATATTTTTTCTTGTTGAGGAAGTAAAACCAATTTTTTTGAAGGCCTGCTAACGAATTCAAAATAACACCGTAGAGACGTTTTAAGGATATTCATGAAATCGTATAAGGAAATATCAAAAGAATTTTGACAATGAACTTTTAAATTTGAATAGAAACAAGTTTAAGTGGACTGGAAGTTAGTTAGTTAGCATACTGACTGGCTGACTCATTTAAGGAAAAAGGAATAAATTATGATTGTAACATAAATGAACCTTAGGTAGCAGGGATACTACAATACGATTAACTACTTACATTCCCAAATCGATATCTTACCTACCTACTCTATTTCTTTTATCTTTTATGATCCGGAGTTTTCGGTATAGTGCGAAAGATGTTCGGGACGAGTGAAAAGCTGACGCATGTAGTGACTATTCACTTGCTTTTCCAAGCCTGCTTTGCTTATAACAACTGCTACCTAGCTTCACTCAGAGGGTATAGCAAGGTGGCCAAGCATTCTTTTGAACAAAATTAGTTATGAGCATACAAAAATGGAAGAAGAACTTATGTGCCAGCCGAAAGATTACGACCATAGTTTAAATCCTGAAATAAATTGGGGTATTAAAAATCATGAAGAGTTTAATGAGTCGAAAACTCAAAGATGTCTTTTGTCGTTAAAGCTAAACATTCCCCCTATGCCATCATCCATGAATGGTACTTGCATCGAGGAGGCCGAAAAGCTCTCAATACTCGGTATGTGTATCAGTGACAACCTTCGATGGAATGACCACATACTTGAAATTGCCTAGAATGCTGTAAGATGCTTAGGCTTCCTTAAAAGATGCAAGAAGTTTTTCAAACCCTCTAATCTGGCTACAATTTACAAAGCGTTTATACGCCCTAAACTTGAGTATAACTCCCATCTCTGGGCAGGTGCTTCTCAAACCTGCTTGACAGAGTTCAGAAAAAAGCGTTAAAAGTGATAGGAGAAAGCAACATTATGGAAACATTTCCACCACTCGAACATCGTCAAAATATTTCATGTATTTCCTTATTTTGCCGGTTCTTCTTCAGCCGTACAGAACGAATGTGAAATGAATTGTCTGGTACAATTTTCCCTTGCCATTTTTGCCAAACATTCGAGGCCAATGTTCATCGACACATCCTTCCTCTTCCTCTCTAATTGTGTCTTAACATATCATAAGCCCTTGAGCGCGTATGCTATAAACAGAAAAAACATGGTTGTCTTTAAAGTCGGTTTACGGACCACAATTTTACGTGATAATCAATTCACAAAACAGTTCATGTGTAAGTATCTATCTAACCAACCACCCAACCCACCTAAAACCACCCACAATTTTTGTACTTTTTTCACCCCTTAATTCGAACACCAACCTACCACCCCCACATATAACCACCAACCAACATTTTTGAAAACAAAATACCCCTCTCCCACACAATAAAGCCCCCCCCCTCTCCTTACCACCACCAATCACCTATCCCACCTACAACCACTATTTGTACAGTTCTCCCATGTACCAAATTCAACCACCCACTCCACATACAACCACCTGCTAATCACCTACCATTTTTGACATTTTTTCCTCACCAATCCCCCCCTCCCTCACCAAACAACCGCCGCCAACCACCCAGTACAACTATTTTTGACAATTCCCTCCAGAACACCAACCCCCCCCCCCCCCCCCCCCCGCAAATCCAAATATGCGTTTCAACAACTTGCCACTCACCCACTATTTTTTACATCCCCTCCCCCAATACCGCCAACCACCCATCCCACCTACAGCCACCAACCAACCACTCACCATTTTTGACACTTTTTTCCTCACCTCCTCCCAACACCAAATCCCCCAAATCCAACCACCCACCCCATCTGGCACCACCTTCCACTCCCCACTATTTTTGACAATTTTTACATCGCCCATCATCAAATCAACCATCCCCACTACCAAAACCATTTTTACCATTTTTGATAATTTTTCCTCTTCCCTGGGATAAAGCCCAGGTTCAAGCTAACGCTCATAAGGTATCGGTGGGCATCGCGGTCATTGCGAGTCATCCTTGCACAATCATCTGACGCACACGCAACACTAATGTCAGGAGCCGTAACCAGTGACTTTTCACTTCCATATGGAACCGAAAACAAACGATGACACGACGAAGTACAAGTTTTAATCAACAAAAGTTAAATCCCACCACGGCCATGGTCAGAACAGAACGTGACTACCGATAGCGATAGGTATTACATCGAGAATGTCAGCGAATTTGTGTATCTGCTGATGCAAACACATAATATAACAATATTAGCGCGGGAATCAAACTTAGATTAACTCTAGCTAATCGCTATTTTTCGGGGGTAAATAAGTAATTGAGGAATAAAACGTCATCATAATACAGAACACTTAACGTACCAGTTCAGCTATTGTAACGAAGTTACGCTCTTTCTCCCACCGTCACCTTTTGCACGACGACTTCTCATGACGCAATAAAAGGGAAGTAACCACAGACGCACTCTTTTATGGCAACCACCACTAACCTGGTACTCCTCACCTCTAATTTGGACTGCCATCCGTTTTCACATACCTCAGCTAGCAGAACAACAGATTACATACATATGTACATATATACACAAGGTACAAAGGACAAAATATTTAAAGTAAATTTCTTATAATTCACACTCTGTTTTTGCAGGAATACAAGACAGAAATCTAACTTTGACGTTAAAGTTTATTCTCAGCTTATCACTTCGCTGTTTGTCAGAGTGGGTTGCCGACCGAAATCTGACCAACAGTTTATATTGTCATGGCACGTTTGCTATGTTTTCTAGAGGAAACTCCACAGAAAGGGAGTGTGGACCAGGTATTCACGTTTATTGCTGTGGACTGTTTCTCGGAACTCCACCCACAGCCCTAGCTTCAAAGAATACCGCTTATGGTCGTGGACATTTTTCCTCTACGGGTGTGATGGACCAAGCGTTGCTCACTTTTTGGGCTTCTGCTTTTGCATCGCTAGAATTGCTAGTGTATGAAATGACTTGTAAATTGAAAATTGCTTTTGATCCGTAATTAAAATTACCTGGTAGACTAATCTTGAAAGAAATAAAATATTTTTGTAATTTGGCGTTCTAAGCTTCTTAAGCCCAGAGTGTTCTTTTCCTTTAGGAATGAGTCTTAACATCAACGAGCTTATCTCAGCCTCTATACAAAAAAGTATCACACTTTACGATGCAGAATTATGGGCCCTCCCAGAGCAAAGTGAAGAGTTTATTTTGTATTTTATTTGGTTTGACACATGAGAATTCCCAGTTATGGCTTATTAGAAAAATGATCCGGCAGGAGTGTTAGTTAAGGCCTTCCATCTTTTTTATTTACTCTCAATGGTAATGAACATTATGGGCCATCTGGTGGTTTCTCTTGAAATCATAGGTTATTTTGAAAAAGAGTTGCTTAGAGCTTGAAGAACGCTGGGACAATTATGAAAACTTATTTCCAAAGTAAGTGTTGTAAGCCAAACAGTGTGTTTTTGAAAAGAAGTCCTGGGCAAAATGAAGCACCAACCGCACCTGCTGTACGCAAGATTGTACAAAAAGTTAGTGAGAATGGTATGCTAGTGGACAAAACTCATGGTCCCCGTATCGTCTTACGGTGCTCACAGAGGAATCCATAAAGAGTGACATTTTGGTGCGGATTGTGGAATTGTGGCATTAACTCTTTCTAACCGCTGGCTGTTTCATTGGACCATTTTTCTTCGAAAATGAGTCTGAGAACAACGTTTCGGTTAAAGGTGGGTGTAAAAGAGCCATGTTACCCAACTTTTTTGTTTACTGAAATTGATGACATAGATTTTGACAACATTTGGTTCATGCAGGATGGCGCGCAATGCCACACAGCCCATGCCCACAATCAAGCAATCAATCGTTTGCGCACCAAATTGCCAAATCGTGGTATCAGCCATCTTGATGTTGTCAATTGGCCGCCTCGGAATACCGATGTTATGTCAACAATCTGGAAATATTTCACTTAAGGCCAAAATCTTTCAAGCAATCGGTAGTCAGCAATCGGTAGTACAGCCCGAAACGGAAACCATCAACAAGGTTTCTGGAAAATTGGAATTAAAGAATGCACTTCTGCGAAGCCAACCAAGGCAGCCACTTGAAGGACGTTGTGTTCCATAATTAATTTGGATGTTTGTTCTTACAAATAAAGCAATAACACATTTATAAAATTAAATTGTGTTCATTTTATTGCATTTTTAAAAAGGTACTTGTTTTTGGTACACCCTTTATATTGCCATATATTGTAAGTATTTACTATGTTAGCGCTCTGCGCCCAGCACATCAAAACAGCACATCACTTCAGTTAGGAAAATTTTGTTCTATCAGAGAAATCACAGATCCATTAATGTTACTGTCATGACTCATGACATTGCGCTTCGCTGATCAAAGATCTTAGTTTTCTAGTATTGGAATCACTGTTCCGATCGAAACATGGACACATTTTTCGGAAGATCGTTGTTATAAAAGCTCCATCGTTAGTAAACAATAATGAATCCAATTAAGGGTCCATCACATTCACAATACCTTCAAGGAATAAAATAAAGAATCAAAACTCATCCTTTCTATTCAATATCTTAAAAGATTTTTCAAGACGTCTGTATTATCATCCACTGCCGCTTCCACTAACAATATCAATGAGTTCCCTAATACTTACCAGTGTTCTGAGACAAGGAAATTCAAAAAGTCCAGGAAATAGTATTTCCAAAGCTTTTTATAGAGAACGTGCTGACACGTCTCTCTGCATAGTACCGGAACAACAGATGGACAACTACAATTGTCGACGAACAACAAAAGGATATTCATCGTTCGTTTTTCTATACTATATTTCTATCTTTATATTTTTGAAAGTATGCTACCATAATTTTGGTTTTTATCGCGGTTTCCTTTATGTCGATTTCTGAATACAAGTTCAACTTCACAATAGAGCATTCGCAAGATTTCATGGAAAATCCTTTTATTTATTCAAGCACAAATCGATCTATAAGGACAAAACAACAACAAAAGCTGTGATGAGAATCTCAACTCAAGGAGACACTCCTTTTTCAGTTGAAAAGTTTTCAATCAGAAATCAATTGGAAAACGAGATGAGACTAAGACGCTGCTCGAATAGAAGATGAAGTTCTTGGACGTGGCATTGATGCAAATTGCCTCTCTTATATATTTGAATGGGGGAGAAAAAAATTGATGATAAAAATGCACGCAGACAGCAGCAGCTGTGCTAACGAGATGAATACAATTTCCTCCTTTGAATGGATTTTTTATGGAAAATCTTGTTATGCAAAATACAGACACAAATATCCTTTAAATTATGTTTGATTTTCAAATTGTAGTTAAATCATGTGGGAAAGTTAATTTGGTTAAGAGAAGGCTTTGGGAGTCCTAATTTTTTAATGCAGATTCTTAAACACACATTCAAAAACCAGCTGGCCCACCAGACTTAATTTTTTTATTTTGCAGAAGTATGTTCTGCAACGAAGGTTACAGTTTGTTTTTGTCACTTCGCTGATTCGCTTTTCTCAACAGTTGTTGTTATCATACCAGTTCACTTGTCTCATCATGTATTCTATTTCTAACCGTATTATTTTGCACTTCGATGTTTGAATTCGCACTGAGTCTACGCAAAAAAATACGATACCAGGGAATTTAATTGATAGTCGAAATAATCTTCTGCCTTCGAGTTTAAAATACCAATCTATATAGTGTGTAAGACAAATGACCTGGCTGATAACATTAAAGTCAATCGGCGTCTAGGAAAATCGTACTTTTTGCACAAAGGACTCAAAAATTGAGTGAAAATATTAAGAAGTCATTTGTGTTATGCCCGCTCCCGCTTCTTTTTCAGAAGTGGGTTCTTCTTCAGCCTCCCAACCCCATCTAGAGGTTGTTTCCTGGAGACAGAACTTTTGAAAATATTCATCGCTTGAAGCCTTGAACATTGATGATAATTATAGGTATAGTTTTAACTTTTAAAAAAGTTTATTGGGATGCATTTATATAATGTTATCCGGCTGCAGGTACTGCATCGCTTTAGCTCTTCTTGAAGAAGAGGAAAGCAATAAAATCATATTATATCTATTAAAGTAAAATTTCTTTGTTGGCGTGAAATACTTTTTAATAATTTAATGTTTCGTTAATAAAATCAATATATGTCTTATTATTTTATTATAATAACAATAAATTATTACAGATTATATTCATTTATAAACAGGAACAAAATTTTCCTTAACCCGCAAATCAAATCCCCCCACCCCGCCATACAGATAGCCCTACAACTACCAATCAACCATCCAAAATTTTTGACAAATTTTTCAAAAACCACCCCACCAACACAACCTTCAACCATCAACCACCCGTCATTTTTGACAATTTTTTCTTCTACAACAAACCCCTCCACCAGTAACTAACTACCTCACTTACAACCACCAGCGAACCACCCACTATTTTTGTCAACTTTTTCGGGACAATTAACTGGTAACCTAACCACACATCACAACTAGAACAACCACCCACCATTTTTGTCAATTTTTTCCTCACGCCCCAGCCGAAACCAAATATGCCCACCAGTAGGTTTCCACATACCCCATCTACAACAAACCACCAACCATTGTATTCAATTTTTACCTCCAACCAACTACCCACCATTTTTGACAATTCTTCACCCTCTCCTCAACATAACCCCCATACCCCGTCCTCACTACCATCCCCACCAACGACCAACCAAATCTACAACAACCTACTTTTATCGAGCGTCATGCCATTTTTCGTGACGATCACAATCGATTTTAATGTCTAGGTGCGCCAATATTATGTTTCACATAAAAAAATAAAAAAAAAAATAAAAAAAAAATTGGCAGCTGCTGAGAAGTTGGTGCCTTTCGTCCTTTGAAGAAAAGAAAAGTGAATTTTATTTCATTATTTCAAACGAATGAAATATCAATTTCAAAAACATGTTTTCAAACAAAAATTCTACGGCCTGGAGTTTGGAAGCTGTCTTTAGAGAACGACTTTACCCATTTGAGAGATATAGAATTTAAAGTAAGAGAGGCTAAGTATATGATAGCATATAATATATCTTTAAATGTTAATAGCTTTATGACAGGAGCCTGGGGTAGGTTTATGCAAGAATTAAGCTTAAATGTCAGAAAAGACCTAAAAATTAAAATATCTTTAGGCATTTTCGGGGGATAGAAAACGGACACACCGAGTACGTATGTATACAATTCAAGTGTGTGACCTAAATAAAACTTAGAGATTGTCCACAGTGCACACTTAAACCTTTTCAGCCAGAGCTTCAATTTTTTACTTGAAACAAAAATAAGAAGTTTACGCCCAAAAGTCTTAAATGTATTTTCATTTCTTTAGTACAGCCAAACGGTTTCTTTTCTTTAAACCAGATTTTCCATTTTCGTTTTTCGTAACCAGCAACGTATATCTAGCGGAATGTGATCATCATAGTTTTGAGTTTGGAGTTTTGTAAACAACGCAAAAGTCTTATATAGCCGGAGTGTTTTCTATACGTGGAATAAATAGGATTCTTTTCAAATGCGCAGTGACCCTGTTCAATCCTATTTTGCCACCTTAGCTGTTTCTGAGGGCACCCATCTTGGACCAATCTTCTTTAGAGTACCTATTAAGGATGTTAGTAGCATAACTATACCCATCTATTCATGCAGATGACACCCAAATTATAGATTTAACTCAACATCCTTAACCCCATTTGCGAAAGACGATGTGCAGATATCTTAAGAAAGACTTATAATATACTAAAGAGTTTTTTCAAATAGTGTTTTCCTACTTTGACAGTTGATAGTGGCCATAATAGTTGAGTTTTCATCTGTCAAATTGCTGTCATTTATGCAGACTGTTTTGCCAAATCGATATGCATATGGCTGCTGCATTAATAACACATAAACCTAAATGATACAATTGTTTTACAAAAATGGGTGTTTTGTACAGCTTCGCCCGTTTTACTGTCGCTATAACCGTTATCAGAACATATTTCAGTTCACCTCGCGGCCATCTGTCAGAGTGTGCAGAAGAATCCGAGGCAGTACCTACAAGAAGACATCCGAGACCGTGCAATTAAACCACGTTAAACTTCTTATTGCGGGGTTCTCTGATGAAGTCGCAGGTCTATTTGATCATGCTACAAGCCACAGCGGCCCTCAAGGCCAACATAACCCATGTTTTTAGACAAATTTAGCGTGGCTTATGGGCCGGAGGCATGGAAAGTTGCACTTTTCGGACATTTTCGCGCCACCCAGAGATACCACGATCATACATAATGACATCAATAAACTTAAAAAAAAAAAACATTTCGTATTAATTAATTTTAAAGAAAGGAAGAGCTCAATGAAAGACGATGTATGTACATGTACAGGTACACATATGTATATGTATGCACATATATAATTTATGTACACTTTTTAAATGCTTGCAATTTGTGCCTATTCTCGTAACCGCTGCTATCACCCTCAGTCTTTGTAATATTCCTGATTCCCCTTAAACAAAGTATTCATTTATCTCAGAAAGGATTAAGGATTAAAATAATGCGTCATTTATTCACTTGTGTTTGACAGTTAAAGCACATAAAACCAGAAACGATTTAAGTACCCTTTTTTGTGTATATTCATTTAGTTTCCTCCAGAAGCCTTTTTCCATAATGTAATTGAAATAAAAGTAAAAAAAAAATGTCCTCCAAAACAATAACAATGATTGCAGAAGGATACGCACACAAAGAAAAGGAAGAAAAATGAAATAAAACACAAGTAAGTTGACAAATAAAATGACCAATTTCCTTATGGATCTCCAACTCTTCAAGGACCCTTCGCCATTGAACTCTAAACGACACATAAACTTAAACAAAAATCACTCCATAGTCACTGAGTCGAAAAAATAAAAATGTTAAACAACAATTTTGCATTACATAAATTCCTTGCATCCCTTTTTACTTATTTTTTTTTTTTTTTTGTTCGTCCTTCATACCAACCAGATGAGGATATACAAGTTCAAAAATTTCAACAACACACAAAAATAGACGAAGGAAATGAAACTTTATGGTAATGTCAGATAATGCTATGGAATTTGTTTCTTTCACTTAACTTTATTCCCATCCAATTACATATTCTGCTCCTGCAGGACTCTGTTAAAAATAAAAACTTCCTTCTTTCTGCAACCGAAGTTTTGCGGAAGGGTAAAAGGAGAATAATGAAGACCAAGAAGATATTGAAAGCGGACACATCTAAGTGTCCTTTTTTTTTGGTAATTGGATACCTTTGGCCATGGATGAGAGGAAATAAGGAAGGATCCCAGTTCAGACGAAAAACCGACCATAGCATCAAAAAATGTACGAAACGAAACGAAACCGGAAAATGACATTTGCAGAATGGTTGATTTTTAATGCTTGCGCAGGCAGTTAATGAGTTTGCAGTCCTTTTCGAAGGAAAGTTTTGAAATCATTTTTGGGATCGTTATTTGAGCGTGTGCGGCAATTAGGCTGATTCATTGTTCTGTGAATAAATTTTAACAAGTGAAATGATTGACATATTGTTTTCGGTGAAAAGTGGTTGACGTTGGCAACTTGACTCTATTTGGTCTCAAATTAGCAAAATTACAAAATGATCTCATCAATCAATCAATTAATCAAAAATGTACACTTTTGTTTAGGCATCTTTAGTCTGCATTTAATGAAATGAGAACTCTTTTATTAGACTACTTTGATATTTCGCCTTTCGATTGTTCAATCTTTATGTGACCAAACGTTTGAGTGAATATTTGAGGCTCTAAGTTTAAAACCGGTATTTTTCTTAGAGACATTATTTTCTTAGGTTACCAGCACTGTTTTCATTGAAAGCCATTTTGTTATCTTCCATGTGATTTTTGTGTAGTTTAGTTTGCCATTTCATCATGAATCGACTGACACCTGAACAACGCATGCATGAGTAAAAGACGCGTTGTAAAACCAAGAACAAATCGTATGTCATTTGCTTTGAAAAGAGCTCGCCCTCAGGGTATTAATTATTAACAACAGCTGAGGCCAGATGCAAGGTGCCAGAAAAAGTGAAAGAATTTTTTTTGCTAAACTACGATCAAGGAAGAGTTTAAGCGAACAATTTCAGTTTTTCGCAAATGGTTCTAAGAAAAATGATTGAGTGGGGGAGGTGTTCACTCTAAAGGCTCGTCCATATTATGCCGAATGATGCCGATCGGCTAAGCAGAATAAGTATGGAACATGGAAGTGCAGAAAGACATCCCGAACCGAATAAAATGGATACCCGTTCGGCTTGGCAGACCGGCTGCCATTGGCCGATCGGCATCATTCGGCATATTATGGACGCGCCTTAACAAACAAGATATCTCTCCATCTACTCAAATCTCTGTATTACACCCATAGACGAACTTCAAACAGCAATGATTTTTCAAGCTAATGGCAGAACAGATCAACGAAGACGAATAGTTTGGTACACATTTTTATAGCTACCAAACATATATGAACAATGTTGAATAAAACAAATACACAAAAGAAACACAAAGACTTTAATATTTAAATATTTTAAAAGTTTTTGTAATTTATTTTGCTTATTATTTTATTAAATTATAATTAATTATTATCACTAGCTAAATTTTTGAGATTAAGCGACGCGTTTCGGAGCTGTTTACTCCATCATCGGGCTGGAATATGCCCATCACTTTCTTAAGGACGAAGGCTCTGTATTTGAGATTTCTTTTTCAACAACATAAATGAACTAATTAATACTGAATTAAGCTGTCTGAAAGCTATCAATTAGCTAACCTTAGCCTTAACCTAACATAATTTATGCCTTCCAGGTAATGGTTGATTTTCCATGACGGAAGGCAAATAATTTATTGCTCCAAATTTCTAAACATGACATTAACTTGACAGACATGTGGTGAGTTCTTTTTGTAACCATAGTCAACAATTGTTAACTAAAGTCAACAAAAGACGATCCTTTAATCGAAATTAGCTACGATTTGTAACTACAGGGTGGGCCAAAAGAAGTCATCCATCCGATGTTGTTTGGCTCTCTTTTTTACTTGCTCAATAGGGCAAGTATTGGTTTCGTGCAGAAAAAAAAAAAATAGAGGTTTTAATCAAACATGACATTACGATGATAGAGAAGCCCAAAAAAGTGGTTTTCGCCATACCGTCCGTCGGTCTGTCTGTGCGTCTGTGGGGATGTGCGGATGTGCGCTTTTTCACGTCAAACTTGATATATTTTCTTCAAACTTGATATACAGGGTGATTCACCAGCGTTGTGCCAAAAAGCTAGAGCGTGTAGGTTAAGTTGAGACAAGAAAAAAATCGTATGGGAGGGGGGGATCTATTCCCCTCCGTTTAGCCGGGAGGGGCAATTTTCTGAAAAATTGACTTATTTTGTAAAAAAAAAATATTTAAAATCAACGGGTTCGTTTGCAACACCGTGTTATACCTTTTTGGAAAGCCAAAAACTTCTCCTTTTATTTTGTTTTTAAAATAAATTGTTTAAACGAATAGTTTAAAAAATATAAATTTTCAAACTCAAAATTTTGAAAAAAAATTTGAAAAAATAATTTTAAAACTAATTTTTTTCAAAATTTTACGTAATTAAGTATAATGTTTGTTCTCAGAATTCAACGTTTCCATTAATCTTTAATCCAACACTGAAAACCGTATGGCTCTACGACTTTTTCTTGCCAAGGTATTCAAAAATAACCGAACCTACTTCTTCACAAAAACAAGAAAACCTAGCCTTACGGGATGGCACAAGTGACCATTTAGCCAATTTTTTCGTGTTTTTGTGAAGAAGTAGGTTCGGTTATTTTTGAATACCTTGGCAACAAAAAGTCGTAGAGCCATACGGTTTTCAGTGTTGGATTAAAGATTAATGGAAGCGTTGAATTCTGAGAACAAAAATTATACTTAATAAAATAAAATTTTGAAAAAATTAGTTTTAAAATTATTTTTTCAAATTTTTTTTCAAAATTTTGAGTTTGAAAATTTATATTTTTTAAACTATTCGTTAAAACAATTTAATTTAAAAACAAAATAAAAGGAGCAGTTTTTGGATTTCCAAAAAGGTATAACACGGTATTGTAAACGAACCCGTTGATTTTAAATATTTTTTTTTTACAAAATAAGTCAATTTTTCAGAAAATTGCCCCTCCCGGCTAAACGGAGGGGAATAGACCCCCCTCCCGTACGATTTTTTTCTTGTCTCAACTTAACCTACACGCTCTAGCTTTTTGGCACAACGCTGGTGAATCACCCTGTATAGTAGTTTGAAGAAAAACTGTTGTCGAGGTTTTTTTTATTTCGTTTTAGCCCGGCTCAAACGATTTTGATTAAACTCAAAATTTAACTTACTTTAAGCATTTCTAACAAAACTGCGTTTTTCGTTTTTGGCTCAAATAGTCCTAACGAAAATCAAGTTTTAACGGCTTTTTTACAAATAGCCATAAGTTCACAACGGCTTGATTGAATCGACTCAAATTTCGTTTGACATAGTTTTTCATCGTTTTCTATAGGATGGTTTAATACATTTTTCACTGAAGCCTTTCCAAACGGTGGCTTCCGTACAACGAGCCGTTGAGTTTTAGCCAACTTTTTTTGGTTTTTTCTAATTTACTCGAAAATGGCTCTAACGATTTTGATTAAACTTTGTGTGTTATATTCTTTTAGTGTTTTTAAGAGAACTGCGTTTTAAGTTTTTGGCTAAAAATGCAAATAACGGAGATCTGCTCTTAACGGCTTTTTTTCAAATGGCCATAAGTTGTCAACGGTTGCATCGAATTCACTTAAACTTTGTTTGGTATAGTTTCTTTCAGCTTCCTATCAGATTGCATTGATTTTTTTCATTTTCTTTGTTTTAAATGGTGGCTCCTATACAAAGAGCCATTAGATTTTGGCCAATTTTTTCGTTTTTTCTAATTTCGGTACTCAAAAAAGGCTCCCCCATTTTTATGAAACTTTTTATATAACATATATAGAATACTTCAAAGTAAACTGCATTTTTAGTTTTTGACTACACATGATAATAGCGGAAGTTGGTAATATCAGTTTTATTAATTTAGCCATAAGCGGAAATTTATATCATTTATATCACCCAAAAGACGACATCTAAATTTGATATACTAAAGGTTACTTAACGTTACCTCCCGTATATCGAGTTTTCCAGTTTTATCCAATTTTTTTTAGTTTTTACCAAATTTTTCAAAAATGAGTTAATCTTATTGATCGAAAAGTTTGTTTTCGTCGTACTTTTGCACCCACAGAGCAAGTACGTGCGACCCAGTCGTGCATTTTATTTTTAATTCTGATAGAGTAATCGAGCCTTGATTTAATCAACACAATTTATAAAACAAATATTATACCTTCTTTAACATTTCTGGTACAGCAAATAGATATAGAGATTCATCTTTTATTTTCGTTTCATCTACCTCTTAACCAAATATCCTTAATATTTTTGATGAATCCTTTTTTTACTATATTTACCATAGCCTTAAAGTCCTAAGGCTGTGCAAAAGAATAATAACTCAAAGTTACAACTTACTGGAACTGGAACTTTAACTCCGCTGCTTAGAGCAAACTTCCACAAACATAACGCACCAAGGCAAGGACACGGCTAACAAAAAAATTACGGTTCAGTTCAGTAATAAATGTAATCACTTCCCAAGATGAACAGGATAAAGTCAAACATCTACATATTATATTCCCACCACCATTTTCGTGTCTTCCTGAAGTCCTGAAGTATGAAAAAAAGGCCAGTTGATGGTGATAATCCATTCGGATATAGCAAGGAAGGATGTCATTCTGTGTTAGACACTTCATGCTTATCCCTTGGGCGATATAAAATTAAAATTTTAATGTCTGTCTGTCATTTGGACAAATGAAATATGAGAAAAGTTGAAATTGCTGTTGATTTATTTTTTGGTAGCCCCTGGCCAGGGAAGGGTTAAGTTAAAATATTAAATAAAGAATTGGCCGACAAAAAAAATGCCAAGTGTTTTTTTGATTTATGGAAATTTTATATCAATGTTGATGGTAGGAAACTTTGTTATATATGTTTTAATCTTGTGAGTGAAAGGAGTCCGATTTGAAATCGAAATTATTTTGAAATTTTGATGAAGATGTAAGAGATTTCAAATGTGCTATAATTATAACATTCCATTATTGTAATGAGTCTTGTCTTGACCACCCTGTATCCTCACTTTGAAATTACATAATCGGTTATGTATTATATTTTTTTATATAAATGATGACAAGATGTAAAGTAAAGCTATCCTAGCTGTACTCTCGAATGTTTTAAATAACAGTTCCCACTTATGTGTTGTGTATATAATCTTGCCGTAAGCTATATTCTGTTTGTTAAGTCAGTCTAAATAAAGTCACCTTTCGAACAAGACGTGTTCTCTCTTATTAATGGTAGATGATTAGATTTGATGTCGTTTTATAATATTTGATTTCAAAATAAATTAAAAAGTAATTACAAAGACCTCATCGGAGATAAGTTGGTTGAAATGTTTATGAAATCGGTCCATTTTGTTTTTAGTGTGGTTTTTTTTTTTTTTTATCTAAACCATTAACTTTTGAATGAAAGTAACATGATAAACACATGGGTATGTTTTAAGGTACCATTATATTGGTCAATTGTAGAATTCCTTCAAAGATGGAGTTTATTTTTCTTGCACAACACATGGTCAAGGGCAAGTTGAGTGCTGAATGAGCTGTTCGGCCACCTTCCAACAACGTAGCTGCAATACCTGGATGAAGCAATTGCAAGTAAAGTTGCATTTTGCAATCGAATCGTCCCAAAATCAATGATATTAAAAAAATTTTTCCAGTTCCACCGGCAGCTTCTAAGAACAAGTCTCAAATTCTAATTATATGCCTCGGGCATTGGACGGTTATGGGCGTTTTCATTCCTAATTTTATTAATATTTTAGTTTAAATCAATGCTTCATTATGAATTTCTTAGTGCATTGCATTAAATGTTCTAATTATAATTTTCATATTTGCTTGTTCTATTAATTATTTGGTGTTGATGGGAAGCATGTAGACAAAATCAGAGCATCTTTGAAAGTGTGACAAGTATTGTTGAATTGTATAACTTGCACTTACAAAACATCCAATCAGTTATAAGTAATTTAAGGCTCCGTGAAATAACTCCCCAAAAAAGAAAATGAAATAATTCTCCAAATTTTGGATTTATTTCAGAATGAAATAAGTCCCCAAACTCGATAATGAAATAAGCATGAAATAAGTCCCCAAAAAATAATGAAATAAGTCCCCAAACAAATTGAGAAATAAGTTCCAAATTTAAAGAATTGTGTTGCCACTTTATATATTTTAAAATGAAAAAATTTGGGGAGTTATTTCATCATGAAATAACTCCCCAAACTAAAAATGAAATAAGTCCCCAAAAAACAGGAAATGAGTCCCCAAAATTGGGGAGTTATTTCATAATGAAATAACTCCCCAATCTCCTACACATTTTTGGGGGGTTATTTCATTTTTTTTAGGAGTTATTTCTTGGGGAGTTATTTCACGGAGCCGTAATTTAAGTCCTTCTGACCATATTATATACTTAGGTGATTTTAGTATTGGCAATGTTGATTGGATATTTGATTCAAATCATAACAGTTTAATACCTTTTATGTCACACTAAATAGTGAACGTTTAGTTATAGACTATTTAAGTCAATCAAATTTAACACAAATTAATTCTATAACAAATGTTTTAGATCGAATTCTCTATATTGTTTTGTTCGATTAAGAACTTGAAGTTTTTATTGAAGGTTTAAATTTTCCTTCTGTAAAAATTGACTTTAAATTATTAGCTTTTGCTTCTAATCAAAATGAATTTATAAAATTTTATGATCATAAACGTGATAACTTTGATGCTTTTAATACTTATCTAAGCTCTGTAAATTAAATTGGGAGGTAGTTTTTGCCCAGAAAAATCGTGAACAAGTGTTTTGCATTTTTAAGCAGCACTTAACACATGCTCTTGAAAATTGTACCCCTCTAAGGAAAAAAATGATTAATTCAAAACCACCCTTAATCGCAGGCTCATAAACTTAAAAAATAAAAAGAATAAGGCGTATAAGAAATATAAATAAAGTGCACGACTGGGTCGTACGAACTTGCTCTAATGTGTTCAAATAGTCTTGAGATTTTCGGAAAAAAAGCATTGAAAAAATCATATGAAATTTTATTAATCACTTAAAAATTAATAGTTAAAACGTTTTTTGGAGAAAAAGAAGTATGCCATCAGATTTGTTTTGCTTTTTTAAGGAAATTTTTTTTTCAAAATCGTTCGACCAGTTTTTTCAAAAAACGGTTTTTATGGAAAACTTTTCGAAAATATATTCCAAATTTTTTTTGAGTATGCTAACTTCTAGAACTTTGCAGTTTTTATCAGAAAAATAAAATTAAAAAAAAATTGATTAAACCGTTTTTGGAAAAAACAAAAAATAAAAAAAATTTTTAAAACTTTTTTAAAAAACTCAAAAAAACTTTTTTTGAAAAATTAAAGAATTTTTATTATTTCGTTTGTAATAGGGCTTCTACATTAAAAATTTCATCGAAACTCGTTCAGTGGCTTACGAGAAAATCGGATTTCAAAAAACCGGTCCTATGGGAGGTACCGTTATAAGACTTTTCCTGAAAAATCTATTATAACCAAAACATTAAGTTTGCGCAGAAAACATCATTCAGAAAGTTTTATCAGAATCGTAGGAGCCGTTTTCGAGAAAAATTGAATTTTCACTAAAAATCGTATGGCAGGTACCGTTAGTTTTAAAGCTAGAATGCTAATTCCAAAAACCCCTCTGTAGGACGTCATAATAATACTATCTACCAAGTTTGAAGCAAATCCGTCCAGTCGTTTAGGCTGTAGGTGCCGATACAGACAGACGGACATACAGACAGACAGGCAGACAGTCAGACAGACAGAATTGTCGGACCCACTTTTTTCGACTTCTCTATCATCGTAATGTTATGTTTGATTGTCCAAAACAAATTTTTTTTTTTTACGAATGCATAACTTGCCTTATAGTACCTATAATCGCAAGTAAAAAGATATATGCAATTCTGTTAACCGTGGATCTAAAAGGGAGTTTGATTTTCCTTATATTTTCCTATATAACCAATTTATTAGTGACTCTAAATCTGAATTTAAATCCAATGGATCCAATTCTGGAAATCTATTAATATCAAGAAAAAATCGACATAATTGCCAAACAGCATGGAGTTCTCTGGAGCTATGTCTAGTGATATGTCGACCATATGTAATTTGTTTGCTGATTATTTTAAATCTGTATTTTCTGTAGAATATGTTAATGTGTTTCATGAGCTTTTCTATTCAAATAAAGTTGGCCTTGGTGGATTATTTCTTAAAAGCTACCACTGGTGTTAATGAACCCCTTAATGAACTTGATGAAAACATATATATATCCCCAATAATTCTTAAAAACTGTGCATTAACACTTTCACTGCATTTTTGTTTAATTTTTAATTGTTCTCTTGCCACTGGTTTATTTATTGTTGAGTGGAAAGTTTCTTTTATTTCGACAATTTTTAAATCAGTTTCTAGACAAAAAGTTAGTTACTACACCCCTATTTGTAAGTAATCGGTCATCCCTAAGGTTTTTTGAAGAGATTGTCTCAAATAAACTGTATTTCTTAACTAAAAATGTAATATCTTTAATTCCAACATGGTTTTATGTCAGATAGGTATACTGCAACAAACTTAACTATTCTAAGTGATCGCAGATTGGATTCCATTTACAATTTATGATGTGGTTTGGTTAATTCCTTCTTTATAAATAGAACTCCATTCGTTAAAATTGGAAGAGTCAAATCAAAAGTTATTCATGTAACTTCGGGAGTCCCACAAGGCAGCCATATTGGTCCTCTGCTATTTATTTTACTTATAAATGATATTCCTAATAATATTAATTCCTCGCAGATTTTATTGTATGCTGATGATGCAAAAAAATTTTCAGTATGTGAATTCTATTGAAGATTGGTATTTGTTGCATGTAGGTTGGGTTGCGAAAAACAAAAATCGTATGGGAGGGGGTCTTTTCCCCTCCGTTTAGCCGGGAGTTGCAATTTTCTAAAAACATGACTTAAATTTGAAAAAAAAAAATATTAAAAAATAATGGTAACCACAACAATGTTATCCTGTACCTTTTGGAAAACCAAAAGCCTATTCTTTTATTGTAATTTTTAATGAAGTACTTTTAGTGAACAGTTTTCAAATTATTAATTTTCCTAACTCAAAATTTTGAAAAAAAAAAAAAATGTTTAAAACTAATTTTTTTCAAAATTTTACGAAAGTTTTGTTCTCAAAATTCAATGCTCTCATTAATTTTTAATCCTACACTGAAAACCGTATGGCTCTATGACTATTCAAAAATAACCGAACCTACCTCTTCACAAAAACACGAACAAATTGGCTAAATGATCACTTGTGCCATCCCGTAAGGCTAGATTATCTATATAATTGTAAGCACGTAAGGAAGCTATTGGAAGACTTTTTACTGGCCTGTCAATATTGTCAGATCTCCCATCATGTAGAGTAAGCTTAACTCTTTAAAATTCGTTTCCATATAAAATCCAAAATTGTAAAATTTTATAGAGTTCTATACAAAATGGAGAAAAACGCCCAATCTTGAAACCTGAGATCCTTACAGCTCAATGATTTATGGAGCAACTATATTTACGCGTCTTGGTAAATGGAATTGCTTCCCCTTAAAGAAAGACACTTCTTGTCATCGATATAAACAGCTTTTGGGGCACTCTTTGGAATAGTTGTTTGAAAGCGATCGATAGATCATAAAATGCGTACTCCAAGAAAAGTGAGAGCACAGCTTTCTATTACTACACGACACCAACTGCAGCCCAAAAGATCAGTTGGGTTATAAAAGTGGACAGCATTTCGAAAAATTTCTTTCTGTAGAAAGTGTGTCTTGCCATCGATGTGTTACAAAAGGGTTTCGTTGAACGACATAAGAAGCTATGACATAACACTAATTGCGATCAATCTTGTCACAGATTGGCATTTTGAAGCAATGTTCTCGTAATCTTCTCTCTTCTTACATCAGAAGTCAAAACACCAACACTTTTAAATTCAGCACTGTAACAGAACCTAAAACTCATGTTCTACTAAACAAGTAAAATGTTAGGCAGCAACGCAGGACATACAATTCGCGCACATTTGTTTCGAGGGAGTATGCAACGTCCAAGTAGCCGGTTCAACTAATTCGCCTAGCAATCAGATTGTCCTTGATAAGTGCTTACACGTTGCCGTCGGTCGGTCGCACAAAACCCCTTTTTCATTTTTTTTGTCAGTTGATGTGCTTATGTGGTGTGGCAGCAAACATTTGCCACAGATAAAACAATCTCCCTTATCGCGTGATATCCTTTTCATGGAAATCCTTTTTTTTTTGTATTGTTTGGAGGACAGAATAAACAACGGAGACTGACATCTCTCGGGAGATTATCACTGTGGGAGGATTTCTATTGTCTTTTGTACCTAGGAAAGCTGCGAGAAAATGTTGTCCAAGGACGCAATACTCACTACCGTCACGAATGGTTTGTATAATCGTTCCTTGTAATGGATTTGTTTTTGAAATTGTATACGTTTTACCGAATTCATTCGGTGCAATTTGGTGGTTTCCTGAGAGTGTACGCAGAAAGTGCCACTTAACTGTGGACACTTTGTATAACAGGACTGTCATGCAATTGGCGGTTATATGGTTTATGTATAGTAAGTTGGAGTTAGCATAGTGTCAACGGATGCCTCTTCAACACCAAAATGTGTGAAATGGTATATAATTTGTTTAAAATTTGTAGTCACGTAGGGCTTTGGTATTTGAGGTAAATGTGATAGTGGATAATTCTAAAAAATTATAGTGTAGCTTAGGGATTTCTTACGTGTATTCGTGTAGCTTTGAATAATATTTACTAATGAATATACATAAATAACTAAAAATAAAAGTAGGTATAATATACGAACTCCTTCTCACATAATTCATTAAGTTTTTTAACGCAAGTTCGGTTTTAAATCCAATATAATATCTGTTCACTGTTCAATAATTTATTAAGAATGTGGTAAAATTAGGAAAAATAAAGATTAAAAAAAGCTATATAAACTGATTTGAGCTGAAAAAAGCTCTCCATTTTATTTATTGGACGAATTTCAATTTATTAGAATTTATCTGATACATTATTTTTGGAAAACATATTTTTTTTTTTTTTGGAAATTGGATTACTAACACATTTTAAATAAAAGTTCAAATACATACGAGCTGTTTTTAAAATATCAAATTATTAAAAAAATTTAAAAATACAAACAAATATTTTTTTTTAAATATGTTTTGATATGCAATATAAATTGCGCTATATATTTGTAAAATTTGGGAAGAATCGCTTCTGCCGTTTTTAAAATATTCAAATAAAAAAAATCGGACCTATGGATGGAGCTGTTCTAAGCAAAAGGTGGTACTTTTTTGACCAGCCATAACCATAATGTACTTTAAAAGCTACAAAAGCGATTAACAGGTAGAAGCAAGAAATGGATTCGTGCAAACAAAAATTTCAGATAACAATCACACATTACGTTATGATGATGGAGAACAAAATGTGTCTGGAAATTCCGGATTCGAGGTTTTGTTTGCGTTTTCAGGGAATCATAGTAATGTATATTTTTTTCACCATCAAAAAGTAGAGATTTCAACGAACAAAAAGGCCACCGACTTTTAAAAAAAAAAAAGCAAATAGGGGTAACCGGAGATAGTTGTCTCCAGGGGCAAATAGACTAATTGCCAATAAATTGAAAACAAAACAAGTTTATTCTTGTTATTGCATCTAGCACAGCTGCCTGCTTAGTTTCATGTTGTCTTTTGCCGGATTCGGACGTCGCGTCGTTCGGAAGTTATCGCGAAAAAACAAGTTTTTGCTTTCGTGAGTAATTTTTTTGCTTTCTTTTCTTTTTCTTCTTTCGTAAGGGTGTTTGAGTTTAACGTACAATTTTTTTTAGGAAGAGCAAGTGAGTTTGTATTTAAAACACCTGGTAGTTTTATGTTGTTTTGATTTCTGAGTATCGAACAAAAATCATTGAGTGCTGAAAGACCGATCGGAGTAAGTTGAAATTTTTTTTTTTTTTGGGTAAGTCGACTCATTTTTTTGTTGTAATATCTAGAAAAATGAAGACATATGTAAGAAAAACAACAAGAGGGGCGATTGAAAAAATAGTTTTGGAGCGTGCGTGTCAGCTAATTTTGGGAAAAGTTAAAATCATACGATCTTTGCTCATGACTATGGGATTCCATATAAAACCTTCAATAGGGGTAATTGCCGGGGTGTCTCTTGAAGATGTTGGGTACAAAAATCAAGGCAAATTTTTACGACCGAAGAGGAAGCATAGTTTTAGTATCAAAAAGCTGGAATTAAGAATATAGTCAACTGACCCCATAGCCATAGCCAACTTACCCCGGGTGTGGAGTTATTTGACCAACTTGAGGTCGTTTTGTAAAATTAGGAAGAAAGGTCTTACTATCAACTAATTTTAGAAGACGTATTTTTTTATAAAGCAAAAATAATGGTTTATAAAAAGGCATTTGATTCGTGTTGATATCTTTCTTAGTTTTTTTTTTTTTAAATCACCCGTAAATTAATTTCCTTTTAATTTTGTTGTATTCTCTTCCTTTTTCAATGAAATTCATCCTTTAATTATTTTTTGTTTGGTTTGAAAAATTATCGACCCTGGTCTTAATAATCGCAAGCAAAAACATATTATACAAATATTGTAATATTTGGGAAAAGTCTTGTAATTCTAATAATTAGTTTGAAAGTTTTCTTGAAATATTCATGCAACTGGTTTAGACAGAGTGTATCGTAAGCCAACTTTATACAAATTTTCCAATCAATATGACGCATTCCGTTTGTCACTTAAAGTTCGATTTGATTTAATTCGCATGCTTATCGTATGTCCTGTCCTGTGTCTCTCCCTTAACTGCCGTCTGTTTTCAAGCATTAATTGGAAAATTCTGTGAAAACCCCTCGCTCTTTGTTTTAATTTCAAAAAATCCAACAATTATCTTATTAAAAATGAATAACTTCCAGCAACCACTCTCATCACCATTGACAACACAAAAACATCCATCACGTCCATGGACATAAATGACCATAGCGTATTCTAGTGTCCAAGAGTATCCACCTGGAAAACTCACACTCAATGACACCAAAAGCAATTGTCGTCATAAAAATAAAACTAAGACAGAAAGAGAGAACGATAATCACCGCATTTACTGTTAGCTGCAATTAGCCATGCTTCTCGGTCGACACTAATCCTCCAACATCTCGAAATCTCTCACCCTGCCTTCCACTTCTCCTTCCATATCCTCGCGCTGTTAAATGCTCCACTAAAGTGGACTCTATGGTTGGCTAGCTAAGCACGTCCCTCCTAATGTTTTCATTCACTTCCCGTTAGAATTTCATTATTCCTTACCTATATACCTAATGTCTATGTTGTCGCTTTTTTTTCTGCAATCCTTTTTATGAGGAAATGCTTTAGTACATCCTTTCAAAGGTACCTTTACACTTGTGTGTGGTTTTGGTGTTTGCGTTGATGTCTGGTGAGCGAAATGTAATTCTTGGCACGCAAACCCCAAAGATCCCGCAGAGATTTCTTATTTTTGTCGCATGCATGAGTGTTTTGCTAGCAAAGGATTGACAAAAAGGACTTACCTACCCTGACCGGTCGGTCGGATCGTGAGATTGAGTGCTCCCTTCATACTTGAAAAGGGTTCTTTGAGGGTATAGTCCTATGCTGTCATTATCTCTCCACAAACAATCACAACTCCATTGGGTCAGCAGGTTTATTCAAATGAAGAACGTGTTAAGGAAGCATAAAAAAAAAGAAAGAAATAAAAAGAAAAACGCAACAACAAGGATATAAGCTCAAAAGAATTACGACCACACAAACCCAAGGAAGCACATGAATGAGAATTGAGCGCGTGGAGTCCATTAAATGTGGATTTGTTAATATTTAATCGAAACACAGTTGGATAGCTTGAAAGGGTGGAAAAATGTTTCACATTCTAAAGGTGAACACTGGGATGTCTGTATCTGGAATGGATGTAGATTGTTAAGTCAGGAGTAAGTTTTTTTTTATGGGGAGACTGTGTTTTATTAGAAGTGTGTTATAAAAATATTTTAAATATTAAGTCGAATGATTGCAGTTGTAGGAGTTGAAAAAAAGTAATTTTTATGATTAAAGAATAAAATTATTATAAAAAGAAGTATGTATGTGTGTACCTACGTAAAAGCGGAGCGTTATTGAATGGGAATAAAAGAAAATTGGTATATGAAATATAAATACTCTCCCCCCCCCCTCCACCCCCTTTCCCACTCAACAAAGTTGTAACAAGTCATTTTAATTACATTTAATTTTTTGTTTTAATTCTTACATGACCCCTAGGGTTCACGCATTGAAATTAAAAAAAATAAGAATCTGAAAAACATACCAACCTTTTTAGTTTCGTTGGAGAAGGGGGTTCAGGGCTTGAGGATTAAAACTGTAACATTAGCGATTACAAATTAATAAAAATAGCAGGAAACCTATAAACTATTCGTGTTTGTTTTTCGAAATTAATATATTATCGCACCTCCGGTGTAATATCTACACAATTGCAGTTTTTTTTTTCTGAAATTGAGTTAAAAACGCCATAATTTCCCAAATGTCAAGTTTTATATGTGGTAAAATCGACTGAATAGTCAGCTATTTTTAGGACTCTTGAAGTCGATCCTGTAGGTCTATTTTAGGGCGTTTTTGCATTTTGAATAAACAAACAAACTTTAAACGTGATTCCTCAACATTTCAGAAAATTGCATTTACGTCGTTATTACACCGGGCGGAGGTGCGATATGCTATCTACATTTTGGTAATTACATATATTCG
The DNA here is from genome assembly GCA_916050605.2 of Platycheirus albimanus. Classification (NCBI taxonomy): domain Eukaryota; kingdom Metazoa; phylum Arthropoda; class Insecta; order Diptera; family Syrphidae; genus Platycheirus; species Platycheirus albimanus. Next base: position 11,478,305 of record OU696696.1, on the reverse strand, counting down.
AGAAATCAAAGTATTTTGTATGGTTTGATCACTGTTTTTAAGGCCACAAAACAGTCTGGGAACTTAATATTTGTTTGCACTATTTCCTAAGCACCTTCCTTGGTAAAATCTTTAAGTTTTGGAGGCTCAGTCAAACGGTTATTATCAAATTCGCAGTATTCACTGGCTTCAAAATTGATGTTTTGGAGCCGAAACTTTGTCCATTGTGTTGCTGCTGACTGCTGCTCTTGTTTTTTCTATGCGGCAACCTTGTTGTCTAATTTTCGGCGGTCCTATATGTTGTTTAGATGACCGCCAAAATATTCGACACAAAGCTTCCAAAATTTTATCATCTACTAAACTTTTAAATCGTTTGGCAGATACCCTGCCAATGCCAACTCAAGACACATAACTGCAATCTACTCCATACTATCTGCTTTAATGGCTCATGTGTTTTTTTACGAGTATATACATAAATACTCGAAGACTGTAGGTTAGCCATAAAAAACAAAGTCCTGAAAGTTCAAAATCCCGAATGATCAAAAGTAAATCCCAGTGCCACCCAAAAGTACCTACCTACTACTAATTAAGAAAACTGTTGGCACAGGTGTCTGCCAGACGACATGACATACCCTTAGCGGAGCAATACGTTGGGGCGTGAGTGGGTTTGCCCCCCAAAAAAATTAGTTAAAATCCCTAGATACCGCGAAGCGTTTCAAGTGATTACTGCTGATTAAAAAACCTCTCTGACAAAGGCACCTGCCAGACTACTGGACGAACTAGTTGATTTTACTGTACCTATTGAGTGCTTTCTGGGATTTAAATTTTTCAGGATTTTGAATTTTCGGGATTTTAAGTCAGTCCAGTAACTAACTTATTGCTTTTCATAGTTTATAAAATTACTTTTTCTCCGATCTCATAAAAGATGATGGGGTAAACATATTTGAACGTTCCGATATAGAACGACGCATACATTGTTGATAGCTGTTCTTGATATTTTCCCAACATCTCTATAGTACTTATGTGTTGGTCCCTAATGTTTCGCCGTAAGATACATATCTCAAACAGCTGACTCAATGCCATGAAGCAAGCAAATAGACCTTTGACATTATTTTCATATTTTTTTGTGACCTGATCTACTTGCATGCTAAACTTGGATCTTTCCCCCCATTGTCCTACCAGATATTTTGAACCTGTCTGTTTCGCTACTTTTGGGAGAAATTTTCAATTGAAGTCAGCCTTTTTGTTAGTGATTTTTGAAGCTTAATGGTTTTGGGAACATCATCTGTCCCAAGAGAGTTATTTGATATTTAATCACCAAAAAAATTGAACGTAACTTTGTGGTCGTTATAATTGATGTTGAGATTTTTTAATTTTCTTATTGACCGCAAATTATCGATAAAAGATTCAAAACACAAGATATAATTCGGTTTCAATATTCTTTTTTTTTTTTTTTTTATTATCGTATGCATTTCGGGCTCTTTCTATTGAGGGCCCATCATCAGCGAGCGTTTAATATACACTAAAGAACGAATTTGACAAAAAAAAACAAAATATGAAAATTAAACAACAACAAATATGTCAAAGAATAAAAACCATTAAGCTACATAAAAACAAAATTGCAAAACGGAATAATCAAAAACTGAACATGATTTACTTTAATAAGTTAAAAAGAGAAGATTCTATTGCACCTGGCTCCAAATTCATTAAATTGTTGGTGGTTTGAATGTAAAAGGATTCGTATGCGTCTAACTTGGAAGGGTAATGAACTGTCTTTAATAATTTAATGTTTTCTTCAATTGGTGAGACAGAGTGGGGCTCTGTTTTGTCAAGATCGAAAATGTGTGCTGGCAGGGATGCCAATGCTGAACCCAAAAAATGAAGCAGATTGCCGAAAAAAACGAAGTAGATTTGAAAAAAGTGTAGTAGATTATGAAAAATACAAAATATTTTAAAAAACAAACAAATTTATATATATTTCGTATTCAAAACAATAACAGCCTTTTATTTTACAACTTCATAGGTACCATAATGTAGTTTAGTTAGTTTTAAAATAAATAGGAACTTTAGGTACATTAAAATAAACTCATAAAATAAAAAGGAACTTTTGTTTCATTGTTTTTTAATAAACAAAATATACATAGTAATGCTATAATACTTTGGAAATTGTGATCAATCAGTTTTTAAGACGTAAACATCCGAAACAAATTTAAATCTATAAAAATATGATATTAATTGTTTCGGAGGCTCGAAATCTTCCAGCCCAGCCACAAACTTTCTTATAAGTAATAGGGAAGAAGCGGTACTTATATCAGGATTAGTTCTTTTTTACTTGCTCTACAGGGCAAGTATTGGTTTCCTGCAGAAAAAAAAAATCGAGGTTTTAATCAAACATGGTTTTCGCCATACCGTCCGTCGGTCTGTCTGTGCGGATGTGCGCTTTTTCACGTCATGCTACAGCCTAAACGGCTTGACGGATTTCCTTCAAACTTGGTATATAGCAGTTTGAAGAAAAATCATTGTCGAGGATTTTTTTATTTTGTTTTAGCCCGGCTCAAACTGGTACCTTTCAAGTAACGGTTTTTTTCATTTTTGATTTCCTCGAAAACGGCTCTAACGATTTTGATTAAACGTAGAATTTAACTTACCTAAGATATTTGTAACAAAATTGCGTTTTTTGTTTTTGGCTAACATAGTCGTAACGAAAATCAGGTTTAAACATAACATCGAGACGGCTCGATTGAATTGATTCAAACTTCGTTTGGCATTGGTCTTTATAGTGTTTTATAGGATGGTTTTATAAATTTTTCAGTGAAGCCTTTCCAAATGGTGGCTCCCATACAACGAGCCGTTCAGTTTTAGCCAACTTTTTTTGGTTTTTTATAATTTGCTCCAAAATGGCTCTAACGATTTTGATTACATTTTTTTGTGTTCTTTTAGTGTTCTTAAGAGAACTGCGTTTTTTAGTTTTTGGCGAAAAATGCTAATATGGGAGATCAGGTCTTAACGTCTTTTTTTCAATTGGCCGGAAGTTTTCAACGGTTGTATCGAATTCAATCAAACTTTGTTTGGTATAGTTCCTTACAACTCTCTATGAGATGGCATTGCATTTTTTTCGGTTCCTCTTTTTTAAATAGTGGCTCCCATACAAAGAGCCACTAGGTTTTGGCCAATTTTTTTAGTTTTTTCTAATTTTTTCAAAAAAAAATCTACCGATTTTTATTAAACTTTGTATTGAGTATACATAGAATGTTTTGAAGAAAACTGTATTTTAGTTTTTGGCTTCAAATGATAATAACGGAAATTTGTTTCTTACAATTTAATTAATTTGGTCATAAGCGGATATTTATATCATTTATAGCAACCAAAAGATGACATCTCAAATTGAAATATTCAAAGGTTTCTTTAAGTAAGTTAGGTAAATCAGGTTTTCCAGTTTTAACCAAAATTTTGTTATTTTTCCCAAATTTTTCAAACATGCGTTTTTCATATTGCTCGAAGACTTTGTTTTCATCGTACAATTGCACCAACAGAGCCAGTACCTGCGACTCAGTCGTGCATTTTATTTTGTTTTTACGTTGCTAAAATCTGAAAACCGTCTTTCGGCTGCTGCACTGCTATGTGGTAGACTAGCTAGTGTAAGCATATAGTCAGGCAACACCAATGTATCTATCTGCTCTTTTTCTACACGATAGTAAGGTGTTTGGAAAATAAATTGTAGTAACTAGAAGGTTTTTGCGATGAGTGCATTCAGATTAAGCAAATGGCTTTTTCGATTTGCAAAAATGAATCAATTCAACACATATGATATGAAATTATGATCGTTATATAAAAATGAGAAAAACGAAGTAGATTAGAGTTGCTACGTAGTAGACGCATATAAAAAAATAAATGAAGCAGATCTACTACATATGTAGTAAATTGGCATCCTTGTGTGCTGGTATTGCATTAGAAATCTGTTTGTTTTTTATTGTTCTTGCATGCTCGCTTGCTCTTGTCTTTGAAGCTCTCCTAGTCTGTCCTATGTAGGAGGCATCACATTTTGTGCAACTTATTTTATACACGCCACTCCGATCCATCATCGGTACAACGTCTTTGGTAGTGCCTAGCGATAGTCGTAGTTTGTTTGAATTATTGTGTACAATCTTCATTTTGGCTTTTTTGTAATTTTTGTGTAGCTTGTTTGTAATACTCGGTATAAATGCGAGTGCAACACGTCTGTCGTTAGATTTTTGGCGTGCTGAGTTCTGATAGAATAGCGTTGAAAGATTTCCTTTTTTAATTTTATTTGAATGCTTTTTAACTAAGTTTTCTATCAAAGTTTGCTTAAATCCATTCACTTGAGCCAAATGAAGAATGTAATCATATTCGATTTTAAAGTAGTGTAGCGTAAGAGGAAGTCGGCAGAGTCTGTAAACCATGGAATGAAATGCAGCGAGTTTATTTTGATATGTACAAAATGAATCGAATGTTATATAGCGGTCAGTAGATGTGGGTTTTCTATACACTGGAAATTGAATTTGTCTTTTATTACGTATGATCATCAAATCCAGAAAGGCCAAAGTGTGATCGATGTTAGATTCCTTTTCGAAAGTAAATTTAATGCTGTCATATCTGTTGTTAAGGATGCTCAAAACTCGGTCAATGTCTACTCTTTTAATCACCGCAAAAGTGTCATCCACATAGCGCCACCATATACGTGGGAGTAAATCTTCTTTTTTCAAATCCAATTCAAACTTGGACATAAATGCTTCTGCTACTAACGGTGATAGGCTATTACCCATACTGCAACCTACATTACTGCTGTAAAACGCATTCCTAAATTGAAATGAATTATGTGACATACATTTACAATTGCGTAAAGCGGTAATATATGCCTCTATATGTTCACTAGGTACTGCTTTTTCACAGAGGTGTTCGTAGATAGCTTGTATTGCAATATCGATCGGTACACTGGGGAAAAGAGCTGTCACATCGAAAGAAATAATGATTTCATCTTCTTCGATTTCTATGTTTTTCACCTTGTCCGTGAAATCAAAGCTATTCTTAATTGCGAAACCATTAAAAGTACCGTACTGCTTGAGTTCCGCTACTAACCATTTAGAGATGTTTGCAAACGGTGAGGAAACACATGAAACGATTTTTCGCATTTTATCTCCGGGCTTATGAACTTTTGGTAGGCCGTACATTAGAGGAACTTGTGGATTTGGTATACGTAAACGATATTTGTTAACACCAAAAACTTTGTTCAAATTATCGATGATAATGTGGGCATCTTTGGTCATTTTGGTCAGTGGTGATCTTCTACAAACTGTGAAATTGTCTTCTTGGATGGATTTTATCATTCTATTATCATAGTCCACTTTATTCATGATTATGACTTGATTACCTTTATCTGCCTTCATATAATAAACATTCCGTTGTTTTAAGCTAGAAAGAGCTTGGTTCCACTTCACTGTGTCCTTTTCGTTCGTTTTTAAAAGTTTTTGTTTTTTGATATAAGAAGCAGCACAATCTCTGATATCTTTTTTGACATCCAAGGGTTTAAAATGGATCGATGATTCAATGTCGGCTACAAGGTCAATTAAAGGAGAAACGATAGGTTTAATAGTAAAGTTCAAGCCCCTGTTTAGAAGTTCCAATTCAGAATCATTGAAAGTTTCGTCAGATAAATTCACGACTAAACCATCCACATTTTGTACATGAGGTTTTTGCAATATTGGGATCTCTCTCAATAGGACGGTTAGTTTTTTATTCTGTTTTTCTCTCTTTGTTTCAAAAATATGGTCACAACGAAAAAGAATTGCGGATTGTTTCTGTATAAATACTTTGAAAAGGGTATCACTTAAGTCTTTGGTCATTTTTAAATGTAAATTATAGGTTTCCAGTTCTAATTTGTCGAGCCGACTGTAATGATGAATGATTTCAAATTTTAGCCAAGACCGTTTAGCTAAATGAATAACTTTATCAGTGCGATGGTTTTTGATGGCACAATAGACTTGGATAAAACTTGGAAACACATTTTTAGCTTTACATTCCTCTAAAAAGAGGATGTCGGCTTTTATTCGTTTTACTTTCGCTACTAAACGCGAATACACTGTCCCATTTCAATGGCATTGATTCGTAAAGACCTTTGATGTCAAGAAAGGAAAATACTTTAGTCGGACGTTTGTTTGTCTTTTGGACAGCAGCAACTTACCAAATCACTAATCAGCACATTTACAAGGTATCGTTTTTAAATCCAAATAATTGTTGCTTTAATGCACTGCTGGTTGTTTGGTGTTTTACGGATTACACTCCTTTTATCGATGAATTTAGAAATCATTTTTTCAATAGCTGGAATTGAATAAAGAACGCTCAATTCACTGCTTCCTTGTGTATGTATATAGTATATGTCATGTATACCTATGTACCTATATGCTTTACTGTCAGTATTGTAACCATAACGAAGTTTCTGAAAATGTACTATGTCTTTTTCATAAAGTTAAAAACTCGTTATTTTATTGAAAGATAAATTAATAATTCCTCGCATGGCCATGGATTGGTTTCCAAGTAAAAAATTCGTTATTCTTACTTTACCCCCATCCATCCCCCCTTGAAGAACACCACCGCAAGAAACAAAATATTATCTCAAATTCGGTTTTGAAGACATTTTGATAGCGCTTCCAAATTCAAAAACGCTTGATTTCAAGCTCCACTCATCACTTTGGTCTTACAAAATCGATGCTATGGGCAGGAAAACTCAACTTAAGTTGTATTAAAGGGTTTCTGCTTGCTATGATGAGAATTTTTCGAATCGTGGGTCTTACGTAGAGGCTCTAATAATATACGTATATGTAATAAGATTATTGATTTGTCATTTATAGCCATCCGAAGATTCAGTTACATCGCTTAGCGCTCTTTCCCACGATGACTACCAATTAAGACAAGTGAAGTGATCGCACTCACTACATTCATGTCGCTTCATTTCTTCTCCTATATCTATACGATCTTCCTTCATTTGGTATCATGTCAAATCTATATTGTATATAGAGTCATATGCGCCCTATATGCACCTAATTTGTAAGGCATTTACTCCAGATCGTCATCACTACTCATAGTAATTTTGTATACACATTCTCACACCACAATAAAAAGCAAATAATACGCTTTGATTCAAAAATTTTTTAGAATGCACACATTTCATATTCCTAGATATTGTCAAGGAGACTTGTTATTTACAAAATGCATACAACAAGGACATAGGAAAAAAAGAAGAAATTAAGACTTATGTTGATGAAGAGTGGAAGGGAACAGTACCGATACTATTAAGTCATGTGTATGCCGATTCTGGGAAAAAAAACGTATTGCTTACAGTTGTGCTGCGTTTCACATTATCGGGAGAGTATTATTACCAATCATAATCGGATTGACAGAATATAAATTGAAAGTATGACATGTGTGGTCGGCATGATGATCGGGATGTGAGGTTACTTAAAAAAGAAGCCTGCCAGCATTGAAGAGTCAGAGTAAAGTCAAAAATCGTATTAGTAAGGGATCCAATTTAAGAAGAATTTTTCAATTCAATCTTCGAGTCTGGCTTCTGTTTTGTGTTCTTAGTGCACGTGTACCTACATCTGAACATATCTCAATAGCCTTTACATTTTAAAAGCATAAATAAAATTTTAATAAATCAAGCTTCTACCTACACATTGGTTACAAATCATCATCGGAGCCACACAAAAATCGAATTTGTGACATCATTGATTATAAGTGTGTTTTTTTTCTTAACATAGTCAACCATTATTGTTGTTATGTCAAAAAAATTTGTTGAAGTATCATTATTGGGATGTGTTGGGTTTTCTACAAACCCTTTAGAAACGACACGTTGTTAGGATTTGTTATACTGTCAAACGACCACGTTTACCATTTTTTTGTACTTTGAGGAACTAATGAAATTATTCTCCTTCATCGCTCGAAATTGGCGAAAAATCCTTTTTATTCTTTCATGTTGACCACTCAAGGAAAATAAAGACGTTCTTACTCCTCAAATCGAGAATTTGTAATTTTTTGGTTTGATCAAAGTCTTTGAATTGCTTAAAGCAAAACGTCCAATTTGACAGATCAACAATCTCAACTCATATCATGGAGGTGAGTTAGAAATAGTTACAAATCTGAACTATTTGAAACTTCAACGTGAATATAGGAACGATGTTAAGACGTCATTACAAATCGTAACTTATTTGGATTAAAGGAACGATTTTTCGTTGACTATTGTTAACAATTGTTGACTTTGGTTAGAAAAAGAACGCACCCATTTCAGAAGTGCGTTGAACATCATAAATAGTTTTGTAGTAAAACAGAATACAAACATTGCATACTTTTAACACCATATGAGATTTTGAAATTATAACAAATAGTAAATGGTATGCGAAAACTTTTTTCATCAATATTATGTAAAATTAACTAATCTATAAGTTTGTAGCAAATTTTGTTTGTCTAAAGCTTATTGTTTTTGAAATAAAGATGAATATAAGCGAAAACCCCATATTTTGACCTTTGAACCCCTATAACTGACCTAGCGGACATGGGATAGTTGGGGATGTTTCTTACATTGTAAACCACTTCCGTACCAACTTGTAGGAAGGTATACTAAAACGTAGCCTTGTACAATTTTTTTTTTGCTTTTATTGACAATTTTTTGTTTATTCTTACTGGATTCATAGTTTGCTTCACTGGGAGATTCAATTGAAATCATTCAAAACTTTAAATCAACATGGCAGCTAATTGAACAAACCAATCAAAACAAATCGTTGCCAAATTTGCAAAATACAGTTGTGAATTGTAGTAAGCACTGTTGACACTTAAAAAAAAAACTAAGAATATCCTTTAAATACATACCTACCTACATTCAAAAATATATGATTGCATTAATGCACAAAAAAAAAATCCATTCCATCCACTTCCAAGACTCTTCAAATATACCTATTTATTTCAAAATCACTCCCTAGTTTGATACTTATCTAAATATTCATTTCCTGACATGCACAATCTGCGACTGTATCTCATCTAAAATATTCATATGCTCGTTCGCACAATATAAACTATTATCGCACGACAGTAATCCTTCAACCCCGGCCCGATGCAATAAAACCAATCTCCCTCCCTCTTACCATAGACCGACCGTACCGACCCAGAACGAGCAGTCTCTTATTGAATATTATAACTTCAATGGATTTACTAAATTGGCTTGCGCTATTTCACTCATTGGCAGTAGCGAATGTCAACCAATGCAATTATCACGTTATCCCTTCCCAGCACGCAATCGAGCCACCACCATCATCACACTACTGCGACAAGGGGTGTGAAAATCACACTCATTTACAAAATATACGATACGGGGCGCCCGCCATGCCATCCCAATCCCATAAACAACCCCTGTCACTATGTCATCCGTAATTCAATAAGCGTCTGCTGTGAGGTTTTCAACTTTAGCTACTTTTTTTTTATTATTATTATTTTGAATAATAGCGTAGATTGGTTTTGACATAAGGTTAATTCCGCAGCCAATGTGTCATTAACGCCTCACAGCTAGAGAGGGGATGTTTTTTTTTTTCTTTTTTGATATAAAATAAAAAACGATTGAAAGAACATGAAGATCCTCTTTGACAGAAGCAATACACACAAAAAAAATCGAATACAACATCTGCCAATATACTATATCCTGAGCCGGTAATGCATCAGGACGTTGCTATTCATCCGGAAAATTCGAAACATTTGCACCATAACGAATAAAAAAAAAAATCCTTAACCAAAGTGTTCAACACTTTCAAGCTGGTGGAGGATAATAGAAAGGATACAAAATGTAAACTGTAACAGTTTTTTTTTTCGCTTCCATTTTTATTCCTCATTGTAAAAACTGTCATGGCGGGTGGGTTTTGTTTTTCATTCATTTTTCTGCACGAACTACAACTGCTGCACTATTACCCGAGTGTCCTTCTACAGTTACTTTTAACTACTATATCACGCGCATCCTATCATTACCACCATGGGGCATAAATCACTGTCAAGTGTCATTGGCATTCGTTTGAAAGAGTCCTTCTTTTTATATTTTATTTTATCCGTTCATCCTCAGTTTGTGTCGTCATCCCCAAGGAACCAAATTGCATATCCCTAACTTGGCTCCATTGACTGTTGCTGCAGTGGGCCCAATTTCCTCATTCCTGGACCACAAACAACAATTCGGCGTCGTGGTTTTGTGTATCGCTCTTTGTTTGGGAAATATCCTGGCAAGCCGCGAACCCTGGGTGGATTAGAAATTATCATGTTGAAACACCCTGTTCAGGTGGATTCGACAACAATCTATATACCACCACGAAGAGGAACCTATAAGTGAAAAGCATGTTACAGTGACACACTTATTCGCTGCCAGAAAACAACCCACAGCATAAGCAAACAACAAGGACTTTGAAGCCACCATCCACTGACACCTGCAACTGCACACAACCTGCCAAAGCAAAAACAAGAGAAAGTAATTCCTTAGAAAGTGTTGCCTATGCTGTATACCACTTCAGCCCCTAATAAGTATTGAATAGTGGTGAATACGCCACAGTCTGTCGATGTCGTGCTCCAATAAATGTTCAACTCCGTCACGGTGGTAACTAATTCACCCCTAAATAAGGGGTGATTTCGCACACTGCGCATCTACTGCAATTTGTTCTGGTTTATTTTTTGTTGTTGTTGCTTCGAATTTCCTGGCTTCTGTCTGTCCTCCGTCCTGGTCCTGTCATCCCTGTTCCTTGTAATAAGTGGTGAAATAAATCAAAACATCCGAGTCAATCGAATTGAATTCTATTGTTCGTTTCGTCATGAGGGTAAGTTTTGTATTTTATTTTTATAGAACGCAATTATTTATGGGTGCTCGTGCGTAACCATTAAAATTTGGAATAATTTGTTTTTATTGTTTGAGAGTCCTTTTCGAGTTCGGGAGATGACACACATGGTAATGAAAACTAATTTATTTTGGATTTAGGTAGATATGCGATGTATTTCAGATGGTTGGATCTTTTTCAATACGAACTCATGAACTGGTGGTTGCTAGCTAGTTTTTAATAATTTAAAAAAAGTGGGCTTGCATATTAAAGACTTATGAGTGTGAATTTAAGTAGCTTTCGATTTTTTACTTGCTCTATAGGGCAAGTATTGGTTTCGTGCAGAAAAAAAAAATCGAGGTTTTAATCAAACATGACATTACGATGATAGAGAAGCCCAAAAAAGTGGTTTTCGCCATACCGTCCGTCGGTCTGTCTGTGCGTCTGTGCGTCTGTGCGGATGTGCGGATGTGCGGATGTGCGCTTTTTCACGTCATGCTACAGCCTAAACGGCTTGACGGATTTTCTTCAAACTTGGTATATAGCAGTTTGAAGAAAAACCATTGTCGAGGTTTTTTTTATTTTGTTTTAGCCCGGCTCAAACTGGTACCTCTCAAGTAACGGCTTTTTTCAATCTGGATTTTCTCGAAAACGGCTCTAACGATTTTGATTAAATTTAAAATTTAGCTAACTTTAATCATTTCTAACAAAACTGCGTTTTTTGTTTTTGCCTCAAATGGTCGTAACGAAAATCAGGTTTTAACGGCTTTTTTCAAATAGCCATAAGTTCACAACGGCTTGATTGAATCAACTCAAACTTCGTTTGACATAGTTTTTCATAGTGTTCTATAGGATGGTTTAGTAAATTTTTCACTGAAGCCTTTCTAAACGGTGGCTTCCATACAACGAGCCGTTGAGTTTTAGCCAACTTTTTTTGGTTTTTTCTAATTTTCTCGAAAATGGCTCTAACGATTTTGATTAAACTTTGTGTGTTATATTCTTTTAGTGTTTTTAAGAGAACTGCGTTTTTAGTTTTTGGCTAAAAATACAAATAACGGAGATCTGCTTTTAACGGCTTTTTTTCAAATGGCCATAAGTTGTCAACGGTTGCATCGAATTCACTCAAACTTTGTTTGGTATAGTTCCTTACAGCTTCCTATCAGATGGCATTGATTTCTTTTTCAGTTTCTCTTTTTTAAATGGTGGCTGCTATACAAAGAGCCATTAGATTTTGGCCAACTTTTTCGTTTTTTCTATTTACTCAAAAAAGGCTCCCCCCATTTTTATGAAACTTTTTATATAACATAATATAGAATACTTCAAAGCAAACTGCATTTTTAGTTTTTGGATACACATGATAATAGCGGAAATTGGTAATATCAGTTTTATTAATTTGGACATAAGCGGAAATTTATATCACCCAAAAGACGACATCTAAATTTGATATACTAAAGGTTACTTAAAGTTAGCTCCCGTATATCGAGTTTTCCAGTTTTAGCCAATTTTTTTTTGGTTTTTACCAAATTTTTTAAAAATGAGTTGTTCTTATTGATCGAAAAGTTTGTTTTCGTCGTACTTTTGCACCCACAGAGCAAGTACGTGCGACCCAGTCGTGCATTTTATTTTTTTTTGTATTTTTAAATACTGATTTAATACTGTGGGAAGCTGTCTAAAGGTATAGAAAGCTGCAAGTAGAGAAGTTTCTCGAACATGAACTACGTCTCCATTATGGGCCACTGTAAACTCTCAGAAGAAGAGAATTGTTAATAGTGATAGTTCCATGGAAAGGGCAAATTATATCATAATGTCCTTAAATCATCGTTGTGAACATAAAGACAGCGAAAAATGGCCGCCATCCGGACTGCAGCTAAATATTTTATTAGGGGCCACATTTATATCTACGTTGCGGCGTATGTGATTGAGTGTGCTTTTATCTTTGGACAGCACAAAATGCTCCATCGACATATATTGAAAACAACTACTTCTTACCAACTATAGAGGCATAGTATTTTAAACATCACTTTTTAGATCCTGTATAGCGTTTTATAGAAACGCTTTAAGCCGTTGCTAAAGATATAATTGGTCCTTACCAATGCAGCATCTAGAAAGTCCAGATCTTCATATTACCCCATATCCTGGATATAACTCAATACCTGTTCATCGACTTCAAAAAAAAAAAAAACTAACGATAGGTAAAATAGCGGAGAATAACATCGTGGCTTGAAAACGATGGCGTTGCAGAATGGTCGCTGTTCCGTCAAAATTGAAAGTAATTCTACTAAAACCTTGGACACCACTAAAGGATTACCCAAACTCCCTAACGCCAGGACATCATGTAGGTACTATTTTGAGCAACTCAACACGAAAAACAATAAAGTTTAAAGGCTGGTGAACGTTTTGGAAACGTCATTATAGTGCACAGAAAATTTAATAGATATTGTGTCTGGCACACTTTTTGGTCAGGTTAAAATGTCTGTCAATAGGTAAATCATAAGTAATTACCTCAACTGCCAGTATACAAAAATCAGCTTTGTAATAGTGACGTAACTGCATCATTTTTTACGCCACGCCCAAACGCCCCATCTAGTAGCTTCTAGGTGTTGATTTTATTGATTCTCAACTATAGCTTACAAATTTTCTGTGCACTAATTACGTTTCTTAAACGTTCACCAGCTCTCCGACTAATATCACTATTGCTTAGCGCTATTTCCTTGGCCTAAGTAAGCACCGCTTCCTTTCAGATGGCATTGATTTTTTTGCATTTTCTTCCTTTCAGATAGCATTGATTTTTGTTCATTTTCTTTTTTTTAATGGTGGCTCCTATACAAAGAGCCACTAGATTTTGGCCAATTTTTTCATTTTTTCTAATTTACTCAAAAAAGGCTGCCCCGATTTGTATGAAACTTTGTATGTTACATATATAGAATACTTCAAAGAAAACTGCATTTTTAGTTTTTTGCTACACATGACAATAGCGGAAATTGGTAATATCAGGTTTATTAATTTGGCCATAAGCGGAAATTTATATCACACAAAAGACGACATCTAAATTTGATATACTAAAGTTTACTTAACGTTAGCTCCCGTATATCGAGTCTTCCAGTTTTAGCCAAATATTTTTTAATTTTTACCAAATTTTTCAAAAATGAGTTGTTCTTATTGATCGAAAAGTTTGTTTTCGTCGAAGTATTGCACCCACAGAGCAAGTACGTGCGACCCAGTCGTGCATTTTATTTTTTTCAAATTTAAGTCATGTTTTTAGAAAATTGCCCGTCCCGGCTAAACGGAGGGGAATAGACCCCTTTCCAAAACGATTTTTTTCTTGTCTCGACCCAACCTACATGCTCTAGCTTTTTTACTTGCTCTATAGGGCAAGTATTGGTTTCGTGCAGAAAAAAAAATAGAGGTTTTAATCAAACATGACATTACGATGATAGAGAAGCCCAAAAAAGTGGTTTTCGCCATACCGTCCGTCGGTCTGTCTGTGCGTCTGTGCGTCTGTGCGTATGTGCGTCTGTGCGCTTTTTCACGTCATGCTACAGTCTAAACGGCTTGACGGATTTTCTTCAAACTTGATATATAGCAGTTTCAAGAAAAACGGTTGTCGAGATTTTTTTTATTTCGTCTTAGCCCGGCTCAAACTTGTACCTTTCAAGTAACGGCTTTTTTCAATTTGGATTTTCTCGAAAACGGCTCTAACAATTTTGATCAAACTTAAAATTTAGCTAACTTTAAGAATTTCGAACAAAACTGCGTTTTTTGTTTTTGGCTCAAATGGTCGTAACGAAAATCAGGTTTAAACGGCTTTTTTTCAAATGGCCATAAGTTCGCAACGGCTCGATTGATTTGACTCAAACTTCGTTTGGCATAGTTCTTTATAGTCTTCTATATGATGGCTTTATACATTTTTCAGTGAAGCCTGTCTAAATGGTAGCTCCCATACACCGAGCCGTTCAGTTTTAGCCAACTTTTTTTGGTTTTTTCTAATTTGCTCAAAAATGGCTCTAACGATTTTGATTAAACTTTGTGTGTTATATTCTTTTAGTGTTCTTAAGAGAACTGTGTTTTTAGTTTTTGGCTAAAAATGCAAATAACGGAGATCTGCTCTTAACGGCTTTTTTTCAAATGGCCATAAGTTGTCAACGGTTGCATCGAATTCACTCAAACATTAGATTTAAAATATCACAATTCAGTGGGCAAGGGAATGTGGTGAGATTTTTAAACTGCAAATAGGGCACTAAAAGCAGTGTGGGCTTTATTTTATTTTTGAGGTACAAATCATTTTGTGTTTCGACAGCATTTTGATAAATTTGAAGGTGATTTTTTGTCACCGTTTTTGTTCTTACTTCTGATTAGTGATTTTATAACTGCCACAGTCGGTGAAAACTGCCCTTTGTCAAATGTGTCACTTGCTTCAAAAAAATGGGGGAGCTGCAACTTTTTTAAATATTAATGCCTATAGACAAAAACAATGCATGCCAGTCGGAACCCCAACAACAGCAGGTAATTGTTAAGGAGAAGGAGTCACTCAGTTCAACTACTTCCGAAGTTATATTTGCCACTCGATGGTGGGACAGGGCTGTTCGTCAATAACAGAATAAACAAGGCTAGTAGTACATTTGGAATCCTTTAATAAGCGTGGAACCCCAGACAAATTTCGCATCATACAAAGTTGCAGCTGTTTGAATCAAACGTGAAATCTGTCCTGCCTGTGATAATACTCTGCCAGCATAACGAGCTACCTTTAGGCTTTTTGCAAACCGTTCCCTGCGTTACACTTTCAAAATCCAGTGGCCACAAGCCATATCCAACAACGAACTGTGGCTTAAAACTATAAAAATGAAAGTGAGTTGTTCATATGTATATACTGATGGGGACGAGCAATGACACAACCGCAAAACATAGTTTTCAATGGAATCCAAACCTCAAAGTGAAATATTCATTGGAATACCAAAAAAAAATCTGGAATTCAATTTTTTTAAAAGAAAGTTGAGGCACGAAATTTGAAGTCGTAAGCACATTTGAAGTGTATCGTGCTGCTAACAAAGAGTGATGAAGGATCTGGTTGCAATCGTTTGTTCCAGGGTGAGTTAAAGTGTTGCTACAGGCCGAAGGTACTGGAAACCTTGAAAGCTTTGAAAGAGTTTGGTACCAAGCTTTCTTTTCGGAAATGCTAGCATTAGGTACCAACAAACACCTTCTTCGATATACTAGAAACTACTACTTGAGACTTTTCAAACGTTGTCTTTGAACGTTTTACAGTCTTCACAAAATAAGTGCTGGTATGTCCCAAGGTTCTGTTCTGACTCCTACTCCTGCTCATTTCCTCATCAATGCTTCCTTATCTTGAATTTAAAATCCACAAAATTGTTTCGCTGATTGCAGTACGTTCATATTTTTATATTCGCGTCCAGATTCTCCACCCTTTTTCTAATCTTGAAAGCGATGTTCAATTTGGAATAATAAGCCATTTGGAATTTAATGCTGTGAAATCTCAATACGATCTTTTGTCGTTAAAGCAGAAGCTACCTACAATATCCGTGAGTGGCACTTACATCATTGAAGCCCAACACCTTTGCTATTTAGTTATGTATAGGTATCTACGTGTTTTGCAAACCACCTTCGTTGGGTTGAACACGTATTTGACGACGCCAAAATTTACACGAAATTATTAAATTTCCTATGTCGTTGCCAGACAAATTTCCTCGTTATAATTTGTTTGGTGTGCATAAGCCTAGAGCTTCAAAACAGCTTATATATACGGACAGGTGGTCCTGTTGCACAATACACACATCCCTTTCTCTGTGAGAAAAGTGCAAACTAGCCTGTTCTAATACTTCCTCTAGACGGATTCCCTGCAATATTAACAGCGGAAGAAACGACCAACTGCCTATCCACGGGTTAAACGTTTTGTTAGGTATAGAGACTTATACTTTATAGCACTATACGGAACTAATAGCCAGGAAAGCTGTTCTTTCTAGATTTTAATTATCTAATTGATAACTGTTACCAATTATTCGAGAATTTTGTTAATACAAAAAAAAAAAAAACGAAACCAGCTGTTCGTTGAAATTGGTTTCTTTCAGTGAAAAAAATAAAGTGGAATTTAGAGAATGTTATGCATATTAAAGAGTTTTGTTTTTTCATTAAAAAAATTCTAGAATTCGCTATTTTTAATTTTTTTACAAATTAAACTTTGTCCTACTTCCTAAATCGTCTTCAAATAAACAATCGAAATTTTCACGTATGCATTCCAAACCAAAATTCCAATGATAGCAATAACTAGCTCCTATAAGGGTATTCTTTATTTTGAAAAAGAGAGTTCTGACATATATGTATAATGTATATCCTTTTGAAAAATTTAACTTTGCAATACTGTGCTAAGTTTGAAATTTATTAAAACCAAAGCTTTAAATAGAAACCCGAACATCACTCTTTAATTATTTTTAAACAAACAATAATTTGAATTATAGTTTGAAACCAGCGAAGCCCGATTTTAGATCTTAAAATTAAATCCAAAGTGTTGAGATATGCTAGGCCTCATGCCAGTTTTTAAAATTCTTGAATAAAACAAAAATTTTAAGAAGTCTGTTTTTTTTTTGGTTTTATTAATTTATTTTATTCATGTTGGCAATAAACGATGGAATGTTTTTAAATAATGCTGTTGTCATTTTGTTAATAAATTAGATTTAAACTGCACCAATTTTTAAAAATGTTTTGCTTCCGATTTGATTCTATAAAGCACTAGTCCACTAGCACTTATGATTTCAATATCTATATCACCAAATCTGTACCCTATCAACGTAAGTAATTGGAAATAATCGACACTAAAAAAAAAACAGTGTTTCTTTTTGTTTTAATTCAACACAACGATTAAATTGACTAAGTTATCCTTAAATCCTTTTAAAGAAATCCTTATCAATCAGTTACACCAGCACTGCACCTGCACCCAGACTTATTGAACTGCTCGACTACCCAACCATCAATGAACTGTTTCGTGTGAAACCAGCTCAACACTGCCTTCTCAACTACTCCAAACTGTTTCATCACCACCAAATTTGACCTACCTCACTCCAGAAAAACTCTTCCTATACATCCCCCGCACCAAAGGTAAAATTGATAAGAATTCCATTTCCAATGCCAATTCGTTCCTGCGCAGAACATTCCTTATCACTCCGTTTTTCCCGCTTCCATTTCATTCACAACATCCATTCCAGCTGAGAAATTCCCATTCATCCCTTATCCACACTATCGGCGGGTTGGGGTGTCGTTTCGAAGTTCCACAATATTTTGTGCGGAATTTCGTACAATATACAACCCTCTGCTCTGCTACAAGCTCCGAATGGAAAATCGGATAAGAAAAAAGGCAATTGCCAGTTCCGTGTTATGTGCTCGCTTATAAGGATGTGTTGCATACGGCGCCGGGCGGTTCATATCTAATCGGAGAAACTACTATGCTCACTCATATTTGTTCGATAGTGAATCGAAATTCGTGTCAAAACCAAACTATGTGCACGAGTAGAAGAAGATAAATCAGGAAGCAGTTAGTTCGTCATCTTTGGAAGAAAGTTTTTAAATAATTTATATATTTTGAGAATTGTAAAAGTTTTTGAAATCGGCATGAAAACTTTTGACGTGCCATTCTTTCAAAACACAAGGATTATTATTATTAGATTGAATTTAAAGTTCACATAGTTTTGGGTGTTTGTTAAAATTTTTTGGCGGGAATGTAGTTTCAAATTAAATTTGAAACTTTAAATTATCTTTTTTGACAAGACGTGTGTTGTGTTCGTGTATAATAGTAGGCAAGGCACTCTCTCATCTTATGCCAGACATCTTTTGTGTTCGTTTAAAAGTTGTGTCTTGTGTGTAAGTTCCGACTTTTATCTTGCCTGCTGGTACTCATTTGAGGACTCATATAATATATTTCCTTCCTCTTGCTGACGACGACAAGTCGTCATCCTGACGACGACGACGACGACTACGACACAGTGGAAACAAGAAAATCTTGAAAACTTGAGAGTTTCCTTCAACCGAACGGATAGTGTATATTGTGTCTTGTGTGTTTGTGTGTTCCATGGTCCATGGTCCAGAAGTGGTACAAGTGCAAGTGCATAATAATGTGTGCTTTCACATAAATTTTCTTCGTTGTGCAAGTTGTTTAGAAAAGGTGGTATCCTTGTTTGCTCGTTCATTTTTTTTTTTTGTCGTTGTTGTATCCTTCTGTCGTGTTGTTTGATCTTGTCGCTTCTGTTAGCCGTGGTTCGTTGGCAATGTCGTCGACAACACCTTCATCATCTCATCATCCGTCGTGGTCCTTGTTGTTGTCGGTCGTTGACGCGTGTTTGTTTTGAAAAGAGTTTTTATTTTTTTTTTCTCTACAATTTCGAACTTAAGGAAGGATACGGGCTCAGGATACAAAGTATGCACCATCAGTACAGTGAATGTTAACAACAAAATAATTGTGCAAAGGGTGGCTAAGTAAATTGGCCTAAGTTCAGGTGTTGGAGCAAAAAAAAAAAATATATAAAAATGAAAAACAGCGGGTTCACCTTTGTTTTGTCACTTCTCTGTGCATCAGAGCTTTAATTGTGAAAGAAACAAAATAAAAAAGGCAAAACAGTGAAACAGGCAGGAGAGGAAACAAAAACCGGATGTTGACACGATTTCCTTTTAGACGCCTTGTTTTGAAGTGTTTGCTGCAAAAAAAAGTCCTCGAAATCGGCACTTTAGGTGAATGCAATTGAGGCAGTTTCTTTTTTAACCAAAAAAGAAAAAATCCACCCCACCGAGGATAAAAAAAATTCAATTTTTGTTTGTGTTTCGTTGATATTAAAGGCAAATCCAATTTCATGACTGTTATTTTTTTTTTGCCTCATAGTCGCTCGTAAACCCCCTCACTTAGGTGTGAATGTGTGTTTAATGGAAATTTTAAAATTTAAATCAAGTCGTTTGGAACAATAAAAATAAATAAAATATTCGTGCTGAGAATTCAAAGGCAAAAAATATTCAAATTAAATTCTGAATAAATAAAACGTGAACGCACACAATTATTGTGTTGAAAAATAAAAATAAAAATAAAAAAAATTAAAAAGTGTTATTAACCCCAAAATTAAATGTGAAAACATAAATATTTTTGTTAAAAAAGATTTATATTTATGTAAAATTGTGTGTTTTGTGAAAATTTCATTGCGAAAATAGTGTTGATTTTGATTCTGAAAACAACAAAAGCAACAACAAAAATCCATTATGACGATGCGTGTATCTGCCAAATACAATCACCATTTGGGATTAATTATATATGGATTACTATTTTCGATTTGTACGACAAATGCCGGAAGGATATTTGGTGAGTGTTCTCAGATTTATTTATTTAGGTATACCTATATTAATAATTTTTGTTTTATGTTTGACTGCTGGAAATGGATTGATGAAACAATGTAATGGATTCCTTTGAATATTTTTGTGACATTTAGGGTGAAATAAACTTTGAGTGGTGATTGTTAGTTTGTGTGGTTGATTGTTGCAAGGAATTCTTGTGACAACTGTCAAAAGCAAAGCTTTGATAGAAACGTTTTTTAATAAAAAAAAATATTTATTGTTGGCAATAACTTATATTTTGGAGTTTTCTAACCATATAAAAACAGACATAGGACCTTCTTGTAATTATGGAACATTATTTTAATTTTACATGTGGTAAAAGGTTTAGTCCTTTAAGGAAAATAATAATATATGCACGTTAGTCTCAAAAGGCAAAAGATATTTTTACAACTTAGGATTGTCAAATACGTGTTGAGTAATTATTAAAACTAAATTAAATTTTATATTTCCAACTAAAGATTCCAAAAAAATTTGTGGTGGAAAATTAAATTTTTATTTTAAAAGGTTTTTTTTTTAACGAATTTTTCAATTCTTTTTTGATGATTCAATATTTTGGAATCGTCTTTAGTCATTTTGTCGTGAGGTGTAATATTTCAAAACTATCAACTTCAAGATATCAATTAAAAAAAAAAATCAGTTGCTTTATGGGCCTTGGGTAATAAACCAACAAACCAACCAATAATTACATTTCTTATCAAAAGGTCAAAATCATGCAAATAAAAAAAAATCGTTCCTTTCATTGGCATATAGCCTACCACACAAATTCTTTATGTAGAGTTATGAACTGTAAATTTTGTATTACCATTTTTATAAAACCACATTTGAATTTCAGTTGCAATTTTTAAGTTGACTATCCCATTCTTAAGCAGTTTTTTTTCTGTAAAAGTCTTGTTTTAATATTTTTTTCAAATTTGCCACTGGGGAATATTTAAGGAATACAAAATAATAGGATAGCTTGGATGCTCAACAGGCTTGCTATATTTGAACGTGATGTATCGATTTGGACAGCGGCAATAATTTAAGACTAAGAATATGGATTCCATCATTCTTATGGGTTGCTTATAAAGATAAAACTTCAAAATTGAAATATGTTCCAGCGTGTTTTTCCAAAATTCATAAACGACTTTTCATAAAATTTCTTTCAAAATGCCAATATTGCGAAATAAAAAAAATCAGTTTTTGATATTATATTTTCAATTCACACACCAAAGCAATTTTCAAACTTTTCGTTTTTCTTTAAAAATATTTTAGTCGATCATCAACTTTTCTTGATTTTCCAATAATTTTTTTCTTCAGCGAATACTTATTTATTCCACCTTATAGATGATAGATGATTAAAAATAAAATGCACGACTGGGTCGCACGAACTTGCTCTTATGTTCAATAATTGCGTAGTGGCTGCATATATGGATATTAAAAAAAAATTAAATAATTTCGAAAATTCTTTTATTTTTTAAATTAGTTTAAGAGTTTTCTCGGAAAAACTAAGTACGCAATAAAATTTAAAAGCTATACGTCAATCTAGGAAAAAAAAATATTGAAAATCGTTGGACCACTTTTTTTTTTAAAAGGTTATTTTTGAAAAACTTTTTCAAAAAATATTTTGAAATTTATTTGAGTATGCAAATATATGGCAATCTGTAGTTTACATTTGAAAAATAATTTTTAAAAAAATCAATGTACCCGTTTCCAACATATTTCGAAAACCAAAAATTGTTTTGAAAAAATTATAAAAAATCAAAAAAAAAAGTTTTTGAAAATTTTGAAATGTCATATTAATAAAATTATGAATGACTTTCTGTGGCCAAAATTTTATTGAAATCGAATGTATAGTTTACGAGAAAATTTGATTTGAAAATACTTGTTCTATGAGAGGTACCGTTATTAGACAAATTTTGAAAAAAAATTTCAAACCAAAAGATAGATTTTCTTGCAAAAATAGCATTCTGAAAGTTTTATCAAAATCGTTAGAGCCGTTTTTGAGAAAATCAATTTTTGTCTTCAAGATTGTATGGCAGGTGCCGTTATTTTTGGACCTAGAGCAAAAATAAAAAATTTGTTCCGAGGGACGGCCAAATAAATAATAAATATCAAATTTGAAGCAAATCGGCCCACCCGTTCAGCCTCCAGAGGCGCGAACAGACATACAGACAGACAGACAGACAGACAGACAGACAGACGGACGGAATTCCCAGACCCACTTTTTTCGACTTCTCCATCATCGTAATGTCATGTGTGATTGTTATCTCAATTTTTTTTTTCTGCACGAATCCATAACTTGCCTTATAGTACCTATAATCGCAAGTAAAAATACCTATGGTTTAATTTATCTCACGTTATATTTTAACTTAAATTTTTCAGTGAAACAGAAGTAACCTGAATGCAAAACATCACAAATAGAACAAATTTAAAACTATTTCAAGGTTGTTGATCATTTCATAATTTGCTTGCTTGAGTTTGGTAGATGGAACAGTCAGCCTTATTAAGAATTCCGCTTTCCAATTTCTAGCTACAAACTTTAGCGCATTTATGAATTATGATACGAGTTTAAGGCAAACGACTTTTTTATAAAAATACATTTCTGTAACCTTACCTTACCTAACCTCTTGCCTCTTGGGCACCTGTAGCTTTTTATTTGAAAAATGTAAGTATCTGATAAAGAAATGAATATCCTTATTGACTTTGTCTTCGATTTGTTTGATATTTACAGGGCTGTCCACCAAGCTATGTCTTTTTAAATTTTCATTAACACTTTTAAAGAAAACAATAAACTATCGGGCAAAAAAATAGGATATACAAATGAATTTTCACAATTTTCGTAACGAAAAATTTATTCTCTGTTCACTTATTAATTTTTTTTGGGGGTCTTTTTAAACATTTGGAAAATATTTTGTATGACAATGTCTTGCCACCAACAATGTTTTCCCTTAAAGTGATTGGCACTGACGTATTTTTAAGGAAACTCATGTTTTCGAATGAGGAAAAAAAATTTAAAAAAAGTAAACATTGCCAAAAAATTGAACAATAAATAAAATACACGACTTATAGTTTCGCGATTTTGCTCTTATGGTCTTTTGTTTAGGGTTTTGTATTTAGAAAAAGATTAAAAGAAATTTAAAAAAAAATCCATTTCTTTAAATTGGTTTGAGAGGTTTTTTTTGGTTTTTTGTTACAAAACCTCTTTCTAAGAAATCAAAATTCAAACTCGTATGTGTGTAATTTACACTCGGTCGAACGTCGAAGTGAAACTTCAGAGAAGTAATTTAAGAGATAAGGAGATGGAAAACTCTTTCCAACACCAGTTTTCTGCATTTTTTCAAACTTTATGAACGTTTTAACACATATTCCAGTACACAAACGTACCGCCACGGCGCTTCCTCTCTTTCTTTAGATCTTTTGAGTAGGGTTGCCTATTGACTTATTTGCGTTCTTCTGACTTCTTTTCAAAGCTTGAACTCTATGACTCCATCATTTAAAAATTATCGAAAATGGACTTCTTTCAAAAATTCAGGGCTATTTTTAAAAATTTAAATCATTTTTTGAAATAAAAAAAAAATTTGGATAGAAAATAAGATAATGTGACTGTGTTTTGTATCTCATCTCATTCTCTCGCTGGTCTTCATTTTTATATTAAGTTGCCTAAAGCTGTGAAGCTGTCCGGTAGCTACATTTTTCCCTTTCATCGAGTTTCTAATAACAACGATACCAAAGAAAGTTTCAATTCGAAAATGTTGAAATTATTAAAAATATAAAAGTCGGTTTATAAAATTTTAGCTTGCAAAAGATATTAATTAAAATATACACAAATGATTTGTGCAAAATTTCATTAAAACCGGTTGTTAAATTAACCAAAAAATCCGATTTGAAAAACCGGTTCTATGAGACAATTTAAAAAAAAACATGTTTTTTAATCGTATATTAATCCATGGATTCATACTCATCTTGTACTGATATAATAATCACTCATATAGCATAACGATCATACATGGGACCTGCGAAAATAGGTCAGAAAATCTGCTGAATGCCGGTTGACATATCTATATATTCTGAGGGAATAGGCTGACATAGTGCTTCAAATCGGAGGATTTTAGGGATTTTGGATTCCGTTTTTAAAACAACGCTACATATCATACAAACCACAAAGAAAGTTTTTGTTTTTTAAACTTCCCCCACGAATGTAGAGTTTTTTTTTTATTCATATGATGTTGTAAGATTAAATGATATCGGTACCTCTCGATTTCCAAGGATCCTTTTATTATAATTCAAAATTTGGTCTTAAGTCTCTAACAACTCAACTGATTCTGATCAACAACATAATAATAACCTTTTATAAACACTAATGAATGAATTTTCCTATTTTTTTTTTTAATTATCCAAAATACGTCGGTTTATATTTTTCAAAACTTTGTTCACTGAAAAACCTTCAAGGATTTCAAACATTTATGCGAACACAAATTGTTCACTTTAAACTTATGAAAAAAAAGTTAAAAGACAAAACAATAACAAATTAAGATAAATAGGTTATTCTTTTAAATGATATCAATATTCAATTCAATTTTAATAAAAAGAACAAAACAATTTTTTGTTTTATATAGCTAGTCTCGTCTTTTTTGAGTTGCAAGGACCGACATTCTATTGATCAAAAGATCAAACAATTTATCCAGACGTCAATCAAATTCCAATATTTTTATTTAATTTAAAGCTCTTTCTGGTTAATTAATTTGAAAATTTAAAAATAACAAGAAAACGTGGTTACGAAATGTTACAAAAAAAAAAAAACAGAAGAAGAAAAATAAAATGAGTCAATTTTTCAAAAGAAATGTAATAATTCATGATGTTGTTGTTCTTTTTTTTGTGTCTGTTTATTTATTTTATTATTTTTCCTCAGAGACATAGAAGGAATTTTATTTTCTTTTTTTATCCCCCCTATTCAAGGACGAATAATTCAAAATAAAGTAGACACAAGGCACAGGAGACAGGAGAGACAGCAACCATGAACGCAAGAACATGATATTACATTAGGAGAGGTGGTGACACCTTGAACCTTTTTCCAAATTTAACGTTTAATGTATACGATCGTCTTACATAAATTCAACAACAACACAAAAAATTAATGTAATTTTTATTCAGTGCAAAATGATAAAATCAATGGATGTTGGGTGGGATGCGGTGCGGTGCGATGCGTATGTAATTTCTCAGAACAGCGAGAGCGATAGGTACATTAAAAATGATGGCATACAAAAAAAAATTCATACATTCGCTTTTAATTTGAATTTAATCGCACATCATCAGTAATGTTGTTGAAGCTATTTACTCGCATAATTTAAATGGAAGCGTTATTCATTTGATGAAGATAGAATGTAAAAAAACAATTTGTGTTGTCATTTTATGGATTGAATTAAATATTTTTATGTATTTGGTAGTTTTATACACTTCAGATAAATTTTAATACATAATGCTTTACTTTGCAAGGTTCATTGCATGTTGTATTAAATCTGGTTACGAAGGTTATAAAATCATTCATTTAAAAAACTGAAACCGTCACTATATAACTTCCTCGCTTGAGTAACGTTTGCTACATGTCATAAAATTATAAATTTAAATAATTATACTAAAGGATTTACACTTTTGATTCTAATAAGCTATGCAATCAATGACAAATAGATTTCAACATCGCAATTTTGAAAAAAAAAAAAAATCACATTAAGAAATGCATAATTCATAGTCTGTGTGTATTTTAGCACTTCTCAGTTGGGTATTTGCGCATTACCTAAGATAATTTATTCATAAAAAAAAGAATAGATATCCTTAGACTGCAGTGTGATTAGGGTTTGTCGTATTAAGAGAATTAAGTGAAAGACATATTTTATTTATAAGTGAAAAGGTATATCAATGAATCCACCCAAACCATTTTCTAAATTATCCCTTAGCAATTATAAAATTTCAGGAAACAATTATTGTAATTTCACTCAGCACACATAAAAAAAAAACATTATCTCCCTCCCACCTAAAAAATACATATACACCTTTAATGCATCATTATTTTATTAATTCAAAAGGCATTTCAATTAAGAATATATATTCCTTGAATTCAACACCATACTACACCCTTATTTAAGCGAGAATTCCACCCACTCACACCCATCCGTATTTATAGCGTAGGTAGGTACATTGTTTATTGAGTGTGAGAAAATATAATTGAGGACCGTTTTCGCAAAACTCAACAAGTCCATTTTGTAAATTTTTCAGGAGAAGGTTTTTTGTGTGTAGATCAAAACAATAAAAAATATATTTAAAAATATAAAAACGCCTTTACCCTTTAAGACAACTTTATCATAGTAAACCGGAAGAAAAGCAACAATGAAGTATTGAACTTAGAAAATATTGAGTCCCAAAAATAAGTAGTTTTTTTATAAATAAAAAAAAAGCTCATAGATTTCAAAGTTTTTTTTTATAGAACCAGTTGAGTTTTGCAATTTTTTTTTTAGCTTAGTCGATGCGCCTTGAAATAACGAAAATTTCGATACCCATATCTCATTTTTCGATTTTTGGCGCTTGTTGAGTTTTGCGAAAACGGTCCTCAATTTTCAATCTACCCGTTCCTGTAATTTCCAATAAATTCATGAAGTTAATTAACTCATTCAATCGATCATCTATACTCGCTAATGGAAGGAGGTATGTTATAATTATAATTTCCTTTCAGACAAAGGTATGGCATGTATCGTATCCACATCAAGTTTCATGCATGTACTTTACCCACAAACATGGTATGTTCGTAAATATATATATTAATATACAAATATTAAAGCGAAATACTATATTTCGTTGGTATGGTAGCAAAAATTCAAGCTACAAATATTTTACATATACCATGCACTGATATGTTGTAACATTAAAAAAAAAAAAAACTAAGAAAGTACCTACAACATCCACCACAATTACCACCACCACTATCACACTCAATTCATGCATTAATGAATTATTTAAATTTAAAAGAAAATGATACCGATACAGCCCAAAGGACCTGTAATTATCGGCATAATCAACAAGGCAATAATTGACTGTCATTACTATATCTATGCTATAGGCACCTCGTGCTGCGAGTACTTCTTAGAATAACTTAATGCAGTACCTACTTAATATTTTAAAATTGATTTGTTTAATTAGCCAAAGGAGCTTTTCAAATTAATACTTATATTTTTGAGTATCCTTTTTTTAATGAAATACCTGCGTGTTACAATACAAATTCAAAAAGTTTACTCGTGCAGAAATTATCGTATACTTATTGCATAAAAAAATTAACCATTTGCTATAGAAATCGTTATATATACAAAATGAAATGCTAATTTTTTTAAAACTAATTTTGTACCAATAGTAAAAGTAGTGACCTGATATAATGGAATTAAAATTCTTAATGCCACCTGACAATTTAAAATCTTAAACAAAAATAATAAAAGGATAATATCGACAAACTATCAGCTACATGTGAAGTGAATTTTTTAAGACCAGCAAGCATAATCTTTCATCCTTGAATTAATGTTAGATCATTTAATTGTTATTGATGAGCAATGAGTATTTAAAATAATAAAACAAAGTTATAAAATTCATGCAAAAATTTGTCCCGAAAGTCTGAATTGGTTTGGTATTATAAAATTTAAATCCCAGTTGCTTTAAAAATAATTATATCTTTCAATTGAATATAAAAATCTATCAATCTTTGATTGATGCTCTTCTGTAAACATCAGGAGCGGCGAAGTCATAAACCGTAGAAATGGGAATGAATTGTCTTAATTGATGTTATTTTTAATAAATAATTCGTTTAACCAATCAGGCCATTGATTGCAGCGGTTAGTGTATTTGATTGGTTTTGTGACATTCGATTACTTTCAATAAAATGGAATTTGCTTTTATGACAATGCAAATAAAACTAAAGTTATTGAACAAATATTCCAAGCCACCCAACTATGTTAATTTAAAATGCATGTTCCAGTTTTATTTGTATTAGGGTGATCGTGATCGGTATAAAGTGCATCAAAAAGCCGGAGCAAGTATAGGTTGGGTTAAGACAAGAAATAAAGTGAACGACTGGGTCACACAAACTTGCTCTTATGTGTGACAGTGGTCAGGGTTTTAGATTTTGAAAACAAATTAAAGGAAAAACTCATATGAAATTTTTAAACAATAAAATATCACTAGTTAAAGCGTTTTTTTGGGAAAATGAAGTAAGCCATCTGGTTTTTTTTGCTGTTTTGAATTTTAAGAAATTTGACCAGTTTTTTTGTAATGGTTTTGTTTTTCAAAAACTTTTCGAAAATATAATTCAAATTTTGTTTGAGTACGCCGACTTTTAGTACTCTGAACTTTTTACCAAAAAAAAAATTAAATTAAAAAAATGTACCTACCCAACCTTTTTTGAAAAAAAAAAAAAAATAAATAACAAAAATTAAAAACAAGTTTTTACTTTTTTTGAAAATTTTTAGAATAATAGTATTATTTCGTCTATAAAAGGGCTTCTACATTAAAAATTTCATCCAACAGGTGGCTAACGAGAAAATCAGATTTAAAAAACCGGTCCTATGGGAGGAATCGTTATAAGACTTTTCCTGAAAAATCTATTCCAACTAAAACATAAGGTTTGCACAAAAAACACTGTTCAGAAATTTGTATCCAAATCGTAGGAGCCGATTTGAGAAAAATTTATTTTTCGTTAAAAATCGTATAGCAGGTACCGTTAGTTTTAGAGCAAGACTGCTTATTCCAAAAACTCCTCTAGCCCAGGTTGGTATTATGGCCCACTGCATTATTTTATGAATAAAACATACTAGGACTAACCGTTCAAATCAAACACATTCAAACCGGCATTGCATCATTGTGTACAGTAGATAATTGATTAGTGTTGGGAGTGAGTGCATTTTGTTAATTTTATTCGTGTTCGTTATAATTTTTGGTTGAGTTTACTTAAGGATTCTTGTATCAATTTTTTTAGAAATGAAATAAGTTTTTGCGTTATGTACAAAGCGTTATATCTTATGTTATCAAATGTGATTATTAAAAAATTGATTGCAATTAATTGAGTTTGTTAAAATTAAAAAAAAGTGAAATTGAAATAGTTTTGATATTATGGCCCATTCCAGGTTTTGATATAAGCCAGTGGGTCATATTTTAAACATGGTGTAAACTTTTGTTTTGTTTTGTTTTGATTTAAGGAATCACATCATGACTGGCAATGAAAAGCAATATTTTATGTGTGAATTCTGCATGCCTTACCATCACAAAATATTTAAAAAATATTGTATGGGCCATATTTGAAACTAAGTGGGCCATATCACCCGCAGTTTTTTTTTTAAGTTGTGAAATGAAGTTCCTTTAATTTTTTGTAACTAACTTTTTGTTATGTTTGTTTTATCAATTATAGTTTCTAAGGACTGAAGTAAACATAATTTGTAAGACTGTTTACGAAAAAAATAAATGAATTGGACTTAAATGTATAGTTCTATTTCAGAAAATGTCAAGGGTGGGCCATATTTGGCGCACTTACTACAATAATACTGATGTGCACCAAGTTTTAAGTAAATGGGTTTAGCCTTTTAAACAGTAGGTTACTTACTATACAGAGAAAATTTTCCGACCCACTTTTTTCGACTTCAATGAACACTTTAAGAAAAATTAGAGAAATAGAAAAATAAACGGTGACCGGTTAAGAAAAAGTAAACAGATTTTTCGTTTAATTCTCATATTAAGTTGTTTTTGAGTCAGAAGTCGTATGTACCCAGGACCTTTGGGGTGGCAATCCGACACATATAAACCACTGTTTGAATTCTCAATAACAGCTTTAAATATTTTGGTCAGATTTATTTATTCAAAAAATAATTTTTAAAGTAATCTAAACTTTTTATAGCATGGTTGTAAAATGATTTCCTCAGAAAGGTCCTTACATTATCCCGAACAATTTTTTTTTTTTATTATTATTTTCAATTTTATGCTTTTCATAACGGTACGTCCCAAATAACTTATGCCTTGTAGAATTAAATTTCTAAATAATTTCTAAAACGATACAAATATTAATGGAAATATGAAATTTTCAAGGGATTTTATAAATACTTTCGATTGTCCTTATAAAATATTTTTTTAAAATAAAGATCTCAAACAATTTGACTCAAAATATTTTAATTTTATTTTTCAAATGGTGAGTTTTGCCACCACAGCAGGACAAGTACGCGGGACTTAGTCGTACAAATAATTTTGCATTAAAAATGCCAACGAGTGATTTAGATGAATGATCATCATATTTTAAAAACTATATGACAGAAAAGATTTTGAGTACCTGCTTTTGAAGAAGTCTTCAAAGAGTTGGAACGGAAAAGTCCACTGAAGGATAGGTACCCAAAACTTAGGATTGTTGATTACCCACCTGTATTTTCTAACCTACTCAGGCGAATATTTATGAAATTTCTTTTAAAACAACATTTGTCATTGGAAGGTCAAAATATTTGACTTTATATTCTTTTCTTTTGCATAAAACTTCTGTTTCCACCATAAACTCATATATACGTGCCTTTTACATCACACCAATGTATGGTGTGACTCGGCTTCATGCAATTTAACTTTACATAACAGGGCTCTAAAAATGCATATAAATACATTATTAAATCTAGTAAATCAAAAGAACAACAGGGAACACAACATATACATATAAGTTCACGTCCACGTCCACATCTGAATTTAAGTACTCCATCAAAAAAGAATTTGGTAATAAAAAATCAAAATGGTATTTCATTTAATTCTTCCACACGTTCCTCCCAACATATTATTATAGAACATAACAATTTCCCAAACAAAATGAGAGAGAGAGAAAAAAAAATAATAATAAAAGATTCAAGACAATGGGAATTCCATAATAGGATTGCATTGACAAAAGGACGAAAATTGCTCCACTTACAGAGCATATGTGTTTTCTGCGGTTTATTCAATGGTAAACTCAATGTTATGCTCCATTTTTTTTTTTTTTTTTTTTTTTATATCATTTGGAATGCAGTATTTATTTATATGCATGCAGAGGAGAAGATACACTTTTATGTTCTGTATTCTGTTATGGGAGCAAGTATTGAAAGAGAAAAGAACAAAGAAAACTTTTGTTTGGAAATTTATTGTCCTCGACAAAGGAAATGAGAACAAATATTGAAAATCGAAAGCTTTTACAAAAATACAAAAAAAAAAAAAAACATTCCTGTAGCATTGTGTATGACAAGGATTGCTTTATTGTTATCTGTTCCTTTTTGTATTAATGGTATTTGTTTTGTTTAATTGATATCTATTTTTATCAGATTTGTTTGTTTGAATAAAATGGAATATGAACATTGTAATCCTTTTATATCAGATTTACTTTAACAAGAAATAAATTTGTGTTCAAAGAAATTCCACAACGACTTCGAATCCTGTTGTCAGCTTTTTACTAATATGGCTTCTGATCTACCATCTACTTGGGAGCATAGGTGGTTTTATATAACGAATCTTCTTTTTAGCCAGTACCTTAAAGAATTCTGATCCCCCACAAGCTACACCAGGCTTATTGCACTTATATTTTCTTCATATATCGAGGTCTTGGAAACGCTTATAAATTATTAGATAAAGAAAAATTTTGAGTAACAAAAGCAATAAGTCCATTGGTGATATGATGGTATGTCTCACCGAACAGTGGAAACGATGTTACATTGGCATCATTTTGGAGAAAGTTATATTATTGCGCTTGATATTTTAAAAGCATTGAAGAGATTTTGGTATCTCTCTTATCAAAAATGCGTGCATTTGGCATTAGCGATCTCCTTCTTAGATTTAAAGGGTGTTTTTTTAGAGGTATAAACTATAAAATGAAATAGAATACAGATATTTGGTATTATAGTTTCCAGAGAATTGACTTTATTTGGAAGATAAATTCTTATCATTTTAATGTAAATATGATTTCTGGCAAATAGCCACAATACTGTTTGTTCGTAGTCCAATACTGAGGTTCAATGTTCGATCACTCTTTTCGCAGCATTTGGGGTCGTATATCGGTAATAACATGTCAAATGTTGATTTCCAAGTCGTCAATTTATTGTCTCTGGCTTATGGCTACTAGCGATTTCACATACCCATATACGGAAAATAGTGTAGTTGAATTAAATCGCACAATATTGGACTCTATCTCACAAATTCACAAATTGGTTATGCACTCACCATTCACCAAACATTTGCTTCATTTAATCAATTATTGTGGAACTCACCCATCACATCAATGTGATTCAATTTAGGAACAAAAAAGACATTGATCATGGTTCATGGCTCTATAACGGCCTCCATTGATTTTAACCTTCTGATCGGCATCATTTTTATAGAAGTTAGAACGAATTTGGAGCACGTCAGTTTTTTCTGGATGTAACGGCGTCTCAACAATGGCTTGAGAATTATCTGCACTCTAAATGCGTAGCTTGTAATTTTCTTGTAAAATCCTGCAAAAGTTGCATGCGTTGTTCAGGTGTCAGTCATTATGAAATGTCAAACCAAACTTAATATTAATCACATGGCAAATCACCAAAAGAATGCCAATGGAAAGAAGTGCTGGCAACATAAAGTTCTATATAATAATTTTAAAAAAACACTGTTTGAGCTATAATTGGATGTTTGTTTTTTAGTCTGATATTTTGGTGTGCCCCATGGCTCCATTCTTTGCCCGACTCTCTTTCTCATCTTTATAAATTATCTCTTGTCTAAGGCTTTTTATTCACTTAATTGTTTTGCCAACGACAGTGCTCTCAACTTAATATATTTGTTTCCAGATTCACAGCCATGGTTCTTTGAATGTGGAATTGCAACGGCAGAGTATTTGAAGCTCATCGAATATCGGTCTTATTAGAAGAATTTAACAATGCATTTTGGAATAGTGTTTTGTTTTGAAAGTCAGTAGGTATCTGGAATAGATGGGCTTTTAAATTTTCATTTCAGGAAAGATTTTTTTTGAAAATAAAACAGGCATTATTTTTTCAGCTTTTCTTTTTTAATCAAGTTTTTATTGTTAATAAATAAACAAACAAAATTTAACAGTAAATAAAATGATTGAACTAAAAATAGTATAAATTCATTAATAATATTTTGATAGTAGTTTATATTCGCTCCAAATTAGGAATACATTCGTTTTGATTCTAACAAAAAAAAAGTAGAATTTTATTAGGAATAGAACTACTTTGATTTTAAAGTGGAAAAGAGTTTTTTTGATTCAAAAATGTCTGAGGTACACGTTGTTATGATTCAAACCCTTATATTAAAAAAAATATCTCTGATATTACCTTTTTTTTTTTTTAAAGTTTCAAAGACAGCCAAAGATTGATTTTAAAAGAAGGAGTTGAGCTGCTTCGTTAACTATTTTTACTTGCGATTATAGGTAGGTACTATAAGGCAAGTTATGCATTCGTAAAAAAAAATTAACAATCAAATATTACATTAAGATGATAGAGAAGTCTGTCTGTCTGTCTGTACGTGTGTCTGTCTGTCTGTTTATTTACCTTCAGCCTAAACGGCTGGACATAGTATTATTATGATGTCCTACAGAGAATTTTTTGGAATTAGCATTCTAGCTCTAAAACTAACGGTAACTGCTATACGATTTTTAGTGAAAAATTAATTTTTCTCAAAAACGGCTCCTACGATTTTGATAGAACTTTCTGAATAGTGTTTCTTGTGCAAACTTTATATTTTGGTTGGAATAGATTTTTCAGGAAAAGTCTTATAACGGTACCTCCCATAGGATAGGACCGGTTTTTTAGCATCAAATTTTGTAGGAGCCCTTTTAAAGACGAAATAATATAGATTTTTAAATTTCTGAAAAAAAGTTTTTTTTAGCTTTTTTAAAAAAAAGTTATTTTTTGTTTTTTTTTTTCAAAAACGGTTCCAGCTATTTTTTTAAATTTTATTTTTCTAATAAAAACTACAAAGTGCTAGAAGTTGGCATATTCAAAAAAAATTTGCAATACATTTTGGAAAAGTTTAAAAAAAAAAACGGTTTTGTGAAAAAACTGGTCGAACGATTTTGAAAAAAAAAAATTCTTAAAATTCTTAACAATAAAAAAAATCATATGATTTACTTAATTTTTTCCAAAAAACGTTTTAACTATTAATTTTTAAGTGATCAATAAAATGTCACGTAGGTACTTAGTTTTTTCCCTGCTTTTTTTCCAAAATCTCAAACCCCAAGACCACTGTCTCACATTAGAGCAAGCTTGTCCGACCCAGTCGTGAACTTTATTTTTTTTTTGTTGTTGTTGTTGTTGCTAAAGTGGAATACGTTGTTTTTTTATTCTAGTGGACACAATAATTGTCCAATTATGAAATAATGAATCGGCAGGAATTCAATTCTGTTTTCTGTCATAAAAGCATAACTATGTCACTATCCATGAATGGGACTTACAAAAGGGAAGCCTTAACTCTTTGCGTTCTACGTGTATTACAAAGTACTTTCAAAATCACAAATGCTTATATTTCTTAAACCGATATAAAAATTTGTTTCCCATTCTGATCCAGCTTCAATCTTCTAAATACATTCGCTCAGAGCTTGATTATATGTGTTTTTCTCTGGCCAGGTGTTCAGAAAAGAGTCTAAAAAATTATTGTTGAAAAGACTTTTTTAAATGTTCATGTTCACCCTGTAACATCGCCTATTTTACGCAGTGCACTACCGAAATAGACAGATACATTCCTCCCTTAAACGATTCACTCGTAATACTACTATCGCTAGGTATGCCTATAAATTTACCCTCAAGCCTAACTTCAGCGTACTTTTAAGTATATAGAGACACTTTTTTAAGCCGCACAACAAGAATGTGGAATGCTTTACCCGGATCGGTTTTTCTCTCACATTACGATTTGCAGACATTCAAAAACAATGTTCGTCTGTATCTCTGTTCTTATCTCATTTCTAACATTCATAAATTCTTAAATCATGGTAAGGATATTGATAGCCCCTTGAGTGATTGGAAAACAAATGTCAATTTATAGTTTGTTCTTTCGATCTTTTATTCAAAACGTGTGGATCAGAATGGATGACAAATTCCTAAAAACCATTATATCGAGTTAGGCCAAGCCTGATAGTTCCCAAAACTTATTTTAATTTTCAATAGGTATTTTTGTTTTTTAAATAATTTTATTCCACCACAATGTGTATCATAAGTCCTTATGGCATGTTACATTTCATAGATCCCTCTTTCATTCAATCACTTTTTTTTAAGAGGTAATGAATTATTCAGCAAGCTTACACTACTTTCTGTTCCAACTTCTTGTAACCCCAAGGCGTTGAGTGTGGAAACAACTTTTAGATACAAGCCACTATCCAATCATAATTAAATTAAAATTAAAAAATATTCTTCCAACTTACAATAGATAGATATTCTTCTCTTCCTGCGGCATAAATAATTATTAATTCATTGTCTCAATGAAAAAAAAAAACACAATTTAACATAGGCGAAGCGTCTTTGTTTCAAAATTAATACAATACAGCAATTTCATTGAAAGAACCTGCAGGATATCTCGTCCTTTATGTAAATGATTTATAAAAAGTTGTAGTTAATTGGCAGTTTATGTTGCTAAATGAAGACAGGATAATTGTATACGTTTAATTACTATGCCTTCAAAAATTTGTTTGATATAATATTTCCACACAATAATTTGATTTGGCAACCTACTTCGAATTTTCCTGAGAAATTTGTTGTAAGGACTTTATTTGAGGGACAATTATTCCTGTTGAAAGTAATTATTATTTATGGAAATAAGGAACACCAATTTCGACTCAACATCGGGCTTTAACTAAAATTTTCCTCTGATCCTTGATGAGATAACTTATTAGACTTTTGAGGAACTTTCAAGTTTCAAAAAGATATATATACATAATATTTATTTTTTTTTTAATTATATAACAAGATCCTTTGAATAATTCATAAGCGGAAGCAATAAATTTATGCGAATCGATTCAAGAACCTTCAAAAATAGTGAAATATTTTCTTATAAATTGAAAATTTGCTCCTTTATCTACCGCCGCGCCGCCACCGTCAAGACCACTTACTGACTGTTTGCTTAAATGTCGAATTAATATGCATCATCCGCTGGCTCAAAACTTCACAAGTTTCATCAAAATATTAATTAATTTTCTCAGCCAGAAGCTTTTAAGGAAACGAAAATAAAAATAATAAAAAGAAGAAGAAGAAAAATATTTGATAGCCATTATAGATTCTTCCCATGCTTCTCAAATCCCAACACAAATACACACAGTCGTCGTCGAAAGCAAACAAATTGAAATGACAATCCTTTTAAGTATCCTAGCAGCAATCTTGTTCTAGAAATATATATATTTTTGTTTTTTTTTTTTTCAATCTTAAAAAATCCCCTTCACTTGACGAGATAATATAATACACAATTCATGGCATGACATTGAATTTCGTTTTTCCAGCCGACGACGACGACGACGAGGACGAAAAAAACGATGATCAAGAAGACGACGACGACGACAACGACAAGGACTGGCGAAAAGCAAGGATAATGAAATACAAACCTATATTCTACATACATATATACATTTATCTACACCCAAGATGTCATTTGCTGACTCATCGGAATCCTTGTCGCATATTTTTGGTTTTTATTTTCTTGTATTTTTCGTTTTCATTTTAAATTCCGGCTTTGTGGGCGAAATCGAGAATCTGGGGAGAAGAAAATCCTTTAAAGAAAAACTTTTCATTTCCTTGATCTGGTTGCCATCATTATTATCACAAGTTATTGTTATGCTTTGGGATGGCTATCTAGGTCGGTCGCTGAAAAGGACTTTCATGTTTATCATGGAGAACATGACCTAAAGTATGGTCTATTATGCCCCCGGGAGATGAACTATCATGAAACAATTATAAATTCTTAATTTTTAACCCAATCACTTTTTGAAGGGGTTATTTTTTTATAGAATTTTGAGTTGGATTGTGGTTTTAAAATTGCTGCATTTAGAAATGAAAGCATTTGAATGACGATTCAAAGGACTTGTTGCTATTCATTGTCTGTTAAAAATATGCAAACAAAAAGTTGTTCGTTTCATCTTGTGAAAGAATAATAATGTGGAAGGTTTGGTTCAGATTGAAAAAGTCAGTATCGCCTTTCCTAACCATTAAGGCTTACTTACTATAGTTTCGGTATAAATATAAGAGAGTTCAAAATGGGGTTTGAGTTATTTATATTTTTGGATACAGGGATTTTACGGATCTAAGGATTAGTTTAAAAGAATGTGGGATACCTATACTTTTTTTCTTTATCACAGAAAGAAGTGACGGTTGAAGAAATTGAACCCAAAAACAAATACCAATCTAAATTTTCAATTGAATTTTTTGAACTCAAGAAAAGGAACTTTTTTAAAAAGCAGGTTGACACAACATTAAGGGTAATGTGACCTGGAAAAAATCTTTTATTTTTTAAACAGAAAGTTTAATTTAAGAATTAATTTAATATGAAGACATTAATCTAATATACAATAATTTATTTGTAAAGTACACATTTTAAGCTGTTAAAATAAAAAAGCTAGCTATATTAAAAAAAAATTAAAAATTATTTCGAAAATTCTTTTATTTTTTTAATTAGTTAAAGAGTTTTCTCAGAAAAACTTAGTTTACAATAAAATTTCAAAACTAAATGTCTATCTAGAAAAAAAAAATTGAAAATCATTCGACCAGTTTTTCTAAAAAGTGCTTTTAATTAAACTTTTCAAAAAAAAATTTTGAGTAGGTATGTGATTTAGAGAAAATCTATAGTTTTTATCTAGGAAAAATTTTTAAAAAAATTCAATTCACCCGTTTTCAAAATATTTCGAAAACAAAAATTTTGTTTTAAAAAAATTAGGTATTAAAAATGGAAAAAAAAAAGAATTTTGGAATTGAGAACCGTGTTCGCAAAATTCAGCAAGCACCAAAAATCGAAAAATGAGATATGGGTATTGAAATGTTCGTTATTTCAAGTCGCATCGACTAAGCTAAAAACAAAAATTGCAAAACTCAACTGGTTCTATAAAAAAATAAAATGCACGACTGGGTCGCACGTACTTGCTCTGTGGGTGCAATAGTACGATGAAAACAAACTTTTCGATCAATAAGAACAACTCATTTTTGAAAAATTTGGTAAAACCTAAAAAAAGTTGACTGAAACTGGAAAAACCGATAAACGGGAGCTAACGTTAAGAAACCTTTAATATTTAAAATTAAGATGTCATCTTTTGAGTGTTCTAAATGATACAAATGTCCACTTATTTCCAAATTAATAATACTGTTAAAAGCAATTTTCGCTATTATCATGTATAGCCAAAAACTAAAAATGCAGTTTTGTTTGAAGTCTTCTATGTATGTTACATACAAAGTTTCATAAAAATCGGGGAAGCCTTTTTTGAGTAAATTAGAAAAATTGAAAAAATTGGCCAAAATCTAGTGGCTCTTTGTATAGGAGCCACCATTTAAAAAAAAGAAACTGAAAAAAAAATCATTGCCATCTGATAGGAAGCTGTAAGGAACTATACCAAACAAAGATTGAGTGAATTCGATGCAACCGTTGACAACTTATGGCCATTGGAAAAAAAGCCGTTAAGAGCAGATCTCCGTTATTTGCATTTTTAGCCAAAAACTGAAAACGCAGTTCTCTTAAAAACACTAAAAGAATATAACACACAAAGTTTAATCAAAATCGTTAGAGCCATTTTCGAGAAAATTAGAAAAAACCAAAAAAAGTTGGCATAAACTCAACGGTTCGTTGTATGGGAGCTACCATCTAGAAAGGCTTCACTGAAATATGTATAAAGCCATCCAATAGAACACCATAAAGAACAATGCCGAACGAAGTTTGAGTCAATTCAATCAAGCCAACGCGAACTTATGGCCATTTGAAAAAAAGCCGTTAAAACCTGATTTTCGTTAGGACTATTTGAGCCAAAAACGAAAAACGCAGTTTTGTTAGAAGTGCTTAAAGTAAGCTAAATTTTGAGTTTAATCGAAATCGTTAGAGCCGTTTTCGAGAAAATCTAAATTGAAAAAAACCGTTACTTGACAGGTACCAGTTTGAGCCGGGCTAAAACGAAATAAAAAAAATCTCGACAACCGTTTTTCTTCAAACTACTATATATC
This sequence comes from Platycheirus albimanus, assembly GCA_916050605.2. Classification (NCBI taxonomy): domain Eukaryota; kingdom Metazoa; phylum Arthropoda; class Insecta; order Diptera; family Syrphidae; genus Platycheirus; species Platycheirus albimanus. The sequence goes on along the minus strand of OU696696.1, from coordinate 11,438,929 downwards.
AAGTTTGAAGAAAATCCGTCAAGCGGTTTAGGCTGTAGCATGACGTGAAAAAGCGCACATCCGCACAGACGCACAGACGCACAGACGCACAGACAGACCGACGGACGGTATGGCGAAAACCACTTTTTTGGGCTTCTCTATCATCGTAATGTCATGTTTGATTAAAACCTCGATTTTTTTTTTCTGCACGAAACCAATACTTGCCCTATAGAGCAAGTAAAAAACTTTGAAATCAATGAGGTTTTTTTTTTTTTGAAAAAAACTGTTGATTTTTGGGACTCAATATTTTGTAAGTTCTATTACAAAGTTATCTTAAAGGGGAAAGGCGTTTTTACATTTTAAAATATATTTTTTAATGTTTTGATACATACACAAAAAACCTTCTCCTGAAAAATTTGCAAAATGGACTTGTTGAGTTTTGCGAAAACGGTCCTCAATTGTGTATCAATAGGGTTAAAAATGACTTCCTGAACCCAAAATTATTGAAATCGGATATAGAGTTTACGAAAAAACTTGTATTGAAAATTCCGGTTCTATGAGAGGTACTCGTACCGTTATAAGACAAATTGCAAAAATTATTTTCCAACCCAAAAATAGATTGTCCTAAAAATTAGCATCCTGAACATTTTATCAAAATCGTTGGAGCCGTTTTCGAGAAAATCAATTTTCTTCTTTACGATTGTAGGGCTGGTAATGTTATTTTTGGGCATAGAGCAAAAATTAAAAATATGTTCCGAGGGCCAGCGAAATAAATCTTAAATACAAATTTGAAGCAAATCGGCATGTCCGTTGAAGTTTAGAGGTGCGAACAGACAGACAGATAGAATACGAATTTTCAGACCCATTTGTTTCGACTTTTCCATCATCGTATTTCTTTTTTGGCACGAATCCACTTGCTTGATATGTAGTACAGGGTGGCGCACGAATTATGTTACAAAAAGAAAACTTTTTTCCTGTGTGAGTAATAGGCTTATTTGTTCTTTTATTTTGAACGTTACTATTCATTTAGATTTTTAAATATGAATGCTTGGGATACAGAAAAGAGAATTTGGAAAGTGCAACGGCACCATGCTTTGCAGTCCATCATTTCCGTCCAAAGGGAATTTAGGAGGGAGTTTGGCGGTACTCCCCCGAGTAGATGGACCATGTGAACATGTTTGCCGAATCTGGAAACATCGCACAAAGGCCGTACCATCGAGATTCCAATGTTCGGGTTCAGGATACAATCGCGGCTGTAGCTTCGGCAATACAGGCAAATCCAAGCATTTCGACTCGAAACTTATCGGAAAAAATTGGATTTAGCAGACGGTCATTACAACGGCTACTTCAGGCTGACTTACACTTGTTTGCATACGAAGTCCAAATTACAAGCAAGTTAAACCCTCAGGATTTACCTGTTCGCCTGGAATTTTGCCGAAAAATTATTGCAATGGCCGAAGAAGACAACTCACTGATAAATTGTTTGTTCATGTCTGATGAGGCCCATTTTGAACTAAACGGCAATGTAAACAAGCAAAATTGCCATATATGGAGTGAATCTAATTCAGAAATGCTCCATGAGACGGAACTGCACCCAGAACGAGTCACTGTGTGGTGCGCAATTTCATCAAGGTGTATTCTATTTCTTTGAAGAAAATGGTGTAACAGTAACTGTCGATGGGAACCCTTATTTAAAGATGCTGAAGGAGTTTTTTTTACCCAGAACTGCGCCGAAGACGTATCCCATTCAATAGGTTTTGGTTCCAGCAAGATGGAGCAACTGCACATATATAGCCAGACCAGTTATGGCGGAGCTCCAACGAAAATTCCCAAACAAATTAATTTCCAGAAACTCCACTTTTCGCTGGCCTCCAAGGTCACCTGACTTGACTGCACCAGACTTTTTTTATGGGGTTATGTCAAGCAGGAGGTGTACAAAACGAAGCCCAGGAATTTGATTGAATTGAAGCAGTCTATTAAGACACTAATTGAGGCGATCCCAACTTCAACCCTTCAAGCCGCAATGAACAATTTTCTTATCAGGTGCCGCATATGCGTGGGTGCGCATAGTAAAATGAATAGTTACTTACCCGAGACTAATGTAGGTACAAATATATACTGACTGCGAAGTTTGATCAAAATCAGCATAATATCCGACGACGTGACGGACAGTTTTCAGACACAGAAGCACAGACCATATACAGACCGCCAACTCGTACTCCTCTTGCCTGAAACACCCTCGAAATATTTTTTACAGTCTGTGAATACGTGTACATCTCTCTCTGTGCTTGTTGTAATGGCAACTATACCTACATATGCCATTTATTTTTTAGGTGTGTTTGCTAAATGGGTTTTAAATCAAGAAAGAGCGTCACACTCTCAAAATAAATGGTATATCAGCTGTTTTTTAGCTTGGTGGCAAAGAGAGAGACCATATGGTGAGTTGGCGGTCTGTATCTTCTTGGCCCGTGCACAGAAGTATGATGTTTGATTGCTAATTAAAAAATAATTCGAGTCCAAAACATGCCTTAGGCGTCTTATCTACAATTGCAAGTTGAGGCAACTACAAAATTATCTTCAAAAATAATTCAGTTCCCCAAAAGCAGTCGAAGTTAGGCAGTTCCGCTGAGAACTTAATTTCTTGTATCCTCTGAGCGTATTCATGTGTTTAAGGATAAATAATGGAAAGGTATTTTACCTTTTTTATTCAAGAAGCTTGTCGATTATAAGTATGTATATTGATTGATTTACAAATCAATAAATAAGCCTCAGGTTTTGTCTATATATTTAATAAAAATTATTTTAAATGAAAATATTTCGTGGAGTTAAATAATTTTTCATCTACGTCTGCTGAATGTGTCTCTGTTACAAATTTTAAATTTTTCCATTAGACAATTTCAGTTAAGTATATTAAAATATTCTAACTTATTATTTTAAGAACGAAAAAGCCTTTTCTCTCTAAATTATGTTCCTTTTTTTCCAATTATAAAAATATGTTCACTCAACCTAATTACATTTTAATGAACGTAGCATCCCGAATAAGGCCTAGTCTAGACAAAAACGACAACAAAAAATATAACCTTCTGACATATTGAAATTTCTTTTAACCAGAATTTTTAAGAGTGGGTGTTATTTTGAAATATGTTTCATGCTTAAATTTTTGTATATTTTTAAATAAAGGATAAAGAATAAGAATTTAAAAGTGATTTCTTAAAGAGGTTTCAGAAAAGTTAAACTTCATGCATAAACATAAGGTTTTAATTTCCTTTTAACCAATTAATAAATAAATGGAAAGTTTTGGTTTATGATAACTAGAAACTGATTGTATCCTTGAAAGAAACTGATTACAATTCAAGCTATACCTAGCACTTGCGCGAAAAAAAATCATTAAGTTTTATCCATCTTTCCTATGCAAAACTTATCAATCAATGCATAATGCTAGCTCACACAAAATTTGGTTATTTAACCTGGCAGGTATTACTTACGTTGAATTAATTAAGATTTGAAAACTTGAAAACTTGCAAAGTAGAATAACGAAATAAATAAGTAATCAATTAAATAACACATTTTTCTGATAACCAGGAGGATATTTCATATTGTTCCACCAGATACCTATTAGTGTTTTGAGTCGCAAAACTTGACCGAAAAGTACAATAATATCCGAAATTATTGATGTTGAAAAAAAACTGAAAAAAGGCCGTATTATTTTGACGGATGCAAATTTCGAGATTTAAGTCCATAATAGTGCTCTGATTATCTTACCTTAATAATACAATCATTATGGAAAATAATTGCGACGATCCTTATAGTCCAGTAGACAGTTCGGAATATCTTTAACTATAGAACGTTAAATTTCCTACAGCTTTGATAGGACGAAAATTGTTGTATGTCAATTTGTTACCAAGTAATGGCGTTCCGGAAAACAGGCCATTTTTAAAATCGTTAAGAAATTTCAATTTTTTTTTGAAAAACTACCTGATTTTTGAAGCGCCGTATCTTGATAACAAATTGACAAACAACAATTTTCATCCTATTCTTTTCTCATTAAAATGTACCTGTCGACTGGACTATCAATGAAAATCACAAATAAGATGGAACCCAGTGCACCTCCCTATTTGTTTGAAACCACTTTGAAAATTCGTCATCTTCCCAAACTGCATCCCGTGTTTTGTTAGAAGCGTTTTCAATCAACCTTAAAAATTAGGATGCCATATCCATGTTAGTGTTCCAAACTAGGTCTATGGAGAAGCTTATAAGAGCAGCAACCCCACGAAAATAAACGGTGGTCTGTAGGGATTCCTCTAGAAAGGAAGAGCTCCACGACAATAAACTGGTGGCCTAATCCCGGTCAGCCAGCGATCCACTGCGACCAACAGCGAAGTGGAAAGCTGACAAAAAAAAACTTTTACTACAAAACTTGGTGAGGCTTCTGCTGGTATTCCCCGCAGCGTTCCTTCGGTTGAGATCTCTATTCCCGGTATTCTTTTTGCAAAAGAACGTTCTACCAATGACTGGGAGGTCGAGTCTCGAGTCTGATTTGCCATGCAAATTTTACTTCTACTTATGGAATTTCACTGAAAAGAGAGACTGTGAATTATAAAGTCAAAAGTTAAAAATACTTGCAAATGTGTAATTCTTTTTGAGTGATGAATTTGTTTGACTGCTCTGCTGGTTTAGGTACTCGGAAGTGGTCGGCAGTCCAAATCAGCGCAGCGGTGCGGGGTGGAGGGGTAGTCGGAATTGCCTTAATAGAATGCAGTGTTGGCGTTACGTCACGTGATGCTAATTCAATTATTCATAGTAGATGAGTAATTTTATGGAATCATCCTGGCGATCGGTGGCGGCGTTGGAACTATTGCGGTGGTTGGTGGCGGCGGCGGGCGGTTAGTTGATTATTGCGATCGTATGCGGAGGGGGGGCAGGAAATGTGTTACTTCGTTACAATATAGTATACATTATCTGTCTTTTATAGTGACTCAGTTTCAATGAGTGATTCAGTAACTACTTGTGCTAGTGTTTGGGGCAGGTGCTTGGTCTTTAAGTTTATAAGACATAACTGGTCTTGTTAGTATACAGAAGTATAAGAACGCACTAAATTATATTCTCTGAAGCAATTTTTCCAGAACTGAATACGATACCCACCTTCTACTGAGTATTAAGCCCAGATATTCCTCCCTTTATACTTCATTTTTTCAAATGATTACTTGATTGTTCATATGAAGCTTTGGCAAGGATAAACATACATTCCATTCATCTTTCAGTTGGACACGTTGTTGACATTTGTCATTCAATGTTGCAATCCTTCTTTTCTTAATCCAAAATTTCTCAATGTGATGCTCTTTAAACACATAATTTTTTGAAGCCTTGGTCAATCTGTAAATTTAAAAGTATACTCTGAATTTAAAATATGTGGTTTCGTTTAAGATTTATCAAATAGGCCCAGAGAGGAATTATAAATGCCTACCTCAATCTAAGTTTGCTCCATTGAGCCACTTTCCTTGTTTTCAAGGCTTAGGTATGATTTTACCTATAGAAATCCTCATTGAATTCAACATTCAACACAACATATACAAATATAAATACATTTTCACTTTATATAGCATTTAAATAAAACATGCATTCTGGCTAACCTATATACATATACATATTCCTATCATAATTATGCTTAGCTCCCTGAATATTCTAAGATATCGTATTAATTATTCAATGTTAATCCGCCACTGGCATAACACATGTCCACCCTCTTGTTGCATTCAGACATAAAGCACACTCTATGGCTTCCTACAATATACACAAATCATATTCCTAAAGCGAAACAGGATAACAGGATACACAGCTCCAGGTACTGTGCCATTAACCACCGTAAAGAGAATTAGTGAGACATGTCCCCGCATGTTTTCCAAGCAAATTTCTCATCCAAGCAAACTAAAGGACCACAAGTTGCAGCACATTTATACATATTTATGTGTGTGTGTATGTGTGTGTGTAAGAGTTGGCTGTGCAATCAAAACAAATCACAGTAATTGCAGTCACAGATGAAGGAGAACTGTAAAATAGAGAAGTGGTGGTGTGCAACGGTGTTACCTTACCTTTACCAACCTACCAAACGGACAATTAATGAAATGTTCATTTGCCAACTGAAGCTGCTGCCACCATCAGTATCACAATCACAGCCACAGTCATAGTCACAGTCAACCAACAAACCGACCGTCAGGTTGGTCGTTATGGGCCTAACCCCGACACAAGGTATAGGTAAAGGTATTGGTGGTATCCATAGCAGTTGCGGCAGTATCTACATTATGACGCCGCGCCGAGGGCCAAGCAAAAGGATTCGCATCATTAATCACGCACATAACTGTACATCCTGCAGAAGTCGCATTTGTATGATTGGAGTGTCCAGGCCCCGAGGTAAAACAACCACCGTGCCGCGCCGCCATACCTATCATCTATACATCTACAACACTCTACACTACAGCCAACCGTGATTAGGCACCGTTATGCCAAGTTCTTAATTTAACTATGCTCATTAATGTCGGAGGCACACCAATAAGCATCACCCGAGGATTAAATTAAACACAACTTTGAACATCACAACTAATTTAAATTAATTCCTAATGGACGGCTAACGGTTACACACCCCGAGAAAGAAATCAAGCGAACATTCAAATTGGCATCGCATCACAGTCAAAGCTATCACAGAAAGTCCTCCTGTCCAGTCCATCTAGACCAGTGTCAGTGTATGCTTTCAGCTATCCGCCTTTACTATTTCTCTAACGTCACCCGCCCAATTGTCGTTGGTATCTCCATCGTCCTCGGAACGAATATGAACGTATATTTTTTTTAGGAGCAATTTTCGTAAAAGTTTCTGCTTAATTAATGGCTGCTATAAAATATAAAACTTGGGGAGCCCGTTTCGGATGTTCTATAAGCGGGTGCTGGTACTGGTTTGGTGATGGCTGCTGGCACTTGGACAGAGTGAAAGTGTCTTCAAGTGTGAACGAACCGAATGTGATTCATTAAAAAGTTCGTTCACATCGATATAGCAACGGAGCGGTATCGGCATCGGCGGAAGCAAGGATCTATTCTGATGATGCAATTAGGAAGTTTAACGACATTAAAATTCAAATCGGGCGCGTAATGATGAGTTCGATTATTTGCGTTTAAAATTTAATATTTTCCGGTTCGCGCGTCGCATCCTTAGATAAAGTACCTAGAATATGTATCTTGTTAACAACAATTTGGCTTTATGAGGCCAATTAGGGAAAATTATTTAATTTGACGTGGTGTTTTTTTTTTTTTAATTTTATTTTAAGGATCAGGAAATTTAATGGAGCTTTGAAGGAAATGTGATTTGAATTTTGTTCGTATACAAAGAACACGTGCATTGCATCATGATATTAATATAGCATAATAATTTATGAAAAGTTTAACTGTTTATAGATGTCCTTTGTCCTTAATGTTATTAGATAAGTCATGCGGTAATTATAGGCTGACGTGTCATTGGAGGAAATGCAAGACCTTTAAAGGTTAACGTAGAGCTAAATATATCTTTGAATGAGGAAAAAAACAACACAAAGGTCAACTGTTTGCATCGTGGGAATCACGACCATGAAAAATATATGAACATAGGACTGACGTATGTATATGTTAATGAAATAAAATGCACGACTGGGTCGCACCAACTTACTCCAATGTGTGACAATGGTCTAGGCTCTAGGTGCTTGAGATTTTGATATGAATAAAATTTTCTAAATTCTAAAATAAATACTTTAACTTATTTGAGCTAAGAAAAGGTACACCATTTTATTTCTTGGATACATTTTAATTTATGAGAATAAATTTATAAAAATCTGTGGAGCGGTTTTTGAGAAAAAAAGTTTTTTTTGAAAAACTTTTTGAAAAATATTTTCAAAAAAAATTCAAAAACGCCAGTTCATAGGTATTCAGTAAAAACATTTATTTATAATTTAAAAAAAAAAAATAATAATAAGCGGTTTTCAAAATATTAATTTTTAATTTTTTTTTAAATGCTTTTAAAAATAAAAAAAAAAATATTTTTTGAAATAATTGGTACGCAGTACAAATTAAGCTACCTACACCTATATATGTGTGAAATTTCGAAAGAATCGGTTGAGTCGTTTTCGAGATAGTCGAAAGCAAAAAAAACGGTCCTATAGAAAGTACCGTTCTTAGACATTTTTAAAACTTTTTTTTTAGCCATACGATTGGTCGTACCTAAAAAGCAACACTAATTTTTTTAAATCAAAATCGTTAGAGCTATTTTTGAGAAAAATAAGCTTTAAAGTATCGGTTATATGGGAGGTACCGTTATTTTTTGAGCTAAAAAAAAAATTCAATGTCCCCCCCGTACAATACCTAAAAAGCTCTATATAACAATTTTGAAGCAATTCGGCATGTACCCGTTTGAGCTGTAGGTGTCTTTACATACATACAGACGTACAGAATTCTTAGACCATCTTTTTTCGTCTTCGCTATCATCGTAATGTCACGTTTGATTGTTATCTCACAACTTTTTTTTCAACTAAAGCATAACTTGCCTTATAGTACCTATGTATAATCGCAAGTAAAAATTAAGTAAACCATGTGATTTCTTTAACTGTTTTGAACTTCAAGGAAAACAAATTTTAAAATATTTTGGACAGTTTTTAAAGGAAAACTTGTCTTTAAACAATCTTTTTTAAACACATATTTTGCAATTTTTTTTTAAATCTTACAGCCTGGGAAAATTATTAAAAAAAAAAAAAAAATACAATCCTTTTCAAAGTTTTTCAAAACCTAAAAAAATAAAATGCACGACTGGGTCGCTCGTACTTGCTCTGTGGGTGCAAAAGTACGACGAAAACAAACTTTTCGATCAATAAGATTAACTCATTTTTGAAAATTTTGGTAAAAACTAAAAAAAAATTGGCTAAAACTGGAAAACTCTGTATACGGGAGCTAACGTTAAGTAACCTATAGTATATCAAATTTAGATGTCGTCTTTTGGGTGATATAAATGATATAAATTTCCGCTTATGGCCAAATTAATAAAACTGATATTACCAATTTCTGCTATTATCATGTGTAGCCAAAAACTAAAAATGCAGTTTACTTTGAAGTATTCTATATATGTAGGATGGGGCAACTCCGGGGAGTATTCTCCAACGAAACACGAAGACAATGACGCACGCAACTGATTTACGAAGACATACACACGACGAACAGATAAAACACAAAGACAATGACGCGCACAACTAGTTTACCAAAAAATACACACGACGAACAGACGAGACACAAAGAATACGTGCCCCTCTCCATTATTTCCTTTTTTCATTTGTCTTTTGCCATTCCTGTTTCTGCATAAGAGTTTTAGTTTAGATTCGAGTGTCATGAAAGTAAATTCGTTTGCCACAACGTCGCTTCCGAGTAAAAATATTAAGTGTGTATAAATACCTATGTACATTGTTCTTATTTTTTTTCACAAATTAATAAATTATAAATCGAATGAAGTGCCGGAGTTTTGATTTTCTATATTAACTTGAGCCATTAGACGGAAAATCCTACATATATGTTATATAAAAAGTTTCATAAAAATGGGGGGAGCCTTTTTTGAGTAAATTAGAAAAAACGAAAAAATTGGCCAAAATCGAATGGCTCTTTGTATAGGAGCCACCATTCAAAACAAAGAAAATGAAAAAAAAAAAATCAATGCCATCTGATAGGAAGCTGAAAGAAACTATACCAAACAAAGTTTGAGTGAATTCGATGCAACCGTTGACAACTTATGGCCATTTGAAAAAAAGCTGTTAAGAGCAGATCTCCGTTATTTGCATTTTTAGCCAAAAACTGAAAACGGAGTTCTCTTAAAAACAATAAAAGAATATAACACACAAAGTTTAATGAAAATCGTTAGAGCCATTTTCGAGAAAATTAGAAAAAACCAAAAAAAGTTGGCTAAAACTCAACGGCTCGTTGTATCGAAGCCACCGTTTAGAAAGGCTTCAGTAAAAAATTTACTAAGCCATCCTATAGAACACTATTAAAAACTATGTCAAACAAAGTTTAAGTTGATTCAATCAAGCCGTTGTGAACTTATGGCTATTTGAAAAAAAGCCGTTAAAACCTGATTTTCGTTACGACCATTTGAGGCAAAAACAAAAAACGCAGTTTTGTGAGAAATGCTTAAAGTAAGCTAAATTTTAAATTTAATCAAAATCGTTAGAGCCATTTTCGAGAAAATCCAAATTGAAAAAAACCGTTACTTGAAAGGTACCAGATTGAGCCGGGCTAAAACAAAATAAAAAAAACCTCGACAACCGTTTTTCTTCAAACTGCTATATACCAAGTTTGAAGAAAATCCGTCAAGCCGTTTAGGCTGTAGCATGACGTGAAAAAGCGCACATCCGCACATCCGCACAGACGCACAGACAGACCGACGGACGGTATGGCGAAAACCACTTTTTTGGGCTTCTCTATCATCGTAATGTCATGTTTGATTAAAACCTCGATTTTTTTTTTCTGCACGAAACCAATACTTGCCCTATAGAGCAAGTAAAAATTATTGCTTAATGTGTCCAACATTTCATTGAAATAGGAAAAAAAGTTAACGAGAAAAAAAAACTGTTAAAAGACAAGTTCCAAAATAAGCACTCTAACCAAAAAAAATTGACTTTTCTAATAAGGCAGATCAAATAAAGTTTTTTTTTTTTTTTTTTTTTTTTTTTTTTTTATAATGCACACGCGCTCAAGGGGTTTGTTATAGCCCTTTTAATGATAAGTCACAGCGCGAGCGATAGGAAGTTAGGAAGGAAGGGAAAGGAGGTGTCGATGAACATTGATCTTGAATGTCTGCAGAACAAAATGGTAAGGAAAAATTGTGCCAGGCAATCCATTCCACATTCGTGTTGTACGGCTAAAGAAAGAATCCCTATATTTCACGGTACGTCCGAAATTGGGCTCAAGTGTAAACTGATGAGCGTTCCTAGCAAGACGAGTATTACGGGGGAAATGTTTAAGGGGTGGAACGCAGCTGGCTACCTCGAGTGAGCATTTCTTATAAAAGAATCTGTAAAATAAGGAAAGACATGAGACATTTCGACGATGTTCGAGTGACGGAAATGTTTCCATAATGTTTCTCTCTCCTATCAATTTTAACGCTTTTTTCTGAACTCTGTCGAGCAGGTGGAGAAAAGTTTGAGAAGCACCTGCCCAGAGATGGGAGTTATACTCGAGTTTAGGGCGTATAAACGCTTTGTAAATTGTAGCCAGATCAGAAGGGGTGAAAAACTTCTTGCATCTATTAAGAAAGCCTAAGCATCTTGCAGCATTCTTGGCAATCTCAAGTATATGATCATTCCAACGAAGATTGTCACTGATACACATACCGAGTACTGATAGCTTTTCGGCCTCCTCGATACAAGTACCATTCATGGATAATGGCATAGGGGGTATGTTTAGCTTCAACGACAAAAGACAGCATTGAGTTTTCGACGCATTAAACTCCACACGATTTCTAGTACCCCAATTCACAATGCTGTTTAAATCGGAGTTTAATGAGCTTATCATACGATTTCGTTGTAATAACACGTCCGAAGGCGAAGGCCGTGAATTATCAAACGTATATGAAAAGCTGAGGGTTGAGTCGTCAGCAAAACAATTTAATGGATTAGAAGTCACAGACAAGAGATCATTTATAAAAATGAGAAAGAGAGTCGGAGACAGAACGGAGCCCTGGGGCACACCAGCATTTATTTTGTGGAGATCAGACTTGAAACCGTCTAATACAACTTGTATTGAACGGTCCAGAAGATAGCTTCTAATCCAACGAATAAGAGTATCATCGATACCAAATGCACGCATTTTCGATAAAAGAGCTTCATGCCAAACTCTATCAAATGCCTTTGAAATATCAAGCGCAATAATCTTGCTTTCGCCAAAGCGATGCACAGATTTGTTCCACTGTTCGGTGAGATATGCCATCAGATCACCAGTGGAACGATTGCTGCGAAAGCCGTATTGCCGGTCATTTAAAAGCTCCCGATCTTCGAGATATTTCTTGAGCTGACGATTTATCAGCGTTTCCATGACCTTGGAAAGAAGGGACGTAAGTGCAATTGGTCGGTAAGAGGAGGGGGAGGAGGAGTCACCTTTTTTTGGGACGGGCTGGACAAATGCTGTTTTCCATCTACTAGGAAAGATTCCTGAACGATAGGAGCGATGAAAAAGCTTACGCAGTGGTTTTGCCAGAGATGAAGAACACTTCTTCAGAAGAATAGGGGGTATACCATCCGGGCCAGCGGATTTGTGTATATCAAGATCTTGAAGTACTTTTGCTACTGTACGAGTGCGGAAAAATATCTGTCCCATAGAAGAATTAACGTTCTCAAGTACAGGAGGGGCATTGTTGCTTGCAGGCAACGTAGAACTTGCAGCAAAATGAGCTGCGAGCATATTTGCCTTCTCTGAAGAGCTGACAATGGGTTTATCGTCGACGATGAGCGTTGGAACTGATGATGACGTTGAGTTCTTGACGTTTTTTACAAATGAACAGAAATTTTTACTGCCTTTGGGACATTGCAGAATTTTTTGCCGTAACTTCTGGTCATGCAAAAATTTCGTTTTATGTATAACGGAGTTGCACGAGTTCCTAACTTGTTTGTGTTTCTTCCGATTTTCCTCAGTTGGGTTGGCTTTATAGGATCGGAAGCTTACTTCTTTCAACCTGATAGCTTCTTTACACTCTTCGGAAAACCAAGACTTTTCTTTTGGTTTGATACATTTTGTTCTGTGAGGGACAAAAGTTCTCATTCCAAGAAAAATCACTTCTGTAATCATTTACCTACCTACATGGTAAAACGAAAAAAAAACAGATTTATTTTTTGATAATTAATGTTTTTGTTGATCTTCTAAACGCAATGTTCATTCCGAAATGTAAGAAATCAGAAAGTAGCTGAAAAAAAGAAATTAGAACACAATTAATTAAATGAACACAAGATTGGGTACTACACACTTCCTCTTATATGTGTCAGTGGTCTTGGGGCTTGAAATTTTTGAAAAAAAAGGGTGGGGGAGGTTAATCATAAAAAAATTTATTTATGCTTAAAATTCACTAGTTAAAAGGTTTTTTTTTTTTTTTTGAAAAAATTAAGTAAACCTTGTGATTTCTTTTACTGTTTTGAACTTTAAGGAAAACAAATTTTAAAATCATTCGACCAGTTTTGTCAAACATTAGCGAGAGCTACAATACGTTTGCAAAACTATGTATATTCCAAATTTTTTTGAGTATGCCAACTTTTAGCACTTTGTAGTTTTTATCAGAAAAATAAAATTAAAAAAAAATCGGTCCAGCTGTTTAAGTTGTAGGTAACAGAGAGGTAGACAGACGGCCATGCAGAAATATTGTCGGACCTACTTTTGGCTTGAGAGTTTTCTTACATAATCTATCTTGGAAAAAAAGTGTGTAAACTATTAATATTTTGGACAGTTTTTAAAGAAAAATTTTCTTTGAATAATCTTTTTCAAACATATATTTTGCAATTTTTTTAAAATCTTACAGTCTTTAAAAAGTATTTAAAAAACATACCTTTTCAAAGTTTTTCAAAACCTATAAAAAAAATTATTGCTTAATGTGTCCAACATTTCATTGAAATAGGAAAAAAAGTTAACGAGAAAAAAAAAACTGGTAAAAGACAAGTTCCGAAATAAGCACTCTATACAAAAAAAAGACTTTTCTAATAAGGCAGATCAAATAAAGTTTCATTTAAACGTTTAAAGTTATTTCCAAGAAAATTAACTCCTTTTTTTTTAAATATTGTATGGCCGCTATTTAATTTCTTTTTGGTTTTTTCAATTGAATTTGATTATATTTATTCCCATTCCCAGTCTGGAGTAGGTTTATGGCATATTGGCCGTTTTATAATTATGAATTTTCGGAATTCAATATTCTGCAATTTAATAAATAAAATAAGTCGGTGGCAAGTATTTTAAAATATAAATTGCTAGAAATTGATCGGCAAATGTGCCGTCTGAAACAAACCAGTCTTAGAAACCACCGTCTTAACTTTGATTATGCAAACACGAAACGTATAAAATTTTGCGATGTGTCATGCGCTTGTTGTCCTGATAATATTGTATAATTTGTTTGAGGTGCAACTGCCATTGGATAAGGTTAATGCAATCCTAGAAAACACAAACTGCGAATGCAATGCATAAATATTGGCGACCAGTCCAGAATTTTTTTCGCCTACAAGTCCTTAACCAAGCACGCAAGCATACTCATTTTTAATATTTATGTATGTTACTAGCCAAAGCCCGCGGTTTCACTCACATGGTATAGAATAGAATGGTAGGGCAACCATTTTGAATTGATATCTATTTTCACTTGTCAAAATTAATTAGAAATTTGTTTTAAACATTTTTCATAGTGATTCGTAGAGTGACATCTTAGATGTTAGCAAAAAACAGAAAAAAAGTTTTGTATAAAAGTATTTTAAACTTGATAAATGTACCTATCATCTCACAAAAACAAACTTTCTTATAATAAAATTAAATATCTACTTCTTCTCATTATTCGCTGCCTGGTCAGCTTTAAAAATTAAAATTTATTGTTTATGCCATCATAATACCATCCAAAGGCACTTATACCGAATATATCAGTCGTCAGCAGGTGCTATAGATATTTCGGCTTCCTGAACGATATAACGACAGAAACAACATCCAAAACATGCAAAATCGCTTATCCTAATTGATTTCACTAAGCCACAGCCATGAGCAGGAAAAATATTCTCAAGAAAAAGAAAAACTCTGAGAAAGCAATAACAACAAAACAAAATGAGAAGAACTCTTAGCTCAGCAAAATCATTTTGCCAGTTTGTTTTGTTTAAATAAGATCCTTTCTTGATTCCGCATTTACTATTAAGAGCTTCTCTGTGGTCAATGCCTGTCGTGCTATACTTAGTTTGAAGAAAATAATTAAAATTGTAAAAGATAAAAAAAAATAACAAAATCTTCCAAAAACTGTTTCCGTATAACCAAAAAAAAGAAACATGGCGGCAACTTCAGGACAAAAAGGATATTGTCCGGAGCTCTGACTCAGTTGTTTTCTTTATTTTTTTCCTTCATCGTTAATTTTTCTTTTTTATTCATTCTTTTCTATCAAAGTTAACATTTAAAAGTAAAAATGGCGACAGGATATTGTGTATACCTCATTATTTTATCATAATATCTTGTTTTTGTTGTATTTTTATTTCTTATTATGTTCCCATCCCTTCGCCATTTTTGCTTTCAGAAAAAAGCCGAACAAAAAAAAAAACAAGTAAAAGAAACTTCTGTAAGCATCGGCTTTCAGTTTTTATTCGCTGCGTCCTCCCTTTGGTCAATAGAGGAGAGTAGTCGTTAAGAAGATTCTTCGAAAAGTAGTATGAGACTAAAGAAAAATCGCATCAGTTAAGGACTATGATTCAAAGGAGCAAAAATTCGAAAGAATTCTTAAGAAACCGACCGGGAGATAGCATCAAGGAGTGAGTATAAGGTCCTGTAAAATCATTGAAGAAAGTCTGATGTCCTGTGTTGTTAGTCCATTCATTTCTCTGTGTCGTCCTGCTTACACATCGTAAAGAGGATGTCATTTGTCAGAATGAGCACCCGGAAGAGCGATGGCGATGACTTATATATCTACTTCCGTATAGGTATATTCTCGCTTACTGTTATGTTGTCTCCTGATTGATATATAGGTGTAGATGTTTTTTGAGTTTACGTTGCACTTAGGTACATAAAATGTCTTCTTTTTTACTTGTATCACTGTGACAGCTAGCGTCTCCGTCGTCGTAGTCTAACAAATCAAGTTAGATGGAAAAGTTGATTTGAGCTGTTTTGTTCGGTGATGCTTTTTACCTTTTCGAAGAAAAAAAAAAGATACACAGGATGGAGTTACGACTGATTTATGAACGCACTAAATTCAATATTCATCAAAATGTGTAAAAAGGTGATGTAAAACGAAACCAAATTTACACCGTTTGTAAAAGTTGTCTAGGAACATTTACTGAGTGTTTTATTTATTGATTTATTTTCAGGGAGCATTTCATTAGTGTTGATTCTGTGCGCTTGTTTCTTACGATATGAGTTGAGCGTTAGAAAGTTGAAAAAATGCCACTTATACGTGGATAGAATCGTTTCGAATGATAGGATATTTTGCTGCTGTTTCCAAATATATTTATTAGAACATTAATAAGTTTTCTTTTATAAGTAAAACTCGTTTATAAAAAAAAAAATTGTCCATAAAATATTATAACGACCTATTCCAAGCTTCTATTACGTTTTCACGAGCTTCAATTTCTTAACTATATTTTGAGCCTTTGAGTCAAAGTACTTACTAAGATGTATTGCTTCTTATCCTGGTATTTTTTGAGACAGAAGAAAATATGGCTTTATGATAGAGATGGGGGGATCACAAACCTTTGCAATTTGTGTAATAGTTTATAGAAAAAGAGATGTGAGACATGAGTTAGGGTAACTTTTAGAAGGAGGAGTCAGACAAACTTGACAAGCTTAAGTTGTTCAAACATACTCAGGCTTTGATTGCTACAAACGAGTCCGTGATTTCAAGTGATTTTAAGAGTGTAACTACCGCCATTTACAATATGGCCTCTTCATGACTTTGAGGGTTACTCGTTCGATTTTGAGGTTCTGACGTGACTTTTTAATCAAATTTATCCATGATGATAGAAGAGAACCATTTTCCTACAGTGTCAGGAAAATTGCTTTTTTGAACTCAACAACTATATTTATATTCCAAAACATTTCAAAAGTACAACCGCAAATGACCTGGCAAAGTGTTATAAAGTTCAAAACAAAATATACTTAATAGGTTTAGGAAACAGTCAAATTTATTTTATGAATACATTGCTTAATTTTAAGATAATTAATTCTTCTACAGTCTTTTTGTTGCTAATGAAATGTTTTCTGGAACAAGAGGTACGGGTAAATTTTACTGCAGTGAAAAAAAGTTCTTTCATAATTATAGACCAGCCGACAGGTACTTTCGCAGGTGGAAAAAGGTAGGAATTTAATGAAATGAAACATATGGTTTTTATTAAGGGGTGGAAAAAATGGCTGGAGGGCGGGGGACTACAAATTTTTTGACCTTGCTCTGGTTTTCCCTTCATAACTTTTTTTTCCTTACATCCTAAGGCAAAAATTTTTCGACTTTTTTGTAAAGCGCTGAATTTCTTACAAATTTGTCAATTTGTTAACAAGATATGGCGTTTAAAACAAGTAATTTTTCAACGAAACTCGCATTTTTTATCGATTTAAGAAATTACCTGTTTTTCGGAGCGCCATATCTTGGTAACAAATTGACATACAATAAGAACTCTTGGGAATTTAATGCTACACAAAAAAGTAAAATATGTTTTTGCCGCAGGACGTAAGAAAAAAAGTTGAAGAGGGATAACCCGAGCAAGGTCGAAAATTGTACAGTTCCCCCTTCTTCGGGAATTGGTGATGGATTTTCAAAAGTTGGTGGTTTTAACAAGTAACCATAATTACAACAATATTTCATGATTATTTGGGTATGTCCGAAGAAATAAGGTGGAATTCTTCCTTTTTTGACATTTTTTGGCGAATTTTTAAAAATTACCTGTTTTTCTTTTTTACTTTCCACAGGGCCCTCGTGGTCGAAAACTTAACAAAACGTCAAATAACTATCCCTGAACAAAATCCCCAAGTTTCATTAACTTCCGACCTTTTCCACCTAAGCTCACTTTTCCGACCTGTCGACTAGACTATTACTTACGATATTTTTTCCAATTCATTTAAGTTCTATCAAATTTAATGTTTCTTCCTTATTCAGTCTAGATGATTTCTGTCGTAAATAATCTCAGATTTCTGAAAATTACTTAGTTTCTTGGTTAGAGTTAAGGGTGATAATGATCAGTTTCCATCATTATTTGAAAACCTTGATTAAACTTAAAACAATCAGAAATAATAATTGAAATCCAACGAAAACTAAACCTAAAAATAAATCTTAAATGTTATAAACCTTTAATTTTTACTAACATAAATATTTGTATGCAAACAGTTATCAAAACATTTCCAAAAGGTATCCAATATAAAATTTACAAAATGTAATAGTTCAACTCAAAAATTTGAGTTTAATTTTTCTTTTGTCAAATTATAACATTTGATGAAAGGACTATCTTGAATTAAGCATTGAGAAAAAATTGATAGATTATACGATTCTGTATCACTTGATTCTATGAAATTGAATAAAATTTGTTGACGAAACAGCTTCGTCAACATAATTAACCACTAACTTCTGATCTTGCAATTATATTGTCAGCACAATTATGTAAGACCACTGTTGGCTCAAGGTCCGATGGCGAAGAATTGATATTTTTAAAAATTAAAAAAAAAATATGTATATAGGTATACATAAACATTCGTCAAACTGTCATTACAAATCTTGATTTTCAAAAATTTTCTGGTGTAACGCGATAAGTGTATTGCATAGTACAAGTCTTGTTTGACAGATTTGTCGTGAGTTTCAATAACTATTAACACTTAACACTTAGGAAATATTTTGTAAGTTCTGGAGCAACATACAGCCTTTTATGTTTTTATATTTCTAATCAATGATTTTCTGTGTTTTTCATGCTGATAATGCCCAAATAATGAAAAACTTATCTTTTTTTAATCCGTTAGTTTTGTTGTCAAAATTGTTTCAATATAATTTATTTTAAGACAATTCATTCTGCGAATCATATGGATGTCTGTTAAATGAATAAAAACATCTAATTTAATAAATTATTCATTTGCCAAATTATCTTCAGACATCGTTAAAGGAATAGGAAATTTCAGTTTATTTCCATTAAATATTTTCATATTCGAATAATTAAGTGTAGGCAAGATGAACTACATTTTTCAATTAAGAAATGTCTTGTATCAAAAGGAGCAGTTGTAATAATTAAGTGAATAATGTAAAAACTTCAACTCAATTTATATGAATCATAATCCATTAACAAACATACTTCATCCATACCATTGTTTGAATTTCACAAAATAGAATCAAAATTTCATATTCTCTAATGAAATACTCGTTGATGTTCCAGTAACTGTTGAAAAGCATTGCTAAAAGTAACATTTTAATAGTTAAAGCTATCAACTTAAGCATTTAAAACATACATACTTACTTGGTAATAAAACATATCCAACCCATTCTTATAAACAAAATAAACATGAAAAAGAAATTTAATATCTGTAAAATGTTTAAACCTACACCAACTTGTTGAATATTAAATTCTATCAAAGTAATGTACGAATGCAACATTCAGTTCTATTACATATTTGAAAGTATTCAAATTGACCGGATTTAATACGTGTAACGTGTACAACTCCTCCTTAATGTCATCCAGTTTCAATAGAACCCTCTCTATTCTAGACGTAAAATAAAAGCTTACATGCTGATAACGTTATTTCATGGAACATAATAATTAATTTCTACAATATAATATTAAATAAGAACGATTCGAAGAATTTTATACAAACAAGCAAAGCCAAAGTATTTCTACGGATTTGTTAATCTATGAGCATATATTTCCAATGAAATGTATGAATTCACATTTTCCAACAATGAAATAATTCCCACTCTACCATGCATCAAGCTTTATTGTTTTGCTTTTGTAATTTGCCTGGAGATTGAAAAATGTTTATTAATTTCCTATCAAACAAAATTTTTGCTATAAAAAGCAACAAAATGCATTTCGGCTAAAAATAAACAGCTTTTCTGTCAAGTTAAAAAAAAAAAAAAAGTTCATTATTCCCACAGAATTATTTCCAGGGAATCCATTTCAATAAATAAAGAAAAAAAAATTAAAATCAAATGCTCTTACATTTTATTTCAAAATAAATTCTTTTTTGGTTGCATCAAAAAGCACTCCGGAGGCGTACACCGTATACAGGTCAAAATCGCCCCCAAAATCTCCAATATATTTATAAATTAAACAAAACCCATAAATTTTCAATGCTATATAGCTACTGTGTTTCTTGAAAGGATTTTTCCAACTCTAACTATGGAATCACAAAAAAGTTATAAAAACAGTTTTTATTTCAGAAAAGGGAGGATACAAAAAAATAATAATTTGCATTCAACACAACACAAAAATTTTTATATTTTTTTCGCATTCCAATTAAATTGAGGTATTTTTCAATAAATAAACGCAACGACCGACAACCGACACCCAACACTGGTTTGGCGTTGTTTGTGGTTAAAGTAAATAAAAACCAATTGCTTCACTACAACAACAACAACAAATAAAACCTATATAATATTGTTGACCACATCCTTGAAAAAATATCCATCACCTCTAGTGCCTCGCATCTATCCAGGATCCAGATCCACTCCGCATAGTTTGAACATTTTCAGCAATAAGGCAATCTCACTATAATACAATACTCGTACCTAGGCGAAATGCGAAATGGCGAAATGCAATTATTATTTTGGATATGTTGTAGCTTTTGTTCCAAAAAGGCCATGTATAAGAGAGCATGAATCTCTCGAAAAGTGAACATGTGAAGCATGAATTCAGGAAATTCAACATCAAATTTACATATTTCTCTGGCTGACCATGTGAATTTGAAAGTTAAGGATCTTTGTGTTGTCCATCGTATCTACATACATGCGAGTTTATTTCAACTCTCACGAAATCACGTCCTAAGCAATGTTGCCATGTAACCAATTTTTTTTTTTTTTTTTCTAAATTGATCCATGCTGTTTGCAAAATGTTATCTCACATTAAAGAAGGATATAGAAGATTTTCTGTTAAAGTTATGGTTTAAAGTTTTGTTTTAGTGGTTGAAATTTCGGACTCTTTTAGTAATTTAGGGATAAATCCAGAGCATGGGGAATAAAAAGTTTAGAAAAGTCCCTTTTTTGTTTTTTGAACCCAATGATAATAAATTATCAAAACTCCCAGTCCTTCCATTTATCATATTTGTATGATTGTTAAGGCAACCCAATCTTTTTATTGCAAATCTACGTGATTTCATTTCCATTTTTTTTTTTTTGCCTTATATTTCCTTTTTTCCTTTAAATAGAAGTGAAATAAATATTTGAATTTTAAAAGTGGAGCCTATACATCTTTCTCCTTCAGTTTAAACATTTGTTTGGTTTGTAAATAGGTTACCAGTTTGAAATGTTAAAATGATATAGAATTTGTAATCATTTGAGGGCTTAAATAACTTCAGTTTGAAAATTCAAGGTCAAAGTGTGTACGATAATTTGTTAAGGACTTTTTTAGGTCATCTATTAAACTCGTCGCGAGAAAAGAAACAGTAAATTTAAAATGTTTTACAATTAAAATAATATTTTCCAATGAACTCGTAACTTTGAAGTTTGCCATCAATTAAATAATCAAGTGCAGGGATTTGCATGGTCCTTGGAGCCAAATTCCCAATGAGTGACATTAATATGATTGGTATTGAAGGTTACCCCGAAATATTCCGATTGGGTATACGGTGTGATCAGTATCTACCCCGTGCTGACGATGTGACATATTCGAGCTTCCTAATGACTCCTTGTTGTGAGAAACCGGGTACTGGTCACTTCCACCCTGGAACGAGTGGCCAAGCACTGCAACAATATAATTCCCTACTCGAAAAACTACTCTGTTTCTGACTACTTGAAACCTAAGCTCGTCAGAATGCGGTTGATCAGCAGATGAGTTCCAGAAAAGTGAAATATTTGGAGCATCATTTTGATCATTGGACCATTTTATTTCTTGTCATAGGCAGAAAAGAAGAGAAGTTGATTACGTCGAGGTGTATGAAGAATTTCTTGTCTGCACCCGAACAATAAGTAAAGTCCTAAATAGTATCAAAGCAGACAGAAAGTGCGATGGGATGGTGAAGGGACTGTGATTTCTACAACGGTCAAAGGCAAAGAAGACAAAAATATGTTCGAACCATGTATGATTTTTTTAAAATAAATAGTTTACTACATCAATATATAAGAAATCTCAGCAGGATATTCTCTTCCAGAAAAAAATTCTTTTTCCACAAACTTTTTGGGAAATCATTCGGAAGTTTAACCATTCCATGGTCAAATGTACGACTTTTCAAGATCAGCACTGAGTGGTTAAAAAAAAGTCTGTTCAATAATTTATCGGATTGTAGATCACTGAAACTTAACAGAGTAGAAGTATATCATTGGATCTATCCATTTCCAAAACTCTCAATATCGATCTCATCTTTATAGACAGGTTTTATTATCAGCAACAAATCTTACTAAATGCAACATCATACTCTGAACTTCGGCCTTCCTGTCGTTCTGTCGTCAGTCGTCTCTGGCTTTAGGTGCGTAAATTATCGACTTCACATAACCCCATCCCTACCAGAAATAATATAAAACCAGTGCTGCCACTCAGGAGATTATACAAAAACATTATATTAAGGCATGATTTGAGTCCAAAAAATATGAGAATAGTAAAACAAAGCTTTAAAATTGATATTTTGAAACGTATCGTAACGAATATCGTATGTTACTTGTGACGAGTAAAAAACATTTTTTTCAAACAAGTTTATTAATACAGTAGAACATCGTTAATTCGAACTATTATAATTGACCCTAATTCGAACCACGGAGGTGTCCGAACTATTGAAAACTTTTTGCGTATCAAATAGGTCGGATAAGAAAGCAGTGTAAAGTGGTTTTACGTATAATAAAATAATTTGTTTTTGGTCGAAACAAGTTCAATATATGATGAAACACGTTCCAAAGTTATTGGAAGAAATTTGACATTTTTGTTTGCTCAATTTTTTTAACATTTCATTTTTGAATACGTTGAGTTCTTCGATAGTCCAGTAATTGGTTTACATTTCAAAAAGTGTCGCAGCTACCGATAGTTCTTTGGGGCTCAGGAATTGAATAAAAATAAAAAGCAACATTTAATGTCATTGTTTTTAAGAAAAATAAACTCACAGCCTAAAGAACTGAAATCGACTGGTATTTTTCGTAGAAATGCCCCTAACATTTCTATAGAAAAATACCTTTGACTCTGCAACTGCAAACGCACTCAGCAGAGAAACAACGAACAAATTCGAAATACAGAGTACCAATTTTGTCACGTGTTCGAATTACAATATACTTAATGCGAAAAAAATAAGTGTTCGAATTATTGGAGCGTTCGAATTACAGAGTGTTCGGGTTCCCGTAGTAGTCCTACCGTAGTATTTATTTAAAAAAAAAAATCAAAAAATCGAAGAAACAAAACTAAAAATCATAGTTCAGGTACTATACAAATATATTTACATATTGAACACTTGCAAATAAAATCACATAAAACTGTTTTTGGTTTGGTGCCAATGTTGTTTTACAGTAGCATTATAGCAAATAAAAAAAAACATGATATTCGACTTGAAAACATTAGAACATTTTACGAGTCCAAAAAGATATTGCTAAATCGTGAGAACTGGCAGCTCTATCTAGCGCTGTTAAAACGCATGATCTTGTAGGCCAACTAACAGGTCCAAAAGGCAAAATTGCGCGCTCAACAAACGTTTGCTTCATCAAATCAAAACAGACAAGCGCTTTGTGACATGTTACGCCATTTTGTTGAAATCACAACTCTCTAACATTCAATTATTCAAAAACAAAAAGTCTTTGATCATGGCTCTATAAACCATTCATTGACTGTTAACCTCTGGACGGACTCACTTTTAAAGAAGTAAAGAACAATGATTCCCCAGCCCACAAAGCACACCTGTCAGTTTTTCTGAATGTAATGGCGCGGCGCCGCGGCGGCGCGCGTATCAACAAAAGCTTGAGGATAATAAACACTCCAAATACGGTAGTTTTGCTTATTGACGTAGCCATTCAAAACAAAAAATGTCGGCAATAAAATGGACGTAGTGCGTGATGCGTTTTATAAACAGAACCATTTTTTCCGAAAAAAAGAGGTACGATTTGCATATGTGTTGTTCAGGTGTCAGTTGATTCATTATAACGTGACAATATTGACAAACCAAACTGAAGATAAATCATATCGCAGTTGCCAAAATGGCTGTCAATGAAAACAGTGTTGCCAACTTAAAGTTGTGTACCTACCTCTTTAAAAACACATTGTATTAATGAACAAAAACAATTCACGATATGTCTAAAAATTAATATAAATTGAAATCTATAGAAAAGCTTAGTTGCCTGGTGTAGTATTTCATAGTTTGGTACTTTTATACTCTCCAGTTTTATTTGGATCCTTGATTAAGTTTTACCTTTACAAATAATTCTTTTTTTACGATTACGTATACGAGTATATGAACAAAATATAAAACTTTTATAAAATGAAGTGGGAACTTTCCTACAATAAAACCACAAAAAGTTTGAAAACATTTTGAAGCTAAATAGCGTCATCACTCACCGAAAAAGGATTCCATGTAGCTACATGTATCCGAAAATCCAACCACGAACTCTCATAAACTATTTCTAAAACTCAGTTCAAACATATACTTACACAAATCCCCTATAAACACATACATGACTCTTTTGTCGGCGTCATCGTCTTCTAAATCGAGTTTCCATGTTCTTTATTCTAACCATTTTCATCACTTAACCCAATTGCTCTTGAATAGGACATAGGAGTATGGCGGAGTGGCTTTTTCATTCATATAAAAATATATGTAGTACATACGAATATATGCATGCACGAGCACGTGCACCCAAAATAACCTATGTAAAACCCCTCAAATATACCCCCCAATATGCCCCCTCTCCTTAAGAGACAAAAATTGAGCGACAACTTTGTAATCACAGCAAAACAGGACTTTAAGTGATACCAATTTAACTGCATTAAGTAGAGAAGCGTTGTGTTTGCTCTCTCTTTCTCTGTGTTCTGGTTCCAGTTCTGGCATTGGACCAAGTTTTAAGTCATTTCGCCCATATCGACAAAGCCCACCACCAACTTTCATGGTCCTTTTTCTGCCATTCGTTCTAAATAGTATATTTGTCGTTGTCGACGTCCGTCGTCTTCTTTATTTGTTCCTTGGGTGAGTGACTATGGCTTACATTGGCTGGTGCCAGTGTCCTTTTTACGTAACCACAAATTCCCCATTTAACGGAGGGAAATTAATTTTTATAGTTACGGTTGTTCAGGGTGCTTTTGATACTCCTGGATTGTGATGCGATGGGGGTGGACGACGCCGACGACTCCGACGACGAACTAAAAGCAACCATCAGAAGAGGCCAAGAAGAGGATATTGCAGGTCGCAAAGACACACTGGAATTTTCTGGTTATATCTATCTTCTTTATATGTATGCGAGGAAGGGTATAAAAAGGATGAAATTCAGAATTACAGATAGAAAAAATAAAAAAAAAAGATAGAAACAAAAACCCAATTATAATTAAGATAAGTATCTTCGAAGAAATTAGGAACAGCACTATAATGTGCTGAGTGGTTTAGACTCGGGCAAGAGATATGACTCTGGCGTTCTTCAATGCCCCCATCAGGCCATCATCATAGTACAGAAGTAGAAGAAGAAGTCCCAACAAAATTAGTGGG
Source organism: Platycheirus albimanus (assembly GCA_916050605.2). Taxonomy (NCBI): domain Eukaryota; kingdom Metazoa; phylum Arthropoda; class Insecta; order Diptera; family Syrphidae; genus Platycheirus; species Platycheirus albimanus. The sequence continues at coordinate 11,413,405 of OU696696.1, read as the reverse complement.
AAAAATTAATTCCCATAAATTTCTAGTCGGCCAACCCAACTCGACTCGATTCTCGACCCAAAAAAGAATACCCCCATCATCAGAGAGGAAAGAATCCTTACGACTTACAGAAAAGAAAGGAAATGACCACCCTGAATAGGAAGGCCCATACTGGCACAAAACGAGTTGGGGGTGTCCTTGTCCATTCATTCTTCGAGCTACGATTTCCAATGGGGATTTTGTATGAATTTTAATGAGTATAATACGACCAAGACGATGACGACGATAGCGACGACGACGACGACGACGCTATGCGAAATTATGGAACTCCGGGATTCTCTTAGGCTTGTTAAGCCTTATGTAAGCTATTTTTCAGGAGTAATTTCACTGGGTATAGTTATGACACTGAGTTATTCATGCGTTGAGAGTTATAATGATGCCGAAATAATTTATTTAATGAATTAATCTATTTTGCTGACGTGGTGTAATAATCATTGGGTGCGATATACATCGTAATTTGGGTCATGTTTTTGGCATTTGTCATTGAGTTAGAGGCTATTTTTGAGGAATGTGTGTTATATACTATTATACATTCGGTATTAGATGAAGTTTCTATTGTGAATTGTATGGTTAGCAATAAATTTATTTAACAAAAATTAATGGAATCAGTGTGGTGATGAGTATTGTGCAAAACTCAATTAATTTTTATTTGGTTTCATAAATGTTTTTTTGAAATAAATTACATATCATTAATATGACTTTGTATAGTGTTGTGTTGGGAAATAAAAATCACATATGGATGTGTTATTTTATTAATTGCAAAGCCAACAAAGACATATATACAAATTTATATAAATTATTATCCTGTTAATTAAGTTTAGTCACATTTGTGCGCAAGGAATAGCTTATCTGTTTTTGTTACTTCGAATTTTGAAACTATATATTTCAAAAACACTTCACATTCAATAATTGGATAATATTGTTTTCTTGGAATCGGAAATTAAATTTTATAAAAGTGTTTCCAATACATACATTCAATTGAATTCCATTTCCAGGAACACTAATTTATTTTTGTTTGTTTTTAGTATAAAGGACATACCCACATATCGGTCGTTTATGTCACATCGTATTCGTAATTGAATAATAATTTGCTTTCAAAAACAAAGCTGATACATTAATGTTACTTTAATCTGAAAGGCTTGCATTTTTAATTCATTTCAAAAAGTGATACAAATTAAAATTAATGAGATTTGTTTTTGCACTTATTAGTAAAAATATCAGAGCATAAAACTAGAAAATTTTCCCACACCTTGTTATGTGTTATACAAATTATACAATCAGGTTATATTGACTTTTTGTGTAACAAAAGCAGTTTTTTCTACAGAATTCTACATTTCATCCATTTTAATAAATTCAACCTTGTTTACAGAACAGTTTTATAGGCAACTGCCTTTTTTGATTTTCAGTTTAAGAAGAAAAGTTCTGTTTTCCAATGATGAAAATATTTATGATATTTTAACAGTTAATTTGTTTTTAATTTTTGTTATAATTATAATTGATAAGTAGTTTAGCAATTTTTAGTTTAAGAGCAAGCAATAAAAAAAGTCATTTTATTGAAAAAATATTTGGTATCATTGCATAGTCTGAATATAAATAAACATTAAATGAAATTTCGTCGCTTATCCTTTAGTGTGATGGCTGTCCGAAGGGGGTTGAAAGGTTAACTAATAACGGGTGTTTTTTTAGAGGTTGGTTTTTCGAATAGGGATAAAACTGACATTTTGTGGTCAAATCGGGCATTTCTAATGTCATTTATGTTGAGTTTGGTTTGCCATTTCATCATGAACAGGTTGACAAAAGAACAACGCTTGCAAATCGTGCAAATTTATTTCGAAAATGATGGTTCAGTTCGCGAAGTTTACCGCAAGCTCCGTCCATTTATATGGTCGACATAATCGTCCATCGGAGCAATTAATTCGGTTAACCATGGATCGTTTCCGCACTACGTTTACTCTTTGTGATAATACGCATCCGCAGAGACGCCGAACAGTGCGCACCGAATAAACAATTACCGCTGTAGAGCAAAGTGCTGAAAAAGACCCGAATGAATCGATTCACCACCGTGCACACCGATTGGAGCTTTGTCCATCAACTTTATGGAAGATTTTGCGCAAAGATCTTGGCTTACGACCTTACAAGAGCCAGCTCGTGCAAGAATTAAAGCCGCGTGGCCATGCAATGCGTCGTAATTTTGGTGTATGGGCCCAAAATGAGATTGATCTCGATGCTGATTTTCATCGCAAAATTTTGTTCAGTGATGAGGCTTATTTGTGGTTAAATGGCTACATCAACAAGCAAAATTGCCGCATTTGGAGTGAAGAGAATCCACATGAGACCCTTGAGACGCCATTACATTAAAAAAAAAACTGACTGTTTGGTGTGCTCTATGGGCTGGTTGAGTCATTGGCCATACTTCTTCCGAAATTATGCTGGCGAGCCAGTAACCGTTAATGGAGACCAGTATAGAGCCATAATAGGCGCATAATTTCGCGGAGTGGACCTGTCAATTGGCCACCAAGATCGTGTGATTTGACACCATTGGATTATTTTCTTTGGGGATATGTGAAGTCGCTCGTCTACGTCACCAAACCAGAAACGTTAGGGGATTTGGAAGCCAACATTCGTGGCGTTATTGCCGACATACGGCCCCAAATGCTCGAAAAAGTAGTTGAAAATTATACCTCTAGACTTGGCTTTATTCGAGCCAGCCGCGGCGGCCACATGCCCGAAATCATATTTAAACATTAATTGCATAAAATTATCCTTCCGATAAAGCCAAATTGATAGACATTAAAACGATTTTCTTGTGTTTTATTTCAATTCGAAGTTCTATGCCTCTAAAAATAAAGTGCACGACTGGGTCGCACGAACTTGCTCTAATGTTTTAAAATGGTCTTGGGGCTTGAGATTTTCGGAAAAAAGCATTGCAAAAATCATATGAAATTTTATTAATCAGGTCAATAGTTAAAACGTTTTTTGGAGAAAATGAAGTAAGCCATCAGATTTCTTTTGGTTTTCTAAATTTTAAGGAAATTTTTTTTCAAAATCGTTCGACCAGTTTTTTCAAAAAACGGTTTTTTTGAAAAACTTTTCGAAAACATACTTCAAATTTTTTTTGAGTATGCCAACTTCTAGAACTTTGTAGTTTTTGTCAGAAAAATAAAATTGAAAAAAAAAATTGATTAAACCGTTTTTGGAAAAAACAATAACTAACAAAATTTTTTAAAACTTTTTTAACAAATTCAAAAAAACTTTTTTTGAAAAATTTAAAATTGTTTATTATTTCGTTTATAAAAGGACTTCTACATTAAAAATTTCATCGAAATTCGTCAAGTGGCTTACGAGAAAATCGGATTTCAAAAAAAGGTCCTATGGGAGGTACCGTTATAAGACTTTTCCTGAAAAATCAATTCCAACCAAAACATAAAGTTTGCGCAGAAAACATTATTCAGAAAGTTTTATCAAAATCGTAGCTGCCTTTTTTGAGAAAAATTAATTTTTCACTAAAAATCGTATGGCAGGTACCGTTAGTTTTAAAGCTAGAATCCTAATTCCAAATACCCCTCTGTAGGACGTCATAATAATACTATCTACCAAGTTTGAAGCAAATCGGTTCAGCCGTTTAGGCTGTAGGTGCCGATACAGACAGACGGACAGACAGACAGACACAGACAGTATTGTCGGACCCACTTTTTTCGACTCCTCTATCATCGTAATGTTATGTTTGATTGTCCAAATTTTTTTTTTTTTACGAATGCATAACTTGCCTTATACATAGTACCTTTAATCGCAAATGAAAATACCCGATATAAGAAAAAAAAAACGTCATTTAGTTAAAGATGGGGTGGAATCGGCAATGGTGATTTGTTATAAGTGATAGTCACAAAATATTGCCTGGGTAAGGTGATTATCGCATCTGATAATCACATTTTTAAAGCGAAACTTTTTTTTCCATCATCGCCTCAAATTTTTTAGTTCATCTACCGTGTCGCAATATGGCCGTGCCGATGGCTAGCATCAGCTGACAGGGTAGCATTTATAATCTCACTCATTCGTGCACGTGCTCCGCGGTATGTATGTGTTTTGATCAGTGTATGTATTTATGTAAATGTTATTGTTCCCTTGATATCGTGATGGACACCAATACAGCTGGTGAGACAAATAACCTAGTAAACAATGGAAAACCAGGAAATTCGAAATGCCTATGATCCGATGAAAAAGTTTCACTTGTGTCGTGGTTTCATAAAACCACACAATTTTTTGACTATTTCTGGTATGATAACTATAAAAAAAGCTATCTCAAGAAATATTCACAGAAATGCGATTCTCATATGTGAAAATTTAAATGTTTTGACTATCACTTATCAGTTGTCTCATATCACCTTAGTCGACTCCACTCCTGATTTTGGGTTTGATGACAATAAATAATATTTTATGTTAGGTACATATAAAGGCAGATAGTTTGGATGGTACGAAGATGGTGGCAGATCGATAAGTTGGAAATGATCCTGTAATCAAAAAGGATGACAAAATATTTCGAACCAAATACTCTGCCAAACGCAATGATATAATACATTTTTATTAAAAAACATAAATGAGAGCTACAGTACGTTTGCAACGAACTGTTGGATACCCTTTTCCCTATCCCCTTTTATTTTATGCATGCGTTCCAGAAACAAAATTCTTCTTTAGCAGGCAGAATGCAATAACATTAATTTTGTGTGACCGAAGTTCAATAACTGCCACGCCCAAAGTTGAGACTTTTTATTACCAAGGCAATTACAATGGAGTTATTGACATTCAATTTTTAGCTTGAAGCTCGATTTGAACAAAACAAGATTATATCTTGTTAAATTTTTAAAAATTATATTTTGAATTTAATAGCGATTATGGGTGTATTTAACAATAATTCTTGGATCACAACCTGCTACGTTACCAAGGAATACAAACCCAAATATTCATCTTCTTACTTCAAAAATGCGACCAATAGTTAGAAGACATTAAAACATTAATGCATATTAAGACTTTAAAGTAGGCGTGTTCTAAAAAAATTTAACAAAAATTTAAAGCACTAGCTGAGCTTTGATCGTTACTCAATTTTTAGGCTTGTGTGAAAGACTACAGCTGAAGCGCATAGGTGCAGAAGCATGGACCGTCTCCTCAGTTGGATGAATGGATCTGTACGTGTTAACGTCGAAGAAAACATCCGATGAAGAAGATGCACAGAAATTAATTCTGTGTGCTGTACAGCTTTATAATCCTAGTCAGACAAATTAGTATCCAACGGTTAAGATGGCTGGTGGACCTCCGACAACTTGGAGTGTGTAATTTTTACAGCGGGGTATAGATTGAGCCGGTTGGACAAACATATTTAGTAAGGCTAAGGAGCACCAAGCTCTGTGGCGCCGACCTCCAAAATAAGTTGGCTATTAAGTCTGTTAATAAGTAAGTAATTAAATACTGACGAGAATATCCTTGCATCATCAGATGTTAAATATATTACTGCAAATGCAAAGAAACTTATGGATACAAATATTGTATGCACAAATCAAATCCATAAAAAACATTGATAAATCGAGGAATTTATTCAATCATCAGAATCAATTTAACTGTTGCACGTTTACAATATAAACAAATCCCTAAAATCAAAACTAACTTATTAAGTCATACATTCCATCTGTTTCCACTTGACATAGCCAATTCATCCCAAGCCCTTAATAAAAAGCTAAAAAAAAAAATATAAACCATCATGCCAACAGCAAAGCAATCTCTTTCTAAATAACGAAGTAGATTGTATTTTAATCAAGTTTGTCGCTCTAGCAAAATGGCAACACAACACAACACGAAAAAAAAATCCAACTTCCGTTAAAAAATAAATCGTAGATCAGGATACCATTCAGTTTCGTCGTGTCTAACAAGAACCCAATTGAATTCAATGAAAACGAATAAGGAAATGTAATTAAGTTTTCCATCATCGCATGTTTGTACGCATCCTTCTGCTTATAATGGTGTGTTGGCATTGGCATCCAAAAAGGAACATTTTTTTATCAAAAAAAAAAAAATTAAAACTAAGGATAAGAAACTCATGAAAAAGTAAACGCTATGCAGAAATAAGGACCAAAACCTGCAAAAAAGGATATGCTAAATACGTTAAATTTACCCTGGGGGTAGAAACATCTTTAGGGATATTTTTCTTTTCCTTGACTTTTTTTTACATTTTCCAGAATTGCCGTTGTTAAGTCGTGAGGCCCTCTAGCATATATAACTGTATTCCAAGGGGGAACTTGCTATCCTATAACCGGCACATTTACACGTTTCCCACTATACTTGCTGCGTTGAAAGAAGGATAAACGAGAAAAATGAAAGAAAACTGCTTCGCTAACACAGTTTTTCCGGGAGAAAACGTATGCGAAACACAGTCCCATACAGATTCCATCAGGATGTGTGTGAGGACTGAGTTGAAAGGAAGAATAGCCTAGCCTATAGTTGTTGTTGTTGTTGGTAGAGTAGGTGTTGTGTGCGATTGCACGTCAACGCGGCAAAAAATCCTTCACATGCCAAAGCGGAAGTTGTTTTTTTTTTTTATTTTGTTCTTCTGACATGTGAGGTGAGTGTGTGCTTACTGTTTCACAAGTATAGGCAAAGCACGTATCGCACGTTCTTCTTTTTTTTTATGTTTACCATTTGTTTTTTCGTCCTTGTTGGTGCAAGGTATTCAAAGCCTGCCTAGGTGTTGTATTCAACGCTTCTGTGTGTTCTTTTAAGAGCTGCCTTGCAAGGTAAATCCTACAAACAAACCAAGAATAACTGTACCTGCTTGTCTATGCCTATATAGACAGACAGAAAAATAAAAACGAATAAATATTTGTTTTGGGTTGAGTGCTGGGGCAGGGGGAGTAGCATCATCCGTTTTTTATGTGTGCTTCATTTATTTCAGCGTTTTATCATAGAGTGATAACAAGAATCCATTTTGTTGCCATAAACCCTGAGGGCTTGAATGTTTGTAACTGCCCATTTTGGGGGCTTCTAGGACGAGTATGTATATTTTTTTTTCTTTCCGCAGCAATTCCCAAAAAAGATGTATGACGTCGTTGTGGGTAATTGATGTAAAGGGTCGTCTCCGTTGCGTTCGTTGGTTGGTTTCTTGATGGTTGAACCGTTTTGCGGATCAGATACAAAGGTACATATCTGGAGGATATACACACACAGAGTGGGTGGCATTTTGCATATATAAATTATTAAGGACCATATCGGGGTAAGAGTGTGTGATCTAGATGTTTTCAATCCAGCACTTAACCCAAAGGGGGTTAATAACTCTCCAGATTTCTTTGAATTATAGAATGTGAAGGTCCTGGGATATGTGATATGGGATATGAGGAGGTGGGTCCTTTTTTTTTTTTTTTTTTGATGATGTTGGTTGGACCCAAGAAAAAGGAGACGATTACTCAATCGATTTGAAAGCGAGATACTGTTACAAAGCACTTAAAGTTAGAAAAAAAAATTACGTGTGGTTGCATGTGCTAGTGACATGAGAAATGATCGCCGTAGGACGATATTTGAATTTGACTTTTTATTGCTATTTTTTTTTCTGTGGGTGTGTGGGTGTGTGTGTGGTTCCTCTCTTTATTTTGTTGAATGATTAATATTTGTTGCTGTAGATTTTATTGAAATTGTTATTTTTTGTGTGTAAGAAAAATATATATATTTACTTTGAAAGGATGTATAGATGATGTTACAGGGGAGGCTTTTAATGTGATATGGTGTTGGTCATTTATTTGACAAATCGCTTTTTGAGAATGTCTTGGGATCGTTATGGAAATTTTTATCGTGTTCGAAATTAGGGATAATTTCTCATAAATGGGGCAATAATTTAACATGTTTAGTATGCCTCAATCCATTTTGTATAGGGTCATTTGTAAAGTCTATTTTTCGTTCTAATTTATATTTTTTTTGCGAATATCTATAAATTTTAAGAAATTTGTTACTTTTTTTAGTACAATTGAATTGGAATCTATGTGATTTGTTATTTGAAGTTTGTTGTTTTTTTATGTGTTTTCATTGTCTTGGATAAGAAACCTAAAATGGCTTCTCAATACCAGTATACTTTTCCTTGAAATCATTTCTGAAGCAAATGTGGGAAAAGGAACGCTTTGTTGAGTTTAAACTTATGATATAATGTTATCTCCAAGATTCAAGATTGAAGAAAATATTGCTCATGATATATGTACATATAAAAAGAAAATAATTGGCGCCCAATTCGAGGATCTTGGAAGGCAAATCATTGTTATACATTATATTGTTGCTTACAAATCATTAGCTTTCTGTCTAGTAAATCAACACTAAGTCCACTTTTCGATACGTTCAAGCAAGACATAAAAAATTGTGAATACCATGACTCTCGGCTACTGAAGTGTGTACGTAGACGTCACAGGTACTCGTCGGAACTGCAGTTTAACAGAACATTTTGGCATAGTTTGGTATGCTGCCAACTCTGCCGTTAAGATCTAATTGCGGTACGCTTTTCTCCTTTTGTCTCGTTTAAAATATTTCCACATTTCGGACTTTGCAAAATCTGACCTACAAAAAATTCGCAAATGGAGGAGTGTCTTTCTAATACCATAATACCCGTAGGAGGTAAGACCCTTACACATCGAAAAACGGGAGAAAACCTAACATTCGAAACTCAGCAGAATATAAATTTGTTTTTGACGTCATAACGTCTTATTATATTGATGAACACCAGCTGCATGCACGAAAAATTGTCACGTTCAGTAATTGTCACGTTCCGGTATTGTCACGTTGCATAGAAAGGTTCTTATGTAAATTATCGTCCGTAAACCGACAACCATTATTTTTTTTGCAACGGCTGCTTATGATAGCTCATTGAATTCCAATCAAGACAGCATTGTATAATGGGGAATTATCAAAAACTCAATGATGTCTTCTGTTATGAAAAGCGTTACCTTACCCCCTATGCTACTGTCCATGAGTGTCACTTGCATTTAGGAAACCGAACAGCTTTGCGTTTTAGGTATGTATGTGTATTACACCTTTTGAGGAACAATCACAATCACAGGTTTCTTAAATCGACGTACAAAATATTTTCTCCTTCCGATCTTGCTACAATTTACTAGGCATGCATTCGCCTGAAGCTTGAGTATAATTCTCATATTCGGGCAGGTGCTCCTTTCACTCACTTATGCCTCCTGGATATTATCCAAAAAAGAGCCTTAAAACTAAAAATAGAAAGATCCATCACCGAATTATTTGTTTCACTTAAACATCCTTTCTTGTCAAACCTTGTTTTATTGCTTTTTCCATAAACAGTGCTATTGCGAAATAGCCATTCCTTCCCTTAAATACAATTTCCCCATAACACTCGCATCGCTAGGAATACCCATCAATTTACCCTCGAACCCAACTTCGGACGTACCTACTGTTAAGTATAGAGACTGTTTTTTCAGCCGCACTACAAGAATGTGGTATGCTTTACCCCCCTCAAATTTTCCTTCCCTTTTTGATTTGCAGACATTTAAAAGTCGAATGCTTTTTGGTTTTTTTATGAGTAGCAAAAAGTTGTTTACTTATCTGAAAATTCAAAAAAAAAAAATAGTTTTCAAAAATAAAAACTGGCGCCCAATGCGGGGCTCCTATGAAATTCATTGTAATTCTTGAAGTTTGTGTCGTATAATGTAACTCGAAAAGAGAGCTCCTATTTCTATATTCCTACACAAAGTTGCCAATGATAAACATTCCGTTACAATATAATAAATGAAAAGCAAACAAGATTGAACAATCTTCATTATAGCACTTAAAGAAAATTGCTTACATTTGCTTTGAGCTGCATAAGTGTTTGCATAAAAAGTAATGTGCTCCTTCACACAGACGACGACAGTTTTGCATACTAATAATAATAATATTTGTGTCTGTTTACTTTGTACCTTGAATCAAATTTCCACTTGAGAACAAAATTTTAGCTTGAAAATGAAACCAAAGGACTTATCCAAACAATGAAGTCCTGATCTGCTTACATCGTTGGCCGTCCGTCGTCACCGTCGCGTCGGTTAGTGCAATGTTAGTTGCCTGTTACATTTGACAACAAAATCCTTTCAAAGTTCCACTTGGTTTAAAATTTCCAGAGAATCAAGTGGTTGCATTATGTAATCCTCATCCCTCCCATCCCATCCACACCATCTTTTCATTATCATAATAATATGGGCGATGCAATTTATTGTTGAATACAAATTCATAAAGGGACTTTCAGAATTATGTGCCATCAGTTTTGTGTATGTATACGAAGAATGAAACTGTAATATATTTATTTTGCATTCATGATGATGACCAATTTCATAAGTAATCCTTAAATTAACTCAGCATGGTATCTGATCCTTCCATGGCATACCAGCGAGTTAATATTTCACTTAGCAATTGAACAAAAGCCTCGTGCCAGAGAAAACAATATTCGAAAACAAATATAATATTATGTCGCCTCCTCGAATACATACAAATATTTATCGCTTATATTAAAAAAAAAAGTGCACCAACGTTTTTCTTTCATTGCAAAAATAATTACTGCATTATACGGGAAGATAAATGCATTGGCATGGAATTGGATTTTATAGAAATTGGGTATTCGCTGAATGTGTGAGCTTTTTTTTAAGTCGATAAATAATTTTTCTCGGATGGATTTAAGCGTTTTCGTGAAACAAAAATTATCGTATCTGGAAGTTTATTATAAAAGAATTTTTAACGCTACCATGACTTTTCTCAATGTTTATTTTGTAAAAAAAAGTTTCTGAAAATATAAATAATTAAATCGAATTAATTAATGTGGATGAAGGTAAGTTCCTAAACCAAAAGTTTATATTGCTCTTAAGTGATGCAAAATTAAAACGAATGGCAATTTTATTTTTAATAATTCAATAGACATGGGTAATGTAAGGTTAGGTTAAGGTAGCTGTCAGCTAGAAAGGGGCATAAGCTGACGTTCCTACTGAGTCAAAAAAAGGACCACGATTGTAACGAAAATACATATTTTCTCCCACTGCCGCGATTACCACGATGATTTAATACAATAATACAATGATAGTGGAATCACCATCACGTTACGCAATGCCCACCACTGCATTCTAGATTCTACTAAGGCAAATCTGATTGCCCTGTCACACCGCACCGCTGACTTGGACTGCCATCGATTTTCAAGAGAACTGTCAAATACATTCATCAATGAAGAAAAATTAAAATTTCACGAGTAGTTTTAACTTTTGATGTTATAATTCATATTTTCTTATTGCAAAAACATTCCATAAGCAGGAGAACAATTTGCACTGTTGATCAGACAACGACAAGTAGATGCAGCAGAGAGAGTTGCTGAAGTACAAGTCAACTCGACTTGAACTTTACGACCTGCTGCGCTGCAAAACAACAACAAACCAAAATGGAAGACATGATTTTAGTTTGAGTTCAGTGCTGCAGCTGCAGTGCTACATATTTTTCATATTGCTATTTCACTTTATGAAAGTGTTTGGTGCGGTTTACTGGCTGCGCACAATGGTGTAGCAGTAGCAGTAGCACGCAGCAATGTCAAAGTTAAATGTATGTAAATCGTATTGCACGGCTACAATGTGAAGTAGCAGATGCAGCAGAGAGAGTCGCTGAAGTACAAGTCGACTCGACTCGAACTTCACGACCTGCTGCGCTGCAAAACAACAACAAACCAAAATGGCAGACATGATTTTTGTTTGAGTTCAGTGCTACACATTGTATTCGTGTATGCTGCTTTGTGAGCTACTTTTTTTGGCATTTACTTTGACATTGCTGCGTGCTACTGCTACTGCTACACCATTGTGCGCAGCCAGTCAGCACCGCTCACGCTGACCCTGACGTAAAAAAATCATCATTAATTTAAGAAAAACTATTATTGTTAGATTTAAGACACTTTTTTTAAATGTATAAATTAAATGTCTCCAAATAACGAAGCAGAGCCCCTTCAGTGCTCGCAGATATTTTAACATTGTTAGCCTTAAGGAAAAAAAATGATTTTTATATAAACTTTGACATTACTAGAAGCAAATACAAAAAAAATATTGTAAATAATAGGGTTTTCACACCGAGCTGAAAACGCGGTTTTCGTTGAAAACCCCCAAAACCTGAACGAAAACACAAGTTTTTGAAAACAACTAGTTTTATATAAAACCTGTCGAAAACTAGTTGGAATACAAAGCAAACACACCTAAGTTTGTTGTGATTCTTTCAGAACACACCTAAAAAGCGCGTTAACGTCAAACAACAAAAAAAATCAATTATAGCAGCCGAAAATATTTTCATTTCAAAATGTGATAGTCAGTTGTAAAAATGAAGTGAAATGTCAAACGAAAACTTGAAAAGTCTGGTGTGAATGATTTTCAGGTTTTCGTAAACTTTTAGCTGAAAATCGGGTTGATCAGAATATTCTATTGCATGGAATTCCGATAATAGAGATCTCACACCGAAGGTGTACGCTGTTGGGAAATTTGAATACCAGACAGAAGCCTCACCGAGAATTTTAGCAAGGTTTTTTCATCAACAATATATTTCACTGTTGATCGCGATGGATTGCCGACCGGTAGTAGGCCACCCGTTTATTGTCGTGGAGTATTTTCTCTTTGGAGGAAACTCTACAAACCACCGGTTATTGTTGTGGTTGCTGTTCCTTTAAGCATTATCACAGACCGAGTAGTTCCCAAGCCCCAACTCGGTTTATTGTCGTGGACATTCAGCCCCAGACCAAGCATTGCTCACCGTTTTGTTTCGTGGAGGAAACTCTACAGACCTAGTTAAAGGAAACGTTTATCGCCGTGGATTGTTTCTCGAAACATCGCAGACCTAGCTCTTAAGCTAATATTTAAAATGAATTGTTATCTTTTATTGGTAAGTTTATCGTTAATTAATATGAAATAAGTTGTCGGACATACGAGTATTTTGGTATATAAAAAAATTGCAAAACTTCTTCAACCCTGAGTTTCCGTTTTCTTTGGAAACAGCCCTGGACATCGATGGAGCTTACCTCAGCATAGTTATAAAAAGGCATCACATGATGACACCACATAATTTCAGGTGTTATCCTTTCCAATATTTATGAATTTGGAACCAATTTGAGTTTTCCGAAAAGCCTCAAAGAGAATCGATGTCTTAATCTATGTCAATGTCATTTAAGAAGAATTCTAATTAACAGTGTTTCCGTCTTTAAGCCAGTGCAAGTGCAGGGTGTGCGCTTAGGAGATGGATAATAATTGTGGAAACATACATTATTTCCTAAAAAATAAAATCTCAATCATACAAATTCCACAAAAAAATATAAGCTAGCACGAAAAAATCTCCATGATGAAGGACATCCAATTAAAAAAAAATACCCAATAAATAAGTTCTTATACCACTCACTAAAATTTTCCAATAATCCCCAACATATTTTTGTTTAATGTATTAGCTGATGCAGTTAAATTACAGTTAACAATTATCGTACTCATCTAGTTACTCTTGGTTACTAAACGATTAGTGCGTTTCAAAATGGATGTTATGTTGTTTTCATTAAATAAATTAAATTATTATCAACTATGTGAACTTTTATATTTATAACTTAAAATAAAGGTAAAACGCACAAAATTTGTATATATCATTAAATAAGGAAGTTTATAAACTCACTCCATTTCTTATTGAAAGAAAAAATGTTTTTTAACTTTGCCAAATCGATTATGTGCAAGTAATAAGTAGAGGATCGAGCAACTAATTTACGTATACGATTTTATTACTTGATTCACTACTTTCCCATCATCGTTTTGTGATTTTCTCTTTAGTATTTTTATTTCAGAAATGGTACCTTGGGGATTTTGTCTTTTCCTAGGTTTCTCCTGGGGATTTTGTCCTTGGGGACTTTTGTTTTGGGATTATAGCATTGGGCCAATCATCACTAACATCAATTATTGTTTACTCCACTTGTTCGTCCAAACAGCTTCTGCAAAAGTTGTTTTTATTAAGTACAAACATTCAAGACAAGATATAGTGCCCCATAACGACAACTATCGTGAAATTATGGTGCATTCTTAGTTAAAATGGGTAGTGTCTAGTGTCATTTATTGTTTGGCAAGTTCGTCGGCCCTAAAATATCTCTGTCCTGTCCTGGAACCCAAACAGAGGTGAACCTTAAACTTTTCCGCCATCTCTGAGAAATGATCGATAGTCGAAAGCTGTTTGGAGTTAGTGGAGATGGAATCCTTGGACGACCATATTTTCTTTAAGCCCAAAACCTTCAATCATTTGGAAGACGGAATTGAAGACTGAGAGTATAAAATCCATCTCAGAGCCATAAGTGAAAAACTGCTCTTAAACTTGTTCATCTTCCAGTCAGACCTTTCTCTCCCAGAGTCAAATTTTTGTCAAAATGTACTAGAAGAGTTAAGTAGTCCACGATACTTTTTGGGATGTAGGAAATATTTATTATACTGGCGTATAAAAATTCTTCCACTGTGAAATTGACTTTCGGGGAATATAATACATATTATGTATACCTATGTATTGTTATATGAATGGTTTTTGTCTTTGGTCACAATTCGCCTAAAATTATACCACAGTAATTATGCTGTAATAATTCTGTTCGACCAATACTGTACTTGAGCATTATGAAATGTGAAAGCTCTGAAAGCTTTCAAAGCATCTTGGAAGTTCTGAACGGTTCGAGAATTGGATCGTTTGAGGACCGTTATACCAGTATAAATAGGACAACTCAAACGGAAACGGAACAGTTTGATTTTAACCGTAGTGACGATTGAATGCTGTGTATAATTAGTGGTGCTAAGATAATTAAAAAAGTAAAGAAATTGAGTTTAAATAAAAGTGAGTTTGATTTATAGAGACAGAAGTTGTGATATAAAAGTAAAGGAAAAATAAGTTTTATTTTTCGATCCTAAGACTAAAACAATACAGTATATTGACAATATCTAAAGGGTTGGATTAAATTTTGTGTCGGGGGCTTGAGAGGGAGTAGAACAATACAAGTGCTTTTAACTTTCCTTAGCTTGTCACAATTTATCACTGCATTTGACGCAGTCCAACAATAATTTCATTTAGAATCAACCTAATCAGATTATATTGTAGGATACGAAAACAAACACTTTTTGTTTTCTATACGATAACAATATTTTATTGTTTAAACCAAAATCGCTTAATTCTACTTTTTAATATCTTTTAGTATTTTACTTTTATGTAGCACGAATGACTTCTATTCGATGGCGATGGCGAAACAAGAATGGAGATGGCAGCGCCAGCGGCTAGAAAAGTTTTTCTTTCTCTGTTTTCTAGTGAACGCGTTCAGTGGTTCGGATGTTTACACCAGGGCTCGGACTGTCGCACATGTGCGCTAATACAAAAGGGTTCGGACTGTAGCAAGTATGCGCTACAATATACCCAATGGACTAATTGGGGGGCCTTAGACCTCATTGATTGCCAATGGCGTTTTTGCATACTCTTTCTTGTATGTTGGATTACCAGCTAAATTTCCTATAAAAATGGAGACCCAAAAAGTTTCGTCAGAGAGTTTAAGTCTTATATTAATAAAAAAGGAAGGACAAACGTATTAAGTTATGTTTCCTTGCAAAAGGACATCTTCAGTTTTGTGAGGGCTTAGGTACACCCAGCCCATATCAGCTTGCTCAGTTGGTAAAAGTGCAAAGTCGAGGAGTTCATGCAGGGAGTCTTGGGTTGTTTTCTATAAACGGCAATAGCAACGTTCTACGCGTAAGTCATCACTTTGAATACACCACCTCTTAGTATTGTTAGGTTCTAAAAGAGTGGGAAAAGGAGACCAAGAATATAGTATTGACGGACTCCTTCTTCGATGGAGAAGAAGTTACTTTTAGAACCGTTCCCTTCGCGTTGTTTTTGATGGTTTACAGGCTGATATTTACAAAACAAATAATATTGTGCCCAAGATTTGTTCTATTTCCGACTTTCTTCTCGTCTTCTATTAAATGCCGAATGATAAGCTTATTAAATTTCGATCTTGTCCGATGAAGTATCAACCGTGTAGAATTTAATGCTTCAAAAATTCAATGCCGTCTTCTGTCATCAGAATAATAAAAAAACACAACCATCATTGGGTATTGCAGGATTTTTGATTAGTTTTAAAAATTTATCTAAACTATAAAACATTTAACATCCAATCAGTATGATCACAACCTTCCCAAAAGTTAGTAACATTATAACCATGCGACCCTAATCCTCACCAAAAGAAATAGTATAATATATTGTTTTAACTTAATATCATTTTATTAAATACAAAATTTATGAAAGGACCGCTTTATAAAGCTAAACGATGATGGTTTCTTTAAAGGATTTTTTCATAGTCCAGACCACAGAAACACCTCAAAAGCCAAATCTATTTGGCCTACAGCAAATAAAATTATATTGCCTAAAATAACAGCAACTTTTGCATACGAATGCCACTTGGCACACGATAGGAGCAGGTACAGGATGCTCTGCCTTTGCAACATGCCGTTAAATGCTTCTAATTCAACCTTAAATTACTCATTTCCAGTTTGGAATATAACATAGACGAGAAGGAACCACCGAGGAGCAGAGAGGTGAAAAACATGCATAAGCTATTCCCATCATCATCAACAAGGGAGTCTCCATGCCTCCAACCACTTTCTCCTACCAAACCCTACTTCTTCACATAGTTTATTCTTTCACACGATAAAGCATGAGCTCTTCGAATGAACAGAAGCATATGTAGAGGTTATTTATGTATATGTATGCGTGAGTGTATAAAAAGTGGCTGCCACAAAAATCCTTATACGTTCATTTAGTGCTTAATGTATCACTCTTGAATGGTGGCAGCAATGCATGCATGCACATAATAATGTCTACTTTGTGCAAAGTATTATATTCAGGACCCCTTTCGTCCTGTTTTTTTTTTTTTTTTTTTTTTGATATCATCATCCTTTCTTTGTTTGCAATACGAAGAAGAATACCAAACTCTAAGGCTTAGAGGAGTGGGACTTTAGAGGGATCAAGAAGCCGGACGGGTTTTGTGCAACTCTAATTAAAAACTCAGGTTAAAATTTACGAACACACATGCTCAGCTCAGCTGAGCAATAGCTGGCAGTATAATGGGGCCATTTTTTATCCCTTCTGTGCTACTTTATACCGTTGTTCTTAGGTACCTGATGGTATAGCCTCTCTCCTTCTTTTATGGAAAATGTTGAAAGTTTTATCAATATAAATATATGCGAACACCGACTGAAGAGTATAGTGCTGTTATGTGTATAGGTAGTGAGTGTAGCAGGAGCTGCGTTCAAAAGTGCGGTATTTTGTGTGAATATGTGTACAAATATAAATTTTCCAGTCCCGAAGTTGCCTGTTTTTCATGATAATGAACTGAAAACGTATATAATACAAGCTAGGCTAGAGCTTATGCGTTCCATCCACAATCCCCCAAATATACACACTCACATCATGAACAGAACACACACACCAATCTTCCAATTTCTTGGGTAATGTTTAATTTAAGTTTTCCTCCATACTCGTACTCGTTTACCTTCCCCACAGGATAGGTAAATGATAATGCTGTACTGGAGAATACTGTTCTTGCTGCAAGACACACAAGCATATTCCCTAAAATCCCGGATGTATCCCTATTTATGTTGCTGGGAAGTTGATTAATTTTCATGCTAACAAGGTTTTGCTGATTAGGCTCAATGCGTCGGTTTTATATTTCATTTTGTGGCTGCGAACTTTGTTGGGTGTTAATGAGATTGCCGATGGAAAGATAGCACTCCGGAAGTTCTCGGAAAGGTAAATGTGTTACGTTTAGATAGATAAATCATTTATTTTATAGTCGATGAAGTAGCTTGAAAGTGTTTATCACTTAACCTTGGTAGACCTGGTGGTCGTTCAGTCCAGACAGGAACCATTATATTTTAAGGGTAGAGCATAACCTTGTTTCGTTGTTCCCTGATGGTGAAGTCTGGAAGAGATTATAATACATACTGTTAATTTATTAACTTTTGAATTCGAAATACCTTTTGTTTTTTCATTGTTCTTATTTTATGATTAAAATTTGATTACAATGGTTGAACTTTAGAAAATAAAGTGCACCACTGGATCGCACGAACTTGCTATTTAGTCTGACAGTGGAATAGGGGCTTAAGATTTTGGAAACAAAGTATTAAAAACTTCAAAATCGCCATTTAAACGGCTTTTTGTAAAAAACTAACTAAACCATCGCGGGTGGCAATGGTGCAGTGGATGAAGTGCTTGGTTGCTAACCTAAAAGTTGTGGGTTCGAGCCCCAGCCTGGGCAGTAACTTTTCAATATTCCCCCAGCTTCAACTGGACTCCACCCGTGGGATTTTCATGAGATAAATATCACCTATTTCTCAATCCATTGTACCAACAAAAAATCTTTCCTATCTTTCTAGTCCTTCTAACTATTGCCGTGCAGTTTGCATTCAAAAGACCTTGGGTCTTACAGGCATATAGTTAAAATTATTATTATTGTCATTATAAACATCTGATTTCTTTTAGGTTCTGTTTTATATTTTAAGAAAAACTTTTTTCAAAACTTTTCGAAAATTATTCCAATTTTTTTTTTTTTGAGTACCTATACTAACTTTTTTTTATCAGAAAAATACAATTGAATTTAATTTAATTTTTCTTTTAAATATTCAAGTGGTTATATTATTTCGTCTATAAAGGGGGCTTCTACATTACAAATCTCATCGAAACCCATCAAGTGGCTTTCGAGAAAATCTGATTTTAAAAAACCGACCTGAAAAACCTATTCCAACCAATACATAAAGTTTGCACAGAAAAGAAGAAGTGCTCCATAAATTTGATACCATTTTCGACTAAATAACCCACTCCCCCTGCACCGAAAACATTAAACTTTAGATTATTTCATTTGGCATGCAATACACAAGTTCTTCCATCTTGCCGAATTTCAAGTTTCTACGATAATCAGAAATTTTTTTTTTAAATGTGCGGGTACCACGCCCTCTAAATGGAAAATCCATTTTTTTGTAATTTTCCCCTTAAATGTACCAAAAAGTCTACCACTCTGCCAAGTTTCAAGATTCTTCTAGAAGTGCTCCAAGAATTTGATAACATTTCCCAATAAATGGGCGGATACCACGCCCCCTAAATCGAAAATCTCAAATTTTTAATTTTATCCTTTGTATGTATCGCAAGGTCTGCAAAATTTCAAGATTCTGCGGCGACGGAAAGTGCTCCATAATTTTGATTATTTGTCAGCCAGTTAGTCGGTGAGTCAGTGAGTCAGTTAGTCAGTGAGTCAGTTACTATTTTTGCGATTTTTGAAGCCCTGTGTCTCAAAAACTAATCTTGCTTGCTTTTTAGCTTGCAATGATAAATAGGTGTAGCGCATTTGAAGTTTCTGGGTTTGTTGGTTCAGAAGTTTGAGGGGGGTCGAAAATTTCCTGAGTTGGTTCCTGTAAATATGGGTGTAGTGCCAAAGTTGCTAGAACTTGGCTGGGCACTACCGTGCACTTTGATCGTAGGAGCCATTTTCGAGAAAACTTAATTTTTCATTAAAATTTTGAAAAAATGTCCCGTTAGGCCTGTACTGCAAATACAACTTGAACAATGTATAGATTTGTCTTGAAAAATATTTCGGACGTATTAAATTTTTATTTTCCATAAAAAAATCATTTAAAACTTTTACACAGTTTTTAAATAACAAATTATTATTAAATAAAACAAATACAAAATAAAATTGCAGTTGTACGTAAAGTATCAATAAATTTTGCATAATTTGGAAAATTTAGGCTTGTCCCATTGAGCCCGCCAATAATTATTAGAGATTAATATTTAAAATAAAATGCTGGACAAATACTGGGTTATTAATTTTTTTTAATTGTGAAAAACTACAAGTATTTTTGTTTGGATTGATTTGAAATTTTTCGGGAATACTGAATACTCAATAATATTTCTCAAAAAATATTTAGAAACAAAAAAATTCTTATATAATAATTGTTTTTGTCTTTTCCTTTGTCTCGTCACTGATTTATGATCTCAAGTGGGATCATAATTCTCAAAATTGTCTTCTTCATTGTCGTCAGCGATCTGCCTGTGGGGCTCGCCTTGTCGACCTTAGAAAGTGTCTGCAAGCCTCCCGGTGTTTTTTCTTTCGATAGATGGTGTTTTGTCATGATGGCTTCTTTGAATTTTCATACTCCTCATTTAATCAAGCCTATTGTTACTCCTGCTGTTATACGAAGCACCTTAATCCCAAGTGGTCTAAATTTCCTCTCATAAGTTTTCTTCATTGTCCAATATAATAATAATAATAATAATAATAATTTTAACTATATGCCTGTAAGACCCAAGGTCTTTTGAATGCAAACTGCACGGCAATAGTTAGAAGGAATAGAAAGATAGGAAAGAATTTTTTGTTGGTACAATGGATTGAGAAATAGGTGATATTAATCTCATGAAAATCCCACGGGTGGCGCCCAGTTGAAGCTGGGGGAATATTGAAAACTTGCTGCCCAGGCTGGGGCTCGAACCCACAACTCTTAGGTTAGCAACCAAGCACTTCATCCACTGTACCATTGCCACCCGCAAAAAAAAAAATGTTGTCCACCCCACGCTTACCCGATGACTGATGTCATCCTCACATGTTGCTTCGCCTTCAATCACAGATCGCAGATATTTTAATTTTTCATACTAGGATATTATTCATCCATTCAAAAAGGATGTCTGGAATGGGCATGACTGGATCAGAAAACGAGCATTTAAAGCCGCCGCGAATTTAAAGCTTTTATGTTTTTCTGTCAAGTGTTTCGATAAATTTGTTTTTTTGTTTCGATAAGTTTCATTAATTTGTTTCTTGCATATATTGAAGAAAATATATTTGATTTGTTGTTTTGTTAATTGAAGAAACTATTATTTTTTTCCACAACGAAATATCCTTTCCTTCTATCAGTTATCATTTTATCTCAAATCCTTTTCCCATTCACGCCGACCATGGTGTGGAAATTCTAATGCTTCACATTAACACGCGTACTTCATAATATCTTTTCTATCTCAATTCCCTCCTGATGATAAACTTTAAGACCCCTAATTCGACAAAAGAAGTAACGTCATCACCAGTTTTAGTGTTTTCACTACTAAACGAAATAAAGCCAAAATGGCTTTTTTTCGTTTTCTAAAACGAAATTAAGCCAAATCAAGATTTTGGCGTTATTTCCAGATTTAAAACGAAATAAGGCCAAATTTTTGATTTTCGGCTATATTTCGTTGGCCCTATTTCACGTCACCGTTTTATTATGACGTCCTACAAAGTGGTTTTGGAATTAGCATTCTAGCTTTAAAACTAACGGTATACCTGCCATTCGATTTTTAGTGAAAAATTAATTTTTCTCAAAAACTGCTATTAAGATTTTGACAAAACTTTCTGAATAGTGTTTTCTGTGCAAACTTTATGTTTTGATTGAAATAGATTTTTCAACAAAAGTCTTATAACGGTACCTCCCATAGGAACGGTTTTTTAAAAATCTCGTAAGCCACTTGACGAATTTCTATGAAATTTTTAATGTAGAAGCCCTTTAATAAATAAAATAATTTCAATTCTTAAATTTTTCAAAAAAAAGTTTTTTTTTTATTTTTATTTCTTTTCCAAAATCGGTTTAATCTATTTTTTTTTTAATTTTATTTTCTGATGAAAACTACCAAGCTCTAGAAGTTGGCATACTCAAAAAAAAAATTGGAATATAATTTCGAAAAGTTAAACAAAAAAATAGCCGTCACGGGACGCCCGGCAGAAGTGAAACATTCAAGTTTACGTTAAGATTAATAATTTTTAAAAAACATCAAAGAAAATATGGAGTGAAATAATTTATAATAATTTAGGGTTTCTTTAATAAAATCCATATATTTGTCTTATTATTTAATTATAAAAACAATTATTACAGATTATATTCATTTATAAATAGGATCACAATTTTCCTCAACTACTCATCACATCCCCCAACCATCCAGCAAATCTACAAACATCAACTAAACATCCACCAATTTTGAAAATTTTGACTGATCATTTTTCTATGCTACCAAAAATTTGATTGGTCGGATGGCGTCCGAACGTCATGCCATTTTTCGTGACGATTACGATCGATTTTGCTGCCTACTCGTAGGTGCGCCATCATCATAAAACACTGTTTTTTGAAAAACTTGTCAAACGATTTTGAAAAAAAAAAAATTCCTAAAATTCTAAACAGTAAACAAAATCAGATGGTTTACTTAATTTTTTCCTAAAAATGATTTAACTAGTGATTTTAAAGTGATCAAAAAAATTTTATATCATTTTTTCCCTGCTTTTTTTTCAAAAATCTCAAACCATAAGACCACTGTCACACATGAGAGCAAGTTAGTCCGACCCAGTCGTGCACTTTATTTATTTAAAAATATAATATTTTTAAAATATTTTTACAGGCAAAGTTTCTAGCAAATAAGTAGTTATATTGAACTCTAAAACGTTCACATAACCTCCAACTTTCATTTCAGTATTTCCAGCAAAAATATAAAAGTTAAAGCTATGTCATAAAACATCCCGGAATAATTTAAAGCACAGTTTAATTCCTTGATATCCATCCCTACCTTTTTTTATACCTTTACAGTAGGTAAATAAACATCCCTTCATCGACCCAAATTTTATTGGTAAAAATTGAACGTTCTCTCCCCCATCTCAAGTGTTGTTGCTGTTGGTATTTTTTTTTTTGCAACAAATTTCTTCATGATTGCACGCCACAATCGGGGTAATGGGAATTCATGTAAATAAAAAAACACGACGAGTATTATAGGAAACTACATAAAAATGTGACCCAATTTCAATACCATACCCTTAGTCAACCCCCATCCCCATCACCATCTTTCTCTCAAAAAAAAATTCCTGAAATCAAAGAAAATGAACAAAAAAAAATACTTTATTTGAGTTCCACTCGAGGAAGAAAAACAAACTCTTAACTCGTCTCCTTCCGCGTCTTCTTCACCATCATCAGCGTCGTCGTCTCTGTCGTAGAGCTCCATCAAGGGTATAATTAATTGAGGTATTTAGCAGAACAAACAGCACGGCACTTAATAAATCACACACCATTAACCCTCAACTCAAACTAAATCAATAATACCCGCAAGAATATTGCCAGCCAACATATACCTACAACACAACACACTATACTATACACTCCCAAAAAGGACGAAAAAAAAATAAACAAAAACCACACTCCATAGAAGCTACATCTTCCAAAAACCAATCAAAATAATTTATCAATAGGCACAAGGAAGAAGATCAATACAATTTCTATACTCGGGAAATTCGGAGTCGGAAAAGTGGTTTGGTTTAGTGAAAAGAAAAATAATAAAACTATACTCGAAAAGAATTTCAAATTGAATGCGACATCAACACCACAACAATGGTCGTATATTCCAAAAAAAAAAAAAAAAAAAAAAACGATCCTATAACGGAATCTAATCAAGCCAATGTACCGTTCCCAACCTAACCACACTGAGTGCCTCCTAGTGCGTGCTAGAAAGCTCCTATAATCGGATGTATTTCGGTATTTTTTTTTTTTTTTTATTCTTTTGTTGAACCTACCTATTGAAACGGATAAATTCGTTTCTGTGATTTTTGGCCCAAACTGTGTGGAATCCTACCGTTCCTGTTTGGGGGTTGTAAAGCCACACGTACAAAACATAGTAGTGTAGTCTTCGTCGTCAGCAGCTATCCACCCACACACAATGGTTTCGAATGGAAAATTTCGAGAATTTATTGCCATTATGGATTGGAAACTCACTCGGAATGATAAATTGACTTGGCTGCGGTGTAAAGTGGGTCATTTTGGAACAATGGCTGATGGTATAGTAGACCTTGAGATACAAGGATTCTCCCAATAACAATCTCTCCTCCCATTCTCATTCTCAATCCCAATTCCAATCCCAACCCTATACTATCTCATGTGAAGAGGGTTTGAAGGAGGATGAAAATCAGATTTTAGATAATGTAAAGAATAACCGCTGCTCTGGGTGATTTATTTAATTCGTTACATAAATATCCGGCACACATCTGTAACGACACGGCGCGGCGGGCGCAGCGCGGGGCGATATTTGCGCCACGGTATACGGTTAGTAGTTATGCATTCGCCAATATAAGATCTTTGTGTGTGTGTGTATCCTTATCCTGTGCCAACCGCACTGTGCCAATTTGTATCTTCTCCATGTTATCCATCCGATGTGCTCTAGAAACTACGAGCATACAAGCCATAACCACACCACAGTGTTTTTGGCGATTTGTAGAAGCGATAGAGTGTCCTCTAAGTCATACTCATTCCTATACCCCGTCGCCGCCGCCGCCATCGTCGTCCTTGATGCAACTTATACCAACCGGATATAAAATGGTGGAATTAATTCCACCCAAGATTATGCAACAGTGTCGTGTCGTGTTTGGAGGTGGGAGATGGAAGTTTTCGAGAGAATGTGTTGCCAATGACAGTTAATTATGGAACCTTGTGGGGGAGGCTTTGTATCTATTTGGTACTCAGTACTCGTTACTCGGCACCCGGTATACGGATTGGGAACGGATGGTGTTGATCTATAAATATCCCGTTTATGTGTTCTCACCACTGTTGCTCTGTGTGTGTTGTTTGTTAAGAAAATTGATGGCGACGAGGTGGTTCTATATAGCACTGTCTGGAAAGTATACCTAAACTCCACTAATACCACACCACACCATCAACAGCAAATATAGCCTCATTATGCAGTTGATGTTTTTGTTAGCCCGATATCATTGGAAAACAACTTGAAAACACCAAGCCGAGATATTGATGCAGTTTTAATATGGTGTGCCTTATACGCCCATTCAAACCGCAAGAAGATTTGTTTTGAATTTTTTAGTACAATATGAGGGAGGGCGGAGTTTTGCAAAGTGGAGAGTGGAGGACAGGAAATGATATTTATTGCATTTTGGAATTTATTCATTATTCATGAAGCAATATGGGTTGGGTTCTTTTTTTTTTTTTTTTTTTTTTTGGCTATAAATTCAGTAGTGAGAAGGGAAAAACTTTGATGTTTTTTTTTTACTGATTTCCAAAGAGTGAAAACTCTTGTGTTCAATTCTAATTTGAATTCCTTTGTTTGCTGCGGTCTTATGAAAACATTTTAATAATTCTACAAAGTTTGGTTTGGTTGACATGATCAAAATTTGAATAAAAAGAGGTGTCAAAAAGGCAAATTTTACAGAAAGATTAGAAAAGTTGCAGTGAACTGGGAGTACATTACCTACTGTATGATGCTTATATATATATGAATAGTAGCTTTAGCACTCTCACTGCGTTTTCAGACTGTGGCGCTCTCTATAATCAAAAACTTTGTTTTTTAATAGCTGTTAATAAAATAAGCTATTGCGTCAAACAATTAATGTGTATTTTTTTTGCATAAAATATTTATGTACTGAATAATATTTTTGAAATTTTTGGTGTACATTACATAGTTTTGTTTGTTTTCAAAAGGAGGGCTACATTCGGCACAAGGCATGGGTCTTTTGTCAAACTATATACGAGTACCAAATCTGATACTATATTTTTCTTTTTTAAGATGCAACTGAAAGAGATTCGTAGTGGCGTAGTCTATGGGTTAAACTGTCATGCTAAAGGTTCGATCACTTATTCAACCTTAGTTTTGTTTTCATGAAAATGTCTTTTGAGAGGAAATGATAAGACTTCCAATAGCAAATCTTATCATAAGCGTTTTTTTTTTTGTATAGGCATAATGACTTGAAGTTGGCAGGACATTTTTCTTTGACATCAACCATTTTGTCATCTGCCATCTTATCTATCATTAGTTTGTTCTGCCATTTCATCATGAATCGACTGACGAAAGAACAATGAATGCAAATTTAAATATTTATTTCATGAAAATTATTGTGCACTATGTTGGTCAACACATTCATCGATCACACCTCATTTCGTTGAATGGCTGCGTCAATGAGCAAAACTGCACCATTTTGGGTGCAGACAATTGTCAAGTAATTTTTGAGTCGCCATCACATCCAGAAAACTGACAGTCTGGTTTAAAAGCACATCTAGTGGAATCATTGGTCTTTATTTCTTAAAAACGATGCCAACCAGAAGGTGACAGTCAATGTAGACTGTAACAGAGCCATGATCAATGACTTTTTCGTACCTGAATTGATTAATATTGATGTGGGAGAGATGTTATTTCTACAAGACGTCGTCGCAACATGTCAGATGTCACTCAGTGCGTGCACTGACCGTTAAGACCTGTTAGTTGGCCTTCAATATCACTCGATTTAACTCTGCTAGACTATTTTCGCAAAAGGATGTGAAGTCGCTATAGTCTATAAAGATAAGCCAGAGATAATTGACGACTTGGAAATCAACATTCACCGCGTTATTGCTCATATACGACTCCAAATGTTGCAAAAAGTGATCGAAAACTGGACCTGAAGATTGGGCTAGCTACATATGCCAGAAACCATATTCTAAAAAAAGGCGAACAATTGAAATCAATTTTATGACCGTTAATACAATTTATCTTTTTTTTTATTTCACTTTATAGTTCTATATCTCTAAAAAAAAAAGTACATCCCAGCTAGCTCTTTGGATTCAGCAGAAAACTGTGGCCATTTTCCACTCCTGCAGAATATCAACGCACGCACAGAAATGGTTGAGAGTTTAAGTCACAATACCCAGAGGGTTTGTATTTGTATTGCGGTTCCAATGTTTGTATTTGTAAGACACAATATTATTTATCTATTAAGTCCTTTAGAGGTGCATATTAACATATGTTGTAAATTTACATCCCTTGCCTTCTGAATGTTACCAGCCCGTGTTTCTTCGAGAAGAGCTGAATGGAAATTTTAGTTGGATGTAACACCAGGTTTCGACAGATAAGGGATCCTGGTTTTGAAGATTGCCCATTGGAGACAAAGTTGACATTTGTACAAGAAAAGCTTGAGCAGCAATGCATTTCAATTCTTTTGATAGCTCATGAACGGGGATGTCAGATCCTTAACTATATTGGAAGAGCAATTTTCGCAGCCAAGAAAAAATTTCAACAACAAAAGTGTATCTGAAAAAAAAATTTAAAAAATTAAAACTCATTATATTATGAACAATTGCATTCAGGTTTAATTCACAACTGTCAAAAAAAAAAAACCTAACATAAGCTGACGGTACAAGATTCGCAAAAATACCAGAAGGCTATTAATTAATATGATAACCCAATGAATGCCAAATTTCGTGTTAGTTTATAATATTTTTAACATTTTGAAAAGGTTGCTTACGATTTACCGATTTTTAAAATGTCGAGTAAAAAAAAAATCGATCGTCATAATGTCGAATTTCGAAAAATCTATTGGGAAAAATACCGACTGATCAAAATGTTGACTGTTATAAAACCTTTTTTTGAGAATATCGACTCGTAAAAGGTTGACAGCGGCAAAGTGAATGATGTTCACACATGCATGCGACATTTTTTTAATAATTAAACTATCAATGCAATCAAAAGAACTTTCAAAAGACAAAGAAGGAGATGTTGATTCCTTAGAAAAAAAAAACTTAAGTCATTATAAAATAAACTGTTCCTAAAATACATTTTTCGAAAGATGTACAAAATATTTATTTATCTTCCTTTTGTATGAACTAATTTATGTTTAAATTATTTTTAAAATCATTCATGTGATAAATGTTGACATTTTTACCGACACTTTTTCAATCGACATAAAAAAGTCTGGATTTTAAACTGTCAACTTTATTTTTTTTTTCTTTCGATCGAACTTTAGCCGACTTTTTGACAATCGATTAAATTTATAGACAACATTTTTTTGCTAACCATTCGTACACTTTCCATCTAAGCAAAAGCTCTTCTCTTCTAAGGTGCACAAACAAGATCAACACTATTCGGCTCTAAAAATACTTTTGTTTATATAAATTATAGTAATAATGTTTTCCATTGAACCATTCATTTTGAACTCCACATTTCAACACTTGAATAGACATTTTGTTTCCATCTTAAATATTTAAAACCTCAGAAGCAAACACCAGCAAATACTCCACCTCTAAACAGCAGAGTCCTTATCTGACACATTTTACTCATCCTCTTGAAATACTTGGGAGTAGCTTGCTATTTTTTTTATACAGGGTGATGCTGAATTTTCTTATGCGTTTTAAAAAATTAGTATAGAACATGTTTTGTAGAAGCATCACCGGACACCGATACACTATGATATGAAGCGGATCTCAATGTGATGGTAACATTGTTAAAACTTTTCTTTATGCACTTCCATTTCAATTCAAATTCAAAAATTTGATTTATTTTTTATAGTTCAGACAAACATTTTTTTTTTAAGTATTTTGCATTTCAATTTCCATTAAAATTTAAAACTAGATCCCTACATATTAATCAAAAGTGAAAAGAATCGCTTAAAATTAAAATGCTATGAATTTTAAAGCATTGGTTGGATATACATATATAAATTCAACACTGCCAATAAAAAAAGAAAATTTGCTGAGCCCTTAATTCAAAAACACCCGGTAAAGTAAATGTAATATATATTCCATAACCACCAAAAAAAATATCATTTTTCTGCTCCATTTCTGTTCTGGCATTCGCACAGATTTACTTCTGTGATATTAATAGACACAACCAGAGTTGGAATAAAATCCGTTAAACTTATAAAAGCAGAAAAAAGTATAAGGAAGAAAAATACATGGTTCACTGCGTGAGATACCGTTCAAACTCATAAGGGACACTTTTTTTCTTTACTCAAACGAAACTCATTCAGCATGAATATTTCTGTTCCAGAAAAAAAAAAGATGCACCACAATGTCATATCTCTTTTTTATCAAGATAATATTGCATATACACAAATGCAAAGATAGAATAGTAGAATGGAAAAGAATTTCAAATTCCAACTTAAGCCAGAAAAAAAGGATTCGTTTCCAAAAGGAAAGACCAAAAGAAATAACATTAGAACAAAAAAAAATGGGATAAAAATCGAATTTCAGGACGAACAAGAAATCAAAGTAAAAGGACTGAGAGAGTTTTAATTACTTACGAGATCGAAGCAATATGCGCCAAAGGATATCCTCCTCCATTGAACGTGATTAATTGTGGGACTATGTTGACAAAAGGCTATGCATTGCGTATTGCTTTCGAAAGTACGTGATTGTTTTGGGATAAACTTGGATAAATACAGACACAAGAAAAAAAAAAAAAAGGGAATCGCTTTAATTTCATCCCTGCTTAGGTGGCCAAAAAAGGGGTCACCAATCAATGGGTTGCTTGTTTGGAATTCAAATCAAGTAAGACCCAGTTGAGAAAGTATTAATGTTTTTGTTGTTGGTTTTTTGGTTGCCTTTGCTTTTGAAAACCTATGTTTCAAACAAAACGTGACCTTAAAACACCCTTACGCTTCGATTGACAGTGAAAAAATATTTTCAAGATTTATTTCTATTTGGTAATTCTTCTCAGTTGAAACACACGGAAATGGCAATGAACTGTGAACAAAAAATAATGGCATTGAAGGGGTTGTGTGGAGTGGCTCATCATTATTGTACATAGTTTTTTTTGGATTTCTTAAAACTTTTATTTTAACTTTAAATTTTATTCTGAAAATTGCAAAAATATAACCAAACAAAGGATTTAGACAAGGACGAACAAAATAATTACTTAACTTTTATAGGCTCAACTAGAGCATAGTGATTCTAGGTCTTACTTAGTATGCCTCTCCAGCCAGCTCGATCTCTAGCCTGCCGTCTCAAATTTTGTAATCCAAGAAGTCGAAGATTTCTCTATATGAGGACATTTCATGGAACATGAGATTTACCTAAGCTTCTGACTATCTGTGGCTTGGCGTTGTAGACTTCAAGAAATCTTAGTCTTTGAATTCGAATGTTGAGCTGGGTTGGGCTAAGCTTGTATGTCGCTGTATGGCACTCATAGTTCCATCATTGTTCCGCCTCAAGTTTTGTTCTCTGATTGCGGAGACAGAAAACTATTCATCCGATTACAAGAGAGGAAATGCAACTGCACCAGCAATACCGGGACAAAGACTGCTTGTACAGCGTCTGCTTGGTTTGATAGGGATTTATTCCCCAGTTGTTTGTTGAACCCCGACAGACAGGAGTTAGCAGAAGTTGTTCTACAGCAGTACCCAAGTAGACAAATTCACTGACTACGTCGAAGTTGTACCTATCAATGGTCACGTTCTGACCAAGTTGGTTGTGGGATTGGACTTTTGTTGATGAAAGCGTATACTTCGTCTTGTCCCCGTTTTTCTTGCTGCTGACATGGCAGTGAAAAGGTACTTTTTGCTTTGTTTTACTGGTTTGGCCGTGGGCGTTCCGTCTAACACTTTCCAATACAATGATGAATCAGCTGCAATGACAGTGCGTCACCTTGTCTTAGCTTTATGGGAGTGTTGAACTAGAGTCCCTACCTTCTTTGATGGGACAGCGAGCATTCTCAAACGTCATCTTGATAAAACGTATCAGCTTAGGAGGAATTCTAAAGTTAGACATGGCAGCTGTTGTAGGCTGCTTTAAAATCGACGAGCAGGTGGTGAATTTCCATGTTAAATTCTTTTGTTCTCTCCAGGATCTGGCGCAGTGTGAAGGATTGGTCGAATGCAAATTTTTCAGGTCTGAAGCTGCATCAGTAAGGACCTATTTGTTCATCAGCAAAAGGTTGAGACATGTGCATAAAACGCTGGACAGGATCTTATATGAGATGTTTAAAAAGAGCTTATGCTGCTTAAGTTGGAGCAGTGTAGGAGGTCTGTTTTTTTTTTTTTTTTTTTTTTTTTTGTATCGGAAAGATAGTACTGGGGTTCTAATCATTGGTCACACTGTCTTTTAACCATATTTTGCAGATGAGTTGGTGTTTGCTCCGGACTGTGTCACCTCCAGCGTGTTTAAAAAGATCTGCATATTGACCATCTGAACCAGCTGATTAGTTTGATTTTAGTCTGGTGATGGCTGCTCTGATTTCATTTTGGTCGGGCTGATGTAGCTCATAGTCGTCATCTAGGTTAACTGGTACAGGGTTGATCTTGGGTGGGATCTTGGTTGTCATCGCCATTTTACAACTGGTTAAAGTAGTCTCCCCAGGTGCCTAACATCGTCTGCGTATTTATCCATCCCCAGCTTTTCTGGGTCCAAGTCGGCTTGTTAACCCTCATGTTGGCTGTTTCACTCTTCTATAGAAAAAAGCGTACATAATCAAAAAAAATCTATTAAAAATAAAAAAATTATAAAGCCAATACAATGCTCCTTTGTTGTATAGGAAGCAGAAAGAAAACTCATATTCTG
This sequence comes from Platycheirus albimanus, assembly GCA_916050605.2. Taxonomy (NCBI): domain Eukaryota; kingdom Metazoa; phylum Arthropoda; class Insecta; order Diptera; family Syrphidae; genus Platycheirus; species Platycheirus albimanus. The sequence continues at coordinate 11,381,993 of OU696696.1, read as the reverse complement.
GATTCCCATGGTGGCATATCAAGTTACCCTCTCTTTTGACCATCTTTGATAGTAGCTTTGGCTCCAGTCAACCTGTCTTGACCAGGCAGGCAAGCATAAAACCCATAAGTATCACGTTCTCAATCCAATTGAAGAGAAATCCTATTAATAGTCGGTTATTGGGGAATGATGATGAAGTCGTCGTCCTAGCAAAATATGTATTCCATCTGTTTCTTTGACGAATAAACTACAACAAAGGAAACACACACACACACACTTACACCACAGCATATTATTGTTTGAAAGAAGAAGAAAAAAAAAATACACTCTAAGTCTAAGTGAACTGGAAGTAGCAGCTGAAGTAGTATAATAGTCGGACATACAATGTATACAAAAAAAATACCCCACCATTTTAACTTTTTTCGTTCACTGTGGCGTATACGTAACACATACAAATTTATTAGGCTTCGTTGGCTGATAATCTTTTTTGTGTGGTGTTCGATGAACGATAATTGCTGCTCAGACAAATACGTTATATTATTGTAATTTTGTTTTCTTCACTTTTGTGGTTTTCCAATGGCATTTCCTTTGAGTGTGATACATTTTGTATTGATATATCGAAAGTCGAGGATTTATAATTAAATAGCATTGAGAGCATGTTGTCATGTTTTTTTCTCATACCAATTTACCACATCGCACAGTTTGATTATAAATAGAATATTTTGCTTACCAACGCAAAGGTAATTGGCCAAAAGATTGTTTTCTCTCTGATTTCAATTATTGTGTTCCATGTGGTTTCTGGGATAAATAAGGAATTAATGAATTTCATTGTATATAAGCTTGGGTTGCAAAATAAATTCCAGATAATGTGTGTACGCACTTAAGGAATAAAGGCAACTTGTATCCTTTTGTGGTGATAAATAATAATAGGGTATTGAAGACGTGGTTTTGATACAAACAAAAAAAAACTCAATTAATTGGTAGGCCAATTGTGGCTTGTGGTTTTTAGGGTATTTTTTTCGTGTCACTTCTTTAGAACTTCGTTTTTCGTTTGATTTTTATTTGGACAAATCTCTAATGGCTCTTGTCAGCTATTCTCTTCACAACTAGTGGGGGAATTTAGTCTACTTATAATGCATCCAATAATTGAAACTGAATTTGAATTTCCCTTCTTGTGAAAGAAACATGTAAGAAATGGAGGGCAAATGATGCGTTTGAAAAGTTTTTGAAATGCAAAATTTAAGATTGAATAATCCCGCGTCGCCAGTGATGCCAAGATAAAATCAGTAACACTTCATTTGACAGACCCTGTATATTGTCCAGCAGCAGGTATTGAAGTGTTTAAACTGCTCCTGGAGCATAGGGCAGCAACAAGATATTTCCACCTGTCCCGGTTTGCTTCAACTAGCCTTACCTGGGGCTATGATTGAATTCCTTGAAATTGAGCTTGATGACATCCAAGTTGTTTTTGGTCTTCCAACGCCACTTCTTTTGTATGATGCCTGCATCCAGTTTTGTCTACCCGGTAGTCTTCTATACAGTTTGAAGTTCGATATGGATTGCGGAAACTGCATCTTTAGAATTTAACGAAGGAATGCTCGAGATGTTCGCGGGTCATTTTCATGTTTCAGAAACATATAATAGCACAGTGTTAGCATTGGATTCGAAGGGTTTAAACTTGGTGCTAAGCAACATTTTGCTAGAATTCCAAACAAGAGAAAGGATTGTGCACCACGGGCTTTGTTTATTCTATTGTTGACATCCAAGTCCATTCCCCCATTAGAGTGCTATAATATAAACTGCGCAGTTGCAGCGACTGACATTTTTGATTTACATTATTCATGACATTCGACACATGGCTTAGTTTTTCAAATAACCTAAATTTTGAATACCATGACATTCATTTTTACCCATTGGTGAAAGTCGTCACATCGTCAATTCTCTTTGTTTCACTCTTGTACTTACATCAAAAGAATCGGAACGCTGTTCATTGTGCAGAAATATAAAAACCTTGCGTTGTTGGTGGACTCTTTTATAACGGCGACAATTTCTTTAGGAATACCTCTCGCAATTAGCCATCGCCAGATGCATTCACGATCGAACACCTTTTCAAAATCTACAAGCATGAGGTACAGCGGTGACTGATACTAAGATGGTTGTTGCGGATCAAAGATTAGATTCTGGAGTTTACCCTCTTGAGAGTAATATTAACCACTGACTGAAACAGTAACACCATGCCATTATTGCAGTTTTTAAGGCTTCTTTTCGTTGGCAGCTTTTTAATAAACTCCACGTTTTTAGTCCCTTCGGTAAATTTTCATCTTTTAAACAGCATGTATTCATTTGAGTAAAATACCGGAAGCTGTTTCAGGTTATTCTTTTGAGAATTCTGCCGATATTGTGTCAGAAGAAAGAAACCATTCAAAGCTGTGCAATGCAGCAACATATTCGTACCTTACTATTTGTTATTGTTTGTGGCTTATCCGTTTTGCTTTCGGGTGAAGTAACATCTTATCTGGCACGGATTTCCCATACCTTAACATACACAACTGGATTTGGGACTCCATTGTGAATTTAATACTTATGTATCCACCAGCAATTAAATTATAATTTGTTTTTATCATAGCCTAAGAGATTAAATCTAATCTAATTGATGAATAAATAATAATAACAATAATAATAAAAAACAAGAGATCCCCATAAAACATTTGCCACCGGGATTCTTACACCTTCCCAAACCCAAAGCACTTGTTGCAACATTTCCAACTTTACAACAAAAATTCTGTTTCGGAAGTGTTGGATTTCTTTAATCGGCCAACTTTTACATACGTTGATGAGTGCCAATTGGTCCAAACAGCTTAATCGAAGTTGCCTGTTCAGAAAGAAAAAGTGGGAGCTCGAAAAGCATTCTTCGACGCAGATTGATCTAATTGCCTTGCACGATATTGAATAACGTTTCCCCCCACCGTCAAGCTAAGACGTTGAGGTAGTGATAGCTAGATTAAAGTTCAATAAGGCTGTGTGAGTTCCTGGTTGAGCTCTGCAAAGCACCGGAAGTATGTTTATCTAAGAATGCCTGATGAGATGATAAATAAAATGTCTCTTGTACGCTCATTGTTGCCTCTCTTCAACATTATTTTTGTGCACTATCGTGTGCATTAACGTTTTTACACCATCAGTAGGACTTTTGAAAATCCGTTAAAATTACTTGCCTATGCTGATTATGACGATGACAGTAGTATTGGGAGAATGAACCGAGCTTTCCATTGGACACCGCTAAGATATGTCTGGCTTTAAATTGCGATACAACAAAATGGCTTTTGTTGTTTTTACGACCTCAGCATCATGATTGAAAGATATCTGGTATCCACGGAAGAATTACAATGGCCTACTCGACACACAGTTCCGCTATTTTAGTTGTTGTCACTTTTGAAACTGGAATTTTTTAACACTTAACAAGTAGAAACTACGCCATTTATTAAAATGGAACGATACACGCTTCAACAAAGCACTTCAGGTATTAAAATCTATATAATATAAAATTGAATGTGTGTATGCATGTGTGTATGTCGTGTATGGACTCCTTAACCACCCAACGGAATTTTATGAAATTTTCAGGCTAAATATTGTTTAGTCCAGGTATGGTTCCAGTGAAGGGTTTGTTCCGATCGGGTGGAAGACAAAAATAAAATGATGGCTTTTAACATTTTTTTTGGTTAAATTTTTTTTCTGATTTTTTAGTAATTTTTTAAGCGGTTTGAAACATCAGCGAAAATTCCGGAATGGCCGATCGGGTACAAGACAAAATGATATGAAATATATAAATGCATTTATTTTCACATTAAATAAGTTTTTTTGGACGTAGCAATGCACGCCGGGTACCGCTTCGCTTGTTAACTATAAAAATGGCATTGAAATGATCTGAAATTTCATCGACAAATCATCTTGACTAATATGGTCCATTTCCACCTCGGTTGCTACGTTAACAAGCAAAACAAGCCTCTTCATCCTCAACGAGTAACTATTTGGCGCGGTTTATCGTCAGGCGGGGTCATTGGACCTTACTTTTTCGAAAATGAGGCTGGAGCAACAGCTGCGGTGAATAGATTGCGCTTTTGAGAGATGATTGATAATTTTGTGTGACCGAAATTGGATGGTATTGATCTGGACAACATTTACTTTCAACAAGACGGCGCTACGTGCCATACAAGCAACAAAACCATCGATCTTTAACGGGAAAAGTTTCCGGACCGTGTTATCTCCCGAAGAGGTGATCACAATTGGCCACCGAAATCTTGTCGTCACCCCAGTATTGGAGTGCCACTTTTGCATTTTTGTCATTTTTGAGTAAGGAATGATTTATAGAGGAGATCTTTCATTTGGTGTAATAAAATCTATCCTATCTCTATTACTGCCAAAGATATCAGTGTTAGAAATGAGCTAAATGTACGTTTGCATATAAATGGTCAGTATTGGTCTGCCTGACACAAATGCAAATGTGGCACTCCAATACTGGGGTGACGTTGTGATTACCTTGCGACTTCTTCCTTTGGGGCCACGTGAAAGATAAGGTCTACGCCAACAGCCCATCGTCAATTCAAGACCTCAAAGATGGAATTAGTGAAGCTCTTGTGGGCATACAGCAGACACTTTGCGATTAGGTGATGGGAAATTTCAAGAAAAAGATATTTTTGCGTAAACGTAGCTGAGGCAGCCATTTGGCTTATATTGTTTTTCATTATTAATGTGAATGACATTCTTTTCTCTTTACACTGAAATAAACATCCGATCATTTATCTCAAAAAATGCCATTTTTCTTTGAATATCAAAATAACGGGAGTGGGTCAAAATACCGGTTGTCAAAATTCTGTATGACCAAAATTCTGGCTTTTTTTTTTTGAAAATTCTGTATTTCAGAATTCTGTATAGACCCAGAGCCTACAGCAAATTTCGGGAGTGTAAAAGTCCCGAAAAATATTTATATTAATAGATAGATATTGCATTGCCAGACATGGAAATCAAAGTCTGGCAGTCAAAGGTGGGGGAAATTGTGAGTAATGCTGCATCAAAAACAGGATTTTATCGACTTTTTGGATTCTCATTTCGCTCACCTAATTTTTTTTTGGAAATCAAAATTTGCGCCACCCTTAACACGAATATATGAGTCCCAGACGTTTTGAGTGGGATAAAGGGGCAGCCAGATTGAATTCTATGTCAAATAAGCTATTATTGTATGAAATGCATATTATTATTTCGGAGAATCAGCGAAACGCACTAGGCCACGGAATTTAGTTTAATTTTTTTTTTAACATAATTGCTTGTTTCCATTTGTTGTTTATAAGCTGACTTTTTATCTGGTGTGTCGTGTGTGCAAGATAACGTATATTGGGAATTTTCGGGGGCGTCTGGCAGCCCCTTTGTCCCGCTCAAAACGTCTGGGACTCATATATTCGTGTTAAATGTGGCTTAAATTTTGATTTCCAAAAAAAATTAGGTGAGCGAAATGAGAATCCAAAAAGTCGATAAAATCCCGTTTTTGATGCAGTATTACTCACAATTTCCCCCACCTTTGACTGCCAGACTTTGATTTCCATTGTTAGCAATGCAAGATCTATACATTGATATAAATATTTTTCGATACTTTTGCACTCCCAAAATTTGCTGTGGGCTCTTAGACTAGTATTTCAAAGTTCTGTATGCCAAATACCTGTTTATCCAAAATACTGTTAGTATCTATAAAATTCTGTTTTTCAAAATCTGCTCATGCCCAAATTCTGTATTTTGAAAAAGAATTCGCAAAACATAAATATACATATTTATAAATTTTATTATTGTTGTTGTTAGTGTTGTTTTTGTTTTTGTTGATGTTTTTGTTGTTCATATATAATTCATTTTGATGTTAAACAAAATTTGTTTAAGTACAGAATTTTGAAAACAGAATTTTTTAACAGAATTTTGACCATACAATATTTCGACCCCAACCCCAAAATAACGCCTTTATATATGTACCTTAATTTTCATTCAATTAAGAAATTTATTTGATGTTTCATTTCGCTCGAATTTCAAACTATTGTTTTCTCAAATTTCTCATTCCTAATTTCGGCACTTGGAATTTGTGAAAATAATAGTTTAAAATTCGCATAGATTGTAACATCGAATAAATTTCTTAATTGTATGAAAATTTAGGTATATATTTGTATGGTTAGGAAATACCTTGTGAAGTGAAATAACGGCAAATTTTGGAATTCGGCGTTATGTCGCTCGGCATTATTTTACGGAACCGTTAATATGCGTGTTTCCTGGAAAAGTGCTTCAAAACGTCATTTCTGGTTCTGTGCCAAATTGTTATTTTTTGGTTAAAAAAACGATGAAAGCCTCTTAAAATTGTTTTAAACTCTTATAAAACGATTTGAAGTATACATTTACCATATATGTATCATTCATAACTCGATTACTCGTCAAGTCTCAGATTCCTCAAGGAATAATTATTCCTTGAATGTTTTAGATTAGATCTCTTAACGATAACAATGTAAAAATGTATTTTACTACGAATTTGAATCTTTTGGCTTACTTTCACAATTTGATTTTGAAATGAACAAACGTCTTTAAAAAAAGAAACCCGATATAAGGTTTTTAAGTCCAACACAAGGACCTTCAACTTTTCAAAATCTTTTGCATTGAAAAGGAAAAAATAATAATCACACAACCTCAACCTCAACCTTACCAAAAAAAAAAGAAAAACCTTTGAAACGTTTCTAAAAGAAAATTCGATTAGATACCACCTACCAACCTACTCGAAAAAAGCTAAGTGAGTAATGAAAGACTTTGCATTTCCAAATAAACTGATAAACATAACGATTTCGATCTGCATATACGTATTTACATTACTTTCAAGTTTCAACTCAAATGTTACCACATCAAAGCACATCGATAACGTTAGCATTTCAAAATAAAACCCAACCCAAGGTTTAAAAAAAAAAAAAATACAAGCAAATTCTTGGTATATGCGTTGTTTGCCATTACCTTTTGCAACTGAATGAAATTATCATAATCTCCTTCCGATTGAATAATTTTTCCATTTAGCCAATTCTCCGATAGACTGTCTGGGATACAAAAAAAAAAATATATATATAGCTCCTTCAGAGGTACCTGGGAACTGGGAACTGGGATCCAATCCAATCGGCTTTGATAAAACAAATTACCTACAAAAACTTTTTTCTCTTTTGTATAAATTCTCAAGAGAAAAATAATGTTATCTTAACTTTATACAGCTCCTTGGATGTCTCATTAGAGTTATCTATGTCCTTTCACTACATTCATGACATTCGTGTTTACTGTTCCCATTTTTTTGTATTTTATTTATTTTGACAAGGGAGGCAGGCGACTACGTGGCGATAAAAATAAAAAAAAAGGAAAACTCGACTTTTCAATAAATTTTCGCGTTCTGTTTGTTCGACCTATTTAAAAAATGACGCGAAAACACCAAAAGTTGAAAAAATAAAACACCGAAACTTATTATCCTTGTGTGGTTCGTGGACCATTTTTCACTGGCAAATATATCCTTCGTGGGGTAAAAAATGTAGCATTATCTCTTGCCATCATAATTTATCTTCAACAAAAAAAAGAACAAGAGTTTAAAAAATTTAAATTTAATTTTGATCCTTTTTCACATGAATCTGTCCGTGGCATGTCCTTTCATAACAATATATATTTTTTTTGTATTTTGGTTTTACAGCCAACCTACATAAGCACACAGTTAAAACTTGCTCAATCAATAGATCTCAACATATCCGTTCTCGTGACCTTATATCCTTGAGTGTTCTACTTTCCCCATATGTGTTACCGCCACCGCCGCCGGGCGCTCGTGTTTACATTTTTTTTTTACAAGTCCCTCTGCATGAGCTGAGCATTGAAAAACAACAACATTTGGAATGTAAAAAAAAAAAAAAAAAAACAAAAAAAAACGGAAATAATAACAAAAGTTAAAGAAAGAATCCTTAGATAAGAGCTGACGTAAGGCTTTAAGTGAGAAGGGTGCTGGCAAAAGACTGCTAAAATCAGTTCTTTTTTTTATATTTTTATTTCCTCCGGGCACATACGTTGGGGTATTATTATTTATTCCCAGTAAAGCCGATTCCCATTTGCAGTTGGGAACATATCCTGGAAATCACAAAATCACATGGTTGTCTGAACTCGGATAACGGATGACCTGTTGTTTTTGCGATTTGTTGTTATAAAGCGTATTGGTCTTATGTTAACTGTACCAACAGAACTTTATGTAACGAAATTTTTTTTTAATTCAAGTTTTGTAATACAATTAAACATTAAATTTTATTTGAGAACTTAGCTATTTTATCAACAAAAAAAAATTACAAGCCTTACAAGAAGATACTCATTTAAAGGATAGCAAAGAAGAATGCCTAAAAAAAACCCAGCGTCAATTATTTACATTGCAAACAATGTGTCTTATCTTAGTAAGTACTCAAACCATTTGTTATCAACATGAATAAATGCATTGATATTCAAGTTGGAAAAATTCTCATGGCCAGTCCAGGGGATGACTTGGTGAGAAAGTGCAAATCGCCAAAACGAGAGATGAGGCAACCCCGGATCGCCGTCTTCAGAATATCGGTTCATGTCGGTTCATGTATCGCTCCATGGCTTGTTCACATATGTATTCTGCATCTGTCTAGTCAAAACAGATTTGAGATTGGCGGCCATTTGCAAAAATGAGAGCATCTTCCAAAAGGGTGATTTCTTTTGGACCACCTAAACTATGAATGAATCTTCCAAAAGCTGGAATATATAGAAACTGGACATGCAAGTTTGAAAAATTGGACCAAAATCAAATTAGAACGATGGGCAAAAGATGGAATGCTGAAAATAAAGCAATCAAATAGTAAAAGTTCAAAGAAGGTTCTTAGGGAAAAAAATGTTGAAAAATTTTGAAAAAATTTCCGTCCGATTGATGCTGCGGTGACTACGATTTCGTCCACTTGTTCAATAGACTGCCCCAGCATCGTTCCTTGACAAAGAAAGGGCCTTCAACAATGTCGATAATGTACAATCAAACGAAATCCCTTCAATCTTTCAATTTCAACCTGAACCTTTAAAGTTGAATTTGACTCTATGCTTCAAAGAAGACTATAGTAAATGCAGAAATGGGGTCAAGGGAACAGGTCTTGTCCTGGCTTCTGGCTGTCAACAAGATCTTAAAAAAATCTAAGCCTGAGCCGAATTAAGGTGATTGACAATGACACAGTGATAATAGACTCAGGTAAATGTACAGGGTTAATCATTTCGTGGTTTCAAGTTTGTGAGCTCTGGTATTTGACACATGTCAAACTCAGGTGTCGTCTGAAGTGTCATAATATTAGTGAATGTTTGAAACAGTAAGTTTTTCTCTGTAAGTCTACGCTAAGGACCGTTCATAAACAAATAATCACTGATATCTAGATATTACTCAAGTTGTGTCCAAGATAATGCCCGAAAAGTGTGAAAAGTGGTTAAAAATTACCTCAGAAGAATCATATGCAGTGAATTTACACGATCGGCCATTTAAACGAATAAAATATCATGGTGAAAAAAAAAATGTATCGCTGTGTGTGTTTTATTAAGCAATACTTTGAAAACCGAAAATTGAAAGACATTATATAATCACATTGTGTGATCAACTTTAAAGAGCCCACAACGAGCTCAGATGTGTGTTGGGTTCATCATTCATTTTAACCCAGCAGCTTTCCCTAGACGAGAATGCTTGGTGGAAACATAGGTTTCAATCTTTACATGACTCCAAAACCAAGGATGAGTAAGGGTCTGGAATATTTTCAGATAACCCAATCATTTACAAGTAATTTTTCAGCCCTCGGACTTCTGAAGCGTCTTCTGATTTATTCAGAGTTCGGGTTATTTGGGATTTCCAAAAATACAAAATTCCCTGCTTCCTCTGGGTTCTTAGCATATCTTCCTTCGTTTTCATTTTGTAATTTCCCCAGCATTATCGATTCAATCAAGTGGAACAATTTATGTTGCGGTTTATCAGTGGTCAAACTCAGCGAGAAAACCAACGAGCCCAGGGTATGAAACTTCAATCTCAATGCTAATGTCAAATCTAAGTCGGGTTGGTAACGTTTGCCCCAAAACACAAGCCCCAAACGAAAATCCCCAAACTCAAAATCCCCACGGTAAAATCCTCATCCCCGAAATCCCCAAAGAGAAAATCTACAAGCCGAGAATCCCCAAACCAATATCCCCAAAACAAATATGTTCAAGTAGTGAATCATGCGATCAAATCGCGCGCATTATGTCTTTGGGGATATTAGGTAGTTGTATTATAACTTTTGGGGAATTTAATCGATACGGATTTTTTTTTTTTTTGGGATTATGTAGGACACCCATCTAAGTCACTTAGACTTAGTGCAAAAGTGCATGCACTATGAAGATTTCTTACATTCTTGTTCCTAAGATTTATTACAGATCCTTTAACAGCTTCCCTTAAAATTCTCAAGCACAAAGTTGGGCAGTCTTTTATTCGCAGCGCAAATACTCCCCATGCTCTCTCAGGCAGCTTGTTGTGTGGTAAAAGGGTCAGGATTTGAATTCCTTTAAGACCTTCTCCCAGGAAGCAAGAGATAAATGAATTACTATTCCGAAGGTGGAGATGAAAATATACCATTCCAGTCGTTTTTTTTTTTTTTTCAAACTAGGCATTTCAACTTTGGCCAGGTGAAGATTGAAACGATACTAAATTCTAAGAACTAAGCTTGCCTGTGGACTGTTATACCTCACTCTTTCGCAATTTCCTTATTCCTGAAAAGATAGAAGTTTCTTTGACATGTAAATCTGCTCTTTTTAAGACTAAGGTTAGTTTAGGTGGAGTAAGGCAAGCCGAATCTTCTCACTCGGATCTCGTTAAATCCATTGTGCTCCCCGGGTTGGGTGTGATGATAAGTGAGAGGGGTTAAGTAATGTAGGGGCAGTGGATAAGTTAAATGTTGGGGGCCTCGCTGAACCAACTTGAGTTCTGAATGAATTTCAGGATGTTTCTTGGTGGCACGCTAGAGATATCGACCATATCGTTGAAAAAATATTCACCGAGGGTAACTTTCCTAGTTCGGGATAAGCTGGGGGATTCTTCTTCGTCCTGGCATCCTCTGCATAAGTCCGATGTGCTGATGCCCATTCTGCTCATGTGGGTTCCCATCGTGTTGTGACCCATCAGGATACCAACCAGGAGGGATAGTTGAGGCCTGCTTAGCATGAGTAGGGATTCAGTTTTCTTCTTTGAAATTTTTGGCCATAGGTTCCTTGATACCCGACAAGTTTCGATTGATAACCATCAACCATTAGCAGTTTTGAGGAAACTATTTTTCCCCCTCTCCAGTGGCATGTAAATTGAGGTAACCATTTGGCTGGCTCGGTTGGAGAGATGAACTGATTTTAGCCAGTTGATCAGCCATTTTGTTTTCGTGTATGTCACGATGTCTTGGGACCTTTTTAAGCACTAAGTGCAGATAATTTTATAACCCCCTTAACTTACCCTTAGGACCACCTCTTTCCACAATCGCTTTGCTCAAAGGTTGCTGGTGGCAGAAAGGTAAGTCGAGATAAAAGTGTGGCCTAGACCGAGACCTCCAAAACTAGTGCTTGAACATATCAGAATCTAGGATACGATATCCTCCTATACACATAGTTTTGGATATCTGAAAATATCCCGTTCTTTTCGGATCTAAGCTGTCTCAAAATCTTATTTTCGGATATCCGGATAATTCTGATATTTGGATTTGAATAAATCACTCAAACCCTAGTTTGAGAAATATTATACAAGTTTTTATTTTTCCAAAGTCAGCATGAAAGGATTATACATTAAACTCCAAAAGTAAAGGAAGAATTTAAAGGCTTGCGAGTGGACTATGGCGGCCATTTTGTTTTGATGAAACCTGTCAAAACCATTGCTTATTATAAAGTTACTGATGTCAAATCAACATGGCAATTAACATGATTGTACAAATTATAAAACTTTATTTTCAAAATGAATGTTGTTGCTTTTTACGGTAGACGTAACGTAACAGACTGACCGACCGACCCAGTGCCCTTTAAAAAGTAGTTATTCCTTAAGTTTAAAGGACATTTGAGCTAAATCTGTTGGAAGACATGTTTGCCTTCAATGGTGTATCTAAAAAGTGATAATTAATTTGATATGCTGTATGTTGCCAAAAATCAACTTCAAAAACTGTTCAGTCTCAAGCGCATTTGCCAAGGGATTTGGTGTGTGCTTTCAAAATCCGGGAAACAAAAATCAACTTAATACTTCCATAAGAAGTTTGAAAGCAGTTTAATCCAATCCTGTTTCACTTCAGCTTAAGGAATGCTACACAAACTGTTGTAAACTATAGTGTGTTCGCTGCTTGCTAGGAAAATCAAAAACAATCTGTATTTTTTCTTCCTCATCCTGATCCCATTCTTCTGATTACTGAGATACTTATTTAGTTTTATATGTATTTTTTTTTTTTCTTGTTAAAATCAAAAGACGAACACTGTCATTGTGTAATTAGATTTTATTTTGACATTTTGTAATCTATCGAGAACATAACAACGCAAGGGCCAGGATACATAATGCCGCAGGACATTACTCTTTGTACACTTTAACAAGGGAAAAGATACTTTATCTTGTGATGAATCTAATTCAAGAGCTTCAATAATCAAAAAAAAAAAAATCTTCTACTCGTGCTCTGTGATTGAATGTTTCAAAAACAATTTTGGCTTCTCGAGAGTTTAGAGAGGATAAGGCGATAAGAGAAATGATATTCTTCAATCTGGATTCTGGATAGCTGGGCGCTGGGGTTGCTTTCGTTTTTCTTCGCGTCGACGGATATTTATGAATTTAATGGTGGAATCCATGAATTCTGGTGTGCTGTCTTTGCTGTTTATCTGAGGGATTTTAATTTGTTTTCGTTGGATGATGGTAATCGAAAAACTCACCGAAAATATATACAAATGACCCGTGGTTGTATCTTTACGAAGATTAAAAATGTTGGTAGATTTACTGTACTCAAAAAGATACGATAAAGTACACATCAACGTTCGCATTTTTGGCTTGTTTTTTTTTTTTTGTGCATGTGTGTGTGTGTGTCTTCAATCTTCAATGAAAATAAGGAATAATCTTGATGATAGGCCTATGGGATCTATATGAGTATATATACGTACATAATAAGTTGGTTTAGTCTGCTCTGATCCTGAATAATTTCCAGTGATAGGTCGTGACATGAATACTGATTCCTTTTAACGAAAGAAGCGGACTTTTTCGATTGAGTAACTTTTTCTCAAACCAAAAAAAAAAGGACGAAAAAGAAGAAAAACCTAAAGGAGATGATATTATTGTATTGAATTGTTAAGCAGGAAACATATTTAATGAAGACAAGAAATTATGACTGAGCTTATGCGAGCATTATTTTTTATTTAACTGTGTTATTATGCGAGTCAACGTATTATGGGATTTGTGCAAAAATCCTAAATTAATGGTTTTCAATAAATTAAAAGGTCTTTTGTTGTTTGTTTTTCTTTAGCTCGCTTATATATACTCTTATAAGGATATTCTATATAATGGATTTAATTAAACAAAGGATGTTGTGATAATAATTTAATGAATTTAAAGAAACTTTATGGGTTTTTTTGTGTGCTTTGTTTTTGATATCTTCTTTTGTCACGAACACACAACACAAAACATTACTCGCATTAAGATGATAAAATATAGATTCATATCGAACTAATGATACAAAATTAGCTTTTTTTTGATTAAACTTTAATGTGTTTACGATATAATTAATAGATAAACTTCGATTCGACACGCACGCATATGCAATCAATTATGGGATGATATTTTAAACATGTATGTATGTTCTATTTGTATATTTAACTGGAAGACAAGGGTGTGATAAGATAATATTGTGTTTGGTATGATGGTGTGAGGGAAAGCTATCGTTTTTGAAACTCTGATGGGATAAAGTTTTTCAAGAGGAAAATATGATAATGACAATTTACGGGTGTTGTTTTGTCAATTAAATACGTTAACTGTGGTTTAGGTTGCTTCATTATTTTCAAAGACGGTTTGTAAAATTTCAGTGGGTACGGTACACTCATCTTAAATGTTAAATGTTTTTCTCTTCAAGAGCAAGAGTGAAACCATACATCTAAGTGATGAATGTTTTGTTAAAGTATAAACTTTTGATTGAATTCAGTTTAGCAGACTTTGAATAAGTTTCTTCTAATAAATAAATTAAAACACAGCGCGTCCCGAAATCATTACATTAAATTCACTACATTTTTATCTACTCCGTAGATTAATCAATAAAGTAGACACACTTACAAGCACTAGCAATTGATGCCATCGGCACGAGACGGGTTAGGTTTTAGATCTAATCTTGGTCTTATTTAAATAGTCCATCCGAAGAATGCTGAATGCCTCTATTTGTGGTTGTTTCTAGTGAATATTTTTGGGCCAAAATCATTTGAATGTTAATGATCTTGTCTGCCCAACATTTCGTGCTGGATGTCAAGAACTTGATTTAATTGAAAACAATACTCATTGGGATAGGACTATCGCTTAAATCAGTTTTTCTGCATCTCCGAGCCAGATACGCATATTGTTTGCTATCATCATTTCGACATGTTGCTTATTGAATCCTATACGGAACAAATATAAAAATAACTTGATCCATTAAGTTCAAACAGATAAGTAAATTTGTATCACGTTTCAGTACGATCAAATAAAGTTTTGCGAATTGATTTTGAAAACGTTTTTGGTGATTACCTACTAAGAAAGTTTTGGTGCTAGACTAGTGAAATTTTTTTTCAGGGATTATTCCTGTAACTTCCTTAAAATGCGTTTCACTTTTTTGATATAAAATAAACACAAAGCTAATAAAAAAAAAGTATTTTATGAATTTAAGCTTTAAAAAACTGGCTTTGGTTGAAAATCATTTATTTATTACAACAGCTTATGTCGATATAAGCAGTCAAATAATTCGATATTGCGTTGGTTTAAATTAACGTTGACGTTAACAATACTTTCATTTGGTTTCCCTAACTAGTAAGGGCTCTTGTCAGGACTTAAGCCATTAGGTATAGAAAAATATATTTTTGTTTCGATTGATATTGGCTTTAGATAGACATAATCTGTTTGGCAATGCATTTTTATGAACATAAGCTACTTTGATTTTTTTAATTTAACGGCTATATTTTGTGGTAAATCAATGAGCCCCAAACTCAAAAAAACGTAAAACAACGGGAAATTGTGTGAATTTAAAATAACGATTTTTGTTTACGTCGACTTAAGCTCTTTTAAATAATTACCACAGATCAGAAGACTTTTTACATCAAATTCGTATCTCTTTAAGAAATCGCGATGCGGGGATGAGGAGATGCATCATCAGCCTTTGTTCTTGATCGAAGGCATGTGTGGAAGTGTTTCAGGTTAGGAATGCCAGCGCAAGATCTCGAAATGAATAACTCACTTTATCGGAAATTGAAGCATTAACGTGAAAATGATCCAACATGAATAAGACCATTAGAATTAGAAATTTATTAATGAAGTTATAATTGATGATGGAAATGTTGGTGTATTTTTAAAAGATGTTTCCAGAACAAGGAAGACATTCCTATATATTAATAGGTATCATTGATTTTTCCACAATCGAAATTTGTGGTTGGGTTAAAGTTGTTTCTCCTGGAAAAGTTTACACATTGTTAGAAGGATGCCGAACAGCTGACTCAGCGTTGAAAATGCCGTTAAGCTTATAAGCTTCTGAACAACCGACATGTAACGTTGCGAAGCACAGAGCAATTCCCAAAGTTTGATAAACATCTCAAACCAACATCTGACAAGCAACATAAATATTGATGATTTCGAGGCGTAATGATTTTTTTTTTGACGATTTCCACCAAAACACTGTCAATCATTCCAAGAGAATTACGAAAAGAAACTTCAGTTGACAGCAAACATGAGAGTTGCATTGCCATAATGGCCGTGCTAATGTCGAAGAATCGAATGATTTGATTTCATTTTCGCGGAATTCTAGCTATGTCTAATAGCCGGGACCCACTGCTGGTATCGATACCATTGAGGGTGACACACACTTGTGTAGTATACGTCAAATCAAATTTATTTGTCAAAAAAAAAGAAAACACTAACAAACCACAAAAAATGATTTCAGAGGGTCGCTGACAAAGTAGCAAATAACTTCAGTTCTAAAAATATCACTTAAGAAGAATGGCGCTGTTTTCGTTTAAAAGATTTGTATACTACGATGAAAACCCAAGTATCAATGACATGCTAATACCATGTTCTTCGAGTGGTATTACCATGGTTTTCCCTGACACATAGGTGGTATACTTGAATACCATGGTATCGCTACCACCAGTGCGTCACAGCTCACAGGTTTAATCAATACAGAATTATTTCCGAACATCATTTGAAACCACAAAATGAAAAATGGTTGTCTTACCAATTTTGGTGGCTAAGATAATAGATGACTTAAATTTTATATTTCACAATCATATCGTTGGTACTCTGCATTCGTTTAAATTTATTGACTGTGTTACAAAAGACTACGAAGCCACCAACTATCCCAACTGCATATTTAACTTCTTTGGGTGTACCTGGGTTACCACAGCATAATCTTCTGAAGGTCCGCTAGTTAGTCATCATGTTTTGAAATTTGAACCAACAAAAAATATGCAACAGAATGCATTTGGTGAAAAAAAAATTTGATAAATATGGTGCACCCGACAACACCCCAAGGAACGATTTTCTGAACATAAACCTACACCTAACACAAAATCCAATTTCGCTTTACACCTGATGCTAAACAATCACAACTATGCAGACTTCGATCATAATCTCATACCATTACATATATGCAAGAAAGGGAGATTACTGGATGCATTGGAAGAATATGAAATATACAAATCTAACAAAACAGAACAGCACAAACTATTAAACGACAAACTTATATTCACAACGAATGGACTATATGACACAGCATTGAAACAATACAATAAACAAAACAAGGAAAACAATAGCCGTCTCAACTCACACCAAAGGCATAATGCAACGTCATGACTCAGCTGAAATGACATTTAATTTCATATTTACTAAGTAATTAATTCGCCCGATGATGGAACGTTGCTTCCGAAACGCGTCGCGTCAGTAAAGAACAAATTGTTAAAAAAAAAACAAATTAAGTTGTGAAAATATTAAATTATTCAATAAAAAACATTTAAAAATTTATAAATTTTTTATGTGTTGATTTATTATTCGAAAATTTTAAGGTGAGGCAGTTCTTATTCCACAGAATCCTCACAAATATACAATATAAAAGAATTCAATTTCCAATTTGCATTTGTCATGATGATAAACAAATCACATGACCAATCCATGAATATTTGTGTTGATCGAACGTGGCGTGTTCACGTGTCGGCAAATAATCCATTTTATTTGTTTTTGCGCTTTATAACAAGACAAAAATTATCTATCCATTTTGTAACCTTTATCAATTCCTTAATTAAGTTCAGCTTAAAGTTAACACGACATTCATTGACTGATAGGCTTTACGAAGTTCACCGAGTGGGCTAGTGAAGAGTAAATTAAAAGACACTCATATACTCTATATATGAGACACAATAGTAAAGAAGGCAAAGGAGTCAATATTGAGATTAAGCTAGAGATACGTGCGCCGTTTTGCAAATTAAGGCCAATGATTGTCACACAAGTAGGTTCTGAACTACTTTGAAAAGGTTATATTATTTCCTCCTTTAAATATTCTACGCTATCAACAATATTTTAATTTATTTCTCCACTATTTTCATGACAACATCACATTTACAACAAGTGGCTGTGGCCCTATCTATACTTAAGTGCAAAATGACATTTCTCAACTTAATGCTTAATGGAAACCATTCAATCCTAATGATTATCGCTTTCCTTCAATGTATTTGCATATCACTAGAAACCCCAATGATTTACATCTCGAAGTGAAAAACACACAACAAAATTTATTTGTTTTGAACTCGAAATATATTTTAAACGACAACACTTTTACACCAATGCACGCCACAACACAATTACTATCGATTTGGAGAACAGGACGAAAAAAAAACAATAGGTACAGAATTCGCTGACCAACTTTTGTATTATCCTGCATTTAAAAAATGAACAATAATTTTCAATTTAATTGAAACCAAAAAAAAAAAAAAAGAAAGAGAAAAAACCAACAATGTTGGTGGCCACCAAGGACCTCTGTGAGTGCCCACAAAATGTCCCCTATTATTCTGGAAACCAGAAAACTATAAACTTTCGCTATTCACCCGACATCCCGCTCCCAATGGTGCGCCCAATGCTTACCTCGTACCGGAACCAAAAAACAAAGCCCAGCACATGAGTTTACTGCATTTTAATGTATGCAATGGCATTTGCAATATCCTGTGACCCACATGTGATTTGGTTAAATGCGCGGATGAAACGATAAAAAAAACACACACACACACACACAAAACAAAGTTCCACTCAAAAAAAAAAGGACTCAGGACTCACAGAAGCCAATGTTTACAAAATACACAGAGAAAATGTGTTAAATTATCCTCCAGAGGCAGAGGAACTGCTATACTACAACTTGGTGATTGCTGTCGACAACGTCATCGTCAGCGCGCCTGCCGCTATATTCTTCCTGTGAACCGAACGTGGACAATGCAGGTGAGAGAGAATAAAAAGGATATTTGTTTTTTCCCAAGCCATCAGGTTGTGTATCCCGTTTGCCATTATTACATATATTTTTCACCTTCCTTAATGCCGTGTATTTTTCGCTCTTGTCATTCATTCGCATAGCACAGGATAATGTCATACAAATAAAGGTATGCACAACACAACACAACACAGCCATATATGAATGTGTACAAAGGATGTGCTTAAACGTTACATTTAAAAAAATCGACTCATTTCTTTGTTGAATTATGAGGGGGCGGAAGGATAATGAGAATGCAACGAGTCGTCATAAACGTTTCACCTCATTTCACGACGCACTGACTTTTGCATTCGTTAATGATGGGTACTTTAAGTGAGGACTTACCTTAATGTTCCTGCGATGCTCTTCGTCGGTTGGTTGGTTTATATAAAACAGAGATTTAAACTAGTTTTTGCATCAACAACACAAGTTCTGTTTCTCGTTTTATAGTCCTCAGCGCTGCTCGTCCTAGTGCTGTATACGGAGTCCTGTTGGAGCTTTTCTATACATTAATCGCATTATAATTACAAGGGAGCGGTAAGCGGGGCAACAATGTGGTTGCAACAAGCTAAAAGTTTTTATGTCCTTTTGTATGTTGGTATAGTTTTTTTTTTTTTTGCTGTTGTTGTTTTTTTCTTGTATAACATGCCGGCAACAAAGGATACGCTGCTGTATTTCTTTGTGTTACCTGCTTGGATTGGCAGCTTTTTTGTGTGTCGTTGTTGTCGAAAATGAGCATTTTTATTCTGTTTAATGTTGCATTTTTACCTCATTTTCTACTTGATACGGGAGGCGTTGAATAAAAACTGGAATAACAGGATACGTGGTGTGGTCCAACAACATTATACTATAGCAGTGTGGACTGTGGAGCAATTTGGGTTGAAGCGGGTTTCTTTTTTTTTTGTGGCTTGGTATCGTATTTTAATAGCTAGTCCCGTTTCTTTTTCTGTTGCAGGACGAAAACTGAGACGAGAAGGTAAATTAACAATTTAAACCCGCCTTTTTTCCCAGGGTAATATTAATTTGGGTCTCTTGAAAAACAAGCAGTAAAAGAGCAATACAAAAATGTGTGGGTTGTTTAAAAAGGACATTTTCCAGCCAGAGGATTATATTGCTCTTTGGCCTTAAAACCTAGATCCTTGGACAGAAATAGGTCTGTAGGTATGTTTAATGTATATGCTTGAGAGCTCGTAGAAAAGCACTTGAATTTTATTTTAGGTTATGTATCAAAAGAAATGATTTTTTTTTTTTTTTTTTGAAAAATACAGCAAAATTGTCCAAAAATAAGTTATTATTTACTTGAAATTTACGTGAAATCTGGTCAGTCTGGATCATATTGAACATTCAAGGGCTCTTTGCTCAAGACATGATGTATCGGACAAGGTATTTTGTTTAGTGAGTAACGGGTTTGGAAAAGTAAAACTATATGTGTATTCGTAATCGAAGATTTTGTTTAACTGTTTTTTTTTTTAAATATTTTCTTATAAGACAATTCATTTTTTGAGCGTGTTGACCACTTTTCTAAGTTTTTTTGGTCTCCGATTGAGGAACCTCGCATTTTTAAATAAACATATAGCTAGCTGCTTCTTCAGGCTTCATAAACTTTGACCTCTATTACTATGTTTGATCTCTGGGAATGAGGAGAAATCATTGGGCACCAAATCGGGACTATTTGGCCGTTAACACTATAATGGTTAATGGTTTGGGGCAATAAGAGCTTGTATTATCATGAAAGAGAACATTTCTAAAAAAAGAATGCAATGGACTATCTCAAACGGATAAAGGTACGTTGATCTATTGAGAAATAGGAATCAAGTTCCAAAAAGCAGTCCCCTTTTCTAGAAGTGCTTCGTTGCGCAAACAACTATTGTTGAATTCATCTCGTCTTCAAAGATTCATTCAGTTGGTTGTTGTAGCGATGCTTTTTGTACTAAGGCTGAGTTGGGCTCGCCGGTGTCCAAGGTCAAGGTGTTCCCAATGAAAAGCAATAAAAACTTGTTAAGGAAGTTCAGAACTATATTCAAAATATTTTTATTTGTATGTCTGGTTTTTTTATTTTGTACAAAGAGGCCCTGGCAATGCAAATCAAAGAAGAATCGGTTGATCGGCTAGCAATAGCTTCTCTGCCCAAGCTATACGTAGTTAAAGTAGAGCAAGGGACAAATCGGTTGGGGTGAAACCCCTTTAACGGTGATGCACCAAAAAGTTCGGATAGCTTACTATGTACTCTAAATTGGTACTTTTGTATCAACTGGAAGGTAGAAGACGATTTCTGCTACTAATTTACCTTCCCTATGTTAAATTGTCCTACAACTACTGACTGTGAGTTGTAAGAAAAAAATGTAAACTCACATGTCTTGTATGGCTAAACAGGCAAGCTACGCTGATTGCTTTATAATAGCACAAACTGGTTCGGCATGTCAACTGTGGGTAGGTCGGTGGCTGATGGTTAAAAATAGAACCGTGGGTAGCAGGAGCGCTATGCATTGTGTGGCTTAGCAGACAAATAATGTTTTTCTTATATCTTATGTGGGTAGTCAGGTGGTTGATGGCTTTAATTAAATTGGTGGGTAGCAGGGGTGTGATTTGGTGTGACAATGAATCGGTGACAATTGATCGGTGGGTAGATGATGGGCCGATCGTTATTACAAGGAAGCTGCACTGGTCGGTTGGTATACATAATATTAATTTTGTGTTTATTAATATTATTTAATAAAAAAAATATATTAATCGTTCAAATGGGTGAGCGTGTAATGCTTCATTACATTGTTTAGAGTTCATGTGAATATTTCCAAGCCCACTTACATGACTTAACTTTTAGAGTACAATAACCATTCAAATGTTAAACTCTACAATGTCAAATTTGACACATTCACACTGGTGTGTCCATATCTGGAGTCTTATGTACTTTTGTAAAATAAATCGAGGAAAATGTGTTCATTGTTAAGTGATGGAATGTTCCTGTAAAACAAAGCCCAGAAATTATTGTCAAAATTCATTCGAGCTGTTTAAGAAAAGAAAGCAAGTACTTTTGAATTAAGAGATTAGAACAATCGTAAGAAAAGGATACTATTCAAGTACAGGTTAGTGGGGTTTGAGGTGTTGAAAACAAAATCCTGTTCCCCTAAATGTAAACATTAAAAACATAGACTGAAGTCTTGAAGTTGGCAGCACTATTTTTTGTTGACAAACATTTTGTCACATGCAAAGTGATTTATCTTAAGTTTCGTTTGCCATTTCATCATGAATCGACTGACGCCTGAACAAACCCATGCAAATTGCGTCTAATAAAAGGTCGATTAACAATGAAACGTGTTCGCTCACCACGTTTACTCAAAACCGAAATACTCATCATCTGATACTTCGTCGTACGATGCCGAAGAAACTTTTGTTGCTATAGAATGGAGCATCGAGGAATACCCGAATAATTCTATCCGCCATTTGCATCTCTGTCCATCAACTTTGTGGAAAATTTGGAGGAAAGACCTTGGTTTTCCGGCAGTAACTGAAGATGCCAACAACCGGCACAATTTTGGTCAGCGAGTAAGCTCATTTTTACGGCAATAAGCAAAACTTGAAGAAATTGTTGAGACTCCTTTACGTCCAGAAAAACTGAAGGCCGATATAGAGCCATAATCAGTGACTTTATCGATCCTGAATTAAATTGCCTTGATGTGGCGGGGAGCTGTGGTTTCGACAAGATGGCGCAAAATGTTACACAGAGCGTACCACAATTATCGATTTGATGAAGTAAACATTTGTTGAGCGCATAATTTCGGCTTTTGGACCTGTGAGTTTTCCTCCGAAGTTGTGCGATCTAATACCGCTACACTATTTTCTGGAGGGCATGTGAAGTCGCTATTACACACCGATAAGCCAAGGCCGACGAATGACATAGAAAACAACATTCGCAGCGTTTTTGGTCATATAAAATAAAATCCCAAAAGCTTAAAGGAGCAATATTGAAAATTAGAATTTCAAAACTGGACAACATCGGAGCTAGTCCTGGTGATATTTATGATATTAAAATATAAAGTCAATTTTATTTCAATTAACCCAATTAATATAATTTTATTTCATTTTATAGTTCTATACCTTTAAAAAATATAAAAATAACACCCTGTATGGGTTAAGAACAATTTCCCTTCCTTATTTGGCTAAGCATTTGAATTTGATATCTACCATACTATCAAACACCAGTCAATAAGCTTAAGTATAAATTTTACTTCATTTTAAAACAAAATAAAATTTAAAACAAAAAGCTAAACATAAATGATCATAAAAATAAATATTCCACTTGAAATCCCCACTTTAGTGCCATAACAACACCTGAATGTCATGAAAGTCCTTGACTTTTTTTTTATGAGTTAAAAGGGAAGAAAATCAAACGAAAGTACCTCCTAAGCTTAATTATCCTTAACATCTCATTACGTGATAAAAGCATCATAAAACCAACATTATTCATAAAAAAAAACACCATATTGTATGTGTAATGTGTACGAGCTCACCACCACATGGTAGCTATGTTCGAATAGACTTTAAAAATATTTACAACTCAATAAAGTTCAAATCCTTTTCGAATTCTACAAAGTCAAAGTTCTTAAAGATTGAATCAAATATCTCTTCGCAAGGATATATATTATGCTCTGCAATATACTTAAATCGTATTTCTTACTCCTTTTTTTTTTCTTTTTTTTGAAAATAAAGCACAAAAATAAACCAAACGAATAAATGAAAAATACCAAAGAAACATTTTTCTTATTCTTTACTATATTATTTTCTCAGTGAAATAAAATGCTTTTGTCAATAAAAAAAAAATATATAAAAAAATCAAGGAAAATTGCACTAAGGATTATATGACGCGCATACGTTCTTTATGAACCACCCACACAAAGATACGAGCACAAAAACAAAAACAAAATTATCATCAAAATAAAAACACCTTGTCTGCGCGCCTTTCAGCGATATTAAAACGAAATAAAAAGGATCTTTGTCATTCCGCAGATAATTTGCATTTGTTTTATGTGTTCGTTTTTATTGCTGGCTTCGTCTTCATCGTCTTTGACTTTTCTTTATCTTCGGAATAAGTTTAATTCAAGAACAAGGCTGGATTAGTATATTTTTAAGGGGGCCCACGTAAATTTTGTTGAATTTTAAAAGGACGCGTAGAGCAAGTGGTGTATTATAGTTGTAGCTTTTTGAGTGCACCTTTCGCTTTTTTATATTTTAAAGTAAAAGATTTTTTTCATCGCCTTAAATTTTTTCGTCCAACTGTCGCATGTCGCAATATGGCGGCACCGATAGCTCGCATCAGCTGACCGTGTAGTATTTTTATTCTCACTATTTTAATGTGGTATTTGTGTATTTTGATCATGCAAATATTGTTGTCGCTTGGTCGTGATGGACAACGATACAGCTAGTGAGTCAAATAAACCGGACATTCTGAGGGCAAGCTTTACGTTGACGCCTAGCAATTAAGCCTTATGGCGAGCTTACTCGCATACATAGTCAAATTGGGCTAAAACCAGAGCTATAAGATCTACCCTAAGGTAGATATCGAGATATCTGATCTTAGTACCAATTTTATGGAACATGTTGAGGCATGTCCACACTCCTTGGCTAGGAGCGAGGTCTATCTATCACCTCTAGCATTCAAGAATAAAATCCTTGGACGCCATATGTTTCCGCATTCGGAGTTACCACAACCACCACGATACTCCCACAAAGGGACTTGCTCATAGATAGTCCCAGGTGACAAGGCCCAGTGTCGTGAAACACCAGAACTTCACCACCCTGGAGGGCCAATCTCCCGTGGTACCAGGAAATAGCTTCCGGTGGAGCTTCGCAAACGTAAGGTCACCATCAATACTCAAGGCCTGGCAGCCTTAAGACATGCGCATTTAACCACTTGTCAAGGTAGAAGCAAATGGCCAAATGCGCACACCAAAGCTTCCCTCTTTGTCGCATACAAGTTTGACCTTGCATACATTACCGGTAAGGAATAAATACTGCAAGAAAAGAAAATACAGCTGAAAACCGCTGCCTCATCATTCGAAGGATCCTGCAACGAAGCAGAAGGAGTGTTGCGATCTATGTTTGCTGCCTTGGTTAATCGTTCAAAAAACCTTAAGAGAGTCATAGTTTAAGCCCCAAATAAACCGGACAACGAAAAAGTTTCACTTGCATAGTGGTTTCATAAAACCGCACAATTTTTTTTTTGTAATTTTCAAGAGTAGATTTTGGCGGCCATGTTGTTTTGTGTGACTTCATTGTCAAATCTGTTGAATAACAAACAGTAAGGAATGCCAAAAAACCATGGAAAGATACATGATTGAACAGCACCATTTTTCTGAAGACATGATAGGGGGACCTTCACAGTCGACTATTGAACATTTTGTGGCCAAACTTTAGAAGACCGTTTTGGCCCAAAGTCGTACTTCCAAAGATTGTAAGATGGGCCCAGAACATCACATTGCCATGGTCATCGAAAGTACAGCAGAACCTGAGACAGTCGATTTCTCGCCAACACAACATCTCGGTCTTTCGCAGACTTCAGCTTGAAAATTTCGCGTAGGGATCAAGGTCCTATTCCCATACAAGATCCAACAACTGACTAAGGAGCATAAACATTTGAATTAACTAACTGGGTTCCAGAGCCTTTGTATGGTCGAAAAATCATCAATAGCAAAGAAGGCCATTCTTGGATAAAAGTTGCCGTATATGGGACGACACCAACCCACACTAGGTTAACAAAGTGACAATGCATCTCCAAAAACGTACACTTTGGTGTGAATTTCAGCCGAGCGGGCGGTGAAATTCTTTTCAAAAACGTCAGATTTCGGAATTGTTCAAAAGGGGAGGGGGCGACCCCAACATTGCATCGTTTCATTTAATCATTTTCTCTTCACTCTTTTTACTTGCGATTATAGGTACTATAAGGCAAGTTATGCATTCGTAAAAAAAAAAAAAAATTCTTACAATCAAACATGACCTTACGATGATAGAGAAGTCGAAAAAAGTGGGTCCGACAATTCTGTCTGTCTGTCTGTCTGTCTGTCTGTCTGTCTGTCTGTCTGTCTGTCTGTCTGTCTGTCTGTCTGTCTGTCTTTCTGTCCGTGTGTCTGTCTGTCTGTATAGTTACATACAGCCTAAACGGCTGGACCGATTTGCTTCAAACTTGGCACATAGTATTATTATGATGTCCTACAGAGGGGTTTTTGGAATTAGCATTCTTGCTCCAAAACTAACGGTATCTGCCATACGATTTTTTGTGAAAAATAATTTTTTCTCAAAAACGGCTCCTACGATTTTAATAAAACTTTCTGAATTGTGTTTTCTGTGCAAACTTTATGTTTTGGTTGGAATAGATTTTTCAGGAAAAGTCTTATAACGGTACCTCCCATAAGACCGGTTTTTTTAAATCCGATTTTCTCGTAAGCCACTTGACGGATTTCGATGAAATTTTTAATGTAGAAGCCCTTTTATAAACAAAATAATATAAATTCTTAAATTTTCCAAAAAAAATGTTTTTTGAGTTTTTAAAAAAAGTTTCAAAATTTTGTTTTAACTTTTGTTTTTTTTTTCAAAAACGGTTTAATCTATATTTTTTTAATTTTATTTTTCTGATAAAAACTACAAAGTGCTAGAAGTTGGCATATACTCAAAAAAATTTGGAATATATTTTCGAAAAGTTTTTTTGAAAAAACTGGTCCACCGATTTTGAAAAAAATTTTCGTCAAAATTCAAAAACGTAAAAAAAACCTGATGGCTTACTTCATTTTCTCCAAAAAAAAAGTTTTAGGTATTAATTTTAAAGTGATTAATAAGATTTCATATGATTTTTTCAACGCTTTTTTCCCGAAATCTCATGCACCCAAAACCATTTTAACACATTAGAGCAAGTTCGTACGACCCAGTCGTGAACTTTATTTCTTCTTTTTTTGGTTTTGCGCACCCCAAAAGGCTGACGCCTGGATCAAATGTCCCCTTCGCCCCTCCCCCCTCCCTAAGTTCGGCGCTTGTTAGACTGCATGTGCATCCAGCAGGACGGCGCGCGCTACTGGCCACACAGCGGACGCCACGATTGATTCTGGTGAGGTGAGGGTAAGGTTATCTCTAGCAGGTGACGTGAATTTACCACCAAGGTCATGCGATTTGACCGAGCTAGAGCTTTTCTTGTTGAAAAACCCTCTATGAGTTTTTTTTTTTTTTTTTTTTGCTGCCTGAGAAGTTTTGATGGTTGTTGTCGAGTTGAGAATGTCAAACTGTGTTGACATTTCTGTTCAGTAAAGTTTGTCATTCCATCATGAAGAACCCCGGAACAATGATTCGAAATTGTGGGAATAGACTTTAAACATTATAAATCTGTTCATGAAGTTCATAGAAAACTTCGTACATTTTAGGGTCAACATAAGTGGCCTTATGATCAAGCAATTCGTACATTTAGTTATGTTGATCGTTTTCGAACTAATTTTATTCATCTTGGCTCAAAACCATTAACAAATCACCATTACATCCATTAAAATTTACTGTTTTCTTATTTTGCGCCATGCTGACTGATTTTTTGTTTCAAAAATTAATCAGCTTAACATCCACGACATTTGGTACCAACAAGACGACGCAACTTGCCATTGCCATACACGCGTTTAACCATCAATTAATTGCAAAATCAATATGGTGACAGTGACAACTATATTTCCAGAAGTGGTCCTGTTGACTGGCCCCCTCGTTCGTGAGACTTAACGCCTATCGATTACTTTTTATGAAGTCATTTGGTCTATGCCGACAAACCAGCAACTTCTGAAGCATTGGAAGTCAATATTGAAGCTTCCATTCACGCCATACGGCCAGATTTATTGGAAAAAGTAGAGAAAAAGTAAACTGATCGAATGGACTATGCAACTCGCAGCCGCGGCGGACTTGTGTCGGAAATCATATTTAAAAAACAAATACCTAACCTGAAATCATCTACCAGATTATTATAACAAAAAACTCATTCCAACAATATTGCAGTTTTGTAGGTACCTATAGGTATTAATATTTAAAGTTCTAAAGCTCTTAAAAAAACACCCGTTCTTAAAAAATTAAAACCATTCTATCAGTGCATCACACTACCCACTATAATTTTCCTCGTTTCTTTAATTTTTTGTAGAAAAAAAAAATAAATACCTATATTGATTCCGTTTCGCCCAGATTGCACAACATCTTAAATGCGCCCCTGTTGCTTACCCACAATCAATATCGTATAAAGTCATGCAGCAAGCATAAAAACTTCAACTTGGTTATGTCTAAAAAAAACTTTTACAGAAACTGAAACTGAAACTGAAACTAAAACAATTTATATGACAAACCATTATTATGTATCTGTTATTACCAACAAAAAAAATGTTTCAATAAAACCCTTTTGCTGGAAACATATTTTTCCCTTAACTATGTACACACTCTTGACTTTGACGCATAAATTCGGGTCAAGGATAATCACTCGAAAAGGAAAAATGGAGAAATATAATAGAATATAACATAAACGTGACTTTTGTCTTGAACCCATGGCCATGGGCCTTGGTGTGTGTGTTGGTCGAAGTATCTTGTTTGGCTTTTAATAAAATATCTTTTCTGTGCGTTTGTATCAATAAATTTTTTTGTAATATTTTTTTTTTTTTTTTTTGTCGATTGCTTTGCAACTTTTCATCATCATCATCATCATTATTTACTTGCTTTCGATATCTATTTTCTTTTTTAAGAAACCACCCCAAGCATCATGAGTTTTAATATAAGAATCCTATACAAAGGACCTACTCGCTTGAAAACAGGGAGTAAGAGAGTTAGATCCTCATCTAAGTGAGGAAATTTGTCAAAGAAAATGAAAACGAGTAGGGAGGGAGTCACTGATGATACAAAAATATCAAGAAAAAAAATCGTATTTCTTATTCCAATCGAAATCTCTTAGGCATCAGCTTCCACTTTTACCCCCTCCTCCCCTACACTGCCCCATCACTTCACAAACGTTGTCGTTGCCGTCCATCGTCGTCATCGTCAGTCGTCGTCCTTCGTCAGTATTAAGCGAAACATTATAATAAATAAATTCTATATTGCAGGACTGAGGTCCTTCATATCTTTTTTATCTTTATCGCCCCAAAGGAATCGCTTAACATTACGTTTCTTATTTTTCCGTTATTTTATTGCAAGGACGATTTATTTCCAAAATGGCTAAGATTACACCAGCCACACACACACACACATCACAGAGTGTATATGAGTTCATATTTCTGTGTGGTGGCTCGCGTTGCGTTGTGTTCTCGCATATGTAACGTGTGGTTCAAGTGCGCGTATGTCCTGATCCTGGATATGTTTCACATTATGTTATAGTATATCTATCTATATCTCTATGTGAGGGGAGCAATCAAAGTTTTCTTTCAGTCCATTACATGTCGAGATGAATATCAATGTGGTAATGGGCTGATATTATGTAATATCCGTTGGTATGAGTATATTGGCGAGAATCGTGATAGTCGTCTATACGGGGGACATACGTGGAGGGATAGCAAGGACAGATTGAGATTGGTTTCGCTAAATGGCAGCATGATGTACGTTTTTTTCGTTTTTTTATTTCACGGGGTTTTCGGTTTGGAGTGAAGTGCGAATGGAAAGTATATACATATTTGCTCTTGCTCGTTCCCCAGTTGAAAATATTGAACTCATGATATTTATGTGTGATTTAAGTATCTTTTTGCTTTGAGGGGCAATATATTCCATTCCATGCGAGCTATTTTAATAATAATTTTATGTATTTTTATCGGATGAAGCGAATTAAATTTCTGGGAATTATTTTTATTTATAATACGTAATATGTAGTATTGACTTGTGTGTGTTTTAAAAAATGACAACAACAAAAAATATTCAAGCGCCTGGGGATAGGTTAATATTTGAAGTTCGAATGAGCAAGAAACATGACTGTCGAAGGTCTGCATGACGGTATAGCGAGGGCAAATTTATTCACAAGAGTACTGAGCAATGGCATGTGACGTGCCAGAAGTAATTTTAAAGTTAGGAGACCATATCTGAATTTAACTTTTTGTAAGTTTTACATTGTATGTTTCGTTTATTAATTTTTAATAAGATAGAAATCATTTAAAGTGTCGCTTTGGAAGTGTTGTTTCCAAGCAAATTCCTAGTGATGAATGCCAAAACATTGAACTTGGATATCAAGTAATCATTACGAATGGACTGGGATGAGAAACAACGATTAGATATAGTGGTTATTCGACTGACTCTGCAGTGTTATTTTTTGAAAGGTTGAAGTGGAACCCCTATGGAAAAAGTCCCTGGCAACTTCAAACTACAAAATATGTTCATCGTTTCGTTGTGTACGAGAAGAGTAGTGTTCTTCAATTAGCGCGGAGAGATTTTGGCGGCCATGTTGTTGCGGTGATATCTGTCAAATCTGTTGTTTAGTTGCTAATGCCAAATGCCCATTTCAAGTAAAATGATTGAACAGCACGTCCAAATTATTATACTTTTTTTTATTGATATGAGTGTTCTCATGTGCACCTATTTTTCTGTCGACGTAGTGACATTTCACATTTTTTAGTTATCAGTCAACATTCGTAAGTCAAAGAAACACAAAATCAGCCCAGAGCATCGCTGCGATCCGTAAAAGGGTAACGAAGGGCCCGAGGCAGTCGATTTCTCACCAAGCCGTGCATAAGAACTTGGCGCTCTACAGACTTCAGTTTTGCGAATTTTGCGTCACGATTTGGACCTACACCCGTTTTTATCGTAATCGATGTTTGTGAGGCAGTCACCATCAATGGCGAGCACTACAGAAGGATGATTGTCAGTTGTAAATTTAGGTATATGGCCCAAGTTGAACCAAGTTGAACTATATGTGAACGTCTCAAGCCGTTTGCTGATAACCTAATATGTTCTTACCAATGCATCTTCCGACCTGAAATATCTACGAATAACCAAATATTCACATTAATCCAGAATGTTCTGGAGAAACCTCAAGAATATAACATCGACACCCACCACCTGTTCGTTGATTTTAAAGCAGCCGACGACAGTGTTCATAGAGTTGAATTGTATTGTGCCATGTCTAACTTTGGAATTACTGCTAAGCTGATACGCCTTATCAGGATGACGTTGAAAATTGTCGCTGTTCTGTCCAAGTCGGTAGGGACTCTAAACTTTTGAAAACATCAGAGGGCTAAGAAAATTTCATACAAAGCGCACCCATGCCAGCACATCGGGCACCATCTTTAATAATTCGACACAATTACTTGGGTTTGCGGAAGACATTGACGTGATAGGAAGAACGAAGCGAGCAGTAACCTTGCCTTGACTAATTCAGAGTCAGCAGCAAGAAGAAATGGGACTGAAAATAAACGAGGACAAGACAAAGTATATGCTTTCATCAAGTCCAATCCTACCACCACCTTGGCCGGAATGTGACCATTGATAGGTATAACTTCAAGGTAGTCAGTAAATTTGTCTACCTGGGCACTGCTGTAAACACAGGCAACAACATCAGCGCTGAAATCAAACGCAGACTAACTCTTGCTAGTCGCTGTTTCTTTGGGCTGAATAAGCAATTGAGGAGTAAAGCCCAATGATGCAGAAGCATGGACTCTCTCCCAATTGGATGAAAAATCACTTGGATTCTTCGAGAGAAAATTTCTGCGTGCGATTTTTGGTCCTGCCTGCGTAAACCGTGAAAGCAACATTTGGCGAAGATACAACGACGAACTATACGTGCTATACGAATTCAGCGACTAAGATGGCCCATCATGTAGAGCGAATGGAGTTCGACGCTCCAGCTCGTAAAGTTTTCAACGCCAAACCAGAGGGAGTCAGAAGCCAAGGTCGACCTCATCTCCGATGGAGCGACCAGGTAGATGGAGAACTCCGACAATTTGGAGTGCAAAATTGGAGACGGCAGGCTTAGGAGTCGAGCCGGCTGGTGGGGCATACTAAGCAAGGAAACGGAGAACCACACTCTAGCGGAGCCATCATAAAAAAAAATTGAACCATATGGACGCCATGATTGAAATTCTGCATGAGGGTAAGGTTACAACTTGAAGAGGTGTCTTGAATTGGCCACCAAAGTCATGCGATTTGACCCCGCTAGAGTTTTTGTTCTGGGAAAGTTGCAGATCCATGCAAATAAACCAGAATTCTCCGGAACATATCACACCGTACGATTGCGTCAAGAAGGATATTGAACAGGTTTCGTGATAGTGCGCCACCTTTTTGTAAGCCTTTCTCGATATCAAAGGAGTCGGTGGTTCGGTGGTGTTCTTCCCAACCTTATTAAAGCAGAGAAAGTACACAATTCACATTTCTTGGCACGATTATATGGCAGGTACTGTTGTTTTTAGGCCAAGAGCAAAAATTAAAAATAATAAATACCTAGTTTGAAGCAAATCGACTCGTCCGTTCAGGTTCTAGAGGTGCGAACAGACATACATACAGAAAGACAGATGAACGGAATTTCCAAACCAACTTTTTTCGACTTCTCCATCATCGTAATGTTATGTGTGATTGTTATCTCATTTTTGTTCACGAATCCATAACTTGCCTTATAAAGGGTGTTTTTTTTAGACGTTTGGTTTTCAAGAAGAAATAAAACGCAGGTTTTAGGTTTATTATTATGATAAGGATTTGCCATTATGTTTAAAGAATGAATTCGGGCAAGGGCAAGTGGCCGCCGCGGCTGGCTCGAATAAATTCCTGGGCGATTATGTCGACCAAATATTGGACGCAGCACGCAATGCGCCGCTCGAACCGAAAGATTATTTTAATTATAAATTTGCACTATTTGCAAACCTTCAGGAGTAAGTCTATTCATTATGAAATGGCAAACCAAATTGAGCATAAATCAAGTGACAGCTGTCAAAAAGACCAACTTCGAAAAATGTATTGCCTGATTGAAAACCACACGTCTAAAAAAACATTCTTTGGTATCTATGTATAACCTCAAGTAAAAATAAAGTATATATCTAAAATTTAAGATATCTGCTATAATTTGTCAAAGTGTGAAAATAATGTCCTGAAACTCACTGAAATTATTTAATAGGCGACGTTTAAGGTGACTATAATACCTCTGTGCGGAAAGGGCACACCATGTTCATTTCTTCTTCCGACAAGATAGTACAGATGAGTTGGTGTACTGGTTGAGCACAGTGTTGTAGCTTCAGCAGCAGTACGTAGTAATGTCAAAAAAAGTAGCTCACTAAGCAACATGACCGAATACAATGTGTAGCACTGAACTCAAACAAAATTCATGTCTGCCATTTTGGTTTGTTGTTGTTTTGCAGCGCAGCACGTTCTTGAAGTTTGAGTATAGTCGACTTTTATTTAAGCTACACTCTAAGAAATGTTAGTAAAATTACTACAATAAGTGTGTAAAGATTTTCAACATCAGTTTAATTTTACTACAATGATTGTAGTAACGAAAAAAAAGTGTAGTAATTCTCAACATTTGCTGGATATTTAACATAAATATGCTGAATTATAAACATATGTTGGAATTTCAACACTTTTTAAGCATATTTGTTGACTATTATATGAGCGTGTTGAATAAAAATCACCAGTGTTGAAAAGCTCCACAATATTTGCTGAATATTAATCAAAATTTTGCTGAATAACTATTTTCCATGCTCGATTTGGACGTCATTTTGAATTCAACAATCCTGAGTTTTTTCTAGTTATTTAACGTTAAGCAAAAAACGAGAATATTATATGTTTTTACTCAATTCTTAAATCCGGAAAGTTCCAAGTGTTCGAAATTGCTTGGTTATTTCATGTTAATATAATTTTTAGTGTATTTATTAATATATTTTTATATATTTAACACATTTTGTTGAATTTTAAACAATATTTCCTGTATTTACTGAATTTTGTTTCATAAGAAATGTTGAAAAAGAATATCTTGTTGAAAATTAATCATTATCTGTTGCATAAACCTTCTTGAAAAATAAATTTTAACAAACATAAAATTATTCAACAACTAACAATAAAAATTAGTATCGGCTTGATGAATAAACAACATATGTGTGTGATTTCCAGCAATTTGTTGAATTTTTGACATTTTGTTTAAATATTAACATTAACTTGTGGACAAAAACGTGTTTAAAAGTCAACATCACTTTCATTTTGTTGAAAATTCAACAATTTGTTTAAAATGTACCGTTTTGTGTTTAATGATGAGCATTTTCATAATTTTAGTTCACTTTGTTGAAAGTTCATTAAATTGTTCATTTAAAAACTTTCGTTCTTAATATTAAACAAGAACTATGAAAAGTCAACAATTTGTTGAAAAACATAATTATTTGTTGAATATAAAGAATTTTTAAATGTGCTCATCATTTTTTTGCAATAAATGTTTACTATTCAACAAAACATTTAATATTTGTCTTTGTTTGTTGAATTTCATTATCAGGTCAAAATAAATCAACATACGAGTATTTTTAAATTTTAAGCACTCATCTTAGAATCCAACATTTTGTTTAATACTAAGCAATGAATGTCTGTTATTTGACACTTTGCTGAAAATTAAACTTAGTGTTTAAAATTCAACATTTTATATTTACACATTTGCAATAATTTTTTTTAACTTTTGACTTAATAATTCACAGTCTCTGCTTTCAGTGAAATTCTATAAGTAGGAGTGAAATTTGCATGACATATCGGAGTCGAACTCCCAGCCATTCAACAATTAATTAATAAAATGCAGCAAATAATATTAATTTTCAACACTAATGCTAATATTTACAGGTTTTTGTGTTTAATTTTAAACACGCCTACTGGGTTTTAAACATTTATGTTGAATATTCCCCAAATATTGGATTTGGGTGTTGGATATTCAACATTTAAAGAATAAAATTCAGCAAATAATATTAAATTTCAACACCAATATAGATAAAGGTTTTTGTAATGAATTTTAAACAGGGTTACTGGATTTCAAACATTTATGTTGAACATTCAGCAAATATTGGATTTGGGTGTTGGATATTCAACAATTAACGAATACAATTCATCAAATAATATTAATTTTCAACACTAATGTTGATATTTACAGGTTTTTGAGTTTAATTTTAAACACGCTCATTAGGTTTTAAACATTTGTGTTGAATTTTACTGTTTGTGAGCTGAAATCGTACAATTTTTGTTTAATCCTCTGAAAATTTTTCAACTTTTTTGTTAAGTTTTGTTATGTAGGTGTTGAAATTTAAGTTTTTTTTTGTTAATTTGTATTATTTTTTAAACATTTCTGTTTAGTTTTATTGTCTTTCTGTTGAAATTTAGTGTTTTTGCTTAATTTTTCTGTTTAATTTTCAACTTTTTTGTTGATTTTTGTTAGTTGTGTATTGAAATGTAAGATTTTACGTTTAATTGCCTGATTTTGTTGTTGAGTTTTACTGTGTGATTGTTGAATTTTAAAGCTTTTGTTGAATTTTTTGCTAACTTTTACTATGTTTTTGCTTAAATTTTAAAGTTTTGAGTTGAATTTTAAACGTATTTCTCTCCAAAATCAGTCCGAAGGCTTTGTTGAATAACCAACAAATATAGTAGTCAACATCTAACATTCAAATATGCTGAATATTAAGCATTCCATATTCAACACGGTTGTTGAGTTTTCAACTCCGAAATTTCCTGTTTAATTTTACTACAATAATTGTAGGGGACTTGTTGCCTACAATTATTGTAGTAATTTTCAACAAATAATTCTTAGAGTGTACTCTCTGTGCTGCAGCTGCTACTTCACATTGTAGTCGTGCAATATAATTTACGTACATTAAATTTTGACAGTGCTTACGTACTACAGCTGCAGGTACACCATTGTGATCAGCCAGGTATCCTCCTCGCCAAGTCATCTCCCGCTGCTTTAAAAAAATTTTTGTTCATCATCGTCCAAATGAAATGGATCATTCTGCTTGATAGCCATTAGTTGGCTGTTTTCGCCGTTAACAATCTGCGGAAGAATTTCCAAATTCTCAGCACCCACTGTACATCTGACTTCGTACCTCTTATACCTTCTGGTAGATCCTTCGAAAATTGCTTCAGCATATTCGACAGCTCTATTTTTTTTTTTTTTTTCTTTAAGCAACAAATAAATTATGGCAATGCCTGACGCAAATAATGTTGTCAGCCATAATTTTAAAATAAAAACAAATAACTGACTTAAATTTTTGTATCCGTTTTGTTTAACCTCACCCCATCATGACCCAGACCTTCATTAACGTTGCTCTTATAAATAAATAAGAAAAAATCCTCAATTACTCAAAAAATCAAATCCTTTTCCTTGTTTCAATAAATTTTTAACAAAGCCAAATCTCATACGTAAACAAAACCCCAACAAATTAATAAATAAGCCCAACAAATGAGTTTTATAATTCCCCCAAGATATAAACACTTTGTGCCGCAAGGATTAACCCAAATATTAACGCTGATGATTCCACCTTGATGAGAGGAGGCCCAGCCACCATCATTTATTGTTGTCAACAAAACAAAAATAATGTATTTATAATTAATACAACAAGGAGGCAAGGAAACCCCATAATTTAACAATTGAGTCCTCGTCGTTGTTGTTGGGTGTTGTCAATAGTGACGTTAGGGTTTCGAAACAAAATTTTGAGCAAATTCCAAGAAGTCCTT
Source organism: Platycheirus albimanus (assembly GCA_916050605.2). NCBI lineage: Eukaryota > Metazoa > Arthropoda > Insecta > Diptera > Syrphidae > Platycheirus > Platycheirus albimanus. Next base: position 11,345,583 of record OU696696.1, on the reverse strand, counting down.
ATGAGTGACAATGACAACCAATTCAAAACATTTTATCCGCTACGGACAGGACAACCCAAATAAACAACGGACAACGAAGAAGGGATACGATGGGACTCGCTGGAACACAGAGATTCAAGGATACAATATTTAAACATTCCGCATTCTTTTTCTGTTTTGGGTTTTCTCGTCCTTGCAGCTTTGCAGCTCATTACTAAAACTTTATTAATTTCCCAGCTATTGCTCACATAACATCGCAAAATTGTGTGTCTTTCTTTCTTTATACCAAGCTTCAGTACTACTAGCTTCATCATTGCGAGGCAGAGAGAGAGAGAAAGAGAGAAACAAAGATCCTTAAATTAAATTGTCCTTAAAAGATTAATGATGCCGTTTATAACATTTTCTTTTATTTATCGTCCGGCATCAATCCAAATGCGAACAAGGATGAAATATTATTCGAAAATTAATAAACCCTTCAAAATGAGCACCCAGAAGCATTTTATCAGCCAAGGATCAGGATCAATTTGGTGCAAGAGTGTTGTTCCTTTTCTCTTCTCTTTTCTGACACAGGACTTTGAAATTAGGTAACTTAAGTTGTTTCACGAATTGGCAAGGAACAAAAAAAAAAAAAAAAAAAAAAAAATAAGTGAGAGTTTTAATAAAAAAAAAAAAGAAAAATATATTAGACGTGGGACTTGATTGAGTCGAGCTCCCAGGTCCCAGGACGATAGAGGGAAAATTCTTATTTTTTTCTCTTTGTGCCTTTTTTGCGAAGGAAAAAAAAAACGAAATGAGCTGTTGAAAGTACTTATCCAAGCGCTTTTACCGTTTTAAACATTGGAGGGTTGAATTCATTCACTTTGTCGGTGCATTGGCTTTGTATATGAACTGCTGCTGTGCACTGCAACGGTACTGAGTGTGTATCAAGGGGTTGCGATGACAGCGAGGGGGTGTGATTCGAGTTAGGTAATTCATGTTCAGGTTGCTGTTGCTGTTGCTGTGTGTTTAATCGCTTGACACCACCAACAACAAGTTGAACTGAATGAGTGATGAACTGCCGCTTGTTGCAAGGAGAGTCCTCCTCTTCGTCCTGATGGCTCATAGTATACTATACCATATACAGTGAATATATGTATAGAGAGAGAGTGTTTGCCGTAGTAGGTAGGTTCGTAGGTTGGTACGAACAGGAAATTAAGTCTTTGAAATATTTTGCATGCATTATGGGGAGCAAAACCTACTAACTCCTTGCTACAGTCCTATATCTCGCTATGATGACTTTGCCATCATGGAATGTATTTCATGTAGTTGATATTTATGCCTCACCCAGGAGCTAGGACTATTATACCTTCCTCCTATGTTAGTGTGATTGTGAGTGGAATTCAGGTGTGGTGAATAAAATTTGCATTGATGTGAATAAATTGAAAAACATTGATTTGAGAAATGATCGTCTATCTGAGATTTATGTGCGGAAAATGGGCTCACAAGCATCAAAAACTTTCGATATCAAATGAATATGCAAAATGTCACTTTTTGCTTCTGTGGTTTTTCTGGAATGCTTGAGTGGTTGATGAACAAAAAAAAATACATTTATTATTATACGGAAATTTTTGGAACTGTTTATTGATTTCCTTTTTTTTTATTTTTGTCTATTTTCAGGTAAGGATTCGGATGGCAGAAATAATATGTGGTGTATGTATATTTCAGAATTATTTTTAAATGTTGTTTTTTTGTTTTGTTTTTCAATGGTTTTTAGAAATTCAAATAGTTTAAGAATTTAAATTTTATGTATTTATATAAATTTATGGCTAAACAAAATGTAAAGGATAGGTTTATACAGACTAATTGATTAAACGTATTTTTTGTTTTTGTTGTGTATATTTTGGGAAGCAAATTAATTTCAACAAATCTTAGGCAGGTAACACTTTTGTGTTTAAGTATCTAATTTTTAAACATTGAAACCTAGTGGTGGAGTTATGAAGCTAAGGCAGTATTAAGGTAAGGAAAAAGCGCCTTTCAAAGCTTATTCAAACTACCATTAAGGCCATACAGATGAAAAGGGTGCAATAAGGTTGTTCGTAATAAGGTCGAAGCATCTTTATTTCCATTTGTGATTGGAAATACATAATGTCTAATTTCCATAATTTTTGAATTCGACTTTATCTCTCAAAAAAAGTAGGTAAATGGAAATAATGTCGATCACTGCAATTTCAAGTCCTCATCTAATAGCACGTCTACGAACTTGGAAAATTATCTCACTTAGAAAGCTTCGTAGATAATAGTCCTATGCAAAGCTTCATAGCACGAAGAGGGGAGTGGTTTCTTTTGTAGTATGTTTTAATGCGTCGAAAAAATAGCTTAATGAGAGGGAGAGGGCTTGCGTGCACGCAAACCCTTTACCATCTTTATTACATTGATAGCCTTTTAATCAATTTCTTTCTCTTTCCGTCATTTCTACACATATTCCCATCGTTTTCCTGATATTTTAATACATTTGACAATATTTCACTTCTTTTGACCTTATTGCCACTTTGGCAATAACGTCGACACTACTTATAAAAGCTGCAATTTGACATTATTTCCACATAGAAATGTGGACCTTTTTACGCACGACTTTATTGCACGTCACCGATGAAAAGGTACGCCTTGAAATGAAATGCAGAACCTGCAAAGAAGAAGTGTTCCCAACTTCAAGCAAATAATTACACAAAATTGCGGCTGGCAATGGCACAGTGGATGTAGTGCTTGGTTGCTTACCTAGAATTGTGGGTTCGAGCCCCAGCCTCCTTGAAAGAATTTCTTCCCACCTGCTGATTCAAATTAAGCTTTTCATGAGCTACAACAGCACAACATGAGAAAGGGCGCAACCATGTTCAAAATAGCTAGCTGCTAAAAGAAGGAAAAATTATCAGCAGAATTGTTCACCAAAGTACATTAAAAATGCTCAAGGCCAATTTCTTGGGGAAGATGACAAAATACTTTACAGGTGGCGATGACAACGGTATTGCAATGGACTTTTGAGTGATCAGTTTCTTCGGCTTCACTCTCCAATAACTATACCTAATTTTTAATGATATTCCCGGCTATACAATCGAAGAAGATAGTGAGGCGGTTAAAAAACCCCAAAAAGATAAAGCGGTTGGGTCAGACGAGATACCTACCTTTTAATTTTTTTTTAAAGATGGGCGATATCGGATTCATATAGTTCAGAGTATGACTCTCATCTCCTATAGTTTCAAAGAGGTGATTGGCAGGCCTAAAAAATGAAGCCAAAAAAATGCTTATGAATAAAGGGAAGGGGGATGGTGCAGGAAAATAAGTCCCCGGGTACTAATTCCACCGACGGGCTTAATTCCCAATAAGTGGGAACTAAATCCATCAGCTAGAAGCGGACTTAGTTTCCATGGAAGGTGGTAACGTTCTCCTCTTTCTTGAGGTAGTGGGTAACCCCCCTGTTTGGTTAAATCGTTGGATTTGGAGAAGGGGCGTGTTTGGATATGTGCAAAGTTTCTATCAATCTAAAAGCAACTTCTAGTGCACCCAACCTCCTACTCCAAATTTTACAGTGAGCCTAAGTAAGGGGGTTGCAGGGGCAGCAACGCACCCCCCCCCCCCCACACCTTCTTTGCACCTTTCATACGGAAGAAAGTGGGAACTTGTTTCACATTAAAAGGGTATTAAACCCACACGATTTTCTTAGAATCGGATTCCCGCTTTCGTGGGAACTCAGTCTATTTCACTTAAGTCGATTAAGTTCCCCTTCCCACAAAGTGGGAACTAAGTCCCTCGGTGGACTTAGTACCCCGAAACTTATTTCCCCGATACCTGTGACAATTACCGTTCAATTAAGCTGATGTTAAACATCATAAGCTGCAGGCAAACCTATATGCATAAAGTCATGGTCATGGTACGAGGGAACAATGACAGAATTATGATGTCCATTTGGATTTTGGAGTAACCGAAGAATTCCAAATCACAGTAGTTATGCACGAGGGAAGAATCTTCACTGTTCAGCTCTTTATTGCAGTTTGACTTCCTGCTTGAAGATTAAGTGACAGACTCCAAAGTGCATCAGATATTTATTGTTGATGATTGAGCCATCATAAAGCGATTAATATCCTTCAACCCTGCAACGAGCACTTGGTATATCGGTGCAGATTTTGGAGGGAAATGCCTATTCCCGATATGTACGTGAATGGAAAAGTGATTCCTGAGAGTGAAAAATTTTAATATCTGAAATATACATACATACACATGTGCGGGTTCTTGGTCTGCATGAAATAATCTGCAACAACTTCGAGTTCCGCAACCTGGACAGGGTATCCCTAATCTTCTGACAAAAATTTGGACAGATCAAATGCAAAGTTTCATCGCTCATGATCGACGGTAACTCTGTCATAATGGTAATTAATCTTCAAAATTATCACTTGCCATCGTTCGGATGATATAGTGATATCTTTACCATCAAGTACCGCGACCAATATTCCATCCTTAAGGACATTAAGAAAGGCCTTTCCAAAAATTCCGTACACGATATTAGGGAATCCCGCTATAGGTAAGGCACTGTGGGTCATTTTAAATTGTTCTCATAACCTGCAATAATGACTTCGGACTAACGTTTGATCTCAAAAACTCCTGTGACAGCTTATATACTCTGGCTGTTTTCGTAAGCTCATAAAAACCTATAAGCGCTGTAGGGCTCCTTTTTGTTACGATGCCTTTCAAAAGTAATAAAAGGCGTAAAGGATGGTTTTGGGCGGTGACGGTGTTTGGTCTGCGATCACTCTTGCAGACGGTCTCCTAGAACCAAGACGATCAATGTGACAGTCTCCTGACCTTATAACAACCTGGGCAGGTCACATTTGACGCAACAGCGATATCGTTCGTTTCACGGGTCGGTTTAGTATCCATCCAAGAATCATAGCGGCGGGTCTATGATTCTTAGATGGATACTAAGCAAATTGTATGGTTCTCAGAAGGTACCTACTCTCCCCACCTTTAATTGCTAAGGGTAAGATGCGGGATTTTTGTTTAAAGAAAAGGATAATGTGAGCTTACACTCACCGAGAAATCGACTCAATCCGCCAGGTATTCCAAATACGATGCCTTAACCAGACTCTATACTTGATGCCACCTAAGCAGGTTGCTGAATGGTAAGAACACAAAGGTTGGCTGAGTTATCGGGCTCGGCTTAATAAATCTCCAAGAATCGTAACCCACCATATATAGGCAAGATGTATGGTTCTCAGAACGATCCTCTCATAATCATTTGATTTCTTCGGCCGAAAAAAAGTTATTCTTGCAGAGCGATTAGTTCGAAGCCAGTTTGTCGCTTCGAGGAAGGTGATCAGATAATATTTGATCCTTTTATTGGGTTGTCCCCCTAGTTTCAATTAAAAAAGCTTCACCAAGGGACCGTACCTATACTATCTTAAACAAGACAGTGACACGTTCAATGGACTACAGTCTATTTCCCCGTCTTATCTCTGCAAAATCGGCAGTAATCTTTCAGTAAGCCAGACTAGAAGTATGTACACCTTTTAGCAAGTTGTCCGTGTCCGTGCTGATAACCTCCATCCTGGTTATATCAGATCGGTCTTGCAGATCGATTTTTCGAGATTTTCTAAAGGCAAGTTTACGATATAAAGTGTGAGACAAAAATGTCATTTAGAGCCCCTCAAGGAGTGTTAACTCTTCTGTCTCAGAAAAGTCGGGAAACTTGTCTCCCTCCTGATGACGGGACACTTTGAAACTAATCTATTGTTCTCCAAATTCCAGTGCTTGCATGCTAGTTCCCAGTTATTAAGCTCGTCAAGTTCTTTGACCTGTGGATCTTTTGCAAAAACAGAAAATCATACCTGTCTTCAGTGCCAATAAACTTAATTTGCAAACATCTTGGAGAAAAAACTCTTTAGCAGCTTAAAGGAGAAAATCATCATAAAAAGGGCATCATCACAGATGCTTCTTCAATAATTCGCTCCTTCCATGCATCATGCTCCCATCCATATCAAATAACTGTCACCAAGCAATATGAACACATATCATGGTTTCATCACAACCATCTCCTCCTATACGCCTCGTATTCCAATATCGTTCATACCACAAATAAACACCAAAGAATCTGAAAGGAATTCATGTCTCTATAACGTAGCTACGTCTTTCCAAAGAAGAAACAAAAAAATATCCGTCCATCCTTGAAAGTCAAAAACAGTCCAGAAAGCAAAAAAAAAAAAATAATTTTTCGTTAAAACAACTCGTACTTCACGCATGCATATGGATCATTGTTATGGTCCTGATGGTATTCAAGGATATATCCTCTGTAGTTGTATACGTATACTATAAGTTCAGCACCACAAGGATACGCGCTTCGCAGGATTCGAGTATCATAGTCATATTCCGAGTAAATTACGTCTGACAGTGATTCCGCGTTCGTTCGTTTCTCCAAAGGACATCACAATAACACGAGTGTATCCATTCTCACAAATGCAAAAACATTCTTCTCCACAGCAGCAAATGGCTAGGACATACCTCTATAACCTATCCGTCAGCATCATCAACAAATCCCGAAGCCGAGATGAGACAATTTCATTTATTCTCCTTCAGCAGTTTTCCCGATGTTGAGGCTCATCCCAAAGACTCTTTCATTCTCCGAAAACATATCCATACACGAATTCCATTTCTAGAGGATATTTTTTTTTTTTTTTTTTTTGTTGTATTCCTCTTTTGAAGATATTTTTGGCTCCTCGTTTGTTATTCTGGTCCTGCTCCTGTAGACCGTTGCAATTTTTGTATGAATGTTGGGTCGAGTGAGGAACCAGAACATCGCACTCATCAAAATCCTTCAGAGGATCCCTGGCATTATGCTCCTGTGTTTTTATGTGTGTGTCTTATACTCAATGACACTCCTCGTTTTCACTATGGTGGTGCTGGTGGTCCTTTGGGTGAATTATTGGCAAAAAACAAGGAGCCTTGAGTGGAATAATGTAACATTTTCATCCACTTACGTTTAATGAATCATATTCCATTGCAGATTTTGAAGAGTTTATTCTTATTCGCTCAGTTACCGTTTCCTGATTTCAAGTTCTGCTCCTCAGGTTTTGATAATGGGAACAAATGGAATTACATGGTTTTATGTTTTTGTTTGTTTGGCGTGCTGGGATAATAGAATAATTGGATTGAGTTTGATAGCCAATCAGCACAGAAGATGGCGGATATTTTAAGAAATATAGTGCAAAGCAGTCATTCGAAACCTTTCATATTAATGAATGAAAACTGCTATTGTTTTAAGGCTTGGAGCAACGGAATGTGTGATTGAAAAAGGAGCATTGTTTTGTCATGTTTGATTACCTCAATTTTTTTTTTTTGCGCGGCCATGTTATTTGGTGATATCTGTCGAACTTGTTGCTTGCCATTCAATTACTCATTCAAAATCACCATGGCACACTATACATTATACGATACGCGCCTCCACATGATAAACATTTATTATCAAAATCGGTTTTCGGTAGTGCCCATATTACGGTCTACGTGTCGCCCCTTCACTGTCGACTCTTCAACGTTTGGTGGCAGAATTTGAAACCACCGCACCGGTTCGGTAATCAATCAGGCAACATTCGTTTGTCAAAAGAAAGTAAGATAGGCCGTGAGCATCGCCACAATCTGTGAAAGTATACATTGGAACCCGAGGCAGTCGATTCCTCGTCGTATGTCGTGACGATCCAACTGACCCATCAGGAACGCAAAGTTCAAGACCATAGACAGCGTTTTTTTGTTTACTATTAGACGTCGGAGCATTTGGATGGGGTCCCAATTTTTTGGCGAAAAATGAAGTAAGCCATCGGATTTCTTTTGCTTTTTTGAATTTTAAAGACATTTTTTTTTTCAAAATCGTAAATAATTAAAAATAGTTTTTTTTTAAGAACTCTTCGATAGAATTGTCGGGACCCGCTTTTTTTGCCTTCTCTATCATCGTAATGTCATATTTGATTGTTGGAATTTTTTACTTATAATCGCAAGTAAAAACGAACTGCCTAGGGCTACTTTGAAGACTTAGTTCTTTCATATAAAAAAGAAGAGTTTGTTACTCATTTTAGAACTAAAGTTTCATTGTTTGAGGAATTCTCTGAAAGTTTTATAATATCTCCCAATAACTTAGCCATTCAAAAGTGCAGTGAAATAGTTGCAATATTTGTGTTGTTGGCAATGATTGGCTCAGTATCCCTTTCAACAAGACTTATGTTCTTTTTCCTGGATGGACTAAGCATTAACTGGCTGCGCACAATGGTATAGCAGCAGCAGTAGCACATAGCAATGTCAAAGTTAAATGTACGTTAATCGTATTACACGGAGCTGCAGCATAGAGAGCAGCTGAAATACAAGTCGACTCGACTCCAACTTCACGAACGTGCTGCGCTGCAAAACAACAACAAACCAAAATGGCAGACATGATTTTTGTTTGAGTTCAGTGCTACACATTGTATTCGTGTATGTTGCTTTGTGAGCTACTTTTTTTTGACATTTACTTTGACGTTGCTACGTGCTACCGCTTCTGCTACACCATTGTGCGCAGCCAGTAAACTTCAATAGGCGTTTTTCTTTTTTAGTTCACAGCAGAGCCTGAGTTGTCAAAAAAAAAAGTGATTCTATTTTGCTTCAGAGTGTTCAGAGCTTAGAATTCGTATTTCTTTTTTCCTTCAGAGTGTGTTCACAGTTAGTGCGCTCTACGAGCTTCAAATAAATAGATGGGGCAGACTGAGCAAAATCTGAACAAAAATATAAACGTCAAAAGTGAGACGCTTCCAAACCAATTCATTTGATAAAAAAGCGGCTGAAATTTAAAACAATTAAAATGGCTGCCGAAGGTATTTTTAAATGTTAAAAAAAAACTTTTTTAAGATTTTTCAAGTGGCATGAGAAAAGGAAATTAATGGGATATTAAATTCGTTTCATTAATAGCTTAGAGCGCTCTGAACACAATTGGTACAGAGGACGTTCAGAGTGAACTCGATATACTCGAACTCTGTTCAGAGCTCGTTTCTGAATGAAAAAAGAAAAACGTCAAATATAGACACTAACAAAAAAAAACGCGCATGGATTAGTAATATTTGCAAGTAAATTTGTCTTAACTGTCAAATTTGAATTTTGACAGAACTCACAATTTCTACCCAAAGAAATTTCTTGGGCTTAAATCGGCAGGAAGGGGAAATGTTTTATTCCAATTGTTTTGTGTTAAGGAACTGGAATTGTTTAAAATTCATAGAAATTTATTGTTTTCGGCGCCTATTGGATAGGATTCAAAAAAGAGCCTTAAAACTTATAGGTGAAAGAACTCTTACCAAAACATTTGTTTCACTCGAACATCGTCGTAATGTCTCTTACCTCACCTTGTTTTATCGCTACTTCTATAAACAGTGCTCCAGCGAAATAGCCAGATGCATTCCTCATCTGAAACAATTTCCCCGTAACACCCGCACAGCTTGGAATGCCCATCAATTTACCCTCGAGCCTAACTTCGGACGTACTGTTAAGTATAGAGACTCTTTTTTTAGCCACACTACAAGAATGTAGAATGCTTTGCCCGGCTCTATTTTTCCCTCCCATTGTGATATACAGACGTTCAAAACCAATGTGCATCGGGACCTCTTTACATATCCTATCCAACTTTCCTAAACGCTCGCACTGTGTTATTCATTTTAAGGGTATTAATATCCCCTTTAGTGCGCGTGAATTATTAAAAAAAAAAAGATAAGGAGCACAGCCATTGTAATCATCCAATCTTAATCCTTTTTCGAACTATAAAAGCACAGAAATACAATACAGATTATCACCTATTTATTGTTTCTCACTTTGCCTACAAGCTTTGATGTGCATTTAATTTTTAGTTTGTTTAAGCTCTCTCTTAATCTCTCCGTCTCCCTTGCTCTTTCAAGGGTGTTTATGGCAAGAGGAGTACGAGTTGGCATAAAAGTGAATTTATCACGAGTATCTATCAAAGTTTCAAAGATCTTTGATTCGATTGTTATAACTTCGAATCACAAAGAAGTGATTAAACCATTCAAATTAATGTTATGCCCAAAGACTCCTTCCTGTATCTGGAATTTCGCATGTATTTCCATTTCCAATAGAATTCTTAACCAAAATCCACATACCAACTGTTATCAAATTTTATGGCAATTGCCTTAAAAATTGAACATTCTGCAACCATCAAAGGATCCCACCCTAATTGTAAATACATATATGAGTCCTGGGCTTTCCTTTGTGGTTGTTTCTTAAGCAAAGTTGAAATATAAGAGCAACCGGATGCTCGAACCGGAAAATCTTTTCGAAACGAAAATGATAAAATAATTCACCATCAAGTGTCTTTTCCTATAATAACGAGAACAAGTATCAATTTCGTTGGCCCTTTTATTAGTTACCCATTCAGCTGAAAAACAGCAGCAGCAGACAGACAATAGACGGATCTCACAACAAATTGTAACTGAACAAGGGCTTGACCTCTCCCCCTAGGCAACAACCCTAAAGCATCATAGCAACCTAGTAACCAATACCTAATGTTTCCTTTTTTTTTTTTTTTTGATCATCAAATTGGAAACTTTTGTTGCAGCACCACACTCAGGCGGAATTCTCTCTCTTCACAATTCCTGAGTGCTGACGCTGAGTCCTGAACAAAAGGGATGATGAAAAACAAAATTTAATAACTCCATGGACTCATTAAACATAATATTTAAAGCGAATATCCTTATTGAACAATATGCACGTGCCGACCGACAAGCTAGTATAAGCCAGTTAGAGCTAGCTGGTGGCCACTTGAGCCCTTGACAGATGAATAAATTAAACTGGATATGTGTACACTTTACTCCGGTGTAACGCATACGCATCCAAGAGTAAAAGGATAATTCAAACTGAAGGATGAATAAATACAATAACCAAGAAGAGGACGAGAGCGAGAGGTTAGTGTCAGTGCAAGTGCGAGTGCGAGGGCGAGTGCTGTGCCATAACATCAATTTCCATCTAATAATGCAAGGGTGGGGTCGTGTCGGTATGGCAAAGCAAGTGCATCCTTTTGGCGTGTATAACATCAACATAAGGACGAGGAGTGAGCCACGAGTTGAAAATTTAATTGAAACGGTAACAAATCAAAATTGGGTTTCACGCTTCTATGAATCCATGCTATACATAAAATGCAGAACAAGACAAAACATCCCTTCTTCTGCGTTCCAGTTCCAGGTTTCATTTTCCGGGGTGCATATGTGTGATGGTGATGGCAAAAGCAATGCCGACGACACGACCGACCAGCAATGCCCGTTCAGCTTATTTTCTCTGAAATGATCAGTCTGCCTGACAGGAAAGTTATTCTTTTTGTATCTTTCAATGAAAAATATTCTTCTTCAAGCTATACCGTTAATGTTGGTGCCGCACCGCGCCATCATTTGGGGTGGACCCACCACTTTGAAGCCTTTGTTTCTGCATTATAAGGACGCATTCTATCCACAATCCCCCTTTCTTCGACCCAAAATGAACAGGAAATTAAATCCTATGCTCATCAGATTGTATGCTTGATAGAACATAGCGAAGCGCTTCAGCTGCACACCAAAGACTTGGACAAGGACTTTTGTAGAGTAGGAGCAGGGAGCAACATCGAAATGACGGTAGCACACACAATTTATTGAGGGAATTTGGGTTTGGGTTGATGATGGTTGGATGGGCTGGTGTCTATGGGTCTAGTTAGATGAAGGGCCGTTGCTATGGGTTTTGCTACTGTTCAGGATCTTGTTTTGCATATTTTAGCGAATTATGGAATATCGTTGCTTTTGTGGTGCTGTGTTCCGTGTTCTAGCTAGAGTAGAGTGCCCATTTGGATTAATTTAGGCGTCTCTTGCTCTGGCACGAGCAAGAACATGAATACGACGCGACGCGACGCTACGCAAGAAGAAAACGATGATGACGCGAAGCGACATAAACGAGCATCGAAAAGGGAGATGGGTTCAACTGTTGTTGACACATGGCAGTTAGACATACATACACATGTATACCCAGAGCTGGAGAACTGTCTAAGGACTCACAAGCTTAGGTAGGTATACACTGATGTGTTACATATATAGATTTCCAAATATAATATGGCAGAAAGCACAAATAGGTATAGGAATATACGTACCTACTTATATGGAAAGGGTAATTTGCTTCTTATGGGTTATTAAGTTTGTTGGGAATTCACTCCGGGCGTTTCTTGTAACATTCGCCCGAGGGAACTTGTCATTTGCGTTATCGTATACGGTTCTGGTAATGCCTGCCTCTGCTATGGTTAGTATGAACATGTGTTTTTTTGACAGCGAAAGACATTTATTTGGCTTTAAGCGTTTTAAGGCATTATTGTATTTTCAAAAGAGGTTAGGTTATATTATAGCTGCTGCTTTCAGGGAAGAATGTTTTAACCAACACAAACAGGTATGGATGTATACAATTTGTAAATGTATATACCTACATACATATATAGAAATTGTTATTTTGGAGGATAATGAAAGGCTGAGTTACCAAATTGTTTTATAGCCTTGTATATTAACTTGAAACACTTATAATGGGTTTTTGACATGTAATTCGAAAATCAACCCAATATAGATACATATTTGGTATAGAAAATACATTTTGTGCTATTTTTCGATTGTTTTAAACAATTTGACCAATTATTATAGAGACAAATGGTCTGTGCTCTTATGTCATTACACTAGGAGCAGCTTATCTTATCTGTCAGCTTATCTGTCTCTTTTTAGACAGATACAATAAACTTCTGCTTTGATTTTTACGAGGCTCTCAATAGTATAAACTTTTAATGATTAAATTGAAAATACCGCATTTTAGAGAGTAATTTGAAAAATCGATTGGAGTTCTGCACGGATCGGTACTGGGTCCCTTTCTATTCCACATTTTCATCAACGGTCATCGTTTATCACCTTTTTATCTTTTCCTCGCCTCCGTTATGATGTCAATGGATCACATCTCTTCTACTTGTCTGCTTCACACTAGTGATAACCTTTGGGAGTCACCAGGTTGACTTCAGAAGGCGTCTGCAAGCCTCCTATTTGTTCCATTTATGAGTCCAAATAAATGCTGTTGGCACTGCATTTGTTTGAACCAGGAATTTTAATGTCTGCCTCTCCTACTTCTGCAGGGATAAAGAATCCTTGCTTATGATGGTTCCATCGTCAGCAGAGAATAATTAATATACTTTGAAGTTCTTCATTTTAACTTCTAGAAGGTAGTCAGGGACTGCAGTAGCAGTAAAAAAAGGGGATTCAAGACGGATCGCTGGTGTACCTACTGTGATATGGAATTCTTCAGTGACTCCAGCTGGGCATCTGAATTTTGCCACCGCTCCCTTGTTCTATGCAGTACATTAATTATTTAATTAACTTTATTTTAAGGTAAAAGTGATTTGCTATACATTATGTATATAGTCTTCATCCTCCAGATTGCCTTTGACGTTTGCCCAGTGACGTTCAGAGTTGAATCATTTTAAATGGAAAAGATTCGGGTATTGTTAGACTTTTTTTTAGACATCGAATTATTAATTTGTTCTTTGTTCCTTCGGTTTTCGATGTGGCCAGCGCCGGATCTAGGATTTGTTCAAGGGCGGGCAAAAGTTGAATTTGGCGCCCCCCCGCATTTTTTTTAAGTTTAAGTACAAAACTTGAACTCGTATCCTTAACCTGTTTTTATCTTTATGCTCTAATGATTGATGCTGTTGACAAAAGCTTATGTTCAACCTAAGAAAATAAGGCATGGCTGAGGGTTCTCATGTTACTGATTACTCAAAATGCAATCTTGGCGTATGTGCAAAATAAAACCTTTGGGGTATGTGCCATATCCAGATTGATTTCATAATTTTTCTATTTCAATAAACGACAGCGGAGAACCTGCTAATGTTGTTCATACAAAGTTAAAAGGCTGTATGCTTATTTGTGATTCTGTCCGATATTTTGATTGCACATTTAACTTTTACTCACTGATATACAAAATCATAACTAATCCATAGAACAGCTTTAGTGAAATAGCTCAGTAGTACACAACAAAAATTCTTTTTCATTTTTACTTGCTCTATAGGGCAAGTATTGGTTTCGTGCAGAAAAAAAATCGAGGTTTTGGCACGAGTACGATAACTGAGGCGCCAAGATTTAATAACGGTTTTGTGTAGGGGCGTCAAATGCAAGTATTTTTTACTATGGGAGGGGGGGGGGTCTACCTCGCCCCGTTTAGGAGGTAGGGGCGATTTTCGAAAAAAATGTCTTGAATGGAAAAATAAATATTAAAAAACAACGGCAATACTTAAAAAACATTTCTATAACGGTTTTAAAAGCCAGAAGTCTGTTCTTTAATCCTACATTTAAATTAAATCACTCATTACAATAGTTTTCAAAATAGTTGCATTCAAACTCGAAATTTCGATAAAAAAACGTAAAAAAATATCTTTAAACCGATTTTGTTCAAAATTGTGAAATGGAAAATAAATTTTTTTTTCTGTGATCGATGCTTCAATAAATATTTAATCGAACGCAAAAAACCAAAAGCTTTTATGTCTTCTAGTTCTTGCGAAAATTGAAAATTACTTGAACTACTTTTTTATGAGATTTTTATTTTTGGTATTTACGGTGATCTAACTTTAAGGATTAATCAACAGTACCTGAGTGGCACGCTTCGCGGGATCTAGGGATTTTAACTCCCTTTTCGGGCTGCACGCCTCAATATCCGCGGACAAAATATCCGGGTCAAAATATCCGCGACAAAATGTCCGCGGACAAAATATCCGCGTCAAAATATCCGCGACGCATAATATTACGGTGTATAAACAATGACCTATGTAAGGGGGGGCATGCTGCCCCCCTGCAACCCCCCTGCCTGGGCTCACTATAGGACTTGGGCTAGGTGCGAGGTCGGGTGTATGCGGTTATTTTGTCCGCGGATATTGAGGCGTGTCACCCCTTTTTTCGGGGTCACATCCACTCACGCAACTTCGTTGCCTGGCAGGCGCCTGTGTCAATTGTATTTTTAATCAACAGTACCTGAGTGGCACGCTTCGCGGGATCTAGGGATTTTAACTCCCTTTTCGGGCTGCACGCCTCAATATCCGCGGACAAAATATCCGGGTCAAAATATCCGCGACAAAATGTCCGCGGACAAAATATCCGCGTCAAAATATCCGCGACGCATAATATTACGGTGTATAAACAATGACCTATGTAAGGGGGGGCATGCTGCCCCCCTGCAACCCCCCTGCCTGGGCTCACTATAGGACTTGGGCTAGGTGCGAGGTCGGGTGTATGCGGTTATTTTGTCCGCGGATATTGAGGCGTGTCACCCCTTTTTTCGGGGTCACATCCACTCACGCAACTTCGTTGCCTGGCAGGCGCCTGTGTCAATTGTATTTTTAATCAACAGTACCTGAGTGGCACGCTTCGCGGGATCTAGGGATTTTAACTCCCTTTTCGGGCTGCACGCCTCAATATCCGCGGACAAAATATCCGGGTCAAAATATCCGCGACAAAATATCCGCGACGCATAATATTACGGTGTATAAACAATGACCTATGTAAGGGGGGGCATGCTGCCCCCCTGCAACCCCCCTGCCTGGGCACACTATAGGACTTGGGGTAGGTGCGAGGTCGGGTGTATGCGGTTATTTTGTCCGCGGATATTGAGGCGTGTCACCCCTTTTTTCGGGGTCACATCCACTCACGCAACTTCGTTGCCTGGCAGGCGCCTGTGTCAATTGTATTTTTAATCAACAGTACCTGGGTGGACCGCTTCGCGGGATCTAGGGGTTTCAGCTCCATTTTCGGGGGCACACCCGCGGACATTGGACATACAAAAAAGTATAGCCAGGTCTTGTCTATGGGAGAGAAAGTGTTGGTCTGCAACTTAAAGACTTCGACCATCCAAAGTGAAAACCTAGACGATGACTTCATTGACGAGACTGACATACCCTTTAAATACATCATGTGAGTTGTAAATTGACTTGATTTTTTCATCTGACTCCTTACTCACAAACTGACTGACTAGAAAGTGGAATGCAACGCAATTCTAACTCCTCGTCATGCATTCTGGGTAACGCTAACTGAATTGTTGTACTTTACTTTCAAAGATAAACCTTTCATCAACATTAATCCTCTAATGAAATGACAATAAATGCCAAGAATCTAGAATTTCATAAAAAAGTAGTTTCAGTAATTTTCAATTTTCACAAGAACTAGAAGACATAAAAGCTTTTGGTTTTTTGCGTTCGATTAAATATTTATTGAAGCATCGATCACAGAAAAAAAAATTTATTTTCCATTTCACAATTTTGAACAAAATCGGTTTAAAGATATTTTTTTACGTTTTTTTATCGAAATTTCGAGTTTGAATGCGAATATTTTGAAAACTATTGTAACGAGTGATTTAATTTAAATGTAGGATTAAAGAACAAAATTCTGGCTTTTAAAACCGTTATAGTAATGTTTTTTAAGTATTGCCGTTGTTTTTTAATATTTATTTTTCCATTCAAGACATTTTTTTCGAAAATCGCCCCTACCTCCTAAACGGGGCGAGGTAGACCCCCCCCCCTCCCATAGTAAAAAATACTTGCATTTGACGCCCCTACACAAAACCGTTATTAAATCTTGGCGCCTCAGTTATCGTACTCTCCCCGAGGTTTTAATCAAACATGACATTACGATGATAGAGAAGCCCAAACAAGTGGTTTTCGCCATACCGTCCGTGCGTCGGTCTGTCTGTGTCTCTGTGCGGTTGTGTTGATGTGCGCTTTTTTACGTCATGCTACAGCCTAAACGGCTTGACAGATTTTCTTCAAACTTGGTTTTGTTTCGTGTTAGCCCAGCTCAAACAGGTACCTTTAATGTAACGGTTTTTTTCATTTTGAATTTGCTCGAAAACGGCTTTAACGATTTTGATTAAACTCAGAATTTAACTTAGCTAAATGGTCGTAACGAAAATCAAGTTTAAACGGCTTTTTTTAAATGGCCATAAGTTCGCAACGACTTGATTGAACTGACTCAAACTTCGTTTGGCATCGTTCTTTATAGTGTTCTTTAGGAATTTTTCAGTGAAGGCTTTTTAAATAATAGCTCCCATACAACGAGGCGTTCAGTTTAAGCCAACTTTTTTTGGTTTTTTCTAATTTGCTCAAAAACGGCTCTTACGGTTTTGATTAAACTTTGTGTGTTACATATTTTTTTAGTGTTCTTGACAGAACTGCGCTTTTTGTTTTTTGCAAATAATGCTAATAACGGAGATCTGGTCTTAACGTCCTTTTTTCAAATGGCCATAAGTTGTCAACGGTTGTATCGAATTCAAACCTAGCGCCTTCACGTTCTCTTTTTTGTTTCGTCTACGTCACGAACACACATCACCCTTGCAGTTTTGTTATGTTTTGCGCTCTACGTCAAGGAGACACATGCCAAATGGGAAGGTCTTATCTGGTTTTTCGTCAACTCTTGAACTATGCTTAACTGGCTGCGCAAAATGGTGAAGCTGCAGCAGTAGCACTCAGCGCCGGAGTAAATGTCAAAAAAAGTAGCTCACTAAGCAGCATTCACGAATAAAATGGTGTTGCACTTAACTCAAACAAAAATCGTGTCCACCATTTCGTTTGTTGTTATTTTCCATTGCAGTGTTCGTGAAGTTCAAATTCAGTCGACTTCAACTTCAGCTACTTTCTGTGCTGCAGCTGCTACTTTACATTGTAGCCGTGCAATACGATTAACGAACATTTAAATTTGACATGCTACGTACTACAGCTGCAGCTTCACCATTGTGCGCAACTAATTACGACGAACAGATGATGGTTCACTCTTTGTTTATATACAAGACCGCACTATGTGGAACTGCACTACAATAATTGAAATGCACGTATTCTTTGTATGAAATCATATGAAATAAGTCGAACTACACTACATTTGAGCTGCATTTTAGTGACAGTAAACGGTTGGTAGTCTACCAAACTATTGCAGAGCCGTTTTCAGTACCAAAAAAAAAGGGATTTTTCCTACATTTGCCACTCTCTTTTACTCTTACTCTTACTTCTTTTTTTGCTCATCTTTTAATTTGCGCCCTGCTGAAGGGCACCGAATTAGTTTATCATTTTCAAAAGTTGAAGACCTTTTTTTTACTTTCGTTTCTTTCTTCATCTTCCAATTTTGCGCCCCCATGAGTGGCGTCGAATTCGTTTAAAGGGCGACGAAAGTGGTTCATTACATATTTCTTTCATATTTGGAACAAGAAATAAATAAACATTGCATTACTTTGGCGCCCTGATGTTCAAATGTTGAATAACTACTCTTTTTTTTTTTGCTCTCCTATATTTCTTTATCTTCCATTTGGTGCCCCCAAGGCCAGGCGCCCGGGGCAAGTGCCCCCCTTTGCCCCCCCCCCCCTAGATCCGGCGCTGGATGTGGCTATAGTTGAATACACTCAGACCAAGCTTTTTTGAATCCTCTGAAGATTCCAACGCCATATCCATTGCATATGGTATAAATTTAACTAATTCTAGAATGGTAGCATGGCTTTTTGCTGGGTGCTTTTTCGATTTTCCATGTCACAACGTTTCAGTTCAATGCTATAGTAGGCTTTAGGCTGGCTGTCGTTGGGTTTCAACAGTTCCGCAGTTTGTGCTTACATCTGTCATGAGTTTTCTTTTGTTCCTTTAGACACTAAATCTCTCCGGTTTAAATATAATGCCTTGGTCAACTGTTTTATATTATTTAGCAAGGATATAAATATTACGTAACGTTACGCCGCAGCGTCATTAGCCTACAAAACTAGAACTAAAAAAGACAGAAAAGAATAGAGAACAACAGACAACACATGTCGCAAGCAAGCGATTAGGTCGATTGGTCCGCAATCCGACGACTGGTGCAATTTCAACCTAGTCTTCTAAAAACGATCTTTCAAGCAAAGGATTCATACAGGACTCAAGCAAAAAAATAAGAATATTTTACTAAATTAATGGTTTGACATAAGAAATTCAACAAATGACTAAATAGTTTTTTTTTCTTATTCCATATAACTGATGTGTCAATGTCTTTGATTTGTTTGAACAAATTAATTTCACCATATGAATAAACGTTAGCCATAAAGATAAAATATTGCTAGCCAGTGTCCTTTTCCCACCGACCAATTAATATTTTTGTGTTCATCCTTGCCATAAATATGTTTTCCTTTTCCATTAACAGTGTCTGCATGACAACTTACAAACCATTAGTAATAACGCGCTGTCCCATTGTTTCTTAAAAACTATATTTCATTGTCCTTTATTAAGTAGTCAACAGGAAAAAAAATAATAATGAGGACGAAAAAGAAACGATGAAAGCGTGTCGGAAAAAAATGTAAATAATGCCACCGCACCTTAAGTACACTCAATTAGACAAGACGATCAACAACCACAAGCAACAACAACACACACACAAGAAAATCTATCGAACTACATTAAGGAAATTAATTTGTCCATGGTCAAGGTGTATCTACTCCAATTGGACATAAGTTACCTAGCAATTTACAATTCACATATGACAATACGCGTTCGCCTTAAAGAAATGTGTCAACGAGGTCTTGAATCTTTTTTGTTTGTTGTTAAAATCAACGACTTAAGGAGGGGTCCTTAAGTATCATGTCTATCTGAAATTATTGTAATTGTTATTAATGAAAGCTCCTCATTGTTAATATAAATAATATTGAAGGTTTCGGTGTCAGAGGAATTAGAAAATAAGGTGGTCTTCCAAGAAATTAAAAAAGTCAAGGATAAAATCATTTTGTTTAACTCCACTCGGAGTTATATGGAGATCATTACCTTTTAACACGTAAAGCAATTTATTAAGTTTAAAATAATAATCGCTCATTGCTAAGGTGTAGCACAATAACACTTCTCCCCCCTTATGATATAAGTTAAGAACTAGCTGTTTTCGTTGGTACCTATTTTCTCATTTGCCATATGATTTATCTTAAGTTTGGTATTGTGCAGATTTATTTCGAAAAAAGCTCGAAACGGGATTACTGTTGATTCTTATTTTCACAATGGTATAGGAAATGTCGAAGAGAAGCTAAAACGCTTCAACAGAAAAAGGGGCGAAGCTTTTATAGTAGAGGGAATCCGTCAACACCAGGGCTCACTCCTCACCATCAATTTTGCCAAAATGATGATTGGTTCACGGTAGGAGAGATAAGCATTTGATTAGACATACAATGAAAGCCAAGATCCCACCAATATTTGACCGCTATAAGTCAATCTAGGTTGGAACCAAGATATGAGACCAAACTTAATATTGCCTTCAAGTGGAACTTTATTAGCAATTAATTACCATGTGGTTTCCTTCCCGTTACGTCTACATCTGTTCCTTGATGTCAAATCAGCTTACAACAGTGTATTAAATAGGTCGACAAAAGTGTTAAGTGTTAGTTCCTTCTGTCTGTATGTTTGTGTGTGTCTGTTAGACAAACGCTTTTGGCGCCCACTTAGCCTAACCGGATTAACCGATTTTCTTCAAACTTGGTAGGAAAGTATGTGTATATGGTTTCCCTAGGACATGTAGAATGTACATATACATACATGCCATGCAATTGTGAAGAAGAAGAAGTCGAAGAAGCAAAATGGCTCCAATGATTTTGATAAAATTTTCTGAGTGCGGTTAGGTTAAAACGGTCTATCCTCTAGTTAGAATGGATTTTTCAAACTCGTAAGCATACCAATTTTCGGTTTTTTGAAATCCGATTAAAAAAAAAGTGTTTTAAAATTATCTAAAATGTTTTTTTTTTTATTTTTAATAATTTTTTTCCTAAATTCTAGTTTTATTGCATCAAGTCAAAACAAATATTTTAGTTTCGTATATGGGAAATACAAAAAAAAAAATTTTATGCACCGAGCATTACAAAAATTAGACTTTGCCATTAAGTGTGAATAACAATATCATTCAAATGGCCGCCTCGGAAATATTGGCAGCATGCGATTCTTTTGAGATAATTTTTAACCAAATTTTCGTACATTATCCGGGCGGTATTCCAGCCATTACTTTTGAGTAGCTAAACAGAAAATAATCTCAAAATTACGCGACCAGGAAACTTCTCACGCAATAAAGCCATAATTGGTCGGTTGCTTGTTGCCCTGTTTTTTTGGAACCACATATCGTCCTTGTCTTCATTTGATCGCTCTTGTCACGTTCAATTGCTCTAAACGCAGGGAAATCGATAAATTCGGATCATCGGCAACACTTGCATTTGCAGCAGCAATATTTCTTGAGTGCATTACGATGATGCACAGGCTTCAAGACAACAGTAATGCTTCTACCCTTTTCAAAATCCTTTCGTAGTCGGTTGATAATGATGACCATAATCATCGCGTTATGCATGAAAAGTGGCTACTTTTGAATCACCATTTTGTTTAGTAAGTTTTAATAATTGTATGCCATTGTTTAACTGTTTGGTGATCCATTATCACAAATGGCAAACATTTAACTAAAATTATGACGCTTCAGATGACAGCTGAATCTGACAGGTGTCAAATGCCAGCGCTTACAACTTGAAACCACAAAACGAATGACCCAGTATATGTGTAAGCAAATAAGTTATTTGTAACCAAAGTTCAAATTATAATACTTTTTAGTGTAAGGTACCTGTTATCGAGAACAAGAACTTAAGTTGCATAAATATAAGAAATATAATATATTCTTTGAATGTTTCAATACTAGCTTGTTTTGAAATTTTCCATTTCTATAATTTGACCGAATAACCCAAATAAGAATAACTGCATGACATTTTGTCCAAATAAAAATCTCTTGACAAAATCTCATTAACATATTTCATCACTTGACTTTGTTTTAATAGAAAACTTTGAATAAACTCCAACACATTCATATACCTAACAATAAAGTGTCCCTTCTGTATACATCTAACCCTCATCAAACACATTTATAGTTTCTTTTCAATTATTTTATTCAAATAAAAGTTTATGAATGGACTTAATTAGTTTCCATTGTATCTGTAGCTGCGCGGAGTGATATAAGTTTATCTTTTCAATGGAAATAACTTTTACCCCCAAAAACTACTTAATTTTCCATGAAAAAAATAAATTATAGAAAAAAAACCTCAATGCAGCTCAGCTTTTTATACCTAGAATCTAGAAATCTCCATCTCCATAAAGACTGAAGAACAATCTAAAGGCACCAACCACACAAAAGATAAAAATGCAAAAAAAAAAAAAAAATAGTAAAATCTGTTAACAAAATTTTTTTTTCTCGTCCTTTTCACTCGCCACAAATTTTAAATTAGAACTTTCATAATGGAGAACCACGACAACTACGACGACGATGCGATGATGACGATGACGACAAACTTTACCGTAGGTTTCCCACCTCCTCTATGCATATTATAATGAATTCAGGTAATGATCAAGAATAATAGAGTTCACACTGCTTGAAGACATTCATTGCCCCTTTCAGAGTGACTATGCAGCCCGGGCCGACCCAGGCCCGGTCCGCCCACTTTCAATTATCCTCATTTTCCTTAGGCTAAAAGATGCCCTCATTTTATCTCTTTCAGATATCTTTTGAATGAAAGCACCATCTCCCAATCTTGTCGTCGCACATCTAACGAGGTGCTAAAGATTGTCTTAATTTTTAATCTTTCAGAGTCCATCTCCCGTCCTGATGGACTGATGGCTGATGGGTGTGAAAACATAACCTCTTGCAACAAACCAAAACCAAAGGATCTTGTCTTACAAGCCCTCTTATTATACTTCAACGCCTTGTCTTACTTCGCCTGCTTGTCGGTCGGTTTGTCGTAGCTTGCGTTTATGGTGAGAATCTATGTGCGCTCTTCTATACAAACCTAGGATGCTAATTGCTTATGGAATCTCAATAATAAACACACCTGGAGTGTGTACATATTGAAATGTAGGTACCCAGCCATGACCCGAGCCGACCCAACCCAACCCAACCCTAAGCAAATCTCCTCATCTCCTATGTTCAGCCAAAACCTGACCGCAAACGTCTTCCGCACAGTAAAGTTGATGCAACCACAAATATCATGCATAATGGCGCTGGCTGATGGCGGCGGAGATGATGTAGAGAGACACGAGCGTTTCTGCTGCTTTGAATTATAAACTTTAGGTCATGATGAAAGATGAGTTATATATTAGGGGTGGAGCGAAGGGGCGTAGATAGGGGTAGAGACGGAGAGGCACATGGCACATTATATGCATTTCTGTCGTTGAGTGAATGGTGAACCGAATTCAAAGAGACCTTATTGAGTGCATGATGTATGCAAGTGTGGTTCCCAGGATGCTCTGTTGGCGTTGAGTTGGGACCATATCTGCATCTGCACGCCATTTATAAAAGGATGGTGTGCCTTTGTGGAAGCATCTGTCAGTTCAAGAGAATTCACCTGTCCAAACTAACGACTTGAGACAGTATTGGGTGACCTCAATTCAAGTGCCTGATTTCAAAGTTTATAAAAAATTCATTAAAAAATGATTGATATTAGGATTAATTGAATAAAAAGCTGACCAAGGGGATAAACTGGCTGAGCTACGACGATGAAGATGACGACAACAACGACGATGACGGCCATGACGAAGAGTAGGATTATGAAATGTTTGGTGGAGTGAAACAATAAAGGATGTCAATGTCACAACATCAATGTCTTTTGACATTTTCAATTAATTCCGAAAAGTATAGAGACGATATTTGCGGCCAAGGAGTATTTTAAATTAAGTTGGATATGTTTGATGGGTTTGATGATTGAGAAGGTCAGGGATGTTTTAATTGAAACATCCATTGGTTATAACGATTATTTTTGAAAGCAGGATACACCGTTAATCACGTAATTTAGTTAAGGGACGGCAAAACCTACATAAACACTTTTTTGTTTGGTCTTAACTACTGCTCCAATCTATCATTTGTTAGACTATTCAAGGGAAAAAAAATCTTCCAAAGACATTTGGGAGTTCGATTAATTAAAAGCATTCAAAACGTTAAAGAATATCTTAAGTTTAATATAATGGAGTTGGTATAAAATTGTGAACTTCGAAATCGGAGTTTACTGATGCACTCATGATTGTAAGGACCATAACCCCAGAAGACAAAGCGATTACTCAAAGCATGCAGATATGATGATGGGTTGACATTAACAATGATATTGACAGATAACTTTCATTACCAAATATCTATAAAATATCGCAAATCCTTGCACGAAGACTAGATAGATGGGGATAAATTGGACTGTTCCAAACATATCTTCGGTTGCATCCACTTTGTTGATCAGACAAATCTTAAATTGGTTTTAAGATGAACAGAAAAGAAATATTTATTTCTATATAAAAAAAAATAAAATAATTTTTCTCAACTTGAACCTGAACTAATTTTTGTCCGCCAAATGGGGACATTATTAGAGTCTTTTTGTTGCTATTTTTTAGCGAACCTAAGTATAATAATTATCTTTTTGGCTTGAAAAGTAGAGCTTAATAAAATACACAAAGCGATATATTTCTGTTCCGGCACGATTAATTTATGCATTTCAAAAAAGGAATCGCCGCCGTAGTAAAATAATAAATTATAGGAAAAGAAATAATAAGACCGACCATTTTGTTTGGGAAAAACCGACTTCAGAAAAACCCAATTTATTACTCGCTTGTTCGTTTGCTCAGAGATGACTAGTTTGTAAAATACATATTATACCGCTCGCAGGCTGGCATGGTAGAAAAGTGTTAATACATAAGTGGCTTATAAAATAATCGTTGATTGCTGTATTAGTGTAGTATAGTTGGCTGTCCAATGCTGTCTTCTGCTGATTGTAGGATTTTTCACTCCGTATGGTCCCCATTCGGAACAATTTCATTCATACAATATCATTCAAATGACCGCCTCGGGAAGATTCGCAGTCGTTCGATTCCTGTGAAGTAGTTTTTGGCCACTTTTTCGCACATTTCGGGTGGTATCTTGGCCATAACTTGAGTAATGGTTTTCAATGCTCTAGAGTTCGTGAATAATTCGCATAAAACGGTCTTTAGCGCTGTCCCACAATAAATGAATCGAAACGGTGTCAAATCGCGGTGGCCAGTTGACGTCGATGAAACGTGAAATTACGCGACAAAGATATTTCTCACGCGATAAAGCCGTAATTGGTCATGTTGTGTGGAACCACACATGGTCCAAGTCATGATCTTCTATCGATGTCAAAAAAAAATCGTTAATCAACTCGAACACCGGGAAATCGATAAATTCGGATCATCAATAACACTTGCAGCAGCAAAATTTTCGAATGTGCTTGCATTACAGCCTTACCACATCAGTAACGCTTTCACTCTCTTCAAATTTCTTTACAATTTGATCGATTGCTTGCGTAATCGGTCGATTATGTAGACCATAGTCATCGCGTAATGATCGAAAAGTGGCGATACGTTTGAATCAATACTTTTGTGGTAAATGGCAAACATACAACAACTAATATTATGATATGATACTTCAGATGACAGCTGAGTGTGACAGGTGTCAAATTCCAGCGCTACCAACTTGAAACCAAGAAGTGAATGACCCTGTACAAAAACATCAAAGAAGCTTAAAAAAACAAAAGTTGGTATCGAGAAGTGAAAAATGCTGTTGGAGACCTTTTCTTTTTTACTTGCGATTATAGGTACTATAAGGCAAGTTATGCATTCGTAAAAAAAAATTTTTTTTTTTGGACAATCAAACATAACATTACGATGGTAGAGAAGCCTAAAAAAGTGGGTCCGACAATTCTGTCTGTCTGTCTGTCTGTCTGTCTGTCTGTCTGTCTGTCTGTCCGTCCGTCTGTATCGGTACCTACAGCCTAAACGGCTTGACCGATTTGCTTCAAACTTGGTAGATAGTATTATTATGACGTCCTACAGAGGGGTTTTTGGAATTAGCATTCTAGCTTTAAAACTAACGGTACCTGCCATACGACCTTTAGTGAAAATTCAATTTTTCTCGAAAACGGCTCCTACGATTTTGATAAAACTTTCTGAATGATGTTTTCTCCGCAAACTTAATGTTTTGGTTGAAATAAATTTTTCAGGAAAAGTCTTATAACGGTACCTCCCATAGGACCGGTTTTTTGAAATCCGATTTTCTCGTAAGCCACAGGACGAATTAAGATGAAATTTTTAATGTAGAAGCCCTATGACAAACGAAATAATAAAAAATCTTTAATTTTTCAAAAAAAGTTTTTTTGAGTTTTTTAAAAAAGTTTTAAATTTTTTTTTTTATTTTTTGTTTTTTCCAAAAACGGTTTAATCAATTTTTTTGTAATTTTATTTTTCTGATAAAAACTACAAAGTTCTAGAAGTTGGCATACTCAAAAAAAATTTGGTATATATTTTGGAAAAGTTTTTCAAAAAAAACCGTTTTTTGAAAAAACTGGTCGAACAATTTTGAAAAAAAATTTCCTTAAATTTTGAAAAAGCAAAAGAAATCTGATGGCCTACTTCATTTTCTCCAAAAAACGTTTTAACTATTGATTTTTAAGTGATTAATAAAATTTCATATGATTTTTTCAATGCCTTTTTCCGAAAATCTCAAGCCCCAAGACCATTTGAACACATTAGAGCAAGTTCGTACGACCCAGTCGTGCACTTTATTTATTAGGTACTTGTGGGATTAGATGAGCATAAAATCAACAAATTTTCGGATAAAAATATAGGAAAAAAATTAAGTGAACGACTGGGTCGGACAAACTTGTTCTAAAGTGTGACAGTGGTCTTGAGGTTTGAAATTTTGGAAAAAGAGTTTAAAGAATTTTTTTTTTCCAAATCGTTTTTTTTTTAACTTTTCGAAAATATATTCCAAATTTTTTTGAGTATGACAATTTCTAACACTTTCTAGTTGTTATCAGAAAAATAAAATTAAAAAGAAATAGATTAAACTGTTTTTGGAAAAAAACAAAAAATAAAAAAAAATTTTAATTTTTTTTTAAAAAATTCAAAAAATGTTTTTTGATAAATTTAAGAATTTATATTATTTCTTTTATAAAAGGGCTTCTACATTAAAAATTTCATCGAAATTCGTCAAGTGGCTTACGAGAAAATCGGATTTCAAAAAACCGGTCCTTTGGGCGGTACCGTTATAAGACTTTTCCTGAAAAATCTAATCCAACCAAAACATACAGTTTGCCCAGAAATCACTATTGAGAAAGTTTTATCAAAATCGTAGGAGCCGTTTTTGAGAAAAATTAATTTTTCACTAAAAATCGTATGCCAGAATGCTAATTCCAAAAACACATCTGTAGGACGTCATAATAATACTATGTACCAAATTTGAAGCTAATCCATTGTATATATAAACTATAGTACTACCACTTGAGGTGCGCCATCTATCGACGAAAAACTAAGCTCTAGAATACCATGGGAAGCAACAACACCAATTAAAATGGTGGAAATTGTTGTTGTTGCTTCCCATGGTATTCTAGAGCTTAGTTTTTCGTCGATAGATGGCGCACCTCAAGTGGGAATACTATAGTTTATAGAGCCGTTTAGGCTCTAGGTGCCGATACAGACAAACGGACAGACAGACAGACAGAATAGTCGGACCCACCGCAAGTAAAAATTTAAGCGAAACAGTTAAATTTAAAACAATGGATGCGTTTTGATCTGTATAGAGGGGACTCAACTTCATTTGTTTTTGTGAGAGTACGCCACGATTCGGAAACCTTACAAAAGCTATTTAACTTTCCTCTATTTCGACTCTAGCTTCATGTGTATCTAAAGAATACCTTTAAAAGACTGGTACAAGGAAAACTTCCAACCGAAAGTTAGACAAATGAGTCACAAAATATTATCAGTTAAACTTTTGTTTCCCCTCTGCTTTGTTGAATATTTCGCCAAAGGTACTTATTTAAACAGGGTAAGAAAATATCTTCCTCTCTTTTTTCATGTCCTCCTACCTCTATTAACGATACATCTTCTTCCAATTTGCAAATGTGTCCAGAAGCAGAACTAAATTAACAAAGTACCTTCACCATTTTCATAGCAATCATCGCAGGATCTCTCTTCAAGTTTCCTCCTTCCTCACTCAAACAACATAAACTCATTTCATATTCTCAAACTTGCAATCACCCCCAAGTACCTATAAGCGAAACGATACATGGCAATTTTACAATTTGTAATACAATCAGTGGCGCACATGGTTGCGTAAATTGGCAACTTCCTTTCCTTATTCGCATCCTCAAACTTCGGCCCGGAATGTGTACTCATATATCAAACTTATCCAACAACACTCGCACACACAAAACTGTATAGGATGTATTCATATCTCAACCACCATGCATAGACTCTGCCAATGGTGCCGTCATAATTTTGTGATCAAGCTCTCCCGCGGGACTATAAAGGAGCGGCAAGCAATTAACTTCAAGCAATTACATTTAACAGCACCACTCTGATATTCTTCGTTGAAAACAATGAATTCTATCAGAAAAGGGTGTGATGAGTATACCCATATAACTGCAATGTAAGTCTATATTTTATAACCCACAAACACACACACACACACACACCAACACATAAACAAATTGTATTGCACATTCGAATAAAAGGACGAAGCGACCGACCGACGACGGACGGTAAAGCGACGCCGACGCCACGGTGGCTAACTAAAACACCCACACTCGTTTTCTAATTGTAAATATTAATATCCTCTAACGAAGCCGTCCAAATAGCCCATCCTTGGCGTGAATCCAGTACGACCCGGTGGGCGCCCTTCTAAAACATGAAGCATGATCCTGTCTTTTGTTTGGAAACAGCGCCAGAGTATAAATGGTATTCGAAATACAGCCAACAGTAGTCGAGTCGTGGGGTGATTTAATAGCAAACACCATATGCAAATCTTCTCATGCATTAAGCGCCGTTACATCTCATCACTTTGGGGGATTTTAATGAACATCGTTGTAACTTTTACCCCGATCCATCCATCCCTGCAGTGCAGACTGAAAGCCCAAAGCATCACAGCATCCAAACAACTCTTTCTGGTTTCTCAGAAAATATCACTCAGGGCTGTTTCACTCTTGTCAAAAATGACATCATCGTTGGCATACATTTTGACATGCGATACAGGGACTCAGAGAGTGACGCTTACAAAATGTATATCCTTTCGCCATTCCATATCCCTGTCATCACCCTAGCTCCTTTATTGCAACATTTAAGACAAATACAAATTTGATTAGCTTAAAGTCAAATATTTAATGTTTATATAACGCGCGTACTGTATACATAGGTACATTGACATTATTATAGAAAAAGATAAAGGATGATGAGAGTGAGAGAGAGATCAGAGTGGATGAAGGATTTGATGCTTAAATGATTAATTAAATGTTACTTTAGCCATATAGTCAGCGGTTGACAGAGTGAGCGGTGAAAGTGAAATGTGGGGGACCCGATTACAAAACACGATGTCCTTGTACAGTACAGTACATACATACAATCTTGGGTAAGGCTCAAATACACGGGTTGCCTCATTAGTACCAGCACGTCCTCGGTGTACAGAAACACCAAGCGAGTCCTTATTTCATATAGAGAATAGAGAAATGAAGGTGCACTCAGGCAACATACACAACACACAATGTGCCTGTCAATAGAGGTTTCTGTCGTGATTCCATTGTGGTAGTGGATTCTTGTGAATTTATGGCATCACTCCTCCTCACCTGTGCGCGAGTAATGACTCAAATTATGGTGTGGATTCATAACACAAAAGGGGTCTCACGTCCTACGGCATTTTCAATCAGCGAAAAGGGTTTTTGGTGATCTATTTTGATTTTGGCAAAACATTTTAATCAACATAAAATGATGTTTGTGCATAAATTAATGTGGACTTAAGGGTATTGGTGTGAATTATGTTAGCATAATATTAAAGTTCATATTAGGCGAGGGATTCAGGTTATCTTACGTTGGTTAGCTACACATGGACAATTCAATTGCTTTCTCATCAGCTTATAGTGTGTCTATTATGTGGGATACAATTCATCCCTGATTTTAGAAACAGAAAAATACCCATTTAATTTTGTAATAGTGAGTCCAAGGCAGTTAGAAGTGCTGGCATGAACGCAGATACAAAATTCTATAAAAGTATTGTTCGAGCAAATTCAGTAGCAAGAATAGTTTCGATTGCAAAGTATACCTACAAGATTGGGGCTGATTTCAAAAATGTTGTGAAGGATCTTAAAAAAACGCCGAGGAAATTCAATGTTGGACCGACTGTTTTTTCCATTGGAATCTAGAGCGACCAGAATTTTCAACATAGAGCGGAGGAAAAAAATCATCCACAACTTGAAGTCGAAGAAATGCAGAGATGCTTTAGCGGAAAAGACGTTCGAAACTTGAAACTTCGAAAATGAACTATAGGATTCACAAGACAACCTGGACCCTTCAAAGATGAAAGTTTAAACACCATAGTGGATAAACAAGTGATGTAAGCCTTCTGAAGACACTATAGTTTAACTAGTTGTTGAAAAGCGATGGCAGCCAAGATCCCACCCATGATCGACCTGTACCTCACTCATCTGCAAAAGTATGGTCTACCGGCAAAAACTTAAAGTTACGCCATCTTGGACAAAACTCAAGATCGACACTCATCGCCTGTTTTGTTGATTTTAAAGCAGCCTCCGACAGTGTTGTAAATAGATATATATTATGCCATATGTCCAACTTTAGAATTCCTTCTACGCCTTATCACGATGACGTTTTAAAACGCTAGCTGTTTCGTAAAAATTGGTAGGGACTCTACTACAGACAATGTGACGCACTGTCATGCAGCTGTTTTAACATTGTGATGCTTGAAAATGTCATACGGAACACTAATGCCAGCACATCGGGCACCATCTTGAATAAATCGACACAATTACTTGGGTTTAAGGACGACATTTACGTAATAGGAGAAACAAAGTGAGTAGTAACCGTCATCTTCACTACAACAAAGTCAGCAGCAAGCAGAATGGGATTGAAAAAAAAACGAGGATAAGACGAAGTATATGCTTTTATCAAGTCCAATCCCCCCACCAACGTGACCATTGATAGGTATTTTAATGAAACGCCCCTTCCACCGCATTATAAATTTGCAAAATAAGCAATTCCATCCGTACACCACATATTAATTGAAGATTTCACAACTCACCGACCGCATATACTGAGCCATCCTCATCGTAGCAGAATTTCATTGCACACATGCAATCATATTATGCCCATACCAATCAAGCCAGTTTTCCATCAGAAAAATTAAACACAAAAATAACAATCAATGGCAAGCCACAATTTTCTTGCGATTTGCATTGAATGGCATATTCCATGCATTATTGCTGTTCGTTTTATAATTACCACTTTCTTATATCAGAAATATGCATAAGACAGCCAATTTGACTAAGTGAAAATCGAGTCCAATGCCACCAGTGTCTGAGTACCAATCTAGTGTACAGTGCGGAACTCGATTATTTAAACAAGCTTAGAACCCATAGTTGACCTAGGATTTCAGGTTTATGAATTAGTGTCCTCTGCTGTCTCAGTCGAGAGTTTAAGTGTCCGCTCCGCTGCTATCTCAGTCAAGAGTTTTAGTGTCCGCTGCTATCTCAGTTCTCAGGGCCAAAGTAGATTAAGATAAGATATAGAAGTATTGAAAATTGTGATAATATTTGTAAATTGTAGCATTGGATTTATATGAAGAATTGCATTAAGATTAATATATAGAATCTGTTCATAAAAAACAACTTGTATAAACTAAAGTGTCCTGCTTCTTTAGTAAACTCTGGAGCCTGGACCCGCTGAGCTAATCTCAGCAAACTCAGCCTATGATAAAAAGTATAACTTCAAGTCAGTGAAACTGTATGAATTGTTATTCTAATGACTAATTCATTTGAATAGAAGATTTATGGCATATGCCCACCGCGGCTGGCTCGGATGTAGTCCAATCTTGACATCCAACTTTCGATCACTCCTTGCAGCATTTGGTGTCTTATATCGGCAATAAGGCGGCGAACGTTGTTTTCCAAGTCGCCAATCGTCTCTGGCTTATTGGTATATACTAGATTCTTCACATACCCACACAGAAAACAATAGGTATAACTGGTGTTAAATCGCACGATCTTGCAAGCTAATTCAATTTTTGCTCGAGTTGGAGATTGTAAGCCTGGAAACCAAAATCTACAAAAAATTTTCTTTAAAGTCGACGGACACAGATCCATAAACTAAAAACAAATCACATGCCAGATGATAAATTGGCTGTCAACGAAAACAGTACTGCCATCTTAAAGTTCTATAAACTTAAAAAAAAACACACCCTTTAGGTTCTCAAATAAGGAATTCAAATTCTCTGTCTCAAAAGTTTTGAGCGAAAACCTTCGAAATTCATTAATTTTCACTCTGCATAAGAATGGCCTCAAGTCCATAACGAACTTCCTGTTACTAATGTACATAAGTTATAACTTACAAGTCCGCAAATTTATTGTGAACTTCCATTAAAAATGTCTGCTGTCTTTTGAAAATTTCATAATTAATTTCAAAATCAGAAATCATATTAACTTGTATCCAAATATTGAAAGGATTTAAAGCATTTATAGTAACAAGGCATACGAATGAAAAAATTTAAAGTTAAAAAATCAATTGTTGCTGATTGATATTTGGAACTTGAAAGGGTCGCAGTACCATCAAACTTTCAGGGTTATTTATTTTCAATTCCATTGAAGTACAAAATGCAATTCACATTAAAAATTTGAAGAATTGATTAAAATAAATTGAAATATATTTTTGAAATTCAAATCATTTTTCATAAAAAAAAAACAACAACAAAATCCCAAACAAAGCTGAAATAAATTTTTTTAATAAAATTCATATTTAAAGGTTATTTTTGTATTGCTTCTTTTAAAGAATTTTAAATTTATCATTTGATTTCTGGTATTTTAAAATAAATGCATGATATGTAAGGAATTCATAGAATAATTATTGCTTATTTTTTATTATATTATCTGCTTTAATGGTAGGTATAAAAGTACGTTTTTATAAAAAGAAATTATTTAAACGTCCCTTCAACTCAAACATTTTTTCGAAATAAAGAACCACTTTTAAATATATTGCATCTCAATTGAAACAAGTTAATTTGCATTGAAAAACATTACGATAAAACTATTTCAACTTTTTTAAATATTAACGTGATTTTGAACAGTTGCTTTCATTAGGTAGTTTTCCTATAAAAAAGTACGTGTTCGATCATAATCCAATTATGGTGTAATTCAAATACAAAAAAAAACTTTTGATTACATTACGAGTAATTTTGGTATGCAATTAGATTTCTATAGGTTCCAAACATCAGTACCACAAGAGCTCTCAATTAAAATCCAAATAAATTGAATACCATATTTTCAAGAGAAATTTTTTTTTAAAGTTTTTTTAAATTTTTCAAAGTAAATGTTCAAAAAAAAACTGCAACAGCTAAAGCTTTATTAAATTTTGATAAAAAAAGATAGTTAGTGCGTGAAATTTAATTAATCATTTTCAATAGGAAAAACATTTCAATAGGAATCATTTTTCATATAAACTCAAAAAAAAACCCGTATGCAAAAACTAATAATTCACTTAAAATTGTCGTCCATCTATATGACCATATTCATTCATATAACTACGAATCTATAAAAAACAGAAAGCGTGTTACAAATGGCGCTCAAAAGTAAAAAATACACTAAAAATCCAATTGTCCTACTATCGGCTTCAATTTGCAGTAATTTGATTCTGAATATAAAAAAAAAAAAAAAAAAAAAACTAGAACGTCAGTGTTGCTACTCTGAAAACATATTACCTTTTGATATCCATCGGGTCCCACCATCCCCTGGTGTCGATTGAAAACAAAAAATCCTATATAACTTGATAAAACAAAATTAATTTGTAATTCAAAAATCCTGCCATAGCCGAAACATGTATGAACCATCAACATACCGAACGCCAACCCCCACCACCACCAGCATAGGAGCCAGATCCAATATGGTGGTTTTTAATTTAATCAACAATTTTTTTGTGATAAATTATATAAAAAAAAAATAATATAAAATAATAAATCCCGAAGCAATGCAAACAAAAGCCAAACGAGTTGACGCAAAATATTGTCAAACAATTGCTGGAAAAATTAAAATCCTTTTCTCTCTCCCCCCCCCCCCCCCTTCATTTTTTGTAATAAAAAAAAGTCTCCATTTTGAGAGTGAAAATTGAAAAGTCCTTTATTTCCTTTTTCCCTATTTGGCTTTAAGTTTTCAATTTAATTTCAATTAATGTGAAACATTTTTCATGTTTTATTTGAAAATGATTTGTTGTTCAGTTTTCTGGTGAATGTCCTTTTTAACGGATATTGCAATAATATTTCAAAACGATGCTGACGGCGCGGCGCACATAGTCTTTTATTTTTAAGTAAAAATCTCTCGCTCTCGCTCTCTCTCTATTTTAAATGATTAAAAAAAAAAAATACGAACAGAACTGTCAGCGGTTGCATTAGCTGGTAGAAGGGAACGTAATCGCAGGATAATAGGTTTTTTCAAGTCTTAAAAAAAAAAAAAAAAAAAAAAAAAAAACAAGGATATCATTCGAGATTTGAACAGAATTACGTCACACAAGGGTGACGATGCAAATTAAACGCCGAAAATCCAAAGGACCTCGTGAATTACCATCGATGCGAGAAACACACCAATCGCCCATTCCATTCTTGTCTGTGAGTTAGCCGGCGCGGTAGTGGAAAATGTTCTATTCCATGTCCTTAAAAATGGGATAGGATGGGATGAGTTGATGGCGGCTTGCACGAACGCGAGAGGCAAATGAATGTGCTTTATTTTTTTTCTGTTATCCTTTTTTTTTTTTTGATAAAACAAAATTAGATTTATCTGACTTTCAACTAAATTGGACAGGATATGGCGGTGCGGCGGACAGGATGCCAGAATATTACGCTAGCTGAATGCGCCTTAAATATTAGGTTGAGTCGCAGGATTGGGAAGGTTTTTATAGTATGGGCGTCATTGAAGCTTTAAGTCAAGTGCCTTTCCTATCGAACTGTTCCATTCGTCGTTTTATTACTTTCTACGATTGCCTTTGCTTTTAAAAGGGCTCACTCCGATATGGTCTGCGGAAGAAGCTCTGCTCTGCTGTTCTGATATGATGTCATGTTGTTGGTGTCATTATGTGGGTGGGCCTTTGGTTTTCCGTCTGACCAGAATTTATGGGCGATTTGGTTGGAAGCGCATGAGTGGAATGTATCTGTTTTCTCGGAAAATAACCTTAAAAGGACTTTGTTATATCTTTATTGTTTGGTTTTGTGGTTAACACAAGGATCTAAATGAGTGGGTAATTGAGAAGCGACAGAAATGAGAGATGATATTATTCTTACCAGGATTTCGGAGACAAATCATGATTCTTAAGATTAAGATGGAAGGCTATTAATTAAGAAAGTTTTTTTTTTGGAATCTTAATCATGAGTCAGATAGTCAATGATCGCCTCTTAAAGGGCTTTTGGAATTGTTAATTGTGGTTATTATTTCATTCAAGTGATTAATCATAATTTTTTTTTTTTATAAAACAAGCGTCTACGTCAAGTTGTTATTATAAATGGCATTTTATCAAAAACTTTGGCTTTAATACACGCAAAATTCAAAAGCAGTTAAGAGAGTTGCGATGTATATGTTTTTACAGGGTGTTCCCAGGGTGTATTAAAAAGCGTAAAGAACGTTCAGAATTAGGACAAATTAAAATGGAACAAGTCCCCTATTTTATGTAAAAAGTTTCTATAACTCGACCTCAGTTGATACGTGGTTGGATTCAAAGTTTGCACAACTAATGCAAGCATTCACATAACGAAAACAATTAAGAAGATATTTTCAAAATATTTACTTAGTGATGGTAACTCAACCAAAATACCACCCCCACTGCAGTCTGGTGCCTATACCGAATTGCGTCCAGCATAGCAACTTCAGTTGGTTGAAGTCGTCCTTTACTTGATCGTGGAACCTTAGATGGGGTCAATGACTGGTGCGTTGTCTCTTAAAGTTGGAAGACGTTCGAAAAAAGTGGGTCTGAAATTCGGTATTAAGTATTTATTTGGACGTTCCTCGGAAATGATTTTTAATTTTTGCTCTAGCCCCAAAAATGTTGCTCTATCGATTTTGATAAAACTTTCAGAATGCTATTTGGTTTCTGAAATATGTTGTTAACGAGATTTTTGAATTTCTTAAGGGTTTACCAAATCTAGAGCAAAAAAATCTAAAAAGAGAAAATCTAGAATTAGGAAAATCCTGAAAACCGAAAATCAAGAATACCTACTTAATCTTGAAAACCCAACATCTAAAAAAATAAATCAAGAATGGACAAAATCTAGAATTGATATTTATTCTAGATTTAGAATTCCTCTAATCTCTAAATTAAAAAAAAAAATCTAGAATACTTTTTTTTCTAGATTATTCTAGATTTCCATCTTTCTAGATTTTTCCACATTCTGGATTTTTTCTACTTCTAGATTTAATCTTTCTATATTTCTTTGGCGTGTAACGTCTAATAAATCGGAATATATGGGCAGCACTCACAAAAAAGTGTCACAGTCACAGTCACAGTCACGTTATATATCTGTTGTGATAGCATAGAGGGTCGATAAAGTGGGAGTGGAGGGTGTTGGGTGGTAAGTGATTTTAAGTGAAGGTGTTGGTGGGTGTGTGTGTGGGGGGGGGTAGTGCCGGGAAGAGGAAAAATTGTCAAAAATGGTGGATGGTTTAAGTTGGCGTGGGTGATGAGGCAAAAAAATTGTCAAAAATAATGGGTGGTTCCTTGTTGGCTGTAGGTGGGATGGGTGTTTGTTGAGGGGGGGGGGGTAATTTGTCAAATATGGTGGGTGGTGAAGGTGGTGGTAGGTGGATTCGGGGATTTGGTGGAGGGGGTGAGGACAAAATTGTCAAAAATGGTGGGCTGTTGGTTGGTGGCTGTATGTGGGATGGGTGGTTGGTAATGTTTGGTGGGGGGGGGGGGGGGAATAAAAGAAATTGTGGGTGAGTGGCAAGTGGTTGTAATTGGAATCGGTGGTTTGATTTGGAGGGTGTTTAGTGGAGGGAATTGTCGAAAATAGTTGTAGTGGTTGGTTGTGGCGATGTGGAAAAATTGTCGAAAATGGAGGGTGAGTAGCAGGTGGTTGTAGGTGGAGTGGGTGGTTGAGTTTGGTGTAGGTGCGGGAGGGAATTGTCAAAAATAGTGGGTGGTTGGTTGTAGGGTGGGTGATTGGTAGTGGTAAGAAAGGTGTGGGGAGGAGGAAAAGATGTTCAAAAATGGTGGGCTGACTTAACAGACAACCAAGTTTTTTACTTGCGATTATAGGTACCTACTATGTATAAGGCAAGTTATGGATTCGTGCAGAAAAAAAAATTTGAGATAACAATCACACATGACATTACGATGATGGAGAAGTCGAAAAAAGTGGGTCTGGAAATTCCGTCCGTCTGTCTGTCTGTCTGTCTGTCTGTCTGTTCGCGCCTCTGGAGGCTGAACGGGTGGGCCGATTTGCTTCAAATTTGGTATTTAGGATTTATTTGGCCGTCCCTCGGAAATTTTTTTTTTATTTTTGCTCTAAGTCAAAAAAAAAATTTGGTTTTCGAAATATGTTGGAAACGGGTACATTGATTTTTTTTTAAATTATTTTTCAAATGTAAACTACAGATTGCCATATATTTGCATACTCAAATAAATTTCAAAATATTTTTTGAAAAAGTTTTTCAAAAATAACCTTTTAAAAAAAAACTGGTCCAACGATTTTCAATACTTTTGTGTCCAAGATTGACGTATAGCTTTAAAATTTTATTGCATACTTAGTTTTTCCGAGAAAACTCTTAAACTAATTTAAAAAATAAAAGAATTTTCGAAATTATTTAATTTTTTTTTAATATCCTATATGCAGCCACTACGCAATTGCTTATCATAAGAGCAAGTTCGTGCGACCCAGTCGTGCATTTTATTTCTTATAGATTTTGTCCTTTCTAGATTCTGTCACTCTGGGTAACGTCGTGATCCTATTTTTTAACATTATTTTTCCAAACAGAAACTACATATTGCCATATATTTACACATTCAAACAAATTTCTAAATATTTTTTCGAATTTTTTTTTTCTAATATGTACATATTATAACCTTTTTGAAAAAAAAAACTGGTGGAACGATTTTCAATATTTTTTTTTTCTAGATAGATATTAAGTAATCAAATATTATTGCATACTTAGTTTTT
Source organism: Platycheirus albimanus (assembly GCA_916050605.2). Classification (NCBI taxonomy): domain Eukaryota; kingdom Metazoa; phylum Arthropoda; class Insecta; order Diptera; family Syrphidae; genus Platycheirus; species Platycheirus albimanus. The sequence continues at coordinate 11,307,352 of OU696696.1, read as the reverse complement.
CCAAGAAAATCTTAAACTCTTAAAAAATGTACAGATTTTTCATATTTTATACTGTACGAAAGCGCAATAAATTGAGCTTAAATCAGAATAAAACTGAAGACTTCTCTGATAAGCTACTTTAAAAGCTGCAGTAAGTGATAAAGATTTTAAAACTTTAAAAACTGAAGTACCAACTAAATTAGCAGATATACATACATATTTTTTTATTTTTATTAATTACTAGCTGACCCGGCGAACTCCGTACCGCCTCTTTTTTTCTTGCGATTATAGGTACTATAAGGCAAGTTATGCATTCGTAAAAAAATTAAAAACATGGTTGTCTGTAAAGTCGGTTAACAGACGATAATTTAACGTGATAACCAGTTCACAAAACACTCCATGTGTATAGGTATCCCTCCAACCACCAACCACCCAACCTACCTACAACCACCCACCATTTTTTAGTTTTTTTTCACCCCTTGAACACCAACCTCTCACCCCCACATACAACCACAAACCAACAGCCCACCATTCTTGAAAATTTGTTCCTCCTCCCCCACATTGTAAATCCCCCCTTCCTAACCACTACCAATCACCCACACCACCTACAACCCACCACCCACTTTTTTTGACAATTCCTCAATTTTTTCCTCACCCATAAGCCCTCCCCAGTACAACTATTTCTGACAATTCAGTTCACTACACCCTCAACCCAAATCCAACCACCCATAACACCTACAACAACTTTCCACTCACCCAAAACACCGCAAACCACCCACCTACAGCCACCAACCAACCACCAACCATTTTTTACAATTATTTTCCCTCACCCCCTCCCAACACGAAATCTGCCAAATCCAACCACCCTACCCCACCTGCCACCACCTTCCACTCACCCACCTTTTTTGACAACTTTTTCATCGCACCCCATCAAATCAACCATCCCCACCACCAAAACTGCCAACCAATCAACCCACCTACAACCGCCAACCAACCACCCACCATATTTGACAATTTGCCCTCCCCCCTCCCCCAACCATACCAAATCCCCCCAAACTCCCATCCCACCTACAGCCACCAAGGAACCACCCATTAGCTTGACAATATTTATCTCACCACCCAAACCAGCTACAACCAGCCACCATTTTTCCTCTTCCCGACACTACCCCTCCCATCCCCCTCGCCTGGCCTACACACACTCCCACCACAACCAACCAACTACCCAACACCCTCCCCTCCCACTTTATCGACTTTCTAAGCAATGAAAGCAAAGGCTAGGTAACGTGACTGTGACTGTGACATTTTTCCGTGCGTGCTGCTCATATATTCCACACCGATTTATTAGACGTTATCTCGTCAAAAAAAAAATTCTAACAATCAAACATGACATTACGATGATAGAGAAGTCTGGAAAAGTGGGTCCGAAATTCTGTCTGTTTGTCAGTCTGTCTGTCTGTCTGTCCGTGTGTCTGTCTGCCTGCATAGTTACCTACAGCTGGACCGATTTGCTTCAAACTTGGTACATAGTATTGTTATGACGTGCTACAGAGAGGTTTTTGGAATTAGCATTCTAGCTCTAAAACTAACGGTTTTTAGTGAAAAATTAATTTTTCTCAAAAACGGCTAATACGGTTTTGATAAAACTTTCTGAATAGTGTTTTCTGTGCAAACTTTATGTTTTAGTTTTAATAGATTTTTCAGGAAAAGTCGCTTATAACGGTACCTCCCATAGGACCAGTTTTTAAAAATCAGATTTTCTCGTAAACCACTTGACGGATTTCGATGAAATTTTTGTAGAAGCCTCTCTAAAGACAAAAGAATGTTAAGTTTTAAGTTTTTGAAAAAAATTATTTCATACACTTAGGTTTTTCCCTGCTTTTTTTCCAAAATCTCAAACCCCAAGAATACTGTCCCATCCAGTCATGCACTTTATTTTTTGAATATTTTCGAAATTTCCAAATTTTTCGTTTAACTATTTACAATGTAGGTACGTTTCAGCTAAAACCGTATGTACAATACCAGGCTGGAGAAATCGAACTCTTCCAGTAAATTAATGTCAGTTGAATTATCAAAAATTGACGCGTTTGATGTAGGTACCATCTACCATCTATTACCACCAACCATCTTCTACAATTTACCGTCTTCCACAATCTTTTATCATCTTCTACCATCTACCATTTTCTACCATTTACCACCTTCCACCATACACCATCGACCACCTGTCTTTGTATTCCTTCTTGTTCGCACATGTTAAATCATTATAAGTTTATTCATATTCCCTTGATTGCGAGTGCATAGTAAAAAAAAAACCATCTTCTATCATCTATCATATGCAACCTTCTACCATCTAGAATCTTCTTTCATCTACCATCTTGTTCTATCTACCATCTGCTACTATCAAAATTCGGGAGCGTATCGGAATCCCGCTTTTTAAAATCCCGCTTTTCAAAAATCCCGAAAAAAAAGTATTAAAATCCCGTCTGCTAAAATACTGCTTTTTTAAAATCCCGTCTTCTAAAATCCCGCTTGTTCAAAGTCCCGATCTATTATAATCCCGCTTTTTAAAATCCCGACAAATCCCGCTAATCCCGCTTTTTTTCTAAAATAAGCTAATGTTATAAAGTCACGCGCAGTAAAAAAAAATAATGGGAAATAGAAAAAAATATGAGTAAAACAGGTTTTTTGAGTCGCATTGCTTATAATATACAAAACCAAATAAAATAAAAAAAATTGTTAATGGTTTAAAGTTTTTTTTTTGTTCCCTTTTGAATAATATCGTATAGCATTACTTTATATTTTTTCTTGTAATTTATTGAAGATTGTCATATTCATTGTTAAAATAAAATTCATTTAAAAAAATCACTCATTGCTTATTTTATTTTATTTTTTCTTATTATCCCGCTTTTGCAATCAAAAGTAGTTGTTTTATTTTAAAAAATCGCGCGATTTTTTAAAATAAAACAACTACTTTTGATTGCAAAAGCGGGATAATAAGAAACGGGATAGTAAAAAACGGGATTATAAGAGACGGGATTTTAAAAAGCGGGATTTTAAAAAAGCGGGATAATAAAAAGCGGGATTATAAAAAGCGGGATTTCAAGATCGGGATTTTAAGAAACGGGATTATAAAAAGCGGGATATCGAACCCAACCCTCAAAATTCTTCTATATAATCTACCATCTCCTGCTATCTACCAACTACCATCTTTTACTATCAACTATCTTCTACCATCTGCTACCATCTACCATCTTCTAACATCAACCATCTTCTATCATCTAGCATCTTTTACCTTCTTCCATCTAGAATCTTCTCCCACCTACCATCTTGTTCTATCTACCATTTACCATCTTCTAGCATCTACCATCTCCTGACATCTGCCATATACTGTCTTCTAACATCTACCATCTTCTACCTTTTACCATCTCCTACCATTACCATCTTCTATCGTCTACCATCTCCAGCCATCTGCCATATGTCATCTTCTACAATCTACCATCTACCAACTACCACCTTCTACTATCAACTTTCTTCTATCATCTGCTACCATCTTCCATTTTCTCCCATCTACCATTTACTCTCTTCTAACATCTTCTTTCATCTACCATCTTCTACCATTTAGCATCTTTTACCTTCTCTACCATCTTTTGCCATTTATTTCTTTGAAAATTTTTTTCTTTAGAAAGCTTTTTGATGTTAAAATTTTTTAGAATACCTACATATACATACATATGTACATAATGTATGTATGTATGTACATCATTTAAATGAAATTTGTAGCGTTCAAAAATATAACTCATATTTTGTTTGTGTATATTTGTACTTCAAAACAAAAAACAATAAATTAATATATCAAATTCTGACTGATAAATATTTCAAATAATTGACACTTTTACACTACTTTTTTTTTTATTTTTGCACGCAAGGTATGTCGTCGTAATTTTTTTTTACTTATAATTCATTTTTCTCACCGTTTACACCTTCCCTGAACTTTCACAAATATTTCAAGATCAAAATTTCCAAAATTGGTCCGGCCATTCTCGAGTTTTAGCGCTTCAAACGCACAGCAATTGATTTTTATATATAAGATATATATACCGATTAATATCATATGTCTTCAGTCGAACCTTTTAAGTAGAATTTTTTCTTTTTTGAAAAATACTGTATTGCACCACGGGCCTGTAACGTTGGAGTTGCACCCTTGTTATTTCAACTTTTCTTTAATAATAATCCTTGTTCTGTAATTAATTTTTTAAAATGTTTGATGTGAGTAAGGAACTCAAATGAATTTTAGGATCTTTATACATTGAATTCGTGGGTGGCAATGGAACAGAAGAGGCAGTGATTGGTTGCTTATCTATAGAGTTGTGGGGTTCGAGCCCCAGCCTCAGCAGCAATTTTGCAATGTTCCCCCAGCTTCAAGTCGACGCCACTCGTGGGATTTTCGTGAGATAAATAGGTATCTCCTGATTCTCGATCCATTGTACCAACAAAAATTATTTCCTATACTTCTTTCTATTCCTTCTAACTAATGCCGTGCAAATGATTTTTGGTCTTACAGGCATATATTTAAAATTATTATAAACAAAATCCTTATTCTAAGCTGTAGTTCGTCTCCTTTTGGAGTATTACTCATTATTCAAAAACGAGTTACAAAATATGCTCTTTGAAAACTGAAATGTTCTACACATTACCCCTTCTTAAATCTTTGTTCGGCATATATGCGCCTTCTAGTAATTTAAGGTCTTCATTTAAGGGTTTTTTTTTTTTTTAATTTCTAGACATGCAACTTAATATTTTGGTAAAAATGAACCAATAAGAATAACTAATGCTTGTGTCAATTTAAATTAAAGTACAATTTTTTTTTTTTAAATAAAAAAAATACCTATATAGAATTATTTTCAAAATAGTAATTATGAAAAGCATTTTATAAACCGTAGTCTTCTTTCCTAAGTTTGCTTTAAGTATCTTTAAAAAAAATCAAAGTATTAACTTAGTCTAGGAGAGTAATAAACACTTGCGAAAAACTAAGCTTTAGTATACCAACTGATGGTAAATTAAAACAAAAATATTTTGTTTAGCTTTTCTAAACATTTACAAATAGGTAGGTTATATTAAATTTATTAAATATTAAAATTAAACCAAAATAAGAATGATAATTTGATTTCAATGCCCTCAAACACATTAAGTAAAATAACTTTGCTTAGAGAATTTTTTTCAAAGGATACAAGTTTTGAACTTTCATAATTTATTTTCTTTTAATTTCAAATTGACAGATTTGGGTAGAAATCAAAAAAATATTTCTTACTTCCAGCCATTTCAAGTAGTGGTTGTGGGTTTGTGGTTTTGTGTTGAACTTTATTTCGGTAAAATAACATCTATCTTTCTATAAGTTCATTCTATAAAAAAAAACACAAATCTAACTCTTATTTTTTTTCTTTCCTTTCATTCTATGCTTCTTCAGACGTGACAAACATCCCAACGGAGAGGGTGATAGCCGACGCTGGTAAGAATGTCACCATAACGTGTCCTGGTGTAACGGAGCACTCCCTAGTGGATACGTTAACGTGGAAAACAGCAACAACAACTATCGCCCAATTTGCCAATCGGATACCGCTGTTACACAGCCCAAGGGTAAGTTTAGAATTCAAAAAAAAAAAAAAAAAAAAAAAAGATAAAAAAATCACCTCTACACAACTATTACCACGAGCTATAGTGTAATCCCTGCACTTTCACCCCTCATCTATCTTTGAAAATAGGGTTGACAGGAACTGTGAAGTTGAAATTTTATTTAAAGACCCATGATCCAAATCCTTGTGGCATCCTCTCTCTCTCCCATCGTCCTTATACAGACTCGGCGTCCCCAAATAAATTCATATACCCATAGGTTATCTTTTTGCGGAGTGTTGTCAGAGCAACCGAAAAATAGTCGACTTCACTTCACAACCCAACCTTGCTCTGGCTCTGGATCTCTTCTCTTCTCCGCTCTGCTCTGATCCACACCTTGTGTGCCTTATTGTGCAACGCCAACAATGTGAGACGAAACCAACTTGTTTCCGTTCGTTCCAAAAATATTTTGAGTGCTTCGAATGCAGGATCAGGATATTCAACTCCCTCCATTTCTTCTCTGATGATGGCATGCAGCAGCAGCAGCAGCAGCAGCAGCATAGCATACACTACACATCACAGCCGTAGATAGGATGATGGCAAAAAGTTGCCTTTGTTGGCAAATACACAACTTGTCCGATTGCATTTGCATATCAGGACATTGCATTCAATATTTTGCTCATTTTATAGTCACCTCGATAAGCCAGCATGAGCAATACTTAGCTCTGCCAACACCAGTTACCAGTTACCAGCTACCAAACCAGCATACCCATAGATAACTATATAGAACCACCAAACCGGAGATGTGATCCAAACGAAAACGAACCTTAGATAGCTAGCTAGCTACCTGCAGAAAAGGATAAAGGTGTCACGTTAAACTTGAGTGAGTTTTTAGGGAGAAACGTCTGAAAAGTTCATTGCATTTGTGGAAAGAATGACAGAACTCGGTTAGGTGCCATGAAATTAGGTTTCCATTTCCTGAAATTCTGTAAAGTTGCAACGACTAAATGCAGAAATTACATCCCATCCAGGTAGCAGGTTGTCATTGGGGTTGTTCAATGTTCAAGCTGTCTGCTTTTGCAATATGATGACATTATCGTTAGATGGGTGGTGGGTAGAGGGTTCGATGGTGTGGGAACGAAATCATGATTTGGTTTATTACTATGATTTTGCCTTGAATGTTTGATTGGCCAATTTAAGAGAAGAAAAAAATAGATAAATATTTCTAGCTTCTCATACCGTTATTTTCAAAAATTTAAAATGAATTTAAGAAAACGAAAATGCGCTTTGTCAGCCACACTCACCGAATGCTGCTGTCGTCCCGTCACCGTCATCGATATTAAAAGATGCGAAGTCACAAAGAAAATGGTAGCGCGCATTAAAAAGATATAAATTTACCTTTTGTTTTTATTTTGCTTTTTCTTCCTTTCCAACAAACTTCCATTTCAAGGATTTTCCCCACAAAGACTTCGGGCTAAAATCAATCTAGCTTCCTAGAGATGAGAGATGTCCTTTATTCGCTTGAATGATCATTTTAAATGTGACACTGACAAAGCAAACAATACTTTTTTTTTCTCCTTCGTGCGTTGTTCCTTGGAAGAACTGCCATCGCCAACCCTCACCGGCACATCACCCAATACAACACCGTTGACATCACCGCCATGCCACTAGGACCAGATTCACCCCTCTTTCCACCCCCTGCCCAAAAAAAAAGAGAGACTTTGAAGTACAGTCACGTGTTAAATCAATTAATTTATTTATTGCGACAATTTGGAATTTTTCTATGGAGTTTTTCATCTCTTCCTCCATTTTTTTTTTATAGTTATTGTTGCTATTGGCTATTGTAGATAAATTGAAAAAGAAAATACGAAGCGGATGGTGGTTAGGAGGGAAAAATAGATTCTATAAGAGCTTCTATGGTTCTGTCCTGACAAAGGAATCGTTTTATGGTGAAATTGCTCTTGCTGATAGATATCTGGAGGAGGAAAAAATATATAATTTGTTTTGTCCGCACCCAACTTCCCTACCCCCACCCTCTCACGATATCGCAAAATGAGGGCTGAAAAATTGTAATACGCTATCAAATAAATTGTGTTTTTGATAATATTTTTTCGAAAGATTTTTTATAACAAGCGATTGGAATGGAATGGTTTTTAATATAAAAAAATAAATAGAAAAGAAACAAAAAATGAGGGTATAGCTAGGAAATTTAAGATGAAATTTAAGAAGAGACAGCTAGTCATCTCACATGACGAAAAATATCTTACTCGAGATTAGGGGAAAGTACCCCCTTTTTCAAACAAGATTTTTGGTTTGGGTGCTACAAAACAAAGCCGCAGGGTATAAGACCCCGAAATCAAAAATGAAGGCAGCTCCTAAAAGTATGCTCGCATTTTTACTTGCGATTGTAGATTCTATAAATTATGGAGTCGTGAAAAAACAAATTTAGATTACAATCAAACATAACATTAAAATGATGAAGTCGACAAAAGTAGTATTTATTTGGTCCGTCCCTCGGAAAGTATATTTTTAAATTTTACTCTAGGCCCAAAAATAAGGGTACCTACAATCATGAAGAAGAAGTTTCATTTTATCGAAAAGCGCTGCAATGATTTTGATAAAACTTTCTGTGTGTTGTTTTCTATTTCTGGTTGAAATTGGTTTTCGGAATTTGCCTTTAGAACCAGTTTTCAAATCAGATTTTCTTGTTAATCTTCAAAAACTTACGATTTTGATAATTTTTTTGAAAGGTGTTAAAATGCTATTGAAATATTTAGGAAACAGTGAATCTATTTCCAAACATACTATAATAACGATTTTCAGGACTCAAACATATGTCTTTCATTCAAAATCTTTTGTCTTTCGAAGAGTTTTTCAAAAATAGTGGTGTCATCAATTTTGTTTGGTTTTCAAAATCACTGTCACACCCGTAAATTTCTGGCGATCCAGTCGTGCACTTTTATTTTTTTTTTTAATCTCAGGTCGCAAAAAACCTGCGGGCGTGTTTAAAAGCAAGGCCTTATCAAGTACCTTTTTTTTTGAAGATCTTTAACATCCGGTACTGTTTTATGAGCAACAAAGTTGGCTTCCTTTCCAAATTTGTTAATTTGCCTAAGTTCCGCTTTAAAGTCTGACTCGAAAATTTCAAAATCTCATATTGAAAAAAATTGAAATATGGAGGATTTTTTAATTGGCTCTTGTAGTTTTTTCAGCCTGCGACGGCCATTTTGCTTTGGTGACATCTGTCAAATCAGTAGTTGACAAAAATCAACATGACAAATAAATCGATTAAAAACCACGGCGAAATGATAAAACTTTTCTTAATGCCAACGATATGCGCATTGCGCCCATTTTAAGGAAGATGTCGCGTCGTCGGTCGTGGCCTTTTTAAGTCGTTTCCTTAACGTTTGCTGGCAATATGAGACCACTCGGTAATCAAAAGCCAACATTCGTTCATCAAAGGAATGCGGGATCGTCGTGGTTTGTCAAAGTGTATAGCAGAAGCCGGGACAATCAATTCCTTGCCATGCACAAAATATTGGCGGACTAAACCTTGGTGAATAAGGCCAGGATTTGGGAGTTCGTGGCCGTTCTTCGATGACTGCGCTTTGGAACGTTTGAAGCGAACCCCATGTTTGTCCGAAAAACAATCATTAGCGACGAAGCTCATTTTTTGGCTGTGTTACTTACTTTATTTTAGCTCCACTAGAGCGTAGTGGTCCTGAGCCTTGCTTAGAATGCCCCTCCAGCCGGAGCGATCTCTAGCCTGCCATCTCCAATTATGCACTCCAAGTTGTCGGAGGTCTCCCTCTACCTGGTCGCTCCATCGGAAGTGAGGTCTGACTTTCGTTTTGACTCCCTCTGGTTTAGCGTTGAAGACTTTACAAGCTGGAGAGTCGATGTCCATTCGCTCTACATGGCCCAACCATCTTAGTCGCTGAATTCGAATTTTTCTGGCTAGGCTTATGTCGCTGTACAGCACGTATAGTTCGTCGTTGTATCTTATTCGCCAAATGTTGCTTTCACGGTTTACGCAGGTAGGACCAAAAATCGTACGCAAAACTTTTCTCTCGAAGACTCCAAGTGACTTTTCGTCCAATTGGGAGAGTGTCCATGCTTCTGCATCATAGGGGCCTTACTCCTTAAATGCTTACTCAGCCCAAAGAAACAGCGACTAGCAAGAGTTAGTCTGCATTCGATTTCAGCGCTGATGTTGTTGCCTGTGCTTACAGCAGTGCCCAGGTAGACAAATTTACTGACTACCTTGAAGTTACACCTATCAATGGTCACGTTTTGACCAAGTCAGTGGTGGGATTGGAATTTTGTTGATGAAATCGTATACTTCGTCATGTCCACGATTATTTTCAGTCCCATTCTGCTTGCTGCTGACTCTATGGTAGTGAAGGCACCCACTTTGTTCCTACTATCACATCAATGTCGTCCGCGAACCCAAGTAAATGTGTCTTTTTATTAAAGATGGTGCCCGATGTGCTAGTCATGTGCGTGTTCCATTTGACATTTTCAAGCACAATGTTAAAACAGTTGCATGACAGTGCGTCACCTTGTCTGAGCCCTCTGCTTGTTTCGAAAGCTTCAGTAGAGCCCCTACCAACTTCGACGGAACAACTAGCATTTTCTAACGTCATCCTGATAAGGCGTATCAGTTAAGCAGGGACATGGCACCATACATTTCAACTCTATTAACACTGTGGTCTGTGGTAGGCTGCTTTAAAATCGACAAACAGGTGGTGAGTACCGGTTTTTCTCCATGAGAAAATTCTGGCGTAATGTGAATATTTGTTCGGTCGTAAATTTTCCATGTCTGAAGGAACATTGGTAAGAACCTATTAGATCATCAGCAAACGGTTCACATAAGACGCTGGAAATGATCTTATTGTCAGCAAGCGAAATACACCGTATATGGTACGGTGCCAACCCAAACGAGGCTCACCAAATGCCAATGTCATTGGTCTGTATTCTTTCAAAAACGACTTTACTGACGCGGTCACCATCAATAAACCTTTTGAATCTACCTTGACGACATTTGGATGCAGAAGGATGGAGCACGCTATGAAACCAAAATATTCTGACGTGTATTCGCCACCAAGGTCATTTCTGATTTTTCTCCCCTAGATTCTTTCTGATGGGTTTTTATGTTGTCACAGGTCCGTGTGAGTAAACTTCAATCCAACGATGAATAGCGGTGAAAATAATACCAGCCATCGCTCAAATTCAGCCGGATCTGTGTGAAAGAGTTATTGAAAAATGTACCACTTGAATCCTTTCTACAGTATGAGGGCAAGCTTTTCGTGGGCACCTAACAATTAAGCCTTAAATTCCACGGCAAACATACTCACATACAGAGTCAAATTTGTCTTAGACCATAGTCCTAAGATCTTCCCAATGGTAGATCCGTAGATATCTTAGTACCAATTTTATGGAACATGGTGAGGAATGTCCACACTCCTTCGTGAGGGAAAAGGTCTATCTAACACCTCTTGCATCCAAGAATAAAATCCTTGGATACCATACCACGATACTCAAACAAGGCGCCTACTTCATAGATAGTTCCCAGGTGACGAAGCCGAAAATTCATCACCCAGGAAGGCTTCCTCCCGCGGCCCAAATGGGCATATCAAACCTTCCTCTCTTTGCCGAACATATGTTTTGCCTTTCATACGTTACCGGTAAGGAATCAATACTGCAAGGAAAGGAAATACTCACTCCTGTTTCATTAACAAGAATTTCCCAGCCATTCATATTCAGGGTTGCCACGCGGAGACGGAGGATAGGCACGTCTATGTTCTCTTAAATTCCAACTTCTATCTCAGAGTCACCTCCACTTCAATGAAGTAATGGCTGGATAGAAGCCAGCTACAAAACATCGTCAATACAAAGCCCGGCAGGTTCCCTAAAGGCGAACAAATGACACAACCTCAACGCTCCTAGGATCCTGCAACGAAGCAGGAGTGTTGCGATATACATATATTTGCTGCCATGGCTAAGCGTTCAAGAAACCTTAGGAGAGTTAAAGTTCAACCCCCGATCCTTTCTACAGTAAGAAGCTGAGGCTGGCATTTGAAAGATGTCATATTCAGTACATATTTGCGAACTTCTGTTAATAATTCAGTGTGATTCATTCCATTTCAACATCTACCCTCCCTTATTGAAAAAATGTTTTTTTTTTTTTTTTTAAACAGGTGCTTTGTTCAAATATTTAATAGATTATCAATATGAGAAAAATTAAAAGTTTTCAATCTAACAAAAATGGCGCTGTTGTGGATTTATTCAAACTTTTTATTGTTACCTGTTTTAAAAAACATCCTTTCCTTCGACCTCTCACACATGAAAATATTTCACGTTAAAAGTTAGCAATTTATCTGTCTCTGGTCTGACGTCTGGCAAGTGACGCAGTTTTTGATGTCTATCCCACAAAACTGATTATATAAAAAAATATATCGCATAATAAAAGTTGAAAAGTCCATTCTATATTGACACAACATTTTGCTCGTTTTATTAAAGTTTATAATGATCAATCTAAGTTAGATTCTTGTTAGTTAAAATGTGTCATTACGTGCAGTTAATATTACTTTTTATTCTTATAGGTACGGGTGGATGGGTGCATGTTGCACGGGTCACATTATATTATAACTTCTTGTCCAGTAGAGAAAGTTTTGCTTCAGCTGATTCTCTCTGCTTTCGTCTTTCCTCTTAGCTATATGTGAATGTGTTTAGCATAGCGAGCTACAATTAAACTTTAATCCATGCCAGATACATGAGAAGCAACATGGGAAAAATTGCATTTAATAAAATGCAAATTTACACTTTCTAATACCAAACCACTTTAATGGGATGCCGGATGCCAGATGCCTGGATGTGGATGCCACCCTGTAATATTGCACACGACACATTCCGTACCGTAAACGCCATATAGTATACGGTTGTTTGATATACCGAAACTGGAGCATGTCATCAGTTCAAGTTTAAATTTACTCTACTTATGCATACACTCGTTCGTTTAATGCATGGCATGAGTCCTTTTCGTTGTGGAACTTCATTAACACATGCTTTCAGTGAACTCATTAAAAGTTACCCTTTGCCAGCTACAGAAAATGTATATGTACCCTACACACAATGTACAATTACATACATACACGACACACACATACACATACATTAATGTTTATAATATGCAAACAGACGAAGAAAATGTTAGTATACATATACATACATAGCTGAACGAAAGAGGTCCTTTCATTTGGTTTCTTCCAATTAAACACTGCAGAGCTTCAAGCCTTTCTTACACACAACACAAAACTGAAGTTAAGATTATTTATTTGAACTTCAAGAGTGTCGTCATATCACTCATCAATGACTGCTCCTTGAAACTATACCAACTCCACATTGGATGTATGTGTACAACTTGGGAGCATAAAGTTTTGGGATTTATTTGCAAGGATTCATAATTGATTGGATTATTTGATCCGATGCGATGCGATGTACACTATACATAACTAAGGTGCACAATGGAATTTCAAGTAGTAGATTAAATCTAAAGCTGTTTTGAGAGGAGTCTCAATTTACAAACAATATTCTCAAGGCATACCCATCAGCATATTTAAGGAAGCCGAAGCACGTTATTAATAATAATTGAAAGACGCAAGTATAGACATACCTTACCAACTGCATTCAAGGATAATGCCTTTTTCATTCTGACACGTTCATTAAAATATTATTATACCTTTGCTTCTTGTATGTATAGTTCATAATATGGTCCTGTCAAATTTAAGAAAATTAAATTATTGCTCAAAATTATAGTTGACACAGAAAACAGTTAAGTTCTTAGTTAAGGGAAAATTTCTTGATAAAATAAACAACTTGTGTGTGTATTCAGGAAACAACCCAAAGGATAATCGAACTTTTAAGGTTTATTGAGGCTGAAGACGAATAAATTGTTGATAGTTTGTTTAAAGATACTTTTATTTTATGAGTGCTTAAATTAAAAAAAAAACATAAATTTCGTCCTGCTTTTATCAAGAAGTCGTTCTAATGGGTGTTTTTTTAGAGCTTGAAAACTTTAAGTAATAACACAGGGCCGAAATATTTTTGGAATACATTTTTCTTTATTTTAACTTGGTAGATAATTTCATGGCATTTATTTTTCAAATATAATTTGCGGCATATGCCCGCCGAGCTTTAACTTACGAGTTACAAAGTCCATTCGATCAGTCCATTGTTCACATGTCAATGGTGGCTTGAATATTGGCTTCCAATGCTTCAAGATTTGCTAGTTTGTAAACCAATGACTTAACATAGCCCTTTAAAAAGTGATTAATAATATAATAATAATAATAATAATAATTCACTATAATGATTGAGCCAGTTCACAGGACCATATCTATAAATAAAATTGTAATCAAATTCATTTTGCAATAAAGTGATGGTTAAGCGCGCATTGGTGACGTGAATAACGGGGCCATACGAACAACATTTAAACCAGGCGCTGATTTGGGCCTAGGACCGTGAGGCCCTGGCCTAGGGCGTCAAATTCTAGGGGGCGCCAACATTTTGATGAGGACTAAAATTTAAAATCGATTGGGTTTCCAGTGTATGGAAATAATCGCAGTAAAATTATATTTTCTTTTATATTACTACCAAAACAAACAAAAAATAAATTTATAATATAAGACACAGTCCTTATTCCGTGCTAAGTTTAGCATTTTTGCCTTTTTTTTAAGGCAAGATATGAATTGCATTCGAAAAAAAAAACATAACATTGCGATGATAGAGAAGCCGAAAAAAGTGGGTCCGACAATTCTGTCTGTCCTTCTGTCTTTATCGGCACCTACAGCCTAAACGGCTGGATTGATTAGCTTCAGACTTGGTATATAGTTTTATTATGACGTCCTACAGGGGGGTTTTTGGGAATTATTATTCTATTCTAGCTCTAAAACTAACGGTACCTGACATATTATTTTTAATGAAAAACTCATTTTTCTCAAAAACGCTTCCTACAATTTTGATAAAACTTTCTGAATTGTGTTATTTGTGTAAACTTTGTTTTGATTTTAGTAGATTTTTTTGGAAAAGTCTTATAACAGTACCTCCTATGGGAGGTATCGATTTTTTCAAATCAGATTTTCTCTTAAACTATTTGACGGATTTCGCTGAAAAATTTAATGTAAAAGCGCTTAAATATTGTTGCTTCTTCAAATTTTCAAAAAAATGTTAATTTGTTTTTAATTTTTGATTATGTCAAAAACGGTTAGATCAATTTTTTTAAATTTTATTTTTCAGATAAGAACTATAAATTCCTAGAAACTCACATTCTAAAAAAAATTTCTGAATGTTTTCGAAAAGTTTTTTAAAAACCGGTTTTTTTAAAAACTGGTCGAACGGTTTTGAAAAAAAAAATTGCAAAATTCAAAACATTAAAAGGAATCACTTCACTTTTCACTTTTCCAAAAAAACGTAAAACTAGTACTTTTTAAGAGATTAATAAAATTTCATGATTTTTTCCCTACTAATTTTTTTTCAAAATTTCAAACCCCAAGATCGCTGGCAAGCTCATGCGACCAAGTCGTGCGTTTTATTTTATTAACAAAACAAAAGAATAAATAATATCAAATGAAGTCTACATTCTGTGGTTAGTTTTTAAAAAATTATGAAGAAATAAGAAAAGGAATAATAGAAATGTTTGCAGAGAAGTATAACTGAAAAAGTGAAAACTACCAACATAATAAGTTGACAAGTGTTAGCTCTTTTGATATTCATTGCAGGCAGGCCACTTCTTTCCGCATGCACCCACCGTGTCGTAGTGGTTAGTGTGACGCGTCGTACTTCTACACCGAAGGTTCTGGGTTCAATCCCCCATTCCACCAAAGTCTAACTGACCAAGTTTTTTTATGTTAAAGTTTCAGTCATTCAATATGGTTTATGGTTATCAAAACGGCAAACTTGCTTTGGCAACCATTTTTCTCCTTAAGCCAAGATATTGTGAGATGCTTTTTGTCTAAGGCCGAGGTAGGGTCAGCGGGTACTAAATTCTCGGCTGAGATAGCAGCGGACACTTAATTCTCGGCTGAGATAGCAGTGGACACTTATTTTAAAACCTGGAAGCCCACGTCAACTTTGGGTTCTAAGCTTACAAAATATTGGAAATCGGCACTATACTCAAGATTGGTACACGGTCACTGGCGGCAACCAACTCGGTTTGCAATGAGTCAAACTGGCTCTCTTATGCATATTTTCGCATGCACGATAGTGGTAATTATAACTTAAACAACAAAAATGTATGTAACATCTCTTCCAATGCAAATCGCAAGTAATTTATATCTTGACATTGGTTGTTGTTTGAAACTGGTTTGGCTAGTATTGTTGGTATGCAATCGAGTGTTGGCTTGTGCAATATAATATGGCACAGTCGGGGCGGGAGGAGTGAAATCCTCAATTATTAATGTGCGGTGGTCGGTCGGAATTGCTTATTTTGCAATTTAATAATGCGGCGGTAGGGGCATTTTATTACTTTTAGCGTATGGTGGGTCGGACGGAATTGCTTACTTCGTAATTAAATAATTGGCGGAGGGGCGTTTCATTACAAAATTTAAGGGTTCTTTAATTTGGGTGGGTAGATTTTGAAATAGAATAAAACAAGGTGTGTATGCTACACTGTAAACATTCTTCTTTCATTTAAAGAAATCATGTATGCCATTTATGTAATGAATATGACATCTTTCAAATGCCTGCCTAAGCTTCTTACGTTGGTACAGATCCAAGTGGTCCATTTTTCAATGACTCTTCCGCACAGATCTGGCAGTATTTGATTGATGGCCGGTGTTATGTTCAGAGTTATTGCATTGATCGATTAAAGTTTACCCGCATATTCCCTACGTGGCGAAATCAATTCACAAATAGTTCATGCATAATGCCAATATTGGCGTCCACTATGTGCCATGAAGCGCTTGAAATTGACAGTGACCACCTCACCAACATCACTTTCGAAAAAAGTACGGACCAACGACGCGGCTGGCGCTGGCGGTGGTCCATTGTGCGGTAATAATTTCGCTTGTTAACACAGCCATTTATCCTAAAATTCAGTTCGTTCCAAAATATGGGGTCCTTTTCCAAACGTTTGGAAGCCCAGTCATTCAACTAAAAATGGCGTTGTCTATTGTCGTAAGCTTTGAGATCATGGGTCAGTTGAATCTCTATTGGGTGTAGGCCTAAGTCCCGACGAAAAATTCGTCTAGTGTATGTCTACGAAAGGCCAAGTTCTTGTGCACCACCCGAACTCGAATGAGTTGGGTGCTGCTCTACACTTCCACGTCACGTATCGCAGCGATGTTCTCAGTGGACTTCGGTTCTTTTAAAGTTTCTATAGGTATTTCCGAGCTCATTATTAAGTGATTAACCACGTCATTTCTTAAGTAGCACTGGATGACACCACAAGGTCGATCTATGTGTCCTAATGGTTCTCCGCATGGTGACACAATCTTGTTTTACGCCATGTCCAAGTTTTTTTTTTTTTATTACGACCCTTTTTTATCTAGGAACTTTAAATTTAGTAACTCCAAATAGAAAGCCCTAGTTATAGCCATTTCTTCCAGTCAGCAGTTTCAAACTCAAAATGTCAAAAAATTCCAAATGAGCACAATTTCATTTTTATATTAAATTTTCCCAAATTATATTATTTAATGTGATTCATTATTGCGCACGGTGCTGCATCACGTCTTGCTCTTGCTCTTGATGAATCACCCTAAGCTTCTGTCAAAATTATCACCTAAAACTACAAGTACTTGTCATGTCTCATCATCGTCGTCGTTGTCGTTGTCGTTGTCGTCGTCTGTAAGACAACCACAAAACTGTGTGGAAATTTAAGCATTCAAAGACAGTCTCTTTTTCTTCCTAAAAAGCGCTGTTCCCTGACAACTGAATAAATGAAAATAATTGTAATTAAAATAGTTTCAAAGTTGAAGAACATTTTCTACTTTGCATTTTCCCGCTTCTCCTCATCGCATCCCCATCCTCGTCATCATCATCTATTGCATGCACATTATAGAACTCTCCGCCTTCTCCTCCTCATCACCATCCTCATGTGCTGATAAAGATAAAAACCTCCAAAAGTATATGTGTATTTGGAAATTTAGTTAACGGCATTGCCGTAAAAGTTTTTCCAGAGCTAAGAACCCCTCTAAGGCAAAATCGTCATCATGATCAGAGCGTGTGCGGTTCACAACACCCACTTTCAGACCCACCATCACAACCGCACTCCGCACCATATCACACCAGCGCAGCGCATCGCAGAGCCAGGAGCTCTTATACGAATAACAACCCAAAGCCCTATCAGGAATTTATGGAAAACTACTCAAGCACGCTCACAGACAGATGAACACTTCTCGAGTTGCTTCGGTGGCCTCATCCTCGTAAATCTCTTCTTCAAACATAAGATATTAAATGCTTAAAAGTCACTCGTTTAAGTTAGCAATTGGTGAGTGGTGTGGGTGTGGGTGAAGGTGAGGAAGGGACAACGACGACGGGGACGACGACGACGACCCAAGCTACGGGGATGTCTTTCTCATGTTGCTCCACCAAGACCAAAACTTCCGACCACAAGCCTGGCACTGCAAAAGGCATGTGTCTCCTTAAGGATGCCCATAGCATAGGGGGAGGGGACCGTTGCCATTGCCGTTTGTCGACTTTGGGCGCAGAGCGCAGCAAAAAAAAAAATATGCTATACTCCCTCGCTATCAATTATCTTAAGCTTCTTTTGTCGTTTCATAGACTTTTGTGTCACCGCTTCGCCTGCTATCTCTCCCACTCCCTACCCTTTCCCTTACACCTTTATGGAAAGCCTGACACTCGAACTGCTAGGAAATTGCTGACGCTATTAGTTTAATTAAGGATTCCACACATTACTCCTTATATATAGTCGTAGATGTTCCTTCAACTTCGGCTACAGTTCCAGCTCGTGCTGCTCTCGATATTCGGAGGCGCACTCGTGGGTATCCTTCCATGAATGAATATGCCAAATGAAAAACTTTTATATCCTTGAATCAGAAAGCAAGGATGAGGTGTTGGTTTGGGTTTGGGAGTGTCAGAAAAACTAACTTAATCATCGACCAATATGAAGTTCCTTACAGTCAGCCAGCCAGCGCAGCGCCCTCTACCGCCACATTTACATTTGCACTTATAAAACTATATCTTTTTTCTCTTTCTTTTTTGCAGATTCAACTACTATCCGATAATTTTGGTCTGCAATTCGTTCCGGCAATTGCATCGGACACTGCCGAGTACATATGTCTGGTTAATGACAGACATATTCCGGAGGCAATTGTTGATTTATTAGTTCAGGGTGAGTAATTAATTTTATGCGGTGTTTGTTTGTGTGTATGTATGTGTGTGTGTATGTTGATGATGCTTGTGGGTGTTGTTTTGCTGTTATATTTGGTTGTGTTTGACTGAAACTTGGGAAGCTCTGCTTAAGGCTTCTCAGTACCAGTATAATACTGCCCTGAAAGAGGAGCAGAGGCATGCATTTATGTCACAATGTTTCCCTTTTGTGGTTTCATTGGGTATGGTATAAATGATGTGTTTTGTCCAGAACCCCAGAACCCCCAATATATAGTGTTTCAATGATGTTATTGCATATGTATTTGTATATATATTTATAATAGTTCTTTGTGTTTTTGGTTTTATTCATTCCGCACAGATGTTCCAGATCCACCAGAGAGGCCATTACTGATGAGCTTCACGTCACGGTCAGTTAATTTATCGTGGGCGCATTCGCAACATGCGAGGAATTCTCCAGTAACGCACTTTATCATTGAAACGAGGTAAGCCTTTGGTGGTTGTGTGTGGTGAAGTTGTCATAATATTTAGGTTTTCTCGCAAATTATGAGGACCACTTGTTGTATACGTTATGTAGGATAAAACACTATGCACGAAGAATTATTTCAAAAAAAAAAGGAAGCCTAATTAACTACTTCCTTGCATGAGTTGCTAAAACAGGCGTACTTAAAGGTTCACTTTTTTGACGCTGATAACAAACATAAGCGAGAGCTACAGTACGTTTGCAACGAACTGTTGGATACCCTATTCCCCATATTTTTGTATGTGCATGCGTCTGCCTCCCGCAAACAGCCGATGTTTCAGAAACAAAATTTAGCAGACAGAAAAAAATTCAATAACATTAATTTTATGCGGTGTGATGTTCAATTAGTGCTGGCGCAGTAAAAAAAGGAGTGCGCCACGCCCAAAGTTAAAACGTTTTATTGCCAAGGCAATTATTATGAGCTCAGTGACATTCAATTTTATTCTTGCAGATCGATTTTAACAAAACAAGACAAAACTTAAATTTTTAAAAATTAGGTTTTGAATGGAAATAACGATTATGGGTGTTTTTAACAATTCTTGGACCACACTCTGCTACGTAACCAAGGAATATAAATCTAAATGTTCATCTTTTTACTTCAAAACTGTGACCGTTAATTAAAAACGTTAAAAAATTAATGCCTTATACAACTTTTGACAGAAACGCCGCTTAAAAGTGGGCGTGTCTTAAAAATTTGAAGCACAACTGAGCTTTGATCAGTATTTAGGCATATGTGTAAAACTACAGCTGAATCGAGTAGTTTTTAAACAATCTTACCTGAACAAAGGTATTTTATCAAAATCACGCCTTCAAAAGTGGGCCTATTGAAAAAATTTACACAAGAAAATGTAGAGATATATTTTTCATAAAACGAACGGAAGGGAAAAAGGTTTAAATTGAATATTGGTAGTACCTTAAATTTTTAAAACTACGTTTTTCGTTCTTTCATGAAAATTGGGCGAAAGCCACGCCCAAAATTCAAAAATTTCTTTTCATACACAAACGATTTAGTTTCTACTAAGAGACGCCAAATTTCGGCTTGCGGATTCATTTTAAATACCGTTTATTTATAAAAACAATTTTTTAATAGTTTCTATTGAAAAGTGGGAGTCAGCAACGCCCAAAATCAAATTTATTGATTTCATACACATGATGTTTATGTGCAAGTAATGCCCAAAAAATTTAATGTTTTTCTCTTTCATATAACATTTGTTATTCTATAAAAACAATATTGATGTTTTTGTATGAAAAATGGGAGTCAGCCACGCCCAAACTGAAATATTTTTATTTTATTGGAAGAAAGTTTACCTAAAGCTTGCGTGCAAAATTTTAGCGTTATGCTTTTTTCGTAACTGTACAAAAAACATAATTTAATTTTACCAAATTGAGGTTGTTCAACAAAAATGGCGATTGTGGGCGTGTTCGTGGGCGGATTTTACTGGTTCAAGAACTTAGTGTTAATCTTGAACCAAAGATTATATATACCAAATTTTAGCTTTCTTGCTCAAAAATTGCGACCTCTAGAGAGTATACATACGGACGGACTGACGGACGGACGGACAAGGCTAAATCGATTAGGCTTTTGATTCTGAGTCAGAATATATGTACTTTTCTATACCTAACGGTATTATTTCTCTATGTTACAAACTCCACACCAAATACAATATACCCATTCTATGGAATAGGGTATAAAAATAAAAAAAAATCCTATCACACAGTTTCTCGGAGTACCAAGTACGCAAACCTTTAAATGCGTTTTTATCATAAAATTGCCAATGGCGTATGGAACAAAACAATTCTGGGGCGACGATAAGTTGGAAAGCATGAACTTTCATACTACAGCATTTAACAATGTGCAATTTAATTGCCAACTTCTCGAAGACAAACATCTATCGGAGATGTAGATACTATATAGTACTACATTATATAAGTTAGATAGCGTGTTGGTAGTCAGATAGCAAGGACAGTAATAAAATGTTCCTGCAAAGCATTCTTCTGGAATTATACTGCAACAATTTTAATGAAACTTTTTTACTTGCGATTATAGGTACAATTTTTTTTTGGACAATCAAACATAACATTACGATGATAGAGAAGCCTTAAAAAGTGGGTCCGACAATTCTGTCTGTCGGTCTGTCTGTCTATCTGTCTGTCTGTATCGGCACCTACAGTCTAAACTGCTGGACCAATTTGCTTTAAACTCGGTACATAGTATTATTATGATGTCCTACAAACGGCTCCTACGATTTTGATAAAACTTTCTGAATAGTGTTTTTGAGTAAGCTTTATGTTTTGGTTGGAACAGATTTTTCATTAAAAGTCTTATAACGGTACATCCCATAGCACTGGTTTTTTGAAATCAGATTTTCTCGTAAACCACTTCATGGGTTTCGATGAAAATTTTAATATAAAACAAAATAATAAAAATTCTTTAATTTTTCAAAAAAGTTTTTTTGGCTTTTTTAAAAAAAGAGTTCATTTTTTTTTTTTTACTTTTGGTTTTTTCAAAAACGGTTTGTTCGAAATTTTAAACTTAAGACCACTAGATGTTGACATACTCAAAAAAAAAATTTGCAATATGTTTTTGAAAAGTTTAAAAAAAACAACCGTTTTTTGAAAAAACTGGTCAACGATTTTGAAAAAAAAATCCGTAAAATTCAGAAAAATAGAAGAAATCTCATAGCTTACTTCATTTTCTCAAAAAAAAAAAAACGTCTTAACTATTGATTTTTAAGTGATTAATAAAATTTCATATGATTTTTTCATTGCTTTTTTTTTAAATCTCAAGCCCCAAGACCACTGTAACACATTAGAGCAAGTTCGTACGACCCCGTCGTGCACTTTATTTCTACACGAAGCCAAAACTTGCCTTATGGAGCAAGTCAAAACTAGTGCTTTGAATTATTTAAAAAATAAAGGAAACTTTGAAAGAACTTGCAAATTTTGCAAATCTTTTGACTTTTCTTTGAGAAAAAATATTTGTAAACAATTCTGCTTAAATAACTTTTCAATTTTTAAAAGTTTCAAAAATCGGGTAACCCGGTACCAGGCTGTTCTCTCCGTAGACAATTATCATTTTGATTTGGAGGTTCTCTTTCAACTGTTCCAGAGCTCAGTCACAAAGTAAGAGAAGCTTAATATGGTATTTGAGCTTCAGTTCCAATTTTAACACACTATAATGAACTAGTATTAAGTTTGATTGATGGCTACCTTTAACCTGAATTTGTCAAAGTAAAATGTGTACTTTCACAAAAGTTAGTCATTTTTGTTCGAAAATATTTCATACTAGGAGGCGCTACTATCTTCAGAGCGTTAAGCAACAAGTTTGAGGCACTAGATGTAACACTGTAGGTTTTATAAACTATCCGGATACTTTACAAGACACAAGACCCTGACAAAGATCACTATGCAAAGGAATATAATAAAACGTTTATCGTTTCGTTTGTCAACTGCCATACTTATGTTCTTGGATCATTATAGGGGGATGTTTCAGAAACAAGATCTATTTTTGGAGTTTATGTTGTGTTCTTCACAGAAAGGAAAGAAATTTAGCGTCCAATTGAAAGTTAGCTTTTTATGTTCCTGTGCCGTTCACACAGAAAAAAAACAAGGTAAAATCAATTAAAATGATAATGATTCAACATGTTTTACCAATGTTTTTGCTTCATAGAGCATTCGTGTCATTTTGAAATGATTTCTTCTTCATAAAAACCAAGGCTTGGTCATGTTAAAACACCGCGATTATCATGTTGATTCACGATTAACATCATGATAAATAATAATTATCGTCATTTAGAATCATGATGATCATAGTGTTGAATCAGCATGGATTTCATTTTAAATAACCACGATCAACATGTTGTATTACCATGATGATCATATTAAATCTTAATTATCATCATATTGAATCAACTTGACAATCATATTAAATTACAATGATCATCGTGTTGAAACACCATGATAATCATATTAAATTACAATAATCATCATATAGAATCATGATGATCATCGCTTTGAATCAACATGGTCATCATATTAAATCTTCGTTATCATCATATTGAATCACCATGATAATCATATTAAATTAGCATGATCATCATGCAAAATCATGATGATAACCATATTAAATTACAATGATCATCATATAGAATCATGATGATCATCGCTTTGAATCACCATGGTCATCATATTAAATCTTCATTATCATCATATTGAATCACCGTGATAATTATATTAAATTACAATGATCATCATGCAGAATATATGATAATATGATTAATCCTGCAAAATGAAATTGCATTCGAATTCAAATTACAAGATGAATCAGCATGATCATCATATTGAAATAAGATTAAAATCCTGTTGAAACAAATATATGTTTTGTAAATTAAATAACTTAAGTCCTATTGAAACATACTTACACTTTTATTGAACCAAAACCTATAAGAAAACTTATTCCATAAAAAAATAACATGTTTATAGAAATCATTTAAAAGTTTATTAATTTATTGAAATAATATTCAATTAAATAAAACATTACAATTATTTGGAGACGAATAAATACGTAGTAATTTGTTTTTTTTGCTATTCTTGAATAAAGAACCACGGACCTCTATAACATTTTGGATATTCCAGTGATAAAAAATAATTATATCAATTTAAAACAAACATCAAGGCTAGTTAAAAAATTGTTAAATTTTAAAAGAGTCTTAACAAAATAAACGTATAACACTTTTAATTCATAAAGAATCAAAAATACAACAATTAAAAATAGTTGGATATTCAAACCTTGGGTGAAGTATTTATTTCCCAGCTGATTTATGGTTCGTTCATAATCGTTGATTGTTGTTAGATGAACGATGAAACTCTCATTGGCATCGGGAACTCTGATTTTTTCGTTAGCTTGTTTGCCTTGTCAGTAAAGTCCAGTGAATCTAAATAGATATGTGTGATTAGACTTTGTGTAAAGTTGAAATATTAGAATAGCTTACCTACTTGCTTATTTTAGAGAGCTCCGAGCTCAAGTCTTTTGGCATCGATGTTAGTGTTGATGTTGTAGAAACTTTACTGGATTCGCTACCTAACCAAGAAACTATATCTTGCTGGCAATTGATTGGGGAAAAGTATCGTCACCATCTCGGAACCTTTAAACAAAACAAAAATAATCTGTTAATAAAAACTAAAGTTAACTAAAAAACGCAAACATACTTCAGCTCTTTTCCATAAAAAAAAGCATCTCCCAAAAACGCTCCCGCAAGCCAATCGGTTTTATTGCTTTACTGGATTCGCTACCTAACCAAGAAACTATATCTTGCTGGCAATTGATTGGGACAAAGTATCGTCACCATCTCGGAACCTTTAAACAAAACAAAAATAATCTGTTAATAACCACTAAAGTTAACTAAAAAACGCAAACATACTTCAGCTCTTTTCCATAAAAAAAAGCATCTCCCAAAAACGCTCCCGCAAGCCAATCGGTTTTATTGCTTCTTGTATATCCTCCTTCGACAGAAATCTTAAGCTTTCATAACCTATTTCAGCTCCTAAAAAAGAAATAAGATAAATTGTTATTTTTGCGGTGGAATAGTGTGTTTAAAATGACTGTTGCCTGTCATCTTTTGAACGATCAATTTTGATGATTGTATAGTGTCACGCAAAAGTAATTTCATAGCTTTTTAAAGGATTCAAAACTGTTCCAATCACCCCGACACAACAAGTAGTTAAACAATAACAGCACGGTATGTCTACCAATTCGATTTTTGTGTGTAAAAATTCTTGAAATTGTTAGACACAATGCGCTGTAATTTCTAAACTACTTGTCCTGTAGGGATAATTGGATGGTTTTGAATGCGTAAAAAAGCCCACTAAGCGTTCTTCAAAACTATTTCAACCTTACACAAAAATATATGAAGTTTTTGTTTAAAATATTTTTATTAAAATTATCTAATTAAAATATATGTGCAATTTTTAAAACTCACCAATTAGGTATTTTTTTCTTTATTAATGTTGTTTTTTTTTTGTAAAAATGCATACAATTTTCCGCTTCGCTATCCTGGATACTCAACACCCCTCGTCATCTGTCAGTCAATAGGTTGCACTTCACTAATGTTCACAATTTGCGCATAAAAATTAAAACTTTCATTTGAATCCATATTTTTAAGAATATTTTTCACTTCCCGAAACTTAAAACGATATGGCACATGTCTCATGCACAGCGACTAAAAGGTAACTGATGGAAATTTCTGAAATATTTTTTGGCTTGGCTTGGAAGAAATAACGGGATCCTTCAATTTTTGTAGAAATCAACTACAAACAATGATATTCTTATACGATTTCGTCAAGAATCAAAGAGAATTCATTTTGATTCGTGTGGACTTCAAGTTGATTCAACGCGATTCAATATTGATACAAAAACCATGATACAGGGTGCACCTATCTTGGGCCGAGTGTATTATTATTTTTGTTTGTAATTGATAAGTTGTTTGTCGTCATCGTTTTTGTTTTGATTACAAAAATTAAACAGATGAGTATTCTTTTTGGTTTCTGTTTGACGTTGTGTGTCGATGTATGTATTTGTAATAAAACGTACAAACCCAGCAAACATTTTTCTTCACTAAAAATGAAGGTTCACTTTATGTTCAACAAAAATGAAGAATCAAAATTGTAATCGAATTAAAAAGAGATCTACATTGGATTTTCATTCACATATGTATATGAACAAAAATGATTGTGATCAAGAAATATACAAAAATCTAATTAATCTATCTAAATTTCCTTCACTCTTATGAATAAAAGTGAATGTTAACACACAATTGTAAAGAAAAAGCGCTTAAATACATTTATTTTGGTGAATGTTTCTCTAATCATTTATAGATATATCATTTTCAAAGATTCATAAATGAATGCCCATTTCTCAGGAGATTTGATTGGAATTGAATCGTTAGTGAATTCATATCTGAAGGTTTTCTTCATTTAAATAAATCATAATGATTCATTTTTGAAGGAAAATGTTTGCTGGGAAGTGAGTGAAATATAGCTGTTTCATGCTACAACTAATAAGATAGCTCCTTCCCGTATTCATTTTTATTTCGTTCTGCGCAACTACGTCTTGGCGTAAATGTTTACAAAAACAGAATTTTGGTGCTGCTGAACCCAATTATGGAAAAATGTATCAGTTCAGTAAATCGAGAACCCTCAGCTACCGTCATAATTATGAATAAAGTCTTCTATAATCCCATCTACTTTGTTCACGTTCCTCAGTTTTTAATTGAGATTATATAGGTACTATAATGCAAATTATGCATATTCGTGCATATTAAGAAACTTGAGATAATAATCAAACATTATATTACGGTGATAGAGAAACATATTTGAATTAAGGGCCGATTTCTGTCAGTCTGTCGGTTGGGCCAAACTTCCTTAAGTTTGAAACATGAAAACTTTTTTTAATTTTTCTTTAGCTCAAAAATTATCAGTACCTTTCATAATAACTGTTATTCAAAAGTTGATTTTTCTCGAAAACGTCTCCAAAAATTTTTATGAAAAAATAACTGTATATTGTTATTATGTAAGTATTATATTTTGGCGAAAAAATATATTCAGATGATGTACTGAAAATGGTATCTCCCAAAGGACCAGTTTTACTCAACAGATCAACCGATATATCAATCAAAATTGATATTCAAGAAAATTTAAGTAGCCAAAATAATTTCAAATTCAAGTGTTTTCGAAAACTATTTTTTGTATTTTTAAATTTTATTTTTAATTATTTTTACCTAATTAATTAATTTAATTTAAATTATCCCACTGAAAAGTATTAAGTGTTTTTTTAAACAATGTAAATTTACCTAAATCGAAAAAAACTTTGGAGTTAGCTTAATGTTTTTCAAATTTTATTCAAAACTGTGACCGGAAATAAAAGCAAGTAAGAGCTTACCAATTGTGCAATTTATTTGAATTAAGGTTAGGAATTCGAATTGAGTAAAGTACAATTTATTTTTTGCTGTCAATATTTCAAACATCAAATATCATTTTCTCAATAACTCAACAAATTTGTTAAATTACTTTAATGATTTAAATGACGTTTAACAAACTGCTGTTTGAGTTAAGGCAAAGTTTATAACATTTCCAGAAAAGGGCGTTCATGAAACGTCCATGAATACCCTTAATATTTCTAATTGCCCATTTAATTAATCAAAGCTTCATTTTCGTTTTACCAATTTAAAGTTTATTGTTACTTCTTCGCTTTATCTAGCAAATGTCCCGCCACACATTCACAATACTCATAAATTATTAGTTTGCATGTGAACTAGCACTAGGAAAAAACAAGTTAATTTTTATTTGTAAGTATCACCCTGCAGTTTAATAGAAGTTAATTAGAGATTCCTTAAGGTCGCGACGTAAAATAACGGAGCTTATTGAAAATTTTGTAGAAATCAAAAGTATGTAGGATTATAATTAAACGATTTCATTTAAAAATAAAAATATTTCGTTTAGTTTAGTTTTTTTCTTTTTTCAATAACGGCACTTATTGAAAATTTTATGGAAATCAAAAGTATGTAGGATTATATCAAAATTATTTCATTTAAAAATAACAATGCTTCGTTTTGTTTTGTGTTTGTGCCGAATGTATATTCTCTATCAGCAAAATACCAAAATTTAATACAATTCAGTATTAAATGAAAGTTATTTCCGTGGCTAAGAATTTCCTGGAATCTAGCTATTTGACATTTCTTTTTTTCTTCATTTGAAGAAGTTTAATGCACCTGGACTCATCGTGTAATAGCAGACATACTTTTTTCCAAAAGTTATTTTTGGAATCACTCCTTTTTCATTGACTTTTTAAATTTTTGATTTTGTTGAGTGCAGCTGTCTTTCCAAAAGAAGAAGGAAGAAACAACCGAAAATAACCTGTTATTTTTACATGAAAAATGTTTGTTTCAATGTTATGTTCGTTTTACTTGGAATTAATATGAGAATCATTTTATTTCAACACTATTTCAATGTTGAAATTACTTCAATCGTGTTATTTCATCATGATCATAGTTGTGAAATTTTTTTAAATGAAACATTAATGATTTAAAAATATTTCCTGTGGGAAAAATACAATGTTGATTCAAAACGAAAGTAGTTGTTTAGATGTATAACCTGTTATTTTTACATGAAAAATGTTTGTTTCAATGTTATGTTCGTTTTACTTGGAATTAATATGAAAATCATTTTATTTCAACACTATTTTAATGTTGAAATTACTTCAATCGTGTTATTTCGTCATGATCATAGTTGTGAAATTTTTTAAATGAAACAATGATGATTTAAAAATATTTCCTGTGGGAAAAATATCATGTTGATTCAAAACGAAAGTAGTTGTTTAGATGTATAACCTGTTATTTTTACATGAAAAATGTTTGTTTCAATGTTATGTTCGTTTAACTTGGAATTAATATGAGAATCATTTTATTTCAACACTATTTTAATGTTGAAATTACTTCAATCGTGTTATTTCGTCATGATCATAGCTGTGAAATTTTTTTAAATGAAAAATTGATGATTTAAAAATATTTCCTTCGGGAAAATTTGCACGTTGATTTAAAATTGAGTTAACGTATCGAGTGAATACCCTGTTGTTTACATGTGTTTTTGCATTAAATATTTTTAAATTGAATTTTAAACATGAATCATTTTATTTCAACATTTTTCCAAGTTAAAACTATGTGCAAACGTTTTAATTTGAAATGAAAATCTAAATACTTGATTTTAATCTTAAATCAACAGGATTTAGACTCAAATTAATGTTTTGAAATATTAAAAAAGAACTAAAACATGTTAAATCGAAATGAAATCCAATGATTTAAAAATTCATGTTTTTTATTGAAATTAACAATTCGACACGTTGATTTTACATCGCAATATTTTTCTGTGTGTTGGTTTTGAGGTTAATCGAAGAAAACAGACAATGTTATCGGATCACAAATAAACATCACAAGAGCTTGTAATTTATGAACCCGAAAATTGCAGATTTGGACCGAGAAAAGAGAAGTTAGATCTTCTTTTTTTCACCCTTCCCAATAATGAGTAATATTCGATTCTCAAGATATTTCCACATCTTATAACATATTTAAATATGCGTTCATTTGATGTGTCTTGCTACAATGCTTTCTTAGACATGTTATGTAGTTCCCTTAAAAAAAAGGTCAAAACTTGCTGGACAACGCATTAAAACGCATCATCATATTAGAACAATTATTTTTCAAGTCAGACTACTCCATTTCCGTCGTTTTGGATGACTTAAACATAGTCAAAAACTCACCAAATAACAACTAAATACTGGTGTGCCACAAGGTTCAGTTTTGTCTGCAAATATTTTTTCATCTTTATAAATGTCTTGAACATCTCATTGACTAAATTATTTTTCTTATTACAGTACACTTAACTTTTCATTGTTTATAGAACCTATAAAGTACTTATATCACTTTGAAGTTTTGCTGGTAAGCCGTGGCAAAACAAGCCATTTACTCATTTCAGATTATCGGTGAAGAAGGAAGAGATGGATAGGAGTAAAGAACATGTTGAGAATTGTCGTCATTAAAACAAATGAGGAAACGAGAATACTTAAAAAAAAGACTACAACAAAGACCAATTGGAAAACGTTTTTAATATTGCTATTGTTGACTTTTTACACATTTGCTGCATCAGCAGCGCTTAAACCTTAAACCGGCAAAACAAAACAATACTTTAGACTCCCAAGTGATAGTATAGTAGGTTCTACATACAATGAGCTTTTCATGTTGTTTTCTATACTTACTATCCCGTTCTTTTGATATGGAACCTTAACAACAACGTGTGATTCATTTGTATGTACATTGGGGAATTATCAATTGTGTGGAACTAAAGGCTTCAAAAACTCAAAACTGTTGTAGTTTGTCGCCTAACGCCTCTTTCCAAAATTCTTAACAGTAATTGCATTGAGGAAACGAAACAGCTTTGCATTCTACATATGTGTAACGTTTGTCCAAAACCATCTCTGTGGAATTAACAAATATTTGACGTCACCAAAAATGCTACATTTCACTAAAATTTTCAAAGCAAAGCTGAATCAGCTAAAGCAGAGTTCGTGCAGTAGCACAGACAAACTTATATCGAAATATATAGCGAAATATCCTGATGCATTCTTCCCTGAAATAGTTTCGGACGTTTCCTTTTTTCTTCGCACACCACGAATGTGAACAGCTTTAAATGACCCATTTTGTGCAGCCAATTACTTCATACAGTCATTCAAAACCTGGTGAACATCAGGTTCTCCTTTTATACTTAATCAAACGTCGAAACTTTCGTTGTACACAAAGTTAGCCAAAAAGCCTTCCTCATCGTCATCTTCCGAAGGCTTTACAACAGCAAGACTTTAAAATCACATGAAAATCCATTTGAAAACCAAAAAACTCAAAAAGATTGAGAGAAATTGTTGAATTCCCAAGGAGGTCCTTTGATCTTCTAAAAACATTTTATAATTAAAATTGTCCAAAATCATTAAATACTAAAACAAAATTCATTTCGGTTTCAAACATGCCTGAAACGTTCTAGGCAGTCTAGAAAAATGTACTACTATAAGGACTTATCGTCTAGTCCATTTTTCGTATCTATACAAAGAGTGTTCAAAATCAGGACTTCACTTTACAAACCACCCATGTACCTATACGTATTGCTCGCCATCAACGTTTTGTTCATAAACGTTGGCTTCCTCTGACCTATATTAATTAATATCATCACCGACCGACCATCCTTTGATCCACATCCATAGAAATTAAAATCTCTCCTTCTCTCTCTTTCTCTCAAATGTGTTTGGCAATCAGCTAATCACTAAACCACAGCTAACATTCAGCATCCATTTGCACGGTTGCTTGAACAAAAATTCCACTAATTCCATGAGAACTCCTCAAAAAACATGCCAATTCAGTGTTCAGGATCAGAAGGACGAATCCGAACGAATATATTTAGTATTTAGAGTAGTTACCATGTTCGGGTACATAAAAAAAATATACATATACCTACTGGGCTAAGCCACTAGAAAACAAAAAATAATGTACCTATACAATAAAACAACACTATATACGATGGAATTTCAAACAAAATGAAATATCCTTTCAGACAGCTGAAATTTCATTGGAAAACTCAAATCCCGCTAGACCATTTCAAAATGCAATGCAATACCGCGCTTTTCCAAAAAACCACTACCATTACCAGTGTGACCGCGCTCTACTGGATGCTGATTAAATTTAACACAAATTATAAACCCATTCCAATTCACGATTCAGGATTCACGATGCCATATCCTTTCCCTTATAGCTTCGTACGAATGGGGAAAAACGAAAAACAAAATATGTAATATAAAAGCCGTAAAAATAACGAGGATAATGTGGTGTGGGAGGGGGTTGTTGGGTTGCGGGTTGGGGAATATAAGACCGAATTGCACCACCACACTGCGATGTTACACGGCGAACATGTTCGGTTTGTAGCCGAGAGGATTATTATAACCACTCAATGCCGCCGCCCAGGATTTGTACATTTATGTTCAGAGTTTATCAACAACTCACATGAATTGTGACCAATAGGGGGATTAACTTCAGTCAGACTAAAGTTAGCTACCGCAAATGGAACTTGCACTTGCATTCATCCGTCGCGGTCGTCCTTCGGTCGGTCGGTCGGTCCGTATACGTCTATCCGCGTCCGCCTTCGCCTCCACATCCTCGTCCATTGGGATATATCACGATATATCGGCTTCGAAAAAATTATATGGAATTTCCTTTTTTTATTGAAATTAATACACCAAAGCCATGGGTTTTTAATTCGTGTAAAAGCATTTTTATCCTGTTGTATAGTAGCGATGAGGGCGTGTTGCTTGAAAGTTTGTGCACCGACCAAAATCCGAGACAGCTATGCGAATTTATAGATCCAGTTTAGTCCAGTCCAGTGTATTGAATCGCGCGCCACTAATTCCCAAATGGATATGTAAAATCTCGTGTTTCGTCGTCCTGTTCCTGTATTATATACCTATACCTAACTAAATTTTTTTTTGTCCACGTTGAGAACAGTAAAGATAGATATATTTAAAATGTATGCCAGAGCAGCAGAAATAATTTTGCTAAAAAGGACCTCGCTCAAATATTCCATTCTAAACTATTTAAAATATTTCACTGCATGTCCTTTATATCCTTTTACATATGAGAATATTCCAACAACTGCTGGCAAAGTTGTTTGCATAAAAGGCAAAACAAGGATGCGAGTTTTTAGCGGATTATTATGTTGATGAAGTTTCGTTCGTTCGTTCGTATTCGCTTTGCAATATTATCCTTTTGTGTGCAATGTTTTTACTCGAGGGGGATTTTGGTGAAACTCGTCATTCGAAAGTTATGCATGTGCATTTTGTCAAAAAAAAAATATACCCTCTATCCTGGAGGAAATGTCCAGCAGCTCAACACACACAAAACACAAAATAAAAATATGAAAATAGAAGAATTATTTAACAGTGATTTGGATATTGTTTCGATTTCACTATTTCTATATTTATTTTTGTATACAACACATACCTATACTCATAAATGTATGAAGAGTTAAAGAAATAATATTTAAAATGTGTGTTAGAGAGAGAATTTGAATCCTCATGTGTGATTACAAAGCGGAAGTTTGTGCTTGGTTTCACACTATGTGCATTTGCAGGATCGGGTTATATTGTGTGTGGCAAATGAGAAAGAAAAATATTCAAGTGAATTTGCATTTTTTCCGGACACTTTGCAAATGGATTTAAAAAACTTTTGAATCCTACATTGTAATAGAGTTGTCCTTTTTTTTTTTGGTAATTTAAAGTTAAAACGATTCTTTAATGTCCATTGTAACGGGATCAGGAACTTTTTGTGTGTTGGATTTAATTTTCTGAAATGATTTTGTGTTTCTGTCTATGAACGTATGATTAGAAACAGCACCTGCACAGCTATGTACATCGTTGTCTGCAACCCAAACTGATAGTCCGATTTTTATAACATCTTATCTATCGCTTATAGGTTAAAATTCGAAGCCAAATTGTAAATTGCTTGGGAAACCACTTATTCTGGAATAAAAAACTCAATTTTGACACAATGTCTATTCGCACGCATCAATTTAACAAGTTTTGCCAATATCAAACTGATGTGAGCAGCCCGAATCACGGTACAAAGGAATTTTTACTCGTTCCTCATATTAAATACCACTCACTCTACCTCATTGCCAGGCTTTGACTCCTATATCATCAGATTTGGATTAAACAATAATGTAACATGTGACGACATTACCAACACTTTCGGCAAAGGTGCATGCTGATAGACACTCCCAATGAATATTCTTTGGCTGACATTTGAGCTATATTTGTATTTTTGCCTTTTGATTGGATTCTGACTTTATATCCAGAAGCAAAATTCGGTTTCAGAAACTTCCTTCCCAAGCCTTCTGGACGTTTCTTTTCATTTAATAGAAAGGGCAATTATTTTTCGGAGGTCCCCAAAAAATAATGAGAGAAAAAAAAACTGTCAACTGAATATTATCAAACAATCGTATATGTATATACCATCAGAACCATCTAAGAGCTTCACCTTCCCATGTTTGGAACTCTGCACTTAGTTAGGGCTCTGGCATTGTATATATATATTTTTATAGTCATTTTATGGAACACGTTTTCTGTTTGTGAACTTCGTCAATGGCGACGCTAGTTGTCTCATTTACATCAAATGTCTTCTATTGTTGTTTTTTTCTTTCCATGGCAATCTAGACGAAAACCGCTTCTAACTCAACAATCAAGTGTTTGTGAACTTCGTCCATAGATGGCGCACATAACGTTCCGCTTATTAAGAGTATACTATTATCCAATGGCTCTGGTTAACGTTTCGCGAGAAGCCTTAGAGTTTGGTAACTTGATAATTTTTGAAGACAGAGAGTTATTAAAGCTCCTTTCCTTTGTGATTGTCTTGGAATTATGTTATTGTAATACTGGAATTTTGATATAGAGTTTCTAGAACCTGCTCTTCTTCTTGGAATTGCAACTAATCTAATTTTTAAAAGACGATATTTTTGATTGGACAATTTAGTCAGTTTGTCCATTTAAAATTGTTCAATCTTTGATGATAGTAGGGTTTAAGCCACCATTTATTCTCTCCTCCACTATCTATCTCAGATCCCAGGTATAAAAGCTAGAGGCAGTATTCCATTTAAACTAATATCACGAAATCAAGCAGCTGAAATCTTAATCTATGTGAGGCGCACTTTTTCAGGAACCCCTAGCATTGATGAAACTCTCTACACTGAAAATATTTTTTAGGTAACCTACGTTACACTTTGTTTCGTGCAGTGAAAAATTGATATTTAAAACAAATATGACAATACGATGATGAAAAAAGCCTTAAAAGCTTAATCTTTGCGACTGTTCGCTTTTTCACGTCAAGCTACTGAATGAACATCTTGATGGATTTTCTTAAAATTTCATAAAAAGCAGTTTAAAGAATAACTGTTGTCGGGTTTTGTTTTTAATTCTTTTTAAGCCCGGCTCGAATTGTTTACCTTCAAGAATCAATGGTTCTGTTTGCTCGAAAATAGCTCCAACGACTTTTATATTACTCATAATTTAAGAAACCTATAGGTCTTTATTTTCAATACTAAATTTTTGTTTTTGGCTAATAGTCATAACGTAAATCAAGTTTAACCGGCTTTTTGTATGAACGTAAGCTTGCATCAATCAACAACGATTTGATCGAATTCACTCAAACTTTGCTTGGCATAGCAATAAGTTTTTTAAAAACATTTTTTGACTTATTCCGATTTCCACAAAAACGATTGAAACGATTTTGATTAAACTTTGTGCGTTTAGTATATCCTAAAGGGATATTTTCAAGAAAACTGCGTTTTTAGTTACAACATTTCAAGCATTTAACGTTTATTTCGAAATCTCGCAGTTACAAAATCTTGCACCACTAAATTCCCCAGTTATGAAAATCTCGCAGTCTAAAATTTTGAATTTTAAAATCCCCCATACGAGATTTTAAATTGCTACCTACATATATGTTTCGTGTTCAAAAAAAATGCGAGATTTTGGTCCCCCAAGATTAAAAAAAAAAGCGAGATTTTGTAGTAAGTGACTTTAGTCTGCGGTCAATCCCTCCCGGCCACTAATCATGGTTACTAGCCCAGTAAGAATAAACAAAAAATTGTCAAAGAAAGGAAAAAAAAAAATATATAAGGCTCAATTTTGGTATACAGGTTGAAACAGAAGTGGTTTATAATCTGAGAAACATCCCTAATAGGCTTTTCACACTGTATCAAAAACTCGGTTTTTGTCTAAAACCCCAAAACCTACACCAAAACCACAAGGTTTCCCAAATATTTGTCTCTTTCATAAACTAGTAGTTTTTGATAAAACTCCTCCAAACCTACTTGCAATCGCAAGTTTGTGAAAACAAACTGATCTTTTGGCACCATCAACTCGTCGATAAGACAGTGTAGTGTTCTCTGAGTATGTGATTTTTACCGACAAAAGAGAGAAAATCCGAGGTGTATTTCTTATTTGAGTGGGATTTTCACTAAATGTCAAGGGATTTTTTGGAAAAAGTACCTTCAAACACTCACATATATTCATAAAATTTCAAACAAAACCTAGCTTTTGTTCAGTGTGAATGCTCCAACTAGGTTTCGTAAACTTTTTGAGTTTTTGGTCCAGTGTGAAAACCCTGTAACTATCTCATGGCCGTTAGGTCAGTTCAAAGGTAAGAACAAATTGGTTTTCGCTTATATTGTTTTTTATTTTAAAAACAGTGAGCTTTAGACAAAAAACATATTTTACAAACTTATAGCTTAGTTGATGTCAAATAAAATTGCTGACGAAAGTTTTTGCATACTATTTACCATTTAGAAGTTATAAGTATTACTTCAAAATTGGATATGGTTCCCAAAAGTATGCAATGTTTTTTGTCGGTGCTTTACTGTGTCATATTATAAATTGGTATGTATTTAATTGCCAGGAGTTTTGGTAGGGTAAAAGTGTTAGCATTGCATACTTTTGGGAACAACATACAATTTTGAAGTAATACCTATCACTTCTAAATGGTAAATGGAAATGGTATGCGAAAACTTTGTTAAGTCTAAAGCTCACCGTTTTTGAAATAAACCCCTATAACTGACCTGGCGTTCATTGGATAGTTGGGGATGTTTCTCATATTGTAAATCACTTCCGTACGAACCTGTACACCGAAATTCAGCCTTTTGCAAGTTTGTTTCCTGAAAAAAGCTATTCTTACTGAGCTCAGTGAATAGTGTAGTCAATTTTCGCATGAGAGATCCAAACTTCATTCCTTAGGGAAAGCAAGTTTTTTTTTTTTAATTTAAAATGTTTCTTTGATTAAAACTGAAGATAATATTCTTACCAAACTATGTTAGAAAACTAAAGTAAAATTACTAAAAGAAATTTTTACAATACATATTTGCCAATTTTAAAGAGCAACGTATGTATTTGGATAGAAAAAAATTGCTGAGCCAACCGTAATTTTTGTCATCTTTGCCATGATTTTATTGTCTGTGTAAGAAAAGGATACAAAAATTAATAAAAAACAAAACAAAAAATCCAGTATCCTTCCATATTAAGGACAACACATTACATTGCAGCAACTGACATCATTTTATTTATTTTATTACAAAACTGTGTTTGACGGCACTTCATTTATACGATTACGCCATACATTTTCAACCTTACCTATCCCGTTCATCGTCCGCCTTCACAACCTTACCAGACAACAATATTTAAACTCGCCTTAATCAAACAAAGTTAATTTAAATATCAAAGCGCTTAACTAAAAGAAGCTTTATTTTAATGTCTTATCAAGAGGAATCTTCCTCCCATCCGATCCTCCGTCTCCATTTCCATCTTGGGTTAATTTACATCTAAAAAAAATTCCCCTTAACCAATACATACCAATGGCTGCTGTGAACTTAAGCAAGCCCGCATAGCAGATAGGTATTTGCTCTGCTTCTAGGTAAACTATTTACCAACCACCCATATTTGTTGAGAAATTTCTTTACAAAGACTGATAACATCATTAAAACTGCCACCACGATGATGCCTTGAAGGGTTAGAAAAATCGACTCCATCGTTTCGTCAACCACCACAGCCAGCGCAGCGACATCATAGAGCAGGATAGTGTAGTAGAGAGCACAAAACCCACCAGCCACCACCACCACCACAAAGATGTGATGTTTGTAAAGAAAATCAAATTAATCAAAATTAAGTTAAGCCTTTCTCCATGAGACTTGGATTGACGAAGCGTAAGTGCAACATGCAATCAAAGTGAGGATGAGAAAGGCATCGTGTAATAGTGTGTCATGCCACAGACGATATAACAAGTGAACCTATATAATATTGTACAACACCACGTACGAACAAGTGTAGTAGCTTCATCCTTGATGTACCCTTGTAGAGTATGATCTATCTTGTATCTATCACTATTTAACCCTATTTTATGTCATCATGTCCTTATACGCTCTCTTATATGATACGTGTGTGTGTGTTTGTGTAATGTGTTTATATTTTGCTTTATAATTTCAGAGTTGGCGAAGAAGGACCTTGGGACCAAGTGCCGCAAATATTCACTAGAACTAATGCGACATCATATCAAGTGACAGGCCTTATACCGTTTACGGTCTATAGCTTTCGTCTATTGGCTGTTAACAAATTGGGTGTTAGTCATCCGTCCAAAGAGTCCTACTACATTGTGACACTACGTGAACGTAAGTACTCTGCATGAAACCCATATACAGATATGTATCTCTAGATATAAGGATACAGATAGATATTTATATTGTTTTTTATAATGCTAAAGTGGTTGAGGACGTTTTGGTTTTTTTTTTTTTTTTCTTACATAGTAAATACATAGATAGTTGCTGGAGGAGGGTTTTTTAGTGTGCCAAGACCAACATTATTTCACATTTGGGTTGGCTTATAAAAATGGTACATGATAGGGTTGCGCTTTGAGGTATAATGGGGTACTATACTGAAAGAGGCTTAGTGGGGGATCAATTTAAGAGTGGGCTTTTAAAGCACAGATAATTTATTTATTTATTTTCCAGTTAAAAGGTTTGTGTTCTTGTGAAAGTTCAGCAAAGTGATTAATTTTTGTTCCTGTGTTATAATTTAAAGGCAAAGTGCTGCTGTCAAGATTTAATTTAATTAAATTTTAAATTTATTAAAAATAAATGAATCAAATTAGGGTTTTCAGCAAATTAATTCAATTTTAAAATAAAGTTTTCATTTTATGAGAATTTGTAAGTTTAATTCAAAGAAGATACTTCAAGGAAAAAAAATAATTCATTGAGTACATTTTTTGATGAAAAATAAAAATATGTGGGGTAATTAATTTTTATCAATAAAATCCCAACACTTAACAAAATTGAGATAAGAAAAAAATTGTAAAGTTTCTAAAAGAAAAGCTTTGGCTCTCTTAGTTTGAGGTCATTGTCATGAGAGAACTTCAAGTTTAATGGAAGATGTTGTGGCTCTCTGTATGCTATGTTTGTCCCTTTCATTTTAAATATCAGCTTCCCGTTCAATCGGGACTCTCTGGTTCTTAAGTCGAGACTTAGATGTTCTTCACGCTCAATATTTGTTTTTCTATTCATTCTCCTATACCTATAGTTGTTCGAGCCGAATTAAGAATGTTGCATATTATTAGGAGTGTAAATCAATTTTCGCAAAATATATTATAGTGTGTTGCAACGACTTTCAGTTTTTATTTCGGGATAAAAGGTACTTAATACATATAAACCCTTCCGATAAAATTATCTACATGATGTTGAAAACCGATTCAAAATCCTTTGAGTAATTAAGATCGAGTAAGCGGATAAACAGGAGACAAGTGGGGGCTCAATTCAGGAGACCAGCTTCTTTTTACACTAAAAGATGCTATCAATACCTTTATCATACTACGAGCATTCAATTACAGCAGGTATGCGCATGCATGTACGTACATTCTCAAAGCATTTAGAAGCGTTGATAAATCTGAGCAGGTTTGAACCCGTTTGTTCAGATAGTTCTTCTAAATCCTGCAAGAAACGACTTCCTAGAACTTCATTTCTTAAGCGGCATAGTGCTGGGCAGTGACAGAGAAAATGCGGAGTGTCTTCATGCACATCTATGTCGCCACAACCTTTGCACAAGTCGCCCGTGCTGAGTTTCATTTTCTTTTTGTGGTAACCCAGCATATTGTGGAGTCGAGTGAGTTCCGTCTCTCGTTAGTTGCAGCAAGGCACTGTTTGCTGCAGATTCTTGCACAAAGAGGTCTAGGAGTTAAAACTCCGGTGGTGCCTATACAAGCCATTCATTGTATTCTTGTAATGGTCTTTAGGTTGGAGGCAGTTTTCGAAGCTTGCCACATGATAACGGGTTATCAATCGGGTACCCTCATGTGCTTTAACACTCTCATCACATGATAGCTATGATTGAAGTTTCGATTTAAAACAACTTATTCCGCTGAAAAGCAACTTTGAATCCCATTGAAGCTACCAATAATACCAGTATGGACTATTGCCTAATTTTGGAACCGGTATATACTTTTGGTGATTAAAAGTCTGATGAGAACGGTCTAACAAAAACCTGTAGATATACGAGCACTGACTTCTTAACAAATGGTAACTCTTTGCAAATGTTACTCAGCATGATTAAACACTCATATTTTTGGCTGTTGGCAATGGCACAGTCTATGTAGTAACCTAGAGTTGTGGGTTCGAGCCCCCGCTCTAGCCGGGAATTCTTCAATATTCCCTCAGCTTTAACTGGACCAATAGTGGGATTTTCGTGAGATAAAAATATCTCCTAATTCTTAATTTGTACATTCTATTCATTCTAACTAATGCCGTGCAATTCGCACTCAAAAGACCTTGGGTCTTACTCTTTCCAAGGTTTGACACCCCCCCCACTCTTACCTGAGAGGATAAACATTTCTCAAGGGTTTCTTTCATCTGGAAATATTAGAAAATTGCACCAGGATACTAGTTCTGTCCCTGTCTCTTAATATTGAAGTTTCACATAATCCTTTCAGACTTTTCTTCCTGGATGTGTTATTTGAGCCAAGAATTCATAGGGGTCACAACAATTACTACTCGATTCAATGAATATCTAAATAATTAATCGCGAGAAACTAGCTCTGAATGTGTTCCGTTTTCTAACGATGGAAGCATCTAACATTCTTTTTTCCATTTGCTTGAACAACATCCTGATGCTCTCTCGATATGAATTCTTCTTGATCGGCTTTAGTTTCTTTTCTTGAAGGATATCAGAAATATCTAGATCCTATACTGTGGCGGGAAAAACTCTGTGGTCTGTGGGAAACTGCGATAGCCATGAATGTGATGCACTAGCATTTCAAAGCCTTGCGGCTTTAACTGTCATTAGCGCAAGTTTTTCAATCCAGCTGATATATTTGTGGTAATTTTTAGGGTTGTCCTGACTAGTTCTGGTTTCTCTTTGTCCAGTTCGAGCTTCGGTCCCTATAACATCACCCTTTTTATTGATAAATCACCTCTAATTCTTTTCTCAGAGCCCTGTTCACGTAAATTTATTGCGAGTTACTGGCTGAGCAAAAAATGGAGTAGCTGCAGCAATAGTACGTAGCTCAGTCAAAATTAAACGTACGCAAATCATATTGCACGGCTACAATATGAGGTAGCAGCTGCAGCACAGAGTAACTGAAGAACAAGTCGACTCGACTCCAACTACACGAACGTGCTGCACTGCAAAACAACAACAAAACAAAATGGCAGACATGATTTTTAATTGAGTTTAATTTTACACATTGTATTCGTTCATGCTGCTTAGTGTGCTACTTTTTTGACATTAACTTTGACATTGCTACGTACTACTGCTGCAACTACGCCATTGTTCTCAGACAGTTAATCTTCCAAGTTTCCAATCCCCTTGACTTCAAATGGAGTAATCTTTCTTGGAACTATTTAAAAAATTTAAAACTAAGCTTTATAAATGTCAAAGTTAAAAATTAACGTGTGGTGGGCGATAATTTTGGCTAATTCCTTGAAAGAAGCTTTTGTTTTTTTTCTTATTTATTTTGCCAATTTTCTTATAAAAGTCCTTTCCGAGCCGATTAAAATCTAATCGCTCGAAAGAAGACCCAAAGTTGTTCGAATAATTCGTAGGTCCTTACTTTTACAACGACAACAACAACAATGGAGCATTATCTGGCTATTTCCAACCGCAAACAGCAATTCAACACGACCAATGAGATAAACAAAACCAAATTAGCACACTTACCGCCATGCCATCCCCGTGTGACAGAACAGACCGTGGACAAACAAATGCCTGGACGCGCCTTTCTATTCCCATTCCATTTATTCACACAAAGTGTTTATTGCGGGCAAAGGGATACCTGCCATTATGTCCTCTCCTGATCAAACCAACAAGCAAATACTCACATTCCGGGTAAGCAAACAGCACTATCATGGTCAACGATTGGTCTCCAACTCCAGCACCGGCCAACTAAAATGTCCTTCAATGGACGATTAAGTTTGGACAACCAGGTCAAGGGGGCGACAAAGAATGAAATTTACACGATTCACACGACAACAAAGCACACTAAATACTTGAAAAGATTGGGTGAGCTCGCTGTGGTTTCGGGAGGCCAA
Organism: Platycheirus albimanus; assembly: GCA_916050605.2. NCBI lineage: Eukaryota > Metazoa > Arthropoda > Insecta > Diptera > Syrphidae > Platycheirus > Platycheirus albimanus. Next base: position 11,265,204 of record OU696696.1, on the reverse strand, counting down.
CATTATAACGGCAAGTAGGTAGTAGGGTATAGGTATAGGCGAAGAATTTCAGCAACAACTGTTTTTATTTCACCACTACTATCACTATATCAGCAGAGGGTAGGAGTATACGGCGAGTAGGTACCCAGTACCAGAAATAATCCCAATTGTTCGTCAGAATTGAGTGTTCTTGTTGGGTCGTCCGCACTGTTTCATCTTTATCCAATGCTCAGTTCGGATATTGTATCCTTAACACTGAAGCTGAACACTGAATGAAGGAAAACCCTGATATTGAATGCTTCCACGTAAATTTTGCTCCCTGCTTTTGTTCGCTGTTGCGCTATCTATGGCCATTCTTCACTCAGCCCAGATACATAGCTTCTCTGGCAATGGCTAATGGCAATGGCAACTGGTATCCTCTCCTCTGCTAAATTAAAAATCCCTGCTGTACAATTTTGTAATGAGACAGAACTCTATACAATGTCATTGTTTCATTATGATTAATTTGGTTTGAAAAAAAATTAATTAAAATCCATTTTGACGAATTGTTTCTCTCTTTCGACCGGATTGCTACTAAATTTTGTAAGTCCTTTTCTTCTCTTTTTCTTCTCCTTTTCATTTCTGTGTTGGTTTTATATTTTAGATTTCCCAGGATGCTTTGTGAGTGCTGTGTCCTTTAGGTGTGTAACGCTGTAGAGCTGAAGCGCTGTGGGTATGACTGTATTAGTCTGTTACTATTGAAATTTGAAATTAAATTAAAATTCTTCGTAGTTTTAAGAGAGGACGAACAAATTTCAGATTCCGCATTGAAATTACTATTTCAAGCGTTTTTATATTTGTTTGCTTTTTTAGGGGTGAGCTTTTATGCAGGTATTTTTAGGAATTAAAATAAAATTTCAATGTCGAAAGTTAAAAAGAAAAAAAAAATCGTCTTAAATTTTAATTGAATGAAAATCTTTTATTTGTTTAAATCAGTTTAAGTTCCGATAATGAGGTTTCTAAATCATATAGTTGTTATTTATGGTGAATTTTGTGTCTACGACAAAAATTTATTCACGCTTAACATGTTTTTCAATCCTTGAAAATTTAATTCGATCGAATACAATTTTTAATTCCAATTCGAAATTAACAAAGTCAATGATTTGTTGGGTATTCAGAAACTCTAACTTTTAGCAGAAGCACACTCAAGCTTTTATTAATTTATTCAAAGCTTTCAATATGAATATGGCGTTACGAAAGTTCTAAATCTTAAACAATATTCACTTCATGTCTTCGCAATATCCATTGTTTTTAAAATCTATAGTATTCCCAAGAAGCGGAACGTTTTGTGCGCCATCTATGGACGACGTTCACACGCTTTGATTAGAGAGTAGTTTTAGTGGTTTTTGTCTTAACTGCTATGGGAAGCAAAAACAACAATAGAAGACATTTGATGTAAAGTAGATATGATAACTAGCGCCGCCATTGACGACGTTCAGAACTAAAGTAAAATGTTTCATTAAACTACTATAAAATATAAATACAATGCAATATCGAAGATGTAGACATTTTTGACAGCTTGACGACAAAAAGGTGGACATTTCTAAACGCCAGAACTCCCAGACTCCAGGTACTGCTACCTCTTTCCATAGTAATGGTCCTAGACCGAACAAAAACGATATTTTTGGTCTTTCACTTTTTTATACCATATTCCATAGAATGGGTATATTGTATTTGGTGTGGAGTTTGTAACATAGAGAAATAATACCGTTAGGTATAGAAAAGTATATATATTCTGACTCAGAATCAAAAGTCTAGTCGATTTAGCCATGTCCGTCCGTCCGTCCGTCCGTCCGTCCGTCCGTCCGTATGTATACTCTCTAGAGGTCGCAATTTTTGAGCTAGAAAGCTGAAATTTGGTGTATATAATCTTTGGTTCAAGAGTAAAGTTAAATTCTTGAACCAGTAAAATCCGCCCACAAACACGCCCACAATCGCCATTTTTGTTGAACAACCTCAATTTGGTAAAATTAAATTATGTTTTTTGTACAGTTTCGATAAAAGCATAACGCTAAAATTTTGCACACGTAAGCTTTAGGTAAACTTTCTTCCAATTAAATAAAAATATTTCAATTTGGGCGTGGCTGACGCCCATTTCTCATACAAAACCATCAATATTGTTTTTATAAAATAACAATTGTTATATTAATGCGAAAAACATTAAATTTTGTGGGTATTACTTGCACATAAACATCTTGTGTATAGAATCAAAAGAAATGATTTTGGGCGTGACGGACGCCCACTTTTCACTAGAAACTATTAAAAAATTGTTTTTGTAAATAAACGGTATTTAATGATTCCGCAAACCAAAATTTTGCGTCTCTTAATAGAAACTAAAAAATTTGTGTATGAAAAAAATTTTTGAATTTTGGGTGTGGCTTACGCCCAGTTTTCATGAAAGAACGAAAAACGTAGTTTTAAAAAATTAAGGTACTACCAATTTTCAATTTAAACCTTTTTCATTCCGTTCGTTATTTGAGAAATATATCTCTACATTTTCTTGTAAATTTTTTCGATACGCCCACTTTTGAAGGCGTGATTTTGATAAAATACCTTTGTTCAGGTAAGATTGTTTAAAAGCTATTCGATTCAGCTGTAGTTTTACACATATGCCTAAATACTGATCAAAGCTCAGTTAGTGCTTCAAATTTTTAAGACACGCCCACTTTTAAGGGGCGTTTCCGTCAAAAGTCGTATAATGCATTAATTTTTTAACGTTTTTTAACTATCGGTCGCAGTTTTGAAGTAAAAAGATGAACATTTAGATTTATATTCCTTGGTTACGTAGCAGAGTATGGTCCAAGAATTGTTAAAAACACCCATAATCGATATTTCCATTCAAAATCTAGTTTTTAAAAATTTAAGTTTAGTCTTGTTTTGTTCAAATCGATCTGCAAGATTAAAATTGAATGTCACTGAGTTCATACCAATTGCCTTGGCAATAAAAAGTTATAACTTAGGGCGTGGTGCACGCCTTTTTTATTGTGCCAGCACTAATTGAACATCACACCACACAAAATTAATGTTATTGAATTTTTTTCAGTCAGCTAAAGAAGAATTTTGTTTCTGAAACTGAAATATCGGCTGGCTGCGCATACACATACAAAAATATAGGGAATAGGGTATCCACAGTTCGTTGCAAATGTACTGTAGCTCTCGCTTATGTTTTTTTTTTTCTTTGTTTCGAAAATCAAAGTTTTGGAACAAGTTGTAGACAAAACCGTTAATGAAATAAAAAAGGGCTTTTTAATCGAGTAGCTTAAAGAACAAGTGTAATGTGTTTTTCAAAGAGCTTGAGAACTTTAAATAGTAATACAAGATGGAAATATTGATGGAATGAATTTTTAGTTATTATAATCTGGTAGGAAATTTTATGCAATTTATTTTTTAAATATGATTTCCGGTATATGTCCGCCATGGTTTCGAGTTACATAGTCCATTTATGATCAGTCAAATCTGGGGCGTACGGCGTCAATAATGGCGGCTTAAATATTGGCTTCCAATGCTTCAAGAGTTGCTAGTTTGTCGGCATAAACCAATGTCTTAACCAAGCCTCACAAAAAGTAATGGAGAGGCGGTATGTTCCACGAACGAGGGGGCCAATCAATAGGACCACTTCTGGAAATAAAGTTGTCATAAAATTGATTTTGCGATAAATTGATGGCTAAGCACGCTGGCGCTGTATGGCAATTTGCGCAGTCTTGTTGGAACCAAATGTCTGCACGAATTACTTGCTCACTAGGACAATTGTGTAGACCGTAAAACAGACGCAGTGTTCTATGAACTTCGCGAACAGATTTATTCTTTTCAAATTAAATTTCCACATTTTGGAAGCGTTCTTCCGGCGTTAAGCGATTCATAATAAATCAAAAAACTTTACTCAGAAATGTCTAACAGTTTGACATTGTCAACTGTCAAACCACAGACAACAACCATATAAACTTTTCATGCAGCTAAAAAATTAACACTATATCTACAGGGAGTTTCAGAATATGTTGGACACGCGTTTAGTTAAATTAAATTTGTTTACCCCAAAAAGGGGTCATACTATGAAAACAAAATTTAGATAAATCGGAATTATGTAACTTGTAAAATGTTTTTGGCCAGGTCCGATTCAAAACAGCGATAAAAGCAATTAAATTGAAAAATTTAATTGAAGGTTTTGAATAATTCATTTACGTTTTAATTGAGCTTTAAGGGACTGGCGTTGTAGCTATTTCACAGTTGCTAAGCTAATAATTTTCAGACTCCTTTAGTCGTAATCTAAATAGTCCTAATTCGTTTTCATTGAAAAACTTCTTCCGAAACTAGAAAACGAACCTAGAAGGGTTTTCTTTGGATCCGATCACTTACCAACATGGTGGAAGCACACTTAGAATATAAAATCTAAAATGAAAAATTGAGTGATTCATACTATTCTAAGCTATGCTAGACATGCATGTGTCTAAGTCAACATTTTCCTTCACAATGCCTATAGCAGTCCCACTTCGTTTGATCTTTTGGGGGTTAATAATTGGGATTTTCAAGGACTCTTGTTTTCTTTTTTGTTCCAAAATGCTATCATCAACCTCTTCTATATTTCATTGAGAACGAAGAATTTTGAAGCAGTTTTGTGATAGGGACAAGACCTTCGTGATTTGGTTTCAATTGTTTCAATCAAAACTTTTCCATAAACAATATCTTATCACATAATTTTAAACTATAACAGCTACCGATTTGGGAAATACTTTTTTGTTTTCTTAATTTCAACTCAGGGTGGATTTGCTTCATAAATATTTACAAAAAAAGCCAGAAATTTATTTTATTTTGCGTTTAAAATGAGATTTTTTTTTTAGCAGAAACCCAAAACTGGTTGCCAACTGTGCTATGAATTACACATTTTTCATTTAAAAGATTTATGTCTGGTGTTCGCGTGTCGGTAAGCCATCATATTCGTATTTCTTTGCGCCATAAAACAAATCAAATCACTTTTGTTGCAACAAAAGTAATCATAGTCATCATATCCTTTGCAAATAAAATAGTAAATTTATTTCAACTTCGAACAATTTTTATTTAAACACCGTATGAAAATCTCAGTGAAATTAAGTTAGAACTAAAAAAGTATTCGTAGTCTCTTACGCAGTGAAATCAATTGTTGGAGGTATGGGTCTAGTATTCTAGTCATAGAAAGAAGGCGGGAAGCAAATCGTGATTCAATATCTATTTAAAAAAAATTCTTTTCAAATTAAAGCGAAAATTTTACCTATAATTCTGTTTTATTAAACTCTCTATATGAACCATTTGTACAACACTTTTCCAGCACTAAACCACGGTTGAACTGGTAATTGGTTTCAATATAATGTTTTGCAAATTTTTTGTTTAAAGACGTTTGGAACAGATAAGTTCTTTGCAGAGCCCCACTCAATTTTCGATATAAGCTTTCGTATTTTATAGTCCACCATTTTATGCGGACTGATTCAGACATTTATGCTACTTTTACCGTCAAAATTTTTTCACACACAAACACATCCGAAATCTTAGGTCCTGACATTTTAATCTGGTCATCATCACATTTCATACTTTACAGAATATCACCCGAAATTTTTTTCGTTAAACCAACCTCAGAAATGTTCAAGCAGCTTGTGCAAGCACCATTCTCAGTTCCATATCTGCATTTGGACTGAGAAAATGTGGATCTTCTAATCTGTCCAACATAAATTGACACTACATGTCTTATGGAAAAGGCTTTTCTAAATCAGTACTTTCCATATTTGCGCAGCATACTAAATTGAAGAAAAAAAAAGTGTTTACCCGTCAGTGAATATCCAATTGCATCTGACGTAAATCCAACACGTCTTATTCATCGCTCATCTGAGTTAGAGTTCCATATTTCCACCTGGAATGAGAAAAAGAGAATGAAACAGCGATATTAGTAATTTTTCGGTTTGTTCATCTCTTTACTGATTATATTTAGTGAAGCCATATTGGAGACTAGATAAAGGAAACTCCATTGTATGGCTTCCTCAAGGCTATATCTCTTATTTTTAGCCGTCGATTTTACTTCTATGCTCGTGATGACACCCAGACTCATTCCTTACGTCCTATTCAATATTTTAAATGCTCTACTCCACTCCTTTAGTCATTTTAATTATGACAAAATATGGAAACTCCTGCACAGTTATCGTGCACTGTCGAATGAGTTATCGACATGCTGAAATTTGACATTCTTAAAAAACTTTAAGCCGCTAAAATTGTACCTTGATGACCTGGTATTAACACTCCCGTAACGTTATCTTAATGTTTAAACAAAAGTTCTTTTGCTAACCAACACCATAAAATTGGTATACTCTTCTGTTTCATTGTATTTGTATGGTTTCATTTCGGCGAAGCAGATATATTCTCTTTTTACTTGAGATTATAGGTACTACGTGTAAGGCAAGTTATGCATTCGTAAACAAAATTCTAACAATCAAACATGACATTACTATGATAGAGAGATCGAAAAAAGTGGGTACGAAAATTCTGACTGTCTGTATAGTACCTACAGCCTAAACGGCTGGACCGATTTGCTTCAAACTTGGTAGATATAGTATTATTATGACGTCCTACACAGAAATTTTCGGAATTAGCATTCTAGCTTTAAAACTAACGGTACCTGCCATACGATTTTTAGTGAAAAATCGATTTTTCTCAAAAACGGCTCCTACGATTTTGATAAAACTTCCTGAATAATGTTTTCTGTGCAAACTTGATGTTTTGGTTTGATTTTTTAGGAAAAGTCGGTACCTCCGATAGGACCAGTTTTTTGAAATCCGATTTTCTCGTAAGCCACTTGACGAATTTCGATGAAATTTTTAAAAACAAAATAATAAAATTTTTCAAAAAAAGTTTTTCTGAGTTTTTAAAAAAGTTTTAAATTTTTTTTTATTTTTTGTTTTTTTCCAAAAACCGTTTAATCTATTTTTTGAAATTTTATTTTCCTGATAAAAACTACAAAGTGTTAGGAATTAGCATTCTCAGAAAAAATTTAGAATATATTTTCGCAAAGTTTTTAAAAAAAAAAAACTGTTTTTTGAAAAAACTTTTTTACATTCTAAACAGTAAACGAAATCAGATGGCTTACTTTTTTTTCAAAAAACGTTGTAACTAGTGATTTTTAAGTGATCAATGAAATTTATATCATTTTTCCCTGATTTTCTTTCCCAAAATCTCAAAAGATAAGACCACTGTCACACATAAGAGCAAGTTCGTCCGACCCAGTCGTGCACTTTATTTTCTTTTAATTAAAAATGCCTGCTTACTTCATTTGCAAGAAGAACGTCCTCTATAACCTGTTATTTACCTAGCTTCCTAATGCTCATTGAATTGAAATCTTCAAGAAATACAATCCTCCTTTAGTTCTTGAAGGAAATACATTAAGGTTCACATTAATCATGCTTCTGATGGAAACGTAAGAGAGACAATTTAAAACCCCCCCTCTATACTAAAGATAAATTCTAATCCTGCAATTTTTCTAATTACGTTCCTTTTTTTTCTGTTTAATGTGTTCGCGCTCATCAGCCATTGCTGCATAGTATGATGTATTATATTCCTTTTTCTTATTTTAAAATAAATTAGTTTACATATACATAAATACATACAAAAATAGAAAGAAGCATGTATAATTGATGGATTTTTCTTGTAACTATACTTGCAGCTCCAATTGGAAAGCCGGTCCCTACCACCGCCCACAATACATCATCCACGTCAGTGTACGTATCGTGGAAGCCACCGCCGCCAAATACGATTCTAGGGGAATTCCTCGGATATCGCATTACGTACAGACCTCGAGACCGGGATAACAACGACACCAAGGAAATTTACATTCGCGATAGCACTGTGGAGGTAAGTTAGTTAGTTAGCTTCAAAAAGAGGCTTGAGAGTCGCTGTGTGTATGGGAGGCGGGAGGGTGTGTCTTTTTTTTTAACAAGGATGCGATCGCAGGAAGAATGAAATACGAGCGTAAGAAGAACTTAGTTTAAATGCCATTTGCAAAAAAATAAGAAAAAAGGGAAGACATTTTAGACGGATCGGCTTATGTGGATGAGAATAATGTGATTATGGTTTAAAGAAAGATAGAAAGGAGTGGAACACTACATCTACACCTACACAACGCCAATGCCAAGTACCACTATTGGTAGGTACTGCCTTATACTCTCTAACTCAAATCCGACCAACTACTCCTCCAAACACACTTTTAACTAACGACTGTTCTGCTTCATCAAGAGATTATATGGCTGAAGGATGTTTTTTTTTTTTATTATTTTTCACCTCTATCTGTGTCCTTGTCACGAATTACAAGAGAATTTAGATTCACGATATCTGGCTGGCTGGGTTAGGTTTTTCCTTATCTGACGCAGCAAAGAGTCGAGTCGGATTGTACGTTTCTTAGCTGGCTGCCAGACTAATGGGTGTTTAAAAGGTTCAGCCAGCATTGAATGTAGTTTTTGTTGCTTTAACAAAAAGGAATATCTTTTTTTTTTTAAGTGAGAATGAGAAGAGATTAGTTTACATTTTCTCCGTTGACAAGCAGACACCAGACCATAGCTCCTCGGAAGAGATGGATGACGGCTGTTCAAGTTGGACTTGGGCTTGGGCTATTTTGTGCTGTGGTGAAAATGATTTTTAGTATCTTGTTACGGTCATAATGATGAGTGGCCTTTTTCTTTGTGGAAGATTTTTTTTTTCTTTTTAGTGTTTGCAATTTGCAAAGACGAACCAACGCAACGCAACGAACGAAATGAAGGCCGAGAAATATTGTTCGAAATGCTTGCTTGCTAATGCTCTTTTAAGCTCATTAGTGGTATATTTTTTTTGGATTTTGGTTTTTGGTGCCTGATGGCTACAGCTTGGATTTCGGACAGACCAAGGAAACCAGTCTCATTAATATTTTGAAAAGCATCTTGCCACAGTGAAAGGGTATTAGGGATGAAATTCGATTTATTTAAGCAGGAAAGTAAGTTAAGACAAAAAGTAAGAAGTAATTTTTTTAAAAGAAATTTAAAAAAAAATGGCTGAACTCTATTATTTTTAATTATTAATTGCAAGCAATTAAATTATGGTTTTGTATAATTTTGGGGTATTTTTCGTCTTTGAATTTTAGCAGAGAATTTTTAATTTAAACTTAAACTTAAATGCACTGACCCAATATTAATGAAATATACCAATGGGACCTTCTTGGGATCTACTTGTTCTTGGCCTGGATAATCGCTTGGGGTAACGTAGCATAGATTAAAAATGGTACTTGCTTTACCAAGAACATAGATCCTGGGTGGACTGTTATGCAGGATCAAGTGCTTTTAACTATAATCGAAAAGAAGACACACTTTGTTAAAGGAAGGACCATTGTGAAACGATACATAGATACGAAGCCTTGAAGCTGGTTGTTTCTTGTCAGGTATAGAACTAAAGGGTGTTTCATCGTGAGGTTTGATTTATAATGTAAAATAAAACATTTGAAAGTGAACTTGAAATTTTTATTATCGGTTAAAAAAAAAACAATTCATGGTTTTTACTTTTTAGAAATGATATCATGTAAATATTGCCCATGACTACGTCTGAGTTGGTCCATTGGGAAGGTGGAATTTTGGGCGACTCGAGCGAGGTATCTCGCAAATAACACGAGTAATGTTGGCTTTCAAATCGTTGAACGTAGCTGGCTTATTTCTGAAGACCTGAGACTTAACATATCCCCAGAGAAAATAGTCCAAAGATGTGATATCGCACTATCTAGGTCTAGGTGGCCAATTAACCGTAGCACAACATGGAATGGCGCCATAACGGTTACCATTGAATCGTCACAGTATTTTCGTACACTCTCAGCTACAGCTGCTATAGTCTCTACTAAATACTGGATGTGGTCAAATCGGTCGAGTATCATCCACTTATGTAAACTGCGACTCAAATTTGTGAATGGTATTGGCAATAGTTGTTTAATATGCGCACCGTAATTTCCACGAATCGCACGAAAAACATTTTTTTCGCGTAACGCAGCTTTTCGTAAAACACCTGAACAATTTGGAGACGCTGTTATGGTATGAGTCTTTCCATGATAACTTACCAAACAATATTAAAAAAAATGACAAAGCAGTTTTATAGTCACGAGTGATCTGTCAAAAAAGCCTAGGTATTGAAAATCAAACTTCACGATGAATCACCCGTTATAAAGTGAAGTAAAACACAAATAAATTGTATTAGTTTCCATAAAATTGACTTTAATTGAAAAATAATCCCTTTTCATTTTTCTTTGAGTTCTTTGATTTCTGAAATTCTACCGCCGCTGCCTCGGTTATATAATATTCCAGCCTTGAGGTCCAGTTTTCGGTCACTCTTAGCTGCATTTGGGGTCGTATATTTTCCAAGTCGTCAATCGTTCAGCGATGTAGACTAGCGATTTCAGACACACCCATATAAAATTTTCTAGCGGTGTTAAATTGCAAGATTTTGGAGGCCGAATGACAGGTCAGTCGATTCATGATCAAATGACAAACCAACCTGAAGATGAATCATATGCTAGATGACCTTTTGTCATCAATGAAAACAGTGCTGCCAACTTAAAATTTTTAGTTAAAAAAAACACTCAACTACTACAGGGTAATTCATTTCGTGGTTTTCAGTTGGTAGCGCTGACATTTGACATTTGTCAAACGCAGCAGTTATTTGAAGTGTCATAATATTAGTTCCTAATCGTTAACTATTTAAACTTTACTACAAAAGTGGTGATACAAACGTAGATACTTTTTGCGCATTACGCAATGATGGTTTCGTAGCCTTGTGCATCATCGTAATGATGGTTTGGTGTGCTCAATGGTCGAAAGCTGTTAAGCGTTTTGGTGACGTCAAGATCTTACGATTTGACACCGTTAAATTTTTTTCTGTAGGGCTACGACCGTTACGCGAATATTCCCCGCACTTGAAACGCATTAGAAACCAACTTTACTTATTTTCTTAAGGTGGCGCAGGCGGTCCATTGTGGACCATGGCCTCAACTAACAATTCTCGCCAGCTAGGCCGGTCCCTAACCAGTTTTCCACTTGATCGCATGACCTTAGATGTGGTCGTCCGGAACTGATCCGGCCCTCTGAGTTGTAATCTAAGACTCGTCGGACTGGTGCATTTTCGTGCATACGCTCCTCATGGCCCACCCCTCTAAGCCGCTATATTTTCAGTTTAACCAGTGTCGATGTTCGTCATTGAATCTTCTCCTCTAATACTCCATTGATTCATATAAGACCGAATATCACCCGAAGAATCTTTCATCCGATTGTGTCAGCGTCCACGCTTCTGCCCCATACACAGGACTGGGATGATTAGGGTCTTGTAGAGTGTCTCCTTGGTCCTTTGAGGAAGGCTTTGCTACCAAGATGCCTTCTAAGCCCGAAGAAACAGCGATTGGGAGAGTGATCTATTCACTGATAATGTTCTGAGAGTTTATAGTGCAATTTAAATAGACAAAGTCTTTGACAACTTCAAAGTCCTATTTGTCCATCGTGACGTTTTGCCCGACTAACCAACATTAATCAACTGAAAGTCGGTTTACGGACTATAATTTTACATGATAACGTCATAAGGAAACATAATTATGTTACTATATGACAAGAGAGAAAGGTGCAAGCACATATTTTCTTCCTACAGAACGTGACAGTTACGGAACGTGACAATTTTTTGTGCGTGCAGCCGATGTTCATCGATTTATAAGACATTATCACGTCAAAATTACATCAAAAGAACCGCAGGTTGCGAATCTTTTCTAAGCGGCCATTTGAATGATTTTGTTTCTCACACTTAATGGCAAAGTCCAAATTTAATGATGAAATAAAATGTTCATTGAAAATGTACCGCTGTGTGTGTTTTATTTAGCTTTATTTTAGAAACTGAAAAATTAATGACCCTACATAAAAAATACGAGTCCGATCTATTTTGGCAAACTTGGACTGCTGTTTAAAAAATGCTGAGTGTATTTAGAGAAGATAACATCGATGCCAGTATTGTTCCCACCTGGAGTATTCTTCGAATCTATACCCATCTATTTAGAAATTCTACCAAGCAAACGAATTTTTCCAAACTCAATTTTCTTTTCCCTATTCCTAATCAAATTTCAACATCAATGTGACACTTTCCTAATTAGTCTTCTTCTAATTTCATTAAAAAGTCCGAATCAACCAATTTTCCTGATAAAAAACAAAAAGCTAAAAATACTCTCAATTCAGCTTAATCTGTCATTAGACTTTCATAAATTTTATTTAAGAAAATCCTTGTCCATTCCGTACAGTACCATCATTTGTACCATAGCCAGCATTATTGTCAAAGCAAATAAAAAGGAAGGAAATTTCTATTATCTAACCATTCCTCCATTTTCTATACAAAAATCAATTATCCCTCTCTGGAAACCGGAATACATTTCTTAGCTTGCAATTAGTCAACGTTTTCTTCCATTTTTTTTTTCTTCTTCTGATTTTCCGCTTTCACAAAGAAATCTTCTCTGTCAACAGCGTTTTTCACTTAAAATGTCTTTTATTCCTTTGAAGAAAAATATAAAAATGTATGCGAGGTCTTTTTGTCTGCCTTTTGAGACTTCATCAATCGTATAGGAATTTAAGATTGATTCAAATGAGATCAAGACTTTAAAAATGGGATTTTGAATTTAATAGCAAAAAAATGTCATTTATATCGTTTTGAGAATTGAGTGGAACAACCTGGGGATTATGTGTAAACGTAACATTTTCGTATACTCTTTGTGGTTGGGTATATGAAAATTTCCCCCTGGGGAATAAGTGAAATAATTTCACCTTAATCTTTCAAGTACAATAACTCATGCAGGATACATTTTTCTTTGATGTTTCTTTCCATTTTATAAAAAAATTGCGTCTCAAATCCTTTAAATATTTTAACTTATGCTATGTAACGGAATGTAATGGAATGTAACATGAACATATGCCACTACAATTTACAGCCAATTCTAAAATATGATACAACTAAACAAGATAAGGTAATGCGCATGATGCAATGAAAAACGTCAAACTCCATTGCGTGTCCGTGACGTAGGGCGCTCAACGTAGAACGTATAGAGCGTAGAACGGGAAGGCGAAAACGAGGAGGCGAAAACTTCATTGCGTGCCAGTGAAGTAGGTGCGCAGAACGAAAAAAAAGAGAATTGGAATGCGCTATCTTGTATAGTTGTATCATGAATCCAAACAATTGGCAGAAATGCATATTTTACTCTTAGAAGATTTGTCACTTTCCTCTCAGGATGCAGTACCGCTAAGAAAACTAAGACGGAATCGAGAATCGAACACTTCAACACGGAATCTTCAGTTGGACACAATCGCGTAAGCTAGAATTAAATTAAAACTTTGGGCAGCAAACTCTTTTATAAATACCGCTCACTCCCGTCAAAGTTTTTAATACCCTTGTCACGAAATAGCCCAGTGCGAACTGTATAGGAAATATAAGGAGATATCGATCCAACATTCTACGTTCTTGTATTTCGTGTAAGAAACGTGGCTCTATACTTGACAGAACGTCTGAAATCACTCTAAATTTGTTGGCATTCAAAGCGACACAAGTTTTACGAAGAAATTATATAAAATTCAAAATTTGTGTGTGTTTACGCTATAAAACTGTGCATACAACCCAGTTAAGTGCTAAAAGCAATTTATTCTACAAGTCATAAGGAAGGTTTATAGAGCGATCCGAAAACCTGCCGATAGATGGCGCTGGTATTATATCATCGCGTGGAATTTTACGTTCATATAAGAAAAAACAGGAATTTTTCAATTTTCGTATAAACATAAGAGGAGTAAATGAAATGATGAGAAGAAAAATCGGGAAGGGGCGTGACAACGTACGCCGGGTAAGGCTAGTCTTTAATAAGAAAGAACGCATCTGATTATTTCGGAAGCGTTTATAGAAGTAGCGATAAAACAAGGTATGACCAGAAACGTTACTTCTTGGTGTTAAAATGCAATAAATGTTTCCGTAATGATTCTTTCACTTATTAATTTAAAGGCTTTTTTTGAATTCTATCCAGAAAATGAAATATCAAATGAGTTTCAGGAGCACTTGCTTCTCATGTGTACTTTATAGATTGAAGCCAAATTTAACGGAGGAAATATATCTTCCATCGGCAAATATGTGTTCGTTCCACTTAAGATGATATTTTGTTATACACTCATGAGTCATGATGAATAGCGTCAGAAGAATGGATTAATCTTAAGCGACAGGAGAAGGCATTGAGTGTTGAATTAATGATTTTACATTTCTGCATCCGAAGCAAAATGTTGTAAGTCTATAAACAAATACGAGGATTAGAAGATTAGAAGCCTTGAACACCTGATAGTCAGGAGCATACAGCAATTCATCTGTGAAATATGTTCGGAAAAAACTTTGCCCCTTGATTAGAATCTGAGTACCATCTGCCCGATAGACAAAAAGGGAGACCGCCTACTCTGCTTCAACTTAACTACAGATGCAAAAGCCTTTTATTAAAAGACGAATCGTTTAATGATGGTCTAATAGATCCTTGACAATGCTGATTCAGACCTGGAAAATCTACGACCGACCAAATCTTCCCATTACTCCAGATCCTGGAGAAGGTTCATGAATTCAACATCAATACCCACCACCTGTTCGTCGATTTTTAAAGTTGGTAGGGACTCTACTCAAACCTTCGAAACCACCAGAAGGCAAAGTTGGTAGGGACTCTACTCAAACCTTCGAAACCACCAGAAGGCTAAGACAAGATGAAGCACTGTCATGCAGCTGTTTCAAAATTGTGGCTGAAAATGTAACACGAAACACCCATGCCAGAACATCGGGTGCCATCTTTAATAAAACGACACCATTATTAAGCTTAAACAAAGCGAGCAGAAAATGGTGCCTTCACTACCATCGACATCGAGTCAGCATCAATCAGAATGGGACTGAAAATAAACGCGGACAAGATCAAGCATATGCTTATATCAACGAAATGTATATGCTATCAGAAACTTGGTCCGAACGTGACCATTTAAAGGTATAACTTTGATGTAGTCAGCGAATTTCCCTGCACTGTAGTTGAAAAACTTCTGCTAATCGCTGTTTCTTTGGGTTAAATAAACAATTAAGGAATAACACCGCTCGGTCCTGCTATATGGCGCAGAAACATGGACCCTCTCCTAATCTAATTGGATGCAAAAACTTGAAAGTCTTCTAGAGAAAAGTTTAACGTACGATTTACGGTCCTATGTGCGTAAACAGAGAACGAAACATACGCCTTGCCAGAAAAATTTGAATTAATTTAAGATGGCTGGGTCATGTTATGTCAAGATAATGGACATAACGCAAAAGTTCGAAAGGTCTCCAACGCCAAACCAGAGAGAGTCAGAAGCCAATGTAGACCACATATTCGATGTATCGGCCAATAAGAGGAAAATCCCCGACTCCTTGGATGGCGATATTGGAGAGAAAAGGCTAGAAATTGAGATGGCTGGAGAGGCATATTAAGCAAGTCCTCTTCTAGCACCACAATTTATCCAAGCCATCATAAGCAAGTTAGTAAGAAAAACCTTGAATCAGAAATCATCGCCTTGGGGCACAACAGTGATCTTATTGTGAACATCAAACTGAAAACTGTCCAAAACAAAACAACGCGATCAAGAGTTTTGTCGGTACCAAATGGAGCCTGGAGCCAATGTCTATTACCTGAAGGCTTTTGAATTTGTAAGCTCAATAGTGTAACTTTCTATAAAAATAAGCGCTGTAAAGATCGGTTTTACTGTTCCGTAAGTTCAACCAGTGAACCTATTGCGACGAATCCCGAATCCCAGCCACTAAGAAGATTCCGTTTGCGAAGAAATTTTTTTATCGGATGGTTTATCGGATTCGCCTTGACCTTAAAAAGAAGGGACGTATGTAAGTATAGTTTGAGGGGGATAAGAGAACGCCAGTTGATTGGAAAGGGCTATTTTCTATCCACATGGATACTAGTAAAAGGTTTTCTTTTTTAGACGTGTGGTTTTCAAGAAAAAATAAAACGCATAAAGTTTAATTTTATGGCCAACAATCCAGCTTTATTATAAAGATAAATGTTTGCCATTATGTTTTAAAAATGATTTCGAGGTCCAATATTCGACCACTTTTTGTAGCAATGGGGGCAGTATGTCAGCAATTACGCGCCGAATATTCTCTTCCAAGGCGTCAATCGTCTCGGGCTTATCTGCGTAAACAAGCGACTTTACATAACCCCACAAAAAATAGTCCAGCGGTGTAAAATCGCACAATCTTAGAGGCCACGCCACACTCAATATCTTGCAAGTCGCTTTGTAAAACAGTACATATTCTAGGGATGATTTAAAGTAGGTAAATTTTGTAGTATTCACTTCCACCATGGACTCAGGCGATAGTGGGAAGGAACATTTTAAACTGCTGCGTGGCACAAAGGTGAGTGTCTAGTGTGTCGAAATGACGCGCAAAATTATCCATGCTCAATCCCAATTCAAAATCCACCTTGGAGTTTTTCAGGAAAATATTTTTATCGAACAAGTGGAAATCCTTCAATAATGAATCTTTTTCTTATACGACCGGCGGAATTTTTTAGCTAAAGGAGAATTATAGTGAGGAAGGACATATTATAAAATATCCTCTATAAATGAAAATGTTTAGGTTCACTTGTACCATCATTCGAAGAACTTTAAAAAAAAAAAAAACTCTCCTGAATGCTGGATCAATGAGAAAGACGAGGGTTGGTGCCGGTGGTGGTGTGGATGGAATGGTGGAATGGTTGGTGATAAAACATAATTTAGCTTTTGGAATTCACTAGAGAACTTGTTCTCATATCAACTCATGCTAAATGGAAATTGAACAAGTTTCACATGAACAGAACTCATATCGTCACATACCTACATACATATGTAAATTTTATTTTTTAGGACTTTTCAAAAAATCACTCAAACAAAAAAAAAAACCAACGACAAAATTGGGCGAAAGCAGGAAAACTTATTTACAGTATTCCAGCATCCTCCCGTGGGACACATATAGACGACATATCAGAAGCAGGAGTAGGAGCACTCATAGAGCTAGCGTGTTGGTGTTCGCAGATTTGAGATACTATCCAAACCGTTGTTGTCGTTCGAGGAAAAACATATAGACTGAAGGGTGGGTTGACGTAAAACGTGAACGTGAAGTCGGGAGCACAGATATCCCGGACATTTTTCCAGTCACTTATGTTTCTGACTCTCAAATGAAAATTAGTTTTCCTAGTATTCTATGCATGTAGTCCTTTTTGCCATATCTCTCTCTCTCTCGCTATGGGTGCTTGGCAGCACAAGGAAGTGAATGATATCAAGTAAGGGACAGACTGTCCCTCCGCGCCTTCCACTTCCACTTCCACCACTGGTTGTCACCGTCGTCGTCATCGTTGGCCGTCAGTATACTTGTATACCATTCGATATATTATAGCATAGATTGGCAGTGGGACGTAAAGGCTGCAGTTAGAGATGATGGAAAATCTCTGGTTCGTCTAAAGGTCTGTTATCGAACGGCGAAAACTCAATTTCCTATAGATTAAGTGAAACTGTGTATGTATATGTAGTGCTGTCTGTATGAGAGCAGGAAAACGAATGATGGCTGTATAACTGTGAAACTAATCGATTTTTCATCTTCTTCGCATGCCACGAAGTGCTGTAGGTGTAGTTCTTCCCTCTCTATATGAATACAAAAAAAAAAACTTTCTTCAAAGTCCTATGACTGAACTGAAAAGGATATTTAATTTAAGGATTTCAAATGCAGAGATAGATTGCTGTGTGTTGAGTTGATATCAAAAATCAAACACCTGTTTCATTTTGTTAATTTGTTTTTTTTTTCTCCTTCTCTTTCAGAATCATGAGATTCATAATCTGGAAGCATACACACAGTATAAAGTGTCAGTTCAGGTATTTAACCCTGAAGGATTGGGTCCAGAAACTACGATTTTGGTGATGACCGATGAAGGAGGTAAGTGTTTTACTTGATTTCATTTTGATTAGGGACTGGCTGGAGTTTCTTAGAGTTCTTACAAGAGGAAATGAAACTCGTATTATAAGATTTATATTTTAGTTTTAAAGCTTATTGTCAATTTTCCCGTAAAGAAGATTTTCCTTATTCTATTGTCAATCGTGTCTTATAAATAAAAAGGTTTCAAGGATTTCCGGACTCATAAAGCAATTGGTATAGTCCTTCGGAATCATAAGTACAACTTAAGGATGTACTTGACTTTACTTTCTAAGGGAAAAAGGAACAAAGTACAAGTTTCAAGTGAAATACTGGAGTAGAGTTTTGAAATTGTATACAAAATTTTCAACGAATTGACGAATTTAATAAGAGTTGGAGAGAATAATACGCAACGATTTTTATATTAAATGGAAAATTATTTTGATCAATGTCCTTATTAAGACCAGATTATTGCTTATTAGAATTGCATATTTCAGTTTTATTCAAGTTTAAATTTTTTAGTGTTGCAATTATTTAAATATATTTTCTTAATGAAAACTCAATTGTTCTAGAAAATGTATTAACAGTGAGACGGGAGATTGATTGTGAGTTTTTGGCTTTTTAATGTCAAAACTATCTGTACCCAAAAACGGAGTGCCGAATTTGGTTAGCAATATTATTCAATGTAAATAGCAAGTATTGGTATCATTTTGTATTCTTAAGATTGAGATCTTTTATAGCGATACGATGGGATAGACTAAGTTCAAGAAAAATAATCTCCGGTTTCTACTATTGTTGAGCTATTATGTAAGAAGAAGACAAAGACCAAGTGTCTTGAGCATTCACGATGTGAGAGGGAGAGCGCCCAAAATCCTGGCCCAATTTCATAAAATAAGTCATATAAGACAGAACACAAAGACAAAAATTTGACTAAGCACTTTCTAGGAGGACTTTTAAATATATGTAAAGGGTGTTTTTTCATGGGTACAGAACTTTAAGCTGATTGCACTGTTTTCATTGGCAGCCATTTTGCCATATGCGGTGGGGTTTGCCATTTCATCATGAATCGACTGACGCCTGAATAACGCATGCATTGTGCAGGTTTAGCTCGAAACGAAATTGCTTTTGCTTACGACTTTACAAGAAAATTTTTGTTCAGGGATGAAGCTCATTTTTGGTTGAATGGCTACGTCAATAATTATGAACCTTCGCACTTGGAGTTTAGGTAATCCGCAAGCCATCATTGAGACGCTAATAGAGAATTAATTGTACCTTACTTCTTTAAAATCGATTCAGACCGTTAGATATAGAGCCACTGACCAATACAACTTTCGTTCCTGAATTGAATCACCTTAATGTGAAGGAGCTGTGTGGCTTTAACAATACAGAGCAACATGTCACACAGCTGGCCCACAATTGATTGGTGAGCGCATAATTTTGCGTTTTGGAAATTTTTTGGAATATTGAGTAAAATACACAGTGCAGCTTGTGACTCCCACATCTTGACTTCCACAAGGGTACATGGCGGTTAGCAGCAGTGTTCGATAGTTGCGCCTAACTTTGAGGTTTTTAAAAGTTACACGTACGTTAATAATGTATCTCTGTGTAACCTAATAAATGTAATTAAGTTCTTATAGTCTAAGAGCTAGCTACGTAAAATAGTATACAATTAATAGAGTAACGAAATCCGTGTAGTTAGTCTGCCATACTATCATTATTCTTTGATCCGGCCACTTGGCACCTGTCCAGCGGTGGGTTTGAGAGTGGTAGGCCAACAAAGGTAAACAAAAATAGGGGGTCTCGCTTATATTGACTTATATTTAAAAAATCTTGAGCTATTCAGACAAAAAACATGTTTTACAAACTTATAGCTTAGTAGATTTCAAATAAAATTGCTGAAAAAGTTTTCGCATACCATTTACCATTTAGAAGTTTTAGGTATTACTTCAAAATTGCATGTGTTTCCCAAAAGTATGCAATGGTACGATTTTTCCCTAACCAAAACTCCTGAATTAAATACATAACAAGTTATAACACGACACTAAATCTAGATCTTTATAAATTGTTTGACAAATAATTTTGGCAGTAAAGTACCTATCAAAAAACATTGCATACTTTTGGAAACCACATACAATTTTGAAGTAATACCTATAACTTCTAAATGGTAAATTGTATGCGAAAACTTTCATCGGCAATTTTATTTGAAATTTATTAAGCTATAAGTTTGTTAAACATTTTGTTTGTCTAAAGCTCACTGTTTTTGAAAAATAAGTCAATATAAGCAAAAGCCCGATTTCTTACCTTTGTTGGTGTACCACTCTCACACCCATCGCTGGACAGGTGCCAGGTGATCGTAGCAATGAATAATGATAGTATGGAAGAGTAACTAGAGGGATTTCGGTGCTCTATAAATTGTATACTATTTTCCGTATAGCTAGCTCTCCGGCTATTAATTATTAGAGTTTTTTACTCACATTCTTACATTATTTCAGTAAGATGCATGCAAGTGCAGCATTGCACTGATTTCGTGCATTAGCCTAGGACCGAAATTTGTAATGCCCAACTACCGAATTATATAAATAATGCTAACATGTTCAATGGAGAGCTTAGACTGGCATAAATTACCGCCATGTGGGTACTGTTTTTTAATAAAGTAAAATGGACTTGCTTATCAGTGCATACTTGCGCAGCAGTATATTTTGAAAAATATAAGAATTAATATTATGTATTTCGCTTATAAAAAAGCTTTCATATTAAAAATTCTATCGCAATCCGTCAAGTTGTATACGAGAAAATCTGATACGAAAAACCAATCCTATGGGAGGTACCGTTATGAAACTTTTCCTGCAAAATCTATTTCATCTATCAATATTTTAGTAAAATGTATATTTTAAAGTTTACTCAAAACCACCATTCAGAAGGTTTTACCAAAATCGTAAGAGGCGTTTTTGAGATAAATGATTTTTGCATTAAAAATCATATGGCAGGTTTATTTGTTAGTCTAGAATGCTGAAGGCTCCCAAGTAACATGGTTGGAGCTGCTAGTAATTAAAATGTTCTTAAACAGCTCTTAAAGTGGTAGATGCCAAGCTCATGCTCCATTTCAAAGATATTTGCAGCTCTGGGGTTTTTTGTTTTAAATCTGTCTCTATATTGCATTATAAGAACTTTTCTCAGCTCTATTACTTTAAAAAGCGTTTAGCTTTATAAAAATACTCTTTAACTTCGTTTATAATAGCTGTATTAGAGCTCAGCCGGTATTGTCTTCTTGTGCTTTAGATAAGCTTTTTAGAAGTACGAAGAGTCACTTTAGAGTTTAAATAGATCTGTTTGTGGTTAAGACAATCACAATCTCAATACAAAAATGTATTGCTATTACAAAACTGTTCTAAATTTTAAATAGAGCATTTTTGTGCTACCGCCATAATAGAGGAAGAGAGAGAGAGAGAGAGAGATTATAGTAGTTAACTTGTAGTATGAAAATATTTGTCAAACGAATGAGTCGCTTCGTTTACCAACTTTGTTGTGTTTTTTTTATTTGTTAAAATACGTCTTGTTCATAAAAAAAAAGACTCACAAACAATATAACATATTGGGAAAGTGTTTGCGGGGGAATAGCTAGACTGTAGACAAATAAAACTGAAAACAAAATCAATCAGTATGGAAGAAGTTAATGAACCTTCGACACTTTCACAGACCAAGAAAGAATAAGTTTTAATGGCTCTTTTAAAAAAATAAACTGTAAACTGAATATTGAATATGTTCCGAGAACTAAATCAGAATGAATTATGTAAAAATTATGAATTTTGTGTTAATAAATGCTTGAAATTTTTTCTGAAGTGTTTTGAATTTTTTATGAAAAAAAGAAAATAGGTACATAAATAATTTCATTGTCGTCTGATTGCTGTGCGTAAAGAGTTCACTTATTATAGAGCAGATTTAAAGCACCATTATGCATTTACTAGTTCTTGAAAAGTTCGATAAGTGTTTGTTTTTTTATTGAAATCAACTGGCAAAATCGAATCCCTATTTAGAGCTTGTTTAAAACTTAGTAAAAACATCAGCCTTTTCAAGAATGTGGCATACATACTGTTTTCTTGTGTTTGTGTTATGAGCTTCATACGCGCTCCAAAAGGGTTCGTTGAGATAAGTACATTTGAAGATATTTTTTCACCAGATAATTTGTGTAGGTAAACAGGGTGTCATATGAAAAAGTAAAAATGACAAGTAACATTTTTTTTTGCACTTAACACTATCAAAACTTTTCTAAGATATTAAAGTTAAAACCTCGACATTTTAAGGATTTCGAATTAAAATCTTTTTCTTTTAATTAATTGATAAGATATTTGAATTTCCCTATAATAATAATTATTTTAACTATAGGTATGCCTGTAAGACTTAAGGTCTTTTGAATGCAAATGAGAAGGAATAGAAAGATAGGAAATCATTTTTGTTGGTACAATAGATTGAGAACTAGGTGATATTTATCTCACGAAAATCCCACGGGTGGGGTCCAGTTGAAGCTAAGGGAATATTGTAAAATTGCCGCCCAAGCTGGGGCTCGAACCCACAACGTTAAGTTAGTAAAGAAGCACTAATTGTACCCAAATGTTTAAAAAAAAAAAAATTGGACTTCATATTCATTCATGTCACTTTTTGACTGTTAATGTCCTTCTAAGTTTTGTACTTGTCAGTAATGAATAGAAAAACTTAAAAATATTTTTGTTAAGTTCCACGAGACTAGGCTCAAAGTGAAGAATTTGAAAAGAAGTGACAGGAATTACCTCTAGTACTATACTTTATTAGTAATCCTTCGCAGTCTAGGCGTACTCAGGTTATATACTTGTTTTCGCTCAAAACGAATGGACAAACTGTATATGAAAAGAAATTTTAACACCGCTAGAAAAATTAACAAATATGTCAAAGCAAATATGTCTGCCGGCGCGCGCCGCCGCGAATGAGAACCTTTGAACACAATGTTATAACTTATAAGCATATATATGCATCCCATTTTATTACATATCCATATCCGTTTCCAGAAAAGTATGTCTTTATATATTTGTACGCAAAATATTTTACAAACGCAAACTTAAATGAAGTACGAGTACATATTAATATTTCAAACGCTTTGTTTACAGTATAGGACACCCTGTATTTTTTCAATCTGTCTTATCGACTTGACATTTAAATATAGGTTCTCTTAGCTCTAGTGCAACAATACTTGGGTCTCACGGCAATATAAGGGCTCGATAGAGTATGCAAAATTTGCTTCAAAAATGGTGACTATTAAAAAAAAACAATGCAAATAAGAAATATTTATACAAATTATTTGCTCAAAATCTCTATCTTCAAAATAAAACTTTACTAAACGTTCTTTAGACTGAGTAAAACATTTATTTCAGTCTTTTCGATGTGATTTGTTAAAAAAATTTATTTTTTAAATAAATAAAACTTAAAAATTATGCTATTTGATAACTTAATATTGATTATTTTGCGGGCGCATTGTAGTTTTTCCAGGTAACGTGTTAACATTTGTGAAAATTTTTAAATCGCACTAAGAATCCACTAGAAGTTGATCGTGGCTATTTATTTTTATTAATATCAAAATTGTTATCATATTCTCTTAGATATTACTGCAGGCATCTTTTTTTTTTTTGTTCTTGCCAATAATAATTATTGATGGTATGCGAACATAAAATTACAAACACAAATAAAATCTCGTTCAAATTCAATATTGACAGACTTTTTTTTTACAAATACTAATACAATTGAAATACTTAAAACCTATTTTCAAACACGAAGTTCTATATCAAACTAGAAGCAATGTTTAATAGAGTTGAATAAGTAAAATAGTGCTCTTTAAAATAAATTCAGCTAGGGACTTTATATTCTAATAGAACTTTTAGTTACTATCAACACCGATTCAAAGCGCAGAAGCGTGAAAAATTTGTTCCAAATTAGCTCGAAAGTCACCAAAGAAACGAATATTAAAGCCAGTAGCTAACATATCTGCTTTCCAAGCTATGATAAGGAGCAAATAGTGCTCTCAAACTCACAAAATAAGCTCGCAATGTGCTTGATATAAGCTCTAAGAGCGCATCTAGAGTTACTTGTGTAGCTTTTAGCTAATAAAGGCAGCTCTGGAAGCGCTGTAGGAATTCTCAACGAACTTAAAATGTTACTTGGGCTGTAAATGCCGATACAGGCAGAAAGACAGACAGGATTATCGGACCCACTTTTTTCGGCTTCTCTACCATCGAAAAACGTATTTCGAGCTTTCAAACAATTAAAATTAATAAAAGGCAACAAATTACCCCAACCCAGCCTTAAAAAGTGTCTAACATCAATTCAAACGCATTTAAATTAAAAAAAAATGTTAACCAACTAATTTCACGTTTAAATAGAACAATTTCAAAGCAATGTAATAATTTTCAAATTTAAATGTTTTCATTTTAATATCACGAATAAAAAACTATTTTGTTCGTAAATTAAATACTTTCAAATGTCCCCAGCTCCTCTTGGGTATTTTTAAGCTCTAGATAAAAATTTATAATTGTAAATGACTACGCCCAGAAGTATATAAATAGAAAGAACAATGGATCATATTTAAATGCATAAACCTAAATCACAATCTTCTATCCGACACTGGTTACAGTTATCTCTCAAATAATTGTTATTTTATTAAAATATCACATATTTAAATAAATCCCTAGCCTGCCCTGTCTCAAATCCTTCGTAATAGCCATTTTGTTATTTAATAAAATCTCGTTTTCATATTTTAAGCTTTGGTTTTTGGGTATTTGAAAAACCCCCTTTACCATTACCATCACCGTGTCGTGTCGGTCGTGTCATCATCATCGTTCATATACGACCCGACCAAACCATTCAAAATGTTATAAACGAACCACACTCGATTATCACTTATGCAAATTTTGGGAAACATAACTTCATCACCCGGTTCCCAAGAGATAAATTTCAAAACTTGAAAACGACCACCGAAAATGAATGGTACTTGTACGTAGCCATATATATAGTCGTAGATCGTAGAGTGTGTCTAGACCGGAAATTAAATGTGACTACATTACAATGAGGTTGTTGTGGTATTGCTAAGATTTGATGATTATTATTCCCAAAGGCTTAAATAATTGCTTTAGCCTCTCCAAACGAAGTATCTACTCGTACAAAGCTATAGATTGTGTGTGTGTCGTCCTGTCAATAAACATTACTAACTGGATGATGAACAGACAATTATTATTGTTTTGAGGGACAAATTTATAACAATTATTGGATTAAATGTTAACATTTGGAAAATAATAATAAAGATTTGTTTGTGTTTGTGATTTAGTTTTTCAATGTGAACACAGAAATACAGATATGTACATTTTAAACCATTTTAGGGGGCAGTTGCAATGTAGGCATCATTGAAATGCTTCAGTGAAAATTTTGGTTTTTGATTTTATGAAGATTTAGCAAACAGAACTGGGTTTCATTGGTATGAAAATGAAGCTTTTGACTTCTGGAATATTTTTTTAAAGCAAAAAATACTTTATGTATAATATGAATAATAATTTTCTTAAAATTCACTTTTATTGTTTTGGAACACAATCGTTTCTTTCACTGGATGTTTTCCAATCCCTGTCTGTTCTTATCTGTCAATTTTGCTTTCTATGATCAACTCTAACCTCAAAATTTGTGTTTATATGTATATATTTGTGTTTTGATATATTTTTGCTCTTGATTGCTTCACAAAGGTTTAAAGTTAATGTATTTATTTCCTTGTTGACCATATGTTTTTATAATTACTTATTTGTCGTATTAAATAAGGTTTCGGGAACATATGTAAATTGGAACGCTAGATTTAAAAATTAAGTTTTTATATGCGGCCTTACTCGTGAACTAATTTTTCAACTCCTCGGTAGCATAGTTTGTTTAATATAAAAAATACCTTAAACTTTTTACTGTTTTACGGCACATTCAGCGTTTAAACTGAAATTGAATCTTCAGATTAATGACTAACCAGCTTGCAATATTTCAAGAAACTCTGCTATTTCACAGGTGTTGAAAACTTGAAAAAAATTGTCATACGGGATGAACGCAACATTTCACACAAATGAGCATTGGATGCAATGACACTGCTAGCCTTTGTTATCCGACAAGTTATACCAGTAATCCTCCAGTAGGAACTCAAATCAATGTACAGGGTGGGCCAAAATAAATCACCCTATAACCCTATTGGAAGATGCTCCCATTTTTCCAAATGGCCGTCAATGTCAAATCTGTTTTGACATTTGTGGACTAGACAGACGCAGAATACAAGTTCTCGCTGAAGTGATGAAAAATGCCATAAAACGGCGCCTATTTGGCCGATATCATCTTCTCGACTTGACCAATACAATTCCAAAGGTTCAAATGAACATAGTCAAAAAACAAAATCGAAGTTTTTCATTCAGAAAAAAAAAGAGAGCCAAACAACATCGGATGGATGACTTCTTCTGGCCCACCCTATATGTGGCCTTAAGCTCGAATTTTCTTGCTTTTCGCGTTAACAATTGTACGTAGCGTGTTTGCGTATCGGATATCCCACATCATTTTTTTACGCACCAGACAACAGCAATCGTTGCAGTGACTTCAAACTTTTTAAATCTTTCTTATTAGTTAAGTTAGTTTAGTTAAGAAAACTTAACTTTTCAACTTACATTAATATTAATTTTTTTTTTTTTTTTAAGTCTCCTTCAATAATTCGGATTATATAACTCAGTGCCGTCGATGCATATTTCCAGGGCTCGTCAAATGAAGTGTTACAAACTCAAAGCTCAATAAATCCTTCATTTTTAGAGTTTTTCATTCCAAATTTGATGAGCACACTATAAATACATTCATTTATTTAAAAACCATGTCACTTCTCATAATAACTTCCTCTTGCATGGATGTCAGCAATCAATCCTTTTTACGAAGTAATTGCACGTTGCACAAAAGTGGTCATGTGGGATCCGTGCCCATTCCCGACGAATCGCTTAGTTGAATGTTGCAACACTCATATTTTTTTGTTGACACCTTAGCCTTCAAAACGGACTATAAAGAGAAGTCTATTGGATTCAAATCTGGTGAGGAGGGAAGCCACTGTTGCGAAGTTGCGAAGAAATGAACTGGGCAACGTGATCTGCAAGAAACTGTTGCGTTAAACGAGCTTTATGAGACGGTGTTGAATTTTAAAGTCAGAAGTACAACGGTGAATCTTCTTACAGTAGTTATTAACAATATAATAAACTATCATAAAAAAAAAAATATTCCTGTCACCAGTGATGCCAACATAAAATTAATAACACTTCATTTGACGGACCCTGTATATTAAGTTTCCCAACCAAATGCATAAAACTTCGCTCATATGTCATATCCATTGAGGTTTTCCTAAAAAATCTCACACGGAATTCTCTTAATATGGGGCATCGGGATATAAAATTTAAAACATCTTCTCTTTCCTCGCACAAGATCTGTGCGGTATGAAATTCAACTTTATTATTTCACCCCTTTATTTAAATATTAGATTTATCATGTGAAGAGGCAATCGATTAAGAAAGTACGTGTTTTTTGAAGATTATGGTTGAGCTGACAATAAATTATCCTTTATTGCTTCCATCCTAGATCCTTCATACGATGCGCGGCTCAATCCCTTCAGTAATTTTTCAAATAAGCTCTTTAACTCATCTGATCCAATATCAAATGGAATACGTATTGATTCACCGAATCTATCCCCCAGCTCCTCCTACGTTTTGACAATTTTTCTTATTAAGAGCTTGATCCTCTTATTTTATTTTTTCGCAAGGGCGGTCATCAAAGTCACTGCTCCAGAGTCTTACAACCGACGTAGAACAGAAGCCAGAAAGCCCATGTATTTCTTATGAATCTCATTTGTTTAATAAAAAAAAAACAGGCCTGACTACTATTATTTCGTTTTGGTTGGGCGTTTTAAACTTACTTACTTACTTATGTTGGCGCCACTGGAGCGTGGTACTCCAAGGCCTTGCTGAGAATGCCCCTCCAGCCGGCTCGATCTCTAGCCTGCTGTCTCCAATTTCGTACTCCAAGTTGACGGATGTCTCCCTCTACCTGGTCACTAAATCGAAGATGAGGTCTACCTTGGCTTCTGACTCCCTCGGGTTTGGCGTTGAAGACTTCACGAGCTGGAGCGTCGATGTCCATTCGCTCTACATCGCCCAGCCATCTTAGTCTTTGGATTCGAATTTTTCTGGCTAGGCTTATGTCGCTGTACAGCTCGTACAGTTCATTGTTATATCTTCTTCTCCAAACGTTGTTTTCGCGATTTACGCAGACAGGACCATAGATCGTACGCAGAACTTTTCTCTCGAAGACTCCAAGTGAATTTTCATCCGATTGGGATAGGGTCCATGCTTCCGCACCATATAGCAGGACCGGGATGATGAGTGTTTTATACAGTGTCACCTTGGTTCTTCTCGATATGGCTTTACTCCTCCATTGCTTACTCAGCCCAAAGAAACAGCGATTAGCAAGAGTTAGTCTGCGTTTGATTTCAGCGCTGATGTTGTTGCCTGTGTTTACAGCAGTGCCCAGGTAGACAAATTCACTGACTACCTCGAAGTTATACCTATCAATGGTTACGTTCTGACCAAGTCGGTGGTGGGATTGGACTTTTGTTGATGAAAGCATATACTTCGTCTTGTCCTCGTTTATTTTCAGCCCCATTCTGCTTGCTGCTGACTCCATAGTAGTGAAAGCACCGGTTACTGCTCGCTTTGTTCTTCCTATCACGTCTATGTCGTCAGCAAACCCAAGTAATTGTGTCGATCTATTGAAAATGGTGCCTGATGTGCTGGCATGGGTGCTCCGTATTACATTTTCAAGCACAATATTAAAACAGCTGCATGACAGTGCGTCACCTTGTCTTAGCCCTCTGGTGGTTTCGAAGGTTTCAGTAGAGTTTCTACCAACTTGGACGGAACAGCGAGCATTCTCCAACGTCATCCTGATAAGGCGTATCAGTTTAGCAGGTATTCTAAAGTTAGACATGACACGATACAGTTCAACTCTATTAACACTGTCGTAGGCGGCTTTAAGATCGACGAACAGGTGGTGGGTGTCGATGTTATACTCTTGGGTTTTCTCCAGGATCTGGCGTAATGTGAATATTTGGTCGGTGGTAGATTTTCCAGGTCTGAAGCCGCATTGGTAAGGACCTATCAGGTCGTCAGCAAACGGCTTGAGACGTTCACATAAAACGCTGGACAGGATCTTAAAGGCGATGTTTAAAATGCTTATGCTTCTATAGTTGGCGCAGAGGAGGCGGCCCCCTTTTTTTGTGAATCGGGCAGATGGTACTGAGATTCCACTCATCGGGCATACTTTCCTCCGACCATATTTTGCAGATGAGTTGGTGTATGCTTCTGACCAGGTCATCTCCAGCGTGCTTATAAAGCTCCGCTTGAAGGCCATCACATCCAGCTGCCTTATTCATCTTTAGTCTGGTGATGGCTACTTTAATTTCATTTTGGTCGGGCGAGTGTAGTTCGTGGTCGTCATCTAGATTAACTGGAACAAGTTGATCTTGGGCGGGATCTTGGCTGTCATCGCCATTTAGCAACCGGTTAAAGTAGTCTCTCCAGATGGCTAACATCGCCTGCGTTTCCACTATGGTATTTCCATCCTGATCTTTGCCCAGGGCGGCTTGTGAAACCGGATGTAGACTGTTTCACCTTTTTATAGAAGTTTCGTACCTCTTTTCTGCAAAAACATCTCTGCATCTCCTCGACTTCGCGTTGCTGGTGTTCTTTTTTCTTTCTCCTGAGTAGTCGTTTCTCAACTTTCCTTCGCTCAACATAGAGATTTCTGGATGCTCTAGTATCTCTCTGGAGCCACGACTTGTATGCCTCCGTTTTGGCTTTGTTTGCCTGAGCACATTCGGAGTCGAACCAGGGGTTTCTGGGGGGTGGATGTGAGAAGCCCAATACCTCTGACGCAGCACTTCTTATGGCTTGTTGACATAGCTGCCATTGGTCTTCCGAGTTCATGTCATCAGTCGAAGGATTTCTCGCAAGCTCAAGGGATACGCGGTCGGCATAGGCAGCGGCGGTCTCTTCCGATTGAAGACGTCCAACATTGAATTTCCTAGGTGTAGTCGGTGTTCGCCTAAGAACTTCCATGGAGATCCGTACCCTAAGTTTTGCACCGACTAGGTAGTGGTCCGAATCGATGTTTGCTCCTCGGAATGTACGGACGTTCATAATGCTGGAGGAGTGTTTTCCATCAATCACAACATGGTCGATTTGGTTGCATGTTCGACCATCTGGGGATCGCCATGTGCCCTTGTGGATGTCGGGACGTGGGAATCGCGTGCTGCTCAGCACCATATTTTTTCCCGCTGCAAAATCGATGAGCCTGAGTCCGTTGTCGGAAGTGGTGTCGTGCAGGCTGTGTTTACCGATCGTCATACCAAAGATGTCCTCTCTCCCAATTTTGGCATTGAAGTCTCCCCAAGAGAATTTTAATGTCATGTTTTGGGCACTGCTCATATGTTTTGGCGAGGAGCTCGTAGAAACATTCTTTGGTAGCGTCGTCTTTCTCTTCTGTAGGGGCATGGGCGCTTATTAGGCTTATGTGGTGGAATTTGGCCTTAATGCGGATCGTTGTCACTCTCTCGCTGACTTCGCAAAAGCTCAAGACCTTTTACCTAAGTCTTCCTCTGACAGCGAATCCGCACCCAAACAAGCGCGATCTCCCATCAAGGTGGCATTTCCCATAATAAAAATTACAGTCCTCCGTAATTCTCAGGCCCGGTCCATCCCATCGCATCTCCTGCAGGGCTGTTATATCAGCGTTGAGACTGGGAGGGTCTCGGCTAGCTGCTCGGCTTTACGCGGCCTGTTTAGCGTACGCACATTCCACGTGCATATGCGTAAATCGTTGTCCGTTTGCGGGGGGGGGGGGGGGGGGTCGTCAACATTTTTGGTTCTTTCATCCGAGGCATTTTCTGCGGTTTTCATCACAATAAAGTTTTCCTTTCATGACCGGCTTGTGAGGCCTGTGCATGACATATAGATCTTTGTGGTGGTTGGATCTTTAGAGCGTATCTCTTTCTTCCTGCTCGTAGTTCCTGAGAAGATAACTCAGGTATCTACAACCTATGGATCCGATGGATCCAACGTTCGTCGTTAGTTCACCTTTCGGCTATCCAGCAGGCACCACTTAGAGGTGACGATACGATTTTGGCGTTTTAAACGTTTCGGTAAAATTTTCCATGGGATTGGACCCCTCTAGAATTTTTCTTGTGGGGTTTCCTGAAGTCTCATGTCCATGTCTTAAGTCATTGAAACTTGGACCACTCGAACATGTTCCACCGTAAGAAACCGAGTCGGCCATTTGAACGATGTCGTATTCCATAGATAATGGAATACATAAATAAAAAGAATCTTGTTAATACCTCTCACAAAAGTTTGTTTTATCCCATTTCAACATCTACCCACTCTATTGAAAAACCCTTTAATTCCAAAACACGGTTTTTAATGGGTGGTAGACACAGCCCTCTCTAAATAATAGTTTCCAGGCGCGGTGGTTCTTTTTCATCGTCGCAACCGACTGGTCATCGTCAAAAGTTCCTTCATCCAAGTTCCTTCTTGCATTTTTTTGTCACAAGATGGAAGAAACTTAACACCTGCTTTTCTGATAAATTGCATTTTGTGTTACCATTATAATATAAGGATTCAAACATTCCGACTCACTTAAACGAAAAGTCCCAGGATTAAGTTTTGAACTTCATAATAAATAAATATTTTTTCATCACTTTTTCTCTGATTGTATTGAAATTCAAAAGCCCCCATCCCTGACCTTATAAAAGTGAGAAATGATAACCAATATCATCCATATATCATTTGCAGGTAGGGCAGCAGTCTTGCTAAAGCACTTTAAATGAATGAATCCTTTGAAACCTGACATGTTTAGGTTAAAAAGGCCCAATCTTAATGTAAACATTCACGGCCGTTCAAACTTATTCCCAAAGCAAAAAAAAAAAAACCAAAATCCATAAAAAGCACTCGCTGTCACTATGAAAGGATTAACCTTTATCTGCAGGATACTTTATCGAAAATAATATACAAAAATAAATTCAAAATCCCTTGAATGAAATTTTATTTCAATAGCATTCCATAACCCCCGCCCAGAAAATGGCCACCTTTTTCCAATTGTGAAATACAATGCAATCCATAATGGAAAATAGGTAGTCTTATAGTACAACATTCTCTAATAAACACATCCCTTTTTCGTTCTAAATTTTCGAAATCCTCCCAAAGCGTAATATCTGCCTTTTCGACATCTAGCATACATCCTTGGAAACTAAACTGAACCCAAGTTGGTGTAGGTACTATACCTGCTATAGCTTCTTTGCCACAAATATAATGCCTCACAAGAAAGTATACGAAGAACATTAACATCTGCTAGAAATTCATCTCGGTTTTTCCCAAAAAAAAGCAAAAAAAAAAAAAAAGGATTCAAGCTTAGACAAAAAGGCAAAAGCCAAATCCAACGAAACACAACCAACAAAACAGTTCATGCATAATTTATTCTCCGCCAAAAGTTGATCCCCCTCACCTGATTAAAAATAAGCCCTACTTTGAAACCGAAGCAGCAAAGAAACAGGACGACTCCAACAACGACGCAACGCGACGGTGACGAAGGAAGAAACACAAGAAGGATATGGCTCTGTCTGTATTCCCAAAGTATTTAAAGTTCAGAAAAGGCATAGGGCCAGGGCCAGAGCCAGAGCCAGGCCCTTGGTTCTTTGGCTTTGGCTTAATGTTTGTGTGCATCAGTGTGTAGGCTAATCCCCGAAAGGATTAAACAAAATGAAAATAAAGGAAGAACCAAAGAAAAAAAATATACTTAAACCACCCACATCCTTTGGTGTGCCCAAGCCCATAACCGGGATTCAAAACGTAAACAGGAGGAAAAGGAAGGAGTGATGGAAAAGAAAATGTTGAGAAATCCTCGCCAAAGTTTATGATCCTTTTTCGCTGAAAATATGTTCATGGAAATCAAGAAGATAATTTTGCAGCAGAATATCACAGCGCAGCGCAAGGATATAAGCTATCAGTTTCTCTGAACCTGAACTCGTGCACAGGTGAGAGCACATCGACGAAAGGTTACACCATTCCCATCGGAAGGTATCGATATGAAAATCCGGCGCGGCGGCGGGCGTGGTCTTCATTTCGCTGCTGACTCCTTGCTGCTTGCTACTACTACTCATCAACTCTTCAACGTCCTTCAGCAATCCTTAAAATATATATATCACTCCTAGTTCGTTGGTTTGATGGTGGGTAGAACGTAGAAGTGCAGAGGTTATGCGGGTTGTGTTTTATTTTCAGCTCTTCCATCAGTTCCGTGCGAAGGCGATGTCGAGGATAACATACTTTGGTTTTGTGTAAAACCTTTCAACATCGCCAGGATATACAAGAAGTGTACAGTGAAGAAGTATTTCTTTCAAGAGTTGTTTTTTTTTTGTCTTCTTTCATTGTTGTTGCTGACTCCTTGGGCCCTCTCATTTTACTTTGAAAGGTTTGGTCCGGGGGCGGGGGCGTGAGGTCAGGTAAGATACAATAAAAGTTAATATTTTCTTTGGTTCTGGGGTTCTTTGTTATCCTTTCTATTGGAACACTCAAAGTTTTTTTTTTGTTCTTATTCAATTTGATGTGGTTCCACTGGAATACCTAGACAACATTGACAGATTGTGGTGGCTACGACGACATTATGTTTACAAGGTCTGTGAGAAGGAAGAGGTGGTGGATATTAAGACGAAGCCCTACAACTTCGATAGTAAGGCGTCAGGGTCGTCGTTGGGTTAAAAGTGTCGGTTAAGGTGTTGGATAGTGTTGTTATTGTTCGTAACGGTGTTCGGGGTATATCTTCGTTTTTTTTTTTTCTACTCACTGTTGTGTTTTAATGTTTTAATATTTCATATTTTGACCAAACAATCTTTGAGATCAAATATTGATTCTTCATTGTTCGCTCAATTTGTAAGGAAAAGATACAGAAATGCCGAGAACAAAGTAGCTATATGGGCAGATTTTATCCGGGGAATATTGTTGTAGGTGGTTAATTTTCTATTAGGAAAATATAGATGGAAAATAATTATGGAACAAGGCTATTATTACGCTAACAAGAAAAAGTTCTTTGTTTTTGCTAATAAACACAAAGTTTCGAAACAAAATATTGGCGTAACAAAGAAGTGAGAAAATAAGAAGAGAGGGGAATTATAGTGATGTTTACATTAGCCATTGAAAGTAAATGAGGCAATCGAAGGCTAAGATAGTCAATTAGGGTCGGAAGGTACGTACTTTGATTTTTAAGATTATTGAACAAAACACTTGGTTAGGATAGAGACGATAGTATTTTTAAGGGAAGTATCTGGGAAGTGAAATATCACAACTTTAAGGGATGGGTAACATAGAAACGGTTTTAGCTTGTTTGGGGCTTTTTGTTTCTATTAGTAAAAGTTCCCACTTTTGACTATCACATCTCCTACTGATTCTTCTCCTTGGTTCCGTTGCAAGCAAAATTTTATTTCCCCTTGAATCATAGACAGACGAGTAGATCATTTTCATCTATCTCTCATACCACAGCTGTAACCACGATTTCAAATTCTGTTACATAGTTTTGTTTATAACAGTTTACTTACATACATATTTCTTAAGGTCTTTCAAGCCATCTTTTGCGTTCAGGATTAAATTTAAAGCAGTGTTTTATTCAGTGTAAGGCCACTCTAGAACCATTTGTTCCGCCTGATTCCAATGGTTCCATGACACAAGGCCATAATTCGAAGTATGGCCATATGACGATTTGTAAAGAGTCACTTAAACATATTCGAGTTATAAGAATTTACAACGCGAATTTTAAGATAGTAAAAGCTACAAGAATTTGCAATTACAATAGCAACAACACTTGATAAAAAAAATAATAGCTTAAAATTCGAGGCAAATATTACCTACGACGTTTCGTTCATTTTTAATATTACAATGCTACAAACCGGTTTTTGTAATTGTCAATTGCTTTTTTTAGAATGGCCCTATGTCACAAAACAATATGGCCGGCTGACACTTTAGCAAAGTGTCATAAGGCCATATGTACGTGTACGAGTATGGTCTTATGACGCTTTTGCAAGGCTGAGTTTTACTTCGAAATTTGGCCTTATCCCTTATGTCACATGGCCTTATGTCGTAACACCGAATCCAATATCCACTTTTTTTTGTCTAGTCCTAAGCTAGAGTTCTTTGTTGGATATAGTTTAAGCGATCGGATCTTTAACATGTAACGCAGGTCAAGGCTTACAAAATCTTGCATCTTGCTTGAAACGTTGCCAGAGTGTTTTGATATAGCCACTTATCAGGATAGATTGGATTCAAAGAGTTTCAACTCAGTATGCAGCGAAATTTGTCAGGAGTTCCGAACTGAAGAAAGGAATTCGAATGTACTACAAGGTTTATCGACTGACAGATAACAACCCAGACAGTTCAGTGCCCGGTGCCCTCCTCCATTACCATTGCCACACAATAGTCTGCAGTGGTTAGTTCCTACTGGTTGGCATTATTTTTGTTCAATTCTTAAGCCATGACCTCCTAATTTTGTTGAAGCAAGTGACACATTTGGTTAAAGGCTGTCGTACCGTTTGCTATTGAACATATGTCATTAGCATATTCCAAACGACTTAACTAGTAAAATAGGTTCCATTGGATGCCAAGTCATATCATAACAGTCGCTCGTAGGGCCGACATCGTCCCGTCCTTCTCCGTAAAAAACATCCTATTACAATCTTCCAATCTTTCGTCAAGTTGTATAGTTATGGTAACAAAACGGCACATACCAGCGCTAATTGGGTTCTTCTTAGGAGTTTTCAGCTCAATTGAGCATCGCCATTTCTACCTTGTTCCCTCTAAACGCAACGGAAAGCTCTTAACTGTGCTTCACGAAACACCTTGCGTTGTTGCATTGACCCCCTTGAAATAAAAAATTGTATCAGGGATGCCTCTGGAACCAAGTATCTTTGTATATTTCGCCGATTAACGCTATCGCCGACCTTTTTAAAGTTCACGACCATGACGTAGGACGCCTATTGCCTATTGATACTATAATGAGGATTATTAGCAATTTGTTAATGTGATTTAATCACACATATAGAAATCCCTGTTTGTGCTTCTTGAGTCTCCTTTCCTAGATTCAGCTAACTCTAGAATGTAAATGACCAAAAACACCACACAAGTTTAGAGTGCGGACTCACGTCTGTGGTGCTTATCATCATCGAGCCAGAATTACTTCACGGATTCCGTTCAAGTTTCATAAGTAGCCATTTTAATATAAAAGTGACAGTTTTTGTTTTTCTGGACTTGTTCAGGAACGACTTAAACGCTTTTGATTTAATTTATATATACATTCTTAGAGTGAAGGAGAGAGTATACCAGGCAGTAGAGAATCTTTCTCCACATGTATTCGATTGAGTCGATGTCCACGCTTATGCCTGATACAGATGCAGCAGGACTGGGATGGTAAGGGTCTTATTGCCTCCTTTCTTCTTTCGTTCTTTCAGAGAGGGCTTTATCAACAGCGTCAACAGATTTAATTTATTAACATATTTAAACTGCTTTGGACTGTGAGATGTTTTAGGCTTATTCTCAGCGGGTCCAGGGTTTACTGAAGAAGCAACAAATCTTTAGTTTGTGAAGGTTGTTTTATTCACAGAATCTTAATATTATTCTTTATATAGGGTGGTCGAAAAGAAGTCATCCATCGGATGTTGTTTGGATCTCTTTTTTTACTAAATGAAAAACTTCGATTCTGTTTTTTGAACCGTAAGAATTGTACTGATCAAGTCGAGAAGATGATATCGGCCAAATGGGAGCCATCACAATTGATTGCTCGTTTTATGGCATTTTTCATCACTTCAGCGAGAACTTCGGGCGACAGATTCTCGCACTCGTGTCAAATGTTGTTGAGGTAAACACGGGACTTCAAAAAACCCCACAAAAAAAGTCCGATACGGTTAAATCGGGTGATCTTGCGGGCCAGTTCAAATCGCCGAAACGAGAGATGAGGCTACCCGGGAACCGGGAACGCCGCCTTCAGAATATCGGTTCATGTATCGCTCCATGGCTTGTTCTCTTGTATTCTGCATATCTGCATCTGTTTGGTCCACAAATGTCAAAACAGATTTGACATTGGCGGCCATTTCCAAAAATAAGAGCATCTTCCAATAGGGTGATTTCTTTTTGCCCACCTTGTATTATAATCTTAATCTTCTTTGACCCTCAGATAGCAGGGTCTACTAAAAGCTTAAACTCTCGACTGAAATAGCAGCGGACACCAAAACTCCCGACTGAGATAGCAGCGGAAGCGGACACTAATTATGAAACCTTCAAGCCCACGTCAACTCTGGGTTCTAAGCTTGTTAAAATAATGGAGTTCGGCACTGTACACAAGATTGGTACACGGTCACGGCTCACGGGCGGCAACTGAATCAAATTGGCTATCTTATGCATATTTCCGATGCAAGATAGTGGTTATTATAAAGCAAACAACAAAAATGTATGAAAAACTCCATTGACCATTTCATGCTAATTGGAAGTAATATGTTGCTGCCATTGGTTGTTGTTCGCATTTGATAATTATGGTGGTAAAACTGGTTTGGCTGTTAAAGTTTGTATTTCAATACAATACGCTTCGGTCGGTGAGGGGCGAAATGCTCTCTTGTCAGATGATCGGTGCTGGTGCAATAAAATCTGGACGGTCGGGGATGAGTGAAATCCTTAATTAATGTGCGGTGCTCGGGCGGAATTGCTTAATTTGCCATTTTATAATGTGGCGGTAGGGGCGT
Organism: Platycheirus albimanus; assembly: GCA_916050605.2. NCBI lineage: Eukaryota > Metazoa > Arthropoda > Insecta > Diptera > Syrphidae > Platycheirus > Platycheirus albimanus. The sequence continues at coordinate 11,227,337 of OU696696.1, read as the reverse complement.
TTTAGGTTTAAGCTAACAATGTTCGTAACTCAATTTTTTTTGTACGGTTTTAAAGAAAATGTTCATAAATTTACAAAGACTCAGCGGATTTTTGTCATTGCATTGCAATAAAAAAATGTACTAAAGTAAATAGTATAATAATTAATATTTTAAAAATATTAATTTTCCTTTGGAAATTTGTCACCATTAAAAAATGTGAATTTTTAGTCTTCAGAAATGGCGATCTGTCTTACGAACCCTTAAACTCAACTAATTGTCAACAATTTCGAATCTATTCAGTTAACCAAAAGGTGTCGAGTCAATCCTATTTAAACTCAACCCAAATATGTACCTACATATGTTGCTGCCAGCTTCAATTTTGGTTATTAGAACTAGCTTTTGTAAACTAGTCTTCTCTTTCTATACTAAATGACCCCTTTCGATCAAATTTTCGTTGGCTCTTTTGGGGTGACCAAAATTCCAAAGATTCTAAGAACTTGTCTAAGACCCATTAGGTTGTTTATAACGTTAATAATCTTAATTTTTCAAACTCTTTCATCAATGGTATGATTGTTCAAGCAGCTTTACCAAATTCGGTTTAAATCTTTTAACTAATTTTGTTGATGAAATAATAAAAATTAAATCTGTAAAACACACAGTTCTAAATACAATACAGTTTTTTAGGTTTTAAACTTAAACAGAATTACCTTCAATGCCAAACCTGTATGCGTCATGTAGCCTGCCCTTAACGGAAATGAAGTATGCTTTCCTGATGATGTGCATTTCAGCAAATGTTTGTCCTTTATTTAACACTAAAAATATCCATCTATGAACAAGATGCAGGATTTCAGTTTATTGTGATCATTTCATGCTGTTATATATCATTTAACTTTTGTATACTCGAACACAACCAAGGACCACCAGAATCGATTATATCTAAGAACTTTTTTCAAAACAACTCCTTTTTAGCAAATAATTAAAAAAATAAAACATTGAAAAACAGTCACTCTAACGTCAAACCCCCTTGCTTGTCTCTAAACAGCAATATCAGTTATTTAAAAAACTTTCTCACTAATTGCAAACATTTAAGGATTCTAATCAAAAAAGTTGTGTGCCATTATAACAATGCTCATAAGGCTACTATGTTTCTATATAATCCAGTCCCAAATCTAAGCCAAAGAGCTCTCCAGCTCACCAACAAAAAAAAAGAAAACCGAAAAGGAAATCAAAAGTTAAAACCATCTAACAACCACTATACTATACAACACCTCCCTAATTTAAAAAAGGAAAATTAAATTCAACACCCTCTGTTTCCAATTTTGTCGACAGATTTAATTTTTTTTTTTTTTTTTTTTGCTATCCTTTTAAAACTCAGAGAGAAGAGTGTAGTGTATATAGTATATAAGCAGAGAGTCAAAAGTTAAAGATTTAACAATTTTCGACTTTTTCACGCCAATCATAGAGGATTTTCCGAGCCATAAGGTCCTGACCATCAGACCACTCACTTTTCCCACACTCCATTTTCTATGAAAACATCAACGTTATAATCCCGTCCATTTTCTTAACACAATATAGCTAGTCCCTTTTTTTTTTTTTTTTTTTTTGTGTTTGTATTTTTGTTGTTGGTATAGGAAGTAGGTATGCTGTTTTGTAAGGATCGGCTGCTGATGGCAAAATAAGAAATTAACCCGAACAAAAAAAAATGTAATGAAAAACAAAATAAAGTTATTTCAAAGAAGGTTTTTATTTTTAGGAATCGAATCACCCACTTCAACCATAAAAACAAAAATCACTCGGGGGAGCAGAAAAAAAAAACATTGTTAAAAAACAAAGTTAAGGACTATATAGCTATGTTGAGTTGAGAAGAGAAAGAAAAATATAAAGAGTAGATTATTTTAACTTAGAAACGAAAGACGAAAAACCAAAAAAGACCGACCGACCGACATCAATTAGGTAGTTGGGAAGGATATTGTCTCTGTGTTTTTGTCACATACGTAAAAAATAAAAAAAAAAATTAAAACCAACCTCTACAGCCACAGCCAATTAAATATTCTTTTAGGTGCGGTTTTTTGTGTAACAACTCCTTTCAAATTAAAAACAAACATTGAATACTAAGAAAAACACTGTCCAAGGAACTACATAAAGTCTTTGCTTTCTTTCCAAAAAAAAAAAACATACAAAATGTCCTTTTTATTCGTTTGGACAAGCAAGCAATGAATGAAGAAGAAAAAGACACTCTTAGTTTTATAACTTCACCTAGCATCGAAAGTAGTCTTTCAGAAAAAAAAAAAATATGTATAAACCACACCCAAAGAGAGTCAATATTCAACTTGGAACAATTCCATCCTTTATTTCGTTTTCTTTCGTGAGAAATGAGGTATTTTGTGGCAACAAACCGCACAATGTCTTCTAAGAAAAATTAAGTAACCTGCGGTTTCCAAAAGGACCACTTTTTCCTTCTTCTTTTTTTTTTTTGAAATTATTTTTCTTTTATCAACAAAAAAGGACTTCTTTTGTTGTTATTCTATTTCAAAGTTTGAGCTACCTTTTTTTCGAATATTAATAAAAAAAAAAAAAAGTATAAAAATATCCTTATTGAAGGAGGCAAAAGCCCTTAGTCCTTGGTCGTATATAAAACTGTTGACAAACGAAACAAAAAAAAATCCGATACATTTCGTTTATCGCTGCAACAAAACGGACAATTTGAAATGTATGGAAAATCGCTCAAAACATTCTTAAGAAACCGAAAAAAGGATATAGAACACGAAAGTTTGAGATGAAAAATAATAAATCCTCATTTCTATTATAAGAAGGACGACGATACGATATGGTAGATATTTTGCTGTGCTGTACACTTTGCATCACTCCTTTGTTATGCAGTTGTATGGTAATTTTTTTTTTTTTGCAATTTTAACACAACCTTATGTATACACAAATTTTAAGAAGAAGAGAGAAACCCTTAGACGTACTATGATCCTGAATGCATTATGGCATAACCGAGAATTTGAAAAAAAAAAAAAACAGGATCCTGTGTACAATTTCCATCTGACACACAAAATTGCAAGTTTCTTTCAGTTTTCTTGTTTTATTGAATTTTTTTTTGCCGCCCCTATTTTATCCAGGTCGAAAAAAAAATATGAGAAAACATATTCGCCCGAAAGGGTTAAGGGGCTTGGTTTTAGATTTTGGGTTTGGGTTTGAGTTTGAACATAAGGATGAGGAATGAGAAGGATGAGGATGAAATAACATGGCGCATAAAATAATCCAGCTTAGTGTATTGTATTATTTATAATGTTGTTTAAAAAAGCTTTATTTGCTTCACCTCGCCTTCGGGGGTGATAGCAACGGTATTTGGCCCCTTTATTCTGGGCATATAGCTTTTATCGCACCCTAGTTATTATTTTTTTTTTTTCTGTTTCTGTTTGTGCTTTTTTTCAATTTTTCGTTTCGTGAAGCCTGCTGTTTTGTTCATCTGAATAATCTGAAGGATTAAACGAAATGGAAACCTTTTTATGTGTTATTTTGGATAAATTTTTTGTTTGTGCTCCTTTTTTTTTGCTGAAAAAGAGAGATGATTTTGTTTATTCTCATTCTAAACAGAATATGAAACACAAATAATAATAAATATCCTTGCGAAGAAATGGGAGCAAAAAATTATTTGATATTTGTTCCAGACAAGGATAATGAAGTTTTTTTTTCTAGTATAGCAATGCCATCACCACGACAGGAAAACTTGCATTAAACACAATCAGATTTTCCAAAAAAGTTTTCAAAATAAACCAGCTCGATGTCAAAGGGGGGTTAGTAGAAAGGGAAGGATTTTTAGGTACAACACACAAACACACAAATACACCAGAAAAAGGGTATATCTTTTTTGACGGTTGCTCTCCTTTATTCTTCCCTTTTTGTGCTTTATTTTTATTTTATAAAAAAAAAAAACATTAAAATGGCAAAGTCAAGTGGAGCATATGTCCTGAAATAAAGATTAAAAGTTAAATAAACTTTCTTGTTCAAAGGATTAATTTTTTTTTTCCTTTTTTCCTTTTTTACTTTTTATTCTGCTTTTTGTGTTGAAATTTAATTTTATTTTGGTTTCAACAAAACACAAAAAGCGTATTATGTGAGGATTACGCACGCAGTGATTATAAATAGTTGACTATGATGGGTGGGGAAAGGGAAGATAAATCTCTGAATTTCGTGATGATGGAAAGGGATAATAAAATGCTCTGACTTGTGAATATAATAATATGTAGAATGGTATGGTTCGTTTTTTGAAATGTTCATCAGGACAAAGGGATAGGATGGGAAGAGCAGCATTTGTCTGTGGAACAAATTTTGCTGTTTGCATTTGGGATTTTGAAGTTCTTGCATTCTTTGGTAGAACAAACAAATTAAGGAATCCTCAAAGTTAATTATCAACTTTTTTTTTGTATGTATGTATGTATGTATGTATGTGTTTGTGTGTTTGTGTGTTGTGGAAAAGTTAAAGAAGTGGGTTTTTACATCAGTATACATACAGTAGGAGGATGCAAGAGATAAATATTAAAATTGTTAGTATTGGAAAGAAAAATTTAAATTTAATATTCATTTCAATTTTGAAATTACAAGAATTGCAAAAATGGGAAAAGCAGGACGAAAATTCAATCAACACCAAAGTTAAGGCCATTAGAATCGATTTTAAATCAATATTTCAACAAGAAAATGTAAACACACAACTACGTCATAGAAGACATTTATGTGGATTAACTGCTCAAATTTCTAGGAGCAAGAAAATCAACGGATAAAATCTATTTTATTCAAAAAAGGACCACTTCTGACGGTAAAATGATATTAAGCTTCAAGTTTTTTTATCAAAACCGTTGCAGCCGTTTTCGATTAAAATGAGCTTCAATTAGCTGTTATATGGCAGGTACCCGTTATTTCTGTATCTTCAACAAATTTTTAGACGATGTGCAAAAAAAATCTATATACCAAGTTTTAAGGGCCAGCTGATTCGACTGTTTTCCTAGGTGTTTTCTATTGATACACACTTGCAGGATTTTCAGAAAAACTTTTTTCGGCTTCACTTATTGCTTTCGTTTTCCTTCAAATTAATTGAAGCTGAAAAAATTAAACTTAATGCTTTTTCTACCGCTATCTAGATACGTTTTTTCTGTGATTAACTTTTGAATATGACAGTTTCTTGTCTCACAACAGGCTTGGATCATTATGTGGCCAAAACTATTGGTTGGCATAATTTCGAGATTGTTAGCTATTTTCACCTGTATAATGCTGTGAGCACGGAAGAGAACACCAACTTAGAAATTAAAGCTTCTTTGCCAATGGGCAAAGAACCAATTATAGAACAAAACCCTCTTGAGAACTCGTGTTCCCGTTCGCTATATCTAATATGCAGGACCGTTAATCTCTTAGCCAAATAAAAAACCTTCTACAGTGTTCGAGAAAAAAATTCAGAACATTTTCTGTCTAGCAAAGATTTTATACAACGATGCCCTACAAACGTGCTTTACATCATCTTAAGGTCTAGTCGCATTTAAAGATGAAAATATAGCTGGGTTGTGTAGAGTCAATGGAATCCACCTCTTGGAGTGTCAAATTGGAGATGGCAGGCTAGACCATTAAGAGACCAGGTTTATACAAGATAACCTCCAACTGCTTGTAGTGTGAAAATGGAGATGGCATTTGAAGGAGGTCATATCAAATCACGTGGATTGGAATAAAGGGGGGATAATTTCCAGAAGTGAGGTAGAATCTATAATAGTCCCCACTAGAATTCGGTACAGACAAAATATATTAGCAACTTCTCGATGATTTGCAAATTAAGAAATTTTGATAGATCTTCGTAAAGGGGCAATATAACTTTATCGGACCAAAGTAAAAATGATGACCAAACTTAACTGGCGAATTCGAGGATATACCCCTCCTCCAGGTGATGTAAAGGTGTTTTGTAGGGTAAGGATTACAGAATTCCTTAGATCAACGTTTTATGGAGTCTAGAAATGAATTGGCCTTATTAATTATTAGGTCATAATCTCACAAGCAGAACTTGAAACTCCTCAAAATATTGGGGCTTAAATACATCCTTGGGGTAACCCCTGTGCATTACATTACAATAAAATCTCTTCTGTAGATAAATCCACGAAGAAGACACACCTATGAGAACTGATGGTAACTGAGGACATCGGCTAACATAATGAAAAAAAAAAAAAAAAAAAAAAAAAAAAAAAAACAGAGAACAAATATCAACAGCATGCGATTTGTGTCATAGGGTTCTACATCCGATGATAATTTTGCTGTTCTATCAGAGCCAAGGCCTTTGCCATAACCCCAGCCACAAATTTTAAAGGATCGTAAAACTTTCTTTCAATCAAAACGGTTGCTTATTGTTGTGTTTTGCTGTTGTAAATTTTGTCTATGCAAATTTAAAATCTTGTCGAAAGCCGATTTTATTTATCACAATCATTCTTCTTGAACAATCATAATTTAAAGAAAGAATTTTTTAAAACAAACTAGTGCTTTTATTTCAAGCAATATCCAGTTGGGTTCAAAACCGGAAGCTTTGAGCAAAGCACTGTTTTGAGTATTAAGAGATTGTCTTAGCTTTTAGGATGATATTTTTTGTTATTGAGTATTCCAAAATAAGTTTTTTAGCCAATTGAAAGCCCGATGTAAGCCATACGAGAAATGATCCTCGCTTTTTAGGACTCACTCGGTATAAAAGATGTTTTTGAATAAGTATATAAAATTTTAAGCAGTGTTTTCATTGACGGTCATTTTGTCATCTGCAATGTAATTAATCTTAAGTTTCGTCTAACATTTCATCATGAATCGACTAACGCCTGAAAGAAGCATATACATTTTTGGCAGAATGGCAACGTAAATAAGTAAAACTACCACATTTTGAGTATTACACCCAGAAAAGCTTACAGTTTGGTGTGCTTCATGGGCTGGTGGATTCATTGGTCCTTACTTCCTAAAAAATGATGCCCGCCAGAGTATAACAGTCAATGGAGCCCGTTATAGAGCTATGATCAATGACTTTTTCATTCCTGAATTGAATAGCCCTGATGTGATAAAGCTGTGGTTTGAACAAAACTGCGCAACATGTAACACAACACGTGCCACATATTTATTTGTTGAAGGAAAACGTTTGATGAGCTCATAATTTCGTTATCGACCTATGTTGAGTTCCAAGATCGTGCTGTTTAATATAGCTAGACTATTTTCTACGGGGGTATATGAAGTAATTAGTCAACACCACCAGATATGACTTTGAAAACAACATTTGTCGCGTTATTGCCGTTATTGCTGCAAAGAGTTATCGAAAATTAGACCTTTAGATTGGACCATAAGCCAAAAATGTAAATATAAATGCAGAATACACTTAAATTGATACACTTTGCTTCTCAAGAAATGTTAAGCGGTATTTTAATAAATACACTGCGCGTCATCAGGTTAGCTCAACACCTCGCGTTGGTGATTATATCCAAACTAAATGAGCTAACTTTTAAAAAATTATTGTTTTTTATGGCCAATTATTCTATTCATAGTAGAGTAAAGAAAAAACTACCATTTTTCCATTTTTTAATATTTTTAATATAATTTATTTTAGAAAATATCGCAATACAAAAAATTCAAATTGAAACATCAGGTTAGCACATATCATTTTATTTCATTTTTGTTAAGCTTTTAAGCCATTAACTTAATTCTTAGCTCGTTTTTAAATTAGTTGAATAAGGGGCCAGTTATAGCTATCATTGAAATGCATCATTGAGACATAATCAGTGGAACGTTTTATATTTTCACTGACAAGTCGGTTATAGCAATCATTGAAAAACTACACGGAGAGAATTGAAAAATCACCAATTGCGAAATATTCAGTTGCAATTTACAAAACATGTTTTTTTTGTAAATCACGGCGCTTTGATAAGAAACTGATAGAAAAATTGGCAATTTAACTTTCAATTCATCTCAAATTACAACAATTCCTAAGTTGAGATTTACAATTAAAAGTTATAATTCAAGCTTGTGCCCTTCAAAGTAAATTACAACCTTTTTGTCGCAATTTACTACTTCAAGGGAATAATTCCATTTATACTTTTTACCAATCTAGATTTGCTAAAATTTTTTCGTGATTTACAATCACTGAGTATTAAAATCAACTCAAGTGTGTCTGACGGCTACGTCGAAGGTCCGAAGTTCGATCCCTGCCTCGAACTAATAATTATCTTTTTTTTTTTGGTACTGTCTCTTTTGAGGAAATAAAAAATTCTCGAAGAATAAATCTGGTTAATATTAAAAGTGGATCTTTGTAAGCCATTCGGATTCAGCGGGAAATGATATTCCACCAGAATATCAACGCACATACAGGAATCGTTCAGAATATAAGTCATTAGGCCCTGGCCCCGCTTGTGTCTCCAATAATGCATGTACATTAAGAGGTTAGACGTCCAAAATAAGACGACTATATTTTTCTCGCCAATAAAACAATCTTAATTCAAAACACCCCTAAAATGTAACTCATCTTCAGGTTGCTTCTTATTATTAATTTTGATATCCGAATTGGATGCATCACCATGGCCTGGTAGATGTGTGCTTGGTTGGTATGCAGAGGGTCTCGAGTTCGATTCCTAGAATCAGCCAAGTAAGTAAAAGTTACATTTTTCAATAAAAAATAATAAATGCTTTTCAATAAAAAATAGAAAACGTTTCTCAAAGCAATATAATTTGTTACAAATTGAGTAAAATGGGGTTGCAATTTACGACTTTGCCACTCATTTTTTCAAAAACATATTTTTGATTCAAAACAAAGAGATGGAAATCTACGACTCGCTTTTTTGCAATTTACAATCGAGTAAATATAAAATTGGTACAAATTTGGATCAATTTTCGATTCGCGATGGCAATGTTTTATTTCTCAGGATCGAATTATTGACCCAAAAAAGTGGTAATTTGCTATTTTTGAGTGTCAATATCTTCATTTCGTTCAATTTTGAAAATTGCGAACAAGGAGTCGTAATTTACAAAACCCCGAGCTAGGGTGAGAAACTGCATAAGATTTTCGTGATTTGCAGCTCATTTTTCTTGATCTGATCTAAAAATTCTTTCCGTGTACTTTCAGTGGAAAGCCCTGTCATTCAAATGAAATGACAATTTAAAATTTTGACTCCAAGAACCAATTTCATAAGTTCTGTGTGTTGTTGTTTTTGTGAGTCAAATTTTGAAAATATCCTCAGAATCAAAAACTTTAAATGCAACTTTTAAGAGCATTAACAACCAAATCAGAATATGTAACATTTATTTCCGTATGCCTTTTGGTTTGGAAGAAAGGGGCATATACATTTCGCACTTTCATGACTTTTTCATGAAGAGGTCCGATTTTGAAAGAAAAATTTGATGGATTTGCGTCTTTCTTCCAAACAACGAAGCCTATAGGGATCAAACATATCTTTTTTTTCATCCTAGAGATGTATCCTTACTAGCAGCAATTACAATTATGCATTTTAATAAGGAAGTCTTTCAAGGACGAGCCAATAGGAACTTCAGATCGTGGACTTCGGGCTCGTCAACAATTAGCACCAACTCCACACAGCACCAAACTAAACAGAGCACCACAATTGAGTTATTTGTATTGACCGGACAATCGCAAATATACCACGATTAAAAATTAAATATATGTAGCTATTGCTTTTTATTTTTATTAAAAATATTTAATTAAATATTTCGGGAATTACATGAAATGGACAACACAAAATAAAAAAAAGATGCCGACAAGAGCTTGAAAACCATACAAAATTACGACCAAAACTATTTCGAGGTTAAGGTTGATCATTTAAATAAAAATTGACAGATGAGAATAGAAAGAGAATCGAACACATTCATTGAAACGATTGGGTTCCAAATACGAGAAACAAAAATCAGTTGTTCATTGAAATCGATTTCTGTCACTTGAATAATAAAATTGGATTTTAAGAGAAGAATTAGTGGATATAAGATATTTTATGCATTAAAAAAATTCTAAAATTCATTATCTTTATTTTGACACCAATAAAACCCAGTTCTGTTTGTTAAATTGTCTTAAAATCAACAATCAAAATTTTCAATGCTGAATTTCAATGATAGCTATAACTGGCCCCTAATGTATAGTCCTCCGCCTCCGTTGGAAATGAGAGGCTTTACAAAGGTGATAAAAATAACATATAAAACAGTTGCTGCATTTTTATAACAACAAAAACATGATTATCATATAAAGCTTATGAGTGGTATGCTAACCTGATGACACGCAGTGTATAAGATGAAGAAGCGGACTTGAAGTTACTAATTTTTTTTTTTTTTTTTTTTTTTTTTTTTTTTTTTTGAATATATGGTCATATTGACAAGCTTGGATGACTCTTCAAATGTTTTAAGGATTTTCGTGGTATTTCGATTGGAAGATTGAAAATTAATTTTTGACGTAATTAAAACCGTATTTTTAATGTCATATATCTAACTTCAATGAATAACACTAATGATCCATTTTTTGTTCTTATGTATCCCCTAAGTGAGAATCTTGTTATTAAGTTGAAATGAACGCTAACTGGTCCAGCAAATCTTTATATACTGGCATCGAAAATTGTGACGGATTTTTCTTTTAGTCTTGTCCAGTTTTGGTTTTATAAATGAGTAACTGTTGTACCCTTAAGCCAATAGTAATTATTCTGTTTCGAAATAAGTTAGCTTACGACTATAAGATTTTAATCTTAATGTGAAATTATAAATTGTCAAATAAATACTAAATACTAAATACTAAATACTATTGTGAATTTTCAAACAGGTATCAAGTATATATACCACACAAGCATTCAGTTTGAATTATCAATCTTCATTATTGAAGATCTTAAAAAATTTCAAAAGTGCTCAGTAGTTTTTTTCTATATGTATTATCATTTCCGAAAAGATAAAGAATCGATTTCAATATTTTTTAAAACAAAAATTGAACTTTTTAAATGTAAGCTTTGTAACACACCGGAGGAGTACGAGTAATGAATCAAAAACATTCCACGGAATGAGTCCAAAAAACATTTTTCGTCATACTTTATGTACCTATACATTACACAAATCTTTTTGATCAAATTTAGAAATTCGGCTATTTTCGCAAAAGCTTCCTCTAGGAAATTTCTAAAATTCTAGACCGTTCGTTGTAACTAAATAATACCGGTTAACCTCAATGTGGCAATCTCCCAATCAAAATTGTTCACAACAATTAAAGATGCAATTTCAGTTATTTCATCGTTATGAATAAAATATTCCTCCTTTTAATCACAAGACCACTTAAGCACGTTGGTAGGATTCTAGAGTAGACTTCTAATCTTCTCGATTCTTCGCCGAAAATGTTTTTTTTATTGAACACAAAACCCATTTTGCTTGTGTGCTAATAGTATTAATTTTGCACTTTAAAAATTTACGAAACAATCCTCCAACACTAACACACACACTCCACTCACACATGATGATGTTTTGGAAAATAATCGAACAATTAATTTATTTGCCTGTGACGTGTACACAGCAAAATGCTGTTGTCTGTCACTGACCATGTAGATAAATTTACAAATCCAAATAAATTGTTCCCTCCGAATCTGACAATTCGACAATTTGTATTCAACTTACCGTCGCCGCCTGTTGTCATTACTCTTATATTCCACACATATATACCATTCCCCCTTCCTTTTTGTCTTTAACGAGCATGAAGTACGGCACAGCACGGCACAGAGGAGTCCTTTTTGCAATCCAGATTCCAGAAACAACTATCTTACTATACCTACCTATTCTGTTGTTGGTCGTCATTGATATATTTCAAGAAGTGGTTATGTCCTTTCTCTCCTCCACTCCGCTCCGATTTGGAGACTGGATGCTGCTTATAACTGAACAATAGTACAATATACAATTCGCTCCTACTTGTTAACATTTTGGGAATGCAAGTTCCGGAGTTTGGATATTAGTATCCAAATGTTGTTATCATCTGTTTCAAGAACATGAATAACACACTCCTTATAACAATTGCCAGGCAATGTTAGGCGGTTAGTCGAGCCTGGATGGAAATGGAAATGGAAATGCAACCAAATGCTGCTGCGTGTCTGAATTGCATAAATCTGTTATCCTGGCAACAAGAAGAAGCCAACACTTCTTCCTGATGCTGCCTGAGCCTGATGCATATCTCGTTTTCTCTGATATCCTTGTGCACATTTAATGGAATATAAATTTGAGAATTTTCTGTGATTTTATCGTACACACTTCGTACACCTACTACAACATATAGCTTCTTGATGTTGGAGATTTTCGGTGTTTGCATATTAACAGAGAATCCTTCTTCTTTTCAAAAGAGTTTAAGGAAGATAAAGAGAGAGGGAGATAGAGAGATTTCGGATGCTTTTTGTTGTTGTTGTTGTTAAAGGAAAAATATTTGAAATCCTTGTGTAACTGCAACTGCAACTGACAGGATACAAAGTGGAAAACTAATTTTATAAAAATCCATCAAATTCAATGGGGCCGGAATCTAGGTATACGTGCTCTTTCATTTTGGTTGCATGCTTAGTGTATCTTTCTGGCTGTTGAATCCGGAAATCAAGCAAGGAGTTAAGAATTTTACAATTACAATTTATTCAATGCTTCGAATATCTTAAAAGTGTATCAAGGTGTCATTAGAACAAAATCCAGTGAAAGTGTTTCTATTAACCAACTGGGAATGGGAATGCAAACAGAGAGAAATGTAGGCTACTTGTTTTGGAGATAATTACTTAATTCATTGAAGATTAAAAATCATACAGGAATAAAGTCAAACGGAAATGTTCTTTGTTATCAAAATCAAATCGTTTTCATTCAGATGATCTAAAACGTAAACTTATTTTAACTATCTTTTCATACCTCGTCAATTTTGTCCTGTTACAGTTTTAATATAATAAGTAAAGGGTGTTTTTTTACAGATATATCTTTCAGTTGGCAACACTTTTTTAACTGGCGGCCATTTGGTCAGCTGTCAAGTGATTTATTTTTAGTTTAGTTTGGCATTTCAACATGAATGGAATAGACGACGTCTGAAAAACGCTTCCAAATTGTACAAAATTTATTTTGAAAAACATGGTTCTGTTCGAAATACGTATCGCGCACTACGCACGCGAATTTTGTTTAAGGTAGTTCCACACTCTCCCCCAGTGTAGTACGACATGTCAAAAGTGGAAAGGAATGTGTGATGGTTTTGCATTCAATCCTAAAACAATATTTCAGATCTAAACACATCATGTCAAATCGTATGAGATCTGCGCTTTTCATATTCTGTTTCCACACTATTATACAACTTTTTATCACACATTTTTGACATGTCGTATTACACTGTGGGATAGTGTGGAACTACCTTTAGCGATGAAGCTCACTTTTGGTTGAATGGATACGTCAATAAGCAAAATTGTCGTATTTGGAGTGATCATAATCCACGAGCCATTGGTGAGACGCCGCACCGTTACATCCTCAAAAAGTCTATGGGCAGAGGGAATGATTGGTCCATATTTCTTCAAAAATGAAGCCGGCCATAGAGTTACAGTCAATGGCTACAGAGCCATGATTAATGACTTTTTCTTGCCTGAATTTGAGGATGTTGATGTGGACGATCTTTGGTTCCAACAAGTCAGCGCAACAGGCCATACAGCCAACGAAACAATCAAATTATTGAATGAAACTTTTGGTGAGCGCATTATCTTGCGTCGTGGGCTTGTGGCGGTGGCCTTCACGATCGTGTGATTTAACACAGCTTGACTATTTTCTGGGGGTAATGTGAAATCGCTTGTCTACTCAGATAATCCCGAGACGATTGACTTCTTGGAAGAGAAAATTCGGAGTGTTATTTCTGATATACGGCCCCAATCGCAGCAAAAAGTGGTCGAAAATTGGGCTTCTCGGCTGGAATTTATTCGAACCAGCCTCGGCGGCCACTTGCACGAAATGGTTTTTAAAACATAATGACAAACCCTTATCTTTATAACAAAGCTAAATTTTTGGTCATAACATTAAATTAAATATGCGTTTTATTTCTTATTGAAAACCACACGTCAAAAGAAACACCCTTTATCTTTTTATACCACGTCATTTTCGTGCTGTTACAATTGTACCATACCTTCATCAAAATTAGTAAAACTTTAATCTCCAGGATTGGGTTTGGAAAATCGTCTAAACGTCTTTGCTTGCGACTTTACGGGTGTATTTCTATTCAAACCGGAGAAAGACACAAGATCGTCCTTTGGCCATTGTTTAGAGAAACTAAGTCTAGTAATAACATCTTGTGGAAGCATACACCTTCGTAAAAACTATCACACATCTGGAAACCAAGACTACATAAATATGACTAAACGGTTGTTATCTTTAGAAAAAGAACTCCAAGCTTTTGCATTTTTGAGTGATCTGTTGCAGTTGGTTCAGGATGTCTGGCCTGGCTGAATAATCCTCCAATGAGTGGTTTCAGCTAACTGCCTAGTCCATATTTTGCAGGAGTCTTCTACTTGATTATATCAAGTAGGTACCTGTCAAGTCCATTATTTCTACACACGCATCAGTGAATGAATGCGGTAAAAGGCGAAGTTGAATTTTTTCAGTGCTATAGCTACAAGGGGTTTAATAGTCGGGAAAAGGCTAACGTGATGCTTCTTCAATTTAGGGCCGAACGTGCTTTCTAACTATAGTTAATGGTCCTCTGAAGCAATCAAGCTCAGAATTGTCTCAGTTGATTTTCATGCTCCTTCGTTGGGTTGGGTATATGCGAAAAGTCTTCGAATATGAGCTATTGCTTTTGACGTTGATATTGCTATGGCAACGAGTCGTATCTGTGAGTCTTCAGGTCTTGGATGGTCCGATTTTGATATGTTGAAGTGAAAAGGTCCCAGCCTTAACCTTTGCGCAATTCCGGCTTTGATAAATCCTCGTTGGTGATTTTCAGTACCCTGAAATGAAGGAACTTGTTAATTTTATTATTATGGTTCTGCGAATCAAGTTCATAGAGCTTGTGAATTAGCCATTGTATCCAAAAACAGCCAATGGCGACTTGGTGGTTGTTTCGAGTGAGTTTGAGATCACACTGAAATTTCAAAATTGGTTCAAGGTAGAGTGTTTTACGGAAGCCGAACTCCATGCCAGGAATCATGCGGTTGCTAGTGCAGAATTTCTTCAGTCTTCTGAGTAAGATTTCTTTAAGGATCTTACTTACCTTGCACAAAAGAGAGATTGGCCTGAATCCAGAAACTTTCTTGCGTATGAGTAATATTTTAATTTGCTGGTTAAGAAGCTATCCTTGACTCAGTTATTGAATCATTCAGAAGTCTTTTCCAGACAAAGTTAGATTTATGTTGTTTGGTCCAGTTAACTTACGTCGGTGACTTCAGTGAAAGATTTCCTTTATTTCTTCTAGAGTTGTCAATTCTACGTTAAACGGAAACAGGGTCATTAGCTATACTGTAATTGCTGAATTGGAATTTCTCATGTATGGTTATTTTGTTCTTGATAAATAAATTGACTTTTTCCAGAAGCACTGGCTCTGTAAATTGACAAGGTTTGGATTTGTTTTCAAAAAAGTTGACGAAGACCTTATTCTTATTCACTAAAGTATTTACCTCACCCTGGTCGGTTGTAAGAGGAACAGCTGCTAGTAGGAGTGACTTTTTCCTGTTAAATTGGTTTATTTTCTTGAAGGCTTTGAATCATGGTCTTATTTCTTGGAGTATCTTCTTGAACTAGGCATTGATGAATAGCTGTACCACATTCCTGAACAAATAGCTTAAAATAACGTTACGTAATATTATTCACCGAAGTTTTAAAATTTACAAAATAAAATGCACCCAACTGAAAGCCCAACCATAGTACGCGAGAAAAAAAGAAAGCAAGTGTCAAAACCGAACGAAAAGTTTCTTTTGCGATCTGTCAGATACATCAGTTGGCCATTATAATAGCCCTTTGAAATAATAAAAGCATTTATCAAGCAGCTGCCTGAAAATTATTTTTACAGAAAAAAAAAAATAAGAACAATGGTAAACATTTGCAATTATTGAAAGATTTAAAATGTCTGCATTGGAGGCATTTTTAGCTTAATTGAATCCTTTAAGAAGTGCATTCTCCTGAAGAAAGTATACTATAATTCTTTTGCACTTTCGCTCCCAGAAGGATTTTGTTCTTTTTTGAGCTCCTCTCTCTCATATCTCTCTTGTAATGGGGTCCATTTGGCCTTGCACCCTGATGCTTTTATAAGATTAAATAAAAAATATAATTATGTTTTATACAAAAAAATTGCTTGTGCATTTTTTGCTCTCCTATTTCTTACCAAGCTCTTTCATTTTAATTCGATTGAAAAAGTTAGCATCTCGCTTATCATAAAGCAACTTTTTTTTTGCTGAACTAAATCTATCAGTGTAGAAATGAAAACTCTTCATCCCAGCTCGACATTTGTCTATACTTTGTGGAAATAAATGTCAGAATCACAAAAGTGAACGAAACATGCCAAAACTAATCAATAAGTTCGGGTTGGGTATACAAATCACATGTATTTCTACTGATTCGTAAGGTAACATACTGAACTGTCTCATTTTATGCCTTCACAAGAAACACTTCATATATGCATTTCTAGCAGAATAAATCTATACTCTTGAATGAGCCTTCTATGACAGTAAAGACTGACACGCAAATACGCTTTGTTTTCGTCTACATTACGATGCACCCCCTTCGAGTTTGCTTTGACATTGCAATGACACTTCTCATCGTGAGCAGATGGTGCTGTGTTTAAATGAGTTGTTACTGTCTCATTCAACTCTTCAAGAAAAATTCGGATAATTATTCTATATTTTCAATAACTTACTTTACCCTGCGGCCGCACATGCAAGCTACTGGCAAGCAAGTTACTACATGTATTAATTGTCAGACTTCAATCTGTTTGCCAGTTAGCTGGAAGTTTAACTGTGTGGCGTCCGGTAGGAATTACTCAATAAAAAATAAAATGCACGACTGGGTCGCACGTACTTGCTCTGTGGGTGCAATAGTTCGCCTTTACTTTTCAGTAAGTGAGAGAGATTATTCTCTCATTTGAGAATTTTGACAGTTCTCATTGTTTGGTACAAAAAGTAAACGAACAAAGCTATCAGTTGCTGACAAAATAAAACTATCATTTATTTTTAGCATCCTTAAACCACCATGTAAATGTTTACGTTAATTTTTGTAGTTAAAAAAAGTATTATACAACGCGTCAATTGTCTGACTTCAATATTTCAATTCAATTTGAAATTTAAAAAAATATTTTAAACTGTTTTCAAACATGAAATATTACCTTTAAGCTTCTTCCCTAACAAACACGAAATTTCCTCTAGGCATAAACATAACTCTCAACTCAAAATATAACTTAATTTTAAATACTTTATTCTCAAGCCAGCCCCACCTTCAAACATAGTTGAATTCCTTTTAAAATTACACCTCCCCCTCCATTTCTTTCGTTCCCACGCCAATATACTATATACTTTATTAAACTGAAAAACTTTTACAAAGGAGATTTAAATAATTAGTCCTGGGGCCTACACAAAGAAATTAGTTCTCCTTCCAAGAAGACCAAACAAAAAGATGGTATAGAAGAACACGAACAAATTGCCCAGCCTCAAGGTGCTCAAAAAGTCGATATCCAAATAATTTAATTTCCGGTAATTTCTCTGCCCAACCAAGATTACCTTAACTTGCTTGCATTCGAACAAATTTCGAATTGTACAAAAACTTTCAGATTTCCCAAATGGTTGTCCATTAATGGATTAAAATAAATCTTAAGTACTCTCTTGAGAAAAAGAAAAAGAGAAAAAAAAAAACATGGAAGGACAAAGACCTTTGTTCTTCTTCCAAGCCAAAAATAGACAATAATTGAATTTCTTGAAGAAACATTGTTGAACATTTTCTCCTCACCCTCGCTCGCCTGGCCTCGCTTCGCACTTGTCATCATCATCATCATCAAAGTTAGTTTATATATAAGGAGTCTTTCTAGCTGCTAGGTGTAGGTACATCTTTTGGATGAAAACTCCCCGAGAACACTTCCCATCCATTACAGTTTTCCAATTTCTCAAACTTCTCCCACAATGGGAATTCCTTCGAAATGCAGCCAGCTCTGGAAACTCTCTCCATCAACAACAAGAACAACAACAACTACTGAACTGATCCCATCGACTGCCTCCAGTTTTCAGTTTACTGTTTTAAGTCTCTAGTTGCTGTCTCTTAGAAAGAAACCCAACGACAAAACCCAAAATTGAATTTCGATACAGTAAAAGTTTATTTCGCAATGTGACGGTGACGGTGATGGTGACGGTGATGGTGACGGTGACGGTGTCATCTATTTCGTTTCGCCATCGCCAATGATGGTTGGTGGTTGAGCAACCGGAAGTTGGAATAGTAGCGATGAAGATCATTGGTGTCGGGAACGTCTACGACAAGGTGCTGTAGCTATATCTAATACCCTAAACCACCAACAAAACACTCACTCGATTCCGGAGAAAATGAATTCTCACCAAATTTCAGTTTCACCGCGGAATGCTTTCAACAAAACCTGAAAACTTTTCCATTTCGAAAAATTCAAAAAAAAAAAAAAAAATTAAAAGAAACTATACAGCATTCCGGGAAAACTTCAAATGAAAACTATTTTCCCCCGGGTTCCGTTTCGATTTTCTCAACGTGTTTTCATGATTTTTCACTCAGATTTCTCTTTGATAGGGTCGCTACCGACGACGCGACGACGATGACGACGCCGTGTCCTCCGCTACGTCGCGTCAGTCGGTCGGTTTGCAAAAAAACAAAAAACAAAAAACAAAAAAAAACCGAAGAAATGAAACGGGATAAGGAAGATGAAGGATGAGTGTTTAGGGGTTTGAACAGAAAAGTTCAGAGACTGGGGCGATATCACGGGAGCAGAGCACAGCTAATGGATAAACGAAGAGGAGGATATGATGCGCAACAAGAACAGGTGTTTCCCTGTGCAGATTCTCCTGCGTAAGACGACGCACATCACAACAGAAGGAAGAATAACTTTCGCAAGGCCATAAGGACAATTAAAATGTTATTAAAAAAGAAAAATGGAAAGCAGGAAAACTTTTCAACAACACACGTGTGCGATGGGGATGGCGCGGGCTGGCTGGTGCGCGATGGATAGCAATCAGGATGATGGAGGGCGATGGTGAATGCGAAGGCGACGGGGCGGGGTTGAGCTTTCCTCCGAATGGATTTCGGAAAATGCTTTTTTCTTGTTTGTGTTTAATTTAATTCTTTAAATGGTTAATGTTTTCTGGTGCGATATATTTGTACTTTTGTTTTTGTGTTGTGTTTTTCTTTTTTCCACCGACCTTAATTAGGAGAGTTTTCTTCGTTGCTGTTGTTTTTTTTTTTTTTTTTCTTTTTTAATGAGTTGGAAATTCTAACTTTTTCTTTTAAAGATTTAATGGGACGACAGAAGGAAATGAGAAGATTGCGTGGCGACATTTTGTCGTGAGAGATATTGCAGATGGTGGCATGGCGTTGGCGTTGGCGTTGCGGATGGCAATGGCCATAGCAGTATGGTGGACGGTGAAGTGTATCCTTCTCAAGGAAATTGCTTTGTTTTGCTGTGCAAAATAGAGAAATGGAGGTTTGTTGGGTGGGAAAAGTGTTTATTGTTGGAAAATTCAATAAGCTTGACAAAAGTTGAAGTTGACCCCAAAGAAGACAGTTTATCAGCTTGTTTTATAATGGAGGTTCGCAAAGTGACCTAGGAATCGATTTTGGTATACATTTTTGCTAAATTTTTAACAAGGAATACCTACTTTTCTTAAAACTCTGTATCTATATCCTTTTCGTATCAGTATGGCTTTGGAGAAGTTTAAGCAGGAAAAAGTTTTGAAAATTGAATACATTTCCTAGACTAAGGATATTCATTCTATCAAGCCAGAGACAGTAGGTCTTTGGAAAAGCCTTTAGGGCACTGCAATAAAAATAATTGCTTAACCGGAAACCAAAATATCAACAATTCTTTAGAATGTATTGTTTAAATTTGAAATAGGACAGAGGTCAAGTTAGTTGCAACATTCTTTAAAAGTAGTGACGTAAGAATTACATTGTTTTCTGGAATTCCATTTGATTAGTTCTTAGTCTTAACTCTTTACTCTTTACTTTGCAGTTGCTTCATTAGTTGTTATACCCTATTTCATAGAATGGGTATATTGTATTTGGTGTGGAGTTTGTAACATAGAGAAATAATACCGTTAGGTATAGAAAAGTATATATATTCTGACTCAGAATCAAAAGCCTAGTCGATTTAGCCATGTCCGTCCGTCCGTCCTTATGTATACTCTCTAGAGGTCGCAATTTTTGAGCTAGAAAGCTGAAATTTGGTATATGTATATAATCTTTGGTTCAAGAGTAAGGCTAAGTTCTTGAACCGGTAAAATCCGCGCACAAACACGCCCACAATCGCCATTTTTGATGAACAACCTCGTTTTGGTAAAATTAAATTATGTTTTTTGTACAGTTACGATAAAAGCATAACGCTAAAATTTTGCACACGTAAGCTTTAGGTAAACTTTCTTCCAATCAAATAAAAATATTTCAGTTTGGGCGTGGCTTACGCCTATTTTTCATACAAAACCATCAATATTGTTTTTATAAAATAACAATTGTTATATTAAAGCGAAAAACATTAAATTTTGTGTGTCTTACTGGCACATAAACATCTTGTGTATGAAAGCAAAAAAATTGATTTTAGGCGTGGCTGAAGCCCACTTTTCATTAGAAACTATAAAAAAATTGTTTTTGTAGATAAACGGTATTTATAATGAAACTAATAGAAAATAAAAAGATTGTGTATGAAAAGAAATGTTTGAATTTTGGGCGGGGCTTAATCCCACTTTTTACGAAAGAATGAAAAACGTAGTCTCAAAAATTTAAGGTATATTTCCAATATTCAATTTAAACCTTTTTAGTTATTTGAAAAATAATTTGCAAAATATATCTACATTTTCTTGTGTAATTTTTTCGATACGCTCACTTTTAAAGGCGTGATTTTGATAAAATACCTTTGTTCAAGTAAGACTGTTTAAAAACTACTAGATTTAGCTGTAGTTTTACACATATGTATGCCTAAATACTGATCAAAGCTCAGTTAGTGCTTCAAATTTTTAAGACGCGCCCACTTTTAAGGGGCGTTTCCGTCAAATGTCATATAATGCATTAATTTTTTAACGTTTTTTTAACTATCGGTCGCAGTTTTGAAGTAAAAAGATGAACAATTAGATTTATATTCCTTCGTTACGTAGCAGAGTGTCGTCCAAGAATTCCAATCGAAATCTAATTTTTAAAAATTTAAGTTTTGTCTTGTTTTGTTCAAATCGATCTGCAAGAATAAAATTGAATGTCACTGAGCTCATACCAATTGCCTTGGCAATAAAAAGTCTTAACTTTGGGTGTGGCACACGCCTTTTTTTATTGTACCAGTACAATTTAACATCACACCACACAAAATTAATGGTATTAAATTTTTTTCTGTCTGCTAAAGAAGAATTTTGTCTGAAACTGGAACATCGCCTGGCTTCGGGAGGCGGACGCATATACACATACACAAATATAGGGAATAGGGTATCCAACAGTTCGTTGCAAACGTACTGTAACTCTCGCTTATGTTTTTCATTCTCTGTTCAAATGTTCCGTTTTTCAAAGCACTGTTTCCCTATTTGGGCATCTAGCCTGTACTCAGTTTTTTGTCTCTAATGGTTTTATCTTGTTAATTCTTAATGTGACAATCAATCCTGAAGTGGGATTGCCATTGAGGACTGCACTAATGTCCCGCAGCTAACGTTTCTTGAGCATGATTCTGACCTAAGATTTTACTTCCTAAGGAATTTTTCACTAACTCCAAGAATACGACAAAATGTTAGACCAAGCGTGTACTATATACTCATTGCCTCGAAACAGTTTGGTGACTTACTTTAAGTTATTGGAGTAGTAATCACTTGAGAAACGGAACTAGTTGGTGAAAAAAAGAATCGAGCAGACTTATTCCCGCTCTTTGTTCACTTCGTCCGTTGATTCCCAGAGAAAAATGTGTCCCCCTTAAAAATGTTGATTTAATTGAAGCAGAATAAAAACTGCTCTTTCTGAGCAGATCAATAAGTCGTTCCGTACAGAATGAACGACGAGCCTACTCACATCAGAGTCAAAATAAACTTTGACCATCAGGGCAATAATTTAGATACCCTAATACCAAGGTGGAGACGCCAAGACGCGAGAAAAATCTCCGCCTCAGAGGGCTTCGCTATCTCCCGTAGTACGAGAATCTAACTTCCAGTGGAGCTTCGCAACCGTAAAAGTTCTTCTCAGATAAGCACCTCAATACTCAAGGCCTGACAGCCTCAGATATACGCATTCAACCACTAGCCAAAGTAGAAAAAGATGGCCAAATACGCACACCCATACTCACAAACACAACAGACAAAACTCATTCAAACCATTTTTTCCAACTAAGTGAGTTAGGGTAGATATCCGAATACCCAGCCTCTCATGCAGCTAAGAGATCAGAAAAAGCCCACAACCTAGCCAGGTCACACCAACCCAGGAAAAAACTATTTTACCAACTTATCCAACCTTACAATTTTTGTGATGAGTCTCTTCTCCTGAACTGAGTGAGAGATCAGGGCCTTACCCTCTCCCACCAATCTTATCAAGAACTTTCAACTCACAACAAATCTTCCTCAAGGAACTTTACACCGCACATTGTGCCCCCTGATTGGGTTAATTAATTTATCCAATTATCCGCAGGAGCTCAACTGAGAAATTGGACCTAACCCCTCCTACCCCGTCAAGATACAACCCGTGGGTGGGATTCATTTTGTATAGTTTTTACTCAAAAAATGTAAGCAAACACGATGAATGTCGAAGTCGAAACCAAAGTCGAATCACTCCAAGGAGCAAATCAGCCGCTGACGTTGGTGCTGTTAATCATTTAAATTAAAAAGTTTATCTAAACTAAACCAACCCCAACTTCCCAACCGATTACAACTAATCTTGTGTATTCAATAGTTTTCGCGTTTTCGGGGACTGCTGTCAATTAACTCCCTAGAGGAGGTAGACCTGCCAACACTGTTGTAGATAGCTTCGACCTTCATAAAAATGAAAGCTTAGTTTGTGCCGTATCACAAACACAGTGACAAAGCGCAGATTCTGGGAGAGTGCAGCTTAATCGCTTGAAACTAGTGTACGATGGTGTTAAAGCAGTCAGTCGCACCTTGCAAGACATGCGAAATCATTACTCCATTAGAAAGCTGACTGTATTATTTTGTGGGGATTTCCGTCAGACTCTATCCATTATAACCCGGGGAACTATAGCTGAAGAGGTTAGCGCATGTCTCAAATGCCCTGTATTGTAGCCCCTACTACCGAAATTAAGTTGACGCAGAACATGAGGGCTCACTTATAAGACTATATATATATATACTATATATAAAAACATTATTTTTATTTATCAAACGCAAAATTGAGCAGAGGGCTTTTATTAGTTAAGTCTACTTGGCAATTAAGGATGTTCAGATGTTTGTGTTTGTTGATCTCGAAGATTTCAAATTTATCAAGAACACGGCCGGATGGGAGACAATGGAGTAGTTGTATATTATCTGGGGAACAAGAATGTCCTGTAGCCTTTATATGCTGGGACAGTCCAGAAGAAGGGTCCGAGTGAACTGAGGCATTCATATGTTCGGTAAATCTTTTTTGTAAGGTTCTTGAAGTTTCTCCGATATATACACCATCGCAACCTTCGCAGTTGATTTTGTAAACCCCACTTTTTTGTAAGAGTTCAGTAGATCTTCTTATTTTGTTGTTGCAAAGGTAGTTTCTGAGAGTGTGTTTGTTGAAAAATGCTGGTTTAATTTTTGCAGTTGAAAGGGGTTTTACTAATTTTTCGCATTCATTTCGTTTATGTTGAAGTATCTCAAGTAATACGTCAGGAAAATTCTTGGTTTAGTGAACGAGCAATGCTTACGCCCAAAAGATATCAAGCAGCTGTCATAAATCACAGTATTTTGGAAAAAGTTGAAGGAGTTGAAAATCATAGTTCCAGACCGAACTCATGCTACCACTTATCGCGTGGAGATTCTTAACTCTCCTTCTGCACTCGGATATTCCGCTTGTGAAATAGTTCTGAAAGTGGGTATCCCGAATATGTTGCTTCGGTACTTAATGCCTCCAAGGCTATCAATGAAAACCGCCTTAAAACGATGTCGTTTATTAATAATACTTAAAGGGTTTTTTCAACAAGGACGCTACAAAAGTAGAGCAACAGGGACAGCAAACGACGCCATATTTCTTGCCGTTCTTTTAACATTTCTCTTCATTAAGGTTTGCGATTTCATGATGGAAAGACAAACGATCAAACAATGAGTCGAAATTATTAAAATTTACTACCGAAATTCGGAGTCAGTTGCTTTAACGTTAAGAGTGCTACGTCCAATTTTTGGGCGTCATAATCGTCCTAGTAGATCAACAATTGAGCGTCTAGTAAAATAAACGGGCAAGTGCGAGTCGGACTCGCGCACGAAGGGTTCCGTACCATTATCTATAAAAACAGCAAAAAAAAAAAATCACGTTTGTTGTATGGGAGCCCCCTTAAACATTTATTTTATTCAATAAACACTTGCTTAAATTTCTCATTGTAACAGGCGATTACGATTTGCAGAAGACGACGAACTGATAGTTTGTTTAGGAAAGATCGCGCCAAAAATGATCTTGTTTGTGTGAGTGAAAGAAAACTGGCAAATCAGCAAAAAGAAGAAGAAACAGAGACAGCTATGCATGTAAATTCAAGAATTCCAGAAATCCGCAAAGAAGAAAAAAGCCAACCTATGTATGCTTTTAAATCTCAGTTTTCTTTTATTCGTGTTCGAATTCGAATTCGAATGGAAAACAAAATCATTGTATTTATATTTTATAGTATTCCCAAGAAGCGGAACGTTTTGTGCGGCATCTATCGACGACGTTCACAAGCTTGACTTCGAAAGAAATTTGAGTGGTTTTTGTCTAAACTCAATGGGAAGCAAAAACAACAATATATGTAAAGTAGATAATACAGCTAGTGCCGCCATTGACGACGTTCAGAACTAAAATAAAATGTTCCATGAAATTACTATATAATATAAATACAATGACAAAATCATTGTATTTATATTTTATAGTATTCCCAAGAAGCGGAACGTTTTGTGCGTCATCTAGCGACGACGTTCACAAGCTTGAATTGGAGAGAAATTTGGGTGGTTTTTGTCTAAACTCCATGGAAAGCAAAAACAACAATATACGTAAAGTAGATAATACAACTAGTGCCGCCATTGACGACGTTCAGAACTAAAATAAAATGTTCCATGAAATTACTATATAATATAAATACAATGACAAAATAGAAAAGAAAACGAATGTCAAACAAAGAACAAGAAGTCAGTATTAAATTTGCAATTAATTTTTAACGTCTCAAAAATAAATATGTATGTATAAATGAATAATAACTTCTTTAAAATCAGATCGAGACCTCCCAGTACTTCTTTTGTAAGTTTAATTTAATATTTTAGGATTAACAGTAGTTTTAATAATTCATAATTAATTCAGTGATTCAGTATTAGCAGCAGAAGAAGAAGCAGCAAGAAGCATATATAGAATTTTTTTAATAAGAAATTATTATTATTTATATTAATTTTTAAGATTTTAAAATTTGGTCGGTAAGAAAATCTAATACCGACTTCTTGTTCTTTATTTGACATTCGTTTTTTTTCTTATTTTGTTTTCTATTCGAATTCGAACACGAATAGAAGAAAACTGCATTGTATTTATATTTTATAGTAATTTCATGGAACATTTTATTTTAGTTCTGAACGTCGTCAATGGCGGCACTAGTTGTATTATCTACTTTACGTATATTGTTGTTTTTGCTTTCCATGGAGTTTAGACAAAAACCACCCAAATTTCTCTCCAATTCAAGCTTGTGAACGTCGTCGCTAGATGACGCACAAAACGTTCCGCTTCTTGGGAATACTATAAAATATAAATACAATGAAAACTGAGCTTTAAAAGCATACATAGGTTGGCTCTTTTCTCCTAAAAGAATTTCTGGAATTTATATGACTGTAGGTCAAGCTGTTTCTCACTCACACAAACGAGAACAGTTTTGGCGCGATCTTTCCTAAACAAACTGTCACCAAGATGTCTTTTGCCAATCCTGCTCAAATATTTCACTGAGAAATTTCAGTAATTTTTTTTCTGAGCATAGTGTTTTTTTACAATAAAATAAAGAAGAAAGGCGTACTTACGTTTAAAAACCCTAAATCCTGATTTAATATTATTTTATGAGAGAATCTAATACCGACTTGTTGATTGTGGTTTGACATTTGTTCGAATTCGAATTCGAATTTCTGGAATTTACATGTAGATAAAACTTTTTCTCACTCACACAAACAAGAACATTTTTGGCGCGATCTTTTCTAAAAAAAAACTGTCACCAAGATGTCTTTTGCCAATCTTGCTTAAATATTTCACTGAGAAATTTCAGTAATTTTTTTTCTCAGCACAGTGTTTTTTTTTTTTAATATTTCTAGAAATCACTCAAATCACCTCCATTGACAATAAAATAAAAAAGAACTTACGTTTGAAAACAATTAATCCTGATGTTATATAATTTTATGAGAGAATCTAATACCGACTTGTTGATTGTGGTTTGACATTTGTTTTTTTTTCTATTTTTTTTTCTACGAACACGAATAGAAGAAAACTTAGCTTTAAAAGCATACATATACATATGTTGCCTCTTTTCTTCTAAAAGAATTTCTATAATTTACATGTAGGTAAAGCTGTTTGTGTGAGTGAAGGAAAAGTCGCAAATCAGCAAAAAGAAGAACTAACAGGGAGAGACTTCAAGAAATTTCTAAAGAAGAAAAGAGACAACCTGGTGATGGACGGACAAACATAGCAAAAACGAGCAAAAAATTACGTTTGTTGTATGGGAGCCCCCATAAATATTTTATTTTATTTAGTTTTTAGTATTTGTTGTTATAGGGAACACAATAATACATCATCTGTCCAAATTTCAAGTGTCTAAGTTTTACGGTTCATGAGATACAGCCTTGTGAAGGACGGACAGACGGACAGACGGACAGACGGACAGACGGACAGACGGACAGACGGACAGACGGACAGACGGACAGACGGACAGACGGACAGACGGACAGACGGACAGACGGACAGACGGACAGACGGACAGACGGACAGACGGACAGACGGACAGACGGACAGACGGACAGACGGACAGACGGACAGCGAAGTCTTAGTAATAGGGTTCCGTTTTCACCCTTTGGGTACGGAACCCTAAAAATGAATCCACAAGTACAGTACAAAATGTTTCGTGCCAGTGAGACAAAGAAGTGCCCGTAGTGTCGAGAATATTGCTGCCGCTGAGGCTTCAGTTGCAGAAAGCCCAAATGTGTCTCTCACACGTCGTTCTCAAGCGATGGGCATCTCTGTGATATCGTTGTGGCGAATTTTGCGAAAAGATCTTAGCCTACATCCTTACAAGATTAAATTGACGCAAGAACTGAAGCCGCTTGACCACCAGAAGCGTCGTATGTTTGTGAATTGGGCTCAGCAACAACTTGAAAATGATTCGGATTTTCATCGAAAAATCATCTTCAGCGATGAGGCTCATTTCTGGCTGAATGGCTTCGTCAATAAACAAAATATGCGGTATTGGTCAGGCAGCAATCCACACGTACTCCATGAGTCTTCATTGCATCCCGAAAAAATTACGGTTTGGTGTGGTTTATGGGCCGGCGGCGGCGTCATTGGGCCGTACTTCTTCCGTGATGATCAAGACCGGCACGTTACTGTGAATCGGGATCGCTACCGTTCAATGATAACCGAATATTTTTGGATTCAATCGGATGATATGGACTTGGAGGACATGTGGTTCCAACAGGACGGCGCCACAAGCCACACAGCGAATGTCACAATCAATTTATTGGAAACCGAGTTTGGAGAACGTGTTATCTCACGAAATGGTCCAGTCGCTTGGCCGCCTCGGTCGTGCGGTTTGACGCTGTTAAACTATTTCCTGTGGGGCTACGTCAAGTCTATGGTCTATGCCAACAAGCTAGCGACGATTGATGAACTTCGTATGAATATTGAACGTGAAATTGCAGCAGTATCGGCTGATTTATGCTTGAAAACCGTCGAAAATTGAGTTCAGCGTCTGGACTTCTGCAAGCGTGCCCGCGGTGGCCATGCAAAAGAAGTTGAGTTCCATACATAATGGCATCAAACGTACTTTTACAGGAATGAAGACTTTCATTGATATCCAAAACCGTATTCCAAACGATTCTACGCTTTCAGTTTTACTTGAGCGTATATTTTGCTATGATCGATCATCCATCAACAAAGTCAAAAGGTCACACACTTTGAGCTGCTTGCTCAAGGATCATCAGCTCAGATATAAAGAAATCTTTTTCTGATTAAAAAGGATAATTTTAAGACTTCAGGTAATTCTTCGAAGGATTTGTCAATCCTTATAAAACAGAACTGTCTTAATGTCACTGCTTTCGAAAATAATTGCACATTTATACTTTTGACTTGTCACAGCTCCTATGAAACATCAGCACCTGTTGCAGAATTTGTTCAAGCTCCGCACATAATTTTTAATTAAGGTGCATCTTCACTTCGTTTTGTTTTACAACGTCTCTGTTGTATGTGCTATACTAGAAAGGGAGTCTTACAGAGTTTGGTAAACTGCTTCATCGCTGCTTTGCTACCATATTTGTCCCTTTGAAGCACCTTATAGTTAAAAAAGTTTGCAGTAGGACAATTGCCATGGGTACTTTGTGACCTGCTGCTCCTTTGATTTCCAACTCTGGTCTGGCACATACAATTCCGCACTCGTGTATTATAGAAATATAATGAGTTAGTTGCAGTTATGGCCTCAACAAGCGTATCAAATTCAATTCAAGGGACTTTAACAACAAAATATTTTACCCCTTACTGTACTTTTAACCATCAGTTACAGGTCCTTCCCGAAACAAACGCAGCTAAAGGCCAAAGTCCGGTGTAATTAAATCTCTTTGATCACATATTCTTTCATACAACATGCACACATGTACAAATACATATAGCATTGACTTTACATGCGTTCCAAAATACTCATTGTTACTGCATACAGAGAGTGTACAATGTACAGTGAGTGGCCTTGGGCGAAAATCCAAAAAACCCACACAAATTGAAAATATTTACAACAGAAGAGTCCTTTTTGTGTTCAGGTGTGGTGCTTGCTGTGTGCTGTGTACTGTGTGCTTTGACATTCAAGGTTTAATTTTCTGGATTTTGTTTTAACTCAAATTCCATTGTACCCTTTTTTTGGTCAAAACTGCCATACGATGGCTCTGCTATGATGACAAGGAAGGGTTTGTGGTGCTCTACAATAAAAATCCACACACACACATGCAAGAAATAAAATGGCATAAAAATGACCCGGTATCAATTTGGGGACAATAATAATCAATTGGCAGTGCAACAAAGAGAATACGTACGTATTTCGATGGCCATAGTGTGTTACTGTGTGTGTTGGCCTGTGGTGTATATATAGACAGCGACAGGACATGGACAAGATGATGAAAAATTCTGCACGTTGTTGCTGAGCTGAAGTGAGTGAGAGGTTCTTTTGAAAGGAAAATGCTCCCACTTCGTCATTCTGGTGATATCAAATTAATTTTTTTTTCTGTATTTTTGAGGAAAAACTTTCAAAATTGTTCTGGAGTCGTCCGGACTGAACCTTCTACCGCTACTCTGTGCTGGCTGCATCATGACAATGCAATAAAGTTTTGCTTAGCAGAGCGGACGGACACACAAGAAGGCCATTTGGTGTGTCCTTCCTTCGTTTCTTCGCTGAGTTTTATTTTCATTTCATTTTATTTTCGTTTAGGTTTTTTTTGTTTTTTTTTTGTTCATTTTATTTTTATTTTTAAGTGAACATATGTCAGCCAATTAAGGATAGAATGGGGTTGGGATTTGAGAAAGTTTTGCAACAAACTTCTTCTGTTCTGTGTGGCAGCACCAGCGGCTGAGCGGCGGCGGCACTATGCTCCTTGGAGGGATTCGGCTTTGGTTTCAACTTGGGCATTCATCGTGTGCGTTTGCCTTGTATATTTTTGTTGGGAAAGAACAAGGACATTCCAGGGAATTTAAATCTTCCGCAGCATATGGCGGTTAAATAAATGTTTTCCGTCACCACCAATACCAACCATCCCATTGAATTGTTCAATCAATTGATTTCACCTTCCATACTCTCTCTCTCTCTCTCTCCCTAGGGAGAGACCAGACCCAGAGGACAAAATGTGAGGATTTATTTATACATTTTTTTTTTTTTGGTTATTTTCTGAAATGTCGTTGGGAATTCCTTTTTGATTGCCAGTCGTGCCTGTGTGTATCCTCTGGTCTTGGAGGACCATTACACATTTTAAATATTCGAAAAATTCAATTACGCAATCCGTTTTCGTTTTTCGGGATCAAAAAGGGACCCTTAGGCATACAAATTAAATCCTAGAGGTGTGTTCAATGTCAGGGATTTGAATGTTTTTTGGAAAAATATGCCAATAGCTATGCCATACCGTGTTTTGCAGGTGATTTAGTCTGATAATCCTTCGCGGAATGTTCATCGGTCTAACACAAAAATATAAAAATACAATATTTGAAATTCCGAAGCATTCAGGATTCATACCTTTCTTCTTTTACCTTATTTCTATGTGAATGCCTAGACCTATAATACCTTCATAGATGTTTTTAAGTTGGAATTTAGGAAATTGAATGGGAATACGTTAGCTGCCGAAGCAGATGGCGAATATTTCCGAGGACGAAGGAGCTCTTTGGTTTGCTTTTTATTTGTATGTAGGCCTTTCAATTTAAGGCCAAGCAAAAGCAAAAGCAAGGGTGGACTGGACAGAGATGTAGTGGGAAATTGTGTTGAAATTAATTTAAATTGCGTGCAGCTGGGTTGACAGGTAGAATATACGCCATGCCTTTGATAGGCTTTGCTATAGCTGGTCATGTTGAAAAAGGGCCACTACTTACAACCTATTGTAGGTACAAAAGGGACTAGGTACAGACGATTACTTTGAGCGTAATATAAAAGCTCAATTATGTAATTTATTTTCAATTTAAAGCTATTATTGTGCGATTAATAGAGCAATGTACGTTCCAAAGGTAAGTAGGTACCTACCTTTCCATAAATCCGACGTAAAATCGTGTTTATAAAAATTTAATTCATATATATACCTACCTAAAGTTAGACCCCGGTTGGTTCTGATTTTAAAATAATTACTTTTCACTAAAGGAAGGTGTTAACATTGTTGAAAAACTCAAAGGTAACGGTAGTAGTTTTATTATTAACCAAAAATAGGTAGGCCCAAACCGGAACTTGAAAGCTTCCATTATTGTATTTTCAACATTTCTGCTATAGTTAGGCGGGTTCAGCAAACAAAATGCAACCGTCCAACTAAAAGTAAGAGTAAGACATAAGACCTTTCAGGAACAAAATTCAGTTAGATTATTTATTTAACAAGGACTTATTCCAGAAAAATGGTACAATGTTGTTCAGAACATGCCATGAATCATAAAAAAACTTTTGCTGCCTTGATGATTTTAGGAAGTTCTCAGGGTCTCTTCTCTGAACGTGACTATACCAGCTGAGTCCGACGTGTTCAGTTTTTTTAAGATTCTATCTTTGGCGAGAAGGTTTCTTCGGATTTTCGTACTTCTTATTTGAAAAAGCCTATTTATTCTGGCTTTCACACGAAGCATCTTCTCATGGGTTTTTCACATTTTCTAACATTGTGAACCGCATTTGGGGGCTGGACGCGCAATTGAGGTCTAGAGTCTTCCTTTCACAGAAGATAGCAGAGTTTCCCCGCCATTTCATGCACCCCCGCTTACCCAATGGTTGATGTCTGCATCACAAGTTGCTTCGCCAGTAATCTAGATTCCAGATATTTAAACTTTTTGTATACTGTTTCATTAAAAAAAATGTCTGGAATAGGCATGGTTGGATAAGAAAATCGGCAGCACAAGTATTCAGTCTTTTATGGACTTCTGCGGTACCAATTTTTCCTCCAAAACGTCCATCCATGCGTCAAGTGCTTTTTGAAATTATAAAAAATACTCGCTTATGTTAAGTTAAGTGTCAGCATAACTGATGCACTTTGTGATCCGTCACTCACAAGCACGTTGTGAAGAATTGCAATAAACAGGCAGTCCTGAACCTACCTGGTGTTCACCTACTATGATTTGGAATTCTTTGACTTTTTCACGCCTTCCTTTGTACATGACTATATGAAGACAACGTTCGTCTAATTTACTGACTTTTTAACGGTTTTAAAGTAATTCAGCCATAAAACCTCTGAGTTAATCCTCTAATTTTCGAACTAACTTGAATTTGTGTGTTTTTCTCTAATTCTGCACGAACAATTTTATGAACTTAAGATAGACCACAGCCTTACAAACTATAGTTAAGCTACAGTGTCTGTCAAACTGGCTGTCATTTATTCAGTCTGTTTCACGTGCGAATGATAAAAGTTGTTTTATCAAAATGGATGTTCTGTTAGAGAAACTTTCCACGTGCTTGGCCCGTTTTATGGTCGACATAAGCATCTTGCTGAGAAAAGTTTGCAGTGTTGTCGAAAAATTGAGTCGACTGATTGAGCAGACGATCAACCAATATACCCGTACCAAACTAAAGTATTCCTACAAAAACTGAAAAAATTTCCGAACTAAATAAAAAAACACAAACATCTTTTATTGTTGGGAAAAAGACAACTCAAAAAACCCAACATTTATTTAAAGACACTTTAACTTGCAGTAGCTAGCCCGACCTTGCACAGAGTTTGCTTAAGACTAAAAATTATATATTGCATTAGATTGCTCATACGTCTCTCTCTATATTTAACTTAAGAGAAAAAATATACTCTTTTAGGAAAAGAGAACTTTCAGGTTTATTATTGTATGCCTTGCATTTTGCATACGATACACCTTCATTTCATTTCATTTTCATTTCATTTATTTATTTCAATGGAAGCTTTTACAATGGGCTTTGAAGCCTATACAATAAGTAGTAAAAGTTAAAGATAGTATTTATTAGTTAAGTTTAAATTCAAGTTAAGTTTTATATAAATTCAATTTGGAAAATGACAAGCAAGACATACATACGAATTTTGCATCAAATCAAAAATTACTTTACAGTCTTTGTTTAATTTTATTTTCTTTGAAGTACATATCTACTTTATTCTTAATTTAATTTTTATTTAATTTCCTGCCAAGTATCTGAATAACGCCGCATCAAATTGCGTCGTGCCGCGAAGTCTTCTAATGACGTAGGGTAAGCTGTTCCACTGCCTGATAACATTAACAAAAAACTGACTCTCAGAGTTTCGGCAAGTGAATCTAGGTTGCAACAACATAAATGACCGAGACGAGTTCACAAACTGTATTTTTTCAAAAAGATATGCCGGCTGTTTGCTCATTAAAATCTTGTTTAGTGTTTTAAGGGAAAAATATTTAAAATACGTGTAGAGACCACAACCAAGGATGTTGTTTGTATAGTTCGATACGTGGTCATATCTCCCGAGATTGTATACATAACGCGTAATATTATTGAAAGCTACTGTCAAGTTTCGTTTCGTTTCAGAGTTATGGGTGCTTACAATTTGGCATCCATATGTAATAATCGGAAGGACTAATGTTTTTGCCAAGCGTAGCCTAACATGCTGAGGAGTAAAATGCTTTGAAAGAGAAAGACTGCGTAAAGAGCCGTATACTTTTCCGATAACCATTTGAATATGATCATCCCAAGTTAGAGTGCGATTAAACAGAATACCTAAGT
Organism: Platycheirus albimanus; assembly: GCA_916050605.2. Taxonomy (NCBI): domain Eukaryota; kingdom Metazoa; phylum Arthropoda; class Insecta; order Diptera; family Syrphidae; genus Platycheirus; species Platycheirus albimanus. Next base: position 11,193,418 of record OU696696.1, on the reverse strand, counting down.
TTTTAGCTTTCTCGACATACTCGAGTTGTTGATCAGCAAGATACAATTTAGGAAAATAGCTGTAATCAAGTTTATTTTTGTATATGACTAAGCATTTCGATTTTCTTGGGTTAAGATGCAGTTTATTTGTTTTGGACCAGTTTAGAATGCTACTTAGATCACCGTTTAACTTTTCAGCCCCATCTTCAATCATACCAAGTTTGCAGCTTTGTCGAACTTGAGCATCGTCAGCGTATAAATCTAAAGAGGAGAAATTCACTTGAAGCGGGAGATCATTTATAAAAATCGAGAATAGCAGGGGACCAAGAATTGACCCCTGTGGAACTCCTGATAAGAGATTTAATGGACGTGATATTTTTTCACCTATGACAACAGCTTGACTTCTCCCACTGAGATATGAAAAAATCATATCTGCTGCTGTGTTCGAAAACATAAACTGTTCCTTAAGCTTTGATATGAGCAATCTATGGTTGACTGTATCAAAGGCTTTTGAGAAATCCAAGAGCACTAGAAACGATACCAGATCACTATCCATTGCTGTTTTTATATCATCTGAAACTTTAAGAATAGCTGATATACAGCTATGGTTGGCTCTAAAACCCGATTGTTGCTTGCTTAAAAGCTTATTTAAGTTTAAAAATGTTGAGATTTGGTTGTGCAAGATTTTTTCCAATACTTTTGATAAAAATGGTAAAATTGATATTGGTCTGAACTCTGGGCCAGACAAAGGAGTAGCAGGTTTCTTTAAAACTGGTATTACTTTTGCTACCTTCCAAAATGATGGAAAATGTGATGTCATCATGATAGTATTGAATATATGCGTGAGGGCAGGGAGTATGTGGGGTAGAATCATTTTGATGAAAAGTGGATGTATTTCGTCAAATCCCATGGCACAAGATTTTATTTTCAGTATTGCACTTAAGACATCAGCATCATCCACCCTTTGAAATTGAAAGTAATTCGCACTATCGGGGTCAACAACCCGATAGGCTTCATTTGTTTCATAAGTGTCTGTCCCAACGTCAAAAACCTGAGTTGTGCTCAACCCATCAATATTCAACAAATCCTCACTTTGAAATTGTTCACTTTCGGGGTCGGTTTCATTTAACGGAACATTTTGAATTTTTGCAAATTCTTCATTCAAATGGTCGGGACATATATCAGTGGAACAGCATTCTTTTTGGGATCCGACTCCAAGTTCACAGATATTTTTCCACAGCATTTTTGACGGTAAGTTTTTGTTAAGGCGTTTTGTGTAGAGTCGGCATTTGGCATCCCTGATTTTTTTACTGACGATATTTCTTAAAGATCGAAAAATAGAAAGCATTTCAGGAAGACGAAAACGTTTCCAACGCTTATAGGCTCGATCTCTTTGATCTATAGAATTTAATATGTCTGCCGTAAACCAAGATTTTCTGTCACCCCGTGTAAGTTTTGTTTTAAGCGGAACGTGTGTATTAAAAATTTGACTTATTGAACTTTGCAGGAATGATACTTGATCTTCAGGTGATGACAACTGATATATTATTTGCCAGTTAATCTGTGTTATATCATTCTCTAAATGTATTACATTAACCGCTCTGAAATCTCTGTACTTAAATATCGATTGACTTTCTAGCGGGGTTACTTTAAAAGTTGCAAAAATCCAATCGTGCTTTGAAAAAGCAGGAGCCTCAAGTTGAGAATAAAGCAGAGTGTTGTCGATATTATTGATGAGAAACAAGTCTAAAAGTGTAGAGGTGGAATTAGTAAAATGTGTTGGAGTGTTAGTGTTAACTGGAGATAAACTTAAAGTTCTCAATTTGTTTAGGAAGGATTGCGAAATGTCTTTTTGAAGTAGGTCACAGTTGAAATCACCACACAGAATAACTTCGGAATAAAGGTATGAAAAACGTTCTAACTCTGAGTAAAGGTTAGTAAAGTCTACATATTTATTGGGACGGTAAACTACTCCAAGTAAACAATTATTAACATCATTTGGAATTTGAATAAAGCAATATTCTATTAACGAAGAGGCATCAGATTTAACAGTATGATTTGAAATGTATGCAGCCACGGATGTATATGGCTGTACCACCACCCACACGGTTTGACCTATCAGAGCGCAACAATTTGTATCCTTCCGGCCGTACGTCGAAGAAAATCAAGATATGAAGAAAACATCGCCTCTATTCAGGCAGACGGCAGTATTGCCATGTCCTTATTCTTAACTATTCAAATTGTTAAACTTTATGATAAAAAAAGTAAAGAATCTATCTATCTCTATCTATCTATTCATGAGAGGTGAGAGCGTGCATGAGAATCCGAGGAAGTCGATTTCACATCGGTCGTAAGAACGCTGCCTTTCACAGACCACAACTTGGCTAATTTAGCGTCATGACTTGAGTCCGAACCCGTACAAAATTTAAAATTTTTAAAATTGTAAAGGACTATAAATAACATGCATCGTTCCCTGAATTGGCTCTGTAACAATATCATAAAGTGACCCTAATTTTCAGCGAAAAATCATCGACAGCAATTTGGCTACAAACTACAGCGGCCTTCAAAGCTAACATAACCAATGCCATCGGTTAAATTCAGCGTGACTTATGCGCCAGAGTCATGTAAAACTGGAAATTTGAATTGGATTATTAGCTTACAAGGTCCTATTGACTCAGCGATTAAAGGCGCACGACGACCGTCCGCTTCGTTGTTGTTTCGCAGTTTGGGCCTAATGCGGGCCTTACACCACGCAATATTATTGCGCAGTACTCGGTATTGCACAGTTATATTGACCGTGTAAGGTCTTTATTGCGCAGTAATTTCGGTTTGCTCAATATATTGTGGAATGTTAAAAAAATTTAATATTTTTTGGAACTTCTTGAATATATTGCGCAGCATACTGTGTCGTGTAAGGCAAATTAAAGACAAATCTCAATACATACATACTTGAATCTTTTTTTTTTTGCATAAATACAAGCATGACCAACGCAAAAATAAGAAAAATGAAAGTTAAAGTGCATTCAGGTAGTGAATAGATAAAAATTCGATTCCTATGTAATCAAAAAAATCAGTTTCACACAGCATGTCTTCTTTCAGCAACGTACCGTTTAACAGAATAAACTGCAAGGAGGCAACACAATTTTGCAATAATATTGCTTCGTGTAAGGACAACGCATTTTCACGCAATATTTTTGGCCAATATTTTGAGCAATAATATTGCGTGGTGTAAGTCCCGCATAAGAGCTGCTTGGACAACGATTTTGGGCGAAAAATCATCATTTCTGACAAGGTGCATTTTGATCTCGGCGGCTACGTTTAGCATCAAAATTGCGACATCTAGGACTCGGAAAACCCACTCATTATTGTCGAGATGTCAATGCATACCTACATGCAGAGAGTGACAGTTTGGTGCGGATTGTGAAGTGATGGAATTATTTTCTTCGGATATGAGACTGGGAAAAACGTTTCCTTCAACGTTGGGCGTTACAGAGAAATGTTATCCAACTTTTTTACTGAAATTGAAGACATGGATTTGGACGACTTCTGATGGCTTATGGCACTCCATGCCACATAGCTCATAGCACACAATTGATCTATTGTGCACCAAATTTCCAAATCGTGTTATTAGCCGCCTTGGCGATGTCAATTGGCTGCCTCGGCTGTGACCCATTTGGAGATTTTCGTGTGGCGAACCGTGAAAGAACGATGTTATGCAAACAATCCAGAAACGATTCAAGCACTTGAACCCAATCCAAGCGATCTGTAAGCCACAACCCGAAACCATCAACAAGATTTAGGAAAATAGGAGTTGCAGAATGCACTACTGCGAAGCCAGCCCAGGCAGTCACTCGAACGAAGTTGTTGTGTTCCATAATTAATGGGAATGTTAGCTCTTTCTAACAAAGCCATAACTGCGCATTAAAAATATTTTTGAAATGAAAAAAATTCTTTCAAATCCTCTTCATCAATGAATCTGAAGGACCTGTGTTTACCTATATTCATTTCAAAGTCAATTTCGCCAACAAGAACAAGAATTATTCACTCACTCCTATGCCCTTTGAGTCCCGTTTAAACGTCCTTATGATTTTTCCGCACCTCTCCCATTTCCCCGACAACTTTAATTTATTACCGTTTTTTACCAAACTTATTCTCTTATACATGATTAGGCGAAGGATCCAATCCGACCAACCGAAGGACGAAGGACACTGCAAGACGCTTTGTGACAAATATATCAAAATATTTCATTGTTATTACATTAACCGTCACCGTCAGTCCCCGTCGTCGGTCGCCTTGGTTGGCTCTAAGGAAAGCTGTTTATTTTTCTTTCAATTTGTAAAACATCATCAGCTGTCACCTGTCAAAAACATTTATAATTTGTAATAAACTTTTACGATAACGCCGACTATGTAAAACCTATACCCACGTCCTCGTCCTACGCACAGGGCACAGCACATCCAACATCCATCCCATTGCCCAAAATAAATGGCATTTAACCCCCGCGGCGATATTATGTTTATTATATTTTATATACGCTACGCACATGACAGACGGCCCCCCTGAAATCGTGTCAATGTGGCTATCACATTCCCGATTAGCCAGCTTTTATGTCAAATCCATGATGGATGTCAGATGAGATGAAAGCACAGCAGCACAAAATATGGGTGAAGAAAACTAAACAAAACAAAATGTCTTGAAATAAATCAGCGAGGAACACAACAAAAAGAAAAAAAATCGAAAACGAAAATGAAAAACCCGAACCAAAACGATAGCGATAGCGAAAAGAAGGATGTGTATGCTCAAGTACGAAGTATACGACTATACGAGGACGACTTTCGTTCGGTAAAGGAGCATAACAAATGTTAAGCTCGTGTAACAAATTCTTTTGCATTATCTCTTCACTTTGCAAGGATTTTGAAAGACAGTCACACGGAGAGAATTGAAAAATCACCAATTGCGAAATATTCAGTTGCAATTTACAAAACATGTTTTTTTTGTAAATCACGGCGCTTTTATTCGAAACTGATAGAAAAATTGGCAATTTTACTTTCAATTCATCTCAAATTACAACAATTCCTAAGTTGAGATTTACAATTAAAAGTTATAATTCAAGCTTGTGCCCTTCAAAGTAAATTACAACTTTTTTGTCGCAATTTACTACTTCAGGAGAATAATTCCATTTATACTTTTTACCAATCCGGATTTGCTAAATTTTTTTCGTGATTTACAATCACTGAGTATTAAATTCAACTCAAGTGTGTCCGACGGCTACGTCGAAGGTCCGGAGTTCGATCCCTGCGTCGAACTAATAATTATCTTTTTTTTTTTTGTACTGTCTCTTTTGAGGAAATGTGAAATCCTCGAAAAATAAATCTGGTTAATATTAAAAGTGGAACTTTGTAAGCCATTCGGATTCAGCGGGAAATGATATTCCACCAGAATATAAACGCACATACAGGAATCGTTCAGAATATAAGTGATTAGGCCCTGGCATCGCTTGTCTCCAATAAATGCCTTTTTGTAGTTCTATTATGTACATAGGGAGTACAAGGTTGAATTTCAACTACACATAATATACATTTTCTTACCTTTACTCAAATGATCATCACAAAAAATTGTACATTAGACGTACAAAATAAGACGACTAGGTATATTTTTCTCGCCAATAAAACATAATCTTAATTCAAAACACCCCTAAAATGTAACTCATATTCAGGTTGCTTCTTATTATTAATTTTGATATCCGACTTGGATGCATCACCATGGCGTAGTAGATGTGTGCTTGGTTGGTATGCAGAGGGTGTCGAGTTCGATTCCTAGAATCAGCCAAGTAAGTAAAAGTTACATCTTTCAATAAATAATAATAAATGCTTTCCAATAAATAGAAAACGTTGCTTCTCTCAAAGCGATATAATTTGTGTTACAAATTGAGTAAAATGGGGTTGCAATTTACGACTTTACCACTCATTTTTTCCAAAACATATTTTTGATTCAAAACAAAAAGATGGAAATCTACGACTCGCTTTTTGCAATTTACAATCGTGTAAATATAAAATTGATACAAATTTGGATCAATTTTCGATTCGCGATGGCAATGTTTTATTTCTCAGGATCGGATTATTGACCCAAAAAAGTGGTAATTTGCTATTTTTGAGTGTCAATATCTTCATTTCGTTCAATTTTGAAAATTGCGAACAAGGAGTCGTAATTTACAAAACCCCGAGCTAGGGTGAGAAACTGCATAAGATTTTCGTGATTTGCAGCTCATTTTTCTTGATCTGATCTAAAAATTCTCTCCGTGCAGTTTTCAGTTCTCAGATCTAAGTCGTCGTCGTTTTCGTCGTCGTCTTCGTTGTTCTCGTCGTCGTCGTCATCATGTTCAAGGACCAAAGTGCGAACATTGCAAAACAATGTTATACTTGTATCATCAGACGGAAGGAGTTGGTGAAGCAGCAGGAGCAGCAGCAATGCCAAAATAAGAATTCTTTTTCTGATAAAATGTGGTTGATTCATTGAATTTATTTTCCTTGTCATCTCCCTCTTGGCCAAATCTTTAAGTTGTTTATTTCCGCCATTGTCCTGTGTGTTGTTGTTAAAAGTTTTGCTTGCTTGTATATAGACTCTGCGAAACCCGTTCAATTCGGGTAATCCCCGAGAAGAAAATTGATTTGCTTCTATCAGGAAACGAGGAGAAAAGAATTAGGAAATTCGCTTTTCCTGAATTATCCTTCCAATACAATACGATGTATTGTACATTTATACTATCGTATTTGTGTGCCTTAGAGATTTAGCTATATAAGGACGATCATTGTTGGATGCAATGTTTGTTCGCCAATACGGTATACGGTACATGGCAGAGGCACTCCTTTGTCTGCAATTGCAATGATTCGATTGTGTGCGCGAACAGTATTTTAAGTGAGAGCATAAGCGAGTAGGTGTTGTGTTGGCTGGAGGAAGGGTGCTGCATCATTATGTACTACATATGGCTTGTTAAAGAAGTTATCGAAGTATAACGAAGCTCTTAGGGAGCTTTCTGCTTCTTCTTCTTGTCGAGATTGAATGACTCCAGTTTATTTTGTTTTTAAGAGGATTTTGTTAATGGGTTTCTTATTTTCCAGCAAAAAGATTTTCTTCTTTCTTTTTATATTTTATTTATGTGGTATCATTAAGTTGGATAAAATAAATGTTTTGTATTTTGCGAAAGGATTTCTTTCCAAAATTTTTTTGTCTAACTCTTATCTTTAATACTCGAGTTATGGTTCCAAGGGTTTGCGAAATCAAAGCTATGAAGTCTGGTGATTAAAGTTTAAGTAGGCACATGGCACAAGCTAATTTGGTAATAAATGAGTCTAACAAAATATCGGAAACTTAAAACAGAAAGTCCACCTAACCTATTGTGACTAATTAGATAAATTTGGCAACCTTCTTGGGATCCGAAACTGCAAAAACAGCGCATAATAAGCTCATCAATTCCGGTCTTGTCTTGACAGCGTTTTCAATGGGAATGTAATAATAGTGTGGAATTTAATGTTTCGAAAACTTTATGCTGTCTTCTGTCGTTAAAGGATAAACTATACCCCTATGATACAATCCTTAAGTGGCGCTTGCATTTAGGAAATCGAGCAATCTACAAAGCATACATTTGCCCAAAGCTTCAGTATAGTTTTCATATCATATCTTCTGTTTCACATTTGCGTCTCAAAGACATAATCGAAAGTTGAAAGAACATAACCGAAACAATTGTCTCACTTCAACATAGCCGGACTGGCTCTTGTCCTACCTTTATCGTTGTTTTCACAAAAACTTTACAAAAACCCTCGGACTTAACTTCGGTCGTACTGCATAGAGGCTAATTTTTTAGCCACACAGCAAGAATGTGGAATGCCATTTGCAGACATTACTCTTTATACAATGGTGGCTTGAATTTAGTGGAAAAATGTACATTACTACATTTAATGAGCCGCCAAACTTTTGTATTTTGCCCACAGTAGATCAATATTGTTCCTCGAAAAAACTGTCAGAGTTCTCCTTACGTAATTTTTGTCTTTATTAGAGAACCAGGGCATGACCATTGACCAGAGAAGAAGTCGAATAGTCTCTTTTTCGTCTTTAGTGCAGGCATTGTATGTATATACATTTTTATAGTAATTTAATGGAACATGTTTTCTTAGTTATGAATTTTGCCAATGGCGGCGCTAGCTGTCTTATCTACTTTACAATAAATTTCTTCCATTGTTGTTTTTGCTTCCCATGGCAATCTAGATAAAAACCACTCCTAACTCTACAATCAAGTAGTGATTGTGAACTTCGTCCATAGATGGCGCACCTAACATTCCGCTCATTAGGAGTTTTATAGTTTAAATATTCAATTAGTGCAGCTTCTGCAGAAGTCGTTTGAGAAAACGCAGTCTAGTTTCATGATTACCTATTAAACAGTGTCCAATTATAACAATGATTACGTTTGAAAGATTAGATCTGCCAGATCTATCAAGCTAGTCCATTTTAAATTTGTTATGCTTTGGAATTTTTATTTTAACATGAGCTCACATGCACCGATGCGTAAACCAATATTCATCCTACATGAAATTGGTGTAGTAGTTCAATTTTTTGGCGAAGATCATCGGCCTTACGCATTCCATGTGTTATTGCGTTCCAGTTCCAGCTCCCACTAAAGGTGAATAAATGAACTGTTCTGCCATCAACAGTAGCGGGTAATTGCTGATTTTGTGGACACCACAATGAGTAAAACGATATTCGATGTAGATATCATGTTTTCCTTTATACAGGGCAGAACCTCTTTTACTGACAGAATTTCTGCCTGGACAAGCTACAATAATTATGAAACTAAATCATCTCTTAATAATTCCCCTTTGTCTAAGCAGATCTTAATGAAGTAGGGACTTGAGAGTTATTTTGAAAAGCTCCCTTCGGACATTATGTAGTCGGAGTGACTTGGGTTTAATCTGAATGAACTCAGGATGACGGTATGTCCAATTATGTTGTTGGTCCATTGAGAGAGCAAGGTTGCTGACGTCGTTGAAAGCGCCTTTGATATCAAGGAATGTGACCTGAGTGTACTTTTTATGATGTAGGCATTAGGCAATATATCCAATATTGCATGACAAGGTATTTCAAATAATTTTTACTTATTTTTCATTGAAGTAAGCGTGTTGGGTCTATAACACTACGCAGGTGGATACAAATTCGGGTTGGGGTCGAAATACTGTATGGTCAAAATTCTGTCTACAAAATACTGTATTTCAAAATACTGTTATTCAAAAATCTGGTTACACAAAATTCTGTATTTCAAAATTCTGTAGTTAAACAAAATTTGTTTTGATAATGTACAAAAGTGCGCACTTTTTGGAAAGCGAAAACATTTGGATCGAAACAGGAAAGACTATTTGTTCCACTTTGGTGGAATTGTCAATCAGCTGGTGCGAAAAACCAAATTTAACCATAAAAATGAATAAATACATTTTTAACAAAAAAAATTAGTTCAAATGAAACTTTTATTAGCAACAAAAAAATTCTCTGAGTTATTTAGCATCGATCAGTGTAGCATTTGTGTTTAAAATCGATTTATAACATACAAAATTTTCCATCTGAAAATTTTTCCGGTTTGGTTTTCCGTATCGCTATAACTGGCAGCTTAAATATTTTGTTTTTCTTGTTCTTTACATAAGAAGGTCATTATTAAATGAGCCATTTAATAAGTAATTGCAACAAACGCTGGTGGCACTCGCACATGCTTAGCTGTGGTATTGTAAAAAAAACAAAATTTTATACTAACAGCATTTTGGATAAACAGAAATTTGGCATACAGGATTTTGAAATACAGATTTCTGAAACACAGAATTTTGGTCATACAGTATTAAAAAAAAAAAACCTGAATTTTGGTCATACAGAATTTTGACCCGCTCCCTAAAAATTCATTGTTTTAGTGTTTTGAAAAGAAATGACTATGGACTGAAATGGTTGTGATCTTTTGAATAAACTTGGGAACAATCGCAACAATCGAAATTAAATTGATATTCAACTTGAAAGACCCACAAAATATTCCACACACACTCAGCTTATTGAAGATAAGCTCGATGCAATAAACATAGTTGTACCTAGCTGATATTCTTAGAATTCCAACCAGGACTGTCAAACTGAACAAAATGTGTTTTTTTTTCAATTCTTCCTAATATGTGTGATTTGGTTGTGTTTAAGAAGTCAATTGATTTGTTATTCACCATCGGCAATTAATATATCCTTTCTGATAAGCTACATTTTTGTCAGGCTTTATTTTATAATGTCTTTCATAGGTAGTAACCAAACCAAACCAAACTTACACATAAAAGTCGTAAAGTTCCAAGTCCACAACATATTTCACTCGTTCCTTTGGAATTAACATTTCTACAGCACCCGAGTTCCAATCGACACTTCACTTAGTTTCGTGAAAAACAGATTTTTAATTTTATTCCTTATAAAATTCTTCATATAAATCCAATTCTACAATTTACAAATTCTGATTAAATATTATTGAAAATTTTAATACTTCAATATATGTATAATCTACTTTGACCCTGAGACAGCATGGCCTACTAAAACCCTCGACTGAGATAGCAGGGGAAACCAAAACCTGACTGAGATAGCAACGGACACTAAAACTCCCGACTGAGATAGCAGCGAACACTAATTATGAAACCTTCAAGCCCACGTCAACTCTGGGATCTTTCTACGTTTGTTAAAATAATGGAGTTCGGCACTGTAAACTTGATTATTACACTGTCACTGGTGGTATCGGACTCGATTTCCTTTTCCATCCACTCAGTCAAATTGGCCGTCTTATGCATATTTCTGGTGTAAGACAGTGATAATTATAAAACAAACAACAATAATGCATGGAAAATGCCATCCAATGAAAATCGCAAGTAATTTGTGGCTTGCCATTCATTGATTGTTATTTTGTGTTTAATGATTCTGATGGAAAACTGGCTTGACTGGTATGGGCATAATATGATTGGTTAGATGCAATGAAATTGTGCTGCGGTGAGGATGGCTCAGTATATGCGGTCGGGGAGGTGTGAAATCCTCAATTAATTTGTGGTGGTCGGAGGGAACTGCTTATTTTGCAAATGTAATGCAGTGAAACGGGCGTTTCATTACAATATTTGGTATTTAAAGTGTAAAGCAAAATAAGTATCCTTTAGCCTTTGAACGGACAGCATTCCATTTTTATTATCACTTGCATCTATTTGCCGGTTACTCTTCTCCAAAGTGTTCATCTTGTTATAGAATTTTATTTTTTTAGAAAAGTGACAAAATTTTGATTTCAACATAAACTTTCTAGTACGTTACAATTTAAATAATATAAAAAAAATTACGTATACGCCATACACTCTAAAAATCTGTTGGTTTTTTTTTTACTGTACGAACTACAAAATTCATGAATCACATAATCACATTTCCATCAGCACCTGACTGCTATCAAATCCAGAGTTCGCCAGACTATTCTGAATGCCGCACATTTTTCCAATTCCAAACCCAAGCCAGTTTAGGGAGCAGAAGCAGCAGCAGCATCCAGCGATATAGATTCTCAAGGGTAAACAATTTAAATTTACTACCACCATTCGGTCATAGTTCATGACATCTGTTTGGGTAGGAGAAAATTGTTTTCTAAAGTATCTACCATTCCATTTTCATTTTCACCAAAGCTATATACGAGTACGACGACGATGACGACGATGCCACCGAACGACGACGCGACGGTCTTTGATGTTGTTTGCCTCTCTAAAAACCACATTTTCCCATTTTCGAGAACTGCCGAGAACCGCATTGAAAATACGATCGGAGTAGTTCTGAGAATAACCTAAACTTAAATCAAGACAAAATGAAAAATGACAAAAAAAAAAGCAACAACAAACAAAAAAATAAAGGAACAAAGTAAAATCTTTCAATTCTCAAGTTATGGCTGTCGAAACGAAACTCAATTCGTATACGTATCTATCCATTTATCCATTCCTTCCGCATTTGGGTTTTCTTTTCCGATTTCATTGACGATGACAACGAGAACGACAAGGACATTCAAAAGGAAGAGGTGCCGTGCAAATGCCACTCCAGAGAGCTGTTCTCTTTTATGAGCGATGCCATGTATGCAAAGCACCTACACACGCTATACGCTTCCAATGCGATATACAAAAAGAACGACCCACACGATGACGATGACGATAGATATATGTATAGACCGTGTCGTTCATATATTTTGAGAAGAAGAAAAAGAATCCTTATTGAATAGGTGCGGGGCGGGTGGCTGCTGCGTCAGCATTGGCACGTTGTCATCACATTGGAACTGGCATATGTGACAGGCGAACAACAACCAGACGCAGGCAGGTTTGGCAAGGATATGAGACCTGGGAGAACATTGCTAAGATAACAGTTTTTTTCTTCCCTGTTATTTGCTATTTTTTCGTTTTTTTTTTTCGAAACGGCTCCAGATCCTCCACTTTCTCTCAACAATGGCGGATATTTCGTGAAGTGGAGGAATAAGTGATTTCATTTCTTTTCGGCAAACAAATAGAATTGATAGTCATTTCGGAGAACATATATTTTGTTAGGACGATGCTGAGTGGAGGTTGGAGGAGCATCACAGTATGTGGGATTGTGATTGCGAAGGATATATGAGTTTGATAAGTATGTTTGGTTATGAGATGATGTTGGTTGTAGAAAGATATTGTAAGCTTTGTACCAACGGGAGGCCAGTTTTTTGTCTTCTTCTATTTTTTGTTGGGTGAGGACAATTTATTGAAGTTGTGTTCTTTTAATATTTGGAACTTAATGCCAGAGTATTATGCTTGTTATATGGAATAAGTGAGTATTTGATGGAGTGTATTGGCTCGAAGTTGTTTTTGAAATGTCGTTTTATTATGAGGTAATTTAAAGGAGTTAGCCGTTTCTTGATTCAAGGACAGAGTTTTGTTTTAAACTTTAGATGTAGGCCAGAAAGAAAGGAGGTTTTAGTGTTATAGTACAAATAAGTTAAAGATCCAGAGCCACAGTTCTTATGATCTCAGGTGGATCACTACTCTCCCATATGTCTGCTTCGCACAAGTGATCCACCTGTGGGTTTCACCAAAAGTTACCTCAGAAAGCGTCGGCAAGCATCCCGGTCTTGGATTGTTGCATTTATATTTGTAAGAGGAGTTTTAAGGTCTGCCTCTTCTCTTTCTCCCTTGATATCGTATTGAAAATTTTTTTGATATTGCTTTTTAATCGGAATCCTTCAAAGTCTCTTCTTTAAACGTGAAAACATCAGCTGGGTCGGTCGTGCTATATTCTTTTTGTTTTTTTTTCCAAGATGGCATTTTGGGTGTGAATGCTTACTTATATTTCTGTACTTCTTTGTGACCCTTGTCGTCATACGAAGCATTTTTAACTCAGCTGCTATTACTCTGATCGTTTGTCCAACATTGTGGACCATTTGTGAGTGCAGGACGCATAACTGAGGAGTAGATACTTCTCTTCATCTTACGGTGTATTTTTCGGTCACAGGAGTAAGCGGAGTTTTACATTCTACCTTTACAGGATGATTGATATCGTCATGTGAAGTTGAAGTGCCATTAATCAAAAATCCATAATATTTAATTTTTCACACTTGGGAATTACTGTTCCAATGAAATAAATGTCTGGAGAAGGCATGGGCGTTTTTAAAAAAGGGGAGGCACAAGTATTCAGTCTTTTTTGGACCTATATTATACCCATTTTTTTCCAAAACGTCCACCCATACGTCAACTGATCGTTGCAGGGATGATGGATCCTCGCTTATCGTCAGCAAAGAATAACTGAAGCACTTTGAAGTCCGTCACTTTATTTTGAATCTGGTAGAGATTATTACTAGTAAATAGTTCCCAAATATTCAAACTCACTGAGACTGACTCCTGTATAGGTAAGTCCACCTGACCAAGTTTTCATGTAGTCTATGACTTCGTTAGATTTTCTTTGATTTTTGATGGAGTGGCAGTCTTCTGATTGACGAATTTTTTTTAGCAAAGGTACCAAAGCTGAATATCAATCAAGTTCTGAAGCCAGTGATAGGTGAAAATCAGCAATGTTCAATCTTCGTATCTACTCCAGGACTCAAAGCCTTTTATTTTCATGACCCAAGCTTAACGAAAAAGAAGGTAATACCATTATGACTGCCTTTGAAAGAAGTGCACATAACATTCTACATTTTGTGGCCTAAATAGATGACCCTGCTGTTCAAATCAACCAGGTGAACCTTTATTCATTAATAGTGAACAGATGAGTTGGTATGTGTTCCTTATCGGGCCATATTTAACGGGGTAAAAAATACTACTAACTTGTAGTCCACGAAAGGCATCTACTTTGCTAGATTTCAGACTGGTGATGTTGATTTGCATCTTGTTTTGGACGAGCGGTCAAATATACATATTAGTTGACATTGAGATGGGTTTACCAAGATATCTAGATACACAAATCTAGGGCAAACAATTCTAGAATTAGGAGAATCCAAAAAACCAAAAATCTACAAAAATAAATCTAGAATGGACAAATTCTAGAATTAATATTAATTCTCTATTTAGAATTCCTCTAAATTAAAAAAAAAACTAGAATACATTTTTTTCTAGATTATTTTAGATTTCCATCTTTCAAGATTTTTCCACATTCTAGATTTTATATTTCTATATTTTTTTTTTATAGATTTTGTCCTTTCTAGATTCTGTCACTCTGGATAACGTCGTGATCCCCATTAAGATCATGGTAGTTCATCGGATAGATCTTAGCTGGCATTACCATTCTGCAATAGGCGGAATCAACTTCTTCATTTACACTGCTCTCATGTTTATATCTTTTCAGGCTTCAAAGTAACTCTTCAGAACCTTTGTTTAATTTTTGGTGGAAGCTTAGTACACTTCTGCACCTCACATACCTGTTACTGCTTGTAGCTTTCTTTTCCATCCGACCAACTGTTTTATCTTTGTTCCCTTTTGAGCTGTGACATGCTATTACTTATCAATCCTGATGGAGTATCTCTTTTTGGGAAAACTAATCACTTTTGACATAAGATCAACGAGTCTGATTGCTGATGGGATTCCAAACCCTTTCATTTGTTCTCTTATCTCTCAGCTATACAAACGTTTTATCATATACTTGCTCTCCCGATTTAGATCTGTAGAGGCAGAGGTGCTTTTGGGACTCCTTTTTAAACTTGAACTCCTGGGCGCCACTATCTAAAAATTACCAAAAACGGACTCCTTTCAAAAATAAACGACTCTTTTTAAGAATTTAAAAAAAATTTTTAGTGTGCCAATTTTCGTTAAACACTTTTTTAATGAATTTATTTGCATATTGCATTCTTCTTGAACTAAGAGGAACATAACACTTTTCCATATCAACTCTTCAGTGTAAGCTCACATATTCAGTTTCCTAAGGTTGAAATTGGACAGAAAACTAAAGGTGTAATGTATTCCATCTCATTCTCTCGCCGGCCTAATCCTCAATATTTATTTATTTAAAAGTGTATTTAAAAGTGTCATGGCGCATTTCCATTTCATCGAATTTAAAATCACAACAATACTAAAGAAGTTTCACTTCAAAAGTTCCCAGTAAATATACTTCTAGATCACTTTAAGCGAAAAATATGGTTTCTTAGATGACGAACAAATTCATTTTCATTCCGATGCGATGGCTCAATTGCAAATGAATTTGGAGGCGGGGGGTGGTTGAAGCGTGTTCTAGGGAGAATTACTGGTGACAATGAAAGCTTTATTCTGGCTTAAAGAAAACCCAATACCTGTTTTCATAATTTTACTGATACCCATGCTGCTTGGAAATCTCAGAATTCCTTGACGATCATCTATCTGGGATATTGCAGTTTAAATACTGAAATAAGGATTCTATAGGAAACTGCGAACTTGCCAGACACAATAAATACAAAATACAATACTGCTTATTTCAACTGAAAAACGTTGCCTGGGTAACTCACACTACGTGTAAGTTAATGTTTAAAAGGAACGTTTCTAAAGTACAACTTTTTGGTGGACAAGTAGTGCAGAGTACTGTCTGGTTGGTAGATACGCTGTGAGACTTATTGGCATGCCTTTAAACGACTTTTGCATAAGGTGACTGGATGCGAAAATAGAGGAGGTATTTACTGCCTAACCTAACCTAACTTAAATCTTTCTAAAACAAATCAAGAATTGAATCGCACATTTCTATCTACTCTAGGCCACTGTTTCGACTTTGTTCCTTTACTTCCTTGCTGGTCACAAAAAGTCGAGAGCACATAAAGCATTTCCTTTCGGTCATTTTTGTCAAAATGCAATTGAGCGTCGGCATCGCGTCAGTGAGTTTTCATAAACACCTTGATATTTGTTCAAAATAGCGGTTAGAAATGCAAAATAATCTAAAAAAAAACGCTCGCAAATGTTCAAATATTTCGACTTGTCCTTCGCTTCATACTACGTGGTTTGTGTACTTACTTTTTGATGCCAAAATATAACGTTAAAGCTCAACGCTATAATGGCTGATTCACAACGACGCGTTCACCTCAGCTTCGCGTACGTTACGTTGAACAAGCTTTATGGACGCGTCGAGATGAAAGCTGACATGTTTGACTTTGAGTAAATCAACTAATCGAAATTAATAATTCTGAGGAAACAAATATTTTATTTGTCTTGCAATGGAAACAGAAAATCTAATTTCAATTATAGAAGTTTTTGGAAAAGTGGCTTATACTACCTTTTTAGCAGGAGTTTGACAAAGAGGATTCAAATCGGCGGTGGTGGGTTCGGGAGTTAAATCGAAGAAGGGATGAAGAAGGATTCTTCGCCCTGAACTTCGAAGATACGAAAGAAAAAGATGCGGAATAATTTTTTAATTTTTTTTATTTGTTCCAAATCCTTAAAATGATTAAAGCTATGATATAAATACACACATATAGAGGACAAAAATACAACAAGGCGATGATCCATTGACCGAGGGATATCAACCAATTTTTGAAATTGAAAAAACTCGAATTGAAACACACAGAAACAGTAATAATAATTATTTGAAACGTCAAACGCGCTTCATGCTACGAGGTTTGTGTACTAACTTTTTGATGCCAAAACGTAACGTTAAAGCTCAACGTCTCATTGTGAGCATTTTACACGAAAAACTATGTCTGAACTTTAGCGTTCTGTCAAAGCGAAGCTTAAAGCGTCGTTGTGAAGCAGGCACTACACTTTAAGTAAGCGAGACCATTTCATAAATGTCCCCATCTATGGCAATTCTTTTAAATTGGCGAAGTTCTTGGAAAATTAAACCCACACCAGAAAACCAACGTCTTTCAAAAATGCCTTGCCTAAAATGGATGTGGCGTTGAACCAGCCCTGCTAATTATTTATTTCAGTTTGTCCTTTTCTCAGTATTACTTTAAACATACCTTAAAAAAACATTCCTGACAAATTAATCTTAATATAAAGAAGAATTCCCTTAATATAAGTATGACCCAGCCTCTATGAACTTATGTACCTCTTGTCCTTGTTTTATAAAAGGAATTCTTTTAATGGAATTTCAAAACCCTTAGACAAAACATTTTTGAAAAAATAATTTAAAAAAAAAAGTAAAATATCCTTTTGAAGTGTTGTCTGGGGGAACAATCAAAATAATATTTTTGTTAATTTTTTTTTAATCACCAGATGTCGCCAAAGGTGCAAAATGGTATTTGGAATGAGTCCTTTTTTATTTATCAAAATTTAAAAAAATATGTATCCTTAGTGGGGAGTGTGAGAGAGGGATACTATTTTTTATTCTATAAAACTTTTGTCATAAAAAAAAATCCAATAAATTCTATTTCAGAGTTCATATAGTAAATCTATCAATCATTTTTTTTATTCCACTTCACTGTACGTGACTTTTGGTTTTGACAAACTCTTCCAAATAAATGTCGAATATTTTGCAATTAAAATAACGGTTCAGTGTGCTTGTGTTGCGTGTTTGGTAATCTCCTCTTTTTTTTTGTGTCTGTTCAATCGACAGTTTATTGTTGTCAATGAAAATTAAAAGCATCCGCCGAAATTTCAAGCAGAAAAGTACACACATATTTACCACTGTGTATAGGTTTATACGGGAACTGGGAACACTTTTCACCTTTCACACACTCAAAATATACGTGAAGTTTTAAACAATGATTTGACTTCAGCATAAGTGTGTGATCCCGCAAGGGGTGTCAGGACGTCAGGGACTATACCCTCGAAGCTTGACATCATCTGTCGAATTCAAATTAAATTTTATTCAAAACTTTTTTTGGTATCAGCCGCCATTGATGCGGCAACAGCAACAGCAATGGCAATCCAATGCCTACCCCCACCCGATACACAAACCTATTCATTGTTCATGTTTTATTGTTGGAAAAAGGATATTATTTTGTCAGTTTGGGGCGTTTTTTTTTTGCAGCGTTTGAGTTGGGGTTGGGGATGTTGCCCCTGTCAAAAACATTTCATCTGCAGTCTCTCACATCAACACAAACGTGGGTGGGACATATAATCGTACACACGGACGTGTGTGCCTGTTTTGTTTTTCAATGAAAGTGTCTATTTTTGAAAGTGTGTCAATATATGATATTGTTTACGCGACACATATTGACACCCTTTTGCTCCAACAATATGTCATGGGGGTTGGGGGTTGTATTTTTTTTTTCTCATTTTTCTGTTTTCGTATAGTTTTTTCTGCTTTCTCTGACACACGTAGTATTGAAGTGCGAACAATTCTTTTTTTTCTGTGTCGTTTTGTTTTTTGCATTCAAAGTTCTTTTTGTTTCGGCTCAAGGGGTATTCTGGGAATAATCACAGCAGGAATACACTCTGGGGGTGATGTGATGGTAAAGGTGTAGGTGGCAGATTCAAACAAAAAGTCTTCTCGTTTCGTCGTGTTTTCAGGTTGCTTTTGATGATGATGCGAGCTTTATGTGTTATTGTTTCTCGTTTTCTATACTTTTCTGCCTGCGTCATTGTATTGAAAATGTCAAAAAGTATGGAAGATAAGATGACATCGATATTGTACGTGTCAGATAGAGGTAAAAGGATTTCGAGGAATTTTTTTTTTTTTCGTATCGTATACCTATTCTTCAATTTTATGAATGTTTTTGAAGGTTCTTTATATGATCCATCTTGCTTGATGCTGCAATATGATATGTTTGTAGGTATATAAAGAAAAGAGATAGGTGGAATTAAGTTTGTGAATTTTGAAGAAAATTTGTCAGAAATTTGAATAATCCAAGATGACCTGTGTAGAATAACAAAAATCTGGAACAACGCTGTTTTTTTTTTTTGCCTTGTGTTCGACTTTGACGTTGCGTTGTGAAGAAGCACATATTTTGGATTAGTGTCAAAGGGGATATGTGACATTAATGACACAAGGTATGAGCATGACTATGATGATGATGATGACAGTGCTGTTAGGTTAGGCA
This sequence comes from Platycheirus albimanus, assembly GCA_916050605.2. Lineage (NCBI taxonomy): Eukaryota > Metazoa > Arthropoda > Insecta > Diptera > Syrphidae > Platycheirus > Platycheirus albimanus. The sequence goes on along the minus strand of OU696696.1, from coordinate 11,173,983 downwards.
TATGAACTTCTTTTATTTGAAAGAAGAAGATTGTTTTTTTTTTTTTTTGTCTAAGAATAGATTTATTTTTGTACGCAAGTGGTTTTGAAAGCCCTCATGACCCAAATTGTAGGTGGATCAATGTCAGTGATTTTGAAATGAATCAAGAAGAATTTATAACATATTTGGTATGATAGTCGCATTTGTGTCAGCAGTTACACTGAAGAAAATAATAAAGGGTGCTTACAACTATGCAACTATAAAATGATATAAAGCACTGAAAAATTGTATTGGTTGCAATAAAATTGACTTTATTTGAATAATAATTCTTTGCGTGGAGGCCAAGTCAACGGTCCAAAACGCGAAATTATATTACTCACCAAACGTTTCGTCAATAAATCAATTGTAGCCCTTGCTGTGTGACATGTTGCGCAGTCTTGTTGACACCACAGTTCGCACAAATGAAGGCAATTATTTTTCAGATATTTTTCCGCACTCGTACAGCAGCAAGAGTACTTCAAGATCTTGATATACACAAATCCGCTGGCCCGGATGGTATACCCCCTATTCTTCTGAAGAAGTGTTCTTCATCTCTGGCAAAACCACTGCGTAAGCTTTTTCATCGCTCCTATCGTTCAGGAATAATCTTTTCTATAGTAGATGGAAAACAGCATTTGTCTAGCCCGTCCCAAAAAAAGGTGACTCCTCGTCCCCCTCCTCTTACCGACCAATTGCACCTACGTCCCTTCTTTCCAAGGTCATGGAAACGCTGATAAATCGTCAGCTCAAGAAATATTTCGAAGATCGGGAGCTTTTAAATGACCGGCAATACGGCTTTCGCAGCAATCGTTCCACTGGTGATCTGATGGCATATCTCACCGAGCAGTGGAACAAATCTGTGCATCGCTTTGGCGAAAGCAAGATTATTGCACTTGATATTTCAAAGGCATTTGATAGAGTTTGGCATGAAGCTCTTTTATCGAAAATGCGTGCATTTGGAATCGATGATACTCTTATTCGTTGGATTAGAAGCTATCTTCTGGACCGTTCAATACAGGTTGTATTAGACGGTTTCAAGTCTGATCTCCACAAAATAAATGCTGGTGTGCCCCAGGGCTCCGTTCTGTCTCCGACTCTCTTTCTCATTTTTATAAATGATCTCTTGTCTGTGACTTCTAATTCATTAAATTGTTTTGCTGACGACTCAACCCTCAGCTTTTCATATACGTTTGATAATTCACGGCTTTCGCCTTCGGACGTGTTATTACAACGGAATCGTATGATAAGCTCATTAAACTCCGATTTAAATAGCATTGTGAATTGGGGTATTAGAAATCGTGTGGAGTTTAATGCGTCGAAAACTCAATGCTGTCTTTTGTCGTTGAAGCTAAACATACCCCCTTTGACATTATCCATGAATGGTACTTGTATCGAGGAGGCCGAAAAGCTATCAGTACTCGGTATGTGTATCAGTGACAATCTTCGTTGGAATGATCATATGCTTGAGATTGCCAAGAATGCTGCAAGATGCTTAGGCTTTCTTAATAGATGCAAGAAGTTTTTCATCCCTTCTGATCTGGCTACAATTTACAAAGCGTTTATACGCCCTAAACTCGAGTATAACTCCCATCTCTGGGCAGGTGCTTCTCAAACTTTTCTTCGCCTGCTCGACAGAGTTCAGAAAAAAGCGTTAAAATTGATAGGAGAGAGAAGCATTATGGAAACATTTCCATCCCTTGAACATCGTCGAAATGTTTCATGTCTTTCCTTATTTTACAGATTCTTTTACAAAAAATGCTCACTCGAGGTAGCCAGTTGCGTTCCACCCCTTAAACATTTCCCCCGTAATACTCGTCTTGCTAGGAACGCTCATCAGTTTACACTTGAGCTCAATTTCGGACGTACCGTGAAATATAGAGATTCTTTCTTTAGCCGTACAACACGAATGTGGAATGGATTGCCTGGCACAATTTTTCCTTGCCATTTTGATCTTTAAACATTCAAGATCAATGACAACTCCTTTCCCTTCCTTCCTAACTTCCTATCGCTCGCGTTGTGACTTATCATTAAAAGGGCTATAACAAACCCCTTGAGCGCGTGTGCATTATAAAAAAAAAAAAAAAAATTTAATTCAGGAATGAAAAAGTCATTGATCGTGGCTCTATGCTACGCTCTACAGCACCAATAGCTTCTTCGGTGCCCACTTCAAGACGCTTGTATTATCATTTAGATAGAGTAAACGTGGTGCAAAAACGTTGAATCATTAATCGAACTAATTGCTCTGATGGACGATTGTATCGACCTTGAATTGGAGGCAGTGTGCGATAAAATCTACACAAATGGCTTACGTTGTTCAGGTGTCTATCAATTCATGATATATGGCAAGCCAAGTTAAAGATAAATCAAACGGCAGGTGACAAAATGGCTGTCAACAAATTTTAATTGATGGCAGTCGTTTGGACTCATTGAACTTGATTTCAAAAGAAGGGTTGTTATGTTATGATTTGTACTCAATCCTTGAGTATGTTCTTTGAAGTTTTAAGAAACAAAGATTCCAGATCTTCCAGAGCTTACTGAACACTTTATCAAAAGAATTAAATAGAGAACAAACCACCCGAACTTTAGTCAACCGCGTCTTATTAAACCTCTTAGTGAGTCTGACAATAGCTTCAAGCTTAGAAAACCATAGGTAATTACAAACTGGCCATCAGAAATGCCATTATTCCTGGTTCGATTTTGTATGCAGGCTGGCCAGCATAGCCTACAACTAAAAACTAAGCTATCAAGACATGCTGCAGGCCAGAAACAATGCTACCAAAAGTGCTGCCCGAGTGTTTTACCAGCGAAATAGAAAGGAGGAGCATCTTCATTTCAGATAGGAAAACAGAGAACTCGAACAGTTAGTCGAATTTTTTTGAGGGGTGCAAAACCCGATCTGAAGTCTGACGGGACGAGCGTGAAAATGTCACATTTCATATTAAAATATAGATAGAACACTTCGGCACACTTTAAATGGCGAACACAACAACGATTTGGAAAATCATGAATAAGAGTTCTGTCCACCCGATCAGGAAGAGTTTCAAGACAAATACTTGTCTCTTTTAAAAGGCCTCTTAAAAAATTTTGTTGGCTATTCTGTGAGAAATTCGTGCGACCAATTCAAGAAAATAACCACGAACTTAATATCGTCACTTGGCATCTTTTTGGCGCTTAAATAGAGACTAGCTATATTCGTGCCATATTGAGCAAGATGATTATGGACAGGACTAAGTACATGCCGTCTTTAGCTGATCATCATCGTAGGCAAGGAAGAAACATCTTGATGGACAGAAATATAACGTTGAAGTAGTCAAGGACATGGCCTATTTGGGTTACTCTTTATAACCTCTTAAAATGATATTAGGTAGAGATCAATCGAAATATCACTTTTCCAATTTGCTATCTGTTCTCTCTTAGAAAATGCATTTCTCAAATTACCAAGATGACACTTACAAGGCACAAATAATCCTGGGCATGCTTTAAGCACAATTGGATGAAAAGAGGTTGATGTACTTTCTTTCGGGTCAAATTCAATGCGGTCTTGTATGAGTGTAGACTGTAGAGGTGATTCAACGAAAACCTGTAAGGGATTATGCAGCAACATTGACCACGTCAAAAATCTGAGAATACTTCAATGGCTTGTACATGTGGAGCGTATGGAAGAATACTACATACTGGACCGCAACCCTGAAGTGAAAGGCAAAATTAGGAGAACCCTTCGAATACAAAAATAAAATGCACGACTGGGTCGCACGAACTTGCTCTTATGATAAGCAATTGCTTAGTGGCTGCATATATGGATTTAAAAAAAAATTTAAATAATTTCGAAAATTCTTTTATTTTTTAAATTAGTTTAAGAGTTTTCTCGGAAAAACAAAGTATACAATAAAATTTCAAAGCTATACGTGAATCTAGGAAAAAAAAATATTGAAAATCGTTCGACCAGTTTTTTTTTAAAAAGGTTATTTTTGAAAAACTTTTCCAAAAAATATTTTGAAATTTATTTGGGTATGCAAATATATGGCAACCTATAGTTTACATATGAAAAAATAATTAAAAAAAAAATCAATATACCCGTTTCCAACATATTTCGAAAACCAAAAAATTTTTTGAAAAAATTATAAAAAATCAAAAAAAAAAGTTTTTGAAAAATTTGAAATGCCATATTAATAAAATTATAAATGACTTCCTGTGGCCAAAATTTTATTGAAATCGAATGTATAGTTTACGAGAAAATTTGATATGAAAATACTGGTTCTATGAGAGGTACCGTTATAAGACAAATTTTGAAAAATATTTTTTAACCAAAAGATAGATTGTCTTACAAAAATAGCATCCTGAAAGTTTTATCAAAATCGTTAGAGCCGTTTTTGAGAAAATCAATTTTTTTCTTCACGATTGTATGGCAGGTGCCGTTATTTTTGAGCCTAGAGCAAAAATAAATAAAATGCACGACTGGGTCGCACGAACTTGCTCTAATGTGTGACAGTGGTATTGGGGCTTGAGATTTTGATAAAAATAAATTTTTCAAAATTCTTAAATAAATACTTAAACTAATTTGAGCTGAAAAAATAGTACGCCATTTTATTTCTTTTATAAATTTGAATTTATGAGAATAAATTTATAAAAATCTGTGGAGCGGTTTTTGAGAAAAAAAGTTTTTTTTGAAAAACTTTTTGAAAAAATTTTTCAAAAAAAATTCAAAAACGCCAGTTCATAGGTATTCAGCAAATACATTTATTTAAAATTTTTAGAAAAAAATTTAATAAGCAGTTTTCAAAATATTAATTTTTTAATTTTTTTTTAAAAAATGCTTTTAAAAATACAAAAAAATATTTTTCAAAAATATTGGTATGCAATACAAATTGAGCTACCTACAGCTATATGTGTGTGAAATTTCGAAAGAATCGGTTAAGTCGTTTTCGAGTTAGTCGAAAGCAAAAAAAACGGTCCTATGGAAAGTACCGTTCTTAGCCATTTTTTAAAATTTTTTTTCAGCCATATGATTGGTCGTACCTAAAAAGCAACACTGATTTTTTTAAATAAAAATCGTTAGAGCCGTTTTTGAGAAAAATAAGCTTTAAAATAACGGTTGTATGGCAGGTACCTTTATTTTTTGAGCTAAAAAAAAAATTTCAATTTCCTTTCTGCACAATACCTAAAAAAGTCTATATACCAAGTTTGAAGCAATTCGGCCCACCCGTTTGGCTGTAGGTCTTCATACAGACAGACAGACAGACAGACAGACAGACAGACAGACAGACAGACATACAGACGGACAGAATTTTTAGACCATCTTTTTTCGTCTTCGCTATCATCGTAATGTCATGTTTGATTGTTATCTCAAAACTTTTTTTTTCGACGAATGCATAACTTGCCTTATAGTACCTATAATCGCAAGTAAAAATACGTTCCGAGGGACGGCCAAATAAATCCTAGATACCAAATTTGAAGCAAATCGGCCCATCCGTTCAGGCTCTAGAAGCGCGAACAGACAGACAGACAGACAGACGGACGGAATTCCCAGACCCACTTTTTTCGACTTCTCCATCATCGTAATGTCATGTGTGATTGTTATCTCGAAATTTTTTTTCTGCACGAATCCATAACTTGCCTTATAGTACCTATAATCGCAAGTAAAAATGATCCCAAGAACTCCGAGCCGTGGTCAATGCTGAGATATTGTACCGCGAATAGGAGAAAGACTTGCTGCATTATGTCTCAATACAAGTTATAGGAGATTATATAGTGATGTTCCTCGAGGAAAGTTTCCTTGAAACTAAAGGAGGAAGGAGAGAGTAAGGCTATAAAACCACAAAAAAATGAATTTGTGAAATCGATTCCAGAACGAATCTAAGGACATCTGTAAATTCCTGCCAAATAAAATGACAATTTTAATAGGAAGGACAAATACTCCAAAAATTGTATACTCTTCATCGGAATACTGTAAGTGCTATCAATAATTTGTGTTCTGTGTTTTTAGTTGATGGATTAAACTGGTCAATTTTTTTTTTAAAGCAGTGAAACTCGTTAACCCAATTTCGACGACATATACCTTATCATTCCTATTTTAAATTAAAAGCTTCAAATCAATGATGCAATTAATTCATAACCATGAGTCATCTGTTACGTGTGGCAACACTGACCATACGTAAAATTCTCTTTTATATACAAAATTCGTATTGTCAAATGATAAATAATAAGTAGTTAGTCACTCTCATTCATTAAGAAAGAGAGGTTTGTCTTGCAACCATTCGGAAAAATAAATGTGGAGTTTTTTTTTGTACAATTTTTCCCACAGAAAAAAATCGTTTTAAGTTTTTTATTTCGATCGGAACTATAATGCTGCGAAACAACATCACTTGAATGAGCATCTGCCTTGCCAATTTAATTGAATATACTTCACTTCTCTCCCTAATACAATTTGCATAGTAAGTTTTATAATTAAGTTTTCCTAGTAAACACCATTTGAAAAACTTCACTTTTTGTTTAAAAAAAAAAAAGTTTAAATCAAAGCCATTAATCAAAAACCAGGGCTGTCCACTTCAGGACAGGAAACATTTTGTTTTCATTAAAAACAAACCTTGATCCGTTGCTATCGCTCCAGGGCTCAGTAAAATTCATTTAAATTCCATTCGATTCATAGAAGTGTAAAAAAAAAAAAAAATTAAACCAGCTGCATTCCAATCGGATGATGTCACTTATCTTACTGTCATATCTCTTCTTTACCCATCGACATCGCGTGAGTGATAAAATACACCAATTTATCACTTGAAAAACGTTCGGAAAATAAATTTCGAAAAGTGCGCTGCTGATTTCGAATTTGCTCGCTAATTTCCTTTGACATTCATTGCATGCTGCAAGCATACTTCTGGAAAGGAATACATATCCTGTGCTGGCTGCATACACTGCATGTCAACAACTGCGGTTCCATTTCCGACAGTCGTTGATTGAGAACCAACGAATTTTGCAAATGGAATGTTGGCATCCTCGGCATCGGCACTTCTGCTATGCCATCCGCTGCTCTACTGTGTGCCAGGGATCACAAGAATGGACATAAATTTAAGTGGCAATTTATACACGTTTCTCGCACGGACTGTGTTCGTCAATATTTTATCATTTTATGTGCAATTTGTTCGACAGCACACAAAAATTGTGCACCCACTCCCCAACTCTACATATTTATTCCTCTTTCATCAAGGGGCTCGCTGCAGCCCTTCTCTGGCCGGGAATTACTTTAGCATTCAAAACGGCTCCTAAGTGCATTTCTATAAATCTCTGTATTCTCGAAATTGGGGAATTTCCTTTTTTGTATGCAATGAAGTTTAGAATGTAGAGTATAGGAGAGAGCAGCCATCTGCACACCGTATGTCATCATACTTGCACACACACGTGCTTATATATGGCCGCCAAGGACGACGATGTCAGAATGGACTTGGAGTTCTACAAAAAAAAAACGCAAAGGCACATGAATATTTCTTCTTCGGTAGCATCGTCGTCGGCGTTGTCGGCAGTCGGCACAAGTGCAAATATTGAATACGGATGGGTAAAGAAGTGCAGGAAGGTTGGTTACAAAAAAGAAATCTACGAGATTCTAAGAACATTCCACAAGGGTCCAATAAGGAGTGACTTCCGCGCAAATATTTATTATCCTTTCCCAACCATTTATTTTGCGTTCTCTGTGCTGCTCCCTGCTCCTGTGTGTTCTTCCAACATCGTGCTCCTTTTGTCAGATCATTTCAGAGCAAGGGATTCTTATCTCCATGCCACGACCGAACCGACGCACGACCAAGTACCGACAACCGACGACCGATGTTGAATCTTTGGTATAGGCACGTGGGAAAATCAAATTCTGTTCGTCCCAATCCAGGATTCCTGGGTAGTATAGATACTAATATGAATGGGCGTACGGCGAGTCTACATCAATGTGGAATAAAGAATGAGATCAAGATGGCTCACAGTATATAACCAACTGACTTGCAAGCAAAAGCGAAGTTCGAAGGTACGAAGCAAGAAGCTGAGGCAAAGCAAACATATGTTAAGTGTACTTAGTGTACTCACTTGGGGAATCTTGATTCTTTTCTTGGGCTTGTTTTTCTTCTATCTAAAGAAGGATGAAAGGATACAACGCAGCAAAAAAAAAAAAAAGGTACACGGCGGTGGATATGAATCTTGAAGGCACACATAACGACCATCACCTCCCCCTTTTGGTAAGATGTATGTTTGCTACATTATTTATCGGCACAGGTGGATTTACGTCAGATCTAAGAAAAATGCACCCTAGTGAGTAGTTTCCAGCTCGCAGTTTTGACTTGAAAATGGAAATTTTCCAGCGGAAGCCTAATGATGTGAAATGAATAAATAAGGTGTTTGGTAAATTGTTTTTTACAATTTTTTTTTTTTTCTGTTTTCAACATGAAATCATAACCATCCGGAAAAACAAGGAATAACGTGACGTTATTATGCAAGACTTTGAATATATGGGGCGCCGTCACCGTGCTCAAAAGAAAGGAGAAATCTTGTTTCAATTATAATTCACGTTAGGGGTTTGGTTGGATGAAATTACTAAAAAAAAAATTGTTTTTGTAAAATTCAAAATTTTTTTGGATTTAAATTGAAGCTTATTTTTAAAATGTTTTATTAGACGCTTTAATGCTCTCTAATCTTCTTTATGATTTTAAGATCACTCTACTATCACAAGCCATAACTCTCTCAATATTGTGCTTCATAATTCTGATCATCGTATTCGGTCACAATTTTGATATCAGCAATCGTAGGCAAGTCCATTCCATAGAATGGGTATACTGTATTTGGCGTGGAGTTGGTAACATCCGTCCGTCCGTATACTCTCTACAGGTTGCAATTTTTGAGCTAGAAAGCTGAAATTTGGTATTTATAATCTTTGGTTCAAGAGTAAAGGCTAAGTTCTTGAACCGGTACAATCCGCCCACAATCGCCATTTTTGTTGAACAACCTCAATTTGGTAAAATTAAATTTTATACAGTTACGATAAAAGCATATCGCACAAATTTTGCACACGTAAGCTTTTGGTAAACCTTCTCCCACCTAAATAAAATTATTTCAGTTTGGGCGTAGCTGACGCCCATTTGTCATACAAAACCATCAATGTTGTTTTTATAAAATAATAATTGTTATATTAAAGTGAAAAAAAATTAAATTTTGTGGGATTTACTTGCACATAAGCAACTTTTATAAGAAAATTTGATTTTCACTAGAAACTAGAAAAAATTGTTTTGCAAATAAACGGTATTTATAATGAATCCGCAAGCCAAAATTTTGAGTCTCTTAGTAGAAACTGAAAATTTTGTATATGAAAAGAAATATTTCAATTTTGGGCGTGTCTTACCCCCACTTTTCGTGAAAAAACGAAAAACGTAGTTTTAAAAATTAAAGGTACTACCAATATTCAATTTAAACCTTTTTCCCTTCCGTTCGTTATTTGAAAAATACATCTACATTTTCTTGTGTAAATTTTTTTCAATACGCCCACTTTAAAGGGGTTCAGGTAAGATCGTTTAAAAACTACTCGATTCAGCTGTAGTTCAACATATATGCCTAAATACTGACTAATGATCAAAGCTCAGTTAGTGCTTCAAATTTTTAAGACACGTCCACTATAATGGGCGTTTCCTTCAAAAGTCGTAATATGCATTATTTTTTTTTTTTTTTTTTTTTTATGTTTTTTAACTATCGGTCGCAGTTTTGAAAAGAGAATATGAACACTTCCGATTTTATACCTTGGTTATGTAGGAGAGTATGTGGTTAAAGAATAAATAAATACACCCATAACAGCTATTTCCATTCAAAATCTTATTTTAAAAAATTAAGTTTTGCCTGGTTTTGTTCGAATCGATCTGCAAGCTTACAAATTGAATTTAACTGAGTTCATAGTAATTGTCCTGGCAATGAAAAGTCTCAACTTTGGGCGTGGCTCACACCTTTTTTTTTATTGCGCCAGTAGTTATTGAACATTAGCCACACAAAATTAATGTTATTGAATTTTTTCCTGTCTGCTAAAGAAATATTTTGTTTCTAAAACTGGAACAGCGGCTGGCTGCGGGATGAGAACGCATATACATACATACAAAAATATAGAGAATATAGGGTATCCAACAGTTCGTTGAAAACGTACTTTAGCTCTCGCTTATGTTTTTATTTCATACTAGCGGTACCCGGCGCGCGTTGCTACGCCCAAAAAAACACTTGTGTATTTAATGTGAAACTAAATTTATTTATATGTATATTTTATCTCAATGTTAGCGGATAAGCAATATTTTTGGTCGTTTCGGTTGGTGTATAAATATACAAATTTTTTGGCATACACACAAAGTGCTGTTAATTTGATTGTTAAACTGAACATGATAACATTGATAAATTGTGGCTTGAATATTTTGCTGCATTTGACAAAAATTTGGGAACATAAAATGTCATTTGTTGTGCGATTCAATTCCTTTTCCTATGTTTAAAAGTTGTTTGGAAAATGTTTGGGTGGACGATTCTTGCACCAAATGGACACGCACGTTCGTTCAGAATTTGATTTTTCGACTCAGTTCCATTAATATGATGCTTTTATTCAACGAAAGGAAAACATTTTTATAAAAAAGTTGAAAAAAAAACTTTGCCAAAAGCCCGCATTTTTCTGTCTTCCACCCGGGCATTCCGCTTAAAAATTTATGAAAAACACCAAAAAAGAATTAAAAAAAAACTGAACCAAAATTGTTAAAAGCATGCATTTTTTTTCCTTCCACCCGATCGGCACGAAACCTTCACAGGAACCATCAATGGACTAAACTATATTTACCCCAAACATTTCATAAAGATCCATTGGGTGGTTTAGGAGTCCATACGCAACATACATATATACACACATCCATTTTTATATATACACCGCGGCTTCACTCGCGTTTCAGCTGATCAAGAAGTAGACTGTACCTTGAGGAGTATAGTCTATCGTAATCTAGCTTCTTCTTCTTTTATAGCTTTATAATTTAATACTAATACCTACATTTAACCGTGATAAAAAGAAACCTATAAGATATACCAGATTATAATCTAGCTCTGTTGTAAATTTCATTCCGATCCGGTCAGCCATTCTGGTGTGATTTCAAAAATAGCCAATATGCTATTCCAGACTATAATCTATCTCTGTGCTAAATTTCATTCAGATGAGTTCAGCCATTCTGGTGTGATTTCAAAAATTAAAACAAATCTAACCCACGTTAACCATACATTTTACCGGGATAAAAAGTAGCCAATATGCTATTCCAGACTATAATCTATCTCTGTGCTAAATTTCATTCAGATCCGTTCAGCCATTCTGGTGTGATTTCAAAAATTAAAACAAATCTATCCCACGGGAACCATACATTTTACAGGGATAGAAAGTAGCCAATATGCTATTCCAGACTATAATCTATCTCTGTGCTAAATTTCATTCAGATGAGTTCAGCCATTCTTGTGTTATTTCAAAAACTAAAACAAATCTATCCCACGGGAACCATACATTTTACCGGGATAAAAATAGCCAATATGCTATTGCAGACTATAATCTATCATTGGGCTAAATTTCATTCAGATCCGTTCATCCATTCTGGTGTAATTTCAAAAATTAAAACAAATCTATCCCACGGGAACCATACATTTTACCGGGATAAAAAGTAGCCAATATGATATTCCAGACTATAATCTATCTCTGTGCTAAATTTCATTCAGATGAGTTCAGCCATTCTGGTGTGATCTCAAAAATTAAAACGAATCTATCCCACGGGAACCATACATTTTACAGGGATAGAAAGTAGCCAATATGCTATTCCAGACTATAATCTATCTCTGTGCTAAATTTCATTCAGATGAGTTCAGCCATTCTTGTGTAATTTCAAAAACTAAAACAAATCTATCCCACGGGAACCATACATTTTACCGGGATAAAAAGTAGCCAATTTGCTATTCCAGACTATAATCTATCTCTGTGCTAATTTTCATTCAGATCCATTCATCCATTCTGGTGTAATTTCAAAAATTAAAACAAATCTATCCCACGGGAACTATACATTTTACCGGGATAAAAAATAGCCTATCTGCTATTCCAGACTATAAGCTATCTCTGTGCCAAATTTTATCCAGATCCGTTTAGCCGTTCTGGCGTGAGTTAGCAACAAATATCCAAACATCCAAACATCCAAACATCCAAACATCCAAACATCCAAACATCCAAACATCCAAACATCCAAACATCCAAACATCGTAACTTTCACATTTATAATATTAGTAAGATTTGACCATGCAAAATGAAAATGTTATTCAAGGCGTTCAGTTGTTAAGATTCCAAAAACGTTTTGTTTTATCCATCAGTTGGAACAGTAAGCCAATATTGATGTAATAGGTTATGTGCAAACCACGTTGGTGCATATAACCGAAGCTATTTAACTTCCTTAACATTTCGTTAAAGTTAAGTATGAACTTATTAAAAAATCCTTATAAAGGCAATAGTTGAATATGTAAGAATAATTTTAAGATATCAATATAGCTATTTGCTCAAAAACCCAAGAGATTTAATTCTACTAAAGAATGAGGAAAACAAAATTATAAAATAGACAACATGGCCCATTATTTTGATCGGTTATTGTGTGAAGGCATTACACAAGCTCTTTTAGAACCTAGGCAAAGTATATTATATAAAAAGACAGTGAAACTTCACTCTCTTCTTTTTGGCTTCAACATTCAAACAGAATCATATCATACTACAATCCAAGTAAATTTTCTGAGCACAACATCAGTATCAGCATTCAGAACTGAAACTTGATATCATATTGACCATTTTTTTAATTTTAAGGCCTAATTACTTGTCATTGAAAGCTTTATGGAATCTAGTATTTTTCACATACTCACTTTATACCTTCTTAGCTACTTAAAGAGGCTATTTCTCACTCTTTGTCTCTTCCTTTGGTTTAGTACAACTTTTAGGAACATACTAATCGGGTGGAAAGAGGTCTAGAATGTTGACGGGTTTATTTATATTAATTTGATATTAATCTTTAAGCAAATCTTTGTTATGACTTGTCTTAAGAAGTTTTATCGAAGGCATTGATATAGGTTTTGATATAGCGTTATTGTAACAAAACTCTTTTGTATATGTACGGAATTATTGGTAATTGTACAAAAATAGTAACGCACGTATATTTCGCATTTGACTGCGGCAGAAAAGATTTAATTTTACGATTATTTTGGTTAATTTTACTAATTTTTTTAATTTGATGAAATTATTAGTAAAGATTGTACAAAACAAAACGGAATCAGTCATTTAGAAACGTATCATATTACTTTAGAAGAACAAAACAACAGCAAAATTTCGTTACATTAAATGTGCGTAAAACTAAATTTACGAAACCACTTTCGTTTATTTTTCGTACAATGTATACGAAACAAAGGTTTACGAAACATTTTATTATAGTTTTTTTTTTTTTTTTTTTTTTTTTTGGTGCAAGCTCTTTTCTTCATTGATCGCATTAATGGAGCATCCAAGTCCATATGCATCAGTATCGCCTCTTTAATCTTCTTCAAATTATCTAAATGTTGTCGAACAGTGTTTCAACATTATAAAATTAAAAAAATTAAAAAAAAACAGAATTTTGATGTAATTGCGAACCAATGAGGCAAAAAAATTTTTAGTCGAAGTTGAACTCTCATAAATTCCTCAAGTTCGTCAGTTCATACAGTTTTTACAATTTTTTCTACCAAATTTATATAAATTTAGAATAGATTAATTTTGGAGCTTAGAATTCAAATAAAAATGTGTTGAGTATTTCCTTCATATAATGAAACCCTCAAGCAGAATAGTTAAGCCATGACTGACTTTACTTTTATCTCCGCACAGTTCCATAGTAAATTACACTGACAGGCACCAAACACCAAGTGGTTAGGTACGTTTCATAAAGGACATTTAGTTTGTATTTACTACTCTGGCTTGAAATTTTTAAGTTAGGGCATTACCCTCTAGTCGTAAAACTTTCTCCTCCTCCTCGTAAATTGTGTGACTTGGCTTGCATAAAATTTGCAACGTTTTAATAAACAAACAAAAAATACGTGTGTGTGTAAATTAGAAGCGATTTTGAGAAAGTTTTGAATATACTCCATCTGGCTGCACTGTAACAAGAATTGTGTTTTGCGTATAACTAAATTTCGTGTCATGTTGCCATACTTATACATATAGTAGATCACTTTAGCTTATGATAACTATAGAGGGAGCCAACATCAGCAAGTTTCCCTAATTAGAAATCTGGCAGGATAATGATGATAGTTTCATTGCAAAATATCCTCAAGGAGAAATAAATTCAACTTGGTGAGAGCAAATTTAAAAGCAAATGAATTTTTGGCTTAAAAGGTTACTTTAAACAAAGCAGCGCGTTTCAAATACTCTTACTTTCACACATAATAAACATTGCTATTATTTGAATATCAAAAAAATGTTGATTCATTTTAGAAGTGCACGTCGTTACGCAAAAAAAGATTCCATGCTTTCCAACAATAACAAAAAATTTCATTTAAATATCGAAGTTGATAGCATAATCTTTTACATAACTTTGAAAAAATGTCAATTTTGTTTTTGAAAGTTGAACATATAATTTTTCAAAACAGTTCCAAGTGCATTATTTTGAAAAATATACCAAATCGGAAATTTTTATCTTGGCTTTACAATTTATTGAAATTGTTTATGTTTCAGTTTGCTAGGTCAACAATTTAAAGGACTAAAAATAATGCAAAAAGTTATTGACAATAATGTCCATGCGACAAAAAAAAATAAAATGCACGACTGGGTCGCACGTACTTGCTCTGTGGGTGCAATAGTACGACGAAAACAAACTTTTTGATCAATAAGAACAACTCATTTTTGAAAAATTTGGTAAAAACTTAAAAAAAAATTTGGCTAAAACTGGAAGACTCGATATACGGGAGCTAACGTTAAGTAAAATTCAGATGCCGTCTTTTGGGTGATATAAATGATATAAATTTCCGCTTATGGCCAAATTAATAAAACTGATACCTATAACCAATTTCCGCTATTGTCATGTGTAGCAAAAAAACTAAAAATTGCAGTTTTCTTTGAAGTATTCTATATATGTATGTTACATACAAATTTTCATAAAAATCGGGGGAGCCTTTTGTGAGTTAATTAGAAAAAACTAAAAAATTGGTCAAAATCTAATGGCTTTTTGTATAGGAGCCACCATTTAAAAAAAAGAAAATGAAAAAAAATCAATGCCATCTGAAAGGAAGCTGAAAGAAACTATACCAAACAAAGTTTGATTGAATTCGATGCAACCGTTGACAACTTATGGCCATTTGAAAAAAAGCCGTTAAGAGCAGATCTATGTTATTTGCATTTTTAGCCAAAAATTGAAAACGCAGTTCTCTTGAAAACACTAAAAGGATATAACACACAAAGTTTAATCAAAATCGTTAGAGCCGTTTTCGAGCAAATTAGAAAAAACCAAAAAATTTTGGCTAAAACTTATCGGCTCGTTGTATGGAAGCCACCGTTTTGAAAGGCTTCAGTGAAAAATTTACAAAGCCATTATATAGAAAACTATCAAAAAAACTATGTCAAACGAAATTTGAGTCGATTCAATCAAGCCGTTGTGAACTTATGGCTATTTGAAAAAAAGCCGTTAAAACCTGATTTTCGTTAGGACTATTTAAGCCAAAAACGAAAAACGCAGTTTTGTTAGAAATGCTTAAAGTAAGCTAAATTTTGAGTTTAATCAAAATCGTTAGAGCCGTTTTCGAGAAAATTCAAATTAAAAAAAAACGTTGCTTGAAAGGTACCAGTTTGACCGGGCTAAAACGAAATAAAAAAAACCTCGACAACCATTTTTCTTCAAACTACTATATATCAAGTTTAAAGAAAATCCGTCAAGCGGCTTAGGCTGCAGCATGACGTGAAAAAGCGCACATCCGCACAGACGCACAGACGCACAGACAGACCGACGGACGGTATGGCGAAAACCACTTTTTTGGACTTCTCTATCATCGTAATGTCATGTTTGATTAAAACCTCGATTTTTTTTTCTGCACGAAACCAATACTTGCCCTATTGAGCAAGTAAAAATAGAACAAATTTGAGCTTATAAAAGGGACACGGCAATTCTATCAGTTTGAAAGCTGGTAAGGTCACTGTTGTTCAATGCTATTATAAAGACCCTGATATCTATTGGAAAAACTTGAAGGGATGAGTTAGAAAACAATGACAAGCCTTGATTGGAGGGTGATACTGAGAGGAACTTCAAATTCGATGCTTCCTGTGTGTGTATAAAGCGCTTGGTTGTGAGTTCAATGCCAGTCTGGGCAGCAGTTTCAGCTGGATGCCACCCGTGGAATTTTCGTGAGATAATTGGTGGATTAAGATTAAGGTGAATCTTAATCCACCAATAATTCTTCCCTATCATTCTATTCCGTCTCTTCTCACGCACATATCAATTCATTTGTAAGGGTATCGTATAATTAATATCTAACCCTTTATGAGTGCGAGTGCATTATAAAACAAAAACTAAAATAATGGCAGCCAAACAAAAACCTGTTCCAGAATTTCACTAATTTAGTTGAAAAAAATGATTTATCTCTACATCATAGTTTCTTAAAGTGGTTAAGTTGTAAAAACTTTATACGAAGCTTTTGTTAATCTTTATAACGAACTCAAATTAATCTATTCCCAAAAATAGTCTAAACCACAGATAATTGTCGGATATTGTTTGTGGCCACTGGTTTATTTAGGATGTAACGTAGACAGCGTTTGACAAAAGCTTGCAACATTCTCGAGAAGTTGGAAGAGAATTTCCACGTTTCACAGGCACGCATTTAACGTTTGATTCAAACAGTTTCGGCTTTTTAAAGGTAGACTTTTCTTGAGTTCCACACTGAAAAAAGGGTTTCGAATGCTCTACGAGCTTTGTTTATTACAATACTGACGTCCAGGTCAGTTCTATCATCGAGTGACAAATAACTACCCAAAAAGATGAACTGAGTGACTTCCTTTTGTTGGTTTCAGCTTGTGTGCCATTAAACAGATAGCATCATTGTTGTTGAAATGGCTGGATCCCATTGAATGCCAGGTCTCTCATTTTTACCCGCCGTCGTCGTGATGGTCATAACATTATCAAGCGCAGAAAAAAAATCGGTTAGAGAACAGAACCTACTTTCACTCCTTGTCGCACTTCAAATCCATCGGAAAGCTGTCCAATTTGAAAACGATGACAACAATTTTACTGGGGATGCCTCTAGCGTCAAGAGATCTCCAGATGACAACACGATTAAGGCAATCAAAGACCTTCTCGAAGTCGCCAAAAATGAAGTAGAACGGCGTTTGATACTCGGATAATTCCTGAACAATTATTCTTAAGCTGTCAATTTGATCGACACATAATCGAGCACTCTGAAACCCCGCTTGGTGCTTCTTGACCTTAATCTTGATTCTGAATTTTACCCTCTCGAGAATAATAGTTGTCATTAGCTTTGGAAATACGGTCAAAATGGTGGCACCATGCCAGTTGACACAATTCTTGAGATCACTTGAATTCGGGAAATTCACGATAACTCTGTCCTTCCATTCCCCAAGTCGGGGTCTGCTTTTTAGTAATTCGTCAGGTAGCTATACCATCAAGTAGACCTGATGCTTTGTTAAGTGTAGGATTGCGTTTCTTATTTCTGTACATGTCAGTGGGTCAATATTAGACCTACGTAAGGCCGGGATTTGATCACTTTCAATTGCGCTCTGTTTGCCGTTAGCAGTGCATATAAAGAAATGCTCCTTTAAACTTCGTAAGTGGTCATCCATTGACACCTTAAGGCTACCGTTCTTGTCAATAACAGGGTGATTCCTTCTAACGGGTGTTTTTTCGAACTTTAAGTTGGTAACACTATTTTAACTGGCGGCCATTTTGTCAGCTGTCAAGTGATTAATTTTTGGTTTCTTTTGGCATTTTAACATGAATAGACTGACGTCTGAACAACCCTTCCAAATTGTGCAAATTTATTTTGAAAATCATGGTTCTGTTCGAACTACGTCCATTTTATGGTGTCTAGCGATGAAACTTACTTTTGGTTAAATTAATGCGTCAATAAACAAAACTGCCATGTTTGGAGTGATGATAATCCTCAAGTGTATGTTGAGACACCGTTACATCCACAAAAACTGACGGCTTTATGAGTTGGTGGAATAATATTGGTCCGTACTTCTTTGAAAACGTAACGTAACAGTCAAGTGACCGCTATAGAGCCATGATTACTGACTTTTTCGTTCATCAATTGAACAACCATGATGTGCAGGAGCTGGGGTTTCAACAAGACGGCGCAACATGTCACACAGCTCGTGCCTCAATTCATTTGTTGAAGGAAACGTTCGGTGAGCGCATATTTCTGCGTTTTGGTACTGTGAATTGGCCTCCAAATTTGTGCGATTTAACGCCGCTTGATATTTTCTGTGGGGATATGTGAAGTTGCTTGTCTACGCCGATAAGCCCGAAGCGTTTGACCAATTGGAGGACAACATTCAAAGCGTTATTGATGCTATACGGCCACAAAAGTCATCGAAAATCGGACCCCATATGCCAGAAATCATATTTAAATTATAATGCCAGAAGATTATCTTTCGAATAAAGTAAATTTTATGTCAAGTTAAAAAATCATCTTTGTTTTATTCCATTTTAAAGTTATATACCCCTAAAACAAACACCGTATGCTTTGTTGACCTCTTATTAATTTGATACAGCATTCTTTGCGTTTCCTCTTCTTGAAGCTTCTTCAGCACACTCTCTGCTAATTTGTACAATCTGGCCCTTCTATCTCGTGAAAATCCATTATATTGTGTGAAAATACGCGTTTACACTCTTGTAAGTTTCTATTTCAACTTACAGCTTACGTAAGTTGATAAAATTTAGTGTAAATCTATTACTGAGCCGTTTACACGATTTTTTTTCAGAAAATGCTTACGTGAGTAACTTACGTGTGCAAAACTAAAATGTACATGTGTAATCTCAGCCTTAAACATATTTATTTAATAACCCAGAAAATTAACTCCAGCCATTATACAAATAAATAAAATTATAATAGCTACTTTTCCAAAAAATATAAACAACTAATTACATTTTTCTTTTTTTTGTTTCAGGTAAGTGTACAAAGTGCAATGCATGCAACATTAACCTTACAGACCGTTTAATATGGACCAATAATCATAATTCAGGTTTCATTTTTGTTCACTCATCTAAACTACCATACCGACTAATAGCAATTATAAAATATATCATAGATTTTTCGAAGCGTAAATATTTCATAAATAATTTGAAACATAATTATCTAATCTTTTTGTAATAGCTTTATATGTATGTGTGTGTGTGTTTGCGTGTGTGTGTTTGTGTCATTAGAACGTTTTATCATTATTTTAAGCAAATATAAAGGACCTTTATGTCCAAACATAACGACCTTATACTCAACAACTATACTCATCACATTATGGAACCTTCCATATATGTAAGTATAATTCCATGCGCTCTTGTTAAACAATTTAATTAAACATTACGAAATGGGCGAGAGTCCTTTTCCATAGAAATAATAATAAAAAAAAAAAAAAAAAATCCTCTGATTAGTGTGTGCAGTGTGCCGATGCCGCACTCACAGTTCACAGAGATACAGAGAGTGCAAATAAACATGCTTTTGGTCCGCTGAACATGTCCGCATTGGGAATGTTAAAAGAAATGTAAAACAAAAAAAAAAAATCTGAATGGCTTCATCCGCATGATGCTGCCTGTAAGCGCTTTCGCTATAGCAACGGCGCTGGGCACCACCAACAGAGACCAGGTCCTTGATGGAATATGTGTGTGCAGTGACGTTAACTAATACATATAGTGCTTAGTTACAAGGCTAATTTGTAGTAATTAATGTTCACATGTGCGTTTTGTGTTGTTTGTATACGACGACTGTGTTCTACTCTTGTGTGTCACATTATAGCCGCAGCAAAATATGTAGCTATAGATGTAGGTATAGGTACCTTGGACGACTAATCGGAAAAAATCCCTTAATGGTGAATTACAGAGAAGAGATTGCATTTCGCAGCAGCAGAACTCACGCTTCATGATGATGGCGGCAAGCGGACAAAGGAAGCAAAATTGCAGTTGGATTGAATTTCTTAGTCGGCAATGCAGTAGAGCGTTTTAAAATTTAATTTGAAATTTCCTCCTTATTGGTCGTCGTCCTTCATCCTTTGTATGTAAGTGGGTAAAAGCTTATAACCCCAAACGAATGTATTTGACCCAATTCGTCCTGTGAAAACAGAACCAATCTAATATTCTTGTTGTCCTCTGATATAGAAGGTATAGGCATAGAATTTCACGTCCTCGTACACACTGCTTCTCTCCAAACGCATGTCAATGTTATTGCTGCAATAAACTTATTGTCTCAAAGCTACAATACATACATAGGTACCTATATATCCTAGCAACATGGTCAATTGGTATTATTCTACTTCTACAAGATGCTGATGAGGCCGATGGGGTTGAGATTCAAGCTTCATGTCTAAGAGGGTTTTATATTGTGCTCCTCATCTAGAGAAGAGCCTCTTCATCATCATGCATGATGTGCCCTAAATTAATGTTTTAATGAATCTCTGCGTATGCGTGGAGCATAATGCCCATTACACACATAATACACTCCTATATAGGGAGATGGGGAGGAAATGGGAATATTGGGGGAAAGGGTTGAGTTTCTCATTCTTGTTGTTGATTACACCATTTTCTTGTATTGAATTTCTCCGAAGCGTATAGCAATCGAAGGCCGCCCGCCGCCACTGCCATGCCATGCATACCGCCTAGGCAACAGAATCAATTTATTGGCGAACGATGATGAGGAATAATGCCGATCGCAAGCATCACAGACTTCATTCAACACACACACATTCACAAACAACAATATCAATTTTTAACGAAGCACAAAGGATATCATCGTCATCATATATGTGATGTGTTTGTGGAACTGAACAGGAAAATAAGGATGGGATAAGGATGAGGATATATGTGTCTGAAGGTTGGTTGTGTCGCTTGAATGGAAATGTGGATGATCCGATAACTTGAGCGTGAAGTTGAAGGTCCATGGTAATAATAAAGATATTAATTAATCACATTCAGCTGGGCTCACACTCACTCATACATACATAATTATTATACTCGTATCGGTGTTTCGAAGAGGAAGGTGATTTTTTTGTATAACGTCAACATATTTCCTTTTAATCAAAGACGTAATATTTCATGTTTGGGTGGGAGGGTTTTTGTTCTTGAAATTTCCTTGAAAATTTATTGGTTATGAATATACAATGCGTCATTGAAATTAACATATTTTTGAAGAGCAAATGAGTTTGTAATTGAATATTTTCCAAAATAATTAATGATCGAAACGTTGAAATTCTCGGAAAAAAAAAATTGTGGGAATTGACTTAAAAGAGCGTGACATGAGGTAATAAGGATTCTGGTGCACAAAAAAAATGTTATACCTACAAAATAAATCGTTTTTAACAAAATTGATTATTTGCTGGATGAACCTAAAAATCACTCAGATTCATCGATCCCTATAAAGTCAATTGAGGATTCATAGGAAGATACTCTATTATCCTTGAACAACAAGTGTATTTACGTATCGAAACCGTAAAAATATCGAAGCCAATTTTAAGTGAGTAAACGAGTTGACAAAATTTTCATTGGAAATTCTTATCAAAGAATAAAAAAGTGTATAAAAAAGTCATCGTCAGCGTCGTAAACGTGCTAAAGTGCAACATTAAGGTTGCGGAGGAAAGAGGAGTTAATATTGAAGCTGTATCTGCAAGAGTGTCCAAGAACTGCTTGTGTACAAACAAAATGTAAAGAAGTTTTTATTGTTCATTCATCGTGTGGTGGTAAGACTTGAACTAGGATTGGAAGACATTTAAAAACGCATAATTATGTACTTCTGACGTAACTCTCACATAAAACAGCTACTGCCTTTACTTTGGTCCCAAGATAGCAGGGTCTACTAAACTTTCGACTGAGATAGCAGCGGGCACTAATTTTAAACTGCTGGAACACAATAGAAAAACGCAGCCGGAACCGCAGCCGCAACCGTATCGCACGCCGTACGTACCTAATTAGAAGTGCCCACAATGGAGTCGTACGTACTCCACGTTTTTTTTACAATTTCCACTGAGAAACATACATATACAAGGGTGATTCACGAGCGTTGTGCCAAAAAGCTAGAGCGTGTAGGTTGAGTTAAGACAAGAAAAAAATCGTATGGGAGGGGGGGGTCTATTCCCCCCCCCCGTTTAGCCGGGAGGGGCATTTTTCTGAAAAATTGACTTATTTTGTAAAAAAAAATATTTAAAATCAACGACTTCGTTTACAACACCGTGTTATACCTTTTTGGAAAGCCAAAAACTTCTTCTTTTATTTTGTTTTTAAATGAAATTGTTTTAAAGAATAATTTAAAAAATATAATTTTTCAAACTCAAAATTTTGAAAAAAAAAATTTGAAAAAATAATTTTAAAACTAATTTTATTCAAAATTTTACGTAATTAAGTATAATTTTTGTTCTCAGGACGAAAGTCTTACTGTCGATTGGAACTAGTGAACATTATTGCTTCTGCCGTAGCACCCTTCAATAGATTCAACCACTCGCATTTCCAACTCTCCCTTTTTTCTTTCTGTAAGGCCGATTTTTCTCTTTTCTGTTAGCTGGCAGATCGCACGAGTAGCGTTCTTGGCAGCCCTTTTGTCTGCCCTGCAACATTGTCTGATAATCTTCGCTCTTGGCCTTGTCTGCCAAGCTTTACTCATCATCGAACTAGGTGTTTCGCTGTTGTCGCCTAAAGAAACCCTAAATATCAGAAGCTGCATTTTGTATGGCCAGTTTGAAAAATATTGATACTAGCTCTCAGGGTTTGACAAAGGTGACGGGCTTGTCAAGAGGTAAGCGGAGTTGGCAAAGGTTCTGGCGGTCTCTTGCTACTGCAATTTTTGAATGCTGCTCAGTGGTGCGGTCTGGTGAAAATACAAGACAGTGGTCCGTATCTATGTTGCCCCTTCAGATAGTGCGGATATCCAAGACATTGGTGGCATGTCTGCTATCGATCGTAATTTGGTTAACGGGACGGTATGTTGATCTGGAGACCGCCAAGTCAACAATTGTGGAAAATAAGTGCTAGCTATAATGACACTCCGAGTCGCAGCATAATCGATTAGCCTGAGTTCGTATTCGGAAGTGTTGTTTTGCTGGTTGGGCTTTCCGACTGTCGAGCCAAAGTTATCTTTTCTCCGATTTTCGCGTTAAAGTCGACAAGAATAATCTTAGTGCTGTACTTCGGGCATTTCTCAAACGTGTCTTCGAGAAGATTGTAGAACTTTTCTTTGACTGTGTCACCTATCTCCCCAGTGGGGGCGTGTGGCAGATCAGCGACAGTAATCTGAACTTAATGCGGATATATGCCACGAAATCCTATGACTTCTTGCCATGTTTTCTAGAAATAAATAAATAAAAATGTATTTGAATCAAAAGCTTCTTTTTTTAGACTTCTGAATGCCTCACTTTGTTTTGCTCTCATGAAATTACACTATAACATTCATAACGACTCGTTTCCAGAGAAAATTAAATTTTTATCATAACAGCTCTGAGCTAGTCCGGGGGCCTGTGGCCTACATTCTCAACCATTACTGTGCGTGCGTTGATATTCTGCAGGAATGTAAAGGGACCTAGAGTTTACCGCCAAATTCCAACGGCTAGCAGAGAGGCACTTTTTCATGACAAAAGATTTACTCTTGGAGGATTTTTCACTTCTTCGGAAGTGGCAGTACCCACCCAGGAAGAAACAAGGTGGAAACTAGGATCGAACCCATAGTCTTAGGCGATGCAGTCCGACACACTGCCACGGGGTATAAAGGTTTCCAGACAGGTCTCTTATACATTATTTGAGTATTGTTCCAATTTTATCCAGTACTTACTTTTGTTTAAAGTATTGGTATTTCTCATTGTTCTCCTCCTGTACAACTGCTACTGTATTCCTTTCCAGCGAGTTTTTGTATTCATATTTTAAAAAATTGAAATGCATTTTCAGACTAATAAATTTTCTCAGGGTCCTTTTAAATGGTAATTGCAATTTTACTTTGACGTCACAGAAAATGTGTCCTTGTGCTGTTAGTGCATGTGCATGGTCGTTGTTTACCGGGTCATTGCTAGCTGCAATGACCATTATACAAATAAACCAAATCTGTCATTGTTGTCCCAAAATGCAATGACTTGCAAGTTGGTCATTGTTACTTTTGCAATTCGGTGTCTCTGCAATGACAAGCATAACAATGACCATTACATGACATGACCTCTTTGACAGCTGATGGTGAATGACACTGCACTAACATTTTTTGCCGTGATCATCACACGACATTTATAAATTGGTCATTGTCAAAAGTAGATTTGACGTTTCAGGGACATTTATAAATTGAGTTACAAACAAGATGATGTTATTGTTATTTCTCTAGAAAATATTAATGTGAGTTTTGTGAAATTGTTTGCTAATAATTTAAATTAAAAACAATATAATAATAAATGCTGTTATAATATGTCAGATTACAAAAAAAAAGAAAAGTATCATAGACGATGACGGCGACAACACTACCAATGGCCAACACCAAGAGTTCGTTCTGTGTGGTCCAAACAATGGTTGTTACGTCGTGCAACAGAAGTATTCGGTACAAAATTGCTGCGATAATTGAAAGACTAGGAACCAGCGCGTTATCGGAATTTCCTGATCTGTCACTTTGGCAGCTCGTTGAAATTGAACAACAACAAAACCACTATGGTCATTGCGAGCAAAAATGGCTCGCAGAAATTCTTGCCTATTCATTGTTGGGACATGGTTTTTCCAAAGACCACTTGTCAAAAAAATTGTTCATTGCGTACCATCACCAATGGCAGGGCTATAACACGGGACACAGGACATTGTAATTGGTCTTTGCAAAGACAGAAAAGTTCGTGACATGATTACCCAAGTTGCGTATTGAACCTTAATATTTAGTTTTAACCCCTTTTAACGGAGGTTATACCGTAATGTAACCACAATTAAGGAGCGTGGCCAACCCTTTAAGCGTGAAATACGGGACCGCCTGGCGTTAAAAGGGATTAAAACTAAATATTAAGGTTCAATACGCAACTTGGGTAATCAAGTTCGTGACATTGTGCTGGTTATTGTGTGGGTCTTTGCAATGACCGTATTTTACAATGACCATTACACGTCATGGCGACTTTATGACAGATAAATACGTCATAATGACGTCAGTGGGTCATTGCAATCACCATTACAAGTACCGTCTAATGCTAGCTTTAAAAAAAACATTATCATTTTGTCAGGAACGCACTCCAATACTATAAAATGTGAGTTCCCTTGTCATACTTTCTTCGTTGTCGTTTCAAAAAGTGTATTCTTGACGTCAATTTAAAATTTCGAAACAAGTAGGTATAAGCATTCCTCCGAAATGATGCCAAATGATCCCTTGACACAAAACAAAACATTTTATAAAAAAATTATTATTCAAACCTAATCTTCAAAGGATACGTAGCTAAATAATTTAGTAATCAAACAAAGACTTATCCAAATCTCATTTTAAATACTGAGTTAATTAAAATCTAATTCCACCCATCAAAAGAATATCCATTCTTCAATTAAGTCTAATACTCCACCTTTTAAGAAAAAAATTAAGGTACCCGCTCCGCTCACCTCCCATCCTTTTTTCTTCCTTTATTTCAATCAAAGCCAAGGGATTAACAAATTAATTCTTCTTTTTGAAAAACAAGAAATAAAAAAAAGTAAAAGAAAACACTTTTTGTTGGCCCAAAAACAAGAGTAAATTCTTATCTTTCTTCACTTCTTCACTTTTATTCCCATCACATCCTTGCTCCCTGCTCTCCTTTCCCTACTTTTATCTTATAAAAATGTATTGTATATTCTCTTTTCCTTTACAAAAATTCAAGTGTATTTACGTCTTTCTTTGGTTCATGGATATAAATTTATAATCTACGATGAGTTCTTAAAGACCTTCACTTCAAAGTTTATACTTTACAGCTTTACACTCCCTTCTATAAAGGACTGAATACGACGAGTTTTTAAGAAGAAAAAAAAAAGTGTTCGGAAAGAAAAAAATATTCAGTCAATTCATCAACATAACAACCTCTCAGAGCGCTAAGTCACCCATTATTTTCAGGATAAAATTCCACCTCCTTTACACTTGGGATTCTATATACATCCGTTAACATTCTTCTTTCCGACACACTTACTGCACTTTATACCTTATCCTGCTCCTGCTTCTCAAAGACTTACTGTTAGGTATTTCTATTTGAAATAAAAGCCAACAGATACACAATGTTTCAGGTAGAAGGACCTCTACCTACGTGTGTATATGGGATGTAGTAGGTTCAAACATACATATATGTGTATCTGATGGCTTGCTGCTAAATCATCAAACTCTGGTTTAGGGTGTAGCTAGCACCTGAAAATTTACAAAAGATATTTATTGTCGGCAGAGAAAATCTTAAATTTCCATCACTTTATTCCTTCAATTCCTCCTCGAATTCATGGTCTACAACTACAGTTCTGAGAAGAACGAACGTTCGAACGTATAGGTATACGAACGAAAGAACAAATGAACCAGGACGAACAGGTTGAGAATTAGGATATCTTAGTATAATATATTAGATATCTAACCATCCGATTCATCAGGAAATAGTACTTCTACGCTGCTGCTTCATTCTCATTGAATCGACATTAATCTCAAAGATACACGAGATTTAGCAAAAAAGAGAAAATGAAAATAAAAAAAAATGCTATGACATCCTTGAAATGTTGTATCTGTTGTAGAATCCTTCAAATGCAGTGAATCAACCATCAGGATTACCGATTTAGTTGAATACTCTTCCGATTTATTTCAGCTTTGGTTATCTTTCTCTCATCGTCCCGTACCTACGCCACACTTTGTCGGCACCGCATTCGATTGGATTTGCTTGAGAGTTGAGAAAAGGATATAAAGTGTTTCTTTTGTGGTTTCGATTCTACGACGACGACGACATTGCCAATGAAAACAGCCGCCTCCTTCTATGCGATGACAAGTATAGAGGACCTGCAAGGAGCTACTCACACCATCAAAAAAAAAAAAAAAAACAACAACATTTAAACAGATACAAGAGTGCTCTTTGGTCGATTTATTCATCTTCCATCGAAAGGTGTGATGCTTGGAGCGAAGCGTAGCGTATCCTTATGTTTCAAAATCCAGGAGTTTGCTGCATCACATTCAAGCTATCTCTTTAATGAAGGGATGCGACTCGAATGCAAACAGATGGTCGATTCCAATTTCGAGCTTTCCCCTTTAGTGAGAGTCTCTGTCTCTATTGTCGTTCTTGTGACCCCCATCCAATCCCACCCATCCTTCTTGTCTTTTGTTGGCATCAAAGTGTGCAATTTATTCTCAGCTATTTAAGCAATGAGGACGAAACGATACACATTTATATAGAATATAGATAGGTACCTACATTATAAAATTCGTTTCCTTTGGGTGTCAATATTAAACTTGCACACCAGCAATAACATTCACCAGGATCAAATGGGTTTGTGTTCGGTATTTAATTTCCATAAAATGCATGCAATACTCACTTTATACACTGCAACAAGGACACACGAGAGCATCAGTTCAGGATACACATCCGGATCCGATCCGAGTTTCGACTCGAGACAGATATAGAAGAACATAGTGATAGTGTGTGTATCGATACATCAGAATAATAATAATAATACGAATAATAATCTCCTGCAGTTTTCTGCATCGTTTAGTCCTGCTGGTTCGTGCAACTGCTCCCACTCACACACAATTCCCATTCTTTGACTCGAAAGGATCTTTTTTTATTTTTTTTTTTTTTTTAAGCTGAGGCATAAAATGGATTGTGGGAAAAGAGATGACACCATTTTGGGATGGGAAAAGCAATCGCAGAAATGTGTTTTCTGTGTATATTTCTTAAGTAATTGGGATGTATATTGAAATAAGAGGACGATGCAGGAGCAGGAGCAAGAGACTATATAGAGGAAGCAATAAATTTGCAGATCCTTTAGCAAAATTGTGTTCTGTGTTCTTTGGTTCTCAGGGTATCTGATGGTTTTTGGAAGGTTATTTGCAAACGACTTCATTGAGCCGGTTCAATTTTCAACTTCCTTTTGACCATAAGGGACTCTTGTTGTTTTATTTGGGTTTGTCCTACTTTAAGTACCCTACCTAGGTATATACATAGATAGTATGTGTTGTCCTTGCTTTTGAGTCTTTTAAGAGCTTTATTTCGTTTCAAATATTATTTTATGTTTTAAGTGGGAATATATATATTTTGAAGAAAATTGTACACTCACCCCACGCCCATCTACGCCACGCCCACACTTTGTTTAAGTGTACTCAGTGTGCTTGTTTTGCAAACCAACAAAAAAGAACAAATTCAAAGAACATGTGAAGCGATCCTTGTTAAGGGACTTTTGGAGAGTTCGAATTTATATTTGCTTGGGTATTTCGACCGAATTGAAAGTTTTCAATTATATTAATATGAAGGATGCATTTTATTCAAATGTCGTGTTTCTTAAAGAAATTCAAAAAATATTCAGGACATGACTGTTTGTATAATAAAATACACAAACAAAGCAATATCGAGCCCCAATGCCCAATTGCTTTTCATTCCACACAGCAATCTGCCTATGGATGTGTACCACGACAAGAAGGATGAGGAAATAAATACATAAGATCTCTAAGATCTATTGCATGCTGACAGAACATGAATTATTTGTACATAACCTCAACGCTTTGGGTGAGACATTGTAATCATATTTGAATCATCATCTATTCATTTTCAAACCTCAAAGACAACGTTCAGCTGTGATGCTAGAAATCTGCGATTTATCTTTCCTTATACTGGTGCTGGAACCTCTCAGACTAAGTACTTTACGCAATAGATCACCCTGACCCTGTGATATTATTTCCTGCTGGGGATTTCGCCCAGGGATGGCTGGAACTAAACTGTGAAACAATTTCCTTGTTCTTAACCTGCCTCCAAATAAACGTAACCTGCATCTACTACATTAGATTCAATCTGTTAATCCACACGAAATCCAGTTTTATAAACTTATTCAGTTTACAACCAGGAAATACATGCCACACCACCTCATGCACTGACCAATAAGATATGGACCGCCAGCTAATGGTCTCTCTTTTTGCCTACAATCTGAAATTCAGCTGATATGCCATTTATTTTGAGAGTGTGACGCTCTCCCTTGCTTTTTAAATGGGAGCAGTAAACACCAACAAAATAAATGGCATACGCAGGGATGGTTGCTATTACAAAATGCACAGGCAGAGATGTAAACGTATTCACAGACACGAAAAAATATGTCGAGGGTGTTTCAGGCAAGAGGAGTACGAGTTGGCAGTCTGTATTGGTCTGTAACCTCATTTATGTACCGTGTCCCCAGTATAATTGCATCTGACCATCACTCGTGAGTATCTCAAAGGTAAGACAGGCCGGGATAGGCAACCTTGGCATAAGCACTTCTGGTTTTGGGTGTGGCTGCTAGTGCTAGTCCGAGGAAACCACAAACCACAATAGCAGGTAGGAAGATATTTCGTTTTAAGAAACCTCAAGGGTTTCAACTTTGTCCAACCAAAAACCTACCTTGTGATTAGCAGAATTTTTGAATGGTGATGATTTTGTTTTTCAAGGCTTTCCAACAATCAGATGGAACTGATTTATCACACCAGTCACAAACCATCGTTAGCTCAGTTTTAAATTAAAGGGTCTTCCATCTTGTTGAAGCTGCATCTGTCGAATTGGCTGTCATTTATTCAGTCTGACAGATATAGTGTTCACCAACAAGTGCAAATGATAAAGTTGTTTTTTTTTCAAAATGGGTGATCTGATCGGGCAACGTTCCACGTTCGCAGTGTGGTGGATAAATGTGAATTGTCCACCGAGATCGTGTGATTTGACCACGTTACTTTTTCTTTTGGGGCTTTCTTATGTCGCAGCGCAGATCTATCCGAATAGGCCACACAAAAAATATGGCCTTCACGTTTGTTTTGGTCTTCCACCTATTACCTTGAAAATTCTATTCAAAGGGTTGTTTCGTTTTGTTACCGCCAGGTTTCCATAGTCTATGGCCTATCCAATATCATTTGCGTTGCATGTTGTTTGTCTGGTCCTGTTCCACAATTCAACGTTTAATGTGGATTGTTGCCAAGATCATTAAAATAAACCACAAAAAACCGTTACAAAAGCCTGCAGACTGCTCGTGATGTTAGGAGAGCATTCCAATGTTTCAGAAGTACTGGCTATTACAGATTCTGAGGTTTCCTTTTCTTTGGTAGTAGCTTCACAATAACAAGGAATAATTATTTTGGCACAACAGGTGCTAAAGAAATTAAGGTGCAGTGTTTTCCCTTTACGTGAGTGTGTTGATTCTGCAGGAATGGAAGATATCACAAACCCTTACGAATATCAGAGGTGCACCTTGTAATGACCAGATAGTAAGTGTTTTTGTGTTCATTTTTGTTTTGTTGATGTAACTCGCGGTTCTCCTTTTCCTTTTCAGTGCCATTACCATCTCTTATGGATCACAATTCACAACTCTCCCACTTGACCACTTGTCAGCTTGTCCGGATTGACTCCAGAAAGCGTTAGTAAGCCTCCATTTCTGCGGGCCAACTTAATTCTGGTAAACGCTGCATTTGATTGCACCATGAGTTCTTAGGCCTGCCTCCCCTCTTCTTCTTCGCGACCTTATTAAAACTCTGACGATTTTGCTTAATTGTAGGGGTTCTCTGATTTGAACGTGACAATACCTACTGAGGCCGTTGTGCTTTATTTTTTTCAAGATGGTATTTTTGGCGTAAAGGCTTTCTTCCTGGATTTTCGTAGTAAAAACTTTGTTACTCTTGCTGTCATACGAAACATCTTCAACTCAGCTGCTGTCAATTTACCCAAAAAAGTTTTGTATATCGTCGAGATTGTGAACCGTATGTGAGTGCCAGATGCACAACTTATGTGTAAAGTCTTCCCTTTAGCTAAGGGGGAAGATAGCTGATTTTACCGGCAATTTCATCCACCTCACGTTTGCTCGATGGTTGATGTCGTCATCACAAATTGCTGAGCCATTATTCATAGATCCTATAGATATTTAAACTTTTCACGCTTTGGAATCACTGTTCCATTCCAACAAATGCCCGGAATAGGCTTGTGTTGATCAGAAAACGGGCAACACAAGTATTCAGTCTTTTTTGACCTATAAGATACCAATTTCCCCCCAATACGTCAACCCATATATCATCAAGGATCAAGGATCCTCGCTTATAGTTGCTCCAGCGTCCGCAAAGAATAGCTGATGCACTTTGGGGCCCGTAACTGTAACAGGGGACTCAAGACGTTCCCTCGTCTATACTGCAACTCGTGGTAATCATCTGAAAAGATCAGAACTATAATAGTCGGAACGGTGAGGATGGGCCCGTCTGTCATTGTGCAAGAACAAGCTATTCTTATCTCACGCCCGAAATAGCGGATTGCTCCGTTTCGTCAAATTTCTATCACATTAGTTTACGGACGTAAACTGCGCTCGCTTTCCCACCTTACGGACCTGACATCAGACTGTGAATGAGAGTGAGAGTGAGAGTGAGAGGTATACTGACTTTGTGTTTGAGGTCGCAGTCATCTTATTGTTTAGAGGAAAATAAATTTTTTTTTGCTTCCGCGGCAATAAATAATGGACTATCCGTTGCGTGTTCATTTCACAGGTTAGACGGCAACGTTTTGATCGGTTTTGACACTAGCTTCCGTTTGTTTCCGATAGTTCAGCGCTTTAAGACTATTCTATTCGTCCATTTTTCTGTTTACGAACCCAGCTTCTCATTGATTTTCCCCTGTATTGGCTATCAAACACAGACATATGTAATTCCTCAGCCCGTTAATCCGTTGCGTCAACGCAGGTGAATTTTCAAAGTTAAAATGTCGGCTACTTTGCTCGTTGACACGTTGGGTATGGACTGTTTCTCATAAGAACACGTGTATTTAATCGAGCTGTTAGTTGAATTCGCCGGATGGACGGAAGCAACGGATTCTATGGGTTGGGCCTATACAATACAGACTGGCCAACTCGTACCTACTCCTCTTGCCTAAAACACCCTTAAAATACTTAATTGAGCACGGTACGAGGCCTGTGCATTTTCTTTTTTCGTGTATTGGTTTCCATTTACTGGCTGCGCATAATGGTGTAGCTGAAGCAGTAGCACGTAGCAATGTCAAAGTTAATGTCAAAAAAAGTAGCGCACTAAGCAGCATACACGAATACAATTTGTAGCACTGAACTCAAACAAAAATCATACCTGCCAGTTTGGTTTGTTGCTGTTTTGCAGCGTTCGTGAAGTTGGAGTCGAGTCGACTTGTATTTCAGCTACTCTCTGTGCTGCAGCTACTACTTCACATTGTAGCCGTGCGATTCACGTTTACAATTAATTTTGACATTGCAACGTGCTACTGCTGCAGCTACGCCATTGTGCGCAGCCAGTTAAAATGCACCGGTGAGTTAAGCAAGAGCTCGACAAATGATTCCTGATATTACTGATTCAAACCCCCCCCCCCCTTTCGGGTGCCCTATGTACTGGCGCTTGTGCCCCTGTGAGAAAGCATTCATTTGTTACCAAAAGAGTATATTTTAGATTTTGTCTCTCTGTTTCAAAAACTTTATGAAACGTCTCACTATGAATTGAATCCTTCATTAATTTAGTTAATAATTTATTAGTTTGATTATCCTGGATAGTGACTCTGATTAAAGCTTTAAGTTCGTAGATAACAAGGAAATCTGATTAATATACAAAATTAATATAATTCTTAAAATTTAATCAAATCACAGGATCTTCCTGCACAAGGATTATTATTTAAAAAAAAAATTTAATCACGATTTTCCTAAGTTCAATCTCACCTTTATTATCCGAATATCTTGACCATTAATCCTGGTGCCCAAATCTCTCTTTCTCATATTTACACTGATTTAAGAAAATCTACTCGAATAAATATTCACAAGTCTCCCCTAAGGAAATACACACCATTGTTACATAATTTTTAATATACATAACTCCTCTAAGATATTATACCAATGGCCTCGTTTCCTTTGAATGAATCTATGACCTTTTATATACCTAAAAGGCAGGTATGTTCGTATCTTAAAAGACATTTCCCTTCTAAATATTCAAAATGATTAAGACCGTCGCCGTCGTTGTAGTCGTTTTCGTCGTCCTCCTCGTCGTGTCCCTTACGTGCAAAATATTTTCGATTCCGAAAAACCTGAAGAAGATTATAAAACAAATATCCGACATTTCTGAAAAACCTCCACTCGCATGATAAGCCGAAAATTCCTCCTCTCTCTTTTAACTCCTCCTGTGAATTCCAAAAACTTTTGGTTTTTCAATTTTTCAACTGAAAAACAAATGCCTTTGCTATGCTTGCCTTGCTTTTATATAAGCTCGAAGGGGTTTGGTTGGGTTCGGTTAGGTTAGGTTCATTCGCATCAGCAGCACTAGCACACACAGCAAATGAAAACCCCTAGCTAATATCTACTCCCAATCTTCATTTGAAATTA
Source organism: Platycheirus albimanus (assembly GCA_916050605.2). Lineage (NCBI taxonomy): Eukaryota > Metazoa > Arthropoda > Insecta > Diptera > Syrphidae > Platycheirus > Platycheirus albimanus. The sequence goes on along the minus strand of OU696696.1, from coordinate 11,140,243 downwards.
AATCCCGGGGATTTGTTAAAATCCGGATGAGTAAAAACATTGCCTCCTGATGCTATAACCCACAGATACAGTACAGCATATTATATATATCTTTCTATCTTCGCCGACAAAAAGGCAGAAAACACAGCAAAAGGGACCAAAATGGAATTTCATACAAATTCACGCCATAATTTACGAAAGATTATCAACGGTAAAATTTCAAAGAGCAGAGTGTAGAGCACGATAAAACAACCAATTCCTCTCACACCAATTACCGCACCAGCGCTACTCATGGGTTAATATGAAAAACAGGAGATCTGATGCCTGGGTCTTCTTCTATAGAAAAGAACCAGCACGCTCCGGCTCCAGATTCATGGAACCAAACCTGTGCTTGATGTTGCGAATTCTAATTATGTATTTTTTCCGTGATGTTGCACTTCCGTTCGTCGTTGAGCGTTCAGAGTTGAGAGGAGCTTGTCCTATTTTTGGAAAGTTTCAGCGCAGAAAAGACGCAAAAACGTGATCCGATTTTTAATTTGTCGCTTGTTTTCCCAGCAACTGCAGCATCCCTATAATGTGCACTTTATTTTCTGCAAGAATAAGGCAACCAGACTACCCAGCGTTAGGGAGTTGGGGAGGTTGAGAAAGGTGAGCAGCATAAACCAACCAACACCTGAACATGCATTGTCGTTGTCGCCAAGCTTCGTTTACTTCGATTACTTACAAAAGAATGGATCGCATGTTGTTTTACGGTTCCGCCCATCTCCTTCCTTCGCTACGTCTTGGTCCTTTTTGCAGCATCATTACATTTGATCGAATTTCCTTAGAAAGGTGGAAGCTGTATGAGAAAATATTATTGATTGTAAATTGTAAAATGAAAGTAGCAATCGTTCCTCTCTTTGTAGAGGTTTCTTCAGTGTCCATGTGAAGGATATTCGTAGTAGTCGCCCCTATGATTCTTTATTGTGAATGTCCTTCTTTGTATCATCATCGGTCTTTACTTGTTAAAGAATCAACTTAGAAGAACAAAAGAAAACATCCTGCCCCACAAAACACCATTACCAACAACTCGTGCTGCAGAGTCCTTCTGATCCTGACACGAAAAGAAGAAGAGCTCTTTTTTTGTGTGTTGTTATTCAATCACGGGTCACGCAATACGCTTTTAAGTGGTGTGTCCTTTGGTTTAGTTTACTAGTACCATCGTATACATATATGAAAGTATTTACTTCGCTTTTATTCTTTACCTTTTAACTGTTAATGGAACAGGATTTCCGGTTACCTATCTGAGTGCATACAAAGAGTAAAATGCACTTTAGTTAGTTTACTAAGGTTTTCTTTGCGTTTTGTAGTCGTGTCTTTGTCGTCCTTATTTCCAATGATTTTTAGAAAAAGGATCCGCCTTTTGGTCGGTTGTGTGCGCTTCTTGTGTTTAAGTTTTCGTGACAAATTGCATTTGAAAACGTAAACGTAAACGTAAACCGAACTGAACTGTCATGGGGTGGTTTCCTTTCTTTCTTTTTTTTTCATTATTTTCTTGCTCTGTTGCAGGATATCATTCATTGCCACAATTCAAAGTGAAATGTGGTTATTTAGGATGAAAGAAGGAAATGAGATTTCATAACTAAAATGCATTTTGTTAAAGTAATGCTTTTGTGAGCGGTTTAGCGTGATGGCGGAAGTGTTGGGTTGGTTGGTGCACGCAATGATTTAAGATATTTAGAGCAAGTTGTACGTGTACTCGTTCCTTCTTGGTTATATGGGTGAGTAGTTTGTGGGATGGTAATTCTTAAATACATTGAAATCAACATGACTGCAGCTTTTTGGACACAAATTTTAATTTATATCCAGAGTCCTATTACCTTGTTAAACATTTTCTTTAACTTTTTGTTAGATCCAAGACGAGCATAGCTAGTATCTCATGGACAAAGTCTTACAACTATGTTCACACATATATGTCTTGTTTACCTTTTAATTTCAAATTTAAGCTGACAAGTGGATGTTAGGGAAAGGAATGAGTTCAACTTAACAAATTTTTCATCACATTCGCTTCACGCTTTTACGAAGTCTTACTATGCCAAACTCTATGCATGCCGAAATAATCTAGGAAAACTTCATGTCAAACATATCATTTATATTTAACGTCCACAAGCTCATCAACGAAACAGTCTTTATTGCTATATAGAGTCCCGAGTGTAGACACTGTTACTGAAATCGTTATTACGGTCGATTTATTTGTATACAATTCTACTTGGCTTCACTATTTCAGCAACACCCGAAAAAAGTATGCTTAGATTTTCGCTGAAGTAAACAAGCTTGTTGACGAGAAACCTTGACAGTTGAAGAAATACTTTCAAAGAAAACCACCACGTCTTCGGGTCCCATTCTCAATTACAATGACGCTCAAGTCCAGCTCCTAAGAGAAAGCTTTTTTATTTGAAGCAGTAGTTGCTGCCAATTCGACTCAAGCTCACAGTGATATATTTTATCAAGTAACTCCTTTCACAATTATACCGTTGCAGGAGTACTGAAGAATCTCAATATACAGAATTCTGTTGACACCTCAAACTATCGACCAATTGCATTTCTGCAAGGCTCAGGAAAGTTCTGTCAACAAATTCAGTAATACCAAGTTTTTGAAGAAAACCAAACAGATTATTTATAGGAAACATCTGGCGAACAATAGCTCAAGCTGCTACTGGTAATTCCATTCCCCAGACATAAGCAATATTCAAGATATACTAGAAGGTCTGAACAACAAACCGGGATAAATGCTTTGATTCGGCTTCAAACCATATAAATTGGAAGGCATCGGATTATCCCGGCTGAAATACGAAAGTCTTCGGACATTGTCTTGCCAGTGCTTTAATATGTTTTATGAACTTCTGTTTTGAAATGGAATGAACATCATCATTTTTTCGGATAGCCAGGCCTTGGGTTCCTTATTCTCTAAATCCAAAGCAGCCCTCAATTGTTGGGCATCTATTAGAGGAATGGCGGACTAGTTAAACATTCACCTGATGTGTTAGATTGGCCATAGAGATATTCGAGGAAACTGGAACACCTTTACCCATTTTGGGTACAATACATGTATATTGTTGCTAAATCAAGATGTACTCAGGAGACGAATCTTAGCTAGGCAGGTGGTAACACGTAAGAAGCTCTAACCTCTATTTTAGACTAAGTGTGGCAGCGTATATACCTGACAACGAAACCTTAACCTAGCATAACCGACCAATAAATTGAACTTACTTTCCTTCTTTAAAAAGTAGACAAAATGGAACACTGCTTAACTATCACATAGAGGAGTACCTGTAGAAATGCGTTCTTTTTAGGGAGCGCGGCAGTATGATCTTTGTAGAAATAGGTTGTGATGCTTATTTGTATCGAGGCAGAGGTTAGCTCGTCGATGTCCAAGTGAAAAGCCGACATAAACGGTTGAAGAAGGGCTCGGTCTGTAGTTCTTATTTACTTAAATGAAGAGACCACGGCATAAAACTTGTGACTTACTCGACCTTCGCCTCTACGGTATTGCTAAAAAAAGCAATAACCGCGACATTAACTGATCCTGTGGTGTTTACTCTTTAAAGCAAACTCTCCTCGACATAAACGGGGCCTTTTCATATTGCCGGTCTAGCGATCCTCTTCGACAAACAGCGAAGTAAAAAGCGAACATAAATGGTTGAGCAGGGCTCTTAACGGTATAACTACCAAAAATTGTGAAGCTTCTGACTGGAATTCAAATACAGTGTGCCTTCGGATGAGAAACGAATTTCTTTTGTGCGATGTCTTCAACAACAGTGAAACAACTGGTGGAGATTTCGAATCTGATTTGAATGCAGTGTAATTTTCACTCCTCCTTATGTATTATTCATGCAAAGACATACTGTGAACTATAAAGATAAAATAAAATACTACCCAGGAATATTTTATTCTTGTGATTCTTATTGCTACGTATTGCAAATGATTGGAGGTCCATTTCAGTGGTGAGTGTTGTCTGTGGTTGTTTTTATTGGGTGCGGTGGGATGGAATCGCTTCGTCGTTGGCGGTCATGTGCATGATAACGTTGATGTGCGTCGGCGGCGGCGGCGGTTGAATTGCATCATGTGTGGTTATTTAAAAAAACGTCAAATTATGTTTGCTCGGGCTGTGAAGTTGCCATTGCAGCGACGATTTTTATCACAATTAATATGATAGTCGTCACTGCTTTTCGATGGGTATAAATATGTATTATATAACTTCGTAACAAGGTCCAATGTTGATATGATGCTACATCCGTCCAATCCTTACATTTTCTTGGAGAAAGTAAGATTATGGCACCCCACATTTCTAAAACATTTGATAGAGTTTGGCGATAAGATCTCTTATCGAAACTGTGTGCTTCTCATCGATGAGTCTCTTATTTGTTGGATTAGAGTGGTCTTAAGTCCGATACTCGCAAAATAAAGGGTGGTATGCCACAAGGCTCCGATCTGTCACCAACTCTCTTCTTCATCATTATTACTATATTTGTACAAATCTGTTCTAGCTTCAATCTACAAGGAATCCACCTAACTCGAGCATATAGTTCTCATGTCTGGGCAGGTAAGCCTGTTACACATTTGTTTCATTTCAACAACGCCAAACAGCCAGATGCATTTTTTTGTTGAAACAATTTCCCCGTAATACTCGCTTCGCTAGGACTATCAGGTCCAATTTTAGACGTGTGTTTTAGTATAGAGACCTTTTTCTTAGCCGCACTTCAAGGATGTTGAATGCTTTACCCTGTGCTCAATTGTCCCTCGCATTCTAATTTACATATTCTTTCTCCGTCCTAAACGCCCGTAGTGTGTTATCCATGAAAACTCCTTGAGTGCTCGCTCATTATAAACAAAAAGTCACCGTGTGTATGCTCCTAAGTCAAACAAAAGTCTATATACAGTTGCGCATAGCTCGTTTAACTATTTTTCACGGATTCATATCTTTTAAATTGAAAATAAACATATTAAAGCCCTGAAATATCTCGTTAAGTCACAGCATACACCTTCCAATACTTTTGGCTAAAACAACGCCCAACACACAAATCACTACAACTTCAAGTGCACAAGTACCTATAGGTATACTGGGTGGCTGTCAATCTCCTGAATGTCATAGAATTCAACAAATCATTCCTCATTCCCGAACCGTTTATCCTCAGTAAACTGTCTCTTGACTGCAGGATTACGGCGGAATATAAAAAAAAATCCTTCACACAATCACAGAGATTGCACTTCAGTTCAAAAGCAATCCATCTGTGTGAATATGACATCTTGCCAAAGAAACGACCGAAGCATCTATCGTCTATAAAGTTCTCTACTTTTTTTTCAGTTCCCAGAGTAACGCTAAAATACTCCATTTTACCGGATACAAAACGAGAACTATACTACACACGCAGAGAATCAGAAAGAAGTGCGGCAAAAGGCGGAGGCAATAGACAAGAGACAGAGAGATAGCAAAGAAGTAAAAGTCGTAAATCTTTGGAATTTATTGAGCCATGTATTTTTAATTTATATCCACCGACCGGGATTCAAAGAAGCAGAGAATCGGCTTCCTTTAGAGAGATATTACTCCAAAACCTCACACACATACATATACATAGAAAAGGCAACAGCACCACCTATAACAATCAGTGTCCAGGTCAAAGGATCCCACAGACTCCAATTGGAATTCAAATCCTGTTTCCAGAGCGCGTTCTGTTCGATGCTTTGTCTATTTTTTTTCTTTCTTCGTCTTTTTTTTTTTTGTGTCCCCAAAACTCTTCAGTTGCTCCGTATTTCTTGTGTGTGCCGGTGCCGGTAGTGTGCCAAACTGGGTCATGGAAACTCGGTACACTGTGTTCTCTACAAAAATGAAAGGAACAGAATTCTAAAATTGTAGAGCACCCCTTGAGCAAAAAAAAACTAAAGATGACAACAAAAAGGATTTAATTCAAAAACACAAAACGAAATGTTAAAAATGTAAAAACAATTCCCTGTGGTTTCACTAGTCAACCGAATAATACGAAAAAAAAATACCGAGCTAAAGGGTTAAAGGTGGACTCTATGCATCATCGTGGCAGTAAAGCACCAAGCACCAAGACCAAACTGTAGGTGGTGTGCACTGTGCAGTGCATGGTGCACAAAAGGACAACGACTCATATTTGTCGCCACTGAATGTCCTCAATTCAGAGATTCACACAACCAAGAAGCCTTCTCCCCTTTCTCTTGGCATGGCATCACCTGGCCACCCGGCCTAGCTGTGCTGCATAGTGTTTTTCTCTTCGTTGTTGCCTAGGTGGAAAATAAATTCCACACCAGATAGCTTATGGATAACCTCTTGCAAGTGATGTTCACTCTCGTATACCTTTTGTCAGGGGATATGATGGTGGAAGCAGAGAGTCCTCCTAGCTCTTCCAAGCTATCCTCCAACAAAATGCAGAAACCGTAATATGTACCCTTACTTACCATATACCGCTTATTCTATGGTTGTGTGTGGGCTGTGATGGGTATTTGCGTATTTTAGTGTGGGCATGTCAAGGGAGGGAAAACAGCGAAAAGGTGGTCGCGTTGACTTAACTTACCTTACTTTACCTTGGCCCTCTAGCCAAGTACTCTGGGGTCTCGAGTCATCTCAACAACAACCCATACAACACCCCACCCTACTTCTTCTCTGCACAAATATGTGTTTGCGGTTGTTTTCGAGATGCGGTGCGGTGGCGTGTACGTAATGTTGGACGGAACGTTGCCTACCAAGCGAGTCAACGAAATGTTCAGGGCATTCAATTTATTTGAGATAGTAAAGGTGGGTGTAGTTTGTAGCTGTAGCTGTAGCTGAAGCCTGATGTGTGTAGTGTATGAGGGTGGTGTAATGTGAGGAAGAAAAGTAATATCTTTGGTGAATTCAAAAGCAAGGTTATGTGGGGAGGGGTACAGGTGGGGTGTGGAGGAGGCGGGTGGGATCAAGCAAAAGGCAAGGACATTTTCATCTCTTTCATTTGGTTCCATGCTTTTCTCATTCTCATCCAGGAGACATTTTCGGAATTCATTTTCAGTGCACGCATTTTTTTTTTTTTTTCTCTCTCTTAAGCTTCGCTTTGTATACCAGCAGATGGATGATGGTGGATTGTATGGAATGTCATATCTTCAGGGTGTATCCTTGACGATGAGAGAAGGTTTCTCTTTTGGGAATGAATGTTATTATTTTTAAAGGGGATGCTAAGAATATGACTAACGTATTTTCTTATATCTATTAGATAAATTAAGGTTGTGTGTCTATGTATGTGTTGGGATACTTTTGGGGAAGGTACGATGATATGGAAGTTGGAGGGCTCTTAATAAGTTTTATTTTTAAGGATTTCAAGGTTTAACACTTGGTTGAGTTTCTTAGAAAATAAAGAATTGTTTTTCTAAAAAAAAAATAAGATACCCTAGAAATAATAACATTGAAGTTTTTAGTTTGGATTATTGACACAGTTACAGATACTGCTTCTGGGCTGGAAAAAAAAACTGGAATTAAACTGATGCAATGGCCAACAAGTTTATTGGCAACGCTGGCAATGTGAAGGATTGAATTCTGAGACATAAACTGGCTTTCAGTATTAAATTGATACTAGCGATATTCATATGTCTGAAGAGCAAAGATTTAAGAAGAAACGGAAAGAAACACCTTAACCAATCATTTAAACCTATCAGGCTAACTGAATAAGTGAACAAGACTCCTGCTTGAAGTACAATATTTCACAACATTTTAAAGCAATGGCTTCGATTTCAAGACTTGAACTTGATTCCAAATATTTGATGCCATACCATACTTCAAATTCAACCCTCTTAGGGTTTCAAAGTAAGTTTCCTTCCAGAACAGATTGGGAAAACGAAGATGTGACCAGAAACTTCAATATGACTACTTTTACAGATGTCTCCAAGTAGCGACCCCACGTGCTGGTGCACTTGAAGTGTACAAGTTCTTCCGACACCCTGATTATGCTAGCGTCTTCCAGGCAGAGGTGGTCGTAACTAGTGAAACTTGCAATTTACTGCACCAATACTTGCATCTAAATCGAAATGACACAATAATAATAATTAGTCAGGCTGCTATCATGGCTTTAATTTCGGCCTCAACATCCTCCGAATTAGTAAAACAATGACAGTATATCCTGACTTCGAAGTGCTCAATGGTCTTGTCACCAACCTTTAGGCCACTTTACTCTATGTTTCAGACTGGCTTTCAGATAATTAAGTGAGCTAATGAGCTCGCCAGGCAAGGATCAGCCCTTCACAGCTCACTCGCCGAAATGGCCAACTATCCGCTAGGGGTTGTGAAGGGCATTGCTTTATCTCAAATTCCATCCGTGTCCAATCACAGGTGGACCTAATTACATTATATCTAGGAAGATGTAGCCTAACTATACAAAAATCTCGAACAAACGAATTACTTTGCGAAATCCGGTCAGATATAGCCTGGGTGGTTGCAATAAGCATTGCCAATTGGGCAGTAAGTTAACGTGCTGCAAGGTTATATATTCCTTCTAGAGAAGGACGCTGTTGTTCATTTAATGTGTCATTAACTTGTTTTATCTCGCATAATATTGCGATTCCTAGGTGAAGTTTTTAATGAAGAACTGAAACGGATCGACAATCTGGTCAATCTAGCCTTGGTCGCGGGTTATGATTTTTGAAGGATTTCTAGACTGAATCCACTTTGACTGATCCAATGCACCCTTATTAATCAACAACCTATCTAGGTTGCATAACGTTTTCAGTCTGATCACATTGTTTTCATCTGGGAGATCGCCCGGCAGATTAAAAATGGCTGCAACCTGACCAATCGCCTATTAAAATCATCCGATTCCATCCTTCTAATCTTTCGTTAAGTTGTTTAGTTCTATTATAACAAAACGTCGCACCTCAGCTATAATTAGTGTTTATTTAGGAGTTTTCCAGCTAAAGAAAACCGCCATTTCTACGTACGATAAGGTAGAGTTCTTCTTCAATAGAGCTTCTTAGAAAGGGGAAATCTCTGACGACACGATGAGAGATCCATCTACCCTGGGGGGATCATTAAGTGCGAAGTTATTTAGCTGTGTTTTCCATGACTTTTCGAGCATCGTTAGCAGCCGGAAGCTTGTCGCCTCCACTTTACCTTTCAAGTACCTAGTAACCCCACAAAAATTAGTCGGTAATCAAATTTGGAGATTTCGCCAGTCATTGACACAATTTTTGATAGCACACACCTAGAAGATTTTCGTTGTGGAGAAGCATTTTTTGATTTGAAGTCTTACCAGACTTTTCACACATTTCAGCAAAGCATGTTTCAAAACAGTGGTTCCGCTCATCCGCCACACCAAAATGTTTCTAAAAGAAAGACGTGCACTTCACTGCACGTATTCTTTTTATAAAATTGAATGTGTCAAATTGCTACAGCTAGTCTTCACTTCAGGCGACAGTAAACTGTTGTTGAAGTGCAGTACGATTGAAGTTCAGTTCGATTTGAAAAAAAAGTCCTGTAGTGCAGTGATCTTCCGCCTAGTGCGGTCTTGCTTTAAAACACATGTCTCCTACTGCCCTGTGCAAATCAACATTTAACCAAGCGTTGTTAAAAATTTGGCCACCTTGTTCAGGTGTCAATCGATTCATGATGAAATATCAAACCAAACTAACTGGCTGAGCTCAATGGTGTTGCTGCAGCAGTAGTACGTAGCAATGTCAAAGTTAATTTAAAAAAAAAAACGCACTCAGCAGCTTGCACGAACACAATAAGTAGCACTGAACTCAAACAAAAATCATGTCTGCCATTTGGGTTTGTAGTTGTTTTGCAACGCAGCACGTTCGTGAAGTTGGAGTTGAGTCGACTTGTACTTCAGCTACTCTCTGTGCTGCACCTGCTACTTCACATTGTAATCAATACGATTAACATACATTTAACTTTGACAGTGCTACGTAGACGTACTACTGCTATACCATTGTGCTCAGCCAGTAAAGATAAATCAGATGGCAGATGACAAAATGGCTGTCAATAAAAACAGTGCTGCCAACTAATAAAACATTCAAAGTAAAACGAATGCAGGCAATCAATCGATCTTCTTTTTTTAACTTTCGTCGCTTTGAAATATTCGTCAGGCTTTTTACTCTTGGAACAAATTACTCTCTCTTTGGACTGCCTGGCTTTTTGAATTGTTTTTCTATGGGAGCCTTACCCACGTATACAACATACATAGTAACCAAAAATCATATTGCTTAAAACCACAGCAATTACATAGTTGGTGGTTACTTTTATTCAACAACCAACAACGAAGCAAATGGTTTCGTTAGGAGGCAATAAAATCTTGCAGACTGCTCGTTTATTTAATCCTTAACCACATACAAGCTACTAACGAATTCCCTTCCTTATGCTGCGATGGCTGCCAGGGCTTGGGTTGGGGTTCACGTTTTTGGAAGCTATTTTCATTTCTAAAACTTACACGGAAATTACGGTTTTGAAAGTTTTATGAATTACCTATACTAAAACAAACATTCATACCCAAAAAAAAAAATACACATAGGAATCGTCCATAAAATAAAAATGTATATAACAGGTACATGCCACAGTGTGTGTCTGTGTATACGGATAGTATATACTTTACGAGATGTTTATGTTTCACTAATTTCCACACACGAAACATAAAAATAAAGAAAATTACCGTGTTTCGGATTCCGCAACAAAAATGGAAGAAGAAAAAAAAAAGGCTCTTTTTGGTCGAGACAGAACTCTAATAATTTGTGTATGCTAGCGGGATATGTGGGCGTGGGGTTGTGGCGTAGGTGTATAAGTGTATACCTATGCTGTGGTGGCGAAAAGTATGTGTGGAATAAAACTCATATTTGCATTTTTATAGTCCACCTTTGACCTGAAATCATGTAAAATTTCAATATAACTGCACAACAGGATGCGAAGTATTTTTACAGCTCAAAAGAATGGTGAAAATAAAATTTCATATTTAATGGCGGTCGGTTTTGCTGACGGCAGGATATCCCTATCCAGTTTCCTCGGATAGGGGGGGGCTGGGGTACAACATTTCTCTGTCGAAAAAGTTGAACCACAGCAAAAGTTAAGTGTTGGATTTTTGCATTGCAATATCACACTTGAGACTCGACGATAGCGACAGTGACGGTGACGGCGACGGCGACGGACGCGCTGCAAACGGTGCGGTGGCAGTGAATTCTGTGTAGCGAACACAATGAAAAGGATTTTTTTTTCATATCTGCATTGGACAAGTCAGTAAGTAGTATACACAATGCTTTGAGTCAAAAGGGTATGCTTTTAAGTATAACGTAGCCGTGTACCTACTTTTTCTTCTGCGAGTTCCTTTTTAAGGATAAAATTACGTTTGTGGTTCTAAAAAGTTCTCATAAAACTTTTGTTTTCTAGAGTTTTTGTTTTAATTTAAGTTTAAAGCAACACACAACAATGTATGCTTAGCTACTTGCGGGCTTGGCGTGCGTGGATGGCTTACATGTTTGAAGCATTCTTTGATGAAAAGGAACAATGCTTTGTTTAGGAAGTTTACATTTTATATTAAAATTGAAGGTCATGTTGGAGCTAGTATAACCTTTCGAGGAAAGAACAACACAAATACCTATTATCCCGTAGTTAAACATACTGGAAAATTATTTAAATTTAATATAAAATAGGAATAAACTTAGCAAAAACTTGTTTGAACGAGTTTCTGACCCAGGAATAAGAGCTTCTTCGAAAAATCCTTCAAAAGCATTTAAACTCCAATGCTTCGCTGGTCTCGTGTGCACTAGTTAAACTTTACTTTAATATTTAATTTAAATTAATATGCAGCCAAAAACAAAAATTAATAAATAGTGAGTTCGATGAGTTTTGTTTACCTCACTCAGGTTGTCCAATAAATAAATTATTGGTGCAACTGCTCCAATCGAGTCCAAGGCTTAGATACTTATCATTCCTTTATGTACGTTGATTAATTGTCAACCGATTTAGTATAATATAATAAGCAGCTTGGTCTATCACCTTTTTCACTAGATAAGTGTTTCGTTTTAAGTTTTCAAAACTAAGTGTGAATTAAGACAACGAAGTGTAAAATTATACGGTATAAAGTGAAAACTGGCATTTATTTCTTTCGGTTGTGCATACGAAATTCATAATAGATGATTTCACGAGTGCAATGTTACGATAATACGATTAGAAACTTAAGGCAGATTGGAGCTACTGAACAGCGGAAGCGTGGTATATAAAGGGTGTTTTTTTTTTAGACGTGTGGTGTTCAATCTGGATATACTTTTTTCGGGGTTGGTCTTTTTGACAGTTGTCACTTAATTTATGCTCCGTTTGGTTTGCCATTTCATAAAGAATAGACTTACTCCTGAACAACGTTTGCAAACCGTGCGACACATCGCGCGCTGCGTCCAATATTCGGTCGACATAATCACTCAGAACAGAAATGTGTTCGACCCAGCCGCGGCGGCCACTTATCCGAAATCATTTTTAAAACATAATGGCAAACATTAAATTATTATATTATGCGTTTAATTTCTTCTTGAAAACCACACGTTTAAAAAAACACCCTTTATTTTATCTTATGAGATGGTCATTCTCATTATAATGCTATTGTATGCTTAGGAACAAAATTGTCAAAAATAGTGGGGGTTAGTTGGGGAGCCTTGGGCGGGATTGGATATGGGACTTTTCCTATCCTTTTTTTGACTTTCAAAAAATATTTCAGAGGTAACCTTCTGCAGAGAAGACAAAGAATATAAGAATAACATTTGTCCATATCAACTCTTCGGTGTAAGCCCACCATATTCAATTTCTTGTGAGTCATCTATCTCTCTTCCACTCCATCCGCTGCGGATGCGTCCGAGTAGAAGAAATACAGCGGCAGCACATACAACCTACAGGTGAACTGTTTTGTCAACTGTTTATAAAGTGAAGAGAAAAATTAATGTGATTTGCATTGTTTATTACAACAACAATGGCGACAAAAGAGATTATCACGTAAAATTATCGTCCGTAAACCGACTTTAAAGACTACCATATAACCGTTATGTTAAAGCTTTGTTAAAGCTTATTTTTCACGAAAACGACTCGCAACGATTTTGATTTTTAAAAAATCAGTGGAGGGGTTTAGGCATTACTTAGGTATTATATGGCTGGAAAAAAATTTATAAACAATGGCTAAGGACGGTACCTTCCATAGGACCTTTTTTTTTTACTTCGACTATATCGAAAACGACTTAACCGATTCTTTTGAAATTCACATATATATAGCTCAACGTATACTGCATACCAACATTTTGAAAAAAAAAAAATGTTTAGGGGTTTTAAAAAAAAAAATTTTTTAATTTATTATCTATTTTGAAAAAAGCTCATTAAATTTTTGTCAAAAATTATAAGTAGGTACATGTTTGTATTTTCTGAATACCTATGAATTGGAGTGTTTTAAATTTTTTTTTAAATGTTTTTAAAAAGTTTTTGAATAAAAACTTTACTTCTCGAAACCGCTTCACAGATTTTTACATTTTTACTCTCATAAATTGGAATTTTATCCAAGAAATAAAATGGCGGACTTTTTTTTTAGCTCAAATCAGTTTAAGTATTTATTTAAGAACTTCTAAACATTTTTGTTCGTTTCAAAATCTCAAGCCTCAAGACCACTATCTTACATTAGAGCAATTTCGTGCGAACCAGTCGTGCACTTTATTTGTGTTTCTTTTACAGCCTTACAGTGTGTTTAGCTCTAACCGAATAATAGTTTCGTGCTTCGGGCCTTTCCTACATCATATCTTTATCCCCTGCAATCTGCAAACCATATTTCGATCTTATATTTCTTGTTTCCAGCTCAGAAGTATATTAAACAATCGGAAGCGTCTTAATAGCTAGAATGGTGTTTAAATAAGGAAAAAGGTCCACTTGTGAAAAGTGGATTTGAAACCAATCCTTGCATCGTTTTTAAGAAAGTAAAACTGTTCCAATCTATACTTCAAAACATTTAAATGTAGTGCCCGCGGCGTCGCTGTCGTGGTTAGTATTTCGAAGTGCTACTCCGGAGGTTCTGGTTTTTTTCGATGTATTGCCTTTGCGAAAGAGTGATAAATATTTAACAGTTAGAGAAAACTGCATCTCTAGTAGTAGTTCTAATTCTAATTCTTAGGGTACCTTCCATTCATGCAGTGTATTTACGGACCCACAGGTATTGTTGAGATTGTAAATCTCTAGAGTCTAGACCTTGGCTCCCCGGAGCTGTCCATGCCACAATATTTGCATTTGCATTTAATATTTATAGCTTTGCACACTGAGCCAAAATCGAAAAAGGTTAAAAGTTAAAAAAAAGTGCACGACTGGGTCGTACGAACTTGCTCTAATGTGTTCAAATAGTCTTGAGGCTTGAGATTTTCGGAAAAAAGCATTGAACAAATCGTATGAAATTTTATTAATCACTTAAAAATCAATAGTTAAAACGTTTTTTGGAGAAAATGAAGTAAACCATCAGATTTTTGTTGCTTTTTCAAAGTTTTTTTAAAAAAACTTTTCGAAAAATAAAATTAAAAAAAATTGATTAAACCGTTTTTGGAAAAAACAAAAAATAAAAAAAAAAATTTAAAACTTTTTTAAAAAACTCAAAAAAAACTTTTTTTGAAAAGTTAAAGAATTTTTAATATTTCGTTTGTAATAGGGCTTCTATATTAAAAATTTCATCGAAATTCGTCCAGTGGCTTACGAGAAAATCGGATTTCAAAAAACCGGTCCTATGGGAGGTACCGTTATAAAACTTTTCCTGAAAAATCTATTCCAACCAAAACATTAAGTTTGCGCAGAAAACATTATTCAGAAAGATATATCAAAATCGTAGGAGCCGTTTTCGAGAAAAATTGAATTTTCACTAAAAATCGTATGGCAGGTACCGTTAGTTTTAAAGCTAGAATGCTAATTCCAAAAATTCCTCTGTAGGACGTCATAATAATACTATCTACCAAGTTTAAAGCAAATCGGTCTAGCCGTTTAGGCTGTAGGTGCCGATACAGACATACGGACAGACAGACAGACAGACAGACAGACAGACAGACAGACAGACAGACAGACAGACAGAATTGTCGGACCCACTTTTTTCGACTTCTCTATCATCGTTATGTTATGTTTGATTGTCCAAAAATTTTTTTTTTTTACGAATGCATAACTTGCCTTATAGTACCTATAATCGCAAGTAAAAACATGGTTGGAATATTCGAAATGGAGGAAAACCGGGCTTCAGAAATGTGTGTTTGTTTTCATATTTTTCCGATTGCAAGAAGATTTTTAAGTCAGATGTGAAAGTCTCTTTCATAAAAATTGCTTGCTTTTGGTATCGATGAATTCTTTCTGTGGGTTAGAACAAATCTATGGGACCTTAAAATTCATAATATTTTGAAAGGTTGAGTGGTGCTTCACAATTTTCTATTTCGTCTTAAACATAATCGTCTTATCATTCAATAATATGTCCTTTTTTCTTAGTCGTCTACTCCACTCAGCTGATTTGCTATCCAAAGACCCTGAGCTTTTGAAAATCTTCTTATGTTACTCTGCATTTGCAGCGTATAATGAGTTATTTCCCTTTCTTTCATCCCATATTGTATATCTTTGCACAGACTGTAACATTCCTAACCTAAAACAATACTAACGTACTTTTCATTTTGGAAATAAACTGCAGATGTACTGTGTTCGATTGGAGTTTTTTGTTGGATTTAAAACATATACCAACTCTTGCCCTATAAACCAATTACCTACCTTGAAATACAAAATACTACCCCAATACTAAAAACAAAATGAATCTATAACCTCTTCAAGGACCTTTTATAGTTAGGAAAAAAAACCTCTTCGATAGCGTTTTAAATCATACAAATCTATATACCTGGCCCGGATGTATCGATGAAATTTATTAATTTATACCCCAATTGACCCAAATTTCAAGGTTTATTTGTAATCGAGAAGCGATGGCCCAGGGCGAATAAACGATTGTATATCGAAAAAAGGAAATCATAATTCCATTTTTTGTTCCTATCCTGTAGAGTGTACGTATAAAAAAGAACACAAAAAATATATTTATATTGAACTCAGCAGAAGCTATATATATTTATATGGTTGGCCATGGGTGGCCAGAGAACATAGAGCATAAGGTCACCAACAGCGATATATCATATATAACCAATATAACCAAAGGAACAATTTTGAGACTTCTCCCCTCAATGTAATAAATCATAAGGCTGATATGAATGCACATCAGATCGATTTGCCTTTCAATATTAATATGGATGACCGGATAGAACGTCGTTCGTCCGTTCAATCTCTTGAGAATGTTCAAGTTCCAGCTCTAGCTCCAGCTTCAGCTCCAGGACTCACATCACATCACATCAAGGATGATACAAACAGCCCTTCAAGGATTTCTTCCTAATTTTTTTTATTTCTCTTTCGCCTTCTTGTATTTATGGCTATATAGAACTTCATATTCATACATACATATACAGAAGAAGGATCTTTAGGATATATCTGATTCTGGTTATGTATAGTTGAATAAGATTGGCAGATGCAAGTGAAGCTTTCAATCGTCTGCACTGACTCGAAATTGACTTTCAATGGATGAGATGAACGACGAATATGCATGAGATTGAGAATTTTTTTTTTCGTTTTTATTTCTTTTTCAAATATCGAAGGCATGTCATGGGTTCTATATGCCGGAATGGTCAGGTTTACAATTTACATATTCATTCCATGAAATTTGAGTTTAAGTTGAACTTTTAATAAGAATTGAGGAGAGTAGAACGATGACAATCATAATGCTGATCAGATTGTATCCAAAAGATTCAAGAAAAGTTATGATGGAATATTTAAAATGTTTTCTCAAAAACTAACGACATTTTTGATGATGCACATGCATACCAATAACGTATACGTACGCAAAAACCTTAAGATGGATGATTATGACATATTAATCAAAAATGGAACTTGAAAAGGATCAAAGTTTGAGATAGCATAATCGTTTCTTGATTGTGAAGACTGAAGAATTAATTTTCTTCCTATATCTGCCTTCTAGGGGTTTTAATAGCAATGATGGGGTGTTTTGAGGTTGCTGTTTTTATTTGCCCTTTGATAAAGCTACAAAAACTTCCTTATCCAAATCCAAGGATTCTGACACGTCAATGGAGCGTTTGGAAAAATATGTTGCATTGTCATTTCTCATACATCGACATCTTTTGACAATTTAAAGTTTAGTTGTTGCATCGAATCTTTTGGTACAGTTTTCTCAAGGTTGACTGTTATGTCCCAAAAGCTGGATTTGTTTTAAATAGTGCTTTAAGGCATGAGGCATCGAGCTGACTCTTTTGAACTATAAGTACGTGTCGTTTTCTTTCTACGGCAATTTAAAATACATCTGTTAAAATGGCTGTCATTTTTTAAGAAGTCTCTCTTGCCAAATCAACATGGAGAGCTTAAGCTTCCAACAACATGTACAGATGAGTTTATTGTTTTATGACAGTATGGGTTTTCTGTTGGATAATCGTACCATATAGCCTGTGCCACAGTGGACATTTTGCACGAGCGATTGCTAAGCATGGATACCTCAAACGGAGGCAATATGTGAATTAGCTGGCTTATTCCTGAAAACCTGAGAATTTACATTTCCCCAGAGAAAATAGTTGAAAGGTAAGATATTGCCCGATCTAGCCGGTCAATTTACCGTTGTATCGTATGCAAAGCATTAAGCATACGAGTAAAAACTGGAAAGCACTCTTTGTCTAGAAGAGTATATTTCTCTCTTAAATTAAATATGAGCAAGCTTATGCAATGTAGAATAAATGTTAGTCTTAAGAAAACTCTGTGTGAGGTCGGGCGAGCTACTGCAAGCTAAAGCAATTTAAATAAATGTTGAGTTTTTAAGTAAACTTCTCCCCAACAATAAAAGATCATCGCGTTTTATTTCGATCGGAATATTTTTATTTAGTTTTATTTATGAAGTATAGCTTCGTACTATACAACCGTAGCAAAACGTGGAATTGAGTACTCACCAAAATAATTTCTCAACAAGTCCTTTGTTTCACGCGCTGTGTGGCTCGTAGCGCCGTCTTGTTAAAACCAGAGCTCACCAAGTCCATGGGCTTGAATTTCGGGAAGCACATAGTCCGTTAACATGGCCATGCATGGCACGATAACGGTTAGTATTGACGGTAACGTTCTGATCTGCCTCACTTTTGAAGAAAAATATTTAGCAATAATTCCGCCAGCCTATAAACCACACCATACCGTTGTTTCAAATGGTTGTAATGGTAGATCTTGGTGGTACAATTCGGGCTACTTATCAGCTCAAGTACGGCAATTTTCTTTATAAACGTATCCATTGAGTCAGAAATGGGCTTGATCAGTGAACAAAATTTCATTATAAAACACCGGATTTTTATTGAGATTTTCCAGAGCCCATTCACTGAAAATAGAGACGCTGTTGTGGTGTGAGTCTTTCTATAATGACTTGTCAAACGGTACTGAATAAAAATTACAAAGCAGTTTCACGCGTGATCTGTCAAAAAAGGCCTATTGAAAATGAAACCTCACGTAGAATCACCTATTACAAAATTTTTCACAGTGAAATTTCTAAGTGAGAAATATTAAAATGAAAAAAACCTTTATATACGACTAGCTGTTTCGGCAGACATTGACTTGTCCTTCCGAGCAGATAGCTTGATAAGTTTGACTTCTTAATTTATAATATTTACTAGCTTTTACCCGCGACTACGCTTGTGTCAAATACAGTGTCTAAGACATCGCCATACTAATCTTAATTTTTAAAAATAAGGTTGTTCCGAAAATCATTTAATTTCAGCTTTTGTGTTTAAAAAAGAAAGTGACATCTTTGGGCACTAGCAAAGATACAATCACGTCAATTCTAACACACATAAAACTTGACATTTGGGAAACTATGGCGTTCTTAACTCAATTTGAGAAAAAATTGCACTGACGTCATTATTGTGGAGGTGCGATATGATATGATACCGTTCAATTAATTAGTTTGTCTAAAATATGAGAACATGAATGATTTTTTTTTAATTAAATATGCTCAGAAAAGTACGCATACGCCCGAGTGTACCTACTATATATTGTCTTATCGTTGTTTTTAGGTTGGAAAATTGGCAATTGCAGCAAATTTTCTTTAAAGTTTTCCCGTTCATTAGTTTGAATGGTTTCAATTCAATAGCTTAAAAAAAGAAGTCGTATTATATTTTTTATTGTTTAATTTGGTTCTTCATAATAAATAGAATATACAACGTTTTTTTTTTTTTTTTTCTATTAGGTGTATAAATGTATATACATTCTTAGTTGCTCCAACTCTGGAGCGATTGCACACTCACACAAACAAACTGAGCGAGTTTAATATAATTATTAATAAACCTCGATCAGTTTAGCCGTTCAATTTGTACTGTTGTCAATTACCCCCCTCCTCCCCAAGACTTTTTTTCTGGTTGCGTTAAAAAAGCATTTTTATAGCTTAGCTAGCAAACTAATATACTGGCTTTTCAATGACCCGGTGAGTCATTTCTCGCCTTGTAGCCAAACTATATGATTGACTTTGACCAAACCTTACAGAAACACTCTCAAAACTCTCGAAAGATTTCCTGAAAGTTTGAGTTCAATTGGATGGGCTGTTTCGGAGTCCATAACATACTTACAAATATATGTACATCCATTTTTATATGTATAGAAGATAATCATTTGCTCGTACAGCCAAAACCTCTAAGATAAAAACGTTCGTTTTAGGGATGTAGAATTCTCGCTTGTTATGGCTCTGTTCTCAAATAAAAATTACTTTTGCACTTGCGGTCAATCATTTT
This sequence comes from Platycheirus albimanus, assembly GCA_916050605.2. Lineage (NCBI taxonomy): Eukaryota > Metazoa > Arthropoda > Insecta > Diptera > Syrphidae > Platycheirus > Platycheirus albimanus. The sequence continues at coordinate 11,120,416 of OU696696.1, read as the reverse complement.
GCCTCCAAATAGGTAGCAAAACATGTGAAAGATAGCCGAGGGCTATAAAGACGCCACCTTGATGTGTGTCTGCTGTGGTTCGAAATTGTTGCCCATTGCTCTCTCGTTATTGAGTGCAAAAACGTTTTTGGAACTTTTTACAATTTTAGTGCCACCCACAATTAAGGCTATGATGACTATTATATGACTATTTTGAAGATGGTCGCGCATTTAAACAATGTGGGCCAAAAGAAATCACCCTATTGGAAGATGCTCTCATTTTTGCAAATGGCTACCAATGTCAAATCTGTTTTGCATTTGTGGACTAGACAGATGTAGAATACAAGTGAACATGCCATGGAGCGGTGCATGAACCGACATGAACCGATATTCTGAAGGCCGCGTTCCCGGGTCGCCTCATCTCTCGTTTTGGCAATTTGCACTGGTCCGCATAATCGCCCGATTTAACCGTATCAGCCTTTTTTTGTGGGTTTTTTTGAAGTCCCGTGTTTACGTGAACAAGCCCGAGACTCTGGATGCCCTCTACACGAGTGTGAGAATCTATCGCTCGGAGTTCTCGCTGAAGTTATGAAAAATGCCATAAAACGAGCAATCGATTGTAACGGCGCCCGTTTGGCCGATATCATCTTCTCGACTTGACCAATACAATAATTCTAAAGGTTCAAATAAACATAATCAAAAAACAGAATCGAAGTTTTTAATTTAGAAAAAAAAGAGAGCCAAACAACATCGGATGGATGACTTCTTTTGGCCCACCCTAACATGTTGTTTTATACTGCAACTCTTGACAACCTTGATCTGCATTGGAAGATGTCATGGTTTGATATTTTTTCCAGCTGCGAATAAGGGCTCTTCAGCTTATACAAAAGTCATCGATAATCTATCAGAATAATTATTTCGAATTCTTGCAAATGGCGGCAAATGTCAATTCTACTTTGAAGTTTGTGATGATGTAAACAGACCCAAAATACGCGTCAATAAAACAGTAAAACACGAAACGCTGAATCCTAAGGAACGCGGGAAAATTATTTCGTTTTTTTTTGTGGAATAGTTCGTCAATGGTGATGATCCGGTCGTTTGACAACATCTACGAAACCACTACGATGTTAAGCTATATAGAAGCAATTATAAAAGTAGTTTTCTTCTCACTTACCACTTCTTTAGTTTCATAACTCCACCATCACTTTCTTTTGTGACCATACAAAATTCTGTCATGCTCCTTGCACCTTATCTACATCTCAAAACGTTCTGCCTTAATAGTCGCTTACTGCTTAACAAATGATTCTTTTCAACTTCATCGATGCTCGCTGTTTGCCCTCCTTAGACTTATTTTATTCCATCTTATGGTATTATGTATGAAGAACTGTTTTGTCAGCTCAGAAGTCTTAAAGGGTATCAACAAGCTGCCTATTTTTAATCGAGCGCGAAGTTTTGTCAATTCAATGCTCATTCGAAGGTAAAGTCTTGGTTTATTACCCTATTCCTCTCTTGTTGGGCTTGATCTGCAAAACTAAAAATTCTTCAAATGGAAATTCTTTCTTCCTCCATTTTTCCATATGCAGTTAGTACCTCCATTTTTCAATATTTCAAGCAGAACTCGAAAAGTGAAAAAAAAGGTCGTAAAATATTTTAAAATGTCACTTTATTTTGGACAGATTCGACCTTCCACGTTTAGATACACCTTTACACAATCAAAACCAAGGTCTCAAGTAACTCAGATTCAATTAACTTCAAACATTAGCGCCAGCTCACATACGAATTTCCGGTTAACATACATATATCCTGTATACGATACAACATAAATCATTTTAACCTAACCTTCTCCCTTTAATCTTCCTTAAATTATTTCCTTGAATAATTTTGCCCAACAACATAGGAAGATATTCAAGAAAGGGTCTACATTATAACAACACAACAACAAAAAGGGATAGCCCGTGTTTTTTTTTTTTTTTTGTAAATCGTCAGCTTCAACCCGGCCAGTAAATAAACAACTAGGCCGGATCTGGAGCAACAATCCAACAAGCATTCATCGCCGGGCAATAAACCGACTTTTCGAAGCATAAAACTTTATGATTTCTTCTTCTGCTCCTTGTGACCAATGGTTCGTGTGTGGATGGAATGTTGTGTGTTGTTTATGAAGGCACATATCCGTGTCTCTATAATGTAGGAATGGCAGTGAAGTCATGTGAAGTGGACTCAGGCATAAAGAAAATTCCTTTACATTTTTTTTTTTTTGGGCCAAGAAAGGATATTATTGTTTCATCCTTCGTATCGTTGTTCTTGATGTTGTTGTTAGTCTTAATATTTTTTTTTTTTATTTTTTTTTTGCTGAAATCAACTACCTACAAGCTACGCCGACCAACTATGTACATATATGTTGTATGGAGGAGGACGAACCAGCATGCTTTCGTGTCAGTTAATCCTTAATCCTTTTACGCCTTTTTGTGATTACTTGCAAGGCATTAAGTGGCATGCAGTCGTAAATTGCACTAAGTACATTCTACTTTTGCCGGACAACTAGCTCCCAAATGGAAAATCGATTTAATGTCTTTTTGTGGGTGACGAGGAGGACAGGCCAGGGCAGCAAAGCGGTGGCTTCCGATATATTGTCGTGTGTATATAGACACCTTCGCATATATGTAAGTGGTACATACATACATATTGAACCGATAACGAAGAGCCTGACACAAATAACTTGGATACGTGCGTCAGTTAATGCTTAGCACCTTTTTCAATCTCCTGAATAATTCAAGTGTTCAATAAAAACAGACCATTTGTGGATGGCTTGTATTTCCCAGATGTGTTTTGCAGTGTCGGAAAATGAGCATTTGAAGCACTTGAGCTTAGTCGGCAAAATGTGTATTTCCAATGAAGAAACAAAATACGAATAAACATAAAGGAAATCACAATGAATATGTATACGAGTATGTTGGAGTATAGAGTCGAGAAAATGTAATGATGTCCTTAGCAAACAAAAAAATTCATGCATACTCCTCGTACAACGCGTACAAGGGTTCAAATTCGATTGAAAGACTAAAGTCATTATGCTTTATACTGCTCTTAAGGGAAAGCTTGATGGTTTTTCGTTTTTCTTCTTTTTTTTTCTAATAAAACCGCAAAAAAAGGAAGATTTAAATTGGAATTGGATATATCTGCCGTTGAAATGTTGTGAATCAACCTTCAAATTTCGATTAGTTTTTCAAATCAAACGATTCTTTTTAAATTTTATTTCTTAAGGGTTGTATATTTAGATGACATTTTTTCGAACATGAAAATAGTCGGTTTAATTTGGCTAATATGCTGATTTCAGCTGTTGCTTCAACTTTTTATTATAAAAATTGGTTAGCAAGTCCTTATTTAAAGAACAAGATTTTAAGAAATCGATATACAAGTTATGTGTCAGTTTGAGATGTAACGGATACTTTGTTAATATCCGGTCAATATGGATGTCGGCTACCTTCATGACGATTTACATTTATAGGATTAAAGTAACCAAAAACACATTTCCTGGTATAAAATTGATTAACAATAGGCCATTGTGCAACTAGCTTACCCTTGACAGCTTCTCAATTCGTTTTCGTAAGACCAGTGATAACTTCTTTTTTTTTTAAGTATATTCAAAACCGCCCTGAAAGCACTTTATGTATACCATGTGCAAAAGTATAATGTGTGGGTTGTGAAAGAAAATGGTTTTTATATATACACAGCTGGTCAAAAAAAATAGGTGCAATTATTTTTTTTACATAAACTTAATTTTTTAATATGTTTTGTTTATTTAAATATTATTTTCACATTAGGACTATCAATACTTAATGAAATATTAATATTTAAGGCTTTTAAATTAAGTAATTATAAATTTTATACAATAAAACGGACGGTGTAGACATTTGCGCCTGGACAAAAAAATAGGTGTGTCTTCCTTAATTAAGAATAATGATAGTTTGAATGCAAAATTTGTTGTATTTGATAATAATTTTCGTTTACCATTCTCTTATAACCCGAGTATACGACATTGTTATCCAAAACTTTTTGAAGTCGGCGTGGCATTGACTCAATAAGCTTTTCGCATGTTTCTTGGGTATAGAATACCATTCCCTCTGGACAGCAGCCCACAATTGGTTCCCATTTGGAAAATATTGACCTCCTAGTTTCCGCTTAAGCTGATTCCACAAGTTCTCAATCGGGTTGAGATCAGGGGATTGACTTGGCCACGAAACGATTGAGACTTCTTTCTCTCGAAACCAATCCTTCACAAGATGCGCCGTATGTTTCGGATCATTATCCTGCTGAAATTTCCATCGGAGAGGCATGTTTTCTTCGGCAAATGGAAGCATAACATCTTCCAAGATATCCCTATAACCGTATTTGGTCAATACGTTATTAATGCGGAATATGGGACCCACACCATACCAGGAAAAACAGCCCCAGACCATTATATTTCCTCCCCAGTGTTTGATTGTTTTCCGGGTATAGTGAGGGTGGTAGTCCTTTCCTTTTGGTCGCCTGACATTACGACCCGAATCTGATGAGAACAAATTAATTTTTGTTTCGTCACTCCAGAGGATATTTCGCCATTTTTTTGCTCCTTCAGGTCCGTTCCAACTTCTATGGTTTAAGGCAAATTCTTTTCGGGACCTTATATTACTTGCTCTTAGTAAAGGAACTTTCCTGGCAACTCTTCCTGGTAGGTTGAAGCTCTGAAGCCTTCTGCGGATTGTGCGGGCACTGACTTCATTATTGATTTGTGCTCCTATTGTCCTTGACGAAGCAAAAGGTTTAGATTTAGCCAAAAGGAGGACACGGCGATCAGTGGTGACTGATGTTTTTTTCGGCCTCCCACGATTTTCGCGCACTAATCTGGCCTTGAGTGCATTTGTCACAAAATTTTGGGATCTTCCTAGGGCTTCTGCTATAAATTTGTAAGTCTTACCTTCATTTCTTAGCTGTAAAACTACCCGTCTTTCTTCCGCCGAACAGTGGACGTTTCTACCCATACTAAAAGTCTAATAAACTATTATTTATTATTATTTATTATTTTATTTATTAACAACTATCATTTATGGATAGTAAAATTATTAAAAAGAGGTTACCTTGAAATTTAGTATTTTTTTGAAATAACAAAGATATAAACTGTGGGTTTATTTGGAGAACACCTATTTTAATGACCAACTTCTTAAAAACACCAAATCCTAATGCAACAAAGAAAATAGAACAGCTCAACATAACACTCACAAAATGCAGTAAGCTCAGCATCAGTGTCAACAGAATAACAGTTTTTTCTTAAAACAAGAACTTTTTGTAAGGCCTGCGATCAAAAAAAAACAATTATTTTGCATCAAAGCCAACAGTGGTGCGAAAAAATTTGATCACACCTATTTTTTTGACCAGCTGTGCATATATGTGCTTAAAAAGTTTGACGGTTCCGAAAAAAAATTTTGTACTCAACAAGTACCTATAGAAGAAAATATAATAACATAATTTTGTGTCTGATTTTCAATTTCAGCTAGCGTAATACAAAATAGGCGTGTGTTACGCCCAAAGTTTATAATATTTGTTGCCAAGACTTAACCATTATACTATGAAAAATTAGATTTTGAATAAAAAGGGTGATTATGGGTGTTTTTTTTTAAACGTGTGGTTTTCAAGAAGAAATAAAACGCATATAATTTAATGTTACAACCAAGAATTTAGCTTTATTATAAAGGTAAGGGCTTGAAATTATGTTTTAAAAACAATTTCGGGCAAGTTACCGCCGCGACTGGCTCGAATAAAATCCGGCTGAGAGGCCCAATTTTTGACCACTTTTTGCAGCAATTGTAGTCGTATAACAGCAATAACGCGCCGAATATTATCTTCAAGGCGTCAATCGTCTCGTGCTTATCTGCGTGGACCAGCGACTTCACATAACCCCACATAAATCGTATGATCTTGGAGGCCACGCCACAGGCCCACGACGCGAGATAATGCGATCACCAAAAGTTTCCTTAAATAAATTAATTGTTTCGTTGGCTGTAGATATGGCATGTAGCACCGTCTTGTTGGAACCAAAGGTCGTCCACATTAACATCTTCCAATTCAGGCACGAAAAAGTCATTAATCATGGCTGTATACCGTTTCCCATTGAATGTAATATTATGGCCGGCTTAATTTTTGAAGAAATATGAACCAATGATTCCCTCTGCCCATAGAGCACACCAAACAGTGACTTTTTGAGGATGCAACAGGGTCTCAACAATGGCTTCTTGTGGATTATGAACACTCCAAATACTACAATTGTGCTTATTAACATACCCATTCAACAAAAAGTGAGCTTCATCGCTGAACAAAATTTCTCTTGATGCGTCCCGCAAACCGAACAATTATTTTGGTAATAAATTAATTTGCACGATTTGCAAACGTTGTTCAGGAGTAAGTCTATTTATTATGAAATGGCAAAAAAAACTGAGCATAAATCAATGACAGCTGTCAAAAAGACCAACTGCGAAAAAAGTAATGCCAGATTGAAAACCAGACGTCTAAAACACTATAATCCTAGCAGTTTTTAATAGCCACACCCTAATACGTAACCGAGGATCGCATACACAAATTTTTCATATTCTTACTTCAAAACTGCAAAAGAGATTTAGTAAATAATCCAACATTAACGGAAATTTAGACTTAAAACGAAACCGAACATAAAAAGTGGGCGTGTCCTAGTAGGTACATACTTACTTACTTCAGGTGGCGCAGACAGTCCATTGTGGACCACGGCCTCAACCAACAATCCTCGCCAGCTAGGCCGGTCCCTAGCCAGTGGCCTCCAGTTGCGCACACCAAGTTGGTTGAGGTCGTTTACCACTTGATCGCGCCACCTTAGATGGGGTCTTCCAGAACTGCGTCGGCCCTCCGGGTTGGAATTGAAGACTCGTCGGGCAGGAGCGTTTTCGTCCATACGCTCCACATGACCCAGCCATCTAAGCCGCTGAATTTTCAGCTTCTTAACCAAGTCAATGTCGCTGTATAGCCCGTACAGTTCGTCATTGAATCTTCTCCTCCATACTCCATTGATACATACAGGCCCGAATATCACCCGAAGAATCTTTCTCTCAAAGCACCCCAGCCTGTATTCATCCGATTGTGTCAGTGTCCACGCTTCTGCCCCATACAGCAGGACTGGGATGATAAGGGTCTTGTATAGTGTCTCCTTGGTCATTTGAGAGATAGGGCTTTACTACTAAGATGCCTTCTTAGCCCGAAGAAACAGCGATTGGCCTAGTAGGTACATACTTTTTTTAAAACAATATCAAGCACTAACAGAGCTTTAATTGTAAGATAATGGTTAGAATTGATTATGGGTAGCTTTAATTTAAAAAAAAATTTATTTTGCCAAATGGAGGTGTCGGCCGAAACGGTGTTTGTGGGCGGATTTTATTGGTTCAAGAACTTTTTTTTACTCTTGAACTAAAGATTATAGATATATTACTTATTTCTATCTATTATGTACATTTCCGCATACCTAACGGTATCAATTTTCTATGTTACAAACTCCTAACCAAATACAGGGTGGGCCAAAAGAAGTCATCCATCCGATGTTGTTGGGCTCTCTTTTTTTTTTAAATGAAAAACTTCGATTCTGTTTTTTGATTATGTTTATTTGAACCTTTAGAATTGTGCTGCTCAAGTCGAGAAGATGATATCGACCAAATGGGCGCCGTCAGAATTATTTTATTTTATTTATTTATTTTATTGCATTTTTGATCACTTCAGCGAGAACTTCGGGCGACATATTCTCGCACTCGTATTAAATGTTGTCCTTGAGTTCTTCCAGAGTCTCGGGCTTGTTCACGTAAGCACGGGACTTAAAAACCCCACAAAAAAAAGTCTGAAACGGTTAAATCGGGCGATCTTGCGGGCCAGTACAAATCGCCAAAACGAGAGATGAGGCGACCCGTGAAAGCCGCCTTCAGAATATCGGTTCATGTACCGCTCCATGGCTTGTTCACTTGTATTCTGCATCTTTCTAGTCCACAAATGTCAAAACAGATTTGACATTGGCGGCCATTTGCAAAAATGAGAGCATCTTCCAATAGGGGGATTTCTTTTTGCCCACCTTGTAAAATATACAATAATATTCTATGGAAAGCGAATAGGGCATACAAATTGGCGCAGGGCAGCTGGTCCCGAAGTCTTAAGTTCCGAATTTGACTTTCGGGACTAATGACCCATTATGGTGTGTCATAAGCATAGCATGCTGCATTTTAATTTTTTTTTATGAAATCAAAATACATATTTCAAATCAAATTATTTTATATGATTTAGTATTTTGAGCTTGAAAAAAAAATTAAAATGCAGCATGCTTGCTAGCAAGCGTAGAGAGCGCACAAAATTGTGCCCAACAGAGAATCAGTTTGAGGTGTGTGTGTGAAAAAACGCCTCCGCGCGAAAATTCGACTGCCTCGGATTCTCCTGCACACTCTCACGGACGGCGCGGCTGCGGCGATGTTTTCTTCAGATCTTGCGTTTTGTCGACGAACGAGTGTTGGTTGATTGTTTACTGAACCAGTGGACTCAAATTTATCCACCACACTGCGACTAGTCCTCTCGGAAGGAGGATTATGGTGACCGTACAATGGGCAGAGTGCGCTGACCGTGTTGTCTGAACAGAATACCCATTTTGATAAAAAAAATTTATAATTTGCACGAATTGTTGAACGTTATATTTCTTCATGATGATTTGACAAAACAGACTGAATAAATGACAGCCAGGTGTAGCTTTAACAAGATGGCCGCTATCAACTGTCAACTGTTCGGAATTCCCTATTAGACCATTTTATTTAAAAAAAAAATGATTCAAAGGGAATGGCCGGTCATTTTTTCACATCATTTTCACATATCCCCAGCTTGATTGCATCTTCTGAAAAGCAGGTTAAACGGAATCAGAGGGGTTTTGAAAATCCAAATTTTGATCGGACAGAATTATTTAAGACGGGATTCTTTTCCTTGTACTTCAATAGAAGATATTTCAAAATATTTTTGTCGGGACTCTTGAAAAACGAGATAAAAAAAAGATATCTTAATATGCATCCGATTTTAAACATAAACTTTCTTAACCTAGCAATAAACCTTGATTAAATTTTGTTGACAGTTTAGGTGCCGCCCACTATTTCTTCTAAAAAAAATGTTATCAGTTGAAATGCAGACAATGAAACAAGTTGTATATATCCTTAAGAAACCACAGGACCGTTAGCTTACCTTTTTTATAAAAGTGTCAGTCTATAGAGTATACCAAGAATTTTACTTAAAAAACTTCTCTGGTCACTTCTACCATTATTTGTGTCATAGCTTTACATTTGTTCCATTTAGCTACGTGGCCAAACTAAACTTTATCCCCAATGACGGCAGTAAATAAAACATAAAATAATAAGACCTCTTTGTCCGTTGATTGTAATCCTGTAAAAGTGCCGCGCAAGAAAAAAAATAAAGAATTTGCACAAAAAAAAATGCTTGCGAACCAGAAAAGTAAAAAAAAATGCCCCCTGAATTGTAGATATAGAAACGTAGGTAAGGTAGGCATCAGAGGCACTCCTAACATTTTTTTGTTCATTTTGTGTTTTGTTTTGGTAGGTACTCCATCCCTACTCAGATTTAAAATGAAAAAAAAGCACAAAAGTCCTTCTAAGCCGAAACACATTTTGCCTTTGCTATGCGAGGAACGAGCATACGACCAGATCCTAGTACGAACGAAACACTATAGATAGGAACCTATACTCATACCCCAGAGGATTTGAAATAAATGTAAAACGTAACCTCCTCCGCGCACTCATTTCACAGCTACGCCATGTCGCCGTCGGCGGTGGATTAATGACACCTCGTAAATCAAGGACCCCCACTTCGGAGCCAGACCTTTGGTTGAACGGAGCGGCGCGGCGCGGCGCAACTTGGCTCGGCTTGGCGGCAGTATACCCTAACGATAAAAAGTAAAAAGAAAATAATCGTGGGAAATGAAAATGATAAATGCAATAACTTCCAAATGGTATCTGGCTTTGCAAACAAACACAAAAGTGAACAGAGAGAGAGTAGTCCTTGAAAAGAAACGAATACTCACCTGGAAACCCCAACGTACCTACGGGTGAACGCCCCCCAACCAACTCGCACTAAGTTAATTCTTACGCTCGCTCGCTCCGCTTGGTAATGGCCCATGGAGTGTGAAGGATTGTTCGCGCTAAGTTTCACTTGTTATTTCTTCCTTATTTCAGTTTTTGTTTTCTGTTTTCCTTTTTTTTTTTTGTGAAAGTCTCTGCCCACGTGGTCTTAATGGCACAACAAACGACTCTCAGTCTCCGAAATGGCGCGTACTGGCTGGGAGTACGACTCTATAAGCACCATTAGCCATGGTTAACGTAGTTTTTTTTTTTTTCGAGAAAACTTCCCAAACCATTCGCAACCTCACCAATCCATGAAAGAAAGAACCAAAAAAAAAGACCAGGTCATAGGAGTATCGTCGAACCTAGTTCGGAACAAATTATTGTACATGCATGCGAGCACACGGCACTATACATTTGCCCTTCTTCCCCACGTTCACCCTTCAATATCGGTGCATATAGGATCTCCCTGGTTCCTCTTGGCTGATTATGAATTCATTTAGAGTGGCTGTGAGCTTGAGGTTTGCAGGCAGGTACTATAGGTGTTTACTATACGCAAAAAGGAGTAGTTTTTTTTTTTTCTTCATATAGCCAGGCAGGTGCCGAAGGAACTCCTTCACATCCTGTTGTTTTATTTACACGTTGATTTAATTTTGAGTGAACGAGCTGAGGATGGTCGGTCGGTCGGTCGGTTGGTTGGTCGGACTAACAAGTTAGGAAAATCTTTTGCGTTCTACAAACAAAGCCCAGGATAATCGAGAAAGTTTTCAGCAAGTTCTGGAAAGCAAGGGATGTGGATATTCATCCTATTTATGTTGAATGGGGATGATATACTGTTATATCCTCCTCTGTAAATATGCAAACATAGCTTAAGCTTAACTCTAACTCTGGGAAGGAGTTTAGAAAGATGTTATTCAGAAATGCTTTTCAAAATGTTTTGTTTAAGGTGCTTTTGCTTCCATCGTTCTTGTTTTTGGGTTAAATTATAATTGTTTTTGCAGTTGAAACATAATCTCAGTTAAATGTACTCTTGGAAATGCATATTCCATGTAGAAATCCATCCTCATACGATGACGATGCCGATGAGATTGAGATTTAGATATGAAATGCATCGCAAACTCTTCTTCTTTATCTCTGAAAATGTATCCTTTGTTTTGAAATTAGAGCAAATCGATGATGAAGAGAAAGTTTCAATTTCAGGAGGATCCTGCATCCTGTATATGATATGTTTACAGGCTTTATGCATCAAATTGTATAAATACAAACCTGGACGAAGACACTTCTTCTCTGATTTCATTTAATTGTTCTGGCCAAGAAAACTGAAACTTTACTCAATAATGCAAGTAGATTCTATGAATAATACAGGTCAGTAAGCTTTGTAAATGGGTTTTGTTTTAAAATTTAATCGTTCTTAATTTGGATACACTTACGAAAATTCTAAGAGATGGGTTACAGTTCATTTTGCCTTTTTACAATATTCATAAGAATAATTTTTATATCTGTGATAAGGAAATTTTCATTATAAAGACTTTCTTTGATTTTGTGTTTCCTTTGAAATAAGTTGGTTTGACCAAATGTTATCATTTTTTTTTTTTTTTTTTAATCTGTTCGTTTTGAGAAAGTTTAAAAAGCCTTTACTTATAGGTAGGTACTTTGTTATTCATCTTCCTTATTTTAAGATACATTTTGACCTCAAGAACTATAGTTGTTGGCATGTATTACGACCTTGTTAGAGTGTTTTTTTTAGGCACATTTTATCAGAAGTGGAGTAGGTATAAGAGAAGGTCTCAGCATTATTTTATGTGGTCATTACATATTTTGAAGGGAAACTTCTGTAGAATGTAGAATCATTGTGATTTGAAAGTCGATGAAACGAAAATGCGTCACGAAAGAGAAATGAGCACATATAAATATGCAGGATTAATATGACGAGGTCATTCATTACACAGTGTAATTAATATCCTTTTATGTTGCTAAAATTCTTTCGAAACATTTATCTAAACGCGTTATGGGAAAACCCTGCAAGAAATTTGAACCCAGTTTTTTAAAAACTGCATCCTGACAAAGAAATCCCGATAATATCAGAATAGAATTTCATCGATATCGTTGAAGCCACTTTCGAGAAATTAATAAAACTTAAACAGAATTGGTATAGGCTAATAAGCGACTTCTTATGTGGGATTGACCGTTGAAAACATAACGAAGATGCAATGTCACCTTAAAAGAACTTAAGATTAGACTTCCATTACGTACCTACGTTCTCAAATCGCTTCCAACGAACAAAGCGTTGAACCTTGAAGTCGCCCTCATATCGTGTTTTGGAAAATCTCAACTCGATTCAATTCGAAAGAAACTTCAAAAACTATGCGTCATATTTTTTGACGAAAACTGTAGCAAAACCATGGGTTAGGTAGATCCTGTTTAAAACTCATTCTAAGTTAAGTTCCAACGAATTCTCAAGTTTTCTTGTTAACTTAGTTTAGATAAATCACTTAAAACCAGACACCATACTTCTTGTTAAAAAACGTATCAAAATCTTTCCAGATTGGGAATTCAAAAAAAGATTTGCTCTGTCTTTCAAAAGACTTGATTTTTTTCAGTTTTGCAAGTTTCATTGCAAAAAAAAATAAAATGCACGACTGGGTCGCACGAACTATGGATATTAAAAAAAATTAAAATAATTTCGAAAATTCTTTTATTTTTTAAATTAGTTTAAGAGTTTTCTCGGAAAAACTCTAAGTATTCAATAAAATTTCAAACCTATATGCCAATCTAGGAAAAAAAAATATTGAAAATCGTTCGACCAGTTTTTTTAGAAAAGGTTATTTTTGAAAAACTTTTCCAAAAAATATTTTGAAATTTATTTGAGTAAGTAAATATTTGGCAATACGTAGTTTACATTTAAAAAATAATGTAAAAAAAATCAATGTACCCGTTTCCAACATATTTCGAAAACCAAAAATTTTTTTGAAAAAATTATTAAAAATCCAAAAAAAAAGTTTTTGAAAATTTTGAAATGCAATATGTATTAATAAAATTATGAATCACCGTCTGTGCCTAAAATTTTATTGAAATCGGATGTACGGTTTACGAGAAAATTTGATTTGAAAATAATGGTTCTATAAGAGGTACCGTTATAAGACAAATTTTAAAAAATATTTTCTAACCAAAAGATAGATTGTCTTAAAAAAATAGCATTCTGAAAGTTTTATCAAAATCGTTAGAGCCGTTTTTGAGAAAATCAATTTTTTTTTTTACGATTGTATGGCAGGTGCCGTTATGTTTTGGTCTAGAGCAAAAATAAAATATTTGTTTTAATCCTAATAATTAATCCTAAATACCGAATTTGAAGCACATCGGCCCATCCGTTTAGGCTCTAGAGGCGCGAACAGACATACAGACAGACAGACGGACGGAATTCCCAGACCCACTTTTTTCGACTTCGCCATCATTGTAATGTCATGTGTGATTGTTATCTCAAAATTTTTTTTCTCCACGAATCCATAACTTGCCTTATAGTACCTACCTTACCTATAATCGCAAGTAAAAAGATTTTAAATCTCATCACAAAAGATGGGATCTCTGATAGCCCAGTAATTTTAGGTTTTATCTGCGGAAAAATTCCAACCAAGCTGAATTTTGTTACACACCTTTATTACGGCGTTGTAATGAAGATGTGAAAAATCGACATTGATATCGTGCCGGCAAAAAAAGTTATGAAGGTCAAAAGGTCACGAAAACCTAAAAAAAAAACCGTTTTTCGCAAATATCTTGGTTTCTATAGCTCCAATGATTTTAATGTGTATGACAAGACCTTTTTTGTAAAGCATTAAATTTCCTACAATATAAATAGGGCGAAAATTGTTGTATGTCAATTCGTTACCAAGAAATGGAATAAGAAAAGGTGGGTAGAACTGCAAAATTTTTGATTTGCTCTGGTTTTCCCCCAATTACTTTTTTTCCTTACATTTTACGGAAAAAACGTTTTGATTTTCTTGTAGAACATTAAATTTTCTACAATTTTAATAGTTCAAAAGTTCTCCTATGTCAATTCTTTATGAAGAAATGGAATGGAATGGAATGGAAGGTCAAAAATGAAGCTGTTCCACCCTTTTCAAATTCCATTTCTTGGTAACGAATTGACATACAACAATTTTCGCCCTATTTATATTGTAGGAAATTTAATGCTTTACAAAAAAGGTCTGGTATACTTTTGCCGTATTAAGTAAGGAAAAAAAGTTATTGAGGGAAAACCGGAGCAAAGTCGAACATTTTCCTCTTTTTCCGTATCTCGGTAACGAAATGACATACAATTATTTTTGTACCAACAATATTTTAGTAAATTTAACGCTCTACAAAAAAGTCTAGTGCACTTTTGCCGTAGAACGTAAGCAAAAAAAGTTATAGAGCGAAAACCGGAGCAAACTCGAAAAGTTTGCAGTTTCCCCTCCTCCTCTTTTTCAACAGGGCCGGTGAGGTCCAAAACTTCGTCAAATGTTAATTCAATATTCCTGAACAATATCTCAAAGTTTGATTAACTTCCGACCTTTTTCTACCTGCCCACTGTATACTAAGAACAAAGTAATATATAAAAATTACGGCGGAGTGACAATAGTAATGGGCATGGCCTGGTACCTGGTGGGCAAGCGGGGATCGTTGGGGGGTGTAAAAAGTTGGTGATTTTAACAAGAAGCCATAAAAACAACAATATTTCATGATTTCTCGGGTATATCCGAAGAAATAAGGTGGAATTCTTCATTTTTGACATTTTTTGGCGAATTTTGAAAAATGACCTGTTTTTCGAAGTGCCATATCTCGGTAACTAATCGACATACAAAATTGATTGTACTAACGAAATTGTAGCAAATTTTATGCTCTACAATTTTGTCATACACATTAAAATCATTGCAGCTATAAAAACCAAGATATTTGCGAAAAACGGTTTTTTTTTAGGTTTTCGTGACCTTTTGACCTTCATAACTTTTTTTGCCGGCACGATATCAATGTCGATTTTTCACATCTTCATAACAACGCCGTAATAAAGGTGTGTACCAAAATTCAGCTTGATTGGAATTTTTCCGCAGATTGGGGTTTAAAATGCCTAAAATGACTGGGCTATGAAGGGTTGCGAGATTTGACCTAAATACTTTTCTGTGAAACGTCAAATGAAAAATATTTTTTTATTTTGTGTCGTCATATATGGATGGGAAATTGTCCCAGTGTGTGCTTAATTGTGTGCTTGGCTTTGACAGTTGGCAGTCATAGAAACAAGTTTCATTGAAAGGAGCAATCCTCGATTTCGAGCGCAAATCTTTCAAATTTGGAACGAAACTCTCTATTATTTGGGGTATGGATTGAAGAGTACGAGAAAATTGAACAACTGCAGAGAAATTTTGTCAAAAAATGTTTTATATGTATGTATTCCGATTACCGCACCGAATTATTTCATTTATTCGGAAACAGGCTTACCAAAACTATATCTTGTACCTTACCCGCCGTCTCCACTAGCGATAAATGTATCGCAGAAGCCAAAGCAATAGCAGAGAGCAGATAGCAGAAGAACTGTCAGATTTTGTTCGTTGGGCATTTTATCGCTTCTTTTTTAGTATAGCTGAGAATGGCAACAAAGCGATTCATCGAGAGCATAATTGCTTTAAAATCGCTCAAATTGCTAGCTGAATGCACACGAAAAAGAAAAAAAGACGATTTGGGTTAATCCTTTTTTGGAAAAAAGAATGCTTCACGACATGGATGCTCATTTATATAATATAATGTGGGAAGATTTTTATTTTTTAAGTCTTCAACGCTTTGCCCGAACTCATTCGATATTTGAATCCATACATTTTTTTTTCAAATCAAGCCTTTTATATTTTACACTTTCATAATTCCGTAGACTTTCGAATTGAGAATAATTATTTATAAGTTTCTTCTTGGGATTATTTCCAATCGCTCATTTTTAAATTAAAACAAAACAAAGAACAATACCTCGGAAAATCAAATTTACTCGCAGGTCAAACTATTAAATTTGAATGGAAATACAAAAACTGACAGTTATAGCAAAGCGATATAGTATGCGATAAATAGTTTGCGATGAAAGCATGCTTTCCATCGCTTACTATTAATATATAGCTGCTATGATGGTCTCCATTTGCGATTTTGAAAGCCAGCTTTAAAGCACGCTTTCGATTTATCGCTAGTGGAGACCGCATGTTACAGTTGCAAGCTAACTATATTATCAAAGTTTGCGGTTTTGGAAAGCCATTTAAATAAAATTATGCTTCTCTACGAAATAATTATTGAAAACAGGTGATTGAAGAAGTGACAAAATATTAGGTGTGGCTTCAGTAAAAGATGTTCAGATAGACCCCAACCCCAACAATATTCACTTTTTACGAGATCATCCAGAAGACTGAAGATTCCGTACGAAATCAGTTGATTGAAAAAGCCTGCCAATCGGAAAGCAGAATTTTATACAGCCAGTTAAATTTAAACTTGCGTGAAAATAAATATTTTTGCGATTCTATGAACTTCAAAGATATTTCTAGAATATTTAAAGCAAGAAGTGAGGTCCTTATTCTCAATGAAAGTCCATATAATAGAAGTGTCGATAAGTTTTGCAATCTTTGCCACCTTAAAGCTTAGGAAGATTGTTTTCACTTTGTTAGTACATTACATACGTCCAATTTTTAAACAGCAGAGAACAGCATACTTCGGTAAAATAACCCTGTCAATGGTAGAAACGATAAACATATTAAATGGAACTAACTAGATAGAACTTGCCAATTTCCTAAAGCATAGTTACTGTTTTAGGATGCTGCTTGTATCAGAATAAATGCATAATCCACTTTAATTTATATCAAATAATTGTTGTTTTAAATGTAGTTTAATTCTGTTTATAAGTTAACTAGCGGTACCCGGCGCGCGTTACTACGCCCAAAAAAAAACACATATTTAATTTGAAATTAAATTAATTTATTTATTTCTTCTCAATGCTAGCGGATAAACAATATTTTTGGTTAAAGTCTGCATTTTATTTTTGTCTTCCACCCGATCGGAACCAAACCTTCACTGAAACCATCCCTGGACTAAACAATATATAGCCTGAAAATTTCATAAAATTCCGTTGGGCAGTTTAGGAGTCTATACACGACATATATATTACATACATACACACATCCAATTATATATATGTATATAGATTCAATACCAAAGTAAAAATAATGTAGGTATCCAGTCTAGCTGACGGCAAAGCCAAAGCTTGAATATAATCATACGAACTCTTGTAAATGTAACGAAATCTTTGTAAATAAATGAAATTTTTACTTATTTACCGTTCAAACTAAAAGCTTTTTGTTTCCCTCTTAGTTTTATCCAATGAATGGAATCATATCTATGTATGTACGTAGGGCATCGTTAATATCGGATTTTGTTTATATATTCAATATCAGATCATTTAATTGGAAAATAAGGTGTCCCTCAAGGAAGTGATCTTGGGCTTATCATCTTCATTCTGTCAATCAATTTCGAAGAATTTAGGAACTTACTTCAAACATGGATGACATGAATATTTTAAGAATGATTTCTTCACCTCACGATGCCTTTCATCTTACTTATCTGTTTCGGTCCAAAAGAACACTTACTAGCGCTATATGCTTATTTCCGCTATCGTGAGACTGTTGGATGCCCTTGTTTCAAAAACTAACGACCATTTGAGATTTATAACTCTATGCTTGGTTTCGTTAAGCGTTGATCTAAAGAGCTTTTGGATTACTTCCCTAAACTTTCAAATACTACTTTCGTTCGATCCTTCCTTGAGTATACTAGCGAATTATGATCCTCTCATAAAATAATGCATGTCAAAAGAATCCAGCCGTAAGTAGATTTATCCGTTTTGCTCGAAGGGAACTTCCCTGGAATAAAACCTACAACTAAATTCCTTCCGTGTCATTGTTGGGACATGGCAGGATCTCCTACCATGTCATTTTTTGGACATGTCATTGCAATGACCAGCTATCAAAATATCGGTCATTGCCTTTCATCGACAATAACAGGATTAATATACGGTCAGCGAAAATGGCCATTGCGATGACCAGAAATTTCGTGTCATTGCTTCCTTCATTGCAGACATCCTTTACAATGGCCATCACAACGACATGTCTACTCAAAATTGTTAAATAAAGTTCCGATACGACTTGCCGTATTTTCTGTCGAGCTCGGTGTTAATAAACCCCACGCAATATGAGCTGTATCTGGGAGAGAGAGCAGTATGAAATCATTAAATTTGTTCACAAGTGTGGTTGTTCGACTTAAAAATGGGGAGGGGTGTTTTACTTAAAAATGATTATTTACCATCCCATGTTGAAGGACTCAATCAAATTCTCTAATTCGGTTTTCACGATCGTTGTAAAGCGCGTCCAAATTCAAACATGCTTGATCTTAAGTGCCAAGTCTTCCTCATCACCAAATCACAGTGAGGTTCGAACTTGGACACTAACGACAATAATAAGAATATTTCTGTTTCATTCTTGAATCGTACGATCCACCGTCCAACGCTCAAGCATCACAAGTCTAAGGCATGGTCATTGGTCATGTTTCATGTATAAAGAGTAAATAAAAGTCAACTCGTTGTGAAAGATTCATAAAGAAAAATGTTTTATTAACGACATTATGTGTAGGGAATGCTTTTACAATAACAAAGTCAGTTTCCTTTTTTATAAACCAAACCAACAATACTTACAAAACAGGACATTAAACATTTAAAAACTGCAAAAAAAAACGGTTATCAATATTTTTAGAACAACTGACTGAATTTATTTGTGAAGTTTAAGAAATAACAAAAAATATAAACGTAAGTAGGAATTTATTTGTAAACTCGTCTGCTCGACTTTTTGTGAAGGGAAGAAGGCATTTGAAACATAATTTGGAGTAAGGAAGCAGTAAAACACACACTCTTTAAACGTAAACAGAGGGCAGTTCAAAAACGAGAAAGGTTCAAGAGTGTAAATGACTGGAAAAACGCGCATTAACAACTTTTTTTAAAAGATTTTTTTTTGTTTTGGTTTGCATACAAGTCCCAACTTCCAAGCCAAAATACATTTTGAACAGTGGAATTCATCACTGGTTCGTTGTTAGCCCAGAAGAGTTAGCTCCAGAATTCCAGTGGTCAAAACATATTGATGCTGATTTGACTAGGAAGCGGGATTGTAGCTATGGAACTGTGTTTTCTTCCGTTTACATCAAGACAAGGAGACGAGTTTTTCAAAAAAATAAACCTACTTACTTAAAAAAAAAAATTCGTTACAAAAATGTATCTTAACAATAGACAACAATTTATCTTTAAAATGGAAGCTTTGTTATAAAGTTTTTAATTCATTTTATGAACTTTTAAGAAGATTTCAAACGGTCTTTAGATTGCTTTTGTTAACGTTTTTTTAAGAAAATAATACTTGAAGATAGACAGAAAAGAAAAACAAAAATATATTTAAAAAAAAAAGACTCTTAATCGGTGAATTTACGGTTGGGATTTGTGCCAAACAATGCATTACGGATTTCTGGGACGAGTTGTTGAGAAATCAATTCCAACCTAGACTCCAGAGTATTTGGAACCTTGACGCGCCCATTCAGAGCGATCAATTCAACCCCTCCACATGTTTCGGGTGCCAAAAAGTTTTCAGTATCAACAGTAATGACCACATCCTTTCCAATGTTGGCCTTGTACTGTTCAACTGAAGCTGGTAGAATCTCTTTGATCACATCTTGATCAGCTTTACGGCAACGTAAGATGACTTTAGCTTCCATGGTCTGGTATAGAGCCTGAACAATGAGTTCCTGCAACACTACTCTGTATTCGGTGGGGTTTTTGGTGACTTCACCTAAACGGCGTCGTGCCTCGTCCAACACACTGCGCACATGATCTTCACGCACTTTGAGGACCTGGAGACGTGCTTGGTTCAACATATTAGAAGATTGGATCTTCTTTTGCAGCTCAACTTGTTTCTCCTTCTTTTCAAAATACTCCATGATCTTGAGACGTTGCTGTTGGACAAGACGACCTTTCTCAATGTTGAATTCCTCCTCAGCCTTGGCATCGATCTCTTCAGCTTTTTCATTGGCTTCTTGCTCAATGAAAGCCATCATATGCTTGATCTGTTTTTGCACATCTGAATCGCTCAAAGCCATGTTTGGAGATTTTTTATTTGGTTTACCTGTTTATTTACAAAATATTAGATTGTTCAAAAGAGGGTTCTTACTTGTACCTTAAAGGGTTATTCAATTAAAATAAATGTGCACTTTTTCCAGAAACCAAAAGACACGTCCAGTCGTAATTGAAAATAAGAAAATTTTGATCGATCATATGACGTTTGTCATATGATTTGAAACAAAATTTTTTCATGTTCGAATTCGAAGAAACGAAATGAGAAATTTTTCGAAGATCATGTTCACAGAACTGCCAGCAAGCAGGAAGTACCGAGAAGGTGAAGAAAACATAAATATTTACACAAAAACTGATAAATAGTATTGAATTTTACTTATGGTGGCATTTAAAATGGGAACAGTCCAATTTTTTCTTGGAGTTTACTTTATTTTTGATGAAACTTTGAATGTAACTGTAAATATTTGCCATTGAGAAGACGATTACAAGGAAGTACATACAACTTTCTTTTACATTCCAAAAATGTTGATGAAATTTTATGCCGTGGCTCTTGTGAATTGTGAAATGTTATGTTTTGGTTGCTTTCTACACCTATCGAATGAAAAAGCACTTGATCGTGGAAGAAACTTGAAAATAGTTGGACTTTTGTTACTCTATTCCGTACTCGACGTCTGTACAGCCCAAACCACGATCACTGTCTAGGACAATATTCTCATTGATCATGCAAACGATTTTTATGAATCTTGCCAATAAATCTTAAAATACCAAATCTACAATACGTCGCCCCAGAATTGTTTTGTTCCATACGCCATTGGCACTTTTATGAGAAAAACGCATTTAAAGGTTTGCGTACTAGGTACTCCGAAACTGTGTGATAGGATTTTTTTTTATTTTTTTAACTTGAAGTTAGTCTTACAATGAGTTCACTTACCAATTTACAAAGTGTTATAATAAACCGTTAACAAGCTACGTTAATTAACATAAAAGTCTGCATTTTTGACTTGTGTCCCACCTCCTACATTTTGCAACTGATTTTTTGTCTTGCCATACACGTGGAACACAAAAAATTTCATAATAACGAACCTAATCAACTAAAATGGAGGTGGAACAAACCAATACTGAAATTTTGTTTGCAATCAGTGTCCCACATACATAGCATTTCTTTGAAACAAGTGAACGTGGAACAAAACAATTCTCACACAAAATGTGCGTAAAATTATATGAAAAATTTGTCCCAAACGCCAAAAAATGGTTTATGGCACAAAACAATTCTACAAACTGTTGATTTTGGTGGATATGGGACAAAGTTGATGTTCGATATCTCGGGATTGGAAAAACATAGATTAAATCGAATCACAGATTCTAAAAGAGCATACAAAATTACCATAGAATCCGCTCCTAACTCAAAAACGACAAAAGTGGCGTATGGAACAAAACAATTCTGGGGCGACGAATAACTCTGATTCAATTTAAATCTACCCTGTGTTGAAACAGACACACATTCAAACTCGCTAGCCAATTGTCAAATAAGTTTTGTTGCCAGTGAGAGGAAAATTGAGGTAACAAATAATGTCTTTAGTTATTTTTGCATTTTTCCTTCAAACTAAAACAGATGACGTTGTATGTTATATGTGACCTTTTTGGTGGAATGTATTTTTTTTTTTGGCTTCAGGTCAAAATAAAGATGACTGTAACGCCCACTATAACCTCTCAGAACAACATCAGTGAAGAGATCAGTCGAAGAATCACTCTTGCCAATCGCTGTTTCTTCGGGCTAAGAAGGCATCTTAGTAGTAAAGCCCTCTCTCAAAGGACCAAGGAGACCAAGACCCTTATCATCCCAGTCCTGCTGTATAGGGCAGAAGCGTGGAAACTGACACAATCGGATGAATACAGGCTGGGGTGCTTTGAGAGAAAGATTCTTCGGGTGATATTCGGGCCTGTATGTATCAATGGAGTATGGAGGAGAAGATTCAATGACGAACTGTACGGGCTATACAGCGACATTAACTTGGTTAAGAAGCTGAAAATTCAGCGGCTTAGATGGCTGGGTCATGTGGAGCGTATGGATGAAAACGCTCCTGCCCGACGAGTCTTCAATTCCAACCCGGAGGGCCGACGCAGACCGGCCTAGCTGGCGAGAATTGTTGGTTGAGGCCGTGGTCCACAATGGACTGTCTGCGCCACCTTAAGTAAGTAAGTAAGTAACACCCTACAAATCAGCAAACTTCACTGCCTGAGCACAATGGTGTAGCTGCAGCAGTAGTACGTAGCACTGTCAAAGTTAAATGTATGTTATTCGTATTGCACTGTTACAATTTAGGCGTTTTTCTTTTTTTAATTCACAGTAGAGCTTGAGTTGTCAAAAAAAAGTGTTTCTTTTTTGCTTCAGAGACTTCAGAGCATATAAATCGTATTTCTTTTCTCCTTCAGAGTGTGTTCAGAGTGCGCTCTACGAGCTCCTAATAAATAGATGTGGCAGACTGAGATAAAAGCTCAAGAAAAATATAAACGTCAAAAGTGATACGTTTCCAAGCCAATATTCAATTGATAAAAAGAAGTTTTTAGCGTCGGCTGCAATGACTGATGTGCATTTGCAAGTTGCAGATTCAGCACAGAAAATAGCTCAAGTACAAGTCGACAATGAAGAAAGCACCTAGTCATTGCAGACAGAAAATCTGTCAAAATAGAACAATTTGTCTTTCTGTCGTGTCTTCTCTGTTTACAGAAACTAACCCAAACGCCACCCATGCCAGCTACTAGCAAGACAGTTGCAATAAACTCACATTTTCGACTAAAATAGACAAACTTCCAGCTAATATCTAATATATAATGCAGGTATAGTAACTTGCTTGCCAGTAGCTGGCATGTGTGGCCTCAGGGTAAAAGGATCGATTCAGAACATTTTTTTTATTGCATTTCCAATTGTTCATGCTTCTCTACTTTTATTTAATGACGTTTCACTGGGAAATAGTGCAAGCTATTATGTTTGCAAGCGATCTGTTATAATAGAAAAAAGCTCACTCCTTAAACACCTACAGTTTTTGACAGATTATAAAATAGATTGTGTTTTCTCTTTCTAACCCTCCCTGATGGTTGATGTCAGTGCACAAAAATTTTAAAAAGCAACAATATCTGATTCTAAATTGCATTTAAATATACATTTTTGTTGTAAGAGTACAAATATACTCCATTGCCATTTATTGAATGATTCAAAGTCAACATTTTTATATGAGTTTGCTATATTAATTGAATCAAATCAGGCAATAGCAAAGAACTACAAATAATTTTAAATACATCGAACAAGAAAAACATCAGAACTGCAAATACTGTCTTCTCAACACAATAAAAGCTTTTTCATTCTCCGACCCACGTGTTTATCACAGAAAAACAAGTGTTTTCATATATAAAACTTGAATTCTCTTTCTCTTTTCTTCCTCTTTAAAGTTTTTCAAGCGAAATGACATAATTTCACTTATATTTTGTATCACAAACTTGATTTCCTGTAAAATGTTTACAATCTCTGTGTAAAACAAAAATTCATGGCAACTCTGTTATACCGAAAGTCTTGCAACAAGCATCTGCACAATTTCTCCGAACGAGAGTCAAATTATAAACAACCAAATCAAACAAACCCAAACTTCGAGTTTTTCGCTTTCGAATTTGACATTTCTGCTATTCGGAAATCGGAATAGGAGTTCGGAGTCGGTTCGGTTTCGGTTTTCGATGGTCGGTCTCGGTCGTCTAACATTTCAAACAGTGTATCCAAAAGTCTTTTTTCTCAATTTAAATAAGATTTAATCATTAAAATTATATTTCCATTAAGTGCTTCCTATTCACTGCCGTGTTTTAAAAGTGCTAATACTACCGCAACGCGTTGAATCTCATATATAAAGACAAAAACAAAAAGTGTTCATCTTTGTGCAGCGCAGAAAAAATCATTTGGTAGAGGCGAATGCACTATTTTTTTTTTTTTTTTTTATTCTTCCATCTATCATCGTCCTCCCGTACTCGTATCTACTCCCTTTGTGTTCTTTGCATCTGATTAGAAACAAAAAAAAATTATCATCGCGGATTCTCTGTGCTTCGTGAAATGCCATGTTTAATTGTGATTCATGTGATTTTGAATTAAAATTTAACTTTCATTGATTGTTTATTAAAATATTCAAAAAAATTATTGAAAATCTGGGTTTGGTACAGCAAAGAAGAAGCAGAAAAAGAAGATTCGCTTGAAAAAGAGAAATATTGACAGCTCTCCGCACTCACACTAGCATATAGGTCAGGAAATCAATAAAAGTTGTCAAAGTGTGTAACAACACAAATGACTGGAGCGCACGTTTTTCGTATATATATACACGAATACACGTGCTTCCAGTGAGCCGCCATGTTCATAGTTCATTATATTCGTGTTGAGAGTGCGGCGAATATTTTTGATACTGCAAAAGTTGAAATCGCCGGTTTTGGTTTTGCACTTTGTTTTGCTTTGCTTTGTTGTTGTTATCTTCTTTGGGTGTTGGTGTATTTTGTTGTTGGATTGGCCTGGGTCTTTGGTCTTTACCTCTTTTTGTTGATTTTTTTTGCTGGGAAAATGGGAATCTCTGGGATTCAGCTCGGGTCGGGACAGAAAATAGATACTTTTCTGTTGGCTTTGCAAAATTTACTCATCGTCTCTTGCGAGGAACTGCGACTGCGACGACGGCGGCGACCCGATTCTTCTTCAAGGAGTGGTTGGTTGGCTGGCTGGGCTGGGTTGCTTTGGGTGGTCAGGACGAGGAGGGAATGCAGATTTTATCCAAAAATGGAATATGACTTCAACTTGGAAGATTTTTTGGTAAAAATCGACAAAGTTTGCGTATGTGGACTCGAATCGCATGGAAGATGACCAAACCAGGAATCGGTGCCGCTGCCACTGTCGTCGCTGCCGGTGGTGTGCTGTGCACTTTTTATTTTTGGCCAAACAAAGTTGGCAAACTGGATTCTATTGAGGTTGTGCTGTGTGACTGGGACACTGGGAGTGGGAAGAGGAATCTTGATTCTTGTAAATTTTGTGCGATTTTGTGGATTCCAATTGGATTTTGGTCTTTTTCGGAGTCTTCTTGTTCAGCTTCCCTGCAACTTCTGGACGAGTATATCATCTCATTATTCATTGCATTGTTGGGTAGCGATTCTCTAATAAATTTAGTTTTTTTTTTTGTTCGTTGTTGCATGAGTCAGTGGGGATGTCTTCTTCATAGTATAATATGGGCGAGGAGGACTTATCGATTTTGCAAACAAATTATGCCATGCATACTGAGAAACTCGGTTGAGATGAACTCATATCGTGGTTTTATTGGGCGTCGGCTTATTTTATAAGTTCTGCATTGTTTGAGAGTGATTTTTATTGAAATAAATACATTTTCTGGGAATTAATTGAGTCTTCAATGTGTTTTTTAAGACTACAACTGAAAATTCATTTGTTTTAAGTGGAACACATAGAAGGAATGAACTCGCAAAATTTTCAGAGACGTTGTCATTTCTGTTGTGCTAACTTTGGGAACAGTGATCTGGTTTAACTCTGAAATATGTTTTCTTTTTTGAGATAAGTTTCTATTCCAGTGTGCCTAAATATATTAAGGACTTCATCTGTCTCAAATTGGATCGTAAGCAATCGAATGGGAACTCCCGACTGTGCAATTTGAAACTAACCCAAAGGGATCGCATATCGTATACCTAGATCTTTGAAATATAGCTCTCCTTTAAGATCGATATCCTTTCTAAAACTGTTCTCAAATCTTGTGATGTCCTACATATAAATAGGCTTCTCGAGTTCTCAGATCCAGTGACCAATCCATTTCTTAATATTTGAACTCGGACATTATCCTTAGAGGCCTTTATCTGGGGTGACGTTCCAGCGCTTCAGAAGAGGCGATAGAGAACGTTCCTGCTTTTTTGCTTCCATTGATGTCGGATCGTCTCGTACGCGGGTGATTGGTTTGTCTTTTGAAAGTAAAAAAAGAAAATGAAGCTGAACACCATATTGTCACAAGTCACAGCGAAGCTATTAGACAATTATGTCTGCACATTGGGTAGCTTTTTCTTTTAAAGATAGTTTGACAGCCAAAACGTTCAGTTCAAGGTGACAACTACATCTCCATAGTATTCGCTTTCATAGGGGGCTTTGCCTTTTCCTTGATATGTTAGCATGTATTCTTAGAGGCGCACTTGACCAATATTTTAAACCCATCCCTAACAGTTCAAAACTGTTGATTGTATTCTTTTTAAACACAAATTTATATTGTTCCCAGATACCTACTCCATTTCCAAAAATTGTTGCTGGTCTGACTCAAATAGCTACACAGCTGGTAAAAATAATAGGTGCGTCTTCCTAAATCATCAATATTGATAGCTTGTATGTCAATTTTGTTATATTTTATTATAATTTTCGTTTACCTTACCCTATAACCCGAGTATCCGCCATTGTTCTCCACAACTTTTTGAAGTAGGCGTAGCATTGACTCTGCAAGCTTTTGGCATGATTCTTGGGGTAGAATACCATTCTCTCTGAACAGCATCTCACAATCGGTTCCAGTTTGAAAAATATTGACCTTCTAGTTTCCGCTTAAGCTCATTCCACAAGTTCTGAATAGGGTTGAGATCTGGGGATTGACTTGGCCATGAAACAATTGAATAGGTACTTCTTTCGAAACCAATATTTCACAATATTCGCCGTATGTTTCAGACCGTTATATCCTGCTGAAAGTTCCATCGGCGAGGCATGCTTTCTTCGGCAAATCTAAGCATGACATCTTCCCAAATATCCCTATAACCGTATTTAGTCAAAATGTTACTAATACAGAATATATGACCCATCCATATACCACGAAAAACAGTCCCAGACCATAATATATCCTCCTCCGTGTTTAATTGTCTTCCGGGTATAGCGAGGGTGTTAGTCCGTTCCTTTTGGTCGCCTGACATTACGCCCAGAATGTGATGAAAACAAATTAAATTGTGTTTCGTCACTCCAGAGCATATTGCGACATTTTTTTGCTCCTTCAGGTCCGCTCCAACGTCTATGGTTAAGATATTAAATTTAATCACACCTATTTTTTTCTTTTTTTGACCAGCTGTGTATAATGCCATTTATACTATGCAGAAATTTTCTTAATTGTTTGTCCGCCTAAGTGCCTGCGATATAAATTCTGTTGCAGCGTGAAGCTTTTTGCGATGCCAATCCATTTCATTTGCTCGCAATTTTTTTTTTTTTCAAAACATAACTGTAACTGTATGTATTGACAATATTCCACACCTTAACCTAACAGAATTTTCGTAGAATTACACCAATAAGGATCTTATTTTGACATTTTAAAGTCCAACCATGTTTCCAGTAGTAACTGAGTTACTAGTCTTATGATATTTCCATAATGCTAGCAACACTCACAATTACACGCTTTCTATATTGCCAGGAAAACTATCATGTCATACATTTATGTTCTGTTTAATAAAATATCCAATGGAAACCACCTAAACTCTGGCAGAAATTCTGTCACAACATTGGTGCGTTCTTTTTCTGACCATAGTCAACAATTATTATTGTTAAGTCAAAAAAAATTGTTGAAGTGTCATTGTTAGGTTTTAACAAACCATTTAGGAAAGATACGTTGTCAGAATTTGTTAAACTGTCAAACTACCATTTTTGATTTTTTTTTGAGGAACTAATTACATTATTCTCCTTCATCGCTTAAAAGTGGCGAAAAATCCAATTTATTCTTCGTTGTTAATCACTCAAAGAAAATAAAGATGTTCTTGCTGCTCAAGTCGAAAATTTTTAACTTTTTTGTTTGATTTTTAAAGAAACTTTGAATTGTAATATAAAAAACGTCCAATTTGACAGATAAACAAACTCAACTCTATCATGAGTTGGAAATAGTAACAAATCGTAAGGATCGCTGTTATGACGACATAATTATATACATAGTTACACATCGTAACTAATTTGGATTAAATTAACGCCTTTTTATTGACTTTTGTTAACAATTGTTGACTATTGTTAGTAAAGAACGCTCCATATATCTATCTGCCTTTCTGTCATGAGACAGGTTTTGACGTTTCTTTTGTCAATTGACAAAGTTGATTGATAATTCGAAAAATTGTGTTTCAGGACTGACTAAAAAGACCTTATTTTTTGCAAACTCTTTGACATGACAGAAAGGTATCCGTTTTAAAAAACACCAACAGTTTTTGACAAATTTCAAAACATAAACTGAGAAAACTGTCTGTTCAATGCAAACACTGTGTTGAATACCGTCATTTTTGTATTTTTTTGCACCTTAATCCGTCTGACTATGGACCCTGACTTGGAATATTTTTGTCTTTCTTCTTCCCCTCGGATCACCACAAATCGTTTTTTGAAAAACCTCAACAGTCTGTTTTTTTTTTAACCTGGGGTCGCCCTGAAGTTGATATTTGTATTTTGCTATGGCGAGTTGAAGTAACAAATTAGCTGTTGAAGTGACGTTTGCTGTCTGTCACGATCAGCTTCCTGGTTTTTTTAAGAAAACCTATTGAAGCTGTCTAAAGTTGAAAAAACAAACTATTCTCTTATTTCCTATTGCAATTCAACGCAATTCGAGCTGTCATATTCAACTGTTCGGGCGACATTTTGGAAAAAAAGGTGATACCAGCTGGTACATGTAATGAGTTCTGTTCGATTAAAAACCCTTGATTGCAGATTGCATTGTTTAAATAAAAGTTTTTTAAAGTTGTGTTTTCATGAGAAGGAACGTGAAAGTGAAATTGAAAATGTAAAAAAAAACAAAAACTAAAAGAAAGTATTCAAAATATTTTCGGAGTATCAATCTCTTCAACTTGATTGATTTTCGACAAAACTTAATATCTCTGCCATGCCAATATAGACAGTTTTTCTGAAAAGTGCGAAGTATGACAGCATTGCGTTACAATTTGTATAGACATTTTCAAACTTCTCAAAGAAGTGACTTCCATACACTCATCTTTTATTTAATGTGGACTTACACAATGGTGTAGCTGCAGCAGTAGCACGCGTAGCAATCTCAAAGTTAAATATACTTAAATCGTATTGCACGGCTTCAATGTGAAGTAGCAGCTGCAGCATAGAGAGCAACTGAAGTACAAGTCGACTAGACTCCAACTTCACGAACGTGCTGCGCTGCAAAACAACAACAACTCAAAATGGCAGAAATGATTTTTGTTTAAGTTCAGTGTTGCTCATTGTATTCGAGTATGCTGCTTAGTGCGCTACTTTTTTGACACTAACTTTGACATTGCTACGTGCTTCTGCTGCAGCTACACCATTGTGCGCAGTAAATAAATCTTTTTCCAACTTCTTAGAATTAAACCCAAAGACTTCCATAAAACTCCCTCTCAAAACACTTAAAACCTTTACGATTCTTCTGCCCATTTTCAAGTAAACCCTTATGGATCCTCTCCAGTGTAAAAAGGCATTAAACGGTAGACTTTGGAATGTTCATAATCAAAAATAAGTTACACTTTTGACAGCTGTTTGGGACTCAAAGTGACAGATTGTTGAACATATGGGAGCAAGATCTTTGGAACACAACATTCTGTGGTTTTCTTATTTCGTCTTTCCTTTTCTGAGCAACCATAGACTAACTAATAATAAAGGCAGGAAGCTTCATAGAAGAAGAAAATGAAAAGGAAGGAAGGAAAAAGGTGGAGGCAATCTCAAATCGGTTCCTTTTTTCTTCTATGAAGCGACCTGTCTTTATTATTAGTTAGTCTACGGTGCAACTTATGGGCATTAATAAAAACCCTCGTTTTTTAAAGATTTTCCAACTTCTGACTATTTTGCACACAGAGTCTATAGCCTCTGACCAGAACATTTCCACTTCCATAATGCTTAAGTTATTTTGTATTTTTACAAAACAACTTCGTTTCATCCTCGAATCTTCATACACGTGCACGCTCTTGATTTTATGTCATACCAGTCGTTATAATCCAAGGACATTAAAAATCCTGTCCTGTCTGTATGAAATGATATACCTAAGTACTTCTGTCGTCCTTTTTTTCAATTAATCCCTCTTTTAAGTCCTCTCGAATTTAATTAATTCTCCTAATCCAATATAAGAAGGTGCTTCTCATCAATATCGAAGTATTAAATTCTCACGCAATCACCATTGCTTATCCCTCAAAGTCATCTATAAATCTCCTTTCACCTTCAATCAGTCCCAAACAAATTATATTATTCATCCTCAATAGTCATCTCTTACACTGCTGTTCTGATGAATAGGTTGTGAATAAATTAAATTCTTACCATCATCGATGCCAAGTTGAAGAATTGAAATTGTCTATAATCGATTTACTTAACACCTTCGTCGTCAAGCCATTAAACTATCTCTCTCTCTTCCATCTCAAATGAAATGGATTTCAATCCAATCCAATCAAAATGACTTGTTAAAGACATCAGTCTTTAGAAGAGAATCATTTTCCAAATATAATATTGTTTTGTAATTCATTGCTTCTTGATTCTAATTCTCCAAGATGCAACATTAAGTTACATCGAGTGGAGAGTTTATAGGGTCTAACTATTTAAGGTCAACTTTTTGTTCGTTTTGTTTAAATGACTTATTTGGAATGGAATGATGGCTAATGGGGTCAAAAAGAGTTAATGTGTGTCCCATACACAAGTGTCACCTCATTATACCCTCATTCAACTAAGTGATTGGCATTTGTGTCAACTTTTATCAATCTTTAAGTATCTCTCCAATCAGACCCTTCAAACGACACGTGGATCGATGCAAAGTCATCGAAGCAGGACCAATTAAGTAAACCAACGACCACATCTACGTCCAACGACGACGACGACATTCCCAGTCAGTTTTATTGATTTAACCAAACCAAACAAATCTTAGAAAAATACATAATAAGAAAGAAAAAAAAACCCTCACCCACGACCCACCTTCGTCAAGTTAAATAGGGGGTGGCTTCTCTGTCCGCGCAAAAACAAAAGTGGGAAACACACTTGAACGTTGAGCCACAGGAAATATAGTGTGTGTTGTCTTAGGTTAAATATTTACCCAAGAGCAGCTGTAAAGAGCACACATGCTCATGATTGAGCATTGTTGCATCTGAAAGATACTTTTTTTTTCTCAAAGGCAGAAAGTCAGTCTAAGTGAAAGATACTTATTATTAAAATGTTTTTAAGGTGCCAATCATTTCAACTAAGTTACCTAACGACGAGTATCTTTTACAAAAAAAAAACTAGGATGTCTTGATGTTGACGTTTCTGATATTCACTTCCCTAAAAGCGTCACGTGTTTTGGTTAGCAAAATCCAAAGACAGCAGCAAATTTAGCTGCGTGACTATCCGTCAACCAAAAGCACGAGCTATCCAAGCGCAAACAATAAAGCAAAAGATAAATATAAACAAAAAGAAATTCAAATAAAAAAAAAAAATGTATCTATCGCTCTGAGGTAGGTAAACAAAAGGTGGGACAGAGTCTTCGACTTTCGATGTTAGACGACATAGACATCGCCTTCGACTTCGAATCGACATACTGCCCTCGTCCGAAGAAAGAAAACCCCGTTATAATGTGTATCTTTAGATATACTTACTTTAAAGTTAAGTAATGTTGTAGAAAATTTTATTTCTTGTACAAGCTTCGTTGTCGTCGTCGTCGTCGTCATCGTCGTCGACATGAAGTTCATTCACACGAATGCAGCCTCGCCACTCCACTGTCCATTTCTCGTGTCCACGTCTACAGTCAACTTGGATCTTTTCCACTCTCCCGCTCGCGCTCCCGCTCCCGCCTTAGAAAAGAAAGGCGAAAGGAAGCCTCTTTGTCAATTTGGTTTACAATGCTTTGATGTCATTTGGCTCAAAGCTTTTATCAAGACAAATTTCCTCGGGCTCCGGTAATGTTGATGACCCTCTTCTTTGCTTTGAAATCGAGTGACAAAGACCAAAAATTCAAATGACAAATGTATCTTGTATCTATATAGGAAAGGAACTGTGTTTTATCAATTTTTGTTTTTGTTTTTTTTTGGTCTTTCATTTTGTTTTGGCGCCAATGTTTGTTCATCCGTAAATTATAGATTTTTTTTCTCATTGTTTTTGTTGTTTTTTGCTCTATGCTTTCGTCTTTCGTGGCGCGCAAATAAAGAATTGAAATGAAAATAAATGAATGACACAGTTTTATGCTATGTTTACATAAAAAAAAAAAAACTAGCGTTTATAAGGAAAAAAAAGAAATGTGAAAGCATTGTTTGAATTCTTTGCATTTTGCAATAATTTTTTTCTTCCATTTTGTTTCCTTACTTTTTTTTTGTATAAATAAGTCGTTACATCGTTTAAATGGTTGACTGAAAAGTTTTATAAGAGAGTCGTAAGCTTTTTGTTTTAGTACCACTTTCACGCAATTGTTGACGATTTTGTTGTTGTTGTTGTTCGTAAACTACTTTTTTTTTGTATTAAAAAAAAAAAATAAGCGTAAGAAATGGTCTGTAAAAAAGCGGTTAAGATAGGCTAAAGTTGTCGACTTTTACTTGTTTGGTAGACTGAAGAGAGACTGAAGAAAATACTTACCTACTTGTTGATTGTTGTTTTATGGAAGAAGGAAGTCAATGAAGAAAAACGTTATTTAACTAAATAATGGCGACTGTTTTAATCACTATAAACTGTAGAAAATAAGGCTTGTTCTGCGAGCTTCTTTAATAAAGCCGTTTACAATTTTTATTTTAAATTCTTCACGTAAACTCTTGTTCCTGTAACTTTTTCCAATATGCATTGCAGAATAGTTAGTTTTATTTTGCTACATTGTTGCCTTGTAAGCCTACACTCCTCTCTCAGAATAGCCGTTACTTATCTACTTTACTTATGTTGGCTCCACTAGAGTGTGGTGCTCCTATAGGCCTTGCTTAATATGCCCCTCCAGCTGGCTCGATCTTTAGTCTACCGTCTCCAATTGCACTCCAAGTTATCGAAGATGAGGTCTACCTTGGCTTCTAACCCCTCTGGTTTGGCGTTGAAGACTTTACGAGCTGGAGCAGAATAGCCTCTAGAGACGGTAAAAGTCTCTTCATCTGACTACAACCACTGTGTTTCGAGCCCTATTTTTAGATAAGGGAATACAAAGAAGTCGCTAGGGACAAGATCTGCTGATTTGGTAAGGGACTGGTCGGGCAGTTAAAACCGTAGTTAGTACCTATGTTTTTGCCAGTGGCCGCTTTTTCACAATTTCCGAGTTCAACTTGCCAAGTTATGAAGTGTCGTATAAGAATAACCAAAACAGTCGTCTATTCTTGGACCCGATTTATTTATTGTTTCGACTTCTTTTTGACATGTCTTGAACGTCCGGAACGTTCATCTTCTCCCAACTGGTCATCCACTGCCCAAAGTTATAAGGTGTTTAATAATGGTGCAGAGTCTCCGTACACAGCATCCAATTCAGATTTGATTTTTAAACGTTTTACCTGTCAAAGCTGGCTGACATTTTGTTGTGCACCAGTTTAAAGACTCGCTCTCTTGCTCTTATTGACGGGTATTGCCATCTGCACATGTTGGTAGGGAGATTTTCAAAAATGTTAAATTTTTGGCTTTCACTTGCAATTAGCTTCTTCAAAAAAGCTATCGCAAAGTCATGCAAGCTAATGCTACCTTAGCGAAGCCGATAGTTTCGTTTAAGTCTTAAAATAAGGCTTTACTGACCGCGGTTCCTGCAAAGGGAAGTTGCATTTTTTTAAATTATGTTTTAAATACTCCTTAACGTGGTAATAAGTGTGTTGGACTAACACGCCGAAGGTTGTGAGTTCAATACTTGATTCTTCAAAAAAAAAAAAAAAAAAAAAAAAAAATTGTAGGGTTCTGCCTTTTGTGAGGAACTTAAAAATCCTCCAAAAATTGAACTCGTCATGAAAGAGTCTAACTATGCTTGCTCCTTGGATTTCAATTTAAATTGTGGGACACTTTTTTTCCTAAAAAAAATTGTCAATGTACATCTGTCAGTGGTTTTGAGTTAAAGCCACTAGGCCTGGGGTCCTCCTTGAATTGTCTGTGCCATGGCGTTTCTTTTTAATTCAAAAAAGGTTGTTTACTTCCTTTTGAAAAATGTTCACTCAAAAGCTTAGACATCTTTTTTAAACCTTAAAGCCTTCCGTAAAGCTTGTGTGTAGAAGTCGATACGTATGTTCAAGAAAAGGGTGCAATTTGGAGAAACCGTTGGCAATTTCTCTTCTCGCACTGTTAAGGGTATTTAAAGCGTGCAGGAGAAGTTTGGCAATCGCTGTTCACAGCACCCACCTCCAACAGTTCACAAGTCAGATTATTATCTATCGATATCGGTCTGAAGCTTGCGATCTTTTCCCTACGATTCTGTGTCACTTGACCGAATTTCTAACAATAAGAGCATATTTGTTGTGTTCAAGCTTACAAGACTGTCGAAGTACTTAAGTTCCCTCCAACACTTGCGAGTTCTAGCCAATACTGAGGACTGCTCTTTGAAACCTCTTATTCGTTTGAATTATCCCTGTGTCTGCCTCAATGGACTTCATTTCATGGCCCGGTAAGCAAAGGATTTGTCCAATTATTGAAGTGTACCGTCTTTAATGAAAATGCTTACACATACAAATTTTGAATGAGTTTTTAGGGCTTTTCATGGATCTTGGAACTTTGCTCTCACTCTAGATTGAGGGGCTAAAACTCTGAACAAAAAGTCTTGGGGCTGGGTCTATTACAGAATCTTTAATGGTCAGAAGTCAAAGTCCTGATGATAAGAATCCATTCAGCGGTTCCAAAGATCATAACTGACTTCAGCTGATGGAATTTGTAGACTTGTATCGATCTCCCATAAATGTCTCATCAATATGATTATTTTCTATACCTCGTATTCTAGATTGAAAAAAGATCTGGGTTTCATCAGAAAGAACATTATAAATCGAAATAAAGAACACCAACGACTAGAATTCCTAACTTGGCTAAAACCTCACAACTTCGTTGAGACAATTTAAAAGTATGCTCATTCAAGCATCATGTAATAATTCTAATGAACTGCACTTACTTGGTTTTCTTCAATAACTTGTGTTTTGGATGTTGACTGTGACCTTACTTTACAGAAACTCCTTTGATTCTTCAATTAACTTTGACACTTCAAACAGAAAATATTTATTAGTCCTTTTCTTTGCCACTGCATTCATTTTTGAATAGGTGCTCAAAATCTCATCGAAAGATCCCTTTGAATAAATTTTGGTATCGTTTTCAAAAATTGAATCACGCCCAGGTTCTAAACATAAACACACAATTAAATGACTCACTAAACACAGCACATTACTGTTATACTGAACCTCCTTTCCAATTCAAATTTCCTTTTAGCAAGAAAACATCTCCAAAACTATTTCCAAAAAACTTATCCAAACGACCAAAAACTCTTGCCAAAATATACAGCAATAAAAATCTAACACAATGTACACAACATATTCACCAAAATTGTATTGGAAACAAAAAAAACCAAAACCGAACAAAACACTTAAGTACGTATTTCAAGAAAATCTAGTTGTGTTGAAGGACACAATCTTAAACAGCAAAACTTTATTTGAAGCTTGTTATAAAATTTCCTAATAATGTGTCCTTAAATTGTGTATAAATGTTCCACCCAAAACAAGAAATTTCTGTAGAATCCTTTTCCTTAGTCTTTTCTATTATTTGAAATGTTTACATTGCACAATAAAAGCGAGGACAAAAAATAAAAGAACAAAACACACACAAACATTGGTGTGACATTCATGTGCTCGTTATAACATGAGGATAACATGAAATAGGAGTGCCATTCGAATGCATTTAAGGATAATGCAATTTCGGATCATTTAACAGCAATTCTGGAAAGCTATGTGCGAAATCCAAGCTCGTATGTGGACGTGATGTATTAAATATATTGTTTTTTTTTTTTACCATTAAATACCAGAAAATGGAGCTGGTTTTTTGGGTTTGGAAGGACATTTGAAGACACATGTTTTTGCAAAAAAAAAAAGGAAGTGATTTTGTTTGGAAGACGAATCAAAATGTCTTTAATTTTAGTTGTGCTGAGGACCCATGTGATTCGTGTAAAAATACACAAAAGTTTTCGAAAAGTTAAGAACAAAAAACATCAAGCATTGCTTTTCAGCACAGACGACAAAATTTCTAGCGTCTTCTTGTAAGGCTTTCTCATTTTCTGTTATTTATTCCTAAGATGAATCACTTTGGGTCTTGAGCATCAAATAATATGAGGTCGCTCTTTCTACTGCATCAACATCATTCCTCTAGTTTTGTTATCGTTTCGTTTTTCTTTGGCGATTCAATGGGCTAGACGCTAGAGCATTTCTTTTCAACAGATCCCATATATGTAATCTCTGTGTTTTTGGTAGGATTCGCTGACCAATCTCTGACATGCTTAAACGCGGTTTTCTACTTAGGTATAGGTTTTTAGATAGAATATTAAAAATAGTTCATAATCCAAAAAGGCCATATTGTGTTGCAAAATCTTCTCCTTGAAAATCATGCATGCGATTGAACCTATTTTCGAAGCAATTCTTCAACTCCGATTGAGGTATCTCCGAAACATCTTTAAGGCGTCGAAAAACGTTTATCTCGCATTTTATGTCTGGTCTACGAGCATAAAAAGAAATCATTAGGTGCTAATTCAAGACTGACCGGTAGACAACCCATCAATTCAATGTTTTGAATGCTCAAAAATGCCTTGTTTCAGCCAATGATGTGTGGTATCATCGTGGTGGAAAGTGAAAGTGAAATTGAATGGATGCGAGTGGAATTAATGCCTAATTTCAGGGAATGTAATTTCAGTTCACGCCGGACATTGCTTTAACTGGCACGATAACTGATTTAGAACGACCTTCACAAAATTCGTCATTTAGCGAAGTGCGACAACGGTTGAATTCGGAAAACCAGAGAAGCATGGCGGCTTCAGATGGTGCTTCATTATCAAAAGCCAAAGCGGGTTGATCGGCACACTGTTTCCTTGCATGAAAATGTTCACGAATCGGTTCCATTTGTTGACCAACATGTGTACAGCATGAAACAATAACTGTAAAAACACTGAATACGATAACCGCATCAATTACTCCACTTACTCAATGGCCAGCGCCTGTTAAATGTGCCTCAGAGCTTGGTGCTCATGTGCCTCACTTCAGCTGGTCCTAGATATTTAGCTCTCATCCCCAATTTCACACTCCAATTTGTCAGATGTCTATCTTGGCTTTCGACTCCCTCAAGCCAGGCGTTCAAATCCTTACTTGCTGGAACGTTGTTGTACGTTTGCTCTACATGGGCCAGTAATTTTAACCTTTGGAGACTAGGCACGAATTTTTCAGTACAGAACATATAACTAACTGACTGCGCAAAATTGTGTAGCTGCAGAAGTAGCACGTAGCACTGTCAAAGTTAAATGTACGTAAATCACGGCTTCAAAATGCAGCTGCAGCATAGAGAACAGCTGAAGTACAAGTTGACTCGACTCCAACTTCACGAACGTGCTGCGCTGCTGAACAACAACAAATCAAAATGGCACACTTTATTTTTGTTTGAGTTCATTGCTAGGTACACATTGTATTAGTGTATGCTGCTTAGTGAGCTACTTTTTTTGACATTAACTTTGACATTGCTACGTGCTAATGCTGCAGCTACACCATTGTGTGCAGCCAGTTATTCTCGATCATCGGGTCCATGATTCTGCATCATATAGCAGAACTTGGACGATGCGTCTTCTTGGTTCTTTTCGATATGGCTTTGGTCCTCAATTGCTTACTTAGCCCAAAAAAACAGCCAAAGTTATTCTACCTTTGATTTCCACGCTAATATTGTCTTTTGCAGCAGTTCCCAGGTAAACAAATTCACTGACTACCTCAAGTATAATACCAGTCAGTGACCACATTCTGACCAAGTCGCTGCTGCGCTGGAGGGAGGCGACATTTGTAGTCTTGTCCTCGTTACTAACCAATCCCATTCTGCTTGCTGCTGACTCCATGATAGTGAAGGCATAGTAAAGGCTGGTAACCCTCTGATGGTGTATAAAGTTTCAGTAGAATCCTTACCAATTTTGACGGAACACTGAAAATTCTCCAACGTCATCCTGATAAAACTTCAGGTTTTCTGAAGCTAGTCATCATGGCACAATATAATTCTTCCCTATTAACACTGTCGAAAGCTGCTTAGAAATCGATGAACAGGTTTTCTTTGGTTTCCTCCAGGATCTGGCGTGATGTGAAGGTCTGGTCGGTTGAAGATTTTACAGGTCTGAAGTCGCATTGGTAAGGACCAATTAGATAGTCAGCAAACTGCTTCAGACGCTAACATAAAACGCTGAACAGGATGCCTCTATAGTTGATTGAAAGTAGGGGGTCTCCTTTTTTGTGGATGGGGCAAATTGTACTTCCTTCCGACCATATTTTCCAGGTCATCTCCGGCATGTTTAAACAGTTCCAATCGTAGCCCATCGGCTCCAGCTTCCGATGAGCGACTGGTACCAATCAATCTAAACGACAACCAAGAGTTGATTACAAATGTCAAACTTTACAATGACAATGTCAAATTTGACATATTCAAACGGGTGTTGACATATTTGAAGACTTTCGTAGCAACTTTCGTATGTAAACGACGATCAGGTTAAAAAATATGAATTTCAATAAATTAATTTTGAAAAATCTACAACTTCTCCAAAATTCCTATTGACATGGATCCTCAAAAGGACTATGCCCAAAATATTCGTGTTTAACTTTTATCTGCGAAGCTGATCATCAATTGTTTTTAAGAAAGCCATCCATGTTCAGTGCAGTATGATTCGAATCTATATTTCAATGTTTTTTGGTCCAACCAACCCCTCAGCCGGTGTAAGTTGTAACAGTTTCACATTCTGACGTTACGATTTGAAAATATTTTTATGGATTCTGCAGCCACAACAATGTTCTTTCACTTCAAAATTATTTAGTTTTGCATACGATTTCGGTGAAAAGTTCCTTCAAGGATCGTCCTAACCTACATTATATTGCTTCGAAACCAATCTTTGATTCAAAGCACACACAGACTTTTTAAAGGGGAAAAAGAAACATTATACATATTTCAAAAAGTTTTCCAAAGCAATTATCTATATGACCTTATTCTGTCCAACATGGAAGTCCTTCTAAACTTTATCGTATATTTTTCTCCATATAGCCAGGATAAATTGAGTTATCCTCGTTTAAAAACACTTGTGAGTTTTCAACTTCAAAAACGTACAGTATAAACAAACAAAACAAACTTTTTCTGCATCAACAAAGCCCGACGAGCACACAAAAGCGCATCAGAAGCGAGAAAAAATCGAGGTCTTTTTCACACTGCCCCACATGCTAATTCAAAAACTCAATAAAAATTTACCTTTAACTTTTTCCCTTTGTGATGGAGGAAGCACTCATATACTCATGGTGATGCAGCCTCGGACGCTTCTCTGTTTTTTTTTTTTTTTTAAAGTTTGCTTCCAGAAGCAGCACCATATAGTGCTTCCATCCTCTTATCTCATCCCAGCTTTTGAACCCGGTTGAACTTAAAAATAACATTTTACTCTCTACACAACATCATCTTTTCTATAGCAAGAGTGAAAACTAAAAAAAATGGCATCGCTTGATTTTGTTGTTGTTGTTGTTTTTTTAATTTTTTTATTTTGGTTTGCTGTGTACGGATGCGAAATATAAAAAAGTCAGCTAAATAAAAACAAAAACAACGCGCCACATCCCCACATATGAACAGAAACACATTTTTATTAAACCAACAACAACAACAAAAATAAACGACACTAACTTGCCTTGCTGCTCTGAGTCACCATCACCATCACCAGTCACCATCACTGTTCGCTGCTGGAAACGCTCAGCTACAAGCATTCCCAGCAGTGAACTCAATTAAAGTTATCAGTGCTCATCAATGCCTCCGAACTGAACATACTGAACGACAACACCATGCTAGCTTCACTAGCTACTCCAAGAGCAAGCTATAATAAGTTTCTACAATCATTTTTATTTTGGTTTTTGTTTTGAATCTCAGTTCTTGATTATTTTTTTTTCTTTAGTGTGTATCTCCACTTGAAATCATGCTGGAATACTCAGTGTCATAGTTATAAAAATATATCTCAAAGGAAACAGACTGACGGAAATCAAACGCACAAGTAAAAAAAAAAACCTTCAAGTTTAGTCCCTAGTGCATTAGAAACTTAAGAAAATAAAAAAAAGATACAAAAGTATCTCAAAGATACAAAAGTATCTCATCGAAAAAAAATTGTCTCCCAATACTCCAAAATGATTCTCGAATAGACTGA
Source organism: Platycheirus albimanus (assembly GCA_916050605.2). Classification (NCBI taxonomy): domain Eukaryota; kingdom Metazoa; phylum Arthropoda; class Insecta; order Diptera; family Syrphidae; genus Platycheirus; species Platycheirus albimanus. Next base: position 11,079,836 of record OU696696.1, on the reverse strand, counting down.
ATCCTCCGCGAACCTAGCGCCGCCGGAAAAAAAAAAAATATCTCCATAAAATTATATTTAGTGAGTTTTTGTGTACCGCCGCCGCCGTGACGTGTGAGTTATTTTACTTCGTAAATAACAACAAAAAGATACAAAAAAAAAAATCCAATAGATACTCGAAAAAAATACAAATCAGCATCGCGAAGTCCTCTCATAAAATAAAATGTTCGCCGCTGGGAAGATCATAACTCAATTGGTTTTATTAATTTCGATTAACTGGTGGACACCGATAGCAAGAACCCATGTCATCGCGAGTCCAGCATCAGCATCATCATCATCGCCTTCGACAATGGTTGGAGTTGGCGATGTCGATGGCGATTGGGGGGATATTGCGTCTGCAGCAGACCCGGACATTGGTGCAGCAGCAGCAGTGACTGCAGTAGATGAGGAGGCAACAACTCAATTACCAAATGACGCACCTATAGAGTCTGCAATAATCCCTCTTACATTGCCATCATCGAGATCGGCTGAAGCATCACCAGAATCAGTTCCCGATGTTGTAGCAGTGCCATCACCAGATTTAGTTCCAGTGCCAAATACAACGTTGATGCCAACGACGTCCATGTCGATGTCGATTTCGACCCAAGGCAGACCGGCACTTGTCGACAAAGATGATTATGGTAATTAGCTTGTGAATATATAAATGTATCTATAGAATTGTTTATGATATGAATTATTAGATATTTTTCTTTTTTTAATAATTATTGTTCCCTCTGTGGTCGGTCAGTCGGTCGGTCGTGGGTGGGTGTCTGTGTAGTTTGGATTCTGTGAAAGCTATCACCATAAGCTTTGTAGTTTCGTTGCACTTTGCATATGACCTAAATTAATGCAAACACTTTGGACGGACGGATGCGACGGAACGAACGGACAAATCCGTTGCATTATTATTATAATATGGAACACACTTAAGCTTAATGGTGCTTAATGCCGGCCAACTGAGAGTAGAGTTTTACGAGTCTATTTGTATCTATGTGTGTGTGCCTGAGCATAGGTAGATAGAGTGGTTCTGTGTAATGTGTAGATACATTATCTCTGACAAGGTCGGCCATAGCCATGCACAAATGCACTTTGGCACACATGCCATAGAGTGCACCCCTATATTAAAGTCTGGCCTGGTCTGGTCACCCTCACCGCACAAATAAGTATCTCAATGTGAATTACTTTTTTTTTTGTTAAATTTTGTATACGTTCATATTTGTTTTGTTGTTGGTTTTATATATAATTCCTGTGCAATTGAAATTGCAATAATTATTATGACTATTAAGTCAACTGTACTTAGTATACACAGTACTCGCATGTTGGTTTAATTCAATTAATTTGTTTCGTTAGATATTATTAAGTTGCGGCAGTGAAGTGGGGGACTTTATAGCAAAATATTGTGTTTTTTTTTTGTAATTTTTTTTAAAAAATTTGTTTATAAGTGTCCTTCAGTTAATAATAGTAAAATGTGTATTTATTACAATTTTATTTGCTTATTTTTATAATATTTAAGTACATCAAGAGGTAGGCATAGGTAGGCTAATAAAATATTTTATTTTCATTTTTATTTAATTAATTAGGTGGTTCTGCCTTTGAAGAGGGGTAAATGATTGATGAAGTAGGTAGATAATGTAGTCAATGGTGATGATGAAAATAAGATAAGTACCTAGGTAACTGGATATTTCCATTAATTATTTTGTGCTTTTAAGGGGCGTATACACTGAGAGAAAAATACTCTGAATTCTTCTTTTTAATTTTTTTTCTTTTTCGATGATTTTGTGCTCTAGACTGGGGTCATTAATCTTCCACAATTCTGTTTTGAAATACGGGGATATGCCTCTATAACGCCTCTTTTATAAAGGATCTTTTTTTTTAGGAGGTGTAGAATTTTGAAATGAAATAAAACACAGATAAATTGTTTTAATTACCATAAAATTGACTTTATTTGCTATTTTTATTCGAATATTAGTTCTGACAATGGCCACCGCAGCTGACTCGGATGTTGTCGGGCAAAATGTTTCAATTCGTTAGTCGTCTCTGTGTAGACTATTTATGTGCTTCAAATTCCCCCACAGAAAAAATCTAGCTGTGGTAAATCGCACGCACTTGTAGGCCAAATTACAGTTCCAAAACTCAATATTATACGCTCACCAAACGTTTCCTTCAAATGAATTTGTACACGCAGTGTGATATGTTTTGCCGTCTTCACAGCTGTCCCACTACAAGGGTATTCAATTCAGGAACGAAAAATTTATTCATCATGGGTCTATATCGGTCTCCATTGACTCTAACCTTCTGGCCGGCATGGTTTTAAAAAGAGTAAAAACCATTGATAATTCCAGGCCATAAAGCCCACTAAACTGTTTTTTTTTTTCTAGATGTAGCGGCGTCGCAACAATGGCTTGCAAATTATATGCACTCCAAATGCATCAGTTATGATTATTGACGTAGCCGTACAAACAAAAAGGAACGATTGTGTCGACCATAAAATGGGTGATGAATTTCACGAATAGAACCATGTTTTTCAAAATAAATCTGCACAATTTGTATGAGTTGTTCAGGCGTCAGTCAACTCATGATGAAATTGCAAACCAAACAATAGATAAATCAAATTTCAGATGACAAAATGGCTCTCAATGAAAACAGAGCTGCCAACTTAAAGTTGTATTTCTGTGTTGAAAGGTTTTGATTTCAAGCTGCATTTTTTTTAAATAGGAATTTTTTTGGCGTGACGGATATTTCTAGGTATTTTATTTTAAAATATCGCCTATATAAGTCTTTTTAACTGTAATTTGTTGTCCCTTTATCCTGTTACAATATAAATGACAAAGTTTTCAACAAGACCATAATCGAAAAGCGTTCGAGAAAAATCTTCTAGTGTTGTAAAAAGATGAGTGTGGACAGGAGCTTATGAAATATAATGTTATTCTTTTTGACGATTGTGAAGTCTCTATACGAATTTTGACACTATTTGGTGCTATTTAAAGAATTCATGCAACAGATGATGTACTGCATCAAGGAAAATCATCTTTCGATTTGCACTGACTAGGTACTCCAAAACTAATGATTGGGTAGGGTAGGGCATCTTCTTAGATAACCCACCCACTAGCAAGTAACAAAAGTTTCCGTATTTCTGTAACGTCTTTCCATCAGTGGAAGTGCTTGCACTCTGTGAAGACGCTGCAAATCATCTTGCAACTTGTTAACTAGAAAAAAAGCTTTAATGTCTTCATCGACAGCTAGACGGCCTTAAAACCATCTCATCGGTCGTTAAAAAGTCCTAACTAGTTGATCGTTGATGAGTTGAAGCTACTTTACTCAACAGTATAAAATAAGCTTTACATGGATACCTGGCAATTAAACCCTAAATTCCATGGCAAGCCTACTCGCATACCATGGTCAAATTAAGCTTAGAGCAGAGCCCTAAGATCTACCCTATCGAAGATATCTAAGTTCCAATTTTATGGAACATGTTGAGGCATGTCCACACTCCTTGGTGAGGAGCGAGGTCTATCTAACACCTCTTGCATCCAACAATACTCCCACAAGGGGGCCCACTTCATACATTGATAATCCCATGTGACAAAACACAGTGTCTTGAAACACCAGAACTTCACCACCTTGGAGGGCCTATCTCCCATTCCACCAAAATATAGCTTCGCTTTAGAAAGTCACAGTTTTTCCCGCCACTTTACTCAACAAATTGAATCACCCTTCGATGGGTCCCAGGATATCGTAACGAAATAGCGGAACAACTTGCCACAAACGTTTAATCTCTCGCATCGAGTTAAATGATAGCCTCAAAACTGGTAATGCAAAACGCTACCAAAGGACCAAAGGTCATCGATGTTCACTGGCTTCGAGGAATCTATTGCCATTTTAAGGGTTTTTTAATTGGCGCGGATAGATTTTGTAGGTCTGTGGCGGCCATGTTGTTTTGGTGACATCTGTCAAATCTATTGTTTATTATTGACTTACTGAATCAAAACACCATATCAAGTTACACGATTCAAGAGCACTTCCAAGTGATAACATTTTACTATCCAAATGAATTAATCCAAATTTTGGCGAAAGCCGAAAGATCATCTTGAACAACGAGGCGCACTTTTGATGAAACCATTTGAAAAACGCTACAATGGTTTGGAAGACGGAAGGAGAGACTTAGAGATTAGACTCATTATTTGTTTTTGCAACGTCAGTCAAAAACTGGGTTTCTTCTTCTTCGAGAAAGGCAGAATTTCACGGGGCTCTAGACTCTCTCTTGGTATGTTGGATTTCTAGCTTGCAAAAACAAGACCCAAGTATTTTGCTTCGCCTTGCCAAGTTATTTAGCTTATTAAATGCAACAACTAACGTGCTATAAAATTCCTATACAGTTTCGACAGCAAATCATTGTTATTTGTATTTAAAAATGAATGTACGTAATTCTCTATCTGCGGTGTGTATGTCACTTTTTTTTATTTTAAATACAAAAACAGCAAAAACAATTTTTGATTTCTGTTAAGTGAGTACCTATTGTATTTTAGAAGCCGCCTAACTTTTATATTTCGCCTACAGTTGGCGCGTCGATCGAGTGTCTCGAATAATCATAAATTTCATAAACTCCGCACACTGCGAATACCTAAACCTGTTTGACACTTGAATCGAACTAATCCGATCTGTCAAATTCGACATTGTTTGCATACCGAAAATAAATGACTTTTAATTTATGTGTTATACATTTTTTGCATAATTTATTCTTTTATAACACAAAAAATGTTAAAATTCTCTGAATACCTACCTGTCGACATATCGTTGCTGCACATAAATATAAATGCGGTTGTGATGCTTAGAATACCTATTCCAAATTAAAACGCATTTATAGAGATACTCCGACCTAAAAAAGGCATTCCAAATCAAGCAAATGGAAAACTTATTTTTTAAAATATCAGTATATTCAACAATTAAATTCCCTCTCATCCACCTCCGAGTAGGAGGTACATCATTCAATATTATATTATGGAACACAAACTGTCCGCAGATAAAACAAAAAGCCCCCCACCCCTCCCCTCTCAATAAAAAGCATTGTTGTGCAACAAAACAAAAGGCAAAAATGTATATCGAAACAGCTGCTGTAAATATATAGGTATGTGTTTGTAGTAACTGAGTGATTGTATTCAATTGTTTATTATTCTTCCCCTTTCTTACTTCCGATTACTGAATAATTTAACAATTGAAAAAAACAAGTAAAATTAGTATGCGCACCTAGTTTGGTATATTCCTCGCGCCCTGTAGCTAGCTCAATGCAGGAATATTCCCAACTAGTTATCTGCTTTTAATTGAAACAAAACAAACAAAATTTTGAATGCCATCGCCAGGAGTCCAGCTTTGTTGTAGCTCTGCAGCTCTCCAGCTCCTGTCTTTCCGCCGCGGCCGCTGCCGCCGCAGCTACCACCTTCCTGCGGGACGCACAAACAATGGAATATAAGAGGGTTTTGTTACTCGCTCGTGTATTATCTCCCTATACTCCGCTGAAAGCTTGGCCAAAACAAATGCAAATTTATTTCGATTACTCACTGACCGTCTCGTTTGTCCACCGCGTCCCCTGCTTGCTGGCGACCGCGACGCTGCCGCCATCATCGTTCGCCATTTAGAATGCGCATTAAATTATTAATTAAAATGGATTATGGGGATTTGTTTGCACACAAACACACATACACACACACCAACACAGAAAAAAAAATCCAAAGAAAAATTAGAGATTTTTTTTTTACTGGTCTTGGAGGTTTGCGGTTGCATTAAGCTGGCTAATATTTTCTACATTACGAGTTCATTACATGCATGTAGATATGTGAGGCTAGATTTAAAAATTTAAATGGCTGAGTTTAGAAAAAGGATCGCTTGTACCCTCACGTAGAATCAAATTAAAAATTTATTCCAAAGCCCGAGTATCTAAAAATGTATCTTTTTTTTGTGAACAATTCATCACCCTTGTTCCAAATGATAAACATTTTGTGTGAGCATTTTGTAAAGAGCGCCACCACTCAACCTCTGAGGGTCAATAAACATGAGAGTTCTTCACTCTCGAGTGACTCAACTCGCTTAGCACATGTTGCCCAAAGGCCAAACTCTTGATCTTTGCCGGTTCTAAAGTGCAAAATGTACAGACATCACTTTCGCTGTCGCGTCGCGCACGCCGGGCGTCGCGTCGTCGTTGTTTAAGTTAGTGTTGTGAATTCAGGGTTGTTGCGGCTGGGTGAGTTTTTGTTAACGCATAAAATATGCAACACACTTGTTACCGTTATGATGACATGGAAGGCGACAAAAAGTGGTCGTACAGTATGGTTTTCATTCGTTATTCAGAAATATTTTTGAAAAAAAAAATTCCTGCGAATGAATGTTTATTAGTTTATTAATTTATTGACATACACATTTGTAGAATTTTGCTGTACGGGAACGAGCCTAAAGAAACGTCAAATCAAAATGGTTATCTAACGGTTATATAGTTCATCATTTTCTCAACATCACCGTACGGTACGTACGTAACATACAGTCAGCGTCAAAAAAATAAATCCGAATTTATTAAAGAACAAATTTAAAATGCTATTTAAGCGAACTTACAGGCAGCAAGCCTTTAAAATATCAGGAAAATCGAGGACGAAACTAGTTTCTTAAAATTGATCGGAGATTGTCCAGAAATTGTGATAGATTGTTTGTCTTGTCTTATCATATTATAACACACTATATAGTTACGATTTGAAAGTCTTTTTGTTAGACAAAGATCCCAAGCAAACGGTAAAATAATGGATTCCAGATCTCAATTCAGAAAAACAGGTTCTCAAAAAATTACACAGTGGGGTTACTAATTATATTTTGTGATAATCTTATGTTAGAACAAGGAAAAGTAAAGCTAGGTTATGTTGGAATAAAGGATAAGCTGACTCACTTAGTCCAAAGTAGTATCGTTGTGACACCATATAGATTTAGGTTACTTCTCCTTTTCATAGCTTACCTATTTATCGGTTCAATAATGTCGTTGACGAGAAAATCTCCCAGGATTTGTGGTGTCTTTTATGCAGTGCTCAGTTATACAAAAGAATCGGACATGTGAAGGGTCACAAGATTCTTTTGCTTACATTAAGCTTCTGAAAAAGTTGTAAACGAGCACGCGAATTCTCTCGACCTGGCTACACATCAGGAAGTGTCCTTTAACGATGGATCTTATGTGCCGTTAACTTAGAAACATCAAAGTCTTAGATTGTTTTGCTTAGACATATTTTATCATTTGCCCACCTTTGATTTGTCGTCTTAGTGGCATATTGAGAAATATGATGTAGAGATGGGAATACCCAGGTTACGTTCAGTGGAAGTATAGGTGATGTCATTTTTTGTTTGGCAAGTCCGTCGGCCTTATAGTTTCCTAAAATATCTCTATGTTTTGGCATCCAGCATAGGCTAATGTTGAACTGTTTCGCCGCTTTTCTGAGAGGTGATTAACATCAGAGTTTGTGGAGGTAAAATACAGGGATTTCAGCACCGCCGGTAATGAAAAACTGAATTTGTTCGTCTTCGAAGAAAACATTTCCTTCTCAGAGTCATCTAGAAGGTAGTTGGTAGAGAGAAATGGCGGTTTCCTTGAGCTGAAAAACTCTATAAGAAAACCCAATTAGCGCTGGGTGAGCCGTTTTGATACAATAACTTAACGAAGGAATGTAAGCGTTTGATTTTTGTCTGTTTAAAGGTGATTAATCTGCCGGACAATCTCCAAGACGAAACAATTTGGCCAGACTCCAGATTTGGCTGCTAGTTGGCCATAGTGCATTTGATACATCGAAAAGTTCATTCAGCTTACGTTTTGGTTTTGTGTCCATCCAAGAAAGATGTTTGGTTTCTCAGACTAGACTGGTCCCCTTCCTTGATTCCTTGATTTGTAGGCCCTCGGGAGAGAATTGGTTGGGATTAAGTAAAAAAAACTCCTTTGAATGTTGCTATAAAACTGACAGACGAGTAATGTGATCAGATTGCAGACTTTAGGCCACTAGGTTGGTAACGTCACATTCGTTGTGCCAGAGATATCGTTCGATTCAGGGGTAGGTTAAGTATACATGCAAGAATCATAAACCCGCCACCTGTTAAGGACTATATGGGATTTATTAGAAAGAGGAAATGTTTACGGGGAAGGACAGGATGAGCTAGCACTCCTCTGGAAATCAAGTCAATCTGCAAAGTCAATCCTAGGACAATTTCATGAAACCGTACCAGACCAGACTTTACGACACCTAGGCAGGTTGCTGGTTGGTGGGGAAATGGGTCTGTCAAAAAGAAGGTGTACTTAAAGGTTATCAAAAGTTACATTTAATTTTTTTTTAAACTGGGGAGTAAAACCCACTATTTTTATTTATTTTGGGTTTACTTTTTTGACGCTGACTGTTGTATGTTACTTTATTAGGAAAAATTGCGGTGAAGTCATTTTTTTTTTTTAACTTGCTATGAAATTATCGATCTCATTAAGAAAGGAACTGGAGATTGATTGGTACCTGGCATTTCTTTGGAAGACTGTCTCCTGATCGTAATCTCAATAGTAAACCCCCCACAACACTCACACATTCCTGTACGATTCGTTTGTGATTCACCATAAGTTCAAATTTACATTTTGATTCGCAAATGTTCAAATATTTCGACTTTTGCTTTACCTTCGTTTCATGCTACGTGGTTTGCGTACTTACTTTTTTAGGCCAAAACGTAACGTAAAAGCTCAACTCCTCATTGTGAACATTTTACACGAATTCCTATATCTGAACTTTTGGTTCTGTCAAAGCGAAACTCAAAGCAGCATTGTGAAGTAGGCATTAAATCTCAAGAAGTTTTTGTGGAAATTCATACATACTTCTAGTTTCTTGTTTTTCTACCAAAATACACTGTGAATTATGATAGTGAATGGTTAAGTTATAGGAAAATCCATTTATATCCAATTCTTGTTTGGGTGCTTAATACCTGTCGTTGACAGACAGTTTGTACCAGTGGTGCTGGTAAAAATTCAATGGCACCGTCACTTTTTTACAGTGTATGTTTATATAGGGTCTTTAGTTAATCAATGGCTGGAATTAGTGGAAGTACAGGATCGGTTAATAAAGGCTATATTTATTGTGTTTATGAGATTTGTTTATACTATTTATAAAAAGTATAGCAACGGTTCGTTACACAACTAAAACGAAAGAACATGACACAAATGACAGCTACATCCGAGAATTTTTTCAACGGATCAACGTATTACTTTGAAACGTTCACCATAGAGACGCCAGATGTTTAGATTCCAGGATATCCCTTTGACTGCTGGAGGCATTACTTTTGTATGTTGCTAAGTGGTTGTTGTCATCGTGACATCGCATTTTATGTTTTTTAGAACTAAATGCATTGACATCACTGACATCTGCATTTATTCAACCCTCAGTCTCAGAATTTTTATCTTTATTGTCCTGTGTGATGAAAACACTTTTTTTTTTTACAAAATACAAAAAATTTTTATAAAAGTTAGGGTTTTTTTATTTTTTATTAAAAGAATAATCGAAACTTAATTTGCATCAAACAAAAGATAAAATATAAACCGAACTCCGAACTCCTTGGAGTGAAGTCACTCTTCTCTTTCGAACTGAACTATACATGTTTTCATTTATTTAAAATTCAATCATCATTCAAATTCAACAAAAGTTATCCCTTCGATTTTTTCCCACTTCTTTAGTTTTTTTTTTTTTTTTTTTTTCTGGAAAAATAGATTTGCAACATGTGAAGTGAATGCTTATCCTGTTTGAAAACAAATGCTAGACAAATAAAAAAAAAAGGACTGATCCAAAATGGTAATGTATTTGCCTTTATCCATTTTTCTTCCATCATTTCTTCTTTTACTATTACATCCATCCATTCCATCCGTCCAGGAAGAGACGAAAAGATTTAATGGAAGGTCTAAAGCCAAACAAATGTGCATATATTCACATTTATCCTCAGGTTTTTTTTTTTCATTTTTGTTGTTGTTCGTTCTGCGCTGTTTCCAACATCCTTGTTGTCTTTCAATTTTTTGTTCTAAAATTAATGGAAAAAGAAAAATTGATTCCGGGAAAAGGAGCAAAGTTCCTGAACCGACACAAAATGGTTGTCTTCAGTTAGACTGGCGGCAATGCTTTTCTGCAACTAGGTATATATGGAAGCAGTACATCCCTACACAATACTACAAAACTGCATCAGAAAACAACATCACTGTTTGAATTTATTAAACTAAACAACAAAACAGGAGATATCCTGCCTTCTGTCCAACACTTAGTTGGTTGGCATAAGCATCACCATCACCACCACCAATACCATCACCATCAGCATCACCGCTGCCGCCGGCTGGACACTAACTAACTATATCACAGACGATCTATCGTTATAGTAGAACCAAGACTCCCTTCGAGGATGGTTCGTTTGTTTCTTAATTGATTTTCCTTCAGGACACCGAAGCTCCGACTCACAGCTCACAGGATTCTTGTTCTTCTTCCTGATTCTTCTCTTGATTCTAAATATATACTGTGGGATGATGATGATGATACCAATACTATTTCCATTTCAATTCTTTTCGTGCAGATCCAATATTTCTCCCTGGGCCAAGATAAAAAATGGAAAACCAACCGAAGAAGAATAGAAATTTATTGAATTGAATAAATTCATTGTGTGTGGTAGTGGTAGTGGTAGCTGGTAGGTATAGTAAGGTACTGGTTACGATAGTGCGATGGGTTGGTGGTGTGGTGGCTTGGATAAGTCCTTCTTTGTATCCTTAAAAAAAAAAAAATAAAAAAAAAGGAAACACACATTCTTCTTTAATTTTATATATGCAAACAAGAAGCCACTTGGATTCGATTGTGGGTCGCATTTTTATTTATCCTTTTTGCAAAACGAAAATTGGAATTGGCTCTTGCGAGCCGACCTCATCTGATAGAGCACACGTCCTTGTTGCTCTTCTTTTTCTCTTTTTCTACTTGAGTTCGATTAATTTTGAAAAAAAGCAAACAAAATAAATAGAAGAAAAAAAAAATGGAAAATCCAGGAATTTTCAAACCTCACCCAAACAGAACGAGATGAATAACCAATTGTGCTGCTGCACGAAAGGACACAAACTTGAATATAAATTCACGCCAGCCAGCAGGATGCAAGAATGAGTTTGAGTGAGCAGCGGCTATTTGAGAGATAATCGCCAGGGACAGGGACAGGGAAAGAAGAGGGAATATCAAGCTCGAGGCTTAATTTCCAATCATCATCATCAGCATGGCCAATACCGTTTAGGATATATATATTATAATCGTCTTAAGGATTGTCCTTAGCATGAATGTTTCTCAACAATGATGACGATGACGATGCAAACGACTACGACTATGAAGAAGATGCTGATTCTTTTTCTAGGTCTTGTCTTGTGTCGCCTTCAGGCACGAAGTTCCACGTTTGTCGTTTAGTTTCGTCCACGTCTTCATCCTTTACGTCTTGGCCGTAATCATTTCCATCTCAATTCACATTTACACAATTTTGTGTTCTCTTCTTGTTTTTACTTAGCCTTCATTTCTATATATATAAATATAAAGATGTCAAGAGCGGAAAAGGATTCTCAAGTGTCTGCCAGTGTCTAGTAGTATATTTTGTCCATCACAGACAATGAATATCCATTGGCTTTTCTTTTTGTTCTTCTGCTTCTTGTTCCTCGAACTCGAAAACTAAAAACAACGAGAGTGCAAAATTGAACAAGCACACACAGGATAAAAATATATAGTTAAAGGATTTCTGTGGGCAAGACATTTGAAAGACAGGATCTCTTATTTCGTTTCACTTTGTAATGTAGGTAGGTAGGTGGTGGTATACGTTTACGATTGTGTCTGCTGAATTCTGGACTTTGGAGTATGTGTTAAGGAAAGTTCCTTTAGATAAAACTATAATCGCCCCAACAAATGGGCACTGAGTAAGTCTTATCCAGAGTTTTATTGGCACCTGACTACTTGTTCGTCCTTTTTGCTTAAGGTTTTTGTTTTGTTTTGTCTTGTATCAAATAAAAGTAAGGTCGTGTCTGTCTGTCTGTTGGTTGGGAGTTGTACTTGTACGTTTTGAGTTGAGAAATGCAAAGGACTCTTCTTTCATGGCTTACTGCAGTTGATGGCATATTAAGTGCTCATGTTTTGGGATATGTCCTGATAGCTTAGGAGGTTATGTTTTCTCCATAAATACGACGTTGTAGTTAATGGATGATAACTCAACAAAGTTGACACCTACCATCTTGAAGAATGCGTGTAATATGATTTTCCTCCCTTTTGCCACCCAATTACCTACTCATTTGAAAATGTTCCGCTATAAATTTCTGATGCATCATCACACGGCGTTTGTTCCAAATGGGGACCATCCGGAGTGAAAGATCCTACAATCTGTAGAAGACAGCACTGAGAAGCCAGTAATAACACACAAATACAACAATCAACAATCATTTGTATCAACTTATGTACATTAGTATATATTTTTTCCATGCCAGCCTGTGAGCGGTGTAAGATGTAATATCATTTTTAGTCGTCTCTGAGCAAGCGATCAAGCTAGTCAATAAATTGGGTTTTTTCCGCATAAGGTTTTCCCAAAACAAAATGGCCAGTCTTATTATTATTTATATATTTATTTCAGTACGGTTGCGATTCCTATTTTTAGTGTAAAAATAAATCGCGTCTAAACAGCGTTTCTGTTTTTTGGGATTCTATTATGATGTAAGCTGTGAATTCAAAGATAATCCCATTCGTCGACGAGTTTTCAGTCCCTGCTGAGGTATTTATAGGAAATGGCTCATGATTAAAAAAAATAAAATAAATTAATTGTTGGCCTGTGACTTACACTCTCAACCATTCTTGTGTGTGCGTTGATATTCTGCAGGAATGGAAGGGACCTACAATTTACCGCCGAATCCGAATAGAGAAGCACTTTCATGACATGATTTACTCTTGGAGAATTTGTCATTTCCTCGCAAGAGGCAGTACCCCGGAAAAGAACTAAATTATAGTCAGGGATCGAACCCGGAATCTTCGGCGTAGCAGTCTGACACACTAACCAGGAAGCCACGGGGTACTACATAGTGATGGCTCATGACTGCAGTCTTTACAGCTCTGATGATTTTCATGTCAAAATTTCAAAGAGGTGATTGGATGCCTCAAAAATAAAGGGAAAGTTACCTTCTCTCAATGGGATAATGAGGGAGCAACTTTTCACGACTTCACCAATCATTGTTTGGTGGATGAAGTGGCGGAAAAGTTTCGCTATCTTCGGTTGCCGAAAAATGCCCCCAAGCCGAAGGAAAGTCTCTGCACCTCAGTTAGACGTCCGGCACTCACATACGGTTCACCATGTTTTACAATATTCAAAACTTATTAGAGTAAATAAGCAGCAGCTGAGATGAAGATGCTTCGTATGACAGCAGGATGCAATAGTAAGAAAGCTTGATTATATAAAAGAAGTACGAAAATACAAGTAAGCCTTCACGTCAAAAATACCATCTTGTTAAATATAGAGCACGACCTGCTCAGTATTTTTTTGTAGCAAGGCTGAGGGTCATTCCCAAAGAAAGCGAACTAACATTATTTTTTAAGGCTAGCTACTTTGGCGATGCAATTTCAGAAGGCAAAACGGTTAGCAATGCTCGTTCTGTATAGCAGCCCTTAAGAAAAAGTGTCCACTACAATAAACCTTTCCTTGAAACTAGGCCTGCAGAGTTCCGAACAACAGCCCACGACAATAAACAGTTAGTTCCTAACTCGGTCGGTGGTGATGCTTACAGGAACAGCGACTCCACGACAATAAACAGTGGTCTGTAGAGTTTTCTTATGAAAAGGAGCGTTCCGCGATAATAAACGGTTTGACGGGCCTCATGCTGGACGTAAGGTCACTTCCAGATAAGAACCATCAATACTCAAAGCCTGGCAGCCTTAAGATATGCGCATTCAACCACTTGTCAAAGTAGATGCACATCAAGCCTTCCTCTTTGCCGCATACAAGATACACTGAAAGGCAAAGTAATATAGCTGCAATTACTCACCCTTTTTTCATTAACATCAAATTCCCTGCCATTCATATTGTTCCAGAGAGACAACTAGAAGGTGTAAGTTTCAACTACTATCTCAGAGCCACCTACTCTGAGACTCGAAATGATGGATAGTAGCCAGCTACAAAACATCGACAAAGCTAGGCTTAGCAGGCCCCGGCGAAAGGTGCAATACCACGACGCGACCCCCAATAGTATGCCATGACAGAAAGAGTATTGTCGAATTTTTCGCTGCCTTGGTTAAGCGTTCAAAAACTTAAGAGAGTCATAGTTTCTCCCGCCATTAATGCTGGACAGCAATCCACTGCGACAAACTTACTAAAGGTATCACTGACAGTCCATTGTGGACCACGGCCTCAACCAACAATCCTCGCCAGCTAAGCCAGTCCTTAGCAAGTGGCCTCCAGTTGCGCACACCAAGTTGGTTGAGGTCATTCTCTACTTGATCGCGCCACCTTAGATGAGATCTTCCAGAACTGCGTCGGCACTCCGGGTTGAAATTTAAGACTCGTCGGGCAGGAGTGTTTTCGTTCATACGCTCCACATGTCCCAACCATCTAAGCCGCTGTATTTTCAGCTTCTTTACCAGGTCAACGTCGCTGTATAGCCCGTATAGTTCGCCATTGAATCTTCTCTTCCATACTCCATTGATACATACAGGACCAAACATCACCTGAAGATTCTTTCTCTCAAAGCAAACAGCGAAGTTAAATGCTGACAAAAACTTTGCCTCAAGAACTCGGTGAGGATTCTGTCTAAAAGTCTTAGCAACGTACCTTCGTGTGAGATCTCTATTCCCAGAATTCTATATGCAATCAAATATTCTGCTAACGGAAGGAAGGTGGAGTTTCCAGTGCATATTGTACTCCTTCTTATCGAATATTTTTGGAAAAAGAAATTGTGAATTGTAACATCAAAAGTTAAAAATACTTGTAAATGTGTAATGCTTCTTGCATGGTGAATGTATTTGACTGTTCTTCTGACATATGTAGGTAGGTAATTGGAAATGGGGTGACGGGGTAGTCATAATAATTGCCTTAGTAGAATGCCTTTGCTATGGGTATTGCGTCATGTTTTGAAGAAAATCATTGTGGCAATCGGAGGCGTTGGAAGAAAATGTGTAACTTCGTTCGAAAGAGAGACCCTGAGAATCCTGTTAGTAAAGCAATATCATACAATGTTCCAATGTTAAAACTTCTGGTACAAACAAATGCACCGACACCAGCATTAAGTTGGCCTCATTAAGAGATCAATCCAAGACCGAAAGACTTACCGGCGCATTCTGATGTCAACACGGCAAACCCAATAGGTGGATCACAAGTGTGAATCAGAGAAGTGGGAGAGTTCTGATCACTAGAGTTCATACTGGCATGACGCCGGAAACATCGAGAAGAAGAAGAGTTCTTTATCGCAGCATGCCTGTGCCCCTAGATCTTCACCTGTTCTTGAACATTTTTAAGTCTTTGTTCCACAAAACGTCTTTATTGTTCCTCTTTAAAAAAGATACTGGAGGAATAAACACAATTTCGATTGACTTGGTTTGGGAATCGTTACAAAATCACTGCGTAAGCTTTTCCATCTGTGAGTCAGTCTGTAAGCAAGTCTTTTCGCAGTTGTTAAGACACAATTTAAACCCTTTCAAAACTATCGACTCTGCAGTATCGACTTTTTTTTCGAGGTCACGAAACCCTGATAAACTATATCAGATCAATAAATATCTTGAGAAACAAAAACTCCGGCAGAACGTTTAATTGAACATCTCACCTAACAATAGTACTTTACCTTTTTTACATCTGATCTGGCTACAATCTTCAAAGCATACGGTCCATTTCTGGGCAGGAGCTCCTATTACTCCTTTGCGAATTCAGAAAAAAAACCTTCAAATTGATAGTTGAAAGAACCTTATTTTATCGTTACTTCTAAAAAAAACGCTCCTGCGAAACAGTCCTTTGCATTCTCCACTTCAACCAATTTCCCCATAATACTTGCTCAACTAGAAATGCCCATCAGTTTACTCTTGAAGCTTTTTTGGTATCGATTCCATTAAGATTTACAGACATTCAAAAAACAATATGCATCGGTATCTCCTTTTATCTAAAAGCCACATCCTGTAAAACAATACAAAATCATATTATCCGCCAACCCTTAATTAATGTAATTAAAAAAAAAAAAAACAAGTCGAAGACTGTACTTAAGCTTACCGCAATGAAACAAAAACCTTACCTATATCGAGTGTCTAACTACTATAGTTAAAATGTTGCCCACCAAATTCGTCCTTCCGATGCAAAACAAGATGAGAATCGTCATTCATCATCGAAACACACACGGCCAAAATACTTTTCCACAATACATACTTCCTCCATAGAGAACCAACCCTACAATGCAGGACGACATTTGCCACCCAAACTTCACCATGCTCAACAAAAACTAAAATTCTAAATTGTCATCAAGTTTATAATTGGAGTTTGAGAAAGTCTTGTACAATTCCGGTGACTTTGTTCGCTTATCTGAATGATTTTGCAAAAGTTTTTTTTTTGGTACAAAGCTCTCGCAGAGTATGTTCTCAAACTATACACAGCATATCACAGACACACTGAAGCATGATTTCACGGGGGAAATAATTCTCTACAAAATGGACGACGAATAACATACATCTATGTTCGCGCTGACAGTTTCTCAAACTCTACAAGTTACCTTGGAAACAACTATCAATTTCAAAGGTCTTTTGTTTCGCTGCTGCTGCCGGTGGATGTATGATGATAGAAAGACATTCCAACATAATCACTCAAAAGGTACTTTGTCCCAAAACTTCAGCAGGTTGTCGTGCAAATAGCATAATCACCATCGTGAATGTCGTCAAATGCACCATGCACCGAGTACCGAGCACCAAGCTATATGAAGCACATTCACGAAACGAATTCGCGAAACACAATTCCAGAGGAGGATAGGTGGTATCTCGACGTCGACATCGATGTTTCTTCGTCCTCGTACTCGTCCTCGACTTTTTACCACCTCAAACAAGTTGACAAGCGAGCACTATTCAGGGCAACCAACGGTTCACAACACACAAGTCCTTTTGTCTTTAGCTTCGCATTGCGATACCTCAAGTGTCATATTTGTTGTGAAACGGAAAACAATGAAAATTTCCTGTTCCGCTGAGTTTGCAGTATACTCGTGTACTCTTGTATCTTAACGCAAGCCGCAAAATATCTGTAGTAGTGTAGTGCGGCTTGGCGCGGAGGTCCACATTTTGAGCCGCCTCGTCTATTGTGTTCTGACGACAGTCCCCAACAATCTACCACCGACCGCCGCGACCGCCTATCATGTCAATAATGAAGCCAATGAACTAAAAAGCTAGTTTAAGGGTAGTTTTATGTTATTGAACAAGGACCGAGATAAAGCAAAACGTGCCATTAGACCCCCCGCTGCGACACCAGCCCCCCACTGAAGCACCAGTTTCATCACCAACATCAGAATCACCAAAAGAAAGATGAAAAATCATCCTTTTTTCCATTCTTCAGTTCAGTTCATAGAGCGAGGCATATATAGGCGAACGGGCGACGACGGGCGGGCGGAAGACACCAGAGGATACAAAACATAGCTGATGCTTCGTCCTGGAGCACATTTTTCAATATTTTTGAGTTGCGATTCATCCTCTCGCTCATTGTGTCTTATGTGACGACTTAAGGATCATTAGACTTTCTCAAGAGTAGAGCAAGCTGTCTAGGGATGTTGGCGGGTGGTGTCATTTTCTTCTTCATCTTAAATTTTTTGTGTCCTTTCTTTAGAAACCAAGGACTACGTCTATTTTGTATTGCTGCTAAGTCTAGAGATGCCTGGTGGGCTACCGTTGCCGTTGCCTTACCTCCGTACCACTTTCATCATTTGTATCCTACAACTTGGGGGATGATAATGTTTGTGGGGTTATATAGTTATGTCTGTTCCTGATGGGGCTCTGGCTATACAGCTCTAAAGCTATCCTTCCTTGCTTCCATGTATGAGTCAAAGAAACGATTTCATTTTCATTTTTATTTTTATAGTGAAAAATTTAGCTGAAGCGCTTCCTTCAGATGTTTTTTTTTTTTTTTTTTGGAAAAGAAAATTAATTACTCCGGTGACCTGGCGTTTCCGGAGTTCCCCAAGATGATTAATGAATAGAGGAGCGGATGCTTTTGGCTTTTTGCGTTCGTTCGTTCATTTTTGGGGTAGGTTTGTTCCACAATCAGCGATGATTAGTGATTTTTAGAAGAGAGTTCGGATTATTTTAATTTTCTTGTTTAATGGTGTTTTGCTTAAATAAAACTCGTATTTTTGAGGTAAAACACTTTCGTTTGATGATTTTGAGAGAGGAATTAATTTAGGTGATTTTCATGTTTGTTTGTCTGGTACCTACCTACCAATCCAGGCTACCATGCTACCAGACTACGAGGAGATTTTTTGGATAATTTGTAATTTGGTGATTTTGACATCAAATCAATCATCCAAGAAATTTTAATTTGGTTTCGAAAGGTTGCCCATTTGAAAAGCTTAGTTTTGGATGAAAATGGAAATGGAAGCACTAAACTTGAGTGAGCTCAAAGAAATATTTTTTTTTTCTTGAGTTATTGTGTAATATTTCTGTTCAAAGGATTAGTTGAGCGTCATTAATTGAAATTAAAAGGAAAGGTCATTATGATTTTAAATAGCTGTATGAAATAAGGGTTTGTTAGAGCGTCTATTGTTGGTTCAATTTTAAGAAGTTGTAAGTTGTGAGTCTACCTTTTTCACGAGCGGATTTCTTAAACCAGCAATTTTTGGCGGTTGTCTAGATGAAAATATATGAGAAGTTCAAATTTGTGTCTAAAACCTGCATAAAGCAGGAAATACACGATACAATCATCCTACCGATTATCGTACAAAAGTTAGGTCGAATGCGATGATTGTATCGTGTGTGTACACGAAATGATCCGCTGTACCAATATCGCATAATCGAATGCTGTCGAGCGTAAATCAGACGTCGCCTCGTCTACTTCTACTTTTCTAAAATCGTAAGTAAATCGAATGGTGTGTTTAGTCCCTTGCGATATCGTTAGCAATATCGGTACGATTCAAGTCTGTACAATGATTGTATCGTGTATTTCCAGCTAAACATGTTGCAAAGAAACTGAATTGTATGCGTAACAGTTCCTTCGAGATTTAGTTGCAGTTTTTAAGTCTGAGAAAATCGTTGCCTTCTTCCTGTCAAAGCTCAAGCGATTAAATATTACTTTTAAATTAGGTACTAAAGAACATTATAATTATAATTTAAATATGATTTCTGACATATGACTGGCTTCGATGTAGCCTAATCTGGAGGTCCAATTTTTGATGACTTTTTCCAACATTCGTGGCAGTATATCGGCAATAACGCGAAGAATGTTGTCCTCCAAGTGGTCAATGGTTTCGGGCTTATCGGTGTAGACTAGCGACTTCACATTCACATACCCCCACAGAAAATGGTCAAGCGGCGTTAAATCGCACGGTCTTGAAGGCCAAATCACAGGGCCAAAACGTGCAATTATGCGCTCACCGAACGTTCCCTTCATAGCACGAGCTATGTGACATGATGCGCCGTCTTGTTGAAACCACAGCTCATGCACATCATAGTTGTTCAATTGATCAATGAAAAAGTCAGTAATCACGGCTCTACAGCGATCACCGTTGAATTTAACGTTCTGGCCAGCATCGTTTTTAAGGAAGTACGGACCAGTTATTCTACCAGCCCATAAAGCACACCAAAAAGTCAGTTTTTGTGGATGTGATGGTGTCCCAACATACGCTTGAGGATTATCTTCACTCCAAATTCTGCTGTTTTGCTCATTGAGGTAGCCATTCAATCAAAAGTGAGCTTAATCGCTGAACAGTTAAAATAGTGTTGCCAACTTAAAGTTCTATAGGTACCTCTAAAAAAACAAAAATGGGTGTTAGTCTGACATTAAAAGAACTCTTTTGGCTAATTTTTGTACTACAGGGTTTTTCAATAAGAGGTGTTATTTTGAATAGCCCGCTAATTCGGTAGTTGTCACTTTTGAAGCTGTAATTTTTTTGACATTTGACAAGTACTCGTAGAAACTACGCTATTAATAAAAATGAAACGATAAAAATTAACTATAAAAGTAGGTAGTGAAAATTGGGCAGAGACGGTTCGTAAAAGTAAAACATTTTTTGGTCGTCCTGAAGCACATTGTCGGACCCCAATTCAGAAATTGGTATTAAAAATTGAGCTGTTGGGACAAGTTAGCGATGTGAAGAATAAAACCCGTGCAAATCGCTCAAGAACAATTGAGAATATTGCTGCTGTAGCCCAAAGTGTTGAAGAAAACCAAGGTTTGTCCATTCTTCGTCGTTCTTTGGAATTGGGCATTCCACAAACGTCATTACACCGTATTTTGCATAAAGACTTGAAATGCATAAAAATGATCCATTGCCATTTGGCTGATATTGTTTTCCATTTTTAATGGCATTAATGGCATATTTTCCATTTTTCTTTAAATATCAAATTAACACCTCTTATTGGAAAACCCTTTACTTCCAAAGAATCATCTTCGATTGAAGACTCCATATTTACCAAATTTTTTGCTGCAGGCTATGTATATGCAGGCCTCATTAACCCTTTTTTCAATGTTCTTTTTTCAGCTGATAAAGATAAACAATTCCTCCTAGATAATTGCCCGTCACTTCATCCAACCCACGCTTATGCAATGATTGCTGTCATCATCACAAGTTGCTTCGCCACGTATCCCAGATCCCAGAAATTTAATTTTTTTCACACTTTGGACTCACTTTTCCATTCAAACAAATTTCTGGAATAGACACGTATGGATCAGAAAAAAGGCATCACAAGTATTCGTTCTTTTATGATCTTGATTTTGTTTCCAAACGTCGTTTTACGGATGAAAAATCCTCGGTTAAAATGGCTCCATCTTCAACAATCAATAACTGATGCACTTTATCGTCCGTCACTTTACTTTCAAGCAGTAACTCAAGAAATGGTGTACAACTACTGTGAGTTGGAGTATTTTGGTAACTGCAGCTGGACATCTTACTTTTGTCACTGCTCACTCGTACATATTCATGTTGCTTAAAAAAAGTATTTTTTTTTTCGACGTGTGGTTTTTAATCTGGCAATACTTTTTTGGGAGTTGGTCTTTTTGACAGCTGTCACTTGATTAATGCTCAGTTTGGTTTGCCATTTTTTTTTTTAATTTAATTTCATAATGAAAAGACTAACTCCTGAACAACGTTTGCAAATCGTTAATTTATTACCAAAATAATGGATCGGTTGTCGCGAAAAATTTTGTTCTGCGATGAAGCTCGCTTTTGGTTGAATTGAATTGGAACGAATTCCCCTAAAATTAGAATTCACAGTGTATTCACGCTGTAATTTTTACAAGTGTCGGCAATCATCGACCAAAATTTTGCGTCTTAGAAGGGTACAACAGCATCTAACTGATGAACCCAACTGTGAGCCCTTAAAGATTAATTAGAGCATTGAATTCTGAGAACAAAAATTATATAGGTACTTAATTACGTAAAATTTTGAAAAAAAAATTGTTTTAAAATAATTGTTTTGAAATTTTTTTTTTCAAAATTTTGAGTTTGAAAATTTATATTTTTAAACTATTCTTTAAAACATTTTAATTTAAAAACAAAATGAAAGAAGAAGTTTTTGGCTTTCCAAAAAGGTATAACACGGTGTTGTAAACGAAGCCGTTGATTTTTAATATTTTTTTTTACAAAATAAGTCAATTTTTTAGAAAATTGCCCCTCCCGGCTAAACGGGGGGGGGGGGAATAGACCCCCTCCTATACGATTTTTTTCTTGTCTCAACTTAACCTACACGCTCTAGCTTTTTAGCACAACGCTCTTGAATCACCCTGTATATATATCGTTGGAAAGGTATTACTGAGTAGGTGCGCTGGGAATATTTTGTTTTATATTTGTATATATTTCTTGGTGTGTTTTTTTTTAACATTTTTTTCGTATAAATTCGCTGTGAAATTTTTTTCCCACAGTTTTGGACATTTTAATCGCCGAATTTTGGCCACTGGGCGATTCTAGTCTTAATAATAAAAATAAATTCTTGGCCATAACATTAAATTATATGCGTTTTATTTCTTCTTGAAAACCACACGTTTAAAAAAAACACCCTTTATAAACAAACTATCTGAAAAATATACTGATTGGTTCGGAGGCATCGAAAACTATTTGTCTTGATTTGATGTTTGAGGACTCATCTGATTTAAAATTTAGATACAAAAATTCAAATTATATTCTATGTTCAAAAACATCACCCAAAAATAATAATTGTAGGTACTAATAATAATAATAATAAATGGTTTTGGTTTCCGCTTAACTTCGTTAAACAAACTGCCTCACAAAAACATTCTAAAATGTACACGTCAATATCTATTAGATTTCACGCATGATTTTCTGTGAAAATTCACAATTTATGTGGTTTTTCGCAAAATCTGCATCTAAACACGTCACACGCTCACACGTCACACGTCACGCAAATAGAATTTATTTTTTTAAGTTATGCAAACAAAACTAAATTTATGCACCTACAAAATCAAAGTGACCTCATTGCATCAGACCTCTGACCACTCAGCCAAGCCACTCGCTGTGTCCATACGCACTGTGGCTTATGGCATAAGTACGGCTATGTACGTAGGTACCCACTTGCTGCAATGAATTCACTGGCCGAACGAAATTGATTTCATAACTCACGGACACTTAACTAGCCATAAAAACAAATGTGAGAACATTGTTTACCACAGTTTTTAATGTTATTGTTAACAAATAATGCCACAAAGTTGCATATTAACTTGTTTTTCCTCTTTTTTTGTTGTTGTTCAGGCGGGGATCGAGATCAAAACAAAAAATTTAAATAAAAGTGCAAAAAAAAACCACTTGCGGTTTTGAATTCATTTAAACTCGATAATCATTCAAATTAAATACCTACCTCGCTAACTTCCTATACATCAACTGAACTGGAGTAAATTTTTGTATCTATCGAATTCAAAACACGTTTAAATAGGTACAAAAAAGTACCCTTAAAACACACGTTTTTTTTTTATTGTTTTATCACGTCATTCGAATACAAAATAATAGCCCTTGCTTGTTTTTATTGAAGGTCTATAAATCATTTGAATTAATTTAAGTTCTAAATCATATCGTAATTAAAAAGTACAAAAAAAAAACTGAATTTAAATGATTTAGATTACTATCGATCTCAATTACAAGAACGTGATTTTTAACATACTGCGATGTTCTTATAGTTAAGTGATAATTAAATTGAATAAAAAAAAACGCAAAATTTATTAAAACCTCACTTGAAAATAGGCAAGGTTTATAAGACACTTTCAAGTAGTAAGTTCGAGTTCATCGTTTGTGGAATACGAATAACTTACGTGCTTTTGAAGTTTAATGGATTTTCTTGGCGTTTTGACGTTTGAAACTTATTGTTAATGTCATTTCATCGACACTTGAAATGTAAACCGCATTTAATTGATTGAAATCTCTGATTCGACCTTTGAAAATACTTTGTTTAAAGAAAATTTTGAAAAGCTGCATCCGTTCCAACTCACATATGGTTGAAAAAATTGAAAAAAATGCATCAATCATTAAATTGTTTAAGTGTTGTATTTATGTTCATATATAGGTATTTACTTAATAATTTTAAATAATATATTTTTTTTATAATAAGAGTGTAATTTGATCAATTAATGGCCTCATCATGCCTGTTTTTGAATATCTGTAAATAGTAATTAGAGGGGAAGTCAAGCTGGTTAAAGCATTCTACATTCGTGTAGTGCGGCTTAAGAGTGAGTCTCTATACTTAAAAATAAGTAAGTATGCCTTAAATAAAGCTCCAAGGCAAACCAATTGGGATTCTTTGCGATAAGAGTGTTTAAGAGGAGAGATATGTCTAGCTTTTTCACGGGATGGAATAAGGTGTAACAACAAACATTATGACTGTTCAAGCTAAATAAATATTTCTGTTGTGTTTCTATTTCTTTAATGCCTTCCATTAAGGAGACACAATTGAATAACGGGAGCATCTGCCTGACATTTATGCGTTTTAGGAATTCTAAGCATTTCACGTCAGTAGAACACATTATATAGAAAGCAAAGCTTTTCAGTGTCCTTGACCGAAGTGCCACTCATAGATGGTGGCAGGTTATGCTTTAACGAACAGAAATAGCATTGAGATTTTAAAGCGTTCAATTTCAATCAAACATTCCTGGTAAGATCAGAATTCAATTAATCTTTCATACGCCGCCATTACAGTTCCAAATCCGAAAAACATCAATGTGAATTTGGGAGCGAAAATGAAAAGTTAAGGATACGATCGTCAGCAAAACTGAATGAAACTGTATGGATTGGAGGTCTTAAACAAAAGATTCATTGATAAGTTTAAGGCAAATAGTCGGAGGCGGAAAAAGCCCTGAGGAACACCATTCTTCATTTTATGAGTATCAGACGGAAAACTATTGAAAAACACGCCAATGTAGCGTTACCTTCTGGGCAACTTTGCCCGAAGAGAACACCCATTTTGATAAATCGATTTTATCATTTGCACGTGTTGTTGAACACTTTATTCGTTCATGGTGATTTGGCAAAACAGACGGAATAAATGACAGCCAATTTTGCAGATGTAGCTTCAACAAAATGGCCGCTATCAACAGTCAAAGTTCGGAAATCCCTATTAGAAGGCCCTTTAGAAGAGGTCCGTCGACACCATAGGCACTCTTTTGAGATACCCAAGCTTGATGGCAGACTCTATCGAAGGCGTTTTAAATGTCTAAGGCAGTAATAATACTACTTTCTCCAAAATGATTTAGAGATTGGTGTTACTGGTTGGTGGGGTGTTAGGTTAGGTAAGGTTGAAAGTTTGGTAATTTGGTAAAACAGTTTCACCGCACTCGGATTTTGTTGGATCCATTGTGCTCCCTATGATCAGGTAGGTATTATAGAAAGAGCATGAGAGGAATTTATGGTTGTTTTTTTTTACATACATGCTTTACTCCCCTGAACCTACCTGCGTTCTGGATATACTCAAGAATGCCTTTTAGTAGCTTTTTCGATTCGCCTAATTCGTTGAATAAATATTCTCCGAGTTCTGTCTTTCTAGTCTGAGCTGCTGGGGCCTTCCCATATTAAGTGAAATGTGCCTTCCTTTGCCTCTTCGTTTTGACACCCTCTGCTTAAGTCAGTTGTGTCGATGCCTATTTCGCTCATGTGGGTTCCCATTAAATTGGACCGTTAGAATTCCAATCAAAAGAGACAGTCGAGGCTCAGATTTAGTAACAAGATATTACTCAGTTTTTTCTTTGAGAGGTTTGGCAATATCTTCCTCGATACTCGACAAATGCTTTTAGTGGATTATCTTTTGTTTACGCATTTGAGGCAATTCTTGCTGATTCTGCTTCTTTTCCTGCTCCACCGGTATAAATGTCGGGGTGATTGCTTGGCTTGATTTAAGTGAAGAACTAATTTTGGCATTTGGCCATTTTATCTGCGAGCCAGGATTACTATGTTAGCTTTCTATTATGTGATATGTTTATGATTTTATTGACTAGTTCACAGCTGGCAAGATAATTCACTACATCAAAGATTGTAAAGATTTCAGCTTGGAAGACGTTGCAGAAATCTGGAAGTTTTATTGACCTGTTTATGGTTGGGTTGGCTGAAAAAATACCTGATCCTACCGTATTGTCTGTCTTAGACTTGTCCGTAAACACCGAGACATGCTCTTTGTTTCTGACCCGGTTCTCCTTCCAGCTTTCCCTTTTTAGAAAATAAATCAGGGACACATCTTTTTCGTAAACAGATCGAGTGGGATAAGTGGAAGGATTGCTTCAAGGCATGGCGCTAGTTGCACCAAAACACTCCAGTCTCTGGATTATTGCTTTCTAGAGCTTTCCAATAAACCAAACGGCCCACAACAGAATCGGTATTATAATGGCTGTGTCTTGGGGCATAGTCCCCATATTTTGCCAAAGATCGTACTACAAACAAGTGTGGAATGCAATTGAGGCTTCTTAACTTCGTTCTTTTATATTTCCTCTCCAGTTTTGTAAACGATCTAGCCCCACACCAAGATATTTCGAAATTTAAGAGGTACACGCGAGATTATTTAGGTAAAAAAAGAATAAGTTTAAATAGTTCATACCACCAATCACGTCTTAACAGCGAGCACAGAAATCAGAAGAAGGAAGTGCACTTTCTATCTGCTATCAATTTGACAGAGGTGCTGTCAGATTTTCGATGATAGATGGGTACGTTCAAAGTTTAAGTACTTTACAAGTTCGATGTGCGGCTACACGTTGTTTATTGTCGACAGCCACAAATGTGCATAACTGTACCTATGTCATTTATTGGCTCAATTACTGAGCTCACTTTGGGCTCTCTGAAGGAGTTCGCTCAGTATGAGAACAACATTTAACAGGAGCCAATAGCACGATGTCGATAGCTTACGCTACGGTTTTGACACCGCCCAAGCTAAGATTGACTAAGATTTCGTTTCCAAGCACAGGAGTTCCACAATAGGTCATAAATTTAATCGTGTTTCCACCCAATCCAGGCAGAAATCACCAGTCTGATAGCGATTGTTCGATTTTGGCTGAGTCCAACTGTTTCGAGAAAACCTGCCAAGGTGAATTCCTTGCGAATTCCTTGCCACTTCGTGAAGCGCAGTCTCAACAGATGGGGCATACCATCATGGCACCTTAAGACATTGCTTCAAAAACCGTATACTGCCGGTCACTTGGAAGTTTCCGTTTCTCAAGATATTTCTTGACCTGATAGATTATCATAATTTTCATGACCCTGGAAACTAGGAACATAACTGCAATTGGTCGGTAGTTTGAGGAGACAAATATACGCCTAGCTATCCAGGACTGGCAAGGCAGTGAAGCCTATTAAGAGGCTGCCAATAAATGCTTAGATATTCACCCCTCAAAAGCTTTTGATTAATAATAAAGGGTGTTTTTTTGTTTTTGTCGATGGTTGTTGTCCATGATACAACTAAAAGGTGTTTTTTAGACTGTGGTTTTCAAAAAGAAATAAAACGCATGACGCAAACTGTGATAACATTTCTCATTAATAAGTTTTAGCAATTCATTATGAATCTTTAACGCCGGAACAAAGCTTCCAAATTGTGGAAATTTACTTTGAAAAAAAAAAAATCTGCTTGCGAAGTCCATAGAGCACTTCGTCCATTTTACGGACAACATAATCGGCCTATAGTGAGCAATTAAAAAGGATTTTTCGGTTACCAGCTTGCACGCCAAACTATATGCTGCATTTAGAAACAACAGTTCCACCATTATTTTTCGACACTCTTAAGATACACTTTGAATATATCATTAAGGTATTAGAGATGGATGAGGAAAGGCTACCAAAACAAATACTGAAACACACCCTAACTACAAGGGGAAATCTTGTCATGAAGTGGGAAGAGCTGACAGCTATTCTTGGCGAAAACGCACGAATTTCATCCGAAATAAGTACTATGGACTTACGAAACCTGTTTAATAGGATCCTTGAGAGAATAAGCCACAGCTATTATGAAAAATTTAAAACAGAAGCACAATCGTCACAATACAGAATGATCTACAGCCAACTGAACTTCGACCTTAAAGAACAGACTTACTTTCAAAACCGATTTTCACTCAACATGATGAGCATTATATTTAGAGCAAGAGGTGAAATTATCAATTTGAACTTTATACCGCATCGTCCGGATCTTCCAATTTTGTGCGAACTTTGCAATCTCAAAGAGAGAGAGGATATATTTCATTTTATTGCCAGATGTCCCATCTTAAAAGAATTCCGGGTTAGTTATTTTGGTGCTACTTTGATGGATTTGGATGCAGTCATCGATATCTTGAATGGAAAATTTGGTTGGGAAATTTTGTATAAATATATAAGAGCGGCACTTAGCTACAGAAATTGTATCATAGAAGGAGACTTTTAATTGAACAAATATGTATAACTTATGTATATTATAGTATTAAATATTTGAACTAAAAACTGTCAATCTGGTAGACGGCCTTTGGCCAAACCATATTAAACTTATGATTGAATTGTTAATTTAAAATTATATTTTTGTTAAATAAAGTTTTCAACAACTAAACTAAAAAAAACTAGTGAGCAATTCGTGGAGTAATTGGTCGTTTTCGCACAAACCATCTACAAGAAAAAAGAAATGTGCGTACCGAATAAAATATTGCTGCTGTAGCGTCAAGTGTTGAAGAAGACGCCGAAATGTCGATTCGTCGCCGTTACGGCGAAAAGCGTTCATCTCAAATTTTCAATATGGGTATAGTTTACAACTATTCATGAGTGGCAACACTGAATATGACTCAATTGTATACTGTATGATAAATGCCACGTGACAATCAAAAACGAAAGTGACACTTATTGCATTGTTAAGTCAATTCTACCCCTTAAGTATTAATGATGGTGTATTTATAACAAAACTTAAATCAATCCGCTTAATAATTTTTCGCGTCAACCCTTTTCTGCGGTTTTCACACTTTATCATCAAAACTAATTTTATAAGTCTTAAATTCCCGCCATAAAAAAAGATTTAAGATTATATTTAATCCAATAATCTTAACACACATGCTACTTTCCTAATTAGAATTTCACTCTGTCCAAAAAAACGAAAAAAAAATTTTCTAAACCAATTTATCATTTATATTTCTGAAACAAAATTCTCCGGTTAAATGAATAAATTATAATTGTATATGTTTGTATATGTATCGAAATCCTAAAGAGAAACACCGCAGCGCCATGCCAGCCCCACTGTGTGATTGTGTGCGCTGCTGTCGAATTCACTGTTATAAATGAATATTTAATTTGATATATCTACAAGTGTTACGCATATCACACACAAAATACATTAATATACAAATGTATCTCCAAAATTTTACCAAAAAAAAAAGCGAAAGCATTTCATTGAATAAGCCTTTTCACCAAAAACGTCAAACACATACTTTTGTGGTGCTATGCGGTGCGGCGCGGTGCGGTGCGCTGCAAAAACCAATTAAGAAAGCAAATAAAATATGTGAATGTTCGGTTTTGTTGGTACATATTTATTATTTGTCATGAAATTCATTAAAGCCACAAAACAATCTTGACACTTGCCAAGTGTAATTAAAAAGAAAATTCACATCAGCAAACAACTAATTCAAAACACACCTGATGTGTTGTTGTTGTTGTTGGTGTTTTTGACAACCAGATATTCACTCAAAAAAATTTGGTTGGTGCCTATCAAAGCAGCCCTTATAACAAATATTGTAAGAAAATAGGAACAATACATGAGCAGGAGCAGGAGCTGGAGCAGGAGCAGGGGATGAAGCTTCATTATCCAGAACTTTCTATATCTAAATTCATTAAGAGCAACATATGTAAATTATAAATTAACATAGGTACGCGTTAACAGTCACACCTTGTATGCAAATTACAAAGCATTGTCGACAAACTTCTCAGTACAATAGGTACGTATAAAAATGAAGGAACGTTCGTCATTTGACAAGACCACATATACCATATACCCAAACTCATATGGCTTCCTTAGGGAAAACCTACCCCCTTCCCTACTTTATATGTGTGATTCGAAATGACATTGACTAAGACCATGCCTTTTATGGTAATAAATATTTCCAAAAAGTTTTCAGTTTTGGTAGTAGAAGAGACAGCAAGCAATTACTCTGAACCGCACTATGTCGTTCATTGGGGTAGGAATAAACCGTATCTAGGGGTTGCTGATTCTCAACCATTTTTTTTTCAAGTGTTTGGGTAATGTGGCACCCAAACCAATGCCAATCAACTTCATACATCATCATCATCATCATCATGGAACGTGCGTAGACTTCATTTTATTCTTGTCTTTAAAATTGTGTGATCTATCTCAGTTCTTGCTGTTGGGTGGAACATTCATTCATTATTTACAAGAAAACCGTACCGCTTCGCGGCGATGTGATGGCGGCAGCTTCAGCTTCAGCTCAGCTTCAGCGGCAGGGTTGAAAGTTCTCAAAAGTGAAATACTCCACTTTAAACGTCAACTTCAGTCTATTAGACTCAATCAATGTCACGTTCATTAAAACCAAGAGTTTTGTTCTTTTCACTAGTTACAGCTACATACGGAGTTGGAGAGCACTGCAGCTCGCGCTCCCCAAGAGGAGCTTCATTAAATGAATGTGCATTTAAGTGTTTGGGGATATCGTTTGAAAAAAAGGTTGTCTTAATACAAAATAATTAAAACAAAATAATACAATGATTTCTTTTGAGAAAAGTGTTCGAAAACGTGTCGGAAAAACTTGACGTTTGCGATAAGAAATCAATCCACTCTCGAACAAGAATCGCTTATGAAACAGAACAGTGTTTGCTGCTCAATCGTTTTCTTAACAACCAGGTAAACAGACAAGGCAGTGTGCATCTGGCAGCTTAATCCTAACGCTTTCATACCTGAACTTCTGAGAGGGTATAGAAAAGAACATAAAGCTCCTTGTACACGGACAAAATTACATTCCCGAGGGATAGAAGAATTATTTCTCGTAGAAAGTCGAGGAAATAAGAATGGGGTGATATAAAAATCTCATCAATTTTTATATTTTCGGTGAGATTCATGACATGTTCTGTGACTTTGTGACACATCCAACAAAAATTCTTCAAATTTTGAGCAAATTTAAGGGTCAATTATTAACTTTAACTTTATTATTTTAACCCTGAAATCTGTTGTGCCATTTTGTGTTAGATTTCCAATGGCTGTAACTGTAAGCATTAAATCTTAAAAGTGGCGGCGGCGTTATAAACACGTCATCATTGAGAAATATCTTCAAGATCGGTTTAGTTAAAAAGCATAGCAAGGAAATAAATTACGTATACAATTGTCCATTACTGAAACTGAGGCAAACCACTCTTTTTGTAACCCATAGACAGTTTCAGTAATGTAAAACTGAAATGTTTCGAGGGATAATGCCTGCTTCACAATGCCGTTTTGAGCTTCGCTTTGGCAGAATGCAAAAGTTCAATGCTCACAATGAAGCGTTGAGCCTTAACGTTACGTTTTGGCATCAAAAGTAAGTACACAAACCACGTAGCATGAAGTGGTGGTGAAGCAAAAGTCGAAATATTTGAACATTTGCGCGCGTTTGACGTTTCCTTTTCAGTTTTTTTTTTTTAATTTCAAAAATAAATTGATATCCCTCGTTGAATGGATGATTGCCTTGTTGCATTTTCGTCATTTATGTGTGTGCATTGATTTCAAAGTTATAAGAATTTAATCAGAGGATTTGGAACAAATTTTAAAACACTAAATGTCAAACCCTACGTCCATCGTTAGACTAGCGTAACCTAACATCAGCTGTCACTTAAAAAAATGCGATTGTTACAAATGTGACCTTAATGGATTTTCATTGCATTCGCTTAAAATTTAGTTTTCACTTCAAAAAGTGCTGAGGCCGATTTAAAACTCAGTCCAACTCTAAGGATTTCCCGCATTTCGTGACATTTAAAAGGTCTTCAACAATTTCGATGATAGAGCAATCCGCCAAGGCCTGGGGCCGAATTATGGCATCAGTGAGCAAGTGAGTAACGTTCATACGTTACTGATTTACGTAAACAACACATCGGGATGATGGCATACGAAGCATCACGTATCGAGCACACTCTTAATTGTACTAGGGTAAATCTATTACATTTCATTATAAACGTCATTTACATATCTATCATTTACCTATTTGTCACAGCTGTTATTGATATTTTAATAAATAAAAAAAGTATTTAGAACATTCATATTAAAAGATACTCATTGATGTTTTTTAATCTTTCAACTGAAGCTACCGTGTTTGCAATTTAATTTCATTTAACTTAAAATAAACATTTGTGCTTATTCTCTTTAATTTCCAAGAGTCGTTCTTGAATTATAAAGTTTGCTTTCTTGGAGCTCAATGTGTTTCTCCAAGGCATTTTTGTCACTCTTGTCTGGAACAAATTTTCGGATGGCATCTTCTCCTTGCAGAACGAGTTTGGTTTTGTCCCTTTTCTTGGGTGTATAGTATATACAGCCTAACACTTGTTGTCTTCCCTTGAGCCGAATTCGGAAAAATTTGTCTGGCCAAATCCAGATGCTCTGCCATGAAGGATATTTTTTTGTATGGTGTTGATTTTGTTCAAATTCATCCTAAAACATTTCACATTTGATATTTTGCTTTAATATTATGTATTAAAAATAAAATTACTTACATTTTATCAGCCAGAATATTTTTTTTTGTTCCTATCCGTGACTGCTGACTCGTTTACGATTGCCTCGCATCAATCGAGTAAAAAAATACACGTTTACTGACAAGGGAATGCCAAAAATTGTTTTCGATACTCGATACCGAGCTCGATATCGTAAGCAGTAATGCCAAATATAAATAATTCAGTGACGTATTGCTCACCTATGGATGCGGTAATTCGGCCCCTGACTTGATCCAATCAAGTTAGGTGTTCTGGAGGTACATCTCTATAAGGAGTCCTGTCTCCGCTGCTTTGGCTTCCGGTTGTGAAAAAAGTTTAATCTGAGCGTCCTGATGGTCTTAACTTAACATATTCCGATGAAATATTAATGATGGTATCAGGTAAATATATTTCAAACAAGCTCAGTATATAGGCCATTAGCTACGTCAATCCAATCAACACAGAACTTGTTTTCTTTAAAACACAACTCCCTTATCCAACGATGGGCTAGAGTCGGGCATATTTTTAGATAGTCCACTTATTAGGCATAAAACGTTATGGACTTCTGTAGCGTCCTCCAACTGTAAACGCTTGAAGCTCATGAAGCTGAAACCACATGTCTACTAGGTCAATATGATTCAATTTAGGCCATAAATTCACACCAAACGGTAGCTCTTTTAAAATGCACTGCCTCCTGGTGAACCTCGTGTTTGTGTAAGTTTGCATAAAGCTTAGTTCTTGTGTTGGCTAATTGACTACCGAACCCGTTGTTCCAAATCAGACCATCAAACGTTTATGAGTCGACTGTGAACGTTCACAACGTCTACCGTAAAATGAACGCAACGTACGCAACGTTTGCAATAACGAACCTATTCTCTAAGCCATATCTCGAGACTTAGGTACGTATCAACCTAGACCGTCCATACTCGTAAAATACGAATCAGAAAATTATTAATATGACAGCTGTCATCTAAACTTCAAATGTGAAGTTGGTATTGCTTTATATTAAAGGTCTTGGCAGCACGTATCGTGAAGGAAAGAAACATTGCCTTTTTTTCTGTCTCATAAACACCGTACCCGTCATGGCGACAGTTGTGGACGGAAGTATCTGTCAAAACAAAGTATCTACTTCGCCTTTTTATAGCCAATTGTCAAAATACCTTCCGTAAAATAAATCTAGAGCTTGACATAACGGATCAATTCGCTTTTATAGACAAAACAAAGATTGTAGTAATGCTGTAACTTTTAATCTTTTGGGAAGGCATACATAGAACTGAACTCTTTACTTTTCGGAGTCCATGATAGTTCAAAAAACGTAACGTCATGCCCCGGCACCGTTCGCCAACTGTCAAATTCGTCTTTCCTTATAATGTTGCTATCAGTGTTTACAATTGACGCATTGCCATGTTACATTGTATGGACATCCTGCCCTTGTTTAAAAAAAAATCCCAACAACATTGTTCTCAACGTAGATAAGAGAGAAAGTATCACGTATTCCTTAAAATGCTAAGTATATGCTCCTGATTCACACACTATTTCTTCCTACCTATTTGTTAATCCACAACACGCTATTTATTGTAAAGTGAAAGGCAAACAACAATAGTGTTGAAGCTCTCCTCATTACATAAACAATCACATAGAGAGTGATAGAGACAAGTGCCAAGTATATAAACATGAAGTATCCTTGAAATAAGAAAAGTCAATTTTAAAAGTTCAAATAAACTAAAACAAACTAATTTTCACTCACTTTGCTTGTCAAACGTAAAGCACTCATGTTCCGTACGTACCATAAGCCGTAACATACATACATACATACATGCTTGCTTATATGCTTACACACATGAAAATGTTTATCCTTATTCTTCAACCGAAAAATAAGATGTAGGTACAGTATATGAGTGAGTGAGTACGTTAGAAGAACTATACGGACATAGCAAGCAAAGATTTGTTGCCTCCCGAGAAGATAACTAAGAAAATAGAATTAAAAATTCAAGTACATGAACCAATTAAAGTCACTGGCGATGGCGTATTACGTTTACGATGTGTTGTGTTGCCAAGAAGGCTGACTTAAAGACACGAGCAAATACACTTTTAGTTTTTTTTTTTTTTTTTTTTTTTTTTTACTGCTTGAACCCTTTTCCGTTGACCTTATCCCTTTTTTGTTGTTGCTTTTGGAACAGTGAAAATAGGGATAATTAGTTGAGATGTCCATAAGGACAGCTTATTGTGTTGTCTCCCTGTCAGTTCAGTACAATCCAACTGAAGCTGGGAATAGTAAAACTAAACTAATGGAAGATTGTTCAGGGCTGTGTAATGAAAATCACGTATCTCTCTGCCAATAAAGCTTTAGAACACACATACACATGGACACATAGTTTTTGGTGGAGGGGCTCTCTCTCTTCGGATGAGTCTGGACAGGATTTAAACCGAATTCAACCAAATAAATGGGTGAAATGTTATTTTTCGTCGAAAATGCTTACCTACGTCACTTCCAGTGTGAACGGATAAATAAAAATAGGAAAGCATCCCAAATGAACCATAAACCATAGAATCCTAGAATCCTTGCTGTAGTTGCCTGCTGCTTCCTGCTGCCTGCTGCCTTCTGCCTGCTGATGCTTGTGCTTTTTGTTCTTCTTTTTTGCCTGCTTCCTTTATCCGGCAGCGGCAGTCACAAACGAATAAATTCGGACAGCTGGAAAAACAATCTGCTGAAGGTTCGTTCTCCGACAACACTCTTAAAGTGTACGAAACAAGACAACAAACATTTCTACCTTCCTAGCCCATCGCCCATCCCTCAAGGGAAAACAAAAGCATAGAAAGCTAGGAACCACGACTGTCAAATAGAAGAATTGAAAGACGAGCGTGTAGGAACATTATCACTGTGTGAAACAAAAGAATGAACTACTGGGAAAACATCTTCTCTCAATAAAGGACATAAAGGGAAGTGGAAACGGGGTGGAGGTTGAACTTATTTATTTCCGGGATTTTCGAGTTTTTCACTGACTCTTGTTTTATTTGCAAGGGTTAAGTCATACTCACACACACAAAGCATTGTTTGTTTTTCTAAATTTTTGTTTTACAGAAAAGTGCTATTGTTTTGCTTCCTTGGTATATATGGCTTCTTACAAGTGAATGGCTAAAGGTGGATTATTTACAAAGAAAAAAATGTCTATGCTTTTAGACCCTTTTCTAAGGCTTTGTGACATTTTGAAAAAAAAAAGAAAAAAAAGGGATTGGGATACTAAATAACCCAACAACTCATGGGAAAGGTTAAATAAAATTCGTATTGAGTTAGGATGAGTTTCAAATGTTTAGCAAGTTTGGAGACATCAGTGTTTCGGATGATTTTTTGTATTTTTTGAGACTCGATTGATTCAAGTATTTCTGATACCAAAGGGATATGGGAATGATTAAGAAGAAGTAAGCAAATCCCGACTTATGCTTGGGGGAAAATACTTTTTTTTTGTCTATCGGTCATCGTCAGTTTTGACAGACTTTTTTTTAACGAAGGTTCTCCTAAAAGCTGTGACACATCTTAAAAAAATACTAAAAAGTCAAATATCATCCTCTCCTTTTCAAATCTTTTGATCTGTCTGTCTATCTTTATAAACAAGGAACAAACTAAAAATTCTCTCCCAGTACACGATAGGAATAACCATTTTAAAAGCTTGCGATTTTAAGTCCTGGAAGTTTTCATTAATTGTTTATTTTTTCTTTTTCTTTGCAGTGCCAAGTAAACCTTTGAACTTAACTGTTTTGGATGTGACATCGACCACTATAACCCTAACATGGTTGGTTCCGAAAAATCAAAATGGAATCATTAATGGCTACCATGTATTTCATTTGCATGAAAATCAAACTGGCGTGGGAATTGCTAGAGCTTCGGATGGACCATCTGTAACTTTTGTTATGGATAAATTAAGTGAGTTTATATTTTTAAATTAATTTTTAATACAGTAAGTTGTTATTGAATACTATTAACGGTATATACAAAAATGGATAAAGCACTTCATTATACAGATGTCTTGTTCCTAGTTAAGCTAATTTTCTTGCTGCCTTTTTGTTGAGTTTTATCGCGGAACAGTTTGGTTGATCAAAAATTACCAGAATGAATATTTGAAAGTGCGCTCACCAGCCATTTATAAATCTCATAGAAATAACTTGAGCAACCAAACTATTCCGTTACAAAAAGACTGGAAGAGAGAACTTCGACTGATTTCGAAATATTGAAACTTGCCCCGAGGTCAACAAATGGTGTTTTCTTTGCTGCTAAAACATCTTTGCGTTTGAGTTTTCCTGAAGCTGTGTTTGTTATGACCTTTTGACATAGTTGCATAGTTGGAATTGGTGTCCCGTTGTTAATATCAACTGACGTCAGATTCCTCGCAAGCTCGAAAGATACGCGGTAAGCATAGGCCGAAACCGACTGGTTGTTGTGCGCCTATGAGCTTCTCTAGATATTGCTTCTCGTACTAGGTACCTAGTGGTCTGAACTTCTTTTGACCCCCCCTGAATATACGGACAATGCTAAAGGAGTATCTTCCGTCAACTGCAACGGCTTCGTTTTGGTTGCAGGTTCGACCACCTGGCGATCACCATGTGTGCTTGGGGATGTCGAAACGTGAGAATCTCGCTACAAAATTAAATAGCCTGAGTCTGTTTTCGAAAGTTGTGTCGCGTAAGCTATGCAATTGGTCACCCAATTTTTGATTTTAAGCATCGCAAGATAGTTTTAATGACATGTTTGTGCACTGCTCGTATGTTTTGGCAAAGAGCTCGTACAATTTTCTTTTTGGGGTTGTCTTTTGTTTTGTAAGTTCATATGTGCTTGTGATTCTAAGGCAGTGAAATTTGGCTTTTTGGGGTCAGCTGCCTAAGTTTTTCTTCGAGTCACACTCTTTTCATAAAATAACTCACAGTTCTGTCAACAGCCTTGGCTTTGATAAAGCATCGCTTCCCGATCATCGAAATCAAGCATCACTGCGCGTGGTTATTGGTTAGATGGAAGACCGTATGACAACACAATCACGGACTATTGTCATATATGTCTCTCTTTGTCTTGTGATTATCTAGGCCTATGGTAGGTCATTGTCTCCCGTGCCTGTGAGTGTGTAGACTTAAACAAAAAATTCACAGTTGCATAGAGAGAGAACTGTTAAGTCAGCTTTAAAACAGGTGAGGTTCCCGGCTAGCTGTCTAGCTTTGAACGCAACTTCCAAGGGCATACACGTAAAACGTTGTCAGGAAGTGATCAAAACAAAGTTGAAAGTTTCGATTTGAACAATAACAACACGATGAAAGTTTTTGGCGAAGAAAAAAAAAAAAAAAAATGGTGTGGTTTTATAAAACCACGATGCAAGTGAAACTTTTTTCGTTCTAATAAATTCACTATAAAAATCAAATTAACTCACCAAGAGCATTTTCTTTTCCCTGCAAACACGAAATCTTTCTCTTACGGCCTAAAATTAATTGATCGTCGGAAATTTTCGCACTATTCTTGGCTTTTCTCTTGTTAACCGGTTTATTTGACTCACTAGCTACGAGTATATTGTTGTCCATCACGATCGAGTAAGTAAACAAAAACATTTAAATACAAAACACAAATGCAGCTGAAAACGTGCTTGAATGAGTGAGAATATAAATACTACATACTACACGGTCAGGTAATGCGAGCTATTGGCTGGCGCCGCCGCCATATTGCGACATGCGACAGGCGAACCAAAAAATTTGAGGCGATGTAAAAGAACCAAGAAAGAACGGCCATGATGTTACGGTGACATCTGTCTAATCTTTTGTATATAACTCAGTTACTGCTCCGATAGAACAGTACGTCCGAATGATATCTACAATTTTATTATAAAAATGAGTGAATGAAAGAACCTCAATTTTGGCTGAAAAATCGAGATGTATTTTTTAATGAATGGCTGCGTCAACAATCGAAATCGCCTTATGGACCAACACAAGGTTCATTAGGTGATATTGCATCCTCAAAAGTAACCATTTGGTGTGGTCCCCAGTGACCGTCTGTCCGTTTTCTTCAAAAAAAAAAAAAAAAAAAAAAAAAATGTGGCCCGACAATGCAGCGTGTGGAAATTTCACACCACACTGTGACTCGAAGTGGATGAAGTTCTGTCTCATGAAGAATTTGTGGGTTGGACTCACTCCATAATCGACAGTTTTGTTTGTTCACATTGCCATTTAAGTCGAAGTGGGCTTCATCCGCCAAAAAAATACTGCTAGGAAAGGTTTCGTCTATACGATTTGCAGCAGCTTCTGGCAAAATTCCAAGCGGATCGCAAGGTCTGTGGGGTTCAATTTGCTTGTTATTTGAATTTTATAGGGAAACAAATTCAAATCCTTATCAATAATTATCTGCAAGGTCTGCCTGCTGATACCCAATCAAGCAGACAAATTTCTTGTGGAAACGCTTGGAGTAAGGCAGCAGCTGAATCAGCCAATTGCTTCCGCTGTCCGAACAAATCGCTTTATTTTCTTTGCACACAATTTACGGACTTAAGTTCATGATAACGTTGCACAACCCAAATGCGAGTTTCCTCGTCCCAATTATTCATTTTTGTTAAATCTAAATATCAATCTTTAAATTAAAAAAAAAAGTTAAGTTGATAAACTATTCTGAAAAAACGTTATTAAGCTTTTGAATGGTACACGATTCATCAGCCATGGAATACGTGGGACTTTCAAAAAAAAAAAGAATTTTTTTAATATACCTCACAAACAGCTGGTTAAATTCCATTTCAACATCTATACCCGCCCTTATTGAAGAAAAATTTAAGCTTATCAGATATGGTTAAAGAACGTTCCTCCGTTGACAAGTAAAGTTCTTAATTTCGGTAAATTGTGAGGTGTACGCCTCAATGTGAAGATTGATGATTGTGGCCATTCAAGCCATTTTATAGACATAACTTATTCTTACAATTGCCGATGCTGATTCTTAATAAGCGGTCATTCTGGCTTATTTCCAGCTTAGTCTTTCCTTCTTCAAACCTATTTTAACCTTATAATCAAGTTTGATTTCTAGGTTGTTTCTCAAATGCAAAGCAATTTAAAGCAACGAACCCTTCATGAAAGTTTTTATATTTATATGTAAGTCCTTTTGTTTTCAAATTAAGTGGTTCATTTACACGTGCCAAAAACGCACATTACATTCCGCTATCGGCTATCTAACACCCGCTCAACGTTCCCTTGCCAAGTACCAGACTTTAAACATTCTCCAAAGTGAGTTACATGTTCTAAAATTAACTTATGCCCACAAACGTTAGTCATTTCGAAATGCTAATTCCAAACGTAATTTTCTTGAGCACTCCTCATCATGTTCAGTGATTTTGAAGAAAATCTGCAAAAACATATTTTCCCAGCATATGTGTAGGAGTAGGTACTAATTAAGAATCCTGGCAAGGCAAGATGTAAATATAGCTAATATTTTGCCAGATTTTGATTGACGCCTGTGTTAATAATGATGTTTCACAATTTTGAAATATATATGTATATGCTCTGTTGACAACATGAGCAATTCTTCTTCACTAATTCCATATCATTATCGTCTTTAATTTTACACTATAAAGCACGTACTACGAGCACAATGTTATTGTTCGTCATGGCATAAGGATTTAACAAGGATTCCTTGGGTCTTTCTTGTGCCTGCATTGTGTTTTGGCATAAACAGATTTTACTTGTGCGACCGATTCGATGTGGGTTAACCTATATAGTCACCAAGCTAGTTAACCATGATTGTTTTGTTTGAATCACTGCCACAACCGTAGTGTGTTGTAAACAACAATGGATGACTTGACTCTGAAGTCCTTTCGGTGAACCCTATAACTAACTTAAATCCTTTCTTTGAAATATTCAAGTCTATTAATTTTGGCCATAATAACGTCTTCGTCCTTATAGGAAGGTAATATTTGTTGATTTAGTATTAATTTGATTGAGTCCCAAGGGTTGGCCCTTTGTGTCACAGCAAACCCGGAAATAGCTTGGAAACTGCCATTGTTTAGACAACAAAGGACAACTTCATTTTAGTTCACCTTGTTCTTAACAAATAATTAAAAACTTTTCGTATTTAAAACACAGGTTTCAGTCAATCACTTAATTGCCTTAATATTTCTCAGGACTCCCGTCCCGATGGATTTAATTGAAAAGCCGTTAACGTAAAGAGAAACCATTTTAAATTTTCATAAGCCTTCTTTGCGTTGCGAATGGTTTCGCCTAAGAGTATACTATACTATACGCACTAATTAATACAAACACACACATACGAACATAGTTAATCACTGTTATGACAAACAAAGGCACATCCTTCATCCTTTTGACAGTTCATTTGTTTACTTGTATGTGTACCTTGGAAGCACGTATTCTTCATTATCATCTAATGGTTGGTTAAATGAATAAATATTGTATTTGACGCATCGTATAGTCGATGTACCTACATATAACGGTAGTGATGGCACCACTAAGCTTATTGTTCTTACCGCTTGAGCTCGAGCGTAGAACGGTATAAGAAAAGCTGTCTATTTTAAGACTCATAAACTTGACAGTTGCGACGCAAGACGCACCAACGGATTGTGCGAAACATAATTTTCTGTGCCACGATTCTGACTCTTTGTTTTGGCATTGCCAAGAAAAGGTAATTACATAATTTATTACATTTTGTTTTGGAAGGAAGTAAGGAAGGAAGAACAAAATGGAAGGTACTGGTGATGGAACATAAATTGTTAAATTACTTTTATGAATAAGAATGACAGATATGACAATTCAAAGTGTTTGTTCAGCGCTGATGATGAAAAGAAGTACGGGAGTAATTTGAAAGTCGAGCAAGCTTAAGGTGTCAAATGGTGTAGAGGGTGTTCTTAAATTGCCAGTCATTAGTTGGCTTGTTTATTCTTCTTCATGCCGCACTTTGTTCCTATTTTTTTTTTTTTTATAAATGTATACACGTTCAGTATAGTGGTTTCCAACAAAGTTTTGACAAACTAGATAGATGATTGTAAGCTATTTACATATTTTGATATGACATGGCTTTAAAGCTTCACACTGAAAGGGGAGCAGTGTGTCGCTTCGCACAACGATAACTTCTGAAACATATTATGATTTTGTGGGGCTTTTTTAAAGACTGTATTAAAGGT
Source organism: Platycheirus albimanus (assembly GCA_916050605.2). Lineage (NCBI taxonomy): Eukaryota > Metazoa > Arthropoda > Insecta > Diptera > Syrphidae > Platycheirus > Platycheirus albimanus. The sequence goes on along the minus strand of OU696696.1, from coordinate 11,038,355 downwards.
GTCAAAACAAAATGAACTCATTCGACATATTATTTCTTAGATAAGTTTTATAAGTTTTGAGAAGACATCTATGCTGGACTGATAATGACGAAAATTTGAAACGTGTTTCATGATTTTTCTTAAGACTTATCAAGACGTGGATTATTATTTATCTTTGAAGTACTTCTTCGTTTAAAGCCTAAATTAGACATAATTTAATGATTTTTTGGCCTTACTTCAAAATGACGACCTAGCTTACTCCCGAAATTACTAAAGATTTCATTTGAAAGAATTTTGTAAAAGGATCCCTAAGCGCGTAACCAAATACTCCATTAACTTACATAACTTACTTCTTCTAGTCAACTGAAAATTATTGCAAGGAAGAAGGTATCATTTGCTCCCAATTTCCATTGTGTTCATAGTGATGCACACAAAATATTTTCTCACGCCAGCTACTACCTTTTATTAGCACCTTTTCTTGACGGCCTATACACAACTTTATGCTTCCAGTCATTGGTATAGGTTTTGTTTTCCCAGGCGACATGTCTTGATCTGCATTCAGGAACTATAGTGGCGTGCCGTTCAGTCTAGCTATTTCGTTGATTTTGAAAATATCGACCACAGCTTGGATATCAGCGTCTTTTTTTCGACCTCTGTTTTCAGGATAATCTTTAAACAGTCCATTCATCTGTTTCCTGACTGCTTCCAATATTCTAGAAATGGTGGAGATTGCTGTTGCTTTTTTGTCCGACAGCTTCTTTTGACATAATAGTGAAGTCATTTACACTTCTTGCAGCGTGTTCTAAGTTTTCCTCAAAACCGTCTTAATTTTTTTCTTCAGTTACGTTTTACATAATGATGGACTGGACTATGAAGCTTAATTTTATGTTGGGTATTTTGATGTTTGCAGGAGTCTCTCTCTAATTCTTGGAAATCTAGACAACATTTCGGACATTTAATGATCCCAAAAATTCTTTAAAAAGACTCATTTCGATTTCTTTTTATTTAGTTTTGTGGCTCGGTTCGAAAACACGTCATTAAATGCATCAAATTTCAACAAAGTTTTCTTTCGTTGTAGTCCAGTCGACAGGTACTTTTAATTGGAAAAAAGTCAGAAGTTAATGAAACTTGAGGATTTCGTTGACGGGTAGTAAACTAACATTTTGCTAAGTTGTCCAACTCGAGGGCACTGTGCTAAAATAGGAGGGGGCGAAAAACTAAAAATGTTTCGACCTTGCTCCGTTTCAAGGGCTAAGGGTATTTTTATCCAGTTAAATGTTCCGCCCCACCCTATCATCCTTTCCAGTACTTCTAAACTCTCATATGTCCTTTTTATAGTTTGACTGAATTGATATTGATTGATTCAGCTCTTATTCTAAACTCAATATTGTTTTGAAATTACACTATTGTTCTATCAAGAGTGCCTTCCATTAAACCTGTCCTTAAAATTATTTCTCTTGACCTGAGTTGTCTTGCTTAAAAATGGTCTACATTTTTTTACTTATACGATAAATTTGCAACTTCAAAGACCTTCCTTGAATAAAATTCGTTTGAAAACATAAAACTTCGCGCTTTCAACTAAGTTATGCATTCTTCTTTTCATTCGGCGCCGATTTGATCACACTTGTCTGCTTCACACTAGTGATCGGTGTGTAGGGCTTGCCGGGCTAACCTCAGGAAAATTGAACAAGCCTCTCGGTTTTGGATCGTTCCATTTGTGACTTGAGAGTCCAACTTAATATTTTTTTTGTTTGCATCGGGAGATTTTAGGCTTACCTCTCATCGTCCTCCCTCGCGATTGCATTGGAACGTTGTGTGATAATGCCTTTTTTATAGGGTTCTCAGGGTCTCTGTATAAACGGCATACACAATACACAGCTGCGCCGGTTGTGCTCTATTTTTCGGAAGATCATATTTTTAACGTGAAGGATTCCTCGGATTTTCGTACTTCTTGTTTAATCAAGCCTTGTTTCTCCTGCTATCTTACGAAACATACTCATCTCAGCTGCTGTCAACCGTATGTAAGAGTCGGACGCACAACTGAGCTATAAGTTTTCCCTTCAGAGGAGTTTTCCCACCATAACATCCACCTTACGCTTACGAGATGATGAGATGTTTGCTGTCGTCATCAGAACTTGCTTCGCCAATCACGATAGATCCCAGATATACATAGGAATCCACTGTTCCATTCAAAAATGTGTCTGGAAAAGGCATGTGTGGATCAGGAAATTGGCAGCACAAGTATTCAATCTTTTCTGAACTTATACGGAACCCATTTTCCTCCAAAACGTCTACCCGTACGTCAAGTGGTCGTTGGAGGGATGAAGGATCCTCACTTAAAATGGCTACATCGTCAGCGAATTTTAATTGATGCACTTTATGGTTCGTTTCTTTACCTTCAAGCAGTTAATCAAGGACAGCAATAAAAATGCAAGTCCCCTAAGGAATCCCGACGTTTTTTTCATAATGATTTTTTTAATTTATTATTTTGGATTGCCGTTAACATACCTCTGAAAAACCCCCACTGGTCACACCACCGTATTATATTTTGATGTCGGCTATCCAAAAGTACTAAAAATACTTGGCACAAGAGCTCCAAGCGGGGCCGGGGCCTGGTGACACTCTCAACCATTCCTGTGTGTGTGTGTGTGTGTGTTATTATTCTGCAAGAATGGAAGGGACCTACAATTTACCTCCGAATCTGAACGGGTAACAGGAAAGCACTTTCCATGACATGATTTACTCTTGGAAGATTTGTTACTTCCCCGCAAGAGGCAGTACGCTGAAAAAGAACTTAGGTAGAGTCAATCATCGAACCCAAAACCTTCGGCGTAGCAGTCCGACACACTGACCACTACGCCACGGGGTATACTACAATACAAAACTACTAGGTTATGCATTAAATCCACAAAATACGTTCTAAAGCGTCGTGCGTTTTTAAAAAGCTTTCGTCAAAGGAAATCTTGTTTTAAATTATAATTTTCAATACAAATTCCATAATGGCCAGATAATCGATAAAACAGCTAACGGAAATGTGTCCACCATATGGAACCATACGCTTACATCCTTCCCAGAAAAACAACACTCAATTATTCCATCGCGTATTTCCACTTAAAAAAAAGGATTATTAAATTTACCTGTCCCCATCATGCTGCAGTGTTAAAATTACTCACTTTTGCTCCAACTGCAGTACCTACCAACATTAAATAAAAAGAAGAACCCCATCGACACTTCCACATAGTGTGTACCTTAACAGAATTTCCTTTCAAACGAAACCCAAAGGACGCAAGGATTTCTTTTGTTTCGGTTAAATCAACATGTTCAAAAAGAATATAAAAAAAAACTCACTCACAAAGCTGGAACCGAAATCCGACTTGATAACTTTGCGCGTTAAACAAAATCTGCATAATAATCCATACATTTTCGCACTATTAACTTTGGAAGGGGTGGGGACGGGGCGGGGCGTTGTAGCGTTGTGGCTTTGTGTTTTCATGTATTTTGCAGCCACCACCCGCCGGGTTTGACAGCGAAAAAATTAAAAAAAAGAATGAACACTGCGGCAGCTCTCGGTTAATCTTTTTTTTTTTTAATTCTTTTTTTAATTGGTTTTGTGTGGCAAAGTACACGCACCATCCAGGACTTAACAACAAAAGGATCTTTAGTGAGTTACCAAAAAAAAAAACATTCCACTGTATGTCCTCGACAATAAGGAACCATAACGAATTTTCATTAAAGTAGGCTCTGACTTTCGTGGACGAAACCGAAAGCCGTAGCTGAATACGCGAAGGAGGTGTTGGGAAAACTGCATACACTTGTCATGGTAGCTTCCTGTCACATTTGGACTCATAACTTGGGGAACTTGTATATACTATTATCCAGTGTTTGGGAAGCCTTCGTAAAGCATGACATATAGTGTTGATCCTAGTAGTCAGAGAGTCCCTTTTGAATTGGTTATAAATTAAATCCCGTCAGCGTGTCGAAATTTATTTCCATGCATCAATTTTATTCCGCTCAGGGACATTTTTTAATTTTTTTTTTTTTATTAATTAAAATAAAGGAATTTCATTTTGTTGATGTGGCGGAGCGTTGGCGGTGGTATGACGGTAACATTGGTTCGACCAGTTGTATACGAGTATGTAAAGGGAAGACCTTTTCAAAGGCTTCGTCGGTCGTCCCAGTCCATCCCAGACCATGCTTCACATTGTTTTACTAATTACATTTCGATTCGGGATTTCATTTATAAATATAATATATTTTTTTTTTCCTGTTCATTCTCTGTCCAATAGTCCTTGCTGAATTTAAGTTTGAAATTAAAAATAATTCAACATATAGTGAAGTAGTGTGTATTGTGTATACAGTGAGAGTCCATTTATTATACTGCATTTAACGATATAGTGGGAAGCACATTAAGTTTATAAAAGTTGGGGGGGGGGGGGGGGGGGTATTGGTATCTCTTGAAATGTAATAATAAAAACCTCAACTGTTGTTTTTTTTTTTTTTTTATTTTGCTTTTCCGCCTGATATGGGGAAGAACGAACGTTTATTGCAAGAGATTGTGGTCAGACTCATCAAAAATGACAAGTCGACCTACCATTTATATTGTTTTTAATGATGGCCGCTACTGTTATCGTATTAATTAGAACAACAAACGGAAACACCCATTCGGCTGCCCTTTTTCATTTGTAATGTGTGTGTTGTAGAGTAATTATTGTAATAATTAATTTTATTTGGTGAATGATTGTTTAAAAATTAAATTTTATCCTGTTTTTTTTTTTACAGAACCATTCACGGAATATCGAATCAATGTAAAAGCATATACAATTGCTCATGAAGGCGAATCAACTGATCCTATCCATCAACGAACTGATGTTAGTGGTCCGAGTGCACCGATAGTTGTGAATCTTACGTGCCATTCCCAGGATTCGATAACAATTCGATGGAGGCGTCCATTGGAGTTCTCGAATTCGATTGATTTTTATATAATTAAGTCGCGTGTTGTTGGACAGGAAACGCATCGTGATATTAGAATAAATGCTTCGGAAAAGGAATTGGAAACTGCGGTAAGTCTATGAGTTTTGTTTAAATTAAATTTTAGTTTACAGATCTTGATTTTCTTCTGTAATTGAAAAAATTGCTTCTGTGTTGCCGATTCTTTCAGAAAAAAAAACCATCCAGTCTTCAGAAATGGATAGATTAAGTGGTTATATAGGAGGTTATGCAGCTCAGGTCCTGCGGAATCTTGATTATTCCTATTATGCCATACTATAAGAGTTTCTATAGCATTGTTCCAGACTGGGACTTGAACTTCTTCCTTGACATCACCAAGTGTCTGCTTTCTAAGGCGGAGAAGTGCAGACGGCTCCCTGAAATTACGACATAGGAAAGTACGCCCAAAAGAGTTTTGGAAAAAAGCCCACAAAATTTGGGCGTAAAAAAAATCTGAAAAATGCGTAAAATATTTTTGGAAATTTCGTCAAAAAACATGGAAATTACTCCGCAATTTAGGAAAAAAGGCCAAAAATAAAAATGGAAAAACGCCCGAAAAAAAACTTTTTGCCTTTTTTCTACATCGAAAAGAAAAAAAAAGCCAGAAAACAAATTTTTTGGCCTTTTTTCCAAATTTGAAAGAAAAAAACGCCAAAAAGTTAACTTTTTTTCCAAGTAAGGAAAGTTTGTTTACCTAATATAAACAAACATTGATTATTGAGCCGATTATTATAATGTAATCTGTTAAAAAATCGCGCGATTTTTACATAGATTACATTATAATAAATTTAAAAGATTATTTATACTTTCCTTACCAGTTTGGAAAAAAGACCAAAAAGTTTGTTTTATGGCGTTTTTTCCCAAAAAATTTTGTTGGCTTTTTTCCTCAATTCAAAAGGGAAAAATCTCGGAAAAAAGACACACATTTTTTGGAAATAAAGCCAAACTTTTAAGGCCTTTTTTCCTATTAAAAAACACCAAAATATTGTATGGAGATTTTTGGACGTTTTTTCCATTTTTTTTTTTTGGGTAATTTCCTATGGCGTGATTTCAGGGATGAAGGCTGCTGCAGTCTCATGTTGTGGAGATATTTTTCCAAACAGTGATCTTTGGGAGAAGGGTATGATTTTTTAAAAAGTCGCAGAAAAAAGTCCAAAATTCAAATTGCTTGAAAAAATCGCATTTTTGAACAAAAAGTCGCATTCCAAAAAAATTAAAGTCGCATACCTAAGTATTTATTTTTTTTTACTATAAGAAAACAAATCTTTTTCTTAAAAAATAAAATATTGAAAAAATTCTTCGCAAAAAGCGCAAGTTTTGCAAGTTTTTTATTCCGATATATATGTATATTTCTTCAATTTTTTTTTAAATAATTTTCGTTTCGATATTAAATCTCAGAAATTGATTTTCCAAGTAGGTACGAAAGAATGTATTTTAGAAACTTTAACTAAAAAAAATGTTCATTTTTGAAACTTGAACAAATTTTCAAGCATATCGATTTTTGAATTTATACTTTCGGTCTCTTCAAGTTTGGCGGCCCTAATGAATTTTTTTTTTTGCAAGACAGCCCATTGCTGGCACTATGCGGCACGTTACATTTTCAAATGATAGCAATCTCGATGCACTTAATTTTAGGAGATTATGTTGTGGAACGTCAAATATTTGCTCCTGGAGCTCCTTGAAGTCCGCGCTTCTTTTGGCACTCAATTTGAAAAAGCTGTAAGCGTTTAGACATAGTTCTTCTATATTACTCGGCAAGTTCTCTGCGCATGTTCATTAACTAACTAGCTAAATGTCTAAGTTGAAAAAAGAAAAAATTGAAAACTGGAAAGTTTGATGGTAAATGTTTAACCATAAGAAAAAGTTGTCGCATAGTCGCGAATAAATGCGCATAAGGGTGACGTTGTTTGGGAGTCCACTTATCTAAGTTTGTTTTTTGATATCGGATGAACATCTGGTATCAAATCAGATAATATTTATTGGATGTTTTTGGTAGTTTTTTGAAATGATTTTCATTCGCCCCATAAAACGGTTGAAAACTGACAAGTGGTGGCAATGAAGAGCCCTCTTTCGCCAGGTTATCGGCCCTTTTATTGCCGTCATTCCCCTTGTGTGCGGGGATCCGATAGAAAATAACAAAATTTGGTACTTTTAAGTTCAGAGAGTACTATGATAGTCTCCTGCACAAGTTTGAATTTTATGACATGAGCTCAGAGCAGACCAATGGCCTGGATAGTTTCGACTTTGAGTGCACAAGAAATGGGATCGGACCGGGTCTCGGACTCCAGTGCAAAATGTACACTGTATCATCAGTTGTGTCGCACGCATTGCCGTCCTGGTGGAACCACATACCAAATATTGGTTGCAGGATTATTGAGCTTTGATATGAATCGCTCGCCCTTGACGTTTGAGATCTTCACCAACGTCTTTTTGAAAAATACGCTGGCGGCGGCCTAAACATCACCAAACAGTGTCTTGATTATACACATGCGGGTCGGGTTATTACCATATCCGGCAATTTCAGCATTTAGCATCGTCCAAAAATTCTATGGTCTATGGTCTTTAGCCTTAAGCTTCTTTGTCAGCTGGATCTTGTGCAGGTGCAAGCTCGAATTCCGACGAAAGTCGAGGTCCTCGAAAAACTGATTGCATGCTGACGTCGAGGAATCGTCTTCATCGGAAACAATTTTACGGAGAGCGGCGATGTTCTTGGCCATTTTGGCAATCTTTTGATGTTCAAGTTTCTGTTAGAAGGTTTTGTTTGTTTTATTTACTTCGTCGCATTCATATACAATATTGTCAGCTGAAGACGGTATTGCTGGACGAGAACATCTCTAAATTTTTGTATAAGTGGCTTCATGAAATTCCTATCAAATGGTAACAAATCTGAGTTTAATTTCCATCACCGCAGTAATAGACCATAACGTTCTCGTATTTGGGTAAAATATTCCAAATTTTAAGAAAGTCAACACGGAGATAGTTCGTCATTCCGATATCCTCGTTAAATTCTCTGCTAACAAACGAAAAACTCTTTCTTTGTCATGTTCTTAAGTAAAGGGTGTTTTTTTGAAACGTGTGGTTCTCAAGAAGAAATAAAACGCATATAATTTAAAGTTATGGGCAAGAATTTAGCTTTATTAAAAAGATAAGGGTTTGCCATTATGTTTTAAAAATGATTTCGGGCAAGTGGCCGCTGCGGCTGGCTCGAATAAATTCCAGCCGAGATGCAAAATTTTTGACCACTTTTTGCAGCAATTGGGGCCGTATGTCAACAATAACGCGCCGAATTTTCTCTTCCAAGGCGTCAATCGTCTCGGGCGTATCTACGTAGACAAGCAACTTTACATAACCTCACAGAAAATAGTCCAGCAATGTTAAATCGCACAATCTTGGAGGCCACGCCGCCGTCTTGTTGGAACTAAAGGTCATCCACATCATCATAATTCCACCAACCCATAAAGCACACCAAACAGTCAGTTTTTGTGGATGCGACCGTGTGTTAACATACACTTGAGAATTATCATCACTCCAAATACGGAAGTTTTGCTTATTGACGTATCCATTCAACCAAAAGTGAGCTTCATTGCTGAAAAAAATTTTCTTGAGCAAATCGAAAATCGGTTAACGAGTATAATGTTTTTCAAAATAAATTTGCACAATTTGCAAACGTTGTTCAGGAGTAAGTCTATTCATTCTGAAATGGCAAACCAAACTGAGCATAAATCAAGTGACAGCTGTAAAAAGACCGACTCCGAAAAAAGTATTTCCAGATTGAAAACCACACGTCTGAAAAAAAACAACCTTTAGTTTTGCTTTGTGCAAGTAGCCAAACATCGCATGGCCTGAATAAGAAGTATCGAGCACTCGCTTCAATTCCAAGTAGTCAAGAAATTCCACAGGAATGGATGTCCATGTAAAGAGTGAGCCAAATACAATTTTTTTTTTCAAAATATGAACAAAACTAAAGGAGAATGCCCATAAATGTATGAGTGAAAACCCCAGAGTCAATTGAAACAAAATATGTTTGGTTTCAAAAGGCATACATTGTAGATTTCAAATATGTAATTACTTTCTTTCTAAGTTATATACTCAGGACTGGCCATGACAATTTTTCCAACTATGTATAATATTGATGCATTTCTTCATGTTTATAACAAGTGGTTCGAGTACCTACTAAGACAAGACACATGACGCATTGTGAATAATCAACGATGGTTTTTTTTGGGCATTCTCTTTTCTTATGGCTTTATTAGTAAGAGAAAACATTCACATTAGTAATGGAACACAGCGTCGGTCAAGTGGCAGTCTTAGCTGGTTTCGCAGAAGCGCACTCTGTCTCTGCAATTTTCCAAGACCTTGTTGATAGTTTCAAGCGGATTGGTTATATAATATTGGCCTTAAGCTATATAATTGATAATATAAAGTCATAGGTCCCCCAGAAAAATTATCTATTGGTGCCAAATTGCGGCTTACGACTGATAACACCATTTGAAAATTTAGTGCGCTTAAGATCGATTGCGGTATGGGCTGTGTGGCATTGCGCGTAATCCTACGTGAACCAAAGGTCGTCGGAATTCATATCTTCAATTTCAGTAAACAAAAAGTCGTTTAAAATAGCTCTGTAACGCCCAACGTTGGCCAAAACGAAGAAAGCGATTATTCCGAGAGTTTAGTGCAAATTCTCCTCAGACTAGTTCGTTTAATGTTGAGCTGTTGTGATCGGTGGAGAGCTGATGTTCGTGAATTGAGTCTCATACTCTCGGCTACAGCCGAGACGAAGTTTTTGCACAAACTTCCGTATAGCAGACGCGGTGCCAAAACTTCTTTTCAAAACACTCACTGTTTGGTTTACACAGCACTCACTTTGGTGAAAGGTTTTCAATATTTCCCAACGTTGTTCAAGCGTATAACGACTCGTTTCGTTCCGCAAGTGAATGATACTGATTTTGTGTCAAGATTAAGAGCGTCAAACAGCAGTCAGTGTCAAAATAACATATGATTCTAAAAGAAACCACTTGAAAGCCCATCCTGTAGATTCTTTCCCTACTGGATTTTTGAAGGTTTCTGTTTCGAAATTGGAAAAATCCATCCCGTTCCCAGTTTTATTCCATGGACACAAAAAAACAGTGTCAACCGAGGTTCTCAAATGTTGTGCAGTTTGTAATATAACCTTGATTGTCCCCTGAACCCAAGTCCAACATCAATTCCATGCAAATTAGTGGTAATGTGAAATCTATGTTCCCCAATCCAATTCATTCAATTCACATTTTTTTTTTATTAAAAAGTCTCACACTGCCATAGTGTCATTAGATTCACCTTAGGGATATTTATTTAGTTTGAAGGAATATCCCAACCCGTCCTCCTTCATTATTTCTAAATGAAATATTGTTTTATAAATGACAGTTTCAATTTCCTGGCTTTCGGCCAAGGTGCATTAAATGTATTTTTTCTCCCATCGAATTGAATTGCGATTCTGCCAATTAGGTTTCTGCAAAATGTAATCAAAATTGCATTTCCATCTGCAAGAATGCATTTACGGTGGGGAAATGATTCTTCATATTTTTTGATAATTTTCTATTGCCAATTCTATATGTTTTCATTTACATTTTTTTTTCGTTGCTGGCCAGAACTTCAATTGGGAAAAAAAAAACAACTGCAATATTGTGTCAATAAATCTCAAAAGCATTTCGCCTATGACTCTCTAACTCCTCCACCTGTGTCCCTGTGTGTGTGTAAAACAAAACACCAAAGCCAGGACGAAATATAGAATTTATATCCGTCTGCATGCAGTTCGAGGATCATTGAATGTCCTCGTTGTTATTATATTGCGATGTGCTTCGTTTCTGTTGTCCTGTATACCTACGTCTATGTTTGTGCAAAAATCGTCCACTAAAACTACACAAAATGCACAATAAAACACTACAAAACCCCCTTGTAGAGTACACCTTCTTTGTATATAAAATGCATAAACAAACTCATGATGATTTCTATCTTCTATCTTTTATTCTACGAGTATTTTATATTCTGAACGTAACATCACAATCACAGACGACAGCGATAGTATATATTGGGAATTGAATAATCCAAGTTGGCAACGAAGCAGCGCGCCATTCGTCATTGCCAATAAAATAAAGTTAAATGTTCTTTGACATAAAATGCCGAAGCCGATGCCATTCCCAAACATAAAAGACAATAGATACAGATAGATGCGCGTGATACAACATGGCGTGTGTGTGTTTGTGTGTGTGTAGGTACTGCATGTCGATTAAAAATCAACAATCTCACTCGAGTGTGTCTACTTCATTTTTTGATTAGAAATATTCATCGGAGCGCGAGCCATTTTCTTTCTTCTCTTCCCCTCTATTAAAATTTGTCCTGTTCAAAAAATATATATTTTTTTTTCAATACACTGACAGAAGCTCCTTAAAAATATTTAATTTCTCATTCTTCAAGCCTTAAAGCTTAAAAGATAATTTACTTTTTAAAATCAAATTTAGTTTGGCAATCAAGGCAGGAGACGAATGCCGTATCGTCTTTGTTTTGGTCCGATAAAGAATAAAATTGTTAAGTGTACTGCAAAGACTAGCGTATTTGCTCATCCAAGCCTGTAAGCATATCCTTCCAAGTATCCTTGCATATTAAATAAATGAAAATATTGCATTTGTTAGTTGAGCTCGTGGTTGTATGGTGAGCCTGACGGACGAAGTATTTAATTTTCTAACATTTGAGATTTTCAGTCATACATTTATGTATGAAACTTTAAATAAAAACCAAAAGCGGAATTTTAGAAAAAAATTTTAAAGGCTAAAGGGCCAGTTGTTGCGGTCAAGAAAAACCATCAGGAAAAGTTGAAACACATGAAAAATTAATTTTTCTTCCGATTAGCGTTTAAAGCGATCAGGAAAAATATGTATACTCGACATTTGACAAAACAAGCGGTTATCCACACGCAGCATTTTATTAAGTTTCCGCATTGTCGGATTTAGAAACTATCGACATAGACGCTAAACAGAAGAATGAACAAACGTTAAGTGGAGCATCAAGAAAAATTTATTTATCCCGACAATCGATCCACACAACGTAAAGTCGCACTGCTTTAATGGTGAAACTGGTGGCACGGTGAGTGTGATTAAACACTTACGCCAAATTTTCCTGATTGAGTTGCGCACGAATTTTTATTTTAAATTGCACGATCCTGGATGCCAATTTACACTTTACAGGTCCAAAACACGGAATTATGTGCTCACGAAACGTTTCATTCAACAAATCAATTGTGACACGAACTGTTTGACATGTTGCGCCATCTTGTTGAAGCCACAGCTCTTCCACATTTAGGCGATTCAATTCAGGAACGAAAATGTCATTGATTATGGCGCTATAACGGCGGTCTTCACTGACTTTAACCCTCTGGCCGGCATCGTTTTGAAAAATGTAAGGACTAATAATTCAATCACGGATGGCGGATGGACTGATTCGGGTCTTTCTCGATGCTGCGTATGACGTCTCAGATGATGAGTATTATCGTTAAGAGTAAACGTGGTGCGGAAACGTTTAATGAAAATAATGTAACAGTCAATTGGGTTGCGAATGGGTTTATGCAAATTTTTTTTAAAACAACGTTTATTTGACACCACACAGATGCGGAAGATAAATCAGCTTCTGCAAACGGATTTTCAACGTACATTACTTAATATGTTGGTCTTCTTGCTTTACCCGAAGCTTTGAAACTGCTGTTTCAACACCTACCTTGGACTAAGTTCAATTTCCAAAATAGTGACGTCACTATCCTTCTTTATTGAATATTAGGCGTTCCGTTTGTTTTTGTCCCATTAGGAGGGTATAAAGGTCGTTTTTGTTCATCACAAGCTCGTAAGCGGTCAAAAGTTAATATTTAGGCAAGTGTTCTCATAGCGCTTTGAAAACGTTTTCCGAAACTGTTTTGGCATTTTAGTTTGCCATGATGCTTACTAAATTTAGTTGACAATAAGGCTTCTCATCAACAACTGCATCCTTTTATGGAAAAGTGTCGTTGAACGCTCAGATAGGTTTCTTCTCTCTCTTTTGTCAAAATGATTCCCAAATAATGGCTTAATCACACCGTCGCGTTCACCTCAGCTTCGCGTACGTTACGTCGAACAAACTTTACGGACGCGTCGAGATGAAAGATGACATTTGAGTAAATCAACAAAATAATAATTCTAAGGAAATAAATATTTGTCTGAAGTATATCAACCCATTTTTGAAATTGAAAAAACTCAAAAGGAAACACACGAACAGTAACAGTAGTTTGAAAAGTCAAACGCGAGCAAATGTTCAAATATTTCGACTTTTGCTTCAACACCGCTTCATGCTACGTGGTTTGTGTACTTACTTTTTGATGCCAAAACGTAACGTTAAAGCTCAACGCCTCATGGCTGAATCACAACGACGCGTTCACCTTAGCCTCGCGTACGTTACGTCGAACGAGCTTTACGGACGCGTCGAGATGAAAGATGACATTTGAGTAAATGAACTAATCGAAAATAATAGTTCTAAGGAAACAAATATTTTTGTAGAGTATCTTGTTGAGAAGGTTTTTGTATAAATGAATTATTGTACACCAAAGAAGCGTCCTAAGTCCCTCACTCGCTTACTTAGGTCTGGCACATGCACATGGTTCACAATGTTGCACAATGTATGTACGAAACGTATGAGAGTAAAATCTTTTCGAATCAAGGATATATATTATTGACAATCCTTATAATATTGCGTGCATTCCACTTCCACAAAAACCAGATGTTTTCACTCATAAAGATCTTTGTTTGGATTTTAATCTTTCACTGATTGCACTCAAAAGAGGCGCAGACAAGCATACATAGCTAATTCTAAAAAATCCAAACCCTTTTCAAACGTTTTTTTATTTGTTCCAAATCCTTAAAAATATTAAAACTTTGCTATACAAATGCACACATTTAGGAACAAAAATACAACAAGGCAATGATCCATTGGCCGAGGGGATATCAGACCGTTTTTGAAATTTATTGAAAAAACTCAAATTGAAACACAGAAACAGTAATAATAATTATTTGAAACGTCAAACGCGCGCAAATGTTCAAATATTTCAACTTTTGCTTCAGCTTCGCTTCATGCTACGTGGTTTGTGTACTTACTTTTTTATATCAAAACGTAACGTTAAAGCTCAACGCCTCATTGTGAGCATTAATACATGAATTCCTATGTTTGAACTTTTGCGTTCTGTCAAAGCGAAGCTCAAAGCGTCGTTGTGAAGCAGGCATCATTGTTAGCCTTAAACACGAATTCCTATGCATGAACTTTTGCGTTCTGTCATTGTATTTATAATCTATAGTACTCCCAATAAGAGGAACGTTTGGTGCGCCACCTGTGGACGAAGTTCACAAACACTTGATTGGTGAGTTAGGAGAGGTTTTTATCTAGATTGCCATGGGAAGCAAAAACAGCAATAGAAGACATTTGATGTAAAGTAGGTAAGACAACTAGCGCTGCCATTGAAGAAGTTCAGAACTTAAAAAAGCGAATCTCAAGGCGGCATTTCAAAGCAGGCATAAATTAATCAAACTTGGATCTCTTACTGTCTCTCTCTTTCTTCCTCACCATTGAATTCACTGAAACAAAGATTGCTGATGTTAAGTTAAAGCATATAACAAAGATCGTTGCTCTAATTTTCGCTTATTTTAAATAGCTTTCGGAACGTTTAGCACGGATTGAAAATTGTTTAAAAATTACATTTCATCTCGGTTTTTATAGCAGCACGAAATTCTCTATTCTCTCCCAAATCATGACCATTTATTGCAATTTTTCAAGCACATCCATGCTGTTGGTCGACACCTGATCATTATTTGCCTTTATGTACATGACCTACTCCCAATTTCAAATTGAGTCAAACATGGCGGATAATTGAAGAAAAACTCGAGTATTTCGAAAAAAGCAGCACCCATGTCTTTAAAACATCCACTCTGATAAGCCAAATATGCAAGAAAAAATGCAAAGAAGCCATCTTTAAAAAATAGTGATGGACTATTAGAAGTATTAAAAGATTCAGTTGCTCCGGCTATTTCGAAATTAGCCACCTTATAAACGTAAAAAGTCCTTGATAAATCCATTCGAATTATTTTTTGATCGTAGTGTTAATATTTAAAATGAGGTGTTGGAACCCCTAAACTTATGTGTTTCTAAAGTCCAAGCCTGTAACATTCAACATGTAAATCAAGCTTTTTAATGCAATAGGTATCTATATTCCTACTCCTTGTTTTAAAGCCTTATTCACTTTTGTTGATTGATTATTCGACACTCTGATCGAGGCGCTTATTGTGGTCAAAAGTTGAAGTTAATGGGGTTCAAACAATACCCTGCAAAACTGTTTAATATGTTTAGTGAAAAAAACTGTTCTTGATGAATCCACTACTCTCCCTTTAAAATCAACTTGAAAACATTAAATGAATAATGAGAGTTATGAATCACAGTATCTTTTGAAAACATACACAGGATAACAACTCCGACACTAAGCCAGGACAGGAATAAAAATGGACTTTCATAGTACACACACAAAATACAGGACACCACCATACCGTACCCAGCAGCAATTTGCTCCAAGTTGTTTGTATTTTTTTTTTTTTATTTTTTCTTATAACATGTGCGCTACTCTGCTGCTCCTTATTTTTAAACTGTTTATATCGCATTTCTGTTGGAAGTTTGTAATTTTTTTTTTGCTTTTCCTAGTCATTGCCTCTTGGGTTTGGTTTAATTTAATTTTTTAAAGAATAACCTACGACCTCAGATTTATACAGTTTTGTTCATTATATCCGTTGGATTGGGATGAGCGCGGCTGTTGCTGGTATTAAAATGAAAGTGAGATGCCTGGGGCTGACTTTTAAGCCCTAAGTGGCTTAGAGAGGGAACAAAATGTGAATGGCGTGTCTTTTGTAGATACATGATGGTTTATACATTTTTTTTTTTGCTATAAAAATTAATGGACTTGAGCTACGTTCGTTCGTCCGTTGCGAAAAATTCTTTAACTTTATGAAGCATTCATTTTCAAATTTTCTTTCTTCCATACTTCCTTCCCTCCTCTAACACGAAATACTTTGAATTTAATTATTTGAATCTATTTTTTTTTTTTTTGTTCTTTCAGATGATTCTGCAAAATTTGACAACGGATTCAATTTACGAGGTCAAAGTAGCAGCTGCAACGTACAGTGTAATAAATCCGAAGAAGATAGTTCTAGGAAGGTATTCCGAACCAAAGAAGGTAAGCCAACAAAAACAAATTTTTCAAGTGGGGTAATAATATTGTCATTAAAAATTTCACAATTTTGTATCTAAAGGAAATTAACTTATTTCCCAAAATATTTTTAAGTGATATTTTGTAGAAGTAAAATGTTAATTGAAGCAATGGGGGTTTTTAAGGGTGCTAGCTTTTAAGGATTTTTAGTCGTCACAAGACTTAAAACTTTTAATTTTACACGCAAGTAACGACAACAGGAAGTTCTTGAGCTCCTCGATTCGACGAACTAGAATTACATTCTTGTAGTTAAAGTAACGCCTCAAGTCTGTTGTTGGTCAGGCCTTGACTTGTACTTGACTCTCTAGCGGCAGATTTAAAAACCGCCATAAGTAGTAAAAAGATTTATAAAAATAAATACTTGGCACAAAAGCTCCAAGCGGAGCCAGGGCCTGGGACTGTGACTTACACTCTCAACCATTCCGGTGTGTGCGTTGATATTCTGCAGAAATGGAAAGCACCTACAATTTAACTCCGAATCTGAACGGGTAACAAGAAAGCACTTTCCATGACATGATTTAATCTTGGTGGATTTGTCACTTCCTCGCAAGAGGCAGTACCACAGAAAAGAACTTAGGTGGATTCAGGGATCGAACACAGAACCTTCGGCGTGACAGCCCGACACACTAACCACTGCTCCACGGGGTACTACACTTTTTGAATATATTTTTCAAAATCATTTCAAAAACGCCATTTCATTGGTGTTTTTTAGCTCCAAAAATATATAACTGTCATAAATAACCGTTACTTTAAAGCTTATATCTCGAAAACGGCTTTAACGATTTTTATTTAAAACAATGTGCGTACGTAAAAAGTACCTTCACATGTGACAAGTGAAACTACTTTGGCAAACTAATTTTTATTTTTTGCACCGCATCAACCGACCAGTGCAGCTTCTTGCTACGTTTGCCCTTTCTCACTCTCCGTCAATCGGTCTCAATCGCTCTCTCTCCACTTTCGGGGACGGAAGTCACGCTTATCTCCGCTGCATCAGTAAAAATTGTACCCCCATGCGCCTTGAGCAAATTGCGAGTAGCATAGTAGTGCTCAAGTTGATATTTGAACTAGCAGTGTTGAACTTTGAAGAACTTAAAACACTACTCATTAAAGTTGATCGTGTTGCTGGCAAAACTTGTAGTAAAGTAGAATACTTTGGAAAAAACGTATATGTATCTGATGGATAGACATGTTTTTCACTGGTAAATCAGTTTAACGAGGTCTTAAGTCGTGAAACTTTCTTCGAAGGAACTAGAATACTAATACTACAAAATACTTTAATGTTGACAAGTTCTAAAAAACACCATTATGTCCCTGTTTCTGATATTCCAAACACGTATTCGGATGTCATTTTAGCAAACTTCATCGTGACTTTGCGATCTTTCGCTTAAATTCGTAATTTCCTAGTTAAAAAGAATTAAGGCGTCAGAAAGGCTTCAAAATATTTTTATTTCAGGACTATAAAACCGCATAATAAGTTTCTACAATATGTTTTCACTCAACCTCCAATAAAAAATCCCAGCTAAATGACAAACTGACATTCAGATATTTAAAATTCCAACAATTTAAAGCCCATATTTTCTTGAATTTTTTTTTTTAAGCAGCATGCCTGTTAAAAAAATCGATATGGTCGACATAAAAGCATACAACTCAGTACTTAAAAAAAGGAAATATTCATTCCAAAAATAAATAATCTTCACACCTTGGCAAAAAAAAAATGTTTTTAATGACATCATTACGATGGAAAATATTTATTTATGAGGCGTAAAAACATGACTCGACTCAGTGGTTTATATATTTTCTTTTTTTAACATGGCGTAGTATTTTTTTTTAAAGGTAGGAACACAATTTTATGGTTGCCGTTAATGAAATCAACCGTGAACTATCGGAATTCATTTTATGTGAACTTTGCATTAACATTACAATGTACTTTCGTTTCATTGAAATACATATTTTCAAGTCTAAGTGGATGATAGTCAGGAAATGCATAAAAAAATTACTGCCAAAAATTATATTGAATATGTTTAATAGAGTTTTAAAAATAATAATTAAAAACCAATATTTTAAGGACACAGAGGAGACTAAGGTAGTTTGAATTTCGGGCCGACCAGTCATTTTGTTAACTATTTCCTGGGATTTTTTTTATACTTATAAAGTGAAACTTTCTCTGTTTTAAGTCATGTATTTTCAAAAATGGAACTTAACGGCAATGCTAATATATCGTCCAATTTATTGATAGTTCTTTATAACGGGTTGTTTATAACAGCTTGACAAATTTTAGTAATGATACAAGACAACGCCGCGACTACGAGTTACATAGTCCCTTCGATCAGTTCAATTGTCCACTACTTTTGCAATAAATCTGGCCGTATGGAGTCAATAGTGGCTTAAATATTGTCTTCCAATGCTTCAAGAGTTGGTGGTTTGTCGGCATTAAGCCAATGACTTAATAAAGCCCTATAAAAAGGGGGCCAGTTAACAGGACCACTTCTGGAAATAAAGTTGTCACCAAATTGAATTTGCGATAAATTGATGGTTAATCACGCTGTATGGCTAATTGCGCCTTAATTCTTGCACAAACTGTA
Source organism: Platycheirus albimanus (assembly GCA_916050605.2). Taxonomy (NCBI): domain Eukaryota; kingdom Metazoa; phylum Arthropoda; class Insecta; order Diptera; family Syrphidae; genus Platycheirus; species Platycheirus albimanus. The sequence continues at coordinate 11,019,509 of OU696696.1, read as the reverse complement.
TTTTATACACACGTAAGCCAGGATCCTTACGTAAAATTTTCCACGTAGTCGAAGAACAAAGGGCAACAATTTGAGAAAGGTGACGAATCATCGACGTCTTTTTCAACACTTTGCGCTTCAGCAGCAATACTCTCTTGTCTTGTTGACGGTTTTCAATCAAAAAAAGTAAAATTAGTGCTAAAACGATCAATAATTGCACGAACTGCTTGATTGTTGACCGTAAAATGGACGAAGTGCTCTATGTATTTCCCGAACAGATTTGGAAGCAATGTTCCGGAGTTAAACGATTCATAATGCATTGTCAAACCTTACTGAACAGAAATGTCAACACAGTATGACTGTCAAACCATAGACAACAACCACCGAAACTTCTGATGCAACGAAAAAAAAAAAAACACCATTCATTTGAACAACACAACACAATCACCTGGGAATGTCCTGTTGGTCAAACTAAAAATCGAAATGGTCACTTTGGGATAGACCATAAATGGAGGAAGTCACTGTGCAGTATTCGTAACGAAAGAAATGTTGACGCAGGAAGTGACCATCAACTGCTATTAGATTTTACCTGTGACACACTGCTGGTATCGATCGAAATCATGGTATTCGAGTTACCACCTATGTGTCAGGCAAAATCATGGTTATACCACGTGAGCAACATGGTATTAGCATGGTGGAGACTTGGGTTTTCATCGTAGTATACCAATCTTTTTAACGACAGCAGCGCCATTCTTCTTAAGTGAAGAATATTACACTGAAAACCGCCAAGACAACGCAAAGGGACAGTTTGAAAAAATCTCAATTGGTCTGTGGTACATTCAGAAGTTCCACTGGTGGACAAAAATTTCGTTCGTGAAACTGTGAACAAAAGGGATTATTGGATGAAGACATTTATGTAATGGAAATGGCTTTGGATAGATATACGAGTAGATAGATCCTGCTAAGACGATAATTGCCAGATGCATTGTGGTTGGTGTGATGTAACTAGAAGGCCAGGTCTGGGTTTTATCTCCGATTCCTCCTAAAAGCTGTTGGAATACTGCGGCTTCGGGATAGTGACAGATTTCTGCAGAGTAAATATTTTGTATGTAGTACCCCGTGGCGTAGTGGTTGGCAGACTGCCACGTCGAAGGCGGAAAAAAATTCGTTCGTGGAACTGTGAACAAAAGGGATTATTGGATGAAGACATTGTGTAACGGAAATGGCGTTGGATAGATATATTAAGATCCAGCTAAGACGATAATTGCCCTTTACATTGTGGTAAGTGTGATGTAAAGCCAGGTCTGGGTTTTATCTCCAATTCCTCCTAAAAGTTTTTGGAATACTGCGGCTTCGAGATTGTGACAGATTTTGCAGAGTAAATACTTTTTTTGTAGTACCCCGTGGCGTAGTGGTTGTCAGACTGCCACGTCGAAGGTTCTGTGTTCGATCCATGAATCCACCTTAAATCTTTTCCGTGGTACTGCATCTTGCGAGGAGTAGACACATCCTCCAAGAATAAATCATGCCATGGAAAGTGCTTTCCTGATTGCCGCATTAAATTTTAGAACCACTTCCATTTATGCAGAATAGCAACCACTCACGGGAATTGTTAAAAGTGTAAGTCATATGCCCCGGCCTTGCTTGGAGCTATTGTGCCAAATATTATTTTGATTTGTGCATACCTACCAAGTTTAGTGAAAAAGCGCGTTTTAATTCAGTCACCAAAGGAATATGGTTCTGGCCAACAAAGTGATTTTGGAAGAGGTATTAATGATATCAATTTCTATATTATGTTTAAAAAGTTCGGATGGAAGGCCATCCGCTCCAGGAACTTTGTTGGACTTAAAGAGGTTTTGTTCATGGTCGTCCAAATCAAATCAATCATTCTGCTCGACAGCGATGGTTGCCTTCGTCGTTTAACAGTCTGCTGAAGTGTTCAAAGTCTTTGCAACGACTGCGTATCAAGATCAACTAAGACAATCCCACCCTCGTCTCTAAAGGTTTCCGTCTGTAAAACGGATATTTTACCTTTTGGTAGAATTTTCAAACATTGCTTCTGACTAAGCACCCCTGAATAGATTCCACCGCTCGATTTTCTCTCTTTTTTTTCTGAAAAATCGACGTTTCTCCTTTGCTGGTAGACCGCACGGGAAGCACTCTTGACAGATCTGATTCTGACCTGCAGCATTGCCTGATAAGCTTCGTTCTTGGCCGTATGTGCCAGCCTGCACTCATCATCGAACCAGGTGTTTCGTTTTGACATGGTTGGCAAAGGTTCTGGCGGTCTCTGGCGATTGCAGCTTCGCAACATCAAATTTTCTTACAGTAGCTGCTCGATGCTGCCTGTCAAATTCAAGGTAGTGGTCCGAGTCATGCTGACCTCGCGGAAAGTGCGAAAATCCATGATATTGGTGGCATGCCTGATGCTTTCGACCGCAATATGATCAATTTGATTGACAGTATGTTGATCATGAGTCCGCCAAGCCCCCTTGTGTATATTGAGGTGTGGAAACTATGTGCTAGCTAGAATGACTCGATTAGTCGATTAGCCTGAATCCGTTACCGGAAGTGTTGTCGGGTAGGCTGTGCTTCCCGACTATAGAGCCAAACCTACTCTGCTTTCTGATTTTCGCGTTAAAGTCACCAGGCATAATCTTAGTGTTGTACTTCGGGCATTTATCATACGTCTTTTGTAGAAGATCCTATAACTCTTCTTTGGCTGTATCATCTTTTTCCTCAGTCTGGGCGTGGACGCAGATCAGCGAGATGTACTGAATTCGAGCTTGATGCGGATTGTAACAATGCGTTCATTTATGCCACGAAAGACGCATCCAAATACCGCTGTCTTCATGTCGCAAAATACCCCTTGACATCACCAAGTTTATACTTATACCATCAATTAGATCCTAACCTATTCATAAAGTACTGATCAGAGTATTTCTTGGCCAGAATCAGCTGCGAAGCAGTTGCTCTTTTAATAAAATTCACTTTTATTTTGCTTGTTTGAGTTTTTCTTAAGACGCCATTAATACTCACTTTATCAACGATTCATAAGTTTTCAATGCAACATCAAATCCTGAAGCAGGATTCTTGTAGATTATAAATTGCGATGTATTTTGCCCTCATTAAAACAAATTTCGTTGAAAAACATAATTAGAATTGTAGGTATCCTTGTTGGAAAATTCCAAAAGAAATTGCTATCGTTTTTTTTTTAAGTTTTAATTAAATTTCATTTTAAACCAATAACTTAACTCGAAAATCCAACGTGAATTCAAAAAATATGTTCCTTTGAACCTTTTCAATTATAAAACTTATCAAAAATATAAAAACTGCGTTCATTCTAAAAATAAAATCTTCCACAACCGTATCTCATACTCACTTCAAACAAAAAAGAATCTCTTTTTGCTGTATAGACAAACAGAACTACTACTTCTCTGATCCTCAGTCAACCATTTTTAATAAATAAAACAAAAGATAGAAAAAAAAATATATATATTTAAAAGTTCGCAAAAGTTCTTTGATTCGGTTCTCAGTTTTCAAAGTAAAAATACCAGTCCTTCGACTTTGTTATTTGTCAATCTCCTTTTTACAGATAATCTTCTTTTTTTTTTTTAGAAAATCTTCCTCCAGTTTTGCTTGACTACCACAATTTCATAAAATCTCTGTTTTTTAATACCTCGCTCGCAATAAGAAATTCCTCTAATTGCTTTTACCACCTCCTTCCATCTTTTTTTTTTTTTTCATTGATAAACAGAGAAAGTCAAGGCTTGTCGTCTTGAAATAAAAAAAAAATACCACGAATAAAGTTCATCGTTAAGTTTTCCACAGAAATGATAATAATAATAAGAAAATAAAAATAAAAGAAAACTGCATACAATTTCCAGGTCACTTATTGCATAAATTAAAGGTTAACTCACTGCCAAAGGACTCGAACTCATCCTTAATTATGCTTAATGCACTTGCTTTTGGCATGGTTGAAGTAATTTTTTTTTCGTATTTTTTTGTATTTAAAGAAAACCAGAAGAAACATTATTATCATCGACCAAGCATTAATAACGCCACACTTAACATTAATTTTCCTGGAATTATCCTGGAGGTCACATTAATATTAAACTTTTATTTTATTTTAAAATTCCTTTTTTTTGTATTTTAAGTTTTATTTTTTTTACATTGCGCTTGAACAATATTCTTTTGTTATTTAAAAATAAATATACACCTTGTCTCTTCCGCTCAAGGTTTGGTAGTCGTATAGAGTCCTTAAAAAAAGTTAAGAAAAAAAAAAAAAAAAAAAAAAAACTAACAAAAGCTGCGATCTCCATAATGACTTTACATTTTCGCCAGGGTATACTGCTAGTGACAAATATTCCATGGAAAATGGAATACGTGATTTCCTTGGCATCTCTGGTCTGGGTGGAGGGAGGCAGGTCGCTTATTTTATAGTTTATTGCATCGCTTGATCCTACTCCACACTCATGCACTGCACATGTACACATCAGCGTATGATTTTTTTTTTGTTATCAAAAAATTGTATCTTCTGTTTAATTTTTTTTTTGTTTTAAGTTAGAAGCTGAATCCTTTCTTCCCTAAGCCCGGTTGACATGAGTAATTATTTTACCACCGTGTCGTCCTTTCCATTATAGTTTTTTTTTGACAGAGAGAAAACTAAAACAAAAGGGTGCAACAACTTACAGGTGCATACTCTATAAATACGTGTTTTTGAACAAAGGACCTCTGTATTTTTCTATTAAACAAAAAAAGTCATGTTGCTGCGTTGTTATAGTTTGGAGGTAAAAAAAGGATATGTGTTCTTTGGAGGACGAAAAATTTCTCTTCTTCATGCAAATTAGAATCCAAATGCCACACCACCAGGAAAGAAGATAGAAATAAAACAAATAATAATAAAAATAATAATTTTTCTATAAGGACATTTTTTTTTAGTTGTGGGTTTCCTCATACATTATCCTTTATTTAATTTTAATGTTTTTTTTTCTTGCAGATACTCTTGCAACCAAATTGTGAAAAAATTCAACCCTTACTGAGACAATCGCATAATGACTACAATTTGGCTGTGCTCGTTGGAATTATATTCAGTTGTTTCGGAATTGTCCTTATTGTGATGGCGTTCTTTTTATGGAGGTAAGTGGAGTTCTTAAAATGTATTTGGGTGTGGGGTTTTTCTTTTTTTCATTCATCTTTATAGCGAGAAACGAGAAACGATTGGGAAACGAATTTCTATATCGTGTGTCTTATTATTCTCTAATGAGACAGGATTTTGTGCAATTGTGCAAGGATTTTTAGAGTTTCATTGTTTAAGAAGAAGAAGAAAACAACGATGACGAAGAAGAAAGAGATATTGTGTGTTTTTGTTTCAAGTAGTATAGTTAGGTTTCCTTGAAAATTTCTTCTTGTTCCTTATACTATATATTCTCTTCTCTCCATAATACTATATATTCAAGGATACTTCTTAAGAATGAAATCAAATAGATAAATTGCTGCAATGTCCTTCGCCGCTTGCTATGGAAATTTTGCAGAGCAATGAAAATAAGAGGAATAATACATTTGGTTTTAATTAGTTTTGAAAGTCAAAGCAAAGATATCAAGTTGGCAGTTGGCTTTTTTTTGTTTTTTTTTTTTTTTTAAGAAGGACATAACAAAGGATTGAATTGTTTAAAAAAAATGTATGTTAAGTACGTACTTGGTTTTTACTTTTAACATCAGCATTTATTGTCCATAGACGGACGGACTGTGGGTATGTGTGAGTACAAAAAATACAAATTGGAACAACATTTTTCCTCTTGGTTTTATCGAATTTTAATCCTGCTATTTCCAAGAAGGATAGTCAAAATAATATTGTGAGCTGTTGAAACTTTGTGAATGACAGCTTTAAGCAATGTTTTTTTTTCTGGGAAAAGGCTTGTTACAGAAAACAAGTTTTAATAAATGCAGCATTCGCTTCCTAGAAACAAAAATAAGCCGTTGGAATTCCAGGAAACAAGTCTCAATTGTCCATGAGAACACTTTTCTGGGAAGCTGTAAAATAAAGCAGCACTGTGCACACAGGATTGGTTTATCTTTCGGGTTCGTTGATTAATTAGCAATCACAGTTGTTGCTTTTTTCAGCTGTTCCTGTAAGCATACTTTTTATGTCAGATTCCATGTTCAATAATTTTCTGACCTTAAAAATTTATTTGCAAAGCAAAATTGCATAAGGGGAGGGAGTATCCAACAGTGAGACAAACAAATAACAGTGAGACAGTATTGTTTTGCGATTTCAAGAACGAATTGTGCAACAAACATAAAAAATCATAACCGCTGCTTATGCTCATTCTTGGATTTGATGCATATAATTCATTTTCATTCAGATCATTTTCAACAGTGAGACAATATCTCAAATCATCCTAAAAGATTGGAATATTTTACATACCATTTACTTGCACTGAATTGAGTGCCCTTAAGGAATTTTAAAAGTTTTTGCACAAAGATGAACCCTAAAAAAAAAAAAATACCAAGAAATGAAATGAAATAACTTAACTCTTAAGTCCCTGATCCCCGATGGTTATCTTATAATCAGAGAAACTGTAAAGAAACTAGCATTTTTCTTGTTATCCGATACAATGGTTATGTTTTGCAGCATAGGAGCTATGGTCCATCTAAAGATATATTCATATACCAACAGTGAGACAATTTGGACTCGAAAGAATTTTGCATTCAATTTTCTTATGGTTGCAAATAAAACCAGTTTCAAAATCCGAAAGTCATTAAAATGCATTCGATTGAGAATTATGTGTCTCACTGTAGGTGTCTCTCATCTAATAGAAAAATGCATATGTGTGTTTTTCTGGCCGAAATTATCAAAAGTTATTAGTATGTATCTACCTTAAAAATTCAGCTGAACAAGATTTTGTCTTCCGTTCCATTTAGCCACACGTGGCGGTAAGCTCGGTAACTTATGGCTGACTAGCCGAAAACTAGTTCAACAGCCATGGTTTTAAGAATTTTTAGTAAGTATGGAGTCTCATTCCAGCATCTTCAGTGATTCTTAAGTTGAGTTATCCAGCTACTCAATCGGTGTGGATGACTGAAAAAAAATCACATATTTGATTTCATTATCTTAAAGAACGTTGAGGCTTTCGAGGAACGTACGTACCAGACCTTGTCCCCGAGATCAAGTACGCAGAATCGTTGTTTGCATACTTCATTTTTTTTTTTGGCTATCTGCTTCTGTGCGACATCGATTTTGGTCTAAGTTTGTCATAATATCGATCAGGTTTGTATTTCTATGACTTTCGGTCTCACAAGTTAGTCAAAAAAATGGTCGAGCCTCTGTAGAGCCGAGCCTAAAAGCGATGAAGGGCAACTGTGTATGTCGTTTAACAGACAATGCAACGGCATCGAAAAAAAGGTTGAAGATTCTATTTCTAGCGAACGTTAGTTCATCCCCACCACCTTAAACATCGGCAACCGTTTCTATAGTCAGATTGTTCTGCTGAGTGGTAAGCTATTCCAAAAATATTAAGAAAGAACACTATTGTGTGTCTTGAGCAGCTTAGAGAGAGCCTAAATCTTGACAACATGATATTTCTTTTAAAGAGAGTTTCAAGCAAAAAGAACAAAAAAATCCTTACCATATTCTGAAGAAACTATAAACCAGTGTAAACTGGGGGAATAAATAAAAATTTCTGCCCAGGCTGGGTTTGAACTCACAAGTCACAACTCTAGGTTTAGCAACCAAGCACTAATCTACTGTACCATAAACCGTATTAAGACTACGGTCCTATTAAAGATTGATTAATATACACATACTAACAGTGAGACAAATGACACTCGAAAGTATTTTGCATTCGATTGTCCTATCGTGAATGAAAGCAGTTTCAAAATTCGATAATCATTAAAATGCATTATTGGACCAGATGTTTGAAATATAAGTGTCTCACTGTAGGTGTCTCTCCCTTACTTGCCAGATGCATATCAGTGCTTTTCCGGCCGACATCATCAATACTCCAGATTATTTTCTTAAGATTTATGCGACTACGTTTTGTTCGGCATGTCCCGGTGCCATTTAGCTACACGTTCTAGTAAGCTCGACTACAAAGAGACGACATGTAATGATTCGAGAAAAATTGCTGAAAAAGAATGTCGAAATGTCTTCCTAGTTCAACAGTAATGTTTTAAAATTTGTAGGACATGATAGAGTCTCAATTCTCAATCTCTTCGATGATTCTAAAGCTGAACAGCTAGATGTCGTTTTGAGAAAGGAAATCACGTCTTTCATTTGATTTGATTTGACCTTGTCCCCAAGATCACTTTCGCAGAGTCGTCCACCTGCTTCATTCTTTTTTGGTGTTCTTCTCTATTTTTCGACCAAGTTGATAGTATTGTCGATCAGGTTTGTAATTCTTTGATTTTCCGTCTCACAAATAAATCGACAAACTGGCAGGGCCAAACCTTTCATTTCTAGCACGACGTTAAACATCTACAAAATGGCTCCTTTTTTTTAATCTTAAGTGTGGTCGTGGCTATCTCTGAAACTGCTTTACCTATTTTTCTATCAATAAAACACTACACTATTCTTGATGAAATTACAGAGCCCACATATCAAGGCGAATCAATTCAGAAAGGAAAAAGTCATTGATCATGTAACATCGGTAACGCTCTCCATTGACTGTAACCCTCTGAAGTAATGATTCATTAACAAATCAGCCCATATTGCACACCAAACTGTAATTTTTTTGGAAGTAAGAACGTCTCAAAAATGGTTTGAGGATTTTCTTCACTCCAAATGCGCCAGTTTTGCTTATTGACGTAGTCATTTAACCCGAAATGAGCTTCATCGCTGAATAAAAATTTCTTGTAAAAATCAGGATCAACAGCAATCTCGTTTCGAATCAAATGTGCACAATTTGCATGCGTTGTTCAGGCGTCAGTCGGTTCATGTTAAAATGGCAAACCAAACTAAAAAAATAAATCACTTGACAGATGACAAAATGGCTGTCAATGAAAACAGTGCTGCCAACGCAAAATTGGATGAATGGCTTAGCTAGTGTTTTAGTCAAACTCAGTATTTAAAAAAATTCAACCAAGTTCTTTTAAGTTTTGGCCATCGGCAATCGTCTTCTTTACCGTAATAAATGTTTGTATCCTTGTTTCGTTTGTGATTGCATAACAGCAAACACGCTTAAAGTAAATTCCATATTTTAAAACGCAAAATCCCAAATCAAAATTATTTCGAAAAACTTTTTTAGCACCAACAAAACTTATCTATATTTCTTTTTTCTTCAAAACAGTAAGAGTTAGTAAATTAAATACAAGAAAACCAAAACACAAACAAAAAATAAAACCCCAAAGTTTACATTTGCTGCACCAAAGGCACCGTTTGCTTTTCTCAAAAATAACGACAACCGTCAAAAACTTTTCCACAAACTACCAACATTTCCATCTTGGATTTTATGTATTGTGGCTTGGATGCGGTGTGATGGACAAATTTCATATATACCGTTGGCTTAAGGATTCCATGAGTGACAATTTCCAAGAGCAGATGATTCCTTCTTCCTCCTTATCTGTTCTGGCTTGGCTTGTTTGTTTTTTTTTTTTTTTTTCACTTCATAGAGATACGTTTTTCCGTAAGACTGAGTAAAAAGCTCGGTGTGATGCTTACTCTGTGTGGTTGGTATCTATTTCATACACTGTCGTAATTTTTTTTTTTTACTTTTTTTTTTAATAAACTTTCCTCTGATAAGGGTTTGTTGGTTGGTTGGTTGGTCTATGGATTTGAATTTCTTCTTTTTTTGTAAAAAAAAAAAAAAAATCATATTTATGAGCTGGGAATGTAAAAGTTTTCTTTGAATTGGCATCATGGAAAGTTTTGAATACTCCTTTTTTTTGGTATCATCATCACCTTGGAAAAACATCTGCGGAAAAACTTGTGAACATACAAAAAAATGCACAAAAGAAATGCCTTTTGCAACTCAATACGCTGACAAGTACAGAAGGGTACGCGAAACGGATTTAAGAACCAAGCCATACAATTGACACGAAGGATGATTTTTGCATCTGGGCACTGCCGTCATCGTCGCGTCAGTCGGGAAGTTTTTGAACAAAAGAAAAGGAAAAAAAAGTTTTAGACATGTTTTCTTTTCCTGCAATTTTGTTCCTTTTTTTTTAATTTTTAGCCTCACGTGAAAGATAAGGATTTAATTGCAAGAAAAACTTTATTTTAAATTACCAGCGTTTTTGGTTGAAAGCGTGTGCGTTATTTGCTTTGCATTTTTGCATTTCTGCATTCAAAAAAAAGAAGGTTATTAACTCTTCTTTCAGAGGTGGAACCTACATATATGTATGGTTTGCAAGTGACTACTTGCAGGTTGTGTTTTAAAGTTCATCTCCCATGAACTAATCACAGCAAACATGCAAATATTAAAGTGGTTGAACGCACATTTTAGCCATTGCCACCATCATCACCACAACGACCACTACCGCCTGCGGTTTAATGCCCAAAAGGATTTTTTTTTAGTTGGTTGATATACTAATTAGCTTCGTTAGTGCAAGTTTTAAATTTGAAGTTATAATTAAATTTGAAAAATAAAACATACAAAAAAAAAATGCAGAAAAACCTTGTTTACGGTGGCGTATACGTACTATTTTTTTGTATGGAAAATACAGTGCTGATAAAAAAATCTAAAAAAAAAAAAATTATTAAAAAAAGGGTCTAAGCAAAAATTCATTGAATAACAAATCATATTTGAACAAGTGCACATTGCACACACAAATCAATTCAGGGAAACAAAAAATCCAATCAACACAGTGTAATTTCCGACTCATTGAACGATTTGCAAACGTGATAAAAACTAGAAACACGGATGCATCAAACAATTTAATTAAAGTTGCTGTGATTGATGATTGAGTGTGTTGGTTGTTTTAGAACGCAATTTATTTAATAGTTGCATAATATTGTAGATATGTGGCTAAACGGCTATTAATGTAGTGAATCAAGTATTTTATTCATTATGTAAGTACATTTTTGAGTACTTGCTGATGATTTGATTTGAATGGAAAATTTCAACTTTTAGGTTTTTTTTTTTTGTTTTTTTTTACGGAAGTAAGTCTTAAACGAGCTTAGTTTTAATTGACTTTCAAGGCACATTAAAACTTGAACCGAAGGAAACATTTGTTTTGGCTGGCAATGTAATGTAAATAATTGTTTTTAAAGTATATTTCCAATTACGTTTCACTTTCGTTCCATATACCATTTCTGAACAGTTCCTCCGTGAAACAATTCTTAAGAAATACGGTTCAAAAAAACCATTACTAAATCCTTTTGATTTGCAGGACTTGCACTATCAATTTAAGGGAAGATATTTCGGCAGTATTTTTTTTTTATAAAATAACACAGTTCATTCAGTTCAACACTGGACAGAATATAAAGAGAGATACCGATTCACATTGTCTTGGAATATCTGCAAGTCGTTATGGGAGGGAAAAAAATGAGCCGGGTAAAACATTTTACATTCATGAAGTGCGGCTAAGAGTCTCTATACTTAACAGTAATTCCGAAGATAGGTTCGAGGGTAAATTGATAGGCTTGCATAGCGATGCGTGTTCAGAGGAAACTGTTTAAGGGGAGGAATTCATCTGGTTTTTTCACTGGAACACTGCTAAAAGAAGGAACGATCAAATAAGGTGAGACAAGAAACAGTGAAAAGACGTTTTGGGTGCACTTTAGTAGGCTTGCGTCTAAAAAATGAGATTATCCAATTCGGTTATCATTGCGAAAAATTCAACCCGTTTAGGTCTTTTTTTAAATTTTCTTTTGAAATGATTGTCAAAGACGTTAAAATGGCCGAGAGAGCCCGAACAAATGTGGCGCTGTTGAATGGCGAGCAGAAGACAGTGTACGATTTGCTGATGAAAGTTATTTTTGACGATTGAAAGAGAGGTATTTACTTTCTGGACAGACAATACATTCCTCATTTCGTCATTCTGGCAATTCGGTCAAGATCTCAAATTGCATTGGGTGTTGGATCCTTAAAATGTGCTGCCACATTCTTTTTAGGCAGTCGAACTTCACATTTACACGGTTAACAAGCCAACGTGCACAGTGAACAAGAATTCGGGAACAGCGGAATCGACGCTAAAAAGAATGCAAAATTATCATTTTGGCACAAGTTCACTTCGTCAATGGAGAAACTCATTATCGGCACAAAAATATAAAATCTCTATTAGTTAAATGAATTATAATACTAATACAATACTAGCAGCGAAGAATAAGGACATCGCTGACTTTAATTTCATTTTTAAAAGTCAAATCCCTGGAGAACTGTATTCGTAGAAATCCGTTGACAGCGTGACCGACAAGGATGACGCGAGGAACTATGTGACGGAATTTTAGAACTCTCTTGATGTGCTTGGAACTCCGTTGCATAATTTACAGCTGAAAGTGGAATCGATCATAATCAAGTTGCGGAATCAGAACTATTCGAAATTGTGCAACAGTACGTGGTTTTCTGTCAAGAAACTGATGAACAATATGATTCAAGCGACGATCATCAAAGGCAAATTCCACTATTTCCACTAATTTCGAATGCCTGGTCATTTTTCCATGATCTTAACATCCACATCCATTAGTTGAAAAAGGTTCTCAAAATCACCTGAAAAAAATATTCTTTTGCAAACTACATTAAAGTTGGAATCCTGTTTATAAATATCGTTTAGTTTCCGCATACAGTATATTCCAATGCACTTCAAGATGATTCTTGTGGTTATCATGGGATCTTATAAGGCAAGCGCCAAGCGCAATTCCTCCCCATTTTATGCTCCATCTTATTTGGAATTAGCATTCTAGCTCTAAAACTTACGATGCCTGCCATACGATTTGTAATGAAAATTCATTTGTCTCAAAAACGGCTCCTACGATTTTAATTAAACTTTCTGAATGGTGTTTTTTGAGTAGTCTTTATATTTTATTTGGAATAAATTCTTCAGGAATAGTTTTATATAACGGTACTTCCCATCGTACCGATTTTTTCAAATCAGATTTTCTCGTATACTATTTGACAGATTTTAACGAAATTTTTAATGTAGAAGCTCTTTTGAAAACGAAATAATAATAATTCTTAAATTTTTCAAAAAAAAAAACTTTTTGGGTTTTAAAATCAAAAGTTAATTTTTGGTTTTTTCAAAAATGGTTCGTTCAACATTTTTATGATTTTCGTTTTCTGATAAGAACTAAAAACTGCTTTTTTCCATTAAATTCAAAACAGTCAATGTAATCGATGGTAACTAGTGATTTTTAAGTGATTAATAAAATTTCATATAATTTTTCCCCTGCTTTTTTCCAAAATTTCAAGGACCTAAACCACTGTCACACATAAGAGCAAGTTCGTACGACCCAGTCGTGCACTTTATTTCCTATCCAGTCAGTGTTCGATATTGTTTTCGCCCAACGGATCTTCAGACTGTTACGCAGACAACTCTAAACGAATAAACGAAGGTCAAGCCTGCTCGAGATGTTGGCAGAGATTTTCCAAATTCCAGAGTCATATAACAGTTCAGTTTAAGCGTGGATTCGAAGAGTTTTAATTTGAAAATGAAGAAAGGTTTTTAAATGCTCTACGTGTTCTTATATTATTTTGGTCTTATTAGCGTTTCCACTTAAGCCAGCCTCTTCTCCATATATTTGATTTAACCCGTGAGCCGTGTTATTTGCTATGACGCATAATCTTTGTGACTCAATTTGTCAAATGTTCTCCAATGGATACCATGTATTTCATTTGTATGCATTATGCAGTTATCTCATCGTAAATTGCCAGCAAAAACAGAATTAGTGACAAGACATCTTCCTGTGTCACTCCTTGACGCACATCAAAGGAGTCTGAAAGCTGTCCATTGTGCAGAACGAAACACCTTGCATTGTTGATGGACTCTTTAATAAAAGCGAACTTTTTCTCAAATTCGCAATAAGCGAACTCCAGATTCATTCACGATTTACCCAACCGAACGCCTTCTCCAAAAAAAATTATATAAAGCGGTGACTGGCATGCAGATGATTGTTCAAGGATTTTGATGTGGTTGACGCTAGATGGACCACTGTAAAACCAGCTTGATATCTCTTGACCATAGACTCGATCCTGCACTAAATCGTCTCAGTAATAATAGTTGCCATTAACTTCGAAAAAACAGACAGAACTGTTATACCGTGCAAGTTATAACAGTTTTTGAGGTTTTATTTCTGAAATAATATAAGAAGAAATATTATGTTTAAATAGTTAATTAAAAACATTTTTTAAATTACAAAATAAATTTTCACAAAACCGACTTCGCTAAAAAAAAAATGTAGCAAACAACTCTTCAAAATACATTGTATTCATTGGATTCATTTAAATCCAACGAATAAAAGGAAACTCGCTGTGTTCTTACAAGCCAATGGTTAACCATTGCACCGGCCACCGGGGTGGATTGGGATTGAAAGATGAGAGTTTAATTGACATGAAAGGATTCCTGTGTTTTTTTTTTTAATAGCAAAGTCTTTATCTGATTTTTTTCTCTTTAACAACCGCCGCCACAGTGCTAATTAGGAAATGAAACTTTTCTATTCAATTTCGCTTAACCAAAGTTTTTCTCGTAGATTTTTCTTTTCAAGATAAAAGATTGAATGGACCGAACCGAACCGAATCCAAACCGAATCCAAAACAAACCGAACCGAACTGAACCGAAACGTCTGTCTCAATTTCTATAACCCTCTCACCCTTAAATGATTTTTTTTTCTGTTAAGTCAAAATAAAAAGGTCAAAAAATAACTTTTATATTAATAAAAGATTCAATCCCGTTAGCTGATTAAATTTTCATTGGTTTTGATGGTTTCGGTCAGAAACCATTTTTAAATTAAAAATGTTTTATTTTCTTATTGAGTCTCGCTTTTAAATTTATTCTTTTTTCTTTAAAAGAAAGGTCTAAATGTAATTTGTCAACATTTCGCGCTGTATTGGCTTAAAAGATGAAAAAAAACCTCTTTATACAAAAGATACTTACTTATTCATTTTACGATCAATAAAAATAAACTTGGTGCTTGAATTATTATTTTTTTTTTTTTGCAAATTTTATGGAAGTGTGTCTTTCTGCAGTTCAAGTTGATGCAGTTCTTCAAAAAAGCGTGTTAACAAGAGTAAACATTTATACGAGAAATGTAAATAAAGTGCATGATGATAAATTGTATAATATTTTTGAAGTGACTCTTTTGAACAGAGATACAAATTGTAACTTGAAAAATGTTCGTCCTTGGTTGTTACATATTATACTTGAATTGGTTGTAAAATTTGTGCGAATGGGAAAAAAGTGTCAATAAAACTACACAAGTAGTGTAGTGTGTAGACTGGAGAGTGTGTGTGAAATATTGGCTTTTCAAAGAGTAAAGTTCACTTTGACTTGTCAGGTATTTTTAAAGTACGTTCAAGGTTTTTATAAATAATGTGTTAATATAGTCAAATTAGTTCTCTGAATTTAATATATAAAGCTAACCTTTAACTTAGATCGGGATGTTCCAGGGATACATTTTGCGAACCTTGTTCGGTTCAATGTCTAGACTCTGTATAGAAAAATATCCTTCCTCTTTCCGGCTCATTGATTTTAAAACAAACATGGAGCCTTTTTTGTTTAAAACGATGTTTGAAGCAATTTTCGAAAATCAGTTTCAGTGTCAGAAAAATATCTTTTATTGTATGATATTAACAAAGAGATGCCAGGTTCGATTTGATACGGATCAGATTTCCCTCAACAAAACAACGTGCTTGACCGAAAAAATAATATTACATTATGAAACATGATAATTAAAACTTTTCGTTTCTTAGATCGCAGATCAGCATGAAATAAAAGAAGTCCTCACGAGTTAGTTCCATGATATGTGTAACTTATGCATCCTCTTTTATCAATTTTGTAACCTTTTTACGTTCTATTCGTAGCCTTTAGATTTATTCAATACTAGCTGACCCGCGAACTTCGTTTCGCCAAAATTCATCAATGTATTGAAAATAATAATTCTTTCATATGCATTTAGTAAATAGCTGATTTTTTACAGTTTTTATTTATGTGTATAGATACTGTGTAATTTTAAGTTAATCCGGCCTATCAGCTATCTGCCTGTGAAAATCCCGTCTAAATTGGCCCATAAATAAGAATTTTTGAAAATTGCAACCGCAGCGCCACCAACAGGAGTAATTAAAATAGCCTAAATTACTCCTTAAAACATCAGCTGCTAGTGGAAATTCCGTCAAAATCGGTTTAGCCGTTTCCGAGATTAGCCGGAACAAAAAGACAGACAGACAGACAGACAAAAATTTCAAAAATTGAGTTTTTGTTATAAGTACCGTATATACTTTCATGCGCATTAAGTAAAAAACTGATATTTTGAAATTACAAACAGACACTTCATTTTTATTTATGTGTATAGACTAGCTTTTGCCCGCTACTTCGTACGCGTGGATTTTAAAATCAAGTATCTAAGTTTATTTTTATTTTTGCATAGCCAGTTAAAAGTTGAAAACCAATAAAATAGACTTGAACGGGTAGATTTTGTGCAAAATAAAACTTCAAAAACTAAAGACTTTGTTTCTATAAAACATGTCTTACGTTCTGTCCAAAGGAGCCATTATACACAAATAAACTGAGGTTTTGACGCTAGAGTAAGCAACTTATAGTTGTCTGTGTGAGTTGAACAGTTCATCCTGAGATGGTCGTGGCGAAACATATTCTCAAAACGTGAAATTACTGGAATTGAAGGGTATGCGTGGTATGAAAACTACATACTTTACCAGCTCCACAGCCCGTTAGGTTTTTGGCTTCTGCATAATTTTATTTCGAAGTAATATAACTTTAAGGCGGCTTTCATTCCATAGTTGGAGGGTTACGTTCGGAAGCAATATAACTTATCGCTAATCGGAATGCCCACTTCAAAACAATGTTACGCGCGGGGAGAGATAGAATTTAGAAAACTCTACTGAATAAGTGGTACCATCGCCGGTTTGGTATAGAACTATGTTTATGGACGTTAGTATTGCTCGTTCACCAAGCCAAGCATTGTCCTGACGTTTACACTGTTCTTTGTGCGTCCTTCTATTCCTTTTTATGTTAACATTAATTTTCGATCTCTGCTTCCGCTGAATGAGATAAGTCTTTAAAGTGGTAAACATCCCCATCTATGATATTTTTGACATAAAAACTATGCAGAACGACTAACTTATTTCTATTCATGTATATGAGTATGGCTCTAGTTTAATGATTTACAGCGCCATTAAAATATTACCTATATTTTAAGTTGGCGTACTACCAATAAATCTGCAAAAACTGCATTCAACTCCATGACAGACAGAAAAAAATTCTAGAAACTGTTGTTTTGACTTCTGTGGGTCTAATAGAGACTCCCCATATTAATTTTTCATCTATATCTTCAATTTACAGACATCGATCTGTTACAATCCCTGGACTAAACTATATTTACCCTGAAAATTTCATACAAATCTGTTGGAATCCATACCGGACATAATTTTTTTTAATTAATTCAATTAATTACTTTGAATTGATCAAATCACGGAGTCCCTCAAGGATCAATCTTGGTTCCGATACTTTTTTTTTTTAATTTGTATCGTTTCTTTGCTAAAAGGCTTCTTCATAGACTTTCTCGAAGCAACGTGGGTCTTAATTTTGACTTAAAAAGTATAGTGCTAGGGCATAGAGATATTCAAGAGAACTCCATAAACTGAAAAACATTATCCATTTTTAACTAAGTAGCTTTCTGGGCATTTCCATCGCTACATGTAGATTTTTTCCGAAACCTACTGAGAGTACACTTTATGTCTATTGATAAAGCGAATCTAGTTAAATCTGAAGCAGTCTAAGGCTTTGATCTTTCTAAACAAACGGCACATTAACTCCATATTGGTAGATTTGGAAACGACTTTTGCAGAAGCTGTATTGACGGAGAAGAGAAGTAGACAGTTGTCCATCCCCTTTGTTACAAGCACTGCTCTTAACAACAAATCTTTTAAGAAGAATCCTTTTTTAACAACATTGATGAAATAATGGATATCAATTCTCCTGTGCGCTTCTTTAGAAGCTGTAATTGGTTCCAAGTGTCATAAACATAATTATTATACTGGATACCAAGGTTGAAACAAATTGATTCAGCCATTCAGCCTGCAGGTGCCGATACACACAGAATATTCAGACCCACTTTTGTAGGCTTTGGAGGGAGTCCCATGACTCTTTGGAAGGGGTGATTGTGTTCTTACGAGAAAAATCAGTCCTATAAACAAAAAAAGAGACGGACACAGTCCCGAAATCCTGTATCTCAAAAATCCAGAGTCCCGAAAGGTTAAAATTTCGAAAATAAAACAGACAAAGTAAAAAACTTCAAAATTGTCTATCCACTTAAATATGCATTCTAGCTATGAAACATAAAATAAAACACCATTTAAATAACAATTTAAACATAAAATAATAAATTAAAACTCGCAATTTTATTGATTTTAATTGAACGATTTTTCCTAACTTAATTCAATCACAACACAACGCTACTGAAAGCACCATAAAAACTTAAAATCATGTTCAAAGAGATATTATCGGAACTTAACAGTATAGTATTGTTTTTTACGCATTTACTTCTTAACTTTACACTAAGGATTATTTTTCCGAAATAGAAATTAAATTTACGCAAATTTTTCGTTTTATATAATTTTACGAAATTTCGCGATCCCATAGGTACGGGATTTTGAGTTTTCGGGATTTTGACCTCAACCCGACCAAAAACGCAATTTTTTTGTTTCCAAAACTAAAACTTCCCCTTCTTATGTATTCCTTAAATCGGGTTTTTCTAACTCAGCCATTAACCGACATCTTAACAATAAATTTTTCAATTTTGTATCTCTATTTTATACCAACAACATCAATGTGAAAAACAAACAATGGAAACTATTATTTCCAGCATTACGATAATTTCTTTTCAACCGCGGATAAATTTATCGTCGGCCAAGAACCTAGATGATCCAAACATACAAAATGCTTTCAACATTAATAAAGCAAGATCATAAACCAAAAAAAAAAAAAACAACTTAAATTCCAAAACAATAAACTGAAACGTGCCGTTCCTAACAACCTTTTTGTCCAGACAATTTCTGGTTTTTATTCACTTTCACTTGAAACGTTTCCAATTTTAGCTCCATTCACCCCACACACCCAGTTCTTTTGCTCTTATCGCACATAGGGCAACATAAAATTAATTATCACTCTCGCTTACACCTAGAAACACACACAAAAAAAAATAATTGAATAAAAATAATTGGTTCACAGAATATTTCATTAACACCTTCAATCTCTCGCTTTTTGTCCAATTAATTTTTTTTTTTTTTGCCTCTCCAAGATAACATTAGAAATACGTACCGTACCGTACATTCATGAAACATACAATAAAAAAAAAAAATTGTAATAATAATAAAAATTTCAATTCTGAAAAAAAAAAACAGAATAATTTTTGTATCTTTGCGTTGTACAGTGTACACACTCACAGAGATTAATAATATAAATTATTATCATCAACTCTGCTGAGTGCTATATAGTTAGTAGATAAGATATAGACTAGCCAGTGAGTCTTTCCAAGCCCCATTCTGCCGCCAGTCATCCCTTGTGGGGTTGGTATGTAACTTAGTTCTACGTCCTACGTCGCAGCTAGGCTAGGCAGGCACGGCACGGCATCGGCACGACCTTAAGAAAGCACCGTCGTCGTAGCGTCGCGTCGGAGTCGTCATGTGTTCTGTGATGAATTTCTTCCAATCGAACGCTGTATTTCACAGTGAACACACACTAAACACTCTGACGGCTTCTGAATTTCGTCGGTTTTTTTTTAAACGTATCTCACCAAATATTTACAGTTGTTCAAATAGTAATTGAAGCGTAAAAAAGTCTACGAGACATTCCGGAATCGGTTCCATGTCGAGTTTTTCGGTACTCAAGCACTCAAAGTATTTACTTTTTTTTTGAAACCGCTTCTGACGAAGCTTCGGATATGGTGACAGAACTCGTGCGAATCTTGAATTATCATTTGATTTTAAACAAAAGATACATTTGAAAGTCGTTTTTTTTTCGAAGAGTGACAAAAAAAGGAGGAAAAGAAAATGTCGAAGCTGAAACGGGAAAATCCTAAGCGAGGGAATTGGTTTACGTAAGTTCGAGACAAAAAATGTTTACGTACTTGCCAGTTTACATAATCAAGTACTTGCCACTTGGTGTGGAATAACTAATGACTTCATCATCATCATCACCATCGTCGTCAATATCATTAAAGTTGTCGTGTCGCCGATTCGTAGATACTTAGATACTTAATGAAATTCAGTTTGGATTTGCGAAAAAAAAAAATGTTCTCAGAATCAATTTGGCAGATAGTAGTTTGTTTTGTTATTATTTTTATGTGTCATTCCGTATCGATAGATTAAAAAGCGATTTTTATTCTTTTATTACCAAAACGACCTTAATTTGCAAAAGATACAAAAAAAAGGAAAAGTTTGAAATTATTTACGCAGTGCGTTTTTTTTTCTTTTTTTTTTTTACTTGGTTTTGCTTATTTTTGGGTAAACTACGTCGCTTTTGTGTGTGGTTCGTGCGAAAAGTAAGACGTTGAAATGAAGGGACCCACCCTCACTTTCCTCATCGTGTTTATGTTTACTATTAAGTTTTTTTTTTTTTTTTATTAATGTTTTTTTCATATTCTGGTAAAATTCCGCTTTTCTAAGTTTCGGAAGAACGAAGGGAACTGTGTGTGTGTGTGTGTGTGTGTGTGTTTGTTTGTTTTAAAACAATTTTAATTTCTTGAAGCTTATTCTAATGACACAGTTTCGTGAACTCTATGTATATGTACACTATGAACAATTAAAGTATATATAATTGAAAGTTTTTATTGTAAGAAGAACATTTTGTGTCTGTTACTAGGTTAACTTTATCTCGTTTTGCTACAAAAGAGAGCACTTTTTTATTCGTCTGAAGTGGCGTTTAATTAAAATAGAGTCTAATTTAAAAAAAATAATTCAATGGATGGCAATTGAAAGATTAGATTTTATTTTGCCCACAATATTTGTATAAATGTATTCAATTAGATTGATGATTTGTGAAGTGTTCTGTATCTATAGAAGAACTTTAAATGAGTTTATTGAAAGTGAATAAATTATTATACAATTTCTTTTTTCGAAATTTTTTTTTTTTTTAATAAATGATACCTACCATTGGATGGAGTCGCTCATTCCTCTTTTGCGGTGTTCCACTGGTGCGGTGATTTTGTATTCATACGTCTACAAACTTTGGCCACATGATATTTCATATGTACTTATCCGAAATATTTGACATTTGATATTGAAATAGGTTGACAGAGATGGAGTTCAAAGAAATTAAAATTTAATACCTAATAATACTGAGAGAGAGAGAAAATCAGAGCGGACAATCTTTTTCGGTAATGTCATGATCGATCACAATTCACAACAAAACTCTCCTACCTCTCTGCTTCAGACTAGTGATACGTCTGTGGAGTTTGCTTGGTTGACTTCAGAAAACGCCGGCAAGCCTTTTAGTTTTGGATTGTTCCATTTCTGAGGCCAATCAAATGCAGGTTACGCTGAATTTGTTTGTACCAGCAGTTTTTAGACCTCTCCACTTCCACCCTTGCGATTGTATTGGAAAGTTGTATGATATCGCCTTTTTGAGGGGGTTCGCAAGGCATCTCCTTTGAAGGTGACAATACTAGCTGAGTCGGTCTGCTGTCATACAAAGGATCTTCATTTCAGTTGCTGTTAATTTACTCTTATACGTTGTGTACAGTATCCAACATGGTGAACCATATGCATAGGTGACATTTTTCAATCATAGTTCCCAGGTATTTTAACTTTTCAAACTTAGGAATCACTCTTCCGTTCAAAATTAAGTGCACACGAAATTGCTCTAATGTGTGACAGTGGTCTTGAGGCTTGATATTTTTGAATAAAGCAGAAAAAAAAATTTAAGCAAGCCATCGGATTTCTTTTACAGTTTTTAATTTTAAAAATCGGTCGACCAGTTTTTTCAAAAAATTAAAAATATTTTAAAATTTTTAAATATTTTAAACAAACCATTTTTGAAAAAAAAAAATTAAAAAATAAGTTTACCTCTTTTATTTTTTAAGACAAAAAATACTCTTTTTTGAAAAATTTTACAGTTAATATTATTTTGTTTATAAAAAAAATTTCACATTAAAATTTTTATAGAAATCCGTCAAGTGGTTTACGGGAAACCTGATTTGAAAAAAAAACCGGTCCTATGACATGTACCGGTATAAGAATTCCCTCAAAATTTTATTTTAACCAAAACATAAAGTTTTCACAAAAAACACCATTCAGAAAGTTTTATCAAAATTGTAGGGGCTGATTTTGAGAAGAATTAGATTTTTGTTAAAATTCATTTGGTAGATGCAGTTAGTTTTTGAGCTAGAATGCTAATTTCAAAAACCCCTCTGTAGGATGTTACAATAATATTGTGTATCAGGTTTGAGGCAACTATAAAGTCAGGCAGACATATGGACAGACAGAAAGAACTGTGGGACCCCCCTTTTATCGGCTTTTCTATCATTGTAATGTCATGTTTGATTGTCAAAAGAAAAAAAAAATTACTAATGCATACCTTGCCTTTTAATAGTACCCATAATCGCAAGTAAAAATGTCTGGAGTAGACTTTTATGAATCAGAAAACGGGCAGCATCCAGTCTTTTCCTGGCTTATACGGTAACCATTTCCATTCAAAACGTCCGGCCATTAGTAAAATACTCGTTGCAGGGTTCACGGGTTCTCCCTTATAATCGTCAGAAAAGAATCACTGATTACTTTAGGATCCGTCAGTTCACTTTCAAACAAGTAGTCAGGGATTGCAATAAAGAACAGGTGACTTAAGATGTTCCTCTGGTGTACTGTACCCCTATTGTGAGTTTGAATTCTTCGGTGACTTCAGTTGTAAATCTGCGTGTGCAAATCCTCTAAGGAATCCCCATGTTTTTCAGTAATGATCCTTTTACTTTTAATTGCATCTATTGTTGACTTCCCCGCTAGAAACCAGTGAGTCATCAAACAGCCGTATTATATTGTACACCACTTCTGGATAAATACTCGTTTATGCAACTGAAGCCATTTTCAATTTTGCACAAGGATCAGGCGAGTGAAAACTATGTATCGTCAGCATAATAATTCTAGCTAACTATAATAGATCATTTGCATGCAAATAGAAGAGAAGAGGCCTAAGAATTGATTATTTCGGAACCCCAGTAGGAAAGAAAAGAGGTTATTTTAAGACCAGAAACCAGCCTGACCTCAATTAAGATACTTGTAAGTAAACTTAGCTGGCCTGAAATCTTCATCGGAAACAGTTTGGAAGCCTGAAAAAGTCACAGGCTCAGTGCTGTCTTCTAAGAAGTTTCAGACTCTGTTCGTTGTCTGCCCATTGATAGTTTGTTAACAGATCATCATATATAAGGTTGGTTACGAAAAAGACGCAAAACTGATGGGAAACTGGTAGCAACGATCCCAATAAAAGCCGTGTGAGTACAAAGCAAATGACATCTACCGATATGCAATCTAATTTTCAGCCTTTTTATCAGGTCAACCTTGCTCGCTGTCCGTGCAGTTTTTGGTTGAATCTTCATCTCTTCCTTGACAATCCATTTATGCATTCTGCTCCGATTGTCCATTGCTCTATGATTTTTGAAAAAAATTGAAATTTTTTTAAATTTTGATATGCATTTTAAATGTTATCAAACTTTGGTCGACTAGCTTACTAAAATGTCTGATTTAAAAGGCATTAGAAAGGGTTACCATTGCATGACTTTTCTTAGCAACAATATTCTTTGAAGAACCCAAATCGTATAAAAAAATTTCAGCAATTTTTCGGAAATTCACTTTTTACAGTTTCATTAGAGAATCATAGAACAGTCCATTACGAATGGAACACCACCATTTGGAAGCAGTGTTAATGAAATTATGGAAAAAAATTGCACCCAATGCTTCTTATTTCCGCAGATCGAACATTGAATGCGAGGTCAAAGATTTCCGGCGCTTCAAGAAGTGGTTGATACATTGAAAAATTAACATTTTGGTACCTCAATCGGAGTGCAAAAAATGATTCGAAAATTAGTTCAAACGCACTCAAAATTGTATAGGTAACAAAGTTATTTTCGAGTATGGATATTTTTTTTTTAATTTGTCTATCTCAAAACTTAAGTACCGCTCCTCATAGTTACAAAAGCAAGAAGTCGCAAATGGTCCTACCCCTGTGACTTAGACTGTTTTTAGCATTGCTCGCTTCTCTCAAATAATAATCAAACATTAAATTTAACTTTTTTATGCTGCAGTGAAAAAAAGTAAAAAAGTAAAATTCAGTTAATTAAATTCCACTTCCTTTACAATATTAACACAGCTTTTCAAAAAATATTCTAATTGAATTATGATTTCCATTCCAAAGATAAATTTTAAAAGCACTAGCAAATATTTACATTCTACTTCTAATTCCACTCTCTCACCATCTCACTTATCTTTCTACCAGCAACAAAAAAAAAAACATCATTAAATTGAGTTAGTTTACTCACATTTCTCCCTTACATTCCTCTTTTTATCCCATCGATCAACAAAAAAAAAAAAAAAAAAAAGGAAGAAAAACTATACAAATGTAAATAAACTTTTTTTTAAAACCCTCTTTCTCTCTCTCTCTCTCTACCACTTCACTATTGTTACATCTCTCAAAACTATACGTATTCTTTTCCATAATTCCATTAAGCTTTGCCCTGTAACTTTGGACAAATATCCCTATCTTTTCATCATTTCTCTTGCAAAAAAAAAAACAACATCAAAATAACTCGTCCATGCTTAAATAATTCACCATAACCGAAGTAGTATTGAAATAAAACCTGGGTCTGGGTGCGGCAAACCAAAGGAAATCTCAAATAATATTAAAAACTATCCCAACACAACTTTCGCAAATGCAATTGCTTCAACTAAACCTACAATATATACAAAAAACCGTTCATCCCCGCCCGGGCGCCATCTTATTCTTAATGCATCGTCGAAGTTTAACTATATACCCTTTCTACCCAGAACCCACTTCTCCTTTGCCCATCATCAACACATAAAGGGCAAAAAATTTCAAAGAACTTGAGGGACTTCGTTTCCATTCGCACAGGACTTGCTTAGGTAAATGAATAAAGGATACACCGCACCGCCAAAGACCGACCGCCCACTACCTACCCAAACACCATCCCTTCCCTTAACTAGTAGACATAAGGAGAATTAAAAAAAAAAAAAAAAAAAATCTATAAAGAAGACTTTTGAACAAACTTTACTTTATTCGCAAAGCCCTCGAGGTGCGGTCAAAAAGTTTCTGCTCCAGCGCCCTCTGTGAATCAACGTAATACTATTAAGTGCTATTCAAATGTTTAAGTGTTAAAACTTAATTGCAAATCTTTCAACAATAATACAAAAAAAAAAAAAGAAAGTTACAAAACTTTGAGAGTAGAAGAGCTAAGTTCTCCGAACTAACTACGCCCCAGGCCGACTTATCATTCTCAAAGATCCATCAGCAAAACTGCCAGTGCAAGTGCAAGTGCAACTGCAATGCATCAGAATAATAGTAACGCGTGTTCCAACTCATTAAATAATGAAGAAGACCCTTGGGAAGATTTTTGTTCCCAAAATTGCCAAATAGATAAATTCATTGGCAGACTATTGTTTGGAATTTAAAATCCTTTTCCCAGGATTCACAAAACAACTATACGAGTACCTCCTGCTCCTACCCTATGAGTATATGAGAATTTCGTTATCCTTTTTTTTTATTCAGAAATTCAAAGAAAATGTTGAGAAAGGATATCATCGGGTGTATACCTGTGTCTGTGACTGTGTGTGCTAGATGTGAGCTGTCTTCGTGCGGAGCAAATTTACATAAATATTGGAAAAGAAAATAAGCATCAGCATCAGGAGGAAAAAGAGGAGGAGGTGATGTATGCATAAGTAGTGGGCGGCGGTAAACCCTTTCTACTTTAAGTTTGATCGTATTTAGTTTGAGAATTTAACGCTTGTTAAATATGAAGTTCTTTGAATAGATAGATATTCTTTTCATCTATTTCAGCTTTCTTATACTTGTATCTATTGTATACCTACCAACCTCCTATATGTTTGTATGCTGACTTCAGGATAAGAAGGAGTTGAGTTTAATTCAGTTTACCTTTTTCTTGTGTTGTGTTGTGTTTATTATTTGCATACACTTGGAGCAGTTTTTTTTTAGGAAATTTATTCGTAAAATAAAAAAAAAATCCCTGAAATTTGAAAACTTTTACCAGGAAAAAAGGGAGAGAGAGAGACAAAGAACTGGCTTTGCATTGGAAATTTGTTTGAAATGATATTAGAAAACCAAGCAGGTCAAGATATTGGGTCGGTATCGAACAGGATAATAAAAAATGGAGTATTCTTAGACTTAGACATAATCTTTTAAGGATAATTAATTCAAAATAGGATAATATTTTATTCAATAGGTTTATCGAAAGAAAATAACATTTCTTTTTAATCTATTTTTGTGATAGGAACACGTTTGAGAGAAATTTTAAAAATGTTATTAAAAAGTTAAGCCTAAAAGGCAAGCGAATGGGTATAAAAAAAATCATTTTATATCAAAGCTTTGTTCTGAATATTTTATTAAAAAAAAAAATCTTACTCGTGCGTAATCTGAAAGTGTTGAAAAAGTTAAAAAAAAAAAATCCTATGATAAAAGAGAAATAGATTAAGGATACATTTTGTGTAATATTTATCTTGGTTTTAGATACTTTCTTTAATTTTGAAATGTGAGTTATCTTTAACAAATTATAAACAAATAAAGTAGTATCATGCAACCATTTTATATAAAAGAAAACACAACCGCTCTATAATAAGTTGATCCTACAACGTGTATTTTGTCACTTGCAAACCGCCAAATCTTTTTTAAAGGCTTCTGATGCGACAGACACTTAGACAAGATAACGTAAAAAATAGATAGATTATTGCCTTTTTTATTTCGTTGTTTTTATGGGTTTCTCTGGGGTGCCTCAAGGCTCCACTTTGTCTCCGACACTTTTTTTTTATAATAAACAATCTTCTTTCACTCTAACTCGCTTCGAATTTTTGTCATGGAGCATCATTTCGAGGCACCTCTTTTCACTGGTTTTCCGAATTCCATTGGCACTTCGCTTCATCCCAAATCGGTTGTTCTACCAGAAAAACACCGATGCTATGAGTGAACTGATGTTGCAGGATTAGTTCCACTTGACTTGCATACGTTCAATATTGCATGCAAATTCGCGTTGAATACCGTGTTATTACGAAAAAATCCTCAAGTCGTATAGTTCCAAGAGTTTTTGGACAAATTCAATCTCGTGATGCTTCAAAACATTGTCACAAGCAACGAATGATGGACCTATTCATATGAATCCGAAACTGTACAACAATCGTCTTTCAAGACGGGCCAAATTCAAAATTTTTCAATGATTCTGCAAGTACTGCAGTGCTTCTCCCGGAGCATAGTGATGCAAGAAGATCCTTCCACTTTCCCCATATTCGCCCTAAAATGTGGTCATGATTGAATTCTTGAGACTGAGCTTAATTTCTACTGACCTCCAATTTGTTTTTGGTTTTCTCACGAGTCTACTACCCTGAGGTTTCAGACTTACCCGATCGAATACTCAAAATCTACAAACATGAGTTACTGCGCCAGCGGTGACTAATATTAAGATGATTGTTCAAGGACAATTGGCAAGGTGTTGATGTGGTCGACGGACTATCGACCACTGCGAAAACCCGCTTTGTGCCTTCTGAGCGTAGATTCGAACCTGAACCTTATCCTCTCGAGAATAATGGTTGCTATTAACGGAAAAATGGCGGACAGAGGTTTCCTTTCTTCGGCAGCCTTACAATAACTCCATCCTTCCAGTCTATTGAGAAAGTTTCCGTCTCCCAAACTGGCAGAAATACTGCCAAGTCCAGCTGCTTTGTTTGCCTTTAGTAGATGATTCGCGTTTCGTATCTATGTATTGTTGGAGGAACTGGCTCGTGTCAATACTACAAGAAAACCTGCGCATGTTTTTATAATAAAGCATAGAACGCAGTACATATTTTCTTCTTCTTAAACATTAGCTAAAACTCCATCTAAATTTTTACAGAAGAGCGTTGTGTAGAAAGTGCCACTTCAAACAGCTGTTCTCTAAAAATTGATGTCGAAGATTTTGAAGTAAATTTAAAAAAGTGCTCCGCAAACAGAATGATAAGCCCAAGACGATAATTGCATTACTTTGCAGATGGCGTTTGGCTGTGTCGTCAAACCAAAACACTCATCAAACAAATATTCTTCAATATCAATTTTTGTTGCAAAACCAAACACAAAATTATTCGATTATGACAGAAGCTTTTAAGAAATGAAAATGAAAATACAGCTGTTCCCTAATTCATGAACGTACCCACAGAAAAGTTAAAGAGGGGCTTTAAAATATCGTCGTAAAAAAACTATTTATGGTACAGTGGATATAGTGCTTGGTTGCTAACCTAGAGTTGTGGGTTCGAGCCCAGCCTGGGCAGCAACTTTTCAATATTCCCCCAGCTGCAACTGGACGCCTCCCGTGGAATTTTCGTGAGATAAATATAACCTAATTCTCAATCCATTGCACCAACAAAAAATATTTCCTATCGTTCTATCCCTTCTAACTAATGCCGTGCAGTTTGCATTCAAAAGACCTTGGCATAATTATTATAAAAAAAAAAAAATTAATTTCTTTTAACAGAACAATTATTATTTGTACTTGTACCGTTCCCCTTTTAACTATACGCTCTGAAAAAATCTGTCAAAATTTTGCTCGGAATAAATATGCCGAGTAATTTATCAGTCCGCTAAATTTTGACAGCTGAAAAATGTACACTGCGAAATAAAAATTTGAAATTTTAGCTGGAGCTGCATACCACTCGGCCAGATTGGTTTGCTAAATTTTAGCTTGGCTACATTTTGGAGAGAATTTTGTATGGGAGCTTAATTTTAGCTCGAACTGCGTACTATGCTTAAGACTACATTGTGGTGCGCTAAAATGCTCCTTCTATATTTTCATAGTTAAAATGCTGCCGTTCAAATCCAACACGGGATGATCAATGATCCATGCCATTTAAAATATGAAATGGTCACAAAAGGAGTCAATTGACTTACAAATCAATGATTGTAGTTGTAGTCAATCGAATATTCTTAGCTTTTTTGTTGAAAGATTTACTTGATTCAATGCTACTCCTAACTGCAATGCCAAATGCCTGAAGTCTTTTAAAACTCTAAAAAACTACAGAATTTGACTGAACCGCTGTAAATTTGCGTTTAGATTCTCTAAAAATTGTTATCATACACATGCATGATACAACTACTAGAGATAACGCATTCCAATTTTCATTTTTGATTTGTTCTGCGCATCTCGTCATAAGAACACCTGCCTTCTCGTTTTCGCCTTCCCGTTTAACTTTTTTGTTTCGCTCTACCCTATGCGCCTACGTCATAAGAACAGCCGGGACTTTGACAATAGTTTGACGTTTTTTTTTGGCACCATGCTCAATGCCATATCTTTATTAGTTGTATCATGATACACATGTACACTGTTTTTTAATGCTCCGCCTGCACTGCAATGTGTAAGTCACAAACATACAATACAGATCGCCAACTAGTACTCCTCTTGCCTAAAATACCATTAAAAAAATTTTGTCAGCACGGTATATGGATATCTCTGCCTCTGCATTTTATTTTTTCGAGTATTGGTTCCCGTTTAAATTGCACTGGTGAGCTTAAGGAAGAGCTTTCACATACTCATAATACAATTCACATCAAGCTTGTACGCAAATAGAGAAACTATAAAGAGTTGGAGGTATGTATTGTATGTCTGTGATGTAAACGATATAACAATCAATACCTTTTAATCGGTTCCATGATCCTAAATAAAAGAGTACTTTTTGTATAAGTTCATTTAAATTTTTCTGCAAACAAATTTAAAACTATACAAAATTACACCCAACAACCAATAAATTGATATACAGAAGTACCTTTTAACGAATTTATGCAAATTAACTTCAGTGTACATAATGTAATATATCGGCATAAAAATGGCATGCAACCGCAGCGCCGCAGTCGGCACTTAAATGTGTTTTTCAGACTTAATTAGAAATTTAGCCCGAAGTTTTAAATTTTTAATTACATCGCTTTCACTTTACATTAAATACGCGATGGAATTAACAGACAAAAAATATTACCCAGCAAAATTAAAAAAAGCAAAAAAAAAAAAAAGAATTTAGTTGCATCTGTCAATTAAATCCATTTCCATAATTAAAATCTAATTGATTACGAAAATAGAACGGAAAAACTAGAGCAACACATTGAACATTAATTAATTTTATAACACAAAATCCCATTTCTAGTTCAATAAAATCAATATTGTCATTTGTATTTAATAAAAAAATATATCCACGATTTACATCACTATCAATAACAGTTTTTTTTTATCTCCAACTTATTGCGAATAGATTTTATGGCCAACATTAAAGCGTGATATTAGAATACCAATCAAAAAATTGGTTTCATTGTTCTTGTCGAAAAAAAATAAAACCCTTAAATATTGATAGATGTTGGCGACGCATATTCTATCCTGAAATGACATAAACAAAGCTCCAATCCAATAGATACATAGAGTTAGGCCCTCAAAATTAAATCAAAAGTGTTCATAAATTCCCAACCCATAAACCATTGGAATAGCTTTCAAGCGCCCATTGAGTCCTTCTAAAATCTAAATGAATGAAAGATGACGATGTTTTAAGTGAATATTTGTGGTGTGTAACAAAGAATTCAAGGAGTCAGTCAGGACATTCTGGAATAAGTGAGAGAAGGACAAGGACATTTGATGATAGATAAAGGAATGTGAATACGAATGGACTTTAAATATGAATTTATTAATAAAAGTAGACATTCTAGTAATATTTTCGCACAGAGAGGAATGGATCGGTCTGTTTGAAAAAAACATAATCTTTGAAAAGAATTTTCATTTCGCAGCCTTTTTACATTTTATTTATTGTTTTTTTTTGAGTATTTTTAGTAGCCTAAGGATATAGCAAATATACGAGTGAATATATTACTTTTTAATATCACATTCGAGAGGGTGTGTGTAATCTGTTGACGTCGTCATCGTCGTCTTGAATGTCGTCTTCCTTGTCATTTTTGTCGCAGTCATATTATAAATATAAGGGTCAGATGGGAATTTAAGATGAAATCCACATACTTGGTTAACTTTATTATTTTTATGAGGCATCAAGTAAAGCGTCCTCTTACGAGCATCCGCTGTCGCTATCGCTGCTGCTGCCGGTACCAGTGCCGCCGCCGCCGCCGCTGTGCCGTGCCGTGCCACTTTCGCAAACGACAACTCTTTATGGGAATAGATATGGGCTTTTGGTTTCTAGCTTTTTTGTCTGTGGTGATGTTGTTTTCGTTGTTGTTGTTGTTGGGGGGTTGTTGAAACGTGACAGAAATGTTGAAATAACATGACCTTAACTTTTGATGATTGGATTTTTTTTTCTTATACTTATTCACAAAGGGCGACCTGACATGGGC
Organism: Platycheirus albimanus; assembly: GCA_916050605.2. NCBI lineage: Eukaryota > Metazoa > Arthropoda > Insecta > Diptera > Syrphidae > Platycheirus > Platycheirus albimanus. The sequence goes on along the minus strand of OU696696.1, from coordinate 10,987,853 downwards.
GTTGTGTTTCTGTAGTAAGGATATGATGATGATGGTGCTCGCTCTTGTGTGATGCGGAATATCAATTTCATAAATGAATGAATGAATATGGAATAAAAGTTCGTGACAGTACTCGTGTACATAGTTGGCAATAGAGGAGTAAAAGTCAGATTAACATATTAATGACCTATTAAAATGAGGATAAATTCGTTGTGAAGGATAAGTGAAAAGCTTATGTTCAGCGGTTACAACAGACACTGTTTGTTGAAACTTTTTTTTTTATAATGTTGACACGTTTTATTTCAGCTTCTTCTTTGTCTTGAGAGGGCATATTTTCTCCCAATATTAGCTTCGATGTCGACAAAGAATATTTTATGCACATTTGAGCGCAACAGCGGTTAAATATGTAAACGACTTTTGACGTATGACTTTGGCTTACATGTAGGCAAACCGTTTTTGATCGATTAAATCAAAACCAAAACACAATTTGTTACAAACTGGTGTACAAAATGTCAAAATAACAACGGGATATAAGTATGGGATTCCGTTGAAATCACTTGGTGCCTCGAGTCTTGTCGAAATGACAGTCAACATGCCTGCATAAATAAAATGTGTAACAATTTACTTTAATACAAATACTATTCAAAATTTGAATATCGATATTATAAGAAGAGAGTCCCTGTATTTGTTCACCTCTTTCTTATTGCTGGTTGCGTAAAGCTTATCTTCCAATACCTCCTGGCTCCTGATCTCTTTGATCACTGAGTACTATAAGTTACCCATCAACTATTGCAAACATTCCTTCTTAAGTTCTTCTTTTTGGATACAAGAATAAACTGACTTCAACGCCCCCTACATTTAATTTTACTTTACTTTTTAAAACTACGAAGCAATGTAAATGCTTCTGAGTTATACACCCTTGAAACAATAATCTACATAACTTTAAAAAACTTTTGTTTACGTATAATTGTTATCCGGTTGCAGCTCTTACATTTACTTCTAGAACATATTTCAGAAATAAGCTGCAAGAACGATTGAATACCCTGAAACCGAGTTCCCTTTGAAAGATATATCATCCAAATAGCTAATTCTGTGATGGTAATCTTGTAACAATGTTCTAAATTCGATTCCAAATTACCTGATTTTCAAACCAAATTCGCATTTCGAAATTTTCACATTTCGGGAAAATTATGTTCCAAATTAAATGAAATCGTTCAACGCTAATCTTTATTCTAGTACGATTTCAACTGAATGAAATGACAAACCAAATTAGCAAACTCAAATGAAAACACTTTTTCTTCTCATTTCGAGATGGACTAATTTCGGTCCTAATGAAAGCGTAGTAGATAGATAGATAGATAGATAGATTTTTATTCAGTCATTTAAACATTTATGATACAAACATTTTTCATTTAAAAGAATAAATTTTAAGGCATGACAAAAAAAATGTCGTCTGCCCGAGTGACAATGTTATTCTATTTTGCATTCATTTTAAAAATTCTACATAGACATACAATTTACAAGTTTTTGATACTTTTCAAAATACAAATTCAAAAGTTGTGACTTTTAGTTTAGTCGAAATAAAATTATCTTTAAGTTATATTTAACTGGCCAAAGGAAAAACGAAAAACAGAGGTTAAAATGTATATAATATCAAACCAAAACATAATCAAAAGTTTTCATTGATGATTCTACTTCTGTATGACATCGCCTCGGCAGTATACTTCTGGATCCGCAACCAATCTTCTCCATTTAGGTACATTATTACTTCATTTTCGCTGAGATAGCTTTTTCCAAAGAAGAGTCTCCTCAGCTCCCTTAAAATTGGGCATACTCCGATGAAGTGGTTAATGTTTTCATCCACCTTCGCCTTGACTTTGAGCTGTTTGTCCATATTCAAGTTAAAAGTAAGCGTCATTCCTAGGTACACATATTCCTTAACTACTTCCAGTTCCGCTCCATCATATTTCCAGTTTTCTCCTCTTGCGATCCGTCCTGAGCCGTTTTGAAAAATCATTATCTTAGACTTCGCCGAATTAACCTCCAGTCCCCATTTCTTGCAATAATCAGATAGCCTGTTGATCATAAGCTGAAGTGAGGCTGGAGATTCCGCCAGAATGACAATGTCATCGGCATACATGATGACTTTTATTTTGTAGTTTTCAAACTCTACTCCACAAGGAAGATAATCAACAATGTCATCAAGAAAGAGCGCAAATAATAATGGGCTAAGATTGCAGCCTTGACGCAGTCCTCGAGTTACGTGAATTTCTTTTGATTTTGCACATCCATTGTGCACGCAAGCCGTCGTGTGGTTATAAAGTTTATCCAGTGATTTGACGAACTTTGAAGATACACCTTGACTGTACAGTTTATAGATCAGGGTTTTTCTATCAACCGTATCAAATGCAGCCTTGAAGTCAACAAAGAAAGTGTAAAGTTTTGAATGTTGGTTTAGTTTGCTCCTTATTAGGCTTCCAAGTATAAAAATATTATCAGCTGTAGAATATCCTTTCCGAAATCCTGACTGAAACTTACTCAATTTATTGTTAACATTTACCCAGTTACTAAGTCTTCTGTTGAGTATTGCAGTATAAATCTTCAAACCCGCATTAAGGAATGATATACCCCTGTAGTTCGCTGGGTCGTTTGGGTCACCTTTTTTGAAGATTAGCCATATAATACCCTCATCAAAGCAGTCGGGCTGTACAGCAAAATTGAAGATGGTGTTTAATGCTTGCGCTAATATTTGCTTAAACTCGACTGGCGTGTATTTAAAAAATTCTACGGGAATACCATCTGTGCCGGCTGCTTTTCCATCTTTAAGCGACCCTAAAACTCTTTCTACTTCCAACGTTGTTATCTGCGCATCAAGGATATCATCTTTAACATTCGGTGTAGCATAGCTCCATATCAGTTGTTCGGAAGAAGTACTCAGTAATCCTGCGTAATGAACTCTTAAATTGTCCACCGAAATTCCGATAATTTTATTTTCTCCATCACTTCCGTTTATTTTTTTTGTCAGTTTCCAAAACTCTGCAGTGTCTTTGCAAAGGCTCAATTTTCTTGCCAAGTTTTCATCGTAAGTTTGCTTTTTTTCTCTGCATAACTTCTTAAACTGTTTTGCGGTCTCAGCGTAGTAAAACCCTGTGGATATCATTCGTAGGATTGTTTTGCTATACTACATCGTCAGGATTCCTATCCAACGACATTTCCGTTGCATGATGTTTTTTTTGTCCGATTCTACAAACCATAGTCCGATATGGTTCAGGGCTAACGTATCTTCAGAACACACCACACAGAGCCTGTTCTAGATGTTGGCAGAGCATTGCCAGGTTTAAGAAGCGGATGCAAAAACAGATTAATTTTGGGATGCAAAAAATTTTAACTTTCTGGAGTTCCATAAAGGAGAAAGAATTTTATTCTGTTGTTAACATCAACATGGAGGACTGTAAAAAACTGTTATACAGCTCCAGCTATTGCTTTTTGTTTGTTTGACAGCTTCAAAATAAATCCATTCTTCCAGTCTCGTTGGTAAGATTCGATCTCTCAAAAAGTTTTTTTTCAATTGAAACAAAATACGGACGCTTCAGGGTCTGATTTTAGGTATTCCACCAAACTCGGCTTATTCGTTTTTATTGAGAAGATGGATCGCGTTTTTATCTTTGTATTTGGTGGAGTGGGGGATTTAAGTCTGAATTGTTGTCATTTATGGTTAAGCCGCAGGCAAAACTTATCCCCTCCTTTTTGCTTTTTTTCTTTTGTCATCACTTCTCTCAGAATACCTGATGCCTTTGTTGGACTCTAAAAACCGGCTACTCAACTCAATTTGCTGCTACCTGCTACCCTTGACCTTCTTATATGTATATTATATCCGCCACAAGACTTCCATGCCATTGACTGTGATATTTCTTAAAAATCAAAAGCATTTTGAAATCTATTTAAAAAAAAGTAATTTTTCTTGTTTCGCGTTCATGTTCCAAAGAGGCCATCTGTCAATTATAGCAACTCTTTTGACTTTAAAATTGGTTCGAATTCGACAATTCACTTCATATTATGTTGAGCCTAATTTTGTTTTCACGCCAACCTTTTCCCGCTTAAAATGTGTCCAACATCGTCAAGGTACACCTTAGTCGATGAAAAACGTTTCCCCACATGTTGGCAACATCGGTACCTACATTGATTCCAACATAACTCACAGCGCCACTGTCGAATGAAAGAATCAAAAGCGACGCCATTATTTCTTCATACAGAAACTTAGTTCCATCTATAATGGCCGAATAATGTCATTACAGTTAAAGTTCGGAATTGACAGTAGAAGTCCATAATTTCTTTTGCTGCAATCTATAATAGCGGGAATACTATTTCCCCTTTCGATGCTATGAGTCACTGCCACAATTTGTAGACAACGTTTTTTTTTTAATTGTGAAATAGTGAAATTAACTAGCTATCCATGTCTGTAGTTCAGATTCGCCATTTAATAGTGAACCCTATCAACTTATCTCAATTAAAATATTAAAAAAAAAAAAATCATATTAAATTAGATTACCCCAACACTCAGTCCACAAAAATAAAGCTAATGCAACCAATTAAGTAATTTATTTCAATCGATTCTTTTTAAACTATTAACTTATCAGCAAACCACCATCATCTCACACACACCAATATCTACACTTAATTTGTTTTAAATTATTTCCAAAAACAACAACATACTCCATACTTATTTGCACATAGCATGCATTTCAGCAATAAAATTAGTCCTTCCAATATATACGAGTATATCACTTTAATTTCCCACAGGAAATAACTCTGCACTCTAATTAGGGTGCATATCATAAACCAACACCACAAAAACAGGTGTCCAACACACGAACAATTGAAAGCAAAAACAAAAACAAATACAAACATAAACTTGGGAAAACCTATACAAAAACGAAAAAAAAAAACAAACCAAACAAAGTTGCGATTCGAAACAAATTCATGAATTTAAAAAGCTACTGAATATTTGAAATGTAATATTCCTTTCCACAACAGATATGTATCTGAACCCAACACGCACCAACAAAATAAAAGGATTCAGTGTTTTTGTTGTCCTTTTTTTCTGCATCCAACTAATTTTTGTTAATAAACAAAAGTTAATTGTTTTTAAATTAACTTTTTGGCTACATGTATGTACAAAACAAGGATTAAAAAACATAAATATGAATTTAAAAAAAAAAAAAAAAAAAAAAAAAACTACACTCACGGGAAGGACTAAAATTTGAAAATCCCCTGAGAAGGTCGCATATGGCATAAGCGGAATGTAATGCAATTTATCTGCAGCATGCATGCAAACTTCAAATAAACTTTTTAATTTAATTTTCTGGAAAATATACTATTTGGCTGAACTTTCCTATAACCCGCATCATGTAAATATAAGGATTCAAGGAAACAAAACCAAATAAATGTAAAAGTATAAAAACCAAATTTATATAAATTACTTTATTTCCGATGCATATGTGGAAGAAAGGAAGAAAAATCTCTGCCTCATTCCCTGCCAAAGGATAAAGATGCATTTTTTTTGTCAATATAATATTTTTGAGGGAGTGCAATTTGCTTTCATAAATGAGGCTTTTGGGGGGAGGGGGTAATGTTAGAATAGGGAATTGAGAAAAGCACACATTTGTTGTTTATCAGCAGAAAACAAGAAAAAGGACACACCACCACTACTTGGTACTTTTTTGGAGCTTATAAAAAGGGAGGTACCGGTACCGTTACGTTAAAAGAAGACGCAGAGCAAGCAACAACAGCAGCAACAACAACAACGAAAAGAAAACTGCATAACATTCAAAAGGATTACATTTTCGTTATTTTTTATTTTTTTTTATTTTTACTCGTTTCCTAACTTGCAAGCATAAAATGCAATTTGTTTTTGTGCAAGGATATGGAACAAATCGAAAAGCAGTACGTACCCTCTCTTCGTTAGGTCTTCATTTTTTTTTGGCTGCTGCTCCTGATAGAAAACACATACAGTGTGCGTGATGTAAGTGAAAACTAAATTTGATTTTCCTCATCGCTGTTCCTTTTGCTTTTGTGTTTGTTGCTCAGGCTCACTCACTCTCTCTCTCTGCTCCAGCTTCAGAGCTTCAGCTTACTTGGTGATGTTCCTTTTTGCATCTAATTTTGATGGAATTTGAGCGCGTAAGCAGTTTATCGAACATTCAACTGTATGATGGAATTATTTTTAAGTTTATTGCTGCGAAATTTACCCCTCTGCCACATCAGTGTACTATAATATATAGATGGAAGGAAAGGATGTAAAAAAGGATGCAACAAGGATATACACCAAGAGAGAAGAGAGTTGCGTTGCGTTTTTGTTGTGCATTTAACTTAATTCTTTGTTTGTGATTCAACAGAGTGAAGTTAAGTTTATATTATAGCTTCTTTCCTTAAAACTTTCCCAACGCAACGGGGTCATGCGAGAGCTTGGTTGGTGCTCAGCTCAGAATTGCACAATGTTGCATCGTTAAGTATGACGTTGATAAGATAAAGGAAAATAAGTTCATATTATAGAAAGGATTTAATATGGGAAGATATTTTCAATTACATTTAGAGAGAAGAGTATACACTTAAGTCTGCACATGATTTCCGGCAAACGAATATTAAGAGAGTAGATATCCTGGATCCTCTATCCTGGGCAAAGTTTATTACAAGATAACTATAATTACTTTCCAAAAGTGGTTCTTTGTTGCTTCATCATAAAATATGAAGGATCAAGAAGGATAAAGTTTAATTTACAAACACGATTAAATTTGACTTGATGATTATTAGTATTTAATCGAGCGTTTTTGGTTATTGTCGCTTGTATGTCCTGCAAAAGGTCAAACTGTTCAACTTTTATTCACTGCGATTATCTTTGTTTCTGGTTCAGGAGCGTATTACAATTCCAATTTTGGTTTGACCATCTTATTATGAATTTTAAAGAATTTCAATGGCAATGCTTTTTTAAAGGTCATTCGATCAGAACTACTTTGTGTAATATCGACCAATGATTCTTTTTTTTTTTTTTTGTGGTTGGGTACGCATTGAATCTATGAGTCTATCGCGGTGCGTTAATAATACCCGTGACACACTGCTGGTATGTATCGATACCATGGTATTCGAGTATACCACCTATGTGTAAAAGAAAACCATGGTAATACCACTCGAGCAACATGATATTAGCATGGTATGTATTGATACTTCGGTTTTCATCGTAGTATACGAATCTTTAAACGACAGCAGCGCCATTCTTCTTAAGTGATTTTTTTTAGAACTGAAGTTTTTTGCTGCTTTGACAGCGACCCTCTGAAATTATTTGTTGTGGTTTTTTTTTTTTTTTTTTTTTTTTTACAAATAAATTTGATTTGACAAAACAGTGCTGTCAACGCATACTTACACAAGGGTGTGTCACAATCTATGGTGTTGCCATGATATCATATACTATGGTATCGATACCAGCAGTGTATCCCGGCTATAACGTATTTTTTTTACTTCTTCTATCGATGGAGAACCGGTATAGCTGATTTTTGACCTTTATTCTGCACACACTATCCGCAAACCTGAATATGGTGAAATGGTTTTTTATAATTTACGCACACTCAAGGGGTTATTACTATCCTTAACACGAATTAACACAGTGCGTGCGGGTAGGAAAGTAGGATAGGAGATAAAAGAAGGTACCGATGCACACTGGTTTGGAAAAAAATTGAGCCGGGTAAAGCTTAAAGCATTCCACATTCTTGTAGTGCGGCTAAAAAAGAGTTTCTTTACTTAACAGTACGTCCAAAGTTAGGCTCGAGGGCAAATTAATGGGCATTCCTAGCGATGCGAGTGTTACGGGGAAATTGTTAAAAGGGAGAAATGCATCTGGCTATTTCACTGGAGCACTGTTTATGGAAGTAACGATAAAACAAGGTTAGACAAGAAACATTACGGCAATGTTCAAGTGAAACAAATGTTTCGGTGTTGAATCTTTCTCTTATTAGTTTTAGGGCTCTTTTTTGGATCCTATCCAGGAGGCGTAAGTGAGAGACAGGAGCACCTGCCCAGATATGAGAATTATACTCAAGCTACGGGCGAAATATCAGCTGTTCTTGATATTGTCCTTGTATTTCGTCTTACCTTCTGCCTCAAATAACCCTATCCAACGAAACTTCAACTTGAATTCTGGACTTAGTCACAATTCAAATTTCACCTTGTTTTTCAATGTTAGACTAATCATGAGCCTATGCTGGTCTAAATTGCGCACAGTTGCTTCCGAAATAATATTAAAGAAGTCACGACATTCTTGCTGAATGATTTTTCGACACCAAATGCGTCGATTACATTTTCAGCTACCTTCACGCAACTTCGAGTTTTTCTCTAAGTTCTTCTTTCCACAGCTAATAGAGTTTGATGATTTGGGTAAAGAAATCCAATTGGATAGCGACCAATTGGACTTACGTCCCATTATTTATAGAATCATAATGATAAACTATGAAAGACAAAATTATCCTGAGAATCGGAAACTTGTTAATGACTGGCATCACGGTTTCCGGAGCAACAGTTAAACGTGTGGTATGATGGTTTGATGGTATATATCACCGAACAGTGGAACCAATCGCTGGAGTGGATATGTTTATTGCGTTTGATATTTGAAAATCAATTGATAAGGCTTGACATCAACCCCTTCTTCGATGTATTAAAAATCACCTTTCGAATCGCGTCAGAATGATATTTGCAAAATATATGCTGGTGGGTCTCAAGGCTCCGTTCTGTCTTCGACTGTATTCCTACAACCGTGTTCTTCGGATGTGAAACTGCAACGAACACATATTTAACGTCGTTGAAAATGTATCAAAATGATATAAGATTTCCTAAAATGATGCAAGAAGAACGTTTCCCAGTTAGATCTGCGCATAACTTACTTACATGCAGAAGAGTGCAATATCATAGTTGAGGATCTGAGTAACATTTTGTTTCGATCCAATATAGTCTTAATGCTTCCTGCCTCTCCTTCTTCTATTGCTCCCATAAAACAATTTCCTCGTAACAGTCTCATCGCTAAGATTGAACTACATTATAAAGCAATCGATTTGGCTTGTTTAAATCTTCCGAAAAAGTCTTGCGTCTTTTTACTGCTAAATCTCCTTCTATCGAAGTAGTCGCCAGGCTTCGTTTTGTTTTTGTTTGCTAGAAGGCAATCAGTTTCACTCCACAAGACTTTGGTCTAAATACCCCCATTGTGATACCCTGAGAGTTAACCATACTCGTTCCTGCATTCCTAATGGAGTTTCGTTAAATCCGGTCCCCCTGGAAAACCTTCGAAAATCTTTTATTGGACTCTGCGACAATTCTTCGGTGTCCTCGAAATAGTGTACGCTGAGAGTTTTGTTTCCTAGATTACAGAGGATTGGGCAGTGACAGAGTAACTGCGTCATACTTTCATGTTCTCCTTCAGTAAGACGTAGTTTTTGACGTGGTATCTAAGTATGTTATGTCCAGTTAGCACGTCTATTGTTGCAGCGAACTTTGGCCACTTTTTTTGAAATCTCAAACGTGTCCAGAGAGAAGTCCATATCGTGTTTGCTTGTGATATGATTGCATCCGTCACTTTGCGATTTCTTAAGTTCTTCGCCACAGCTTTTCAACAGCTTGGATTTTAATTCAACAGTTGGAATTGTTTTTATAGATGCCTGGCTATCAATAAAAATGGTAATATTGTCTCGCGGTATTTCCAGCATCGATGCCCTCTGGCTTCTTTTGTTACTGCTAGAACTTCTGTTTGGAAAACACTGCTTAAGTTGGTAAATCTCCATTTCCAATGTCCATTTTTAAACCATCTGTGAAAATGGATTTAAAACAAAACTAAGGAACATTGTTCATATCCCAACGCTCCCTATTTGGAAATATGAAGCGTTTGTAAAAGTTAAGAACGGGTACAATTTAATCCGAGCCTTCATTTGTTTCTAAGTGCCTCGTTAAAAAGTGCTTCCAATCTTGGTATTTACTTCATAAGGACATTCTTTCGTGTAAAGATCAATGGACAGCAAGTTTAATATTGTTTCAAACCTAATGTTGGTTTGGTTGTCAATGCTTCCGTATGGTACACCTTTCATGTTCTCTTCAGAGCCAATCTTCTCCGTCAAATTCCAGTTCAATATATTGGGTTTCTTTCTAAAATGGCATTTTTTCAATTTTTTTTCGAATCTGTAAACATACCTTGTTGCATCTAAAGAGCCAGTCCTTGGATTTTGCTCCTCCTGATGCCGCTGAGATACAGTAGATTAGATTAGATTAGATTAGATTTATTCATTAAAATAAAGTATATACATTTTTCATTTTACAATTTTAACATCATGAATAGATAAGGCAATGACAAGAATATGTCGTCAGACTGAATGGCTTTAGTTTTGATTATAAATTTCGCAATTTTAATTCTAGTTAATTTACATCAAATACAAAAATTCTATAATGTTTACATACAAAATAAAAATGTTGAATTAATTCAAAAGGCTTTTAGTTTAGCTAAAACAAAAACAAAAGTGTGGAACACTTAGGGTTACAATTAATTTAGACTTTTAGTTTAGTTAAAACAAATTATTAGAAGTTTTCTGTAATTATTTTATCTCGATATGATATTGCCTCTTAACAATACGTCAGAAGCAGCTTCCAATTTTCACCGTTAAGGATGCTCAGTACTTCATTTTCTTGCAAGATATTTTTACCAAACACTGCTCTCCTTATCTCTTTTAGAACTGGGCATACTCCCAGGAAGTGGCCCATATCTTCCTTTTTGTTCAAGTTACAGAGACTGCAAATTACTGGTAAATCTTTGCGATGTGGGACAAAGTTGAGTCGCAGCATCTCCCCTCTCACTTTGAAGTGAAGTGCTGATGGATTTCGCCGAGAAATTTGGGTTAAAGTAGTTCAGCTCATTCAGGTTATAAGTGACTTTCGAATAAAATGACCTTTCCGTTGAAGCTCGTGCTCTTTCTTTAAATGCATATCTTTCATTCTCATAAGTTAGTTGGATAATTTCATAAAGCGCTATCTTTAGATCTGAATGATTTGTTCCTGTATGGTTGAAGGTGATACCACAGTCCGCCGATAACTTTGTCCAACCCTGATACCAATATTTCTGGAATTGCATGGCATACGTCCAGACTAACTTTGGAAGCCTTGTATCCTTCATTTTAGCTATCCTAATAAGTTAGTCTGCGTTCAGCTTAAGCGTTGCAATGAAAAGTGTGGCCAAACCACTCTCAAGATAATACATGTATTTTGGTGTATTTATTGGCAACGAAAAGATTTTTCTAAGAAAAAAGCATAGCACGTTTTCCACCTCATCGAATTTGTAGGTTCCCCAAACTTGTGCTCCATAAAATAAAACCGATTGAGCAGTTGCATTAAAGACCCTGTATTGTGAACTTAATGCTATGTTATTATTATAAAAAATCCTTTGCCAATTGGCACATATAGCATTTCTAGCTTTTCCAGCTTTCTCTTTGAGATGATTTTCCATATTCAGGTTAAAACTTAACAGCATGCCTAAATAGGTGTATTGTTTAACTACCTTCAGATCCCTTCCGTTAAATTTCCAATGCTCATCCCTTGAAACTCTTCCACTTCCACTCTGAAAAACCATAACTTTTGACTTATCTATGTTGAATTCTAAGCTCCATATTTTACAATATTCAGTTAGCCTATTTATCATCAGCTGAAGTGAAGTTGCAGACTCTGCTAAAATGACAATCATCCGCGTACATAATAAGTTTAACTGTTTGGTCGCCAATTCTGATTCCACATGTTAGCCACTGTACCAGGTCGTCTAAATATAGTGCAAAAAGCAACGGGCTAGATACAGTAGAATGTTAAGATGGTCTACCCCTTTATTTTAAAAAATAAATAAAAATCCGAGTAAACAGACATACAATCAAAACAGCCCACTTACCAGCTTTTTCCATAATTCCCTTTGATCAAAAAAGCGATGATAACAGACCCTGAAACACTTATTGTCCCAAGCCCGTTTTCATGCTTAGCTTTGCACCGATTCAATTTCATTATATTGTGTGTCAAGAGCATATTTAATTTTCCAATTCCACTTCTTCATAGCAACTTGCACATATTGATATTATTTCTTCGATTCAATTTTAAGCTTTTAAAAATATTTTTCATTCAACATGATTTAGTTCCAACATCAAACGAACTTGCTTCCTTTTCCGGAAATTGCTTAAGATTAGTTCACAATACGGCTTCTAAGCTGAACCCAGTCTGATTCTGAATGCATTACTTCACACCTCCTTGTTATTTTTTATTGTGAAGACCAAAAAGTCATTTAATCTTTTTCGACACACGTCCACCACTAAGCCGCGCCCAATCGTTCCCAATCGTGTCGTCGTCGTCATAGCCATCGCCATCGTCATCGTCATTCTAATAATAATCGTTCAATTTTATTTCTTTTCATTTCCGCACGATTTTAATGTTTCTCTCTTCATTTTCTATTTCTTTTCAAAAGCAGGAAGTGTTTCCATGCAGCATACTACTACCTAGACGATCCCCCACATCATCCATCGGTTCCTCAAGTTGACTGGGAAGTTCCCGTTGAGATTGGCGGCGAAATACGTGCTGCTGTGCCAGTGAATGAGTTCAGCAAGCATGTAGCCTCACTACACGCTGACGGCGACATTGGCTTTAGTCGGGAATACGAGGCCATTCAAAATGAGTGCATATCCGACGACCTGCCCTGTGAGCACTCTCAGCATCCGGAGAACAAACGCAAAAATCGCTATCTCAACATAACTGCATGTAAGTAAAAGCCAAATAGACCGTGTGTATAGGTATAGAAAAAAATGGCAATCTAACTAATCGATTCTTTCCAGATGACCACAGCCGAGTGCATCTCCACCCAACGCCAGGCCAAAAGAAGAACCTCGATTACATTAATGCCAATTTCATTGACGGTTACCAAAAGAGCCGTGCATTTATCGGTACGCAAGGTCCATTGCCGGACACATTTGATTGCTTCTGGCGAATGATTTGGGAGCAACGGGTGGCGATTATTGTGATGATAACGAACTTGGTTGAACGGGGTCGCCGGAAGTGCGATATGTATTGGCCAAAGGACGGCATCGAGACATATGGAGTCATTCAAGTGAAGCTGATTGAGGAGGAAGTAATGTCCACGTATACAGTGCGAACGTTGCAGATTAAGCACCTCAAGGTAGGTTCAAAAAACGAAAACGAAAATTGCATTTTCTTTCTCCTTCCTTTTTTTTGGAAACCATTTACAAAATTGGTATTATGTGTGTACTTTCAGCTAAAAAAGAAGAAACAATCAAATTCGGAGAAAATTGTTTACCAATACCATTACACGAATTGGCCGGATCATGGAACACCCGACCATCCACTGCCAGTATTAAATTTTGTTAAGAAATCCTCAGCTGCCAATCCACCAGATGCAGGTCCAATAGTTGTCCATTGCAGGTATGGTTTTTTTTTTTTTTTGTAACAATTCTTCCTTTCCTAGGACAATCAAGATTGACATTATGTTTTTGTTTGTTTTGTAATATTGCAGCGCTGGAGTTGGTCGCACTGGAACATACATCGTTTTAGATGCCATGCTCAAGCAAATCCAACAAAAGGGAGTCGTCAATGTTTTCGGCTTCCTGCGACACATTCGAGTGCAGCGAAATTTCCTCGTTCAAACCGAGGAGCAGTACATATTCCTGCACGATGCCCTGGTCGAGGCTATAGCTAGCGGGGAAACAAACCTGCGTGCCGACCAAATCGAGGAGCTTAAAAATCTCACCACCTACCTAGAGAATCAGTACAAGAACATCATTCAGTTCCAAACGAAGGACATTCACATTGCATCGGCGATGAAGCAAGTCAACTCAATCAAGAATCGTGGTGCCATATTCCCGATCGAAAGCAGTCGGGTGCATTTAACGCCGAAGCCAGGCGAGGAGGGAAGTGACTATATTAATGCCTCCTGGCTTCATGGATTCAGGCGGCTGCGAGACTTCATTGTTACTCAGCATCCAATGTCACACACTGTTAAAGATTTCTGGCAAATGGTGTGGGATCACAATGCGCAAACAATTGTATTGCTGTCATCATTAGATGAGATTGTAAGTTAAAAAAAAGGGAGGGGACGTGGGTGGAAAGTGGGTCTTTCTTCTGGGAAAAAGTTCAGACAATATACTTTTTTCTTTTTTTTCATTTCTCTTGACAGAACTTTGCGCAATTTTGGCCAGATGATACGACGCCCATCGAAAGCGATTATTATCGCGTGAAATTCTTAAGCAAGACCAACAAAAGTGACTACGTGAGTCGAGATTTTGTCATACAATCAATACAGGACGATTATGAGCTAAGCGTGAAAATGCTGCATTGTCCCAGTTGGCCAGAAATGACCAATCCAAATAGTATTTATGATTTTATTGTGGACGTGCACGAGAGGTGTAGCGACTACAGAAATGGACCAATCGTTGTCGTGGATAGGTGAGTGGTTTTATTTTATTTTAATCTTACTTTTATTTTTTCAAAATCACTTTAAGAAAATCAACTAGTTTATATGTGACTTTACTTAGTTTGGCTTTTAAGCTGATAAGGACTAAAATAAGAATTCTGAAAACAACCTAATCGAATAAAACAATGATTCAATTTGCTTGGAAATGCAGTTTTCGGAAATCTAAACCACTGAACACAGTCTCATGTTTGTTGTCATTAAAATGCAATAGATTTCTCCGACCACTTTTTGCGTATAAGCAGTGTTGCAGCGCTGAAATAAACCATCCATACAGTGTTTTCGAACATACATATATTCTTACTCCTTACATAAATCTTTCAAGCCAAAAGATAGTGCCTTCCGTGCTGTACATTTCGGTTACTGAAATTCGATTCATAACTCAGGTTTATATCTAAAGGGTGTTTTTTTTAGACGTGTGGTTTTTAATCTGGCAATACTTTTTTGGAGTTGGTCTTTTTGACAACTGTCACTTGATTTATGCTCAGTTTGGTTTACCATTTTATAATGAATAGACTTACTCCCGAACAACGTTTGCAAATCGTGCAAATTTATTACCAAAATAAGGGTTCGGTTCGAGCGACGCGTTGCGCTCTGCGGTTGACATAATCGCCCAGGAATTTTATCAAGCCAGCCGCGGCGGCCACTTGCTCGAAATCATTTTTAAAACATAATGGCAAACCCTTAAATTTATATTAAGCTAAATTCTTAACGACAACATTAAATTATAGGCGTTTTATTTCTTCTTGAAAACCATACCCTTCATATTATATTGATGATCTGTGCACCCGCCTATTTATTACTTATTGCTGTTAAAAATTTACCGTTTTTAATGTAGAATCGTCTTCACGGTTCCGCATATAAGATTCCGCCTTCCATACTTTACTCAGTTTACTTATGCTCAGATAAGGAAGACTTCCTTTTCCTTGGTTTAAAAGGTCATTAAGTTAGAAGAGCTTATCTGCTTGAGCACAATGGTGTAGCATGTAGCTGCAGCAGTAGTTCGTAGCACTGTCAAAGTTAATATCAAAAAAAGGAGCACACTAAGGCAACATGCACGAATACAATGTGTAGCTCTGAACTCAAACAAACTCTGCCATTTCGTTTGTTGTAGTGTTGCAGCGCAGCACGTTTATGAAGTTGGAGTCGAGTCGACTTTTACCTCAGATACTCTCTGTGCTGCAGCTGCTAATTCACATTTTAGCCGTGCAATACGATTTACGTACATTAAACTTTGACAGTGCTACGACCTACTACTGCAGCTACACCATTTTGCTCGCAGTAACGCTAGGTTCTATAAAAATGATTGAGTTAATCATCAAGCTGTCAAAAAAAAAACTGAACAAGTGCTCCTGTCGCATAGAATAGAATTCAGATTAGTGCCTGAACAATGATTAAAGATTTGACTCCGGAAAGATTTGTTTAAGTCGGATGGAAATTGCAAAAAATTAAGTTTCTGTTTTTCAAGATCGGTTATCAGTGCTTTCCATGAGCTCGAAAATTGCTTTGTAGAATAGATTTGATAAAAAAACTTTGCAGGGGTGCTTCAAAATAAAAAGCTTCATTCTGCTGTTAATTAAGTTTGTGTCTTAAACAGCGTCAAATTTTTACCATTATTATCAAGCTTACGAGTAGTACTTACTTACTTGACTTTTGATGAGACTAAAAAACGTGTTGCTCCTGGGCTATACTTAAGATGCCCGCCCTCATCGGGTTTGATCTCTAGTCTTTAATTTCACAGTTCAAGCAGTCGGAGACCTTCCTCTATCTGGACCCTCTATCGAATATGTGGTCTTTTTTGAAGCCTCCATCGCACGGTATAACCTCCCCTTTTACACTGTTGTAAGCTGCTTTGAAATCAAAGAACAAGTATTGGGTTTCGATGTTAAATTATTGGGTTTTCTTGTCGAGCATATTTTTCTCCGAATGTAATTTGGAAAAGATTTTCTGTATACTCCTGACCAGTTAATGGGCTCAAGATGCACTACAAGTTTCTAATCTGACGATGGCTGTTCTGATCATGCAGCTCTTGGTTGATAGCAGTCCCTTATTGGAGTAATCTTGGCTCTCATCGCCATTAAGAAACTGGTTAAATGAGTGTCCGAATATCGTTAAAACTACCCATGTATCTACTTTAGTGTTTGAGTCACCATCTTTGCAGAGTACAGAATGGCTAGTGATTCCTTATGTTGATTCTTGCACTGTTCTATTAAAGTTTTCATGTGTATTCTTTCTGAGCAAGTATTTCTCATCCTTCATTCGATCAATGCAGAGCTAAAGGGACGTTCTCATTCTCTTCCTGAGCCACGTCCTGAAGGTGTCCGTTTTGGCTTAAATACATTTCTAATCAAACAAGGGATTTCTTGTTGGCACAGCTACCAATGGTCTTCTGAGCTGATATCAACTTCCGATTTAAATTATCTCAGAATGAACTCCTTTGCCATAGATATTGTTTGCCTAAGAGGTTCCACAGATATCCATCAGAAGAGGGTATTTCGTCAATCGCAACATTATCGATTTGGTTAAACTTTCTAAAGGGTGTTTTTTTAGACGTCTGGTTTTCAAGAAGAAATAAAACGGATATAGTTTAATGTTATGTCCAATTTAAGCTTTATTGTAAAGATAAGGTTTTGCCATTATGTTTTAAAAATGATTTCGGGCAGCGAACCATTATTTTGGTAATAAATTTGCACGATTTGCAATCGTTGTTCAGGAGTAAGTCTATGAAATGGTAAACCAAACTGAGCATAAATCAAGTGACAGCTGTCAAAAAGACCAACTCCGAAAGAAATATTGCCAGATTGAAAACCACACTACTAAAAAAAAACATCTTTTACCATCTTGTGATCGCCATGTTTTTCCCGCTACAAAATCGATAAGTCTGAAACTAATTCAGTCGGAAGTTCCTTCTTTCAATTTTGGTGTTGGTCTTCCAAAAGAGTTTCATTGTCTTGTTTCGTGTATAGCTCGTAAATGAGCGTTGTTTTTGAACCCATCTTTTCTTTGTCAAAGATATTTTATCATCCTTATCGTTTCTATTATTTGATGTTCTTCACGAATAAATATCCAACAAAAATAATCAAATGAAAATTCTGTGTTTTTTTTTTCTGCTCTAGGTACGGCGGTGCTCAAGCATGTACATTCTGTGCGATCTCATCATTATCCATCGAAATGGAATATTGTAATACAGCGAACATCTACCAATATGCCAAGCTGTACCACAACAAACGGCCGGGCGTCTGGACGTCTAGCGAAGACATCCGCCTTATATACAACATCTTATCATATTTGCCACGCAATTTGCAGCTACTCAAACGCACTGCCTTGCGTACAGAATTTGAAGATGTTACGACGGCAACGCCGGACCTTTACAGTAAAATCTGTAGCAATGGTAATATTAGTAGTGTGTTACAATATCCAAATACCCTAACTAACATTAATATAAATAATGCTGCTATGTTAAACAATGGTGATCTAACAACAACAAATCCAACAACAACAACCACAACAATAAATCCAACACTAACAACAATCATTCCAACATCAACAACATTAAATGATTTGGATAATGGTGGTGATGGTGATAATGATGATGATGGTATTGGTGGTGGTGGTAATTATATTCCTAATCCATTAAATCAATTATCTGAACAATTGACTAACTGTAATAATGATAATCATGGTGATGGTATTAATATAAATATTAATGGTAATGCTAATTTAAATGGTAATGGTAATGCCAATGGGAATTTAAATTAAATTTTCAATTAAAATAGCTGTAACGGATGCTCAAAGCTTAGATATCGTAGGATAAACAAATAAATTATTTTAGTTTAACAAATTAAAAACAAAAAAATTATATATATATATATTTACATATTCCTAAGTAATAAATCACAAATAAATTAACACAAAAATAGTAGAGCAGCTAACACAAACCACACCCATCCATTTAAGCAACAACAAAAAAATTCATAAAATACATCCAGTTACTATTAATTTTTTTTTTTTAAACAATAACATTCTCTTCTATGTTCCTTTCCATTTTTTACTATCTATTCATAAATTTAATTATATAAAAAAAAAATGATAATATGTGTAAGAAGTTCAACAATGCATCACACTCTTGGAGAAAAAATAAAAAAAAACTCCATAAAAAATATAAGCGCACCCTTTATGAATTATTAAATGTAGTTAAAACTAGAAAAAGCAACACAAAAAATTAACAAAAAACAATGTAGTTATTAACAATTTATACGAGCAGAAATACACGGTGATGATAGTGAGATTGCATGAAATTAATTTAGTTTTAAATTATTGTAATAATACATTATTTAATAAATATTCTTTGTATAAATGTGACAATGTGATTTGTGTGTAAGATGATGGATGTAGTAGTCGCGTCTGTCCGTCCGTCTGTTTTTCTTTATAATTTTTTGTCCTTACCGTCCCTTTTATTTATCAAAATGTCTTTAAAAAAAATCATCAGAAATTGTAAATTGTATAAAATTATTAAAACAAAACAAAAATATTAATGTAAATGTATTTATGTATCGAAATTTTATTTTAAGAAAACAACAAACAAAACAAAAAAAATCCTTGTGTGCTTGTCTTAGTTTTTTTTATGAATTTGTAAATATTGATTAAGTTATAATAAATAAAAAAAACATATATATTATACATAAATTAACATTAAATACTCTCCATTAATATGATTTCAAAACAGATAAAGTGAAAACAAATATTGTACATTATAGAAAAGATATAAAAATAAACATATATATATTATATATATAAATAGATGAGAAAAAAAACATATTTAAAGACTGGTTTTGTACACTTTTTACATAATTATGATTATTATTAAATTTAAATTAATATTATTAATTATATTAAAAAAAAATACACATTGTAAAAAGCAACTGAAAAAACAAAACAAAATGAAAAAAATATTATTCTTATATATGATTTTTTTATGTGAAATGCGTATTTAAATTCGTATTTCTGTTTGCAATCGCAATATTAAAATTGATTTTTGTTTAAAATATAATATTCTTCTGCTTGAATCCAGTAAACTTTAGTTTGATACAAATGTTTTTTTTTTGTATAAGAGTTTGTTTTTGCATGTTCTTTTTTTTTAATTTGTAATTTTTGTATTTGCATATAACGTGATTATGAGTATGAATAAAAATTATTATTATAACGATACATCTCATAAGAAAAAAAAATTAAAATCATAATAAAAAAAACGAAATAAATTTTAAAATATAAAATTCATTTGTTTTTCTTTTTTATATTAGTTCTTTTCCTGTTTTTTCTTATACTTTGCCAAACATTGCATGATTTACCTTATTACGGCTGAGATCTTTCTTTAAGTTTGTTTACGAATACGAATTATTATTGCTTTGCAATATAACTTAAGGAAAGTGTTTTATTTTTATATTTCAAGTGAAGTGTTTTGGGCACTTTGTTATGTCACACGGAAACTTCAAACGTTTCAAATGGCATAAGTGTCGATATTGACAGTACATAAGTTCTCCAATCAAAATTGTAGCTGCGATGATACCGTTCATCATCTTCTGTCATCATCCATCATATTTCATTGGTTATATATCATTTTCCATCTATCATCAGGCATATGTCATCTATCATCTGTCATCTATCATCTGTCAACTTTCTCCATCACCAACACCACCATTACCACACTACACTTATTTTTCAGTATTTTGTCCATCCCTAGCACGTACTTATATATTTTATCGGTCACATACGCGAAATATGTACATATAAACAAACATGCATTGTTATGTTATATACATATACTACAGGTATGTACATAATATATATACATTTTCGATCTATCGGGCAAGAATCGAACATCTAAGGAATCTCGATATGGCAAAACTGTCGTAGCTTCTGTTCTGTCTGATGAAATGTCTAATGGAAAACACGTCATGGTAGACTTATGGCAGTTTCCATTGGAGGAAAAGAAGCATCCGAAAGTCTTCTGAAACCGTTCCATTGGTAAGCAAATGACACTTCTGACGATTCTGAGAATAGAATTTTGCTTCTGAATTTGAAGTCAGAATCCACTCAAGAAGCACAAATACAAATATAACTCAAATGTCACCCACAGAATATTCATTGGGGGAATGTCTATTCACATGCAGCAATGCCGAAAGTTTTGGTAATGTCGATAAATGTGACATATTATTGAATCCAAATCTGATGATTAAGACGTCGAAGATCAGCAACGAAGTTTTGAGTACCTAGTATTTAAAACGAGGAACCAATAAAAATCCCTTTATACCGCGAATCGTGCTATACATACCACTTGACTTTGACAAAACTTGTGAAACTGATGCCTGCGAATACTACATTATGTTAAAATTGAACAGGAGCGATTTTGCTTGTTCCATTGATTTTCAGAATGAATGCTTCGTCAACGGCGCGCTAGTTGTCTCATCTACTTTACATCAAATTACTTCTATTGTTGTTTTTATTCCCATGGCAATCTAGACAAAAACTCCTCCTAACTCACCAATCAAGTGATTGTGAACTTCGTCCATAGATGGCGCACCAAACGTTCCTCTTATTGGGAATATGTACTATAGATTATAAATACAATGGTGAAACCAATGGAAAGCGCTATTATTTTCTGTCAAATCACACAGAATTTGACATTTCGTTTGTCAAAAATAATCTAAAAATTTAAGAAATTGCCGAAATGGTAGATTTTTCCTTAGCAATTAGAAATCACGATGTGTGCAGCTTGGGCGGAAGTTTATTTTTTGGCAATAAAAATGGTTGTCTGTAAAGTCGGTTTACGGAAGATAATTGTACGTGATAACCAGTTACCAAAACAGTTCACATGTAGGTTGTGCGATGCCGCTGTCTCTCTTCTAGTCGAACGCATCGGCCGATGGAGTAGAAGAGAGTTAGAACGTGACAATAAGTCAAGCTTTTTCGTGCGTGCAGCCGGTGTACATCGAGACAAACAAAACTTTAACATTAACAGTCTATAGAATTGATATTTCCAGATTCTTGACACTGACTGTGTCGACATTTTCACGCTCGTATCGAAGGGCTCCAGTAGGCATTGTACCCTTTTGGCAATTGTTGTACCCGCTGCGCTGGTAGAACTTTCAAACTTTGTCTCTGTCAAAGCATTTTTCAATATATTCGAATATAATCGCTTTTCGAGCTCTCTTTTTTCTTTCTGAAAAGTCTATTATGTACTTTTCCTGGTAGCTTTGTTCTTAGCTGTGTGGCTAGCTCGTCAAATTTTATCAAAGTAGCTGCTCGATGATTCGCATTAATTATAAGCTAATACAAGAAAGTATTCCGAGTCTATGTTAACCCTTGAAAAGTGCGTACAATCGGGACATTGATGACATGCTTGGAAATGGGAAGTATGTAATACTTTACAATTGAGATATGTAGGTACTACAAATTTACACACAACACTTGTGCACACATTTGTGTCGGTGCACTGAAATGTGTGGTTGTGTATAGGCTTCAAAATCCTTACAGCTATTTCTGAGAGAATTCATGCTTACTTAAAAGTAACCAAACCAAAACATTTCTGATTTTAATAGAAATTGGTATTTTGTAAGGTTTAAAGTCAAAATGCCGGCCGAATTTAGAAAATTATGGCCTTTAAGAGGATATAGAGTAAAGTATCCTCAATTTATGTTTTCCCCTCATAGCACTCAGAAAGTCCATGATATCGAATTCATATTCCGCGAAAGATAAGAGCGTCAACGTGGGATAATCCCATCAATTGCTGATGGATTGATGTGGACCTAGATTTTGGATATCTAGACAGGAAACTATCTTTAATTGAACTCAAAACCAAATTTATTTTAATTAATTTATTTTTTCAATATACATTATGTCTTTTAAATTTACATTTTTTTTTCATTTTGTAACTATAAGTTTCTTAATTGAATAAAAGAAAAAAATATCCCCTGCAAAAAAATGTATCCTCATTGAATTCATTTTGATAAAAAAAAAAACAAAAAATACATATTTAATTACTTTGAAAAAAAAATTAAGATTTTTAGCTTTTGATAACTTTTTTGATGTCCTATTTTCCATTAATAAACAAACTTTTTTATTTAACTTAATCCAAATGAGTATTATAGAATTATCTTAAAAATTAAAATCACGAAATAGAAAAAAAAGAAAAGTAAAAAGAAACAAAACATTAGCATTAATTACTAAACCGTGTAGAAAAAGATAAAATAAAAATTAAAATAGGATAAAAAAAAAAACAAAAGGATACAAAAAACAAAAGATAAATAGATATTTTATTAAAGCAAAAAAAAAATGTAAATATATGAAAATGAGAACAAATTTATGAACGAAAAACAAAAAATTTAAATTTAAGAATACAAAAAAAAAGAAGCTAAATTAGGTACGACAAAACATTTTAATTATAAATATACATTAAAAAAATGATTTTTATGTCGTCCTTTTTGAGACAAGGAAATTATTTAGTAATAAAATAAAATAAAACAAACAAAAAGAGAAAATCAATTGTGAGATTCAATTCGTGTGATCAATCTGAACTCTGAAAATGATTTTAAGTCATACAAAAAATATATATATATTAATATGAAAAAGTTAGTTACATAAACAAAAATGAAGATGATCTAAGGAAAAAAAAAACATCTTATATTATTTAAAAAATGAGATATCTTACTTGAAAATTACAGAAACACAAAAAACGTAAATATATGTATGTACTACAGAAGCGATCGTAAGAGATTATATTATTTAATTATTATGCAAAAGAATTATTAATATACAACAAAAAATATGACGAAAGTAAAAACGAAATACAAAAAAAAAATATATTAACATTGTTTTATTTTAGGTTATAATAAAAGTTAAACCGACTCCTGAACAGTAATAATAATAATAATTTTAACTATATTCCTGTAAGACCGAAGGTCTTTTGAATGCAAATTGCATGGCATTAGTTAGAAAGAATATGGAAGGATAGGAAAGAATTTCCGTTGGTTAAGTGGATTGAGATTCAGGTGGCATTATACCTCACGAAAATCTCACGGGTGGCTTAACTGAAAGGCTCGATTATGGGAGCTACCGTTAAGAAATCTTTTATATTTAAAACGTAGCTGCCATCTTGTAGGTACAGTGGCGGATTTACCAATAGAACGAGTTGGCTGGAGCCTGGAGCCTAGGGGCGGCTAATTTGGTGCAAAAAATTTGTTTTGCCTTTTTAGAAACTGCGTAGATATGTACTAAAAATTATTGGCTTGGGTAACTTTTTTTTTCAATACCACTCTTGTTTCAAAACATGAAAGATTTAGGGACAAACATGAGGAACAATATGATCATGCTTATAACGAGAACACAATGATGTAATGAGGAAGATTATGCAATAATCAAGTTCATTGACAAAAATCTGAAAAGCGATTCACCTTGCAGGCCATCTCTGAAACTTCCTGCTATGTTTGAGGTCGGAAAGGAATAAATTTGGGATTTTTGAGTGCGATTTTGATTCGCTTGAGGGCCGGCGCGGCGTTCAACGTAGTTTTTCGATTAAAATGTTTTTATTTCAGGCCAAAAATCGTTTCGATGAAAATTCTCAAAGATATCTTAAGAAACTTACAAAATTATTTAGAAAACGGTTGTCCCTGCGGGCCAATTTTGAATTTTTCCATGGATTTTTAAGCTCAAAGTTTGCACGTTTTGTGACCTCTATTGCCCAAAACAAAGGATTTTTTGATTTCTAACTTTTTGACTATCTCCGAAACGGCTCTACCGATTGATTTAAAAATCTTATCAGGTCTAAGTTTGAATAGACCCGCCGCGCCGGCCGTATCAAAAGTTTCCATCGCTTGGTAAGTGTTAGTTACACTACACATGTTGATACGGACGTCTTATTAAAAATAGTTGGAACGGGTTCCTGGTACCTCGAGGTCGTCTTTGATTTTCGGTGCAGAAAATTTAAAATATGGAAAGGTCAGTATAGGGGCAGCACAATTTGAATAGTACAATTTGAAAATCCGCCGCTGTTAATATCCTTGTCCATTTATTGTCAATTAAATTAAACCGTCAAAAACAGATAACCGTTATTAGGGGCATTCCATGAAAAATGGTAACTTTTAATGAAAATATATTGTATTGGTAGAACGAATGGAAACATGGATTATTTAAAGATCTATAAATATCCTCTCTTGTATGAGTTGTCACATCTCGAAAAACAGTTTTATAGCCACAGGTAACTTTAATTAGAAATGTATTATGATAACAATGCTGAAATTGCAGCAAAAACGCCATGGGAAAAGGTCGGCCCTATTTCAGGCATTTCGCGGTTTCATATACTGCAGTGTGGTGGAAATACACTACATGCTAAAGTACACAATTTGCACCAAGATAACCACGTTTATCAACAACCTCCTTTGAATTTGAAGCTGTAATTTCGTACACGTCGGGCACGTGACAAAACTGTCGGGCACGTGATGGCAGATATTATGCACAAATTCAGAATAACTATTATGTTTTTTGCTCAATTTTTTTTTCTTCGTGAAATCTTTGATATATTATTGTTTTGTAGAATATGCTATTTTGTTAATATTATTCAAAGTTTTGTTAAAATAAACCAAGAACAAATGATATAAGAACTTTTGGTTGTTTTACTGTCGGACACGTGACACAAAATACTTTATGTATAGTTAATAGATTGTTGCGCTTTTACTTACTAAATTTTTTGGCCCATCAAAGCGATGACTTCAATTTATCTAAAGATATAAAGCATAAACTAAATTCATGTGATATGCTGTTTTAATTTAATTTTTTGTAGTGAAAACAACGTACAAAAGTCGGGTACGTAACAATGGAAAGCTCCATTATCATTTGTACCCAAAAATTAAAAATGCAGTTTTCTTCGAAGCCTTCTATTTATATATATTACATACACAGTTTAATTAAAATCGTTAAAGCGGTTTTCGAGCTAATCCAAAATGAAAAACACCGTTATTTGAAAGATACCAGTTTGAGCCAGGCTAAAACAAAATATAAGAAAACCTCGACAACCGTTTTTCTTTAAACTTCTATATATGAAGTTTGAAGAAAATCCGTAAAATAGTTTAGGATGTAGCTTGAAAAAGCGCACAGACGCACAGATAGACACCATGTTTGATTCAAACCTCGGTGGTCTTTCTGCACGAAAGCAATACTTGCCCTATAGAGAAAGTAAAAATAAAACGCATGCCTATTTCAAAGCAAATATAAAGGCATAATATAAAAGCATTTTATATTTGCTTTGAAATAAGATGTCACGTTCATTTAACCACTGTTCGTAATGAAGTGAGACGAAAAAGAGAATTGATTTTATGATCTTTTTGGGGAAAGCATTATCAAAATTGATTTTATCTTCTTAATCCAAATTTTCGTTTCCATATCATAAACATAATGTAGGTACCTATACTTCTTTCATAATCCATTTGTTTGTTTCCAGTTTGTTGAAGGATTTATCATAATCAAGTGAGACGGAGTATACGGCTGTATGTGCGACCCAGGCGTGCATTTAATTTTAAATTTCT
Organism: Platycheirus albimanus; assembly: GCA_916050605.2. Lineage (NCBI taxonomy): Eukaryota > Metazoa > Arthropoda > Insecta > Diptera > Syrphidae > Platycheirus > Platycheirus albimanus. The sequence continues at coordinate 10,961,768 of OU696696.1, read as the reverse complement.
CTATATTTATAGAACCTTATTTTAAGACATAACTTCAAAAGAAATTCATTCACCAAGGAGCAAATAGGCCAAATCTAAACTTACAAGAAACAAGTCAAATCTATCCTAAAAGAAATATCAAATTTGATACTTTCTGTTACTAAAATCAAGGTGCAAATGGTAGTCAGAAAGATGAACTGTACTGAACAGCAGGTCAATCATATATGACACCAAAATGTTTAAAAAAAAAACCCATTGAATGGAACACGCAAAAGTCAGCGACTTATTTATGCAATAAGTCACTTCAGGTGGGATCGAGAATAGTATATACCGTCGCCTTTTCGGATGAAAAATTCCATTGTGCAACCTTGCGTATATAGTTGCGTTGTTGTAAGACTCTTTAATAAAGGGTGGTTAAATTTTAAGGGCCGATGTTGATTTTGAATAAAACAAATTATTTAGGAAGTTATTGTCATTTCTTCTTATTATGATAATGTTGGTATGGTTCAAATTATGTATGGAATAAAATATCGGCCAAATGACCGCCGCGACCTTGGCGGCACACCTCCATCGGATGGTCCAAATCTTCGATGACGCTGAGACATAATTGAGGTTCTATGCCGTTAATGTGCCGAATTATCTCATCCTTTAGCTCTTAAATTGTTGCTGGCTTATTGACGTACACCTTTTCTTTCAAATAACCCTAAAGAAAGAAGTCCAACGGTGTCAAATAACATGAGCTTGGCGGGCAATTAACGTCGCTACCACGTGAGCTAAAACGGCCATTGAGGCTCAAAAGAGACATTGTTTCGTTAGCTGTGTAGCAAGTGGCACCGTCCTGTTGAAACCACATATCGTCCACATCCATATCTTCCAATTCGGGCCATAAAAAATTCGTTATCATCTCACGATAGCGAACACCATTCACAGTAACTGCCTGATCAGCCTCATTTCGGAAAAAAAAACAGCCCGATGATGCCGCCAGCCCATAAACCGCACCAAACAGTGACTTTTTGTGGCTGCATTGGTTTTTCGACAATCACTCTTGGATTATCATTCCCCCAAATGCGGCAATTCTGCTTATTGACGAATCCACTGAGGTGAAAATGTGCCTCATCACTGAAGATGATTTTCTTCAAAAATTGATCATTCACTGTTGCCCATTTTCATAATAAGGCTGTATAACTTTAACGCGTTGCTCGATTGTGTATTCTTTCCATGGTTCAAAATGAGTTAGTCTGAAATTGAGACATGTCAAATGAAATGCAGAAAAAAACTTGACGTTTAGGTGTGGTTCACATTCAACATCGGCCCTTAAAATTTAACCACCCTTTATATACGATCGAACGCTTTTTCGGTGGTTGCCTTCTAGGCTGAAACCACACAGAAAGTAGCCAATCATTTAACGAGCGGAAGGGGTCATGTTCATTGTTCTTCTGCAAGTGGACTCTTTAAGGTGCGGACATTCCATTCTCTGCGCTGAACCGAAATTCATTGTCTTTGTTTCGTTTGCTTGGGCCATCCGTATTCGATTCATTTCATTGTTTCGGAACCAAACGTTTTCTACGGGGTAGGAAAATTACCCCCACACATACATAACTCTCAACCTGAGGGGCAAATTATGTTCTAAAAAAAAAATAAATATTATGGGTGCACTGTGGCGTATGAGTGTTTTTTTTTCTGAGTAAATGCTTATACCAAAAAAAACCTTCCCTGATAGCATTTTGTTTGGAGGCCCGAATATTTGTATAGGAGCCATTTCGATGGTTTTCGAGTAATACAGATGATATTTTACGATGCGAGTTTATTGTGTAAGGAAGATTGTCAAAGTCGATATTGTAGACAAAATATTGTAGATTTCTTATCTGTAAAAAAAAATTAAAATTAAAATTTGGGCGTTATGTCATTTAACTCTGAAGAAAAATGATTTGGGCTTTATGTCATACTAGCTTTTGCCCGCTACTTCGTACGCGTGGATTTTAGAATAAAGTAGGTAACTCAGTATATTTTTGTTTTTGCACAACCGGTTCAAAATGGGGGGTATGCGTATGAAAGCTACATAGCTTACCAGCTCTACAGCCGAAAGAATTTTGGCTTCTGTATAATATTATTTCGAAGTATCATAACGGTTTAAATTGGAAAGTTATAGGGCTAAGTTCTGAAGCAATATACCTAATTGGAATGCCGACTTTCAAAACGATGTTACGCGCCGATACTGCTACTTATGGCAGCTCCGCTTCATCAGCTTTGGACGTAAGTATTGCTCGTTCACCGTTTTTTGTGGTTACATTACTTTTCGATTTCTGCTTTTGCTGAATGAGACATTGTTTATATGTTGGTAAATAGCGCCATCTATGATGTTTTTGATGTAACTTCTATTCAGAACGACTAACTTATTTCTATTCATGTATATGTAGGTAAATGTGGCGCTATTTTTATGATTTCCAGCGCCATTATGTAAGTGAGACGCTAACTTCCTAAAAATATTTTAATTTTGCGTTAAGTTCATTGAATAACGTTCGATTGCAGCAATATTAAAGAAACAAACAGAATTATATGTTTTTCTGCGATAAAATGTAGCCTATATTTCAAGTTGGCGTACTTCCAATAAATCTGCGAAAACCGTATTCAATTCCATGCAGTAATTTTTGCGTGATGCGCGTACAAACATGCAGACAGACAAAAATTCTAAAAACGGTTGTTTTGGCTTCTGTGGGACTAATAGAGACTCCCCATATTAGTTTTGCATCTATATCTTCAATGTACAGACATCGACCCCTTACAATTTTATTATATGTATAGATTTTTAGGCACACTCAATCAATGGCGCATTAATTTGGGCGTTGTGCTACTATGACAGAACACCCAAATATTTGGGCGTTGCGTGGTGTCATTTTGCGATTTGGGCGATACGCCGAAATTGACTTTTGTTATTAAGCGTTACTTGGTATGTTAAGGATATAACAAGAAGGGTAACAGATCTCAAACAGTTTTCTGAAATGTATGTACATTATTTACATAATGCACGAGTACGGTATGGATGCTGACAATGATGGACAGTGAAAACTTTTTTACCTTTCGACTAATTCAGCGCTGTTGTTTTGATGCATTATTGAATTCCAGGCAGATGTTATAAATTCGAAAGGTTATCTTATCATTTTGCTAATCAAGAAAAAGTTGTTGTTTAATTAAAAAATCTTCATAAATATTTAAGAAAACCGCTCATAGCATCCAATAAGAGAAACTTAGATAGCTAAGAAAGAAGATGTCCATGATTTATAATCATTTTGGTTTGAATTAGAAGTAATCGATCCTAGATGAAGCTAGTTTTTTATGAATCAATAATTCTCGATAGTATTTCTTTTATTCGACGCTTTGAATGGGTTAAGCCCGATGTACTTATCCTTTGTAAAATCCGAACTATTATGTGCTTGTCATCATTTTGACCTTTGACGTCGCGCGGCTGGTCTCTCAAGAATATAGCTGCCTTAGTTCAAAATTTCAAAATTACGTCGGATCTCAAAGTTATGTTGCTTGTCGAAGTTTCGTATAATCCTAGCTATAGCGTTAGCAAATAAAGCCGTTTGACGGCTTATTTTTCCTTGAAATACACTATTTTGTCTAGAATGCCATATCAGTTTATTTATTTATTTTCAATAATTTGAAGAAACAAAATTGCAATTTTTACGATATTAAAAGCTACATATTATTGCTTGAGAAAAATTATTGTTAGTTGGGGTAATGAATATTACCTACCAATCAATAAAACCAATTTGGAAAAAAAGCAATAAAAAAAGCCGCGTTTTAAATAATAATTTAACATAAAATCGATTTATTAAATAAAACACTGAGGTCTGACAAATTCTCATAATTAAAAAATGATAAAAGATTTAAACAATGATTTTTTTTTTTTTTTGTAAAATATGTAACAACTGTTTACTGCATTGTTGAGTCATAATAAGGCGTGTCCTTGCATCGCACAAGCACAGCATCCGTAATCATCTGATTCCATTCATTCGAATACATGGAAAAGTCAGCTTTGCGGAATAATTTAACTTTACTTTCGGTTGAAATATTTGAACATAAATAATAATTGATTGAAATCTCAGTTAATTCGGCATGGTAATTCTTCATTGACCACTCGAGGACACTTTGGCAGTTTGTTTCGTCCAATAGATGAACCAGTATGCTGAAGACAACATTCTCCAGCTGAGGTATTATGTACACACGAGATAGCTCAAATGCTTCAATTACAAATTTGTACTGTTCCACACGTGGAATGTTAGGTAGCTTCTTGAGGGCAAGCAGTTCGATGAGATTGAGAAAATATCGCAGACCACTGGCAGAATAGGATTTCAAATGAATCTCTCCTTCATTGCCTTCACGGAAATCACTGTTCAACATCGAATTGAATACTTCACTCACATCCGAGAGGAGTTTCTTATTGAAACTAACTGCAATTTCTTCTTCGTCGTCATTGTGGACAATGAATTTCATATCGCATTCATATGATTCCCGAGATGGAGCTTCTTCGTCAAATATTTGATCACAATCAAAGGATTCTTTGTCACTGTCGGGTACAGCAATGCCTAAAGTTGATTGGCTCATTGCTGTGAGGGAATCAACAGCTTCTTGAGTAAATTCGCTTTCTTCGTTAAGTATCATGTTGATGAGATTGAAGAGGGCACTGCCGTCTGTAAGGAGGTAGTAGAGTATTCGATGATTTTTGATAATAAATCCAACTGCAATGGAAGCCCTCTTTTGACTTATATCGTCAGAACGTAGCAAACGAGATAGTTCCCCTTTGCCATAATGTGATTCTCCTACACTGGATAATGTGTCAAGGAACGCAATGCCTCCAGTTTTAAGCTGAAATACAACAAGATTGCTATGATTGTTACTTTATTTTTGTGCCCATACTTACTTCTTCGCTTTTTGTCATTTGGAAGAGCTTATGAACCACGCCCAATTTAATTATTTGAGCAAAGAACTGACTTTCGCTGTAAAAGAAAAATGAATAAGATGGTTGTATGTTTGATAGCGCAGTATCTTACGACAAAATGTTTGTCAACGATCCACAAAAAGAATTGTTAAGTCCAAATGTCTTGATAGCTTCTATAAGGGTATACAATGTCTCTGGTTTGCTGAGTTCTCCTCGCTTATTCACTAAAAGCGTCACTCTGAATATAAGATTCTCAATAATGTCTATTGTGCTGTTTCCTTGCTTTGGCAACTTGAGTGCAGGCACATCTAGGAAAAAGGAAATATATTTATAAGAATACTCCAAATTGGTTAAATGTGTTCTTAGCTTACCTTGGCTTTCATCTTCGTCGTCTTCTTTGTCTAACGCGTTATCTTCTAAATTAGCTTCTGACTTACAAGCTATGTCCAATAGTTTCATAATATCAGAATCATGTGGATCAGTCTTTACGATTTCTTCATCATCATCATCGACACCTTCGTCATCGCTACACACGGGAGAGTATGTTTCCGAATCAGAATCCATTTCTATTGGAGTCAAGGAATTTTAAAATGCTTACAAACTTAAAGTAAACACAATGCATACCTGAAGTTATTTTAAAGCCACCTCCGTCGGGTGACATACATCTTGAACTACAGGGACTCGAAGGTGACACAGTGGAACGAGGTGAACTACATGGCGAGTCGTAGTCATAAATCGATTCTTCGCGAATTTTTTGGGACTGTAAATTGAAATTTTTTAAAATTGAAATAGAATATAGGTTATTTTTAGATTAAAACATATTTTGAAATTATATCAGCGTTTCACAGTTAAATAACTAGAAAGCTTTAGGTTGGTATTGGAAATGGATAGGCGGTTAAAATCGGGAAATATGATTTTGCCACCCACTTTTAAGACACAAAACAATGAGTAAAACGAACAGTGTTAGTTGAAGTAGCAAAAAAAAGCGTCAATAGCAGATTACTCCTCATTTTTACTCGATAGTCTTGAGAACATAAGAGCTTACATTCCTCGGATTTTTTTTTATTTTAACCTAAGCTTTGAGTCAGACTAAGTCCCAGAACAATAATTCAAGGTCTGAAGACCAAAAATCTGGTGAGAGAAGACGACCAAAGGATGATTTCCAGATGGTAAGTTGCGATTTGGATGTTTTAGTAAGAAACGACAAAGAAGGGCTGAATAATGCCATGAGAAGAGAAAGGCTTGCAAACCACAAAGACTTGGGTATTTGTTTGAAAAACAAAAGCGTTTACAACGGTCAATATGGCTTAGTCATGTAGAGAATGCATATGAACGGTACGTTGGCTGACATCTGTATCGAATTTTTCTGTTCGGTCTTAGTGGTATGACAATCCTAATAGTGATCTTTAAAGCGCTTTCCAATCGCCAAAAAGAAGCGTTTAGAAGCATCCGAAACTCTTCCGTTCATTTACACAAAATAACTCTTCAAATATTTTCGGGAAAATTAATTTTCCGATAAACCGATAAATATCCTGGCCAGCTCTGTTGTTATGAATAAACACAGAACAAACATTAATAGTACTTTCTATTGGTTTCAATCGGGGAACTACTCATTCTGAAAACCAATGGAACAAGAAAAATTGTTTTGCCAATGTCAAAGTCGTGTGCGCAGCCCTACAAAGGTATTTTCAGTTACTAAACTTCGTTGCTGACCTTGGACGTCTTCATCATCAGATTTGGATTGAATATGTCACATTTGTCGATATTACCAAACCGTTCGGCAATTCTGCATGCGAACAGACACTCATTAATGAATATTCTATGGCAGGCAGTTGAGCTATATATTTGAATTTTTGCTAGTTTCCTGAGTGGATTTCGATTTCAAATCCAGTAGCGAAATCCTCTTTTCAGAATCGTCATAAGTGTCTTTTTTCTGTCAATGGAACGGTTTCAAAAGAATTCCGGATGCTTCTGGACGCTTCTTTTCCTCCAATGGAAAGTGATATAATGAACGTTGGATGTGAGATAAACTACGATTTCGACGCTGATTGGTTTTGAATGTCTTTACATCGTTATGGGAGAGAAAAATCGAGTCTGTTGTCGTCCGAAGTTGGACTCGAAAGAAATTGATGCGAATTAAATGAGAAATTTTGTTATTTTGAGCTTAACGAATATTTCGGTTATGCTCCTCTCTCCAATCATTTTTAATGCACCATTTTGAATTCTATCGAGAAGATGCAAGTGGGAAACAGTTGCCAGAGATATGAAAAGTAGATCTAACGGGATACAACATCTCTTGCAACGACTGATGAAACCTAAACATTTCGCGGCATTTTTAGCGGTATAGAAGGTTAGAAACATATCTAGAACGCAAAGCTGTTGGCTTAACTCAAGGAAATTGCCACTCATGAATAGTGGTATAGGGCAGGGGGTACGTTATGCTAACAACGGAAGACAGCATTGGGCTTTTGAACCATTAAATTCCACGCGATTGATAATTTCCCATTGAACAATGCTGTCTAGATTGGTACACCAAGAGCTTATCATACGAAACCGTTGCAGTTCCACATCCGAAGGATATGGATGTGAATCTGAAAACGAATATGAAAAGCTGAGGGTACTGTCGTCAGCAAAACAATTTAGTGGATTAGAAGTATTAGACAAGAGATCATTTATAAAGATAAGAAAGAGAGTCGGAGACAAAACGGAACCTTGGGGCACACCAGCATTTATTTTATGGGTAGCAGTAGACTAAAAACCGTCAAAAACAACGTGAATTGAGCGGTTCTATAGGTAACGTGTAATGCATGGAAGCAGGAATTCATCGATACCAAATTTTTTTGATAAGAGAGCCTCATGTCAGACCCTATCAACTGCTTTTAAAATATCAAGCGCAAGAATCTTACTTTCTCTAAAACGATGAGCAATATACCATCATATAACCAATGGACCTATTGCTTGAACAAATTCTGTTTTCGCCCTGTAGAAGAGGGCAGATGGAAAAGCTTACGCAGTGATCTTGGCAGCGTGGAAAAATACCACTTCAGAATTACCGAGCCAGCGGATATGTTTATATCGAGAAATTTAACTACTTATGCAACTGTACGAGTGCGATCCTTTCAAGTAGTGTGACCAGCTGGATTCACCAAAAAATTCCAAATCACAGTAGGTACATCATGGAAGCGTCTTGATTCTCCTGCCATCAAAAGCGAGCATCCTTAATCCCTGCAACTAGCACTTGACGTATGGGTAGACATTTTGAAGGGGAATGGGTACCGAATAAGTCCAAAAAAGACTGAATACTGTGCTGCCCGTTTTCGACCTGCACATGGTGAAAATATCTGGGATCTATTATTAATGGCTGAGGCACATGTGATGACATCAATCATCGCGTAAGCATGGGGTGGATGAAGTTTCGGGAAAGCCTCGCTATCTTCTTTTACCAAAAAAGTTCAAAGCAGAGACCCTGAAAACTCCTTAAAAAAAACATCATTCAAGGTTAAAATACAATCGCGAGAGAGAAAGACAGGCTTTAAAACTCCTGGTACAAACAAAAACCAGCATTAGTTGACCTAAGAAATGGAACAATTCAAGACCCGGAGGCTAGCCGACGCTTTCTGAGGTCAACTCACCAAGCGGATCACAAATGTGAATCAGACAAGGAAGAGTAGTTGTGATTTACCTGAGATCATAACAGGCGCCGAAAGAAAAAGAAGAAGATCTCAAGTACAGGATGGACCACGTCTATCGAATTGGCAGCAAACTGTGCTGTAAACAAGTCAGCTTTCGCTTGAGAGCTTACCACAGGAGTCTCATAGCCAATGAGTGTCTTTTTTACAAGCAACCAACGATGTTTGCTACCCTTGGCACATTGTATTTTTTGAATTCAATTTTGTTCATGCAAACAATTGCTTCTTTGAATGTAAACCATACATGTCCTTCTAGCCTGTTATACGGTATACATATGAAGGGTAGACTTTGTTACATCGGAAATTGTATTCCTTCACCTTGATAGCATCTGTTCGGAACCATAATTTTATAACGCTGGATGCTACGTCACACTGACTGCCAAAATAGCAATTCTCCGTGATCCGTTCAATAGATATCTGCCTCAGAATGTTGTTTTGCATTGCCAGCCGCATTTAAATTTACTTACAACGATTTGACACATTAAAATCAAGTGACAAATGTTTGCCAAGATACAATTATATCATTGGCAGAATAAATGTTCACGTCTAAGATTATCAAACGTTGTCGCTTGGATGCATGTCGCTTATTGAATCATAAGTTAGCTATTTAAGCCATGTTCAAAAAGCAGTGGAACGAAACACACGAGATGCTTTTATTGAAACCGATTAACCCGACCAAAAGGTTTATTAAAATCCTCCTTACTTGAGTTCTGTTATTAAAATAGTCTTAGAACTAAACAGAGCTTAAACAGTGGTCAAGGTTATTGTGGTACGGGTTCCAAGACATGAAGACTTTCATGGAAATAAACGAGAAGGCTTGGCAAAACAGGATCAGCCTTAGATTTAGATTTAGATTTATTGTTAGGGAGAGCTTATACAGCTCAGGCACTGCGACATCTCTGTTGCTTCACACTGAGACCAGAACTTTTAGATATTCTGTGGGTGGAAGATTTTGAGTTTTTCCAAGAGAAGGATCTCGTCGCCAAGTGTCCCCTTTCTGAGGCGGAGGAGTGCTGGGCAATCCGTGAGGATATGCAAAGATGTTTCTTCACTTTCGAGGCATAGACGGCAAATGGGATCATTTTGTGAAGGTGATTTTTCAGAGAACAGTGTCTAGGTTGTGGTTGTGTTTGAATATTCTGGTAGGAATTGTTTGGAGCAGATTTGACCGGGAGTTGTTTGCCAAACTGCATTGGATTCCCTGAGTAGGATGTTCTTGGCAGTGATTTTGAAGTAGTTTTTGTTTACTCCGCAGAAGGGTTCAAGGCCGACATCGCACCCTTTATGTGCCGGGATGCAACGGAGAATCACAAAGAATCGGTCTTTGATAAGAAGTTAATAATGCGCTGAAGGCGTTTAAAGCAGCACCTTCTTCTCCCCTTCGTTACTTCAGCAAATCTTCGGTAGGTTGGACGTTCGCATGCTTATAGATAAAGCATCTGGACAATATTATCTACAATTGAAAGTAAGCTGTCCATTTCTAATGATCGTTTGCATCTGGATAAAATCTTTATCCTGCATTTAACTACTCTTTCACGAAAAAGAGTGCCAAGAAAAGTGACACAAAATGATAACGACTCACCTTGCACATAGATTCCGAAGAATTTTCCGGCAACTTGCGCTTCTTCGAGGTATTCTTCTTCTCCTCTCGTTTCTTCTTCCGATGGTCATCATCGCTATGCAGATAAGCATCCAATTCATTAATTAAAATACCAATTAGCCCCTCGCGTAGCATCAAGTCCATGCTAATACTGTCATACTGGAAGTTGTTGAGGACATACAGGATCTATAAAAAGAAGAGTCATTTAGAAGATCCAAGACAAAAGGTTTCTCATTCCACAAAACAGTTGATTGTTCTTTAAGGCTTGTTGTTTGTTTGATGAAGAAATTGGTTGCCAGTGATCAACTGTCAAAAAGGAACACAGAAAACTATCTACCGGGGATATTTCCGATTGTGATTTAGAAGTCCTTGCGATTTCAAGAAGCTTAGCAATGGCTCCTGACCGTCGGATTTTCGACCGATTACAGGCATCCCCAGACAGCATACAAATTACGTTGATGCAGTGTCGGGCTTCACTTTCGGAGAGTGGTTTAACTAGAGGAAAGAAATTTGGTAATCATTCAAAGGTAGGAGCCTCAACATACCCATATTCCTGCAAACGAGCAGCTCACACGCAGCAACAATGGCATCAGCAGAACCCAAAGCGTGAATCGCCCCCAGCGTCTTTGAGAAATTCGATAAGATCTTGAGCGATATCGCACGATAGGGATTGTCCTCGGAAGCAAAGAATACTACGACGGCAAAAAATTTGCTCCTGTTGATAGTCTGAGACAAGAAACTGATTGTTACTTAACAAAACTTAAAGATTTCCCACCCAAACTCACCTCCCAAGCTTGGAAATTCAAGTTAATCTCTGAAATAATGAGTAAACATTTGAGGATCTCACTGGCCAGTTCCACATAAGCCTTGTTTGTTGGCATTATGTAGTCCATACAGGTCTTAGAGTTCTTTAGAATTTCCTTGTCGAAGATATCGCTTCGAACGCCTTCCAAATGCCGAGCCACTTCCTCGAAATACTTCTCTCGATGTTGGTTTTTCTTAAGGCCACCAGTTTTCTGGGGAAGTTCGATAGCTGGCTCAGGAATCTCTTTGTTCTTCATGATACCCGCAAGTGTCTTCAACACCAAAGTAAAGCCATCGTTTAGCAGGAATGTTCTTACAAACTGCTCATCGGTCACGAGGAAGCGACAGGCACGGAAGCACATAATTTGCGTCTGCACATCAGTGCTGTCTTCAATGATCTGGCACAATGCAGCAGCTATGGCTGGACCATGAGTTGAGACCACTTTGGTATTGTTGACTTTGGCAAGGTTTCCCAAAAGCCTACAAGCCCGGCACTGGATTAATACATTCGGAATACTCTTGAGAATCGTTGCAAGCGGAGCTGTGATTCTGTTTTCCAGCGCCTAGGTTTGAGATGATATAAAGGTCAGCACAAAATTCAATACCCGTTCCATTGGCCTAACTTACCTCCTTACAGCACTCGTCATTTGTGCAGCAATTGCCCAGAATGCTCAAGACAACTTCCAGAATTTGCTCGTGTGGTTTGCTGAGGAACCGAACCATCGGTGGAATGCCATTGCACTCTTGGAACAGCACTATGCCGTCACGATCTTTGACCAAATCCGTTCGTAGTTTGACCAGTCCCTTGAGAATAACATTTTTGTCTGTGGAATTCTTCAGCACATCGAGAATGTTCGAAACAATTTCATGGTTCATTTTGTAGACCGTGATTTAAAGTTATTGTTTCTAATATTTCACTTTGTTATAGATTTTCGTGAAATATAATAAATTGTTAACAAAATAAAAATTTGTGAAAAATTCACAAATTTCTTTTTGACAGAACCGAGGAGGACTGCGGTTTTGTTGTTCTTGTTCTGTCTGTGAAAAATTATTGTATAACAGATTTATGAGTATTGCTATTTACCGGTAGATGGCCATGGTAATTGTTATATGCAGAGTTGCCAGAGAAACTGCATTTTCAACTGGAACTATTTTAAATGTTAATTTAAAAAAAAGTGGTTACATTTAAATTATTTCTATTATCAGTAGATTTATGCGATTTTTGTTTTGGTTACTATTTCAAGAAAAATTGAAACTCTTTCATCGTAAATTTAAATATAACAGTGTCGTTCACTAATGAAAGGAAATCTTATAAGAAAAACTAGCTAGTACAAGGATACTCTCCGCATTTGGTGTTTTAACATACCTATGTCAAAAAAAAAAAAAAAATAAGCGAGAGCTACAGTACGTTTGCAATGAACTGTTGGATACCTTATTCCCTATATTTTTGTATGTGTATGCGTATGCCTCCCGTAGCCAGCCGATGTTTCAGTTTCAGAAACAAAATTCTTCTTTAGCAGACAGAAAACAATTCAATAACATTAATTTTGTGTGATGTGATGTTGAATTAGTGGCAAAATAAAAAATAGGCATGTGCCACGCCCAAAGTTGAGACTTTTTATTGCCAAGGCAATTAGTATGAGCTCAGTGACATTCAACTTTATCCTTGCGCATCGATTTGAACAAAACAAGACAAAACTTAAATTTTTAAAAATTAGGTTTTGAATGGAAATAGCGATTATGGGTGTTTTTAACAATTCTTGGACCACACTCTGCTACGTAACCAAGGAATATAAACCTAAGTGTTCATCTTTTTACTTCAAAACTGTGACCGATAGTTAAGAAACGTTAAAAAATTAATGCCTTATACAACTTTTGACGGAAACGCCCCTAAAAAGTGGGCGTGTCTTAAAAATTTGAAGCACTAACTGAGCTTTGATCAGTATTTAGGCATATGTGTAAAACTACAGCTGAATCGAGTAGTTTTTAAACAATCTTAACTGAAAAAAGGTATATTATCAAAATCACGCCTTCAGAAGTGGGCGTATTGAAAAAATTTACACAAGAAAATGTAGAGATATATTTTTCATAAAACGAACGGAAGGGAAAAAGGTTTAAATTGAATATTGGTAGTGCCTTAAATTTTTAAAACTACGTTTTTCGTTCTTTCATGAAAAGTGGGCGAAAGCCACGGCCAAAATTCAAAAATTTCTTTTCATACACAAACGATTTAGTTTCTACTAAGAGACGCAAAATTTTGGTTTGCGGATTCATTATAAATACCGTTTATTTACAAAAACAATTTTTTAATAGTTTCTATTGAAAAGTGGGCGTCAACCACGCCCAAAAACAAATTTATTGATTTCATACACAAGATGTTAATGTGCAAGTAATGCCCACAAAATTTAATGTTTTTCTCTTTAATATAACATTTGTTGTTTTATAAAAACAATATTGATGGTTTTGTATGAAAAATGGGAGTCAGCCACGCCCAAACTGAAATATTTTTATTTGATTGGAAGAAGGTTTACCTAAAGCTTGCGTGTGCAAAATTTTAGCGTTATGCTTTTTTCGTAACTGTACAAAAAACATAATTTAATTTTACCAAATTGAGGTTGTTCAACAAAAATGGCGATTGTGGGCGTGTTTGTGGGCGGATTTTACTGGTTCAAGAACTTAGCCTTACTCTTGAACCAAAGATTATACATACCAAATTTCAGCTTTCTAGCTCAAAAATTGCGACCTCTAGAGAGTATACATACGGACGGACGGACGGACGGACGGACGGACATGGCTAAATCGACTAGGCTTTTGATTCTGAGTCAGAATACCTAACGGTATTATTTCTCTATGTTACAAACTCCACACCAAATACAATATACCCATTCTATGGAATAGGGTATAAAAATGCATAAAAGGTTGGGAACAGAATAAAATAGAAGTGAACTGCACGCTCCTATTCACTATTGTATGAGTTAAGGTGGCTTTACATGGAGCTGCAAATGCAGACGAAAACGCAACAACAACAATCATAGTGCAGACGATGAAGATGAACATGTTCGTCTTCACTATAATTTTCAAGCTGCATCTATAATTTTAATATAATCTGCATCCACGAAGACGTCTGCATTTTTGCCTTCCCTCCCTATCACACAAGTATGATTTATTGATTTTGCATCCTCTTTTTTTGCAGATCAGGGCTTGCAGCTCCATATAAAGCACCTTTAAATTGGCACTACGGTCCAGCAGACGTACCTACTGAAAAAAAATGTTGTTGTACAATGCTATTCGTAACAATTAGGGGTATTCACGATCTGGTGTAACTTGTCTTGCATCATTGTAAAAGTGGAGAAGTGCTACGTTCTCTTGCAATACAACAACAAATATACTGGCTGTCATTTTGTTACACTTTTGCACTTTATCTATACCTCAACCCTATTGCAACAGGAAACTACAACGGTGCAAAATTTGTACTTTTGATTTTGACATTATTTGTGTGAGTTTTGCTACAGATTGGAAGAAGTGAGTTCACGATCTACAAGAAATACAAACAATTTCGCACTTTTACAATACTTGTTTGCACCAGATCGTGAATACCCCTAATGTTTTGAGACATTGGAGGGCTGCAAAGTCAAACGCAATATTAAATTTTTAACAAAAAGTATTAGTTCAATTGAAAATTTTATAAGCAAACAAAATTCTCTGAAATGCCATCGATCAGTGTAGCATTTGTGTTTTAAATCAAACCATATGAAAATTATAGTGAAGGCGAAAATGTTCATTTTCATCGTCTGCCCTATAATTGTTGTTGTTGCGTTTTCGTCTGCACTATAATTTGTTGCCGCTCCATGTAAAGCCACCTTGATGAGACCGATCCTGTCAACTTTCGTAACATAATCTTATCCTCTGTTTCCATGTGAATAAAGTTAAAAGGCATTCATTAAATATTTTCAACTCTGAGAGGGTCCATTTAGACGTAGAGGATAATGCCAAGGAATTCGCTGACTTCTTTGAAGACAACCCACTGACCCAGTGTTTCAATCATTCATAAGGTAGTCATGAGGTATATCATAGACATATACCTAAGTCAACCATAAAAGTCAACTAGACCAGACAACGTATCCAAATGTGTGCTGAAATAATTGTCCCTCACAGAAATATTTCAATGCCCTGGGTGGTAGGTAATATTCAATAACTCCGTCAACAACAGCTAATTTTTCAGCAAATGGAAGGTAACCGAACTTAAAATGATCACCTGTGCAATCCGTGTGATGATTGTTAGGCTAGATTTTATTGTTTTTTGTGAAGAAGTAGGTTCGGTTATTTTTGAATAGCTTAGTAACAAAAGTCCTAGAGCCATACGTTTTTCAGCGTTGTACTGAAAACTAATAAGAGCATACGATTTTGATAACAAAATTAAAATTTAATTAAGTATAATTTTGAAAGAAATTAGTTTGAAATTTTTTTTCAAAATTTTGAGTTTGAACATTAATTTTTCTAAACCGGTTCACTAGAATAACTTTATTTAAAAATGCAAATTGAAGAAAAGATTTTTGGCTTAACAAAAAGGTATATTATGGCATTGTAGGATTTGCGGTTATTTTTCAATATTTTTTTTCGAATATAAGTCATTTTTCCAGAAAATTGCCCCTCCCGGCTAAACGGAGAGGAATAGACCCCCCTCCCTTACTATTTTTATCTTGCCTTAACACAACCTATTCGTTCTATTACAAAAGTACCCAATTAAGTTGATTTTTGAAATGTTGTCATACTTTGTGACGAATTTACCCCATGTTCGTCACACCAAAATGCTGCCAGACAAACTTTTTCTTGTCTAACTCCCAAAAAGCTTTCTCTTGATATGCCTTACAAAAGTACATAAATGATTTGATTTATTTATATAAACTATAAGGAAAATCACAAAGTACTGCCTCTCAATGTGGTTCATGACAATAAAATCTTCTATGAAAAAGCATGCTTCGAGAGGAAGATCCTGCGTACTGTTTGGATACTATATTTGACCAAGCGAGGAAGGAAAAATCGTACCTGATACAAAAAAGTAGAAGACTCTTGCAAAACCTAGACTGGATAGCCAACCGAATACACAAGTTGGAAAAGCCAGCTCAGATGAGCTATGGTGACGCGCTATGGTGACCTTATAATTATCAATGACGAAGAAGACATCGAGTTCGACTCTGAAACGGAATCAGCATATTATAGTGGCTAAAAGTCACACCTTCCCAAATCAAACGAATCACCTCGACATTAACAACTCGAACAACGAATTACAGCTTTAAAAAAATCAATTAATATCATTTTGCCAATTTTTTATCATTATAAAGGGCGTTTTTTTTTTTGAAGAATAGAAATTTAAGTTAGCAGCTCTGTTTTCGTTGATAGCCATTTTGTCATCTGCCATGATATTTATCTTTTTTTTTTTGTTTTGAAATTTCATCATGAATCGACTAACGCCTGAACAAGACATGCAAATTGTGCAAATTAAATTCGAAAAACATGGTTCTGTTCGTGAAACGCTTTGAGATGTTGAATCCGATTTTTACAAAAAAATTTTGTTCAGTAGTGCAGCGTATTTTTAGTTGAATAGGCACTTCAGTAAACGAAACTTCGTTCGTTCCTGAATTGAATTGCCTCGATGCACGTGGGGGAACTTTGGTTTCAACAAGACTGCGGAACATGTCCCATCCGAGCCATCCACAGTGGCCATATGCCAGAAATATTTTTCAAATAAAAATGGCAAAGAATTATATTTCAAATAAAGTCAATTTTATGGCAATCAATACAATTTATCTGTGTTTTATTTAATTTTACAGTTCTCTACCTCTTAGGCTTATAATAAGGCGTCTTAGTAGTAAAGCCCTCTCTCAAAAGAAAAAAGAGACTCTATACAAGACCCTAATTATACCAGTCCTGCTGCATGGGGCAGACACGTGGACACTGAGACATAATCGGATCAATACAGGCTGATATGCTTTGAGAGACAAAATTTTCGGGTGATATTTGGTCCTGTATGTATCAGTGGAGTTTGGAGGAAAAGATTCAATGACGAAATGTCGGGGCTATACAGAGACATTGACCTGGTTAAGAAACTGAAAATACAGCGATTTAGATGGCTGGGCCATGCGAAACGTATGGACAAAAACGCACCAGCCCGACGAGTCTAAAATTCCAACCCGGAGGGCCGACACAGTTCTAGAAGACTCCATCTAAGTCCAAGGTGGTGCGATCAGGTGGAGAACGACTTCAACCAACTTGGTGTGCCCAACTGGAGGCCACTGACTAGGGACCGGCCTAGCTGGCGAGGATTGTTGGTTGAGGCCGTGGTCCACAATGGACTGTCTGCGCCACCTTAAGTAAGTAAGTGTAAAAAAAAAAACACCCTTTAGTTCAAATAAAATCATTAAAATAGTTTAAAAAGGGTCCTATGCTTACTGTGTTTATCAACAATATTACTTAAAATTGTGTCTGGTACTTGGAATATGTTCATCAAAGTTTCGTATTATTTTATGGATAATTAACGGGAGCTCTTAGCGTTTGAAAAGATGCAATTTATATCTCACTTCGTTAAGCTTTGAATGTTAAATTCTTGTTAAATGTTAAACAAAAACCCACACAACAAAATGTACGTGCAATCCAATCTTCAGTATTATTTCCCAAAATAGAATTGGCTTTTAAACCTTCTTGACCATTTGAAGTAAGTTTCAAGAATATCTGATTGAAATAATAGTTTGAATTACAATAGAACAGATGAATCTAATGCAGAGTATGGCTAAGAAATATTCCAAGCATAACAATGTCGTTGTGCATCTATCTCGTCCATTACCCAAAAGGTTTCAACAATAATTAATCCGAGAGACTCAAAACAAAAACTATTTTCCAAGTAATTCATGCCAAATCGCTTGAATGGAATTCATTCCTCGTCATAATATTTAACCAAACGAGGAGGAGTAGCCGCCACCCACCTTTTCAATTCAAAACAAACAAAGGCAGTATTTGACTCATTTAAAAAGCGAAAGTTATAGCCTTAAACATAAAAATAAAAAACAAAAAATAAAACACCTTTTTATGAAGACAGACGGCGGCGGCGGCGTGAGCCGGGAACACCGAACCGATCCGAACACAACCGGCAAGACAATTGTAAACCTATTTTAATTTTTGTTTATTTCACTATCTGTAGATACAATTCTCGCAGTCTTTATTTGCATTCTTGAAGTTCTCCAACAATAAATTTGGGGTTCTGTTTAAACAAAAAAAAAAAAAAAAAAAAAATTTGCGTTGAAGTTCCTAAAGAATTTGTACGCAACGCAGTGAATTACTCATCCGCGTTTCAGGTCAGGTCGTTATTTATGACGACGACAATATATTGAATTTTTTTAAAGACGTGTTTGAATTCATAAACAATTATTGTTTAAATATTTGTTTATTTTTTATTAATTTTGCTAAAATAAAGATACACTTTCGGCTTGGATTTAATAAAAACCACATCAGTTAACTCAGTTTTTTGTGGTTGTGGGCTCAATAAAGGCGCGAAAAAAGAATTTGAATTGAGTCGCGACTCGCGATATATTGATAACGAATGACGGTAAGTAATTGTTCAAATGTATTTTTTGCTTTTGTTTCAATTTAATGCGTTTTTTATCATTTTGGCCCACATAAACTTTAATTGTGTAGTTAGGTTTTATTTTTTGTTTTTTTTTTTTTCTTTCGTTTGTTTTGATTCATTTTAAATCAAATAGAGACCATGTGAGGTAATTATACCCAGCAGTGTGCGGTGTATTTGTACTCTGTAATCAAACTAATGCGAATAAAATTACCATACCCAATCATAAAGTTTGATATCTTTTTATTGCAACTGACAAAAATTATTTAGTCAAAAATAGTATCTAGTGCAAGGTAATAGAGTTCAAGTGCAACGAATCCAAAGAAGCAATTAAAAATTAGGATCGAAGGAGGAGTGATTATTAAGATAAAAGTTTGCAATAAATCGTATTTTAATTTTTAGTGCCTTATTTAATTAATTTTCATGGTGAAATAATTGAGCTAACATATTCTCAATCAAAATATAAACAATAAACATAAAAACATCTATCAAAACTTTCATTAAAAAAAACTTGTGCAACAAACAAGAATATTATCTTTAGTTTGGTTTTGTAACTATTCACAGGAAGACCCTAAATTTCCACCCTGAGATTCATTAACAAAATCCACTCGATTACGACATTTTACGAGTCATTAAAATTTGATTATTGTAGAAGATCTTTCTTGCGATATAATTACAAATTGGATCATAAATCTTATAAAAGAAACAAAATATGTATCTAGCTACACAAAAAGGCGGTTTTCTTGTGGCGTACCTAGCCCAATTAACATTTTGTGTTTATTAGAACGTGTAAACTATTCAGCTAAGAAGCTTGAAAATTTCTATTCTTTTGTATATTTTTCAGACAAAATTTTGAAGAATCACTTAGCATGTCAGTGCAAAATAAGTTTTGCGGATCAACTTGCAGCTCAGATACTTAGTTTATTTTTGTACGCAAATATAATGCTTGAGTAGGTTATTTGCTTGGAGAGTATCTACTGGAATGAGATTTCTCTGTGGACACAAAGAATTTGTGTTTAGTCAATGTTTTTTCACTTGCATTTTAATTACTGAGAATTTTCGTTTCAACATTTTAATTGAAAAAAGTAACTTATGCTTTTGGTGCGTTCATTTTCTAACAATTTTTGTTATAAATTTGGATTTGGGTTTTTGTCTCCATGTTGTTGTTAATTTAGGAAATAGTAACAAATAAAATAAAAATAAAATGAATTGAAAATTTTTTTTAATTTTAAGTATTTATTATTTATAAGAATGAACTTAATTTACAACATTTTTTAATTATTGAAAAGCGACGCGTTTCGGAAGTAATCGCTGAAGCCCGAAGATGGACGAACGTCCGAAACGCGTCGCTTTTCAATAATTAAAAAAATGTAAATTAAGTTCATTCTTATAAATAATAAATACTTAAAATTAAAAAAAAAATTTCAATTCATTTTATTTTTATTTTATTCGTTACTATTTCCTAAATTGTTGTTATGTCAAGGAATATTTGTTGAAGTGTCATTGTTAGGACTTGTTGGGTTTTTTACAAACCATTTAGGAGCAATACGTTGTTAGAAATTGTTAAACTGTCAAACGACCACTTTTAAAATTTGTTTGTATACTGAGGATATAAATTAATTATCCTCCTTATCCATCGATTATCCATTTTATTCTCTGTTGTTGATCACTCAAAGGAAATAAAGACGTTCTTTCTATTCAAATCGAGAATTTGTAATTTTTGTTTTGATTTTAAATAAAGACTTAAAATTGTTTAATACTAGCAAATCTTAATTATTTGACACTTCAACATGAGTTTAGGATAGCTGTTATGACGTGATATATTGTAACTATCGTAATTAATTTTGATTAAAGGAACGCTTTTTTGTTGACTTTTGTTAACAATATTGTTGACTATGGTTAGAAAGAGAACGCACCAATTATACGATTGTCGACGAAAAACTAAGCTCTAAAAAACCATGGGAAGCAACAACAACAATTAAAATTGTTGTTTTTGCCTCCCCATGGTATTCTAGAGCTTAGTTTTTCGTCGATAGATGGCGCACCTCAAGTGGTAGTACTATAGTTTATATATACAATGGGTTTTGGTGTCTGTGGCGGCCATGTTGTTCAAATGACATCTGTCAAATCTATTGTTCATTATTAAGTTACTGATGACAGATCACCATGGCAAATTATACGATTGAACAGTACGCCCAAAAATTAAACCTTTTTTTCAAAATAAATGTTAATTTCAACATGTTACTCCATATTATCATAAAATGAATTGTCACAATAATGGATGAGTTATAAGGTTTGTTTGATTTTGACAGTGGAGAGCTTTCAACACTCACTAAAGCATTGTATGTGATACTTCTTTCACCCAGCCTTTTTTCTCTAGGAGAATTTACGATCTGGTGCAACAAGTCTTTTTAAAGTGCGAAATTGTATTTATTTTTTGCAGATCGTGAACGCACTTTTTGAAATCTGAAGCGAAACTCACACAAATGTCAAAATCAATGGTACTACTTTTAAACCGTTGTATTTTTCTAGTGCAATAGGGTTGAGGTATAGAAGGTGCAAAGTGTAATAAAATGACATCCAGTATATTTTGTTACACTGCACTTATTGTAATGATACAAGACCTTGGAAATACCTCAACTCACCGTAACGAAAAAGTTCTCTGTTTTTTATCTAATCCTGGGTCGCTCTGAAGTCGGTCTAAGTATTTTGCTGGGGCTATTATTTGATGTAACGAAAATGCTTTTAAATTGATACAAAATCCCAAAAAGCTTGCTGTCCGTCGTCGGTCTGTTTGTCTTTTTTAAGGAAAATTGGAGTCTAAACGTATAAGTCGGATTAAAATGGTACTTTTAAGTCATACTGTTATCTTCTTTTTGGCAAACTTATAATTTAACAATCCTTGGACAATGGTTTGTTTTTCAAATGACAATTGAAATGAAAAGTTAGTAACATATTGACCAAATCTTCATAGACTCTTTTAGCTGACATTTCAATTTCTTTGGCAACTGCTTTATAAAGTTATCTCCTAGATAACGAGCGCTAGGTCTTGGGTCAATCTTAGCCAACATTTATCTGATTT
This sequence comes from Platycheirus albimanus, assembly GCA_916050605.2. Lineage (NCBI taxonomy): Eukaryota > Metazoa > Arthropoda > Insecta > Diptera > Syrphidae > Platycheirus > Platycheirus albimanus. Next base: position 10,940,054 of record OU696696.1, on the reverse strand, counting down.
TTCTAATAGCCTAAAAAACGGCTCTAACAATTTTAACAATTTTAGTCTCAAGACTGAACTTAGCTTGTGAATGTCAGGCATCAGGGACGTTCCAATTTTGTTTAAATTATTCATGGTTCCAACAAATTATTGCACATGATATTTAACATGCAATAGGACGAAAAATGAAGGTGAGCACAGCTTGGTATATTGGAACATAGTCAACGACATAAAATAGGGCCTGATGCAGGTCCACACTCGGTCTAAGGCGTAACTAGAAGGAGCCATAATTTTCGACAATAAACGGAAATCTGGGTTTTTTTCTAACAACAAAAAACGGCCAATGTCAATAAACGGGTGGCCTTATATCGGTTCGTACTATCCTTTGAACAATCAGTGGTGTATTAACACAATAAACTTTAAAACCAAAACCTTAGAGATTTTTGTCTGCATTCCTAGATCCCAGCAGCATACTTTTGATGAGATTATTTTTCCACGTGCTGTTAAATTATTGTGTTCTGTCAATTGTTGGAAAGATAAAGTCCTTTTCTCGGTGGCAATTACACTAATGGCAATATTAAGTTAAGATACAAATGTAGAGCTTATTCCATTGGTTTACGTTTATTTTTTGCTCGGTTATTATTAGGTTAAAAAAATACCTACCGTTGTAAGGACTCAGGAGAAAAACGACTCAAAGATGCAAACACCTACATTGAACGTATCGTTGAAATGGTCACTAGCTGAACGTGAATCTCCAAAATTAAAGGGGTATTTAGAATACTCGACTTTTGGTTCCAAACTGAATATAATTTTTTTAAGAATTAATACGAAGCGTTTAAACTCGTATTTGCATCCAGATATTGAATATGAATTTCCAAGTTAAAAATATATAAAATTAATTTGTAGTTTTGTATCACATGTCCAGCTTTTACTCAAGAGGAGCCTCTTTAAAATCACTTCACTCTTAAATACAATGTAAATTCCTTCCATTCAAGGATAGGATACGGTCATGCAATGATATTATAGAAGATACAAGTCAGTTTCCTTTATTCGATTGAATATTATATTTAGAACAAGATCAACCCGATATGATATATGTGTGTGTCTTTGTTAAATGGAATTACAAAGGAATGGGTAATTGACTTGGAATAATTACTTAAGATGGCATCAGGATAATGATATGTGTGGTACGTAATGTACATTTATTCACCAAAAATGAAACCACCCATATTATATCAGATTAATCCATTATAGCACAATTTACACACCTTCACACGTGCCAGTTGGTCCAATGATAAAGGTTTAAATGTTTACATTGATAACAATCTGGTCGCACATATTTGCATTAAAGCTGTTGTTTCAATTTTACTCAATCACTTTTACTTATTTGTTTAACATCTACCATTGTTAACTGTTTATTCAGATTTAAATTTTGCTGGGTACCGTTTTAAGAAACATGCTTAAATAGAAGCTTTCTTGTTTGATAACAGACATTGTATATTAAATACAAAGGGATAGGGATGCAAATAAATGACAGTAAAGAATTAAATTTTATAATGATATTTTTTCATAAATCTTCTTAAAACGCTCTCAAAATACTCTTATCTGCTTGCATTGTTCTTAACATCGTGTTGTTGTCGTCTGGAAACTCAAATGAATTTTTGGAGAAAAGTCCTCAAAATACTGGAACAGGTATTTTGTGCCACCCTTTCCAGCACAATATAGAAACAGTTGCATGACAGAACCCCAGGATTCAACTCTTATTCTCTAGTTGGTTCGAAGATTTTATTGGTGTGAATTTCAATTTTGACAGAAGCATTAACCGGGTTAGTGAGGCTTGACCAAATGCCATAATCCCAAAAAGAAAATCCCCATAGACAAAATCCCCAGGAGAAACCCAGGCAAAGACAAAAACCCCAAGAGAAAATCTCTGTAAGAAAAATCCCCCAGCGATTTTATTGCTTGATTCACTACTTGCACATCATAGTTTTGGCCAAGTTAAAAATAATTTTTTTTCTTTTGTAAGCGATTTGGTGAATTCTTTTACTCCATTATTGAATAATATAATTAACTATGATTGATAACTGCAATTAAACTGCATAAGCTTAGGTATGACTTAAAAAACTATGGTGGGGAAAAGAAATTATTTATTGGGGATTTTGTCGTTTGGACGGCCTTCATTATGGAGATTTTGTAATGTGAGCTTACAATTTTTTGGGGAATTCGTCCAATTGAGATATTATTGGTTTTTGGAGATTACGTATGTATTCCACATTAACCTCCTCCAACATCACCTTAATTTTATTAGCAGAAGCATTTTCTCAGTGATCAAATATGGATGAGGCATTTGTCTTAACAATCTCTTTGCAATTGTGCATGCTTTTGTTGTCTCTATATTCACTTACCTTTTTACGATCCTATCATACTCCATACTCCAAAGTACATTATATTTTTACTATGCTTTTTCGTGATTTTCCCATAGAGGGGCTTAAAGTTTAAAGTATGAGTTTAATGTAGTTTTCTTGGCGTAGGGACAAAATAATGAGAAAATAATTCCCGAACTAATTTTTCGGGACATATGTAGAATATTAAAATGTAGTGAGACATACATAAGTCCCGAATTGAGTTCGGGTCTATTGACTCTCTAAAGTATTCGCAGCGAAACTGGTCCCGAAATCAGAAGTCAACTTTCGGGACTTATATGTAGTGGTGAAAGCTTTTACTTTCATGATTTTGCTACCATAACTGTAAAAATACAGCGCTAAGCAATACATAAAATCCAATCCTTCGTTCGCTTTTAACGCACTTCACCTCTTATTAAGCTATTCTTTCGACGTATTAAAATATGGTTCCCAAAACCACTCCTCTCTTCAAATATTCCTATATTACCCGAGAAAATTTTTAGGAATACAACAACAAAATATTAAGCGCCAAATTTTTTAATTATCAAACCAAAAGTTAATTCTATAATTAATCAGCTAACTATCTTTTTTTTGACGAAAAGGACTTTGGGGACTTGTCCCATTTCTGTGGGTCACTAGACCCGAACTCAATTTGGGACTTAAATCCCACTAAAGTGAGACTTATGTCCCGACCACTTATACTTATGTCCCTGCAACGTTTTTATACCCTATTCCATCGAACGGGAATATTGTATTTGGTGTCCGTCCGTCCGTCTTTAGAGGTCTCAATTTTAAAAAACTTTAATTCAGTAGAAATAAGAGTAAGGCTAATTTCTTAAACATAGTTAATCCACCAGAAAACACTCCCACAATCACCATTATTATTGAAAAATCTATTTGGAAAAATCAAACTATGTTTTTTTCTACAGTTACGATAAAAGAAATAACACACACACAAGCTATAGCTATGTATATGTTCTCTAAATTGAATTTAAACATTTGAATTTGGGCGTGTCAGACACACTTTTCATACAAATCCTTCAATATTGTTTTAATAAATTAACGGTTTTTGTATTGGAGCCAAATGTGTTGTGTACTATAAAAGAACATTTTTAAATATTGAGCGTGGCTTACGCCCATTTTTCATAAAAGTTTTTAAAATTAAAGGTATCCCTTTTCAATTCCAACCAATTTTTGTTCATGTGCAGTATAAATAATATTTCTAAAGAAGGTCAATTAATATTCCTAAGAATATTCTTAAATTCCAAATGATCAAAACTCTGTTTGTATACTAACTTCATGTTGTTTAATTAAAATTGGCAATACAAATAACCAATAACTTTGGCCATGGCACACTATACGACCCCAAATTCTGCAAAGAATGATCGGAAATTGGACGAAAGGATTGGACGACATTCGAGGTCGCCACAAAAAAATATTAACGTATGTTACAAAATAGTTCCGTTCAAGTTAAGTGGTTGCGTTACTTTTTAAAATCAGCATTTTCATTCACTTGTTAGTAACAGATGAAAAATATATTTTCTGACAAAACTGTAAATTGATTTTAATAAATCTCCTTTTTGAATGCTACAGCTGGAAAACTAATTAGCCCCTTTGATCCTTTCACAAATTTCAGATCCCTCTTGACAAACTTAAAATTCAAATTTTAAAATTTTCATAATGTATGTACATACATATGTAATTATTTTAGTTTGCCTCTCGAAATTGTGTCCATGACATCCATACACCAAAACTTCCATTTTTTCAAAAAAAACATCCCTCTTAATTTAAAATTCCTGACAATTGATGTGTCCTTTCAACTTTCAAGTTTGGTAATAAGGTATTGTGATCAAAAAAGAAAACTCTAAATTCAACAAGTAGATACTCAAGTATAGTGTGTATTTACAATCCCTACACTTTACAAAAAAGGAAACCATCAAACATTCCCACATAGGCTTTTGCGTAAATAATACCTTTTTCCTAACAAAATTACACATACCCAACATGAATTGAAGATGCTTCCTTGTACATAATAATGAGCATAATAATGTCCATATTGTGATAAAATTCCTCCACACATCAAATAACTTTGATTTCCTTTTCCATTTCAAAAGGTTATCTTCTTCACCCTCTCTCTCTGATAGTCCTTGAGAATTTTTATATTATTTTGAAGTGTAATCCGCTTTCTGTTGTGCCTATACATAAGACCTAAAAGAGGGCATCTTCTTGACTCATTTGTTGGTGGCTGCCAAAGAATTCTTATTCATTGAACAAATCTTTCCAGAAATTGATACTCTCTGCAAATGAACATTCGAGCTGTGCTTTTTAAATTGGCGCCAATAAAAATGCCAAACCCCATCTCACACAGCGCCATACAGCAAAGAAAAAAACAAAGAATAATATCAACAACAAACAGCTGTCTTCGTTAGATACAATCTTTTTTTTATCAATCACTAGATTTTCATTCATAACTACGAAGAAGCTTTTCCACCCTAGCAACATGCTGCTGGGGATGAATTTTTGTGCTTTCCTATTTGCTGTCGGCGTTTTTCCATTTAATTCAATGTGTCATGGCATGGATATGGATCGTAGTCAAAATAAGAAGCCGCACCAGCATCAGAACAAAAAGTTTGCCGGCATTCACAACAATCAGATGTATCTAGCAGATACAACCGAAACTGACGCCGACAACGACGACTAACAGAGATATGGATACTTTAGCAAAGTTTTCCTCAAAATGAATTCAGTTTTATCGAATAAGTCTTCTATAACGGTTCGTTGTGCGGAACTTTAAATTTGAGTCATTGCCATATTTAAATAAAAAAGTTATTAAAATTCACAAGAAATTTGATGTGTGTTAATTTTATTTAAATTTTATATGATTAAAAAAAATATTTTTTTGAGTAAACTTTTTAAAAAATTTCGAAATTTTATGAAAAAAAATATCAAATAAAACATTTTTACTGAGAAAAAAAGTGCAAGTGAATTTTGACAAGGTCAAGTGAATCATACTTATCAATTTAAAAAATTATATTTCGGTTGTGCATCTTTTGGATTAAAAATCTTGATCTGGATACAGAAAAAAACACTACAAGAAAGGTAAGTCTGAGTGATAAAAAGAAAACAAAAATTTCCACAAAAACACTTCCGGAAAAAAAAAATTCAAATCAAAATATCAAATAAAAAAAAAAAAGATAAGTGTGTCATCAAAATTCTGCCAACACACAAAACCGCCAACTTGAATATTTATTAATTTGAATTAACTATTTATAGTGGAGATTATTAAAAAAAAGAAACCTTTACGGATTTAAATTATAGCCTGCTCTCAAAAAATAACATTTTGTGTTGAATGAAAAATTTGTATAATCAAGTTCGCAGACACCTCAAAAGCAAAAAAGTCTGTGGGGGCGTATACGTATTATTTTTTTAATTTTTTTTTTTTATTTTCTTAAATGCGTGTTTCTGGTTATTTATTGAATTGTTTTAAAGATTTAACGTTTAGCACTTTGATCAATTTGCACATCATCACCTCTCATCACCTTTGCCATAACCCCTTGTCCAGATGGCGTTTTTTTTAAATACCCCTCCTTAGCACTTTAATTGTTGTTAATAATTGATCCTATTAAATTCTGAGATCTTACAAATTATTTAAAATAAACGGTTGAGCTTTGATTAATCCCTTTTTGTAAATATTGTGTCATAAAGGGATGGGATGATGTTCGGTAGGCGGATGAGTTTTGTTAAAAAGTGATTATTTAATATGTGGCTGGATGGGCGGGAGACCTCTTCTTCATCAAATTTGTGGTAGCAGGTGCCGAAAACTTATCATCTTTGGCTCATTGAGTTTGAGATTGAGGCAGTTTTTACAAAATAAAATGATAAATTCATTTTAGATTTACAGTGAGCCGAATTATTTTGTAACGATTTCTGTTCTGGATGGTGGTGGGTGGAAATATATTGGAAAATTATTCAAATGTCAGAAAATGTGAGTGAAAAAAAAATTGAAAAAAAGAAATTAAGCTAATAATTTAAAAGAATGTAAATTACAATGAAATGAGATTTAGTTTTAGTGGCGGCGTCTTATATTGAGTTTTAATTAACTCATCGTAATTTGTTTTTTTTTTTTAATTTTCTTTGAAAATTTGGAATTTTGTTGGTGGGCGGAAGAATTTTGTTTTGTTTGAGCCCTTTGACACTTAATATTAAGATAACGTAAAGATTTATTTATAGTTTAAAGGAAAACGATTGTAAATTTATTTGTTTTTGTCAAAAATTCATTTTACAATATTTTTTTCTTAAAGATCGAGTTCAATGATTTTTTAACATTTAAGGTCAAAATTTAGCCCTCAGAATCCGTATTGACACAATAATTTATAAGTGGAATTTTTATAAACTTTGGGTAAAATAAATTTTCCAGAAATGCATACTACTTTTTTAATGGCATTTGATTTTTTTTGGGGGAGGGACTTCATTTGTTTTTTTAAATTATTACACTGAATGATGTTTTTGGTTTTGGTATTGCAATATTTAAGTTTTTATCTTTATTTTTATAAATAACAGAAGACATTAGAACAAAGAAAGAACATCAAATGAAGCGGGTGCATGGAGTTAAGCTTCCAACTGCACTCAACACAGAAACGTTTGCGTTCGTTTGCAGATCAGTTGAGAAAAAACTGAACCTCTTGATTTATCACTCAATTAAAAAAAAAGTTAAAATTAAGTTTTATTTCCAACTCTCACTTTACTGTATTTCTCACACAACTCCACTTGTTTCATTATCCATTCCACTTTGAACCGAGTTAACGCCAAAAAATACGATATCAGGAAGTTCAATTGATAAGGGGAGTTGTCTCCTCCCTCCGAGGTGAAAATAGCAATCTAGTGTGTAAGTCAATAGACCAGACAGATTACATTATAGTCAATCCGCTGCTAATAAAATTATATTTGTATGCACAGAGCTTCTTCTTCAAGCCTTCTGACCTCTTCTGGATGTTGCTTACTATAGACAGAGCTGTTTTTTAGAATAATTACATACATTATGAAAATACCAGATATTTCTGTCGCGACTTCTTCTAAGTTAGCAGTCAGCTTCAGAGAAAAACTCCTCTTCCAGCACAATCCCTGAAGTACGTTCGTTTAATGGATTTAATTGACTATTGTCAACAATTTTTAAATTGGGTCGTTCTTAAATTCCGAAATTGTAACAAAGTGTAACACTCGCGTCGTTCTTTTATGCGCCTTAAAGTTACATTCTGTAACAATATCCAACTCTTCTCCTCGACATTTGACATTTTCTGTCAAAAGTAGCAAGGGGTAGAATTTGTTTACAAATTGAACTTGATTCTTTAGTTTGCGAGAGATTTTTGGCCTTTGCCCAAGTTGCTAAATTGAGACACAGGACTATTCCACTAAGAGTTGTCTGCCCGAATATGTAATTCCTTTTCAGCAGCATAATATGTACCTAGTTAATCATTGTAAGGCCAGTTTATTTAATTATTTTTTTTTTAAATTGTAAGACATCAAGTACTGTACTATTCGGACAAAATAAAACGTTGTTATCTTCTAGAAAATAATATCAATAACAAAGTTTTTGACCGATTGATTTTGAAATACAATTTGGGAAAGGCGAACCAGCTCAGCGTGACAAAAACGCATCACATCACAGTTCAAAAACAACCCCCAAAAGGTTTTGTAAGAACTTAGCTCTTTCAAACTGCGTTAAATCAAATTATGAATACAAAAATGTTAGTAAGAGTTTAATGATGCATTTTTAGTTACGAGCACTTATGTGAGCTTTAATTTTGATTTCAAATAAAAACTAAATTGAGTAATAGTCAAAAAAATTACCACATTTGAATTTTGATTTTAAGGTGTTTCGAATTTGTCAAATATTTTGAAATAAATTATTAAATCGGTTTCCCAAAACTAGAAAATTAAAAAAATATTCGGCAGGTAATCAAAACTTCCTTAAGGATTTTTTTTTTTTTTTTTTCAAAAAATACAGTTTGTCCCCTAATTTGGAGAAAATATTTTAGGGCATAATTTTTCGGTATATTTTAAGAAAAAAACTCGTTTAAGATTAAGGGTTATATATATCCAGTTTTGATATCGTTTTTTGGGGATTTCAGAAAAGGCATACTTTGGTGTACCCTGATCCACGTTAGGGGCAATTGCGCTTTTAATACTTATGATATAAACTTGGTTTATGATTTTTATTTAAGAAGAAATAATAGACTTTGTAAATGCGTTTAAATAAATTTAATGTCTTGTCTAAGTTTCAAGATATCCAGTTTTTAGCCTGTTCTAATTTTCTTGCCCATGATAATATTTTGACTTTTAGATTAATTTTCTCCAGAAAATCCATAAAAGCGGTTTAATATTTTTATTGGAACTGATTTTATGATAAAAATTAGAAAAAGGACATTTTGTATTTTATGTGTTTACTACATCAGGAAAAACCCATACATTTTATGTACTTGGGAAAACCTGCAGCAGGTAAAACAGGGTTCTGATTTTGTACCTAGGTTTCTAACATCAGTTGACAATAAGAGGGGTTTTCAGTGGTTCGTTTGACTATTTGTCAAAACTAACCTAACAAATGGTATAAAAGATTTATAAATGAAATGTTGGCATCAATATCCTTTGTAACGCCATGGCATTAGTTGATTAAAAAGGTTTTTGAAATTTCTACATTTACAAACACAAAATACGCAGACAATAATTACGTTTATGTGCAAGTGGTATGGAAGTTAACCTAGTGTTTGACAAAGATACCGTGATATAAATCCAAACCGACGACTTACTAATAAGCCACTGAAAATCACTCTTTTTAATCTGCGCAGACATGAAAAAGATAGCTCGCTTAAAGCCACGGATACCGGAAGTGTCACACCGATCTACATAAAAAAATGAACTGTTTTATTTTAGGACGAACCGCAGGACGAAAACCCTTTCCTAGTGGCTTTTAATATATGAGTGATGCAAGTGTTCATTTTCGTAGATTTCGGTTGCAATTTTCGTTGTTTGCGACCCAACACTAATTCCATATCGACATATTAAATTTACTTGCACTAGAAAAGCGTGATCATGCTATAAAACTCATTATAATTTATTGATAGAAATGGTCTGTGTATTTTGAGAGGGATTTTTTCGCTGACAATGAAATTTTCAAATTAATTTTATATTTTGTTTTGTTTTTCTTTTAAAAAATATTTCCTATTCCTTGTAACTAATGCTATGCATGTTGCAAAAAGTTTATTTTCATTCTACATAATTCGGGAGCGTTTTCAACCCCTGAACCCCCCTTCTCCCATACGTTCGGCCCTGTTTTTAGCTATTTAAAGTTCTGTCCTCTTTTTTGCAAGTAAATGGCATATGTGTGACACACACAAACTCCAGACACAATAATGTATTAACATTTTCTTTCACTGCGTCTGTGCATCTGATACCCTGCTCAAATTCATATCTTCCAAGTAAGGGTGATTGTTTGTCTTGATTTGCTCGATAGTAGCTCGATAACAGCTCTAAAGATTTTGATTTAATATAAATTACTTAGAATTAGCAAACAGTTTTTTAACAAAACTGCGCTTTTATTTTTTGGCTTAAATGCACAGTACGGAAATGTGGTTTTAAAAGTTACACTAAGGACATAATCTTATAGAAGACTTTCAGGTTAATTGCATTCCTTTTTTGTTGATTTTTTCTTACTATCTCGAAAACGGCTCCAATGATTCTCATTTATCACTTTATGCACGATGCTTGAGAAGAAATCTAAGACCGCTGCATTTTTGATTTTTGGCTAAATATTTATATCACAGAAGTTTGGTTTTAGCGGTGCTTAAAAATATGGTTCTAAATTAAAAAGGACTCAATAGAACCGTGTAGAGGCTTTAGACTTCGGATTTTTTTAATTGCGTGTGGCCTTTGTCTTTTGAAAAAAAAAATATTCAGAAAAATCTTCGGTTTATTTTAATTGTACTCGAAAAAAAACTAAGTAGCTATGCAATAATTTTCCTTAACAATTTTATTTAAGAACATAATATTCAAAATCTTTTGACCACTCTTAATAATAAAATGGTTCTTTTGTATACAAAAATGTTGATGTTTTCTCTAACAATTAAATTTTAAATTTATTTAAAAGTATTAAAATCTCAAAGGACAATATGTTTTGAAAACCAACATTATGAAATGAACCGTTAATTATGACATTTACAGAAAAAAAAATTAATTAAGAATAGACTGTCCCTTCAAAACAGTACCCAAGAATATTTATCGAATTCTTTGCAGAGTGATCCACATTCAAAAGCTACCTTTAGATTTCAAGACTATACACCGTATTTTACAAAGATAACTATTGAAAATATTTATCACCCGGGTCTCCTTTTTTTTTCATTATTTGTCTGTTAATACACAACATTTGATAGTTTTCCGCAATTTTGGTTTAAATAACTTTATAATAATTTTTTTTTTATTTTTCAATTTTGATAAATTTATTCATGCTTTCTCTTCAAAAAGAATTCAACTTTTGCAATTTATATTAAGTACTTTGACCTAGTATTTGTCAATTTTTAATTTATTATAAATGTCATTGACACTTCTTTAACTAATTCAATCATAAATTTTAACTTGCTTTTTGTTGTCCAATTCAACAATCAAAAGAATCTTATGTGACGCATTTTTCTAACATAATTCATAAAAATCCTGCGTGTTCTTAATTTATTATACCAAACTTTCAGTTTCATCCACACGTACGTTCGTACGTATAAGTACAACAATAAAGATACAGATACAAGAAAGATGAAGGAACATTAAACCATACAAAAGACCAATGGACTGAATAAATTTATCAGCTTCTACAAATAACATCTATATTTTTTTTCTATCCATTCCTCTCTACGTACCTACCAGTTCCAAGAAATTCTTCACTTTAAGCATATGTATCTTACAAATAAATAAAGCTTCAACAACATACAATAAACAACTTTGCTCCTCAATTTGTAGGATTTTGTGGTTGGCTTTTTGGGAGAAAAGTGCCTTTAATTTATCTATTTGAACACGCTATAGACAGGACACAGGACAATCTAAGTTGTGTTGGCATACAAAGTGATTGAGTTACAAACTGACCAATCCAAACAAAGAAATGCGGAAATAAGATAAAGATTGATTTTACTATTCCCAGTTCCAATTGGAATCTAAAGTGCTTTGCACTTGTTCACACAAGTTATCTTATACTTTTTGTTGTACATTTTTAAAGTATTGAATTTTGAACAATGGAGTTGAAATGAAACAAAAATATTGTAAACAAATTCTTTTATCAAATAGTTTGCCAATAAAATTGATGTTAGCTCAATAAATTATGTTGTTTTGTAAACAAAGCTCAAACATGCCAATGAAATATAAATTGGAGTACAGTAATTGCCGGTTGAAAATGTCGACCGCGATTGGGAAGTGTTTGCTGTTTTTGACAATTTCTTGTTCGTAAATATAAATATTTTTCCTTATTTCCTTTTTATGGATGCATGAATTTTTATCAGCCAAATGGACAACTTGCGCGGCCATACTTTTACTGAGTTTTCTTGTTTTAGTTTTCGATCACTCTTTAAATCATTTTTACAGGAATTCGAAGGATGTGGGTTTATGTGTTGACTTTGAGAACTTATAAGGTCTTGGGCTGATCGTGGTAAGAAAGTGATAAAATTTATCCCAAAAGGAAAGGAGCAAAATTAGTAAATTTTAACCAAAATTAGTCCATGGAAACTCTGCCAAACGTTTTTCAGATCCATCTGTTGCAACTCACTTAACACAAATTTGAATTGACAGCATAGCGTGGGAGACTTTTTTATTGCAGTTGGAATCGTATCGATGTTTCCTGGGATAGAGACAGTTCTTTGGAGGACCACTTTATATATCGTGAACACATTTTCGGTATCCTGAAAAGCATTTATGCTTGTCAGAATGGTGAAGGAACTGCTATCGAATACTTTTCATACAAACTAGCTAGCCCTTTTTCAGTACGAGCCAAGTTAGATCTCTTAATTACGTTTATTATATTTGAATGTAATATCACTATGCTCTAGATATTAATGTTATTTTAATATTTAATTGTTCTATCTGACATTTATTGGTTCCGTGGAGAAAGAAAAATAAAGGTTTTAATCAAACATGACGTTATAAGATAAGGAAGCCCAAAAAAGTGTAGCATTCTGCCTCTGCACCTGTGAGTTTTTTAAGCCGAGCCTAAGCAGATTGACGAATTTCTTCAAATTTCATATAAAACAGTTAAAGGAAAAAGTGTTGCTGAGGTTTTTTTTCATTTCGAAATTGTGCCTCTCAAATAACTGTTTTTGCTCGAAAATGGCTGTAACGATTTTGATGAAACTCATAATTTAACAACTTAGAGTATTTTTGACTGAACAATTTTGTTTGGTTTTTACCCTTAATTCTTATAATGAAAAAGTTTTAACGTTTTTTTTTCAAATGGTCATAAGTTAGCAAAGGCTTCATCGAATCTACTGACTCTACATTGTTTGGCATGGTTCTTTGTAGTTTTCTATAAGATGGCAGTGCAGCTTTCTTAGATACGCCTTTTATACAAAGATTATTTAAGAAAATTTCGATTTAAGTTTTCAGCTAAAAATGCAAGCAACGGAAATCTGGTGTTATCGGTGTTGTTAACCTTGCCATAAGTTGGAAAATAAATTGATGGAATGATTCAAACTTGGTAAGACATACATTTTATATAGAACCTAGAAGCTAACTTTGAAAATTAAAAGATTCCTTAAGGGTAGCTCCCACTAAATGAGAAATTCAGTTTAAGCTAACTTTTTTGTTCCATTTCCTCACAAAGTCATAAAGAAATAACGAAATAGAAATTCAACTTATCTTATAAAAATGGCAGTCATAAAATTTACTGTTAAAAAAAATTGCCCACAGAGCAAGAAAATTATGAATTTGATTCATTTTGATAAAAATATATTTTTTACTTGACTTTAGTTTATTTTGATATCAAAAATTTTCTAACGGTAAACTAATCTTGAGATTTATGGTTTCTAAGTAAGAACTTAACTGAAACTCATTTAATTCACTAAAAATACTTAAATTTTATTTTTTTTATTTTTAGAAAAATCACTTTTTTTTTGTCTTTTGGAAATCCATTTATAGCCATTTCTGTACAAAAAAAAATTGGGTTAAGAGGAAGACTGAGCTGGCCATTTCACAACGTCGACAAAATTACTTCCAAAGCACGATTTTACCAATCGCGAAGTATGTCATCTAAGTGGCATATTCTCATCAGCGTAAGGAATCATGTGGTCTTCTCAGATGCCCTGGTGCACATGCTGGTTCATTTTTGTACATATTTTAACAATTGGTCGGACGTGCGCCGCCCAGTGCCAAGAAAAGGCTCCCCATACCATAACATTTCCGCCTCCGTGTTTAATAGTTTCGATGGTGTACTTTGGGTTGTAATGTTGGTTCGGAGGACGCCACACATATTTTTTCCATCTGACCCAAATCTACAGAACTTCGACTCATCACTCCAGAGCACATTTTTCAAAATCTCATAGGTTTTCGAAGATGTTCTTTAGCAGATTCCATTCTGCGCTTCAAATTTGTTTTGAAACAAACGGTTTTTTTTGCGATATGCAGCCCTTTAGTTGGATTTCGTCTTGTTCTCGAAGACACAGAGATGTCATGTTGGGACACAACATTATATTTAATTTGATTTGAAGCCTTAAAAGGGTCTACTGTTGAGGATTTGCGTATCAATTGGTCTTCTCTTATGGTTGTTTTTATTTGTGCGGGGAGCTCCCGCAACGTTTCTTGCTGTTCCAAATTTTTCAAAATGTGAAATCGCATTGTAAACCATCTTTCTAGATCAAGAAATTAGTTTTGCTATATCTCAAACTCTTTGTCCTTGAGATCTCATTTTAATAATTAAATTTCTCTCAACTGCTGCACAATGCGGTCTTTTTCCCATGTCTACGGTGTCATTTTGATAAAAACAATATATTTTGTAAGCAAATACAAACTTACATTGCTAATTCAAAGTTCAAATGAAACAAAATATTTAAATAAATTTACTTTACTTGCACTGTGCTTATTATGTGAACAAGCCTCAGCAATAAAAATTCACGACTATTCTCTTTTAACCTCATTATTATTTAAAAAATCTAGTCAATGCAACGGATAACCAAAAAGTCCGTTACTTTAAGACAGGTAATGGAGTTTGTATGCAATTCAATAAATAAAAGAGAACATGTGCTAATTCTGTGTCCACCACGGACAGAATAGAAGTTCAATTAACCAGTTCCTACTGTAGCTTTTCTCACACTTGAATTTTGTATTTTTCCTCATTTCAGTGTTGTTACTTTTAGAAATAAAAAAGGGAACACAAATCGATTAAATATGATAATGAGAAATTTATCATACCCTTTTGAAAAATATATTGTAAGCAATAGAAAATAGAACTTTTATTTTCAGTACGTCAAAAAAAAACTTACAAAACATGTGAAACATTAGTTGCCCATATATCAAAATAGCCCACCATCCACTATTATTCTTTATTTTACGTAGCTATGATTATTTTCCGGGAACTGAAAAACCACATCAAAAAAGAATTAAGGTTATTATTTATAATAACCATTTTTAGTTATCGTTATCAAAAAACTTGAAACATACTTTTAAAGGAGGTATATACGTATTGTACAGTACAGGGTGCGTAAAAAGAAATCACCCTATTGGAAGATTCTCTCAGTTTCAACTGGATGTCACCCGTGGGATTTTCGTGTCCACTGTACTACCAAAAATTCTTTCCTATCTTTCTATTCCTTCTGTCCTCGCTAACACATGTAAATTCATTATAAGGATATTCACAACCCCTAGTGCGAGAGGATACCATGCCGCGCCATTCGTCTGTCTGCACGTGTATCTGAAGGTTTTTTCATACAGAGCAACAGTCTAAACGGCTTGACGGATTTTCTTCAAATGTAATGCATAGCAGCCTAAAGGAAAACGGTTGCAGCCGTTGTTTTATTTCGATTAAGCCCAACCTTTGTATATACATTTTTATAGTAATTTAAAGGAACATGTGTTTTTAGTTCTGAACTTCGTCAATGGCGGCGCTAGTTGTCTTATTTACTTTACTTCAAATGTCTTCTATTGTTGTTTTTGTTTCCCATTGCAATCTAGAAAAAACCACTATTAACTCACCAATCAAGTGTTTTGTAAACTTCGTCCATAGATGGCGCACGAAACGTTCCTCTTATTGGGAATACTATAAATTATAAATGCAATGGCCCAACTCAAACTGGTCCTTTCAAATTAGGATTTTGAAAAAAAAAAATGTGTGGTGCACTTTTCTTACTTTTCTCTAATCGTATTTTAACTTTCATTTTTGTTATATATACAACTCGCCTTTTCAAAGAAGGAAATGGTTCTTTTTTTTACACATTCAAATAAACCAAAAAAAATAAAATCAATAACTGCTTGATTAATTTAAATTTAATTTTCAAAATCATGTCCCCGATGTATTTTTTCAACAATCATGTGCAGAACCACTTAAATTCAAATGCATTCATCAACGTGCACTTGAAAATGCATCGTTATATTGAAGCACCCTTTATCAAAAAAAAACCCCAAAGACCTTAGAACATACATAGATAAATTGCTTTTAAGAACCTCTACACGCACCATTTGTTCTATTCGGCCGGACATTAAGTGGTTTTCAATAAATTAATTTTTTTTTTCATTGTTTAAGTATCTTCGTGCGCACTTAATTTTATCTTTTAGTAACTCTAGGCCGGCGATAACCTCGATATACAAATGCTTGCGAATATAATCGCAGTTTCAACATCACTTACTCATACCAAAGAGCAGGCTGGCGCTGCCAATAGCCAAAGCACCACTTGGCATGGCGTAGCGTGTTGAAGCTTTTATTCCATAATATTAAATCAAGTCCAAATCGAAGCCATCTGTCAATCTTTCGGAATTCAATATCCTCTCTGTCGTCATTGGTGGGTCGTGGGGTCGTGGGTGATGGTGGTCGGTCGGGAGGATCGAAAATATGCCTTCATTTTCACCGGCAGCAGCAGGCAGAACAGAACCATTGTTTTTGGGTTACTTTGCCACATTTTTGATTTCTTTGGCACAGACAAATACATACGCCCCCACTATGCCGACCCACCGACACGACCGTATAAATGGAGTTCTGTTGCCCGTGAGTAATGTTAATTGCGCCCGGGCATAAATATAAATTTCAAAAAATTATAAATATCGTTCAAGTGGATTAAAATGTTGATCACGACGACTACGACAAGACGCCGACGATGATGAGCGATGACGAACGACACTCATGCGACGATGAATGTTCGCAATTATTATCACTTATCCCGGCTGTAAAGAGTATACGCGAAGGCACTTGACTCTTGACTCTTGTTTGCCATCATCGTTCGAGGAGTTTCGAGCATCCTTGACCATCAACGGGCATTACGCCATTGTTATGATACCCCACTTCACAATCAAGTGGAAGAACGAATTGACCCAAGAAAATCGGACATGGACATCATTATTTATTCAGTATTGAAGTGTCCTCTAATTAGTACATGTCATGAGGCACTTGAGAAGAACATCCATATTCTTAAAGCCAAAGGACTTTCGTTAAAATAATACATATATGCATATGCACAAGAGTTCAAGTGCACGATGCTGTTTTCAATTCGTTATAAGGACTTGCTTCTTTGCTTTGCTATTAAAAATGCAAATTTTTATTTCGGAAAATTTGACTTTCTGCAGCAACCTTTGACCCTCAGCCTCTATTATATTGCTTGCCATCTGTCTCCCGTGTCCATTTACACACATAAGTGTCTGTTACATTGAATATGTTAACCCAAAAGATAAAAATAAAGGAAATAACCTCCGACAGTTTTGAAATATATTCTAAACACGCTCCTGCATCATAAGTGTTCCAATTTCCTTCATCGCATTCCAAAGGATGCGGAGCGGATGGTGGTATTTTAAGAATTTTCTTCTCAAGCACAGATGTCGCATCATTCTTCGTCGTCGTCGTTGTCGTCTTCGTTTTCGTCGTCGTAGTTTTCATAGTCCTTTGCCTTGCCTCTCTGCCTTTGGTTTATTTTTGTTGGGACGATGACTAAAAGGGACAAGGATGTGATGAAAGTTCTTCGGAAATTTGTTCCAGAGTTTCATATATTGCAGCCTATCGATAAATCTGTGAAAACCCTCATGATGGAATATAGAGAGAGCTGATGTGTTATGTATTCAAATGCTACTTAGCACTTCAAGGTCACCCCCAAAAAGGTCCTGAGAAACTAATCACAAGATGATGCTGATGAAAATCTTAACTTCACACACCAAGCCTACCACAAAAAGTTTTAAGTTAACTTATTCGTTTAACTTATCAAAGTTTGGTTGGGACGGCAGGTCGATGTCCTTTCTGACGGTATAATCTCATTCGGGTACCCTATCGTCTGGAAGATAATGGAAATTAAACGAAATGACGACTAAATGGCCAATTAGTTTGCACAATTCCGCCAAACGAAACTTACACTTGAATTGTGGACTTTAAAATGACATTTTAGAAGTTTGCCCGTTCCATCACCCGGGACGTAGGTTGGGTATGGGTATTGGAAACTTTCCAACCATCCATCCATCCATGGCTACCATCATCACCTAGTAAAACAAAACGAAACGTACAAAAAAGGACATTTTTCCTTTGAAAATTGTTCAAAATCACAGTCAGTGTAGTAAAAATGTTCACAAAATTTTGTGCTGATTTTGTGTTGGAAAGATTTATTTTTCAGCTGAATAAACAGAGATTGAAAGTGATTGGGGTTAAAGTTGTGAAATGTGAAATGGGCTCTCCGCGCTGCGCTAGCCGGGGATAGGATTGTTTTGATGTTGACGCTAAAATATTGGAAAACTTATTAATTAAATGAAGTGACGGACGTTCAGTGAATTTTCCTCTAAATATAATGGGTTTCAAAGTACCTGATATTGTATTTTATTGCTGCGCAGTTCAATGTTCTAAAGAGCATGAAGGTTTTCTTTGATTCTAAAAAAAGGTCATAATTAGATATGAACCGACTCTTCTATCATAATGGGGAAACCTTTGACAGCAACTGAGTGGCTAAGACAAGGTGAGAATAAATCACCAAAACAACTTGGATCTGATGAAGACATTGGTGTGATAGGATAAGAACAAAGCAAGCCACTAACAAAAGTCGCAACCCATCTTCGAATCGGTTACAACGTCACCTTTGAGAGATGTAACTTCGAGGTAGTCAGTGAATTTTGGGTTGAGTAACCAATTAAGGAATAGAGCCCTATCAAAAAGAATCAGAGAGACGCTGGCTGTAAGGAACACTCATCATCCCGGTCCTCTTATATGGTGCAGAATATTTGATTTATTGTCCTGTCTGTATTAACGAAGAAAAAAACATCTAGTGACGTTTTTTTTTAGAGTGTTCTTTTGTTAGGTATAGAACTTTAAGTTGGCAGCACTGTTTTCTTTGACAGCCATCTAGTCATCACACATGTGATTTGTTTTAAGTTTAGTTTTCTATTTTATCATGGATCGACTGACGCCTGAACAACGCAACGTGGCGGCGTTCATTCACAAGGAAATTTTGTTCAGCGATGAAGCTCATTTATGATTAAATTGCTACGTCGATAATCAAAACTGCTGAGATTGGAGTGTAAACAATCCTCAAGCCATTATTGAGACGCCTTAACATCCAGAAAACTTGACATTTTGGTGTACTTCATGGGCTGGGGAAACCAAACCATTGGTCCTTACTTCTTTAAAAACAATGCCAGCCAGAAGGTTGCAGTCCATGGAGACCGTCTTTTTTTAATTGAATCGCCATGATGTGTGGGAACAGTGGCTTCATGTCACACAGCGCGTGCCACATTTGATTTACTAAAGGAAACATTTGTTGAATTAATAATAAAGCGTTAACCCCAAATGCTGCAATGAGTGATCAGATATTAGAGATGGAAATTGGACAATATCCGAGCCAGCCTTTATTTCAATTAATTCAATTTGCCTGTTTCATTTCATTTCATTTCATTTTATAATTCTAGTTTCTTCACCTCTAAAAAAACCCTTTTGAAATATGAACTGTACGTTCTATACAGCAACTTAACCCAAGCCCAGAAATTCTCGTATTCAGTTGTTTGGTTTTAGTTGGCCCGACCCATGAAGAGCAAATGGACATCAATGCTCCAGATCCAGCTCGTAAAGTTTCAACACCATACCAGCGAGAGTAATAAGCCAAGGTGAACCACAACTACCATCGAGTGATGAAGTAGAGGGAGATCTCCTAATTACTTGGAATTCAAATTGGAGACGATAGGCTATGAATATACATATAGAAACCGTTGTAGGGGCATATAAAGTGAGGTTTAAAAGTACTCCGCTTTGAACAGCCTTATTAAGTAAGACAAGCTTTTTTGGTGTTCGTCCTATTCTACAAGTTTCTTTCCGACTTAGTAGAAAAAACAATTATTGTACTTGATTTCTCACAACCATTTATTAGACTTTGGCATCGAGCTTTACAATCGAAAATGCATCCACTTGGTATGGAAGACACCCTTCATCGTTGGATTAGAAGCTTCCTTTTGGACCATTCCATTCACGTTGTTTTTTGCGGGTTTCAATCGTATTCACCTAATAAAATAATTGCTGGTGTGCCAAAAAGCTCTGTTCTGTCTGCAACTTAAAATCTGCTAAATTGTTTTTCTGACGGTAGTATACTCAGCTTTTCACAATTGTTTTCAGATTAACAACCCTATTATTTGGATGTGGAATGGCAGCTTGTAATAAGCTCATTGACTTCCGCATATGGTAGCATTTTCCAGTGGGGAACACCTACCAATTAGAATATAATTCTTTAAAATCTCGATGCTGTCTTCTGTCCTTAAACCAAAACCTCTATTACCGATAATGCCACTATCAATGAGTGGCATACTTTTTGCATCAAGAAATTCCGACAGCTTTCAGTCCTAGGTATTTATATTTCAAATTACGTTCTACGGAACAGACAAATACATGGCGTCGGTAAAAGTCCCGCAAAATTTTAGGATTCCTGAGATGATGACAGACGTATATGTTTATATGTTAGATTGGGTAACAATGTACAATCTTTAAAAGAATTACATTCGCCAAGAGCTTGAAAATAAATATCTTCTTTGGGCAGGTTCTCCTTTCACTCATCTGCATTGGCTCATAGAATTAGAATACAGAAGAGTGCCTTAAAAATTATGAGAAATACGAGCATAATATTAACATCTGTCCCAGTCTTTTAAAACAAAGCCAAAATGTCTCCTCTGTCTTTGCTCTATCGCTACTTCTATACTTTTTACTTGCTCTATGGGGCAAGTATTGGTTTCGTGCAGAAAAAAAAAGAGGTTTTAATCAAACATGACATTACGATGATAGAGAATCCCAAAAAAGTGGTTTTCGCCATACCGTCCGTCGGTCTGTCTGTGCGTCTGTGCGGATGTGCGCTTTTCCACGTCATTCTACAGCCTAAACGGCTTGACGGATTTTCTTCAAACTTCATATAAAGCAGTTTGTAGAAAAACGATTGTCGAGGTTTTTTTTATTTCGTTTTAGCCCAGCTCAAACTGGTACCTTTCATGTAACGGGTTTTTTCATTTCGGATTTTCTCGAAAACGGCTCTAACGATTTTGATTAAACTCAAAATTTAGCTAACTTTAAGCATTTCTAATAAAACTGCGTTTTTCGTTTTTGGCTCAAATGATCGTAAGGAAAATCAGGTTTAAACGCCTTTTTTTTTTTAAATGGCCATAAGTTCGCAACGGCTTCATTGAATTGACTCAAACATCGTTTGGCATAGTTTTTTTTAGTGGTCTATAAGAAAAAATTGCAATTTTTTCAGTAAAGCCTTTCTAAATGGTGGCTCCCATACAACGAGCCGTTCAGTTTTAGCCAACTTTTTTTGGTTTTTTCTAATTTTCTCAAAAATGGTCTAACGATTTTGTTTAAACTTTGTGTGTAATATTCTTTTAGTGTTTTTAAGAGAGCTGCGTTTTTAGTTTTTGGCTAAAAATGCAAATAACGGAAATCTGGTCTTGACGTCTTTTTTTCAAATTGCCATAAGTTGTCAACGGTTGTATCGATTTCAAACAAACTTTGTTTGGTATAGTTCCTTACAACTACTCTCTATCAGATGGCATTGCATTTTTTCAAGTTTCTCTTATTTAAATGGTGGCTGCCATACAAAGAGCCACTAGGTTTTGGCCAATTTTTTTAATATTTTCTAATTTACTCAAAAAAGGCTCTACCGATTTTTATTAAACTTTGTATTGAATATACATAGAATGTTTTGAAGAAAACTGCATTTATGTTTTTATCTACAAATGATAATAACGGAAATTTGTCTTAACAATTTTATTAATTTGGCCATAATCGGACATTTATAGCACCCAAAAGATGACATCTAAATTTAAAAAATTGAAAGGTTTCTTACGTAAGCTCCCGCTCGGGTTTTCCAATTTTAACCAACATTTTGTAGTTTTCCCCAAATTTTTCAAACAGGATTTCTTCATATTGCTCTAAAACTTTGTTTTTATCGTACTATTGCACCCACAGAGCAAGTACGTGCGACCCAGTCATGCATTTTATTTTCTTAAGTGTGGTTAGATTTTGGTTTGTTTTAGTGACATCAGTCTAATCTATTGTATATTAATGAACTAAAGTTTCATCATCTATCCACCCTTATTAAAAAAATCTATATAATAATGCTCCAACAAAATAGCCATATACTTTCCTCCCCTTAAACAATCAGAAAACGGTGGACGGAAAAAAAATCTGTGAAAATTCGGCTGTAGAAAAACCACCGGATTGATTGTGTTCAAACCTTACAGAAACACATTAAGTAAATATAAAACATTGGAGATTGGTTAATAGTTCTGGTAAATTGGCTTCAGACTACGCTTCGGGCTGTTTGCTTTCAACTATTTTAATTTGTTGTTGCTGTAAGTATAAAAAGAAACAATATATTTGTTTTGTTTAATGGGCTGCGACGTTCTATCTTATTATGATGTATGTTCACGTGTTGGGAACCATCAAACATTTTATTCACTTCAGAGACGTTATTCTATTTTTTTAAAGTGAATGTTAATCGAAAAAGGAAGTTTAATTTTTCAGAGAAAATATGAGATTATAAGAGTTAAGCCAAAGCGAAATATTTGGACACGATGACAGTAGAGAGAAAAAGTCTATATGCCAGCAAAACCAATATTCATATAAAAATACAATAAAAAATAAAATGCACAACTAGGTCTCACGAACTTGCTTTAATGTGTAACAGTGGTCCTGGGGCCTGAGATTTCGATACAAATAAAGTTTTCAAAATTCTGAAATAAATACTTAAACTAATTTGAGCTGAAAAAAGTAAGCCATTTTATTTCTTTGATTAATTTGAATTCATGAGAAAATAAAGTGCACGACTGGGTCGTACGAACTTGCTCTAATGTGTTAAAATGGTTTTGGGTGCTTGAGATTTTGGGGAAAAAGCGTTGAAAAAATCATATGAAATTTTATAAATCTATTAAAAATCAATACCTAAACCGTTTTTTTGGAGAAAATGAAGTAAGCCATCAGGTTTCTTTTACGTTTTTGAATTTTTACGAAAAAACTTTTCAAAATCGTTGGACCAGTTTTTTTCAAAAAACAGTTTTTTTTGAAAAACTTTTCGAAAATATATTCCAAATTTTTTTTGAGTATACCAACTTCTAGCACTTTGCAATTTTTATCAGAAAAATAAAATTAAAAAATTATAGATTAAACCGTTTTTGGAAAAAACTAAAATTAAAAAAAAAATTTGAAACTTTTTTAAAAAACTCAAAAAAAAATTTTTTTGAAAAATTGTCGAAATTATATTATTTCTTTTATAAGAGGGCTTCTACATTAAAAGTTTCATTGAAATCCGTCAAGTGGCTTACGAGACAATCGGATTTCAAAAAACCGGTCCTATGGGAGGTACCGTTATAAGACTTTTTCCGAAAAATCTATTCCAACCAAAACATAAAATTTGCACAGAAAACACAATTCAGAAAGTTTTATCAAAATCGTAGGAGCCGTTTTTGAGAAAAATTAATTTTTCACAAAAAATCGTATGGAAGGTACCGTTAGTTTTAGAGCTGGAATGTTAATTCCAAAAACGCCTCTGTAGGACGTCATAATAATACTATGTACCAAGTTTTAAGCAAATCGGTTCAACCGTTTAGGCTGTAGGTAACTATACAGACAGACAGACACACGGACAGACAGACAGACAGACAGACAGACAGACAGACAGACAGACAGAATTGTCGGACCCACTTTTTTCGACTTCTCTATTATCGTAATGTCATGTTTGATTGTTAGAATTTTTTTTTTTTTTACGAATGCATAACTTGCCTTATAGTACCTATAATCGCAAGTAAAAAATCTCAAATGCAAACTAAACATTTCTTTGTATTGGCACACTCAAAAATTGTCAACCGAAAATTTCGAAAAGTTTTTCAAAAACATCCTTTCATTAAAGTTCCAAAATTTTTAATATACTTTTTCTTAGATAAGCATTTTTTAGTGCAATACATACTCAATTTTTGGGAGAAAATTCTTAAACTCTTAAAATAAAGGTTAACTTTGTTTAGTGCATAGCGCCTATGCAATTATTTAGCATAAAAGAAAGGTCGTTCAGCCCAGTTGTGCATTTAATTTTCTAACTATTCGTTAAACAAAAACTGTATGTCTTTTTTGCTTTAATTATTTCACTTAGTACTGTGTGCCTGGGACAACAATTCCTTGCTGTTTAATTTCATTTAATGAGAAAGAAGTTAAACTGAAACTTTACCAAATTAAAAACCCTAATAAAGTTGTTTTGCGTGGGTGTTTGTTTTTAAATGACAAGAATTGTTGAAACAAGGTCAAGAACTAATTTTGTTGGTCCTTAAAACTTATCAAAACATCCTCTTTTGTGTTTAACAACTTTAACAACAGAGCCGACAAAATGTGATCTAAATTGAATCTTTTTTAATTCGCAAGCTTTTGCAAATTGTATTTCTTTTAATTTCCGCAAATATTATACCACACACTTTTATATCAAAATAAAATTATGAAATGCAAATAAATTCAACAATAATGTCAAATCTCAAAAACTGTCTTAACTGCAACACAGTAAAACCATTTGCAATTTCCTTAAATATTTTATTTCAACGCCATCAAGTGACAATCTATTTTTTAATGTTTTTATTCATCAAGTTATTGCTGTTTCTTTTCACTTTGTATATTATGCTTGCATTTTAAATTTATGTCGCTCCATTACTTTTTTAACTACGGTCCATACATCCTTTTAATAAAAAAAAATACCCCACCTTACAGCAGCTATAGGTACGAGTATACCTACTCCAAAACATTTTTATGATATTCCCTTGTGAAAATTCAGTGAACCTGCACACACACAATATTTAAATGAACCCTAATTTAATATTTGACTGACAGTGCTGTAACATTTTTGGCGCCATCGTGAGTGTATCAAATGTGACTTTGTAAAAACGCACGGTGAAAAAAAACCCACACACAAAACATTTAGACATTGACGTGAATGGTGAAGGGGTTTGGTTTCGAAAATAAAATTAAAACGGTAACTTTTTTCAATCTATGGAAATTCTCTTCCAGCATTTCAGCTGGTCTAATTTTGTTGCAATTTTATTTAAAAAGAATTAAATTTTTCCGACCCATCAATCGGTTTTTAATTTGGCGCGAAATTGCGTTTGGTTGCTGGCTTTATTTTTAACCCAATCTGTCAGAACATCTCAATTTATGTGTGCTTTTTCAGAAAGTACATTAGCCCTATCCATTGTTGTTGTAGCGTAACTGTAACGCGTTCTTGGCGGATCCTCGAAAATTTTTAATTGAGAGCACACAAGGTCCATATGAAATCTGTATTCACTTCACGATGAGGTGAAAGATATTCTTGTATCACTTTCGAATGGTCAGTTGGAAAATTCCCCAAACCAAATGGACCGTATAGAAAAATTCGCTTAAGAACAACAAACAATTACCACCAGATGTCTGTCTGTCTGTCAATCATCAGAATTTAAAATTTATTTTGACCAAATGACAGCCGCATTGTATCTTTTTTTGTAGAAGCGAGCGTCATATTGATGACGTTTTTTTTATTTTTGTTACGTATACGCCCTGGATGCCAGCCAAGTAAATCTAAAAAAAAAGAAATTGCAATGCAATTTCAATTTTGAAATATAAATAGAGACACAAAATTGATTTATGATTTTTTTTTAAATGAAGATCTTATTTATGAAAATATGTTATCCGCACTCTGACACTGTGTTTACGTGTGGGTTAAAAGATACTTTCCGAAAACGTATTAGTTTTGAGATGAAACAAACAATGAGTATTAAGATATGAAATAGGCATTTTGTGTGTGTTTGCTAATTATAAAAAGAAACGTATCTGGCTTTATCTTACGAATTAGGACGACGATGGAGCGACGTTTTGTTTGTAGCTTTTTGTCAAACAGAATTGATGAGACACGTAGATGGTTTTTGTTCGTTACAATCTGGGAACGACATCATGTCTTTGAGAGTGGAAGAACATGTTGAGGGAACCCAATTTTAAAGTGGTTCTGTTATTAATTGTTCGGATGCCTAGATGTCTGTATGTGACGTGTGTGGAAGTCATTATTTAGTTAGTTAATGGCTTTTAAGTTAAAAGTTTTTTTTCTTTAGTTTTCTTAAAATTTTGTCTTTGTGTGAAAGAACCATCTCGTTGCAATTAAAAATTCTTTAAATAAATTTAAATCCAATTAAATTCTTATGCACAAAGTATCACTTAATATGTAGTTTGAAGAACCTTTTAAGGGTGATTTGTAACAAGAGAATGGTCTTTGAAATGTTGGGTTGTGCATGATAATGGATCTTTTGTGCAAATTCACTCAAAGATGTAAGATAAAAAGTCAAAGAAAGACAGGTCCTTAGCTTTATAGTTTTATTTGCTGTTTTTGCAAAGTGTATTACCGCGTAGTTGGTGAAGGGTTCCTTCCAAAAGGAGATGAGTAGAAAAGTAAAAGTAAAGACCAAGTTACATTTTTAACATCATTGAGGTTGTTAACAAGAAATAAGATTGATTAACGGAATACATAGGAACTATCATGTTGTTTAACTTAAGCGTTGCTATTGTTCTTCTATCCCTGGGAAACAGTTTTGTTTTTAAGAAAAGGTATCTTATGTCCGTTTTAATATACCTGCAAATATGCTTACAATATACAATGGGTCAATGTTAATGAGTCAATGAGTCAATGATTCAATGTCAATGAGTCAATGAGTCAATGAGTGAATGAGTGAATGAGTCAATGAGTCAATGATTCAATGATTCAATGAGTGAATGAGTGAATGAGTCAATGAGTCAATGAGTCAATGAGTCAATGAGTCAATGAGTCAATGAGTCAATGAGTCAATGAGTCAATGAGTCAATGAGTCAATGAGTCAATGAGTCAATGAGTCAATGAGTCAATGAGTCAATGAGTCAATGAGTCAATGAGTCAATGAGTCAATGAGTCAATGAGTCAATGAGTCAATGAGTCAATGAGTCAATGAGTCAATGAGTCAATGAGTCAATGAGTCAATGAGTCAATGAGTCAATGAGTCAATGAGTCAATGAGTCAGTGAGTCAACTTAGTTTTCCGTCGATAGATGGCGCACCTCATGTTGTAGTACTATATTTTATATTTACAATGGTTTGGGTTAAGAAGGAGGCCATTTTTGCTAGATAATTCAAATATTCCTTTCAATTCGTGATTGATGCAATCGGCACAATCCTCAATTAGACATAGGCGACAATGTTTTATAATCTGAACGTCATCGACAAACATACATGTTGCACAGTGTCTAATAACCAAATGGTAAATCATTGATGCATGCTGAAAAAAAGACGACCCAGAATCGATCCTTGAGGAACTCCAAGGCTAGTGGAAGAATTTCAGATACGCGGCCACCTGTAGCCACTGCCAATCTTCTCTCTGACAAATAGGATGAAACAAGTTTTGGTGCCAGAGTACTAAAATACTCGTAAAACCGATTCACAAGCTTATTACACATTATGGAATAGTCGATTGTATCAAAAACCTTAGAATAATCAAGTGTTACCAGAAATGTGACTTGATCCTCATCCAATGCCTTTCTTGTCTGCTCAACGATGTCAGTAATAGCAGAAACGCTGCTATAATTTTAGTGGAAACCATATTGGTTTGGTGACAACAGGTTGTTATTTCTAAGATAAGTGGCTATTTTGTGAAAGATCTAAACGATTCACATTCCATCTCGTTTTGGCAGCCCCTATAAGACTCACGCATCTATTTCGCAACCTCCGGTATTGTTGGCGGTCTTAGGCTATTCTGAAGCGTTTCCCATCGTTCATAGATTAGATCCCGTTGGTAAATTGCGTGTTTAATCTCAATATTGAAATGAGGATTGTTTTTAAAAGTAATATTTTTAGTTTTCAAAAGTACCTACATGAAGGCGATAGATATTTTTTTAAATTTGGCTGAAGAAAATCAACCTGTTCGTCTGCGTCTCGTGTCATCATTGCCAGTCAATACTTTTTAAGTCCGATTGAAGAGCACTGTAATTTATGTTCTTGAAATCGCGATATTTATAAGTTTTGCGTGATCTAACAACAGCATAATCGAAGGAGAGAAATATTCAGTCGTGTCGAGAAAAACCAGGGGCAGAAAGCTGATATTTTATGTAGTTTAGTGTATTTAGTCTCGACAGGGTTTAAATTTTACACCAAAATATAGCTACCCCCTTCAAACAGTGTATTTTATCTACAAAATTTGATGTACAAAGTATGCAATTTTTATTGATTTCAGAATGGTTTTTTTTGTACACTATTAATGGTTATTAAATCTGCGAATTGTTTACTTTTTGCACCGAATTTAAAAGAAAATGATGAAATTTTACACCGAGAGCACTGCCCATCAATAGTTTGACAAGTAAACACTAAACCTGTCCGTCAGTCCCCATTGTATATACATTATTATAGTAATTTCATGGAACATGTTTTTTAGTTCTGAATTTCAATAATGGCGGCGCTAGTTGTCTTATATACTTTACATCAAATGTAGTCTTTTGTTGTTTTTGCTTTCAAAAACCACTCCTAACTCACCAATCAAGTGTTTGTGAACTTCGTCCATAGATGGCGCACCAAACGTTGATTATAAATACAATGCAGTCCTTTCTGATTAAATTTGGGTTTAATTCCAATGTGTTTTACAGGGTTCTATTTGACCCCCTTCCTGTCCCCCATTTTTTACATTATACAAAATTATATACAATATCAATAAATTAATTTTTCATTGTATGGATATGTTGAAAGGGATCATATTGACGGGGATCAAATGTAACAGCACTTTGTGCATGCATATTCAATCAAAATTCAGAAATGCTCTTGAACAGTAAATTTTCCATTTATTTAACGACTGAGCTATCCTTTCCGACCGGAAAATTATTCTTATGCTTGCAGAAATCGGGGCACTATAAAATCTTTATAACATGATTTGCTAAGGCTTCCAGCATTACGCTCCAATAAACACTTTGTGGTTGTAACATTGTACAAACGCACATAAATTTCCACTTCCGGTCTCTTTATCTTTTAAATGAAAGTTTATTTTCCACAAAATCAATATAAAATAATAAAGAAATTACATGGAACAACTTTGTAATTCATAATCATTTTTTATAAACATTTTTTGCATCCATAACATTCTAATTGAAATTGGTAACAAAAGAGGAAAAATAACCTTGGCTTGAATTCAAAAAGAAAATTCTTCCAACTTATCCATATCCAAATAAAAGATTGACACCATCATCCAAAAGAAAGGTCAAACATTATGGAATCTATTACGCATCTGATACAAATCAAATATAAATACTTTTCGAGATATTATATTTCTTCCTTGACTTAACTTATTCAATAAAAAAATATGTTAATGCTTTGTTATTGTCCATTTTCAAATCTTTGTGTTTACCAAAACATTGAGACATCTTAGATCCTTATACTCCTGACTCACATCAAGGTCGAACCAAAAAGCCTCTGGGAATAATTGTCTTTATGGAATGGTCATTGAATACTGCTGACTTAAATTGTATTGATGACAAGGTCATAGCCCTTTGGCCTCCATTTTCAATGTTCACGGAGGATATCTTTTCATCTATTAATTTAATTTTCATGCCTTTTTGATATCTATGCGGATCTGATTCAAAACGCCCAACAATGAATGTTACACAAAACACAATTCATAAAAATGAACTCCATAAATGCCAGAGCCTTTGGCCAAATATAGAGATTACCTCAATCCTCTTGGTAGTAATAATAAAAAAAAAAGAAATCCTCCAACAGCAATTTCAGGCCATAAAAATCATAGAAAATCTCTGTTTTGTATGTTGTTTCCTAAATCCTTTTTTATCCTTTTTGATAAATAAAATCTACTTCATCTTTGAATGGAGCACGAACGAACATCGCTCATGATTAATGAACCACTCCATCACCTCTCAGGGTAGTTGGGGAGGGGATTTTTGACGGAGAATAAACGATGAATGTATGCAATTAAAAATTAAACAGCTAAACAAATTGCAATCATGTAAATAACTCAAAAGTGTTTAAAATTCAATTAAATTTTACAATAAACCTGTCAGCGCTCAGCGCATTTAAGAGGCGCCATAAAAATCTATCACACCAACCACCACCACGGTCTCGGTCTTGACAGAAAATACACTTTTGCTTGCCAACTCAAGACTTAAGTGTGTCACATAAATATCTGGGAAATTTATTAGCATGTAACACAGACACATGTATACCACATCCTGTCTCGAAATAAAGCACTGACCATATTCCTTTTATTTCCAGATTGAACCACATCGTTTAGTGTGGTGGCTTGGCCATTAAAATTGCACTCTCTCTACTCAATCTTCAACACACTGTGGACCAGAAGCATCAGAAGGAACAGTTTAAATCATTTAAGTTCAGAAGTGAAACGATTTGCTATCATAACAACTTTAAGTGAAAGAAAAAGTTACTGCAACACACCACACTTACACTTAGTGTGTGTTCCGTCATCCCCTGGGGTGTTACTGAAAGTGTAGAACAACAAAACGCCACTACCACACACAGGAACTCCATCATCCAGTCATAACCCAATTATTACCATCAAAGGGGGAGTACACTTTATCAGCTGCAGGAGTAGTATACGGAGCAACAGCAGGCACAAGTCGTTAGCTTTCAGGATAACAAAGTTACACAATAATGTTTCGGATGTTGTAATTGACCACCCTTATTCCGGATATTTAGTGTTAATAGCCTCAGAGCCTGGGGTGGATTTGGTTCCACAATTGCAACATCAGCATCAGCACCAGCATCAAAGTCGTCCACTAAGACGACGACAACAACCATCATCAGAAGGACGACTATCACATCGGATTCTACCATTACTACGACGACGCGCAGAAAATGTCACTTGGGCTAAATTACTCATTGCAACAACGACCTTATTCAATGCAACATTGACTTCGAGTTCCAGTAGTTTACCATCAACACCAAACTCTAGTTTATTTGAACATCAAGGTGTTGCGGTGGTGGAGAGTATCATCATCGCCGGCGGCAGCAGCATTACGTCGACTGCGATAATTCCCGGATATTCCTCCTCCTCCGATGGCGGTGGAATGGGTATTTCCGGGGGTGGCGTTGGCGTCGCCGCCACTGCCGTCGATAGTGGATCTTCCAATGTCACCTCAAATGCAGCCACATCATCGGAGAATCACTTCAATAGCAGCAGCGAGATGCCACAAATTCCATCATACATACGGACAACGTCGATGTTCTTATGCATCACAATTATGATCTTAGGGGTCATTGGCAATGTAATGGTGAGTAAGAAATTAAGTAAGGTGAATTTCACCAGCTGTTGATAAAATTTATTTTCGTTAACAATTTATGAAGTGTTTATTCATTACAAACTTAATTATTTGTATACCCTATTTTATAGAATGGGTAATGGGTATATTGTGTTTGGTGTGGAATTTGTAACATAGAGAAATAATACCGTTAGGTATAGAAAAGTATATATATATTTTTAGTCATGTCCGTCCGTCCGTCCGTACGTTTGTATACTCTCTAGAGGTCGCAATTTTTGAGCTATAAAGCTGAAATTTGGCATATATGTATAATCTTTGGTTCAAGAGTAAAGCAAATTTTTTGAACCGGTAAAATCCGCCCACATTCGCCATTTTTGATGAACAACCTCATTTTGGTAAAATTAAATTATGTTTTTTGTTCAGTTACGATAAAAGCATAACACTAAAATTTTGCACACGTAAGCTTTAGGTAAACCTTTTTCCAATTAAATAAAAATATTTCAGCTTGGGCGTGGCTCACGCCCATTTTTCATACAAAACCATAAATATTGTTTTTATAAAATAACAATTGTTATATTAAAGCGAAAAACATACAATTTTTTGGGTATTACTTGCACATACACATCTTGTGTATGAAATCAAAAAATTTGATTTTGGGCGTGGCTGAAGCCCACTTTTCACTAGAAACTATAAAAAATTGTTTTTGCAAATAAATGGTATATTTATAATGAATCCGCAAGCCAACATTTTGTATCTTTTAGAAGAAACTAAAAAGTTTGTGTATGAAAAGAAATTTTTGAATTTTGGGGGTGGCTTTCACCCACTTTTCATGAAAGAATGAAAAACGTTGTTTTAAAAATTTAAGGAACTACCAATATTCAATTTAAACCTTTTTTCCCTTCAGTTCGTTTTATGAAAAATATATCTACATTTTCTTGTGTAAATTTGTTCAATACACTTTTAAAGGCATGATTTTGATAAAATACCTTTATTCAGGTAAGATCGTTTAAAAACTACTCGATTCAGCTGTAGTTTTAGACATATGCCTAAATACTGACCAATGATCAAAGCTCAGTTATTGCCTCAATTTTTTAAGACACGCCCACTTGGGGCGTTTTCGTCAAAAGTCGTATAAGGCATTAATTTTTTAACGTTTTTTAACTTTCGGTCGCAGTTTTGAATTAAAAAGATGAAAACTTAGATTTATATTCCATGGTTACGAAGAAAAGTGTGGTTCAAGAATTGTTAAAAAATACTCATAACCGCTATTTCCATCAAAACCTAATTTTTAAAAATTTTAGTTTTGTCTTGTTTTGTTCAAATCGAGCTGCAAGCTTAAAAATGAATGCCACTGAGCTCATAGTAATTGCCCTGACAGTAAAAAGTCTTAACTTTTTTTTGCGCCACCAGTTATTGAACATCGGCTACACAAAATTAATGTTATTGATTTTTTTTTTTTTTTGTCTGCTAAAGAAGAATTTTGCTTCTGAAACTGGAACAGCGGCTGGCTGTGGCAGGCGAATGAATTCCCATACAAAAATATAGGGAATAGGGTATCCAACAGTTCGTTGCGAACGTATTGTAGCTCTCGCTTATGTTTTTACTGGTAACTTTCAGGCATGTATCGGTTTTTTTCATTTTGGATTTGCTCGAAAACGGCTCTAACGATTCCAGTTAAACTAAAAATTTAACAAACCTAGGGCTTTTTTGATAATACTGCATTTTTATTTTTGGCTTAATTGGTCATAAAATCAGGTTTGAAAGGTTTCAATTCAAATAGCTATAAGTTCGCAACAGCTTGATCGAATTAAGTGAAACTTTTTTTGGCATATCTGTATAGTTTTCTATATTTTTTAAATGAAACCTTTTTATAGGGTGACCCCCATACAATGAGCCATTCAGTTTTAACCATCGTTTTTGTTATTTCTAATTTGTTCAAAAACGGCTCCAACGATTTTGATTAAACTTTGTGTGTAATATTTTTTGATTGTTCTTAAGAAAACAGCGTTTAAGTTTCTAGCTTAAGATGCAAATAACTGAGATCAGGTCTTGACGACTTTTTTTCTTCGATTAAAGCAGGTACTATAAGGCAAGTTATGCATTCGTAAAAAAATTCGATGATAGACGAGTCGAAAAAAGTGGGTCCGACAATACTGTCTGTCTGTCTGTCTGTCCGTATGTCTGTCGGTCTGTATAGTTACCTACAGCCTAAGCGGCTGGGGACAGATTTGCTTCAAACTTGGTACATAGTATTATTATGACGTTCTACAGAGGGGTTTTTGAAATAAGCATTCTAGCTCTAAAACTAACGGTTCCTGCCATACGATTTTTAGTGAAAACTAATTTTTCTCAAAAACGGTATTTTCTGTGCAAACTTTATGTTTTGGTTGGAACAGGTTTTTATAGAAAAGTCTTATAAAGGTACCTCCCATAGTACCGGTTTTTTAAAATTAGATTTTCTCATTGGCTCACGGACGGATTTCGATGAAATATTTAATGTAGTCCTTTTAAAGACGAAATAATATTTTTTTTTTTTTAATTTTTGAGAAAAAGTTTTTTTTTTTTTTTTTTTTTTCAAAAACTGTTTTAAATTTAAATTTTCTAATAAAAACAACAAAGTGCTAGATGTTGGCATACTCGAAAAGAAATTTGGAATATATTTTGAAAAAGTCCAACGATTTTGAAAAAAAATATTCTTGAATTTATTAACAATAAACAAAATCATTTATTCCAAAAAACGTTTAAACTAGTGATTTTTAAGTGATCAATAAAATTTAATATAGTTTTTTCCTGCTTTTTTTACCAAAATCTCAAACCCCAAGACCATTGTCTCACATTAGAGCAAGTTTGTCCGACCCAGTCGTGCATTTTATTTAAATGGCCATACGTTGGCAACGGTTAAGTAGAAGAATAAAAAAGCTTATTCAACTTAAATCAATAGCATGCTTTTTAACTAGTGAAATTCACCTTTACTTTTGGCTAAATTATTTAATCTCATCATTCGTTCCTAGGTGCCAATAGTTATATTAAAGACGAAGGACATGCGGAATTCCACAAACATATTCCTAACAAATCTCAGCATAGCCGACCTGCTAGTGCTGCTTGTCTGTACGCCAACAGTATTAGTCGAAGTGAACACACGTCCCGAAACATGGGTCCTTGGCCAGGAAATGTGTAAGTATAAAATGTTCCAATTTTCGTGGTAAGAGTTATTTGATAAGACTTCAGTCATGTACCTTGTGGCATGGGGCGGTGTTTTACAAATTTAATGTTTGTGAGTTCAAAGCTACACTTGTTATCGCAATCAACCTAATGATAGGATTTCTGCTTCTTGAAATTTCGTTTTTTGTTATCCTGTAAGCAGGATGAGAAAGGCGGCGACGTCAGAGGAGCATAGTAAAAACAAATTGTCCTGCTCCTACTTAATATGCAGCGAACAACTTCATAATCAGAACAAAGGCATCATCGCAACAAGATTACGGCTTTGGATATTTTTGTGTAGATATAGTATCTATGTGGGACTCTGCGGGTGTGTGTGTGTAATTTTAAATTTGTGTATGTTTTCATGTGCCAAAATTGCTCTGCTTTTGAGAGATCAGAATCTCTTTAGATGACAGTAAAATATTTGTAAATTGAAAATGTTTTTGAAGGGAGATCCACCACACACTATATGGGATATGGGAACTGAGAAGATGTTAAAATATTGTTCGTACGTGCAGGGCATGTGTGTACGTTTCCGTTGCACGTCCTAAGTGACATTGCATGCAGTTGGAACTGGGAACTGGAAGACTTTTGCAGTATAAAGTGGAGTAGTAGTGGATTAAATAAAATTGATTTTTCCTAAGACTGTCACTAATAGAATTGGCAAGCAGAGCATGAAGTGGATGAAAATGTGTTTCACAATGTCAATCGCTGGTCGAGTTTTGCTCTTAAATATAGTTTATCGAAGCGACGCATAACTGATGTACTATCTATGTAGATTTTTATTTTATGGGAATAATAAATCTTAATGGGGGGACAAAAGCTGGAAAATATTTTAGTTAAAAATTCTTATTCCATTGTTTGTAAGAAAATGACTTGAGCAATGTATTTTCAAATAATGTTCTGAATAAAGATATTCTTTTAAATTTTTGTTTCAGTTATACTCGTTTTTTGCTGCAATAGAACAGCATTTTTTTCAAACTGAGTCCTAGAATAAGTATTTATGTCTTCTTTTTCTGACATTTTACACAAACCTAGATTTCGAGAGATTTTGAGTTTTTGAGTGTCCGGCAAAACATCTAAAATTTTCTCTTTAAAATTTCGATCCAAAGTAAGCTTAATCATATCCTCGTCTTAAGAAGAATTTCTTTTAATAATCAAACATTGTGCATTTCTGAACTTTCTTAAAAATGGAAAAGACCTTAAAAATTGGTCCAAAAGTTCACATGAAATGTGGTTGATTTTTTACAATATTCATACGTTGATTTACTACAGATTTATGGAATCATTACCCACCGAAGTGGATTAGAAGTCCAGTGTGCTCATTATTACATACAAGAAGCTCAGCTCGTCAAACCTGCAAATCCACAGAAACTGAGAACATAAGTTTTTAAATAAGTTCGGTTCGTGATTAAGTGTGTTTTTCTCCAATATTTTGGTTTTGATATTTCATGTAGTTTTTTTTTCCAGAAACTATTAACGCTATTAACCCTGTCGAACATTTAATTAAAACCAGGAATATTAGGTGAGCGTAAACTTCTTCCAAATGTTCAACCATGATTTGAATGGTATAAAGTTTTCCATTAAGCCATAATAAGAGTGGAAGCAAAATAAAAAACTTTTTTTTTAATCTCTTTCTTGGAAATAACTGAATACGCCAAAAGGATTTAGGTCTTCGGTTTGTCTTGATGACAGATTTTTGTAAGTGAAAATACAAATTATAACAAGGGAACGGTTGCCTGATATTTTAGCCGTGTACGCTTCCTCAAATGTTCGTACATCTATTCGATTAATCTTTGTTACTTCTGCAGTTATAAAGGGTGTTTTTAGACGTGTGGTTTTCAATCTTGCAATTTTTTTATTCGGAGTTGGTCTTTTTGACAGCTATCACTTGATTTATGCCCAGTTTTTGTTTGCCATTTCATAATGAAAAGACTTACTCCTGAACATAGTTTGCAAATCGTGCAAATTTATTGCCAAAATAATAGTCG
Source organism: Platycheirus albimanus (assembly GCA_916050605.2). Lineage (NCBI taxonomy): Eukaryota > Metazoa > Arthropoda > Insecta > Diptera > Syrphidae > Platycheirus > Platycheirus albimanus. Next base: position 10,903,522 of record OU696696.1, on the reverse strand, counting down.
ACCAAATCACTCAGTTTTTTATTCGAGCCAGCCGCGCCGGCCACATAATGGCAAGTCCTTATCTTTATGATAAAGCTAAATTCTTTGTCATAACATTAAATTATATGCGTTTTATTTCTTCTTGAACACCTACACGTGTAAAAAAACACCCTTTGCGAACCATTTTCAACTCAGCTGCTGTTAATCTGCTCGCATTCGTTTTGTACATTGTCCATCATTGTTAACAGTATGTGAGTTTCAGACCACAGCTGAGGTGTAAAATCTTCCCTTCAACTTAGGGGCTTTTTTCAATAACAGAAAATAGAGTAAAATCACTGTTCCATTCAAATAAATGTCTGGATCAGGCATGTGTGGATCACCACACAGACAGCACAAGTATTCAGTCTTTTTGTTACGTATACGGTACGTCAAATGCCTGTTACAGGGATGAAGGAAGAAGGATTCTCGTTTTTGATGGCTTCATCGTCAGCAAACAACTTATTTCACCTTTAAGTATTTAGCAAAAAACTGCGATAAAGAGTGTAGGACTCAAAGCGCTTCCCTGGGGAACACCTAATCATGATTCTTCGGAATTCTGTCATTCTGTGGTGACTGAAACCATTGCATATATAAACTATAGTATTTCCACCATTTAAATTGTTGTTGTTGTTTCCCATGGTATTCTAGAGCTTAGTTTTCCGTCAGTAGATGGCGCACCTCAAGTGGCAGTACTATAGTTTATAAATACAATGCTGAAACTTAACATTATTACTTTTGTCACTTGTGACTTACTTTTTGGAAATTTGAAAAGTTTCCGGAAAACTTCGGATTTAACGGAGGTATTTTCTTGCGATTTTTGAAGAAACTCGCTATCATCTACATACACGACCGAGAGAATTTACAATAATTTCCTATCAAGTGGAACTTAGTGTTATATTTATTTAATGGTTGGCTTCTATTGATGGCACTACAAAGCGTGTTGCTCCTTAGCCTGACTGAATGTACCCCTCCAGCCAGCTTGAGCCTATTCCTGCCGTTTCCAATGTCACACTTCAAGTTGTCGGCGGTCTCCCTCTAACTTTCTACTTTATCGAAGATTAGGTCTATCTTGGCTCCCAGATCCTTCGGGCAGGGCGGTGAAAACTGTTCGAGCTGGAAAGCATTGATGTCCATTCACTCTTAATATACCAGCCATCTTAACCTTTGGGTTCTAATGATATCTCCGTTGGAGTGACCAGCACCAGGTAGAGGGAAACCTCCGACAACTTGGAGTGAAAAATCGGAGACAGCAGGCTGGAGATCGAGCCGGCTGGAAGGCATACTTTGCAAGGCCTTGGAGCACCACGCTCTAGTGGAGCCAATATAAGAAGATATCATAGCTTAAAAAATGTGCCGCGGCACTTTTTGACTCTGTCGGACAAAACATGCTAAATTTGACAGATGGCATGTATTATGTCGGCTTTTGAGAACCACTCTGTAGTTTCTGGCTTATTTGCATAGACCTGTGACTTCTGTAAACACCACAAAAAAAAGTATAACGGGGTCAAATTGCACATGCCCGCGAATAGCTTATGTAAAACTTCCAATGTGACGTGAGCTGTGTGACTTGAATCGCCATCTTCTTGGCGTTGGTGTCCATAAAAACAAATTCAAGCCAAAAGAAGTTGATAGTCCATCGACCTATACTGCTCACCGTTCACGGTGATGGTCTTTACGTTGGTTCCCAAAGAAATATGGAGCAATGACTCCACCAGCCCGATATCCACACTTCACCTAATGACTTTTTTGAAGAACGCTCAAATGTACTCATTCATCCAGAAATAAGCCTCATCGCTGAAAATGATTCGATGAAAATAAGGGTCTTTTTACAACTGCTCCAGAAAACCAATTCAACAAAAACACGTCGTTTACCAACAGCCCTTGGTTAGTTGAATTTTGTACAGGTGCAGGCTCAAGGTACGACGCGGAGTTCGGCAACTTGTGGTCTGCGGATGAACGAGTCTCCGGACAGTGGCGATGTTTTCGGCAACGTTGGTTAATTGTTTACTAAACCAATGTACTCAAATTCATCCTTCACACTGAAAATAGTCCCCTCAAAAGGACGATAACGTTTTATCACTCATTTTGATAAAAAAAAATTTATCATTAACACGTATTGTTGAAAACTGTATCCATTCAAAGAGATTTCGCAAAACAGATTCAGTAAATGACAGCCAATTTGACAGATGCAGCTTCAACAATATGGCTGCTTTCAACTGTCAAAGTCAGAAGTCCCTATTGGAAGATATTTTATAACTTAAGAGAAATTAAAAAATGGTATACCTTTTCTGCTATAATGTGAACTTGCTGGATAAAATCCTTGCTAACCCGAAAGTAAAAATTGTTCTTCAGCACTATTTGTAGTATAAGCCTGGTTCAGTTGCCAGTGCTTGTTAATTTGTCTTTTTTTAAATATAAGTATAAATGTTAATATTCAATTTGGGTCATTAATGAAGACATCTGACCTAACCTCATGTAGTCCTTAGTAACAACACGAGATAATTCTTAATAACCTGCAAAGAAGACATTTCTATTGCATCCTTCAAGAAACTTGATTAAAGCTGTCAAGCAATTTTTCTTCCCCAGAAGTAATCCCGTCCTTCAGAATAAATTTCATCAATAAATACGACAAATCGATTTTGTCATAAAAACCAACAGCACGACCAAACTAATCTGATGATGGACCACTTTCAATACTTTAAGTCGTCCTCGTCGGTCGTGGGTCGTCGTCATCCGTATTGAAACCCGCCTGATAAAGACATGAAATATCTTTTGTATAGTAAAACCATATCTTTCATCGAGATTATACAACTATAAAATGATCCTTCTTTAACCATCCGCAAGGTTATATGGCCAAACAGGGATATTCTAAGTCTTCAAAAACTTCTCAGGCAATACGTTTTAATGACGTACTATATAAACCTAACTTTTTAAAGCTCATTATTGAAATCAACCCTTTAAATGGGGATTTCATTTTTTTTTTTACTTGAGGAACCAAATGTTGACAACACAGACACACTAACCAACCCAACAACAACGGGTGAATTTAAGATGAACGAAGAACGACAACAACTTAATGTTATGTCAACCTTTTCATCCTTTTTCACTATCATAACCAACACAAAATGTTATTTTGAAATCCTTTTTCTTCAAAAAATATAAATCTCCATTCAATTTCCTAATTTTGTAAGATACAAACTTTTACAAGGAGCGATATCAAGTGACTAAAGGCACTTTACCCAAAAGAATTGCCGCACAAACTATAAATCCTTTTCGGTCGATAAAATAGATAAATTCCTTGAAAACAAAACACATACGTACATACATTATGATGGCTTCCTTCATTAGGAGCCTGAAAATATAAACCACTTCGTACTTCGTGGAAGCAGAATGAGGAATGAGTTACGCTGCTGCCTCTACGTTTCAGTTTTCACATTTGCCAATTGTTAACGTTTGCGAAATTACAAGCCAAGAATCACGCCCAAATTAACCCACATACTTGAAATTCCCTCCTGCAATCACAGCCTACAATCAGGACCATCAGGACTATTATCCGGAAATAATCGTCAGCTATGTTGTTATCATCTATTTTTGGATTGTCTCTCTCTCTCTCTCTCTCTCACTTATCCTTGTTACAAGTGTTCGTCCATTCCACACTTATGTACACTTCTAACTTATATAGAAGTGTGTGTTGGGTTTTGACATCTTCACTTTTGCTCTGATTTATGTTGGTTTGCTGCTCCTTTCACACCACGACATACTCAAAGAATACTCAAGATAGCGAGTATTTGTAGGTAAAGCTTATGCAAGGACCTAAAGTGTATAATATTTCGATTTGTGTCTATTTACAGGTAAAGCGGTGCCATTTGTTGAATTGACTGTAGCCCATGCCAGTGTCCTTACTATTTTGGCAATATCCTTCGAAAGGTATTATGCCATTTGTGAGCCACTCAAGGCCGGATACGTGTGCACAAAGACTCGCGCCCTTCTCATTTGTGTATTTGCCTGGGGGGTTGCTGCTCTCTTTACCAGGTAAGGATGTATGTCTGTGTGTGTTTTTTTTTTATAATGCATTTGTTTTAGAGAAATGTTTTTCATGTTAATTTTCAAAGTAGTGTGCGCCGATGATGTTTCATTTTTGTGGTGCTTTTTTATGTGTGCTTTTTTTTATTTATTTTTGCTGCAAGTTCAAGGCTATAGTTCCTTAACAAATAATTCGTCCTTCATCATTTTGCTTTAATATTATCCTTAAATTAGTAATCTATCTCACAAAGGATTTGAAATCTTATTTCATCATGAATAATGAATCAATCGTTGGGTGGTGTTTGATAATAAACATTTATGTAGTGCTTTGAGAGGAGATAACTACGACTATTATGAGAAAATTTGATAGGGCGTTTAATGGCATCACTTGGGGATAAAAGATACGCTTAGCAATAAAAGATTTTCGGAGGATATCCACAGTAGACATTTGAAGTTCATTTAAAATCAAATCAAACAGTCGTCGGCCATGAAGGACTTGTTTTCTGAATATAGAAGAAGATTGGCTGCTTATTATTTTTTTTTTCATGGTCTTTTGAATATGCTTTAAGGATTTTAAAGAAACATAAGCTTGGGTGTCTTTAAATTAGGAGTAAGATCTTTATAGTCTTTTTTTACGGATTTAAATGTGCGAGATAGGCGGTGACAAATTCTTGAACTAATTCTTTTTAAAATAGCAGTAACACAATAGTCAAAAAAGTATTTACATACTTATACCTTTCAATTCTTGAAGGAATAAGTGGACGTAAATATTTATTAGAGTGAAGTTTCTTTAGAATCGTTGTGATTTGAAACTCGATGAAACAAAAAAGAGTCACAAAAAAGGGACGAATTTATGAATACGAGTATAATATAGGATTATAGGCGAAAGAATGAGATAGAATACATAAGGCAGTATTTTATATTTTAGGTCTCCTCTAAGTAGGCCACGGCTGGTTCGGACGTAATCTAATCTGGAATTCCAATTTTTGATGACTTTTTCCAACATTTGTGGCCGTATATCGGCAATAAAGTGGCGAATTCTTCAAGTGATTATTCGTTTCGGGATTATCAGCGTGAGCTTGCGACTTCACATATCCCCACAGAAAATATAGTCAAGCGGCGTTAAATCGCATGATCTTGGAGGCCAATTCACAGGACCAAAACGCGAAAGTATGCGCTTTTCGAACGCTGTGTAACATGTTGCGCCATCTTGTTGAAACCGCATAGCTTCTGCGTATCATGGTTGTTCAATATCTGGATTTCGTTGTCTTTTCCCAACATGGTTGAACAAAACTGTCATAACTTTGTAGAATCTAATCCTACTCTATGAAACCTGCAAAAGCTTTGCAAATAACATGTTTCTTTTGACCACTTAATCGGTAAATTATTTGAAGCTTTTCTTTTCCTGATATAGCAAGACCTTGTAAAAAAGTAAGTACAGGAATTTTTCCCAAACTTTATAAAAAGGTCTGTGATCACTTTGTCCACACAAAATGAACAATTGCATTTTAAACTCTCAGACAAAGGGTATTTATATATTTCTTTCAATCTTCAAAATTCTGATCGACGAAAGTCTTGGAACACCACCCTACAGAAGGAAATTGCAACAAATGAATAGCATTTTGTAATAAATTGTTTTCACTTTGGTTTCCTGCTTTTAGCCTTTAAGTACCAGTTGTACAATCGTATTGGTCAGCACTGAACCTCGTTTTTACATTCTTGATCCTTGGATCAGATTTATTTAATCCTTGGTTAACTGTTTAACCACTATTAAACAACCGCGTCTTATCTCTGATTATGCAAACACTTGCCGAGGTAAATCGGTTTTAAATTTTGATCCGACGATGAACCACTATTTTTCAACTGGCCACATGCCACAAAATATAACTTTAAAGGTGAGAGTTTAAAAATTTGTTTTTATGTTCTTCCTCCAATTTTTGGTGTGCGGGATATTGAAGTATTAATAGGTGTGGCCTCCAAAAAGTTCTTTACCTTTCCCAAGAGCAAATTATTAGAAGAATGTATTTTGCAATGTTCATGTATAGGATTGCACCTTACAACTGAAAATCTTGTAGAGAAATAAACTATAGTATACTACCACATGAGATGCGCCATCTATCGACGGAAAACTAAGCTCTTGATTTTAGAGATTTTTGTCTAGATTACTATTGGAGGCAACAACAACAATTTTTGTTTACGTTCCACCATTTTAATTGTTGTTGTTGTTGTTTCCCATGGTAATATCTAGACAAAAATCTCTAAAATCAAAAGCTAAGTTTTCCGTCGATAGATGGCGCACCTCAAGTGGTAATACTATAGTTTATATATACAATGCTTTAGGCACCCAGGATACTTTGAAGTGGGAAACAGTAAAAGAAGAGTGCATAGTGCACTCTTAAGTTTTATGAGTAATAAACCCAATTTGAACAATTTCCTCTAGTATCGTACTTATTGTGTTCTCGTTGCCTAAAAAAAGGACACTTCAGGCAACAAAAAGACTTTATCAACATGTAGATATCAGTGTTTTTAATACAGATTGGGTCAGGGGTGAAAAATGTATATAATGATGTATCTCAATTTAATATCTGTATAATGTATGAATTATATTTTGTAACTAATAAAGAGTTTTTCAATAATGACGGGTAGACACCATGTGTGCCATTACCGATAGGTCTAATTTTTTAATGACATAGATCAGCCTGAATTCAACTTTGACAGCGGACAATTGTGATTTATTCTTATAGACTGTGACTTAGAGAAGATTAAGATTAAGTCTGGCTGGGTCAAATCAATTGGCGCCATCTTTGCGAGAAATAACCTAACCCTCAAATCTTTCATGCAGAATGTCAGTCGTGTCATCTGCTGTGTGGCAAATATCGCCGTTTTGCTGAAACAACATGTTATCAAGGTCCATATTATTCAATTTGGCCAATATAAATTGGTTATCTTCGTTCTGTAGCCAACGTCAGCCATTGTATATACATTTTTATACTAATTTCATGGAACAAGTTTTTTTTAGTTCTGAACTGCGTCAATGGCGGCGCTAGTTGTATTATCTACTTTAGATCAAATGTCTCCTATTGTTGTTTTTGATTCCCATGGCAGTCTAGACAAAAACCACTCCTAACTCACCAATAGTGTTTGTGAACTTCCATAGATGTCGCACCCAACGTTCCTCTTATTGGGAGTACTATAGATTAATGCAATGCGTCCGCCTAACCAACATCGTTTTCGAAAATTTTCGGACCAATGACGCCACCCACCGGCCTGGAATCCACACCAGGCGATGATTGTATGATGCATTATCAATTTGTGAACCTCGTGTTTGGGGTGGTGCCGTCCCATATACGGAAATTTTGCTTGTTAATACTGCCATTCACCCAAAAATGCACCCCGTCGCTAAAGATGATTTTTCGCCAAAAATGAGGTTCTCTTCCAAAATCATTTTGATTCATTATTTGGATGTTCGTTCTTGTCATGTTACTTGCAATCGTGATTTAGTTTTAGTAACTGTATAGTAAAAAAAAAAAAAAACAGATTTGACAGATGTCACCAAACCTGGGCGCCATCTGTATAATTTTTAATCAATGTTATACACTATACACCAAAAGTAAAATTGAATAACAAAATTATATATTTTAAAATATATATTATTAAGGATAAAAACATCCGCTCCAGGCTAATTTTACACAAGAATTCGCATGAACGCAGCTTAAAGGCGAGCAAGCATGAATACGTATCAAATCGAACAGAACTCATACAAGAGCTGGTTTCTAAAATATCACAACCACAGTTGAAAGAAAAAAAATACAGTAAATAAACTCCAAACTCGCGTACAACAACAAACAATAAAAAAAAAGAGTTTGGCAAATTCACAAAGAACAATGATTTTTACAATTTTTGGATGGGACTACTTCCGCTTCCTTTTCAATAACTGAAAAGACACTTAAGTAGGTACATTTTCATCTTTGTTCCTTAGCAAAAGTTTCCAGGAGTCATCTCATTCAAAGGTGACAATGACAATATCTGAGCGTTGGAAGATAGAATGCAAGACACAGTTCACAGGATAGTCGTTGGCCTGCATCACTGCCATTTCAGTCCTTTTGACTTTCCCCATCACATAATCCTTACAGCCTTTCAGACAAACACTAGTTTTCTTAAGCACATTAGGATTGAGAAAGGTTTTCAAATTAAATAACCAGAAGCTTCTTTTCACACCAGTAAACCACCTTTTAATAGCATTATTTCCTTCTCTTTCATTAATCCTTGAAGGAAACTCCTATCATCAATTACATTGAAATTCAATTAGATTTCATTTTTATTTCCGCTGCCTTTTAGTTTTGCATGTCGCTTCTTCTAGTAAAAATGCTTGCTAGTGTATGTTTTTTCGTTTGAGTAGTATGCTCTCGTCCTAACTTGATAATTCCTTCACCCCCTCAAAAGGGATATAATTCATTTCCTGTAACAATTTCAAAAAAAAAATTATTTATTTTTCATCTCAATACAAAACCCTAATGCAAACGTGATTGTCTTCCGTTTGATTTATTATATCCAGTAGAGAGAAGTGTGTGCTCCTTGTCCTTATTGTGTAAATCTGTCTAAATGTGGTGTTCCATATTGTGTTTCTGTTGTGTAACCTAATGATCCTTTCAATTTCAAGTGGTGTGATATGTGTGGCAAACAAAAATAGAAGAATGAAAAAAAAAAACACAAAAAATTTGCTTAGAAAATAAATAATCATACACTCCAATTCCATTCATGCAAATACATAGCTATGGGAGCATCTCTCCTTAAAGTAATATTTTTTTTTGTATATCATGATGCGATGTCCTTCGCATGAATAGGCCAAAAAATAAAGCCAATGAACCACAAAAGGGAGGGCCTCTGCTATATTCTTTATCCTAATCGACAAGTAAAAAAGTTTCTTATCATCATATCATTAAATCACTTCTTGGCAACCCATTATCATAAAAACTACCCCTCTCATGTCCATGTCCATTCTAAATATATTTGGCCATAGATAGCTTCTGTGTCTCATGTTACTTCTGGTGATGGGTTCATCGGTGTTTACAAAGATTAAAAAATAGGCCGTTTCCTCTGTCCCATCTATTTACACTGTACACATTTCTACTTTTTGTAGTCCAATCCTGTGGGTGGCGGAATACAAGTACGTGGAGTACATTGATGGATCCAATGTTGCCGTCTGCTTGACGCAAGCCGTGACCTCATGGACAGTTGGATTCTTTCTTATGACAATATCGATATTCTTCATCATCCCTCTGGTAATTCTGATTATTTTATATGGAATCATTGCAAAGAACCTCATATCCAAGGACGGGCCAATGATGAAGATTCGTCCAACCAAACCAGAATTCAGTTATAAAGCTCGCAAGCAAGTGGTATTGATGCTGGGAGCAGTAGTTCTATCATTCTTCCTCTGCCTGCTGCCATTCCGTGTACTCACAATGTGGATCATCCTCAGTCCCGACCAAGCTGTCTATGCTGTGGGCGTAGAACGTTATTACAACTTGTTGTTCTTCTCTCGCATCATGCTCTACCTAAACTCAGCCATTAATCCTATTCTCTATAATTTAATGTCAACAAAGTTTCGCAAGGGATTCTTAAAGCTATGCATCTGTTGCAAGCCATTTGCTGAGACATTCCAGTTCCGTCATCGTACAACCACCCTCAACACCCATACTACCTCATCGAGTTTCTTATCGCGGAGCTCCAATCGTCGCCCCTCAGATGACCTTAAGAATCGCGTCGCCCTCAAAATCGACTTGCAACAGAAAGAGTGCGAAGTGGGAATGTTATCGAAATGCGAATCGTCAATTGTTATCGATGAGTGCTACAGAAAGCTTTCGTTGGCAAACACCCGGCGGAAGTTGAGTTCCTTAGATAACGAAGATGAAGACGATGTTATTGGAGTGACGGTTACTGCATCGGCAATGGTAACAGCAACGACAATCCCATCAGATGACAACATCAATGACGAGGCAAAGGGGAAACTATTAAATTGTCGCAAAAAATGCAAGAGACAAATAAGCTTCGATGAAAATGTCATCGTGAATAGTGAACATGGAGTCAATGGCGAAAGGATTGTCTATCAAACGAGTCTGGAGGACAAGATTTGTGGCAGTGGTGGCAAGAAGGACACGAGTGTTATTAATTTTCTACCAACGCAAAGCCTGCGAAACAGTTTACAAAAGTAAGAAACCCCGACTACAACAAAGCACTTGACGACCACGATTACTTTTTGAAGGGAATGAGTTTCGATTTTTGATTAAAATATCGATTGAGGGATGATGCGGGTCTCATACGCTCATAGGGATGTATGAACGAAAGGACAGTGGCCTTAGGGATAAGAAATTTGATATAAAAACAAAAAAGAATCAAACAAAAATGTGACAGTAGCGATACAATAAATCCTTATACAGCTCAAAGTAAATGTAGTTAATGTGTATACGATATTATTGTAAAAAAAAACAAGAAATGGAAACACTGCTTTAAACAGTAATCTTTGTCGTCGATTTTTATTCCATTTTATAAAAAAAAAAACTATACTTGTTATATTTTTAAGAATAGAAAAAGATTTTATATATTATTATTAAATTAGTTAAACAAGTTCAAATAAAAAACATTAAAATGTAATATATGAAAGTATAATGAATGTTGTTGCCAGGTATACATATAAATGTGCCCAAAAATTATTTTTTTCTCAAATTACAAAAAAAAAAACATATAATGTTAGCTTTATTTATTATAAAATTATACATGTACAGAAAATATTTATTGTAGCTTTAATTGTTAAAATATAATTTAATTTAAAAAAAAAAGAAAGAATAAATTTTGAAATAGTCAATAAAGAAATATGTTTTTCCTGTCTATTCTATTTTGGATGGAAATTGATTGGATTTTTTCAGTTGACTGGGTGCTTCTGGAAATGTCAATAACGACCACAACGTTTGTTGGTATAGGAAAGATTTGATTGGCAGGATAGCAAAGTTATGGGCGGACAAGATAAATATTTTTTTTTTTATTATTTGAATTAACTGTAGATACATTATGTGGCTTGATGGTTAAAATAAGTGCTTGTTTGGATTGATTTTTAGAATTCTTTGAGAACTTTGTATAAGATACATAATGTGGGACTTTTTGCATATTTTATTATGTAGCTATTTGTTTTATCTCTTAAGTCTTTTAAGGAAAAACAGGAAATGCTTGAAGTATCCGGTCAAAGTATTTTTGTCTTTTTTAGGGCCAAATTATTTTTGCAAATGCAAACTTTAAAAGCTTAATTTTGGACAATTTATTAAATAAATATGTTAAATACACAATTTTCCAATAACAGGTGTTATTTGGATATTCAAAGAAAAATGACATTTTTTGAATTAAATGATCGGATGTTTATTTCATTGTAAGGAAGAAAGTATGTTATTAATAATGAAAAACAATATCATATAAATGGCCACCACGGCTACGCTTACACAACAATATCCTTTTCATGAAATTTTCCATCACCAAATCGCAAAGTTGCTGCTGTATGCCCTCAATAGCTTCGCGAATTCCATCTTTGAAGTCTTGAATCGACGACGCTGGGCTGTTGGAGTAGACCTTATCTTTCACGTGGCCACAAAGGAAGAAGTCACAAGGTTTAAAATCACAAGATCTCGGTGGCCAATTGTGAACACCTCTCCGAGAGATAACACGGTCCGGAAACTTTTCCCGTAAAAGATCGATGGTTTCGTTGCTTGTGTGGCACGGCCATACAAAATCATTAATCATCTCCCGAAAGCGCAACCCATTCACCGCTGCTCTTGCCCCTGCCTCATTTTCGAAAAAGTAAGGTCCAATGACCCCACCGGACCATAAACCGCACCAAACAGTTACTCATTGAGGATGGATAGGCTTTTCAGCAATAAATCTTGGGTTTTCCGAGCTCCAGATGCGACAATTTTGCTTGTTGACGTAGCCACCGAGGTGGAAATGGGCCTCATCAGTCAAGATGATTTCTCGATGAAAATCCGGATCATTTTCATGCATTTCAAGTCTTTATGCACAATACGGTGTAATGACGTTTGTGGAATGCCCAATTCCAAAGAACGACAAGGAATGGACAAACCTGGGTTTTCTTCAACACTTTGGGCTACAGCAGCAATATTTTCAGTTGTTCTTGAGCAACGTGCACGGGTTTTATTCTTCACATCGTTAACTTGTCCCAACAGCTCAAATTTGTCCACCGATTTCTGAATCTGAATTGCGGTCCGACAAGGTGCTTCACGACTACAAAAAATGTTTTAGTTTTACAAACCGTCTCTGCCAAATTTTCGCAAGTCTATAGTGAATTTTAATAATTTCAATGCCTTGTTGAAGCGTGTATCGGTCCATTTTTATTAATAACATAGTTTTTACTTTTCAAATGTCAAAAAATTACAGTTTCAGAAGTGAAATCTACCGAAATAGCGGGCTATTCAAAATAACACCTCTTATTGGAAAACCTTTTACATGGTTGAGCACCCTATCGGAAAATGTTATAATTTTTGCAAGTGGCATCGTACCTCGTTTGTGGACCATGTGTAACATTTGTGAAATAGACAGCTGCAGTATAGGTTAAATTGAAGGTAAAATTGGAGTGGTTAAAAAATCACTCAATGGCGGTGACCCTATAGTTTTATAGCCCAAATAACCGGATTTTCTCTAGATGAAAATTAAATGATTGATTTTGCGCCACCTTTTGTGCATTATACTAGTTAGTTATATTTTAAAAGTACTGTTTAAAGGAAATTATACATTGTAAGATATTTTTAGAGAATGTTCGATTTTTTAATTTTTTGGAACGACTCAGGGCTAGATATTGTAACTTTATTCAATGAAGATTTGCCCACAATTGAAGATTAGGGCAAATGAAAACTATTCCAGTTAATGAAATGAAATGATTCGAATGAACAAAGCAATTTCGCACTCCAAGTTGTCTCAAGTTTTCCTCTACCTGGTTGCCCCAAAAAGAATATTAGGTCTACTTAAGCTTCTGATGACTCATTCAGTTCTCATCCGCCCTTGAAGACTTTACGAACTGGATCTTGATGTCCATTCTAGCCCAGCCATCTTAATCGTTGGATTAGAATTTGTTTGACTTGGACTATGTTTGTGTTGCTCTACAGCACATATTATAACTAGTTCATCGGTGTACCTTCTTCGCCAGAAATAGCCAAGAAGGCTTTGTTATAGTATATTTGGAAAGACCTGAGGCCTAGTCCCAAAACTATCATTTGGATGTATAGGCAATAGACAATTCCAAAATGGAAATTGGTGTGGATGCAGGTTTCTACTCAGAAACACTTGACCTAGCCGGATTATTTGAGGTTATGGCAGTGACAGCAGCTGCTTATGAGGCTGTGATGAAGGCAAAACCACATGCTAATATCATCTTCTTCATTGCGATAAAAGCTATTTCTGAAATTTAAATAAGATCAAAGCTTGTAACTTGAAGTTTTGAAGAGCTAAACATTCTTGACGAGCAGCATAATGTTAGACTCCGTTACGTTCACTGCCGCAGTGGTGTAGAAACGAATGAGCTGATGGGCTGTCAAAAAAGGTGTCATCCCTATGACTCAGCCAGGCAGGTTGTGTCTGCTTGGCTGAGTCATAGGGATGACACCTTTTTTGACAGTAAAAATCCTAACCTGGAACATACTCGTAAGACAGACGATTGAAAATTGAGTACTCTATACAGCTAATTATAAAGAAACTTCTTCCAGTTCCAGGACTCCAGGACAAGTACAAAAATGCTTTCATTTATCCTCCAAATAGTTTGAAATTATATAGATTTTCATATGTAGGTCACATGCTTATAATTCCCAAAACCCCAAAAGTATCACAATGTGTTCACATTCTTCTACTTATGATCAATTCAACATCATATTATGTATCTAACCTAACCTACGATTACGTTTTCAAGCAGAATACTGAAACAGCTGCATGGTAGTGTGTCACCTTGTCTTAACCCATTGTTTGTCTCTAAGGTTTCAGTAAAATCCTTATAAATTTTGACGGAACATCGAGAATTCTCCAACTTCATCCTGATAAGACGTATCAGCTGGTTATGAAACGATATAATTCTTACTTATTTATAATACAATAAACTGCTTCGAAATCAATGAACAGGTGGTGGGTCCTGATCTTGTAGGCGATTTTCAAAAGACGAATGTACTGCTCAGTAATCATAATTCCCGTTTTATGGTGATGCATCGGAAAAGTTTATATCAATGATTTTACTTCCACTTTGCTTTCTCAACCAAAAAAGTAATCACCGACAACTTTCAGTTGACATTTTTAATTAACTATACACATTCTATAACTTAATTTTAGAAATACATGTACACCACGCTATTTCGAGTAAAACCTTAAACTTCAATCTAGCTCTTCTTTCTGATTATACCAAACGGTTAAGATCTACTGCATAATATATCTAAAATTGAACAATTAGAACACAATATTTCTGTCGACATACAATTTTTTACATCGAAATCAAAAATATACACCTACACCTACTTTATCCATCATTTCAGAACTCATAACAAACTATCTTCAAAAACTAAACATCCAAAAGGATTCAAACCATTATCCTTGCACGGAAACATACTCCCCACTAATTATTCTTCGTCCAAATCATACCGTTCCTATAAGCCAGTAGAAACAGAAATATTTGATCCTTCAAAAACCTTTACAAGTCTTCACTATCAAAAAGTTAATCCTGCGAGAAAATACATCCCGATGTTCCCTTCAAAACTACTGAATTTCAATTCTTCCCCGAAAAATTAGCCATCTAAAATTAAATGTGTTCCTTTAATTTGATCATCCATTCCATACAAGAAAATTAAATCTGACCTCCCCTTTTTATTGCATTCATTCCTGTTTTACTCAATGCACTTTAAACTAATAATTATATTGCATAAAACAAGGATAACTGAACTATACACTTCCATTTATTCCCAATTGCATGCATGCCTTGCATCCTTACAAATAAAGTGAGTAGAGAGTTCATATCCCCAAATGACACGAAATTTAACACATCATGACACACTTTTTCGCTTTTATATGGGAATGGATAGGGCATGGTATTGAAAACATTTTACTTTTTGTCGTTCATTGAAACCGAGTAAGAACATAAGGAAAGGATATAATACGGTGATGGTGGCGGCGAGGTGCCGGTGGCAGGATAGAAGAAATGAAACCCTTTTTCTCCAAGCATTTGACATTATTGAAAAATTATCTTCACTCTGCAGACACTGTCTTTGTAGATATACTGTAAAGAGTGAATGTGTGAATAAACTCGATTCTATCTTATATATCCTTTGAAAATCAACCAACAAATTCCTCGTCCTTAAATACACATTTAATTGAAAAGAAAATACACTTCCAGGATATACCGGAATGTTGTGTTTTTGTCACATTACAATTTTTATTGCATTTTACAACCGCAGGACTTAAGCCTCTGGAAAAATCCTGGATTAATATTGTTTTACAAAAAATTTATCAAAGATGTCCGGACATGCGGCATCCCAGCTATAAAAAGCCCACCCAAATCCATCACATAAAATATACATGAATGATCGACAGTAGCTGCCGGAGTTTACAAAATCTAATTAAAAGGATATCAATTATTATTGTGTGTGTGGTGGGGCTGAGGCTACCCTTAATTCAAGTTGACATTTCCAACCGCACCAATGACAAATCATCAAGATTTTATGTTTTGGGACTAGAGTTTAATTAAAAAGTAATTAAAATTCCTTTTAAGTGTTGCTTACATGTTGCTGTTTTATTTTTTATTTCAATTTTTTGTTAATTCAAACGGAAGAAAATCGAAGGACATCACCACATCCATACAAATATATGATGACTTACAACAGTTTTGATGAGAGAGTGCTCATAAAAAAATATCAAGCACTCAAGGGAAAAGTCTTATTCTCACCACATCGCACAGATCCAGAGATCCTGTTTATTTATTGTACCATTCAGTATGTCAAACAAGACATAAAATATCCTGCGTTTGTATCTTTAAGTAATGGTGGTGGCCATGATGGCCATAAAAGAAAGTTAATTTTGGTGAAATAAAATTTAAGAAGCCTCGCTCAGTCATTTGTTGGTTGGTTGGTCAATATATATGATGCTTGTTGTCGTCGTCCTTGTCGATGTGGTTTTTTTTTTTGTCATCGTTGTTGCCGAAGGATATATGAATTTTTTTTTTTGTGACAACGTTAAATTAAGGTCGTGATTCCTTTTTCATTTTGACAAATTGCACGCTAAATCAGATATTGAACAAAACATGTGTCACACTCCACCATTCGCATTAAACGATATATTTATTAATCTTGCATCCTTTGGATGAGTCATTCTATTGTAAATAAAACTCTATTACTCTGCTTATCCTGCACAAATGTACATACTACTCCTATATATTAAAATTGAATATTCAAACGTAGTGTTTTTTTGTATACCCAAATGTTGTATTATATAAATTAAAACTAAACAAAAACCTGCTCCTTAATATACTAGACAAAAATATATGAGAATGTGATATTGCATGCCAAATGTAGTGTTGTAGTATTTAATTAAATAAAACAATAAAAAGGATTTGTTATTTTTGTAAATATAAATATTCTTAACAAAAAAAAAAAGATACAAAACATGCCTAATAAAATTTTGTTGAATGATTTTTTATGTACATTTTGATTAATAGAGTCGTAAATGATTTATATGTTTAGCATATGTATTTTTATAACAAATACAACCATGTGTGTACACTCCTCGCATAGTAATTCGAGATAAAGAAAAAAAATAAAAAACTTTACGTCAAAAACGTGAATGTGAAGGCAATGAACTGTTTGAGATTTATTTTTGATTTTATTGCCTCTTTTCTATTATTTTGTATATTTTTTTTTTGAAAAACAATTTACAAACACTTTTGACCTTTAACTTGTCAGACACACAAAAAAACAATAGCAAAATGAACAAATCGTCCTAATTTTAAAAAGCTTTCTAATCACATTTAGGTTTTTGGAATTTGAAGAATGTTGGTACTTTATCTTATCGTCCGTTTTTTCGTAACTGTGAGTGGAATTTTTAAAAGGAAACAGGACGAAGTAGTCATTAATCGTCATGAAATGAATCCTTTACTAATTTATTGACTTTTTAGGTCTTAAGCATTTTGAGATGGTGTTAACAAATTGCATTTTTTAATCGTTCCCATTCCAATTTTGTTTTAATAAATAAAAAAGAGACCAAGTACTACATAAAGTGTGTTTTCTTGGGCTAAGAAAATATATTGTGAGCCATTCACAAGCCCTCGCAGTTCATAATTTAAAGACTAAAAGTGACTCTTCGTTACAAAGGATGATGTTTGTTTTGATAAAAATTACTTAATCATTTTTGTCCCAGCCGAAGGACGAAATGGTGCAAGAAGATGATGTTGATGTGACCTTTTTTAACACGAAAATAAAGGCCGGAACTGAGACAACATTATGCAGCATAATTTCAAATTCCTAAATATTTAATTTGGAGAATGAATATGATCATATAGATGATTCCTCATCTTTTATTCGGATTACCAAACGAATGCATATACAGGGTGTCACAAGTCTTGAGAGATTATAAAATTCTTTAAAATAAGGGCAAGTAGATGTTCAAATGAATGAAACCAAAGCTATGTGTGAGGTATTAATAAAATTCTTTTTATTTTAAAGGTCATATGTATGCCGTTATGTATGAAATATGACATCGTACATAAAATATGTCATCCTCGGGCTTTTCAATAACTCTTACACATGACCGATGTTATGTTCACCTTCAAAGCATTTGTCAAATTTAGTTTATTTGCATAGACATGCGACTTCAGGAAACTCAACAAGAAAAAGCCTAACGGGTTCAACTCACATCACCTTGGTGGCCAATTCACGTCATCTGTGCGAGGGATAACTTATTCTTTTCAAATATTTCATGTAAAATGTCAACCGTGGTCTTTTGATACCAGCAAAATCTAAAAAAGAAGTTGTGCACGCACTCAACGTCAACAATCCGAAGGAAAGGTTTATCTGTTTTAACGGAAGAATTAGACATTTCGCCACCCCGTGCCATTACAACAACGTAGAGCAGTCAATTCCATATCGTACATCACCAATTTGTATGCATAAAGTATTCAAACCAATAATTGTAATAAATGAATTACGCTCCACCACGATAATGCAATTTCTCACCCCTTCCAACCAAACATCAACCTCTTACCCCAACATACAACCAACAGCCCACCATTTTTGACAATTGTTTCCCCCCCCCCACAATACGTACCCCCTTCCTTATTATCAACAACCCTCCCAAATACCAAATCCAACCAGCCACTCCACCTACAACCACCTGCTGCTCACCCACCATTTTTTATCATATTTTCTTTCCCCCCCTCCCCCACAACCACCTTCACCAACCACCACCGCCAACCGCCCAACCCAACAATTTTTGACAATCCTCCCACCCATCCCCCAAACCTACAACCACCAGTCACTCATACACCATTTTTTTAAACTTTTGGCCTCTTCCCAACACCAAATGGGATGGGGGTGATCCCCAACATCACCGCCAACTAACCATCCCACCTACAGCAACTAACCAACCATACCATTTTTGACAATTTTTTTCTCATCTAAAACCACCTTCTGCTCACCCACCACTTTTGACAATTTTTTATCGCCCCCAATTAAATCAACTATCTCCACGACCTTAACCGCAGACCACCCAACCCACCTACAACCGCCAACCAACCACCCACCATATTTGACAATTCCCCCACCAAACCATACCAAATCCCCCGCAACACAAAACACCCATTCCACCTTCAGCGACCAACGAAACACCCATTATCTTTGACAATTTTATCCTCACCACCCACCATTTTCGACAATTTTTCTTCTTCCCGACACTATCCCCCTAACCATCTCCCACATCCACCACCACTTACAATCACCAACCAACCAACACCCTCCCCTCCCACTTTATCGACTTTCTAGGCTATCAAAGCAGCTAGGTAACGTGACTGTGACATTTTTTCGTGCGTGCTGCCCATATATTCCAAACCGATTTATTAGACGTGGGCCAAAAGAAGTCATCCATCCAATGTTGTTTGGCTCTCTTTTTTTTTTTAAATGAAAAACTTCGATTCCTAGAGGGCTTCCAAAGTCTCGGGCTTATTCACTTAAGCACGGGACAAAAAACTCCACAAACAAAAGTCTGAAACGGTTAAATCGGGTGATCTTGCGGGCCAATGCAAATCGCCAAAACGAGAGATGAGGCGACCCGGGAACGCCGCCGCCTTCAGAATATCGGTTCATGTCGGTTCATGCATCGCTCCATGGCTTGTTCACTTGTATTCTGCATCTGTTTAGTCCACAAATGTCAAAACAGATTTGACATTGGCGGCCATTTGCAAAAATGAGAGCATCTTCCAGTATTGTGATTTCTGTTGTAGTTGAACATAATCGAACTCAAAAAAGAATGGCATATATTTTTTCTTAAGAAACACGTCATCATAAAATGCTCCTATTGTAGTGTAATTGGTAATGATGCAGCATTCAAAAAAAAAATCTTTCACACTTTATAACACATATACCTCGAGAACTCATTCAGTGAATTTTGGGATGCCCTATGTTTTAACTTTAAGCTTATTACTAATGTCTAGGTTGACTTTACCAAGCATTTTAGCAAATCATCTTTCTTTGAATAAGTTAGGGATATCCTTATTTCTTACGACAGACGTATGAAATATGTTTCTCTTGTAGCAGACATCTTATGGTAAACAAAAAATAATACTAAACTATTTTTAAAGTTTTCTATTTTCCTGTTGGAACTGTACACATTTACCTCTCTTCCAATTTGTATAGGTACTGCAATTTTTAGGGTTAATTTAACTATTTGCTAACCACTCCTTTTTTCCAATTTTTTTTAATTTTGACTTGAAATATTATTTTAAATTTACTTTTAAAGTACGGCGTAAATTGCATCTAAATTTGAATTAACAAAATGTTAAACGAACAGTTCAAATAATTTGGAGATTATTCAATTTAAAATTCACTTGGACGATAAAAACTTAATAATATAATATATAAGATACATTTAATTGTAATTTCTATACAATGAATTTTAAAAGTCAAACATCTATAAATTTGATCGGCTTTTTTGGGAACGCTGCGCATCACAATAGCTTGGGCCGCTTTTAAAAATTTTGCAACTCTTTTATTTATCAATATATGTGTTGATTAAACCAAAACCCATTATATCCACTTTTGAAAAAAAAATTATTTTAAAAATAATGATTTCTTGTTTTAATTGCTAAACTTTCTTATTCGAGTCAAATTTCAAAACCCATTATATCCATATTTTTATTTTTGCCTTAATTTCAAAACTTTAAACTTCAGATCATGATTTCATGACTAAATTTGTGAGGAACGTTTATTCAATCATTCCTGAAAAAAAAGTCAAAAAACCGTTTTGTTAAGAAACTACAAATTCTTCGCAGAACTATCAAAAGTGGATAGTGGATTTAGCTTTTGACGAACGCATATCAACACGATAACGACCATATATATGTATGTATAATGACAATACACATTTCTATTGGTTTTTTTTTTTTGCCACATAAATAATAAATATAGTAAAGCCAGCAATGGCTATAAATGATTGTCCTTTTGCTTTTTGGTGATGATTGAGAATGCAATCACTCATTATAAATTCAAATTAAATATACCTACAAAACGGTTCAGCATTACATAGAATTCAAAACATTTGCTTTCAAATTTCTAGAATTTCCGTCCACCTTTATTTGCATGAATTGGTCCATGACATGATTTTATTAACGCATCTATAGGATCCTCCAATTTAAGCGGGTAGATTTTGAAATTGAATACTCATTTTGATCGCAAAGTGTTAGCATTATGCCACTGTTTATCGTGTTAATTTGCATTAACAAGATAATAATAAACAGCAGATTTGACAGGTGTCACCAACACAACATGACAGCCACAGTCCACAAAAATCTACTCATTGAAAATCTACGCGTTTTGAGAAACCCTATACATAGGCTCCATTCGTACCTACAATGAATGTCAAAGTTTGACGAAAATCGCTTAATTTTGAATTACTTGAAAATTTTAATAGTTTGAGGTATTGAAAAGTGGATCCCCATATAAACCGTAATTAAAAATGACTGTGAAAAAGTATATATAGTATATGTTCCTTTAAGGAGATTGGAATTGTTGCAGTTTCTTCCAAAACACCTGCTATGCAAGCAAGTTATTTAATAGCTCGTGTGAGTTGTTTTTCCAATTTAAGGACTAATCAACCCATTAACCTAAGTTTTTCAAATGTTTGACTCGCCTTGTTTGTTTGACATTCAAGGATAGCTTATGCATGTTCATCCTATTTGAGATCAAAGCTAGATATTTTAGAGTACATTTATGTTACCCATTAAAAAAAAGACACTAGTTATATGTTATATGTTATATTTATATTTTCTTTATTGAAATGAAGTATGGCCACAGCGTTTAACGTATATGATGACCGACTGACCCTGAATGAAAAAGAGAGTGGTCCAGATAACTAAAGATCGTTTATGAATATGCAAAAAAGCGTAGTGGCAAGGATGCTTCCTTGTGGCACTCCAAAATGTATATGCTGCTCGTCACTTGTATGGCCATCTCAACTTACATTGCCTTCTATTACGAAATAAAACTTGAATCAGTTGCAATAAGTTCCTCCTACTTCATAACAAAATAGTTTGCATAACTTAATGCTGCGGTCGATTGTATCGAAAGATTTCAACAGATCCATATATAAAGAGCACTTGTGTTACTGTGTTCGTCCATCGTCGAACTAATTCTCTGCACATAGGTTTTCTTTTGTATTGATATAGAGTTTCTAGGAAGGTTTTGTTTACGTATCCAAGAAATTGTTCCTTAGTAGTCTTTTCGATCACTTTAGACAGCACTATAAGATTTGAAATAGGACGGCAAATATTAAAAACAGATGTATCTCTGGATGGAAGATCTTGATTTCAAAAACAGGAATTTTAAACGACATTGGATTCTTCTTGCTATAATCACTCGCTCAAGAGATAAGCGTTTGAAACTCTGACAAATTGTTCCTTACTTACAGAGCTAAGTTCATTAACTCAATAGATTCAGGATGCAACGTTCTTATCCGATATCATTAAGTATCATAAGACATGCATTTTTTAACAGTAACATCCCAGTTTGACTATGATGAAACCAGCTTGAGGACACTTGAGCAACCAGATAAAATCTTACCTTCAATGTTTAAAAAAAAAAGTTCAACTTTATCAATTATTTCAAGATCGTACCCCATTCTTCAACATTTCAAAATGTTTTGGTAACATTCAACATGAAATAAATTCCAAATACGTGTGATTAAGCCACATGTGTGAGTTGCAAACAAAGAAAAATTTTGCCATTACAACCTCAAACAAAAATTTAATTTCTTCTCCCTTCAAACCACCGACCGTAGATACTAAAAGTTTGTCAACAAATTTTATTTATCATGCGAAGAGTGTACACGAAATTATTTCCCCCCATCCCAATATAATTTATTGATTAAATAAATTTATAAAGAACAAACAAACAAATTTTGCAAAAAAAAAAAAGCCCAATATTGCTAATAGCCTCATACCAACTGGAGACATATATTGATGGATCTGAAGTCGCCGTTTGCCTCACATCTGCCGACACATTTTGGACAGCATTTTATTTCATCGGAAGCATTACGCTATTCTTCCTGCTCCCATTTATCATCCTACTCTTTCTCTATACAATTATTGCTTGGAATCTTATGGGTAATCCCGGAATAATAATACAACACCACAATCAGCCTCAGCCTCAGCCTCAGCCACCTCCACCACCAGAAACACCAAGAGCTGCCTCGAGAAAGAAACCACATCCGCATCATCAGCATCATCATCATCATCATCACCCACAACCAACCACATCAACCACTCACTCCCACCGAACCAACGTTCTGAAATATCGCAAACAAGTGATTTTCATGCTTGTCGCCGTTGTACTAAGCTTCTTCCTGTGCCTGCTGCCGTTTCGCGCCTTTACACTCTGGATAATTCTAATGCCACCGGAAAGTATTGTCGCCCTAGGGATCGAAGGGTATTACAATCTTTTATACTTCTGCCGAATTATGTTGTACTTGAATTCGGCACTGAATCCCATTCTCTACAATTTGATGTCATCAAAATTCCGTAATGGGTTTCTGCGGCTGCTTGGATGTCGAAGGAGCAGAAGTGTGGCCTTGAAATCGGTGGATGGCAGAAGGAAAGGTACTTTCCATACAAACTCTACGAATCTCAGCACATCAAGTTCGAGTATGCGAAAGGAGGCATTGCGAGTAAGTAGTGTGCGATCGCGAGGCGAAAATTTAACTGGGTCCTTCGAAGGAGAGGTAGAGGTCGTAAGGGACAATAGTTCTACTAATGGAATTCAAATGAATGTCTGCGAGGATACTACAACTAACACCGTCGTTGGCAATGCGAATGCTGTCACCAGTGTAGTCATTGTCAAGAAGAAGACTGCTCGGAGGCAAAAGAGCTTCGATGATATCGATGAGATGGAGGAGATTGAGGAAGCTAACACCAGCACCCAATCTGCATGTGATGCTTGTTAAAGTGTGACATGGTGATGGAGATAGTGTTGCTTGAAGGAGCGACCATCAACAATAAATGGAAAGTAATACATAGTATAGTTAACTCCAACTACATTTTTATATTTCGTTTTACATTAAATCACAATATTATAGGTTATCAACACTTTTGGAACATATTACCTCATTTATTTGGGGAAACCTTACGGAATGTGCTATTTATACAAAAATACGTTGTGCGAATATCTAAGACTGAAAGAAGAGGACTTACTAAAACAAAATGCTGAAGCTTTCTTGGAGCTTCCTTCGAGAAACTAACATACAAGCATTCTATCAAATACAAATGCAAATTATATTTTTGATGCATCCATTAGAATATGGCTCTGGCTATGAGATTATTAAGTACGCTGTACGCTGTTCGAGTATAAGAATAGGAATATCCTTAGGAAAATTACAATAAATGCAAATTTTTAGCTAAATATACTTTTATCAATAAAAAAATAAAAATAAAATTGAATGAGTGTGAACATTAAACAAGAAGACCGGCATTTGCATTTTTAGTAAGGATTTATGAATTGTTTTCTTCGGTTTTCATTTCTGTTGAAGGAAGAAGCCTTAAGACAGGATAAGTATAAATAGGGCTGGAAGGTTTCTGTATCTGTAGGGCGAAGAAGCCATCACTTAACTTGGGTGAACAACAAAAGAGAACAAGAACAGTAAGTACCCATGTTAATGTTTATGTCGAACATAAACAATAATTCTATTTTGAGTTTTAATTTTTGGGAGTGATTTTGTTCAAAATATGGTAAGAATTTAAACAGGTTAAAGCAGATAGAACGATAGGGAAATTTAGAAATAAACTTTAAAGTCCATGTTTCCATAGAAATCATTGAATGGTGGTTTCGTCTTATTCAAGTACTCGTTTAGCTTTCTAGGTATTACCACCACTACTAAAGCAAGATGTTGCTGATAGGGTAGATCTTAGGCGGACCGGTTGTAACACGTGTCTAATGGTAAAGCAGATTTGGAGAAAGTTGGATCCAATATGCTCTCAGGACTTGATATTTCTCAACAGATGGCATATTAGCTCCATTATAAGTGCCATTACAGGGCACTTTCTAATAGGTAGACACTCCGCGAGGATTGGCCTCCTAGCAAAGGACTTTTGCAGAAGCTGGATAGACGAAGAAGAGGAGAAGACATATTGTTCATCTCCTGTGTACGCATGGCCTGCACTCACATGCCCTACACTTTTTAGGATATAACTTTTTTAATGAGACTGATGGATTTGGCCTTCAATTCTCTTGTTTGCTTCGTAAAAAACTCACATTGGTTTTAAAGCCAACAACTTTGTGGTATCAAAAAACGGTTCTCTTTTGCACGAAGTGTGTTCAGCTTATAACTTTTTCTACATAGCTGACAAACATACTTCTTAGCCTAACCTACCCTAGGTACCTGTGATATAGGGAAGGACAATTCGTACTTTCAGAAGGAAAATGTCAGAATTCGGATAGAACAGGCATGTACGAGGGAGCATTGATCAAAGTAAGATTTAAAAATGGCGTCACCACCGAAGATTTCCAAATCGTAGTATATACACATTATGATAAACATTAGGCTTACACGAAATTAGCGTCTTGAGTCCCTGCTCTTTATTGCAGTTTTTATACCCTATTCCATAGAATGGGTATATTGTATTTGGTGTTGAGTTTGTAACATAGAAAAAAAATACCGTTAGGTATAGAAAAGTATATAAATTCTGACTCAGAATCAAAAGCCTAGTTGATTAAGCCATGTCCGTCCTTCCGTCCGTCCGTATGTATACTCTCTAGAGGTCGCAATTTTTGAGCTAGAAAGCTGAAATTTGGTATATATAATCTTTGGTTCAAGAGTAAGGCTAAGTTCTTGAACCAGTAAAATCCGCCCACAAACACGCCCACAATCGCCATTTTTGTTGAACAACCTCAATTTGGTAAAATTAAATTATGTTTTTTGTACAGTTACGAAAAAAGCATAACGCTAAAATTTTGCACACGCAAGCTTTAGGTAAACTTTCTTCCAATCAAATAAAAATATTTCAGTTTGGGCGTGGCTGACGCCCATTTTTCATACAAAACCATCAATATTGTTTTTATAAAATAACAAATGTTATATTAAAGAGAAAAATATTAAATTTTGTGGGCATTACTGCCACATAAACATCTTGTGTATGAAATCAATAAATTTGATTTTGGGCGTGGCTGACGCCCACTTTTCAATAGAAACTATTAAAAAATTGTTTTTGTAAATAAACGGTATTTATAATGAATCCGCAAGCCAAAATTTTGCGTAGAAACTACATCGGTCGTTAGTGTATGAAAAGAAATGTTTGAATTTCGAGTGTGGCTTACGCCCACTTTTCATGAAAGAACGAAAAACGTAGTCTCAAAAATTTAAGGTACTTCCAATATTCAATTTAAACCTTTTTCCTTCCGTTCGTTATTTGAGAAATATATCTCTACATTTTCTTGTGTACATTTTTTCAATACGCCCACCGTACCGGCCGGCGTACCCACATACCGGCGTGATTTTGATAAAATACCTTTGTTCGGGAAAGATTGTGTAAACACTACTCGATTCAGCTGTAGTTTTACACATATGAATAAATACTGATCAAAGCTCAGTTAGTGCTTCAAATTTTTAAGATACGCCCACTTTTAAGGGGCGTTTTCTTCAAATGTCGTATAATGAATTAATTTTTTAACGTTTTTTAACTATCGTTCGCAGTTTTGAAGTAAAAAGATGAAAACCTAGATTTATATTCCTTGGTTACGAAGGAAATTGTGGTTCAAGAATTGTTAAATACACCCATAATCGCTATTTCCAATCAAAATCTAATTTTTAAAAACTTTAGTTTTGTCTTGTTTTGTTCAAATTTTTTTTTTTTTTTTTAATAATTTTAACTATATGCCTGTAAGACCCAAGGTCTTTTGAATGCAAACTGCACGGCTATAGTTAGAAGCAATAGAAAGATAGGAAAGATTTTTTGTTGGTACAATGGATTGAGAAATAGGTGATATTTACCTCATGAAAATCCCACGGGTGGCGTCTGCAAGCTTAAAAATAAATGTCATACTGATTGCCTTGGCAATAAAAAGTCTAAACTTTGGGCGTGGCACACACCTTTTTTTACTGTGCCAGCACTAATTGAACATCACACCACACAAAATTAATGTTACTGAATTTGTTTCTGTCTGCTTAAGACAAATTTGGGTCTGAAACTGGAACATCGAACGCACACATACAAAAATATAGGAAATAGGGTATCCACCAGTTCGTTGCAAACGTACTGTAGCTCTCGCTTATGTTTGAATACCTGCTTGAAAGTAGAGTGACGGAACCCCAAAGTGTGTCAGTTATTCTTATTTGACAATGGGGTCATCATAAATGAGGATCCTTCATCCCTGCAACGAGCACTTGACCTATGTCTAGACGTTTTGCACGAAAATGGGTACCGTATAAATCCAACAAAAAAAAAACTGAATAATAAATTGTGCCTATGGTTTCGTGATCCCCACATGCCTATTCTAGACATTTATTTCAACATAAAGGTGATTCAGAAGTGTGAAAAGATTGAATATTACGGAACTATTATTAATGGCAAAGCATCTTGTGATAACGACATCAATAATCGTCTAACCGTCTCATCGTCTTTTCTGAATATGGAATATTTTGGCTGCGAAATGCTTTCTACATCTTAGCTTTTTATGGCTTTAAATATGAAAGCTGTAATCTAGCATTTTGTTATGACTTACATACGGTACACATAATGTTGGACAATGTAAGTTGTACGGATCGTATGATAGTCAATTGAAGTAAAAAAGCTTGATCGAATTAGAAGTACAAAAATCTGAGGAAGCCTTCACGTCAAAATTATCATTTTGCAAAAATAGAGTATAACATAACTCAGCTTCATATTTTCATGTCCAAAGGAGGGACCCTGAGAACTCTGCCAATATGGCTATCTCATAAAATGTTGTAATAACTACAATCGTAAGGGAAGGAGAGGTATGTTCCAAAACTCCTGATACAAACAGATGTAGTGACACCAGTCTTAAGCTCGATTTAGAAAAGGAACAATCCAAAACCGGGAGGCTTGTCAAAGTTTTTTGAGGTCAAGTTGGAGAGTTGGGAGAAACCTGTATTCAAAAAACTTCAAATTTCTCTTATTATGTACATTGTTTAACATTGAAATAATTTTTCTACCTGCAATAGAAGCAGAGAACATACAATTAGTTTCAAAAATTATGACTTAAGGATGAAAACTGAGGAGACAAAATATTCTTTTAATGAAAACATTAACTATTCTTCAATTTTAACAAGAACCGCTAATGCTTTCATCTAATTAAACCTTCCAAATAAAGCTGGTTATTTTCTCTGTAAATAATCCTTTATCGAAGGTAATGGCCTTTTTATTTGACACATTGTCAACGTTCATCCTTTTTTAGGTAAAGGGAATACAAAAGTAGTTTGGGGCTAGATTTGGTGAGTATGGGGACAAGACAACATAGAGCTTAAGAAATCTTTCCAATGCTACCAAAAAGAGTAACACGAGATTTGACCTTTCACAATGACATATCACATATCAATAAGCTAGATCGCTTGTGTTATCCTATTTGGCTTACTAAAAACTAGCACTTGCACTAAATAATGATCCAATCAGCATAATATACATATTGTGTAAGTTGAATCTTCGATCGTAAGTTCCGCTTTCTTTAAGCCTCTCAATTTCAAGATCTGGTAGTATACAAATTTTTTTAATAGAGACTGTTTTACAGCGCAGCTACGAAATATAATTTGACGTATTGTGTATAATTTCTGTAACAGTAGCTTTGAAGGTGTATTAGAAGGCATTTACTGCCTAAACAAACATTTGGAACTCATGTGCCACTGCACATTAATATGATAGACTGCAGTTTATTCAATTATTATGTTGAAGTGTTGCTGGAGAGGTACGCACCCTGTTGCGTGGTTATTAATTGTGAGCCCCACTTTCTTAGATAAGGCTCCACTCAATTCTTTCGCACTAAGAGTTGCCGATTAATGTAGAGTCCTATAATTTTCTTTTTTGTAAACATGAGGGAGGTATCACGTAAGGTGTTTACAAATTAATTGTTCTGCAACTCCAGCCACTTTGAATTGTTGTGTATGCTTACCTTTCAGTAAGAGAATTATTTATGGAAAAATAACTCACCAGCCCCACCACCATCCAAGAACTCTCCCCACCAACCCTTAACTTCCAACCAACCACCCACCACTTTGGACAGTTGAAGCTAGTCTGAGGATTGGGATTTATGTGTATATAAATTGTCAGGCTGCAAGTACTGCTGCAATTCATCTCATTTTGGAGCGTAGGACAGCAACAAGATATTTCCACATGTCCCGGTTCACTGCAACTGCAATAAGGTATTTCGCAGATTGCAAACCGTACCTGAAATAGCTTTGAGGCTAGCGACAAATCCTTCTATTTTCCTTTAGTAAGCATAAAAGAAAGCTTTATTAGCTACATGTTCAGAAAAGGTTATCATCAAAGCCCTCAAATCTATGCCATTATTTCCAACAAAGGAAAGTCATGTACTTACTCACCTCTTTTTAGAAAATTTCACTTCTATTTGAAATCGACATTGGCCGCTGAACACAAAACCAAACAATCTGAAAATGTGTTTATGCTTAATTACTCGAAACTTCAGTTATAATGACTTAAGTTGTGATGAAATACATAATAGTTATCATATTAGTTTTTTTTTTAATGTGAGGCACTGTGGCGTATGAGTAACTTTTTTATTTGTTTTTACATTACCTTATTTGAATGGAAATTTCATTAATTGCTTAACAAATTTCTTCCACTATGACTAAAGATTATTTAAATTTTATTTAAAAAAATCAAATAGTAATTCAAAAACGTATTTCTTAAATGACTTAACCTTAATCGAATAACTGACTTCCATCTTGTTTTTTAAAGCATCATTTGAAAAAGATTTAACATCTTTTTATTTTAAGGTTTCTTAAATTATATTTCAAACGCTCTTGTAAAACACATCTTAAAGATATGTAAATCATTAAAAAAAGACGCTCTCGACACCTTTCAAAAAACAACATTTAACGAGATTAATTTTAGTATCTTAAAAACGGCATTATGATGCTTCTTGCGATGATTTTATTCATGAATCAATCATAAACCTGTCGCAAGAGTATCAAATCAGAACAAAAAGTGAGCCATGCTACTCCACCAACACCAACAACAACAACAAAACAGCGAAAGCATCACGCAAGCAATCAAATTTTAACTTTATTGACGCTCAGGTGCGTGCATCCAGATCCAGAGGCAGCGTCAAGAGTAAACACTCAATAATTTATTATCAACAAAAACAGTTTTATGGTTATTGACTTAAATGAGCCATCTTAAAAAATAAGTGCTGCCAGGACTATTAATGATGTTTTCTTTCACAATGAACACCAATATATAGCTCACTAAGAAAAGGAGAAGAAACCTGCCAGCGGAATCCAGCATCTCTTTGATGTGAAAAGACCATGAGGAACGTGAGCATAAAATTTGGGTTAATTGCATTTTTATGAAGTGTCAAATAATTCATCAAAGTATTTGCTCCAAAATTTCAAAAATAGTTTCTCTAATCTCGCAGTGGTCAATGCAATGTAGATGCATCATAATTTTTTTTTTTTAATTTAATGTAAGTATTCAAGTCTGAAAGTAGGTAAGAGCAATAAAATTGATTGAATCCAAATATTGATCAAAATGAATATTGCTTTTTCATGTCAATGTGGAATGACTTATGGACTTATTATGGTGTACCATCGCATAAATTTAGATGACAAAAATCGATGAAGGTTCTTACGTGCTTTGCATAGGCTAGGCAGCCATGGCTGACTGGCTGGCTGAATGTATCTATATGTTTATTAAAGCCGATGCCGATATTGAGTATCTTTTATTGCATGCTATCGCTACAGACAAGTTAGGTATAGGTATGTTTTTTTTTTTTTTTTTGTATTTTCATTAACTTTTTTTTTCATTTGGCGTGGAAAAGGAAAAACAAGACAACTTTTCGATTAGTCGAACCATTTTTGTATGTAGGTTGCCAATCGCCATTAGAAAAATATGAATGCTAAAGACGTTTCCTAATTTCCAAGAAGTTGATTGTCGGATATCCGGAGTTATTGGAAAAACTTTATTTACACCTTTTTGACGCCAGTCGACTAACGACAGTCATTTCAGGTGAACCCATATAAGAAAGTTTACTTGAGGTCAATCTTTGACATAAATGATTCAATTACATTCTTTTGTTTGATATAAATACATACAACAAGAGATTAAAGTGTTTCCAAAAAGTTTCAGAACTTTGCGTGGGTATAATGAAGTTGTATTTTTCACGCCTGACTGAATAATTGATTTGTTAAATAGTTTTAACATTTATAAATGATATGTTTGATGATTTTCGTGAAACTTGAGCTTTGGTTAATTCGATAAATATAATATAATGATTCTATAATTTTTCCCAAAAAACTTCAGCAACCTTGACAAGACCAAGACAAAAATAAATGTGCGGTAGGTCATTTTAACCATCTCTCCACTTTTTGACCTGGAGATTTATTTTTGTTGTTATTTATGAATCCAAACTGACCAATCTAAATGGGTCAAACTATCTTAAATGATAAATCTAGCTAACACAACCTATTCCCAAGTGTTAATGTTATATAATAAATAAAGGGCCGAGAAATAAGGACAAGTAAAATAAGGCCAAAATGTGCCTTTTATATGGACTTTTTACAATATCTCGAGCAAGCTATGTACGATATCTGTCATCAAATGGCTTTTATAAGGCTTTTTTTAAAAATCTCTGTCAAGTTATCGTCAAATAGCTTTCGTATGGCCTTTTTTGAACATCTTAGGCAAGCTATGTGCAGTAGCTGTCATCAAATTGCTTTTATAATGACCTTTGATAACATCCAAAGCAAGCTTTTAACATTGACTGTCATAAAACGTGGTGGATAAATAAATTAAAAAAAAAAAGGTTTTGACTTTGCTGACTATCGAGTGTTAGTTCCTATTATTAAGACAATCTTAATCGAAAGACGTTCAGTTAAAACGCGTAAAAAAGTGGCTGTGAAAAGGATGAAATATGCATTGCTACAAAGTTGTGAAGATTGTCGATAACGACATTAATTTAAAAACTTCTCTGTTTTCCAGTAATCAGTACATACATACACATTCCTCTCTTTATTAACATATAACTGATTATATTTTTAAGAACTAAGACCATTGATAATAGCAAATTCATTTATTTTGTGGAAGGCCTTTAATGGCCAGCCTTACACGAATTGTTTGCATTGACTTGTCGTGGAGAGCGTTATAGAAGCTTTTATTTTTTTTAAATTTTCGGTAAACAACTTCAGAAGGCCTTATACAGGCCATTCTGTATCAGCAAGCCTTGTATAGAACTTTTTAAATTAAATTCAAAAGGTCTTATACCAGCTATTATTTTAATTGTCAGCGTTTGAAATGTGTAGCTTGCGAAAGTTTGTATTATATGAACCGTATACAAGCTATTACTTGCCAAATTCAAAAAATTGGCCATACAAGCTAAATTGTTACTTGGGAATTGGCTAAGTGCCAGCTTCAAGTGAAGCTTATTTATATATTTTCTTGTAGTCCTAGCCGTAGAAGTAAAGGGTGCTTTTATAAAGGCACATAACTATTAAATTAAATTAAATACAAATTGTATAGGGAAGAACATATCTCCTATAGCTGTTCAATTTTGGTATCAATAGGATGCTCGGATTCATAATTCGTGAAAGTATTATGTGATAACAAGATATTGGGCTACTTTAAAAAGGGCAGAGAATTTCGTCACTTTTGAGATATTAAGTTAAGAATACGCTTCGCTAGATAATGTTTTTTCTGTTTCTAAAACAAACAGCCAAATGAATCAAAATCGTTACAAACTTTTCTTGTAGAATGCAAAAATAATATCCTATAACCTAAAAAAGTTTTTTAAAAAATGTCTCCAAAAAACGATTCGTTTGGTTATGATTCCATATTTCACATTTCTAACAGATCGCGGTATTTCATGTTTTTGGTTTAAAATACGCAATATGAAATACTAAAAAATATCACTCTTCCGAGCATCTTTGCATAAAGTGCCTTAAACGATAACGATTACACGACAGTGTTCCTTTTTCTATAAAACTTCTTATTCGATGAACCTATACTAACATATTTAGATGAATTGGTTTTCCGCTTGAAGACAAAGTACATGAACTTTGTTTGTATCGATTTCTGCAACGTATAATATTCTTTTAAAATAGAGGAAGGAATTTAAAAATTTTTGTTTTCCTTTTCTAGAATCTTCTGAGGATCTGCCAGTCAGCCATAGTCAACTTCAAAAAATGTGCACCTATTTATAATCATGAATAAGTGTTGATTTGTGTGTACATTTACTGTACATGTTCACATTATTACACATTACATTACATAATATCCAACAGGAAATAAAACCTTGAAAAGTATTTTTCTATGTCTTCTATCGGAGGAAGGACGAAGGAGTTATGAGTATTTTATCCCATAAATACTAATATGTGTTCTTTTGACATCTATGATAGATCTTCAATATGTCTGCACACTCGATAAAATTTATAGCAGTTCACCAAAAGCGTGTGTGCGTTATCGCTGGGGGTAGTTGAACTCTGAATTATTATTTCCGCAAAGTATTTATATGATATCTGACAAGACATGATTTATTACCTGGAAACAAATTTTTGCCGGATGTGCAGGAAAGAATTTAAGGATGGAATACTAAGCGAAACAAAATGATATTATTAAGTATAAAAACCTTACACACAGTACAAATATGTTCAACAAAATAAATTTAACCATAAAAACGATGTTGAAAAATCGTTGGTTTTGAAAACTAAGGCCCAGATCTGAAAAAATTGCAAAATCGTAGTTTTAAGATGCTGCTGATCCTGTTTTATTTATTCATAGCATATGGATAAGAAAGGAAACTTTAAATATTTGTATGTAATTTAGCATAGAAGATACAAATTTCCTCGTCTGAGAACGATACCTCCCACTTTGGTAGTAGGCTATGATTTTTGAAAGGTTCTTAACCGAACCCGCTAACTAGGCCAACCATGGAAACGCTCACATCTCAGCTGCAGTTATCAAAATCAGCGTTCTGTGAAAAATATTGAGAAACAACTTTGGTGGGCATATAATTTCGAGTTTAAAACCTTTTTCTCAGAGCTTATGTAAAGTTAAAACAAAAACAGCTGTTAATGAATCACCCTTTGGAAAAGTCTCTTTTCTGTAGATCTGCTTCGGCTTGTAGAGTCCTTCACAATTTTTACTTGCGATTATAGGTACTATAAGGCAAGTTATGCATTCGTAAAAAAAAAAAAAAAATTCTAACAATCAAACATGACATTACGATGATAGAGAAGTCGAAAAAAGTGGGTCCGACAATTCTGTCTGTCTGTCTGTCTGTCTGTCTGTCCGTGTGTCTGTCTGTATAGTTACCTACAGCCTAAACGGCTGGACCGATTTGCTTCAAACTTGGTATATAGTATTATTATGACGTCCTACAGAGGGGTTTTTGGAATTAGCATTCTAGCTCCAAAACTAACGGTACCTGCCATACGATTTTTTGTGAAAAATTAATTTTTCTCAAAAACGGCTCCTACGATTTTGATAAAACTTTCTGAATTGTGTTTTCTGTGCAAACTTTATGTTTTGGTTGGAATAGATTTTTCGGGAAAAGTCTTATAACGGTACCTCCCATAGGACCGGTTTTTTGAAATCCGATTTTCTCGTAAGCCACTTGACGAATTTCGATGAAACTTTTTATGTAGAAGCCCTCTTATAAAAGAAATAATATAATTTCAAAAATTTTTCAAAAAAAGTTTTTTTGAGTTTTTTAAAAAAGTTTCAAAATTTTTTTTTAATTTTAGTTTTTTCCTAAAACGGTTTAATCTACAATTTTTTAATTTTATTTTTCTGATAAAAACTACAATGTGCTAGAAGTTGGCATACTCAAAAAAAAATTTAGAATATATTTTCGAAAAGTTTTTCAAAAAAAACTGTTTTTTGAAAAAACTGGTCCAACGATTTTGAAAAAAAGAAACCTGATGGCTTACTTCATTTTCTCCAAAAAACGGTTTAGGTATTGATTTTTAAGTGATTTATAAAATTTCATATGATTTTTTCAACGCTTTTTCCCAAAATCTCAAGCACCCAAGACCATTTTAACACATTAGAGCAAGTTCGTACGACCCAGTCGTGCACTTTATTTCTCTAGAAAATATTCACGAGAGGTATGTGTGTGAAGTTTTTCGATAAAATAATTTCAATTAAATATAATATAATAAAATTATAGTTATAACAGGTAGGTATGTCGTACTACAATCGAAAGTTGCAAATGGCGATTCTCGCAGCACATATATTGGAGAGCAGCGACGACGACAACAACCAAGGGCCAACACGAAGAGTTCGTTCTGTGTGGTCCAAAAGAAAGTTCAGAGTGGGAACAGAGCAAATGCACGCAAGGTTGTCAAAATCTGATGTCACTTTGGCAGCTCATTGAAATTTAACAACAACAAATCCACCCTGAAAAGTGGACATTCCAAGCAACAATGTCCCGGCAGAAATTCGTGCTGTTGCATTGTTGGGACATAAAGACCATGCAAGGACAAGATGTCAAAAAAATCTGTCCTTGTGTCCCATCAACAATGGAAGGACCATTACACGGTCCTTGTAATTTGTCTTTGCAAGGACACATGACATTGTGACATTGTGGTGGACATTATGGTTGTCCTTGTAAGGACAGCATTTTACAATGTCCATTACACGACATGTCGATTTTAGGACAGATAAATACGTCATAATGACATCTCAGACTGTCCTTGCAAGGACCATTACAAGGACCGTCTAATGGTAGCTTTAGGATTGTAACAATTTCATTTAAGAACGACAAATGTTGATTTAAATTTTATAAAAGGCAAATGAATTCAGTAAACACACTTTAAAAAAAAACATAAACAATGCAATGAGAATTTGCATTAAAATATAAACAAATCACTTTTTACCATTCGACACATTAAGGCACAAAACCGAACTGTCTTGCACAAACATTTTACCTTTTTCTGATCGAACCGGTATACAGGGTGATTCACGAGCGTTGTGCCAAAAAGCTAGAGCGTGTATAGGTTGGGTTGAGGCAAGAAAAAAATCGTATGCTTGCTTTTAACAGTGTTATTAACTTGGCCATAAGTGGACATTTGTATCATTTATATCACCCAAAAGATAACGTCTTAATTTTAAATATTAAAGGTTTCTTAACGTTAGCTCCTGAATATCGGTTTTTCTAGTTTCAGTCAAATTTCGAAAAGTTTGTTTTCATCCTACTATTGCACCCACAGAGCAAGTACGTGCGACCCAGTCGTGCATTTTATTTAATTTGCTGCACATTCGTACTGTATGTGTTTTTGCTAGTAACAAGATATAGATTTTAAAAAACAAATGTCTAGAATCTAGATCAACGATTAATAGCCAGTGTTGTAAAGCTATTTTTAAATAAAACGGATTCAATAATTTTGATAAAATTTTAATAGTATAATAACCTACTAGTTCTAAAGTTTTAATAAGATTTTTACGAATGTCGGTCGTCCGAAATCCTTCAAATAAATATCAATGGGACGAAATTCCCAAAAATTTAAATCGCGCAATTTAATCACATGAATCACTACTGGAACATATTTGTTTGGGAGATATTGGCTTTTGGATTTTCGCCCTGAAGAATCTGTTTTTGGGGATTTAGCTGCAAGAGATTTTTACTTTAGGGATTATGTCTTATGGAAACAGTCATAAACGATTTTGACATCTCGTCTCTTAAGATCAGACTTTTTTGCAAAATTTTATAATTGAAGAAATTTTAAGTGGGAGAAGATAAAGCCAAAATAATATATTCAAATATTGGAAACTAGTCTATCAAGAATAAGAAAACAAAAACCTGAAACTGAAAATTTCACTTGAGTTTTAATAATGGTGTATAAAACACGACTAATGGTCATTTTTATAGAATTGATTAACAAAATATAATGTTATTCCGTTTTCCAGGAACCGATAGCATATTGGTACGACACTATCTTTCAAGCACCACTCGAAAAATGCTGAAGACGTGGCTCAAGAACTACTATCACCTGAAGTTATTAGCTTAAGAAACATTTTTGGAGGAAACTTCATTTGAATTGTTGAACTTTTCAAAACTATTGTATAGCTTGGAGCATATTTTCTGTACATTATCAATCTCAGTACCCAGTTCTGAGCAATTTTCTAGCGTACTTGAAAGGAAAAACAATTATAAACGTCCCTGGTTTGACCCAAACAAGAGTATCAGGTTAAGCAGCAATTTGCCTTGAATCGGAAAATATATTTTCTTGCATTTCATTTTCACAGAAGTAGCAGAGTTTTGCTAAATAAAATTCATATTAGGTAGGTATGTTTAAAGTTTTGATTTGACTTCAACCAAGTTTTCTATTAATAAGTCCTAGTTGTTGCCACAAGACCCCATACAAAACGAACGAACTTATGCAATTGTTATCAGAATTAAAGGATCTTACATAACTTCAAATCGTTTTGCCTTGCTATCGGGAATTTGAAAGTAGGACACCAACCATCCTTCTGCTTCGTCTTCAAAATATTTAGGATGTTCAATCCATAATAATAATAATTTTCACTATATATGTTATATATTAAGGTCTTTTTGAATGCAAACTGCACGACATTAGTTAGAAGGAATAGGAAAGATTTTTTGTTGGACCAGTGGATTGATAAATAGGTGATATTTAACTCACGAAAATCCCACGGGTGGCGTTGAGTTGAAACTTGGGGAATATTGAAAAATTGCTGCCCAGGCTGGGGCTTGAACCCACAACACTTAGGTTAGCAACCAAGCACTTCATCCACTGTACCATTGCCACCCGCAATAATGTGGACCCCAAAACCCTGATATTCGTTCTTGTATCTTTTATATTTTATGCCTTAAAGTCTGGTACAAAAGAGTCGTATAGTGCTTTTGGATCCGTTTTCTTGTCTACGTAAGATGTTTTATTGCCAACATTAAGTTTTTGTTTTGTTAATGACCTGTCAATATTTCACGTTCGTATATTTTAATTTTTCTTCCATTCCTGATAAAGACAGATTTTTTTTTTTTTTTTTAAGAATACTAATTACTTCCCACCCTACAATACAACATAATAAAGCTAAGCCAATTTATATAACTTATTATTGTTTTGAACCTTTAATACAATCAATAGGATACTTAGCAATATTGCTCCCTAATCTAACCCAGCAATCAATTTAGAATCAATTTAACGCGCTGAAAGCGGCTGAGGTTACAATAGCACTCTTCAAATGAATATGTACCACGATAAATCAGGAACGGATTTACCCACCACAAGGCTCTCAAGTACTACTTCTAGCCACCACCTCTTGACTGGGTTTTCTAAATAACAACAACTTCATAATACACCCCACGCCCCCTTGGGAATGAATCAATTCAAATAGTCATTGTTCTACCGTATATCCCTTGTTTTCGTTTCAAGGACCTTCCGCGAGTTTTCACAACATAGCCTATCTATCTGTTTCTCGCCTCCTTCGTGCGTGGATTTTATTGCCTGCCAATATTTCTTTCCGCATTCAGCTCTTATCGTGAGAATATATTACTAAAAGGGGGCGACAGCGACGTTCCAATTATCTTTTTGGGATAGAGCACTGATTTCAATCGGGATACATGGTGCCGCCATTAATTGAGAGAACCTTAATTATTTTAAGAGTTATGATAGAAAGAATAAACACGAACTCCGAAGATACTAACTCCATGTTTCTAGCTTTGATGAATCCAATTCCCAGACCTCATACCGCAGCCAATAATTTGATTGACCATAATATACCTAGATAATTCGTTCAGTCTGTATATGGACCAATGGTTTTGAGCAGGGACTCACTCCATTATTCTGATGATGAAAAGGTAGACAGGCAGCAGGATATCTGTAGATGATGTCCAATTATGGACACAGTAATTAAATTCGCGATTTAGTGAGGGTAGCGATTGTATTAAATAAATTTCCTGGGGACAACTTTAATTACAACACCTGCCACCGAATCCCACCGGCAAAGCACTGGTGGTGGTGGCACAGTGTTAAAATTAATTACATTTTGAAAGGTAGGCGATAAACTCTATTCATTCGGATATTATTCCAATCTTTGATTTCGGTTCCTTTTGTGGGATTTTATATCGCACTCAAATGAGCTATGTTGGCCTTAATCGATGATGAATGGCTGTATAAGCGATTTTGCACATTTTAATAGAAGCAGTTCTGAGTAATTACATCAAGATATCGTCCCATGGAACCCATAACAGCTCCTTTATTTTGGATTTTCAAACTTAAATCCTATATTTCGATAGACTTCGTGTGGGCTTAAATAATTTAATTGACTATATGTTTTCAATACAATTTTGGGGGAAGACATTATACGGAAGTTTTGTAGGTCGTCGGCTGGAATTTTTATTACTTGATTAAAGTACTTTAATATATAGTTATGTAGGTATTTAATTGCCTAATTAATATGTCTTATCGGATTTTGTCCTTTCTGTGTTTGAGAAAGACATTGGACGATAAAAATTCATAATAAACTATCAAACATCGAAATATTATGTTTTGCTTTAATTTTGATGCCCAAAAATGTTGTAATGGTAGAAAAGTTGGGTCCTCTTTCTCAGTCCAATAAGGAATAGGTTTCTTATACTCAGCAGGTTGTATGGAATATGGAACCTAAACTATTTACTGGCGGCTGAATTTTATTTAGGTCAGAATAAAGATCAAATTTAAAATTCTATGATATCAGCATTTTTTAAGGACATAAGGAAAAAAGTTTGAAAAGCTGTATGATAATATGGTAATGAATATCAAGTAAACATTAAGTGCTCGTTCTTACTTTAAATAAAGGTAAAGGATATATATTTATAATTTTTGATATTTTTAGGATATACCTAAAGTTGTAACCAAATAGGTAGCCGATTCTCATAAATGGCTTTGATATCGAATATCTTAATTTAAGCATGAAAAAAGTGAACAAGTATGCCCACGAAATGAATTTTTAAATTTTTTAACACGATAAGAACTTTAAATGAAACAAAACACAAACACTTTTTCTTATTCCCGTATAAACTAACTTATTTGAAAGATAATTCCTTTCCATTTTTATTTGAATGTGCTTAATGGGTTGGTGGAATAATTATTCCTTTCTTCTTTAAAAACGATGGAAACCATTATTGAGCCATGATCAATGACTTTTTCATTCTTTTAATGGCTATATATCTGTGTCTTAAAAAAACACCCTTTAAAATTCAACATTATATTTATGTTTTATTGTTTTAAATTAAAACCTCGATTCAAAATATATTACATACATGGGGCATTCCATGAAAAATGGTAACTTTTAATGAAAATACCTATATTGTATTGGAGAACGAATGGAAACATGGATTATTTAAAGATCTATAAATATCCTCTCTTGTATGAGTTGTCACATCTCTAAAAACAGTTTTATAGCCACAGGTAACTTTAATTAGAAATGTATTATGTTAACAGCCCAGCGTGCAAGCAAATAGGCATCATAATACAGTAGAATCTCGAAAAGATGAACAGATATAAAACAGACCCAGTTCATCTTTTCGAATTGTTCATCTTTCCAAGCATCAAGCATTAGTTTAGGAAAAACATAAAGCTATACATACAAATATTGCATCTATTTGTTAACAAATCATTTTATTTAAAAAAAAAATTAAAACAACATAAATTCATACAAAAGTCGTTGATGAGAAGTAAAAACTTATTTGAAAAGTTTTTTTTTTTTTTTTTTAAACTGCTTTATGGTAGATTGTCACACGGGAAAAGCGTTCATCTTTCCGAATTGTTCATGTTTTAGAACCGTTCATGTTTTCGAGATTTTACTGTAATTTGAAAATAACTGTGTTTTTATCTAACCGCATAAATACTTTGAATGTTTTTTAAATCTGCCTATTATTCCTCTTATCATTCCAACAACAATTTTTTGC
Source organism: Platycheirus albimanus (assembly GCA_916050605.2). Taxonomy (NCBI): domain Eukaryota; kingdom Metazoa; phylum Arthropoda; class Insecta; order Diptera; family Syrphidae; genus Platycheirus; species Platycheirus albimanus. Next base: position 10,862,609 of record OU696696.1, on the reverse strand, counting down.
AAGTAAGTCGAGTACAGAGATACATTTACCGTTTCTTATATTAAGGTTTCACAACGTCGGGCACGTGACAATTCAACTGTTTTATTATATTTTCTTTTAAAGCGAGGTTAGTTGATTTTTATAACTATACTGTGCAGTGTGCAAATAGTAGTTGATGTGAGCTATTAAAAGTATTATTGTTTTTGAACTAATTTTAATCATAACAGGTTAAATACAACCATTAACATTTTGTCGGGCACGTGACGCATTTGTTGTAAAACTTTAAAAAAGCCAAAAAAATCTGTTGATTTCGTCTCGTTTTGCTATGGAATCAAAAAAACTAAGCACAAGCGCTGAAAGAATGAAAAAATATCGCGAAAGGAAAAAACAACAAGACCCTGAGTACCAAAAAAAGGAAAATGAAAGATTGAAATTACTAAAACGGAAAAAGAGAGAAAGTTTGTCGGAAAAGGACCTCAATGAATTAAAAGCTAAGAAACGTGAAGAGAAAAGAGAAGAAAGAAAGAAGAAAAGGGCTCAAGAAATAGTTATGTCGAGAGCTATGTCACCCACAACAGAAAATCTTAATTCAAGTGAATCAGAATTTTTTCCTTACAAGTGCCCACAAACATACAGCAAAGCTGTGCTGAGGTGTCTTCGAAGTTTACCATCGAGTCCACAAAAAAAAAAGTGTGTTATAAGAGGTGTAGCTAAGCGAGTAGGTATTCCATTGGTTGAAAAAAAAGAACAACATTTTAGTGAGAAAGACAATGAAAAGGATTTTGAGAAACGAATTGCAATTGACTTTTACTTTAGACCTGATATCGTTTACACCTGCCCCGGAATGAAGGATTGTATGGTTGTATGGGATAATGGCAACAAAGGTACATTGCAAAAGTATTACTTGACAGTTTTTTTGAAAGAGGCGTTTTACATATTTAAGGAAGAAAATCCTGAAATAAAAATTGGATTTTCAAAATTTTGCAGCTTACGTCCAAAAAATGTTTTATTATTAAAAGATACGCCGGCTGAACAATGTAGGTGCAAGCTGCATGAAAATTTTATTTCAAAATTAAAGGGATTAAAAATAAACTACTCACAAACATTTTGGCAAGATAATTTATGTGACGACACTTTGAATTCCACATGTTGGACAAACAGTTGTGATTATTGTTCTAATTTGAAGAAGATTACGCTATGTTTTGCAAGATCTCAGGAAATTTATTGGAAAGAATGGGTCAAAAATAACGATAAGTTAAAGTTAAAAATTCAAGAAACAAGTGCTGGTGAATTATTCGACAAAGTATTAGAAAGTTACGGGAATTTTCAGAATCATGTTCACATAAAAAGAATCCAGAGCAATTCATTTTCTTCCGACAAAAAGGCTTCCAATATACGCATCCTACAAGTTGATTTTTCGATGTCATATTCTTGCGAATATCAAAATGAGGTGCAGAGTGCACTTTGGGCAAGGTCGAGTGTTACTTTGTTTACCGCTGCTACATTTTTCAAAAATAATTGCCAGTCCTATATAATATGCTCCGATATTAAAAATAAAAACAAAGACACGATATTTGTTTTTATAAATCATCTTTATAATTTAATCATGGCTGAAAATAACGAAAAACAAATAATAGATACTATATGGAGTGATGGGCCATCGTCGGAGTTTAAAAATAAATTTATGGCTAGACTCTTACATTACCTAGCCCAAAAACATAACAAATCTTTTTCTTGGAAGTATTTTGCCACTGCTCATGGAAAAGGTGTAATAGATGGGATTGGAGGAAATGTAAAACGCCTTGTGAGACAAAAAACTATGTCCCAAGGAAAAGGTGTTATTATTCAAAATGCAGAAGAATTTGCGAACTTAGCAACGGAATTAGTACCAACTACAAAAGTTATTTACATTTCTGAAACCGCAATCAATGCTGAAATTGCAGCAAAAACGCCATGGGAAAAGGTCGGCCCTATTTCAGGCATTTCGCGATTTCATATACTGCAGTGTGGTGGAAATACACTACATGCTAAAGTACACAATTTGCACCAAGAAGACCACGTTTATCAACAACCTCCTTTGAATTTGAAACTGTAATTTCGTACACGTCGGGCACGTGACAAAACTGTCGGGCACGTGATGGCAGATATTATGCACAAATTCAGAATAACTATTATGTTTTTTGCTCAATTTTGTTTTCTTCGTGAAATCTTTGATATATTATTGTTTTGTAGAATATGCTATTTTGTTAATATTATTCAAAGTTTTGTTAAAATAAACCAAGAACAAATGGATATAAGAACTTTTGGTTGTTTTACTGTCGGACACGTGACACAAAATACTTTATGTATAGTTAATAGATTGTTGCGCTTTTACTTATTAAATTTGTTGGCCCATCAAAGCGATGACTTCAATTTATCTAAAGATATAAAGCATAAACGAAATTCATGTGATATAATTTAATTTTTTGTAGTGAAAACTACGTACAAAAGTCGGGTACGTAACAATGGAAAGCTCCACATCCACTTTCCAGTTTCAGGCAATGATAGCAGGTTCTCACATTATAGATGATAACATTCCAAATTGAACCCAAAATAGAAGATTCAAAACGCTAAGCTCAAAAGACTATCGAAGTCTTTTAGAAAGTTCGTATCAAATGTTCATAGCGTTCAGGCTTCTTAAAAAAAAAAAATGCACGACTGGGTCGCACGAACTTGCTCTAATGTGTGACAGTGGTCTTGGGGCTTGAGATTTTGATAAAAATAAATTTTTCAAAATTCTTAAATAAATACTTAAACTAATTTGAGCTGACAAAAAAGTACGCCATTTTATTTCTTTTATAAATTTGAATTTATGAGAATAATAATAATAGTTAATAATTAATAATTGTATTAACCGTAGTGGATAAGTTTAGTGGATGCTAAAACATATTTAAGTTAATCGAAACTGAGCTTAATGAAGTCTTGCTAAAGTTTGTTGCCACACTTAGTGAACTCGATCTGCATATTTATTAAACTCGCAGCCCTCGGTTTAAAACTTTTTTGTCGGCCCTATCGAGGTATCCGTCGGAGCGGATGTCTGCAACGCATCCGTTTGCGGGGGCTCAAATTGCGTTCGAGGTATCGGAACAAAAATATCACAAATGCGTCGATGCATTGATTTGACATGCGACAGATTTTTAATTCAAAGAGAGATGTGCAAAATATATTTATATATCGATGATTCGATACATCCTTCGATATTTGTATAAAAATATATACCAAACCAGATTAAAATTATGTTATATCAAAAAAAAAGTTGAAAATAATTGTTAATACTCGTAACTAGTTAGAATGATAACATTTCAATAATTTTATACGCTGGCGTAAAATAAAACAAATATTTAAACATAATTCTTTCCATTCGAAATATACACACAGTAATTACGGTTTTTTTTTGGGTAAACATATTAACCTTGAAAGGGGTAACCCTTAGGGTAAGGGTAGACAAGATATTTAAAAGAACAGATTTCCAAAAAACATTTTAACGCGAGCTCAGAAAAAGTTCATGGTTTGTAAAGATCCGTTTAAGAGGTTCATTTCAGATTTTGTTTAATATGACAATCGGTTTACTGTGTGGTATATTACTGCGTTCATACATACTTTTTATCTCATAACTGACAGAAAGATTTAAAATAAAGTTCACCAACTGGGTCACACGAAGGCTCTAATGTGCGACAGTGGTTTCTGGAATTAAGATTTTGAAAAAAATAATTTTTTTTCAATGCTTAAACTGATTTCACAGCTGAAATAAAATGCACGAATAAATACAACTAATTTGAGCTGAAAAAAATGTTTCCCGTTTTATTTTTTGGATAAATTTAAATTTATGAGAATAAATAAACTGTTTTTGAGAAAAAAAGTTTTTTTTTAAACTTTTTTAAAACATTTTTCAAAAAAAAAAATGCCAAAGGCCAATTCATAGGTATTCAGCAAAAACATTTTTTAAAATATTATTTTTTTTAAAATGATTTTAAAAACACAAAAAAAATATTTTTTTTTAAATATTGGTATGCAGTACAAATTGAGCTACCTTCTACCTATACCTATACAGGGTGATTCACGAGCGTTGTGCCAAAAAGCTAGAGTGTGTAGGTTGAGTTGAGGCAAGAAAAAAATCGTATGGGAGGGGGGTCTATTCCCCCCCCTTTAGCCGGGAGGGGCAATTTTCTGAAAAATTGACTTATTTTGTAAAAAAAAATATTAAAAATCAACGGCTTCGTTTACAACACCGTGCTATACCTCTTTGGAAAGCCAAAAACTTCTTCTTTCATTTCGTTTTTAAATTAAATTCTTTTAACGAATAGTTTAAAAAATATAAATTTTCAAACTCAAAATTTTGAAAAAAAAATTTGAAAAAATAATTTTAAAACTAATTTTTTTCAAAATTTTACGTAATTAAGTATGATTTTTGTTCTCAGAATTCAATGCTCCCATTAATCTTTAATCCAACAATGAAAACCATATGGCTCTACGACTTTTTGTTGCCAAGGTATTCAAAAATAACCGAACCTACTTCTTCACAAAAACACGAAAAAATTGGCTAAATGATCACTTGTGCCATCTTGTAAGGCTAGATTTTCTTGTTTTTGCGAAGAAGTAGGTTCGGTTATTATTGAATACCTTGGCAACAAAAAGTCGCAGAGACATAAGGTTTACAGTGTTGGATTAAAGATTAATGGGAGCATTGAATTATGAGAACAAAAAGTATACCTAATTTTGTAAAATTTTGAAAAAAATTAGTTTTAAAATTTTTTTTTCAATTTTTTTTTCAAAATTTTGAGTTTGAAAATTTATATTTTTTAAACTATTCGTTAAAACAATTTAATTTAAAAACAAAATGAAAGACGAAGTTTTTGGCTTTCCAAAAAGGTATAACACGGTGTTGTAAACGAAGCCGTTGATTTGTAATATTTTTTTTTACAAAATAAGTCAATTTTTCAGAAAATTGCCCCTCCCGGCTAAACGGGGGGGAATAGCCCCCCCTTCGATACGATTTTTTTCTTGTCTCAACTCAACCTACACGCTCTAGCTTTTTGGCACAACGCTGGTGAATCACCCTGTATATGTATCAAGTTTGAAGAAAATCCGTCAAGCGGTTTAGACTGTAGCATGACGTGAAAAAACGCACAGACGCACAAACGCACATCCGCACAGACGGACCGACGGACGGACGGTTTGGCGAAAACCACTTTTTTGGGCTTCTCTATCATCGTAATGTCATGTTTGATTAAAACCTCGATTTTTTTTCTGCACGAAACCAATACTTGCCCTATAGAGCAAGTAAAAAGGATATCATTTAAATTTTTGAATGCATTTCAATTTATGAGAATAAATAAATTATCAAATTTTTTTAAGCGTTTTTTTTAGAAAAACTTTTGTAAACATTTTCAAACAAAATTCAAATACCGCAAATTCATGAGTAATTAGCATGTATACATGTTCATATCATTTTTGAAAAAAAAAAAAAAATCATAACTGCTTTCAGCTTCTGGTCTGTGAGACCGGGATTTAATGATGTTAATATGGGATTAAAATTCTCGTCACCAATGGCGGGTTTTAAATTATTAAAAAAAAGTTTTAAAAATGCTTTTAAAGACACAAAAATAGATTAATTAAAAATACTGGTATTACTCGTATATCACAAATTAAGCTACCGAGGGAATCAGTAGCCGTTTTCGAAAGTCGAAAGCAAAATGACGGGTCCTGTGTAAGGTACCGCTCTTATTGCTGGTAATTTTTACTTGCAATCAAACATGACAGTACGATGATAGAAAAGTCGAAAAAAGTGGGTCCGACAATTCTGTCTGTCCGTGTGTCTGTCTGTCTGTATAGTTACCTACAGCCTAAACGGCTGGAACGATTTGCTTCAAACTTGATACATAGTATTTTTTTGACGTCCTACAAAGGGGTATTTGGAATTAGCATTCTAGCTCTAATACTAACGGTACCTGCCATACGATTTTTAGTAAACAATTAATTTTTCTCAAAATTTGCTCCTACGATTTTGATAAAACTTTCTGAATAGTGTTTTCTGTTTGAATCTTTTTCGATGAAATTTTTAATGTAGAAGCCCTTTACTAAATAAAATAATATAAATTCTAAAATTTTTCAAAAAAAGGTTTTTTGAATTTTTTTAAAAAGTTTTAATTTTTTTTATTTTTTGTTTTTTTTTCCAAAAACTTTAATATATTTTTTTTTTTCTGACAAAAACTACAAAGTGTTAGAAATTGGCATACTCAAAAAAAATTTGGAATATATTTTGAAGTTTTTCAAAAATAAACTGTTTTTTTGAAAAAAAAACTGATGAAACGATTTTGAAAAAAATGTTTTAAAATTCTAAACAGTAAACAAATCAGATGGCTTACTTCATTTTTTCCAAATAACGTTTTACCTAGTGATTTTTAAACTGTCACACATAACAGCAAGTTCGTCCGACCCAATCGTTCACTATATTTGTTTTGTTCGTTCGCTTTCAGAAAGACGTTGCTCTACAGCACACACAGCTTGAGAAACAACTTCAGTAGACAGTTTATATCGAGTTTTAGTTTTTGCTTTTTTTGGGTTATGTGAAATCAAAAGTATTCATCGGTAAGTCAGCTACGATCCAGGGTTTGGATGTCAACATTACGAACTTACTTGATTCGGCAAATACCAGTGGCTTATATGTGAAAGCGTGATCCAAAATCCGACCTTCAGAATGGACGAACATTTACTATGAATACAATTTAATGATTTAATGTCAGACATTGTTCGTTCAACCTATAAAAAAGTTTCTACAATCCAAATACTTTTGTTTTATTTAAAATTATTGAATCACCCCTTAAAGAGTTCGAAGTCTTTTTAGGAATGCCTTTAAGTGCTCTTATTTAACAAAAACTGGAAGCTTTCGATCTGTGTTTAATATAGTCCGTTCTTCTTATTGTTGGTACAAAAATTACAAAAAATAAAAAGAGTCACCGCCCCAAATAAATAAACCCTTAACAAACTTCAGCTTATAAAACTAACAAACTTGCATTTCTTAAATTTGTCGATTTATTTTCATTCCGAAATTTGTATGTTTAATTAAAAAGACAAAGTAATTTATATTAAAGAAAAAATTATTTTTATTTCCCCTTGAAAACATAATTTATTTCTTCCTCACTTTTTTTTTTGTTTTTTTGTTTTTTCTTGTTATACTATAAACTCTCACTAAAGTTTATTATTATTATTATTTTTTACTTCTCGAATTTTATCAATTTATGTAATAAATTAATATTTATAGTAGTGTGTCTTATTCCTTTTTTCATTTATTGGTTGATTTGTTATTTTAATTGTTTTCCGCCGTTTTTGTTGTTTTTTTTTTCATCATAAAAGAGAACAATTTATTGCAGAATATTATTATTTTTTTCTAATCTCTTTTATGTTTAATTCGTTTATTTTGTGTTTTCATGTTCTTTTATTTTGTTTCTTTTTAATAAAAAAATATATTTATAGGTTACGAGAATATTTGCAAAAACAAAAACAAAAACAAAAAGAACTAAAACAAATAAACTTATAATTAATATTAAAAAAAAAAATAAGGCATAAAATAGAAAATAAATTTAATTAATATTTATGAAACAAGAAAAAGCGCGCAAGTTTTACACAAAATTGAGTTTTTGAAGAAGAAAATAAAAACAAACAGATTTAAAACAATGCGGCAAAGATTGCAACCTAGAGTGACGAACGAAACTTTTTCCTGGAGGAAAGTAGCTAGGACGTCTCTTATTTAATGCTGTGTTCGATTTTTTTGTTTAGTTTTTTATATATATTTTGTATATAGGTATTAATTAGATTAAGTGAACATATTCTTTATTTTTATTTTACTTTAACCCGACTTTAAACTAATTTTAAAGTGGAATAAATGATACGCTATAAATATAATTTTTGCCTTTTTTTTACTGAATGTTGTGCAACTTAGAGGAGAATGCACTTTTGAGGGGGCGGGCACGGGGCGGGTGTGGCTGACGCATGCATAACCTGTCGTTGGCGTGGAGCGTCATTATTGGCGCGCGTTTGTTGCAACGTTAAATGTTTTTTTTTTTTTGTATGGTTGTTTTGTTTTTCTTTTTTATTTTATTTTAATAAATTTTCTTTTTTTTTATTATTATTATTATTTTAATCATGTGTGTGTGTGTAGTTTAATTTTGTTTTGTTTAATATTTTTAAAGCATTCAACAGCAACCAGACTTGGTGGTTTCCACTGGACGCCCTTGATCGATCTTAACTTTACTGGCTGGCTCGTTGGCACTTGACGGCGGTCCGACACGGTTTTTGATCTCAGCTGCCATTGTCATGAAAGCTTGTTCCACGTTAGTTGCGCTCTTGGCTGATGTCTCAAGGAATGGAATGCCTAATTGGTTTGCGTATTCCTATTTAAAAAAAAAAACAAAGGATATTTAGTTTTCTCTGGAAACAAAGAACTTTTTTTTTAAACTTACGGCAGCAGTTGTATGCTCAACGACCTTTTTAGTGGTCAAATCACTCTTATTTCCTACAAGCAATTTATTTACATTTTCGCATGCGTAACGCTCGATTTCTTCAAGCCACTGTTTGACGTTATTGAAAGACTCTTGGTCCGTGCAATCATACACAACAATAATACCATGTGCGCCACGATAGTATGACGAAGTAATTGTACGAAACCTTTCCTGACCAGCAGTATCCCACTAAAAAGAGATGCATTTTAAAGATTCGGTTCAGTCATTTAATTGTATATTCTTACGATTTGCAATTTAATAGTCTTTCCGTCCAATTCGATTGTTCTAATTTTCTGTAAAATAAAAAGAAATACAAATTGAGTTTTTATGACCCAAAAAATGTGCTCAAATATAATATCATCTTACAAAGTCCACTCCGATTGTGCTTATGTAGCTCTCTGTGTAGGTATCATCCTAAATAAAATAAAAAAGTAAATATTTAATTAGGCGTCATATAATCTAGTATATTTGTTTTCATTTTGTTTAACTTACGGCAAAACGTAGCAAAAGACATGATTTTCCAACTCCAGAATCACCGATCAAAAGCAATTTGAAGAGGTAGTCGCTGAAAGAAAGAATGAACAAATACTATCAATAAAATTGTACAACCAAAACGTTGGATTTAAAATGAATAGATAAACAAATATTTACATAAATGATTTTAAAACATTATAAGACCCTTATTGTGGGTATAAAATGAGCAAACATTTGATTGGTATTTTGAAATTAAGTCAAACCTAGAGGCAGGGATATAATAAAAAATGTTCTTTTGTTTTGTCTAAAGTAAATAATCAAATCTTCAAAACTCAGAGCATTATTTTAAGTCTATGCATTATAAGATCTTTCCAGTGGTTAGTGGTTTATGTGAGCGTCTTAAGTCGTTTACAGCCAACGCGGTTTCAGAACTGCAAAATAAATGGCCGACTAAATCATCACATTGCAACGGATCCAGTACAAAACTCCAGAATTTAACATCAGGACCCGGCAGCTTTTCATCCATTTTAAAGCAGTTTGATAAGAAGAGCTGTATCATGGTGAAAACCAGCTTTAGAATTTCTGCTAACCTGATACGTATTATGCGTCTCACCAGAATGACGGCTCGCTGTTTCTTAAAATTAGCATGGGTTCTACTGAGTCCTTGGACACCATCAGGTGGTTAAGACAAGATGACGCACTGTCATGCAACTCTGCTTGAAAAGGTAAAATAGAACACCAACCCATGCCAGTGCATCAGGTTTATTGACGACATTGACGTGACGTGACAGGAAGAACAAAGCAAGCAGTAACATTGACTCAGCAGCAAGCAGAAAACAGATTTATAATAAACTCGGGCAAGAAGAAGTACATATGCTTTAATCGTCAAAAGCCTCATCGCGCTTCCGACTTGGTCAGAACGTGGTCATTTATAAATATACCCTGGGCCTTGGTAGTCAGTATATTTGTCTAAATCTTAAGCGCGGATATGAAACGTAATAAAAAAGCCCAAGGAAAGAACCATGAAGACGCTAAAGAGAACACTCATCATTCTAGTCCTGCTTTATGGTGCAGAAGCGTGGATCCTCTGCTAATAGGATAAGAAGTCATTTGCAGTATTCGATAGAAAAGTTTTGTGCGCCATTTACAACGATGGATTATACAGAAACATAATAGTCCGGGAGCCAGCGACAGATTTTCATGACCAATTTCCTCTCAAGCGGTATTTAGTGGAATGCATCAGAGAGTAGTATCATACAGCCTCGTGAACGTCAGCTGCGGTTCCGTGGGTGGGTTGAGCGGGGGTACCCGCCCAAACACGTCGAAAAAAAAAAAATTTTCAGTCATTTCCTCCCGACTGAAACTTTGTCAAAGTATAGCTTATCAGGTATCTAAAAGTAAACACAAAGTCAGCTGGCTGTAACGTGGTGGATTATACGTCAGCTGGACGCTTGAACATGCCAATTTATTATTTTTTCGTACACTTAATATGGCAACAGCACGACATTTTACCCTACAAAAGGTCGGGTAGTTCTAAATTTTTGATATGTTATATGGTATGGCTGGTAGATGCAAATTCCAAATTTCCACAACCACGCCCCCTCCGCCCCCTTCAAAATCCTGGAAAAACCACAAAAATTGGCACTTTTGTCAGTTTTTTGCCCATAACTTTTTTTCAGTGTATTTTATCGAAAAAATAAATATGCAAATTTGTAGCTTACAACATTTCCTATAAATATGATACGAAAAGTATTTTTGTACAACCAGTACGAACGGCGTTATGAAGCTTCCAAAAAAGGCTAAAATTTCGTATTTTGAAAGATTTTCAGTTTCCGCCCTCTTTAAAGCGCAATAACTCGTTAACCGTCGAGTTTAGGGCAATTTTTTCAAATTAATCTTGCAGATAATTTTATCGGCTACCGATTGCATGCAAGCATTATTATTTTGTAACCAATACAATCGGGTGAAGATTGAGATAGTGGTTTGTTAAAATATTCTCACTAACTCATTTTTTCTCTGTATGTCTGTTTGGTTGCTGCGATTTTAAACTAACTTTGAGATAAGCCAGAAACCCAAGCGCGTGCATGCCAGTCCCTGCACCCTTTCTTTAGTCCGTTGCAGGCACCCCCGTCAAGGCCTTACTCAGGATGACAATCAGGGGGAGGGGGGCAAAATCATTCAAAAATCAATATTAGTATACAATTATTTCGGTTTCTTTATCAACTTTTATCACACCCTTCTACTTAACAGCCTGTTATTATATCCCCTCCTACTCCACTCCCTTCAACTAACTCATACGTAGTGCACCCGATAATAGTCCACTTCCTTCTAAGCGCACGAGAGTGTAAATATTTTACTCTTCGTATTTGATAAGCTCATTTCACTTAACTTTTTCTTAATTATCTGACATGTTGTCAATACGACTTATGTAAATTCGAGATTTTTTTTTTAACTTTTCATTATTTATAAAAAAAAATATATGCCGGGAATGGCATGCATGCGCTTGGGTTTCTGGCTTATCTCAAAGTTAGTTTAAAATCGCAGCAACCAAACAGACATACAGAGAAAAAATGAGTTAGTGAGAATATTTTAACAAACCACTATCTCAATCTTCACCCGTTTGTATTGGTTACAAAATAATAATGCTTGCATGCAATCGGTAGCCGATAAAATTATCTGCAAGATTAATTTGAAAAAATTGCCCTAAACTCGACGGTTAACGAGTTATTGCGCTTTAAAGGGCGGAAACTGAAAATCTTTCAAAATACGAAATTTTAGCCTTTTTTGGAAGCTTCATAACGCCGTTCGTACTGGTTGTACAAAAATACTTTTCGTATCATATTTATAGGAAATGTTGTAAGCTACAAATTTGCATATTTATTTTTTCGATAAAATACACTGAAAAAAAGTTATAGGCAAAAAACTGACAAAAGTGCCAATTTTTGTGGTTTTTCCAGGATTTTGAAGGGGGCGGAGGGGGCGTGGTTGTGGAAATTTGGAATTTGCATCTACCAGCCATACCATATAACATATCAAAAATTTAGAACTACCCGACCTTTTGTAGGGTAAAATGTCGTGCTGCTGCCATATTAAGTGTACGAAAAAATAATAAATTGGCATGTTCAAGCGTCCAGCTGACGTATAATCCACCACGTTACAGCCAGCTGACTTTGTGTTTACTTTTAGATACCTGATAAGCTATACTTTGACAAAGTTTCAGTCGGGAGGAAATGACTGAAATTTTTTTTTTTTTCGACGTGTTTGGGCGGGTACCCCTGCTCAACCCACCCACGGAACCGCAGCTGACGTTCACGAGGCTTTATGATATTATTCCCTTATTCTGTTCACCAATTATCATTCGAGAGGAAATGATTGACGAAATTTGTTCCTGGCTCCCGGACTATAAGACTAGGCAAAAAATTCGTATTCAAAAATTAAGGTAGACATCACATCGGAGCAAACAGGTATAGGGAGATCTCCGACTGGCTGCTTGGAGTACAAAATCTGACACAGCAGACTAGAGAACGAGTCGGTTGGAGGTGCATATTTAGTGAGGTCCAATTGATTGGTAGTTTATACAAAAAGATCACGAAACGAAAATAACTCTTCAAGAGGTAGCCAACCTTTGGTCAATTGTTTTACAGTCCCAGCAACTGTAGTAAACCGCACATCGGATTTGGGGCTGCGGTATCTTTCATACAATAATGGCATTAGCGCTGCTATCAATTATGAAACGACAATCAGAAGAAACTCTTGAAAACTATCAAATACTGCAGATAGCGCATGAAAATCGGAGCATTAGAACGTTCGTTCCTAGTATGGAGACGGAATGTACGAACAGGTGGAACGTAAAATAACCCGACACTACATCAGTTTTCTTGGGCTGCAGTGAGACAAAGTGGATCGCAAAAGTTACAGTGCATGCTCAGGACTGACTCGCATGTTGTATTGTATATATCTAAAGAGCTCAAACGATAATTATCAAATGCTGGAAATACGTATGTCTCTGAGAGGCATTAATTTTGACCCACCGACAAGTACAGCAATAAGGACATTGAATAAGGAATAAAAGGACGAAGTTATCGTCAAGCTACCGAAGGACGTTGATCTAAAGAACTGAAACAATTGGGGTGGTATCACGATTTTGTCCGTATTTCCGAAGCTTATGGCAACTATTATTCTCGAGAGGATAATATCGAGTCTACCCTCAAGAGGCTGCAAGCGGGGTTTAGGAGTGGACGATCGTGTGTCGATCACATAAACCTTACGAATAATCTTCAATCATGGGAGTATCAAACGCCGCTCTACCTCATGTTCGTCGACTTCGAGTATGCCTTTGACCTCGTTAATCGTGTGTCATTTGGAGATCTTTTGATGCTTGAGGCATCCCAAATAAAATTGTTGCCATAATCGTACAACAACGCAAGGTGTTTCGATTTATACAGTGGACAGCTTTCCGATGCATTCAAAGTGCGAAATAGAGTGAGACAGGGCGATGTTCTTTCACCAATTTGTTTCTTACTTGCGATTGTTGAATGATGATGCTGAGAGTCTTGGTATTCAATGGGATCCATTTCACAAGTCTATTCTATTATATCTGTCTTATGGCAAGCGGCACTGGTGTCCTTTTACCAAATGTGTATTTCGCTTCAACAAATTGGAGATAAGGATTAACTCCAAAAAGAAAAATATGATTCACATCAAAACCAACAGGTTATTGTGAGACAGGAGAGAACAGACGAGCCAGTTCATATAACTGGATTACATCCTGAAGATCCGGTGGCCGCAAACTATCCAACAATGAACTGTGTCTTAGGACTGAAGAAATAAAAGTGAATGATGACATCAATCAAAGAAAGTGGCTCTTGATTGGCCAAAGACTCAGGATACCTGATGAAAACAAAGCAAAGCAGGGCTTTGAATGGAATCCTCAAGGTGCAAGGCGAGTTGGAAGACCAAAGAAAACACGCAAGTCAATTGTCATGCTAGGAACCAGAGTGATTCAAGTATGGCGTTCCCACCCTATGCTCCAGGCGGAGTTAAAGTGTTGTCTGCCAACAGTATCTTCCGTAAATCAAGAAGATTAATTAACAATCAATTAGTAAATTTCGGGTTTAAAAAACGTCTCATTCTAGCGTGAGGATTTTCTTCATAACCAATAACCGATGGATTGTTTATAGTTTGCTTATTTAGGAAACTAAACTACAGATTCCAAAATATTACCAACAGTTGTACAATTCAGTTTCTATGTTTATATTATAGACTTCAAACTCGTAAGTCGTAACCCTGACAAAAGAACAAAAACAATGAAATGGAGTTAAGCAGTGCACAGGATTTAGGAACCAAGGTGCAAGGTAAGCTGATGCGATTTGAAGACTCTAATAGAAACAGATAGATGGTAAAATTGGTTTCACTTATGGTCTTTTCCATCCAGAGACGATAGATTTTTTAGAGAGATGGAGGAACAGTTTAACATTCACCTCTGGGCGTTCAAAGCCGATGAACTTGCCAAACAAGGAACAAGAATACCAATTTAAACTACGCACAGCTTTCTGGGTATTCCCATTGCTACGTGTTTTTCAAAAGCAAGATGACGAATCCTAGATAGACAGGTAGTAAAACTGTCTGGCGACAAAAAGGAAGCCGACAGTTAGCCGAAGCTGATTGATTTCTCTAAGACAGCACATAAGCTCCATTATAGGTGTCATAACAGGATTAGTAGACACGCCGCAAGACTTAACGTGATCGCAAACGACTTTTGCAGAAGCTGTTTGGACGAAGAAGAGGAGGATACAATTATACAAGCTCTGTACCTGCTTAAAGATTTAAACTCTTTTTAAGAGAATCCCAATGACGTTAGGGGAACTGATGGGCTTAGACATCAATACTAGCGTGCATTTCGTTAGAAGCTCTTAATGGTTCTGGTTTTTGTGTGTGCCAGTATGTCAGATTATACATCAAATACACCGGACAGCCACTTTAAGCTAACCTAACCTACACAACAAACGTAGCAAAGAGTGGTTAAGCGAGGGAGCAGTGCTAACGGAAGGGTAAATAGGTAGGTAGTCGGCGAATCATAAATAATGCAAAAAAAAGACACAGCTATAAGAGTTGACTGAAGTTCAACCTAGCCTTTAGAATTTCTCAACACATAACAGCAGAATTGGCCTAATATCACAAACTCAATCAAAACTACATTTGTGCGTCTGCTGTAGCTCAAGTAATAACATAGGCCCTGCATAACAGGCTTGCCTTCCCATAAATTACAGCTTATGATTGCCGTCCCAGTTCTGCTGAAGAAGAGTATCATAAAGGCCAACATTCTTACCCGATTAGATAAAGATAAATAAAGATTAGAAAGCGCGCTGATCCCCTGAATCCCAATTCCCTCCAATAATTTGCTATTTTAATTTAAAAGACTGCAATCCTCACTTATGGTGGAATTGACATTAGGTAACCATTAATATCCCAAAGAGCCAAACGCTGAAAATGGCTGATATTTATTAAAATATTCCTTGCTTTCACATGGGCAGCTTTATGTCGGTTGCTCAAGAGTATCGAGTGCCCAAAACATACCCATGAAATAACTAACGTTTATGAATTTTGTTCCATTTAAATAAAAATTGTAAAAAAAAAAATCCTTAAATCATCGTACTGAGCCTAATTCTGAAATCAACGCAACCAAAATTGGGAGCAGAAGCTAGTGAATGTGTGTATTTTTATTTTGTACGCTTTCAGACTTTAACTGTTCGGCCGATTATGGTGGAATTTTGAACACACATTGTCAGGGCTACGCAAATTGACATAGAGAACCTGTTATTCCGTAAGAAATACTATTCCTGGGGGATCGAAAAGCCAAGGGTACCTGCCGCCAATTTTTATTAATTTTTACAAAGCTACAAGTACATAGTTTTCGTTAGCTGCAGAAAAGCAACTCCCCTTTTCATCGAACTAAAGTTTAAAAATTTTGATCTCCTCGTTTTTAATTATTTTCCGTTGTTATTTCATGTGAAACAACTCTTAGATATAATATTCACACATTTTTTAAGCAAGCATTAAGAAAATAAATAATTTAGGGGCTTGAATAATTTTGAATATTGGCAAATTTTCGCCTTCATATTCCGTGCAAAGCGCTTACTATTGTTGAGATGGTTCCTTTGAGTACCTTCACAAATACCCACCACAATATCCCCTCATTTAGTTATTTTAATGTAAATAAGAAAAATGATTTTCACGCTTTTCTCCTTTTTGTCAACAACCCATGTCAGTCAACTAGAAGACCCTTCAAAAAAGAAAGAAGGCGCAGCATAAAACTCGAATATGAATCATTTCTATTATTTTTTTTTATTATTACTGATACCTACGTCCGTCTGTTTAAGAAAATCGAGGGGTGTCATGTCAATTCCATAGATACAACAACTACTGCGGACTTCTCATTTTCTTTTCTATTGTGCAATATTTTGATTTGGAAGTTAAGAATGCAGTTAAATTCAAAGTGATGTCATCAAGGAATAAAATGTTTACATATGTTTTAAAAAAACCTTCAAATTAAGTTACCAAATGAAAAACCATACAATAACATGATTGTATCAAGTGAATCTGGCACAATGATAAGGATGGGAAGAAGTAGGAGTATTTATTACACCCCCAAAAAAACACTTCAATACATTTCCAGACAAACGATAAACATTACTCAACCTTTCCAACTATTCGATCTTGATCAATAAATAATAATTCATAAAACTAATCAACAAGACAGACCAAGTGCTTGTATGTTTGCAAATTAGAAAATTAAACAAACGCACGTTTACGTATTTAAAATAAAAAATTACTAACAATACAAAAAAAAAAACAAGAAACACTTGACAACGACGTAGATATTCAACCAAGAAAGCCAACAACAACACGAATAAAAAAAAAACTCGCAATTAAAACAGGTGGATGCTGGCAAGATTGCCAAGCATGATCTCAATCTCAAGTCAAGTCAAGCTTGACTCAAATGCATATTATA
The DNA here is from genome assembly GCA_916050605.2 of Platycheirus albimanus. Lineage (NCBI taxonomy): Eukaryota > Metazoa > Arthropoda > Insecta > Diptera > Syrphidae > Platycheirus > Platycheirus albimanus. Next base: position 10,845,608 of record OU696696.1, on the reverse strand, counting down.
GGTTCTCGTCGTAGGTACCTAAACGAAACAAGTACCTATGCGCACAATAAAGTTAGAAAAGTTTATAATCGTCGAGTCACACTTGGACTTTAATTGATTAAATTACGAGTCGAGACCTTAACTAAAGTAGTGTCACACCAAAATGACGAAATGTCAATGACGTTTTCAGTCGTCAAATCAAGCGGCAGCGTGAATAAAATTCAACCTATCTTTGCAGAAATACAATCTTTATCGTCTTATTTTCGGTTCTCAGAGTTTTATGATTCGATTTTCATTTCTGTGCTGTGCTGTGCCCGTGCTGTGGACTGTGATATCAAGCACTGACATAGGCCACTGCCACTTAGCATGACAACGTATCATTTTAGGTTAGGTGGTGAATGGCTGTGAAGCGACGGCGGTAATGAACGATTATCTGGGGAGTGAGTGATAGTGATTGGCGATTTAGCACGCCCTTTTTTATCACAGGCAATCGCACCTTCCAAGATCTGAGTGTTTGCAATATACTGCAGACCCAGAGCCCTGTAAGCAAAGATAAGGAGCCTCGCAAGGATGCCAAAAATATAAAGCTACGTTGGCAGCATGAAAACTCTTTTTTTTTGCTATTTTGTGGGCGAAGTTTTGTGATTACGACCGAGTGGCAAGAGTAACAGAAGCGGAGCAAGATAAAAATTAAATATGACAAAGAATTCATCGAATTTCATGCGTGGTGGGATGGGAAAAGAAGCTAGATTTGTTGTGACTTATGACGACGTGACTCATCATTACGAAAATTTGCAAGGAAAATGACAAATATTTTGTGAAAATGATTCCCTTCAAATTGGGAAAATTGGTTTGTGTGTTTTTCTTTTTTCAAGAAACAAAAAAGAAACAGAAACTTTCAATCTCATTAGTGCGCAGTAGGGAAATAAAAATGAAGAGAAAAAAAAGAATACATTGCCATTGCGAAGAAAAACCCATCATCATTTTGGAACAAAGAAAATTTTCATTTGTTCCCGTTCCCAAATGCACTTTCTAATGATTTGGACAAAAATTCCATCATCATCTCTCTAGAATCGTCATCATAAAAAGCAAAACAAGATTACATATATATTTTTTAATTTTTTTTTTCTTGATGAAAAACTTACTATTCCGGATTCATCGCAGACATTTCCTGGGTTTGCTTTTTTTTTTTCTTCTTTAATCAAAGTCGCTGACACTATTAAATTATTTTATTCGACACAATCTCCTTACACAATTGCACAGCACACAGTTCTTTCCTTAAATAATTTAATGCTGTGCTTTTTTTATTCTTTGAAAACACTGTGTTTTTTGTTTAAAATAAATTTGAGGTGTTTCCTGGGTATGATTAAAAATTTCTAAGCAAATTTTCGTGTGTTTTTCTTTCTTTTTTTTCAACTTCGGATAGAACAATGGCGACTACAGTGAAACAGTGACGAAGAACGAAGAAGACTGATGTTGGAAAATATGTGTATGAATGTGGTGTTCTCTTTTTGTTTTTGGGGTATTTGCTGATGTTGTTTGTGTTGTCCTTTTCGTTTTCTGACACATCATAACATGGCGTGCGGGTGTGTGTGTGGGAAAATTGCAAAATGCCAACAAATCGATTTTGAGTTTGGCTGGAAGTACAATGCTGAAATTGCAGGTGGATAATTATTATCCGAATTTATATACGGATAAAAGTATTTTGATGGATGTGGTTTTCATGCACTTGCACTACGCTTTTATTGCGGTGGAAATTGCCCTTTTTTTAGAATTAGAAGAAATATTTATAGAAATACATTAACTCCTTCTTCTATCATGTTTTTTTTTAACATCTCTTCTACTTCTTTTGATAGAAATTGTAGTAGAATACATTTTGTGATTGAATGTTTTATGGTGGAATTACATTGTTCTTCATCTTGATTTCTGCAAAAACGAAGGATAAAACATACAAAAATCTTGTTTGTTCGATAGAGAAAGGATATACAAATGCAGAACATCTTGATAAATTAAGATTATATAGAAAGTAGGAGGAATCAGGAGCAGGACAATCATGTTCATGAAACGAGTACGTAGATGTGTTTATCTTTTCACTCTTCCACTGTAATCTTCTTGAAATTTGCAGAACAATTTTAAATGTTATTATACGTCATTTGAATTACTGGCGTAATTTTGACGTAATACAGCGGTCTTCTCGATTTGAAATCAAAAATCGTCGAATGATGTCAGAAGCTTGTAAATACAGTATTTATGTGGATCTTACAATCTTCTTCATAAATGGATGGTTTTCCAGATAAAGCTGATGAGTTTCATACCATGACAGCTTAACTGAAATAGTATTTATGTACTTTTGAAAAGCTCAATTTAAGGCAAGAACTGTAGTTGGGTAGACTGTCGTTTACTGTTGCTGAAGTGCATTGTAGTACGATTTAAATTATACAATAACATACAAAGAATTCTTGCAGTTAAATTGCAGAGCAGTTTAACCTAGTGCGGTCTTGCCTTTAGTCTTTAGTGGGAAAACGGGAAAACCGATGTATCATGGTGGATTTACATGTAATCAATCAAAACATTAATAGCGTTTTCCATTGATTTCACTCGGGAAACTTTGAATCATTCTGCACTGTTTGGCGTGGTGTCTGTTCGCACGAACCAATTTTCATAATGTCATAAAGTTGTGCACAGCCCGATACAAGAAAGTGTGTCTAAAAATTCAGTCTGCCTGCCTGTCATCTGTCAATACAGGTCCTAAAAACGGTTGAGCCAAATTGCTTCAAACTTTGTACGTTATAAATTAATGTTCTTTGGGGGGCTTATAGCTCTATCTTCTGACTAGAACCATTTTGTTTTTCGGAAAAAGCCATAACGGTACACCCCATAGGATTTTTTTTAAACCACACTTTCTAATTAACCATTGGATCGATTTCGATGAAATTTTCAATTCAAAAAATCTTATGAAATTCCAAAATAAATACAAAATTTGTTTTTAAGAATAGGTATACTTTAAAAAACGTTTTGATCGACATATTTTCAGCTTGTCAAAAACAGAAGTGGTCAAACAATTTTGAGTTTGTTCTGATATGGCTTTCTCAATTGTTTTCAAAAAGTTTTGAGTAGAAATTCCCTCGACCACTGTTACCCAGTAGATCCAATTCGTGCCAACCCAGAAGTGCCCTTTTTCCTAATGCATAACTTGTCTTAAAAGACTTGTAGTTTCATAACATGCAAACGCCTGTCCTAGGTCTAGCTTAAACAAGTCACAGGTTTTTATACTTATAGGGACCAATGATATGATGTTCCTTTGGTGTTTTTCCATGCTTATCTTTAGTGTAGCAAACTCTGCACTTATCTTTCGCTTCCAAAAAAGCATTTTTGTATCATTTTCAAACAAAAAAAAGAAAGAACCAGACACTCCAGTTTTCTTAAAAGTATCTTTTCAACACCAAAATAGATTTGTCTGTGCACTTTGGAATGCAATTATTTTATTTATAACGATCTCTTTAAATGTTTGTGGTCATTTACAGTATACACGGAATACTTTGTTCAATGGCATTTTTTATACATCACAAGCAAAAAACTTATTAATAGTCTTTTTATTTTAAATTTGTTATGTTCGTTATATTTTTTTTTTATTTTTTGTTCACTGTAAATGCAATGAAACACGATTTTAAATTATGTATACTTAACTTTTGTGTATATTATATTAAACTAAGTTGTTTCACTTGTTGAGATAAGGTACAGGAATACAATAATAACAAAGAATGTACAATAGATTACACAATAGATTCCTTAATATTCTTCTTATTTTTTTGTGTTAAAGTATATTTAATTTATAATATAATGAATGACTGACAATGCCTTTTTTTGCGCAAACTTTTTGTTTTGGATTTTTAAATTGTCCGCAAGATACTTCAGCTTTCAGATATTAAATAATAATTTTTTATTGGACCAAACAAAGCCCATATTATGAATGATTAATTCCCTTGACGGCTTAAACTATATAATATCCAAATAATTTTAAAGTTTATAACAATTTGATTAGGGAGAGGAGATAGTTTTTTTTTTTTTTCTTTCGTTTTATTTCATTGGTTTTGATTAATATTTATTCTAACGAATTTAATGTGAGCAGTTGTTTGAGAACTTTCGTTTGCGATGTTTCTCTTATTTCACCGGCCAAGAACATCTCGTCTACGACGGTGTAAACTTTGTAGAAATTAAAAACTAAGTCCAGCTCGCACACGTTGTGGAAGTATTCATTTAGTACTTCCACAAAATTGTGTATTGCTTCTAAGTAGCAGAGATTGTTGTCGTTGACATCGACGCATATGCAGAAGTAGAGACCTGCGTACCTCCGGTAGACGATTTTAAAATTACGGAACTGAAATGAAATTAATTTAAAAGTGTTATTTGTGATCAAAAGGCAGTAGAATTAAAATTGGTTGAGAAAGGTCAGTTGTTAGTGAATCACCCTAAATCTAGGAAATCGAAAGAATATTTAAAAATTTTAGCAAAAGTTGAGTGGGGATTAGGTAGAGTAGGTAGATTCCAGCCAATCGGAGAAGTTGAGGTCAAAGCTAGGAACAAGTTGAAAAGCAAACTTGTTTTGGCTTTGGCAGACCTAGAGGAGACTCAGGAATAGAAGATAGAAGAAAATGGTTCTGAAGATAAAGATTAGAGTTCAACCGAACCTCAAAAGGAGAAACCGGCTGCAACCTCAACTGGGGTTTCTACAACAAGAAGGAAGTAGATGTAGGGTTTAGGAGAACAACATCCACCAACATTAGAGAAAATGTGAAGGTTTTGGATGAAACAACAACAACTTGTGTGTGCTACCTTTGTATATAGACACTATAGTATTGTCGTCAATGAGTATAAAATTACGCGATTGTTGAACGTTGGATGTCGCTGTCAATGTGCTGGCAGAGAAAATTGCGAAGAAGAGTAGAATGTTGCAAGAATAATAGAAAATGTTGTTTAGAATGTCATATCATAAGTAATGAAATAAATGTTGAGTTGAGGTGTTTCATGGAAACTGAGTGGAACTGGTTGTATTTTACACCTATACATACAAGGAAAATCGTTTGTATGTGAATGCATAGCCATAGCCAAGTAGAAAAGCAGTATTTTTGTTTAAAATGCTAATAATGTAAAATAATATATTTCCAATAAAAGCTAAATGCCGACGGGGTTTGAAAAATATAAATATGTAGATGCATATTTTTCAATTTAATAAATATGAAGTCATTTTTAATAATTAAAAAAAAATATATTCCATTTTCGAAATATTTTGATATTTATATATTTTTGGCAATTTCCAATATTTTTACTTGCGATTATAGGTATTATAAGGCAAGTTATGCATTCGTGGAAAAAAAAGTTTTTTTTATATCGTAGTTTTTTTACACATTGTAGGTACCTACAGACGGGAAATTTAATTTTTTTGTAAAAGAAAAAATATCGGTACCTGCCATATAACCGTTAGGTTTAAATGTCTAAAAAAGATACTTCCCATAGGACCGCTTTTTTTTACTATATCTATATCTCAATAACGGCACAACCGATACTTTTGATATTTTACACATATAAAGGTGTAGATAGCTCAATTTATACTGCATACCGATATTTCTTAAAAATATTTTTATGTATTTTTTAAAAAAATTTTAATTTTTTGAAAAAGTTAATAGGTAGGTACCTATTTTGAAAACTGCCCATTATTTTTTTTTTCAAAAATTATATATGAATGTATTTGCTTAATACTTATGGACTATCGTTTTTGAATTTTTTTGAAAAATGTTTTCAAAAAGTTTTCCAAAAAAACAATTTTTGAAATTTTATTGCATTACTTAATTTTTCTGAGAAAACTCTTAATTGAATTTGAAACATAGAAGAATTTCCGAAATAATTTTAAATATAAATTATGCAGCCAATGAACAATTCTCAGACATTAGAGCAAGTTCGTGCAACCCAGTCGTGCATTTTTTTTTTTGCAAATATTTATGACCAGCCCAGTTAGCAAGAATTTGCCAAATTTCAATTTCAACACAATACACTCACACAATCACTTCCCAATAAAAATATCACTCAATAACAATTTCAGCTATGGATGTTAGAACGGTGAAAAAATCTTGCTGCAAAGATTTCAAACGTACTGCGATATGATTGCCAGCTCTGCGGGTTTCTGCAAAAGGTTTTTTTTAACTTTAATAGTAATTTCCTGGGTAAATATTTGTGTACCTATGCATTTGTAAAAATTTTATTTCTTTTTACCTATAGTCATTTGTGCAATCGTTGTAAAAATCATATACCTACATATAAGTCTAGTTTTCTTTAGGAAAGGGAAGGTTAGAACTATTTGAAAAGAAAGAGTTTTAGAAATTTCTCGTTTTTAGTATTTCAGAATAGGTACCTACTTATTAAGTTCAAACACAGCACATCATGTAAAACGATTGTTAACTAAGAAAAGCGGCAATCAAATAAAGTAGGTTGCATATATATAGGTATTAATAATTCTAGAATTCATGTGCTTTTTTTTTTTTTTTCTTGTTTCAACCCACGTCCTCGATTTTTAATATACTTACCTTATATAGGTAATCCTCAAATACGGCATACCTATAATCCTTTAGTGCATTTATACACTAAAGTGCAAGCCCCACAATAATTACCTAAATCACCAAACATTATTATTTTGCTAGAAAAATGTATTTATTGGCAACCATGGCTGCCACATAAAATATGAACGTTTTCATACATTTCATCTTCAAGGCCAACAAAATCCATCACAGCAATTCAAAAAAATTCAAATTAAAGATGGCTGCCATACATTTCCACCAAAATTCAACAAGCAAAAAAAAAAAACAATAAAATCCTACTAACACACAAACCCACCCGCAAAAGACAATTCCACTCATGCAGAATTCCAATGCACTCAATTGTGTTTCCTTACATTTTGTCCTATTCTCTGCAACATGAGTCTGGTCATTCTTAAAGTCCACACAAAGTCTGTAAATGAGTAAATTGTGTGGAGGCGCGCGAGGCCGACACCGTCGATTCTGCACGTTCCATTACTATAGATTTTATATACAAGGGTGCTACCACCAAGTTCATTGGCTGGAGTTATAGCTATTTCAAGGGGACCAACCCGATCATCAGAATCTTTTTAGTGGTGCTCAATCGCTTTATGTTCAATTTAATTTTTGAAGAACTCTTGCCCGAGCTGGGCTGGGAAAATGATAGAAGAGATAGGGTGGAAAGAGTTAGTTTGGACAAATTTTAAAATGTATTGAAGTGGGAGCCTTGTATATAAAATCTATAGTAATGGAACGTGCAGAATCGACGGTGTCGGCCTCGCGCGCCTCCACACAATTTACTCATTTACAGACTTTGTGTGGACTTTAAGAATGACCAGACTCATGTTGCAGAGAATAGGACAAAATGTAAGGAAACACAATTGAGTGCATTGGAATTCTGCATGAGTGGAATTGTCTTTTGCGGGTGGGTTTGTGTGTTAGTAGGATTTTATTGTTTTTTTTTTTTGCTTGTTGAATTTTGGTGGAAATGTATGGCAGCCATCTTTAATTTGAATTTTTTTGAATTGCTGTGATGGATTTTGTTGGCCTTGAAGATGAAATGTATGAAAACGTTCATATTTTATGTGGCAGCCATGGTTGCCAATAAATACATTTTTCTAGCAAAATAATAATGTTTGGTGATTTAGGTAATTATTGTGGGGCTTGCACTTTAGTGTATAAATGCACTAAAGGATTATAGGTATGCCGTATTTGAGGATTACCTATATAAGGTAAGTATATTAAAAATCGAGGACGTGGGTTGAAACAAGAAAAAAAAAAAAAAAGCACATGAATTCTAGAATTATTAATACCTATATATATGCAACCTACTTTATTTGATTGCCGCTTTTCTTAGTTAACAATCGTTTTACATGATGTGCTGTGTTTGAACTTAATAAGTAGGTACCTATTCTGAAATACTAAAAACGAGAAATTTCTAAAACTCTTTCTTTTCAAATAGTTCTAACCTTCCCTTTCCTAAAGAAAACTAGACTTATATGTAGGTATATGATTTTTACAACGATTGCACAAATGACTATAGGTAAAAAGAAATAAAATTTTTACAAATGCATAGGTACACAAATATTTACCCAGGAAATTACTATTAAAGTTAAAAAAAACCTTTTGCAGAAACCCGCAGAGCTGGCAATCATATCGCAGTACGTTTGAAATCTTTGCAGCAAGATTTTTTCACCGTTCTAACATCCATAGCTGAAATTGTTATTGAGTGATATTTTTATTGGGAAGTGATTGTGTGAGTGTATTGTGTTGAAATTGAAATTTGGCAAATTCTTGCTAACTGGGCTGGTCATAAATATTTGCAAAAAAAAAAATGCACGACTGGGTTGCACGAACTTGCTCTAATGTCTGAGAATTGTTCATTGGCTGCATAATTTATATTTAAAATTATTTCGGAAATTCTTCTATGTTTCAAATTCAATTAAGAGTTTTCTCAGAAAAATTAAGTAATGCAATAAAATTTCAAAAATTGTTTTTTTGGAAAACTTTTTGAAAACATTTTTCAAAAAAATTCAAAAACGATAGTCCATAAGTATTAAGCAAATACATTCATATATAATTTTTGAAAAAAAAAATAATGGGCAGTTTTCAAAATAGGTACCTACCTATTAACTTTTTCAAAAAATTAAAATTTTTTTAAAAAATACATAAAAATATTTTTAAGAAATATCGGTATGCAGTATAAATTGAGCTATCTACACCTTTATATGTGTAAAATATCAAAAGTATCGGTTGTGCCGTTATTGAGATATAGATATAGTAAAAAAAAGCGGTCCTATGGGAAGTATCTTTTTTAGACATTTAAACCTAACGGTTATATGGCAGGTACCGATATTTTTTCTTTTACAAAAAAATTAAATTTCCCGTCTGTAGGTACCTACAATGTGTAAAAAAACTACGATATAAAAAAAACTTTTTTTTCCACGAATGCATAACTTGCCTTATAATACCTATAATCGCAAGTAAAAATATTGGAAATTGCCAAAAATATATAAATATCAAAATATTTCGAAAATGGAATATATTTTTTTTTAATTATTAAAAATGACTTCATATTTATTAAATTGAAAAATATGCATCTACATATTTATATTTTTCAAACCCCGTCGGCATTTAGCTTTTATTGGAAATATATTATTTTACATTATTAGCATTTTAAACAAAAATACTGCTTTTCTACTTGGCTATGGCTATGCATTCACATACAAACGATTTTCCTTGTATGTATAGGTGTAAAATACAACCAGTTCCACTCAGTTTCCATGAAACACCTCAACTCAACATTTATTTCATTACTTATGATATGACATTCTAAACAACATTTTCTATTATTCTTGCAACATTCTACTCTTCTTCGCAATTTTCTCTGCCAGCACATTGACAGCGACATCCAACGTTCAACAATCGCGTAATTTTATACTCATTGACGACAATACTATAGTGTCTATATACAAAGGTGCAACTAGCTTTATGATTTATATGTGGTTTGAGGTGAGCATTTAATTAATAAATCAGTTTATTCCAAGCGTAGTCTGTCCATAGTCTGCCTTTTCGAGCTTTTGTCACTGAAGACGAATTAAGAGCACTCTAACGAAAATCGTTTTAGCTTTTTGCAATAAAAAAATGTTTGTTATAAATTTTTTGAATACTCTACCACTAACCTTCACTTGACTGTTCTCTGTTCTTGAAAAGGAATTCATACATTTGTTTACACATAAGCTTTAAAGAAAATACAGAAACAAACATCTTCCTTCCGATGAAGCATTTTACATTCTAAATTATAACAGAACAGAGAACTTTAAGTGTTATACCACCAAGTTCTTATAACCTTGAGAAATAGCAACCATGATGCTTAGCTACAATTAGACTGCGTTAGTGGTGCTTATAGCTAGTTTTTTTTTCCTAGAGCAAGCGTTTTCCGAACCCCTTTACATTGTGCATCGTGCTACCAATAGGGTACGTGATTAAATCCTTTACCTATGCCAGGTTTTATAGTTTACATTTAATCGACTTGCTTCCAAAAGTGTGTGAGTTAACATTGAATCGACTTGCTTCCAAAAGTGTGTGAGGAAAAGAATTATTTCCTGCTTAAGCGATATTCAATACTCTATTGAACAAGGTCTCCTAGGGAAGTTGACTTTGAAACCAGAACCCCAAGTAAGTAACTGTTGTAACTGGCAAAAGTATCAATTCATGTTTTAGTGAAGTGAATGGCAACTATTATTCTCAAGAGGACAAGGTCTAGGATCGAGTCTGAGTGCGTAAACCATATCAACACTCTCCGAATCATCTTTGAGCAATTACTTGATTCACCCCTTTTCCTCCTTTCTTTCATTTTGTATTATAGCCTGCGGTAGTGAGATCTAAGCGACCATTTTGCCGTTCAAAGAGGTTCTATCATGACTCAATTTGAACGTGATATCCACATCGGATATCCGCTTCACTTCTTATCTACCAATCAAGCAGGTCTGACCGAACTAAATTTTTGATATTTCTTATCACATCGTTGAATGCCTTGTAATCGGTGTCATAACTGACCTGCTAAGGTAGACACGCCAAAAGACTTGAGTTATTTCAAACTACATCTGCTTAATTCGCAAGGACGAAGAGGAGACTATCCCACACTTTTTCTTTTCATGGTCTAACCCGAAAACGCAAATTACATTTAGTAAACTTCTTCTTCCAAGATCCCAGCTTTAGTTAAATTAGTGAGATACACATCGCATCTTCAAGTGATATCACAATGGACCTAGTGTTGGTTTTATTGTGTCAGCCTTACTTTACCTAGTCTGTATCCTGCTTCTGGTAATCTTATTGTGTACCTGATTTTAATAGAAAATAGCTGTCGAAGCAATATTGAATCTCCTAGCTCTGCCCCCTTTCTATCAGACTCTACAAAAGACAGAGATATGGATGGGATTTCATGATGGCTGGGACGCCCTTAATTGTTTTTGGAACCACAATGTCATAGATCATGTAGGTAAGGGTCAAGGATCAAATCAAAGAAAGGGCATCCAAAAATAAAGAAAATAAGTAAATAATTGGAAACTTTGACTCAATAAATCAATTTGTTACCCACACCCCATTGGTGGTTAGTGACATTCTCCAATAAGAAATTAGCTCCCTACAAAGCAAAATATCCAACTTTCTTATAGAAAAATGAACCAAACTCGACTTTTTCTTATTAAGGTTCATCAACCCTACGACGGGCTACGACGACGACGAGGGCAACCCACCGAAAATTATTATCGACCTAGCAGTAATTTTTCTCAGCGTGAATACGCCCCACAATCTTGTGCCAACATTCCAAGTAAATCGACCCCAAGAGATAATAGAAAGCTTAAATACAATTTGCTGATAAAGTACCTCAACGAAGTTGGTATGTTTTGCATCTCGAACTGTGACCACTGCATGGACTTCTTCAATTAATTTTTGCTTTTCGTCATCGTCGAAGTTCATGTACCATTTTGCAAGGCGGGTTTTTCCAGCACGATTTTGAATGAGAATAAAGCGAATCTATGAAGGAAATTGTTATTAATTGATTTGTATGTTATTTTTTTAGTTGATTAACCATTTTATTTGATCTTTTTCACTCCGGAAACTGTCTATATTTTGGAAAGTGGTTAATCACCACCGTCTTTAAAATTTCTGAAAGGAATTAAATTACAAAATAGTGTACATCAAAACTGTCAATTGTCATCATCAAATTTATTTTTTTCAATTACAGAAGAGCTACATGGGCGTGTGTGGAAAGTGTGTTCAGAGATAATCGGTGGTGAGTTGCAATTCAAATTAAATAAGGTTGGCTTTACATGGAGCTGCAACAAATTACAGTGCAGACGACAAAGCAACAACAACAATCATAGCGCAGACGATGAAGATGAACATGTTCTTCACTATAATTTTCAAGCTGCATCCTTAATTTTCCTATAATTGGCATCAATGAAGACGTGTGCATTTTGGCCTTCCCTCTATCACACAAGTATGATTTTTGATTTTGCATCCTCTTTTTGTGCAGATCAGGGCTTGCAGCTTCATGTAAAGGCACCTTAAGAATCACAAACATATTTTTCTCTCTTTTCGTTAAAAATCATAATGTTTATTTTGTTTTCTGGGTGGGTGGTACCTTTTTTATTTATAAACTTTTGGTACATGAGCTTTAGTACTATGAATATGAAATAATTACATTTGCAATCAAATTGTATTGTATAAAAACGAAGTATAAAGGCACTAGATGGCGACACAGTCAAACGCCATGTCCAGATTACTTAAAATTTTTTGGACAATGAACTCAAGAAGAACTGGATGGTTAAACAAGAGTAATGGCGATTTTTATTGGTCAGATCAGAGAAATTTTGTGTTTTTTTTTTTTGCTCCAACAGCGAAATTTTGATTTGCATTGGTCAACAGATTAATCTTCTTTTTTTTTGCCTTTAGAACAAAATCTGAAATCATTTATCATTTTCAAACGAGATTTAACACTACACAATACTTTTTGAAATTTCTCGAACAGCAGTATTTCTGAAGTTTTGTTTTTGTCATTGCGAGAAGAACATAATATAGGTATGCACAATAATTACAAAAAAAGATAAATCTCGTTTTGGTTTCCATTGGGCAAAATTTGCAATCTGAGGGAAAATACTGTGATAACCAAGAAAACCGCCATAATATTGTACAACCAATTCATTCTTTCTTCTTGGTTTGTTTTGGTTACTACTGTTTAATTTTGCCGTTGCCTTTTTTGGTTCCTAATTTAAAATTTAAGAAAATATCCGTTCAATTATTTACAATTTAGTTGTGTTTGATTTGTTTTCACATATACTTTGCAACTTCAATTTGGTCCAAATAATCAAATTTCAAAATTTGATTTTGTATTTGAAATGGAGTCGATAATTTGGAAGTTTGCAACGAAATTACATCTTTTGTCCTAATGAAAACGTATAAAAGCGAAGTATAAAAACTAGTCGTTAAATATTTTATTGTTGAACTGTTAAAATAAAAATAAAGAGTTTTGTATAGTAGTGACATCTAACCCGGACGCCACACATAATATGCCGGCTACTGGCAAGATAAATACACTCACATTTTCCACTCACACCGACAAACTTCCAGCCAACTGGAACACAGCTAGGTATCTGACTATTAAAACATGTAGTAACTTGTTTGCCAGTAGCTGGCATGTGATGTGGCGTCAGAATTATTCCAATAAAAGAAAGAACTCGAAAATTTGTTTTGTTTAGTGCGATTCCAATTAAAATCTTAGTTATGATGCCGTACATGTTTAAATAAATCCAGGCCATACGTAAAATTATAAGTCAATCAAGTTTTTAAAATATGGCAAACAAAAAATTATCTATTTTTGAATGCAGTTTTGTTTTAAACCACGGACCAAGAAGATACAGACCGCCAACTCACCATATGGTCTCTCTTTTTGCCACCAAGCTAAAAATCAGCTGATATGCCATTTATTTTGAGAGTGTGACGCTCTCCCTTGCTTTAAAACCCATTTAGCAAACACACCTAAAAAATAAATGGCATACGCAGGTATAGTTGCCATTACAAAATGCACAGAGAGAGATGTACACGTATTCACAGACTGAAAAAAATATTTCGAAGGTGTTTCAGGCAAGAGGAGTACGAGTTGGCGGTCTGTGTATGGTCTGTGTTTTAAACTATCGAACTCGTTCAAAGTTTTCTTTTTTTTAAATAAAAGAAATCTTTATCACTGAATGCACTCTTCCACTACTCACCACACTTCAGAAACAACAACAAAGAGCTTCTGCCATTAATCTGTCATGTCCATATGATTAAAATAATCATAAAAAACTTTTAAAGCATAATAACTTTATTTTTTGATCCTCTGTTACCGAATTAAGGTCGTACTTTGTGAACAAAAATTATTTTCTCAAATTCCTCGCAATAAAATATAAATTTAAATTTTAAATAACCCCAGTAAGCTACCTGTTTATCACGCATCTCTTAAAAAGTCGCGAACATTTTGTAATAATTTTGTCAAAAAATATTGTGTTCTGGTGCCTACGATTATGGTTTCCTATTTCCTTCCGCGTGGGAGGTTCCTAATCAAAGCTGGAAATCTTCGAGAAAATCAAAAACAACTCAAATGGCCAGTGAGATGGGCATTCCGTCGTACGCTAACAACAAAACCCCAAGATAACAAAGTCGACTCCTTGATTAGTGGGTCGCAACTTCAGAAAACCAACAACAGCATCACGACGAACAAAGAAAACACACTGAATTGTCTGAAAAGGCAGAAAAATCCATGGTTTAGCTGGAGTGGATTGTTGCTAAGATGGGCTCCAATGGGATTTTGTGTATTTGGTGCCATCGAATGGCAATGGCATCGAAATAAATTACAAAAAGAGAAACTACCCAGAATAGCGTCTGATTTTCAAGCAAAAGTCTATTGCTCGCTTCCGTTGCGAATAATCAGTCGTTGTTGGGGTTGGCTTGCTAGCTGCTACATTCCAACTAACCTTCGTCCATTCGTCTATGGTTGGTATTGTAATACTTTTGGTGTTAACTTGGAAGAGGCGCAACACTCGGATCTAAGGTACTATGAGAGTTTGGCTGACTTCTTTACGAGACCATTGAAAGAGGGCGCTCGTTTCATCGATCCGCATTGTTCTTTGGTGTCTCCAGCTGATGGCAAAGTTCTGCACTTCAGCACAGCGTCAGAGTCTATTGTGGAGCAGGTTAAGGGAATCAACTACCGCATTGACTCGTTCCTTGGACCGAATAACTGGTTGAAGAAGGGCGACAGCTCTGTAGCTGACTACGCTGATGCTATCCGGATGAACAAGAACGAGCAAACAGCGATATTCCAGTGCGTCATCTATCTGGCTCCAGGCGACTATCACCGCTTTCACTCGCCTGCCGATTGGGAACCCCAAATTCGCCGACACTTCACCGGAGAGCTTCTATCTGTAAGCCCCAAAATAGCAACCTGGTTGCCTGGACTCTTCTGTGTCAACGAACGCGCTCTGTACCTTGGCAAATGGCAACATGGTTTCTTCAGCTTCACCGCAGTGGGAGCAACAAATGTGGGTTCAGTAAAGATCTACGTTGATGAAAAACTCAAGACAAACCGCTGGGTTGGATTCAAAGTTGGCGCCCACAAAACATGCTCAGAATTCGAAGAACTCCAACTGCCCGAGGGCACAAAATTGGGAAAAGGAGACTTGCTAGGCCAGTTCAACATGGGCAGCACAGTTGTGTTGCTCTTCGAAGCTCCACGGGACTTCAAATTCCACATCAAAGAAGGTCAAACTATCCGAATGGGCGAACCACTTGGATATGTGGAAAAACAAGAAAAGAAGTAGCAGCGAATCCAGTGAATCTTGTATGTTTTGTGGAAATGAATGGCTTTCCAGAAGAAAGCTAATGCCTTGGGCTTATCAACTCGACGAGTCGATTCGGCCAGCACACGAGTGCTCTGCATGTAGTTTTTTTTATACTTGTTTTATATATTGCTCTAGCTTTAAGGTACAAAGAATGTTGATGTATACAATAATTGGTGATACTAAAAGTATCTATCTTAAGAAGATAGATTAAAATATTTTCTTTTTCTAATAAGCACGGAAACAACCACCAGTATATCTCGAAAGATTATTTTTCCTTAATTTTTTTTTTCTGTTTGTTTATTATTTAATAAATTATAGGTTTTTTTCCTTTCTTTAAAAATGTGGTTTTGTTGTTGTTGTTTGTTTTGGACACAAAGTTACAGCTTTCGCGGTTGTTGTTGTTTTCATGAATGAGCCAGCCAATGCCGTTTCGTTGGGCACTTTTGTTCCTGAATGGAAGGGAAATTGCAAAAGTATGACGAAGCGTTGTCTTATCGTATTTTTTTTTTTACGAAATATGGTAGTCGCTGGTGACCTTCGTCCAAAAAAAGCTAGATTACAGCTTTTGTATTTAAAGCGCCAAAAAGGCTGAGGTATTTAACGAATTTAGCAAGTTGTGTTCGAGCTATGGATGCTCAGTTCTGATTGTATGGACAATTAAGTTAACACGTAGTTGCTGCATATCTGCCGAAATAATGTGAATAAAAAATTGCAAAACTACTACACCCCTCAGGCTTTTTATTTACTCTTTCATAAAACCGATGTTATTGTACTTTTATATTTTTAGAAGGTATTTACTGTGAAGGTCGTTGTTTTAGACAGCCAACAGAATCAGCGACAATGGCCATCTTACGGATGAGCTCAGTCCGGTTGACAATGATCTTAAAAGCTTAGAACGTGGAAGCCAGTTGTATCACAGGAAAGGAACGAAAGTAATCTCGACAAACGCCGTGGATCCAGTCCCTTGTAGCTGTGGGTTTTCGTATGTTGAAGAGACGCTTCTATCCGCTAGAAAGAGCCCATTAGTGTTGAAAGCAAAAAAAGTCTGCAATTAATGGCAAATCTTGGATAATCCAAGTGAACGTAACTGGATTACCTTTGAACAAGCAAATGTCTTAGCTCAGGAAACAAACATCAGAAATCCCATATCTGGGAATTGAAGCGCCGTTAAAATTCAAATTTTCGAAGCTTTAAACTTTCTCAATCATTTAATAACGTCATCAATTCCTTCCCAGATCAAACACAAAACACCTGAGTCAGTATTGTATGCTTCCAAAAACTTGCACCTCAACAACATCAATCAAGAAGTAGAACTGTCTACTCACCGTTACAACCTTCGTAGCCAACCTAGTAACATTTGAACAACAGTTTTCTGGTGACCACAACGAATTAAATTTGATGCGAAACGTACGTTATTTTAATAACGCGGTCAATCTAAAAAACGAGTCTTCAATTCCAATCCGGAGGTGCGACGTACTTCTAGAAGACCCCATCTAAAGTGGCGCGATCAAGTGGAGAACGACCTCAACCAACTTGATGTGCCGAACTGGAGTCCATTGTCTAGGACCAAGGCCTAACTGGCGAGGATTGTTGGTTTAGGCCGTAGTCTACAATGGACTGTCTGCGCCACCTTAAGTAAGTAGATAAGTAATCTACAAAGAATTAAAACGATGTCTACAAACAATTGCAATAATTTAAAAGTTATATCCATTGACCGATCATAAGCAAAGCGTTTCCTCGTTATTTCATTATTTATTCTTGTGCATATTGAGGGCCTAATTGGGGATATCAAAACCCATATCATAAATCAAACACGCCGGCAATGATCTGGCCAGGAGAATA
The DNA here is from genome assembly GCA_916050605.2 of Platycheirus albimanus. Lineage (NCBI taxonomy): Eukaryota > Metazoa > Arthropoda > Insecta > Diptera > Syrphidae > Platycheirus > Platycheirus albimanus. The sequence continues at coordinate 10,828,339 of OU696696.1, read as the reverse complement.
CACCAAGCAGGTGTGCCAAACAATTAGGATTTCAGCGCAGATTGCGCCAAATCCTGGAGAAAAGCATTTACATTACATAAACATTACATTTAACACCAAGACCCACCACCTGTTCATCTTTTTCGAAGCAGCTTGATACAATGCTTGGGCTTAATAATTTCTGCTAAATTGATAAGTCTTATCAGGATGACGTTCTAATTCTACTGAACCATAGACAACGCCAGGGATTTAAGAGAAGGTTACGCACTGGGCAGATGTTTGAAAATTGTTGTCTTTGGAAATGATATACATTAGACTATCTCTAATAGATCTACGAAATTACTTGGGTTTGTACCAGTAGTACCATATGGCCTCAGCAAGCAGGCAGAATGGGACTGAGTATCAGAACGCGATCCTTGGTGGATGTAACTTCGATGGTTAGTCTTCTTGGGCATTGAACGCTGCTGAACACGGAAAACAACATCAACGTGTAATCGAGAACTAAGGAAACAAAACACAGAACACTTATCTGCAGAAGCTGCCAATCTTTCCTAGCTCAAGAGAAATATACCTACCTGTCTTTGTAAACGAAGATAGCTGGCTAAGAGGACATCAATGAACTCTATACGTGCTGTACAGCGACAAATATTTGTAGTCAGAAAAATTCGTATTCAACGGTTTAGATGGCTAGGCCATGTTGAACGCTTGAACATCAACGCTCCAAACAAAAAAAGTTTAAGACTGAAAAATTGTGAATTAGACAAAAAAAAAAATTAAGTTTAAGAAATGTATTTAAATCAAAAACAAGTTAACGAAAGTTTAATTAGCACTTTAATTTGTAAATTCTGTGGACTAACTACTTATATTCTAATCTTATAACCTAATCGAGGATTTGATTTCAATGCTAAGGCTAAGATTACACGTTTTTTTTTTACACTAAGTTAGGTACTTCTGTAAGTCTAACGTACCTAGTTGGTATGTAAAATTTAAATGTGCTATCTTAGCCTCACAGGTTGAAATTTTTGATCTGGCAGAATTTCTTCAATTGCATCGCTCTCCTCGTCTTCTATCTTTACGACTACTTCTTGAATTTCTTGGGCTTGATGAGTTTCTTGATCTTTATCACTCTCGTTTGTATCATCTTCTTCTGGATTTGAGTAAGCCCACAGATTCATATCTGGAACAGCAGTTCGAGTTAAGCGATTTTTTTTCGAAGTCGCTAACATCAGATCAGAGAAGTGTCTACTGCAAACTCCGTTAGTTTTGAGTAATCTATGTACTTTCAGACGTTTTCTCCAAACTTCCCTCCTGTTAAATAAAAATGTGTTTTGATTTTTGAATTCAATAAAGCCAAGATGTTTCTGAAAGCGTGGGTTTCTTCCGGACAACCAAAACAAAACCAAAACACACCTGAGAAATCTTATAGTTTTAGAAAAGCCAATCTGATTTAATATTGAGTTTAATAAATTAAGGACGATCTCTTTAAACCAAACCGTTTAGAAGGAATGACACCACAAACTGTTCGGCTCGTAGTTCGTTTTTTCCACCGAAAACATTGGCCAAAAAGATGCAAACATTTTTGTGTCTTTTCTAAGCGGTTTGGTTTATAAGGATGACCGTTGCATTTTTGTGTTCTTCTGTAATACGACTTGTAAACCGCATTTCTAAAATCGAATTCAAAGCGACATTTTAAGAAAATCATAGAGCAAAAATAGGGTTCTTTAAGATCTTTGTAAATATACACTCAGGAACCTGAAGGACCTAGTTTTGTTCGGCAATTTTTTACTTTCACTTTTTATAAATACATATGTATAATACTTGTGTTTATTTATATAATAATTATTTTATAATTTAATTTAATTTATTGATACTTATTGCTTCCAGGGTAAACAATAACAAACAACTTACGCTGCATCGTCACTAACGCGGAAAATATGTTTGAAGTGTGGACACCCCATTATACATCTCTTCTCTTTCTTTGAAGTCTTTTCCATTTAAAATGTTTGTTAAAAACAAAAAACAAAACTTTTATTTTAAAATTTGTCAACAAAACTAAAGAATTTTGTTTGCCTCCGAATTTCAATTTTCATGAACCTTTTGACAATTCATGGACTGTGGTGAGTTTTGTTTGTGTATTAAGGTGAATATTGAGAACTAGGGATATGTTCACAGACTTTTTGCTTTACAAGCTACCCAAAAATCACTCTCGATTTAATCTCAACCACTTTTCGTTTTCTATGAAGCCAAAAAACCAAACTAGAATGTATCCAGAACAATTTTTGCAAATCTCGATTCAGATTTACTCATACTTTCACACACACTAAAACAATTGGCATCCCCAAACTTCAGTTTAGGGTTTTTCAGATCTGTCACAACCGACAACATCAAAAATTTCTATTTCCCTTTAATTGTTTATTAATATAAATGCATTCACTTGCATTTCATTTCGTTTCTTTCGAAAAAATGTATATTAAAAATATAACGCAGAGGAAAAATGTACCAGAAATGCTCTACAGGAAACTTTACTTCAGCAGTTGATTCGTTACCTCAACTCACCCCAACAAAATAAAAAGGAACGATTTCAGGATGACCCAGGTTTAAAAAAAATAGAGGGTTTCTCTTTACCCGGACGCCACACATGCCAGCTACTGGCAAGACAGTTGCAACACACTCACATTTTCCACTCACACAGACAAACTTCCAGCCAACTGAAACACAGATAGGTATCTGACAATTAATACATGTAGTAAATTGCTTGCCAGTAGCTGGCATGTGTGGCGTCAGGGTGAGTTGAGGTTAACAGTGAAACGATTTTTGGCGACTTCGGGGATCAACGATTTTTTTGATAAAATGAATGGAGAATTTGTAATATTTTGTATGATTTTTAATAAAGACTTTGATTTTTTTATTTTAAAACAAAAAGTCCTATACAGATCAACAATTCCGACTCATATCATGGAGGTGAGTTGGAAAGTAGTTCAAATCGTAACTGATTTGGATTAAAGGAACGGTTTTTTGTTGGCTATTGTTAAAATTAGTTGACTATGGTTAGAAAAAGAACGCACCACAGATAACGAACAATTTAATTTTCACTTGTTTTGTTGTTGTTAGAAAATTGGCTCTCTGTTCAAGGAAGGAAATAAGAATGATTATGTAGCTATTATAATCAGAATTTAAATAAAAACAAAAGCTTGGAACAATTGGGTTGAGTATCAGAGTAAGTAGGTAGCCAGGCACGCAATGAATACCTTTTTTACTGAACTATGTGGTTGCTCAAGTGACTACCATGAGCTTTTAATGAAATTACGCCCACTCTCAATAATCTGTTCCCATAGTTATCAATCAGTCAACCAAACTGTTCCCTGACACAAAATATTGAATAGGCGCCTGACCCATCAAAGGTCAAGTACCAGTTTATCAAGCTTATAGTTTAAAACTCAATACAAATCAAATAGTTAAAGATACTTTTCACTTAGTTTATTAATAAAAATTTATATTAAATGAATCCTGTTAAGATTCTTTGGATAGACCCTCTCGGTCTGCCCAATCCAACCATGAGCCAACGTAGTTGTGAACATTTTTGTAACCCAAAGCAGCAGCAATTTCAGCTGCGTCTTGAGATCTCTTACCAATGCGACAATGCATAATGATGCAGGTATCGGGGCTAGGTTTTGAACGACCGTACTTCTTCTGGAACTCGTTTGGCTGGGATGCCAATTCTTGTCCAACAATTCCTAGAGGGATGTTTATAGCTGTTGGAATTATACCCGTTGCTTGCAGTTCGCTAGGTTCACGAACATCGATAAGAAGTTTCTCTGGATGATTTGGAAGATCTTTGACCTCAGCATATTGCACTACAGGAATGTTGTTCACTTTAGTGCAGTATTTGTTCATTGCAGACGAGTCAGATTGAACAACCAGTTTCGTCTGGATTGGTACTAGACTGAAACTAACTTTTACTGGGTTCCATACTTGGGAGCTTACACTGCGAGCGAAGAGATTCCTTATCAAGTGATGCTTTCGGAGAGCACTTTTGTGTACCACTCGAGCACAAGCCATTCCACTGGGAAACATTGTTATATTTTTGTAGATTGTTTTAAATTAGTGATTAACAATTGCTTAACGTAAACAAATAAGCAAATTTAACTTAAATTTTCGTTGTTTTTATGATATAACTTTCTTCAAAATTCAAATTGTTCCACAACACCGGGCAGAATAAAATAAAAAAAGAAAACATCAAAATAAAAGCAAACGTCAAACGAAAGAGAGCAGAAAACAGTTTTTTGTTTTGCTTTATTAACTTCGTTGCGCCAATAAGTATGCAATTTAGTGGACTAACACAGTAGAGGTCACATAGTTAGACACTTCTTGACAAAATGTTTGTAAAAAAAGTAAAGATAATTACAAGCGAGACCCAACGAGTCATTTAGCACGTACAAACTTGAATGTAGCTTTAAAAACATTGTTGGAATCATTGGTAGGTACATCTATAAAGAACCATATTTTTTAACAGTTACCTGTTTTGAGACAATTCAATCAATCGCATGTTTCATTTCTCACATAATCCAGCCATGATCCACAATAATTGTGGACATTTGTATATCCCAGGTTTGTTGCGATCTTAGCTGCAATAGCAGCTCTCTTCCCAGTTCGGCAATGTACTATTATGTAGGTATCGGGGTTAGGCTTTGGCACTCCGTACTTTTTCTGGAACTCATTTCCATCACAGCCACTCAATGCTAACTCATTTTTAAGCACACACAGCGGTATGTTGATGGATTGCGGAATTTTACCAATTCTAACTTCTCTTGGATCGCGGACATCTATTAGTAGTTTCTCTGGATGGTTCGAAAGGTCTTTAATTTCTTCATAATACACAACTGGGACATTCTTTTGAGTACAAAATCTTAAAAAATGTGGGTTGAGCACCAAAATCTTGATAGTTTCAAAAGCCGATGACTGCTGCAAGTTAAAATAAAGGATAAATCGCATTTTAAGCAAAATCTTTGGACATACACATCTGGTGGCTATCAAACCTCTGGAAATCATTGTAACCAAATCATCTTTGTACAAGAAATTTAGAGTTTTTTTTTTTAACTGCTAGTTTTTGAAGTTTATAATTTGAAACTTTAACCAAAACTAAATTGATTTTAGATAATTTTTGATAGTTTATTTATAAAAGTGTAGATTACATTGATATTTTATTTATTAGGCTTCTTTTGGAAGACCTTCTCTCTCCGCCCAATCCAACCACGATCCAGCATAGTTATGCACATTTGTATACCCCAAACCTACAGCGATTTTAGCTGCCTCTAGAGATCTCCTGCCACTGCGACACTGCATAATGATGTATGTATCAAGTTCAGGTTTTGAACGACCGTATTTCTTTTGGAATTCGTTGGCACTTCCATCCAATGCCAACTCTTCACCCACAATTGCCAGAGGAATATTAATTGCTGTTGGAATTCTACCAGTTGCTTCGAGTTCACTAGGCTCCCTAACGTCGATAAGAAGTTTCTCTGGATGATTTGGAAGATCTTTAACTTCCGCATACTCCACCACAGGAATATTTACTTTTGTAGAGTATTTGTTCATTGCGGACGTTGCAGAGTTAATAATAACCGGTTTGGTGTTTGGAATCATACTAGCTTTCACTGGGTTCCATACAATAGAGCTTATGCTGAGGATGATAAGATTTCTTATCATCAACTGATTGCTTCGATATCGATTGAAAGCCATTGCGTTGGGAAGCATTGTTATGAATTTATGAAGGATTGCACTTTTTACTTTTGCTTTGTTTTTGTTGTTTCACGGATAAACTCTGTTAAAATGATTCCACGACGGAATAGGTAGAAAAAAAATGTACATAAAGACAAACGTCAAAAGAAATAGTAGCTCTTTTGGTTCACCCTTTTGGTTGGTAGAACCAAAAAGTATGCAGTTGAATTGCAAACAGTATGGGGTTGACAAAAGTACTTTACTTTTTGATAGATTTTTGTTTAAAACAAAATTTTTGACCGGTAATTTATCTATCAAACAAGTGATAAACAGCGAGCCATAGGTACCCCGCGAAGCGGGACGACGTCGATAGCCATTTTCAGCGCTGTCGTATTCATTGGGTACATCAATTTTTACTTGCGATTATAGGTATGTACTATAAGGCAAGTTATGCATTCGTAAAAAAAAATAAAATGCGCGACTGGTTCGCACGAACTTGCTTGGGGCTTGAGATTTTGATAAAAATAAATTTTTCAAAATTCTTAAATAAATACTCAAACTAATTTGAGCTGAAAAAAAATACGCCATTTTATTGCTTTTATAAATTTGAATTTATGAGAATAAATTTATAAAAATCTGTGGAGCGGTTTTTGAGAAAAAAAGTTTTTTTTGAAAAACTTTTTGAAAATTTTTAAAAAAAAAAATTCAAAAACGCCAGTTCATAGGTATTCAGCAAATACATTTATTTAAAATTTTTAGAAAAAAATTTAATAAGCAGTTTTCAAAATATTAATTTTTTAATTTTTTTTTTTAAAAAATGCTTTTCAAAATACAAAAAAATATTTTTTAAAAATATTGGTATGCAATATAAATTGAACTACCTACAGCTATATGTGTGTGAAATTTCGAAAGAATCGGTTGAGTCGTTTTCGAGATAGTCGAAAGCAAAAAAAACGGTCCTATGGAAAGAATTTTTAGACCATCTTTTTTCGTCTTCTCTATCATCGTAATGTCATGTTTGATTGTTATCTCAAAACTTTTTTTTTCGACGAATGCATAACTTGCCTTATAGTACCTATAATCGCAAGTAAAAAAATTCTAACAATCAAACATGACATTACGATGATAGGGAAGTCGAAAAAAGTGGGTCAGACAATTCTGTCTGTCTGTCTGTCTGTCTATTCGTCTGTCTGTCTGTCTGTCCGTGTGTCTGTCTGTCTGTATAGTTACCTACAGCCTAAACGGCTGGACCGATCTGCTTTAAACTTGGTAAATAGTATTATTATGACGTCCTACAGAGGTGTTTTTGGAATTAGCATCCTAGCTTCAAAACTAACGGTACCTGCCATACGATTTTTTGTGAAAAATTAAATTTTCTCAAAAACGACTCCTACGATTTTGATAAAACTTTCTGAATGATGTTTTCTGTGCAAATTTTATGTTTTTGTTGAAATAGATTTGTCAGGAAAAGTCTTATAAAGATACCTCCCATAGGACCGGTTTTTTGAAATCCGATTTTCTCGTAAGCCACTTGACGAATTTCGATGAAATTTTTAATGTAGAAGCCCTTTTATAAACGAAATAATTTAAGTTCTTAAATTTTCCAAAAAATGTTTTTTTGAGTTTTTAAAAAAAGTTTCAAAATTTTTTTTTAACTTTTGTTTTTCCAAAAACGGTTTAATCTATATTTTTTTAATTTTATTTTTCTGATAAAAACTACAAAGTGCTAGAAGTTGGCATACTAAAAAAAAATTTGGAATATATTTTTGAAAAGTTTTTCAAAAAAAAAAAAACTGTTTTTTGAAAAAACTGGTCCAACGATTTTGAAAAAAATGTTCGTCAAAATTCAAAAACGTAAAAGAAACCTGTTGGCTTACTCCATTTTCTCCAAAAAATTTTTTAGGTATTGATTTTAAAGTGATTTATAAAATTTCATATGATTTTTTCAACGTTTTTTTCCCAAAATCTCAAGCACCCAAAACCATTTTAACACAGTAGAGAAAGTTTGTACGACCCAGTCGTGCACTTTATTTGTCATTGGAAGCTATTCAAAACTGATCCCTTGTCACAAAAGGAAATTACCACAGTATATTCAGTGATTTCATGATAAATTTAAAAAGCGAACAATTACAAAAGTATTGTAGTCTGGAGGTTGTTAAATATGGTTCTGTTATTTGCACAAATGTACAGTTTTTTGTATAGATCCATCAGCATTTAAAAATTCACATTATTATTCAATGTTCACTCCTTTATTATAACTTTAAACTATTAAACTATTTAAAGTCAAGATCCTTTCAAATAATAATATTTCAAGTGTCGAAGCAGTTGCTGCTTCTTAGAAATTTAAGTTTGTGTCACAGTTGTTTCACTCACGCCAAAAATATAGGTCGAAGTTAGTCGCTTGTTTCACAATGAATAATTTTCCGACAAAAACCAATCGCAAGATATATTCATTCTACTTTCCGTATCATGAGGACGTTACACTAGTCTTTACATAAAGGTCGATTCGATGAATAAAAGAATTTTAACTCCTTCAGCTCATGCGTAAACACAAGCAAAACTGGCGACATTACTGCGATTCGACACTTCTTGTGCGTATAGACATTCCCCAAAAAATATTCTGTTGCAGATATTTGACATTTGAGTTATTGAGTTTTCATGCAAGCGAAATTCGTCAAAAGTTTTATTTTTGTGTCAAAGAGATGGCTTCAGAAGACTTTCCGTTGCATATGGACACATCTTTCCGTCAAATGGAAAGCCCTATTCATTTCACAATTATCTCATTTCTAGTTTTACTGTCAAACTGTTTTAAATACCGAGAGTCTCCTTCAAGTACCACAGCAATTTATGTTTAAGTGAAAGCAAGAATGTTTGGTTAAGTGTGTTGGTAAAACCACATTAAAACCAAATGACTGTCAAAAGTATGGTATGAATTGTTTTAAACTCTCTTTTCTTTAGTTAAGTACAATTTTTAAAAACAACATCAGCTATGATTTTGGGAATCCATGATATTTGAAGCGGTTTTAATCAAAACAGCCAGCATTTCAAGTTTCTTTAAGGACGATCACAGAAAGAAAGAGATTAAATTTTGTAGGAGTTCCTTCAGATTTCTCGATATTTTGGATTGGATTTAGATACTTATTTGCTACTTGTTTTTTCGGAAACAACACATAGTCAAAAACATTTCTAGAGATAGCTTGATGGAGTTTTTGAAATTATTACTTCATTCGTTTCACTTTGTAAAAATAAAATCTTAGTTAAATTTTTAAACAAATGTCTCGCTTACCAATGCCCCTAATTGTTCTCCTTTTTTTAAAGTTAACATCAGGGTATATAGTCAGTGTCACCACATTTTCTAAACAATGTCGCCATATTTTTTTCGTCATAATACCCTTATATGCAGAAACCCTACATTAAGTTTTTACCTTAGGCAGTGTTATATTCTAAAAAAGCATGCAAAATATATAGAAAGAAAACATTAGCCCATTTTAAAAATCTAGAATCCAAAAATGACCATCTGTATCATTAAGGATAATTTCTGTCATTTCCAGGCCCTATTCCTCTCTTAAGTTTCAGGCTTACTCATAATTTAAAAATCCGAACCAGAGTGGACCTGCTGCCCTCACTTCTCAAATAAAAAGGTAATCGACAGGTACTTCCGGCCAGTTCCAAGGTCAACAAAACTTTTTAGGATTTTCCCTTCAACATATTTTTTTTAAACACATACAGTAAAAACAAAAATATTTCACACAACCGAGTTCCCAGTTCAAAACTCCAGAACCAGAAAAAGGATCACATAACGTCCTCCAAATAGTCGCATGTGTCGCATGGGGATCGTTTTATTTTTTGTATAGTTTTTCCCACCCCCAGAAATACATATGCCTCAACTTAAGCACGCTTAAGAAAATTATCTAAGCCTTATTCATAATTCACAAACTTCATCCAGAATAATTTTTATGTCCTCCCTTACCTCTCACATATGGCAGGGTCATCAACACTAGTTCCGGTCATTTGAAAGGGCAACCGAAACTTTTTCCCTCATCATATTCCTATTTAAAAAATTACATGTCTAAAAAATGATTTAACACAACTTTGTTCTCTATTCACAAATCGTTCGCCCCAACTTGGAAAATTCTCTTCATCCCGTGTATTATGTCCTCCTTAATACTTTAAAAGCCATAAGTCAATTTTCCTAATTCAACCCACGCAATAGACCGTGTGTGTCTTGTGTGCTCCCATTTGCTGAATAATTTATCAAAACTTGTATATTTTTGACAACCCTCTTTAGAAACCTACTCAAACCAACTGTTAACGATATTTTTTTTAAAGGATGAAACAACATTCCATAGGCAGCATTTTAAAGATGAAACCATATGCCGCAACGGTTTACCATCGACCTAAATAATAGGAAACCCATGAAGCCCCCAAATCCTCTTTGCGATTCTGATTGACAAAGAAAATATTGTACAAAGTAGCTTTCAATATTTTTAAATAGAGAAAAGTTTCACTCTAATTACGGCTCGGTGGTTTTATGTTGGGCCAGTATAGATCGGGTTTAAGATTGTCTATGTCATGATATGATAGCAATAAGGATTTTTTATTGAATGCTAGGTACTGCCATTGCCCAGAGCCGGCTGGAGCGAAATAATGGTCTTCAAGGCGTTTTCTCGAAAAGGGCTCTAAAGTTTTTGATTAACCTTTGTGTGCTATTTTGGTATTAGGTATTTATGTAAAAGTTAACTGGGTTTCCTATTATTGGCTAAAAATTCAAATAACGGAAATCTGGTTTTCACTTTTTTACTGTATGTAATATGAGAAATGGTTTGTAAACAAAACCAGTGCCGTCATACCTGTTGACATTCAATACGTACTTTCACTTGGACCAAAGTACTCATTTCCTAGTACAGTACACTCCACTTCCAACACGTTATTCAAAATTATTGCAGATGGCGAAGCCTGCATAGAAACAATTGTTGATATTGACGCGAGGGAAAAAGCTCGAGCTAATTTCGCAAACATGTTGGACAGCTGCATGGAAAAGAGGAAATTCTACGATTTTAATAAATATATAAGACAGATTTTTGACGAAACAAGACAATTTCTCAAAAAACACAAAGAAATATACATAGTTTCAGCAGACAAAGGGAACGTAACTGTGGCGATATACAAAAGTGAATATGACAAAAAGATGAAAGAGATGATGGAAGACAGAAAAGTCTATTGGCCAATTAGAACAGACCCAACTAACAAATTACAAGACTTGAACAACAACTTCGTCAAATATCTGTTTGACAACAAAATAATAAACGAATACGAAAGACAAAAAATGACAACGTACAACCCTGTTGCTCCAAGAATTTACGGACTTCCTAAAATTCACAAAGACGGAATGCCTCTCCGCCCTATTTGTTCGTCTATCAAGGTCCCGTGCTACAATCTTGCAAAATACCTCATTTCCATCCTCAACAACCTAACCCTAAACTCTAAATACAACGTAAAGAACTCATTAGATTTTAAAACAAAAATTAAAGACCTCAACACTGAAAATGATGAAATCATTGTATCGTTCGACGTTATCTCTCTTTTCACCAACATCCCCCTACAATTGGCACTAGAGCTTATTAACAAAAATTGGGAAAAATTAAAAGAACACACCCTTATAAAAAGAACCAAATTCATGGAACTCGTCCGATTTTGCATCATCGACAACAACTATTTGGTGTATGGTAATAAAACCTACCAACAAAGAGACGGTATGCCCATGGGCAACCCAACCTCACCCATAATAGCAGATATTATCCTCGAAGAACTTTTAGATAGCTGCCTTGCAAAATTGGAAAATAAACCCAGAATAGTTACCAAATACGTGGATGACCTCTTTGCCATTGTAAAAAGAACTGACGTTGACACTATCTTGAACGCTCTTAACAGTTTTCATGAAAAAATTCAGTTCACTTGCGAAATTGAGAAAAACAACCGATTACCATACTTGGATGCTCTTATAATCCGAGAAAAAAGTAGTCTGATAATGGATTGGTTTCAAAAACCCACGTCATCGGGAAGAATCATTAACTTCTTATCACAACATCCAAAAAACACCATTATCAACACCGCCAACAATCTCATCAATAGAGTTCTTTCAATCAGCGATAAGCAATTCCATAAACAAAATAAAATAAAACTTAAAGAAATTCTAACGAAAAACTCCTTTCCCGGAAATATAATCAATTCCTTGATATAACAACAAGAACAAAAACACCAAAAACAACAACAACAGCAGCAACAACAACAACAAAAACAACAACAACAGCAGCAGTAGCAGCAGCAACAACAACAACAACAACAACAACAACAACAACAACATTAACAACAACAACAACAACAACAACAACAACAACAACAACAACAACAACAACAACAACAACAACAACAACAACAACAACAACAACAACAACAACAACAACAACAACAACAACAACAACAACAACAACAACAACAACAACAACAACAACAACAACAACAACAACAACAACAACAACAACAACAACAACAACAACAACAACAACAACAACAACAACAACAACAACAACAACAACAACAACAACAACAACAACAACAACAACAACAACAACAACAACAACAACAACAACAACAACAACAACAACAACAACAACAACAACAACAACAACAACAACAACATCATCATCATCATCATCATCATCATCATCATCATCATCATCATCATCATCATCATCATCATCAACAACAACAACAAGAACATCATCACCATCATCATAATCAACATCAACAATTACAGAATCACGAAGAACAGGAACACCAACAACAAAATTTCAAGTATAAATCTTTTACATATATAAAACAAATAGCGGACAGATTCAAACATGCAAAACTGTTTGATACAGAAAAATACAAACTAGCCATGAAATCCACGAACACGGCCTCCCAACTATATGCTAAACTTAAAACAAAAACGGACAAAATGGAACATTCGGACCTTATTTACAAAATAAATTGTAAAGGAAACCCTAACGAAGAATGCAGCCAAACTTACATAGGGACAACAAAACAGAAACTAAAAAACAGACTTTCAGGACACAAATCGGACATTAAAAACAATGCTCCACAGAAGACAGCACTGGCAGCACATTGTCTCTCACACAACCACACACCAAACTTTGACGAAACCAAAGTACTGCAAAGAGAAGAGAACCAGAGCAAGAGATTCATTATAGAAACTCTCCACATAATACACACAAATAAAACAATGAATAAAAAACAGATACAGACAACGTTAGCTCCCAATACAAACATCTAGTGGAGAAGAGGAGACAATTTAACAACTAGATTCATGTTTATAAACTTTTTATTCTTGTTACTTGTTAGTTTGACAGTTTAGTGCTAAGTTTAACTTTGTTTTTCTTCTGCGTTTTGTAGAAACAATGGTTTAAATTTATTTTTTTTTTGTGATAATTATTGTAAGTAATTGTTGTTTTTGTAAAACATGCCAAAAATTATTGTAATTCATACTTTTCAATGCTAATAAATATACATTTATAGTTTTTTCACCTGAAGATGTCCATAGACATGGACGAAACGTAGTGACACAAACAAAAACCTTGTTTTATTTTTGACCTGAAGCCCAAAAAACACCAAAAAATACATTTCACTTTTTTATTTAACCGGAAATAGTATAAGTTGATATAGACATTAAAGAAATTTTCTTTACTTGGTATTGGTTCTGTGTATCCGTATGATTTTCTACAAAATATCTTTATAATTTTGTAGATCAAACATTTTTTAAAACTTTCTCAACAGAAAAATCAGTTATATCCAAAATATTTACGTTTTTGTATATTTGCACAAAAACGGCTCTAACGACATAAAGACTTTGGCATAGAATACGGGTTATAATGGTCCGGTCTTAACTGAATTGAACTAAATTGACAAAAAATTGTCAAGTTCATACTCGAATTTGTTCTTTAATGGCCGACCCATTTGAATTCAACGTCAAACAAACGGACAATATGATTTGATTCCCGTTACAAGTACTGTCTTTGAACTGGAATACCAATTCCGAATACCCCACAGTAGAATTTCTTAAAAATAGTTCTAGACAACTCGTCCCAGTCCAGCCCAGGCTAGGTATACAGACATACCGGCAGAATTTTTCGACCCACTTTTTTTAAATTTCCTATCATCGGAATGTCATATTTGACAACAGCATGTATGTTTGATGGTGTTACAACACGCGAACATTCGTCATAATTTGTTCTTCTCGAAAAGTGATGAATTTTCTACATGAAATCTCTACATACATAACAAGTATGCTTGTCCTTGTATGCCTTGTGACCTATTAATGGTTTTTGTGAATAGCCAAAAACCAAACGGATGAGCAATTCTAAATGTTTGAACTAAATTTTGCACGGTGATAAGTATCTTTTAAGTAAACAGGTGGTTGTAAAACATTATTTAAAAAAAAAAGTTCATGTCGAAGTTCACACATTTCTGATTAAAATTTTTTTAAACCTTAACCGTTATAAACCTTACTTCACCGCCACCTACCGGATCCAGTACTGGGTGTAAGAGATTCAAGTAGACCAATAAGCACAAGGAATAAATGACATTAGAATCAGTCAAGTCGTTTATGAGGAAAAGAGTGACGAACACACACGCAAACCTGGAATAAATAAAAAATGTCCAGAATTATGAGTTCAGTCGTAAATCAATACAGTTAAGGAGAATGATAATGTAAATAATGCTGTTTATTCAAACGCAGTTCCAATTTTTATACCCTATTCCATAGAATGGGTATATTGTATTTGGTGTGGAGTTTGTAACATAGAGAAATAATACCGTTAGGTATAGAAAAGTACATATATTCTGACTCAGAATCAAAAGCATAGTCGATTTAGCCATGTCCGTCCGTCCGTATGTATACTCTCTAGAGGTCGCAATTTTTGAGCTGGAAAGCTGAAATTTGGTATATATAATCTTTGGTTCAAGAGTAAGGCTAAGTTCTTGAACCAGTAAAATCCGCCCACAAACACGCCCACAATCGCCATTTTTGTTGAACAACCTCAGTTTGGCAAAATTAAATTATGTTTTTTGTACAGTTACGAAAAAATCATAACGCTAAAATTTTGCACACGCAAGCTCTAGGTAAAATTTCTTCCAATCAAATAAAAATATTTCAGTTTGGGCGTGGCTGACGCCCATTTTTCATACAAAACCATTAATATTGTTTTTATAAAATAACAAATGTTATATTAAAGAGAAAGACATAAAATTTTGTGGGCATTACTTGCACATAAACATCCTGTGTATGAAATCAATAAATTTGATTTTGGGCGTGGCTGACGCCCACTTTTCAATAGAAACTATTACAAAATTGTTTTTGTAAATAAACGGTATTTATAATGAATCCGCAAGCCAAAATTTTGCGTCTCTTAGTAGAAACTATATCGTTTGTGTATGAAAAGAAATTTTTGAATTTTGGGCGTGGCTTTCGCCCACTTTTCATGAAAGAACGAAAAACGTAGTTTTAAAAATTTAAGGGACATACTACCAATATTCAATTTAAACCTTTTCCCTTCCGTTCGTTTTATGAAAAATATATCTCTACATTTTCTTGTGTAAATTTTTTCAATACGCCTATTTTTGAAGGCGTGATTTTGATAAAATACCTTTGTTCAGTTAAGATTGTTTAAAAACTACTCGATTCAGCTGTAGTTTTACACATATGCCTAAATACTGATCAAAGCTCAGTTAGTGCTTCAAATTTTTAAGACACGCCCACTTTTAAGGGGCGTTTCCCTCAAAAGTTGTATAAGGCATTAATTTTTTAACGTTTTTTAACTATCGGTCACAGTTTTGAAGTAAAAAGATGAACACTTTGATTTATATTCCTTGGTTACGTAGCAGAGTGGGGTTCAAGAATTGGTAAAAACACCCATAATCGCTATTTCCATTCAAAATCTAATTTTTAAAAATTTAAGTTTTGTCTTGTTTTGTTCAAATCGATCTGCAAGAATAAAATTGAATGTCACTGAGCTCATACCAATTGACTTGGCAATAAAAAGTTTTAACTTTGGGCGTGGCACACGCCTTTTTTTATTTTGCCAGCACTAATTGAACATCACACCACACAAAATTAATGTTATTGAATTTTTTTCTGTCTGCTAAAGATGAATTTTGTTTCTGAAACTGAAACATCGGCTGGCTACGGGAGGCATGTGCATACACGTACTGTAGCTCTCGCTTATGTTTCTATGTTCCGTTGCGTGTGAACAGAGCTTAAGACCATGCGATATTGATAATCAAATCTTGAACAACTGATACATGAAAGGTCACAACTACAGTTAAAATTGGTTTTCCAAGTCTCTTTGAGAAATCATGGTTAGGTAGTCTAAACTCTGTTTAACAAAGATTGTCAGTACAGGCATAAGGCTAAAGATAACACATTTTAGTTTTACTTACCAATACTTAAGTCTTACAGAAGAAAATTACAGCAAGTCTTACACAGTAAATGAATTTACAATGAGAAATTTTTGTAAACTTTATTACTGCCGATTTTTTATTTCAATTAACAGCTACGTAAGTTGGTACAATTTACAGCAAGTCACTTAAATAGCTGTTTACACTAGTAATTTTTTGAGAAGTTTGGTAGGTAAAACTTACATGAGTAATCCCAAATTTATGAAAGACATCTCCCCAAATCTTTACGAAAAATGCCTTTGACTTAGACAACAACAGCAAAGACTTACGTACCTAAGCTATTGCTTTTGTAGTTTTTGTGTTAAGCGACTTGCAGCGGAATGTATGGCAAAGTTTTATGTTTATGCCACGCAAAAAAGTAGTAACTTCAAACGAATTCACTTCACACTTCTTAGTCTCCGAAAGCCCACTCATCGCAAGTCTGTCTACACCAAAACGTCACTGAATCCCATCTCCAGCGCCTTGTGCTTGCTTACACATGATCCGGTCCTGTACTTACTTTAAACATCTAACTTGCCATTTAAGTTTTGTTGGTTGTGATAGCTACTCTTAAATTTTTCCACTTAAAAACATAACAAATTTTGTTATTAAGTTTATTTTTATTCTTTTTTTTTAACAATTTTGTTGTAGGTTATTTTTTGTTTGTATCCTTTATTTCATTTTCATATAATAGTATATAATTTCTCTTATTATTTTGTTTTCTATTTTGTTGTTGTTGTAATTATTAAATATTATAACAATTCTTATAAGTCTGCATTTTGTGCCAGCCATAAATTTATTATTTTTTTTATTTTTTAATATATATAATAATCCTATTCACCTATAATATAGTTTATAAATATTGCGTTTTTATTCGCATTGGAATATGTATGTGTGTGTGCTCATTCGACTTAAAAACCTTTCATAAAAAAATTCTATTAAATGTTATACAAGTTTTTGTTGCTTATTTTTTAAGTCTGTACCCTCGACACCGTGTGATTTGTTTTTTTAATTTTTGTTTTTATTTTGTATGAACTTTGTTCTGTTTGTTTTTTGTTTTGTGTTTCAAGTGCATTTTGTGTGTTTGCCTTTGTTAGGTATAATGTTTTAATATGTTGTATTTTTTTATATATTTTATTATAAAATACACAGAATGTAGTTACAGCACAGTTTTTTTTTTAAACAATAGTTTTTTAATTATTATTATTATTCTTATATATGTAATTTTCACAAATGGTTAAAACAATTATAATATATTTTTTTGTTTGTATGTTTGAGTAGATCTGTGCTTTATTTGATATTTTGTTTTGTTTTTTGTTTTTTGGTTGGTTGTTGTATTGTTGTAGGTATTTAATTATTAAGTAGCCTATATATGATAATTTATATAAATATTTAACATAATTATTGTTGTTAATTTTATAATGATGGTTGTTTTGACTATATAATAATTTTTATTTTTATATGATTGTGTCACTGTGTGTGTTGGGTTGGGAGTTGTACGAATAGAAGATGATTTATTATTAATAAATCCTTTGAGATTGGCTGGAAATACACGGCAGGATTATGTGAATGGAGATAGTATATATATAGTATAGTAAAGGGAGTACTACAGGGGTGGTTGTGGGTGGTAATGGTGTGTTTACAATATTGGCTAGTAGGTAGGTTTTCTTGTTTAGAAGGTACGTAGGTTGATACTTTCTTGATTAAAGACACCACTCCGGAAAAGGATGTCCTTTGAGAGTTTGTATTTTAAATTGTTCGTTCAGTTGGATAAAATAGGAAAAAGAAATGTTATACTTTTTTGTTTGTATACTTTGTAGAGAGATAAGTAACGAATAATAATGTGTTTGTTTTCATTGGGATGGAAAATATGGTGTGGTGTCGTATACATAATGATTTACGAGATGTTCAAATATATACTATTATGTCATTCTAATGCAGCACATTATTTTTAAATATTGTTTGAAAATTTTATACAGTGAGGTGAAAAAATATGGTACTTGTCAGAGTTTTAGAAAATTTTAATTAGATTGTACTAAATATGGATATTTTTTTCTAAACGATAGTTAAAAACAAAACAAAGAATGATGAGAAATAAGTAAAAATGCCTGTAAGATCTAAGGTAGGTATTTTATATGCTACTTGCACTTGCACGGCACTAGTTGGAAGGAACAGATAGATTGTTAAGTATTTATGTTGACATAGAGTGGACCATACCTGAAGAATGGGTACGTACGTTACCTTACGAAACAAAATAAATACAGTGTTTTCCAATAAGATTTATTATTTTGATATTCCAAGCAAAATGGCATTGTTTTAGATAAATGATCGGATGTTTATTTCAATGTAAAGACGAAAACAATATCAGCCAAATGGCCGCCACGGCTACGCTTACAGAACAATACCCCTTTCATGAAATTTTCCATCACCAAATCGCAAAGTAGCTGCTGGCTGCCTTCAATAGCTTCACGAACTCCATCTTTGAGGTCTTGAATCGACACTGGGCTGTTGGCGTAGACATTTATCTTTCACATGGCCCCAAAGGAAGAAGTCGCAAGGTGTTAAATCACATTATCTCGGTGGCCAATTTTGATCACCTCTTCGAGTTACAACATGGTCCGGAAACTTTTCCCTTAAAAGATCGATGGTTTCGTTGCTTGTAAGTGGCACCGTCTTGTTGAAAGTAAACGTTGTCCAGACTAACTTCAGACATAAACAATTATTAATCATCTCTCGATAGCGCAATCCATTCCCCGTAGCTGTTGCTCCAGCCTCATTTTTTAAAAAGTAAGGTCCAATGACCCCCTCGGACCATAGACCGTACCAAACGGTTACTCGTTGAGGATGGAGAAGCTTTTCAACAATAAATCTTGGGTTTTCCGAGCCCCAGGTGCAAAAATTTTGCTTGTTCACGTAGCCAGCGAGGTGGAAATGGGCTTCATCAGTCAAGATGATTTTTCGATGAATTCCGAATCATTTCCATGAATTTAAGGGATCCAATGCAAAGACACGACTTTGTACTTTCTACTTGTCAAATGTTAACAAATGACAGCTGCAAGAGTGACAACTACCGAAATAGCTTGCTATTCAAAATAACACCTCTTATTGGCCAACCCTTTACATGTGGTTTGTATACTCAACACGAAATGACTTTTTGGTAAGTTTCGGCAAGTTTCGTTGACTTTTGTTTCCGTACGCTTTCAGTCGTAGGTACATTTCGCACGAAATTCTGAATTGCTTTTTTTTAATTTTTTTTTTCAAAGAGAAAGAAAGAGACAAATGATTCTTATTTATATGATGTATTTGAAAGATCGGAAAGAATCTTTTCGTTCGTTTTTGACATTTGCTTCCTTTTTCTTTCGCGAATTGAAACTGAGTTCTAAACCCTGATTTTCGGATGCAGAATTGCAGCGTATGATAAATTCCAATCTTAGCAGCATTGCCCAATGGGGAATAACAAACCGTTTGAAATTTAATCCTACACAAACTCAGTGATGTCTCCTGTCCCTAAAGCATAACCTACCCACTACCACTACTATCCCCTGTGCAACTATCCATGAGGGATAGTCAACTTGCGTTGAAAAAAATGTTTCACTTTGCATTCTGTAGGTAGATATGTGTGTAACAAACCAACTTCTTAATCTTCAAATGTCACGAAATGTTAAGGTTTCCTAAGTCCACACAAGAAATATTTTACCCTTTCTGTTCAGGCTGCAATTTACTATCTAAACTATTCTCTTATTTGGGCAAGTTCTTCATTCTTCAATAGCATAAAAGTGCTTTGAAATTAGTAGTTGAAAAAACCATTAAGAAAACATTTGTTTCACTCGAACATCGTCGTAATGTCTCGTGTGTCACGTCATTTTATCGCAACTTGTACCTATAAACGATGCTCCAGTGAAGTAACAACATGTATTCCTCCCTTAAAACGATATCTTCGTTATACTTGCATCGCTAGAAATACCCATGAATTTGAGACGTTATGTCTAGTAAAGAGACTCATTTTTCAGCCGCACTACAAGAATGTGTAATACTTTACACTTTTCAATTCTTCCCTCTCATTACAATTTCAATTTCAATTTCAATTTATTTATCAGTGGCCATTCTCATTATATTATAGTTAAAACGATATAATTTTATACGACGCTGGCTGTGTCTACCTTCGCAACCAAATCAATTTCTTAGGCGCCAATGAGGGGGGTTTATCGAACATGACAATCTATCACATACATTGTGTATCAGTATCTTTACAATTCGGATGTGCGTGCCTCAAAATTATCTCAACAGCTTTGGTTTTTATTATATTTTTCACAGCAAAAAAAATATAAATAAATGTGCGATGTGTGTCATAAAAATCGAAGCTCCAAAAAGCAATCAGACAAAGTCACAAAAATCCACAAATATATTATATTCCTTCATCAAGATTTTTATTGAGTGGCAATTTGTCAAAATGCACACGAAACATCTGAAAAATCTTCCCTTTATTGAATCTTTCCCAAACTCTTTCTATTTTATATATTTTGTGATTGATTTAAATCTTCGAAAATATTAGGGGATATTTAAGAGATTGCATTTGGTTGAATTTTATTTTTAAGATGCACAAAGCCAATCCATTTGTTTGCACTTGCACATTTTGTTCGGTGGAGTTTTTGAGATTACATATTATGAAATTCAAAAGAATAATAAGAATAAGAAGAAGAAAATGCTCTTCGAACCATAAGTAGTTTAAATTCTTGGAAAAAATGTCTATTTAATACGAGGGAATGATAGGAAATAAGGTTGAAAGTCATGGCGCTAAAGTAAGCTTCTTTATGACTTTTACTTTGGTGACCTGTAAGAAGTATCGGATGTTAAGGGAGTTGGTAGAAGGAAATTCATATTCCAATTCATTGGGCTGTGGCTGTGGTGATAGACCTTCTAATTTCGTTCAGTTTTCTGTTCTATAAAGGACTACCTCAAAGTAATAATCCTCCATTTGGATAGGTCATCTCTCTCTCTCTCTGCACTTCAATGAATATATGAAAGAGGATTTGATCCTAGGAAGATAGAAGTAATTGTCCTAGTAAACATGTCAATCTGCTGTACCAGACAAACTAACTGCCCTTCAGATACAAACAATGAAAATGGTTAAGTTTTTTTTTTCTGGGTTCGATACTTGACTCCACCTTAGTTCTTTTGACGAGGTATTGCCTCTTCCGTTCGGATTCAGATTCTGGTCCCTTCCACTTCTGCAGAATATCAGCGCACACACAGGAATAGTTAAGAGTGTAAGTCACAGGCCCCGGCCCCGCTTGGAGCCGTCGTGCCAACAATTTACTTTTTTCAAATTTATTTTTAAGCCAGATAAGCCAAGATAAGAACCTTCAGAAGATGCTGCCCCACATCAATGCTTGTTCAGACTTTTGGGTGTTGAGCTGTCTTTGCAGTTAAACACATCATGAACAGGGTTGTGGAAATGGAAAGTAGATTGTGCTATCGTCAGCAAAACAGTCCTAATGAATGAAAATTTATAGTTCTCCAGCGATTGCTGAGCTATATTGTTAAATGTGGGCTTGAAAGAATTTTTCACGGAACAACCAAGGTATGAGCATTTTTCAAAAATCGTCACCTTTGAAACGTTGTCGATTGCTTGGCCGAAGGGTAATTTGTTTCCAGCCTTACGCTCATCCAGTTCCATTTTAAAATAAACATCCCTCAGAAAACATCTTCCTCACCTAACTTATGACTTTATAAACAGTTTTTTTTACCTACACGTGAACTGTTTTGTCAACTGGTTATCGCGTAAAATTATCGTCCGTAAACCGACTTTACAGACAACCAAGTTTTTTCTAGAACTACTTTTGTCGTATTTCAAATTTGGTTAGGTCGCCATAAAATACTTTATCCGCTTTCTGCCAAGGTAGGGCAGCAGAAAATAGAAAACTGGTCCCTAATCCATCTTGTCATCAATGCTCTCCCATGGTCCAGTGCCCCCCGTAGGTACTGATTACCAAATACACCGGCTAGGTCTGTTTTCTGTTGGTCAGTATTTGCGAGTAGAAACCGTCTATTGCGTGGGCTGAGTTGTTTTGGAATACCTACGTTCAAAAATGTACAGTAGATAAATGAAAAAGCCTTCCCCATTAATGTGATGGGATGTTCCGTCTTTTAACGTTTAAATTGCCGTTGGTGAAGATTATTTTAAGGACTTGAATATTAAAAAACTAAAGCTCTATAAGCTCAGATTTGCAAATTAAAGAATAGGACTAAGTGGATTTCTGTTGGAAAGTCTTCACATTGGATCTAGATGCAGATTGAGAGTTTTTTTTACCAACTGTTTTGTTTTGTTCTTAGAAAAGCGAAGAAAAACTTAAGAATCAAGTAGCATATTCACAATCCTTTAAGAAATTAATTAACTTAAAATACTAGCAACATAATAAAAATCACAATAAGCAACAAATGTTAATGTCAAAGTTATAACTAAAAATCGACTGAAAAAAAAAAAAATGGTTGGTGTACCAAATTATATTCCCCTCACTGTAGTGTACATTATTGTTGTTTGGCCCATTAAATGGTATGTTAATCGTGTTGTTTTTTTTTTTTTGTTTTAAACAAAACAATAATAAACTTTGATTATTTGTTTCAAATATTAATTACGTAATATAATATATAATATATGTATGTATAAGCAATCTGGTTGTCAATTTAAATATATATTTGTAATTTATTTAATGCAAGACAGTCAAATGCATGCGAATACATTCTTTTTAGTTCACAAAAAAACAAATTTTATTTTCTTCAGCATTGCGCATTCCAGTGAATTTTATTTTTTTTTATTTAAATTTATTGTAAGTTTTTTTTTCTACTATTTGTTTAACAAACTGGGAAAAAAAGCTCAAGGTTGCTCCAATTATAATATATTACTATTTTTATTTGGTTTTTAAATTTAAAAATATATATAATATATGTATTGTATAATAATGCATTTGGTAAAACATTTTTAATATTTTTTTTTTTCTTTAAAATTTAAATATTCTTTGTTGCGAAGACGGCTTATTTTTTTTTTAAGTTTGTTTATAGGGTACTCGTTAAACATGAAGTGCCCCCCCTCAAAAAATTATTTTTGGACAAATAACAATTTTTTTTTTGAATTATTTTTTTTTTTTATTTGTTGAATTCATTGTTGGCAGTGTTTATAGTCGACAGAGCAAAAACGTATTTATTTTTAATAATAATTTCTTTTTTAACTTTGGTAGTTCCTTATAGAAAAATTAATTGATATAACATGCAGAAAGGATACACTAAATCTAAATAAGTTAATATTCTGTGCGGCGCGGCATCGGTCCTTAAAAAGGATATAGTTTAACAGATTTTTTTTTTATAGAAAAATTTAATAGAAAAAGTTTTAGCTAAATTATAAAACATAAAAACGTACTTATTATAAGTATAGATATATTTATGTTTCAAAAATAGCACTTCTTAAGTAGTTCTTAAAGTTAACAAAAAGATACAAAATAAAATAATAAATTGGAACTATGTATTTTTTTTTTTTTAATTTCCTAACCCAGGCCATATACTGAATTCATGATGCTCTTTTCTGTTCCTCAACTATCTCAACAAAATGCTCGCTGCCCTCCAATGTCACTTCATTTTTTATAATTTTTTTTTTACAAACTTCTACAAAATTACAATTAGGTACATTTCTCTAGACCTCGCAAGTATCTTGGACAAAATCACAATTTGTTTGTTTGTTTTTATGTTTTTTGTTTTGTTTTTTATTTTATTTTTGTTGTTTCTTAGTTTAAATAACCAAACGCTTCCTTACCAAACGTTTTCCCTGAGCCGACTATAGTAGTTGTTTTTGTTGTTGTTGTTGTAAACGGTAGCAGCAAATATTGGATTGTATATCAAATTTTCCATCATCATCATCATCATCAGAAAAGAGGAGTGGTTTTTTTAATTAATTTGTGGGACCATGTTGGGTGCGAAGTCAAGGTTTGAGTAGGTCCTTCACTCAGAGAATTCGATATTTCTACGGGGAGAGTTGCCATTGCTGGATTGTGAATCGGTTTTCTTAAGGATCGATACATGATGACCAACGGCTGCTCCTTCATTTCGACTGGGACATCCTATGATGGAGTCCTGTTTCTGTAAGAATCCTCGACGTTGGTCGGCGAATGATATAACTGAATCTTGCTTAACTAATTGATGTCTTCTTGGTTCTGAAAGGACGTAAACAAGAAAGGAAAAAAAAAAATCAAAAATAAAGATAGTTTTCCTTTTATATATTTCATCATCATCAGGGATTGCCTTTCGATTGAATGGGAATGGAAGTGTGGGAACAGTAGATAGTCGTAAAAACTATATAAGAGAATGGCAAAATGGATGAGATTGGCCTGGTTTTGATGCTGGTATGAAGAGGAAGAAAAAACCATAAATAAAGTAGAGAGGAGGAAACAAGAGACCAACCAAGGATTTATTTTACCAAAGTTTAAGGTTTTCACGTTTTGAGTGTGTGTTTGTGTTTGCTGTCTGCAACTAAATCAATTTACAAAAAATTGATTCCGGGTTAGTTGTCTTGTCTTTTGTCTCTTGTCTGATTTAATAAAATTCATAAATCATAGCACATTTTGTTGGTTATGGGAAAGAATGTAGGTATAAAACTTTGATGTTTAATCATACTATAAGTAGGTCCTTATTTTATGGTTGTTCTTGGGTGTTTAAAGTTTTCTAAACCAAACAATCCATAAACTTAATCAATTTGTTGTCCTCATTTTGCTCCAAAGCAATTTAAAATATGGACTTTGGGAAGTTCTTTAATATAAGTGATGGCAAAGTTGTTTTCAAGTTATCCTTTAAGGTATTTTGAAATGAAATTGATTTAAGATGATCCAGCGTTAAAAGCCTTGAAAGCTGAGCAATAAAATTGAAAATAAATCAAAGTGACATAATAAGAAATGGCAAGCAAAGCAACTTATAATATAGTAACAGTTGAGGAACGAGGTGTGAGATTAGATCGAGGATTTATCCTTGCTCATGGCGGAGACTTTGATGAACTATATTGGTTTTTTGAGGCAGACATTGCTTCTAGTTTCAACAAAAAGAAAATAAACAGGATGTCCTTAGCTGTCATTAAAATGAAAATGATTTTTTGATTCATTATTCTTACAAATGGCTTCCTTTGGCCGTATTAATTGGCCAGCCGATTTCATTAAGTGTTATTTGTAAGGAATTCAGAGTGTCCTTGACCATCCCATCCGATTTGTTACTTTTAGATTGTGATATCATAATCTATGTGACTTAGTTTGTCAAATGGTCTCCATTGAATACCATGTCTTTCATTTGTATCCACCGTGGCAGTCATCACGTCATCAATTGCCAATAAGAACAGAATTGGAGACAATAAGACATCCCCTTGTCTCACTCCTTGACGTGCAACGAACGAAACACCTTGCGTTGTTGTGGGACCTTTTAATAACAGCGACAATTTTCTCAGGGTAATAAGCAATCTCCAAATGCATTCTAGATTTACCCGATCGACCGCCTTCTCAAAATCTACCAACATGGTCTACAGCGGTGACTGGATACTCATATGATTGTTCGAGGATGATTCGCAAGGTGTTGATGCGGTCGACGCCTGACCGCTTCGCTATCGTATTTGAACGTTATAATACCTAACAATATTGTATTTTTGATGGGGTTTTCAGGGTCTTTTCTTTGAAAATGCCAATACCGATTGTGCTCAAGACTTCCACGGATTATTACTTCTTACTCGATCAATCTTTGTTACTCTTGCTGTCATACGAAACATAATGTTTTGTACATCGTCTAACATTGTTATTCGTATGTTAGTGCCAGGCGCACAACTGAGGTGTATAGTCTACCCTTCAGCTTAAGTTGCATTTTCTGGGAACCGAAGATAGTGGAGTTTTCCCGCCACTTCGCTCATCTCAAGCTCACGCGATGATTGATGTCCTCATCAAAGGTTGCTTCGCCATTAATAATAGATCTAAGATATTCAAAGTTTTTAAACTTGGGAATCACGTTCCATTCATAAAAACGTCTGAAATAGATACCAGATATTGGGCAGCACAAGTAGACGTGTTGGGAGGATATATGATAAAGGCTGAAAGACGCAAACAAACGAAAGCTATTGCCAAACCCGAACAAAACAATGCCGTCCAAGCGCAGTTTACGTCCGTAAACTAAATTATCAAAATTTGTCGAAACGTAGCAATTCGCTTTTTCGGGGGTGAGATACGAATTGCTTGTTCGCGCACAATTACGGACGAGACCGTCCGCGCCGTTCCGACTATTATTATAGTTCAGCCTGAATTCCAAAAAAGACTGAAATACTTGTGCTGCCCAAGATCTGATCCATACGTGTCTATATCAGACATTTATATGAATGGAACAGTGATTCCCAAGTGTGAAAACTTTGAATTTAGATCTATGATTAAAGACAGCAATCATTACGTGAGCGGGAAAACTTCGCTATCTTCTGTGCCTGAAAAATGATCCTTAGCTGAAAGAAAGACCCTACACCTCATTTGTGCGGCGTCTGTCACTAACATACGATTAACAATGTTGGACGCTGTTATTAAAAAGTTCTGAGCCATATGGAAAACTTTACGATTCATTTGATGTGCGTCAAGGAGTGAGACAATGTGATGTCTTCTCTCCGATTCTCTTCTTGTTGGCAATTGACGATATGATGACTGCCACGGTGGGTACAATGAAAGACATGGTATTCAATGGAGACCATCTGACAAAATTAGTCACATAGGTTATGCTGCCGATAAATGTCTCATGGTCCAGTCCAGCCCGGTCCAAAGCAAACAACAAGTAATTATATGGCAGGGATCATGCAAGTTAATTATCTGAACAGTTATATAGCACTCGATGCTAAAACGGACATAGATGTTAAAACATTAAAATGAACAAAGCCCGTGGTGCATTTAGAATCCTTTCTCAAATATCAATACGCACGAAGTTGAAACTCTTCAAATCCAACGTTAAATCTGTCCTGTTATATGCTTCTGAATCATGGAAATGCGCTGCCAATATCTTGAGCATACTGAATTGCCTTCGCTAACGGTAGTCTGCGGCACATTCTGAAGACCCAGTAGCCGCAAACCATATCAAATGAACTATGGAACAGGACCGACCAAACAAATTGGATGAAAACATCTTGCAACGGAAGTGGCGTTGGATAGAAAACTGAAAAAACCTGACTTTAATATAGCAAAACAATTGTAGAATGGAGTTCTCAGGGTAACAGATGCGTCGGACGACCCAAAACAACTTAGAGGTCATAATTAATTAAAGAAGCTCAATCTGAAGCAATATAATTATGGCCACAGCTAAGGCCAGTTGCTTCGAATCGGGACAGGTGGAAATATCTTGTTGCTGCCCTTTGCTCCAGGAGGGGTTGAACGATACAGTACGTCTTTTCACAAATATACCAGTATTTAGTTGGTCTCAGAAATGAAAAAATCCAAAACCGGGAAGTTTGCCAACGTTTTCTGAGGTCAACCCGGCGAACCCTACAAGCGGATCACTAGTGTGAAGCAAAAATGTGCGATATATGTAATCCACTGTGTAGTAAAGAATAGTATAGTAAGAAGACGTTATGCTAGCCAAGAAAGGCAATAAAGAGTGCTTCCTTAATATCCCACAATACATGGGGCGAAATCACAATTCGAAAATCACTTAAAAAAAGGTAAATTTATAGCGTAAATTGATTTCACGGAGCGAGTTAAGAAGAAAGTTGCGGAGTGTGAGTTTGATAAGAGGGCAAGCAAGGACAAACTTGCGGAGAATGCGGAAATGCTGCAGCATGATAAGGCACTGTATAAACACAGGTATTGATACCTGCATCCAACAAGTTATCTGAAACAGCTTCCTGCATTTTGTTTAGTGCCGGGTGTTTGAAACGTGTCCACCGTTCTGTCTTTTCTTTCGGAATTAATGTCAAATAATATTTTCAAAAACATTAACTCCAGGAACGAGTCTCAAGACTTAAAAAGCGCATATTCATATGCTGTAGGCTGTAATACCTACATAAGTTTCTTGAAGAAAGGGCTTTTCTGCTTCAAAAGTTTTTAATAAAGTTGAAGTAAACAAAACTTACCTGGCCTTTGGTCGGCAAATGATATGACGGAATCTTGTTTCTGCAGTTTCTGCCTCTTAAGTTCTAATGGTGAAATATTGCTATCCTGATTGTTCAAACAATTTTTGCGATGTTCAATATACGAATATTGTGTATCCTGTTTACATAAAGTGCCACGACGTGAATCAATCGAAATGGTATCCTGCGTTGAAAACGAATCATTGCGATCTTGCTGAGAAATCAATCCTCTTTTTGTTTCAATATAAGATATAACCGAGTCCTGTTTCGTTAAGGACATTTTCGAACCATTACTATCTTGTTTGCAAAGCATTCTCCTCGATCCATCACTGGACGCACTCTCCTGCTTTATAAGCATCTGACGCGATCCATGAGAGTCCTGTTTCAATAGCATTTGCTGTGATAAATTACTATCCTGTTTGATAATTAAATTGTGTCTTCGCAATGCATTCTGCTCGTAGATGTAAGAGACGACGTTTGGTTTTCGGATAGGACTCCCGGGACTCTTTTTGGAATTTTGCTGATACTGTGATGATTTGCGAGTGCTGGCAGATGACGAAACGAGCAATACATTATCATAGTAGCTGTTAATAAAATAAATCAATGTTAAAAAAAAGAGATCCTTTCAAAATTAAAAAAAAAAATCCATACCGTAGTCGTCCACAACATGAACGTGATTTAATAATTGCCGCAAAACCACGTCGATACTTCTTATTGAAAAATGCATATAAAATCGGATTGATGCAGGAGTTTGACGATCCCAACCATTGTGCTATTGGTGTTACTGTATTGAGGATTTCCCCCTCTCGCTGTGTTATCTCGCCACCTTGAGACATTGAAAAATTGAAAAATATCCAATTAAAAATGGAAAAGGACACCTCGAATGGCCAATGGCAATTAGTAAAACTTCAAACTTACCAAATTTAATACGAGCAAATATCACATACAGCGGCAGCCAAGAGAGAACAAACAATATGACAACTGCTACGAGCATCTTAATTACTTTGACCTTGGATTTTTGTTGCATCTGTTCCATTTGGGCATCATTGGAATCACCCGGAATCGAACGTGTGGAAACTTTAATCCAAATCAAAACATAACACAATGTTATCAATGCCATTGGTAGCAAATAGCATGCCACAAGTTGGGCAAGAAGAAAATACAAATTGCCATCGGTGCCGGGTGGCCAAACCTCTTGGCATAAGAACATGTCGGGTGCCATTGGAAAGGCATCCGATGCTGGCACCAAATCAAAGAATAAAATCCATGGTATTGTCGATCCTAATGCAATGACCCAAATGCAAAATATCATAAAACGGGCACGACTTTTGGTCATTTGTTTCAGTGGCCACCATATAGCGATGAACCTGAAAAAAAGGAAAACAAAAAGATATTTTGTAAAAGATACTTTCCAGTTCAGGGATTTGAATTTTGACTTTTGTTTTGTGTTTTTTGGTCGTTAATTGAATCTCATGGTTTTTTTTTTTTTGTATGTGCCATTTCCATTTTGATTTAATTATAAAAATATTATCAACTAGAAAGCAGGCAGCTCTAGAAAGGGTGCAGATAAGTGGATCATAATTTCGTCGTTATAAAAAGGTCATAAAAAGAACCAAGTCAGATAAGAATTTATTAACGAAATTAATTTGGGGTATTATCTATGATTAATGCTGCTTCCATGGTGGATGCTTCAGAGTTTCTACATTTTATGTTTTAAAAGTTAAAACTTCCGCCCCTTCTGATAAAGAATTCCTTTCATAAGCAGACTTCATAAAAAACAAAAAAAATATTATCCCAGCAATTTTATAGATGAATTTATGTTTAAAAATACTGTGGGGAGTTTGGGGAGGTCTCTTATACTATAGTTTTGGATATGTTTTGGAATACTTTCGAGTGAAGAGATTAGATCGTAATTATTAAGGACATTAATCATTTTCAAAGCAATTATTTTTGTAGCGTATGATTCTTTTGGTGTGCGGACATCCTCAAGTTGTCATTTTGGTCGATTTTAATTTATGACAGTTTTTTTTAAAGGCTAAAGTAGTTGTTTCAAAAGTCTTCTTTTTAAAACCCAGAATAAATCAAGTATTTTATTAAATTTTGATTGAATTCAATTATTTGTAGTATAAGAAGCTCAATTTCAATGAATTCAAACCCGGTCAGGTGGAAGGATTTTGTTGCTGCTCTATACACCGGGAGGAGTTGAAGCGTTGCAGTACATGCAGCTAAACCAATCTATATTGATCACATTAGTAAACATAATCGAGAGCTACATTCGCAACGTACTGTTGGGAACCCTATTCTAACATGCAGGGCCGGCCCGAGCTAAATTAGCGCCCTGTGCAAGCTTTATCATTGGCGCCCTCAATTGCGGTGATTTTTGGAAGAAGTCATTTCCTCATTACCCAAGGGGTATACTTTGCAATGCGTTTTTTTAAATAAAATTAAGTCAAAAAATTTATTACAAATTATAGGAGATATACAAGATATATTTGAGGTAGGTTGTGTAACGTACAGTTTGTGAATTTTCATAGGCGAAAGCTTATGAAGGGTAATTCACTTAAGGTGTGCCAAACTGCTAGAGCGAGTAGGTTGGGTTGGGACAAAAAAAACTCATGTGGGAGGGGGGGTCTATTCCCTTCCGTTTAGCCGAGAGGGGCAATTTTCTTAAAAAATGACTTAAATTGGAAACAAAAATTATTAAAAAATAAAAAAATACCTTCTACAACGCCATGCTATGCCATTTTGTAAGGCCAAAAACCTCTTTCTTTTACCTATTTTGTTTTGAAAAATATTTATTTTAGTGAAATTTTTTCAAAATATTAATTTTCAAACTCAAAATTAAAATAAAAAAAGTTAAAATCAAATTTTCAAACTAATTTTATTTCAAAATTTTACCTTATTTAGTATTTTTTGCCAAAATTCAATGCTCTTATTTGATTCAAGTCCAACATTAAAAACCGTATGTCTATAGGATTTCTTGTTGCCAAGCTATTCAAAAATAAAAGAACCTATTTCTGCAAAAAAAAAACACGAAAATCTAGCCTTACGAGATGGCACAAGTAATGCAAATTTTTGTGTGTTTCTTATGAACAAGAAGGTTCGGATATTTTTGAATAGCTTAGCAACAAAAAGTCATAGAGCCATACGGTTTTCAGTGTCTGACCCAAAGCTAATAAGAGCATTGAGTTTTGACAACAAAAATAATACTGGAATACATCAAATTTTGAAAAAAAATAGTTTGAAATTGTTTTCTATTTTTTGTTGCTATAATTTTGAGTTTGAAAGTTAATATTTTGAAAACTGAACACTAAAATAGCTTTATTTAAAAACACTAAAAAGGAGGCTTTACAAAAAGATATGACATGGCATTGTAGTTGTAGGAGTTACCGTTATTTTTCAATTATTTTTGTTCCAATTTAAGTCATATTTTTAGAAAATTGCGCCTCCTGGCTAAACGGTGATAAATAGACCCCCCTTCCATACGATGTTTTTCTTGTCTCAACTCAACCTACTCGCTCTAGCTCATTAAACAACCTCACACCAAAAATAATACAACAAGTATTTTGTGTTATATTAGGTATCTTTGCTAACACCGATTACCCTGTATTAGTCAAAAAATTCTTTTTTTTTTAATGGAAACAATGACTGGCAGCGGCAGACAAGAACAAAAAAAGAGAAAAAGAAAATTGAACAACAAAGATTCACTCAATAACGACAAACGACAAACCTCATCATTAGTCATCGCATCATCATCAGTCATCACTCATTATTTCCATATTTAAATTCCAACTCAACCCTTTGTCATCTCTCATCTCTCCAGACGAGTGATAAGATTACACTCATAAAGAGAAGCCAATGACAAACTTAAACATAGTACAAAAAACACTCAACCGAAAGAGTTAAAATTCATAGGTGCAGTTTTTAATTTTGCACACTGTTGTGTACATGAGTATGAATTTTGTACCTCAGAATTTCTGTTGAGTAACTTTGCTCACTTTGATTTCATATAGAAGCACTGACATCGTGTGCATGTTACCAACATGCACACTGTTAATTATCTGTATTTATGCTGTTGACATTTTTTTTATGATACACTGCATAGGGGTGGGTTATGAAAATAAAATAAAATTTCTCATACGTGGTGATGCCTTATAAAGAGAAAAATAGCATATAGCTAGGTCTATTGAAGCTAACTTGGTAGATAAAGTTTTGTTTTTACTGTGGGACTGTGGGGTGGGTGTGAATAAAAAGGTAAACGTGGATTAATTTTTGGAATAGTTGATATTATGTAAATACATAATTGTATATCTGTCATTAAATTCAAATTAGCTGTTAGTTATATAATGAATATCAATATTGGTGTGAGCTACAAAAATAAATGAGAATTAAAAAAGAAGGTAGTGGTTACGAGGTGACATGTACACACGCCAAATATTTGAAGATATATTTTTCATATCACGAACGAAAATAAAACCGGTTAAACTTGATTATTAGTATATACATCAAATTAAAAAATTAAAAATTTGTTTTTCTTTTATGAAAAATGGGCGTAAGCCACGCCTGAAATACAAATATTTCTTTTTATACGCAAGCTATATATTTTAAAATTAAGATTAAAATTAAAAGACACATACATTTAGGCTTGTGGCTCTATTATGAGTAGCGTTTATTTGAAAAATAAGTTTTTTTAGTTTTTAATGAAAACTGGGCGTGAGCAACACACAAAATCAATATTTTTTTCTTTCTTGTACTAAATGTTTTCGTACAATAGCTACAGAATTTAAGGTTTTCGCTCGAATAGCATCGTTATCGCATAAAAATAATATTGATGGTTTTGTATGAAAATTGGGCATCAGCTACGCCCAAACTGAAATATTTTTATTAATTTGAGAGAGGAATTATTTATAGCTTGCATGCGCAAAATTTAAACGTTTTCCTTTTATCGTCACTGTGAAAAAAAACACGATTTTATTTTGCCAAATAGAGGTTTTTGAATAAAAAAAAAGTGATTGTGTGCGTGTCTGTAGGCGGATTTCAGCGGTCCAAGAACTTAACTTTACTCTTGGACCAAAGATTATATGTACTAAATTCTGAGATTCAATTCGTCAGGCATACTTTTATCTGGCAAAATTTTACAGATGAGTTAATGTATGCTCCTATAACTAAGTAATTTCCCACTGCTCTGAAAAGTTTGGCAGGATGGTCATCCGCTACAGCAGCCTAGTTGGGATTTGGTTAAGATATCGCTACCCGAACTTCTTCCTCGTCTTTATCTGTCGGGTGAACAAAAGTTTTTTCATCATCGTCCAAATCAAATGGAAGATTCTGCCTTACAGCGGACCCATTTTACAGTCTCCGTCGTCTATACAGGGTTCCGCGGGAACTTTGAACCTCTTTGACGAACTCTTTACACTTTGGTAGAACTATCAAACATTTGATTTAGCAGTAGGAACCCTCAATAGATTCAACCGCTCGCTTTTCCTCTCTCTCCTTTTCTTTCTGAAAAGCCCATGTACCTCCTTTCTCTCTTGCTGGCAGGTTTTCTCCTACAGCATTGCTTGATGAGCTCGTTTTTGGAAATGTGGACCAGCCTGCATCATCGAACCAGGTGTTTCGCGGTGGTCCCCTAATGAAACCCAAAACATCAGTTGCTGCATTTTTTGATGACTAGTTTGCAATGTTGCCGCTGGTCCACTGAGCTTAGAGCACGTGCAGAGCATTCCAAGAGGTATGACGAGGCACGGTTGGCAAAAGGTCTCTTGCGATTGCAGCTTTGTTGTGGTTGTAAATCACAGTCTTAGAAAAATAAATATCTCTAAAGCAACACCTTTTATCTTTGTCCTTGACATATCATTTGGGCGGTACAAAAAGTATTCCCGCTGCGTAGTATCAAGACAAATACGGAATGAAAACAATATCTCCTTTTTTATTTGCAATAAAGCCATCAAGAGTTGAAAGCGTTTCAATTCATTTAAATTTGACCATTAAAATAACAATACCCGAAACGATCTAACCCCAAAAAATACCTCAATAACAATTCCAAATGAAAATAAAGATATTTTTTGAATTGTTCATTTCTTGAAGCATTAATTAGCCGACTAATCATTCCAAAAGCACCAGTTCTTAAGAAAATTAGAGAATTTTACACAGATAAAAAAAAAAATGTTCCGCGGTCATTTCAATAATTCAAGGACCCTTTTTTACAGGAGCAAAAAAATAAATAGAAATAAAATCCACGATTGTGGTTTGTAAAAAAAAAAATAATAGCCTCATTAATTTTAAATCATTCTTCTATTTCATCGAAAATGGAATAAAAAAAGAAAAACCAAACAACGAAACAGAAACAGAAAGAAAAAGATTCTTTTGTAAGATACATGTTTGGTTAATATGTCAAAGTTCACCTTTTCATTCTTTATTTTATTCGAACAACAAAATTATTATCTTAATCGTTTATTTTGCTTGATTGTTTCTATAAAACAGCAGGTTTTATTTATTTTTCCCATATATCCTTGGGATACTCGTATACTTTTCTTGGTGAAGAGATAATATCCTGAAGTCTGAATACAAAGTTTCATGCACGTATAGCCCAACTCTTAAACGCTGCTTTATTTAAGATTAAGCTTTCCGCGTGTTTTATTACCCAAGTTTTCCTAATCTATCAAGAATATTGTGTGTAAGGATATCAGGATATGTTCTCTATAGCACGGCGCGGCTGCAGTACAATAACCTTTGCCCTAGGAGTCATTAATATCGAGACGCTTTGAATGAACATGTGTGGATTGATGCTGGATGCGATACAAAGTAGCAGCGAAGAATAGGCTTTTATTAAGGCTTTCATTTAATTTCGTATAAAGATCCTCTGTGTCCTTATAAGATATAGACTAAAGGGCTATAAAGATATGATATTTCATTGTTTTCTAGCAGTTGTCTTTTGGCTTGGTTCTCATATACGGCTACACCAGACACCACCTCCTGAATTGTTTTTGTTAATTAAAGAAATTTGTCTCATGCGACCCAATAAGTAATGAATCCTTGCGTAGCATTTGGGTGGTGCTCTATGTTGGGTTTGAGTTAATAGTCTTCAAAGGAAAAACCATATGACAAATCTTATTAATTAAATAAAATTAATCTTAAGGATTTGGCAAAGATCCAAGATCGTCCATGGCACACATCCTCACTACTCGCCTTCGAGCGTAAACATTTGAATCCTTGACAATTATTTCTGTTGAATTTGAAACACCAACTGGCGGGCGCGTGGTTGGGAATAAACTGTAATCACCAAGAAAGTTGTCCCATTTGTCAAATTTGCCAAATTACTCTGTCCTGTCTACTTCGTAATTTTATTTCTTAAATAGATGAGAATAAGTTATAGAAACCTGGGGTTTATTTTATGTAAGACTTATCTCTTCATAAAAAAAAATCACAAAAATATAGACGTAACTTTTCCTTTATCTAGCCAGCCAGTCAGCAGCAGCACCAGCAGTGAAAATCAGTGAACAGTGAGTATTCCACAAACGAAAACCATTCTGTGCCAATTGAAAAAGTCCTTGTTGCAGGGACACTTCGGCTTCACCGAAGATGTTTGATTGGATTTCATTTGAATGGAAATTTTCTTCAATTTATTTGCGCTTTTTTTTTTGTCCTTTCTATACTTTCGCAATCTGATGATATTGAAAATTTATCGTCCGCCACGTCCTTTTACGATAACACTTCCGGCTCCGGTGGCAGGCGGCGCGCGGCAGCAGGAAGAACGAACAAATAAAATGCACGACTGGGTCGCACGTACTTGCTCTGTTGGTGCAATAGTACGATGAAAACAAACTTTTCGATCAATAAGAACAATTCATTTTTGAAAAATTTGGTAAAAACCAAAAAAATTTGGCTAAAACTGGAAAACTCGATATACGGGAGGTAACGTTAAGAAACCTTTAATATTTAAAATTAAGACGTTATCTTTTGGGTGTTATAAATGATACAAATGTCCACTTATGGGTTATGGCCTAATTAATAATACTGTTAAAAGCAATTTCCGCTATTATCATGTATAGCCAAAAACTAAAAATGCAGTTTTGTTTGAAGTATTCTATGTATGTTACATACAAAGTTTCATAAAAATCGGGCTAGCCTTTTTTGAGTAAATTAGAAAAAATGAAAAAATTGGCCAAAATCAAGTGGCTCTTTGTATAGGAGCCACCATTTAAAAAAGAGAAACTGAAAAAAAATCAATGCCATCTGATAGGATACTGTAGGGAACTATACCAAACAAAGTTTGAGTGAATTCGATCCAACCGTTGACAACTTATGGCTATTTGAAAAAAAGCCGTTAAGAGCAGATCTCCGTTATTTGCATTTTTAGCCAAAAACTAAAAACGCAGTTCTCTTAAAAACACTAAAAGAATATAACACACAAAGTTTAATCAAAATCGTTAGAGCCATTTTCGAGAAAATTAGAAAAAACCAAAAAAAGTTGGCTAAAACTCAACGGCTCGTTGTATGGAAGCCACCGTTTAGAAAGGCTTCAGTGAAAAATTTACTAAACCATCCTATAGAACACTATTAAAAACTGTGTCAAACAAAGTTTTAGTTGATTCAATCAAGCCGTTGTGAACTTATGGCTATTTGAAAAAAAGCCGTTAAAACCTGATTTTCGTTACGACCATTTGAGGCAAAAACAAAAAACGCAGTTTTGTTAGAAATGCTTAAAGTAAGCTAAATTATAAATTTAATCAAAATCGTTAGAGCCGTTTTCGAGAAAATCCAAATTGAAAAAAACCGTTACTTGAAAGGTACCAGTTTGAGCCGGGCTAAAACAAAATAAAAAAAACCTCGACAATGGTTTTTCTTCAAACTGCTATATACCAAGTTTGAAGAAAATCCGTCAAGCCGTTTAGGCTGTAGCATGACGTGAAAAAGCGCACATCCGCACATCCGCACATCCGCACATCCGCACATCCGCACAGACGCACAGACAGACCGACGGACGGTATGGCGAAAACCACTTTTTTGGGCTTCTCTATCATCGTAATGTCATGTTTGATTAAAACCTCGATTTTTTTTTTCTGCACGAAACCAATACTTGCCCTATAGAGCAAGTAAAAAAGTTGGTTGTTAGAAATGCAGTTTAGGTGGGTTTTGCTGTTCGACAATGATTTCAAGATTTGCAAATGCAGTTGCTGCTGATGCTGTCGTAGAGTTTTGTGGGTTTTTCTGTCGTATTTTTTGTGATGCCGTGGTTATGTTGTGTATCCTCCTATAAATCTTTTTTTTTTTGTGTTTGGCAATTTATCAAATAAAGTTGTTTTGGGCCACAACAACGTGTCGAAATAGTCAGAAAAGTTTCCTTAAAGTTTTTATTGAATGCAATTATGCGGAACATGCAATGAAGAAATGCTGTTTTTTTTATCGAATCCTGATTTCTTGGAAACCTACACTCATTTCTGGATATTTGGGTATAGAAATGTATTACGTAAGAAACTTTAACATAACGACTTTGCAAGGTTTTCTTATTTTTGTTTACAAGTCCTTAGCTACCTGCTTAAATGTAAAGTAAAGAACCCCAAATTACGTACAGCAGTTTTTTTTTTATCATAGAGCCATCACATACGGGAACCGGGAACAGTTCAAACCAAGGAAAAGACTCATTGCCACTTATTTCGTGATTCACACAGGCTTATTCTTGACATTTATTTTAACAGAAAAGTACAAGCGCGGTGTGAAATGTCAAAATATCGGGGATTAGTGATCCGCATCCTTCCAAGGGGTACAAAATATCAAAGTAGATGAGTAATGTGTGCTGGACATTTGAAAAGAACACTTCTACAGACTGTAAAACAGTAAAGACAAACAAAATATAGCTGTCATGCAGAGTCATCCATTCGATTTGGACTGTGATGAACAAAATTTCCATCCACGTGATCAGGAAGAAGTTCGGGTAGCGATATCTAGACTAAAGTCCAACAATTTTGCTTTTGCGAATGGAATTCCTTTCGGGCTCTTAAAAGCAGGCGAAGATGACTGGGTGAAGAGTATACATACCAATAACTCATCTGTAAAATCTTGTCGGATAAAAGTATGCACAAGGCAGGAAATACTCTGAACTGAGCCAACTTCAGAGGAATAAGTCTCCTAAAACAAGTTTACTAAGTTGTTCAATTGAGGATGTAATTCTGCATTGTGGCCATAGTTTTGGAGTTAACTAATTGCTTCTTCCATCTTTTCGAAGCTGATCTTCTGTCGTCACTAAAACGTTACTGCATAAATCCAACATGGGATGATTTGTGCGACTACATTGTCTGATAGCATCCTTAGTTAATTTATACAGCTGAATTGAGTCCCTCTTTCCTTCAGAATGTTATATGAATTCTCGTCAAGCTTGTCCGCTCTGCCTTTCATCACGTTCCACACACAGCTCCACTGGCGTCTGAAATGTTCCACTGCTCAAAAAAAAAAAAAACATATTTACACTAAGCATCAGTTTCTATAAGTTTGTCCTCACTTAAATTGTTCTTCGACGTGTCTCTGGATATCCAAGAATCACTGGTTCTTGTCCTTTTTCGTAGTTTTAGTCCCAGCTTCCATGAAAGGACGCGTATCAAACTAATATTATAAATGTGAAAGTAATAGTGTTTGTTTGTAAGGCTATGACGACTTAACCACTAAACCGATTTTAAAAATTCTTTCACTAATAGAAAGCTACATTATCCTTACGAAAATTAAAATAAAGTTACCCAAGGTATTAATAATGTTCCTTTAATAGTCAATAATTGACATGTGCACATGTGCTGTGCTGCCATTATTACATGCGAATATTCAAGGCATGTATTCGTTGAAAAAAAAAAACGTTTAAGCATTACAATCAAACATTAGATGATAGCGAAGATGAAAAAAGTCGGTCAATAAAATCTGTCCGTCTGTCTGTCGCAAGACGTAAGCCTATCCGTCTGTTTGTATGTATGTACACACAAACAGACACCTACAGCCCAAACGGATGTACATTATTGCTTTAAACTAGGTAGCTATCGAGTTTTTTAGGTACCGTACAGAAGGAAAATTGTTTTTGTTTGCAGCTCAAAAACTAACGGTACCCTCCATATTAAAGTTATGTTGAAGCCCATTTTTCTTGAAAACGACTCAAACTATTTTGATTAGTTTAGCCTTTAAGGTATGACCTATCAAATGGCTGGAAACAAAGTTACCAACAATTGCTAAGAACTGTAATGACCTTTTTTGCTTTCGTCTTTTTCGAAAACGGTTTAACCGATTCTGTCGAAAATTTATTCATAAATAGGTTAAAGTAGTTTAATTAAAATCCTACGATTTCTTAGACACTGTATTTGACGCGAGCGAAGCCGCGGGTAAAAGCAAGTATATCATAAACCGACAAGCAAACAATTTGTAAGATTTACGCCCTGACACCGAATGTGGTGGCTCCCTGATATTCATTAGATAAAAAACAGGGAAAAGGTTCGTTTATAAAGTAGATGGTCCCAATAACAAGTGATGGCTATACTACCTACTGCGTCAGCGTTTTTCGTTATGAGCGCCGAACTCGCACAGTGATTTCCTCCATTTTGAATAGAAGAACTATCAATTTTTAGTTCAACCATTAAGAGATTTCCAAGTAACTTTCGCGGAAAGAAAGAATTCTCTTTTACAAGTTGATGAGCATTGTAAAAGCCCACAATCGACAATTATATCAAAATTGTTGTTTCGTTAACCTAAGTTATGCTTTCCCATAATGCATCAAAGTCCTATATAATGTCCAAGCCAATCGAAGCTTTCGCTTATAATGATAATGATATCGAATTCTGCAACACTGATGTACACCGATTCCGGACCAGCCCAAAAATGTCTTCTGCTGACTTTTCAGATTTTTGAAGATATAAGACCCTTGGTATAGCAAACATCATTGCAAGACTTAACCCGCCTCTTAAGTCACGCTTCGATGTCTATTATAACATGCAATTTTTCGCACCCCTAAAGTCGATGTGCAGTACAAAAGTTTACCTCAGGCGGGTTGCCGAGTATTCAACTAAATATGGCTACCCCTTGGGAAATCAATGCCGTTTGCTGTTTGAAATGAAATTAATGTCATTTCCCTTTCCTTACCTTTACAAGTTCCTCCAACTGAAAACATTCCTATACATTACAAAACTCCTTCCAATTGGTTTCTAGTTTCCATTTTGTTTCAGGCCTAAACTAAAAGTAAAATTTTGTTCAACATGTATTCTTTTTTCAAGGATGCGTAAATACATTTTTTATTGAATAGTTTTAATAATTAAATTTTCATTTCTAACCTAAATTGCGTTTGCTCTTTGTTCTTTCTCCCTTTTGAAATGGAACATCACATATTGATACAAATATTCCAAAAAAATGCCACGAATTTCTCCAACCGCTCAAAGCCAAAACTCACAGAATATTTTATAGAAAACATAAAGAAAATATCAAACACAAAATTATCTTCAAAGATACAAGCGCTGCCGCATTCCATGAAATGCGTGCTGAACCGTTAGCTTCAGCTTCCAACACCGTTATAAATGTATATTAATCAAAACATCAACTGTCATCTTATATCTCG
Organism: Platycheirus albimanus; assembly: GCA_916050605.2. NCBI lineage: Eukaryota > Metazoa > Arthropoda > Insecta > Diptera > Syrphidae > Platycheirus > Platycheirus albimanus. The sequence continues at coordinate 10,787,459 of OU696696.1, read as the reverse complement.
TAGAAGTTATGTAAAGAATTTCTCTTGTCTGGCTCTTCTGTATGAAAAGTATGTTGTATGTGCATATTCAACTCATAGATACAATAATAAAATAATTACTTCATCAAGAACAAAAAGTATCTTTGTGGTTTGTGTGTTGTACTAGCTTAGCGAAAGTATTCAGTCTAGCTATTAAAAGCTCTGGCCATAAAATCTTAGAAGAAAATCACATAAAATCCCATTTTAATTGCACATTGATGGTGGAAATTGCATCTCATCCATCGCACTTCGCATTCGCACACAAGACACGACTTTTGCAAAAAGTCTCGCTTTTATTCGGGGCAATGCAGCGATGGATGAAATGCAATGGACTTCTTTTCTTCAACCGTTGATTTTGAAGTCGTATATACTTATGCAAGAACTTAATCTTTGATGCACAATTTGTAGCAATGTTTTCGACTTTGAATTAAGATGTAAGGTTGCCATTTACAAAGATCAAATCAGCAACATTTTTCCTTTATCATTTTTGCCTTGGCTATACGTTATAATTTGAATACAATCTGTCGCATCTTTGTCCTTAAGATTGGTTGCCATTGCCTTTGCCTCTTGCTCTATATCTTTGATACACAATCATATTGAACATGAGCAGAACAGCCTTGCAATGTCAAATGGAAACGTCAAATATCTTCTTGTATGATGTGAATGAAGGACATAAGCAGACTTCACATAATCAAATGAAGTAATCATATAGTCTGAGACAGAAGCGAAAAAAAAGGAAACTACAATGCTAATGTACTTGAACTGAGCCATCAAGTATAGGAGGATATGTGTGTCCTTAAGCTAAGCCAAGTCGTAAAGAAAAATCAAACAAAAATCTCTGCCATTAACTACTTCGTTCTTTGTTGCTTTCTCCTTGTCACTCCTTCCCAATCGCTAAGATTTTAGGCGAAATCCTTAAAGATTGTACCTTGTTAGCTGAAGTCGAAATAAAAAAGACACCCCATCCCCCATCATGTGAGTTTAGGTTTGTTCAAAATAGGAGATGGCCGGAAATGTGGTGGGTACATTTTATACAGTGCTGGATTTATTCATAGTGGACCAGTAAGGGTCAGTTGTACAATATGGGTTGATCTTTGGAAAACAAACATTTAAAAAGTCGGATAGGCAATTGGTGCGATCTTTTTCTAACCATAGTCAACATTTGTTGTTATGTCAAAAACATTTGTTGAAGTGTCTTTGTTAGGATATGTTGGTTTTTTTACAAACCATTTAGGAACGATACGTTGTTTGATTTTATAAACTGTCAAACGACCACTTTAAGTATTTCTCTGTATATTAAGGAAATAATAAAATAATTCGCCTTCAAAATTGCTGAAAAGTCGATTTTATTATTTCCTGAAAGAAAATGAAGTCGTGCTTTCTGCTCCAAACGTTAATTTGTAAATTTTTTGGTTTGATTTTTAATAAAGACTTTGAATTGTTTATCTTGAAACAAAACGTCCAATTTGACAGATAAACAATCTCAACTCATATCATGGACGTGAGTTGGGAAAAGTTACAAATTGTTACTATTTGACACTTCAACATGAGTTTAGGAACACTCTTATGACGTCATATACTTCAAAATCGTAACTAATTTGGATAAAAGGAACGCTTTTTTTTGACTATTGTTAACAATAGTTGACTATGGCTAGAAAAAGAACGCACGAAGTACAGCAAACATGCTTGGGAAGTACCAAATTACTGCTAGGGGTTTCAAAAGCACACTAGCAACAATACAAGATGGCGGTGGAAAGATGAAGCTGCAACTCATATAATACAGAAAAAAAGGCACACCTCGATGTGTAGTACACGAGTTGCAAGAAAAAATAGCCTGTACAGGGAACTGAGAGGCATTTTTCCCCAGCTGCTGGTGTGAACTATACGCTAATTAAGAGGTACAGCAAAACAATATGTATAAGGCGCAACCAGCTTAAATAAGCTGCTCTTAAAATGTTGAATGCTCAGGAGATTCGCTCTCCGAAGTTTATTAAAAAGGTTCAAGCCCAAATTCTTGTGGAAGAAGACGAAATTCTTCACATCCGGGATCCGGCGACAAGTACTAAGGTGAACTTATTAATGAAACTTTCCCCGGCTAAGCATTCCAATTGCTGTGAGGGTGAGCCTTACTTTACTGAGGTACCCAGCATTACAATCGAAGAAGTAAGTAAGGTGGTTGCTGAACACTCACTCCTTCTGAGTTAGTAAAACATGGGAGGTATCAACGTTTCAAAGCGGCTGGATCTTGGATGTCTGAATAATTTAGGATAGTAATCTTCTTTCAAAAGATCTGAAATATGGGTGGCTCTTAAACAACGTAGAAATCCATAAACCTATGACCGGATAGTCATATGGACATGTACGAGCAGTAACAAAATAAATATGTAAAGCTGGGGTCTCCGAAGAATTCCAAATCACAGTTTGCACCAAGAAAACGTTTGGAGTCCCCTGCTCTTTATTTAAGTCCTTGACTACCCGTTTGAAGGTAAAGAGTCGGACGCCGAGTTCTTTGCTGATGGAGATGGAGCTTTCACATCCGAAAATCCTCCACCCCTGCAACGAGCACTTGAAGTATGGGTTCTGATCCACACACGCATATTTCAGACATTTATTTGAATTGAATAGTGATTTCCAAGAGTGACAAGTTTAAATATTTGGCATCTAGGATTAATGGCGGATCAACATCACGTAGCGTGGGTTGAATGAAGTTGCGGGAAAACTCTGCTATCTTTTGTGGCCGGCAATGCCGTATAAGGTGAAGGGTTGACTCTACATCTCAGTTTTGTGTTCGGGAACATCATACAGTTCGTAATGTTGGATGATGTACAAAACGTATGTAAGTTCGAATAAGAACGAAATTCCGAGAAACCCCTCACGCAATAGAGAGACCTTCCGAGTGAAAAAGACCATAGAGTTGTCTCTGAAACAAAAACTTTGATTCCGATCTCTCGCAAAGATTCCAAGCATACAAAAATGTCATTAGGGCTAAAAGCTATCCAAATCCGGCACTGGCTTTTCTTTTATACTCTTATAAAACGGGACATCTATGAGGCTTTGTAACTTTTCAAAATTGCTGTCATTTTTGTTTGTTTAGCCATTAAAAATTGTTTATCCCATGAGAGAGAGGGTTCAGAATGGGGGGGCCTTTCATTACAACATGCTGTTATGAGAGCCAGAATTTCAGTTAAGTATATGTCACGTCCTAATAGACCAAACTTTTACTTTCGTTAAACATGTGACCAACGATGATTTTCCTGGCGAGGAGGAGTGGAAGTAAAAAAAAAAAAAAAAAAAATAGTCCACATCATCAAATTGTATAAAAGCGAGCATATAAGTAGTAACATATAGTCACCACACAAGCGTTACACTCGTATGTTGGTGGTCAATTTATTCAAAGCAAATATTATACCGCTCACAAATGGCTTCATATCATAATATGTGTATATCCGAGGACGATAATGAAATGAGAGTCCTTTGGCCGAATATTTCCGTAGCTTTAGCCATCCTTGAGTGGATGTATAATTTCTAGAAGAATAATAGATTTTATACTGTACAAGTACATGTATATATGTACTCTGTACAACAACATGACCTCTAATATATCTCATGAGGATGATGAAGAAATCCACTTCGGTGCAGGAAGGAAGTGTATAAATTCACGTCTTGATACTTGAACACCACGCGAATACTCTCTAAATGGGTGACTTTGGGATTAGATTTAAGTGAAAACCATACCAAGTGAACTTGACAGTTTTGCAGAATATTATTCCGCACCAAGCACCAAGCACCAAGAATGCGCATCCTTGACAATGCAAATTGTAGAGGGAGGATCAACGGCAACACGAAGATGAAGAGGAAGAGGGGGAGGCAGATGTTAAGAGGATGTAAACTCTTGGCCTTTAAATCACTATCTTTTGCTTATACGAGCGGAAAAAATATTTTACAAAGCACAACATAAGGGACTTATAATATGGTGGTTGGCGGTGCTCTTGAATCAGAAATAATCTTCCTTAGAGGCCAGCAGCCAGCCCCAGCATCAGAAGGATGTTGTGTTGAGGGTTAGCTATTTGAATATATATGTGGGAATGTTTTTTTTTTGTCTACACTATTCCACCCTCTGTGTGTTTTTAGTTTTCGCGAGAATAAAAAAAAAAAAAAACTCGGACCAATTTATTGTCAAAAAGTTCTATAATTCATTGAGAATGTGATTCCTGTCACCTGTAGAGAATCCACCCATTCCTGGATGTTTTATGGGCTCTTTTTTTTATTGAATGTTCTTGTCATCTATCAAGGATTGTATTGGTTATTTATTTTAAGGATGTAGAAGATGGTATAATATTTTTAGTAGGCAAGGCATCCATATATTTATATAGCAAGAAACCAAAGGGCATTAATAAAAAAAAAATGAGAATTTATAGCTATAAGGACTATATGGAACTAGATATCCCAAATACCCAAAAACCCATATATGACGTCGATATTGTTTTCGCCTTTGTTAGGTATCAGACTGGAATTAATGTTCCAAGTTCTGATGATCTGATAATATGTCAGTAAAGCTTTTTGAGTATCATTCAACCGCACCAAAAAATGTAATCATTTAGAAGTTCATTGATTCTTTGTATACAATTCCAATTCCAATTCCAATTCCCGGAACCCCGGAAGCAATCGATAAATGTTTTTTATGTTCCTGGATAGGTCGGTACTTAGTAGCATTTAAACAATAATGTCGATTCATTCTTGTTCCTGTTTTTTTTTTTTTATTTATTTCTAATGTGGGAAAATTCAGGGAATCCTAATTTATTGAAGCCATTATTAACATCGATATCATCTTATCGATTTGTGATTTGTCGACACTTAAATTTGGGGATACCGAAACATGTTCAGGAGTTGATTGTGGGCATGAGAATAATGGAAGTTACATGTCTACGTTGGTTTAGAAGTACTACATATGTGGTGGGAAGTAATACCTTTATTAAGGAAAAAACCTCGAGATTTTAATCAAATATGACATTTATATTCCGACGATAGAGAAAACGAAAAATGGATCCCGTAAATCTGACTTGTTGCCTGCACGTACGTATGTGTCGTATTACCTTTGGCTTAAGAGCCTTCATATGTCTAAGGGAATTCTAAGAAATATACGATACAGTTGAAGGTATCAATATTTTAAAGATTAAACTGTAGGCTCCAATTTGTACATTTTCATCAACGTCGTTATGTTAAAATACTTCCAGTTTCTAAAATCAAGTTTCTTGAGAACCTCTTTTGCCTCCGTGGATTAATGGATATGGATTCTTCTGAATAGATTCATTTCACCGAACAACCGGTTGAGTTTGTCGATAAAACTTTCCTAAACATCATTTTAGCATACAGCAAAACAAACAATCAGTGGAAGGATTGTTTGCTCGAAGCCACTTAGCAGTTTCTCTTCCAATCTTCATCATGTCATCTCTGCTCCACATGAAAGGACTGGGGTAATCAACGTACTTCTAAGACTGAGTGCTAAACATCGCAATTGTTTTTTCAAAGACACAACAATTGACAAGTGTTCCTTGGTTTGATTAAAAAGTTGTGCCGATTTTGCATGTTACGGCAGATAGGAGCAATTGACGATATTGCATCAAATATTAACTTTCCTGTTATAATTTCATTTCCATGTCTTCGATCTGAAATTTTTGGTGGGCATTTTTTTAGGGGACATTGTGTTCTCCCCTTCTGTTTCGGTTGTGGCTGTTCTTAAATACAGGCCTCCAACACTAAATTATAAAGGGTCATTCATTTCGCGGTTTGAAGTTGGTAGCTTTGACACTTGTCAAACTCAGATGTCATCTAAAGTGACATAATATTAGCTGAATATTTGCCATTAATTATATTGGATCGCCTTACAATCGACAACGCGTTAAACTTATTAAAACTGACTAAACAAGTGGGTTTTAGAACAATAGACCATAAACGCTGATTTTTCGAACAACATTTTATACAGCAATAAGGCACATTTATCACTCGCTTGGTATATGGTATGTAAACAAACAAAACTCTCGCATATGGGGTTCAGACCTACAAGTGATCGAAGAGGTGCCGTTCACTCCAGATAAAGTGACTGTGTGCTCTATGGTCGAAAGGTGTCATTGGTCTGTATTTCTTCAAAATACAGTCATGTGGTCAAATGATAACCTAATTTTTTGGCCGGCGCGCGATTGAATATCATGACTTTGACGATATGTGGTTCCAACAAGACGGGGCAACAATTCACCCAATACGACCAATTATGGCTTAATTGCGTGAGAAAATTCCTGGTCGCGTAATTTCACGTTTTGCCGACGTCGATTGGCCACCAAGATCATGGGATTTGACATAATTTTTTCTGTGAGGTTACGCAAAAGACCGTTTTCACGCAATTAATTCCCAAACTCTAGACGCATTGAAAAACTCAAGTTATGGCCGGAATACCGACCGAAATGTGCGAAAAAGTGTTAAAAAATTGACGCCATGAATTTAAGTATAGAATGCAATAAAGTAAAAAATGTGGGTTTGGCCTTTATTTCATTGGATTTTATTTCATGGCACCTAAAAACTATCTCAAAACGTAATTTTTTATTTGGTAAATATATAGTTTTTTTTTTTTTTTTTACAAAAATTAGTATGGGATCTTAGTACCCCTATTTTCAACTTAGGTAACCAAAAATTCATTTTGGCGTACTGTTAACAAATTTTTTTAATATGGAATTGTCTAAGAAGTTCCACGCTTCCCAATGGCAATTCGGAGCTTGGCAACGCTAGCGAATTGCCTAATATGTTCGTAACTTTGCAAGTCAGAGTTCCCCAAAGATTCTCAGTTGGGTAAGAGTCTGGGGAACGTGCCCGCCAATTGGGGTTCATGAAGGGCTGATTCCATTCTTTTTTGCTTGTGTGCCGTTGTAACATTTAGGGCCGGTGCCATTTTACCCCCAAACCACTGCTTCTTAAACTTCGAAACTAAAACGCCTAACCCCAAATCGTCACGAATTTCCCGCAAAAGAATGCACTGAATTAGAAGCAGTATTAATTAATCGCCTCTTATCTCGACGTGTCAGCACCTGCGGACGTCCGGATTTTAATTTCGTCCCATAAAACTCGGACGACACGATTCGATCTCGAAATTTTCGTACCGATAGCCCGAAAGCTTAGGCCACTTTGCTGAAAAGCTTGAATTCTACCTATTTCCGTATCGGATAAACGTGTACCACGCGGCGTCGTTCTTTATTACCTCAAAATTCACAAATGAATGAAGCCTGAGAGAGATTTGCATTGAGGTTATACTTCTGCAATACAAACAAATCTGTTTTTAATTGCCAAACACGAGAAGAGAAAATAACGGGACTTTTTGATTTGCTCAACTTACTTGTTTATTGATACCATTAAATAAAAAATAGTGTAAGACGACGTTACAATTTCCAGTTGTCAGCAAATGCATTTTTACAGGGTGCGGTTATACTTATGCAAAGCACTGTATATCTACAATGTACATAATAGTAAAGTAAATGTTTCTTTTTCAAATTGAAATAACGACAACTTAAATTTTTACTTGCGATAATAGGTACTACAAATCTGTTTTGACATTTGTAGACTAGACAGATGCAGAATACAAGTGAACAAGCCATGGAGCGATACATGAACCGACATGAACCGATATTCTGAAGGCGGCACGCGTTCCCGGGTCGCCTCATCTCTCGTTTTCGCGATTTGCACTGGCCCGCAAGATCGCCCGATTTAACCGTTTCAGACTTTTTTTGTGGGGTTTTTTGAAGTCCCGTGTTTACGTGAACAGGCTCGAGAATCTGGAAGGACAACATTCGACACGAGTGCGAGGATCTGTCGCCCGAAGTTCTCGCTGAAGTGATGAAAAATGCCATAAAACGAGCAATCAATTGCGACGGCGGGCGCCCATTTGGCCGATTATGATTTTGATAAAACTCTCTGAATTATGTTTTCTCTGCAAACTTTATGTTTTGGTTGGAATAGATTTTTCAGGAAAGTCTTATAACGGTACCTCCCATAGGACCGGTTTTTTTTTAAAATCAGATTTTCTCGGATTGACGGATTTCGATGAAATTTTTAATGTAAGAGCCCTTTTAAGGACAAAATAATATACATTGTTAAATTTTTGAAAAAAAGCTTTTTTGATCTTTTAAAACCAAATTAATTTTTTTTATTTTTTCAAAAACGGTTTAAGCTGTTTTTTTTTTAGATTTTATTTTTCTGATAAAAACTACAAAGTGCTAGAAGTTGGAATACTCAAAAAAAATTTGGAATATATTTTGGAAAAGTTTTTGAAAAAAAACTATTTTTTGAAAAAAACTGGTCGAACGATTTAAAAAAAAAATTCTTAAAATTCTTAACAATAAACAAAATCATATAGCTTACTTCATTAAAAAAAAAAAACTATTAAACTATTGATTGTTAAGTGATCAATAAAATTTCATATTATTTTTTCCCTCCTTTTTTTTCCAAAATCTCAAACCCCAAGACCACTGTCTCACATTAGAGCAAGTTTGTCCGACCCAGTCGTGCACTTAATTTTACATTTTTTTCGTTTTTATTTTCTAAGAATAGTAGTTGCTTGAATAACTGTTAACAAGACTTATTTTCGCGTGTATCGGCAAAAACCTTTATTTGCAATTTTTTTTGAAGCAAACCATATTTAATGTTGTTTGATAAATTTTTAATTCAAATAAAAAAAAAAAAAAATAAATAAAGCACAAGTGTTTTAAAAATGGGCAAACATTAATATGATAAAAAATATGTTTTTTTGTATGCTATGGCAGATATTTTTATCAAATCTTGTTTTAATTCTCATTTCAAGCGGTTCATAGAGGGATCAGTTTTTTGTCTTCGAAAATCCAATAATTAATTTGACTCATCATGAAATCCTTAGTGGTGTTGGGATTACTTGTTGCTACGGTTGGCTTAGTTGCCGGAGGCCGGGATTATAAGGAAGCATTTTTAGAAATCGAAGACGCATTCCCAGGCTCAACACTTGGTTCTCCAGAAGTAATAAAGGTTGGTTTTTGAAATATTTGTAATTTTTTCTTCAATATAAATAGAATCCAAATGCAAAACGACAAATTTCCATAGGTTGTGTTTGATAATGGTGCATCACTGGATATGGGCAAAGAGATCACACCAACTCAAACAAAGAACCAACCCGTTGTGGTAGATTGGAATGCCGAAGAAGGTGCTTATTATACTTTAATTGTTGCTGATCCAGATGGACCATCCCGAGCTAATCCCTATATGAGAAGTGTCCTGGCATGGTTGGTGGGAAATATTCCAGAAAAAAACATTGAAGCAGGTGATCTTCTAGCTGAATACGTTAGTGCTGCTCCACCTAGAAATATGGGCATGAATCGATACTTCTACTTCCTCTACAAGCAACCAGGAAAAATACAATTTGATGAGAAACCAGTTGATAAATATACCATTGAGGGGCGTTTGAATTTTTCAGTTGAAGATTTTGCGAAGAAATATAATTTGAAGAACCCCGTGGGGGTTAATTTTTTAACAGCCTATTTCGATCTACAAACAGAAGCTCTTTTTGAACAGTTAAATTGTTCTAAGGAATTATTTTAAGTTCATAATAAACAGTGCGGGTCAATAAATTAGACACGTTTGTATTTTATATTTTATATTTTTTTTCTTCATAGAGAAACATAAAACATCTTACCCAAGAATTGATTAAAATTCAAATGGAACTTCTTACAAATATATATAAACGAGGATAACCAAGGAAAAGTTTTAAAGAGTATATGAATATTTATGTATAAGATCACTTTAATATGATACAGGGTGTCCCTTGATTCGCCAATAATATCTTAGTGTGTGATTCTTGGGTACCTTTATTATAAGAAAAAATCGTGCTACATTAAGAGACTATATCTGTTGTATACCATTCATCGGGGATTTAAGAAGAAGCTTACTTTGATGTACCCTGAACCAAATAAACGGTAATTGCGCTGTTTGTTCTAATAACACAAATCTCGTTTAGGTCTTTTTAGAAGAAATGCCAGCTTTTGCTAGCTTGTCTTAGTCTTAAGATATACAGTTTTAATCCTGTTTAATTTTTCCTCATGTTAACGCTAGAAACTTTGTCATAGCTTTTTTTTAGGAGCGATATTAGCTTTTGAAACTACGTCTTAGTAAGCATTCTGAAAGTTTTATCAAAATCGTAGGAGCCGTTTATGGTAAAAATGTTGTTTAAGAGCTGGAATGCTAATTCCTAAAATTCTCTGTAGGATGTCATAAACGGCATTTAACAAGTTTAAAGCAAATCCCTCCCGCCGCTTAAGCTGGTAGTAGTGGAAAGATGCAGACAGAAATAGCTCCTTTCCTCTTACCATGAAATTATCTAAAAGATTTTGATGTTAAAAATATCCTTCCCACATTATTTCTGTCTGGCATTATTATAAAAAGTTCTCAAGCTCTTAAAAAAAAACACCCGTTACAATTAAAATAATTAAATAGAAGTCATCAATTAAGAAAAAAGTTTTAACTTCGATATGGGTATACGCTGAAAGATTCTTCGTGTGATATTCAGTCCTGTGCTATACAGCGACATTGACGTGGTCAAAAATTGAAAATACAGTGGATTGGATAGCTGTGGCATGTGGAGCATATGGATGAATACGTACCATCCCGAGTCTTCAATTCTGACTCTGAGGTGGCGCTTAAGTAGAGGACGAACTCAAACAACTTGGTGTGTTCAGCTGGAGGCCATCACTGGCTGGGGACCGGACTAGCTGGCGGGGAAAAAGCTAATAAAGCTAGCATTAGACGGTCCTTGTTAATAGTCATTGCAATTACATTCTTATGTCACAGAGAATGTGTCCTTGTGCTGTCAGTGCATATCATTGTTCACCGTGTCATTGCTAGCTACAATGACCATTACACAAATGAACCAAATCTGTCATTATTGTCCAAATACAACGACCATCAAGTTATGTTCATTGTTACTTTTGCAATTCGGTGTCCTTGCAATGACAATCATAACAATGACTATTACACGGCATGACCAATTTGATAGTTGGTGGTATTGGTGAATGAAACGCTGACATATCATTTTTTGCCGTAACCATCACACGAAATTTATAAATTGGTCATTGCTAAAAGTAAATTTGACGTTCATAAATTGAGTGAAAATCACGATTGTCATTTTTTTTTTCTAAAAAATATTAACGTGAGTTTTGTGAATTTTTTCGCTAAAAATAATTTAAATTAAAAATAATAAATATTGTTTTATAATATACTAGCTGACCCACCCGGCTTCGCTCGGTTAGACAAATCTTAGTTTCATACGGATTAAATGAATTACAATTTAAAAAATAAAATTGCAGTATTTAAAATCTGACAGGAAACACATTTTTAACTTAAAACATACATAAGTGTTGTTAAGAAATATTTAATTTGAAATACAATGATATCGATATTTATAATCAAAAAGTTTTTTACTTGCGATTATAGGTATTATAAGGCAAGTTATGCATTCGTCTTGAAACAAAAAGTTAAAAATTCTGTCCGTCTGTATGTCTGTCTGTCTGTATGTATACCTACAGCCCAAACGGGTGGGCCAAATTGCTTCAAACTTGGTATATAGATTTTTTTAGGTGTTTTACAGAGGAGACATTGAAATTTTTTTTAGCTTAAAAAATAACGGTACCTGCCATATAACCGTTACGTTAAAGCTTATTCTTCTCAAAAACGGCTCTAACGATTTCGATTTCAAAAAAAATCAGTGTTGCTTTTTAGGTACGACCAATTATATGCTGAAAAAAAAGTTTAAAAAATGTCTAAGAACGGTATACTTTCCATAGGACCGTTTTTTTTTTTTGTTTTCGACTATATCTCGAAAATGACTCAACCGATTCTTTCGAAATTTCACACATATATAGTTGTAAATAACTCAATTTGTACTGCATACCAATATTTTTGAAAAATATTTTTGTGTATTTTTAAAAGCATCTAAACAAAATTTTTAAATTAATATTTTGAAAACTGCTTATTAAATTTTTTTCTAAAAATTATAAATAAATGTATTTGCTGAATACCTATGAAATGGTGTGTTTGAATTTTATTTTCAAAAAAAACTTTTTTTTAAAAACCCGCTCCACAGATTTTTATAAATTTACTCACATAAATTCAAATTTATCCAAGAAATAAAATGGTGTACTTTTTTTCAGCTCAAATTAGTTTAAAATTTTATTTTTATCAAAATCTCAAGCCCCTAGACCACTGTCACACATTAGACCAAGTTCGTGCGACCCAGTCGTGCATTTTATTTGTTGATGAGCCCGGCGGAACTGGAAAAATGTTCTTGATTTAATTAATATTAGCAGCAATACGTGCTCAAAGTGGAATTGCCATAGCTTTCGCATCTACCAGAATTGCTGCGACACTGTTGGAAGGTGGAAGAACAGCACACTGAGCACTGAAGCTTTCCCTAAACCTGCGAATCAAAGAAAATCCTGTTTGCAGCATTTCAAAGCAATCAGTCATTGCAAAAGTATTGATATAGCAAGAGGATTTCCGAAATCACTTCCCGTGATTCTGAAACCAACAGCGGCGTATGAATAAATCTCATGTCTCAAGGCATCGTTTTTTTCGGTATGTGCAAACCATTCCATTGAGTGTGAATATGCAAGTGTTTTTTGGATTTGCCTGTTATGCCGCCTCATCATTTGAGTTTTAAAGTTGGATCTGTCATCTTAATGCTACAAAACCTTTATGCCCCGAAACTGTGCAATGGAACCCAACTGATTGTGAAGAAGCTGATGAACAATGTGATAGTGGCAAGGATTTTGAAAGGACCGTTCAAAGGAGAAGCATGCCAAATTCCGCGAATTTCCTTTTCTTCAACTGATTTGCCGTCAGCTATTATAATGTGGCGTGTTTCCTAGTTGGGAAACCATCCTCACTCTTCATTTACGCTCCGGAGCAGAAAACAAATTGTTGTGTATCATGCAGCCTTACACTCAATTCAATCATTTTTCTTATATAATTTATTAATTAATTTAACAATTTTTTAAATGAACTATTTGCATTACTCAAGAGCTTTTTGATAAACAATTTTTTTTATTTTCGCATTTAATGCATAAATAAACAATAAGGACGGTTTACCCACTCGCCAACGTCCAACATAAAGTTTAGGCAAAATAAATTTGGAAAAATGTTTGCCTAAATTCCCCTGCTAACAATATCAATACACCACCAAATAAACGTTGATTTCCTCGTTAATCTTTTAACGTTCGATTAAGGGATTCTAATAATTTCTTGTGAACCATCGTGCACTCATCCCAAATGATTATTTTACATTGCTGTAAAACCTTTGCCATTCCAGATGTTTTTGGAATATTACGTGTTTGAAATTCATTTACAATGGCAATGGCAATTTTAATGCAGAGTGAGCTGTTCGCCCACCATCTAACAAAGTTTGCGCAATCCCAGACGACGCAAGCGCAAACGCTATTTTATTTTGAGATCGAATCGTAGCTAAGATCCAAGTTCTGGTTTGAATAAATATTTCGCATTCGATGTAATAATTTGCCCTATCATGGTAACCGATCGGAGAAAAATTGTCTCTAATTCGGGCGAAATGTACGAATTTTGTATCATGGTACCTCTCCGATTGATAAATCGGACACACATCCGAAAAATAATAAAGCATGCATTGAAAATGTCAAAATGACAATGACGCACAGCGAATTCATGCGATGCATGGCTTTTTTATATTTGTATTTCTCTCGATTGTCTCCGGCAGCAAATTACTTGCGGACCTTTGTCGGATGGTAATAAAAAAATACAAACTATTTAATTTCTTTTGTATTTGTTTTTTTTTAATTCTTTTTCCTTTGTTTGAGGCTTTCTGCTTGTGTTATGTATTTCATCCCCTAAAAATACAGCTGCGCTGTGCAGTTTTATTCGACTACAAAGGAGGTTCATAAATTATTATTTTTGTTTTCCTCATGCCATGGTATGCGCGTCGGTACGCATTTGTATTTCTCTTCCGATTCGGTTACGATGAACACAATAAATGCTCCGATCGGAATATTTCCCATGTCGGAAGATTCTCCGATCGGTTACCATGATAGGGCCCAATGTTTCTTCAGTCATTTCATCCCGATGATTTGTCCAAAATCGCAGATTACAAACTTATTCCAATTTTATTAAAATTAAATTGACACATTGAAAATAAAAATAATTTTCTATAATTACGGGAAAAATACTTTATGTGTCGACAAAAATGCTAGATCAAAAAGAACCACGCTACCGCTTTACAGAATTTTGACCAAACTTCACAGAAACCTTTGCAGGCATCCTCAGAAGATGCTACCAAAAGATTTGTTAGTATTTTGACAGAATGCAATAAAACTGCAGTTGTGGCAGATTATTTTACCGAAGTTTGGCCGAAAACCTTCATTGACATACTCAGAAGACCCTACAAAAAATTTTGTTAGTAATATGACAAAATGCACTAAAAATGCATTTTGCGGTTTGCCCTTTACCGAAATTTGACCAATCTTCACAAAAAGACCTTCCTCAATAGGATAGCTAACTTTATAAGAAAACTTTAAAAAATTCGGCCCAGCCATTCCCGAGTTTATCGACCCCGAACATAAGGCAACTTATTTTTATATATTAGATCATACTACAAAAAAAAGTTGGAGATGGCGATTCTCCATATTGGAGAGTAGGACAGACGACAACAGAGAGACAGGAGAGAGAGAGGTTTTCAAAATGTGATCTGTCACTTTGGCAGCTCATTGAAATTGAACAACAACAAAACTACCATTAAAAGGGGTCATTCCGGGCTACAATATGGCCCGGCAGAAATTCCTGCCTTGTTGGGACATGGTTTTTGCAAAGACCACTTGTCAAAAAAATTGGTCATTGCGTACCATCAACAATGGCAGGGCTATTTAACGGACATTGTAATTGGTCTTTGCAAGGACTCACAAATTCGTGACACTGTGCTGGTCATTGTGTGGGTCATTGCATGACCATTACACGACATAACGACTTTGGGACAGAAAAATTAGACATAATGCTCGCTTAACTTACAATATTTGAACATTGTAACGTACTTCAAAATTTGAGATCTGATTAAAATATTTGAAAAAAGAGCCTTTGTGGCCAATTATTTTAAAAAATAGAAAAATTCAAAACCATTCCCCAGTCCCACAATTCGTTGTGTTACTCGTACATGTAAGAACATGCTTCTAAAGCATTGTTCGGTCACGCACAATAGTAGAAGATATTTCTCCAGAATTGTTTCAACACTGAACTTTAACCTATAAAATAAAGCGATTCTTCAATTGCATTAGTATTGTTTGAATTTATGAACCCGCACTAAGCAAAGTATCGTTCGTAAGAGGGCTATCAAAGATAAAAGTGGTCAAATAATCAAACCGAATGGCGGTATCAGCCTGTTCCATTACCGTCAATTTGTCAGTCTTAATCCAATAAAGATTGCCACATTTCACTACCAAATAAAACAATTTACTATTCCATTACCTTTGATTAAAAAGTTTTTCCTCTAATTATGATGCAATAAAAGTGTTCAGGTGATGGTATCCCGCATCGAAAACCCCAACAATTCGGTCTGACCTTCGACACATCTGACATCCCATAAAAGCATTAGTGTCTAACCAAATCAAATTCATTCCCAATTGACTAGATCCAAAATACACAATCAAAGTTAACTAGACAATGTCAAGTGTGTTTGCCTAATTTGTCCGGTGGTTTGTGATTGATTTGTAACAATTTACAAAGTTTTAGATTTCTAAATGTTATCGTCGTCGTCGTCGTCGTCGTATAGTCATCCGCTCGTCAGTTAAAAAGTTTCAACCCAAAGTGACTGACATATACCTACTAAAACCCAAACATCCAAGTTCCTTATTCAGCTTTCTTTATCCTGGTTTGGTATACACAAAAAACAATACACAAAGGTTAAACAAAAATGATCCCATGCGACAAAAGTGGTTAGCTCTTGAGACTATACTTTAATTTTATCTATATACGCACTCATTGGATATCGGAATCGTGAGACTCTTGTTTAAAAGGAAATCGATTCCTAGACACTATATCTACTCTTGAAATGAGGTCAAGTCATAAAAATGGCACAAACGAGCCTTTAGAAGGTAGCCCAAAAGAAAATACGCCACCATCTCCATCGCCATAGTTTTGTTGGTTGAGGAAAACGGCTTTTTATCCAGGCATCCAGGAATTAACGACCGTATACTGCTGTTGAGTTCCCTAAAAACACTTTGGAAATCTATTACCCTTCTGAAACATGCAGTTAACTTTTTTTTGCTTATCAGCGAAATCAATTAATTTGCTACCCGATTATATGCTCGATTAACTATTCGATAATGAAAATTTGTAATTAAAATTAATGTCAACTCTCCCAAGTTTAGCAAGAAACGCGGTTCTCTAATCTATATATTTTTTTTGTATTTATTAAAATAAGATAGTTAATCTTGAAAATCACATGCGGCACAGAAAATAAAATTTAAAAAAAAATTTCCGATCAAGGGTAGATATTGGAAAATATACATAACTCATACCCAGATACATAAACTCGTAGATACAGCATCAACCTATACTCTACTAAAGCCAGCCAAAACATGAAGTCGTTTAGCATAAACAATACATCTCGAGCGAGAATGCAAGTCATATGTTTTGTCTCCTTGAATTCGAATCTGACGCCATCCACGGCCGGCCGGCAGTTATTGAAATCTACAGACCAGAGTTGGTGTATAAAAGGCGCTCTCATTACTCGATCATCAAACAGTCACACATCGTCGTTTCATCGATTAAATTATTATCTCAACTCTCAACTCCAAAAAAAACCAAATCACCTTTCAATATGTTCAAGTTGGTGAGTATCACAAACAGCGAACATTGGAGTAGGCTCACCGTACAGGTTTCTCAACTAATTTTCGTTTTCCTTTTTGTTAATACATAGTTGGCCATTATCTCAGTTATCGCTGTCGTCTATGCTGCTCCAGCTCCTGGTGTCGTTGTTACACCAGTTGTGCACCATGCTCCACTTGTTCCAGTGGGACATCATGCTGTCAGCCATTCGTAAGTTATCAATCATTTTGTGTCAGTGCGTTCAAACGGGATATCTAAGCAAGTATTTTGTAATCCACACAGGATAATCCATCCAGCTCCAGTGGTTAGAACCATTGTTCCAGTTAAGACTATTGTCCCAGTTGTCAAGCCAGTCGTTGCTCTGCATCCAGTTGTGCCAGTTGTGAAGACCATTGTCCCAGTGCATCATCCAGCTGTCCTGGTTCATCATTGAGGAACTTAACAATTATCTTATAGATAAGGATGTTATTAGCGAGTCAAAAGCCGCCATTTTTTTTTATTAAAAGCAACAACAAAAAATTTCCAATAAAAAAAAAAAACAATACCCAAAAGTAACCACTTTTTCTATTTTGACAAAATAAATCACATGTCATAGCCATGGACATCCGTTTCCGGAATTTGACATGTCGGTTGCTACTTGCTAGGTATTAGGTTGCGATGCTCTTCAAATTTGCTCTTTGATTCTGATTTCTGATTGTCATTCAATTTGGTTCACATCCTTCTCCGCCCCCGCCCACCCCATTAAAACACTCACAATATGATGAGAAAAGGAAACCCGGTTTTTCTGCTTGCAGCAGCTTGCTGTGCATTTGTCTGTTGCATAACTCAAGAAAAGATAAAAATGAGCAAAAAAGAAAAAAAATCAGAGACAATTCTTCTTTTCGTAATGTCTGTCTGACAGAACCCGTTTCGCCGTAGCGTCGCGTCGCCCAGCCTGTCCCCGGCAACACAAACTTGCGAAGGTTAAGGCTAAGGCAACGCTAAATGACGTCTATACCAATATAATTGCCACGAAAAAAGTTTTGTATTTTCGTATAGCTTTTTTTTTTCATTTTGTCAGTGCAGCCTGCAGCTGGTGGCACAGTGCAAAAAAAAGAGTAATAAAACGCACAAACGGGTCGCATGCACTTGCTTTGATGGTTGAGTTTTTTCTGTGGACTTTTAGAACATAATTTGTTTTTGTGAAGTGATTGGAAAGCTTCCTCTATCTATATTTGTTTTCTTGTTTGACGTTTAACTTTTAATAAGTTTTCTTGTTGTGTATAAGTATTTCAACTTATTCCATTGTTGTTCATGTCAAATAGTTGCAACTGACAGAGATATATAGGTACGTATAGCAATATGCTGAATACAAAATGGAGCTTAGGGAAACGTCAAGTCAAAAAAACAGGTAACACTTTGCGTTAATCATTACGGATTTGAAAATAGATTTTCATGCAGGCTTTCCACATTGCTCAAGTTTTAAGAAATGGGTGAGAAGTAGATTTATGACGTGTGATTGAAAAGAGTGAGATAAGAGTAGATCATGATTTGCACCAATGCTATGTTCGCTTAGTATACTTATCTTCATCATAGCCAAATCAGACGGGAATACATAAACGTATTTGATCATCGTTGACGCCATCTCAAAGTCGACCTCTGTCTGAACCAGTGACATCTATCATTATATTTGGCACAATGAATTTTGAAAACTTTTGACGTTTTGACATAGGCGAAGCTGATGGGACTACGAAGATCCAGTTTAAAGAAGGTGTCAAGTGAAGCCAAAATATAAGGAACGATTAGCTAATCTGGTAATTTTGCTCGATTCGTTTTTTTAAATATATTGTCATAACTGATGGTTTCTTAACGTTTTCCAAACCTATAAAAGTATGGACTTCAGTGCAGTTTGTTGAAGAGTGTTGGAAATCAAGGAATAAACTGTAGACAAAAAGTTTCGACAGGAACCTGTGGAAGAAAGGTCTGATAGAAAAACTTACACAGTTGTTATGCTGTCAAGGAAGAAAGAAACTTCTAAAACCCAAACTCTAAGACGGAAAATCCTATTTGGTGAGGAAATTTTTTTTTTTTTAATTTTAGACGAATAAGATTATCAAAGTATCTGTCAAAACTTAACTTTGTTTTAACCACTCAATGTCAACTGTAAGCTGCGGTCGGGTCGCAGCTAAAGGGCTAACCATAATTGAAGAATGGTACGTACGTTGACTTACGAAACAGTAGAAATACATGTGATTTGTGTACCCAACAGTGTTGTTCCTCTACGTGTCGACTTTGATTGTCTACCTTTCTACGTAGACAATTGTGTCAACAATGTAGACAATGTAGACAATGTCGACAATGTAGACAATGAAGTCGACAATGTAGACAATGAGGATATTTCATTCTAATCTGTCATTCTTGATTGTTCTTTCGCAAGGTTTACTTCTATTTAGAAAAGGTGCGTGTTTGACTTCAATTAAATATCAAAAAATTGAGTTCTTTGATAATAAAATTATGTCTGGTCGACGCAAAAATAAAGCTTTTGATGAACTGGGTTTCCTTTTAATGAAATCCAACAACAAATATGTAGCATATTGCACAGTGTGCAATAAAAATTTACATAACACTGCAGAAAGCCGTCTGCGAAGCCATAGGTAAATATAGAAACGTATTAGATAAACCATAAAATCATATTATTTATTAACCATATGCTTTAACATTCAATTGGGAAAGAAATGCCTGCAAACCATCCCAATCACCTGCGGCGTCTGAATCCGGTGATGTTTCTATGATTGTTTTTATTGATGGCAGTGATCTAAGCTCGAGCTCCGGCATTCAAAACTCTGAGACGGTAGTAAAAAATTGTGCTTTTGTATAAAATTTATAACTGACAAATGTTAATTGTTAGATGTCTATCTCTCTTTCAAACGATGTTGACAACAATAATGCTTATGCTTTAAATAGCTGTGTAAGTATTTTTATTTTACTAAAATCGATCAAATTGAATCTGATGCATTCTCTGTAGGAAGCAGCTGACAAAACCGACCCATTGAACAGTTATTCAATTCATGCTCCAACAACAACAACTCTTACCCATACTGATACTGATTCAAGCGAAATTCAATCACCACAAGTTGCGACTACAACAAGCTCATCATTTTCATTGAGTTCCAACAGTTGCAGTTCCTCATCATTGTCGTTGGGCCCACCCCCACCTGTAACATATTTCAATAAGAACATACAACGGTCGAAACGTTGTCCAACCCCATCAAACTCTGTTTCTAAATTTATGGACCGATTGACGGAAAGAGAGGAAGACGAGTTGAATGAAGCTTTGGGTAAACTGGTTTTTGGATGCAACATTCCATTAAGAATTGTTGATTCAATTCATTTTAAAAATTTTATAAAAAAAATTCGACCTGCGTATGCAGATAAGGTTCCAGGTCGAAAAAAACTTTCAACAACGCTTTTGGATCAGGCCTATGATAAATGTGTTTCTTCAATTAAGTCATCTATCAGTTCGGATTCTGTTTTGCTGATTGACGGCTGGAAGAATAGTTCCAGCAACAGCAAGACTATCGTCTCAATGCTACATAATGCTGAAGGCGAACAAGCATTTCTTCAGGCCTGGGACCTATCTGGAGAATCAGAGACTGCAGAAAAGCTAACAAACATACTTTCAGAATCTGTAGATCTTGCAAAAGAAATTTACTCCACTCAAGTTTACGCTGTTGTATCTGACAACGCTAGCACTATGAAGAGAATGGGGAAAAATGCAGAGCATTTTATATGGCATAGCACATGTAGTAGTCATATTGGAAATCTTTTAGCCAAAGACTTAATCGACAAAAATATTAATGCCAAGGTTGCTTTGATTTTAAAAGAGTTCAAACAAGTAGATTTTGAAAAAATGGTAGTTAATCGTGGAGGCTCCAGAATTATGCTGCCCTGTGAAACCAGATGGTGTTCATACCGTGATTCATATAAATGCTTGGTAAAAAATTATGATATAATGAAAATTGTAGCAGCAGAATCAACTACCAAAAAAATAAAGCAGAATGTAGCTTTGTTGATGTTTGATGAAAACTTTATTGATGATGTTAAGAGTTACATCGAGCTTCTTGATCCAGTCTGCACATTAATAAACAGGTGTCAAGCGGTTGATTGTTCTGCTGGAGAAGCAGTTCATCTTTGGTTGAGTTTAAAACTCCCAGATAGATTTAAGGGACAACATGAAACATCTTTGAAATCGCGCGTGGATATGGCTCTAAACAAATATGCTCTCTCAGCTTATTATTTACACCCTCTTTTTGACAATGGGAAGCTGACGGTTAGTCAAAATGAAATCGCGTGCCAGTTTTTGTTTAAGCATCTGAATAGTGATGGAATTGAAGATTGGGACTCTTTTAATAGAAAAATCAACTTTTTTAAAATTCTTTATGAAAAAGATATTAAAAAACCAATTGTTTTTTGGAATATGGCCTCTATAAAACATCCAAATCTGGCAAATTTGGCAAAAAAACTTATTCTTATTCCAGCCTCTTCCGCTCAAATCGAAAGAGTTTTTTCAAGTTGGTCTTATGTTCATTCTATGTCGAGAAACCGCTTGACTTTTGAACGATCGAAGAAACTCCTTCATCTTTATTATTCACTGAGAATCGAGGATAATCAATATAATTATTTTGATGCAGACGTCGAAGACGAAAATGAATAAGGCTTCTCATTGTATTTATGAAATACATAAGCATTTGCGATTTTTTATTTTTGTTTAAATAAATACAAAATGCAGAGTGAAATACTCAAATAATACAAATTTGTTTTGTTTATATGATTAAGAAGACACAAAAAAGTTGAAAAATTGAAATAAAATTGAAATAAAATTGATTGTCTACATTGTCTTCATTGTCTACATTGTCTACATTGACATGTAGACAATGATGAATTGTCTACGTTGAATTGTCTACACGTAGACAATTGTGTAGTCTACATGTTTTGTCTACATGGAACAACACTGGTACCCAACCCGAAATGACTTTTTGTTCAGTTTCGGCAATTTTCGTTCACTTGCGTTTTCGTACGTAATGTACGCTTTGAGTCGTACATTACTTACGAAAATCCTTTTTTTCTAAAGGGTATTCTTCTTCTTTCTTTCTTCTTATTTTTAAAGGCTATTATGGGCAACTGATGTACTTTACAAACTTTTCGTTCGGTTTTGACACTTGCTTACTTTTTCTTTCGCGTATACTTATTATGGTTGGGCCTTATCGGCCACGAATAAAACTTATTGGTAATTTAACAAAACCGCAGCAATGTCACATCAGCTGATTTTCAGGTTGTAGGCAAAAAGAGAGACAATAAAGTGAGTTGGCAGTCTGTATTTATATGTCTGTGACCTATACTTTAATTTTACTCATATTTGTATCCCTTTTTCTTACTCAACGAATATAATGAATGCATCCAGGATGGAATTTTTGGACTGGAATGTGGATGCATTCAGGACAAATTTAAATAAGCATTTATGACGAAAAACAAAAATCCTGACAATATTAAAGGCATGACAAAAGAGCCACGAAAAATCATACCGTTAAGTGGAAATTATTTTGCAAAGCCAGAAAAGATTTCTAAAACAGAGCAGCCAGGAAACTTTATGATTCCTTCGATTTGGAAGCGTAGAAAATGGCATGTCTTTGGTTATAAGCCGTGCAATAATTTCACTTATATCCCCTTTATGGAAGGGGTAAAACGGGATCCGTTCAAAATCCCGAAAACCAAATTCCCGAAAGTTCAAAATCCCGAAAATTCAAAATCCCGAAAAATCAAAATCCCGAAAAATCAAAACCCAGAAAAATCAAAATCCTGAGTGTTCAAGATCCCGAATGATAAAAAGCCAAGTATTGTTGATTAAGAAAACTATTGACACAGGCGCCTGCCAGACAACTGAACATACCCTTAGCGGAGCAACGAAGTTGAGTGAGCGGGTCCACCCGAAAAAGAGAGTTAAAATCCCAAGAACCCGTGAAGCTGGCCACTCAAGTACTGCTGATTATGAAAACTGTTGACACAGGCGCCTGCCTGCATCACTAATCTGATTTTTCAGTATTGATTGCTATTCGGGATTTTTTCGGGATTTCGATTTTTCGGGATTTTGATTTTTCTGGATTTTGATTTTTCGGGATTTTGAACTTTCGGGATTTTGGTTTTCGGGATTTTGAACCAGACCCGGGTAAAACAGAAACAAATATTTAAGATGCTTATATTTGACAGTTAAAATAAATATTCACAATAGAAAACGGCCTTATTGATTTTCAAAATATTCTCTTTTGCATTTGTTTGAACATATTTCGAAGTACTTGTTTCTCTATAGATGCACCTCCATTTGCATTTTGAATGTATCAGCCGCTTCTTAACAGGGGCGATTCCTCATAGTAACCAAGTATATCGGCGGTAAACCAAGAATTTCAAAAAATAAATGTATTTTCAGATATTTAATATTCTTCCGCAAATCAACAGTTCAAAAATGTATAGTTTCAAACACTTTAATAAATGCCTGAACACAAAAAAAAACAAAGTTTAGCGCAAAAAAAAGCGATTCCCTTTGACCCAGAACGTGGCATACACAAGAAATAACTTGTGCAGAAAATCTATTTGATACACCGCTTTGCTGCCGTAAACAATTGCGGTTACTATTTTCATACAATCTTCAAAAACAGTAGACACAAACATTCCAATAAACGCCTGTAAAAATAAAAAGAATGGTTACCGCAAAAAAAAGTGATTCCCTTCCCTTTGATGAGAATTTGTTATACACAAAAAATCTCTGATACCGTAAAAATTTGCGGTAACTATTTGCATACAATCTTCAGAGAGAGATAGACGCATACATTCCACTAAACGCCTGTAAAAATAAAGAGAAGGTTAAGCGCAAAAAAAAGCGATTCCCTTCGACTGAGAAGTCGGCGACAACGTAGAAGGAGAATACAGAAACAGCAACAGATACACATTTTTAACTCTTAAGCAACTTTCGTGCTCGTAGTCGTAGTGTTTCTATTTCTATATCAATTAGCACGACGCGACGACGTACGACGACGCATGTGTTCGCCAACACGAAACGATTATGCTCATAGTCGCTGTTTTGATTTTTATACCCTACCCTATTCCATAGAATGGCTATATTGTATTTGGTGTGGAGTTTGTAACATAGAGAAATAATGCCGTTAGGTATAGAAAAGTATATATATTTTGACTCAGAATCAAAAGCCTAGTCGATTTAGCCATGTCCGTCCGTCCGTCCGTATGTATACTCTCTAGAGGTCGCAATTGTTGAGCTAGAAAGCTGAAATTTGGTATATATAATCTTTGGTTCAAGAAAAAGGCTAAGTTCTTAACCCGGCAAAATCCGCCCACAAACACGCCCACAACCACCATTTTTGTTGAACAATCTCAATTTGGTAAAATTAAATTATGTTTTTTGTACAGTTACGATGAAAGCTTAACGCTAAGATTTTGCACACGTAAGCTTTAGGTAAACTTTCTTCCAATTAAATAAAAATATTTCAGTTTGGGTGTAGCTGATGCCCATTTTTCACACAAAACCATCAATATTGTTTTTATAAAATAACAATTGTTATATTAATGCGAAAGACATTAAATTTTGTGGGTATTACTTGCACATAAACATCTTGTGTATGAAATCAAAAAATTTGATTTTGGGCGTGGCTGACGCCCACTTTTCATGAAAGAACGATAAACGTAGTCTCAAATATTTAATGTACTTTCAATATTCAATTTAGACATTTTTCCTTCCGTTCGTTTGAGAAATATATCTTTACATTTTCTTGTGTAAATTTTTTCAATACGCCCACTTTTGAAGGGGTGATTTTGATAAAATACCTTTGTTCAGGTAAGATTGTTTAAAAGCTATTCGATTCAGCTGTAGTTTTACACATATGCCTAAATACTGATCAAAGCTCAGTTAATGCTTCAATTTTTAAGACACGCCCACTTTTAAGGGGCGTTTCTGTCAAAAGTCGTATAATGCATTCATTTTTTAACGTTTTTTAACTATCGGTCGCAGTTTTGAAGTAAAAAGATGAACACGTAGATTTATATTCCTTGGTTACGTAGCAGAGTGTGGTATAAGAATTGTTAAAAACATCCATAATCGCTATTTCCGTTCAAAATCTAATTTTTAAAAATTTAAGTTTTGTCTTGTTTTGTTCAAATCGATCTGCAAGAATAAAATTGAACGTCACTGAGCTCATACCAATTGCCTTGGCAATAAAAATTTTTGACTTTGGGCGTGGCGCACGCCTTTTTTTATTGTGCCAGGACTAATTGAACATCACACCACACAAAATTAATGTTATTGAATTTTGTTCTGTCTGCTAAAGAAGAATTTTGTTTCTGAAACTGAAATATCGGCTGGCTGCGGGAGGCAGACGCATACACATACAAAAATATAGGGAATAGGGTATCCAACAGTTCGTTGCAAACGTACTGTAGCTCTCGCTTATGTTTTAATTTGTTTTGTGATCCTTTATACATCACTCGTTGAATTAATGTCATTGTAATAATTGTGTTATTATTTATTTAACTATTATTTCTTTATGTACTTTTATTATTTATTTTGATTTTTTTTTACTTTAAGTCATTAATTTTATTAATAATAAAATTAACGTGCAATGTGTATTTTTGTTTGTTTTGCAAACATAAATCGCTTAATATAACTTTTTACTTGCGATTATAGGTACTATAAGGCAAGTTATGCATTCGTCGAAAAAAAAAGTTTTGAGATAACAATCAAACATGACATTACGATGATAGCGAAGACGGAAAAAGATGGTCTAAAAATTCTGTCCGTCTGTATGTCTGTCTGTCTGTCTGTCTGTCTGTATGTCTGTATGTATAGAGACCTACAGCCCAAACGGGTGGGCCGAATTGCTTCAAACTTGGTATATAGAGATTTTTAGATATTGTACAGAGGGGAAATTGAAATTTTTTTTTTAGCTCAAAAAATAACAGTGTTGCTTTTTAGGTACGGCCAATAATATGGCCGAAAAAAAAGTTTAAAAAATGGCTACGAACGGTACTTTCCATAGGACCGTTTTTTTTTGCTTTCGACTATCTCGAAAACGACTCAACCGATTCTTCCAAAATCTTACACATATATAGCTGTAGGTAGCTGAGTTTGTACTGCATACCAATATTTTCAAAAAATATTTTTTTGGATTTTTAAAAGCATTTTGTAAAAAAAATTTAAAAAATTAATATTTTGAAAACGGCTTATACAATTTTTTCCAAAAATTATAAATAAATGTATTTGCTGAATACCTATGAACTGGCGTTTTTGAATTTTTTTTGAAAAATTTTTTCAAAAAGTTTTTCAAAAAAACTTTTTTTCTCGAAAACCGCTCCACAGATTTTTATAAATTTGTTCTCATAAATTCAAATTTATGCAAGAAATAAAATGGCGTACTTTTTTTCAGCTCAAATTAGTTTAAGTATTTATTTAAGAATTTTGAAAAATGTATTTTTATCAAAATCTCAAGCTCCTACACCACTGTCTCACATTAGAGCAAGTTCGTGCGACCCAGTCGTGCATTTTATTTTTATTATTATTTATTTTCGTATTTTAGTTTTCATTTAACTCATAATTTTTCACTATATAAAATTAACATTTTTCCTTACTAAAAATTTTATCATAAATTAAAAAAAAAACTTTTGGACAACAACAGTTTTGAGTTTTTTTTTATTATTGTCTTAACTTTCCCGAGGGTCGTAGGTAAACCAAGGATGAGGACCAGGAATCGCCACTGCTTCTTAAGTCGTCGAAAAACATTTGACCTCCGATTTTATGTTTGGAATATGAAGAAATCAATCGATGTCAGATGTCAGATCAGGATTGGAGTGCGTATGACCAGTGAACTCGATGTTTTGATTAAAAAAAAAATACACTTGTTTGAGCCGAATTGTGAGAAGTTGGATTATCGTGGTGGAATAGATCATTCTACGAAAATAAAAAACAAGTGACTTATTGCTTCATAATGCCACGTTCTCGAAAACATTTTTTTGGATCTGATTTGTCTTGAATGAATTCTTGATACCAATGGAAACGAGCCTTTGTTTAAGCAATTGTAAAACTATGCGGTATCCAACGCAAACAAAACGAAGTTCATTAGCCCAAGTCAAAGCTAATTGAACGGCATACTGTTTTTTAAATTCCACGTCGAAAATCATAGAACGTCATTATCAAGAAAATGTTTATGATTTTTAGTTTTTTTTATCACAAAACCAACACTTGCCCCTTTAGGAGACTTAAAAATTACTCAATCAGCGGGGTCAGTTATTTGACATTGAAGGATATTTTGCGGGGATAATTGATTATACATAGTTTTGCCGGATGGCGGATAGTCGGATAGGTTTTTTTTTTTTTTTTTTGTCTTCCTTTATTGGTTGACTTTATGAACAGAAAATTCGGTTATGCAAATATAGTTTTTGAATTGGTGAATTTATTGTGACCGAGTATTCTGGTTTGAAAACGAGTGTGGGATTTTGTGTCAAGGTAATGACTCCAACCCAATGCTGTGGACTGGATAGACGGACCATGTCTATACACATACACACACATTGGTGTAAAATTGCATTTCCAATAAAAAAAAAAAAAATTTAAACCTTTTTGTCGTCCCCATGATGTTAAGGTTGAGAAATTAATTGCTTTTCAAATGTCATGAGTGTCTGCTATGTTCAATTGTAAAATTTGTCTATAGGCACTTTTTTTTTTTGCAATAAATTTGTTTGTAACACGAGGGCAAGTAAGTTATATAGAACTGGGCGTTATTGAAATTTTAATTAAATTTGGTAGGTATTTCAATTGATATTTAAACATAATCTATTAGATTTGTGTTGATTTGAGATATAAGAGGGGAGGAAGGAGGATACCTCTACCACTCACTACCAAGGTTGTGGGGGTGAATATTAAAAACATATTTGAATATTGTTTTGGCATTCACCCTCCTTAATGAACAATTTAGAAGGTACGGTCTCTATAAATAGAAAAACATACCTACAAACAATTTGTAAATAAGAAATAAGGGCATCCTCTTGGACGATGAGCAAAGGACGGTCATGGGCAACCTTGTTTAGGTCCATGTCTTGTCTACTAATAAACTTTACAAAATATTTTACTTCCTGTATAAGAATCAGTAGGGCAAGAATCCTTATCGATTAAACCTACTCCCTTTGAATTAATTTAAAATATTTTTTAATCCAACGGATAAAATTTAATTGCTGAACAATTGGTTTGGAAATTAGTCTAGGGGAGAACTTGGACAAGAATGGAGGTGAATTTATTATAGGTTAGGTACCACCTTCTTTGAAGTTACGTCTTATGGTATCTTGTTATATTATGGCTTGAAGCACTATTGTTATGGCTTGGGTATCATAACGAAACATTGATATCGAATAATATCAGAAAGTTGATAAAATTAAACAAAAAATAAGATGAATTGTTTATGCTGCAATAACCGGCAGGCAGTGATATTATGTAAAACAAGGTGTAAGTGGGATTATGTGGAAAAATAAAGAGTATCAAGTTGTTAAATAAGACTGCCTGCAGTTAGGGGATCTTTTATCGGAGGTTTGAAGTCAGTAATGCGAATTTTCCATTCTCTAATTGTAATGAATACCTTCATAATGTGCATGAGGCTAATTATAAAAGTCGTCACCATAACACTTCCAGTGTGGTTCGTATCCGACGCATGGATGCATCCTTTTAAATTCCACTAAAAAAAAAAATAAAACTAAAAACACATATTCAAAAAATTTTTGTTTTAATTTATGTTATGACGTTTTCCGTGAAATGGCTTGTAGCATATGATGAATACAGTCTTTTTGTTTGTTTTAATAACTGATGAGTCTGGCACTGGGGGATTCCAGTTAGAAAAAAATCAGAAACTTGGTTGTACCAAACGACTACCGGTCCAGTTGGTATCTACTGTTCCTTAACCAAAGAAAAACAGTGGGCAGTGTCTCGAAGCTTTGTTACTTCGCAATCTGAAGATAACAGCGACACCTGGTACCCACTGATGGCAACGATAATAACTTCCTATTCATAGTTTTATACTCTATATAGCAAAGGTCCCAGGAACTGCTGCTGCAGATACCGCTCATTTCTCATTCGACATTTAAACATAACTGGCTGCGGACAATGGTGTAGCAGCAGCAGTAGCACGTAGCAATGTCAAAGTTAATGTCAAAAAAGTAGCGTACTAAGAAGCATACAAAAGAATACAGGGTTGGGGCCGAAATACTGTTTGGTCAAAATTCTGTATACAAAATACTGTATTTCAAAACACTGTATTTTAAAGTTCTGAATTTAAACAAAATTTGTTTTGATGTGCACTGAAGTACAGAATTTTAGTCATACAGTATTTTCAAAAACAAAAAACCAGAATGTTGGTCATACACAATTTTGACAACGGGTATTATTACCCGCTCCCAAGAATACAATATGCAGCACTGAACTCAAACAAAATTCATTTCTGTCATTTTGGTTTGTTGTTGTTTTGCATCGCAGCACGTTCGTGAAGTTGGAGTCGAGTCGGCTTGTACTTCAGCTACTCCCTATGCTACATCTGCTACTTCAAATTGTAGACGTGCAACACGATTTACGTACATTTAACTTTGACATTGCTACGTGCTACTGCAGCTGCTGCTACACCATTGTGCACAGCCATTAAATAAGTCCCTTTCCCGTACTGGGATGGAAAACGACCTTCAAAATGTCGGCAGAGGTTTTGTTTTTTAATGTGAAACATTTAACATTATGTTTTTCTTAGTGCGGTCATTGAGAGAAGTTTTGACAATCTTACGTCTGTCTGTCATCCAATTTTATTGTTTTTTTTTGTCAGTGAGGGAAAGGCAATAACCTGCAATAACCAATCAAAATCTTTAGCAAATACAATTTGTTTGGTCTTAAGTGCTTCGAAATGTTTGATCGTCTTCCAAATGTTTTTCTCGACCGTATTTGAAAGACCGAATGAACAAAAAGACAGAAGGTCTCTAAAATAAAACTCGTACCATTGCACCGATCCAGGAGTCAGAAAAATCGTTTAACAACAGAGACAGAATGGATAAAACAGAAAATATCTGCCATTTACAAGATAGTTTATCTTAAAAGTGAATACAAAAAAACAATTGTCACAGCTTCAAGCGGGGTCTACATTGTACTTATTACGCAAGATGGGTAGAAGTTGAAGTGAACACTGATATTGAGAATAAAGTTTTATCATTAGGACATGCTGTTTAATCGTGTAACTTGCCATGGTGGTTTAGCATCAGTAACTGAATAATAAACAATAGATTTGACAGATGTCACCAAACAACATGGCTGCCACAGGTCGCCAAAGTCTACCCGTGGCAATTGATAGGCCTGCGCCAATTCGAAAACGATATTTATAAAATATATATTGGTCATAGGCTATGTGATTTATCTTTAGTGTGGTTAGCCATTTCATCATGAATCAACTGACACCTGAACAACTCATACAAATTGTGTCATCTGAGACGTGCGTCACGTCGGTCATACAGTGGGTACCGGAAAAGCTATTGCTGTTGAAGAATGCAGCATCTAGAAAGACGAGAATAAGTCCATCCGCCATTGAGATGCTATGGATACCGTTAAAGAACAATGATCAATGACTTTTTCGTTCCTGAATTGAATCGCTTTGATGTGGGCGCGGGTTGTTGTTTCGACAAGACGGCCAGCGCCATTGTATTTATATTTTATAGTATTCCCAAGAAGCGGAACGTTTTGTGCGGCATCTAGCGACGACGTTCACAAGCTTGACTTCGAAAGAAATTTGAGTGGTTTTTGTCTAAACTGCCATGGAAAGCAAAAACAACAATAGAAGAAATTCGATGTAAAGTAGACAAGACAACTAGTGCCGCCATTGACGACGTTCAGAACTAAAATAAAATGTTCCATGAAATTACTATAAAATATAAATACAATGGCCAGCGCAACATGCAGCGCGTGTTCCAATTGATTTGTTGAAGAAAATGTTTAGTGATTGGATATTGTCGCGATTTGGACCTGTCAATTGGCCTCCAATATCGTGTGATTAAACACCGCTAGACTGTTTCCTTTGGGAATATGTGAAGTCGCAAGTTCACACCGATAAGCTAGAAACAACTGAAGATTTTAAAAACAACTTTTACGTTATTGCCGATAAACGACGCCAAATGCTGCAAAGAGTGATCGAATGATCTCAAGATTAGACGAGCCAGCCGCGTTGGTGAAATAAAAATGACAAAGAATTATATTTCAAATAAAGTCAATTTTATGATTAATAATACAAGGTTCCTGAACCTAGTGATCTACACCCTCAACCATTCATTTGTGTGTGAGAAGGTACTCTGCAGGAATAAAAGGGACCTACAATTTGATCCGAATCTGAATGGCGATCAATATCAGAGATGCATTTTTACATGACAAGGTTAATACTTAAAGTTTGATTCCATAAGGAATTTTATAACATAGAGATAAAAATGAATCGACAAAATTTTACCCAGTGAACTTCTTGAGGGAACTAATATTGACAATTTATTTAAGGAAACATTCTTCAAAACATGTGTTTCACATTTTGAATGTGAGTTTTTAAATGTGCAGTTTTCTGATATACCAATTGTCACACCAGTATTTAAATCGGGGACCTCAATCAGGGGGACAAGGGCCCTAGTGCATAAGGAACAAATTGGGCCCTCCTACCCTCTTTCCGCGTAGCTTAAACTTATATTGGCCTTCAAAATTTTTAATAGGAATAAGAATGGTAAACAGTGAGTTGAACTTATCCCTAGTAGGGTAAGTCCATACGTGGTCTCTATTAGAATCTCCATGTGTTTAATAGAAGAAAAAGGGAATAAATAAACAACGACGCAAAGGACAATATAGAATATTTATTATACAGATTAGATTTAATTAATCTCAAAAAAATGATTTTTAACAGAATTCCCCGTCAAATTCGCAATCTCTTGCGCGCTTTAATTTTTCCGAATTCGTCTATAATTTCACTCAAATCCAAGTTTTATGTCGCCTCATTTTCTATTGCAATTAACGATAAATGTCGGAGGCAAACTTGTGGAATGCTGTTTCTTAAATAATTTTTTATGATCTTCAGTTTACTGAAAGATCTTTCTGCTGGCGCTGAAGTAACAGGAATTGTATGAAACAGTAGCATCGCTGTATACCCTTCCGTAAGGTCACGTTTGAGCACGCCAAATTTTAATTGAGGGAGGATCAGATGATATACATTAAGAAATTGGAGCGAAAAATTGGGTCCAATTATATCGCAATATTTCTTCTGAAACTGATCACATTTCTTAAGTAAAATCGTTTCATGATGGGTGAAATTGGCGAATTGATCTCACGACCGTCAAGTAATGTGCTACGGGCGTACTCATTCAAACTCCCAAATAACTGAAATAACGATAACAAACAGCACTTGCTTATCGAGGACGCTTGGGCATGTGTTGAAAATGTTAAATAAGGAGTTCTATAATTGGTGATGTTGATTTGAAAAAAAAAAATTGAAAAAAAAATAAATTTTGTAGACTCGAGGCTCGAGCCTGCTCACAAGAATTTTTTTTTTTAATTTATTTTTTTTATTTTATTTCATTATTTTTTTTTTCAAAGCTGAGGTTAGAGGGCCCCCTGAGCTCTGCGGCCCTGGTGCACTGCACCACCTGGCCCTATGATAGCTACGCCACTGACCTCAATTCTCGTTGAAATGGCAGTAAACGTGTTACTGCAAATACAAATCCTTTATCACAACGTGCGTTGAGAAGGAAAGGGTTTTTTTTCGCCACCTTGTTTTTCTTTACCTCTGATTGCATAATGCCAATTACGAATGATATCGAGATATATATTCACTAAATATCAGAGTTTCCTAAAAGGTCTCAGTTCCTCTTCTTCTCCTTATCACTTCAAAAAATCGACAGCTGATTATTCTTACATCCTTAGGCACCTCACCTTTTGATACTTACAAACTTTCACATACAAAAACAAGGACGTAGGACGTGCTCCCACCTATCACTTTTGGAGCAGCACCCACACAATTTTCGTCCTCTCCGAAATCTTTGAAAACCCTTTAATTAATTACTTAACTTGCTATAATTAAAACTCACAAAAGAAAAAGAATTCTTTTCCATTAACCCATAAAGAATGGGGTTAAATCTGCTGTTTATATGTTTCTCTCCGAACATTACTGGAATATTTATCCAGACAATTTAAACATCATTATGTTTAACATCCACGAGGTTATTTTAACCTTTTTCGATTTATTGTTCAACGCTGAAATATGTTCATCCATAAAAGTGTTCTACAAATTGGCTAATTTCTTGAAGAAGGAAACTGCCAGATACATTTTACATGAACCTTACCATTTAATCAATATGAGTATAGACGTAGTACTATAATTTTGGTTTGGATGATGGGTACGCTACGCCATCGCCAGTTCGATGGACGGAGCGGAGGGGTACATAGAGATAGACTTTACCCAACTCTTTCGCATATTTGTTTTTGTTTATGCGATCCTACATACATCCTTTGATGCTGGCAATGGCAGTGGCAGCAGCGTACATCGGAAGAATGAATAATGAGTTTGTAATAAATCACGGAAAAGGAGAATATACGCCAAAATGAATTTATTATTTCCGGTTAATTTTTTTTTTCCCGTTGGAATCTGGGTCGTGAGTTGAGAAAAGTTTGTTAACATTGCTACAACAGTCCCCTGTGGTCATGTGTGCCACCATTGAGATTCAGATAGAGTGATGTTAAAAAAAAAAAGTTACTATTAGCTGGCGAGATATCTTAATTTAGTCTATACGGAGGAGTTCGTTTTTAGGTCTAAGTTCAGCCGATGTACACACAAGGATGTTAAGTTAATTTTTTTTTGACGACGTCGCATCCTGGGAATACGACAAGATAAGTGATAAGACTCTAGAAATGGTGACGACGACGAAGAAAGTGGATCGGTTTTAGAAAAAAAAAACCGAAATAAAAACGAAAAACATAAAACTCTGAGTGGATATAAAATTTAAAATCAAATTCATCATGAGGCAGTAAAAATTCGAAAGGATTCGTCTGTTTTGGCAAAGTGGATTCAGATAAGAGTGATGTCAGTTTGTCTGGCTTTTTGGCATTTCATTCTTAGACAAGAAATGTTCGGTACACGGTAGTCTGAAGAGACAAGAAATGCGTGGTAAAATCATAAATACAAGGATGTCTCTTATTAATTTTTAATTCACATCAGGCTTTCAGTTGGTTCCTGGAAGCTGGAAGGGAAGTTATATGAATAAATTGGTGACAAGAAGTGCACGAATTTTTTTTTTTTTTTATAAATTGAACAAAAACTTAGCATTTTGTTTTGAAAGACGTTGTGAAGGCGTAATTTGAAAGGTGGAACCTTTGGTCTTTGCTAGATGATACATAATTATGTAATGGCCCACCGGAACATGTGGATGTTCATTGCGTAAGAAAATATTTTGTGGAACTTTTAAAAAATTAGGATAGGTTATTATTGTTACTTTAGGGGAATTGGAAAGTTCCCTAAGAACTGTCCTTGTTTATTTGCTATTTAGTTTTGACATTTAACCTTTAACAATGCCTTATTCCATGCTGTAAGTTTCTAAAAATTATTCTATGTTGTTTTGTCATTTCCGAGCGATACCTACCTGAGGATTCGTGGGAAGTCACCGTAAGTAGGCGAAATGGCATAAAACTAAACGAAACGTTGAATGAAAATAATTCTTAGAAGTTTTTGTTGTTGCGTATTTGAAATTCTGATAGCCATATGCGACACAATTTTATTTTAACAGACAATTCGTGGAACTCCATTTAGGTTAAAATAGCAGAATCCTTTTTATAACCAATTCTTGGGTATGGAATGGGTATATTGTATTTGGTGTTGAGTTTGTAACATAGAGAAATAATATCACCGTTAGGTATAGAAAAGTATATATGTATATATGTATGTATAGTCTGACTCAGAATCAAAAGCCTAGTCGATTCAGTCATGTCCGTACGTCAGTTCGTCCTTCCGTCAGTATGTATACTCTCTAGACGTGGAAATGTATGAGCTAGAAACCTGAAAAACTTTAAATCCGACCACAATCGTCATTTTCGTTAAGCAACTTCAATTTGGCAATATTAAATTATGCTTTTTTTTACAGTTACAATAAAGGCACAAAGCTAAAATTTTTAAAAGCAAGCTCTAAATAAACCTTCTTCCAATTTATATAAAATATTTAAATTTGGGCGTGGTTGACGCCCACTTTTCATACAAAACCATCAATATTGCTTTTTATAAAATAACATTTTATTGTTATATTAAAGCGAAAAACATTAAGTTTGATTGGTATTACTTGTAAATAAACATCTTGTGTCTTGTGAATAAAAAAAATTGATTTTGGGAGTGGCTGACGCCCACTGTAAATTAGAAACTATACAAAAATTGTTTTTGCAAATAAACGGTACTTATAATGAGTCCACAAGCCCACTTTTAAGGGCGTGATTTTATAATAAAATACCTTTATTAAGAGAAGATCGTTAAAAAACTACTTCATTTAGCCTAAAAATTGACTAACGATCAAAGCTCTTTTAAGGGTTTTCTTGAAAAGACCTAATATGCATTAATGTTTTAATGTTTTCTAACTTTCGGTCGCAGTTTTGAAGTACATAAGAAGATGAAAATATTAAGTTTGTATTTCTTGGTTATGTAGCAAAGTGTGGTTCAAGAATAGTTACGCTATTATGTACGCCCGTAAACGCTATTTTCATTCAAAATCTAATTTTTAAAAATTCAAATTAAGTCTTGTTTTGTCCAAATTGAGCTGCAAACTTAAAATTAAATGTCACTTGCCTGATATTTAATGCTTTGGCAATAAAAAGTCTGAACTCTGGGCGTGGCACACGCCTTTTTTATTGCGCCTGCAGTTATTGAACATCGGCCATAAAAAAATAATGTTGTTGTTTTTTTTCCGGTCTGCTAAAGAAGAATTTTGTTTCTGGAAGTGGACAGCAGCTGGCTGTGGGAGGCGAACGCCTACACATACAAAAATATAGGGAAAAGTTATATAACAATTCTTTGCAAACGTACTGTAGCTCTCGTTTATGTTTTTGTTTGTGTTTGTATGACAGGTACCGCTATTTTTCGATTTAGAGCAAAAATGAAAAAAAAGACACTCTAGGCTCTAGGGTATTCCAAATAATTACTAAATACCAAGTTTGAAGCAACGGCTCATCAGTTTTATTATACAGAATCCGTCAAATGAAGTGTTACTGATTTTATGTTGGCATCACTGGCGACGCGGGAATATTTTTGTAATTCTGGCTTTAAAAATCAGCACCGTCTCATTAAGCTCGTTTAACGCAACAATTTCTTTCAGATCACGTTCCCAGTTCATTTCTTTACAACAGTGGCCTCCCTACTCACCTGATTTGAATCCAATGGAATTCTCTGTATAGGCGATTTTGGAGGCTAATGCGTCAACCAAAAATATAAAAGTGTTGCAACATTGAACTTAGCGCTTCGTCGGGAATGGGCACGGATCCCACAGAACAACCTTTGTGCAGCGTGCAATTACTTCATCAAAAGGATTAATGCTGTCATCCGTGCAAGAGGAAGTTATTTTGAGCAGAGTCTTGGTTTTAAAAAAAATAAATGTATTTATAGTGTGCTCTGTGCTCATCAAATTTGGAATGAAAAACTCTTAAAATGAAGGTTTTACTGAACTTTGAGTTGGTAACACTTCATTTGACGGACCCTGTATACATGGTCTTGAAGTTGCATTTAGAAAACATGCAACAAAAAGGTGCTGAATTGACAAAGTCTAAGGGAAACCAAACACGTTTTTGATTCGGACTTAGAAAGGCCAGATTCAGAAACACATATTTTTCGAATATACATAAATGTGTTCAACCGCCCTCCTAAATTTAATATTTATGACACATTTGACTGTTAATTTTAAGAACAAAGAACAATTTTCTGTGTAAAATTGGTTTGCTTAATGTGGCTTATACTATTTGCAACAAAATTTTTAGTGGTTTTTTAATTTTTTTTTATGTTAAAGTCCTTTCAGTTGTTCACTAATCCAGTGAAATGCTTGCTAGGGCTACAGAAAATTACGCCGAATTTTTTTTTGGAACAATAGCAGACATTTTGTAGCTTAAAAATGGTAACAAGAGCAAAATTTTAGTTGGCAGATAATCTCGAAATGTTGGATATTAGGCCAGATATATGTGAAAAAGGAGCCTGTAAGATAAATTGAAACTGAGCAAGAAAATGTACCTTCATATTCCCGCCTAATTTCCAAATAAAGTTTTGGAAGATAAGACCAGGAAATATTTTAAAGTATTTTCAAACAAGACGCAGGGTTGCCTGTCCTAAAGTTTTTTTTTTTTTTGTTGGAAAAAAACCAGAATGTTTGTCAAAAAATGTTTGCTTTTTTTCATAAAAAAAAATTTCAGAAATTTGTTTGAATAATTTTTGGCCGTTCTTTCTAAATATATTCGGCCGGTGGTACTATCATGGAACAGTAGTTTCTGATGCAATCACTGCATGCTAGGAGCCGCTGCTATCTTCTCTGTGTACATTGTCCATTGTAGTGTCGTTTTGAATCCAAAGTGGAGTTAGAATCAATTAAGGATAAGATTATACACTTGAATTTATACAAAGTAGAATACTAGAACTTAAGAATTGTACAAATTTCAGTAAGTAGAGTGATGAAATTATATAAATAGCACATGATCAAAAGTGAAAAGGACTATAAATGGACAAGAATTCTTAACTCCTTTAGTAGATCCTGGACCCTACATAGGACAGCTCCTTTAGGCAATAAGTATGAAAAGTACACTCAACACGGTTAGTATTGAAATTCAATATATTTCCAGTCCTTACCAGCTTTCAATTTATAAATCCTCTAAGGTCTAAGGCATTAGTCAAACATATGTCCTTTTAGCAATTACTAAGGAATACAATAAAGCTTTAAAAATCCAATCCATCGTCTGCGGTGAAACATCTTAATTCTCAGCTTAAACTGTCCCCAGTCCCCGTCGCGTCGTCGCCGATGCAATGTTCCGATAAAGCATCCTGTCTTTACAATTTATTAGACAATGCCTACACCTACATCAAACTAAAACAAATGAAAAACTTCATTCCAAAGATGATAAAAATGAAGAGTTGAGAAAAAATTCTCTTGTCATTGTTATTTGCACAATCTTTATCATCAAAAAAAAAAAAATATAATAGAAAAAAAATCTCATCAATTAGAGTGCTGTGTCTGACGATACATTCTAAGCCATATTAAGTAAGACCTTTTTTTCTTTAACGAACGAACTTCAACGAACCTACGCAAAAACACTAATTTCCGAAATTACATTTTGCCTCACCCTCAACTCGCATGCGGCTACTTTATAGAAAAGAAACAAAGTTATAAACTCTTTAATTCTGCCTTGAATAACAGTTAAGTATCCAAATAAATTTGGTTTCCCTTTGTCCTTGTAATCCCATTAATAAAATGCTATATCCTTCCTCTGTATATTCTCTGATGTGAGAGTCAAAGCGCGTTAAAGTACTTTTATTCTAATGCCACCAGGCCGTTCTGCGCCGCACCGCGCCGCTAGATGCCGCCACCCTCTATCGCCATCCCCTAGTGACTTAAGCCTTAATGTAAATTTTATTTAAAGCCTGTTAAATATTAACAATATAAGCTCATCTAATTTGTTACAAAAGGATACTCAATAATTCAATTTGAAATCCTGAATTAGCTACTCTTTTTTTAAACTTCCTTTTTTTTTGAAGTACTTCCAACGAATAATTGAAAAATAAACGTGGCGAGTACTCTGCGACGTCGAGTGTTTGTTGTTTAATTACAAAATAAACGTCCTTTCGAGACTCGAAAAAAAAAATGACACATGAAAAGTGGAATTTAATGTAAAATCAAAATGTACAAAAGTTCTTTGAGTGGAAAATTTCCAACCATATTGAAGCAACCACGACGCGACCGACCGACGTGACGGGACGGAAACATGGAAACAGCTCTAGAACCAGCATCAACCGGCATGGCATGTGGAAAATAGCATTTTATCATCGTCCTGATGGTTCAGTTAATTAATTCGGAAAATTGCATAAGTGGCTGTTACGAAACAACAATTTTGCCGCTCGCGTTTGCCCTTCAATTTTTGAATAATTTAAGAATAAAACGCTTTATATTCGAGGTGTACTATGTACATAGTTGGTTGATGCACAATATCGCTTTCACATATAAAACAGAGACCATCATCATCCCAGAGTTCCGAAGAGGTGATGATGATGGGAGATGATGGAGGCCAACAATTTACAAAC
Organism: Platycheirus albimanus; assembly: GCA_916050605.2. Lineage (NCBI taxonomy): Eukaryota > Metazoa > Arthropoda > Insecta > Diptera > Syrphidae > Platycheirus > Platycheirus albimanus. The sequence goes on along the minus strand of OU696696.1, from coordinate 10,748,157 downwards.
TCGAATAATTTTATATTCCAAAGATGGTTTTTGATACCTACCTAACCTACTCTCTCGTATCTAGTATCTCTACTTCATACCTCGTCCTCTTGTTTTAATTTATATTCATTTTTGTAAGATCTCCCATTCGTTAGGGCGTTAAAGGAGGTCGAGGTGTGCTCTGGAGTGCAACTCTTGTGGGACAGGTTTATCAAGCGTCAAATAATTGGAAATTGTAATTCACTCTAGGTATAAGGAAGATGATGGTTTTATTATCTTTTACAACGTTGGTTCGTTGGTTTTGGTGGTTTTGGGTTCGACAAGGTTAAATCGATTCCAAGCAGTACTGATTTGCTCTTGGTTATGGCCATAAATAAGTTTTAAGGTAGGCAAGTACGAGGTGTCGGTTATATAAATCATAAATTAATTCAGGTAAGATAGTTAGTATATATAGCTATCTGTTCTTTTTTCAATTGTGTGTATTTTGCGGAACTCATTTTTCAAACGAAGGGAAAACAATTAGGGAATTTTGAGGTTGATAAATATTTAAAATAATAAATATTTTTGACTATGGATGTCATTCAACAGAATTGATGATAAAAGAGAAAACTTTAGTAACCAAAAACAATTACGCATAAATATTCTTTGCTCTGAACTGCTTCAAGCCTATAATTATGTCCAGAATAGTAGTTCATTTATATTGAAGGGTTTTTGAATTGAAGCGGGTAGATTTTGGAGGAATTTGGCGGCCATGTTGGTTTGGTGTGAAAAACTGTAACGAAGTTACACATTTCCACTCTCCGACCACACACAACAACCGCCACCGACGAAGCCATTCCACACCCCACCGTACACAGCGACATCATCAACCACCATAGACGAAGCCATCCCACATTCCACCGCACACAACAAAAACAACCACCGACAACACCCGCCACACCTGGGCCCCTTAGCCACCGAAATAGACCTCCAACGCTCCAAACACTTGCAATAGCAATAACAATAGCACGCAACAAGAAGCACAAGAATAAAATATTTCTAGGTAAATTTGTGTTTTATCTTTACAATTCACACTGTGTCTTTTCAGAATTATGCATAAGGAGTGGAAAATGCACTGCAAAATCAGATTCCAAATCTCCGCCAGTGGTTGCGGTGCTAATTAAACGCACCAAAGAATTCGTCTCTCATCTTAAGGCATACTGTATGGGAATACCAGTCAGAAGCTTTTATTTTACCTATTTTTTTGGTATTTAATTTATATCGTAAAGAGCCCTGCTCACCGTTTATGTCGGCTTTTCTCTCCGTTGTTTGTCGTAGAGGATCGCTAGACCGGCAATAGGCCACCAGTTTATGTCGTGGATCGTTTGCTTTCCAGAGCTATTGCTTCTCTTAGCAATACTGTAGACCGATTTTATACTCACCCGTTTTATGCCGTAGTCCCTTTTTTTAAGTAAGGAGGAACTACAGGTCGAGTTCTGCTCAAAAGTTTATGTCGGCTTTTCTCTCCGTTGCTTCGAAGAGATCGCTAGACCGGCAATAGGCCAGTAGGCCACCAGTTTATGTCGTGGAGCGTTTGCTTTAAAGAGTAAACACCACAGACCGGCAATAGGCCACACGTTTATGTCGTGAAAGGTTTCTTATGAACCCCACAGACCTAGTCTTAAGTTGGAGATTAAATAAAAATATATTATATGAAATAATTTTACTACTCAATGAATTTTGTGGGTTAAATAAAATGTTAAATTGAAATATTATATGAAATACATACATTGTTAAGTCTCATTTAGAAGAAAAATAGAAACAAATTTGGAGTTCGCAACTTCTAAAATCTAAAGTTTCTGCTTTCTTTTGGATACACCCTGGAAACCGACGAGCTAACCTCAGCTTCGACACAAAAAGGCATCACAAAACTGTTGTTTATTATTATGTCACTGATGACGAATCACCGTGGCATGCAACAAGATTGAACAACACATCCTTTTTGTGGCCATTTTAAGGTAGACGTGTTGAACATTCACAGTTGACTCTTCAATGTTTGGTGGCCAAATTTGAAACGACCGATTCGGTTATTAACCAGCCAACATTCGTATTTTAAATGAAGGAAAGATCAGTGAAATTTTACATCAGAGCCCGAGGGTATCCATTCCTTGCTGTGAACAAGAACTCGACCTTTCGCTGACTTTAACTTGGAGAATTTTTGATTTAGACCTACACCCTTACAAAATTCAACTGACCCAGAGTCTCAAACGTCATGATTATACCTATACAATACCGTTTGTTCTCTGACTGGGCTTCGGAGCTTTTTCAAGAAAACTTCAATTTTGGCTGAAAAATCTTCTTTAGCATTTTTGGACGAATGGTTGTTTTAACAAGCTTAATTGTCGTATATGTGGAGACACCAACCCACACAAAGTTAAACAGGTGGATGTGCTTGTGCATCCTCAACGTGTGGATTTTTCGCCGGCCAATAAAAAATTTCTTATGGACCAATTTAATTCAAACGGACATAGATGACATGTGGTTCCAGCTAGACGGCGCAGCGATACCATGATTGACATTCTGCATGAACGACTTTAGGGTAAGGTTATCTTTCGCAGAGGTGACGTGAGTATACAACCAAGGGTTTCCTGAGGTCACAGATCCATGGAAATTAACTCGATTCGACTCCATTAGCCTTTAATGTGACCCAATGGGTCATGCCTTTGCAAGGTGGTATGTATTTATTGGGCAAAACACACATACCATCGCTCAAATTCAGCTATATTTATACGGAAGAGTCATTGATACTCGTATAACCGTGCCGTCGTTAAAAAGCCAAGACGGGCATTTCGACAATGTCAAATTTCATACTGTATAATTTCATTTCAACATCTACCCGCGTCTTTTTTCAAAAACGCCATATATAGGGGTCTCAGAAATCCCGCGAGAATTGTTTGAAAAAACCTTAACTTGCTATTATTGCGATTGGGTTTAAGATAGCAAATGAAAAGCAACTTTACGATAAAAAAGTAGGTCTGAAAATACTGTTCGTCAATTGTACACAGCCCTGTTCTTTGTTGTCCAATGGAAATTATAAACCGTGTAGAATTTAATGCTTGAAAAACTCAACAGTCAACAATGTCCTCTGTAATTAAAGAAAAACATACACCCTTCAATTTTCACTGTCCATGAGTTTCAGAATCCCACTTCTGTGAAACTAAATGTTACGGCCTGAAAGAAATATTATTCTCCATCCGATCTGGCTGAAACATACAAGTCGTAAATTCTCCCAAAGCTTGATTTTTATTTTCATATCCAGACAAATGCTCCTGTTACAAATTTGCGTCTCCTGGATAGAATATTTTAAAAAGAGTCTTAAATTAGAAGATGAGAACCATTACAAAATCATTTGTTTCCCTTGAACCTTTCTTGTCTCACCCCGTTTTATGCCTACTTTTATAACAATGCTGCTCCAGCACAATAGACAGATGCATTCCATAATTTTAAAGGTCCCATATTGAACTTGAATATAGCTAGAAATGCCCATCGATGTACCCTTTATTTTGATTTGGGACTTACTGTTAAGTATAGAGATTCACATTTGAGCCACACAACAAGAATGTTGAATGTTTTGCCTGGCTCGATTTTTCCAATGTGCAGGAAATACCGATTATTTCTTATCCAAGTGCCCTAAACAATCGTATTGTGTTCTTTTATGATAATGATAAGGATATTAACATTGCCTTGAAATATTGTTGAAGTATGTTTATTTAACCACACTTTTTAGACGTCCTTTGCAACAACTATTTCTGGATGTCCATCTAAATTCAATTCGTTTCTTAACATGTGTCGTATATTTGTCGTTTATTAAAATGAACCACAGATTATTATAAAAACAATAATTATTTTTTTCAGGACTTTTCCGAATAATTGAGAGATTAGGGATAAGAGATTCTTTCCTGGTGCCATCTCAAAACGATTGACATTTGATATCACGTCATCATGATCATGCTCACAGGCATATCAATTTAAGAACTTGATTTGAAGTGCAAAAAGATTGCTTGCGTATGTTGGGACATTATCTTGACACTCCCTACCCACCTCCCCCTATGAGTCACTTAGCGAATTAAATTGATTACATCATAGATACGTACAAAACTTCGAAAAGCAATAATTCTTAGTTTTGTGTGCCATTTTTGAAAAAGTATTGTTGTCAAGCTAACAAGTCCCTCCCTACTTTTTCAGTATTTTATTAGAGTCTTAAGGTTATTTCGGTCGGATTATGGATTAAGTGTTCCAATATTATTTCCTATGAAACAGATTCTCCGCCCCTGCTCAAATTGGGCCAGAAATTCGGCATTTTCTCTTAAAGTCAATCACACTTTTTTTTTATAAGACCCTGTCTAATTAGAAAACGAAATACCTACTCTCCGTGTTGAATTAACTTTCACTTCCGTAAAAGTTTGCAGAAACACTAACTATCAAGCATTTACCCTATCATAACAGCCTTTAGTTGTTCAGTTGATTATCCAATAAGTCAGACCTGGACTTAATTTTTTGGCCGGTGCCGTGGGCCTGTGTGTGGCTAGTCAGTTCGTTCTCTTTCCAAAATGATCCCTACCATGACTTTAAAATATCTACCCTTATCGGCTTCCCTCTGACATTTTCCTCCCATATCGGTAAAAAACTAGGCCAATAAAACCATAACCTAACACAGTTTGAATTTCTAAGGAAGGAAGGGTTCAATTACAATTAAAATTATACAATTGGCATAGTTCACGAATAAAATATATAATCACTACCCTTGTTAGCATTAAAAATTCCTAGAATTGCATGTTCAACATATTATTTCAATTGCACATGCTAACATCCCATAATAATCCTGCAGATGGCATTTTATTTCACATTTACATGCAAAAAGCAAAAAAAGTGCAGTCATTAGTGTAGTAGTAGAAAAATAAAATAAAAAAAAAACTTACCTGTCTAATGATACAGCTATTAAACTGTAAACTGATGCCGCTACTGAAACTCCTTGAACATATGTGACCGTCTTGCACATAAGCCAACCAAGGACCCAAGCTGCAAAGAAAAATAAGAGAAAAAAAAAACCAATCAAATAAAAGCAATCCAAATTAGGGAGGTTTTTGTCACCAAAAACCAAAATTATGTGTCATAAGAAAAAAATTAAGGATTCACTTTGCACGATTCAAAGAGGTCCTGCGATTTAATTTGGTTAGAGTAATAGCTAACGGCACACGCACCTTGTAAAATCCAACCGACTTAAATGAAGAACGTGGCCCATGTTTGTATACAGCAGCTGCTGCCACTGCCAGGACGAAATAAACAAAATTAAACAAACCGCACTTTCACACAGCCCCCCCCCCCCCCCCAAAAAATGTCGAAAAAAATCACATTTTATCTTTGCCACAAGGATATGAAAAAACACTTCTATGAAATAACAAGGACGAGAAGAGGAGACGACAACGCTTGCAAAAGCCAAGAAAAACAACAAAGGAAAAAAAAAGAAGGCTGGCAAGAGGCAGAGGGAGCTCTTCAATTGGATTTCCTCGATTAACGGTAAAATAACAAATTAGAATAAAACAGGTCACGTAATCGCATTCAGCGTTTTGGATTAGGAAACGTGCTGGCATGGAAGCAGGCGGCTTCGTTAGACAAGTCGGAACTCACTTCTCCTCCTCGTCCTTGCTCATGTTTCATGCTGTGCTCTTTGCCAGACAATTACACGATAAAAAATGCAAAAGGACACTGTACGAGTATGTATGAGAAAAAGCAAAAAAAAAAAAAAAAGAAAGGAAAGGAAAAGTCTCATCATGGCTCATCCTCTTGGGAAGTAGTACATTGTAAGTTCGTTCAACTCTTCACATGAGATTATTATGAAAGCGAGACTACTATAAGGACGAAAAGGATCCTTCTTCGTTCGGTTGGAGTTCTTATATTCTCTTGATGCCCAAGTGCACGCCATCATCGCCACTTCTTCCAAGGTGCATTATTCATCTTAAAGCGAGAGTATAAGACAAATTTATCTTTATGGATGTGACAGAGGATCCACTTTTGCAGTTTTGAGTTTAAAATTTTCAGAATGAATTCGTTCGAGGAAAGTTTTTGTAGTTTCAACTAAAAAAAAAACAACTTCTATGATGATGCCAAAGATGTTTTTGTTTTTGCCATCGCCTACGTGTCGAGAACGTTGAAATAAAAGGTGGCAGTGCCAGAACCCAGAACACAGGACCTAGGACACCCACCACATAAAATACTTTGTCAAAGTACACTCCTCGTCCTCATATAATGTCTCACACTAGTTATACCAAGACTCCTCATATAATAGTCCTGCGAGTCATCAGAGAAGCTGTCGTTGAAGCTGTTCTGTTCATATATTATATGAGTGTATGAGTATAGCGATATAGAGGGAGAATTTTCCTATTTAAGGAACTTTTTAGTTCCCACAAGCGAGAATGGAAGTAGCCGAGGTGTTCAAAAATAGTTTAAATGACTTTGTGAAGTACTTGGTGGTGCTGATGGCATGGCGGCTTCGTCTTTGGCTTTGGCTTCGGCTTTGCTGGTAACATAGCATGAGCCCTAGCACAATGTTCTGTGCCGTTCCGGCACTTGAAAATCGTTTTCATGTTCAGATTGTTTTCGCTCGCCGAGGGTTTTTCAGCTTGTTCTTGTTGTTCAGGGGTTGTTTTATTCTTGCCTCCTCCTTGTTTAAGTGGAAAACATTTTCGTGTGGACGGAATTTAATGAATGGGTTGCGGTTAGTATTACGATTTTAACCTTTATATACTCTACGTTGGACGGTTGATGGTTCGGGTTTGGTTCGTTCGGTTCGGTCCTATAGTATAGACTTTTGCGAGGGTGTCGGCTGTGCGAGTCGAGTCTTACCTACGTCAGTTTAAATTAGTGTCCGGCGATGCTCTTTGTGATATTAAATCCATACACAAAGAAACTAATTGCAACTTTTCGAAAGGAATTAGCCATAAGCCCCACACAATGTTGTTGGCTTCAATTTGGAGCTCTTATTGTTTTTTTTTTTTTTTTTTTTGGTTCAAAGTGAAAGTCATCATGAGATTATTTTTATACGAGTTGCAGTTTTGATAAACTTTGAAAAAGGCAAAAATTAAAAAAGTTTTTATAGCTTTTAAAAGCAAGAAAGGATAGGAGATTACTGGACAGAAGATTAGATTTTAGGATTGACTCTAAAACAATTTAGAATTTTTGACTTAAAATTAGAAGCACATAAGAGGGTTAGGGTTTGTATATTTTCATGATGCAGCCCTTTGAAATTGAAATTCTTTTACCACCTTAAAATAATCATACATTTTTTATGTTTTTGAAGATAAGAATGAAACACAAAAATCTATTGACTGCAAAAAAAAAAAACGATTCAATATACTAGCTGACTTAATTATATATAATACGCCATACTTAAGGAGAGGTTCTTGTATATGGGTGAAACTGTCACATGCCTCCGGATGACTAATTTATCCGCAGAGAAGTACTTCGGCGCAATGCCGTCTTTACCATAAGGGCACACGGGGCCCGTACCCAGGGCCCCCTGTCGGGACGGGGGCCCCGAAAAGCTGATACATATATTCAATTACACTATACAACAAGTTTGCTCTCTGGAAAACTATAAAATTTCTAGGATAAATCAAATCCGCTTTTCAGTTTATTTAAACATTTATGAAACAACCTTTTTTATTCACTTTCTCTGGTAACAATTCGGTCAAGATCTCAAATGGCGTCGGCTGTTTCATACTCTACCATTTTGACACCTTGCTGGAAGGCGGTAGAACTTCACATTATCCTTTGAAGCTGCCTATGAATCTTCTAACTATTGACAAGCCAAAGTGCACAATGACCAAGAATTCAGCGCAAAATCATCATCTGGGATAAATGCACGATGACGCATAAACGAGTTTTGAGGCAATTGACCGAACGATGAAAAGATTTTTAAGTGATTCAAGGCAAGAAATAGAAATTGGACTACGAACATGAGAGTCACATTGCAGAGCGACCCATCAACTGCCTAACTCTCGAGACAACTGCTAGCGTTTGACAATGGCCAAATTCCCGTTGATGTTTTGACTGGATTGATATCGTTTCTGCAAATTTTTGAGAGTTCACATCCTTATCGAAGGAAGGGCTCGTCAACAAAGTGTTCCCCGGAATCGCACAAAGCTATACAAATCTCGATTGGATTAGTGAACGGGTAATACTGGCAGCGAAGAATAAGAACGCCGATAGCTTGAATTTCATAACTCAAAGCCAAATCGCTGGAGAACTGCATCCACGCAAATCCGTTGACACGGTGACCGACGAAGGTGAAGCGGCCAACTATCCGAAGAAATTTTTGAACTAGCTTGATATGTCAGGAACTCTATGGCATAATTAACAGCTGAAAGTGACTAGGTTCAAAGGAGTGGAAGTCCTTATTCCACAAAATCCGATTATTCCAACTGATCTTCCATTCCAATTCAAGCGAATTTAGTTCCCCTTTATATTGGCTTTTACGATGACAATCAAAAAATCACAAGGCCAATCGTTGGAAGTCTGTGGGATTAATCTCGAATTTCCCTGTTTTTCGCACGGTCAGCTGTACGTTGCCTGCCCGCATGTTGGCAAACCGTCTTTACATTACATTACACCTTAATCTACTCCGTCGATGAATTAACAAAGTCGACACATTTACAAGACTGAGGCCATCGCAAACCGTCTTTGCTGTTTTCTTGACGGAAAATCATTGTCAACTATTACACTCTCTACTTTTTTTCGATTCCATTCCAATAAATTACATTGAAATTTGATCTATAAATACAAAATGTTTTCACTTTTTTAACTTTGCAGCAGGGCCCCGAATTCTTGTGTGCATAAGGGCCCCGGTATGGCCTAAGACGGCCTTGCTTCGGCCCCTTATCCTAAGTCAGCAATGACTTCCTCCGTGGCTCTGTTCTTATGCAAATCCACCGATAAATCTCTATTAATGTTGATAAAGTCATAACTAGATTTTTAAACCGGCCATTAACCAATATTTAATAATTCTTTCCTTACATGCTTTGAATTTGATTTTTTTTTCCCAGGCACCCTGGATAAACTTGATCGTAGCATTTCGTTGAATATGCAAATGAATGCTGAGACAAACGCTCATCAAAAGACTCGATTGAAAAGCAAGTACCGATTAGCACTCAAAACCCTGTGGAAAATGTCGCAATAAAAAGAGGTACCCGGAGGACCAAATATAGGAAAATATAATTGATAAGAAAAGTATAACTCCAATCAAATGATACCCGCTGCGGTTTTCTTTTTTAAGTCCTCGAGGGTCTATGAATACCCTTAGGCACATTTTTTGAATTTGAGGAGGAAATTTCGAGCAAGGTATTCCACATTCTTGTCGTGCGTCTTTAAATTGAATCTTCATACTTAACATCAAATCAGATACTAGCTCGAGCCTAGTATGGGTGGCTCGAGGGTAAACTGATGGATGGCACTATGAATTGGTAGTAAGAACCAATGAAGATCCCTGCTCAATGATGATCCTGATGGTATCTTAGGTTGTTTATTTTGATATGGTTAACTTACTTACTTACTTATGTTGGCGCCACTGGAGCGTGGTACTCCAAGGCCTTGCTGAGAATGCCCCTCCAGCCGGCTCGATCTCTAGCCTGCTGTCTCCAATTTCGTACTCCAAGTTGACGGATGTCTCCCTCTACCTGGTCACTCCATCGAAGATGAGGTCTACCTTGGCTTCTGACTCCCTCGGGTTTGGCGTTGAAGACTTTACGAGCTGGAGCGTCGATGTCCATTCGCTCTACATGGCCCAGCCATCTTAGCCTTTGGATTCGAATTTTTCTGGCTAGGCTTATGTCGCTGTACAGCTCGTACAGTTCATTGTTATATCTTCTTCTCCAAACGTTGTTTTCGCGATTTACGCAGACAGGACCATAGATCGTACGCAGAACTTTTCTCTCGAAGACTCCAAGTGAATTTTCATCCGATTGGGATAGGGTCCATGCTTCTGCACCATATAGCAGGACCGGGATGATGAGTGTTTTATACAGTGTCACCTTGGTTCTTCTCGATAGGGCTTTACTCCTCAATTGCTTACTCAGCCCAAAGAAACAGCGATTAGCAAGAGTTAGTCTGCGTTTGATTTCAGCGCTGATGTTGTTGCCTGTGTTTACAGCAGTGCCCAGGTAGACAAATTCACTGACTACCTCGAAGTTATACCTATCAATGGTTACGTTCTGACCAAGTCGGTGGTGGGATTGGACTTTTGTTGATGAAAGCATATACTTCGTCTTGTCCTCGTTTATTTTCAGCCCCATTCTGCTTGCTGCTGACTCCATAGTAGTGAAAGCACCGGTTACTGCTCGCTTTGTTCTTCCTATCACGTCTATGTCGTCAGCAAACCCAAGTAATTGTGTCGATCTATTGAAAATGGTGCCTGATGTACTGGCATGGGTGCTCCGTATTACATTTTCAAGCACAATATTAAAACAGCTGCATGACAGTGCGTCACCTTGTCTTAGCCCTCTGGTGGTTTCGAAGGTTTCAGTAGAGTCTCTACCAACTTGGACGGAACAGCGAGCATTCTCCAACGTCATCCTGATAAGGCGTATCAGTTTAGCAGGGATTCTAAAGTTAGACATGGCACGATACAGTTCGACTCTATTAACACTGTCGTAGGCGGCTTTAAAATCGACGAACAGGTGGTGGGTGTCGATGTTATACTCTTGGGTTTTCTCCAGGATCTGGCGTAATGTGAATATTTGGTCGGTGGTAGATTTTCCAGGTCTGAAGCCGCATTGGTAAGGACCTATCAGGTCGTCAGCAAACGGCTTGAGACGTTCACATAAAACGCTGGACAGGATCTTATAGGCGATGTTTAAAAGGCTTATGCCTCTATAGTTGGCGCAGAGGAGGCGGTCTCCTTTTTTGTGAATCGGGCAGATGGTACTGAGATTCCACTCATCGGGCATACTTTCCTCCGACCATATTTTGCAGATGAGTTGGTGTATGCTCCTGACCAGGTCATCTCCAGCGTGTTTAAAAAGCTCCGCTTGAAGGCCATCACATCCAGCTGCCTTATTCATCTTTAGTCTGGTGATGGCTACTTTGATTTCATTTTGGTCGGGCGGGTGTAGTTCGTGGTCGTCATCTAGATTAACTGGAACAAGTTGATCTTGGGCGGGATCTTGGCTGTCATCGCCATTTAGCAACCGGTTAAAGTAGTCTCTCCAGATAGCTAACATCGCCTGCGTTTCCACTATGGTATTTCCATCCTGATCTTTGCAGGGCCCAGGGCGGCTTGTGAAACCGGATGTAGACTGTTTCACCTTTTTATAGAAGTTTCGTACCTCTTTTCTGCAAAAACATCTCTGCATCTCTTCGACTTCGCGTTGCTGGTGTTCTTTTTTCTTTCTCCTGAGTAGACGTTTCTCAACTTTCCTTCGCTCAACATAGAGATTTCTGGATGCTCTAGTATCTCTCTGGAGCCACGACTTGTATGCCTCCGTTTTGGCTTTGTTTGCCTGAGCACATTCGGAGTCGAACCAGGGGTTTCTGGGGGGTGGATGTGAGAAGCCCAATACCTCTGACGCAGCACTTCTTATGGCTTGTTGACATAGCTGCCATTGGTCTTCCGGGTTCATGTCATCAGTCGAAGGATTTTTCGCAAGCTCAAGGGATACGCGGTCGGCATAGGCAGCGGCGGTCTCTTCCGATTGAAGACGTCCAACATTGAATTTCCTAGGTGTAGTCGGTGTTCGCCTAAGAACTTCCATGGAGATCCGTACCCTAAGTTTTGCACCGACTAGGTAGTGGTCCGAATCGATGTTTGCTCCTCGGAAAGTACGGACATTCATAATGCTGGAGGAGTGTCTTCCATCAATCACAACATGGTCGATTTGGTTGCAGGTTCGACCATCTGGGGATCGCCATGTGCCCTTGTGGATGTCGGGACGTGGGAATCGCGTGCTGCTCAGCACCATGTTTTTTCCCGCTGCAAAATCGATGAGCCTGAGTCCGTTGTCGGAGGTGGTGTCGTGCAGGCTGTGTTTTCCGATCGTCATACCAAAGATGTCCTCTCTCCCAATTTTGGCATTGAAGTCTCCCAAAAGAATTTTAATGTCATGTTTTGGGCACTGCTCATATGTTTTGGCGAGGAGCTCGTAGAAACATTCTTTGGTAGCGTCGTCTTTCTCTTCTGTAGGGGCATGGGCGCTAATTAGGCTTATGTGGTGGAATTTGGCCTTAATGCGGATCGTTGTCACTCTCTCGCTGACTTCGCGAAAGCTCAAGACCTTTTGCCTAAGTCTTCCTCTGACAGCGAATCCGCACCCAAACAAGCGCGATCTCCCATCAAGGTGGCATTTCCCATAATAGAAATTACAGTCCTCCGTAATTCTCAGGCCCGGTCCATCCCATCGCATCTCCTGCAGGGCTGTTATATCAGCGTTGAGACTGGCGAGGGTCTCGGCTAGCTGTTCGGCTTTACGCGGCCTGTTTAGCGTACGCACATTCCATGTGCATATGCGTAAATCGTTGTCCGTTTTTCGTTTGCGGGGGGGGTCGTCAACATTTTTGGTTCTTTCATCCGAGGCATTTTCTGCGGTTTTCATCACAATCTAGTTTCCCTTTCATGACCGGCTTGTGAGGCCTGTGCATGACGTAGATCTTTGTGGTGGTTGGATCTTCAGAGCGTATCTCTTTCTTCCTGCTCCTAGTTCCTGAGAAGATAACTCAGGTATCTACAACCTATGGATCCGATGGATCCAACGTTCGTCGTTAGTTCACCTTTCGGCTATCCAGCAGGCACCACTTGGAGGTGACGATACGATTTTTTTTTTATGGTTAACCGGAACGGAAATACAAATTGAGGATACTTTTACTGTAAGGAGAGAAGTCTATCAAATGTAGCAAGAGTCTTACAAAAATGCAAGGTGTTTCGTGTTATGCAATCGACAGCTCTCGAGTTTTTTGAAGTGGAAAAAGGAATCAAACAATAGGATGTTCTGTAAAGCCAATCTATTTCCTTTGGCGATAGATGAATCAGAACTAGTGAGAAGAGAGTTTTTAAGATAAACTCTTCGCTTTCTCCAACTTATTATGAACCGTAAGTGAGTGCCGGACGTACATACAACTGAGGTGTAGAGTGTCTTCCCTTTATCTAAGAAGTAATTTCCCGTCATCACAAGTTGCCTTGTCACTAAGCACAGATTCCAGATACAGTAGACGCTCGACATAGTGAACTGATTTATAGTAAATCACCAAAATTTAACACAGGCTATGCTCTTAATATTGAACTATGAGAATCCCAATAGAGTGAACTTATTTTTTTTTTTTTTTGCGATATTCAAAAAAAATTTTCTGTTGCAATGCGCCTGTGACAGTCAACTATTTTTCTAAACAATTTACCATTCCTTTGTGTGTTTTTCACACTTTGGCATGAATGTCAATATAAAGCTGCCCTATTTAACAAGTCTTTGATATGGCTTTGCTTTTGATACAAATTGTAGTCGTCAGAAATAGAAAATACATATGTTTAGGACATCTGAACTTCCGAAGGTGGAAACTAAGCTGTACAAATGCTTTATTGAACTAAAAAGAAAAAATCTGCCAGATAATGGATTGATTTTAAAACAGAAGGCAATTTCAATTTTGGAAAAAATTAATGGAAGCAGGTATGTCTTCCTCGCAAGTGATGGCTTAAATCAAAATTCTATATAAATTGTTGAATTAATAAAAAAAGAATTTTATTTATAATCAAGTTTAGTGTTGGGTTGGTAAACATATAAAAACTCCCACTCGAAAAAGTGAACAATTTCGATATAGTGAACAGGCTTGGTTTTAATTAGTTCACTGTATCGAGCATCTACGGTTTATACATTTTCAAACTTGGGATTAATTGTTCATTCAAATAAATGTCTGGAATAGGCATATATGTGAATCAAAAAATGGGCAGCACAAGTTTTAAGCTTTTTTTGGATTTATACGGTAAATCAAGTGCTTGTTGCAGGGATGAAGTATCCTCGCTTGTAATGATTCCATCGTCTGCAAAGAATAACTGATGTCCCTTTGGGTCCGTCAAGCACTACAAAGAATGCAGAGAAGTTGACTCAATAAGTTTCCCTGTTGTACACACATCGTGATTTGTAATTCTTCGGTGACTTCGGCTGGACTGCTTGGAACAGCGGAATCAAAGGCCTTGTAATTTACACCATCAATTTTTCCAGTTGTTGTATTGAAACTCAGCAAAAAATGGAAGGACCTTCAATTCAACGCCGGACTCGAACGACTATTAAAAATACAATTTAATCGACAAATCTTGTTCTTGTAGGATTTGCGACTTCCTTGTAAGAGGTTAAGTAGGTATTGACCCATTGTTGTACAACAAGTACGTAAACTTACTGGAACTCTTTTTGAGGAAAATTTGAAGTTCATTGAAGATTTTTTTTGAATAAATAATTCACGGCATTATTAAAAGGAAAATAAAGATAGGGAAATTTTGTTGCCGGCACAATGGATTAATAATAATTAGATGATATTTATGTCACGAAAACAACACGGGTGATAACCAGTTGAAGTTGGGGTTAATATAGGATCAAACCCTCAACTCAATATTAGCAACCAAGTACTACATCCACTGTACCATTGATTTGTTTGGTCTGAAAATAAACCAACGGTGAATTTCTGCGCACAATACAGCTTAAAGTAAAGTACAACATTTTAACTATGCTTACATGACATTTTCTTTCCTCAATATTTCAAAATTATTTCGGGACCTAGGAAACACCTTCAACGTTCATTATTTATGTCGGTCTGAACCATTATTAAGACACTACAAAAAATCAAACATCCTATAAAACCTTTCCTCATATCGTTGGACAAATAAAAATTGAACTGTCACGCTGGCATTTAATGTCAGCCATAACAACATCAATTTTTTGTATCTCCAGTCTCCACCCACTCTTGTTATCCTCGCACACGTGTGCAAAACATTTTATTTTAATAGTGTTCTTAAAAGTCAAGTTCAAAAAATTCAATGTCACTACCAAAATGATCAAGAATTATATAGACTGCCAAAAAAAAAAAAAAATTAATAAACCCAGTTTAAAAGTAATAAAACTGGAAAGTTCAAAATGCCATTAATCACTCTCAAGGCCACTTCCATACATAACTTGCAAGTTTTCTTCGGTTGTCACTTTAATGTTACCAGCATCACATACGAGCCACAATAGCAGTATAGCATTTATATGTAGGTAGGTAGTTGGTCCTTAAAAAGTTTAAAAGTTTATAAATTCAGCTTTCCTGCGGTTAACGATGCATGTGCAGATCTTGAATAAACATTTGTATACATTCATATCCTTGAACGAGTATGAAAATAATATTATTTTCGTGACTGTAATCATTTCAAATCCCCTCCATTTGTTAGTAATTCAATTCCACCTTCATCACTTGTGATTCCTTAACGAATTGATTTCGTCCTTCTCAACATAAAAAAAAAAAAAAAAAAATTAAGGACTCCCTTCCATCCATCTCAGACTCTTCTCTGATATGAAAAAAGGTATACGACGCTTTTAAATTAATTCAGAAAATTTCGTGTTCGAAAAGTGACATCTTATTCACATAATAAGTTTCAGGTTTAAGGACGTATTTATGCCAGTGATGGCTATTGTTGTCCTGGATTGAACATTCTATTTTATATGTATGTACCAACTTACAACCAAGAGCCTACATAATTTGATCTCATATCCATAATGGGTCAGTCGTCCTTTTTTGGGTTAGATCACAACGTTGAACACCTATTTTTGGAAAATGGCCATTTTGTTGGGTTTGCTTTCAAGTAGTACTTAGAGGCTTTATATGGGTGAAGAGGATTTTGGCACCAGTTAATCCTTTGAATAAGCCTTTGAGGAGTAGCAATTGTTCATTCGGTAACATGGTTTGTTGACTTAGTGTCCTTGTACTCAATTATGTAAGGTTTATACGAGGAAACAAGAGTTTATTACAGCCTTTGATTTTTTATTTTATAAATGAAACCTAAATGTTATCAATTGATTTTGAAGGTAATTAAAGTACTTTTTATTTAACAAAGGCAAAGTATCAGTTTTTAGGGGGCTTAATATTTATTTTTTTTATAAAAAGGATACTTCAATATCCTGCTAACAACGGGTTCAGATCGAAATTATATTCAATTATTTTTTTTGTGTATGATTTATCGTTTGTTCGCCCATAAGCGGCATTCTTTGAATACATTGTGTTTAAAGATAAAATGCAACATCAGTTTTTGGTAAATTGGGTCTTACTCCTTTAAAACGATTTTTGGGGATGAAATTCAACTTTAAGAGAGCGTGAAGATTTCCAAATCACAACAATAAAATATGTGAAGTTTAATTAAAAGCACAAACGAGATTTCATTGGAATTGTGAGTTTACTTTAGCCACTATGCATTGTACATTATCTGAACACTTTTTCTCATCCAGTGCTGGATTCCGAGGCAGAGGCCAATAAAAGTTCAATTCACAACCAAAGATGAATGTTGATGCTATGCTCGGTTTGCAGCAAGATAGAATAATAGAAATATTTTTTTAGATTACAACAGAAGAGATAAGAACACACAACATAAGGTTTTTTAATTTTAAAATGTTCAAAATATTGCAGATGTTTAACATGTTAAAAAAAAACATATTTTTTATCACGCACCAGATATTTTGAACACAAACTTGAACTAATGGGCTCACGTTTTTGAAGAAAATGAATTTTTATTGTCTGTTTCAATTCTATCCACATAAGCAACCAATGAATTTAAGAATGTCGACGTGGTTTAACTTAGTTTTAAGAATTGTTCAATTCAAAAGCCAAAGGAAGCATACATTTGTATAAGCTTTTTTCCTTTTTACATGGTAATGCCCTAAGGTTGCGATTACACATTTAAGTTAACTTCAGGAAAAATTAATGGTGTAAATTTTTATACTGTTCATCTAAGTGTAAACTTCCCTGTGTCGTGAAAGAAAAATCAATCAGAAAGGATGTAATCATGAACCTGATGTTAATGTCTTAAACTTCTGACAATGGTAAAATTATTTCTGTAAGACTTACGTTAGGGGTTAGCAAAATGTACTTGTGTAATCTTGTCCTTATACTTCAATTTTGTACTTGTGGAAAGTAAGAATTAGACAGTACCCTCCTCAATCATACCTCTGGCCACAGACAAAAGAAATATACAGATGTAGAATAGTAGAACAAAAGCATGTTCAAGAAAAAGTTCAAAGCTAGCATACCAAAATCGAAAGCTAGCATACCTCAATCTCAAACATGTGCGAGAAATTGACATCCTTCGAAAAAATTAAACATACCATTATCATACCATACCTTCATACCAAAAAAACAGTTCCTAGTCCTAGCAATACCAACCACGATTCACGGCACGGTGTAGGGTGGAGTGGTGGAACTGGAACCACGATCAAGGAAACACAACTCAACTACTGTTTGAGTTTGAGGATTTGAGGGTTGATTGATGTCAATTTCTCGGACATGTTTGAGTATGAGGTATATGCTAACTTTCCTGTGGCCTGCGGCTGCGGCTGGTGGCTCTTGCTACGTTAGAAAAATTAAGTTTGAAGATCTTATTTCACTTGTGTGATCATACCACCAACGAAAAATATTGTAACTGGTGCCATCTACACTAAAGAAGTGAACTAAACTAGACGCAGCCCATATTCTACATCTGTATATTTTTTTTTGTCTGTGCCTCTGGCTTACAATCTAAAAGAGATACTTTTCCGAATTTCATAATGCGTACTTTAGTATTCCGTACATCATTATATATCAAGGTGGTTGAAAGTTCCAACCGTTTATTTTCTAGCTTAGGTAATGGAGATGCCTATTTGGAGCTCAAGGTTTATCAGTGGACTGCTTTTCAAAAGTTCTGACTGATTTTTCTCCAAATTTTGTGCTGGGAGCATACTGTAACGAAGTTACACATTTTCCTACCACCACTCCCGATCACCTCGATGATTTTCTATTAAAACCATCACGTGTCGCAATACCCACAGCTGGCTGCAGAAGATCCGATTATCCATCCCTCCACGACGCACCGCTGATTTGGATTATCATGCAAGAAGAATTACACATTCACAAGTATTTTTAAATTTTGGAGTTATGATTCACATTTTCTTTTTGAAGAAATATTCCATAAGTAGAAGTACAAATTGCATTGGAAATCAGACTTGACCTCCCTGTGTCCCTGTCCCCTACCGTTGGAAGAAGATTCTATTACAAATAGAGTACCGGGAATAGAGATCTCACGAAGGTTCGCTCTTCGCTGCGTTGAATACCAGTATAGTCTCAGGTCTCAGCCTCTCCAAGTTTTTTTTTTTTTTAAATAAAATTTGCTAGGGCTGGGGCTGGTTATTGTCGTGGAGCACTTCCATTGGGAATCTCTTTCTCTACAGACCAAGACCACCGTTTATTGTCGTCGATGAAACTCCACAGACCTAGTTTTTAAAATATTATATGAATTGAATTGTTGTTGTTATTTTAAGTTTATCCATAAGCATATGAAATAAAAAATATTGTTAAATCAAAGTTCAAAACTTAGTTTTGCTTTCTTTTGGGAACAACCCTGGACTTCGACGAGTGAACCTCAGCCTAAGTACAAAAAAGCATCACATTACGAACATTGAGATGTTTGTCATTAGAGATGAAGCAACCCGAAACCAGCGAACTCCTTTGAGGAATCACTTGTTGTTTGAAGCTAGAGAGTTATGATGTGTTATCTGTACACCAGGGGATCGTCTTGATTCCTCTGGCCTTTTATTGCAGTAGTTGACTACATGCTTCGACGTAGAGTGACCGACCCCAAAGTGCATCAGTTATTCTTTGCTGACGAAGGAGTCATCATAAACGTAGATCCTTCATCCGTGCAATGAGTTCCAGACGTACGGGAGCAGGGTTGCCATGTTTTAAACTAGTTTCATAGCCCAATTTAAAAATTTTTGTAGCCCAAAATCGGAGCCGAAAAGGTAGCCCAAATAGTAGCCCAATACCAATAAAAAACAGAACATTTCTTATAACTTCAATCACAATTCATTTTTATTCAAAAAAAAAAAATTACAAAAAAATATATACATAATACATTTTTATATAAAAAACAACGAAAAAAGAAACATAAGTCCATAAAAAAAAGAAGAGTTAACATATTATCACATTTAACATATTAAGGTAACTGCTGCAAATCAGTCTAGAAAAGCGAGTTATCGTCACTGTCATCTTCAGGGGCATTTTTATCACACTGGTACATTGATTGATTAAATTTACTAATCATTTCATTCAACAAATTTTTTTTAACTGTAGCATCAATACGTAAGCGCATCATTTCATCGAGCGATGCTGTAGAGTCAATCGATTTCTTGGTTTTGTTTTTTCACAATTCATGAAAAAAAAATTGTGGAATGCATTAAGGGTATGTTTAGAGGTAGAAAAGTGGTTTATATAAATGATTTATGTGTACGGAAAATAAAATCGTCAAAGATTAGATTTGGGCTATTTATAGCCCAATTATGATTGGGCTTTCATACTGAAATTGCTGTCGGCAATTTTGGAAAAAGATAGCCCAATTTCCGATAAATAGCCCAATCTGGCAAGCCTGTACGGGAGCATGATTTTTATGGAAAATAGGTAAGGTTTAAGTCCAAAAAGACTGAATAAGACTCGTGCTGTCCGTTTTGTGATCGACACATGCCTGCTCCAGACATCTATTAGCATGAAACAGGGATTCCCAAGTGTAAAATATTCATATTTCTCGGATTCATGATTAATGGCAAAGGAACTTGTGATGATGACATCAATAATCGTGTATGCGTGGGGTGGATGAAGTGGCGGGAAAATTCCGCTCTTGACCAAAAATGCCTAAGATACTACTATGTATTAAACAGTAATAAGCAAGGCATGGGAGCACCACGCTCTAGTTGAGCCAACATAAGATAAGAAGCAAAAGGGAAGACTGTACACCTCAGTTGTAAGTCCGGAACTCACATAGTGTTCACATGTTGGACAGTGTACAAAAAAGCAACGGTTTTCTGTATTAAATCTCCTTGAAACTGGAGGCAATTTTTGGTTAGATACCGGACTGCCAGGCGGGGTATGTTGGTTGAGGCTGTGGTCCACAATGAACTGTATGCACCACCTTAAGTATCTCTTTAAATCTAGCCTACACTTGATTTACATAATATAACAATACTTTCACAAATAAACAAAAACATACAAAGAATTGTAAATGAAACCCAAAAACATATGAACATAGGTCCTACAACTGAAATGTCAAAAAAATTAACCCCAAAATGCATGTAAAAAGATGCACTTCGTCTATCTTCTGATGTGGTTACCCATCTTACGATACCCAAGAAAAACTTTAATTAAGAAAAGTGTCGTAAATGTTTTCTACTTGAAATTTCATACCACAAAATTGAAAAAAAAAAGAATACCAAAGGCTAAGTAAAAAACAACTAAAATGGAGGCGCATCATCTTCATCATCACTTATTTAAAGTTTTGCGAAAATAAAAAGAACAAAAAAAAAAAGAAAAAAGATTAATTCCTCCTCCATTCTGTCCATTCCTTTGGAGCAGAGCTTCTTATTCTTAGATTGAAAATTCTCATTTTTGTTGTCGTCACGGAAATACTTTAAGATGAATTACTTATTTTCCTAGATTCATTTCTGGTTGGACGCATTCCAAACTATGCAAACTTTGCAAGGCATGCCACAAGGCACAAATCAAAAGTTGCCTCGAATAGAATGATGTAAGCAGGGGTAAGCATCAGAACTCGGAAGTTTTGAGAACAAAACCAAGGGTTTGCAAATAATGTTTTCTTATATGTACATATATATACGATGTGGTCCTTTTATATAGAAAAGGAGGATTCTTCTTCATGCTGCACGCTTGCATTAAAATTTGTATAAAATGTAGTTACACACACACACAAACTATATCAAGACCAAAGCTATAATGTCGATCGAACTGACCAACTTTATTTGACATTTTTGCGAATATCCTATTTGGATTGAACTTGAGAACATAACTGTCTCAAAGGCATTCCAATAAGGACCTTCAATTCAAAGCACAGCATTTGCAGGCGTTTGCACTCGTATTTTATAAGGTTTCATATAATCAAACGGATAAATGTACCGAAAGTTCAGAATACCAAACATCTGTGTATGAACTACACACACACTGAACAAGCATACATACATTATAATATGATCATAAAATTTAATGCATCGATAAAATTTTTCTTGGGAATTTTTACAGGCATCGCTTTAGATTGAACAAAAAATATGAAATAGTCCTAAGTCCTTTTTTACCTCCTGCTGTGTTTTCTTAGATTTAAAAAATCCAAACGGTATATACGGAACACATCGACTCGTGTTCCTAGTTAAAGTGCACATAATTTTAAATTATTTATTGGAGAGGGGTATGCTTTTTTGAAAGGGTTACACAGTAATATAATATTTTTGGAAGTATATAGGTTGGGAGCAAGTGTTGAACCTCTTTCAGGAGCCTAGGAGTGTGTCAAAAATAATTCTTATTTTTTACAAGGTTCCTTAGAATGAAAAGTTAAAGGAACACACATGTAGCCTAGAACTTTCTGATAACTTCTACAAAATTTTGACAGTAATAAACACTTTGACCTATTGAGCTTGTCTAGGATATAAGCACGGATACGGGACACAAATGCAAAGTAAAAGATTTTTTTTATTGATTTTTTATGATAAACAATCAATTTAGTGCAAGGTTGTAATATGAAAGTAGGTTTGCTCCTGGGATATAAATCAATGTTACTTGTCAGAAGGTTGTTGATTTTTTTTTTTTGCTCACATGATAACACTGAGCTCAGCAATATATCTTGATTTTTTATGGCTGAAGTCAAGAAGAACACACAAATTGAAACCGAATAAATTGTGGAGTTTTCGGGGGACATTTTTAAAAATAAATATAAGAATGGCAAGGATGTCAATAGATATAATGTATGCATGATACTTTGATATCGGCATAAAATAGGAGTTTTTATTGATATTGTAATGATTTGCACCTCACAAGTTACTAATTCAAAATTAATTAAAATTTTGATTTTGAAACTAAGATTGTAAATCATCATAAATTGTTATATGATATTTTTGTTTCTTTGGCCAACCATAAACAGCTTTAATTAAACTGCAATAACTATTGAAGACTTGAGTTTTGGAAAAAGCCTTGAAATTTCTTCTGGGGTCCAAGAATAAGAATATTCAAGAGGTCTTAGTTTTGTATAAATAGGACCATCTCAAACCCAAAAAAAACACTGTTTGATTTTAAACCTTGTGGTAGTTAAATGGAGAATAAATAAAAAAATTTTGATTTGAAGAGACAAAAGTTTTGATCCAATACCCGAGACACACTGCTGGTATCGATACCATAGTATAGATTCCATGGTATTTGAAATAACATAGAAGCAGACCCAGATACTAGAGGGTGACATACATTTGTGTAGTATACGTTGACAGCACTGTCTATTTCAGAGGGTCGCCGTTAAAGCAACAAATAACTTCAGTGCTAAAAAATTCCCTTAAGAAGAATGGCGCTGCTGTCGTTAAAAAGATTGGTATACTACGATGAAAACTCAAGTATCAATGCCATGCTAATACCATGTTGCTCACGTAGTATTACCATGGTTTTCCCTGACACAAAGGTTGTATACTCGAATACCACGGTATCGATACCAAGAGTGTGTGTAACAGGAATAACAAAAGAAAACGAAAAAAATAAGTTTTATTTTTCTAATCCAAGAATATTAACATTACAGTGGTGTCAGAAGTGGGAAAAGACTTTAGGACGTAACTTGTTAGAACAAATATCAGTTAAAAGTGATAACGTGACTATATGGGTAAACTTATAAATACCCTCAAATAAATTGAACTTAGAGCAGTGTTGAGGAAATGATGTCCAAAAAGGACCTCATAATTAACCAAGGCAACACAAAACAAGGCAATATGACACAACAAAACAAAATTCCTCCTATAGATGTTGATATACAAGATAAACAAGAGCAAGTAAGTTTTACCTTTGACGTCTCCAATATGATGGCTTTTCTTTTCGAACGTTTTCAAGAATAAAAGAATCTTCTGGAAGAGCAAAGAAATGAGAAAAAGTATGAAAAAGCAAAACTTCTAGAACGTTTGGAAACCCAAGACAAGAATCTTGAATACCAGAAAAACTTCCTTGAAGATGAGTTCTCTGAATTTGAAAGCGAGTTTGTTGATTCTGAAGAGCTTCTCGACAGCATTGTAAAGCAATTTTTAACTGTAGACGCAAGGTTCTATATTGCAAAATAAAATTGGTCAAGGTAAGAAAAATTAAAATAATAAAAAGTTCTGGGGACAGCATTAAAAGAACGGTGGCGGTGCATCCGCCAATTTATGATGGGGAGTCTTCTAAGTTGATCTACAAGAGACAATTTGAAGCAGTTGCGAAACTCTTGCTCTCAGAGGACCTACTGAAATACCAGCAGACTTACATGGCAACAGTGGTCTTGCCCATTCGATTGAAAAATGCTTTGGAGATGACCAAATGCAAGAAGTCTTATGGGTAATTTTTGATACCAGCATCCAGAAAAGAGCTGAGGCTCTTCAGCAGGTCCAAACACACCTCCTGGTATATCTAGCTCCATCGAGAAGAAAGAAGTTAGCAGGGGAACAGGCTTCTCAAAGCATTCATTGGGTTAGACGAGTAACTTTAGAGGAATGCACACTCTAGAGGCGACATGGAAATCTAGAGTGTTTCACTAATGACCTGAAATGTCAAGGATTTGTTTAGGTTTGCCAACAGGCTGAGTTGAGTTGTCAACCTCAGAGAAATTATCGGCAGACCTTCCTTCAAGTGTTGTCTGGCCAGAATAGCGGAAATATTGCCCGTTACAACGATTTCAGTACGCGGATAGTGGAAAAACAATTCTGTAAATATCATAGACATACAATGATACAATACAGACCGCCCAAAGTTTCTCTCTTTACCTATATGCTTGATGTACCTACATTTTATTTTGAATTTGTTTCTCTTAAGCTAACCCGTGCATTTTATTTGGTAAACCAATTCACGAACAAATAAAATGCACAATAATTAGAAATATTGCTATGCCTTGCTCAGTAGGGCAAGAGAAGTAGGGGGAGGTGGGGCACCTTGATACGAGTTTCATTTAAACTCAAAAAAATTGCATCAAATTGATAGTAATAACAAATTTACATATTTTATGGGAACATTATCTTTTTATCTAAATTATTTTAAACGGATTTAATCTAACATCCACTCAAAACAAATCAAGGAACTTTTTACTGAGTCGTGAATTTTGTATCAAACTACCCCATTCATGGGGCACATTGGTACATGACAAAGGCTCCTTTAATCATAACCATATAATCAGTATTTATTTAAAACCTGTTAATAAAACGAGTTTTAATTATTTTTTAACATATATAATAATACAACCTGTGTTAAAGTATTTTTTTATTCATGTCAACAATCGTTAAACCTAGTTTTAACAAGAAATAAATAAAACTAAATAACAAAATAAGGTCTTTCTTCGGCTACTAATACCAATCACATACAAAAAGCACAAGTTTTGTAAGGCTTTGTCAAAGCCGAACATGTGGTTTGGCCACAAGATGAAGAAAGACAAATCGGGTCCTTCAAAAGCTTCTATATTAGTTTGTTTGCAAGGACTAAACTCAGAGACTGCTTGGAAGGGCAGAACAACGTCTATCGGTACTGCTAGTTCCATATAAAGTTGCTCGGAATCGAATGATTCGTCGGAGTCGAGGGATTCTCGTATAGCTTAATTTCTCTGGAAAGGCGTTAAGAATCTAATTACATTCGCATAGTCATATGAGCATTTCTGTTTAACTTTATTATGGGATTTGCAACTATGTTCAGCAAATTTGAGCACTTTTAAGATCTTTTGCGCGATTTCTTTGTTCTTTTTTATGATTTCTTCATGTTTAGACCTCTATTCTTGTCTTTTCTGGAGTATATGTGTATATATTTGACCTACCTTTCTCTTTTGTGGGGCACATTGATATGCATCAAATCACCCCGAAGTCGTGTGTATCTATGTGCCCCAACTTACCTCACAGAAAAAAAAATATTTAATGCAATTAAAACAACGCTTCACAACGATTTTTTAAGTAAATATAACATTATTAACAACATTATATTCACCATATAAATTAACTTAAAATCATAAGCACAAATACGGCAAGAAAACTCACTCAAAAAAAAAAAACAAAAAAAAATTACTTGAGGACTCGCGAAACAGATAATCCTTTTTGTGCGTAAAGCGTTTACTGAACCCGGATGTCAGGAAGATATGTGTTTGCGTTCATTGGCATGCTGCGTAGTATGCATAGTTGAGTGGCCTGTTCCGTTCAATTTTCGAATAATGTAGACTGTATCTATGTGCCTCATGTATCAAGGTTCCCCGTCTCCCCCTACGAGTTGGAGGTTTGTGTTGTATGTTTGTGGTAAATACAAAAGGCATTTGGACGTTGAAATTAAACCACAATTCAACAAATTCAAATCCAAAAAAGCTAGAAAAATCTGTAATGCCCACATTCAAAGAACAAAATGTTAGAATTGACAAAAATGAAGGCAAATAAAATGCACGACTGGGTCGCACGTACTTGCTCTGTGGGTGCAATAGTACGATGTTCACAAAAAAATTTCGAACAATAAGAACAACTCAGTTTGGACAAAATTGGTGAAAATTGAAAAAAATTAGGCCAAAACTGGACAAACCAATATACGGGAGCTAACGTTAAGAAACCTTTAATATTTGAAACTTAGATGTCATCTTTTGGGTGCTTTAAATGATAGAAATATCCACTTACAACTAAAAATACAGTTTTCTTTGAAGCCTTCTATTTATATTACACACAAAGTTTAATCAAAATCGTTAGAGCCATTTTTGAGCAAATTAGAAAAAACCAAAAAAAATTGGCTAAAACTGGCCGACTCATTGTATGTCAGCCACCGTTTAGAAAGGCTACACTGAAAAATTAACAAAACCATCTTGTAGAAAACTATGAAGAACTATGCCAAACAAAGTTTAAGTCAATTCAATCAAGCCGTTGCGAACTTATGGCCATTTGAAGAAAAGGCTTTTAAAATTGATTTTCTTTCTTTATTCATTCTTTCTTTCTTTATTCAAAAATATTAATGGTCACAAATGTTTTAAGACAATGTCTTTTAAAGTAACAAATGATGAATGAATGGAAAACATAGTTTAAAATGAATGTAAACTTATAAAAATAACAAAAATTTTCGTTACAACTATTTGAGTCTAAAACAAAAAACGCAGTTTTGTTAAAATTGCTTTAAGTTAGCTAAATTTTGAGTTTAATCAAAATCGTTAGAAGCATTTTCAAGAAAATCCAAAATGAATAAAAGCGTTACTTGAAAGGTACCAGTACCAGAGCCGGGCTAAAACGAAATAAAAAAATTCTAAACAACAGTTTTTCTTAAAACTGCTATACACCAAGTTTAAAGAAAATCCGTAAAGCCGTTTAGGCTGTAGGCTTGAAAAAGCGCACATCCGCACAGCCGCACAGACAGACCGACGGACGGTATGGCGAAAACGAAACCAATACTTGTCCTATAGAGCAAGTAAAAATACTACGATGTCGTAGTAAATATACGATGTTCTAAAAGTAGTTAACGAAAGCTGGAATCAAGCTCTCTTATCGACATTGAATGCATTTGCCATCGACGAAACCTTTATTCAACGGATTAGAAATGATCTTTATGACCATTCAATTCGAGTTTTTATGGGCGGTTTCCAGTGCGATATTCATAAAATAAATGCTGGTGTGGCCCAAGGCTCCGTTTCGTCTCTAATAGGCTTTTCACACTGGATCAAAAACTCGGTTTTTGTCTAAAACCCCAAAACCTACACCAAAACCACAAGGTTTCCCATACATTTTTCTCTTTCATAAACTAGTAGTTTTTGATAAAACTCCTCAAAACCTACTTGCAATCGCAAGTATGTGAAAACAAACTGATCTTTTGGCACCATCAACTCGTCGATAAAACAGTGTAGTGTTCTCAGAGTATGGGATTTTTAACGGCAAAAGAGAGAAAAAGCGAAGTGTATTTCTTATTTGAGTGGGATTTTCACTAAATGTCAAGGGAGTTTTTGGAAAAAGTACCTTCAAACACTCACATATTCATAAAACGCAAAAAAAAACCTAGTTTTTGTTCAGTGTGACTGTGAATGCTCCAACTAGGTTTCGTAAACTTTTTGAGTTTTAGGTCCAGTGTGAAAACCCTATAACTCTTTCCTTATCTTAATAAATGATCTCTTATCTCAAACTTCTTAACCATTAAATTTTTTTGCTTATGACAGTTCTCTCTGCTTTTCATATTTGTTTACAGATTCAAAATCATGTTTTTTGAATGTAGGACAGCAACGGCAGCGTATGATAAGCTCACTTATTTCCGATCTTGCTTGGCACCAATGTCCAATGTGGAGCTATCAACTTTTGTGGATAGTGGAGCTTAGTGCTTTAAAAACTCAGAGCTGATTTCTGTCTCTTAAGCACAACCTATCCCTTTACCCATTCCGCATTATTGCATGTTTGTTGATTTTAAGAAGGCTTTTGATCAGGTGAACCAAGGGTGCATACAGAGATCCCTTTTTGGAAGAGCGATTCCTCCAAAAGTCTTAATTTACGGGGCAGGGTCAAAAGTCCACAGGCCAAAAGTCCACAATGGACTTTTGACCCACTTGGGTGGGTCAAAAGTGCACAAATATATTATGGACTTTTGGCCCACCCTAGTGAGCCAAAAGTACACAAGGAACTAGGCCACAAGTTCATACAATTTAGAGGAAAGTGGGTCACAAGTCCATATTTTTCGCGCTATTTTTTATTTGATTATATTGATATTTACTTCAATAATCAATTAAACAATCTCAGTGACTTAGATTAAAGCTTTTTACTTCTGTAAATGACAGACAACTTAGACAACTCGTTTGCATTGATTGTTTTAAAGCATTTACCGATATAATCTTTGAATGAGAATATTAACACCATTGCTCTTTACAGCTGGTTACAGGTTGTACCGATATTTTTATGAATCACCTTAGTTTTATTTTTTAAATAAACTAGGAGATGAAATTATTATGGATACCTAGTGAATGAGTTTTACAAAAAAAAAAACAAATTGCGTACGCTAAAGAAGCTTAGACGTTAGAATGCTTCAATGATCGTTTTTCAATATCCTAAGATTATAATTGAATTTTTTGAGTTTGGTCCAAGTATTATAATAACCCTTTGTAGACTACAATACAGAACTGTGACTCATTTTAGTCACAAAAAGTAAAAGATTGAGAGCTGTACACCATTATGGACTATTGGCTCACCTGAGTGGGTCAAAAGTCCATAATCGAAGTGCCAAAAGTAAACAGGGATTTCTTGTGTACTTTTGGCTCACTATAGTGGGCCAAAAGTCCATAATATATTTGTGCACTTCTGACCCACCCAAGTGGGTCAAAAGTCCATTGTGGACTTTTGGCCTGTGGACTTTTGACCCTGCGCCTTAATTTACTGCTATCATAAATAATGAAGTTCTTTTGTCCCTTAAGAAGCAGCAAGGATACAAAATATCCAATCCCTACATATTGTAAGACATTCCCTTTAAAAACGTTTAAAAATAATTGTTATGACTATTCATCGCATAATTATTCAGTCTAATATAAATGTTTATTATGCTTTGCCAATAAAGTTTGATGTCTTTTAAGAAAACATTCCAATCCTCTGCCTCATTAACACATCACTGTTTAATTCCAATTAAATCTTCGGGGGCATTAATTATTTTTTATTTTCTATTTCGGTCGTCCAAGAGTTTTTCAATTCAACCTGCTAATACACAATTTTTAATACTCTTCTATTCTTGGAATCAAATGTCAACTTATCCAATCTCCAATATACACTTTGTCGCACTCAGTTATTGAGTTCCATACGATATAAATAAGTATTGGTCAATTCAATGAAATTTATAGTTACGTTTATGTACCATAAAATGGTACCTTCATATATGGCATACAATTAGCCTTAGGACGCATGAATCTTATATGAACTCTATTAAGAATCAGACGCCATCATAATGTCCCGGTTTATTTATATTAACGATAAAAAGATTTTATGCCTTGAGCTTCTCTGCTACCATAATTTCCTCGCACATTTGCCATCGAAGACATCAAAATTCATTTCACATTTGTTTATCCTGCCATTTTCATTTCCTTGTGTGTTCCTTCTGTGGATGTTTTTAATTTCCTGGTGGGTGTTGTAGGTATATACTGTTTACTGTTTATAACATAAAATTTCCTCATACGCAAGGACTTTTTGTATATGATTCTGTTAATCCCGATTGGTTTTTGATTAGGTTTATTAATGTCGTAGCAATTTCTGGTAATTTGAGCAGGTAAATTCGAGTGGGCCCTTATGTTCATATTAGATTTTTTTTAAGGACCATATGACCTTGAATTTCAAGTGCTTATGGTATCCGAAACTGATATCACGCACTTAACATACATTTTACGTATAAATGTGTGTTGCTGTCTTGAAAAGTTAGCACAGCCATATAAAGCCACTTTAAGAATACCCAATGCTTAAGGACAAAAATTTAATAAAAAGGACATTTCATTTTTATTGCACAAGCAAACGCAACGTGCCGCGTCTGATAAAAGCAAAAAGGTCAGCCTTGTGAAGGCATTTTCAATGTCAAGGTACTTAACGAAAATTACTGGACCAAATAATATGAAGTGCTAAATGAAAGCAGCGGAATTGAAGTCCTTAACAATTCCAAGCAGTATTTTATTTGTTTCATTCTAAGCACAAAGTTATTGTTAAACAAATATTTGAATTTTACAACTCTTATTTTCTTGTTAGTTTTGTAATTGACTCATAAAAAATTAGTCAAATGCAACTTGGTTTTTCATTTTAATTAAACATGACATAGAAACCCAATAAAGTGGTTTTCGCCATACCTACCGTTCGTGCGTCTGTGCGGATGTGAGCTTTTTCACGTCATGCTACAGCCTAAACGGCTTGACGGATTTTCTTCAAACTTCATATATGCATACGAGTATGTAGCTGTTTGAAGAAAAACGATTGTCGAAGTTTTTTTTATTTCGTTTTAGCCCGGCTCAAACTGGTACCTTTCAAGTAACGGTTTTT
Organism: Platycheirus albimanus; assembly: GCA_916050605.2. Classification (NCBI taxonomy): domain Eukaryota; kingdom Metazoa; phylum Arthropoda; class Insecta; order Diptera; family Syrphidae; genus Platycheirus; species Platycheirus albimanus. The sequence continues at coordinate 10,717,915 of OU696696.1, read as the reverse complement.
TCCATTTTAGATTTTGGAAATTTAACGAACCTAGGGCATTTTTGATTACACTGCATTTTCTGTTTTTGGCTTAAATGGTCGTAACGCAAATCAGGTTTAAAGGGCTTTTTTCATCAGGCCATAAGTTCGCAACGGCTTGATTTAATTGACTTAAACTTTGTTTGACACAGTTCTAAATAGTTTTTGACGTGATAACGTCTAATAAATCGAAATATATGGGCAGCACGCACGAAAAAGTGTCACAGTCACAGTCACGTTATATATCTGCTGTGATAGCATAGAAACTCGATAACGTGGGAAGGGAGGGTGTTGAGTTAGTGATTGTAAGTGGTATTGGTGGTGTGTGTGTTGGGCTTTAGTGTCGGGGATTGGAAAAATTGTCAAAAATGGTGGGTGGTTGTAGCTGGTTTGAGTGGTGAGGCAAAAATGTTCAAAAATAATGGGTGGTTCCTTGGTGGCTGTAGGTGGAATGGGTGTATGGTGTTTAGGGGATTTGGTATGGTTGGGTGGGGGGGGGGGGGGCGGTGTTAATTGTCAAATATGGTGGGAGGTTGGTTTTTTCGGTTATAAGTGGGTTGGGTGGTTGGTGGTTGGAGAGATACTGCACATGAACTGTTTTGTGAAGTGGTTATCACGTAAAATTATCGTCCGTAAACCGACTTTACAGACAACCATGTTTTTTATAGGATGGGATTGCAATTTTTTCAGTGAAGCCTTTCTAAACGGTGGCTCCCATTCAACGAGCCGTTTTGTTTTAGCCAACATTTTTCGCTTTTTTCCAATTTGCTCAAAAACAGTTCTTACGATTTTTATTAAACTTTGTGTGTAATATTCTGTTTTTAAGAAAACTTCATTTTTAGCTTTTGCCTCAAAATGCAAATAAAGGAGATTAAGGGAGATCTGGTCTTTACGGCTTTTTTCAATAGGCCATTATTTGGTAACGTTTGTATCGAATAAATTCAAACTTTGCTTGGTATATTTTTTTAGCTCAAAAAGCTCATTTTACTCAAAAATGGCTCTAACGATTTGGTTTAAAAAAAATCAGTGTAGGTTTTTAGGTACGACCAATCATATGGCTATTTTAAAAAATGTCTAAGAACGGTATTTTCCATAGGAATTTTTTCTTGCTTTGGACTATCTCGAAAACAGCTCAATTGATACTTTCGAAATTTCACACATACAGAAGGTAGCTAAATTTATACTGCATACAAATATTTTAAAAAAAATTTGTTTGTATTTTTTAAATTTAAAAAAAAAATTAATCTTTTGAAAACTCCAAGACCACTTTCACACATTAAAGCGAGTTCGTACGACTTAGTCGTGCATTTGATTTTTCTCGAAAACTTCTCTAACGATTTTGATGTGAAAAAATCTGCGTAGCTTTTTAGGTTTGACCTATTATAATGACTGCAAAAAAAAAAAAAAACAGTAATGGCTAAGAACGACACCTTCCATGCGACAGATTTTTTTGCTTTTGACTATTTCGAAACCTGCTTAACATATTCTTTCGAAATCTTACACACATTATTATTTTAAATTAATAATTTTTTTTTTCTTAAAATCATCTTTTTAAAACTTTTTTTTAATAAAAAAAATATTTTCAAAACAGGTCATCAAATTTTGTTACGTAGGTCGTAGGTATATGCAAAATACCTATGAATTGCTTATTGGAATTTTTTGAAACATGTATTCAAAAAGTTTTTCAAAAAAACTTTTTTTCTAAAAACCCGCCCAACAGGTTTTGATAATTTTATTCTACTGCTACCGTCAAAAGTTGATCTACATCAATCATTGCGCGAAAACGTTCACTATTCAATTTAATTTTTTGACCATACCACATATTTTGAGACCTATTTGGCAGTGAGGAACAAATTTATTTCAATATCCGGATAATCCATCGCTTCCCTTTTTCATGTTAAAGTCTCTCTAAGCCTGTTAAAAATTTAACAGTGTCGAATTGTATTTCAGAGACATCTAGCGGGTCATGAAAGGACTAAATTCTGACTGTCAGAATATTGATCTCTGTTGTGGGGCAACACTCTATATTATGAAGATGTGATGTCCTTAAATTTCATATCTACAAGATTCCGAATCTTGTGGAGGTTCCAAGCAAAGCAGATGCGGTTCGTTCAAGAAGCACAGTGGTCCGCAATCGGTCTTCACTTAAAGTTCTTTATTATACTTAAAGAACTCTTTCCCTTACAATTAGAATCTCGTACTCCGAGAACCTCTACAACTTTTAAGCAAAGTCAAGTTCACATGCCAGAAACTAATCTTTTCTGGTTACGATTCTAAAAAGTGAACTTCCACAGCGAAATTTCAAATTTCTCAACGGAATTATAATCTTCTTTTTTTTTCAAATGCATTTTATAAGTTCGTTTAAGTTAATGAAAATAAAAATAAACTATCTTAGAATTTTTCCAGCCAAGAAAATACAATTATTCCTGGCCAACAATTCAATACTCTTGTCAATCAATACCACGTCCTTCTCGAGTACCCTTCATAAAATGCCTTCACAGCGAATTTCATAAATATTAATTGAGAGGATACCGTTCTATCTTAAACTACATATACATCCATATGTCGTGAGTTTTGTGGACATGGACAACGAAAGAGGCAATCAGTTCGCACTTAATTAACCAAGACAAAAACAATAAGAATTTTAATAATTCGTAAGTCGTGTCTTAAAATAATTGGCATTATAACGGAGTCAAAAGGATTTTCAATTAAAGTTCCAGACAGTTGTTGAAAACAATGTAACCAACAACTTTGTAATGTATTACGTACTCGAGACGAAAGTAAGTGTTAGCCAATACTTTGGCTATAAAAAAGAAAAGTTTGTGTCCAAAAGTGTCTTTCAAAACGAGAAAACTTAAGTATTTTAATTATATAATCAATAAAAAAAAACATTTAACGAAACAACTATCTAATTGAATTGGAATCCCTTTCATTGATTTTTCTATTTCGAATTATTATTCGATTGTTTTATTTTTAGCCCAGCTCACTCACACTATGATGCGGTCACATTAAATGATAAGTTTATTTCCCCCCGAGGTATTTCAGGTGAAATATAAGAATTCCTTATAAAAGGTCATATCCAATTCAATCCAAATTGGGGGAGTATACAGAAGTATCTACCCACTTTTTCAATTATTTCTAACGTGATATTTTGACAATTGTCTTTATGAAATACATTGTACTCGTATGATTGGATTCTTTTCCACCCACTTATGGCTTTTACAGAAAATTCCTTTTTCTTTTTTTTTTTGTTGTTAAGATATTTTGATATTTGAGGTTTGGATTTGTATTTTTTTTTTGTATCTTTGGCTTTGACATTGAAAAAATCCAAAGAAAATATGGTTGATTGAATTCAAAAATTGTATTGGATTTGTATTGTGTGCTCGGAATAAGCTGTAATCTCTTGTATTTAAGAAAAATCAAAATCAAAATAAAATGCACAGCTGGAGCTGGATCTGTGGGTGTGTATTGGTTTCAATTACATTATAGTGGGAAGTTATCAGTCGTCACAAATAATATAAGAGAAATTTCAATTTTCAAATTTTATACAGGGTGATCCACACGAGATGCATCGAATTGGCTGGACGTTGCTTTGCGGATGCAATTTATTCTTATTGAAATTGAGGGATCACTATAAAAGTTCAAACACATTCTCTTTCATGTGCATCAGTGCATAGGTCTCTAGAAAAAGCAGATCCTTTAATTTACTGTTGACAATGTTTGATTATTTATTATTGATTGCATATTTTGGTGAAATAAGGAAGTCAGTTAGCCCCGAAGATAGATTTGAGCAAGCTACATCTAATTGTCCCTGGGGCTTTCATGATTTTCATTGCAAAATCAAGACGGACGGGGGACTGTCATCAATTGAAATTAGTAGGCGTATCGAAAGAAAATAAGAATGGGTGCAAATTGCACAATTCAGAGATCTTTAATTTCTCAGCATCATTTTCTACGATCGCACTTTCAAAAATAATTGATGAGAAGGTATTCCCGATTAGAAACTGCACAGGGTACTTCATAATTGACAGTGTCAACGGACCTGTAGGTTGCCAGGGCGCCTGCTAACTTGTAAATTGTTATATTCGAATGATCATTTGGTGGGGGTGCAATCACTCTAAGCCATTCATGACCCTCGTAACAAGGAAGATAAGTTGAAGAAATTGTTTCGAAGCGTTTTTAAAGGAGCCGAAAATTTTTGGGAAACCGCATTAGCTTTCAGACGTATGTACAAAAAATTAAAATTATTGACAATTTTGAAAACAATTGAATTTTTTAACGAAAGCGTATTTAACGATTTATTTGTAAATTTTATTGGTAATTGTGAATTATATAACAAGAAAAATAAGACCGATTATAAGAAAACAGACTATCAGAATCCTATAATCTCTTTAAGGAGACGGCACATTAGTTCCGTTATAGAAACGATTTAATGACCCTTGTCTAATAGGCAGATAGGCCGCAAGGTTTGGAATGCATCCAAATGACTAACAGAATCTGTATTACAGATGAGGAAGAATCAGAGACATTTCGATGGTTAGATGGCAGTAACTCGTAAGAATTTTTGGGTTGTTTTACAATATCGATAAAAGAAGAATTCATGATTACGATGCAGTACCTCGTATGTCTCAAATATTATCTAAGATTCTATGAGACAAACGAGGTACTGTTATATTATGTGTGACATTTTATTTTACGAGGTACTGGTTTTTTCAAGTTTTCTCATTTTTCTTGGAACAAACTCATTTAACCAAAAATGCCAAAAGGTGGCTCTGATGTTTCTGCTTCTTATGAACCTTATTTCAAAAAATTGATTTTTTCTTCTTACGAGGTACTGTCATCTAACCATCGATCTTCTATGCCCTGAACTGTCTTATAGATGGAAAATTAGAAAATTCTTCTTCAATGACATTTATAACCTGATAAATGCAGACATTAATTCTCTTAAACGCTTTGTAAAATACTCAAATTTATTCAAATAACGAAAAAACATGGTTGTTTGTAAAGTAAATTTACGGACGATAGTTTTACGTGATAACCAGTTAACAAAACAGTTCATGTGTAGGTTGTATCTCTCCAACCACCAACTACCCACTCCACTTACCTACAACTACCCACCCACTATTTTTGACAATTCCCCCCATGCACCAAATTCAACCACCTGCTACTCACCCGCCATTTTTGACAATCCCCCCCACCAAATACCGTCAACCACCCAGTACAACTATTTTTGACAATTCCCTCCGCTACACCCCCCATCCCAATCCAACCACCCATTCCACCTACAACAACTAGCCACTCAACCACCATTTTTTACATTCCCCCCCAACACCGCCAACCACGCATCCCACCTCCAGCCACCAACCAACCACCAATCATTTTTGACAGTTTTTTCATCGCCCCCCATCAAATCAACCATCCCCACCACCAAAACCGCCAACCACTCAACCCACCTACAACCACACACCCACACACCCACCACTACCTTTATCGACTTTCTATGCTATCAAAGCAGATATATAACGTGACTGTGACTGTGACACTTTTTCGTGCGTGCTGCTCATATATTCCGATTTATTAGACGTTATCACATCGAAAAAGACTTATAGGTAGTATTGTCAGAATGTTTCTCTTTTAGACTAAGTTTGTCAGCTTATCTTTTCCAGCTGACAGCTACTTCAACCAATCCTAACCTAAATATCCCCACAGTGCAAAATAATGATGCTCCATTTACTGTAACCACTAACCACATGTTGCTGGTGTCCATATTATTTAGTTAAGGCCACAAAAAGTTCCTTCTAAATGAATTTTATGGAAAATAAAAGGAACCGACGATTCGGAGAGACTGCTGTTCCATCTGCATGAGAAGTTTAGATGGTTGTTGTCTATGGCTTGACAGTTGAAAATGGCAAACTGTGTTGACATTTCTGTCAGTAAGGTTTGGCAATTCATCATGAATCGCTTAACTCCGGAACAACGCTTCCAAACTGTGAAAATTTACTTTGAAATAAAAAAAAAATCTGTTCGCGAAGTTCATAGAGCACTTCGTCCATTTTACGGTCAACATAGTCTGGTCAAATCTTTTTAAGCAAAATTGCGCTTTACCAACAACTTGTTGAGAAATCAATTTAGTGACAATTTTAGTGACCCTCGTTTGTGTGACTTGACGCCGCTCTAGTAATTTTTAAGAGGCTATGTTAAGTCATTGATTTATATCAACAAACCAGCAACTCTTGAAGCATTGGAAGCCAATATTCAAGCCACCATTTACACCATACGGCCAGAATTTTTGGGAAAAGTATTGAACAATTGATATACATATGCCGGAAATCATATTTAAAAAATAAATGAAATGAAACACTAGATTATAATAACAATAAAATGCACGACTGGGTCGCACGAACTTGCTCTTATGATAAGCAATTGCGTAGTGGCTGCATATATGGATATTAAAAAAAATTAATAATTTCGAAAATTCTTTTATTTTTTAAATTAGTTTAAGAGTTTTCTCAGAAAAACTAAGTATGCAATAAAATTTCAAAGCTATACGGCAATCTAGGAAAAAAAAATATTGAAAATCGTTGGACCAGTTTTTTTTTTAAAAGGTTATTTTTGAAAAACTTTTTCAAAAAATATTTTGAAATTTATTTGAGTATGCAAATATATGGCAATCTGTAGTTTACATTTGAAAAATAATTTAAAAAAAAAATCAATTTACCCGTTTCCAACATATTTCGAAAACCAAAAATTTTTTTGAAAAAATTATAAAAAATCAAAAAAAAAAGTTTTTGAAAATTTTTAAATGTCATATTAATAAAATTATGAATGACTTCCTGTGGCCAAAATTTTATTGAAATCGAATGTATAGTTTACGAGAAAATTTGATTCGAAAATACTGGTTCTATCAGAGGTACCGTTATTAGACAAATTTTGAAAAAAAATTTCAAACCAAAAGATAGATTTTCTTGCAAAAATAGCATTCTGAAAGTTTTATCAAAATCGTTAGAGCCGTTTTTGAGAAAATCAATTTTTGTCTTCAAGATTGTATGGCAGGTGCCGTTATTTTTGGACCTAGAGCAAAAATAAAAAATATGTTCCGAGGGACGGCCAAATAAATCCTAAATACCAAATTTGAAGCAAATCGGTCCACCCGTTCAACCTCCAGAGGCGCGAACAGACATACAGACAGACAGACAGACAGACAGACAGACAGACGGACGGAATTCCCAGACCCACTTTTTTCGACTTCTCCATCATCGTAATGTTATGTGTGATTGTTATCTCAAATTTTTTTTTCTGCACGAATCCATAACTTGCCTTATAGTACCTATAATCGCAAGTAAAAAATTAATTCCAACAATATTTTTGTCTTGCATTATTATTTAAAGTTCTTGTTCTCTTAAAAACACCCGTTGTTTCGATCAGATCGGTATGTTTTCAGCCATGTTTGAATAATATTTTATTTTTTTTAGTTCACAGTAGAGCCTGAGTTGTCAAAAGAAAATAAGTGTTTCTTTTTTGCTTCAGAGACTTCAGAGCATAGAATTCGTATTTGTTTTCTCATTCGGAGTGTGTTCAGAGTGCGCTCTACGAGCTATGAATAAATAGATGGCGTAGACTGAGATTAAAGTTAAACAAAAATATAAACGTCAAAAGTCTTACGCTTCCAAACCAATTCAATTGATAAAATGAAATAAAAACAATTAAAATGGCCGCCGAAGGTATTTTAAATGTAAAAAAAAACTTTTTTTCAGGCTTTTCAAATAGCATGAGAATAGGAAATTAATGGGATATTAAATTCGTTTCATTAATAGGTCAGAGTGCTCTGAGCAAATTTGGTTCAGAGAGCATTCAGAGCGAGCTCGATAAACTCGAACTCTTTTCAGAGCTTTTTCTGAATAAAAAAAGAAAAACGCCTAATGAGGTCAAGTTCGTTGGCGAATAAACAATTGAATCCGTTGACTTGAATTTGGCCATCAGGACGGTTGGGGCAGGTTCAAAAACCTAATAAAGTGTTAAAGGATGTAGCTCAGCACTGATTTTACACATAAAATTTGATGATTTGCACGTTGTTATGTTTGTTTGCATCGATTCGCAAATGTAACATTATCTATGTATATTTTTTTGACAAAATTAGGAGCCCCTTCTCTTGACATTGTGCTTTGCATATTATTTTGAGAATTATTTGCATCAAAGTTTTTGGAGTATGAAATTTAAAATTATTTTTCTGGCCATTGGGTACCCCGCCCCCGATAAGATATTTCAATTAATGGAATTTCCTAAGATACTAAAAGCTGTGTCTACTGAACTTGTCATACCTAAACTTGAGAGAACAAATTGTTTTAATTTTAGAATCAAGCTTTAGTGAAATGGTTTGCTTGGAAGTAAGAAAGTGGGCTTCAACTGTCCAAATTTATAAGAAAGGGTGTACATTTAGTTCAAAAGTTACTATAAAGAACTCGGGAACTAATATAAAAGGGGCCACAGTCAAAATAACTGAACCAAAAGCTGCAGACCAAAGAACATAGAAATGTTTGATTTTAACTAAATGCTTCAACTAGTTTTTAAATGTTTTCTTAATACAAACTCTATATACTGCATTGATAAATAAAATAAAATAAAATCAACCAAGTAGAAGACTCAGCACTAATAATGGACTGTTGAATTATTGATTCAAAATAGCTTTTCATGGCCTTTAGTCCAACAATAAATTTAATTTATCAATGCAGTATATAGAGTTTGTATTAAGAAAACATTTAAAAACATTTAAAAACTACTAAAACTACTACTACTGAGCCAGGCCACGGGCTTAAACTTCCTTCTTACTGATTAAAATCTTAATCTTGTTGGATATAGTTCACATTAGGGTTTTGTCAAAAATTCTATGTAAGTTGTACTAAAAAAATTTAAAAATTGCGTATTGACAAGGTTTCTTTCACTGCATGTCAACTGATGATTCCAAAGTGAGATTCCTGGATGAAACGCCAATTTTTGTTGGACTAAAGGCCATAAAAAGCTATTTTAAATGCTTCAACTTTAAATAAAGAAATAAATGAATGGAGAAAGAGGTTCTGAAATTCACTTTAGTTGGCTTGAAAAAATGGTAAAATAAATTTATCTGAAAATAAAATAGAATATCTTTTTTACTAGCGACGGAGAATAATTTATTATCATAAATATCACTTCACGAGGTCTGCAATATGGACGCAAAGTGATCCGGATCATAATTTTGATCGAGTATCATTGTCTTAAGAATTTTAACCAATATTCCATATTTAATAAAAATTATTTGAATCCTACAAATCCTACTTGTGCAAACTATGGTGTAAAATTACATAATTTTTTTTTTGTCCTCTGAATAAAAGTTATATCAAATTTCATACCAATTTCTCATGAAAGGTGCGATATCGTGCATGTTTCACTATTTTGTAATATCAATTAATCTGAAACACCCTATTACTTTGAACGATCTTATGGATAAGATTAAAACGTACGGATATCATTTTCAATAGCAAAATTATCTGAACGAAAAATCTTCATGACTAGTACATGTGAAAAACCTGCCTATATTTTGTTCACATATTTAATCGAAGAAAATTCCACCCAGCATCCATTGTCGTCGACACATAAGTAATAATAAAGGAAAACGAGGAACAATATCGAGATAAGCCCACACAAGCACCCAAGGTCCTTTCCTCAAAATTTTTGTTTCTTTACGATGACAGCTTATTGGAGAACTTAACCCATCCCCAAAAATGGAGCCGACGAAAAAGCGAAGAAAATATTTCATTACCGTTGTCGTTAATGCTAGGCACGTATTCACTGTTCCCATAAATTCCAATCCTTACACGTCGTCGTGGTTGTCGCGAAAATTATAATTATTATGTTATTGAATCCAACTGCAGACATATTTTATTTTATTTTTTTATCATCACATAATTAATCAAGCTGAATCCAGTGGCTCCAGAGTTGTCGAGACAGATAAAAATAAATGTTGAAACGCTTGCAATTAAGTGCGGTCAAGGCTTGACTTTGGTACCGTCAAAGTTAAAACGCGACGTGTTAGTTTTTATTGTTCAAGGAGCCTTCTTCGTCTTTCATCGTTGAGATGGAGGAAGTTAAACCAGGAATAAATTCTTTTTGTCAAGATTTTTCACACAGCCAACAGTTAAACAAGGAAGGATATTTCTTAACAAAATCCTAGACAAGAGAGTGGGTATATCTGATCGAAGTAATTTTTGCAGTCTTTGGGTCTGAGTTCCACGAACTCTTAAATGGCCCGTTTGCAGGAGAACATTCGATTTCCATATTTTTTTATCGCTATTTCATGATTTTTTGTGTGTTCAAGGTTTGTTGTTGGATCTGGTTTAATGTTTTGGAAAATAAGATTGTGGAATACATTATTTTTTGGCTATTTAAATAAAAAAAATAAAAAAAAAAAGTCTTGAAATAAGGGATACGAAGAGACAATGTTAGTGCTCATTTCCAAATTATTTAAATGAGGTATCTGTGTTTTATGCGGAAATGAAATTGCTTAGCCAGTATTCGAAGATATTGCTGAAGTTTTGGTATTACATTCAGTGTCATTGACCTTTGTCAGAATTAAGGAAATAATCTTAAAGATTTCAGAGCTTAAATTTCAAGGGGATACGGCTATGGAAAACATTAAATTGTCATTTAATTATAGACAAAATTTTATTCAGATATTAAAAAATATATAATTGATTGAATGGTACAGGAATATTAAGTTTTAAAAGAAAATTCATTTTAAGTGAAGATTGCAATTTTCAGACTTCATCGTTTGTTTTTTGAAAGTTTTTTGAAATTAAACTTCCTAACAAGGGATACCGTGAAACTAATAGCACTTTCCATATTGGAGGAAAAGAAGCGTCCAGAACCATCCGGAAGTCTTCTGAAACCGTTCCATTGGTAAGCAAATGACACTTTTGACGATTCTGAGAAGAGAATTTTGCTTCTGGATTTAAAGTCAGAATCGACTCAAGAAGCACAAATACAAATATGACTCAAATGTCACCCATAGAATATTCATTAGGGAAAGGTCTATTTGCATGCAGCAATGTTGACAGTTTTGGTAATGTCGATAAATGTGACATATTGTGGAATCCAAATCTAATGATGAAGGCGTCAAAGGTCAGCAACGAAGTTAAGTGAGTGGTATTTAATACAAGCAACTAGTAAGCATCCCTTTTTTTTTTTTTTTTTTTTTTTTTTTTTTACACTATCAGTTCTCGAGAGTAAGAAGCTTATATCAAGCATTAACTTACAATCAGAGATTAGCCAACACATATTATGTGCTCACTGGCTACATCATTTAGTGCAGGTGTTAGTTGTTAGTAAGCAAAATATACAAATAGCATAACACCAGCACAAAAAATAAAAAATAAATAAACAAATACATTTATACAAAATAGATATAAAAACATTGAGAACATACAAAACATAAACTATGAGCGTGGTGCACTGGTTTTAAATGTTTTTTTTAGAGAGGATTTACTAATATTAAAATCAACAATACTTTTATTAGAGTTGAAAAGTTTGCACATGCGGGTAAGAGGTTCATTCATGCCATAATTAGTACGGTGTTGGGGACAATGCAATAGCTCTAATCTACGAAGATGATGAGCCCCTCCGCGATAGTTAAAACCTACACACGATAGAAGATCGGGTGAGTCCAAAGATCCCGTTATAAGTTGGTGAGTAAAAATAACATCATTGTTAATACGCCTTTGTGACAAAGTTTGAATCTGTAGAAGTTGAATCCGGTGTTCGTAAGGTGGGAGGTTGTAAGGATCTGCCCAGGAGAGACCTTTTAAAGCAAATCGAATAAAATTACGCTGAACTGCCTCTATCCTAGACTTATGAACTTCGTAGAAAGGAGACCAAACCTGTGATGCATATTCTAGATGGGGGCGAACATGACAGTTATATAAAGCTAGGGTTACATAAGGATTTTGAAATTCCTTCGACCATCTTTTAACAAATCCCAACATGGAATTAGCTTTCTTAACAATAAAGTTGATGTGTTCCGTGAAGCTCAAGTCTGGGCTAAAGTTAACTCCCAGATCTTTAAAACTAAAAACGCGATGCAAAGCTTGTTGTGAAATGTAATAGCCGTGTGTACTTGGCACCCGTTTCCTTGAAAATGTCATTGTCTGACATTTCGCTGGATTCAGGCTTAAACAATTCTTGCTACACCAGATAGCAAATCTGTCGATGTCGGCTTGCAATTCTACGCGGTCATTGGCTGAGTTAATAGATTTGAAAATTTTCATATCATCAGCGAAAACAAGGATCTCACTAGAATGAATACACGAAGTTACGTCATTTATAGCTAGTATAAACAGTAACGGACCAAGATGGCTGCCTTGTGGGACTCCTGATTTTGCTGGGAAAGGGTTAGAAAACGAATTTCTGAACTTAACTATGTATGATCTGTTACGGAGATATGAATATATCCAATTAACAAATCCTACAGGGAAACCTAAAGCTTTCAATTTGAAAATGATGATTTCATGTGAGAGTTGGTCAAAAGCTTTTGAGAAATCTGTGTAGATACAATCCAGCTCATGTCCACTCTCTAAAGCCCTTGAGCACTTGTTCATAAAGGTTAATAAGTTTGTGACAGTAGACCGCTTCTGCATGAAACCGTGTTGTTGATGGCAGATTAAATGTTTGCAGAAAAACGTTATGCTATCACAAACTACTTGTTCGAAAAGCTTTGGAATAGAAGACAGTTTAGAAATCGGTCTGTAGTTGGTGATATCGGACTTATTACCCTTTTTGAAGACGGGAGTAATGAATGAATCTTTCCATACTTGAGGAAATTTACCGGACTGAAGGGATAGCTTAAAAAGAAATTGCAAGGGAGAAGCTAAAATGGAGGAACATTTTTTTAATATTATAGGAGGAATGCCATCAGGACCGGGAGAGTAATCATCTTTCAGCAATGAAAGATAATGCAAAACCTTATCATTATCAATGTGGATGTTATTAAAAGTGGCTTGGGGGAAATCACGGGAGTAGTCAAAGAAATCATAGTCTATATTGACAGGATTTTCAATAAAAGACTTACTGAAATGCTTTGCAAACGCATTGCATATCTCAGGTGAGCTTGACAAAGCGAAATCTTTGTAAACAAAGTTCACTGGGTACCCATCAGACTTCTTCTTTAAATTTACAAACTTCCAAAATCTCTTTGGATCAATCTTCAACGAAATTTCCATTTCCTTCACATATTCAGCATATAGGTTTCTGGAAAGTAAATTAAACTCTTCAAAAAGTGCACGAAACACATTAAGATCAGAAATTGAGAGATTTTTAATATAAGACTTCCAAGCCTTATTTCGTCTATTACGTAGAGATTTGAGTTCTTTTGTGTACCACGGATGGCTAGAGTTTATATTTTTAGATAACTTAAGAGGAATTGAATTAATCAAGCAGCTATTGAAAATTTCGTAAAATTGAGTAACTGCATCTTCAATGTTAGAGCAATCATGCATATTAGAAATATTAGAAGCACTTAATTCTTCGTGAAGTAAAGATTGAGTAAATGGCTGCTCATGTCAAAAAATATATCAAGTGGAGGATGGTAGGAGTCTACGTTAGAAATGGCAGAGGTAGATTCTACCACTACCGTACTAACAGCGTCAGAGGAAAAGACTAAATCGAGAGTTCGATTTTTAAAATTTTTAATACAGCTTACTTGCTGTAAGTCAGTAGAAGTTATATTGTCCAAAAGGAGAAGTTCCTGTTGCGACGAAGTTAAGGATGCTTCTAAATAGGACTCGTCTTCTGAAGGGGTCCAGATGATATTGGGCAAATTAAAGTCGCCCAACAGTAGAATATTGTTATTTAAGCCAGCAATATCGATCATATAATCTAGGATAAAGGATAGCTCGGTGAAAACTGATGCAGAACTTTTCGGGGGAATGTAAACATTAATAACAAAGATAGCATTTGTTTGAAGGGAAACCTTAACACAAATGAGTTCAATTGAAACATTGAAGGGAAAAGAGACAAGGGAAGAATGAAGGCAATTACGAACAGCAATCAATACACCACCCCCCAATTCTTTCGGCTTATCCGCATGGCGGTCCTTTCTAAAAACAGAAAACTCATCGTCGAAAATTTCTGTGTCCAAAAATGAACTATTGAGCCATGTTTCTGTAAAAGCAAAAATGTCATGCGGAAATGCTTGAGAGTTTTTAAAAACTTCAGCAGTTTTGCTGCGTAGCCCTCTTACATTTTGATAGAAGAGGGTAATCCTTTTTAGTTTTTTGGAGCCGGAACTTTAGCGATTCGATTACTAAGATTCTTAGATCGAATTGCAAATTCTTTCACAAGTGTTCCAGGAGGCCAAAATTTACTGTCGCAAACAGAACCGAATAATGAAGGAGGAGTGGTTATAACTTTATACCGCGAATCGGGCTACGCACACCAATTTAAGTTTGCCAAAACTGGTGAAACTGATGCCTGCGAATACTACATTGTGTTAAAATTGAACAGAAGCAATTTTGCTTGTTCCATTGGTTTTCAGAATGAGCGGTTCCCCGAGTGAAACCAATTCAAAGTGCTATAACTGTCATTTGAACGACGCTCAAGACACCATGTTTTTTCAACTTTAATTGACACAATGCATTTAACTGGAAGCATTTTAAATATGAGATTTTCAGTTAATCATATTTACATCATCTTAGGCTGTGTTCACACTAGAAGTAACAGTATCTTTTTTTAAATCTTTTTTTTTCGACGTTCAAAAGCTGATGTGCAAGGCTAAGGTGGCTGTCAGACCAACACTAAGATTGTTTTGATATCACATAAAGATGGCTGGGATTTTCAATCGAGAATTAACACATATTTGCTCACACACCACAATATTTTTTGACATTTCTTGAACAGCAGGTTTTAAAGTTTTGTTTTTGGCATAGGAGAATTCCATGCTTTTGCTTAAAGAAATATTTTTTTAATTATGAAGTAGGTATTCCAATTGTTGAAAAATATTAAATATTGTTTAATCATTGTCATTTTGACACACAAACTCAACTACAAAAAAAGATCAATCTCGTTTTGGTTTCTTCTGTAGAAATAAAGAAAATGACAGAGTTGAGTCTCTTTATGAAGCAGTGTCCAGTTATGACACCGATTAAAGAAGTTAAGTTGCTTAGATTTAACAGACATTTAGTGCGTTTTAGATCTATTTTTGGCAAGAATTGCTTCCTATACTTTATTTTAATTGGGCATATGGCTCTAAGAGGAATAGCTGTACTAGCTGCCGTTTGATTACTGAAAATGTTGAGTGGTGTGAGACTGAGGAAAATTGATAAATCGGTTGAAGGTGTCAAAGGGAGGGCTCCGGTGAGATATTTACAGGCAGACTGCTGAATTCTTTCTCGGTAGATCACCTTTTCTAAAGCATAGCGCACCATATGCTACCCCATAAATATATATACGTAATATATACCGTGATTGATTTTTTACTAGTGAAGAGTGCCTCTTTGGCCTTTCTACTTTTTACTTGTGTTTCGGATTTCTATTTTAGCTTTTTTATCAAGAATAACACCCAGATATTAAGCTTCATCAAACAGAGTTATAGTCTAGTCAAATTAGCTAAAAAAAAAAAAAAAAAACAGGCTAACCTAAAACTAATTTCGATATAATTTCTGTGAATGAGTTCTTATTGCAATTTTTTCGTAGAACACGATGTTGAAAAGACTACCACTCTACAATAACGCGTTCATCCAATATGGACGATTTTTCAAAATGGCTGTCCATTGTTTAGTGTCATGTAATAGGTCATTGTATAGGTTTTTTAGGACGGGAAATTTAATATTTGCGGAATATGCCATGACGATGAAGATAATGTTGTTAGGCTTGGTGTTTTATTTTGTTATTGTTTTTTTATTTTGTATGAATCAAAAATATTTAATTAATTTATTACTTGCTTTAAGATATGTAAAAAAAATGGATACAGAAAAGTGTTTGCGGTAATGCTTCAAGAAAAAGACGATGTATATCAGTTCTCACTGAAAGAGGAGTGATTCATTGGTAATTATCCCTCAACCATCTTTAACCATTAATCATCTTCTACAATCTACTGTCTTCTACCATCTTCTACCAACTACCATCTTCTAACATCTAGCATCTTTTACCTTCTTCCATCTGAAAGAGGAGTAATTCATTGGTAATGATGCTAAGAATTTTCTGACAAGTGGCTGGTCGAATGTTATAAAGCAATCAAAGTCGAGGAGTCCTTTTATGTGTTGAGTTGATCTTTAGCCTTTAGCAGTGAGGTTTCAATTTCTACAGCAAAATTTTGAGTAGTATCCTTAATAGAAAGCTCACCTTTTAGAAGACTACTAAACAACGATCTATTTAGCAGCCTGTATATCGTCATTATCGTCTAGAGTTTGTATTGCTAGAATTATATTTAAAACTGATGAGAGTGTAGACTGTCCAGTGGCAATTAACATCCCCAAAATCAAATCATAAGTTGGACTGGAGCCATGCCAGCACAGTTTTCAAGAGATTAAATATCCGGAACATTAAGATTTTTCAAAGAGGACTATGGGACAGTAAGAAACGCCAATGTGTTCACTGAAAATTGTAAACAGGAATAAGGCTATGTAAATGGCGTTCATTTGATCAGAAACCTAGAAAGTCAAACCACAAAATAACTCAGAATCATCAGAGCCTGAATACTTTGGGATTGCACCGATGGTGTCGTACCGTTTTACTGGATGGTGTGACCGATGGTGCGCAAAGGAGTGTGTTACCCACCTTAAGCTACATGTTCTTTTCTAATTCTACACTACACTGCATTATCGACGATTCAAATTGTCTTTAATAGGGTTTTCACACTGGACCAAAAACTCAAAAAGTTTACGAAAACAAGTTGGAGCATTCACACTGAACAAAAACAAGGTTTTGTTTGACGTTTCATGAATATGTGATTGTTTAAAGGTACTTTTTCAAAAAAATCCCTTGACATTTAGTGAAAATCCCACTGAAATAAGAAATACACCTCGCTTTTTCTCTCTTTTGTCGGTACAAATCCCATACTCTGAGAACACTACACTGTTTTATCGACGAGTTGATGGTACCAAAAGATCAGTTTGTTTTCACATACTTCCGATTGCAAGTAGGTTTTGAGGAGTTTTATCAATAACTACTAGTTTATGAAAGATAAAAATGTGTGGGAAACCTTGTGGTTTTGGTGTAGGTTTTGGGGTTTTAGACAAAAACCGAGTTTTTTATATAGTGTGAAAAGCCTATAAGGTATGATTTTTCTTTTTTGTCTCCATGTCATATTGAATTTTGAAAAGTAAAATACGAGTACATGAATAAAATGAAAAGCATAAATATGAATAATTTATGCATCTTTTATTATAAATAAAATATTATTAAGTTATTTTTTATTTTTCATTTAAAAAAATATATTTGAAAATCACTGTTTTGAGTACGTAAGAAACTTCAAAGATTAATCATTAAGATACCTCATTATTTGTATTTATATAAGGAAAACTATAATCCTTCTCTAATAGACTTCCAGGTCCCAGCTGATGACGAGCCTTCGTCTGCCGATAAGTTGAATACAAACACACTTTCCCATTTAAACAGTTCATTAAGTACCGCCTTCGTGGAGAAAAACAAAGTATATTTCTTATGTTTTCCCAAGAATTATTTATTCCGTTTCAAGTTCATCAAAAAACGTGCCTTTTTTCCTCAAACAACAATCTACATAATATAAGCCTAAAGCTAGAAACTATAACCTTTCATTACGTCCTTTTTTTTATTGATAATCCCCTCTGCCTGTGCCTCATCTTGATTACACAGTAGATGGAGATATTATCGTACTTCAGATATTTTCGCCTCTGGATGCCTCTGGTTTTTTTTTTTCAATGATTCATCTTGGTTTTATTGTTATAAAAAAAATATAATAATACACTTTATTCAAACTGTATGTGAAAGCGTTTCGAAATTATTGCGATCCAAGGTTAATTTTCTTTCCCATTTCTAATAACAATAATTTATTGTGTGTCTGGTCCTGGTCCCATATCGAAGGGAAAAGACCTCGTCTTCGCCTTATTTCGCCAGGATGCCTGGTGGCGCTGCGCTGGCTTGTGTGTGCCTTAAAATCAATGAAACATTATCCAAAAGTTTTTAGACTTTATTTGCGAAATTGTTTCGTTTCCTGTTTAGGAGATTATTCTAGAGAATAGCCCAGAACCTTTGTTGTTGTATCTAATGTTGTCTAGGGGAGATCTTTGTGGATATAAAATAGGTAGTTTACAAATTGGTCAGTAAATAGTGAAAATATATCCTCTTTTTTTCACCCCCTGGTGTTCAGATATTTTTTCTTCGTTCTTTCAATGTCGATTCAGCTGTGAGATGAATTTAAATTAGGAGAAGAAGAGAAGCAGGCTTATAGCTATGGGCATTTATACACAAAAGAAGATCTCTTATGGTATTTCACAGATTTAAATGTGAGCTAGTCCAAATTATTAAGTTAGGACAATCAATAAGCTTAAGGAAATTTGAGCAAAAATATAGGTTCAAATAATGTTTATTTTCAAATTTGTGAGAATGGTTTTTGCTTGGGTTCAATTAAAAAAACTTATTCCGTTAACAAATTAACACATTGTATACAGGGTGTCCCCTAATTTATAGGAAATACTTCAGGGCATGATTCTTGGGTATATTTAAAGAAAAAAAAACGTTCTACAGTAAAGGTCTATTTCCAATTTTGATACCATTTTTTGGGGATTTAAGAAAAGGCTTGCTTTGGTGTACCCTGATGCTTTTAGTTCTGATGATAGAAACTTCATTTAGAGCTTTGTTTTTAGAAAAAATAAAAACCTTTGAAAAAGCGTTTAAATAAATATAATATCGTATCTCAGTTTAAAGATATCCTGTTTCTAGCATGTTCCTGTCCATGCAAATTTTTGGACTTTCGGGTAAATTTAAACATAGCGTTTTAATATTTTTTGAAGTGAAACTTCTTTAGGCGCATGGGGGTAAATTTTTTACTGATGCAGCGGAAATAAGCGTGACTTTCGTACCCGAAAATGAAGAGAGCGATTGAGACCGATTGACAGAGAGTGAGAAAGGGCGAACGTCGCATCACGCACAGTGCCATGGGGAGAGAGAGCTGTAGGTTAGGTTAGGTTTGTTTTACAACAGCACAAAGTGGTTCTGCATATCAACTGTGGGTAGGTCGGCGGCTGATAGTTAAAAATAGAACGGTGGGTAGCAGGGACTGTATGCATTATGTGTGTCTTAGCAGACAAAAGTGTTTCGTATATCCACTGTAGGCAGTCAGCAGTGTTCCCAGATTGGTTGTTTTTCCCACCAAAATGGTTGGAAAAAAACTATTTGGTGGGTAAAGTAGTGGGAAATTTTTGTTGGTGGTTTTTATAGTTGGAATTTGGAAAATTTCCGATTGGATTGTTATTTTATGGGGTGATATTATTTTAAGTATAATTCAGTACGAAATAGGTACATACCTACATACATAAATATTAAAAAACACCAAAAATAAAAATATGTACAATTAAAGCTTAAAGTTTCATTAAACAAAAAATATTAATTGAGCTCAGCAAGTATTTTTTACACAAAAAAGTAAGTTTTTTTTTTTGTTGTTTCCCGAAAACCGAATCATGAAAATTATTATTTTTATAGTCTAGGTAATTAATGAAAAAATACAAGACTTTAATTTCATTCCATAAGGCTATCCATACATGAATAAACTATTTTGCAATTCCAGTTTCAAAGTGGTGTCAAATCGATTGCATTTAAGCTGAATAGTGTGCTTTCGATACTTAATTACATAAGCAAACTTGACGAGTTGACTGCAATGCGATCAAATTGACTACGGTTTGAAACTGGGATATCAAATTTTTGACGCAAGTGCGAACGTGCGGGTCTACGGTGTTTTTTTCACCTAAAAATACCTGTTGACTGGACTATTTGCTAAATCGCACGATCTTGGAGGCCAACTTACAGGTCCAAAACGCGAAATTATATGAGCTCAAAAAACCTTTCCTTCAAGGAATCAATATTGGAACGCGCTGTGTGATCTGGAGCGCCATCACAGCTCCCCCACATCAAGGCATTTCAGGAACGAAAAAGTCATTGATCATGGCTCCATAACGATGCCACAATAGCGGATGGACGTATTCAGGTCTTCCTAGATGCTGCGCTCGTTTATCGAATTTATGTGTCAAACATAAAATGATTGACTATTGTGTCAAACATAAAATGGACGTAGTGCGCGATGTGTTTCACGAACAGAACTATGTTTTTCGAAATAAATCTACACCATTTGCATGCGTTGTTCGGGCGTTAATCAATACATTTGGAAATGACAAGCCAAACTTAAAATAAATCAAATGACCCCGTTAATTGGTTACGTTTCTTAATGAAGGAAGTAAGACAAAAACTTTTCCTGTCGGCAATGTGAATTCAAACTATCGAATAGAAATGTCTGCCAAATTTATTCGATTTTGTTATGTTTTTAAATTTTGTTTGCCAAAGCAGTGAAATCGGATTAAACACTGATTTTTTCTGTTCTATTCTATAGGATCTTAAAATAAAGCTCAATGTAGCTATTGCTCGCCAGTTGGACGTATTTTTTAACAGGTTAATTTCCTATAAGAACTTTAGCTGTACCTTGATTAAACCATCAATATTCAGGGCTCTTTGTCACTGTTAAATTATTTTAAGCAGACGTAATATTTCAAAATAAAACGAATTGGTCTCTTGTTTGAAGTTTGATAAGACAGTTCTTTATTACTGTCATTCAATTTAATTTGGAAAAATACTAACTTCATCTATTATACGTAGCATTTAAGGTCCCGTGCCCTTATTTGTGTTGGTTTAATAAAAGGCCAAGTTCATGCAATCATTTACATAACAAAAATTGCTCCCATGTGACCGAAATTGTAACTATCTAGCCGAAAAATTATTCATAAAAATAGAAAACCCAATGAAGGACGCGGGGAGTAGTATAATAGGAATAATTTTCTTGACCTATCTACTACATATTCCCTAAGCCACTAACTTGCGTGGTTGAAATTTTTGGTTGTGCCATTAAATAAAACATTACATAATTTTGTGGACAAGTATTTGGCCCTTTCATAGCCACAAAGATAAATGGGAACAAATTGAATGGAATATTTCAAAAGACGCTTCTATGCGGACTAAGTTTTGTTGTCCACAATATCATAAAGGATAGTTAAAATAATTTTATATTTTAATCAAACGAATATCTTATATTGTTTTTCAACGCTATTTTACACAAAACCTTAATGAGTTGTTTACCATAAAATTTCTTTATTGTCATTCAAAAGAATTTAACATGACGCGGCTGTATTGTACGCCATCTCAATTACTTCAGGACAATGTAACGTTTGAGAGGACAAAACAAAAGGATATTGTGGCTTTTTGTCTTCAAAACAAAACAAAAACACACAATCTTGTTTCATATAAAGGAAATAAAAGAATGAAAGTGAAAGGATGTTCTTTGTTTTCACCTGCCGCCATATATACATTTATACATATCATTTCAAATGACATTTTATGGGTTACATCATTGACTAGGTGACATTTGGGTGGGTTTGTTTGGCTTCAACGGAAAATATTTTCACGTCACGCGTGTCGGTAAGGATAATTGTCTTCCTATTCCTATGCCTAAGAATGCTTTTCCTAATAATTGATTCTTATTTTTAGGAGTATATTCAATATCCCATGTCATTTTTAAATTATTGTTTTTTGACAAACAGCTATGCGGTTAAGATTACTTTTTATGACAGTTGTTATCGAATAATTTCTTTTGCTTAATGTAGAGCTACTCGTAGGCCATGTTTAAGAGATGGCGCATTATTAATCATCAAACTTTCATCTAGTCTAGAGAAAGGCCGGTATTTTGGACTATAACATCGATAGGAACACCGAAATTAACTACGATTTTTGTCAACTTTAATTATTGTACTTTCAATTTTAAATACTGCAGCTATCTAGTTCACAAATGTCAAATATGATTGCCGTATAAAGTGCTTAATTTTGGTTGTATAAATTACCGTGCGACACTTGTGAAAGAACAAAATTTAAGTTTAGTAAAATTTAAACCATTTAACTTTCTAAAATTACTTTGAAAACTAGAATGGTCGAAAAAGTTGACAGTTTGACTGCAGCTGGCCCCCAAGTGTCAGTGTAATATTGCAAGTTATTATTTAATTTTGCGAAAGTATTCACTGGCATCATCGAAAACTTTCGAACTGAACCAAACAAAACTCAAAAGCTTATGAAATCACGTTTGAGCGTTCATATCGAAGAAAAATAGGTTTTTTTTAAGGTTTTTAAAAAACATGTTGGAAATCCCACTCAAATAAAACAAATTGTTTTTTCTTTCTTTTGTATGAAGATATCCCATATTCTGAGCACACTTCACTGCCCTATCGACGAGTTTTTTGGTCTAAAAGAAGTGTTTGTTTTGACATACTTTTGATTTTAAGTAGGTTATGAGGGGTTTCAGCAAAAACTTTTAAGTTATAAAAAATTTAATCTGTATGGGATACCTTGTTGTTTTGATGTAGGTCATGTTTTCAAATCAATAGAAAAAGCCTTTAATATACAAATCATTTCCGGTCAAAAATATCAACAAATTTGTCATTCATTTTGAAGTATTTTATTTTGAAATAACGCTTTGAATTTGTATAACATTCTCAATGCAATTTTTAAAATATCGCCAAATACAGCCCATTTTTTTATAATTGGTGATTTTGATTTAAAATTTTTGACAAGACAATAGCTTTCTTCTTTCAACTTTTGACTCTTTAAAAATACTTTAGCGCCACCGGTTGTGTACTTGCCGCAACACACAACATAAAATATTTATACTTAGCAATATTTGTCTGATTTAAATTTACTTTCATTGAAATAAAAGCATTTTTTCTAGTATATTTAAGTTTCTTTTTAAAAACTAGATGAAAAACTACATACGGCGAATAAGTCTACAAGAAATACTTGAGAAAAGAAATTAGAGCTGACAGTTTGGGTGACAGGAAAGAGTCGGTAAGATCGGGCAAATTCTTGATAAGGAAGTGTTAGGTAAGTGCCACCAGAAAATAAAAAGTTGATAATATTACATTATTACACGCTTGTGACTTAATCAATGCTGAAATGTGTATTTTTATGCACCATAATTTTCAGAGTCTTTTCCATTAAAATTCCTACAATGCCATGGTTATGAGCCAGTATTTAAGATGATATTGGAGACTTCTAACTCTTTAAATTATTATTTAACCACAATATACGAGTACATCCAAAAGTGGGCCCCAAACCATAAAGCAGTTTATACGAATATGAATTATTTAAAATAAAATTTTAATTTCTACATCAAATAATAATTTATAATTTACAAATCAGTTCGATTAAAATGTTTTTTTTATTTTTGTTAATAAATAAGTTTTAAAAAATATTTCAGCTTAAAAATGTCTCTGCCTTGGGTATGGGTTGAATGGTGGTGTTGTTGGAATTTGAAGCCTTCCACCGCCAATGCCTCCACCGAATCTGCTTCTGCCAGAATCACGGAAAGCTTCAACTGCACTCATTGACATGGCGATCAAACCGAAAATCAAAACGATCAATACTTTGAAATTCATTTTCTTTAAGATTGTTTGTAAATTCAAGTGCTTTCAGATGATAAGTGTACTCTGCGAGAACTGCGATTGAGTTGTGATGATCATTCATCTTGGAGCATTCTTTTTATAGGAATTATCTATTTCATCCGCAATGAGTACTGAAGTGATAAGAATTACGCAAATATCAATATTGTTTATGATTTTTTTTTTTCTTGAAAGAGATTTGTAAATTGTAGATCACAGAGTTTGGGGGTTTTTAATTTTTAAATATTGATGGGGAACCCCAACAAATTGAAAGAAAGATTACTTCTGTTAAAAAAAAATCACCTTCTGAAACAAAATAAATGTTCGAATAAGTATTTGCAATAAGAAATAAGGAAATCGATTTCCATGTTTAAATGTTTTCTAAATTTTTTAACTTTTGTGCTTTAAGTCAAACTTTGCATTAACTAAACTGGTCGGTTCGGTCGTATGATAAAGTTTCGACTTTTACTAAAGCACAAGTCATTTATGAGAAAAAATCAAGTTTTGTTACAAAACTCGAAAATACAAAATAACGAAATCTAGGCGAACAGAGAGAATGGCCATTGTATTTATAATCTATAATACTCCCCATAAGAAGAACGTTTGATGCGCCATCTATGGACGAAGTTCACAAACACTTGATTTGTGAGTTAGGAGTGATTTTTGTCTAGACTGCAATGGGAAGCAAAAACAACAATAGAAGACATTTGATGTAAAGTAGATAAGACAACTAGCATCGCCATTGACGAGTTCAGAACTAAAAAAACATGTTCCATGAAATTACTATAAAAATGTATATACTCGTACAATGAAATGGCTTCTCCTTTTTTTTCTTTCGGTGCCGCCTAAATGATCTCTTGTGGATCGTAAATGTTCCAATTCACACTATGCTCTCCGAAATTCATTACAAGATTCATATGTCAAAAGGAACGCAGGAATGGGTGAAAACATCACCGAGGTTCGTTAAAGTGTTGCATCAGAACCTGAGGCAGTTGATTCAACTTCAATTTGGTGAATTTTGCGATGACACTTGGACTTGCACCAAGATTTAATAAACCCAGGAGCACAAAGTGCATGAAAATATGTAACCCCGTTTGTTCACTGACTGGCTTCGGGGCATTTGGAAGAGAAACCCAATTTTGGCCGGAAATTCATCTTTGAGTATAAGGTGCATTTTTGGATAAATGGCTGTGTTATCAATCAAAACTGCCATATAAGCCATGACAACAACCCAACTGAGGTTCACCAAAATGACAATGAATTCTCAAAAAGTTACTTTTTGGTATGGATTTTGAACTGGTATCGTCATTGGTCAGTAAAGTCTTCAAAAACGATGTTTATGCGTCGTTTACCGTCAATGGCAAGTGCTAGAGAATGATGGTTACCAATTTTGTGAGGCCCAAATAGAACCATATGAAACCAGATGACATGTGGTTCCAGTGATATTCTGCAGAGGTGGCTCCAACGCCATTTTATTTGACCACGCTAGTGTGGGGTTTCCTGAAGTCGCATGTCTATGCAAATAAACCACAACTGACCGATGCCCTTAAGGTAAACATAACACAGGTCATCGCTGAAATTCAGCTGGATCTATGCAAAGGAGTGATTGAAATTGCACCACTCGGATCCGTGCCACGATAAAAAGCTGAGTTGGGCATTTGAAAGATGTCATATTCCATACATAATTACATAATCAAATCTATTGTGAATATTTAGAACACATAATTTAGAATTGAAAAAGAATTGTGAACTTTCAAGAAAATGCTTTCAATGCAACAATAAAATGTTGGTTCGATTGTTTTACGTAGTACTATCTACATTACCGACTGGAAAAGTCCTCCTGCACCATTTCAATACAGAGTTTAGCGGTTTTTTTTTTGTAATTCTTATGTTTGCTCAGCTGAACTACATAACATAATATGTAGACTTTAATTACTTTTAACTTCTTTATTCAAGCTTTCTTTTGATTAGATATTTATTGTCACATCCTGCACACCAAATTAACCGTACGTTGACAGACACACCATCGCATATATGATTAATTAATAAGACAAAACTTGATTAAATTTTCTTGGTTTTGTCAGACGACGACTGCGACGTTCGTTGACATCAACCATAATTACCTTATTTACACTTAATAAATTTTGCATACATTTCCTTAATGTGTAACCACCATACCTACACATTCACATTCATTTCCCAGCTTTCTTAAAAAAAAATAAACCACTTCTTATACACAAAGGAATGTATATTTGAACCTGAATAAATTATATGTTCCTTCGATATACTTAAAATGTAACATTCTTTCCAAAAGTAAATTACAGTCTTGTTTTTTTTTTTGTCAGACTAAATGTTTCGTAAAGAATTGTGAGAGTCTAATAAAAATCTTAAATCACTATTTTTATTGCAAATCATCAAAAAATAAGGTCAATATGCCTGCGTCGAAAATGGTAACACATTCATGTGTGTGTGTGTTGTGTGTGTGTAGCTTGTATATAAACCACCTTACACCTCAAACCGATAAAAGCTATTAATCAACCAGAGTGACAAAACTTCCAAGTACCTTTTCACTCTCTTAGAATTTATTTATATACGAGTATATACTAAATAGGATCCCGAGGGAAGCAAAATAGATTTGAAAATTATTTATATCATTCTTAAGGATCTCATAATAGGCATTCACTTTTTTTTTTTTTTAGCATGGACGACTCTTGTAGCAGGTACAGTTTGTTTGAGTTTTTTTTTGTGATTCGTTTCTACACACATCCTGTTGAGAAAATATATAAGTTCCTTTTGAGTAATGAGATTATTGTTGACAAGGTAAGAAGGTGTGACATGCATGTTAAAAAACAGGATTTCAAGAAAAAAAAAAAAGAAACATCAAGACCTATTCTGCAGACAGCTTTGTCCTGTCCGTGCCTGAATTTATAAACTAAAAAAAAAAGAATGATCTTAAGATTCTCTGACACAATGGCCTGAATTTAATTAATTCTTTTGAAATCATAAACGCAATATCTTGCAGGACATGTTGAAGACGCAATTTAGTGTTCACATAATTTTTATTGTCAGTCTGGTACAACGCATATAAAAATGAACAGCCTGCTAAGGACATTCGGGCCAGGAATATGTTTTACGTGACCATGTGACAAAAAAAAAAAAAAAACGCCTATACCATGCAAAATGAAATGTTTTTCAACTAAAGTTTTAAGTACACATAAAACTGCCATATTTTTGAAATAGATTAACTTTCGGTAGGTACTGAAGTGACCGTAGTCAACAAAAATAATTCTGAATTTTCCAGAATTTAAAGATTAAATGCAAATTTTAAGGATACTCTCGTACATTCTTTTGTAAGGTTATTTTAGGTGGATTTTACTAGCGTACAACCTATTTTGTCGTTTATGGTTCTGATTTTAGATTTGAATTCGCTTACACCAAAACCACGACAAGAATGGGGAAGGTTTTTTGACTTTTAAGTATACCATACTAACCCGAAAAATCAAACAGTCAAATAAAAGCAAAATCAATTCAATTGGTCGTTTAAAAATATTAACATGCTATCTTCCAAGATGTTCCATTCAACTGCGTATCATCATTCAACCAGCATACACAAAGGAGCTAGCACGACGTTATAAATCTCTAGAACGACGACATCTTAAACACAAGACTTGGTTAAGGTGGCTGTTAGGAAACGGCTGGCGCACCTAGACCAAACATACAGTCCATTTGTGATACGACTTGGGAAAATGTGGCACTATCTCGCCAATTAAACCACTTGGAACTTTCAATAAAGCGATGTTGACGGTGATTGTCTGTGTCTTTTAGATCACTGGTATCGTTGAAGAAGAATTCTCCTCAATGCAACTTTAGTCTTTGGGAGAGATAAGGGCACGAACATATAAGGGTTTTGGAATGGTTTTGTTTTCCTCTACGTCCATGCAATTTCTGCAGAAGTCATTTGAGCAAATGCCCAGTCACCGGTTATGGAGCTAGAATGAGATCTGCCAAGAGATAACAAAGTCTTGGTGCACTTAAGATTCAGTTTCCGGTTTCCGCCAAATCGTTTTGTTGCTAGACTAGTAGTTAAGTTTGTCCATTACTTTTCTAAAAATTTCGTTATAGTACATTACTTTTTTTTTGATTATTTGTGTATGCTGTTCTGATTAGAAACTTTCCTTAAAAACGAAAGTCAGATGTCTGTTCCTTATTAAATTAGATTTTTGAGAAATTGGTGGAAAGGGATTCGTCATTTTTGAATATCGGAAAATCAAAAAATGTTAAAAATCATTTGATATTTCGTGTTTGACTTAGATATAAGCGGAAAACACAAATAAGTTGAATTTTTTTTTCTGTTAAAAAGAGAAGTAAACGAAAAATTTAAATTTTGAGTTTAAAACTAATTTATTTTAACAATTGATTTTTTTTTTCTTTAAGTGAAACTTTTTTCCATCGCCAGATATTTTTTCGTTCACCTGTCACATATGTCGCAGTATGACGGCGCCAATATGGCTCGCATCAGCTGACCATGTAGCATTTATATTCTCACTCATTCGTGCACGTGCTCCGCGGTATGTTTGTGTTTTGATCAGTGTATTGATGTAAATGTTGTTGTTCACTTGATCATGATGGATACCGATACAGCTAGTGAGTCAAATAAACCGGTAAATAAGGGCAAAACCAAGAATAGTGTGAAATCCGAAAAAAGT
This sequence comes from Platycheirus albimanus, assembly GCA_916050605.2. Taxonomy (NCBI): domain Eukaryota; kingdom Metazoa; phylum Arthropoda; class Insecta; order Diptera; family Syrphidae; genus Platycheirus; species Platycheirus albimanus. The sequence goes on along the minus strand of OU696696.1, from coordinate 10,689,507 downwards.
TTCACTTGCATAGTGTTTTCATAAGACCACACATTTTTTTTAAGTCAATTTATTACAAATTTTCCAATCCTGCCAAAAAAAAAACTGGTGAACTTTTAGACCACTTCTTCTATATTCAACTGGTATCTTGCCTCAACTCAAGCTACACACCAATGCATATAAATTACATATTTTGTTTTAATATTTATTCCAATATGATTCGCTCTGCTGGCACTTTAGTCTCAAATACTCCCAACGTATCAATAACTCACACAAAGCATTATGACGATATGGAAGCCGTTAATAGTGTATCCATATGTCTGTCTTATTTTATCCTATGGGCTAAGCGGAGAAGCCAAATTGCTTAAACTTTGTAATTTGTTTGATTTTCTCCAAAAGGTTCTTGGAGTCACCAAGGCCCTCCTCATACGAATCCAATCGAAATCGTTGGTTTATGAAAAAGAGAGGAGATAATAGAAAGAACCTGAATAAAACAACAACAATTACTTGTGTGTGCTTAGAAAAATGCTAATCGGTTCAGTATAGTTCGATAGAATGAAAAAACCTGTAATTGGCTTACAACTTTCATGTGGGTGCGGTGGCGTAGTGCGTAGTGCACTAGCTCCTCACACGCTAGGTCGCTTGTTCAAGTCCAGCTCGGGCAAAAGTTCTTAAAAAATTAAATTGAACATAAAGCGGTTAAGCACCACTAAAGGAGTCTGATGATCGGGTTGGTCCCCGTGAAATAGCTATAACTCCAGCCTATGAACTTGGTGGTAGCACACACAAGTTGTTGTTGTTTCATTCTAAATTTTCAATTAACGATTTACAATGTTTCTTAAAAGTTTCCTCTTTTCGGAAACGGCTCTAACTACTTTTTTTAAACTTTCTACTGGGTGCTGTTTTGTCAGAATAATCTATATCATCAACCTCTTAAAAAAAATTTCGTCCGATTTTACTAAAAATTTTAACAAGGAAATATTTTCAAAATATAATATTAATACAGCATTTGAAAATTTTTTAAAAACCTTAATTTTTTTATTTTTAGTAGTTTTACTAAGTATTTCGAAAACGATTAGATATAATTTTTTTCAATTTTTTTACAGATTTTAACTACAGATCACTTATCTTACAAAAAATTCAAAATTTATATGGATATGTCAAAAAATGTATATCGAAAAAACCCACTTAAAAAAACTGGCAGAAGGATTTTCAACATTTTAGTTTCCCGAAAAGATATTTGGTAAAATGAACTTTTTAATATTGCAAAACTGGTTTTTTTCAAGAAAGCTTTCAAGGCTATAAGAAAAGCATTAAGATCCTTCTAAGTAATTTTGAAACTTTTTTGAAGTGATAACTTCTTATGGGATGTTAAACCGCTTTGTAACGTAACGCGTTACGGCGCCACTTTGTCTGGCTTCCCTTTCTCTCACGTATATATCAGCAGTAGGCATGCTCTTCCTCTCTCACTTTAAATCACAGCCTTAGTCGTATAATAAATAATCTTTTCTCAAATTATCATATATTAATATACATTAAGTTTAAGTGATAACCTAAGCTTTCCTCAAGTTTAACAATTTCAATATTAATATTATTTTTTTTTTTCAAAATACATGGCCCCCAAGCAAGTACCTAGTATTCAATATAAGATTTAAACAAATCTTGTTTAACATAGCAATTTGCACTTTTTTAAATTATTGATTGTTGCTAGAACAACTTAAGTATTTCTACCTGAGTACTTTAAAAAAAAATTCGATTCCAAATTAAATTGAGCATTTTTGTATGAAAGGAATATAAATGCACATAAAATGAGGGTACACTCTGGCGTATGCGTACTTTTTTTTGTAGTATTTTGTACATTACATAATGTATATGATGGTATGTTTATCAACGCATTATTTTTCGAATCAATCGAACTTTGATTAATGCTTTATTTTTTCCAAAAAAAAAATATATGAGCCTTTACAATTTCAATTAAAAAGAATCGATGATAAAAGTATAATAAATCAAACCGATTCAGATCATTATCCTACAATATCGTCGCTCTCTATCCAGACGAAAGTAGAACCTACTTAAAATAAAATTGATTACATCCAGTTTTGTTAGACAAATTAAGTGCGATTCTTTTACTCACCTACTCAGTCATCATTGTAATAAAAATACTAAATTGAAGAAGCAAATTCATTAGAAGGGACACTGTGGCGTATACGTACTTTTATTTGTTATTCATACAATAATTCCGTATCTCAATACCTTTACTTCGATACCTACCTTTTTTTTATTTTAAACATGAATTATAAGGGTTTTTCTCATGGGAAGAGTCCAAATATGTTAATTTGTGTTATATTTATTTTAAGATAGTTATCAGAGAATCCCTTAGATGCCGGGTTTTCAATAGTTGAGGTATCAACCAAAGTTCCTTTTTTTATTTTTTTAAATTCTTGCTCAAGCGCTATTAAACATTTTTTCGTGTCGAAAAATCAACGTTTTATTCAAAACTAACGTAACAATGATAGAAAAGTGAATATTGTGCAGTGATGTGCATTAATTCATGTTATTTTGGTTGTTTTTGAAGAAAATGTTCTTAATTTACAAAAACTATAAAATTAGCTGTAATTTATTATTTGTTATATCAGCAGGTACAGAGGAAGAACAAATTTTTTGTTAAAAAGAAATGGTCCCTTATGTTATCAACCTCGTTTACCAAAAAACTTGGACCGTCATACCGCCATCACGTCCTTACATCCACAAGAACACTTTGTAATTATGTACTTGCTTGCAGATCTAAATCGATCAAAAAACGCAACTTGAAGTAAGCTCGATATCCAAGAAAGCTTTGAGAAACATTTGGAAGTATATATAGATAGAAATCAAATATATTTTAGCAGAAATTGATTTGAGACTTTAAAGTAATAAGAGTAACTATCGATATAAGCTATCTGGAGAGACTACTTTAGCCATGGTGTCGAATGGCAAATGACAGCTACGATCCCGTTCATGATAGATCTGTACCACTTTATCTAGATGGCATCCATGACCTTCATCCGTCCCTCCAAAATGAAATCAAAGTAGCTCTCACTAAACGAACAAAGCCACTGGATCCGATGGTCTACAAGCGGAACTTCTAAATACGCTGGATATGACCTGGTCAAGAATACACCAACTCATCTGCAAAATATGGTCGGAGGAAAGTTTGGAATCTTATTAATATATAATATCTACCCGATTCACGAAAAACTAGACCGCTTATACTTTGCGCCAGCTATAGATGCATAAGTTTTCAAACTGTCCTGCGATTTACATGAAAGTGTGATCTGGTGTGTGCTGGTGATCTAATAGGTTCTTTCCAATGTGATTTCAGACCTCTAAATTCTACGACCGAGTAAATCTCGACGCAGATAATGGACAAAACTCAAGAGTTTTACATCGATATCGATAACCAGCCGCAGAGAAAACAGCCTGCAAATGTGTTGATAGAGTTAAATTAAACTACATCGGGTCATGTCTGCAACTTTAGATATCCTGCTTTACTGAATTGCTTCATCAAGATGACGTTGCAGAATACTTAGCTGCTCCGAAAAAGTTGGTTGAGACTCTACTGAAACCTACAACACCATCATAGGGTTAAGACTCACAATCTTACAGCTGCCTAAATTGTGCTGAAAATGTTATACTGATCACCAATGCCAGTACATCATGCAGCATCTAATAAATCGACACAACTACTTGGATTTGCGGAAGACATTGACGGGATAAGAAAAACTAAGCAAGCAATAACCGGTGCCTTGATGGAATGGGACTGAAAATAAACTAGGACAAGACAAAATATAATATGATTTCATCAACTAAAGTCCAATCCTACCAACGACTTGGTCAGAACGTGACCATATTGATATGTAGTCAATGAATTTGTCTAACTGAACACTACTGCAAGCACAAGAAGCAACAAAATCAGTGCTGAAATCAAAAATAGACCAACTCTAACCGCTGTTTCCTTGAGTTTTTTAAGCAATAGACGAATAAAGCCATATCGAGAAAAATCAAGATAGACACTCTATAGAACACACTTATCATCGTGGTGCACCTATCCTCTCCCAATCGAAAGTCACTTTTCGAAGATTATGGTCCTGTCTGCATAAACAGAGCACAAAACATTTGAAGAAGAAGATACAGAAATGCTGAACAGCGACATAAATCTTGTTAGCAAAATTTTAAGACTAAGACGACTGGGCAATATACATAGAGTGAATGGACACAAATGCTCCAGCTTATAAAGTCTTCAAGTCCGAACCAGAAGGAATCAGAAGCGAAGGCCGACCTCATCTTCAATACAACGATCATGAAGAGTTAGATCTCCGGACACTTGGAAAGTGAGATTAGAGACATCAGGTTAAAGATCGAGCTGGCTGGAGCGAGGCATACTGAACAAGACCAAGGATCACCACGCTTTAGTTGAGTCATCATAAGTACATAAACCTGGTGAAAGTAAAGTGCTTCCATAGTTCTCTATCAACAATAGTTTTAACAGCAGTAAGCCACCATGGCGTTAGGTGACTGACGATTCAAAACGTGCTTATAAGCTCTTCAAAACACTTTAGCCTTTTTTTCCCGCTGCTGGAATTAATCTATCGATTGCTCTTAAAAGTGTAATTGTTGTATGAGATTTTTTTTTACCTTCTCATAGAATCCCATGGTAAATCCAGAGTTGAAACCCCCGGGCACACAAAAATAATCATGACTCTAGAGTTTTTGATTTAACTCAATACTGGGAAACTAGTCTTAAGACTTCAAGTGAAAGTATAATTTATTCTGGATTTTATGAAAAAAGTTATTACTAGGTACAACCGTAATTTTAATCAAAGTCAAGTTCAAAATCCAAAGCTCATAGTCCTTAATAAAATTTGTATCAACCTGTTTGATTAAAAAAATAGAAAAACCAAAAAGCAAATTCCACTTCCTGGTTTTTTTTCAAAACTGAAAAGGACACAATTTTTCCCTTTCACTATAGTAACTTACAATCAAAACAAATTTATAACTAATTTCTGTCATCTCCATAAGCTTCAAGAACAAACCAAAGACACAAAGTAGGTATTATATCCTTAAGACAACACACTGTGAAGAGCACACCATTGTCTTGAATAACAATCAACTGTCTTTTTGACTTTCTTCTAATAAATTCACAAAACAACCTACCATGATTTCCTTTCCTCATACCCATCCCATCGTAAAAAGCTTAAGAAACCAACAAAATTTCGTCACAGAGTACCAAAAATATCTTAACAAAAATATTAATCCTAGTCTCGGCCAAATAAACATTTTGACAAGGACATCAAGGCAAATAAGTGTCTCTTAATCCATAAAACCCAACCCAACTAATTCCGCAATCTGTAAAACTTGACGAAGAAGAGGAAGTGAAGAAAAAAAAAGCCTCAGCCTACATTAATCCATTTTAATGTCACTATAGCTTTCCACCCTCACTCATATCCTTGAGGGCTGTCATTCCTCCTCTTCCGATCCGCCATGATGTGCCCTTACCAAACTTATTTATTAAAAATACTATGAACCATTAAAAGATATGTTATGTTATTCTTAATTTTTTTTTTTTAACACACCAAGTAAATGTCTCATCCAAAGCACAAAGTTATCTCTCCATTTTGGTATAACATTTTTTTTTTGTGTTCTTCTTTCAAGGACTCACTTCCCATTAACAACCATAACAGAAAAACCACCCCCTCTTGAAGCTCTTCAAGGGTGAAGGGTGAAATTCCTTATCTCTCATTCAAGTGGATAACTAAGAATATTGAGACTCTTCACTATAATATCTATGTACTTCTCCAGTCCTTGTATATACAACATACTTCCATATACTACTCGTAGTCTTTCCAAAATTTCAAGGCAACAAATAACACAAATAAAACAACAAACAACAACAAAAAAGTTAAAAGAGCATATAATATGCCATAGTATAGTAAAAGTCCTTGCTTACTAGAAAAAAAAAAAAAAGAATTATTCCAGCTCTCGCTCTTGCCCTGTGTTCAGTGTGTCGTCTCTCCATATATTTATCCAGTCTAAGGTCAGGCTTGAAATTTTTGTTTCCAGAATGTAAAAAAAAAATTGTAAGTAGGTATACCTAGAAACCCAAAACTAAAAAAAAAAAAAAAATAGCATACTCGCGTTGCAATGGCGAGTACAAACCTTGTATAAAGTTTAATTCAATTTATATCATAGCCAGGTGAAACACACCAAAGTAACACATATACCTATATATTCTCGTCGTCCTGCTGATCAATACACTATAAAAACTTTTATATACCTGCCAGAGACTAGAGTGTCAAATATATAGAAATAACCCTGACGGTTAGGTCGTTGAGCGAAATATTTAGGTCAATTTATCCAGCCACAAATAACCTTGAATGCAAAACAGCCTTCTTCCTTTTTCCACCTTCTTCATTTTTTTTTTTTTTTTTTTTGCTGTTTCAAAATATCATAAAAGGCAACAAAACCCACCCACTCCATACAGTTCTCTCTCTCATACTCTCTTTTTTACTTTTCGATATTGAGTATAGTATACCTATAAATGCTTGTAGGGGGAGGAGGGGTAAGTTGAAATGCAAGGGGAGGCTCACCAGTTACCTACTACAACCTACCTCTCAGCTATCTATATTTATGGTGGAAGAAGAACCTAAAGAACCATGAACCATTGATAGAAGAGGCTACAACACAACACCACCAAATATACCCACACCAATGCATATGTAACCCCTTTTTTGTTGTTGTTTTGCTTAAAACCAGGTGCAGGCACATCAGCAGGTGCAAAGTTCAGGTAACTGGAAAAAAAAAAATTCAAAATTATCCTTATATGCATCACCTCCACCTCATTATCTCACTTCTAGTAGTAATAGATAGTAATAGTGTAATAGTAGCTCGTAATTGTATTGCACGCACGGTTGACTACAAAATATATTAAGGGGTTGGGTCCGGGCCTTGAGGGGGGTTTAAAACAACCTTCAACAGCTGCCCCCAGCACAAGCATAGACCCGACTCACTCTCTTTTTCTCTGCTAAACGGGTCGGGTAAGGTATTCAAAAAGAGGAGGAAGAGAAAAAATTTGTTCTCCACACACACACCTCCTACTCATGCTCAGACCAGCCTTATTATTTGTACTCATCGTACATATCCTCACAGGCAGACCACGAGGACGACAACAAGAACAAGAACAACAACAATAATAATAAATACTATACCAACACCAACACCAACAAATCGCGAAGAGGACGAGGACATATCGTATAGTAGATACATCGACGACGATACAACTAAAGAACGAGCTGAACGAGATACATTTCGGTGCACAAACTTATGCCTAAGCTTAATAAAATTAGGTCAGCAGTGTGTCGATGATCCTTTTGCACCCTCTGTCGTCCTCGTTTGTCGTTCTCGTTCTCGTTCTCGTTCTCGTTGTTGTGCCGTGCCCTCGCCTTGTCGTGTGACTATGCACATGCTCCACCACTTCATACCTCGAGTCTTCTTTACCTGGCCTAGCACAATAATACTGCTTGCTGCTCTTGCTGTGTATACTCTTGTATCTGATAGTTTTTTTTTTTTCTATTTTTTTTATGAAAGAAAGGACGAATGAAAAAAAAAATGGTGCTAGGCTGCTGCTGCTGCCACTTCTGCATACAGATGGATGAGTTATGAGGAGCATAATTCAATACTGTATTCTGTATGACATACACAACTCCTTGCACATAGATACTATAGGATACACCATCCTCCAGAGCAGCATATACATAGCGAGAGAGAGAAATGCTAAATCCTGACATACAAATAAACATACTATCTATCTATCTTTCCATATATAGAATAACAAGCATTTTTCCAGCTCCTTGCAGCCACCTCTTCATATTCATCATCTTAAAACACTTGAGGCGAAAAGTGCATAGAACCAGAAAAAATAACCATCACCCTTCCCAGAGAGCCCCCCCTTTTCAAAAAAAATAAAAAATCACCCGCCAGCTTTTCAACCAAAACAAAAACTGTGTGATGTGCCACATGACAGAAATTATATAATCACCGTTTGGTGGTGCATTTTTTTCCATTTTTTAAGGATTTTTAAGGACTTTTTCAATAAATTTCCAAAAAAAAGTTGAATACTCACGGACAAATATGTTGCTCATCAAAGTTGCTGGCAAACAAAATACAATCACCAAAATATCAGCTATGGCCAAATTCACAATAAAGTAATTGGTGACTGTTCGCATGCGAGGAGCTCTTAGCACCACAGCTATCACAAAACTATTCCCGACCAATCCAACTATGAATACGATTATGTAAGCGATGCAATACACCAGGGTCATAATGGAGGAGTGCCGATATAGATAGTCCGCATCGGTGAGGCACATCTCGTAGACATCCTCGCCCGACGATGAAGACGAAGACAATGAGGACGAAAAGGAGGACGCGACAGATGATGATTGATTACTACTATCCATGGCTAATTTTACAGCGCTGTTACTGCAGCTGTTTAAATTAGATGAACTCCGATTGACCGCTCCCGGAGCAAGTTGTAATACACTGTAACTGAAGTTGTCCACCGCCAGCGCCACAGCCGAGTAATCTAGGCCATTGAAATCGTTTATGTCAATCAATGGATCAGAGCTGGAACTGGACGAGGAGGACGAAAAGGCAAAGGACGACGACGACGACGATGGTGATGGCGATGGCGACGACGACGAAAATAACGACGATGAGAAGGGGGTGGCTATGGTTGTCGTTGTGGTGGTTGTTGTGCTGCGATGAATGCACTCAACCAAGGTGCTGTTACTTAGATTGCATATAGTGTCTAGTAAAGAACGAGTGCCACCACCAATTGTATCCATTTTTCGAAGGATTTTTTCTTGTTTTTTTTTTTCTTGGTTTTACAATTTATTTTATCCTATTTTCACTTCGTGCACTTTGAGAGACAAGGGTTGTTGTTTGGTTGGTTATAGTCAAGATGTTGAGATAAATCGCGTCGAGACTGGGTGCATTTTTTTTTTTTTATTTTTTTTAAATCTTTTTGTCTACAAAAGTCCTTACCACACACAAAACTATACTATATCCTTCTAGTACAAAAGACACCACAATAAAAAAAAATAACACTTTTTTGTATTGTATAGTGTGTCTGCGAGATTGATTGATTTGTCTAGTTATACAATTTCACACGAGTGCGCCGCCCCCATTTGGTGCAAAACACTATTGATGGTGATGCTTCTGCTGCTGCTGTTGATGCATCTCTTTACCATCTGATTTCTGCCAGAGCATAGCAAGCACATAACACTATACTCTATACTACCCTTATTCTACAAGAGACACACTGTCTACCTATATCAACGACAATGATGAGGACGCGCGATGCCTCGAAGCACAGAGAGAGAAATTAGGTGCAAACGGTTTCGTGTTCAGCGCGACACTGGCCCCAAAACGTTAAAAGTTGAGTTGAATTGAGACGAGGACAAGAACGACAACCAAATCAGTTGATTCTTGTTGCGAAGCTTTTTTTTCTTTTCCCTATACACAACATCCTACATCCAGGATCATAAACTATGTGTTGTGTAGACTCAAACATTCACAAAATCCAAACAGATGGTATTGTATAGAAACAAAAAAGGTCCTTTTTCAAGAAAATACTCTACTTGGCATGATGTGTAAAGTAGATGGCGCTGTTTTCTTGGAAACATACTTAATCAAAATAATTCTCTAGAAACTTTAGGGGTTGATTTTGTCAATACTCTTCTACACAAGGTGAATTATGCATTTAACTGAAATTGGTTTAAATACCTTCTTTTTTTTTTTTTGAGGTTGCCACAGTCCCACCCACTCTGGGGAGGTGGAAAAAGCACACAACATGCTGAGCCAATGTTGCCGTTTTGCTGGGGTTTTGTTCGTAGACAATGTTTTGAAATATTTTAGAGTTGACTTCGGAGTTTGGAGGCTATCCATAAATGGTAATTGTGTTTTAAGTGAATTTTTCCAAAGGACACAATATTTGTTAAGTGTTAAGGACATACCGTACATAAAAATGTTTTCTAATCTGAACTCAAGTGCAGTTTGAATTTCTTCTTTTGAGATGATAATAGGAAAAAGGTTCCCTGTAAAGTTGGTTTCTAAGCTGGACCACCAACTGTTATACTAGGTACTTAAATTGTGAAGGATCTTTGAAACAAATTGCTTTGCATTCAAGGAATGCCTCAGCTCAGACCTCTAGCTAATGCACTCGAGGTTTTGATCGCAGAAGTTCACCAAGTGTAGTTTCTTTTAATAATCTCTTTAGCTCTCAATCTTCTTAAAAGAAAAAAACCAAAGATTTTTGTCGGTTGGATTTCAGTGAAGAGGACAATTTTATTTTAAAATACTGTTGCTATTTATACAGAAATTATTAGGTTATCGAAATTAATTCCATACTTCGATTCTAGGCCCAACTTTTAATGGATAGTCAGCATAAATCTTTTGACGCGGGCTAACTGCTGGAACACAATAGAAAAACGCAGCCGGAACCGCAGCCGCAACCGTATCGCATGCCGTACGTACCTAATTAGAAGTGCCCACAATGGAGTCGTACGTACTCCACGTTTTTTTTACAATTTTCACTGAGAAACATACATATATATGCATATAAAAGATGATAAAACATATATCGCAACATGTATAGTCTTTTCTATAAATTTTTAATTACCTGACCTAATTTCTAAAAGGATTTTATTACCACGTTGCTCTTTTTTTTTTTTTTTTATGGAATGTCAAAAATACGCACGTATTTATTAAAAGTTGGCCAACTCGTCCGTCGCCGTTTGCGGCTGCGTTTGCGGATCCGTCTCGTTCTGTTCACAACATTGAATTCGTGTGTATTCAATATTTTGACATGCGATACGGATGCGATTGCGGATCCGGCTCCGGCTCCATTGTGTTCCAGCAGTAAGGGTAAACGACCAGATATATTAAGTGACATATGTAGTTCGCTCGGCATAATGCTGAGTTGACATATTATGGTAGCCTAAGCCGATGACCACTGATCAACCCATTACTATTTTTGTGTATGCACTTTGTTTACTTATGCCGTTCGTGCCAGCAGGGTAATATGATACTTATGGGTCTTTTTTGTTATTTATTGACTACGAGTCGGATATACATATGTGTATCTTTTTATTATCCTAAAGTAGCAAGCAGAACAATGCTTTGCATTGTATTTTGATTGCAAGGTATCTGGTGCTTAAGGTAATGCATATGCAGGGAAGTAGGAGTCAAGTATTGAAGTACGGTTAGAAATGCTCCCTTTACAACCCAAATCTCTTACCTCCGATCCACTTTTTCATATTTGGAAACAAGAGTTAGTCCCAGTCGGCTAAATATGGGGAATATGCTTGATGAGAAAGGAGTTTGTAGCCATACCTACTCATGCAATTTTACCACTGCGACTGAGGACTTGTGCGCGGCCGTGAAAAAAAAATCCGTTTTTGCTCAAAATCCACTTGGAATCGATCTAGCGGCTTTGCGTTAAATCAACCTATGCACTTTTTACCCTTTTCAAGGTAATCGACGTGTTTAACACCACGCGCATCACAAAAAATTTTCGCCATGACTTTGTTTGCTGTCACTCACCTTGGCCTTTTTCGGCTTCGACTCACCAAGAGAATTCCATTGTTTTGACCGTTACTTGGTTTTTTGGTGTGTAATAGTGAGTCTAGGTTTCGTCCACGGTTACAAAATGACGCGCAAATTCGAATTTTTCTGAAACATCGCCAAACCAAACACACCTTTTAATTTGTCAACGAATGCGTTTGTTGTGGATTGTAAACAAACGCTGCATCCATCGCATTGGTTGCCGGAAAGATTTTTCACACCCAAATATTTATGTAAAATCACTAAGCCACTTGATAAGATTGGGTCCTCTTCAAGCTCGTGCACTTTCACTCACCGATCGTCCATTTTATCAAACCATTGATTTTGTCGTCCATTTGTGGTGTGGTGACACCTCAATTGGGCGACCAGCACGTTCGTCAGTTATACTTGAATAACTGCACCGAAATTGAGTAAACGAATGGGAAACGATTCCAATCGATGGTGAAGAATACATAATAGCTTTGTTTGCGTACTAAAATCAAACAGTTCAAATTCGATTTCATACGTTTACATTAAGACAAAAAGCATTCGTGTGCATAGAGATAGACGAAAGAATATAACAGCTGTTTTATTCTTTCGTTCATTTTTTTTTCAAGTTTTGACCCAGTGTTCGCCTACTTTTCGGTATATCAGAAAGATTTTTCTCTCATTTGAGAAATTTTTACAGTTTTCATTTTTTTTGCATAAAAAAAAAACCCGAACAAAGTTAGTATTTGGCAAGCTTTTGCTTGGTTTCAGCACTCGAAATTCGCCTTTACATAAAATGGCTGCCACAACAAAACTATTTGACAGATCCGTTAAGGTGATTCTTGGCGAAGAAAATTGTAAATTTAAGGTGTCGACCACAATGGTGTTACTTTTCATGGACTTATGAAATGTCAAAATAGAATTGACATTTTTTGCTGCGTTGTACTACGTTTTCATTAGGGCCGAAATAATGATTATGTTTATCGATTTCCAAAATGCCACAACCGACTTATTATTTTCTGACAGTCATTTTTCCCACCAAAATTTTGTCAGTCTTTTATTGGTAGCCATTTACAATAATTATATTTTCCAAATTACGCCAAAGAATTCGAACTTTGCCAGAATTTCTTTAACTTTGTATACCTTTTTCATTTTTGTTATTAAAAACGTGCATTTGTATGATAAGTAACGGTTATAAAATAGCAGAAATACAAGCAGGTTTTAAGCCCATTTCACGAGAATATAGTTTTTAGCCTTTTATATTACCTAACCAAATTTTCACTTTTCGAATTCTTATCTCGGAAGTAGTAGATTCCACTTCAACCACAGGGCGACTTCAAGATTGCGATGCCATAATTTTTATGAGAAAGCGAGGTCCGAGGTGTTAACCTATTTTTCGATAACACCCCAAATAATTAAGGCCGTATATTTTAGGAAAGTAATTATTTTGAAATGAGTCGTGAATTTTTTAAAATTTTTAGACTTTCTTCATTCATTGAGCTTCCTTTAGTTTTTTGTTTTTATAATTTTTTCGTAGCGGCAACACTAACCAGGACACCTTTCCAACTTTTAACAAAAAGGTTGCAAAGGCAGCTCTGCAAAAACCATTCAAGGATTCTAGAGTGCGCGCTGTTGTGTAAAAGCTCTCTCGATTTTCAGTTTGGCCTATATATTCTGTGCCAGGAAATACTTTAATTTTATATAGACACCATCAATAACAAGGGGAAAGGGGGGCTGGACTGGGCTGGTACTGCTTGGTGGGTGGCATGGCAATTTGTTCGTTCAATGTTGTTTGTATATGGAGGAAAACTCTATTATATAGGGGTGGCTGGCGGGCGCAATGGAAATGGAAATGGAAAAATGTGCATGCAGAAAGGTCTTCTCTCCTATATAGCCAGCGAGAAAGCGGCCAAAAGTTCAAGAACCTCTGTTTGGTATACATTTCGAAAAGAGCCGTGGATATTTATGATATTTGTGTGGTGATGGGGGAGTGCTGCACTCTGCACTTGCACTACTCAGCTCTGTTCGCCCAAAAAGAAAGGATGTGGAGTGCTGGACTTGGACTCTGTGTATTGTGTGTATGTGAATATTGCAGGGAGAGAAAGTTAATTTTTATTTTTATAGTTCCACTAGGTAGTATAGAAAAGGTATATCAGCGAGAATGCATATATAAATTAAGTATCTTTGGCATTTGGGTTGGGTTAGGTTATAGGTTTTTTTTTTTTTTTTTTTTTTTTGATAAAATGAGGTTCAAGAAATTGAGGGACGTTGACAATAAACGTTAAATTATAGTAGGTTTTTTTTTTCTTTTCAATATAATGGAGGTGGTGTATGCTTTTCAGCGAATGACCATGTGATTTTGAAAAAGAGTAAAGTTGAAGTGAATTGGTAAAAAAGTTTTGAATGAGAAGAGACTTTTTTTAAGATTTTTCCCGAACTATTGGAAAATGGAATATTCATGAATGATAAATAAAAAACAATATTTTAAAAATCTGGAATAAAGTTTCGAGAGGTTTCTGAGGTTAAGTGGGCTCTGGCCACTTTAAATTTATTTTTAGACGACTCTGACATATCCATGAAATGAACAAGTAAGGAACTAAATAAATTTGCAATTCTTGTAAAGTGCAGTTTATGCGAAAGGTTAAAGGTTCATGCTAATAATTAAAAATGACAACTGGAAAACTATTTGGGTCATACCATACATACAAATTGCATTCATATTTATAATGCAACTAATATTGTTGGGTTTGAAATCAGAGGAAATAAGTTTTATAAACTTTAAGCTTTTGTATGTATTTATTTTCTTTTTTAGCACTTACTTAATGTCTTAAAAAAATATAATTTTAATGTATGTAGGTACAGTAATTATAATGAGTAGCAGTTGTATAAAGAATCCATGCCAAAGAACATACTGGAATCAGAGTCAATGGTGTTCAGAAAATCTTTTGACGAAGAGCAGCATTCTGGATAATTAGTTTTAAAGGGTGTAATTGGTGCAATGGTAAGGAAGATGAAAAGGAGGTATAAACATGGGTGATTGCGAATTCAAATTGTTTCAAGTAGTGCTGTAGAATGCAGACGTTAAGAGTTCGTGCACGTAATTTATGGTGGTTAGCAAGCATTTGTATGTTATTTATAATTCCAATATCCTCGTTAGGATGCATTTTTTACTTGCGATTATAGGTACTATAAGGCAAGTTATGCATTCGTCGAAAAAAAAAGTTTTGAGATAACAATCAAACATGACATTACGATGATAGCGAAGACGAAAAAAGTGGGTCCGACAATTCTGTCTGTCTGTCTGTCTGTCTGTCTGTCTGTCTGTCTGTCTGTCTGTATGTATAGAGACCTACAGCCCAAACGGGTGGGCCGAATTGCTTCAAACTTGGTATATAGACTTTTTTAGGTATTGTACAGAGGGGAAATTGAAATTTTTTTTTTAGCTCAAAAAATAACGGTACCTGCCATACAACCGTTACGTTAAAGCTTATTTTTCTCAAAAACGGCTCTAACGATTTCGATTTAAAAAAATCAGTGTTGCTTTTTAGGTACGACCAATCATATGGCTGAAAAAATTTTTTTAAAAAATGGCTAAGAACGGTACTTTCCATAGGACCGTTTTTTTTGCTTTCGACTAACTCGAAAACGACTAAACCGATTCTTTCGAAATTTCACACACATATAGCTGTAGGTAGCTCAATTTGTATTGCATACCAATATTTTTGAAAAATATTTTTTTGTATTTTTAAAAGCATTTTTAAAAAAAAAATTTAAAAAATTAATATTTCGAGAACTGCTTATTAAATTTTTTTCTAAAAATTTTAAATAAATGTATTTGCTGAATACCTATGAAATGGCATTTTTGAATTTTTTTTGAAAATTTTTTTTTTAAAAAAGTTTTTCAAAAAAAAACTTTTTTTCTCAAAAACCGCTCCACAGATTTTTATAAATTTATTCTCATAAATTCAAATTTATCCAAGAAATAAAATGGCGTACTTTTTTTTCAGCTCAAATTAATTTAAGTATTTATTTAAGAATTTTGAAAATTTTATTTTTATCAAAATCTCAAGCCCCTTAACCACTGTCACACATTGGAGCAAGTTCGTGCGACCAAGTCGTGCATTTTATTTTTCCTAGATTGACGTATAGCTTTGAAATTTTATCGCATACTTAGTTTTTCCGAGAAAACTCTTAAACTAATTTAAAAAATAAAAGAATGTTCGAAATTATTTAATTTTTTTTAATATCCATATATGCAGCCACTACGCAATTGCTTACCATAAGAGCAAGTTCGTGCGACCCAGTCGTGCATTTTATTTTTTTAAGTTTTCTTACTTTTTTCAACTTATTGAGGACTGATGTTCCAGAAAGTTTTCTGAAATTCACAATATTTGAATTAGATAGATACATATATGTAGATAATTCTTTATTTTTGTTTAAATAATTACAATTGCATTTTTTTTCTTAAGAATAAGGACATGGCATTTCTGCCGTTTTCCCGAATTAACATTTCATTTTAAAATAAAATTTAAATTTGTAAAGATATTATATAATTAAAATAAATACATTTATAACAATATTTTAAATTCAATCATTTCGGTTGAAGTATTATTTATGGCCCTACGTCCTAGCTCCCATATCAACTAACTCCCAATGAACCAATTCCCACCGAATATGGGACTTGGTTCATGTGAACTAACTCCCATATTTTTAAGGAACTATGTCCCAAATGTAGAATGAACTTAGTCCCATAAATATGAATTAAATCCCAAGAGTTGAGTATTGTTTGTTTTTCCCAAATGAACTAACTCCCAATCGTTAGAAAATAAAACAAAAATTAATGCTTTGGAATGAAAAAAGTATAAAATTTTTAATGGAATTTTTAACAAAGTAAATAAAATGCACGACTGGGTCGCACGAACTTGCTCTTATGATAAGCAATTGCTAATTGTGGCTGCATATATGGCTATTAAAAAAATTTAAATAATTTCGAAAATTCTTTGATGTTTTAAATTAGTTTAAGAGTTTTCTCGGAAAAACAAAGTATGCAATAAAATTTCGAAGCTATACGTAAATCTAGGAAAAAAAAATTTTGAAAATCGTTCGACCAGTTTTTTTTTAAAAAGGTTATTTTTGAAAAACTTTTCCAAAAAATATTTTGAAATTTATTTGGGTATGCAAATATATGGCAATCTGTAGTTTACATTTGAAAAAATAATTTAAAAAAAAATCAATATACCCGTTTCCAACATATTTCGAAAACCAAAATTTTTTTTGAAAAAATTATAAAAAATCAAAAAAAAAAGTTTTTGAGAAGTTTGAAAAGCCATATTAATAAAATTATAAATGACTTCCTGTGGCCAAAATTTTATTGAAATCGAATGTATAGCTTACGAGAAAATTTGATTTGAAAATACTGGTTCTATGAGAGGTACCGTTATAAGACAAATTTTGAAAAATATTTTCCAACCAAAAGATAGATTGTCTTACAAAAATAGCATCCTGAAAGTTTTATCAAAATCGTTAGAGCCGTTTTTGAGAAAATCAATTTTTTTCTTCACGATTGTATGGCAGGTGCCATTATTTTTGGGCTTAGAGCAAAAATAAATAAAATGCACGACTGGGTCGCACGAACTTGCTCTAATGTGTGACAGTGGTCTAAGGGTTTGAGATTTTGATAAAAATAAATTTTTCAAAATTCTTAAATAAATACTTAAACTAATTTGAGCTGAAAAAAAAGTACGCCATTTTATTTCTTGGATAAATTTGAATTTATGAGAATAAATTTATAAAAATCTGTGGAGCGGTTTTTGAGAAAAAAAGTTTTTTTTGAAAAACTTTTTGAAAAAAATTTAAAAAAAAAATTAAAAAACGCCAGTTTATAGGTATTCAGCAAATACATTTATTTAAAATTTTTAGAAAAAAATTTAACAAGCAGTTTTCAAAATATTAATTTTTTAAATTTTTTTTTTAAAAATGCTTTTAAAAATACAAAAAAATATTTTTCAAAAATATTGGTATGCAATACAAATTGAGCTACCTACAGCTATATGTGTGTGAAATTTCGAAAGAATCGGTTGAGTCGTTTTCGAGTTAGTCGAAAGCAAAAAAAACGGTCCTATGGAAAGTACCGTTCTTAGCCATTTTTTAAAAAAATTTTTTCAGCCATATGATTGGTCGTACCTAAAAAGCAACACTGATTTTTTTAAATCGAAATCGTTAGAGCCGTTTTTGAGAAAAATAAGCTTTAACGTAACGGTTGTATGGCAGGTACCGTTATTTTTTGAGCTAAAAAAAAAATTTCAATTTCCCCTCTGTACAATACCTAAAAAAGTCTATATACCAAGTTTGAAGCAATTCGGCCGTTTGGGCTGTAGGTCTCTATACATACAGACAGACAGACAGACAGACAGACAGACATACAGACGGACAGAATTTTTAGACCATCTTTTTTCGTCTTCGCTATCATCGTAATGTCATGTTTGATTGTTATCTCAAAACTTTTTTTTTCGACGAATGCATAACTTGCCTTATAGTACCTATAATCGCAAGTAAAAATTGAAACTTAAGTAACCTAACAGAGTGACGAATAAAATAAAATTCGTGCAGTGTTTGGAAAATTATTTTGGTAAAAAATCGCACGGTCGTGTGGACGCGGGTGCAGCGTGGGCGTGGGTGCGGCGTGGGCGCGCCGTGACCGGTCCCCCCTGCGCCACGCGTCAAGCGCCCTTGCTCATTTTTTTCATATAATTTTTGTTCCCTTTAAATTGTTTGGTATGCGATTTTTTACCAAAATAATTTTCCAAACACTGCACGAATTTTATTTTATTCGTCACTCTGTTAGGTTACTTAAGTTTCAATTCTTTATTAAAAATTAAATTTCTTACAGGTTTATCCTCTTTTGCCTACAAACATTCAGCACGAAAACAGCGCCACTTCTTCTTTGTGCATAATATGAACTAACTCCCACTGGTTGATGGGTTGGGCCTAGTTCATTGGGAATAAGTTCGTAATGAACTATGTCCCAACTGAATTTTCTCCTAATATTATGAACTAAATCCCACTACAAAATTTGGTAGGAGTTAGTTCATTTTGCCTCGTGGGAGTTAGTTGATTTGGGAGCTAGGACGTAGGGCCTTATTTATATACGTAATGATATCAATTTAATAAAGATTTGAAACACAAAAAAGTTTTTAATTTTAACATGATTTAAAAAAAATATTTAATTTATTTTTTAACTACAGTTACTGAGTAAAATTTGTATTAAGTTAAGAAACTTTTGCGGTAATCAATCCCATGTTCACAATAGTTATAAAGAATTCGCCGACCTAGTGTACCATTCAATATTTCGAATAGTGGAGCTAAAGAGAGGTAACTTTCCTGGAAATATAATCAACGTATTTCTTGAAACATTGAACAGATTGACAATGAAGTGGTACCTGCACATCTTCAACTTCCCTCCTGTTAAACAAGTTACATAGCTGTGTTAGATCAGATCGATGTGGCATATATAATTTATATAACTTTTAAGGTTTTCGCGGTTGTTGGACATTATTTTAAAGTTTTTTAGGATAAGCCGCGTAAAAATATATTAAATATTTAGTGAGTGCAATTCTGTACTCACCCCGAACGTTTCGCTACAAATTACATTGAGCCTGGTCACCGGGAAACTGCTAGTAAAATGTTATATAAGATTTTGGCAACGCAATGGATAGCGGTGCGTAGGAGGTTCTATCTCTTGTTGTTGATGAGATGTAGAAGGTTGGGAGCAAACCGTACTCACTACATCACAGGGTGTTCGCAATGGCAACTGGATCAACCGTGAATTGTTTAAAATGGGATCCCACGCACGCCATAATTTAAAATTAACGATCGTCCCGATTGAAGTTTTTGTGGCGTTTTATTTCAATCGCTTCGCGAACAAGACGAGGAATGTAGTGAGGCTCGTGAGCTAGAACCTTAGCTTGTTCAAAATGAATCCAGTGGTGTTCGTCTGGGTGGTCCAAGATGTGTTCACATATCGCTGATTTTTCCCGTTGGTTCTTGCTTACAGCACTTATGTGCTCCTTTTAACGGGTAGCAATGCTTCTTTGTTAATCATTTCAACTCTCGCTCTAAAAATGGTACCGATATCTTCATACGATAATTCGGTACTAAAGTAAGAGGATTCTGTTATCAGTTTGTGGATTAGGCTTAGGTCTAGATAGTTCGCGATGTTGATGCTCTCAATAACATATAACATTCGTCTACTTTTGCAATTACATCTGATTCTTGATTCTTGTACAGATAGATTTACTTCATGGGCTAATGCTAGTTAATTCCATTTTTTGAATAGAGAGGCATTCGTTTGCAGAAGTCTTACCTATATATTTCTGTGAAGGTTATCTTAACTTCTTCTAATTACTTTAGCAATATAATATGTATTGATTTTAAGGCTTTGCGACGCTTGAAGAAGTACCTCTGGATTGCTAATGCTTCCAAATGCTTTTGTCCTAAAACTTGGACACCATAACATAAACATGTATATTGACCGTAGCATTGAAAACGCGATATTTAGATCCGAGATTAATTTTTTGGTTCGCAAAAATTTTTTGCCACATAATGCTTAAAGCTAGTTCAGCCTCGTTACATTTCTCCTTTGAGTGCTTGGTAAAGTTAAGGTAATGAGTCAACGAAACAAAAAGGTACTTTAATTCTTGAACAACCTCAATTTTTTCGTTATTAAATTGCCAATTTTCTTCTGGAAGCCTTCTTCTTTGCCGTGGTTTAAAAATCATTATTTTAGGCTTGCTGATGTTGACCTGCAAGCCCCAAATCTTACAAAATGTGTTAAAATTATTGATTTGCAGCTTTAAAGTGAAAGGATTATCGGCCAACAATACTAAATCGTCATCGTAGAGTAAAACTTTTATAAGGGTATAGGTATTTGCATATAGTACTCCTCCGGGTAGTATATCACACAAGTCATCTATATACAGTGCAAGTAGTATCGGGCTGAGGAACACCAGAGGTAGCAGGTAGTAGAAAACCAGCTTGAAAATTCCATACGCTTGCAGGTGATGATAAGAGAAAGTTGAAATACATCGCCAAAAACTTTCGAGAGACTCCCAATGATGTCATTTTTTAAATCAAAGCTTGTCTATTTACTTTGTCAAAAGCGGGTTTGAAATCCACGAAACAAGCGTATAGTTTCCTTTTACTCTCCATAGGTTTTTTTGCAAAACTGGACAAGGCAAAAATATGGTCCATCGTTGAAAATCCTGCCCTAAAGCTTGGTTGAAAAATGCTTAGTAGATTTCAATTCTCAATCGATTTGGTAAGCCTATTGTAGAGGATTGAAGACAACAATTTTTTTTAAAGAGTCCTGAATAGAAATTCCCTTGTAGTTTTCTAAAAAATCTTTCGTCACCTTTCTGGAAAAAAGCAAAAATAATAGAATATACACTGAGTAATAAAAAAAGTGGCACACCCTGAAATTTTGATATAATTTTAAGTGTCACAAACATGTTCAATAGCATTCATGTCCTGATGGCTTATCTCAGGCCAATCCATAACAGCGATTTCCACTTCTTCCAAATAATCCATAATGCATCTGGCGACATGTGGCCTAGCAATGTCCAGCATCAGTAAGAGGTTTTCAACAATAAATAGTGCGAACAGCCTCATTCTTCCAGTATTTATCAATCCTTCCAAATTCCTGCCCAAACCATGACCGAATCTCCTAAGAAGTTTTAGAAGGAAGAAAACTATAAACACTCGTGTAATGCCATTTCATATAATACCTGTAGTAACATCATCTGGCATCTTCTAGTTCTGCTTGGCTCTGCCGTTTGAGAGCTCTGCAAATGAGGACGAAAGTCAGCGAAAGAAAGACCGATTGACAAAAATTTTGCACTGAAGGTTCTATGTGGTTAATTAGTGAGAAACTTCCTCGCGTATTCATGTGGTATCTAAAAAGATATAAGTTAAGTATGCCTAATGCCCCAGTTAGTAAAGTTTCTGCTCCAGATTTTATAAAAGACTAATTCTGAACTATACGAACAAAATTTTCTGTTTCTATAGTTTCTGAAGTTAGCTTTCAAACAGAAAACGAAAGCAGAGCTTTTATTTAAACAAAATAAATTTGTTCTAAAATCGTTTAAAATTCTTCTGTTTTGTCAAAAATTAAAAAAATATTTATATTTATTTCACAGAGGAAAACCATTTTCAGACGGGAGGAAGGCGCTTCAAAAGAACAAAACTAACGACGACTTTCAATCATAATGAATTATGTAAACGGTGGATACTATGGATACAAAAAAATGTAAGCTCTGTTTTGGTGCCTTTTCACTTCTGGCAGAAATCCATGATTCTAACGTTTTCATTTTGGAGATTTTTAAACGAAATAAGAGAAAATTTTATATAATTCGACCATTGCTTAAGCAAATACATAATACCTACATTATGTGGTTCGTCCAATGCCTCATTAAAGAAGTTAACGTTTTGCAATTTGCAATGGAAGTAGTTCTTAAAAGTTTTCAACAAAGAGTCAAAATTCTAGCAAATGAAATGTCATATGAACGAAACCCGAATTCGTGTGCTCTAGACCTTCTTTTACGCCAGACGGCACGCATTGGTACGTCTAAAGGTAGTTCCACACTATCCCACAGTGTATTACGACATGTCAAAAAAAGTGTGATGGAATGTGTGATGGTTTTACATTCAATCCTAAAAAAATATTTCAGATCTAAACACATGTCAAATCGTATGAGATCTGCGCTGTCATATTCTGTTTCCACACTATTATACATCTGTTTCATCACACATTTTTGACATGTCGTATTACACTGTGGGATAGTGTGGAACTACCTTAAGTATGTAATTTTCTCAATTTATATCCGGTATACCTATCCTTTGTTCTCCTACAAGCTACAACTACAATGGTTCTCCTTATTTAATTGACTTTTTAAAAGAACTTAGCAAATCTTCGAACCGATAGCAAACAAATGTCTCACAAAACCTTACAAATGTCGTACAAAACCTTACAAATGTCTCAAACGGTTTGAGACTTAGCTAATAGAATTATATGACGTCATCATCCGACGAAACAAATCAAAATTTTTTCATTGCCCCATTGGGGGTCTGTTGGGCAGTTATGTATCTCATAGCCATTCGGTTATATATGGCAGTTGCTGTATAGCAACAAAAAAGCTTACAAAGTTACTGTAAGGACCGCAATGCTAATTTAGATTAGATAGCATTGTGTGGAAAATGAGGTATAATAACTGCGATCCCCTTTTCCTAAAAATATGAAAATATGATTGTATAAACGAGATACTGTATTTCAAAACACGCTGGTGTTAAGTTTTTGTTTTTTTTTCGTCAAAATCTTTTTTTTTTTAACTGAAATGAAATCTGGTACACGAATGTGCATAAATATAAAACATTTATTAATTTTAATTGTAAGACAATGATATGGTCTCTTCTCTAGAATTGGATTGTTGCATACAAGAAATGTTAAAACTGAAAATTGACCCTTCTGTAAGTTCTATAATTTGTTGGGCTATGAACCAGAGATGATAATGTACTTCATATGTAGCAGATCTACTTCATTTTTTATTTTCATGCATCTGCTACGTAGCAAATCAAATCTACTTCGTTTTTGTATGCTTGATTCATTTCTAAAAAGTAACTTCCTTGATCTGAATACACTCAACGAATCAACTACGTTCATTACACATTAGTTTTTAGTTTTCCAAACATTCCCTATTATGAGACAAAAAAAACTACGTTCAACTGCACAGTCATATATCTATCCCATTTAGTCCTTAGTGCTTTTAATGTACCTACCACTTTGACATTTTTGTAGCCATATATTAAGTGCATGAAGCAAATTTTTTTAAAGTGTTGCCCGACTTTATGCTTACACTAGCTAGTCTTCCGGATAGCAGCAGCAGGAAGACGATTTTCCGACTTCAACAACGTCAAAACAAAATAAAGTACAGTACTGGGTCGTACGAACTTGCTCTAATGTAATAAGTGGTCTTGGGGTAAAACGTTTTTTGGAGAAAATGAAGTAAGCCATCAGATTTATTTTACTTTTTTGAATTTGAAGGAATTTTTTTTCGAAATCGTTGGACCAGTTTTTTTAGACTTTTCGAAAACATATTCCAATTTTTTTTGAGTACCTATGTCAACATAAAGCGCTTTAAAATTCTTATAAGAAAACAAAAATTTAAAAAAATTTGAACAAACCGTTTTCGAAAAAAACAAAAGTTAAAAACAAAAATTTAACTTTTTTTTTAAACTAAAAAAACTTTTTTTGAAAAATTAAAGAATTTGTATTATTTTGTTTATAAAAGAGCTTTTATATAAAAAAATCTATTTAAAAAAAACGGAGGTACCGTTATAAGACTTTTCCTGAAAAATCTGTTCTAACCAAAACATAAAGTTTACTCAAAAAACACCATTCAGAAATTTTTATCAAAACCCTAGTAGCCGTTTTTGAGATAAGTGGGTTTTTCATAAAAATTCATATGGCAGGAACCGTTAGTTTTGGAGCTAGAATGCTAATTCCAAAAACCCCTCTGTAGGACATCATAATAATTCTATGTACCAAGTTTGAAGCGAATCGGTCCAGCCGTTAAGGCTGTAGGTTCCGATACAGACAGACATACAGACAGACAGACAGATATACAGAGTTGTCGAACCCACTTTTTTAGGCTTCTCTATCATCGTAATATTATTTTTGATTGTCCAAATTTTTTTTTTACGAATGCATAACTTGCCTTATACTTAGTACCTACTCGTATAATCGCAAGTAAAAAGAAAAAAGCTAGATATAAGTACCGCTTCTTCCCACTTATTAATAAGGGAGTTTGTGGCTGGGCTGGAAGATTTTGAACCTCCTAAGCAATTACTACGATATTTTACAAAATTTAAATATGTTCAGGAAGGCCTTTTTTTACAGACTGATTAAATTTGCACAGTATGTTAATATATCTAATCTATATACATAAAATATTCTATAAATTCGTAATATTTATCATAGTATGTACAATTTATTATAATATAATCTTATTGATGTTGAAATACAAATATTTCTATTTATCTCTATGTAAAACTATTTTATGAGAGATAAGCAGTCATTTGTTAAACAAAGAAGTACTAGTCATTGCTGTTTTCTTGTTAATAATAAAAACAAAATTAAAATGCCCATATTCATGAATTTTTTTTTTTCTACTACACTTTTTTCAAATCTACTTCGTTTTTTCGGGCTATCTACTTCACTTTCTGGACTCAGCATTGGCATCCCTGCTATGAACTCTTGAAGTCCAAGATAGCGTAAGAGAGAGAGCCTTGTTGGTAATGCGTGTTGACTTTGACTGCTTTAGCAATGGCTGCCAGTATAAAAGTCATTATTTAATTAATGTGATGTTTCCTGAAAACATTGGTTTTGAGAAGCATAGCACGAAAGACGAAGAAAATGAGTAAGAGGGAGAAGGCAAAAAGAGGGATGGTATAGGTATGTAGGAGGAGGACATGGTGGAAGACAGATGACAGATGACAGATGACATATGACAAATGACAGATGACAGATGACAGATGACAGATGACAGATGACAGATGACAGATGACATATGACAGATGACAGATGACAGATGACAGATGACAGATGACAGATGACAGATGACAGATGACAGATGACAGATGACAGATGACAGATGACAGATGACAGATGACAGATGACAGATGACAGATGACAGATGACAGATGACAGATGACAGATGACAGATGACAGATGACAGATGACAGATGACAGATGACAGATGACAGATGACAGATGACAGATGACAGATGACAGATGACAGATGACAGATGACAGATGACAGATGACAGATGACAGATGACAGATGATAGACTATTATCTATCGTGTAGCAGCATATTATAAAAAACAGCAATTTCTAGAGAAACCACTGCTCCATGGTAACACTAACGTTTCTATAACAAAAACGAAACGATTTCATATAATAGATCTGGCATTTTCTAGTTTTGCTTGGCTCTACCGTTTGAGAGTGCAAAAAATGTTGACGATAGTCACCAGAAGAAGACCGATTCAAGTTAGTGACTTTCAACTTGCGTGCCAGTAAATAAAATTTTAAATCATAATATTGTTTGGCATTAAAATGCCTTTAACAACACTCACACCCTCTGAACACAGCCGTTGGTCACTACGAGTCGATAACACAGTTCAAGCAGTTTTTGACAGCTGTTTTTTGAATTTGTTGTCATTTGTCATTAAAAAGAAAAACAACTTTAACAACATTTTAGTAGACACGCTTCTGCAAAACAACCGGCAAAATCCTATTTTAATTATTCTTCTTTATTGTTCAACATATTATTACTTTTAAGTAAATGTTAAAAATTCAAACTTTCGGAAAAGTTCATACGCTACAAAATAAAAATGTCAACAAAACGTCCTGAAAAGATATGGGGTCTTGTTTACAACATGATGAAATCAGTAAACAATGATGTCCCAACTATTCTGCGAACTCTAGACCAAGTCCTATCCCAGAAACCTACATTTGATATGCGGTTTGATCATGACAGTATCATTCCACGATCATTTGTGATATGGTTAGTCAATCAACTTCTAAACTTCACCGGAAGACCACTTAGCAATAGGTTTGTGTTGAACTTCAAATTAAATCGGCTGATTGAGATCTATTTTGATTTTTGTTTACAGAGTTCGCAAACAAAATGTCCAATTACTAAAGAAACTGCTCACCTTTTGTTGCCTCCATATGCCACAATTATTCGAAAACCTTCTCGTGGAGTATAGCAAGACCCTAAATGAATTCATTGAAGTTTGCTACAACGACAACAACAAACCCGAAACTGAACCTAGAAGTGTGACCACATTCACTTCAGAAGATGTCGACTTTTTCAAAGAAATCGATGACAAGTTTGTATTTGAACGAATCACCGTAAGTCTTGACATGATTGACCTAACCATGCAGTCAATTGTCGAAGTTCTCAATCACGCAATGAATATTTCCTTCAGCGCTCACCGTAATCTATTCGAAAAAATTCTCCAAGTCATGCTGGATCTATTCCTTCCCTCAGATACATACACTAAGCTTGAGTGTCTTGAATTTGGTGTGAAATTCTTCAACAATTTATACGAATTGGATGCGAAACTGACCGCGGAATATGTTATTCTCTTCGAATATTGTCAGTTGTTGTGGGAGAATCTCCCAAACTGGATAGGTTTTGGATTCCTAGATGAATATGGACTATCTCAGGCTATAAGCACATCACTGAAACTAGCCAAGTGTAACTATAAAACGTATATAAATGATAAAGTCGATTCAAGTATGTTGGAAAGCTTGTCCAAGTCCTGTGAAGCTATTTTGCGAACTATAATCAAGAACCAGGATCGTGTAGGCAATAGAATCGAACTGAAAAGCCAATTCATCGATTATATGCTTGAACTTCATCAGAGAACAGGATTGCTTCTACCACAACAGAGTTTTCTCCAACTTGTCCAATCAGAGCAGCAAATTGCCAAGCTTTTTGGTGTTATGCAAGGGGACTCGCCAGCATCATCTGCCCTCACTCGGGCTCTGAAAGGAAACAAGTCTGAACATCCGACTGTAAAATATATTCTAAACACTGTAATAGACATGGAACACAAGTCTGTGAATGACCAACAAATGAAGATACACTTGACAAGAACAAATATTAAAGAACTTCCAAAGAAACCCATACGTCCTGAGGTTGTGTTCAGCTGCAACGATTTAGAGGAATCTCTTAGAGAATTTCTTCGCATCATGGAAACAAGCAGCCTAAGTTTGAACGAACTCTGTGATTACATTGAAGTAAGTTCCCTGTTCCTGCAATCAGAGAGTTTATTGAAGATCCTCTCTGTAGATCTCCAGATAATGCTGATTGACTTGACTCTCTTCTACCTGCGTCATCACTCTAAAATCAAACAAAAACTACAGTTAAAAGT
Source organism: Platycheirus albimanus (assembly GCA_916050605.2). Lineage (NCBI taxonomy): Eukaryota > Metazoa > Arthropoda > Insecta > Diptera > Syrphidae > Platycheirus > Platycheirus albimanus. The sequence goes on along the minus strand of OU696696.1, from coordinate 10,661,908 downwards.
TCCGAACATAAATCAGATCGACGACAAGGTCATAAAGGTATCTTTGGAAGCATTAGCCAGCGTCGCTCATCAAAGCCTTTCCCCAAATCAAGCATCAAGCTATTTCCATAAGTCCATAAAGGAACTCATCTGTACGATGTATCCAGTTTGCCAGAGTGAACCGATAAAATCCAAATTAAACGAAAGACTTTTGGACTTTGTGGCGAATTCTGTGATTTCAATCAAGCTGATTGTCTGTCACATGCTGCCGGTTATTGTCAAGAGCCCGATGAATTCCCAAACTCTGTCCAAAATCAAGTGTATCTGTTGCTCTGCTCTAGGAAGCGTCTACATCTTTAAAATTCGTTCGGGGAATCACTTTGAGTATGAATTTCTTTGTGAAGATTGTGAAAAGCCAAGCTATGAAGACTTCACTGACTACCTTCAGGATAGGTCAGCGGTGCTCATGCAGCATCAGCCAATTGCCAACTCATTTGAAGAGTCAGCATTCACTTTTGTATTGAATTCCATTGGAAGCAACGTCCTATTCACTGATAGGAGTGGGATCTTTGCAATAAATCACTTTGCCACGACTAAACTAGAAAGCCAAATCCTATCGAACTCACATCTGGAACCTGAAATTGTGAAAGCCCTTCTCATTCGAACGTCGTCAAATAAAGAATTCCCATTGATGCACAAGGTTGGTGTTGTTGTTTTGCAGAAAGTGAGAGATTCTTTGGAGCAAGGAGAAGAAGATCAAATGAAAGTTTTGCATTTGATATCAGTATTGGCCAATATCGAGGGAATTCCGGAACTCTGGTTGTTTCATTTCTTCAAGATGACTTTCTTTTATATGATTTGTTGTGAATCGGCAATAAGCAACGAAGCTGCTAAATGTGCAACGGAGATGTGTGCTAATTATGGAGTGGAACCTATCCAGTTGTGGTATTGGTATAAGAGGGAGTGCCTGAGTTTGGTTGTGGATTTGACGACTCATATTTATTTGAAGAAAGGGCAGGGATTGTTGAGGACATTAAATGCGGTAAGTTATTTATTTTTTATCTTTCATATTGTAAGCTTAATTTTTAGAAATACTTTACATGTACACTTTCCCGGGTAAGTGCCTCTTTAGAGATATATGTCGTTCTTACTTCCTTACTTACTTAAGGCGGCGCAGACAGTCCATTGTGGACCACGGCATCAACCGCCAGCTCGGCCGGTCAATAGCCAGTTGCCTCCAGTTGCGCACACCAAGTTGATTGAGGTCGTTCTCCACTTGATCGCTCCACCTTAGATAGGGTCTTCCAAAACGGCGTCGGCCCTCCAGATTGAAATTAAAGACTCGTCGGGTTGGTGCGTTTTCATCCATACGCTCCACGTGACCCAGCCGTCTAAGCCGCTGTATTTTCAACTTCTTTACCAGGTCAATGTTGCTGTATAGCCTACAGTTCGTCATTGAATCTTCTCCTCCATACTCCATTGATACATACAGAACCGAACATCACCCGAAGAATCTTTCTCTCAAAGCACCCCAGCCTGCATTCATCCGATTGTATCGCTGTCCACGATTCTGCCCCATACAGAAGGACAGGGATGATTAAGGTCTTGTATTTTGTATCCTTGGTCCTTTGAGAGAGGGCTTTGCTACTAATATGCCTACTAAGCCCGAAGAAACAGGGTGACAGCGTGTCACCTTGTCTTATGCTTTTCTCGACATTAAATGAGTCGGTGGTGTTCTTACCATTCTCGACGGAGCAGCGCGAGTTCTCCATAGTCATCCTGTACAATCGAACGTGTTTAGCAGGGATGCCAAGAAGTGACACGGCTCTCTATAGCTCTCTCCTATTCACGCTGTCTTAGGCGACTTTAAAATCGATAAAGAGGTGGTGAGTATCAATCTGGAATTCTTGGGTCTTTTATAAAATCTGTCGAAGTGTGAAAATTTGGCCGACGGTTGACTTACCGGACCAGAAATCACACTGATAGGGGCCAATCAGTTCACGTGCGAAAGGGTTCAGACGTTCACACAGTATGGCCGATAAGATTTTATAGGCGACATTTAGGAGGCGCAGTTTAGAGTATCTCCTTTCTGGTGGATAGGGCACACAATGCTGAGGTTTAATTCGTCAAGCATACTTTCGTCCGACCAGATTATACAGATGAGTTGGTGTATGCTCCTCACCAAGTCATCTCCCGCTGCTTTGAAGAGTTCAGCCGTAAGGCCATCAGCTCCAGCAGCCTTGTTGGTTAGATATTGCTATCCGAACTTCTTCTTGGTCGGGAGGACGGAGATTTTGTTCATCATCATCCAAATCGAATGGATCATTCTGCCTGACAGCGATTAGTTGGTTGTCTTCGCCGTTTAACAGTCTGCAGAAGTGTTCTTTCCAAATTCTCAGCACCGACTGTGTAGCTACAACGACATTCCCACCTTCGTCTCTACATGCTTCCGCTCGGGCTTTGTAACCCTTGGACGAATGCTTTACCCTTTGGTAGAACTTTCGAACATTGTTTCTGCAGCAGCACTCCTTAATAGATTCAACCATTCGTTTTTATAAGTTCTCTCTTTTTCTTTCTGAAAAGCCGATGTTCCTCTTTTGCTGGTATACCTCACGGGAAAAAAGCGTTGAAATTGATAGAAGAGAGAAACATTATGGAAACATTTCCATCCCTTTAACATCGTCGAATATTTCATGTCTTTCCTTATTTGACCGGTTCTTCTACAAAAAATGCTCACTCGAGGTAGCCAGCTGCGTTCCACCTCTTAAACATTTCCCCCGTAACACTCGTCTTGCTGGGAACGCTCAATACCGTTAAATATAGGGATTCTTTCTTTATCCGAACAACACGAATGTGGAATTTTTCCTTGCCGTTTTCATCTTCAAACATTCAAGACCAATGTTCATCGACACCTCCTTTCCGTCCGTTGCTCCCTAATTTCCTATCGCTCGCGCTGTGACTAAACATTGAAAGGGCTACCGCAATCCTTGAGCGCGTGTGTCTTATACAAAAAAAACTTGCTTGTCTGTAAAGTCGGTTTACGGACGATAATTTTACGTGATAACCAGTTCACAAAACAGTTGATGTGTACGTTGTATCTCTCCAATCACCAACCAGCCACTTCACCTACAACCACCTGCTACTCACCCACCATTTTTGACAATTCTTTCCTCCCCCTACATCAAATCACAACCACCCCAACTATTTTTGACAATTCCCCCCACTACACCATATCCCCACAAAATCCAACCACCCACTCCACCTTCAACCACCTGCCACTCATCCACCATTTTTTACAATTCCCCCAAACACCAAATCACTCCCCAAAACCATGGTAATTCTTAAACTTTTCCAAACAACTGGGTTTAAAAAAAAAGTTTTGGTTTTACAAAAACTGTTTTTTGAAAAAAAATTCAAGTGTTTACTTAAAAAAAAAAAAATTAAATATAGGTATGTTTTCCAAAAGTTTTTCAAAAAAAAAAAAAACCGTTTTTTCAAAAAAATAGCCCAACGGTTTTGAAATTTTTTTTTTTCAATTATAATTCAAAACAGTAAAAGAATCAGATGGCTTTCTTAATTTTTTCCAAGAAACGATTTTTAAGTGATTTATAAAATTTCTTATGATTTTTTCCCTGCTTTTTTTTCCAAAATCAACTTCAAAAACTTTTGATTTCTTTCTTCCAAAATCTTCAGCCCCAAGATCACTATCACACACTAGAGCAAGTTCTTGCGACCCTTCTTTACAAGTAGTCTTGGGGCTCATATAGCTTTCATTAAAAAACTCATTCCAATTTGTAGTTTATCGCTGGAACGTTTTTTTTGTACGCTTTAAAACTTTTGTAAAAAAAGAAAAATAGCTTTAAAATTAAATATTAAATTTTTTAAACTATTCCACCGACCTCAAATTGGCAACTCTGTCAAGAAAAAAGGAACCATTGTTCTCCCTCTTACAAAAGAACAAACAAGAAGTAAACAAACAAGTGTTGTATTTTTGTTGTTGTTTTTATTATTATATTCCATAAATACCACTACCACTAAGTTTTATAATTTGGTTTTACTCGAGTCTTGACGTCGCGTCGCCAATGTATTTCTGATTTTTCTATTCAGCTGTTCAGATGCGAGTGTGTGTGTTGGGTAAAGCGGAACGGCAGAACGAACGGCTAATGATGTGGATAAGGATGACTAGTGAGATAAATAACTGCATTTCGCTCATAAGCTTGTGTTCTGTTCGTTCTGTTTAATATTCTTTCACTTTTCTGTGTTTTCCGTTTTCCCTTTCGATGCAGGCAGAAGTGTTTTGTGCGCTCTAACGGTGTCTATTCTTTGTTATTGATTATTTTTAAATTTTAAATATCTGCTTGCATCCATTTGATTTAAAAAGCTTTCACAAAATAAAATTCTCAAACTTAAAAATGACACAGTCTTTAACCAAAAGAGCCTGCATTCGAGTCTACAAAATGCTCAAAACAGGCAATACTGATTTGACCGAAGTTATTGAAATCCTTGATCAAATATTGTTTCAAAACCAATTGTTTACAACACCGTTCGATCATGAAGAAATCATTCCCAGTTCATTCATTATATTCCTCTTCAACAAATTGATCTTTTATTCAGAAAATAACAACAGGTTAGTTTTTGAAAAAAATCTTTATCCAACGTCCAACCATGATTGCTAGAATGTCTTATTGCTTCCAGAGTTCGAAAAAACTACATGCTATTGCAGAAAAAACTAATAAACTTTTGCTATCAACACAAACCTAAACTATTCGATGATCTCCTGGAAGATTATTTCCAGAGTCTGCGGACTTTAATTGAATTCCGACGAAAATCAAATTGTGGCTCTCAAATAATGAAAACCTTTACATCCGCCGACACTCGATTCATGAACGAAATCGACGAGGACTTCGAGTTTGGAAAAGTCATAGTGCCACTGGACATGATCGGTCCAACTATGCAATGTCTCATTGAAATACCCAACTACGCTATAGATCTAGCTTTCCAAACGCATCGAAATTTTTTCGTAGAGGTTCTGGAACATCTTTTAGATTCATTTCAAAGCCTCGATAGTCAGACAAAATTGAAGACAATCAACTACGGCACTCGTCTGTTTGATAACTTCTTTGAGCTGGACAACACTCTCACCGCCGACTATGTGGGTTTGTTTGGAAACTGTAATCTCATATGGGAGAACCTCACTGATTGGATAAACTTGGGGTCCTTAGATGAATTAGCTCACTTACAGCTCACGAGCATTTCATTGGATCTGTTCAAGTGCAACTATAAGGACTTCCTAAGCAGTAAGATTGATTGTAGGATCTTGACGAGTCTAGCCAAGTCCACTGAGGCAATCATGATTTCAGTGATAAAACTTCAAGATCGATTTGGAGATAAGACCGAACTGAAGTCAACTATCTTGGATTACATAATATTTTTGCATGAACAAACGGGTGTTCTGTTATTCGACCAAGACTTGATTCAATTGGTCCAGTCTGAACAACAAATCGTCAAGCTCTTCGGAATTGTTTTTGAGAACGGGAATCACACAAGTCAATGTAAGGTGCTAGAAGGTGTCCAAGACATCCTTTCTAAAGAGCTTAAGAGTAAACAAACTAATTACGAAAACGTCAAGTTGGTTTTGAACACAATAGCAGCTGCGATGCAGAAGGCTCACAGCGTCGAGCAGTTTAAGATGTATACATCGACCAAGAATCCTAAAGACATTTCCAAAACACAGTTTTCAAATAGTTTGCCATTCGATTGGGAGAATTTACATAAGTCTGCATGGGCTTTTATCCAGAACAAAGATTTGAAAAAGATCGACTTGGATGAAGCCCGTGAATGCATCGAAATCAGCGGCTTGTTGCTAGGACTAGAAACCCCCATTGGGTTGTTTCCCATTCGAGTCAATATTAAACTGATCGAAAATATCTTCTTTTATCTTAAAAACCCCTTGACAGAGACTTCTCCTAAGACTGGTCTTCAAGAGAATCAGATCATTACAACGTCATTGGATGCATTGGCTAATGTGGCACATCACAGATTTGATTCGGAAACAAGGACATTTTTCCTACGGTCTATAGCAAAACTAATAACAAGGAACAACAGGGATTTGGTCAAACTCAAGCTAACTGACATGGTTTTGAACTTCCTGGGAAATGGGACAATTTCTATGAAACAGGTTGTTGATTATTTGCTTCCAGCCATGGTGGGTCATGATAAATTTGATTTGTTGTATAAAGTCCCAGAGCTCAAAGAAGGATACTTGCCGAAAATCAAGGCGGTTTGTTGCTCCGCACTTGGATATGTTCACATTTTCAAATATCGGTCTAAAAATACAAACAAATTTAAATTTCTTTGTGAAGACTGTGAGAAGCCAGACGATGAAGTATTCAGATACTATTTCCAGACACATTCGGCAGTTCTTATGAAGCATTCCAGTAAGGACATACGATTTAATGAATCAAAGCTTACATTCGTGTTGAGTGCAATTGGGAGCATGGCCTTGTTCAGCGATCGGAATGGAATATTCGCAGTAAATCACTTTCTTCCGGCTAAGATTGAAAATCAGCTGCTCGAGAACTCCTGTTTGGTGCCAGAGCTTGTTAAGGCTCTTTTACTTCGAACAGCAACTTCAACTGGAGAGAATCCTCTTTTACCCAAAGTTGGGGCAGCTATATTGAGGAGGATTCATGAATCAAAAAGAAGTAGAAACAAAGACGATCAGATAAAAGTCCTGGACTTGATTTCGGTTGTAGGTTGCAATGAAGGAATTCCGGAAGAGTGGGTATTTAATTTTTTTAAAATGACATTTCCCTTCATTGTTGGTGGATGTGAGCCTGCTGTTAAGAACGAGGCTTTGAGATGTGCCTTTGAAATCTGTGCTTGTTATCAAGTAAAACCAATTAAGTTATTTAATTGGCATAAAAGGGAGTGTCTGCAGTTGATTGTTGATTTGGTGATTCATTTGTATTTGTCACAAGGACAGGGGCTTTTGAAGTCATTAGATCGGGTAAGTTTGTACCTTTTTGAATTTTTATTTTCATCGATCGAATAATTTGTATGAAATTTAAAACGGACATATCCAAGACGGTTTTTTTGATCCCTCATTCTTCAGCAGTTGTGAAGCAAAGTTATAACTAATTTAAAGTTTAATTAATGGTACAGTATCCTATGCAATGTGTGGTTGCTCAACAACAATATCGTTTGCAACCCTATCCTCTCTATTGCGGAAACCAAAATACAACTGGCACTTGCGTTCCTCTAAGCTAACTTACTTACCATACTTAGGCCCATTGTGGACCACGGCCTCTACCAAAATACCCCGCCAGCTAGTCCAGTGCTAGCCAGTTGCCTCCAATTACGCACGCCATCCAAGCCGCTGTTTTTTCTGTTTTCTGACCAGGTCAATGTCGCTGTATAGCCCGCACAGTTCGTAATTGAATCTTCCCCTCCATTGATGCTTCCGATTTTGTCAGTGTTCATTCGTCTGCCCCATACAGCAATACTGGGATGATAAAGGTCTACTATTAATCTTCGGAAAACATGTCTTAGAGGAAGATGAAGTAATAAATATCTTAAATGGGAAAAAAGGATGGGATATCCTATATAACTACTCAGTAGCAGCACTTCGTTATAGAAAACGTATTATAGAAGGAGATTTTTAATACAAGAACATTAGTTTATATATTGTCAACCTGGTAGACGGCCATAGGCCAATTCCATTATGACTTAGGCTAATCTTTAATTGAAATAAAAGTCAATTTAACTAACTAACTAACTTAAAGGTCTTGTATAGAGTCTCCTTGGTCCTTTCAGACAAATCTTGGCTGCTACGATGCCTTTTTTGCCCGAAAGAGCAGCGATTGGCACGGGTGATTCTTTGACTGATTTCTTCATTGATATTATTTTAAGAGGTTTGAGTAGAACCCAAATAGACACAGTCCTTGAATCCTTCAACGTTATATCTGTCCACCTTGGCGTTTTGCCGAAGCCTACTTTGATGGTGTTCTGCATCCGATGGCTATATAGATAACACCATGTGCTTAACATCCTTGTGGTAGCCATCGGTTACTGGTTATGCTCACCCGGACTTGACTTGCAGAACTTATAAGCGCGAGTGTTGAACCCAAAAAAATAGCAACACTATAATTGCACTGCCGGAACGGATCCGCTGTTTTTTTTTTTTTTTTTTGGGTCACAGTAAACATGGATGAACCCCTCAGAATAGCGAGCGGCGGATGAGTAAGAATTAAGTGAACCACCGCAATGAGCAACCTCGAAATATTTGCAGCAAAGGTTATTGATTCTTTCACTATAACTCAGGGAAGTGAAATAGAGAAAGTAGCGGATGATACCTAAAAGTGTTTGGTCCCCCAGCTTCGGAATTGTGCGTCGGGGTAACTTCCCTAAGTAAAGTTATTAGTTCCAAAACAACCAACTGTCTTGGATATGGATGACCGTATTGATGACGACTCTAGCAAACGAAACAAGCCGCCTAAGCTGCTGAATTTTATAGTTTTGAATTTATTAGTTAACTTGTTTTAACTAATTTTGAACGTCATCCTTCATAGCCAAACGAGCTTGGCAGAAATACTAAGATTTTAAATGGCTTTCTTCCAAAGCCAGTCTTGGAATTAGTATAATACAATCCGTTTCGAAAAAAATACCAATTCTGTTGGCGTAGTTAGTTTCAGGCACACTCATCCGACCAAATTGTACGCTTAAACCTTAAAAAGAGAGTGGCAAAATATGTGAAAAAAATCATCCAACAAGTATCACACTTGGAAGATAATGAATATAGGTCACCATAGACGCAATGGTTAGGTTACACTTACTTGCTACACTCATTTATTTACTTCACAATGCTCTTCTTTGTGCCCTGATCGACTCGGAAAAGTAATTTTCGCTCTTAGTTCATGGTGTATATAGTTTTTGGTGTCACTAGAAAAATAAAAACTAAAAAACTAAGTACAAAGATCTTCAATGAGTCCCCTTAAAAGTCTATTATACCCCTAAGCGAAAGGCAAAACATAAAAAAGCAATTAAATGTGTGAGCTGATTCCAAGGGGTTCGATAGAAACATATTTGTAACATCTAAACTAAATATGTAGTTTGGGATGTGAAAGACTATTTGAGATCAGCAAAACAAAGGCAAGGGAATCATAAAATTAATATTTTTTTTTGCGGTTGTATTGAAGGTGCTGTATGTCTAAGTCTACTTGATTGTGCATTGTATTATAGCCATTGGAGGAAAAGAAGCGTCCAGAAGCTTTCGGAAGTCTTCTGAAACCGTTCCATTGGTAATCAAATGACACTTCTGACAATTCTGAGAAGAGAATTTCGCTTCTGGATTTGAAGTCAGAATCCACTCAAGAAGCACAAATACAATTATAACTCAAATGTCACCCATAGAATATTCATTGAGGAAAGGTCTATTCGCATGCAGCATTGCCGAAAGTCTTGGTAATTTCGACAAATGTGACATATTGATGAATCCAAATCTGATGATCAAGACGCGTCGAAGGTTAGCAACGAAGTTTAGTGAGTAGTATTTAATACGAGGAACCAGTAAAAATCTCTTTATACCACGTATCGAGCTACGCACACCACTTTTTAATTGGCAAAACTTGTGAAACTGATGCCTGCGAATACTACATTGTGTTAAAATTGAACAGAAGCAATTTTGCTTGTTCCATTGGTTTTCAGAATGAGTGGTTCCCCGAGTGAAACCAATGGAAAGTGCTATTAGAATGACTGTTGGACTTTGAGAAATTTCGACAAAGAAAACATATTTTGTAACATTTGAAAAAATAATTAAAATCTGTTTATGCACGACTGATCAAAAATCTAGAGTTGCCAATAAAACCAAACGTTTCCAAAAATATATTTTGACTGTTCCCCTTTTTACTTGCGGATTATAGTTAAAATCAAGTTTTGCATTCGTCGAAAAAAAAGTTTTGAATAATCAAACATGATATTACGTTTATATCGAAGACGGAAAAAGTTGGTCCAAAAATCCTGTCCTTCTGTATATGTCTGTCTGTCTGTAAAGACAGTTTAGTAAACAGAGTTTTTTTAGATATTGTAGGTACAGAGAAAAAGTTAGACATTTTTATTTTTAGCTCAAAAAATTACGGTACCAATATAACCGCTATATTAAAGCTTATTTTTCTCGAAAACGGCTCTAACGATTTTGCTTCAAGAAAATCAGGGTAACTTTTTAGCTATGACCATTCGTATGGCAGAACAAATAAAATGCACGGCTGGGTCTTTTTTAGAAAGTGATTATTTCCGACATTTCGAGTATATTGACAGTATTATAAGTTTACTTTAATTTTGCCAGTTATTTCGTTATATTTATGTACTAAGACCTCCAATTGATTTAAGTCATTTATAAACAGACATCCGTTACTTGTATTTTAGCCAACACCTAAGAGCGCAGTTATTTTTGAAATATCCTAAAACAGTACCCACAATATTACAAACGCTGTTTTTTTTAATACTCCAGGTATATCGCATACAAAGTTTAGTCAAAATCATAGGAGACGTTTTTGAGCAAATTAGAAAAGAACCAAAAAAATGGTTGGCTAAAACTTAACGGGTCGTTGTGTGGGAGCCAACGTTTAGAACGGTTATATTGGAAAAATTGCAATGCAATCCTATAGAAAACTATGAAGAACTATGCCAAACAAAGTTTGAGTCAATTCAATTTAAGCCGTTGCGAACTTACATATATCTGCATTTGAAAAAGCCGTTTAAACTTGATTTTCGTGTTACTACCATTGTGTTATTAACCCAAAAATAAAAAAAGCAGTATAATGAAAAATACCCTAGGTTCATTAAATTTTGAGTTGAGGCAAAATCGTTAGATCGGTTTTCGAGCAAATCCAAAATGAAAAAAAAACGTTACTCACTTAAAACGAAATAAAAAAACCTCGACAACCGTTTTTCTTCAAACTGCTATACATGAAGTTTGACCAAAATCCCTATAGCCGTTTTACGCCATGCTACAGCGTAAAAAAGCGCACATCCGCACAAACACACCGACGCGACGAACGGTATGGCGAAAAACACTTTTTTGGGCTTATTTATCAGCGTAATGTTAAGTTCACTTTAAACCTGTTATATTTTTTCTGCACGAAACCAATACTTGCCCTATGGAGCTATTAAAAGTAAAAACTATAGCTAAGAACGGAACCTTCCATAGGACCGAATTTTAAACTTTAAAACTTATCTCGCAAATACTCCATGCGACTTTTAATCCGATTGGGAGAGGGTCCATGCTTCTGCAGCATATAGCAGAACCTGGATGATGAGTGAGCTCACAAGATATAAAGACTAGGAAGAGAGTTAAAGACAGAACGGAGCCTTGGGACAAACCAGTAGTAAGCTGACAGCAGATATGTTATTATAGACGAGCGTTGGAACCGAGGACGAATTTATAAATCAAATGTTTACTACTTGTGTTCACATTGTAGTAATTTTTGGTCATGTAAGAATTTGGTTCGACGGATATGGCCGTTACAGGTCTTTTTAGCTCGTTTGAAAAACGTATTCCGGTTTTTCTCAGTGCGGTTGGCTTTATAAGAACGGAAACTTGTTTCATTTGGTTTGAAATATTCGGAATACAATTTCTCATTGCGCAGAGAATTAAATTTGTGATCATATCTGTACTGGAATCTATGTCACTATCGAGGAAGCATAGTTAAAATTCCTGAAATTCGTATTACCAAACGGTTCTCTTATATGTTTTTCCTTTAACTGGATTTTTTGGACACGAGAAGTTTGCAGATAATGACACAATGGTCTGACGTACCTTGAGGCGAAAATAAACTAATATTGTATTTATCGGGGTGAGAGGTAAGAAACAAGTCTAGTGTGTTGGCGGATTGACCTGCAACGTCAGGGATCCGAGTTGGCTCGTCGACAAGCTGACTTAAGAGGTTTCACTCAGCAAAGATCACGACATACCTTCCTTTGGGTGTTGTCAAGCCAGGCAAACGAAGCCAGGAAGAATTGTGTACATTGAATGACTGTACAGTTTTGGGCTTTGATAAAGTATGGACCGTAAATTTAAACCACATGGAGTTGAAGTTTGTGTTTGAGCACAAACCATATTGGGGTAGAAGTTGGTACGCTACATCATTTCTTATATAGACGGCAAGACCATGTTAAGTTAAGAATAATGGCACTAAGTTATCCGTATGAACGGAATTTTGCTCAACCTGGGTTTAACAATTGCTTATTAAGCTCAAAGAAACGGGGACTAGCAAGTTTACAGCATTGTCCAAGTAGACTAGACTCACCGACTATTTCATTTCGATGTTATACCTTTCAGTGGTCACGTTCTAACCAAGTCGGTTAGAAAGATGTGACATTTGTTGATGACAGCTTATAATATTAGTCTTGATCTCGTTAAAAATAATAATAACTTCCATTCTGTTTGCTGATGACTGCCTGGTAGTAAAGTCACCAGTTACGGCTTACTTTGTCCTTCCTATTACATATTCCTGGTGTACTGACATCTTTGTTACGTACTACTTTTTTAATCACAATATTGAAACACTTGCATGACAGTGCCTCATCTTGTCTTAACTCAATGGTTTCCTGCTACTATGTTAAAAGGATGGATACATTCCGATTATAAAGTGATTTATTTTAATATTCTTTTCATTGATTCAAAACACAACACTAAATTACTTCTAAATAATTTCAGCTTGTAACGATGCTTGGTTTCCTGTGCAGTCAAGAATTCATCTGTAAATATTATAAGATCCTAACCGCCATGATCTTACCTTACTGCGTCAAAGAAGACCGATGTAAAGGCCTTTTAGTTCAAGTTTCCCAAGCAACCGATAACTCCATATCACACATTTTAACGGCTTCGTTTTTGAACATATACTCTCATATTTACCTCAACGAAAGTGCCGAAATCGGTAACAAGTGCATTGATTTGTTGGTTAGATGCACAGGATCATCCCTCTCAAGTCTCATGCACACAGACGTTAGGGTAAGTATCAAATCATTTTGTTTTTCTTCCTTAAATTAAACTTGATCATTTGTATTTGCTTTCAGCAAACAGTGTCAGAGTTTTTGATATTTTACAATCGGAAACCAGAATTCGTTATGCAAGCATTTAGTTGTCTCCTTTTGAATAGAACCTCCAGAGACTCGCAGTCTAATAACCGAACTACTGCCACAACGGAAGAATTTTCGTTATTCATTGCTGAACGGTTTCTTGGAGTCATCACATACTTCGAAGCATGTCTAAGTGATCCAAATTTTGAAAAATCCCTCAAAGAAGATGTTCTGTATAGTTTGGGTCAGATCATTCGACTTGTTGGAGCAGCACACGTCACACAATCACGTTATAAAATAATTGCCATGCTAACATCTGTTATATCTTTGGACGATAAGAATCTCAAGGCAATAGGATTGAAAATTTGGAACATTTTCCTACACATTGTTGATATTCAAGCACTGGGTCCTTCGTTGAGCAGGATTGTGGTGTCACTGCAGCCACTTCTTCAAACCAACGAACAAGAAGTTGATACAATTTATAAATATTTGATTTTGGAAAATGGCAATTTGCTGGGAACTTATATGCCTGACCTGTATTTCATTGAGGACATGGAAGTGTCGGTGGAATTGAAGAATTTCGTAAAAAGACAAACTGAGACTCTGTTTAGAACGGGTAAATTTGACGATTTGCTCAAGTTCTACATCAAACAGATCAACAATGAGAACTTGCAAGTGCGCATCAGGGCTTTGAAGTATTTAAAAGAATTTTTCATGAAGCATAGGAAGGATTTGAATAGTTTGATTGTCGGTAAGTGTGTTTTTTTTAATATTTTCTTATCATCTTCGAATCTTATTTATTGATTTCCGAAAGCTGTGTAAGGCAACAACACTTGAACTATTCCCATACATACAGGGGCATAAATTCCTTCGATCTTCCTCTATGTCTAGCTCGCTCGATACCTCAGCTGTGACCATCACCTTTTAACCTTGAGGATTCGATTCAAAGAATTAGGTTGCTATCTTGTTATTCGAGCTTTTGACTCCTCACTTGAAAATTAACTTTTGTGGCTCTTTTATTTAGGGAATTTGTCTCCCAAAGGATGAGCGTAATGCATTGCACCACGTGCTCTAAGTCAAAAATGATAAATATTTTGTATAACCTCCCGTTTTTCTGGCAAGGAACTTATTCCCCAATCGCTTCTTGAACATAAATAGAATTTGATGTCCGACTTATTTGGCGAGCAATTACGGTTAGGTCCTTTTCTGATCGTTGCCGACTCGATGCCATATACAGCACCAATAACTACTGTCTGGTTTCTTTTAATCTTTTCTTGGAGGATTTTTACTCCGAACCCGCTTACTTAACCAATTTTTTGACAAAACCAGTGTACCCTTACCAACCAGCAACCTGTCTAGGACTAGGTGGCATAAAGTCTGGAGTAAGGTTACATTAAAGTGTCTTATGGTTGGCTTGGCAGATTGAGTCGTCCTTCAAGAGAGTACGAATTCATCCTGTCCTTCTCCGTAAAAAAATATCCTATTACATCATTCCAATCCTTCGTTAAGTTGCTTAGTTGTGGTAACAAAACGGCGCATACCAGCACTAAGTGGGTTCTTCTTAAGAGATTTTTCAGCTCAAATGAGAACCGGCATTTCTACCTACCTACCTACCTCTAATCTGCAAACCACACAAATCCATGGATTTTTAAAAGAGTGCTGGCTGTATGTTTTAATCTCTATGAATTTCGACAAAGCAGTGGACTTTTTCCAAATTAATTTTGATTAGGCAGGAATACTTAAGCTGGTTATGGCTTAAAGGAATTTATTGTATTCATGAATCTTATTTTGTGTGGATAAGAGCGATGATACTAACATTTTTAAAGCTAGGCAGACTTTTGGGCCGATGAAAGTGCTCCTTGCCAAGTAGTCTTGTAGTCCTTACTTATGTTTTTACTTATGCTGGTTCCACTCTAGCGTGGTGTCCTAGGCCTTGCTAAGTATGCCCTTCCAGCCGGCTCGATCTCTAGCCTGCCGTCTCCAATTTCGCACTCCAAATTGTCGGAGGTTTCCCTCTACCTAGTCGCTCCATCGGAGATGAGGTCTACCTTGTCTTCTGACTCCCTCTGGTTTGGCGTTAAAGACTTTACGAGCTGGGGCGTCGATGTCCATTCGCTCTACATGGCCTAACCATCTTATTCGTTGAATTCGAATTTTTCTGGGTTCGTCGTTGTATCTTTTTCGCCAAATGTTGTCTTTTCGGTTTACGCAGACAGGACCATAAATCGTACTCAGAACTTTTCTCACGAAGACTCCAAGTGACTTTTCATCCGATATAGCATAACCGGGATGATGAGTGTCTAATTGGTTCTTCTCGATAGGGCTTTATTCCTCAATTGCTTATTCAGGACAAAGTCGGTGGTGGGATTCGACTTTTGCTGATGAAAGCATATACTTCGTCTTGTCCTCGTTTATTTTCAGTCCCATTCTGCTGTTGACTGACTGACATGGTAGTGAAGGCACCGGTAACTGCTCGCTTTGTTCTTCCTATCACGTCAATGTCGTCTGCAAACCCAAGTAATTGTGTCGATTTATTAAAGATGGTGCATGATGTGCTGGCATGGGTGTTCCATATGACATTTTCCAGCACAATGTTAAAACAGCTGCATGACAGTGCGTCACCTTGTCTTAGCTCTCTGGTGGTTTCGAAAGTTTCAGTAGAGTCTCTACACCAACTTGGACGAAACAGCGAGCATTTTCCAACGTCATCCTGATAAGGCGTATCAGTTTAGCAGGGATTCTAAAGTAAGACATATCGTAGGCTGCTGACGAACAGGTGGTGGGTATCGATGTTGTATTTTTATGTTTTCTCCAGGATCTGGCATAATGTGAATATTTGGTCGGTCGTTGATTTAACAGATCTGAAGCCGCATTGCTAACGACCTATTAGACCATCAGCAATCGGCTTGAGACGTTCACGTAAAACGCTGGACAGGATCTTATAGGCGGTGTTCAGAAGACTTATGCCTAGTCTCCTTTTTTGCATCTCTTCGACTTCGCGTTGCTGGTCTTGTAGTCCATGAACGTAGTTTGCTTTGTTTGATGTTAGTCTATCGATAGCTACTTGAATCTCATTTCAATCTCTTTCTCTCACAAAGATAAACTTGAACTGACCGTTTATTCGCACCCGTTGAAGTAGTTTCTTTAGATATTCAACATCGACTTTGTGTCCACTACGGTGTTCCCCTTTTTTTTCGAAGGCTCCGGTAGCCTGATGTCTATTTTTTGCTCTCCTACAGTAGTCTCGCACATAGTTTCTAGTGCGACTTCTGACATCTCATCTGCCTCCCATTGTTAATGTTGTTTTTCGTAAGATGGTTTCGACGGAGTTATAACCTGTAGAGCTCTGTTTTTCGGGAAATTTCCTAATGGGTTGATATCTTTGCCATTAGCGTTCCCAGTTCATACATGCAAGAATGGGATATTTTTTAAATTCAAGGGATACAGGTTCGGCTACATTAGGGTGCAGGTTGCACTGCTAATATTGAGTTCATATTTTGGAAGTCCTCAGCCTCCTGGTGGTACAGAACACCTTGGTTAAGTTTTTTTTTTTTTTTGATTTTCATCGAGGCAGTGGGCCTTCTCCAAATTAATTTTGATGAGGTGAATATGTTGAACAGGAACACTAACGCTGGTTAAAGTACTCCATATAAACTTCTTTACTGACAACCATTTGAATTCTTTGAATTGAATTCTTGAATATCCTTGAATCTTATTTTTTGTGGATAAGACCGATGTTACTTGTTCCAATAGTCTGGCAAACTTTCCTTGCCATTTTATAAACCATCACCGTAAGTTGCTTTGTTTAATCTTAGTCTATCGATAGCAACTTGAATCTCACTTCAATCGGGTGGCTGAAACTCTCTCGTCATAAACATAAACCTGGGACTGACTGCTTAATCACAAGACCGTTATTTTCATTTAGCAACCCGTAGTTTCTTCATCAACCATGTGCCCACTACGATGTTCTCCTTGTTTTTTCGAAGAAATCAGGTCGCTTGATGTGTGTTATCTTACAGAAGTCACGCACGTGGTTGCTGGTGAAACTTCATCCATCTCATCTGCCTCCCGCTGTTAATGTTCCTTTGCCTAATATGCTGCCAACTAAGTTATATTCTGTAGGCCTTCGTCATTGATTCGTTTGTCGGGGGGATTTCTGAAGACTTGTTGACATCGCTGCCATGAACGTACCGGGCTCATACCTAAAAAAAAATTGTTGGAACAACAGCTCCAAGCGGGTCTATGCCTGTGACTTACACTCTCAACAATTCCTGTGTGTGCGTTGATATTCTGCAGGAATGGAAGGGACCTAAAATTTACCGCCGAATCCGAACGGCTAGAAAAGAACTTAGGTGAAGTCATCTGGGATCGAACCCAGAACTTTCGGCGTGGCAGTCCGACACACTAACCACTAAACCACAGGGTACTACGGGGGCTCATACCTACATCATGGAATTTCTTTAAAATTCAAGTGATGAATCGTGGGCGTAGGCTACAGTGTACAGGGTGTGGAGTGCACTGTGAACATTTATTTCATAATTTAATTTTAAAATTTTGCCCTTTCACCAAAAGCTTAACTTAAAAACATCACATTTATAAATTTGTAGGTCAAACAGAACTGAACCCCCTAATTGAGTCTGTAGCAGAGAACCTTATGAATGGTTGCAAACACGTCGACCGTACTCTGCAATTGATCTCTGGAAAATGCCTTGGCGAATTGGGCGCCGTTGATCCCAGCTTCATGTCTCCAAATTATGCAAAAGAAACAAAGCGCTTCTCACTCAGCATTCACACCGATGCGTTTGCCATTGAAGCCTTGACTGAGCTCTGCAGAGCTTATCAAAAAAACATTAAATACGTCGACAATATGTCAGTGGCAATTCAAGAGATTCTCGCTATTCAAGGCGTAAATCCTAAAGACAACAAGAAACTGAATGTCTGGGAGGCAATTCCTGTCCGAATGCGGCACATCATGGAGCCCTTGTTAAGCTCTTGCTACACTGTAGCTCAAAAGGGATACAAGATAAAAGCTCATCCTGTGTTTGGAAGTAGCTTTTCTCGAACCTATGAGGATTGGGCATTCTGGTGGGCTTGGAAGTTGATTGAATTTGTGCGAGATGCCGACACAAAGAAATTATTATGCTCATTTACTCCAAGCATACGAAAGGACAACAACATGTTGGAGCTATTTCTGCCATATATCCTGCTGCATTCACTGCAAGAATGCTCTGAAGAAGAAATGGACTTGGTTTATGAAGAATTCCAAGCAGTTATTCAGCAAGCAGTCACAGGAGGATCGAATCCAGGAAATAAAGCTTCCATTGAAACGTCAATTCCCAAGGAAATCTGTCCCACACAAGCACTTCGATCAACTTCACAGCCTGCATCAGATATGCACTCACAAAACGTACATGATGCTTGTGCAAAGATTTGCTTTGAGCAAATTGATTTCCTCTATCGCTGGACTAGGGAATGGTCACGGGTCAATTCTACAACGGCAGGTGTTTCCAACACCCAAAAGGAATATGGAATGATTCAAAAACTTCTCACAAAAGTCGACAAATGTCAGTTAGCGAAGGCCAACTTTAACTGCGGAGAATACGCGAGGGCATTGTTATTCCTCGAATTGTATATAGAAGACGACAAAGCAACACGATTACAAGAGAACCTGTCGTTCCTTATTGAAATATATGCGGAACTACTGGATCCCGATTCGGTTGAGGGTGCAATGCACGTCAAGAAGACCAGTTTGACTCTGCCAGAGCAGATTCTGGTCAATAATATCATCGATCGCCCACAGGAAAACATTGCCTGCTATGAGCAAATAATGATTCGTCCCGAGAATGTACAGCAAGAGCATGTTCTTGGCATCATAAACAGCTATCTGCGTCTGGATCTTCCTGAGACTGTGTTGAATATTACCAGTGGGTTGTGGGAGAAGCTCTCCGAACGCTATACCGATGACTTCTTTAAAGAATGCCAATTTGAACCCTTGCTGCGCCTTGGTTGCTATGATGACATCGAACGAATGTTAGAAGATCCAGTGATAAGCAAAAATCCCATGATGTGGAATGTCCAATGCGCTAAAGCTATTCGTCTTTTCCGCAACCAAGACATCCAGCTGACTGACTTCCAAGTCGAAATGGATGAAATTCGTTTGAACATCCTGAGCACTTTGAAGACTATCGGTGCCGAACACTACTCCTATCATAAAGCATACACCGAAATTGTCAAACTGCAGCTCCTCACCGATGTAGAAAAGAATAAATCTCTGGTTCAGTTGTTGAGGAATGAAACCGACGAGGATACATGCATAGCCGCTGTAAATGAATTCTTCGCTGACTGGAATGCCCGCTTGTGTTTCATTCAGCCAACAGTGCGTATACTTGAGCCTTTACTTTGCCTACGACGAAACCTGCTCAGTGAAACCAAGAATCTTTTGAACGCAGCAAGAGGGGAAGAATCGGTGGCGATAAACAAATGCATTGATGAAGAAATGGGAAAGCTCTGGATCCGAAGTATTCAAATGAACCGTGAAGCTGGAGGTCTCCAGCAAGCCAATTTGTCCATCATGAAGGCAGAAGAGTACGCCCCAGAAGCACTATTTCTGGAAAAAGCCAAGCTTCTCTGGCAGAGTGGCGATCAAACCAAATCGTTGAAACTAATTTCTGAAAAGATAAGCGAAATCGAATCTAAATCAACTCAGGACAAATCACAGCGACTGCTCTATTCGGAAGCGAAGTTTCTGCAAGCAACTTACAGCGCGGAATCGATGAAAATCTGTGCAGAACAAAACCTTCACTACTTCAAGCAGGCCATTGCTGGAAATAAGAGCTCAGAGAAATGTCTAGTTCACATGGCGCAGTACTTGGAGAAAATGTATGCAGCCAAGTCAGAAGCAGAGCAAAACTCAGATACTGGAAGGAGCATGCTGTATGAAATCATGGCATACTATGCGCGAGCCATGAAAGCTGGAAATGACAGTATGTACCAATCCATGCCTCGACTCCTAAGCATTTGGTTTGACTTTACATCACAATTTGGAGAGAATGACATTCCCAGCGTGTCGATTCAACAAACGTGCTCCAAAATGACCGAACTAGTTAACAGATGTTGTGAAATTCTGCCCACGTATATCTTTTACTCGGCGTTCTCGCAGATTCTAAGTCGAATTTGTCATCCTTCGCTGCCAGTGTTTGAAGTCCTCAAGACGATTATAATTCTTCTTTTGGAGAAATATCCCCACCAATCATTGTGGATGCTTTTGCCAGTTCTGAAGTCTTCCTACACTATGCGCGCCAAACGATGTCGTCTTATTTTGAGTGATAAACGCTTGTCTAAACGTGAAACTATCAAATATATCGATGACTTCAACTCACTGTCTGAAAAACTTATTCAACTGACGACAAAAGAAACCGTTGGATTGGCACCAAGTGAATTGAATGTCAGAACACTAGTTCCAAAGCTGCCGAAGCTATTCGAAGATCCAAATTTCTCACAAATCCTCTTGCCATTTGACAAGTACATGCAGGTAACTCTGCTTAATGGCAACCGATCTGGTCAGGCAGATGCTTCTGTCACTGATCTAACTCCGGTTAATCCGTTTCCAAATAAACAAGTTTACATTTGTGGGATTAAAGACGATGTCGTGGTTCTCCGATCGCAAGCGTTGCCCAAGAAGATCAGCTTCCTGTGTAGTGATGGCAAGGAGTATGCGGCTATGATTAAGCCTAAGGATGATCTGAGGCTTGATTATCGGCTGATGGAGTTTAATGCTTTGCTCAAAAGATACTTCCGTTTGGTAAGTTTAACGTGATTGTAATTTTTGATGTCATTAAATCATTTGCTGTTTCAGGATCCTCAAGCTAGACAACGTCGTCTTCACATTCGCACCTATGCCGCGATCCCATTCAACGAAGATTGTGGATTAATTGAGTGGTTGCCAAATCTCACAGCTCTCAGGGTTATCCTCATGTCAATATATAGATCACGTAAGCTTGGAATCCCAGACAAAGAACTTAGATCTTATATTCTCCCGAAGGACGAAAAACTAGAGAAGAAGAAGCAAGTATTGAACCATTTGCTAGCACGCCATCCGCCAGTGTTCCATGAGTGGTTTATCTATCAGTTCTCAACACCACATAACTGGTATCAGGCACGAAGTTCTTACACCAAAACTATTGCTGTTATGTCAATGGTTGGCTATATTCTCGGACTTGGTGACCGTCATGGAGAAAATATCCTGTTTGACGAAACAAATGGAGAATCGGTTCATGTGGATTTCAATTGTTTGTTTAACAAGGGCGAGACTTTTACGATTCCAGAGAGAGTTCCATTTAGGTTGACCCAGAATATGGTTCATGCAATGGGCCCGCTGGGCATTGAGGGCCTCTTCCGAAAGTGCTGTGAGATTACTCTGGGATTGCTGCAGAAACAGAGAAAAACTCTGATGTCTGTGCTGCGGCCGTTCGTCTATGACTTGAATAGACTGGGGAAGAAAACTGGGAATAATATCGAGAAAACAGATCCGCAAGCGATTGACAATGTTAGTCGGATCGAGGAGAGGCTTCATGGATATGTATGATATTTTTGTTTTACAATTGACGTGTGTGGGTGATTTTTCATGGTTCTCTTCTCTTTTTGTAGGTTCAGAGAAGAGGAGCGAATAGAATGCCATTGTCGATTGAGGGACAAGTAGAGTTTCTCATCAACGAAGCTACTGATATAAACAACTTGGCTGCTATGTACGCCGGCTGGGGTCCTTACTTGTAAATTCTTACGATTAATTTAAGATAATGTACATACAAAAATCACAAACTCATTTAAGTTCCTTGAATTAGTTCTTGTTAAGTTTATTTCTGGTCGCTTTCAATTGTTCATTCCATTCATGTTGATGTTTAAAAATTCATAAATAGTTTTTTATACTAATTTAAGGAAGTTCTTTTTGTATTGTTATTGAGATTTTTGTAAGACTATTTAGACTGTTCAGTGTCTCATCAATTCTGCGATGAATGTCCTCAGAAACAACAAAAGAAGCTAACCATGGCGACATACCAGATGAATTACTGCAAGAAGACCCCGAAATAACGTCATGCATCTTGCTTTTGTTAACATAAATATAATTGAAAAAAGAAACCTCTCCCGGCCCGGGTACTAGAAGAACGCCAACTGCCGATCACAAAAGTTTGACTGTTTTCAGGTAAAGATAAAGGTTAAGACCGAGTCTACAGCAAGGAGGAATAAAGCAGGCTTTCGTATGGCTGGCCGTCCTTACCGAATGCCAGATTTACAACTTCTACAATTTAAAAAGTGAACATTATGATGTTTGATGATGGAGACGAATTGCCCTGAGAAGTAGTGATTTTAATGGACTCTTAAAAGATTGTTCGTTTAGTACAATCAGATCTTAGATTCATACATTTAGTTTTGTATAATCAGCTTCCAGATTTATTTGAGAGCTGGAGATGTGTTTAAGGCTTTCCTTTTCCTACGGGCAATGGATGATGCATTGACTGTCACCGTTTGAATGCATGAGAGGCAGTGCATTCAATATGAAGACCATTTCAGGATGTCATTTGGACTATGATGACGATGTATGTTTCGCGAATTAAAATCGAATGACAATCAAAACTTCTTAGTTTAAACGGGAAAAGACAATAATAGTACCCACATCGGCGTAATTCAAATCTGGATATGAGAAGCAGAAAAGGTAAGATCAGAGCTCCCTTCGATACGTACTTTGTCTCTAGTTTGATAACAAATCCATGCTTCTTTATGCATCCAGAGAAAACTGCACACTTTTGTGAATCAGTATCAGCGCTACATATAAATTTACATACGTTTGCCAGAAATTGCGAAGTAGGACGGCATCACGTTATTCTAGATGTATTTATGAAGAAGGGCAAATAGTCTCATATTTAAAAAGCCATGCTACAGGATGCCTCGTGTTTAAATACCTAGCCGCATACTGTAAAGGATTGATATCATCTGTCGGCACAGAGTGCCCCAACAGGAATGTTGATACATGATCAATTAATTTAGCTTTAAAAGAGGTTGTTCTCATGAAAGAGTCACAATACTTTAAATTAAGAACGAGATATGAATTGGGAGAGCTTCTTAATCGCAACATCTAATATAAAGAAATAAATTGTGATGCTGACGAACGAGATAAGTTGTAAATATTTCCATTTCTTCACAAGTTCCTTGAAACAAGCAAGTTATTGAGGGAATTTTATTAAATCTACTTGGAGGCTATTTTCAATGCAACAATGGTAACATCCTCAGACCTATTGATGCACCTGCAGCTACAAAGTTAATACTTATAATTGTTTTTCAGACAGAGACAACTAAATTTCCCATAACGTCTATGGGTTAATGGATATTTCGATGTAAAGAACAAAAAATGAAAGATAAACAATATTGACCGAGGAAACAAGATTTACAAAATTGAAATTTGGTGAGTTTATTATTTAAATACGTTCAAAGTTCTTTTAAATCATTCCAATCGAAATCGATTCTTAAACTATCAAATCTTTATCTAAAAAATCTAAAGATAATTTCGTCCGTGTGTCCCATTAATAATTCGTTCGATTTTCACTTGTCTGGGCTTGATTGGATTCGCTTTGGCCCAAGGAAGGACATTTGGTAGGAAAATCCCGGAAAATATAAAAGAGACTACAGTCCGTGTGTGCACTCAAATAGATCGCAGATAGATCGGGTTTAATGTTAGCTTTCATTTGGTACAAGACTCATTAGAGTGCGCCCTGGGATGAAGCTCCATAGAAAATGGGTTATCTTCTTTGTAATGCTATTTTAAAGAAGACCATCAATATTTATGCCAAACAAAGTTTGTGAGAATCCGATCAAGCCGTTTTCAACCTTATAGTCGTTTGAAAACAGTCGTTTTAGCCTGATTTTCCTTCCGACCATTGCAACAAGCAGCATGTGCGTGCTCGAAATTATTTTTTTCAATACATTAATGAATTTGGGCGAAACGAACATACTATTTAAAAGAGTAAATTTCCTAGACACGGTTCTGAAGAGTAGCATCTTTAATTCAGAGTAGTTTTTGGGATTTGGAAAAAGATTGGTCATGTTAAATTCAGATAGCTCACTGTGTCTCGGTGCTGTTTCGCGAGAACAATCTATCTTTTGGTTGATTTTTTTGGGGGGGGGGGGGGGGGGGGGGTTTAAATTTAACCGAAACCAGTAGAACCATTTTTTTTTATTTCAAATCGGACTTTCTCGATAACCACGCAACGATTTTAACAAATTGTATACGTAGGATGTCTTGATAATGATCCAGTTCATATCGGAGTTCAAAATTAAAAAAAAAATTGCTTGGCTTTTGAGTATTTTCAAACTTATTTAGTTTCTGCAGTATTTTGGAAATGGGTAGATTGAATTAAATTTTCTCTTCAGATGAAATCTTCTTACAATTTTTTTGTGGGAAAATTTAAAAGAAAACTGTCCAAACGTTCATTCGTCGTTATACTTTGCATGGCGTCTTCTTTTTGCTTCCTCACGACTACCTAACAATGTTTATTACATAGCCGTTGCAGTCTTCCAGCCAGCAGAAGCTACACGATTTCCATAATGTACAACATAAGCTTTGTTCAATAGCATTTTAATTATCATATCTTCTCGTGCAACACAACACCCTTCTCTTTATTGATTGAGATGAAGTGTCTTTTTATCGGTTGACGAGGACTTGGATAATCTTTATGCATAAGGGCTTAGGACTTTTTTAAAACCAAAGAATTCCATAGTTTCCGTTTTGCCTTATTTCCATTGGTTTCACTCGGGGAATTACTCAATCTGAAAATCAATGGAACAAGCCAAATTGCTTTGCTTAATTTTGACATAATGTAGTATTCGCACGCATCAGTTTCACAGGTCTTGCCAATGCCAATGACCTTCTTGAATGGATTCTGAATTCAAATCAAGAAGCGAAACTCTTTTTGTACCAATGGAATCGTTTCAGAAGACACTTTTACTCCAATGGAAGTGCTATTAGTTTCTTTCGACAAAATGAAATGAAAAATCAAATACAGAAGAACTAATTGGGAGCAAAAGTCACAGCTTATTCGTTACCTCAACTCGTTCCAGAAAAATACCGATTTCTTCTTGAGGGTGACGTCAGTCGACCCCGGTTTCAAAAAAGAGAATTTTATCGTTATTGCGAGTTGAGTTTTTTCAAAAAAAAAAAAAAACGAATTTTGACGACCCTCCAGGTCGACTTGAGGGCTCAATGAGCAAAGCAAGTTATATCAACAAATTTGAAGCCGTTTTCATGAAAATTAAGCTTTTTGTTAACAATCGTATGTAAGGTATCTAGGTCTTTGGACTTGAATAAAAATGAAAAAAAAAACCCTCTGGGAGGCCAAATAGTTACAAGTTAGTAAGTTTAAAGCAATTAGTCCTATACGTTTTGAGTATGGACCAGACAGAAGGACAGAATTTTGAGAACCTTTTTTCGACTTCCCATTAATCCTAAAATCATGTTTGATTAATATGCCTGTGTGTTTTTTGCACGGATAAATAATTGGTTTAGAATTTCTGAGTAAGATAGGTTCAAAATACTTCTTAAACGATCTGACTATGGCTATGTACTTTGTTTTGTATAAAACTTAAATGAGTGATTGTTAACTACTAAGGTAGTTCCACACTATCCCACAGTGTAATACGACATGTCAAAAATGTGTGATGAAACAGATGTATAGTGTGGAAAGAGAATATGACAGCGCAGATCTCATACGATTTGACATGTGTTTAGATCTGAAATATTTTTTTAGGATTGAATTTAAAACCATCACACATTCCTTCACACTTTTTTTGACATGTCGTACTACACTGTGGGATAGTGTGGAACTACCTTTCAAACATTGGTTTTTGTGCTATCGCATGAGCAGAGTGCAACCTAGTCGTACATTTTATTTTTCTTCTCTGAATTATATTTAGGTGTTCTCAAGATCTTCGTCTTTATATATATTTTTGTTGTCCGGCTGCAAGTACAGCAGGTCCCTAAATCTTCCAATAGCATTTGACAGCAACCAGATCCTTCATCGCAACAGTTTTCTAAGATGTAACTACAATTGAAAAGCTCGATACTTGTTTTCGGTCTTCCCACGCGTCTATTTCCTTAATAGTTCCATTTGAAGTTTGTAACGCTATATTGTCTTCAGGTTTCCTCGGTGTATGGCCTTTTCAACTTAATTTCATTTTCAATTGTATTTGTCCGGTCCTAATCCACAGTTCTACGCACGTTATATATTTGCGTCAAAGGTTTCAAAAGCCTGCTTGAGATGTCGACAGTTTCAACTTGGTGCGTAGCTATATTTTCCCAGAATGCTGTACAGTAGAAAGCAGTCTATTAAATATACTACTGGCTTGGTTTATTCTATTCTATTTGATTATGTCGTTACACCGCGTCAAATTAATTTAACTGAGTGATCAATAATAACTTAATTCGTTAATATCAACTATTAACTAAAATTACTTTAAATTTCGTTTGAACCCTCCTCCGACATAAATTTACGTGTTTTCACGAATACAATGCTGAATGCCCGCCTCATTTGCCACTTATTTATTTTTGCCTTGAAAACAAATAGTTTTTTTTTAATGAAAAGCAAATTGCTAGTTAATTATATTATGAAGTATCTATTCTAAGGTTTTTCCACTTCGAAATACCTTTGATAAAAATTGAATTAGATTAGAAACAAAAAAAAAACATTTCTTTGATTGTTTCCGAGTCGAATCGAAAGCAAAAAATATTGTACAATAATTTATTTATACAAATCCGAAGGGATAACTGCATCTTCTCATATCCATTAATAACAAATAAAATTTAATATAATTCTCGTAGCGCGTTGTTGTTGTTGCTATTTTACTATTTCTTGCTGCCGCGAATTTTGGTAACGGCGGCAATAACGTCTTTGACTTGTGGAATTGCGTTGATTTCAAGAGTTTTTGCATATGGCATGGGTACATCAACACCTTAAAGGAAAAAAATAATTTTAGATAATTCAAGACAAAGCAATTTTTGAGAATACTTACCACATACTCGCCACACTGGGGCGTCTAAGTGGAAGAAAGTTTCATCTTCCATTATGCGTGCACAAATTTCCGCACCAACACCTATTTAAAAAAAAACAAAACAAACGTTTTTGACAACCCACATTTCATTTAAAAGCAATCGCGCTTGTACATACCAGATTGTGGCCAACCGTTTTCAACAGTTACTAAATGGTGGGTCTTTTTCACAGACGCAAAAATAGTTTCTACGTCTAATGGACGAATTGATCTAAGGTTGATAACTTCAGCTTCGATGCCTGTGGATTTTCGTAGTGAATGAAACGCCAATACTATTGTTTAAGAATCGATAGTCCTTACCTTTCTTTGCCAATTCAGCGGCAGCCAGCAAACATGTTTCAACTGCCTTTGAGTGGGCAACAAGTGTTACATGCTTTCCAGGCCTCTGGATTTTCGCCTTGCCAATGGGCAATAAAAAGTCCTTGTCCATGACTTTGTCATCTACGGGGTATGCAACACCGTACAAGATTTCGTTTTCTAGAAACACAACTGGATCGGGATCACGGATGGCTGCTTTGAGCAAGCCACGGCAATCTTCTGAGTCATAGGGAGAGATTACTTTTAATCCAGGGCAGTGGGCGTACCATGCTGCAAAGCATTGAGAGTGCTGAGCGCCGACACCAGCAGCAGCTCCGTTGGTTCCGCGAAATACAATAGGCACATTAACAACACCTGATGACATGTAGAATGTTTTGGCAGCTGAGTTGATGATCTAGATTTTGTTTAAAAGATTAGTGAGTGGGCTGTTTATAACAAAAAAAAAAAATGGTGTTTCTTTACCTGATCAATGGCTTGCATGGCGAAGTTAAAGGTCATAAATTCACAAATCGGCCTGAGATTGGCCATGGCAGCACCGACAGCGATACCTGTGAAACCCATTTCAGTGATTGGGGTGTCGATTACCCTCTTGTCACCGTATTTTTTCCAAAGGCCTCTTGTGATCTGAAAAAGAAAAGTGGGTTTATATAAATGTCTACATCTCAATTAATTATTCATTAATTTTTGCTGTGAGAAAGAACCCAAATCAATGATTGACTTCCATCCAACAAGTTGAAAAGATTTTGCTTTAGTATCGATGAACTGTTTGTTTGTTGTTGTTGTTGAAAAGTCTGTTAATTATACTGTTGTCTAATAGCTTGATTTTTTTGCTAGTGGCTTTCTTTGTTTCTTTTTCTTAAATAGGCGTTTTTAAATAAAAAAAAATATTTCAATTAGAGGTTTCAGCTCATACAAAAAGGGTTTCTTTCTTATTTCGGACACGACCATAGCTTCATAAAAATTGCCATGTGAACTAAAAAAGAATTGATGGGGCAGAGAAGCTGAACTTGATAAACTTAAAGTGAAGATTAAGGACTGAATTTTTTTTTTTGTATAAAATACTTGTTTACATATTTTATTATTTTGTATCGATATTCAAACGATTATTAAACAGCGAAGACCGCTTTGTTTTCAGGCGTTTTTTGAGAACTAACAATATCCTTGGTGGGTGCTATATATGTTAGAGCTCCGTTTGAAGCTAATTTCTCCAATTGAAATTCGAAAATTCATTATTTGGTCACGCAAATCAGTGCGTTACTTGGTAAGAGCTAGCTTTGAGAGCTTTCAGGATTGCATATTTCAAACGCTCTGAATTTTATTTTTAAAGAGATTTATTATGTTACCAAGTAGAAGAATTTGTACGAGTTTCAACGGTTGAATTGTGTTCGTGTAAGAACAAACAACTTACAACAGTATTTCCCTTTCTGTCTTAAGACAGTTCATTGGAGGGAAAGAAGCGTCGCCAAGTTCCATTAAATTGAAGAGAATTTCGCTTCTTGACATGAAGTCAGAGTCCACTCAAGAAGCACAAATACATATAAAACTCAAATGTCCACCAAAAAATAAGTTTTGAGGAGTGTTTGTTAGCACTAGTGGATTGCTATCATAGTATCCGTTCAGAGAATCCCTCGATCGGAGAAAAGTTTAGATCGGAGCATTCATTGTGTTCATGGTATCCGAATCGGAAGGGAAATAAAAGTGCGTACCGACGCGCATACATGACATAAGACAAACAAAAAATAAATTAAGTATGTACCTCTTATGTAGTGGAATAATCCTGCACAGCACTTCAGTATTTTAAGGGGATGAAATACATAATACAAGCAAAGAGCCTCAAACAAAGAATAAAGAATTACAAAACAACACAAGTCTTTCTTTTTTATTTGAAAATATGTATTTTGTATTGCCGTCGGACAAAGTTCTACATGTGATTTGCTGTCGGAGACAAACGGAAGAAACACAAATCGCGTGAATTCAATTTTCGTCGCTGTGATTTTGACATTTAAAAGCAGGCTTAAATTTTTTTCGGAAAAATGTCCGATTAATCAATCGGAACGGTTACCATGATACAAAATTCGTACTTTCGTCCAAATCTGAGGAACTTTCTCTCCGATCGGTTACCATGATAGGGGGGATTTTTGAATCCAAAAACGGTTGATATAGGCGTTGAAGCCAAACAACGAAGTAACGTGAGCTGTACTGAACATGAAGATGCATTTGAAATCTATCTGTTCCACGAATCAGTCTACATTATGCTAGAGCTGCTACATTGGGAAAAGTGGTGTGTGCGGATAGACAATTGAGCAGAGCAATTTTGCTTGTCCAGTTGCATCGGTCTCACAATAAGTAGTTCTCCAATTGGAACCAATAAAGCCAATTGAAGCCAAAGAATTTTTTTTATTGTAGATTTATGAGTTCTTTCAAAAATCAGACTGACCAAGTGAATCAGACAGAAATACAAAATATTTTCCACATAAGATGAGGTCGGTTTTTCTTTTTTGTGGAATGCATTATTTGAACCTTTTGCAGTTTCACTTTTTTAAGCAAGGTGGAGATTTCGTGCCCGGAAATGGGTATCCGTTTTAAGCGGTTATAATTTGTATGCTCGATAGGTTTTTCCTGTATTTCAATATTTTGCCCCTTTAAATAGTCCATACAACATAAGCAGATTGCTTTATATTTTATGGGCTTGAATTAATTTGGGATGTTTGGGACAGCCAGAGTATAGAAGTTATTTCCTAATTCGCTGGCAATAATTTGTAAGACATGTTTTGAAACAAATTTGTTCAACAAAAATAAAATATCTGCAACTTAGACATCAGTTACCGATGATTTAAGAAAATGCACACTCTGACGTACCCTGCCGGATCTATGTTAACGCATATTTGATAGAGTTTAACATCAATCTCTCTCAACGAAAATGCGTGTATTTGGTAGATTCCAATACTTTGTATTTGGTATCGACAAACCTCATGTTCCATTCGAGTAGTTTCAGACGGTTCAGTTCGATATCTTTAAAATAAATGTTGGTGTGCCACAAGGCTCCGTTTTGTCATATCGACTCCCCATCTTCATCAACAATCTCTTGTCAAAGATTTATAATCTAATCTGTTGCGTTCGTTTAATTTTGTATGCCACAATGGCAGGTTGTCAAATTTTGAAGAGTGGGGATGAAATTCTCTCGGAGAGATATACTGTGAGAAAGTAAAGAAACTCGTTGAACAACAAACTTTTTTACATAACTTAAAAACGTCAAGAAAAACAAGTATTTTTAACAGTTTTTAACAGACTTAAAAGATAAACCCCTTTATTGAATTTCGAAAGATTCCGATGAAGTGGGAAAAAAGTATGATGCTTTTCTCATGTCAGTGAAAAAAAAAACCTTCGGAAAAAAGGAACTGCTTAAAGGGAGATATTCTTCTAAGTTCCTTCCTGTTCGGAATAAGAGTTTGTTACTTACATATTTCAGAACCAAAGGTTCATTTTTTGAAGACATCTCTGGAAAATATAAATTTTTTGACATCTTTAAGAAACTTGCTCAATATCCCTTTCAACAACACTTATTTCGATTTTGATGAGTGGACTAAGCATTCCACTTTCTAACCCACACCCACACAAAAAACGAACATGAATTAGTAAAAATTGCAAGTACAATTTTTTTTTTAACAAACAAATTTGATTTTTGACGGAACTCGCATTTCTGCACGAATTTCTTGAACTAAATTCGGCAAAATGGGGAAATGCTATATTCCCTCGTGAGCTCTGTCTCAGGATTTAGTTGAAATTCGTTGTCTTCGGAAGTAAACAAAACTATTCTTTCGTTTACAAAAGCACTTTACTTTTTATAATAATAATAATTTAACTGCAAGACCCAAGGTCTTTTGAATGCGCAAACGGCATGGCATTAGTTAGACGGAATAGAAAGATAGGAAAGAGTTTTTGTTGGTACGTGGTAGCGAGGAATGAGAATTAGGTAATATTTAATTTACAATTTCCCACGGGTGGAAGCTGGGGGCTCGAAACCACAACTGGAGGCTAGCAACCAAGCACTATACGCACTGTACGAGTAACATTGCCACCCGCAAGTTTCTTATGTTCGTTTCCTTGTTCTTCGGATGTGGAACTGCAACGGCAGCGAATGATAAACTCATTGAGTTTCGGTCTAAACAGCATTGGTCAAATGGAAATTATAAATCGTGTTGAATCAAAAAAAAAAAAAAAAAAAAACTTGGCGCACAGCTTCAAGTCGGGCCGGGGCCCGTTGCTACACTCTCATCCATTCCTGTGTATGCGTTGATTTTCTGCAGAAATAGAAGGGACCTACAATTTACCACCGCATCCAAACGGCTAATAGAGAATCACTTGTAGGATTTGTCACTTCTAAGAGGCAGTAACTAGCCCGGAAAAGCATTTAAATGGAGTCAGGGATTGAATTGAACCCAGAACTAACCACTACACTATTTAAGGTTTCAATGTTTTATTTTGTCGTTAAGGCATAACCTACCTTCTATGCCACCATCCTTGGGTGGCAGTTGCAACAAGAAAACCGAAAAACTTGCGTTCTAGATAATATGTGTATTACAAACCACCTTTTGTGGAATGATCACATATTTGAGGTATTTGTCCCCTTCTGATCTGGCTAAAGTTTAAAAAACATACATTCCCTCAAAATTTGCGTCTCCTTGATATGGTTCAAATAAGTGACTTAACCGCTACTCAAATATTTGTTTCACACCATCGTAATATTCTGTTTCTTTGCCTTTTATCGTTAATTCTATAAACAAAGGCTCCCGCCAAATAGCCAATAGCTAAAACAATTTTTCCGTAAGACACGCAGGGAATGGTCAGTTCACCGCACCCATGAGCACAACTTCTAACGTCCTGGTTAGTCTACATAGATACTCATTTTCAGCCGCAGTACTTTTCCCTCCTATTACGATACACAGCCATTCAAAGCCAATTGGCATCGGTATCCCCTTTTATATCCTATCCTACCTTCCTAAAGCTCGACTGCGTTAACTCATCATAAGGGTATTAATAAACACTTGTGTGCGGGCTTATTATAAAAATATCTACGAAATCCAGAAACAACAGTGCCATAGTTCCGAAGCTGTCTCGTCTTGAAATTATTACTTTCTTGATTCAGGAAAAAGTTTATTTCAAACTGAATTAAATCTGAGATAAGAGATGTATGAATGTGGTTGAAATATGTAATACAATAATTTTAGAACCAGCATTAGGCGCGTTGAGAGAAAGTGTTTGAATAGATGTTGCGAAGCCTAGAGAATTCCAACGACCCTTGATTTAAGTGTTTTTCTCGGTTTAGTTGGTTGGGAGCCATTGATTCATTTAAACATATTTTCCCGAGTATAACTATATCCCATTCACGTGTTAAAGAATGATAATCTTTTTAACAACAATCAATACTTTAGGATAATAAATTGTTTTTAATTAAAATCAACCAAAAGAAATAGATTACAAACAATAACTGGTAATCTCATTTAAAGGCCCCCATTTGGATGATAGAGCACAAATTAGAAAAAGAATATGAGAATTTAGTATTTCTTGTGATAAGAACAAATAGACAAGACCTAGTTATATGACAGTTTCATAACAATCACTGTTCAATGGAGTGCATAAATATTTTCTATGCTTTTTGCTTTTTAATAACCCTACAAGCTTCCTCTAATCAATGGAAAGCTTTTGCTTCTGTAATTAGAAGCAAATTGAACTAACAATTAGTTTGTTTACCTTGCCTCTGGCCACACAAGTGTTTCAAAAGTAATAAAGAGAAACATTCCAGCTCAGATCACTGATTAAAATGATAAGACTTTTTGTCCTAGACCTTGTTTTCATTTTATATTTTGGTAGAACACGTAACTTTCACTTAGTTTTCCGCATTATTTAACCAAAAAAAAAGTTATTTCAAGAACTCTGCGCACGCTTATGATTTACGAGCGAACATTCGATTTGAACCTCAAACCCCGGAAGTAAACAAAGATTTCAAGAATCCCGTAAATCGCGCCTATACCAGGGTTTTAAAAAAAAATTGCAATTTGTGCCCACGTCGAACACCGAACGCGGCCGAACACCGGTCCCGCTTTTTGCATATTTAAAAAAAAAAAATACATTAGATAACCTTACACTTGCTAGCAGTGCACCAGTTCGGTCGTCATCGTTTCAAGCGTTTACGTAACCACGAGAATTTTCTGCTTGAAAGGTTTTTTCATTTCTTACCTTGTAGGCTCCGTCATATTGAGCGACCTCCTCGCCAAGGATGAAGACCCTTTCATCACGGGCCATCTCCTCATCCATAGCACTGTTGAGAGCATCACGAACGGTCAATTGTTTGGCAGCTAGGGTTCGGGCAGTGGTAGAGAATGCACGACGGGCTGTAGAGGCAACTATTGGGAGCATGATGACGATTTACTGATTGCTCTGGACTCGAGGTGAATTTTAGATAATCAGAGAATAAATCCTTTTCGAATATTTCGATAAAATTGAATGCGCGATGTCCAATTTTTAGATTTGTTGGTCGATTTGTGGCTTTTTTCGAACTCTCTTCAGCGCTAAGGGTGAATGGAGGTCGATAAATAATGTATTCACGACGATTTATTTCACACTAAACTTTTGTGCAAAGCACTTTTTTTTTATCAAATGTCAAAGTTTTTTTGTGCGAAACTTGTTTTTTTTTCTCGTTGACAGTGACAGGTGGTGAATGGTATAAAAACCAAGAAGGTGGTCAGTGTGGACGTAGCCGGAACGTTTACGTGGTATGTTGAGGGTGCAGTTAGATGTATTTTTCTGGTTTGAGTTAAAGTGGCTTTACATGGAGCTGCAACAAATTATAGTGCTGACGAAAAAGCAACAACAACTCATGCCGCAGACGATGAAGATGAACATGTTCGTCTTCACTATAATTTACAAGCTGCATCCATAATTTCCCTATAATCTGCATCCATGAAGACGTCTTCATTTTAGCCTTCCTTCTCATGGCTTGCAATTTCATGTAAAGCCGCCTTGAAGCAACAAAATGATTTGGTTGCTTAATCGCTGTTAAATTAAGAGGCTTCGTATCCCATATGAATGTTTGTTATACATAAAAAAGAAAATCAACATGAGCTGCGATTTGCAGCTCCTTTGCAAAAAGAGTTGGTGTCTTTTTCTTTGCCCCCCCCCCCCTCCCCAAAAAAAGATAGAAGTTGAAGAGTTAACTATGGTAACACTGCTGCTTGCGAGCAGACACTGCCCAAAAAACAACATGAAGTTTTTATACGTTCACGAAGAAGGAAACAGCCATTTTTTGAATTCGAAATTAGAATTTATGTTCATAATGGTCGGTGAATAATACTTTTCGCACTTAAGTTAAGAAGCTCATAAGGCTAAGAGCCAGGGGTGGAATTTTGTAAGGTGATAGTTGATAGTTGATAGTCACCATCGCGAATTTGGTATCATGTAAGGTGATAATCACCGTGACTGTCGCCTTTTTGCGATGAAAATCGAGTGACACCTATTTAGGTGTCACACCCATACATTTTTGATTTTTGAGAAGTAATTTGATACAAAAGTTAAAATAGTGCTGTAGTGTTATATGATTTCAAATTAAAATATATTCAAATAAAGAGAGAAAAGTGAAGCGCTTTGTTAACTCATTGGAGCTCTCTTCTACCGAAAATATAATCAAAAAGCAAGGCACAGTATGCACAGGATAAGAAATGATTTATTTGCAAATTAATTCAAAAATAATAAAAAATCAACAATATAACATAATTAAAAAAAAACTGCCTATTCCTGCCTTTGAAACCCGTCCACTGCTTGAAAGAAAAGAAAAGAAATTTTTTCTTTGGTGTTGTTTTAAACAAAACAAAAAGTTGCTTTATAAACAAATGTTGTGTCTTCAAAAGTATTCACTATCACATTGTTTTTGTTCACAAGAAAATTAAATAAACACAAATATAAACAATAAACAAATTTACTGATGAAGACTGAACCACCCGTAAGTATGTTCATATACTTATAAGTGCATAATATGTCAACATATAAAGGTTAAGTATGTTCAGAAAATGTAAGCCTCTGACGTATTTTATCCTCTGATCACTTTCAGAGCAGAGATTCTCAACTATGCTGTTGGCTTGGTCAGTAATACTTTGTTTTAGACGTATTAAATTGCTACAAAAGGAAAGAAAATTACTAAGTTCAATAGCTTTTAGGCTTAGAAAAAGCTATTGATTAAAAAAGACAAAGAAAAGTCGTATATTCATACCCCACACAACATATCAAATAAATGTTCATAAATGATCACTTAAAACATTAATTAAAATAACTTTACGTCTTCGCGTGCGTATATACATACACATAAACGAAAATCGATGCTTTCGCTTTAACTAATTTGTCACCAAAGCTAGTCAAACCCACCACAATAGAGTGAAAACCCACAAATTGTCTTAATTTAGTACTCTTTTACTTAGGTTTAGGGCCGTTTTCCGAGATCTCAGTTTCAGTATCTGCCAAAGTGAAGTACTGAGACCTTCTTTTCCTGAACTGTCCTAAAAGTAATACAATGACAGTACATAAATCAAAATGTCAAAATTGTAAGTGCTGCCAATAACCCACCAAAATTTGGCGATCACCTTACATGATACCAAGTATAGGTGATAATCAAAATCGACTATCACCAGAGCGACAATCAACTATCACTTTACGTGATTCCACCCCAGTTTGATAGTGTTCGGGAGTTCGGGTGCCAACCTTGATTGTCAAGCTTCGCATATATTTACTACGCGTTGGTGTGATTTTTACATTTTCAACAAGAAGAATGTCCGAAATTCGTAGATTTCGTCCGAATCGGCGAAAATGTCTAACGATGATAACATTTGTTGTATTTGTATTTGGTTTTTTTTAGTTAAGAAATGATACCCAGTTTTCTATGAAATCGTCGTTCAGGCCGATTATTGATTTATTTATAAATTTACGTATATATTCCTACTGGCTGAGTATTGCACGGCTACAATCGGAGGTTTTCTTTTTTCATTCAGAAAAGAGCTCTGAAAAGAGTTTGAGTATATTGCTCAGAGCTGTTACGTATTTTTCTCATTTGAAATATGAACGTTCATTGGCCATTTTAGTTTTTTTTATTTGCATCCGGCGCGAAGAATTCGTTTTTATCAATCTAATTGGTTTGGAAGCGTCTCACTTTGAAGTTTATATTTTTGTTCAGCCTTTAGCAGTCTGTCATCTATTTATTTGTAGCTCAGAGAGCGCACTCTGAACACACTCTGAAGAAGACAAGAAATAAGAATTCTATGCTTTGAAGTCTGAAGAAAAAAAGAAACACTTATTTTGACAACTCAGGCTGTGCTGTGAACTAAAGTAGCAGCTGCAACACAGAGAGTAGCTGAAGTACAAGTCGACTCGACTCCAACTTCACGAACGTGCTGCGCTGCAAAACAATAACCGAAATGGCAGACATGATTTTTGTTTCAGTTGAGTGCTACACATTGTATTCGTGAATGCTGCTTTAGTGTGCTTCTTTTTTTAACATTAACTTTGACATTACTAATTACTACTGCTGCAGCTACACCATTGTGCTCAGTCAGTTAAGGCTGAACTACATATAATGGGCGGAAACAAACGGAAGCTAGTGTCAAAACCAAACAAAATGTTCACGTCCAACTTGTGAAATTAACACGCTTCCCATAATGGACGAATCGCCGTGGAAGCAAAACGTGTATTTTTCTCTGAACAATAAGCTGACTGTGAAGCAAAGAGGACATACATACGAAAATTTCATATATTCCCTCTGCTGTGAAGTCACAAACAAAGTCAGCGTCAGCATACCTCGTTCACTCTCTCACTCACTCTCATATCCATTCACAGTCAGATGCAAATTTACGTCCGTAAAGTGCGATAGCGAGCGCTTGTTTTCACATAATTTGCAACTCTGTTTCGTCCAAATGAGAGAGTATTTTTAAATGAGAATTTGTTTGGGAAATGAGGTCTGATTTGGATACGAAATTAACTTTTTTTTTGCCCAAATGGAAACGTGTTATAAGGTTAATATGTTATTTATTTTATAAAATTCTCTTAAATTTTTGTATATCTTAATATTTTGTCGTTTCATAGCCTCTTTAACCTGTTTATGTTCGATGCTATATCAATATTAATTCCATGCAAAAGCAAACATTCCTATTTCTCTTTTTTTTAATCGTTAATGTTCTACAATTTAATTTTTATATTCCTTTCTGTGAAAATATGGCCCTTACTGTATGCCTTACGTTTATACGAAAACTTTTAATCAACTGTCAAACGTAATGATACGTCACATTTTGCAAAGGCAAAGCGCAAAGAAAAACAAATTTCCACAAATTTTCAACCGAGCCGCACCAGCAGTAGTCGTAGTTTCTCTATTTTCTGTCCAATTTCCTGCCCAAATGGAGAACATAGAAAAAGTTTGGCTAGGCCCCTTGCCTCCAGATTCGCCATACGTCAAACCATTCCGATTTTACTTTGTGCAAAATGGTGTGGAAAAAAATTGGGACCTTCTCAAAGTCCATGACAGCGTAGCCATAATCATCTACAACAAAACACGGAATGCCTTAGTTTTTGTTAAACAATTCCGACCAGGTTTGTTAATCAAATATAAATTAAATAAATATTGATTTATCTAATAAATGTGTGCTTGGAAACTTGCAAATTTATATCAGCGGTCTTTCATGCTGTCGTAACTGCTGGTGGCAAAGAGTTTGGTGATGTTGATTTGAACAAATTTCCCCCGAAATTAGGCATAACTCTTGAGTTGTGTGCTGGGATTGTCGATAAAGATAAGAGTTGGATTGAAATCGCTAGGGAGGAAGTGCTAGAAGAGTGTGGCTATGATGTTCCAGTGGAGAGACTCGAGGAAGTGCTGACTTTTAGGTGAGTCATCATGCGGATGTAGTGTGCTTTTTTTTTGTTTGTTGCTTTAACTCTACAATGATGTGTTTAGATCTGGCGTAGGTGCATCTGGGTCACAACAGACAATGTACTACTGTGAAGTAACCGATAACGATTTGGTCTCCAGCGGAGGTGGAGTCGATGGTGAAGTCATCGACGTTGTTGATTGTAGTTTAGAAGATGCTCGCAAACTTGTGACCCAAGGGTCTGTGAACAACAGTCCTCCTGGTTTCCTCTTTGGAGTCCTTTGGTTTCTAACCAATAAAGCTCCAAAGGCGTAGAGATGCTATTTTGAAACAAAAACAAAACTCTTGTCGGATGTGTTGGAATATCCGATAAATATTCCTCAATCACCAAATAAGAAGACAAACAGAAACTCCATTCGTTTAATACACGGAACATTATTGTATTATAAATTATTGTTAACAATTAAATTAGACGCGCACTGTCAAGGTCAAAATGGTTCTGATCTTTTTATTTTATTGTAAAATATAAACCAGATAAGTTTTAAGTAAATGAGACTGATTGGACCCTACAATTGTTTATTATACGTGCTTGCATGCTGTTATAATAACTTCTTTTGATAACCCTTATCTCAGAAATGACAATTATAAAGTTTACAAAGACGTTAGATAGATTTTCTTGATAACAACTGTGTGTAACGAGGGAAGCGTGCACATAGTTAATAAACCTTTTCAAGCATATTTTCTGCCTCGAAAGTCTTTTTTACCATGTGCGTAGTTTTGTAAAAAAGAGTTGAAATTATGAACGCGAATCCAATAACCTTAAAGGTTTGTATTCAAGGTTTTGAATGAAAAAACAATTAAAGTATGATACCGAGGATAAGAGTTTTATAGGCTCTCTGGATCGGTCGGTTTTATAGTTTTACAACGCGACGAACGTAGCTTTGGACGGCGTCAATCGTCTCTGACTTTTCGGTGTAGGCTACCAACTTCACATACCGACACAGAAAATAGTCTAGCGTTGTTAAATCGCACAAAATAATGCGCTCAACAAACGTTTCCTTCAACAAACCAATTGTGGCACGGGCTGTGTGACATGTTGTGCTATCTTGTTGAAACCACCGATCCCCCACTTCAATGCGATTCTGATCAGGAACACAATTGCCATTGGTTATTGCTCTTTAACTGCATCCATTGAACGTGTTGGAAAAATAGGAACAATACACGGAACACATCCAGTTCAACAAGATTTTATTAAGCAACTAACTTAACAATAAAAGGAACAAATTAACAAAGAAAAAGAAAAAAGCTTTTACATAATAACTATAGCAAAAGGTACTGTGTTGCCAATGTTGTATTATAAGTACTAATTCAATATCTAATACTACCTCTCAAAAACAGTGCCTTTAATAAATATATTTTAATTTTAATTTGATAATCCAAGTTTTAAAGATAAATATTCATGTTTCGATTTCAATAAAATTTTTGTTAAGACATCTGCAACCATATTATTAGATGGAACAAAATTTAAAGTTATTAATGACTTGTTATAAATTTCTCTTATATAATGATACTTAATGTCAATATGTTTTGACCTTGAATGAAATACTGGATTTTTAACTATTTGCTGTGCACTTAAATTGTCACCATTTAGTACAGTTGGACCTCCTAATGCACACCTGAATCCAATTTCTTCAGTCAGTCGCCGCAAGTACACTGCTTCTTTTGTGGCTGATCCCAACGCCATATATTCGGCCTCAGTACTGCTGAGGGCCACTGTCTGTTGTTTTCGTGACTCCCATGATATAGATGCGCCAACAAGCATGAAGACATACCCAGTGCATGACTTACGGTCGTTAACACAATTCGCCCAATCTGCATCTGCGAACCCACACAGAGCTTCACCAGTTTTCCTAAACGAGAGTTTATAATTAATTGTATTAAAAAGATATCTTAAAAGATGCTTAGCAGCTGTCATATGCTCTTGGTAGGGTTCCACATTAAATTGAGCTAATTTGCTCACCGCATGCTGAATATCAGGTCTCGTTGAAACCGCTAAGTAAATTAAAGACCCAATAAGCGACTGATATTGTTTTGACTCCACCCGTTTGCTTTTAGAATTATTTGGACATTTCCTTAGAACATCCCCTGGATCTAATGGAGTGCTGCATTTTCGTGTTGAAATCATATTGTGGTTAGCTAAAAGATTTCGGATATATTGTTCTTGAGAAAGGCTTATAGACCCTGTCATCTTATCACGTTCGATGCCTATACCCAAAAAAAAATCTATAGGACCTTTGTCGACTATATCAAATGCTAGACCTATTGCATGTTTGATGTTGATCACATGGGTTTTCTGTGAACACGCAATAATAAGATCATCTACGTATACCGCTATAATGTTGCGAAATCCATTTTCGTTCTTCGTATACACACACGAATCAGTAGAGCAACGTTTAAAACCAAGAGACTTAAGTGTTGCATCTAACTTGCTGTTCCATTCACGCCCGGCTTGCTTTAACCCATAGATAGCCTTCTTTAACCTGCAAACCTTTTTGTCAGTTGAAACGTCTTCAAAATGCTCAGGTTGCTCCATGTATATCTCCTCCTTAACTTCACCATTCAAGTATGCCGATGAAACGTCAATATGGTGCACTTCGAGGTCATATTCAAC
The DNA here is from genome assembly GCA_916050605.2 of Platycheirus albimanus. Taxonomy (NCBI): domain Eukaryota; kingdom Metazoa; phylum Arthropoda; class Insecta; order Diptera; family Syrphidae; genus Platycheirus; species Platycheirus albimanus. The sequence goes on along the minus strand of OU696696.1, from coordinate 10,620,874 downwards.
TGCTAATGCTAATATAAGACGAATGGTGGAGTATCTTACTACTGGCGAAAATGTTTCAGTGTAATCAAGACCGAAACGTTGGCTGCAGCCCTTGGCAACAAGTCTTGCCTTATACCGAATAGGGTTCCCATCTTTATCATGTTTTATTGTGAACACCCACTTAGACTTAATTGCATGACGGTTGAGTGGTAACTCTACAAGGTCCCATCTTTGATTGTTTTTTAGGGATTCAAACTCATTTTTCATAGCTTCTTCCCATTCGTGGGCGTCCGATCTACTAAAGGCGTCCTTAACTGTAAGAGGGCTATTACACAATTTTAAATCGCTCATGAAGTAGTTGTAGTAGTTGATTTTCTTCGAACGTGGTCTTAGACTTTTTGCCTTACCTGGTACCCCTTCACAACATTCGTCATCCTCATCAATGTCTTGAACATCGCCGCTATCATTACCTTCGGCTAAACCATTATCAACATCTGGAACATAGTCTTCATTCTCACCAATATTGTCATTATACTCTGCAGCATTGTTTTCGTTCTCTGCAATCATGTCATCATCCTCAGCATTGTTGTCATCTTCCTCAGCATTGTTGTCATCGTCCTCTAGATCCCCGCAATCCGTCTTAAAAGAGTCTTCAGTATTATTTGAACAATAACTCGTATATTTCTTATTCTTTAGATCTCCAAAATTTCCTTTTTCCGTGTGCTCACTGTCTTTGAAATCCATAAGTACAAGATCTTTGTTCTTTCTCTGACCTATCTGTACAGAATTTTCTACAAATCTTATATCCCTACTCTTACAAACAGTCCTTGTCTTGGGATCATAGAGTCTATATGCTTTGGACTCACTAGAGTAGCCAACCATAACGCATTCTAAACCTCTGGCTTGAAATTTAGATTTTCCTGGCCGTTTATCTAATTTAAATGCCTTACATCCAAAAATACGAAGGTGTCCAACATATGGTTTTACTCCATGCCAGATTTCATAAGGAGTCTTAAAGTTTAGCAATTTGGTTGGAGATCGATTACGTAGATACACAGCCGTGTTCACTGCTTCTGCCCACAAGGAATCGGGAAGGTTGGTATCGAGGAGAAGACACCTAGCCATCTCTATCATAGTTCTATTTGCGCGTTCAGCGACGCCGTTTTGTTGTGGAGTGTATTCCACACTCAACTGTCTCTTAATTCCCTCTATGGCCAAATATTTTGAAAAATTGGCGTTGACGTACTCCCGACCGTTATCGCTTCTAAGTATTTTTATTTTATGATTGGTTTCACGTTCAACCTCAGCTTTAAATATCTTGAATGCCTCAAAAACATCAGATTTTGCTTTGAGAAAATAAACGAAAACCTTTCTACTAAAATCGTCTATGAAAAGGGTGAAATATTTCGCTCCTCCTAGTGAAGTGGTCCTCATGGGCCCGCAAATATCTGTGTGGACTATTTCTAGAATTTGTTGACTTCTAACCTCATTATGCTTTGGAAAAACTGAACTACATAACTTTCCTTTGTAGCAAACATCACAGTCAATTTGTCTAGGAACACTATCCAACCGCAATCCTTTAACCATTTCATGCCTATATAAATCATGCAAACTTTTATAATTTAAATGGCCAAAACGTGCATGCCATAGCAAATAATCATTATCACATTTATTCATAGAAAAAATTTGAGATTTGTGTTTCACGTTTAACAAATAAAGATCGTCACATTTTTCAGCATGCAAAATAAGATTATTTTTAGTATCATAAATGTCTGCACCCGAGTTAGAAAATCGAACAAAATGATTATTCTCTGCCGCCTTGCATATCGAAATGAAATTGGTTTGTAATTGCGGAACAAAAAGCACATTTTTTAGCTCAATTGTACGATCATCTGTAGTAATTATAACGGATCCAATCCCTTTCGATTTTATTGAAAAATCTGCCGCTAGCTGAACTTTCTCTATGTGGGAGCGAATGGATGTGAAAAAACTTTCATTGCAACACATATGGCAAGTTGAACCGCTATCCAAAACCCATTTGTTCCTATCAAGAAGAGAAGAACTGTGCAGGTTAAGCATACCAAACGATGACGTCACATTTTTATGAGAAGAATTTTTAGGTACTGTACATGATGACGCAAAATGTCCCCGTTTATTGCAATTGTAACATTTGCCTTCACTCGACGCTTATTTCTCGGATCATGCGACTTTGTCTGTTGTCGTATAAGAAACGCAGCCCCGCTAACCTCTTCCTGATTTTCATCTCTACGCTTCCCTTCACTCGACGCTTATTTCTCGGATCATGCGACTTTGTCTGTTGTCGTATAAGAAACGCAGCCCCGCTAACCTCTTCCTGATTTTCATCTCTACGCTTCCCTTCTTCTAAAAGCTTAGTTTTCAGCACACTGATAGAAGGCAAAGAATCTCTCGATTCAATTGCAACAACAAAATTTTCAAAGCTTTTTGGAAGGCTAGACAGCAATATGATAGCGAGTAGCTCATCCTGAAGCTTTATATCAATTTCTATTAATTTATCGGCCGTATCAAAAAACTGAATTAAATGATTTGAAACTGAAGCACTATCATCTAATTTTAATGCCAAAAGTTGTTTAAAAAGTGTTACCTTCCTAGCTGGACCACTAGGTTGATGTACCTCCGACAACTTTACCCATGCTTCCTTAGCAGTTTTGCAATTTTTGATGTGGCTCAATTGCGTTGGCTGTACGCACAATAGGATTGTTGCAAGGGCCTTCTCATCCTTTTTGACCCAGCTAACAATTTCAGCAGCATTCGAATTGTCAGCTGCTAATTGAGGTTTAGTGCTGGCCCCTGAAACGTGTGCCCAAAGTTCCGAATGTATGAGGACTGACCTCATCTGAATTTTCCAGCAATCGAAGTTTTCGCTGGAAAGTTTCTCGATTTGGTATAAAGACGAACTCATTTCGCGCCAAATTAACTAATAATTTACTGCGCACGAATTTATTGCTTATGTTTTAAATTAAGACTGACTTAATAAAAAAAAAAATCATATGTACTTGTTAATTAAAACGTGGTTATCTGGGCCCATAACCTTTGTTGGAAAAATAGGAACAATACACGGAACACATCCAGTTCAACAATGTTTTATTAAGCAACTAACTTAACAATAAAAGGAACAAATTAACAAAGAAAAAGAAAAAAGCTTTTACATAATAACTATAGCAAAAGGTACTGTGTTGCCAATGTTGTATTATAAGTACTAATTCAATATCTAATAGAACGTAATCGTTTGCACACCAAACTGTCAGTTTTTCTGGATGTAACGGCGTCTTAACAATGGCTTTAGATATCGGAGTTACCAGTTGGGGTGTTTGGCCGTAGGTTAGCCTTAAAAGCGTCACAAAAATAATGCATTAACGTCATAAGTCCAAAGATGAATTTTGGTATACTAGCAGTGGAAGTAATGATTATATATGATTTGCTTATTGCCAGACATTTTAGTTGCGGCTAAAAGAGTGCCAGACGGGCTGAAACATAAGTTCGGCTAGAGAGAAAATATTACAGAATTGAATTTATTTTGTATCCGAATATCAAGAATTATTACACATTTTTTTAAATTTTCGTCCGTTAATAATTTAAACTTGTCTTTAGAAGTATGTGTTACAAAATACATACTACAAAAGTCATTATGATGGATAATAGTCACGTAGTAAACCAAGAAAGTTAAATTCGATAAAAGTAACTAGCAATCGGTAGATAAGACTGACAATATTAAGACTGTGAAGCACTGATAAGCCACTCTTATCTTTTCAAAATATGCACGCTTTTGTTCTGCAAGAAGTGCGCATATTTAACCAATACTTGCCTTGGCTACTTACAGACCTGATAACTTGCAGCAATTTGATTTTGGGCGTACAAAATATAGTCGAGTCAATGAAGCTTTTTCGTCATGTCTTCAGAAACAGCTCCAATTTCGATCATTTTTGAAGTGGAACTTCTTTAGTATCGTTGTGATTTAAAACTCGACGAAACGGAAATGCGACATGACACCTTTAAACAAATAAATATATATGATAAAGCAGGCGAAAGAATGAGATGTAAAACATTGTATAGTATTTTGTTTTTTATCCAATACCAACCTTTAGAAACTGAAATTTAATATGGTAGGCTTACACCGAAGAGTTAATACGGAAAGTCTTTTGCTCTATTTTTGAACTTAATTTCAGTCAGGAGCCGAATCTTCAAGCTGCGTTATGCATTTATTTTTGTAACATTTAGTGCAGACACAATTCCTTAGCATTTGGTCTGGTATATAATAAAACTGGGGCATGTTAAGATGGGTGTGGTTAAATTATAATATTTAATTGCTCGAATACAAAATGTTTACCAAAAGGTTTATCAAATTACCAACTTTAAAGCAATGCCTTTTGATATCTCTGGTTTCAAAATAAATGTTGGAATAGTTATCGTGAGCCTCTGTCTAACAAGAGAAGCTTTAGAGAAAGATTTGAATAAGCTTAGTTTTTAGAATTTTTAAAGGAGTCCGTTTTCTATGATTTTTGAATATTGGCGTCATGGAGTTCAGGCTTTAAAAAACAGTCGAAAGGAAGCAAAGGAGTCTCAAATGCAACCCTGCTCTAAAGATCTAAAGCAGGAGAGCAAGAGTGTCGGTACGATTGTATATACATACTAGAATGTGTGTTAAAACGTTTAAATGCGTGTTGCAAACCTTTAGTGGTGTTCATCTCATTATATTACATTACACACACAATTATTTTTTTTATTTTTGCTTTTTTTATATTATTCAAAATCAGAAACCTTGGAGAAGGGCGAAATAACTACTTTTATTGTTCAAAAAATGTATATGCTTTTTATACTGGATGCACCTAAGGTGAATCAAAGAGAAAAACCGTGTAAGTTTGGTCGAGACAAGAAAAAAATTAACCGGAAAGGGCAATTTTCTAAAAAAAGTAACTTAAATTGGAAGAAAATTATTACAAAATAACGATAACTACTAAAATGCCATGCCATTATTTTTTATTAGGCCAGAAATGTCTTTTTAAGTGAAGTAATTTTAGTGAATCGTTTTTGAAAAATTAATTTTCTACTAAAAATTTGAAAAAAAATTTCAAGTTAATTTTTTTTTAATTTTACGTACTTAAGTAAAGTACTATTTTTGTTATCCAAATTTAATGCCAATATTAATTTTCACTCAAAAACCGAAAACCGTGAGAAAATTAAAAGCCAGTAATTCATTAAGTGACCTGAAATTCCCAGTCACGTATGAACAAAAAAAAAGGTTTTTTTTTTTTTTTTTAGAAAAAAGTGGGTTTCGTTATTTTAAATTTTCTCAAAAAGTACAAGATAATATTTTAACATCTCGTTTTCTACTTTTAAAATCAGTTTGAAAAGTTTAAAAAAAAAAAAATTCTTTAAATTTTGAGTTTCAAAATTGGTTTTTTAAAAACTGTTCACTAAAAAAAATTTTAATAAAAATACAATCAAAAAAGATATTTTTGGCTTTACAAAAAAGTAGGGTAGAAGGGGGTGCATTTGCCAGGATTTAGGAAAATTGTCCTTACATATAGCTTTTCCGTGGTTTATATTTTCTTGATATTTAATATGTACCTTGACGTTGTTATCTTCAATTTAAAGTATATTTCATCTTAATATCTCAATTATTTCTATTTTTAATGATTTAACAAAAAAAAAAGGGATGTGTCAAAGCCTCCCCAGTAGGGAGGTTTTGCCAAGGATGTAGGGGAGGGTTTACCAGGCACATACCTAGATATCAAATTTAAAACAAATAAAAATACTTATAATTATAATAACGTAACAAAACAGATTTATTCATTCATATATAATAATATTAACTTAAAAGTTTATACTAAGTACGACTTTTCTTAACATGTTCCGTTCATATTTAGTATTTAAAACCTTTTATTCATAGTTCACATCACTTGGTCAGGTTTAAAATTAACGAACAAAATATAATAAGTGAGGTTATTTAAAAAGTAATAAATAGGTAGATTTAAAATTAACGGCTGCATCATTTAGTATTGTAGGTATATTTTAGATCTTTTTGTACTGCTGTTCTCATTTTTCAATCGTCGATTTCTGGGCGATTGCCCTTTTTGGCATAATTGCGCAGCATTTTCTGACCTGTGAGCTGAAAAATAGGAAGAATGGGATAGAATAGGGCACCCCCAAAGTGGCTTTGCCGTTGGTAAATGTAACCCATGGGGTGAATTTACCACTGGTAAAAGCAACCCATGGGGTGAATTTACCCTGGTAAAAGCAACCCATGGGGTGAATTTACCACTGGTAAAAGGAACCCATGGGGTGGGTTTGCCACTGGAAAATGCACCCCACAAAGTGGGTTTGCCAGGCAAAGCCACCCCACAAACAAGTGGCAAATGTACCCCACACACTGTTCTTTTATAAACTAATTTTTATCTTTTTTTCCTTGTAAGCGACTAATATTTATCACTTCTACATACTAACTATATATATTTATAAAAGATATTTATATCTAAAATTCACATAGCACTATAAAAACTACAAATTAACGACCACTGTTTACCTTATTTTTTTTGGTTCGAGCAGACACAAAAAAAGCACAAACGTCCAACTTGGTTGGTGTCTATCTGAGAACTGTCAAACTTTGTGGGAAGTTTGCAATTAGAGATGTGAAACAAAAATCAATTTTTCGATATTTTACACTTCGTTGGTTTGACCGAAAAACTGAAATGGCAAATGTACCCCTATGGCAAATGCACCCTCTTCTACCCTACATGGTATGGTAGGAGTTATCGTTATTTTTTAATATTTTTTTTAAAATTTAAGTAATTTTTTAGAGAACTGCTCCTCCCAGCTAAACGGAGGGGAAAAGACCCCCCCTTCCCTAACGATTTTTTTCTTGTCCCGACCCAACTTACATGCACCTGGCCAAAATATAAAATCCTGGAAAATAATAGTGAAATCCCTTCCAAAAACTTAATCTTTTATGTAACAAGTCAGCAGAGAAAAGTATTGATTCAGTTAACATTTTTATTTACCTAAACTTTTGTTTCTTACATCAATAAATTCCAAATTTACTAAGGATCCACGGATCCAAATCTCCAAGTTTTAAAGTTTTTTATTTACCTCAATTTGGTGCTTCCACAATTAAAATGTACGTGTTTAAGAGTTAATCCACCGATTTCTTCGGACTCTATAGAGTTAATCCATGGATCAAGAGTTTGAAACCAAGTTAAGTAAATAGTTGTGCAGTGTTGAACTTTCTTTGTACAACTGGCACTAAATATAGCCTTGTTAGATTAGCATTTGATCTTCAAAGTTTAGCTTTCTTAGAAATTGAATTTGTGAAGCTGGCGCGGCGTCACGCGTCAGATGATTATAGCCACCAGAACTTATATGGAAGTGGAAGGTAGTATCATTGTAGATTCAATTTTATTCACTTCTGCGCACCTGTTTAATTGAAAGGAAAATGGCGGTACCAAGAGACCTCTTACAGGTTGATTTGTTGTTGTGTTCTTGGAAGAACAACAACAATTTGCATGGAAATGGGTTTCCCATAACGCCATTCTTGTAAAGTTTTGACACTTTAGATTTTGACAACATGTGCAATATATATTACCTTAGATATGTGAACTATTAATATATAGTGGAAGAAGTTTTTACGAAAGATTTGCTGTATATACAATTAATTGGGGTCTGTTAATAGTTAATTGTTTAGTATGCTCGTTATCATTTCCTTTCCTTCTTCTTTACTGGGATAACAACTTTTCCAGTTTACTTTATTGCCAATGGAAGCTAGTGACAGTAGACAGTAGGTACGCCTGGTTAAAGATCCTGAATGAGGTACCATTTTTAAAGAAAAAAAAATCCAAGCCTTATTAAAGCCTTATTCGCTTAAGCGTGTCAGTGTCCAGTGCAGTATCTGTTCTGTTTTAATTAAAAAATTAACTAACAACTCTTTGCCGTGTTCGACTTTTTTTTCGCTTAGTATAGTAATTTACATCATTTTCAAAGTAATAATGTTCAAATTCACCTAAGCAACAAAAAATAAAACGAACGAACATTCTTCCCAATCTGCACTAAAAAGTAAAAAAAATATAAAAAAAAAAGAAAACGAAGAATGGACGGATGAGCTGGGATTCGATCGCTTTTCAAACACGTAAGCTTAGGCACTCTCGGATTCACATATGCGGCCGAGGATGTAAATAAGCAGAAATGCATGTAAATCACTTAAAACGAACTGTTGTCGGTCGATCGGTCGATGAGTCGCGGTCGTTCCTTAACTTGGATCGTTATACCACCAAACATACTTTACCAATCCAACATCCGAGGATCTCCATCAGCTCTAGCTATTCTTTGAGCTCCAAACTGGTTTCCCACAGTTCACGGAACGAGTTGACTGCTGCATCGACTTTCGATGGATAGCATCACACGGTGCACTGCATCACGCGAAATCCTTATTTTTCTATACTCCGACTCCGAGTATGCATATTACATATAAGAGACGAGATGTGTGTTTCTCGCCATTTCCACGATCCGTGATGATGCACTTGTTATTGCTTCATTTTGTCTGTCTCTGATGCAGCACATACGCCGGAGCGGACACGCGGACACACGAGTATATCTACACCACAGCATCAGTGTGGAGTATTTTAAGCCAAGTAAATGACCAATCAACTTTACTATCATAATTTGTTACCATATTCAAATTATGCACTCCACACTGGAACGACGTGTTAACAGATGGAGCCGCCACCACCTCTATCGCCGCCATCGTCGCCGTCGCCGCCAGGCAATTGAACGGAATCCTTGTTCCAATCAAATGGAACATAGCTAGTACTTAATAATTAGAAATCAGGTGGCACAGAGTGATGATGGTGGCGATGGCGGTGTCGGTGGTGGTGGTGCACCGTGCACGTTGCACGATCGAATGCCACCGATTCGATTGGGAGTGAGATTTCTACCGACTTGACGTGAGATTTTGGGCCAAGTCGCGCCTGAAATAAAGACCCCTCGCTTAAAAGCGACTTGAATCAGATCTCACACGGCTGGCTGTATAGTAATAAATTTGTTTATCGCAATATTATTATCATTCCGAAGGATTTCAGCTTCCATATGGACTACCCAAGAGCTGCACATATATGTATAGGTATATGTAATGTACGAAGTAAAGAAGAAGACCGATATCGAGCTGTCCATAGAAGGCATGTGTTTACTGGATCTACGAGCGTTTCGTGCGCTCGGCTATAGCTATGCCCATACCCAACTTCAAAAAAAGTCTATAATGCACCGTATGTGTTCCAGTCCAATGTATACGTTCGACGTTCGCCGTTCAATTTGGATTAATTTTCTTCGGCTGGGTAATCGGGCTGGACTGCTGAAGCTGATGCTGCTGCCTAGTGCCTGCTTCTATATATGATGGTGCTGCAATTCAGACAATTACCAGCGCTGCATTCTTGACACAAACATAAATATTTAACACAGGTCTATAAATCCGAAACCAATTAGCCTCGAATTGATATTACCTTAAATTGGTTGGCTTATTTTGCGCCAATGCATTGGGTCCGTGCGCGCTGCGCTGGTTTAACTATAGCTGGACTATATAGTACCTATGTGGGTTCCGGGGATAACCAGCGGAACATTTAATGATGTGCTCGGTGATGCATGTGTCGTTTCGCGAATCTCTAGGGGGATCTGGCCTGGCTGGGTATATGGTTGGCGGTACATCCACTTTTTACCAAAACTATCCTTTGGAACAATAGAAATCGCTGAACATTACCGTTTGGATGCATTGTTTTCCTTTTTTTTTATTAAACATCAACAACAACAAAAAGTGGATAAGTTATCCATTTATGGAGATCGTTGGTTTTTTGTTATATACTCAAATGAAGTTGTTGTGTCCTCTCCTCTCTAATAAAGATGTAATTTTGTTGTTGTTGTTAAGAGCCTAGATTGAGGACATGGAATGCATGCCGGAACAATTTGGACCGAATTTGTTTTTATGCTTAAACTTACTTCGCTGTTATGGGAGCTTAAGTCTAATCGAATGAAATGTGTCCATAATCTTGTTAAGTTTAACATTTTCCTTGTTTTACTTTTGACTAAACATTTTAAAAAACAAACTACAACCTCAATCTTATCAACAATCACGCTTCGGCTAAGTAATAGAGCAGTCTATTTCAGTAGCATACGGTATAACCGTACCTACAACCTAACCCCGGAAGTGAAAGGAGATCCTAGAAATATATTTCGTAAAAATGAGTTGCCTCCAGTTTCCTCAATGAGTTAAAGAGGCACTTTCATTATCATAAGTGTTTATCCTATCGAGGATTTTGCGTCGAAAAATGTCAACATTGTCAACTCAAATTTTGTTTTCGGCAAGCCAAAGTTAGAAATTCCTGCAAAATGTATGGATTTTCAATAACAACCAAAAATTTTGTTGGAAACTTGGAGTGGGGAGACTACGAAGCATAGCACAGAGAGGAGATTTGTCTCTCTTTCGTGACGCATTTTCGTTTCATCGAGCTGCAAAGCACAACCATTTTTAAAAAGTTGGATTTCATATAAGGTTTTACATAGAGGTTTGAGAAATAAGCCGGAAGCTATTTAAATATCTCAATACCGCGCCAATTACGAAAACTCCCCCCTATGACATTTTACTGTCAGGTTTTGCATGAATTTTCCATTTTTTTTTTTTTTGAAGGAATGTCCGATTTTTCAATCAGAGCGGTTACCATGATACAAAACTCGTACATTTCGTCCGAATCGGAAAAAATTTCTCTCCGATCGGTTACTATGATAGAGGGAGGAATGTTCTTCCATCCATCCGTCCTCTATATACTCTCAAGATGTCGCAATTCGTGAGCTAGAAAGCTAAAATTTCGTATATATTTGTTATCATTAGTTGAAGGGTAAGGCTAAGTTCTTGAAGAGGTAAAATTACCCACAAACACGCCCATCATCGACATTTTTGTTCACGAACCTCTTTTTTGGAAAATTAAATTATGTTTTTAGAACAGTTACGATCAAAGCACAATGCTTTAATTTCACAAACACAAGCAGAGGTACATTTTCTCTAAACTAAATATAAATATTTTAATATTGGGTGGCTGACGCCCACTTTTCTGACAAAACAATCAACATTCCCCTCTATCATGGTAACCGATCGGATAGAAATTTCCTCAGATTCGGACGAATTGTACGAATTTTGTATCATGGTAACCGTTCCAATCAGAGATCCTGCTTGACGCTTAAATGTTTTGTTTATTTAGAAAAAAAAGACACATCGAAAGCAATACGAACCGCTGGTTGAAATGATGAAGGCCAAGCCAGACATTTTTCTTTACTTCTTTCTCTTAGCTCATACCTTTCTGCTTCTAAAAATAGCACTGCGCTATCCTATCCATTTTTTTTTTTTCAAAACTTTAAATAAGATTGATTTTAATGAGCTGTAAAATAACACAAACATTTACTTTGAAATAGATTTGTCATTCCACAGTCATATGATTTATGTCAATTATTTTGCGATGGTACGCGTTTTCATTTTCGTTCCGATTCGGATACCATGAACAAGAAAATCCCGAAAATCGAAACATTTCTACGATCGGAGGATTCTCCGAACGGATGCCATGATAGGGGGGCTTAATTTAATAAATTAACGTTTCGTATATTCGAGTGAAAAACCCAAAATTTTCTGGCTATAAGTTGTGAGTATGTATAAACATCTTGTGTAAGAAAAAAATTGATTTGGGTGTGGCGGCCGCCCACTTTTCATAAGAAACTATACAAAACTTATGTTTGCTAATTAATGGTAATTATAATAAAGACACAAGGCAAATATCTTATGTCAATCAGTCGAAACTTAATATCTTGTGTATAAAAATTTTCAATTTTGGGCGTGGCTTGAGCCCATTTTTCGTAAAGGAACAGAACAACGTAATTTTAAAAATTAAGTTTACTATCCATAATCAATTTCAACCAATTTTGTTTGTAAGAAACATGAAAAATATTTCTTAACTAGCTTTTGCCCGCTACTTCGTACGCGTGGATTTTAGAATAAAGTAGGTATCTCAATAATTTTTTTGTTTTTGCACAACAGGTTCAAAATGGGGGGGGGGGGGTATGCGTGGTATGAAAGCTACATAAAAGTTGGAGATTTAAGTTCTGAAGCAATATACCTAATTGGAATGCCCACTTTCAAAACAATGCTACGCGCCGATACTGCTATTTATGGCAGCTCCGCTTCATCAGTTTTGGGCGTAAGTATTGCTCGTTCACCGTTCTTTATGGTTACATTATTTTTCGATTTCTGCTTTCGCTGAATGAGACGTTTTGTATATGGTGGTAAATAGCGCCATCTATGATGTTTTTGATGTAACTCCTATTCAGAGCGACTAACTTATTTCTATTCATGTATATGTAGGTATGTGTGGCGCTATTCGAGAGACGCTAACTTCCTTAAAATCTTTAAATTTTGCTTTAAGTTCATTGAATAATATTCGATTGCAGCAATATTAAAAAAACAACCAGAATTATATATATTCCTGCGATAAAATGTAGCCTATATTTTAAGTTGGCGTACCACCAATAAATCTGCGAAAACCGCATTCAATTCCATGCAGTAGTTTTTGCGTGATGCGCGTACAAACATACAGACAGACAGACAGACAGACAGACAGACAGACAGACAGACAAAAATTCTAAAAATGGTTGTTTTGGCTTCTGTGGGTCTAATAGAGACTCCCCATATTAGTTTTGTATCTATATCTTCAATGTACAGACATCGACCCGTTACAATTTTATTATATGTATAGATACGCTCACTTTGAGGGGCGTGATTTTTATATGTTAAAACAAAATTTTAGGATACGTCCATTTTTAGCGGCGTTTTCGTTAAAAGCCTTAATCTGCTCTAATGTTTAAATGTTTACTAACTATCAATCACAGCTTTGAAGTAAGCAGATTGAAAATTTGTGTATGTGGTGTAAGGGATACGATGGTAATGAAAGGGCCGACACCCTGGCCAAAGAGGGCGCCTCATTGCCATTGGTTGGCCAGAACCCTTCTGCGGAGTAAATACTAATTACTTCAAAAACACTGCCAAAAACATCCTGCTCATGGAATCTAATGCAGGAAAACTCTGAAAACAATGACTGGAATCATAACCGGACATTGTCCTCTGAAAAAACACCTTCACAACATGAGACTAGCAACAGACTCCGTTTGCCGTCTATGCCTCGAAAGTGAAGAAACATCTCTGCATATCCTCACGGAATGCCCAGCACTCCTCCGCCTCAGAAAGCGAATACTTGGCTTCGAGATCGATCCCTTGGAAAAACTCAAAACCTTCCATCCACAGAATATCTTAAAGTTCTGGTCTCTGTCTGGAGCAACAGAGCTGCTCTAGAATCTCACATCTGGCACAATAGAAATCTCCGAGATATCGCAGTGCCTGAGCTGTACAAGCTCTCCCTAACAAAAAAAAAAAAAAAAAAAAAAAAAAATGTGGTGTATGTGTAATCAATTCTGGTAACCTACATTTTTGCAAGATAATTTTGGTACCAAATAATTTGTCACAAACGAACTCATCTTGGAGTAGGGTGTTCAACAATTCCTTGCAAGTGTACTCTAGCTCTCGGTTATGTTGTTTTAAATTAGTTCTTAAAACCGTTTTAGGGACCGCCCTCAACTTCATTTTATTATTATTCATTGAATGTATCAAAAGAAATACTGCACCAAAAAACCCTTATTGAATTGAACCTTTATATTGAATATCATAACTTATAAATCATTTCTCAGTTTTGATAAGTGCATATTTGTATCCCTACGGGTTTCATATTTAGTTGGGGAATATGGCCTTAAATGCCCCCTAAGGAAAATATCTTATAATTCGTTTTAAATTTCAGCTATAACTTTATATGTTTTATCTTTTCAAATTTGTATCAATAAGACTTGTTTTTTTTTTTAATTTTAACTTTCAAAGCATCCTTAAATTCTAGTCACTAAAATTACTATAGTAAACCAAAAACCATTTTCAATTGAACATACACTTTATTTAAAAGAAAATGAACATAAAAAATTGAAAGGAAAAATAAAAACCAACAATTCTTTTTAAATCACTTCAATAAAATAAAATGCACGACTGGGTCGCACGAACATGCTCTTATGATAAGCAATTGCGTAGTGGCTGCATATGCGGATATTAAAAAAAATTAAATAATTTCGAAAATTCTTTTATTTTTTAAATTAGTTTAAGAGTTTCTCGGAAAAACTAAGTATGCAATAAAATTTCAAAGCTACCTATACGTCAATCTAGGAAAAAAAAATATTGAAAATCGTTGGACCAGTTTTTTTTTAAAAAGGTTATTTTTGAAAAACTTTTTCAAAAAATATTTTGAAATTTATTTGAGTATGCAAATATATGGCAATCTGTAGTTTACATTTGAAAAATAATTTTAAAAAACATCAATGTGCCCGTTTCCAACATTGTATTTCGAAAACCAAAATTTTTTTTGAAAAAATTATAAGAAATCAAAAAAAAAAGTTTTATGAAAATTTTAAAATGCCATATTAATAAAATTATGAATGACTTCCTGTTGCCAAAATTTTATTGAAATCGAATGTATAGTTTACGAGAAAATTTGATTTGAAAATACTGGTTCTATGAGCGGTACCGTTATTAGACAAATTTTGAAAAAAAAAATTCAAACCAAAAGATAGATTGTCTTGCAAAAATAGCATTCTGAAAGTTTTATCAAAATTGTTAGAGCCGTTTTTGAGAAAATCAATTTTTGTCTTCAAGATTGTATGGCAGGTGCCGTTATTTTTGGACCTAGAGCAAAAATAAAAAAATTGTTCCGAGGGACGGCCAAATAAATCCTAAATACCAAATTTGAAGCAAATCGGCCAACCCGTTCAGCCTCCAGAGGCGCGAACAGACATACAGACAGACAGACAGACGGAATTTCCAGACCCACTTTTTTTGACTTCTCCATCATCGTAATGTCATGTGTGATTGTTATCTCAAATTTTTTTTCTGCACGAATCCATAACTTGCCTTATGTACCTATAATCGCAAGTAAAAAGGAGCAAAGTTAAAGTTAAAAACTATAAATGCAAATTGGCACTCCAAATGATTTGGAAGCCTTTTCATCCCATCCAAGACTGTCTGAGTTGAATAAGTAGTCAACCGTTGATACTTTCCAAACAATTTTGCTAAAAAGGAAATTCGAAAAATGAGTACCTTCTTGCCAAAAATGGCACTGTGCCGTTTTGCCCAAAAATTGAGGCCATTTTGCCCGTTTTGTGATTTTATTTTTAACATTTAACACTGAACAAACTTTAACCTACCCAAGGAAACTATTTTTGCTAAAATTATAAGAAATACTTTATAATTACATACATACATTTACTTCCTTCTACAAAATGAAATGTTTTTAAGGAGTTTCAGAGCTTTAAAAATATCACAAAAATAATTTTGTCATCATTTGGTTTTGCTGAAGCCAAGACAAAGTTTGACCTGTCAAATTTTAAATAACAGCTTGAAGTTGGTAACATTTCGTTTGTGTCAGTGATATTTGACAAACTAAAGGACTGCGTTCACAAAACATGTTAATTATGTCCGATTTTAAGTTTTCTAGCAAGTGTGCCATTTTACCGTAGGGGGCATTATAGGCCACTCTTCATTACATAGTGTAAGCACGATCGCGTCATAAAATATGTAATTTCCGAGCTAAATGCGAGTACCGAATGAATTAAAGGACGCATTTTAAGGGGAATTTGGTTGTAATTTATCCTAAACTGACCCAAATGTTTCCAATGTGTACATGTCCTTTCTGTCCGCTTCTCAAGAATTTTGTTTTTATTGTTACATCTTCTATTTAGTTATTTATCTGACTTATATCCAATTTGCCGTGATTCATTTTGTTTTAAATTTTGTCATTCAATAAATGATCGCTCACTGTGGACAAAAAATGAAAGTTGGACGGCCGAATTACAGAAAACCCACATAGTCCCGCTATAGATGCAAACACATAAACGGGGTATCGAAATTAGACAATTTTTGTTACCAATACTAGCGAAATTGGTTAATTAGGTTTATCTCTAATTGCAACTTCAACATTAAACAGGAAACATAACTTTGTTGTTCTTCTTCACAGCAATTTAATATCTTTCAATTAAGATCCAGGTCATCTTTGTCTTGACCATCACTAACTAACTAACAACATGCATCTTTTCTCATGGAAAATATAAAATCTTAATGACTCAACGTCGTCTGAGAGAAAAATGTAGAGCCATTTAGCGGCAAAAAAGTAACATACCTATGATGCATCGTGCAGTCTTTTCGTATGTTACACGTTACACCCGATAGTACAACAAACTGTGCCGGCAAAAATTTGTACCAACCATGACTCCAGCCTGATGGTCCCTCTCCCTGTGCTGTGCAGTGCAACATGATGGCTCTAAACGAAGATGCACCAAAACGAAATGACCAGCCGCGACGAAGGCAGACAGACAGGTAAAACCAAACGAAGCGAATAAAACATTTTTTAGCATCTTAAGTCTTAAATGCTGAAACTTTCTTTAAATGCATGCAATTAGAATGGCAGGACTTATCTTAGCCGAAGCCGAAGTCCAAGTCGAAGCCGCTCCCGCTACGGCTATATATACGTTTACGGTTTACGGCTACATCATCTATTGCTATACGAAATATACGAATATAGTTATGGCTTCCAAACAAAACGACCTGGCGGCCATGGCTGGTTAACATTGCGCTTGCAGATTTTATGGATGCCCATGTGTCCATCTAGTCATCTCACCATCGCATCGCCATTGCCATCGCCTGGCTTGGCTAGGGCTGTTCGAACCAGCCCCACGTGATGTCATAAATCCATATCGATATGACATTTACATGTACTTTAGCGGCAGCCACTACACGCTGTTGTTCGTACCTAAGCACCCGGCCAATATGTGAGGAAACAGGCAGAATATCCTGGTGATGGTGATAAAAAAAAAAATAAAAAGAACAAGCACAACTCATGCAAGTATCTTTGGCTATAAATATCGAGATGACTTAGGAAGAGAGATTCCCTGGGCTGATAGTGCGCGCGCTTTAAGATTCCTATACCTACCATCATGGCATCCGTGTGTGCATCTATGAGCTGCTGATGCTGACGTGATTTACGTGAAGTGAAATGCACGTTTACAATTTAGTGCAAGCCAACCGACAACAAAGTGAAGAAGAAATAAAACATATTCTACACTTCATGGGTAACACCTTTCGTGCTCTCTTTATTAGACTTAGCCTCTCTCATGAGTTCAGTTAAGCTCCCCTCCTCTAGGCCTGGTGCTGGTCTATAGCTACGGTGTGGATCTATCTTTTCCATACACCAAGCTGTATATCTCTACCTGCGAACATATATACGATTCAATTAACTAATGTGGACGGTTACACTGTTCGGTGTTGGACGTGGCAGCAGCAGCAGCGGCAGTAGTAGTCATCAGGGATGCAGATATAACGAAGTTTTGCATTTTATACTGACAAGGAGGAGGATCTCATTCCGGTCCTGATTTCGTGCGAACGAGCACATATTGCAGCAAGCGAAGAAATGTTCGACACGTTTAAAGTAGACGCTAGGATTTATATTACAACACGTATCCATAAAGGCATCATGGCATCACTAGAACAACGGCTTGGCGATACTTATACACTCCGCGGTCAGAGCGTCAGACAGACCATGCTATATGTTGTTGCAAATGGAACAATGTCTTATATACGGTTAAAAGATGAATTATGTGCCTTAAGGAGCTTGATATACTTCCATTTCTTGAAGCTATCGACAGCGTTAATCGTGCCTCTTTACGGTATAATTGAATGTCGTTGAAAGGAAGAAGACGTCTTATGAAGCCTCATTTATACATACTACTTCTTGAGAAAATGGAAGGTTCTGCTGTTTAGGCTTTTGCTTTAACTACGGTTTGAGTTGAGTTATGAGGGTGATTTTGGATGGGACTTACTAATCTGATCGCCAAAGCGGTTTGTAAATTAAGTTGGAGTTTGAGCCAGGTGTTAATGTGAAATCCAATTAGTTTATAAATTTGTTCAACGGTTGAAGAAACGATTGCCCATCGACCGGATTTAACAAGGCTTTTAGGAAGTTCCTTTACAAATTTAGAGTTAAACCTGAGTTAGCTAATTTAAGACAAAAATTAATCTAAAGTGAGCTCAATTAAACGTTTTTTTAAGTCCAGGGAGTTTTATTAAATCTCGCACTAAAAAAATAAGGTCTAACGAAGCAATGATCAAAGATTAATTTGAAATCCCTTTATCCCGCAAAGTGTCCTAGACACTCAAATGTTGCACAATAAAAATTGGTTAAACTGGTGCATGCAGATAAACACTGCGTCGAAGTTGATCAGGTGTAATTTCGCTTGTTCCATTGGCCTCAAGAAAGCAATAAAATTATATATTTTTTTTATGATAACGGTAGTCTAAGTCTATACGATTCGAAACTTCGTTTTTATACCCGGAAAAATACATGTGTGTCGTTTTTCAACTTCTGCAGCTTAAATAGCAGTTAACTTACGCGTCATTATATTGCAAGCTTTAGGTACTTCCTTAAGAGTAAGTTGAACCTGTAAAACTCGTGTCGATTCGCACGCATAAGTATTGCCAGTGTCAGTCTGATGTGAGTGGCTTACTTCAAGGAGATTTGTACGCCATCTTTAAATTAAGCCTGTAATAGTTCAGGAAACTTTTTTATTCCGCTTGGGGAATGTCTGATTTCTATATTAAATAAAATTTTTTCAGTGGGTAGCGTTATCAAAACTCATGCCACAAATTCATGCCAATAGACATATCCTAGGAGTACAAAAGGCAAAACGTAATGGAAACAAGCAAATCTGACAACCTCTTGCGTTGCAAATGAAACCATTTTAAAGGGATTTGTTGTTTCCCATAAAGGTGCAACCATAATATGAGAAAGAAAAAGGAAGCAAGTGTCTAAACCGAACGAAAAGTTTCCTTCCGATTTGTAAAGTAGGTACATCAGTTGCCCATAATAGCCTTTAGACAAAATAAGAAGAAGGAAAGAAAGAAAGAAGAAGAATACCCTTTAGAAAAATAGGAATGTCAGATTTTGACTTTTTGATTAGTTTCCGCAAGTTTCGTTCACTTGCGTTTCCGTACGTAATGTACGCTTTGAGTCGTACATTACGTACGGAAACGCAAGTGAACGAAACTTGCGGAGACTAATCAAAAAGTCATTTCGGGTTGGGTATGTAAATCACATGTATTTCTACTGTTTCGTAAGGCAACGTACGTACCCATTCTTTAATTATAGTTAACCCTTAAAACAATACAAAATGTTGCCACAAACTGCAGAATGGTTTCCAAACGGTGACTATGATGTGTTTATGCACAACTCTGCACCTTGTCACAAGCCCAAAAGAGTGACTGCCTTTTTGGAGGAGGAGAGTGTGTGGAGGTATTGAAATGTCCAGGAAACTCTCTAGACCTGAATCCCATAGAAAATCTTTGGGAGCTCATGAAGAGGAAAATAGCTTGAGAAAAGAAAAATATGCGTGCATTAATAGAATGCCTCATAGAAGTATGGCACAGAAGACAAAAGTGAAAATATAAAAAAAATTGCGTCAAATGCATTCAAAGTATACCAAAACGCGTTGAGGCTGTTATAGCCGCAAAGGAAGATGTGCAAAATATAAATTGGTTTAAAACTTTTTTTGTAACAAAAAGTTTTTGTAATATTTTTTAAGGTTTTCCAATAAGAGGTGTTATTTGTGCATTTTAATAATTTTAATGCGTTGTTAAAGCGTGTATCGTTACATTTTTATTAATGGTGTAGTTTCTACTTGTCAAATGTCAAAAAAAATTACAACTACCGAAATAGCGGGCTATTCAAAATAACATATCTTATTGGAGAGTCTATATGTTTTTACTTTAAAAAAAAACATAAAGATGAAAAATTTGAAACAAAAATTTTTAATATACCATACAAAGTATTTCTTATCCATATCTACTAGGAAGTCTTTGCTTTAAGTAGTTACTTATAGGATTATAAAATTGCTTCCAATAATATAACTCAATTAAATGTCTTGTATTATCGGCTTTAAATCTTTCCTAATAAACACTATCATCTCGTTCAATCGAAGTCTTAGAGTACCAAATAATTGCTAATAAAGCAAAACCCTCCCTCAAAATTAACTTCATCCCTAATCGTTCGGTCAATGGGCAGATGCTTATCATTGAACTATTATTTCACGATTTCATGATATTCCCAATGTAAAATTTGATTTCGTTTCGATAAACTACCCCCGGAATTAACACTTGTACAGATGCCACTTGAATAATCTTGTTTAAAGCAAACATACTACGCCATCGCCACTGATGCGCAAAGCCATAATCCCTTTTTAAATAACAGATGTCACTTAAAATGATTTTTAAGTGCGGATAAGCATAGGAATAGAGAGGGTGGCAATGGCGTGTGGGTCATTGACAAATATTTATTTTTGATTTATGTTTCATTTGCGCTGGTATTTTCCAAAAAAAATTAAATCGAATGACGTAATCCGTGCCATGTTGACGAGAATTGATATTGAATCTTTCATCAATCGAACTAATATTTGTTTAATAAAAAATTAAATAAAAAAAAACAATAAAATGGAAAGAAGATGGTACTTTTTGGTGTGGTTTAACTTTTTGATGACTTAGCCTTATTGGGTAGGGCAAAGTGATAAATGGGTTTGCAAGACTATTTGGTTTCAACTTGTAAACAAAAAAATTATAGGTACGCACAATCATTTATTTTAATTAGCCATTGTATCAATGTTAAAGTTCAAGAAGGGAAGGTGTGTGGAAATATAGGAACAGCCTAGAAGATCTAACAGATTTCTGATAAATCCAGCAAAATTATGAGACTTTTTGCTACACAAACTAAAATTGAATTATTGAAAAACCGACAGTTTCTCCAAATATTTCTTCAGCAGATTGCGATAAAACGACATTAGGTAGAAAGGGAACAGCAATTTGTCAAATAAATGATTTGCCTTTTTAGATACGAGGTGCACAAATCACTTCACGTATCAGAAAGGGATTACAGCAGAATCAGATCAACTTATTTACGTCCCAATTATTCTGTCTCATTTGCAAGTCCCGCTCTAGAGATATTTAAAAAAAAATGTTTGTTCATATTTAAAAAAATAAAATATTGGTAAATGTTAGAAAAATTTTAGTCGGGTGAGCGAAATTTCTGTCAAAATACGTCCGGAAATGTGTGTGAAATTGGCAAAATTTAATAAAACTGTAAATAAAATGTTTGTTTTATTTTTGTATCGTGTAGTCTTTATACCTTTATACCTTTATGCTTTGGTTGTTATCATCTTCAGTTTGATTTTATGAATATTTTTTTAACGAAATCAATTTATAATATCAACTAACCCATGTCATGTGAACACGTAGTCAGAAGGTGCCGTGAAATAAAGCCGTACGAAATAAAGCTATATTTAAAAATTTGGCCTTATTTCACTTTATAATTGTGAAAGAGGGCCATATTCAAACATATGGCCTCATTTCACTTTGACGAAGTGAAATAAAGCCAAACTTATTTGTGAAACAAGGCCAAATACGGACTTATTTCGCTTTTCGAAAGTGTAGCAAGGCCATATGGAGCTTTTTTTTTAAAAAGCTGTACAATAATAAATGAAACATTTTAAAAGCTGCAGTTTTTTTAAAAAAAATTTGGGCGATGTGCGACTATCTATTATTTTTGACAAAATCTCCAAAATTAACACTGCCAGCTTAGGCTATCCAAAATTAAAACCGAAGCTTTTAAAATGTTTCAGTTTTAATTTTGGAGGGTTGTTGAAAGTGATATAGCCTAAAATTGTCGCAAATTATAATATTAAAAACGAAATGTTTCAGTTTTAAATTTGTAATGTTTTTGAAAAGAATAGCTATAATATGAAAAGAAATAGTTTTGTTTTTGTTTTGGAGAGTTTTTGAAAATAATAGCCCAAAATTCGCGCGAATTATCACTTTCAACAACTCTCCAAAATTAAAACTGACTTCAATTCCAAATACTTTATTTACTTATTTAAATCAAATACAAATAAAATACTGCTCATTAAATTTCTTGTTTCATTTAACTGTCACTTAAAATGAAGGCTGTTTTCTCAACTGGACTATAATAATGAAGAAATGTGTAATCAGGTAATCAAAACTATAAGGCGTAATGGGAGAAATTACGTTTTAGATATATTTTAATTGGAAATATCAGCAAAATCCACCCGCACATTAGACTTTGTTTCACTTACAGAAAGTGAAATAAGGCCAACTAAACTAAAGCGCAATAAGGCCATTTTGGCTTTATTTCACTTCGTCAAAGTAAAATGAGGCCACATATGGACCTCTTTCACAATTACAAAGTGAAATAAGGCCAAATTTCGAAATATGGCCTTATTTCGTACGGCCTTATTTCACGGCACCAGTCAGAATTCTATTATATGAGTTCAAACACTTTTTCATCTGTCACAAATTTTATCAATATTGATATTTAAATTTTTCTTTAACACTTTCTTGTAAAAAAAAAGTTTTCCAACACAAAAGATTTTTAATTGGTGCGTGTAGATTTTGGGGCCATGTGGCGGCCATGCTCTGTTGTTGGCATATTAGGTATGTCAAATCTGTTGTTTATTATTCGCCTACTGAAGAAGGTGCTGAAAGCCATTCGGTTTACGAAAAGTGTTTTGAAGCTCGGTTGAACCGCTGGTGTTAGATGAATCTTATGGGAAAAACTTCGAAAAGGATTTCCAAATATGTATTGGATTTCAAAAATTCAAAATCAGGTGAGACGTTTAGTAAAGGAGTCGAAGATAAATAGACAGACAGGCGTGTATATGGTGTTTTTAGAGGTATGTATAAAGCTTTAAGTATACAGCACTGTTTTCATTGTCAGCCATTTACTAATCTGTCATGTCATTTATCTTTAGTTTGGTTTGCGATTTCATCAGAATCGACTTTGAAGCCTAAACAATACACGCAAATTGTGCAGACATGGTGCTTGAGATTGCTTTTGAGTTTTGATACCGATGAAGCTGGTTTTTGGTTGAATTGCTACGTGAATAAACAAAACTGAGTGTAGTTTATCCTCAAGCCATTGTTGAGACGCCTTTACATTTAGAAAAGCTTACAGTTTGGTGTATAAGCTGACAAAATAATTGGTTTTTACTTCTTTAAAATGAAGCCGATCAATGGGGACAATTATAGAGCCTCGACCAATGACATTCGTTCCTGAACTGATTCGGCTTAATAGTCCGGGAGCCAGCGACCTTTAGAGGGTAGTCATTCCACAAAAGATGAAAATGTTTTCCAAAGCTTAATTTGGTGTCACTAGTAAGGGAATGGACCTCCAGCTGGCACACTTCCGGGGGGTGTGCCAGCGGCAGCCTCCGAAACACGTAAAATATTAATAAAAAAAAACTAATACCACAAAAGCTCAAACTTTGTAAAGATGGTAATTATGGTATATTTTAACATAAAAACGTATCCAGCCGCACTTCGAGTGGGGGATTATGCTCCAGCTTTTCACGTAAATATGTAAAAAATATGGTCTGAGTGAACTCATACCACAAAAGCTGAAATTTGGTACACTTGTATCTAATATAATAACTTAAACTTATTAAAAGTTCATTAACAAAGGAAAAATTCATTTGACTGGCTGCTGAGAATGTAAATCCTTTGTTGGAGCTAATTAACAAAGCATCTCATCATCTTAGTCCAACGAATGTTTCCCCCTTTTTCATCAATGAACATAAATAAACTTAATACATGTTGTTAAATTTAGTTTTACTTAAAAATATGATAATTCAAAAGTATTTA
This sequence comes from Platycheirus albimanus, assembly GCA_916050605.2. Lineage (NCBI taxonomy): Eukaryota > Metazoa > Arthropoda > Insecta > Diptera > Syrphidae > Platycheirus > Platycheirus albimanus. The sequence continues at coordinate 10,597,002 of OU696696.1, read as the reverse complement.
ACGTTAAAAAGTATGTAGATAAAGTGAATAATTTAAAAGATAAAAGTATCCAGCTTCATATTTAGTGAGTGAAAAGTATCCACCTGGACACTTCCCCCCCCCCCCACTAATGTGAAGCTGGATGTTTTTTTCGTTTAAGTTATTATATTAGATACAAGTGTACCAAATTTCAGCTTTTGTGGTTTGAGTTTGGTGAAATTAAAACTTAAGAGAAGAAAAGTTATACTTACGTATCTTTCATAAAAAAGAGCGCATGGATGGCGCCCTTTGTTCAATGAAAAAAGTATAGATTACTGATACCACAAAAGCTGAAATTTTGTAATATAATAGTTAATTAAATAAGTTAACAAAAAAAAGTATCCAGCTTCATATTTAGTGAGGGAAAACTATCCAGCTGATAATGTCAAAATTACGCTTTTTCGGTTGCATGCCCATGCGCAGCGTCCTTCTTTGCGCCAGCTGGACACTTCCCCCCCCACTAATGTGAAGCTGGATGTTTTTTTCGTTAAAGTTATTATATTAGGTACAAGTGTACCAAATTTCAGCTTTTGTGGTATGAGTTCACTCAGACCATATTTTTTACATATTTACGTGAAAAGCTGGAGCATAATCCCCCACTCGAAGTGCGGCTGGATACGTTTTTATGTTAAAATATACCATCTTTACAAAGTTTGAGCTTTTGTGGTATTAGTTTTTTTTTATTAATATTTTACGTGTTTCGGAGGCTGCCGCTGGCATACCCCCCGGAAGTGCGCCAGCTGGAGGTCCATTCCATATAGTATGGAAGCAAAGTAAAGCTTAAAACACATTTTCAGCTTTTGTGCTTTTGGTCATCAAAAAAGGTCGCTGGCTCCCGGACTATAATGTGCGGGAGCGCTGATTTCAAAAAGACGGCGCAACTCATGTCACACATTGCGTGCCACAATTGATGAGTCGAAGGAAACGTTTGAAGAGCGCATAATTTTATGCGATTTTCCTTGGGGGTATATAAAGTCGATAGCCCTGAACGATAAGGCAGAGACGATTGAGGACTTAGACTTTATGGCAAGTGCTACAATTTACCCTGTTAAAAACATCCCTTCTTAATATTTCCATAGGATATTTTTATACAGCGTGATCAAAAAGTGTTCTTGTTGGTATACGAAATAAGATTCCTCGCATGAAATTATTAACGACTCCAAGTCTTATGGTCAAAACAGATGTGCAGAAATCTTTCTTCATACAAATGTAGCGTGTATTTGCACGCACGAGTGTCGAAAATTACACCAGTTTTGATAGAGTCAACACGGTTGAAATTTTTTGAACTGAAAAACTATAGAGTAAGGTGCTAGCCAGACTGCACATCTGTTTTCGGCTTTAAGTAGGCACATCAAAAGCCTTTGTAGTGGTGTCAAAATTGTTTCTTTTTCTTTTGAACTTATACCAGTAACAGACGGGTTTTTTTAAGATTTTGTTTTTTTCGTTTCCTTAACTCTTTAAAGAAGCCCTCACGATCAACCCTGGCTCACAACAATAGTGTCCAATGATGCCCACTCAGGAGTCACGTTGTGCGCCATTTAAAATGTTATAACAAGATTGACTGCAGTCTTCTGACTTTTGACTGTAGTCGTACTTCTAATTTTTCAAAGCAGGTAATCTCATCAACATAGCCGATTGGTATCTAATTATGAAGATTCGAGTACAACCTCTCCCACTGAATCGTTCAAATATAACGTTGTCTGCCATGCAAGCGTTAATAAAAAGCTTATTTTTCTTGAAAACAGCTCACAGGATTTCAAAGGGGAAGAAGAAGAATAAACAAAATATGAAACTGTTGAGCAAAATTTGATTACGACTGTTGCAAAACCCTTTTCCTCTTAATCCATAACTTTTGAAACAACACAACTGTACCCACAAATCAACGAACTAATTATGAAATGCAAACGTGAACAAGAAAAAGCAGATTTGCAAAGTAGGTATCTTACAAAACGTCACTTTGTTTAAATGCCATCAGCTTCATCTCTGTCCTAGTTGTTCCGCATTCAAAACTGACTTTTATAAATGTCCTCCTTCAACTCTTTTGCTATATTCACGACCTACTACATCCAATGGTCCAAATTGAATTCCGTTTAATAAAAATAAACAAAACAAGCTCTGCCCAATGCCCAATGTCCAATGTCCAAATGCCCATAGGAAGGTACCTTCTCCTGTGTGTTGTAGTGCATACCTACTAAAATGTTGAGTTCATTAAATGAATATGTACCAAATATGTATGACATGGTCATAATCCTCGAAAAGGCATCTGCCAACTTTATTATGTGTGCCTCCGAATGTAATGCCTTAAGAAGGAAGAAAAAAATCACCTACGCGCGTAGTTGTTTCTCAAGATACCGTATAGTATACCCTCCATCAGAAAGAAATATAAGGGGTACCTATAACTATAACCGCTTCATAGTAAATTACCAATAACTGCAACCATCCTTATTTCGCAATAACTTGTCCGACAGAACAATGCCGATGCCGACAGCCGTTGTATAGTTTTTTTTTCGTAAGTAGTCTGTCGGTCTGTGCGGCCACCAGAGTAAACTAACTCCAAGTCCAACAACCCAAGAGCCAACAACGTAGAACCAACTCCATCTCCAATCGACCGTTTCATTGTTTCATGGTTTCATCGTTCACATAGTCAATGTGATTTGCATTGTACTCACTACTTACTTACTCAGTGTACCTACTCATGTATTCCATTTTATTTGCTGTGTAGTTTGCAGATCGGTCAGCGGAAGAGTATCCGATAGCTTTAGTTGTGGCTTTGCCAATAATGATCTTCCATGCTTCATTGGATTCCATCCAACCAGTCAAGACTCACAATCGATCCCAATCCCAAGCCAGAACTGACCACAAGTTTTCGGTTTACATTGCAAGTGCAAATAATAGTGAAGATGAGGACTCTTGATGGCTTGACGAAGCCGCCGCAGCCGCTGATAAATTGATTAAGTGATTTACCTTAAACCAATACAAGAACTGATTTAAGGGATGAATCATCATCCACCCTTTGTTCCTTTATAATAGCTCCTAGGCCATACCCAAAGCCTAATAAAATTGACATTCATGTATCGCAGCGGTGAATTTGAAAATGTGTAGATGAGTGGATTGTAATTAATGCTATTGTTAAAAAAAGATACACTCGGGTTCGGGTTAAAGGGGTTGTTGTTGTTCTTTGACATAGATACATGCATTTACATTATGCTTGGAAGGGGGATATATGTATATGTAAGTTAATGATGCGTTCCGGCTTTGCGGTTCGGGCAGTTAAAAAAGTCGAACATATGAGAGGTTCACATGAAACTGTATCAGTTGCACAAGTGTCATCGAATCGGCGAGCGTCCTTGACATAGTTGAATGGTGTTGTACACCGAGGAAACAAGTTCCTCACCCCTTTCAAATATCTAATGATCGAGATACTATATATGTAGATGTTTGTAAGCGCAAGTTTAATGAGCCGAAGGCAGGGCAATAACAGAGAGGAAGAAAAAAAAAAAAACATTTAAAAAACCTGCAGACATGATGTAGGCAGGAGCACAAGTGTTTTCCCAACGAGCGACGGACGCGATAGGAAATTTTTCGGTTACATTTTAAGGGTGCCAGATTGCGGTAATTCAATTTCAAAGAAAAGTGTGATTTGTGACAAATTTTCATCCATGTCCGTATTTGTGTATCTATAGATACTTGACTATGTACCACACCCCTGCAATGATAGTTTGTTCTTTAATTGTTAGTTCAATGAGAAGAGTGTTCTAGGTCAGGCAACACACATTTTCCGGCCACATAAAGGGTGTCCTAATTATTCGAAGTTGGATGAACAGATGCAATTGTTGAGGTTGTGGTGTGTTTTTTTTTTTTATATTCTAGATTTTTCTGCACTTGTCCAGATGCAAAGATGAAATATTAAAATAGAAAAAGGGAGTTCTAGGAAATTTGTAGTTTATTCAGTGCATCCGGTTTGTATTTTTTTTTTATGGATTTTAGGTTTGAAATTATATCCGATTTGCAAATAAATGTATATGTATATTTTTTGAAATGATTTTTTTGACGTTAGTGTAAATATGGTGGTTCATATACTTTCCGCAGAATTGCTAGGATTGGCTTATTATTTTGAGTCCACCGGAAAACCGAATTTATTTTAAATTAAATTTAAGTTTTAGCCACCTTTACTTATTAGGTGATGCAGGAGCTTAACTAATTTTTTAAAATTAAAAATGTTGATGTGAAATTCAATATTTACAAAAGCAGCCTGTAAAATATTGTTTTAAGCAGATTCAAATAAATATTCTCATTAATTATGGAATAAGACGTCGTTCAAGTGGCTGCCTCGTCTGGTTTCATAGTAGCGCGTTCTGTCACTCCAATTATCTAAGACCTGTTGATGGTTTCGGGCTGTAGCTCACGGATTGATTGTATGATATTGGCCTTAAGTGCTTGAATCGTTTCCGGATTGTTTGCATAACATCGGTCCTTCACGGTTCCGAACAAAAACAAGTCCAAAGGGGTCACATCGCGGCCAATTGACTTCGTCAAGACCAAAAAATGCAAAAAAAACGCACTATTTAGGCGACACTTCACAGCACTCACTTTGGAAATAAGTTTTCAGTATTTCCCAACGTTGTTCAAGCGTTAAGTGACCCCATTCCGTTACGCGGAGGTATGATACTGACTTTCTGTCAAGATTTCGGGTGGAAAATAGCTGTCAGTGTCAAAATAATCTATAATTTAAAAAGAAACCACTGCACACCCTGTGTTTGAATTTGTTTGGTTTGTTCGAAATTAATTTCTGACTCTACGAAACCAAGTTCATATTTTACCCTTTAACTTGACGGAACCATAACAGGAAAAGAATGTAGATTTCGAATACTGCAACAATATGCCAAATTTTATAAAGTATTTGGTTTTTAGAATGCAATATAACCTCCTATATTTGAAACCTTGAAAAAACCCTTTCCGTGTCCATATTGTCTCTTAAGTAAAAGTGAATTTAACTTTAAAATAAAAGCGGCCTTATTTTCGTCCATCTTTGTCGCAATGTAAAACTTTTAATTTTTGATTCATAATTGAAATAATTTGATTTTAAGCAAAACCACGACTTAAAGATTACAACATTTCATAATCCCGTTAAATTGAGCGACAAACGAGCAAACTTCGAAAAAAGACTACTCCGATCCGCAAAGCCTAGAAACATGTTTCGAACCACGAAACCGACATGCGTTAATTTTTAAATCTAATAGAGCACTTCAGAATTCTGTAGGCCAAGATTTTGTGTTTGCGGATTTTATGGTTCGGATTACGGTGCTTCGACATTTTGTTTTACGCAGAATGTATTTCGTGATTATGTTTTTGGGATTTCGTGTTGTGAAACCCCAAATAACATTATGTAGTGTAAACAGTTCACTCAATGTTAAGTTACTGACTGAAAACTCATAAGTACATTTTTTAAGGTAATCCCCCTATCATGGTATCCGTTCGAAAATCCTCTTATCGTAGAAATGTTCCGATTTTCGGGATTTTCTTGTTTATGGTATCCGAATCGGAACGAAAATGAAAACGTGTATACGATCGCAAAGTAATTGACATAAATCATAAGACTAAAATGACAAATCTTTTTCAAAGTGAATGTTTGTGTTATTTACAGCTCATTAAAATCAATCTCATTTAAAGTTTAAAAATAAAAAAAAATGGACTGCGCAGTGCTATTTTTAGACGCAGAAAGGTATGAAGAGAAAGAAGTAAAGAAAAAATAAAATCCTTAAGAAATACACCAGCTATCGGCTGGTGAAGTTCCTGGCAATGTCTGGCTTGGCCTTCATCATTTCAACCAGCCGTTTCTATTGCTTTTGATGTCTTTTTTTTTATAAACAAAACATACATACATATATAAATATAACTAAGTTAAATGAATGTTAAATTCAACTTACAGTTCAGACTACATATTCACAATTTTTTTTGTTTTTTTTGCTTTCTCTTTAATGTTCTCCGACAAACTACCGTATGCAAATGTCTGCCGGAGAATATTCGGAGAAACAGTAACCTGTGAGACGCCATGCACCGCAAGAATTCTCTGTGCGTCGCTTTGATTTTGACACTTAAGCGTCAGGCATCGCACGAATTCACAACGCGTTGATCTGTTTTTGGCAATTTCAACGCATACTCCATTTTGTTTCGGAAGGATCTCTGATAAGTCAATCGGAACGGTTACCATGATACAAAATTCGTACAATTCCTCCGAATCTGAAGAGATTTCTCTCCGATCGGTTACCATGATAGTGGGGAATATTCGGAAGTGTCGGGTCTAAAAAAAATAGGTGTTGAATTCGGTGACACGCCTCAATATCCGCGGACAAAATATCCGGGTCAAAATATCCGCGACAAAATATCCGGGGACAAAATATCCGCTGCTAAAATATCCGCGGCCAAAATATCCGCGGCCAAAATATCCTCGTCAAAATATCCGCATACACCGAACCTCGCACCTACCCTAAGTCCTACAGTGTGCCCAAGCAGGGGGTGTGCAGGGGGGCAGCATGCCCCCCCTTACTTAGGTCATTGCTTATACACCGTAATATTATGCGTCGCGGATATTTTGACGCGCATATTTTGTCCGAGGATATTTTGTCCGAGGATATTTTGTCCCCGGATATTTTGTCGCGGATATTTTGACCCGGATATTTTGTCCGCGGATATTGAGGCGTGCAGCCGTTGAATTCTACCCGTCTATTTACCTGTATGTCTACTTGTTCCTCTGTAGCCTAAACTATTTTGCTGATCCGCTTCAAACTTGGTACTTTGTGAGTATTTATTTGGTAGACTGACTCCCGGAAGGTATGTGTCATTTTCACTCTACTCATACATTTTGGTTAAACTTTCTGGGCCAGGAATTATGCATTAGGTGACAAGGTAAGGGTGAGAGTTTCTGAGATTAAGAGAGCTTTAACTTTTTTTTAAGGTAACGGGACCTTTTTTGCTAGTTTTGGATGGTTTTATTATATAATATTTTTACTTGCGATTATAGGTACTATAAGGCAAGTTATGAATTATGGAAAAATTTGAGATAACAATCACACATGACATTACGATGATGGAGAAGTCGAAAAAAGTGGGTCTGGAAATTCCGTCCGTCTGTCTGTCTGTCTGTCTGTCTGTCTGTCTGTCTGTGTGTATGTCTGTTCGCGCCTCTGGAGGCTGAACGGGTGGGCCGATTTGCTTCAAATTTGGTATTTATTATTTATTTGGCCGTCCCTCGGAACAAATTTTTTATTTTTGCTCTAGGTCCAAAAATAACGGCACCTGCCATACAATCTTGAAGACAAAAATTGATTTTCTCAAAAACGGCTCTAACGATTTTGATAAAACTTTCAGAATGCTATTTTTGCAAGACAATCTATCTTTTGGTTTGAATTTTTTTTTTTTTTCAAAATTTGTCTAATAACGGTACCTCTCATAGAACCAGTATTTTCAAATCAAATTTTCTCGTAAACTATACATTCGATTTCGATAAAATTTTGGCCACAGGAAGTCATTCATAATTTTATTAATATGGCATTTCAAAATTTCCAAAAACTTTTTTTTTGAATTTTTATAATTTTTTCAAAAAAATTTTTGGTTTTCGAAATATGTTGAAAACGGGTACATTGATTTTTTTTTTAATTATTTTTCAAATGTAAACTACAGATTGCCATATATTTGTATACTCAAATAAATTTCAAAATATTGTTTGAAAAAGGTTTTCAAAAATAACCTTTTTAAAAAAAAACTGGTCCAACGATTTTCAATAGTTTTTTTTCCTAGATTGACGTATAGCTTTGAAATTTTATTGCATACTTAGTTTTTTCCGAGAAAACTCTAAAACTAATTTAAAAAATAAAAGAATTTTCGAAATTATTTAATTTTTTTTAATATCCATATATGCAGCCACTACGCAATTGCTTATCATAAGAGCAAGTTCGTGCGACCCAGTCGTGCATTTTTTTGTAACACTAGAATAGCACCACTGTTTTTATTTTAGTTAAAATGAAAACCAAATATTTTTTTTTTTTTTTTTTTGAGATAGGTTTTTGTATTCATTAAATACAGATTACACATTTATTTTACTACTTTGTACAACCTTCCCTATTTTGAAGAACGTCAAAAATGCGGTCTTTCAATAAATAATATAAAGATTTTAATAGTTCAAGAAAAATACTGACCCAGGACTCTTTGATACCTTCAACTCTCGCTCTTACCTTGTCACCTGATGCATAATTCCTTGGATACACATCAAAGGCGTCCCAAAACAGTTAGTTTAAGAAAAAACAATAAGTGAGGCTATACAATTGATACGGACTGTATGTGCACCTGATTAATAAAATTTTACCCCTACCAAACATTGGTGGTACATTTAAAGTTGAATGGTGTGTCAAGATCAGATGTGGCTATAAGCAAACAAGCCGCAATTCGTTCCTCAATCTAAATAAAACCCTTTAAAATTTATGTTTATAGTACATATAACGGACTTGCATATACAGGATATGGAACCTTTTTCATATTTTTTATTTTATTTTGCAAGGTCAGACATTTAGTTTTCTTGTCTGGCATTGCGTTTAACTCAGAAGTTGAATTTCTCGCAACAGTGATTTTTTTTAAATCTCGGTGATCCCCATGAATATTTGAAAATTAAAAATCTCCAAACTCTGTATGTTCTACAATTTTCGAATCTTGCCCAAGAATAATAACAAAACAACAATCAATATTATTTGTAGAAGTCTTATCACTTCATTACTCATCTCATCATGGATGAGAATGATAAATGATAATTCCTATAAAAAGAATGCTCCAAGATGAATAATCATCACAACTCAGTCGCAGTTCTCGCAGAGTACACTTATCTTCTGAAAGCACTAGAATATACCAACAATCTTAAAGAAAATGAACTTCAAAGTATTGATCGTTTTGATTTTCGGTTTGATCGCCATGTCAATGAGTGCAGTTGATTTTGGCAGAAGCAGATTCGGTGGAGGCATTGACGGTGGAAGGATTCCAATCCCAACAACACCACCATTATCCATACCAAAAGCAGAGACATTTTTAAGTTAAAATATTTTTTAAAACTTATTTATTAACAAAAATAAAAACATTTTAACTAAAGTGATTGGTAAATTATAAATTTGTATTTGTATTTTGTATTTTTTTTTTTAATCTGTGTTAACATAATATCGGGTGATTTTTTAAGAGGTTTAGAACTTAAAAAAAAAAAAAACACAAAAAATTCGAAAAAATAAATGAAATATTTATTTGAATCGATAGTTTGAACCTTGCAATTTAATGTTTAAAGATAATTTCATGCAAATGTTGACCGCGGCTGCGTCTCAGGTAGCCCATCCGCTGAGTCCAATTTTGGCATACTCTTTCACACATATCGGCCGGTATCTCACGAATGAATGCATGGATGTTGGCTTCCAGTGCGTCAATCGAAGCGGGCTTGTCCCTATAGACATTAGCCTTGACATACCCCCACAAAAAATAGTCTAATGGTGTCAAATCGCACGATCTAGGCGGCAAATTGACCGGCCCGAAACGTGAAATTAACTGTTCACCAAACTCGCCTCGCAATTGCGCCATTGTTTCGCGTGCTGTGTGGCATGTGGCACCGTCTTGTTGAAACCACATATCATGCAAGTCAAGAACTTCCATTTCGGGCAAAAAAAAGTTTGTTATCATCGCTCGGTAGCGTTCACCATTGACAGTAACGCTGCGATTCGCATCATCTTTGAAGAAATATGGCCCAATAATGCAGCCGGCCCATAAACCGCACCAAACAGTGGCTTTTTCGGGATGCATTGGTAGCTGTTGCAATGCTTCTGGCTGATCTTCACTCCAAATGCGGCAATTTTGCTTATTTACGTACCCATTCAACCAAAAATGAGCCTCATCGCTGAACACAATTTGAACAATTTGAACATTTCGAACCGAGCACGAATTTTGATAGTAAAATTCAATAATTTGAAAGCGTTGTTCATTTGTAAGACGAGCCATGGTTAAATTGCAAACCAAACTGAAGCTGTTTGACAGTGACACAAGGTACTAAACACACGTCAGCTGTCAAAACCAGTGTTGCCAAAACCAAACCAGCTAAAAAATCACCCGTTACAAGAAGATATAATTTTTTAATACTATAAGAGTAAGTGTTACCAAAGTATATAATAAACAAGGATTGCATGTAAAAAATAAAACTATTCATGGCTTAAAAAGCTTAATCAATATAAAAAGTTGAGAAATACATAAATATCTTCTTCTTGAAAATGGTTGGTGAAATGGTTCTCTGTAATTCGATTCGTAAAGCGTTCCACAATCGAATAACGGAATGTAAAAAAGAACTTCCTCCAATAGTGTGAGTAATGCTGGGCAGAATCAATCGTAATCCCTTTGATGACTGTGCGAACTGAAGTACTTTCCTACCTCAAATACTCCGGACATCTTTTATGGATAATGTGAAGCTGCAAAATATTTATGTATCTAAGGTTATCATCCAAGCTAAGTCCCAATATTGGCGTTTGGATATTGATACACTGACATATTTTGGTAAATTGTAAATATATCGCAAGAAATCATTGGAAGGAACAGTCAGATTACGTTTACATTCATAATCCAACACCGGATAGACAGAACAGTAAAAAGTGAAGAAAGGTAAGACTAGGCTCTTGATAAGATGCATTTTTATGTTAGAATTTAAACAGTGTGATGGAGATCTCAAAGAGCGAAGTCCAAAATTAGACTCCGAGAGCATACCATACCGAGAGTTTTTGAAGGATTTAGATCCAATAAGTGTCAGCCCAGCTCTGAATGTTAAGTAAATCACCATTTAAACGTGCAACACAGTCTTCTCTGCCAATCTAGAATGGACAAAATCTAGAATTAATATATTAATTCTAGATTAAGAATTCCTCTAAAAAAAATCTAGAACACTTTTCTAGATTATTCTAGATTTCCATCTTTCTAGATTTTTACCACTTCTAGATTTTATCTTTCTATATTTTTTTTTATCTGGATAACGTCGTGATCCCGATTTGGGGGCCATTAATGGGCACCTTTTGCTAAAATAATCATTTTAAGAGCTGGCAGAGTCCAATATGATCTTAAATACTGGGTTTATATTGGGCCTTTCTAATGCAACTGTCTTTGAAAATTTTGTCCCGGTTACAGGCTTGATGAGAGTTTTTGTTTTATAATATTGCTCGCTTTTATACATAAGATACTGTAAGGCAAAAACATAATGCATTCATCGAAAAAAAATCTTGAGATAACAATCAAACATGACATTAAGATGATAGCGAAGACGAAAAAATTGGTCTAATTGGACGGCGCCCATTTGGCCGATATCATCTTCTCGACTTGACCAATAGAATTCTAAAAGTTCAAATAAACATAATCAAAAAACAGAATCGAAGTTTTTCATTTCGAAAAAAAAGAAAGCCAAACAACATCGGATGGATGACTTCTTTTGGCCCACCTTGTAAATAAGTACATTTTCGAATTTTTTCATTTTCGCGAAAGGAGAAAGCAAAAAAAAAACGGTTCTATGCAAGATATTATTTTTAACAATTGTTCGTAATTTTGTTTCCAGCCATTTGATAGGTCAAATTCAAAGAACTAATCTAATTAAAATCGTTTGAGCCGTTTTCGAGAAAAATGAGCTTTTGTTTCCCCGGTGAAGTAATTTCCCGAGAATTGATTTCAATGCAGCGAATATGCCATTGTGTTTGGTGTTTGGAGAGGTTTTCATTTTCATAAATAAATATTATTATTTTTAATCTTGATCAAAAAATTTTGATATTTTGAATAAAAAATAAAAAAAACTTTTAATGCGAAAGGAGTTTAAGTTTAATCTTGGATTTTCTTCGTTGAAATTAAAGTTTACTTCAGTACACTCATAAAAATAATTAGTATATATTACTAAAATTTTCGTTCATTGTACGAAAGTTTCGTGGTGCAAAACTACGAATGTTTTTAGTACATTGTACGAATAGTAATTGAACTAATTTTTGCTTTAGTGTATTTACGAAATGCTTCTGTACAATGCACGAAATGATTCGTAGAGACGGTACGAATAAAATCGTACATTAGGATTAGATATACGAAAAATTTCGTATTTTATTTAGTAAAATAACAAAATCTTTTGTACAATACACGAAATCATTCGTAAACATAGAACTTACCCGGCTTAACGGGGGGAGGGGAATAGATCCCCTCCCGTACGATTTTGTTCTTGTCTCAACTCAACCTTTTTGTCACACCTTTATGCAACTCACCCAATTTTGACACTCACGGTACATTTATAATACTTTGGAAATTTGATAAAATGGTGTTACTAATTATAAAGAACACTTTACGCGGAATTGTTTACATATTACAATGTTAAATTAAAAAAGTTAATCAGAAAAATATGTAAAATATAAGAAAATTAATTCAAACCTACCAGTATTTTATTATTATTTAATTATTATTTGATTTCAAGATTGATACTAACACCGCACTACTGTCCAAAATGAATTGTTATTATTTAACTGTTTATGATTTATTTAAACAAAAAAACTTTCTTATGTACTCGTAAGTATACACTTTTTCACTTTTTAACACTTTCACTATTAAAATACAAACAGCAATGACTTAGCTTCCTTGCTTTCAAATTGAACATTGCGGTTGTTTTTGATATAATAATTGCAAAACATTTGTAACTCTACGAAAATATTGGTAATTGCACAAAAACAATGACATACATTTACTGCAGCAGGTATATTTCGAAAAGATTCAAATTTACGATTATTTTTTTAAATTTACAGAATGTTTGTAATTTGACGAAAATATTAGTAATTGTAATACAAAACAGAAAGGAAATAAGGCGTTTAAAAAAATATCATAATATTGCTTAAGTACAATAAACGAATTTTTTCGTACATATTACTAAAATTTCTTAAAACAAAATTTACGAAAGCACTTTCGTTTATTTTACGAAACTTTTGTAACACATGGTATTTTGCATCTTATATTTGCTACGAAATATTCGTTTAGTATACTAAATTTCGTACAATGTACGAAAATGTTTACGAAAAAAATAAAAAAAAAAGATTGTTGCCTCGATTGAATTTGATGACAATTTTGTTATGGTCAATTTGGTTCCGTTGCACAACTTTGGCGCGCTGGAGTTCCGAATTAGCATCAACGGCGATCCAACTTTCAATGTTAACACGTGTGTAGTATTCCGGGTGGTTCCAATTAATTCAAAACTTCAGTCGGATAATTGATGGCATCCATGACTTTGTCGATCGATTTCTATTTGACTGTTTCGCCGGTAAGTTTTAATTGAATTCTGTCATTGAGCTTGTTGATGTCATCATTTGTCGGAGCCAAAATTGCACGTTCGCACAACCAATCCGCATTTTTGTAGTTACTTGTTTGATTTGGGAATACATTGTCAACGACGGACGGCTTGAATATTGAGTAACATTTGGCAGAAGTTCCGGCGGGGATGAAATCTCATCATTGTTAATCACGCCAATTCGAATTTTGCCATTCCCGAATCCCGATATCAAAAAGTTGTTTTGAGAATGTTTGTGTTGACGGGTCTTGTCAATACCGTTATTTTATCGACTGAAGTCCAATGGCTGACAATTTTTTAGATTTGTTAGTATGTAATTTGACAAAGTGCACTAAAAATGGTTTTGTTGCAAACCGCTTCGCCGAAATTTGGGCAAATTCAATTACATTTATTATGGGTTAAATATTTACAGTCCAATGGCTGACAATTTTTGAAATTTGTTATAGTAATTTGACAAAGTGCACTAAAAATGGATTTATTGCAAACCATTTCAAAGCTTCGTAGGCATACTCAGAAGATCCTACAATCTGATCAATCGTTTGAACCAAAGAAAAATATAAAAAAAATCTAATTTTACATGAATTTGTTTGGGGAAATGACGCTATCAAACATCACAAGATCATCCGCTGGGTTTAATTGAAGATTTCTAGAAAATTTTATCAAAATCCATCCAGTCCATGGAGTCCATAGGGAACATTCAAACACACATTGCAATAAACCCTCGTGGGCCACCTCAGAAGACCCTACCAAAGTTTCATCACAATCTCAAGCCAATACACTTGGGTTAACACTCCAAGAGATTAGCGATTTCATCAATTTTTCTTCTTAATTTATTATGTTAAGATTTTTATTTTTGATATCACCAAATTTCATTTCTCGTGTGCTTAAACTTTGCAGTCCAATCGCTGAATATTGAGCAAACTTCAGATAGACTTTCAAGATATGTGATTTTTTTCATTATGTTAAGATTTTTATTTTAGTGGGCTTAAACTTTGCACTCCAATCTGTTGCAACCCTCCTAGTCGATTTTGTATATATGTAGATGAAGATAGATTAAAACTATTTCCAATTAAAATTTTTCATTTAGTCTTTTGCTCCTTCTTTCTCCAACGAACATTTGGAGATCTTCCAAATGACCAATAGGACATCTCGACACGACTGACTTTCCGGAAAACCATTTAACCGCTGTAACTAGTTTGCGTTTAATTTTGAAAATGAAAAAAAAAAGAAATGTGCAATTAAACTTTATGGGTGTGGCTCAAAAAAAAAAAAAAAATATAGAAACAAAAACAATCCAAAAAATTACACTAAATTGTTCACTACCGCAACTATGGCAGAGAATTGCTTACAAAATTTGACCCACATATAATAGGTTGGCAGATCGATTCTCACGATCTACCAGAAGGAAAATTACTCCGCCGCCATCAAGCCACTGAGCCATTGAGCCGTCGAACATCGAGGACGGCAAAAACTAGCACCAGCATAAAATAATATTGTATTGTAGTAACCACCACCATTGAGCCCAGCCAATGGATCTTAGTGCAGCATCTGTCTATCGCCATCGCTTGCTTGGACTTCTTACCCAGCCCCAGCCGAAACCAATGGGAGGAAAATAGGTTTTTCCATAAATCGATGATCGAGAGGTAATGGCCGCAGAAAATTAAAAAGACCAGTCATGGAACATGGAACACAACTACACAACATAGTACCGAAACGAATAAAAAAAAAGTCCTCTTAAAGCAATTGAACACAAACAACAGTAGATAGCCGGTCATGCTTTTTTACTTCTCAAGTACCTACACCCATTCCACCCATAGCTTGATGTGCAATTAAATCCGAAACCAGGCACAAACAGCCACTCGTCCCAGTATCCATCAGAGATGCTGTGTATAGGTACTATAGTAGCTGAAGCAGTTTGCAGTTTGCAGTTTTGATGGCTCAGATCTCAGAGTCTCTATAATACTGTAGCAGCAGCAGCAGCACTTATTCGCATGTAATTGCAATTAGATGTTCCTACTTCTAAGACTGCCTCGAAAATCGAAATCCAAAAACTGGAGGAGGCACACATAGCGTAACGTAACCCTTCAAATAAGATGGGGCATACATTCTGCCAACTGGCATCATGGATGCCATGGATGAAACATGGAAACCAACCCAAAAAAAAAAAGACAAACAATGTCGACCTTTTGATTTCATTATGCCACCGGAAAACAAAATTAGATCTCATTGCTGCTCCCTGAGGTTTCTCTTTGTTTTGGAACCAATACCACCAACCAGTACCAGTGCCAGACCAACAGACTTTAACTTGAATTGGAATGGAATGGATATCTAAATCGACAACGATGCGATGGAGGAATTCGCAATTTCCAGAGTGTTGCAGTAATTATCTGATAGCAAAGTCAGAAGTTCACCTTCTCTTTGTAAAAAAATGTAAAGATACTTAATAACAGAACAGAAGAAGTGAAGAAGCAGCACAAAAACTTGAAGAAGAAGAAGAAGATGATGCAGATGCTGAAGCTGATGCACAGAAAATGAAAATCCTTCGGCCTCAATTTATGATCTCAAACTGAGATTCTCATAGAGGGAGGGGAAGCATAAGTTGTGTAGGTAGGTATTCCTTTCCTGCCACCAAAACGGATCTAAGGTAGGTATATAGTGTTGTTGCAGCATTTACAGTTGGACTGGGCCGTCGCGTCGTCAGTTGGACGCGCCGCGCAGTTCTGCTGCTTGAAGAGAGGCGTGATGAGAAATTTAATATTGCTTTGGATAAATGCAGATAATTCGAACTGGCTCCATATCAGATTTCGTTTCATTAAAGTGAATCACGAAATCAATGAAGAGAGCTTTACTAGCGTTAGCGTGGCGGTTGGTTTGGTGGTGGCGTGCATGCATTTGCCCCTCTATTTCCGCCACTGTACCGTCTCACTATATAAGAATATACCTAACCATCACATCGCATCATTGCCACTCGCTATCCCTATAATATATAAACCCAGTCTGAAGAGAGTGGATCTGGGATATCCAACATTCAACATACAAAACAACAACCAGGAGATGCTTTGGACAAGATTTCAAATAAAAACGCATTCCGCTTCCTCACTTCCTGGATGCTGCGCTCGCTCCTCCACGAACAACAAAAACTGCTGCATTACTATAGTACACTGCTGATGATGTTGCTGTACTGCTGCTGCCTGGTTTGGATCTTGGTCGACTCTTGAAACAAAATATCGAAATGCGGACCCACTAATCTATAATCGCGGTTCTTAATTTACCATAATTCATTCGCTTCTTGATGTTAACGAGAAAAACTAAGCAAGACTTGAAATGAAATTGAGGCGGCTACGGCTATATCTATATAATGGCTACAGCTTCGACTGCTACTCCTGCGCTGCTCCTATACCTTGCCTCTAATAGTTGTTGTTGTTGTTGTTGTGGTTTGTGATCTCTTCTGCATGCTTCATGCTGCATCCAGACGAATGATTGGGCATCTAGTGAATTGATGTTTTCTATTTAATTAAATGTTGCAAAATTATTATTATTTGTTGAATTTATGAAAAATGTAAAAAACAAAAACAATACATCAGGGCGAAGGATGACTTAGGTATTGGGAAGTGAAATTTGAGTTCCCAGTCGAGGATAAGTAACGCGACAGCGATGGGTATAAACATTAAGTTTTAGGTTCTTTTCATGGAAGAAAATGTCCCAATTCTGGTGTAACGAGCTTGCAATTGGAACTGCTTTGGTGTGAAGATAACATTTGCATTATTTCAAAGCTTGAAGAAATTAAGCTGAACCATATTTAAGAAATAATATTGTATATAGAGTGGTTTTCTTAAATCCTACATACATTAAAGCGATGTTTTGCATGCCACTTCACGAACTATCTTCAATTAAAGTTGAATTTTACATTGGATTTTATGTGGTAATGAAGCATAGAATTAGGTATAAGACCAGAAGGTCTGCAGCCCACACCACAGCAGTCTATGGTTATAAGGCAGCCATCACAATTCACAACTGGTTGATACTTGGTCCTTAAGGACAACAGAAGCCAAAATAGATCAGCTGGCGTTACACACTTTCTATTCTTTGGTGAAGATCGATTTTCATTAAAATTTGGTGATTTTACGTTGAGTCATTGGTCCATACCGGAATCTCCCGAACGATATCGAGGTCACGGGCCGTGTCTCATGTTAGTACAATGACGTTATTCTTTTCATACAATTTCCTTTAGTTTTAGCAGAAGTGAAATATGTATTGGGTATTGAAATTCCATCATTATGCAGTCTCAGAGTAAATTAGAAGATGGACGATTAAGTGGCGGCCATTTTGGCAAAACCCAAAAACACATTGTGGAAAAACTAGACACAAACCAGTATAGAATAACCAAGGCGTTTATGGATATCCCACAACCACAGTTCGAACAACATCTGGTCCACGCCGAAGATGTTTCTTCTGATTTTCAAATCAGGACCAGGTCAAAAGTTGGAAGCAGCATTTTTTTTTTAGGTTTAAACTGCTCTCAAAAAGTTGTTTGGAATTTCTTGTACACGCTCGTTTTAAATGGTAACAAGTAGTATGGAGCAAATTGACTCTTTTATCAATGACGACAATGTTAGTTATAGATTCGCCATACACTTCAAATTAGACCAAACTAACATAAAAACAAGCTTAATGAATTAATGAAGAATCAGGGCATGATTTGGAAATAGTTGGTGCGGCCTGAAAATACACGTTTTTAATGGATTTTGATTCTAAAAAATATTGATTTTATATACAGAGTGAAGCTAAGCTATTTAAAATATTAAAATTTTGTTTACAAGTTAAGTTTCTAACTGACCTGCTTGTTACTGCATGTTTAATATGTGATGCTTTTTTGTACTAAGACTGAGGTTAGCTCATGGATGTCCAGGCTCCAGGGTTGTTCCCAAAAGAAAGCGAAAACTCAGGGTTGAAGAGTGTCGAACTCCGAAACAACAATATTTTTATTTATCTTAATTTGCTTAACAGATTATTTCATATTCTTAAAGATAATCTTAAAATAAAAGATTACAATTTAATTCTTATAATATCTTAGATGCTAGGTCTGTGGAGTTCCAAGAAACTGTGCACGACAATAAACGGTTCCTTAGCACTAAGTCTGCAGAGATTCCTCTAGAAAGAAAGAGCTGCACGACAATAAACGGGTGGCCTAATGCCGGTCAGCGACCCACTGCGACCAACAGCGAAGTGGAAAGCTGACAAAAAACTTTTACTACAAAACTTGGTGAGGCTTCTACTGGTATTCCCCGCAGCGTACCGTCGGTTGAGGTTGAGATCTCTATTCCCGGTACTCTATTTGCTATAGAATGTTCTAATAATGGCTGGGAGGTGGAGTCTGATTTGCCATGCAAATTTCACTCCCTCTTATGGAATTTTACTGAAAGAAGAGACTGTGATTTATAAAGTCAAAAGTTAAAAATACTTGCAAATGTGTAATTCTTTTGGGTGATGAATTTATTTCTCTGCTCTTCTGGTCTAGGTACTCGGAAGTTGACGGCAGTCCAAATCAGCGGTGCGGGGTGGAGGGGTAGTCGGAATCAATAGAATGCAGTGTTGGCGTTACGTCACGTGATGGTGATTCTATTATTCATATTATATGAATAATTGCATGGAATCCTCGTGACGATCGGCGGCGGTGGTTATTGCGTCACTTGATGCCTAATCCAAATCCATTCGTAGGTTCTTGTAGGATGTAGGAAGTCGTCGTGACGGTGGGAGAAAATGTGTAACTTCGTTACAAATAGCTCATCATCTGAAATCATTTTTTTCTTCAAAACTTCGGAAATTGTCTGAAATTTTCTCGCTCTATCTTTATACTATCTAACCTTGCCCTACCATTATTATCGGGAGCAATAGCAAAGCATATTTTGGAGAAAAATTCATTTTTGGAAAATGTTAGAAAACAAATCAATAACAAATTTGTTTTTACGTTCTTTACAGACCAAGCTTCTTTTCGAAAAACAAAAATCGAGGTTTTAGTCAATTTTAATCAGGCTCGAGCTGGTACCGTTAAAGTAAGGTTTTATACATTTTTTGTTTTGCTTAAATGGCTTAAGGATTTCGATTTAGTTTTGTTATATAATAATAATTTTAACTATATGCTTGTAAGACTCAAGGTCTTTTTGAATGCAAACTGCACGGCATTTATAATTTGACACTGGACAAAACTGGGTTTTTGTTTTTATCTTTATTAAACTTAGTATGTATCCGGTGTCCGTAAGTAAAGTTTTTTGACGTCCATATTCACCAGGGAAAAGAAAAAACTTTAACAAGTTTTGGTTTGAGAAATTTTTTGGTATTGGAAATTTTACCAACTTAATGCACAGAAAACATGAAAGATTATTTTTTTTATATTTTGGTTCAATTTTTCACATGTGGGATGTTAACTTTAATAGTAAAACTCTTCATAAACACACAAAGAAAAAAGATTAGCGTCATAAAATTGACCTGACTTGAAAGGTGTTTATCAAAAGATTTCTACAAAGCCACAGCATGCATGCTGACGAGGTGGGTTCTTTTTTCATACGTACAGGAGGGCCTTACTTCTGTAATTAACTAAAAATAGAAGGAACAATTATTTAAATATACCCTAGGGCAAGGTCGTGGTACATACATTATTATTTATTAATTTTTATATAGTTTTCTCAAGAAAAATTTAAGTATTGAAATTAAATTGAAAAATTCCAAAATTCAATTAATTTGTGAAGACAATATAGTTTAACAGATTTTACGTGATGAAAATGCATGAAAAACTTTATTTGGTTATACATTAGGACCTCAGTTATTCGAACGCTCCACTAATTAGAAATTAGAACATTAAGTATCTTGTACTTCGAACACTTAGTACTCTGTATTTCAAATGTGTCGATTGTTTCTCTGTTGAGTGCTTTCGCCGTTGCAGAGCCAAAAGTATTTTCCTGGAAATATAGAGGGCAAACATTTCTTTGAAAAATACGTGTCGATTACAGTTCAGTAGGCTTTAAGTTTATTATTCTTAAAAACAATGTCATTGAAGGTTTGCATTTTGCTTAAAGAAGAAATTTGTGAACTACAAAAGGCTATCAGTAGCGACGGCAACGCTCTTCGAAATGTGAATCAATTACTGGACTATCTTGTTGAATAAGAATTTCCAACAATTCATATCGAAGAACTTAATATATTACATATAAAATTAATTTCTACAAAAAAACTTTCTTCTACAAAAAAATTATACTTAAAAGCACTTAACACTGCTTTCTTATCCAAGTTATTGAATACGCAAAAGTAACGAGTAATTCGAACAACACAGAGGTTCAAATTGAGGTCGGTTATAATAGTTCGAACTACCATGCTCCTACTGTAATTTTAGTTAGGAATATAATAGTAAGTTATGGACTAACACCAACCAGTACAAGCTTCAATTAAGGTTAAGTATTCATTCAACATAAATTTCTAGTCTTTAAATTTCTACAGGCTTTTTGGTCTTAACCAGAATGCAAAACGTTTATTCCACCAATCAAAGTGATAATTGACAAATCTTTCATTACTAAAAAGTAGAGTATGTATTTAGTCTTGGATACCTGATGTATTCCACAATACTTAAATTTATTCTACAAACCATTCAGTATTCAGAGTAAAACATTAATTTGTGCTACCTCAACATTATTTGTACCGGTCTAGAAATTTTTTAAATTATTTTGCCAGTAATGCGTGTATCTAAATTGTTTTATATCAATTGATACACTCAATCAAAGGAATGATATATAGGTATTTACTTTTTATATTATTTTAAAAACCTAAAGGCAAAAAACACCAACCATATAATTTAAGTGCGACAATCTCCAGAACGATTGTATTTCAAACCAATTAGTGCCATTATTCAAATAAAATTTTACGACCCATTGACAAACTAGCTAAATTAGAAAACCAACATCCATATCGGCGCCATAACTATGCGAAGAATTCCAGTTCCAGATCATATAAAAGAAAAGAGGTTCCATCAGAATCGCATAAAACAACCTGATGTCCGTGTGTCATGTTTGTTTTGTAATTAACACCTGTGTATCAATCAAAAGATACACAATTCGGATCGCTTACAACACACTAAATAAGTCGAGGCAGCGCACTTAATTTTATATTAAGTCCAAGTCTAATCCAATTCCAATACACAATAATGAACGAACCATCACGTCTAAAGCTAGAGCTAGAGCTAGAGCTAGAGCATATACGAACGAATCGCAATCCGCAACTCTCTCAGGCACTCACTTACTCGATATAAATCATTTTTTGTATCCTCTCAAGTCTCCCCCTGGGGACTGCGGGAACTGGAAACAGCAACAACTGTTGACTGGATAGACAATGTTATACGCACATTTAATTACAAAATAAATTACAATATTGATGTCCAATTATGATAGTGATTTTTTACTGACATTTGTGGCACAACTATCAGCTCTAATTAAGTTTTACATCGATCTGCGGTTGCGGCTGCGGTCGTCTAACTCGTCAGCGATCTGCGGTTGTGGCGAGCGGTAAATATCGCATAATGATTGCGATTGCACGAATAAATCATGTTACTCTCACGGGCGATTGCGCATTGATAAATGTATCTCAATGATAATTATCCATATTCTGCCAATCACAAAAAAAAAAAGTGGTGAACTCTTTCACTATATAACCGGTGCTGGCCATTACTCAGTTCCAGTCCAGCCCAGCTCCCGCTCCACAATAGCTAAGTATATACTTCGTCTTCGGGGCTCGGAGTTATAACCGCACAAAAGTATAAGAAGTAGGTACTTGTACTTACACTACCATCGAATGTATCTGTTTTGTTAAAGCTTGCCTTATCTTTTGCGGCCGTCAGAAGATACAATAAAAGTCGGTCTTTAACACCTAAATGTCACCTGTATATGCGGCGTGGAGGTTCTTTTCTTCCAGTACCTATCTACACTGTGTATACGCCAGTTCGGCTGGTTTTGCAGTAACAGATGTAGGGACACAACGTGCACACGAAAAGATACAAGATACAAATAATAATAATAAAAAAGAAAGGAGGCGGCAGCAGCACCTCCAGCTTTATACAGCAACATCTACTTCTCCATGGCAATGGCTGCGGCGATGCCATCGGTCCGTGGCCCATCGCATATCGGCTGGATTCGGGAAGAATTCCGCGTTTTTGTTATACCTACTGAAAGCGTCAATTATTCGAATAATTTATGATTTTATGTGAGGAATATGTATAATGGCTTGTTGGCTGTTTGTTAGCTTGTTGTTGGATTTCTAGTTGGATAACTGTGTGGTAGGTTCTTTTGGACCAAACACGAAGTCAATTTGTATTGTCTATTGTCAACACAACAGATTCTCTGTGGCGGACGACAACTGGAACGATATATCGCATAGCATATTTTCTATTTTTGATTTATACTCAACGGAATATGTTATAATTGGCTTTTTAGGCTCTCTGGTTTCGGTGGTTCGGTTCGGTTTGGCGTAGGTACAGGTAAGAAGGTAGGTGTTGAAAAATGTAGTTGGTTTATTGCCAGGATATGATGTTCCGTAACAATAGCACAGACTATTTGTATCGGTATACCTACCTACTATAGATGTTAATGCATCAGTTACCTTGGAATATTTTCGAAAGCGGTATGAGATTGCAGAAGATATTCCCAATCATTCTTCTGAAATTTGTTTTATAGGCTGAGATAGTATTGGTATAGATGATAGACCTTTTGTAAGACGTATCTGACAAAAAGTATGTATTTAATGGCCTTAATAACAGTCTTTGATGTTAAATGGGCAGTAAGGTTGGACGGAACTTTTTTTAAATATGTTGTTCACGAAAGAGGTCAAATGGTTAACCTAAGGTTCTGTTTTTAGCCTTAAATTTGAAGGCAATGAAGTGAAGTTTCAGTCAAATGTTTGCAATGATACCAGGGAAGGTTCTTTATAGCAACGTTCTCCAATCAGTCGTCAACTAAATTGACCGATTCGCAGTCAATTAAAGGCTCTCGAACAAGCAGACAAAGTCGGAGAATTTCTAAGACCCCACACCAAGGAGGAATTAATATTGCCAGGAACTTTAACATCGAAAAGTTGTGATCTCCTTCAATTTATTCGTTGAAAGCAGGCTATCAGTCAGTATTGCCAGTATTCATAAACTAGGAAGCCGAATTCCTGAAAGCAGAAACTGGGCAGTCTGTATTTTTGTGGCCCGTGGTTAAAACTGTTTGGGAAAACAAAACCTTGCCCAGGAAATGGAAGGACAGAGTTGTCGTCAAGCTACCGAAGAAATATGATCTCTAGAACTGCTGTTACTGGCGTGGTGTTTATTTATTCCCAATTGGACAAATTTCATGATCGAATCTCCGCTTCAATTTCACCAAGCGGAATTTTCCAATCACACTAACACCTTGTAAATAATGCTCGAACTTCGAACAATTATTCGAGTAACAATCGCCGCTCAACCTCATGCTCGTCAATTTCGATCCCTTTGATCACTGACTATAAATAAATAAATAAATTTTTGGCACAACAGCTCCAAGCGGGGCCTGGGCCTGTGACTTACTCTCTCAACCATTACTGTGTGTGCGTTGATATTCTGCATGAATGGAAGGGACCTAAAATTTACCGCTGAATCCGAACGGCTAACAGAGAAGCACTTTCCATGACATTAATTACTCTTGGAGGATTTGTCACTTCCTCGCAAAAGGCAGTACCCCGTAAAACAACTTTGTAGGAGGAGTCGTAAGGGATCGAATCCAGAACCTTCGGTGTGGCAGTCCGACACACTCAGACTCACTTTGACTGTTTTAGATTTATCTGAATATGGCTTCGTTCTTGAGGCATCCCAAATAAAATTGTTGCTATCATACAAGTTTGAGTTGCATTTGAAGTTGAGGGGGCTCTGATACACCTAACCAATTGCGGCACAAGCTTCAGCAAATTGGGGAAGGGGCTGGATAAAGGATTAACACCATACCCAATAATACACACCAGCTGGAAGCAACAGCAGCAGAGAGACAGAAAACAATAAAAAAAAGGTGGTGGATCATACCTGGACATCAGCAATATAATAATATGCTCATTTTGCATCCTTTCTCTGATATGGAACTCTCAGAAATGCTTCGCACCAATATAAAACTCTAAGTCCAGCGTCAAATCAGTACTGCTATATGTCTGTGAAGCTTCCAAATGCTCTGCCAGCGGGAAAGTTTGCTTAGATGGCTAAAGGGAACATGTGGGTGAACTGTTAACGAGGAAGCTGTATCCCAGAATTTGGAGCCATCAGGGGTATATAAAGCATTGCTGTCGACGGAACCAATGTGATAACGTGTCCAGAAACTTAACCAACAACTCAACAGATTAAACACAAATAGAAAGATGCTTTTTTTTGCATCAGTAGATTACAGATCCAAACCCAACAAGTCGATCTGAAAGGGAAACTATATTGTGATGCAAAGTGCAAGATGACGCGGTTCAGCAAAAGAGTGATGGTGATCAAATTTCAGGTTGAAACTTTACCATCTTATAGTCTAATAAGCGCCCAAGCTACAGAGAAGAGAAAGTGATTACGCTATAAGGCTCTGTTTATACGAGGAGTTTTCCAAATATGACAAAATTCCCAGAAGCGCCAGCTCTCTCTGGTCACAATGAGTTCAAAGCTGCTTCAAGTGGAACTCTACATAGGTACACCAACTCAACTGCAAAATATGGTCGGAAGAAACTCACTCCGTTCACCCAAAAAGACGTAGCCTACACTGCTTAAACTATGGAGGCATAAGTCTTTTAAGGTCCTGTCGAGAGTGAAATGTGATTTCTTTAAGCCGTGTCCATCTATTTCAAAGCAGCTTTGGATATTAGGGAATAAACAGGGAAGAACTATACCTTGCCGTGACCAGCCTTTGAATTTTTGATGTGAAACATCTATTGGCGCACCTTGGCAGTAAAATGGATCGTAATCGTCACGAAAAATGGCATGACGCTCGATAAGAATTTTCAAAGTGTGACTGGAGCGTATTGGATGGTCTTTGGTTGTGGTGGGGAGTGGAAGTGATTGAGGGGGTGGGTGGAAGTGGGGGAGGATTATGGAGGGGGGTGTGAAAAATTGTCAAAAATTGAAGATGGTTGGTTGGTGGGTGGTAGGTGGGCTGGGTGGTTGTGAGGGGGGAAGGGGTTGTGGAAAAAATTGACAAAAAAGGTGGGTTGTAGGTGGGGTGGGTGAGTACTAGTGGTGGATTTGGTGTTGGTGGGGGAGGGGGAGGAAAACATTGTCAAAAAAGGCAGGTGGTTGAAGGTTGTTTATGGTGGGGATGAGGCGGTTTTTGAAGAGGGTGTTGGAGGATGTGTGAGAAAAAATGTACGAACATGGTGGGTAGTTGCTTGGGAGCTGGCGGTTGAGGGTTGATAAGGGGGGGGTATTGGCAAAAGATGTGGGTGGTTGGTTGTAAGTGGGGTGGGTGGTTGGCAGTGTTGCCGGTTCAAAATTTTGAATCCAGTCAAATCTGACTTGTTGACTGGATTTCGTTTTTTCAAATCCAGTTAAAAAAAACAGTCAAACATTATACCATACAAAATGCAGTCAAAAAACAAGTCAAATTAAAAAAAAAACATTTTTAAAAACAAAAAAAATATTTTATTCATCTTGTAACAAAAATAAATATATATATTTTATTAAAATAAATTCACAGCACTTTTTTAAGTACAAAATTGTATGATGCAGATCATTTGTATGTCTTTAAGTTAATATGTGAATTAAAGCAATAAACATTTAATTAAAATCTTAATCGGAGTTCGAGGTACATATCAGTTTCTTTATTAAATTCAATGTTTTGTTGATATAAATGAAATTTGTACCAATTTTTTTTTAACTTTGTTTGGTAGGTACAGTATGCAAAAGGTAAAACGGCTTAAGTCGACAAAAGCGAAAAGTGAATTTTTTAAATATTTAAACAAATTGAAAAATTAGCTTCATTTCTGTGTCTTTTGCGTTTGGAACAACAAATAAATATACTGTTTTAAATTCAAATTAGCCGTTTTACTCCGATCAAAATATCCTGGATTTAATGCCGACATCAGCCATTGCCCATCGTAATTTGAGTCGTGTTGCGTTAAATACGGTCATTTAAAGAAGCAAAATAGCTTTATTTTTTAATAATCGTCGTAAAAATACCTATATATAAGGAAAAGTAACTTCCATGTTTAAAATAGCAAAAAATTAAATAAAAATGTTCTTTTTACGTACCGCTTCATAGTTTTTTAAATTATTTGTTTTTCTGCAGCACGTATCAATTTCAAGCTTAAAATCAAAAAAATAATAAAAACAAATAATAACTTTCATTTGGCATTTTGGCACACAAAATAACGCTTCCTATTCAAATCAGCTGTCAAAGAGATTGGACAATGGATGTGTTCGTTGATTTCACTTTGTAATCACGCGCTTACACTAAGTTCACTTTGCATTTGAAATTTGTAAAGTAAAAAAAATATTTTGTATATGAATTTGAATTTTTGACTTGATTCCAGTCAAAAAACAAAGTTGACTGGATTTGTTTTTTTCTTCCAGCTAACGGCGAAAAAGTCCAGTCAAATCTGACTGGAATCAAGTCAAAATGGCAACAGTGGTGGTTGGTTGTCGGTAGGGTGGGTGGTTGCTGCTTGGGGGATTTGGTGTGGGGTGAGGACAAAATTGTAAAAATCTTAGATATTTGGTTGGTGGTTGTATAGATGGGCTGTGTGTATGGAAGTGGTGGAGGGATTTGATGGGTGGGTTAAGGAAAATTTTGTTCCTATTTATAAATGAATATAATGTGTAGTAATTATAAAAAATAATAAGACAAAAATATATTGATTTTATTAACGAATCACTCAATAATGAACAATTATTTCACTCCATATTTTCTTTGATGGTTTTTAAATTATGAATTTCAATGTAAACTTGAATGTTTTACATCTGCAGGGCGTCTCGTGACGGCTAATTGTTGTTTTAATTGACATGTCTTATCAGAATGACGAGAAAGCTTACAGCTCCATCCATCAAAACTGGTAGGGATTGTGCTGAAACCTTCGACTCCGCCAGAGGGCTAAAAAAGTGACAAACTCTCATTCAGCTTTTTCAATGTTATGCTTTAAAAGGTAGTTCGCTGTGTCTTTGGGCTAAGGCAGCAGCTAACTAATAAATACAAAGGAAATACAGCATTTTGGCAATGGCAAAAGCCTAGAAGGAAAGAATCGTCTCCAAAGGTTGAGATGCCACCGGGTAAGGTTTTGGACGACTTACCAGATTTACGGAATCACCAAGGTAGACCTCATCTTCGATGGTAAAAACAGAGGGAGATTCTAAGACGGCAAACTAGCGGACGTGTTCCGAGTTATTAAGGTACAAAAGCACTATGCCTATGCCTAGTACCGTAAGTGACACGTAGTTAACTGTCATTCAATCGAGAACCAAAACACCATTTTCAACTGTCATGTCATGGTGAGATTTTTTGTATCAGCTTTTGTGTGAGTTCTGTTTGATTTGACATTCACAAGCGCATCATGGTGTGAACTGTGAAGCTGTGTTCACAAGGGAACTTTGCATTCAGAACTTTTTCAAGAACGGTTACGTATCAATAGCAAAAGTAGCGGTGTCTTAAACTCGTTATTTTAAAAATGTAATTCGCTGCTTGTATTTTTTAAAACTCAAATTTATAAAAAAGATTAATTTTGCACTTTGAACTTGAAACCATCATTCCAAAATAATTTTTATAACCAAGTTCGTGCATGCGCGCGCCCGCTGGTCCTATGTAAAGTTAATAGAATCATTTGTTTTGGCAATTAAAAGCCGACAATAATCTCTGTTTCTCCCTACAAAAATGGCCATAATATCTCAATTACTCATACCTCATTCACATTAGATGAGGC
The DNA here is from genome assembly GCA_916050605.2 of Platycheirus albimanus. Taxonomy (NCBI): domain Eukaryota; kingdom Metazoa; phylum Arthropoda; class Insecta; order Diptera; family Syrphidae; genus Platycheirus; species Platycheirus albimanus. The sequence goes on along the minus strand of OU696696.1, from coordinate 10,568,705 downwards.
TCATATACAAAACTATCTGACAGCTCCCTTTTGAGCTTCTCAACAACAACTATGCGAACCGGTGGCGATGGTGGTGCGGTGGCTAAATGTTTTTCCTATGTAAATATCTCAACTATTATTATGAGCAAAAAAAAGATGAGATAAAAAAAAAAGATTGGCCATTATTAAACGGCTCAGCGAGTCTTTAAGAACACGTTACTACGTGTAAAAACTCTGTGTCATGTACCTTACGCATATAATCTTGAAATGAGTATCTTAACAAAGACCACCATTAAGCCGATATCTCTGACCAGACCACCTCACACCGTGCTCTCAGCTTTAGTCTCAGGTTCAGGTTAGGCTTGCTATACCTATTTCCGTGTACCGCTGATTCTGACTGACGCTGACGCACATCCAGAAGCAAGAAAAAAGCCAATTAACAGCCATAACAGCCTGAAGAAGCGAACCCCAGCTTATAATCCATTCTTTTGCAAAAAAAAAAATTAAAAAAAGACAAGGAACGTTACGAAGAAATACACCCAGAAACCTTTTATTACTAATTAAGAAGCGGAAAATATTTTATTTGAATGTTAGGTGAATTCCAGGCCCGCATTTATGTATGAAATAAATGAGCAACCGAATACCTGGTCCGTTTCGTTTCCTCTCTTTTTGACTTGGTTAGTTGGAAAAAATACCGAAAATTCCGAAATAAAGCCAAACGGACTGACAGCAACTGCGCAGCGCAGGCCAGGAAAGCATATCAAACGCAACCTCAAGAGCGATATCCGTGCTGGTGCTGGTTCTCTCTTTTTGCTTTGAATTTTGGAATGGACTCTGGACAGACGACAGACGGACGAATGGACGGATGTGGCATTCCCAGTATCAAAGCGTGTTGATGCGGCTATGGGCCAATCCAATAACCCACCGCCAGCCGAACCGCACCACCTTCTTGGCCAAAACGAATGAAACCGAAAACAGAGGTTGCGCTAATTAAAATTGTTCTTGTTCCATGTGGCTTTGTTGAGAGCGATGTGATTTGGGAAACGGCATACGGCAATAGTTCGTTCTCGTGGTCCATCAGCAGGGCAGGCATGCCGCATGCGCACGGCAGCAGTTAGGTATAGGCAGAGGCACCCTGCAAAGGTGTAAGATCGACGAATTTGTATCTAAGAACAGCGCATAGGATTCGATTTGATTTGAGTTGTTCTTCGTTTCGCTTGGTTTAGTCGTAAAAACCTCTCGAAGTGAAGCTTGATTTTGTTGTCAGTCAGAGACCGACTACGAGACGATGGTGTATACGAGGGCAATCATCATCGCGAGCCAGTAAAGGTCGCCAGGTATACTCGAGTCCCCCAAAAGAAGGTATTGCCGGCTGACGCTGGAACTGATGGAGGGCACCCAAAAACAAAACATTTGCACTAAATTCAAATTCTACAACTTCGACTAATGAATCAGAAAGATGCCGTTTCGTTTGCTTTACTGCCTTCTGCAGATGGATTTTCTCACGGATCGAAATGGGCTTAAAAGTATCTCGATAAAGTATAGTGACTCACAAGAAAAAGACACAGAAGTGGTGCTAGTGCTACACAAACATACCGAGACCCACCGACACCGACACCGACGAATGTCGAAGTCGTAGTCGAATGCCGATTGCAAGAAGATGAATAGCTTCTGTGTTAGGTTTAGGTTAGATGCAGCCTGCAGGCACGGGATGGATACGAATATTTCGAAATACTTTTGTTGCCATATAGCTTCTTTTTATACGATAATAATATGGTGAATGTTGGTTTTTGGTTTTACACCAAAACTATAATGGCAATCAGAATCACACTCACACCAGGCGGGACGGGAAAGACAAAACACTCGATTTCCGATGACATCGTCACATGTGTTTCTGTCTTCGCCACCATTCTGCGCTTGGATTTATTATTTATTGCCACAAAATTAGCCCAACAAATCCCATTCCAAGGCACAATTTACATGGTTAGTTTTTTTCGCAATAGACATCTTAGACATCATAGACAATGTGTTGCGCATTTGGGATGTAAAAAAAAAATTGGACCCTGATTATTGTAGAATAAAAGCATCTGGAAGTGAGATAAGTAATAGAAAATGTGTTCAGAATGTTTACATCGAAGTTAGACGAATGAAGATACATGTAAGCTGCACCAGATTGTTGTTCACATTTGAGTATCTTTAGAGTGGTGTGCTTGAGTTTGACATGTAAAACATCACCACATTAGATATATTGGCTTGGAATAGGGAGCCTGGGAAAATTATTTGATTGCGCCGAAGTGATGATTGATATTTTGAATTTAACATCGTTATGGTATGTATTTTGGAATGTTTGTTTACGGAAGTTTTAGCACAATAAAAATATTTTTTAAATTTCAGTATGTAATAAATATATGTAGGTACTTACACAGCGACTATGAAGCAGGCCTTTTTCACTGCTAGTATATTGAAGACAGAATTCCAGCTAATTTTCGAATCATTGAAGAAGTCATTGCTGTAACGAAGTTACACATTTTCTTCTACCGCCCCCGATTACCACGATGATTTCCTTCAATTATTTATGCACTATACATAATGGCATCACCATCACGTGACGGAATACCCACCGCTGCAGTCTAAAAAGGCAAATCCGATTATCCCTCCACCCGGCACCACTGATTTGGACTTTGATCTACTTCCAAACGCCTATACCAGAAGAACAGGCAAAAACATTCTACATGCTAGAAGAATAACATATTTAGAAGTATTTTTAACTCTTGGTGTTATAATTCACATTTTCTTTTTGCAGAAATAATTCATAAGTAGGAGTCCAATTTGCATTGGAAAAGGAAATCAGACTTGAACTCCATTGGAGATTGGACGAAGGTGCTATTATAATTATAAATAGAGTAACGGGAATAGAGATCTCACGAAGGTACGCTGAGGGGAATACCAGCAGAAGCCTCACCAAGTTTGTAAACAAAAGTTTTTTGTCAGCTTTCCACTTCGGTCTTCGGTGTTGGTCGCCTCACAGTGGATCGGTGACCGGCATTTTCAGAAGAATCTCTACATACCACCATTTATTTTAGTGGGGTTGCTGCACCTGTAAGCGTCACCACAGACCAAGACCACCATTTATTGTCGCGGAGGAAACTCTACAGACCTAGTTTTAAGGAATCGTTTATTGTCGTGGACTGATTCTCGTAACTCGACAGACCTAGTATTATTTAAAATATTATATGAATTTGTTATTTAAATTTGTATCATTAAGTTACGACTATATGACATACCTAAAGTATATGACTTCCTCAACCCTGAGTTTTCGATTTCTTTGGGAACAGTCCTGGACTTCGACGAGCTTATCTCAGCCTAAGTACAAAAAAGCATCACATTTCACTACGACCTCTGAAAAATCCGCGTTTAAGGCTAGGTTTCCCATCAAAAAATCGACTGATGCTTTGCGCTAAGCTCTGTAGCGTTCGCAATACTTAAAATATTTAAATGAAATAAAGAGGTTTTGATTGCAAATATATTGAAGAAAATGTTTTTGTAGTTATATAAATTTAAAAAAAAATTTTTGCTCCCAAAAACCGCTAGGAAAATTAGAAATTCATCAAATTTAGGTAAGTGCTTGCGGTTATTAGTGGGGCAGGGGTTAAATCAAACTTTTTTATTTTTTTTTATATTTTTTTTACGGAGTAAATAGATCTCAAAACAAAATAACACTATTTTGTTTTTAATTTATTAATCAATTTCCAATAAAAAAAATATACAAAACTATGAAAAATAGGGCAATTTTGCAGTGTAGTATGAATGCAATATTTGATAAAACTTCCAAAGTATAAGAGGTAACAAAGCCAAATTTCCTTTTTTCCTAAGCCAAAAGATGTATGCAGTTATGTGCATTTTTATTTTTTTTAAATATATATCTAAAATAATTTTTTTCAGACAAAAAGACAGGAAACATTCTTTTTTTGTCCAATATTTTGCGCTTTTCCCTGGGGCTTGAACGTATTTCATTTTTTTTTTGTAAAAATTTTTTTTAATCAAAGAACTATAATGTCCTTTAGAGAATAAGACTATTGAAAAAAAATTTAAAAAATCATAGCATGTTTAAAAAAGCATTTCAATATAACAACATTTGTAGTGCGGTTGTAAGGGATCAGGAGCCTACACAATTCCAACGTATTTTTTGTATTTTTTTGTTGTATTTTGTGTGTTAGATGCATTACAAATCAAAATTATTTTTCTCACCTTATTTTTGATTTTAAGTTTTATAAATTGGTCTATTTTACGTTTTTTACCAGTAAAATCCCTATATCACGCACACAGAGAAGTTTGCAGTTCGAACAAATGCCGCTGCCAAATCTGGCACTGCGGAACCTTCTCTTTTCTTTCTCTTTATTCACTTTGCTTTTGCAAGAAGTTTTTTTTGCTACTGAGCTCTCAAATTTTTTTTCCTATTGACTTGACTGGAGTGGAGATGGAGAGTGGACTTGGACCACTTGGACTGATGTTATTTTTTTTCTTTAGTAAGCAGAGTATTCTGTCCTGTGTATCGTCTATCGTGTCAAAGGAAAAAAAAGGAGAAAGAAATTATCATGTAGATATGCGCTGTTTTTTTTTTAACTTTGGAATTTCGTGTGTAGGTACTTGTTGTAGATTTGCGGTTTATTTTTATTTTGACCTATTCGTACATAAAAATATAGGTTTTTTTGGTTTATCTCTTGCTTATTTTGATAGAAGAAATCTGCGCATAGAATTAATTATTGAACAAAATATTTTGGACATAGTTTTAACTTGCGATTATAGGTACTATAAGGCAAGTTATGCATTCGTAAAAAAAAAATTTTTTTTTGGACAATCAAACATAACATTACGATGATAGAGAAGTCGAAAAAGTGGGTCCGACAATTCTGTCTGTCTGTCTGTCTGTCCGTCTGTCTGTATCGGCACCTACAGCCTAAACGGCTGGACCGATTTGCTTCAAACTTGGTAGGTAGTATTATTATGACTTCCTACAGAGGGGTTTTTGGAATTAGCATTCAAGCTTTAAAACTAACGGTACCTGCCATACGACTTTCAGTGAAAATTCAATTTTTCTCGAAAACGGCTCCTACGATTTTGATAAAACTTTCTGAATTGTGTTTTCTGTGCAAACTTAATGTTTTGGTTGGAATAGATTTTTCAGCAAAAGTCTTATAACGGTACCTCCCAGAGGACCGGTTTTTTGAAATCAGATTTTCTCGTAAGTCACTGGACGAATTCCGATGAAATTTTTAATGTGGAAGCCCTATTACAAACGAAATAATAAAAAAAATTTAATTTTTCAAAAAAAGTTTTTTTGAGTTTTGTAAAAAAGTTTAAAATTTTTTTTTTATTTTTTGTTTTTTCCAAAAACGGTTTAATCAATTTTTTTTTAATTTTATTTTTCTGATAAAAACTACAAAGTTCTAGAAGTTGGCATACTGAAAAAAATTTGGAATATGTTTTCGAAAATTTTTTCAAAAAAAAAACCGTTTTTTGAAAAAACTGCTCGAACGATTTTGAAAAAACTCAATTTGTGAAGTAAAATGTCCCTCATCTGCTAAATACATTACAATAGACGAAGCTGTCAGTCTAAAAAAATTGCCGTATCTTGAGAAACAAGGAAATACATGGGGGCTTAAAAAAACTCATGACTATTTCTATCAAGTTCAAGGACAACTTCACATAACTGGTCGACAAACGTGCTATTTCGGTGTTTTCACCTGCTGCGATTTTATTTACATTAAAATTGAGAAAGATGACGAGTTTTGGGAAACAAAAATAAAAGAAAAACTAATTTCGTTTTACCAAAATCATCTGCTTCTGGAATTATGTGACCCTAGAATTCCAAGGAAATTGCCAGTGTGGAACACATAAGACCATCTCAAGCTTTAGTATGTTTTTTTTTGTATGTGTAAAACTGCAATTTCCATTATCTTAAAAGGATTTATTTATTTGTAAAAAAGACAACTTAGTCAATTTCCCATTATAACTCAATAAATTTAATACAAAATGAGTCCAATGAGTTGATTTCAAATATTCATTAATTTGCTCAAGCTGTTCTCTCCATCTCTATATCTCTAGAGTTTGTTCGAATTATTTAAACACTAATAAAGTCAAAAAAGGACTTTGTTCCTAAAAAAAAAATACAATGTTCTAATTGAAAAAACTTAACTTTCAAATCTTTCTTTCTATCTGACAACAAAAAAAAAGACCGCAAGAAATCTTAAATGAAGATATAGTAGGTACAGGTACCTACTCCAACTTCTTTACATCTAAATATCAAAATTCAAAAAGATATCGGCCTACCTACCTCATACTTATTTTACATACCTACCTAAAAGAAAAATAACGATATCGAAACGTACCTAACGTATAGCTAGGTACATTTTGTATACTTTTGCTCATGGCTTTGTCATTGTCTGTTATAGATACAACACACATAAATATCTACATACCACAAAAGTGGATGACCGATCTTTCATGATCTGGATATGAAATTCACAACAAACACGTTGAAAACTAAAAGTGAGATACCCGTTCACTGTTTCGTCCTTCTATTGAGCCACGCGTTTGAACTATATTAAACAGAATAGAACTTATTCATTTACAATACGAAAACTAAACGCTTGCGAAATAACAACAAAACCCACAAAAAAGGAAACAAAATCCCACACTAAAAATTCTATCCACCATTCCATTTTGTCCTTTTCCCTTTACCACTCCCTTCCTTTTCTCTGTCCATCATGTAACTAGTTCTGTAGCTGCCGGCCGTCTGCCGCGCCGCCCGCCGCCGGTGCCGCTGTGTCAACGTTTTCTGATTTTCATGAAAAGAGAATGAGAGTGATGTGCTCTGCTAATATAATTTATTAATAGATAATTAAGAGAGCGAAACACATGCACTAATACGCACTCACAACTTTTACATGAGTTCTGACTTTGCTAAAAAAGGCAACCTACCCTTAAGCTATCCTCTGATGTCTTATAGTTGTGACGAAGTCACCTTTTTCAACTACCTCAACCGCCAACCACTCTGATTCAAATAATTAACAGCCGGTTATATGAATTTGTTTAGATCGCGGCCATCATGCTATTTCCGCTTATTTGAATTATAACCGCCCTTTTTCAAATAGAAACCGCAGCCATATGATCACTCTGCAAAAAGTGTATTCATTACACAGCAAAACCAGTTTTACATAGGAAAGTGATTTTTGTCATTACAATTTACAGTATGTTCGTGTCAATATATTTGATATAAGAGGTTGATTGGACAAATTATCGATGGTTACATTGTAGGAATACTACTAAGAGCCAAAAGAAAATTCTCCACTACCGGAAAACCAGGGGTACGTGGTGTACCGACAGATTCCTTATATTTAATCGCTGATACTCATAAGAGCACAGCGTATATTTCCGTCCTGCCCGTTTCTCTACCGTTTCCTTACCGTAGTATTAGTTAACTATAACTTACTTGAAGTCGAGGTCTATCTCGTCCCTAACTAAAGCCGTACTTAGTACGTTTGATATTGCCGTACATTGGTTATGTTTGATACTGCCGGACATTGGTTCCGTTTGATATTGCCGTACATTGGTTACGTATGATGCTGCCGGACTTTGGTTCCGTTTGATATTGCCGTACATTGGTTACGTTGATAATGCCGGACATTGGTTCCGTTTGATATTGCCGTACATTGGTTCCGTTTGATATTGCCGGACATTGGTTCCGTTTGATATTGCCGTACATTGGTAACGTTGATAATGCCGGACATTGGCTCCGTTTGATATTGCCGTTTATTGGTTACGTTTGATAATGCCGGACATTCTTTACGTTTGATACTGTCAGACATTGGTTCCGTTTGATATTGCCGTACATTGGTTACGTTTGATACTGCCGGACATTGGTTCCGTTTGATATTGCCGGACATTGGTTCCGTTTGATATTGCCGTACATTGGTTACGTTTGATACTGCCGTACATTGGTTACGTTTGATACAGCCGTACATTGGTTACGTTTGATAATGCCGGACATTGGTTCCGTTTGATATTGCCGTACATTGGTTACGTTTGATACTGCCGTAAAATTGGTTACGTTTGTTATAACTCTATTGAATTTGAAATAATAAATAAAACATTTAATATTCCAATCCGGAGTTTTACAGTCTTTTCTTCGGCTGACCCTGGATTCGCTGAACTACCTCAGCTATAGATAAAAAAGGACACTCTTACATAGTAAAAATATTAATGCACCGAAGCCGTTTCGGTTGATTTGGAAAAAGTCTTTGATGCCGTTTTGGCCTTATCTGAAACTGACCAGACTAGGCATAAGTAAACGATTGTTGAACATTCTTTATGACTTGCTCAATGGCACAAAGTTTTGTTGTCAAAAGTGGCAATATGTACCTACGCGATATGCCGACGACCTTGTATCATATAGGACTTGTCTAAAAATGGATTTCTCGATAGCAGGGTAAAGGCGGTTTGCCATATGGAACAAGATAGATAAAGCAACTGTATCTCGGTGTCCTACTACATTGATACCATCACATTTATGCATGATCTAGGACGACTAGTGAATTCTGATCTGAAGTTGTCTCTTTTCGAGAAGTTTCGGAACTCTTTTCCTCTTAAAAATGTCTTCATCTCCTCGGATTCAAGGGATTGGTGACCTTTTTTATGCACAACCATTTCTCCTCATTTCTTCGCTTAACAAAGAGCTCTATTCATCTCCTCGGATTCAAGGGGGTGGTGAAATTTTGTCTGCTCAAGAATTTCTCATTCATTCGCTCAATGAAGAGCTCGAGGGAGGCTCTTGTTCTTTTGCTAAGAAACCATTTGCAAGCTCGAGGGAAACGGGGTCAGCATAGACCAAAGCGGTCACTTCCGATTGAAGTCGTGCAACATTTTTAATGTCCTAGGCATTGTTGTTGTTCGCGTAAGAGCTTTCATGAATATTTTGACTCAAAATTCGGCACCAAAAACCTAGTGATCCGAATTGATGTTGACTCCTCTGCATGAACGTATTTACAAAATGTTAGAATAGTGTCTTTAAACAACGAAACAGTAGAGAACGTACCTATAGTGAAAACCCGTACTAAAATATGAAATGGACTTTGACTTTTTCACTTTTGTCGGTAGAAATCTACAACTCTTTGTTAGAACACAGCACTGTCTTACCGACGAGATACTGTGTCAAAAATTATATGTGATAGGTGCGTGCTCACGATTTAACAATGGTAGGTATCAGCATTATTAGTTTATGAAAAATTTAACTTATACCCATCTCTTCGCAATCTGATAACAAAAATCTTACCGTTATTTTTTAGGTGGGCCTAATTCTTTGCGCAACGGAAGTTAAATAATTTCACCTTAATAACGTTTTGATGTCAAAGAATCATTTCGGTTATTAAAATCGAACTCTTTCAGCGTACAAGATGTAAATTTTAGGTCCAAGAACCCAAAAGAAAGTTTTATATTTATCAAAAAACATTTTCACAAAGACAAACAAAAACACCCAATGACAACTTAATTGTCAAAAATTAAAAATACAAAAAAACCAAATCAAATCAAATGAAGTCGAAAAATTTCTCATCAACATAACCCGCAATTCCGGAAGTTGTCCGGATAGCACAAGAAGGCGCTGTTCTTTTGTCAAAACATTTATGAGACCACCAACCCAACGGGCTACTATTAACATAGATTTATGTGACATTCATTGCACTGACCCACAGTCGACCATCTTTCCTCAAATGTCAAACACAATATACTTACCGTTAAAATGTTAAACGAAAATGTTAAACTGACCAAGAACCACAAACGCATAAAATAAACAACAATACAACACAATAAAAGTCTATGAATATAAAGGAACAATAATGAGTGTGACCAAGCCTTTACTGGAAATTGTTGGTGAGCGCGGTTGGGAGCACAGTGTGAGCCGCACTTAAGGACAACTGTGGGGGGTGTTTACATTTTGTATGACATTCTTGGTTTCCTTTGTGCATCAGCATCAGCTGCAGGTGTAATGTGGTCTCTTTGATCTATTAAACAAAAAAATAAGTTAAAAATGCATTTGGACCATTTTCCCACAGAAAACATCATGAATGCTGATTGTCACCCCCATGAGCCATGACAGAGATGACGTAATGCGTGTATACATGTTTATACAAGTATGAGTGGGCGGATGCAAAGTGGACGTCAGCTACTTCTTGCTTCTTGGTCGGTTGTTTAATGAAATCTTATGGCAAAGTAAATTAATTTGTACGTAGGCCGGTCAGACTGACAGCTTTGGGAATCAAGTGCAAGATCGAGTCCAAATGAACTCAAGTCAATTGCTGTAATTAAATTGTTTTGCCTTGGGAGGTTTTAATTTTTTTTTTTTTCAACTTTCAAGACGGTTAATGATTTGCCTGGGAAACATGAGAATATGTTGATGTAGTCTTGACTCTTACTCTTAAGTTTTAAGTATAGTGCACTGTGGCGGTACCTATATAATTCTCCGAAGACGAGCAGTAAGTGAATGTTCCAATGTGGAGATACTAAACGAAGATGTACTCGTACAAAGATGCTAAAATATGTTGGTTTTCTTCTGTTTCTGAGAAGAAATCAGTAAGTAGTCAGTTTAACGTCCTCATTTGTTTCGCTTGATTAAATGTTTAGCTGGGAAAAGATCATCGGGTGATTAATGTTTTTATTAGTCAAAGAAATTTAACTTTTTTTTTTTTTATTTAAAAAAACTTAGCAATTATTTTGAAACTGTAACCAATTATTAGAATCCTATGAATGTAGGCTTTAAGGAAAAGCTGAGTACCTACTAGCTTGATTAATATAATATGAGTCATGAGCTGAAACGTGGGACCTTGGTAATTGTCTAGGACGGTAATTGATTTATTATTTTCAATGTTCCCTTAATTATCGAAGTATTTAGCACAGAGAGTTTTATTTTAAGGCTAATATTAATCCTTTTAAATCCAATCTGAGGTGCGAAAGAAGACTGACATCTTCTTTAGCCTTTTAAAGCCCTTTTGTGACAGAATCTTTGTCAGAAATCAATCAAGAATGCAACAAATGCGAACCGTGAACCCTAAGACTTTTTACAGCGAAATATCAATAAGAATAGTTGTACAAATAATAATCATATATTCGCCTCTTTCAAACGATACTCCAAACAGTCTTCTTTCGTGCCGCCTGAGAGATAAACAAAAACGTAATAAGTACGGGAAAAGTTATTTACCAAAATATGATTTAACTTTAAGAAGACAGCTGCCGTACTTCAGATGTACATTTTTAAGGTATAGTTTTTGAATGTCGACAAACCTTAGCCTTACAGTTGTAACGTTATTGTTGAAATGGGATCTAAAATCTTTTTGGCGCACTTAAAAATCTGCGTAATACTAATTTTTATAAAATAACCACTATCTTTGAGCTCATGAAAAAAATTAAAATTTATAAGTTTCTAACAATGAACTGAACATAATGAATTCGGTTATAATATTGTTTCCTTTTTGTGGGCTGTATGTTAAATAGCGTATTTCCCACTTAAGGGGATGCATTATTTTTGTAGAAAACAAATCATCACCCCTAATCTATAACAAAAAGGGGAAGAAGAAGTTGTGAGGAACATCATCATTCAATAAATTTATCTATATATGTAGTTATAAAGCCAACTTTTTAGAGGCTGAAACACCCTTAAGCACTTGCAAAATTTTTAAAGAGAACGAATTTTTCAATTAGTAAGATTATAAATGTGTTCCCATTTTCTCCTAGGACTAGCACTCCGTCTCTCTTTTGAAATGTATATTGCATAACTATATTTGAACCTCAGATTTCGGTGTTGATTTCTTCAACCCCGAAATCTGAGATCCAAATGTAGTTCAATTATATTGGATTGGAAAGTAAAAATTCAGAAATCGTTTGTGCAGCCAACTTACATTCCACACTTTTATTTTGATCACAAATGTCGGTTTTCGTGGTTTTTGTACACCTACACCACACCAAGAAGTCCTTCTCTTTTTTACTTGCGATTATAGAGATGTCGAAAAAAGTGGGTCCGACAATTCTGTCTGTCTGTCTGTCTGTCTGTCATCAATAAAATTTCATATAATTTTGTCCCTCCTTTTTTTTCCAAAATTTCAAATCCCAAGACCACTGTGTCACATTAGAGCAAGTTTGTACCACCCAGTCGTTCACTTTATCTTATATATAAAATTGTCCTGTCACAATTTTCGTTCCCATACTCCTCCGAAACGGCTTGACCGATTCTCATGAAATTTTGTGAGCATATTGAGTAGGTCTGAGAATCAAACAACATCTGTTTTGCATCACCATAAATGTTAAGGGTAGTCCACCAATACATTTTTTTTTTATTTTTTAGACAAAATTTTTAGTTTTTATTTTTTTATGATACAACATACAAAAATACATACAATCCTAAATTTTCACCCTTCTATAATCAACCCTTATTTTTTAATAGCCATTTTAGTAATTTAATCATTTTTCATCTCCGGTCGATAACTGATCAATCGTCATTTAATTAGTTATTCCCGCCAGATATCTACAGGTGTCACTTCTGACCCAGTAAACAGCACGGAGTAGGGATGAGAACGAAGCCGGTCTCCTGTTTTGCGTGCGAAAAAAATACACTAAAAGCTGACTTAGTAAATCTGAAAAGTCATTTTTTTGAAATATAAATCAGTCTTAATTTTATATATGTACTAGCTTTCACCCGCGGCTTCGCTCGCGGCAAATACCGATTTGCTTCAAACTTGGTACATAGTATTATTATGACGTCCTACAGAGGGGTTTTTGGAATTAGCATTCTAAAACTAACGGTACCTGCCATACGATTTTTAGGGGAAAATTGATTTTTATCAAAAACGGCTCCTACGATTTTGATAAAACATTCTGAATAATGTTTTCTGTGCAAACTTTATGTTTTGTTCGGAATAGATTTTTCAGGAAAAGTCTTATAACGGTACGTCCCATTTAAAATTTAGATGTCATCTTTTGGGTGCTATAAATTATATAAATGTCCTTTTATGGTCGAATTAATAAAATTGTTTAAAAAAATTTCCGTTATTATCATTTGTAGCCAAAAACTTAATTGCAGTTTTCATCAAAACATTTAATGTATCTATATTACATACAAAGTTTAATGAAAATCGGCGGAATTTTTTTTTTTTTATTAAATTAGAAAAAACTATATAATTTGACCAAAACCTAGTGGCTTTTTGTATGGGAGCCACCATTTAAAAAAGAATAACGGATAAAAATGCAATGTCATCTGATACAGAGTTGAAAGGAATGACCTATACCAAACAAAGTTTGTTTGAATTCGATGCAACCGTTGACAACTTATGGCCATTTGAAAAAAGACGTTAAGATCAGATCTCCGTTATTAGCATTTTTTGCCAAAAACTAAAAACGCAGTTCTCTTAAGAACATTAAAAGAATATATTACACCAAATTTAATCAAAATCTTTAGAGCCATTTTTGAGCAAATTAGAAAAAACCTAAAAAAAGTTGGCTAAGACTGAACGGCTCTTTGTATGGGAGCTACCATTTAGAAAGGCTTCACTAAAAAATTAACAAAGCCATCCTATAGAACACTATAAAGAACGATAACAAACAAAGTTTGAGTCAATTCAATGAAGCCGTTGCGAACTTATGGCCATTTGAAAAAAAGCCATTTAAACCTGATTTTCGTTACGACCATTTGAGCCAAAAAAAAAAAAAAAAAAAACGCAGTTTTGTTAGAATTGCTTAAAGTTATCTAAATTTTGAGTTTAATCTAAAATCGTTTGAGCCGTTTTCGAAAAAATTCAAATAACCGTTAATTGAAAGATACCAGTTAGAGACGGGCTAAAACGAAATAAAATTTTTTTTTTTTATACGAATGCATAACTTGCCTTATAGTACCTATAATCGCAAGTAAAAACCTCAGCAACCGCTTTTCTTCAAACTGCTATATATACCAAGTTTGAAGAAAATCTGTCAAGCCGTGTAGGTTGTGGCTGGACGTGAAAAAGCGCACAGACGCACACCCGCACAGACAGACCGACGTCCGGTATGGCGAAAACCACTTTTTGGGCTTCTTTTTTATCGTTATGTCATGTTTGATTAAAACCTCGATTCTTTTTTTCTGCACGAAACCAATACTTGCCCTAAAAAAAGACAATACACTATTATTAAAGTTAATTTACTTACTGTATGTATGTATGTATGTATGTACGTTATGTTCAAATCGATCTGCAAGCTTAAAGTTGAATGTCACTGAGCTCATGGTAATTGCCCTGGCAGTAAAAAGTCTCAAATTTAGGCGTGGCACACGCCTTTTTTATTACGCCAGCAGTTATTGAACATGGGCCACACAAAATTAATGTTATTGAATTTGTTCCTGTCTGTTTCTGAAACTGGAACAGCGCATGGCTGCGGGAGGCGCAAGCAGACACATACAAAAATATAGGGAATAGGGTATCCAACAGTTCGTTGAAAACGTACTCTAGCTCTCCCTTATGTTTTATTTTTTTTATTTTGAAATATTAAAAATTAAATTTTATTGAAAAAAATTCCAATAAATACTACGAATAAATATTACTTTACAGTGGAACAAATCTTATAAATGGGCTACAAAAAATTCAGCTTGACGGTTTTAACATTTTTTTTCTTCTAAACCATCTACAGTATGGTCCCTTTCATTTAAAAGAATATATATAAAAATCCACCCATCCTAACTCTAGAAATAAGGTCACACACAAAAATTAAATTGATTTTTATATATATAGATGTATGTATGTATATGTATATTAATTTTTTGATTTTTGATTTGAAGTCAAATAAACGTTAAATACAAAAACAAAGTATGTGCATGTGCATACAGAAATGTCGATTTTGGTTTATCGTTTTGTATTTTAAATTTGTGAATGCTATAGATTTCATTTATATGAAGTACCACATACGTACATACGTATATGTAGGTACATATGTATGTAGGTATTCCAAAAATATTTATGTACTTCGAAAAGCTTTTCTAAGGAAACACTTTTTGATAGGAAAAGATGGTAGAAGATGGTAGACGGTAGAAGATGGAAGACGGAAGAAGATGGTAGACGGTAGAAGATGGTAGATGATAGAAGGTGGTAGAAGATGGTAGAAGATAGTTAGCAGAAAAAGATGGTAGTTGGTAGAAGGTGGTAAATGGTTGACGATGGTAGAAGACGATAATTTTGCATGATAAACAACCCTCAACCTCCCAACCACCACCGCAACGACCCAAACAAACACACACAATTGTTGATGAAATGGGCTAAAAGGAAAAAAGTATCCAGTTTTAAAACATCTTATTGTTCTTGATAGGTTTAACGTACTTCAATGCTTGAGTGGTGCTTTTTTTTAACTAGCTGTTATAAACAGGTATTTTATTGAATTTTTTTTAGTATAATACACTCGGGCGTATTTAAAATAAACTACCTATCATCGTTTATATCACCGCAATATCTGCTCGGAAGGGCAGAACAACGTCTGCCGGGACAGCTAGTTTTATATAAAACACTTATAAGAAATTTTATGTAAAGGAGAACTTATGTAATTTGAATAACTTTTGGATATAGAAAACACAATGTTGGGCGCCTTTTAAAAAAACATTAAAGAATAAGGAGGCACATGGTTTCTACAAAAAAATATATGTATATACAAATCGAATATTTAATTTCCTTAAATTCATTTACATTTACATCTTAGCAAACGTATCTAACTTTCTAGTGTTTTAATATTATACATGACAGAGGGGGTTGACGGCGCAGGGAAACTGGTCCCGAAGTCAAAACTCCCGAATTTGACTTTCGGGACTAATGACCCATTATGGTGAGTCATAACTCCCTAATCTTAATTCGGGACTTTTGACCCACCATGATGGGTTATGAGTCCCGAAAACTAAATTCGAGACTTCTGACTCACCTGGCAATTTTTTTCAGAAAAAAAAATTATTGGACAGTTTTTAGTTTCATGGTTTTTGCTGTCATACTCATAACAGTAAAAATAGAGTGCTAGGCAATAGAAAGAAACTCAATCCTTCACTAGCTTTCAATGTTCAACGCTAACTGAAATGTCTGCTTGGTTAAATATTACGGCATCAGAAAGTCATCGTACTAGATTTAACATTTTTAGGAACGCACCAACAAAATCTTAAGCTATACATTTTTTATTTATCATTTATTATTTTAAATCAAATAATTTTGTATTATTAAGTATGATGAGCTTGAACAAAAAGGAAAATGCAGTACCTATGCTTTCTAGCAAGCGTAGCGAGCGCAAAAAAATTTGCCCAACATAGAATCAGTTGAAAAAAGTAGAGATGTGAAAAAACAAAAATTTGCTCGAATTAATCTGATTTCACAAAAACTAATTATATGACACTCAGAAATTTTATCAAAATCTTTAGAGCTGTTTTCGAGAAAATTAAACTTTTTCTTAACGGATGTATTGCACGTACCGATATTTTTTTTTTTAATTTTAGGCCTAGATCAAAAATTTAAAATACTTCGTGGGAAGACCAAATAAATACCAAACTTGAAGCAAATCGGCCTATTCGCTAAGGCTGAAGCGAAGCGCAAAGACAGACGGATGGGGCAAGAATTTACAGACCCAATTTTGTCGACGTTTCCATAATCGTAGTGTCATGTCTTTTTGTTATTTCAGTCGGTAATGTAGATTTTATAAAAAAAATCGGAGGGATATTTTTGTCAAGAGCATTATGTAAATATTTTCACATGACACCATTGTATATGGAACCTATAGTAGTCTGGTGAACAAATAAGAGATAACGGGGTTTGGAGACACATAGATGTCGCTGATAATTATCACAAATTTAAACATGTTCATGTTAATACGATTCAAGTTTGCAGTGTTTGTAAACTTATACTTCAAGATTGCTTCCTTCATTAAAGCCTATATTTTGAATATTTAAAACAATAATTATTGCATACACTTAAGTTTATTTGATATTTCATTAAATAAAGTTCGGTAAAAGGGTTCCGTATTAATGACGAATCAAGAATTACTGGGTGGCTTTACACAGAGTCAACTAATCCAAACACAAGTTTAAAAGTAGAAAGATTGTAGAAATTGTATTGAAAAGAATTGGTATCGTATCACTAGGTACTCCTTAAGGTTCTCCTTGAAAGCTTAGTGATGGGCCTAAAAGGTCCTCCTTTATTCTTTGCTGTAAGTGAAGTAAGCTTAATGCTGCAGTAGTTGGTTGAACAATATTTCCTAAGATGGAAATATTAAAGTATTAATGAAATAAAATGTTCAATTTGTGTATTTTCTATAGTAGAAACTGTGTGCCTCTCTGCAGACTTTTAATTTATTTAAAATAAAATGTCACATATTTGTACTTCCGTCCTGTTATTCTAAATGGCGCCCAACATTGTGTTTTCTATATCCAAAAGTTATTCAAGACACTTGAGTTTTCGTTTACATGAAAGTTCTTACGAGTATGAGTGTAATTTATACAAAGAAAAGAGAAGGATATATGTTAAATGGTATAGAAAAACCATAAAAAACCGATATTTGTGATCAACATAAAAGTGTGGAACGCAAGTTAGCTGCAACGTAGCCGCTTCACAAACCATTTCTGAATTAAAGGAACTGCATAATTATTGTTCCAATCCAATATAATTCAACAAGGTTGCAACCCTTAAATCTGTGGTCCAACTGATTCGTCCACTCATTGAGATATACTCGTAGTTTTGCGTTTTAAAAGGAGAGACGGAGTGTATGCAAACACAATATTATAACCCTCCCTTTCCAGCAACTCACTCTTTTGAAAATGTTTCTAATATTTTTTAGGGTGTTTGTTTCAGACAAGGAAGTTCTTTATAGTTAGAATTCTATAGCTACAAAGATACATTCATTGATTGACGATGATTCTGAAATGTTCCTCACAACTTGTTCTTCCCCTTCATTTTATGATTAGGGGTGATGGATTGTTTCCTACAAAAATAAATGCATCCCTTGAGTGGGAAATTCTCTATTAAATATAAAATCCTCAAAAAGGTAACTAATAACCATTATCTATCAATGTTCATTTTTATTTTTATTTTATTAGCTTAAATTTAGTGCATACGTTTAACGCAGATTTTACAATGCGCCAAAAAAGATTGTAGATCCAAATTAAACATGATAACAAGTGTAAGGCTTAAGTTTGACGAATTATAAAAACTCTTATACAAAAGTATACCTCAGACGTCATTTTGAGGTAAGACAGCTTTCTTCTTATTATTAACTCAGCCTTATGACGTCACAATGACTCGAAATAGCCAAAATGCGCTTTCGTGGTCTTATAACTATTTGCTCGTTATAGTTAAGCTTAGGTTAGGTTAAAGTATGGCTATCAGCTAGAAAGGGGTATAAGCTGGACACAAGATTTGCCGTGAATTAGACAGTGCTGGGCGTGTAGGAGATGGACATAATTGTATCTTCCTCTTCTTCATCCATAGAGCCTCTTCAAAAGCCGTTTGCGAACACGCCGAGACTCCTTTAGCACCCGAACCTATATGAGACAGTATAATGACAAATATAGTGAAGTTAATGTGCTGTTTGCTTAGAGATATCAAAGCCTTGGAATTTTTCGGATCCAGCTTTGTTGTTAAACAGTTCTGTTTTCACCTGTCCTCCTAATCTATTACCTCATTTCTGAACTCAGTAGCATCTTACTTTAGGTGAAGTTGACATGTTTGTAGCAATGGGAATACTCACAAAGCTGTGCTCGGTTAAAATGTATAATGTTGTTCCTTGGTCTGCTGTTCCCGGCAACCAACAGAGAATTGAATTTTTAACTGTTCCGCAATATCGCTATGAGGGATGATCGAGAGTCGAGAGCTGTTTTAAGTTAGTGGAAATGGGATCCATAGATTTCATCGCAGCCTGGCTATCCGGGAAAATGATGATGTCCTTTGGAGGATATAACGTCTTCTTTTATTCCGCCTGCAACACTCTACAAGGATACTTAATATAAATGACATTTAGTGGTTTCCCAGGAGCACTTTGACTTTTCTTAGTTCAAAAACAAGTTACTAGCGAACCTTCCGTCACTAGTGGAGTGCGAATGAAGCAAAATTGTAGTAGATTTATCTGTTAGCTAAACACAACTAGAAAGGATTAGCAGCTGTGTTTATTTTTCGAAGTCAGCTTAACCTGTGGATTAATATAAGTCACAACTTTTGTAAACCACTAGAATACCTCATCAAAAATTGAAGTCCCAACATAATAAATAAATGCTCTTGCTCTTTTAAAATGAAGAAGCAAATTTCTTTGAAATCCCGAAGAAACACCTTGCAACAGCCATGTTTATTTTCTTTGTAGTTATTCAGCCAAAATCATCAGATGTTTTATAACCAACATTAAAACCCTCCATTGTGTTTGAATGCTCATGCTCCAAAGTGCACTTTAATTTCCCATTAATTTCACCAACAACAGCAACAAAAAAAAAGCCCGGTTAATGTTTCGAAAGCCCCGTTTTTTTTCTTATATTTTATTTTATAGTCAGAAGGACCTTCAACTTATCCTCGCTTCCAATCTTCCCTACATATCATAATTTATTTATGAAAAAAAAAAGAAGAAAAACGTTTAGCCATTCATATTTTATACTCACTCTCATTTGGGCCATATAACGCTAAAAAAAAGGAAAAAAAAAACAGCAGATATCTGCATCCTTAACAGTCGACTTCCGTTCTTTGTCTTTTACCCCAGGGCTATTTGCGTTACTGTTGGCCATTTTGCCGCTGCTGCGTGTAATTCGATTTCCATTTCACACACCGCGGCTCGTAGTTCGCTGCTAATCCAATCTACCACCATACCTACATCTACATATACTTACCTACCTACAAACATCACAGCATCATCAGAATATTTTTACCTGAACTCACATCTTGATTTTGATTCCCATTTCCCATACAAGAGAGGGGACGTCGCCACTGCTCTGAGCCTGTGCTGAGGAGCTCCTCCATCAGTGTTGTGGATAAACTACTTAATCGCAGCGATCATCGATCGCGCGCACTTAATTCGATTTTGGCGGTGCCAACAGCCAACAGCAAGAGCAGGAGCAACCGCGGTGGCGGCATCGCATCGGCTTGGCATCCATGTCCGTGTATCTATCTCCAACCGCAAATCCGTGTGGTAAAACTCACTTGTAGCGTTTTATGGATTTTATCCGATTCCGATTCCGATCCCCTTGGCGTTCGCGTTTGGCGAATACAAAATGATGCAAAGTGGCTCTGGGTCTGGATTTATACCGAGCAACAAAATGTAGTTGTAAAAAAAAAACCGTAAAACCACCACCATGTTATAAAAATCTTACCATCCACAATGGAAAAACACAATCCACAACGAGAGTAATCGACTCTCTAATTGGTTTTGTTGAAGTTACAAGCCAATCAGATGATTGCTTGTTCCCCTTCGGAGAGAGAGTTGCCAGAGAGCAACCACCGAAGAGCTAAAAGAATTCTCGTTTCGCGTTTGACCTGAGGCAATATGATGCTACAGCTACATGCTAGCCAAAGCAAATGACGCTCCGCCCAGAGCCCGGAGGTAATTGCCGCGGGTCCAAGCGCCGCAGTTCAGCGTCGCCCTTTGTGAAGTTGTGGTCGTCGTCGCGCATTGAAAAATTATATTATTATCGTGCGGTATATTTTTACTACTACTTGTTTGTTGTTGTTTTGTTTTCCCCCTTTAGTTTTGCTTTTGGCTTCTTTCTCCACATCTCGGCAGCAGCAGCAAGATCGACATCCACTTGTGGCGTTGTGGGTTCATGTCTGCACTTTTGTACTATTTTTTCGTGTTTTGTTGTGTGTCGTGTGTAAATTGGCCGAAGCCGAACACTATCAGGCCCCCGATCCCGATCGTTTGTTCGGTCGCTTCTGCATCGGCATCGTTCACCGGGACTGACTCGACGTCTACGACGACGACGACGGTAATTGATGTCCTGAAGGGATAATAAATTCTGGAATTGCTCCTCTGGGAGACTAAACCGAAACAAGGATTAACTACTTTATACGTTAACAGT
The DNA here is from genome assembly GCA_916050605.2 of Platycheirus albimanus. Lineage (NCBI taxonomy): Eukaryota > Metazoa > Arthropoda > Insecta > Diptera > Syrphidae > Platycheirus > Platycheirus albimanus. Next base: position 10,547,647 of record OU696696.1, on the reverse strand, counting down.
TTGTTCAGTGTTACAAAGCGTGGAGATTTACAAAACAAAAAGGCAAATAAATATTGTGCCCCGCGGAATATACCGTATTTCGTGTATATCCGTATAATCGTCATTTTTTGTTTTATGTGATGGATGTGTTATATTTTGTGTAGTACTGGCCGACTTCCGTATCCGGTTATCGTATATTTCTCCCTCCATATACCACAACCACAAGCGACAACACATGATTTAGAGAGAATTTTTTTTATTATCTCCTGTTACAGTTTTTATTGTTATTATTGTGAGTGAGAAGAGCAAATTGGTGTTAATTGAATTGCATTTGTGCACGCATAACGGGAAAACACACGCGCAATCGCAAATATACACAGTTTACAGAAAAAAAAAGTTGAAAAGAATATAAAAGCTACAGGAAAAGAGCAAAAAAAGGGCGCCCTTATGCCTAATTGTTTATTAATTAGTGTCATCTCGGGTTTAACGCATTCGGCGATAAGCAAATAAGCATAAAAAAAAGGAAAAATTAAATATTCTAACAAGATTCTTCGTCGTTTATTTTTTGTTATTTTGTCCATCTATGTGTTTGTGTGTGATAGCCTGATCTTGCTATAGTGTATATAGTAACATACAAGTGGGTGACTAATTATTACAGTTATTATTACATATTTGCTTGCTGGGACTCCTAGCGGTGTATGAGTGCAACACCCATCATAATGTACATTGTTCTGCATGGGCAATGATAAGCAGCAAAATAGTAATGTGCATGTGCAGCAGCAGCAGAAGCAGCAGCAGCAGTTACAGTGGCACTACTTGGAAGTAGAATATAATAATATCTACAACATCCCCTTGTGGCAGCCCTTGCCCTCTTGTCGGGCTCGGCGGGCGTCTACGTCTATCTCATCGACAAATTGGATTAAAGATTGCTGCTCTGCGCGAATGCTAGCAGTGGACTTGTAGTGGATAAATCTACATACAAATTTATATAGAACATCAGCATAGCCTAGCTAGTATCTATCAATTTAAATGTTAAAAATGTTTACAAAACATTTTAGGAGAAAATTATTATCGCATAGCGATATGCACACACTTGTTGTTGTTGCATACATTGTTGTGTTTTTAATTAATAAGGTTTGTATTATTTTTCCTTTTTCTTTTCTTTTTTATCATTATCATTTGCGTTTATGCTCGTATTGTAGATACAAAAATACAAAGTATCTACAAATTGCCATACTGTGGATACACTACGAACTGATTATAGAACTGGAATTATACGCATAGTTTTGAATGAGTTGTCGTGTTTATTACAATTTTTGAAAAATCGAGATATTACAGAAGAAGGGAAATCTTATGGTGTCTACAATTGTAAGGTACCTGATTAAACTCAGTCTTATATAACTTAAAAGATAAAAGGTTTTCATGCAACAAATTTAAATCTTGATTACAAAACCCGTCGCAGTTTTAGGTAATTGGAATCCCTTCCATGTTCTGCCTCTGCTATAAATATTTGAATTACCACTTTGTTTCGTCTTGAGACGCCAGATCCTACGAAATTTAAAGGGTGATCCGATTCGAGCTTTTACGAGGTTAATTATTGAAAAAAAACACAAAATCATTCTTTAGCTGTGAGAAAATAATTACAGTTGAATGGCTGCCTTTAGCCCTTCTTCAGCAGTAATTTTCTTTAAATTTTGGTGGTTATTTCGCTATAACTTGGTGGAAGCTGGTTTTTTACTATTTAACTTTTATTGGAGACGGAAAGCGATGTCACATCAATCAGCTCATAGGCGGAAAATTTAGTTTGTTGCTAAATCTAAGGAATTAGAAATGTGCATCATAAGAGAAAAAAAATCTATTAAAAAAGGCCTGCTGTTCTAACATCAAAGCTAAGCAATTAATTCATTGTCCATGAGCTCTATACCAATAGGATTAAATTTTGGAGGTAGCTAGTTTAATTTTATATGGGTGCAAGTCCTAGCTAAAATGTAAGAACAGCGAACGGATAATTTTGGATCTTCCTTCGGCAACACTTTCACTCACAACGTAGTTATTATTATCAATGGCGCCCAAGGCTAATCCTATCTCAAATACTCCCAGTTTTTCCAAATTAGCTCACTGCTCTCCGAACTGCTCGGTTGGACTATTAACGGACTTTACGTTAGTTTTAAAATATATACTTGACAAGGAACTGTTCTTTTTGATTAGTATACATAAATAAACAATCGATCTTAATTTACCAAAATTAAGAGTTTAAAACTGAAATTTTTTGCCTGAAATACTTGGCATTATTGTCAGCTATCAAATTTGCGACAAGACACCAGTTTTTGTGAAAGGTTCCGATCAGAGTGCTCTTTTTCGGAGAGGGCCCAGGAACAGAAAGCCCTAATATTTTGATGTGATTGTCGCAATTGTGAATTGTCCAATATCACGATTGAGCTTTTCGCTTTGGAAATTTGTGAACGAATACGTCAACGTATCCTGTCTATTTAGGCGCTCAAAATTAACATTCGTGCCGTCAATCTATCGTTATGCTAGGATATACGAGAAGATTAAAATTTAATTCAAATCCAACCTATTTGATAAAAAGTGTGTGATTTTTGGTGATTGAAATGCAAACCTTTCGAAAGTTTGAAAGTTTAATAGTTTGGAGTTATAGGTAACTATTTCACTTTGTCAAGCTGACCACCAGTCTGGCTCGAGGTGCTTATTCTAGTTTGTTCCATTTGACTGGAAAACTTTCTCCGAAATCGATGATCTACACACACATCGCATTGCCGAAATCTTTTATTGGGAAACCTGTAAACCTTGGAATTATGTTTTCTTGGAAAAATGTCCTTGATGTTTGTGCAACCCAAAATGAATGGACAAAAATACAAGGAGATGCTGGAATATTCCTTGGATGAATTTGAAGACATTCCTGCCGGTGAAAATTTTATTTTCCAACAAGATAATGCTCCCACTCATAATGCCAGTTGTGTTCGTGAGTTGTTTGAAGTCAGTAGAATCCAGTGTTTGTCGTGGCCTTCTTGTAGTCCTGACCTTAATCGAGGATTTGTCGGGAATAATAGCCAGAAAGATTTATACAAATAAAAAGCAGTACAGAAATGTAGCAGAGCTAAAAAAAGCAATAACGTAAGCATCGTTGGAAATCAACGAACAAGTCCTCCAAAACTTGATAAATTCTATGCCGAACAGGATATTGTATAAAGTATTGACTTCAAAATTAATGGGTAACTCAGTGTTAAAATGAATAAAATATTGACAAATCTTAACTGTCTTTATAGTAGGTACTTATTTCGCATTTTTTGCTCTTATTTTCCTACAATTAATGACTTATCACCTTTTCTTTCAAAAGAAATTAGGGATAACGGCATAATTTTTTTTTATTTAAGAGAGAATTCATTTATTAAGCGTTTGGACAATATAAACATTGCATAACTTTTGGAACTTAACTCTTACGTCATACCTATTGAACAGCTTGAAAATGGCTGTCTTTATACTTATTTCGGCCACTGTATGTACATATGTAAATGTACCTAACCCTAACTATGTATATTATATAGGGTTCTCACAAAGAAAAAAATATAAATTTTTAGACATTTTTTGCTTTAGAATAAGATGTAAGTTGACAGATAGTCTGGAACCTCAAATTCTTATAAGTCATAAATAATAAATCATTTTGAAACAGTCGTCACGTAAAATTAAACAGAACTGTCGTTAAATAAACACAGTCGTTCGTTTGAGCCGAATTCTTGATTATTACACAAACTTTCACACTTTGGATACAAATTTTATCATACGGGCAAAAAAATAAAAGTGCAGGCAAAGACAACCAGATTCGAACACCAGAAGTCAGTCAACATTTATAAAAGGATTAGACGACATGTAAACACAGCATAACTATGCACCTCTGACAACACTTTGACCAAAGGCAGCTTTCTTTACGATGTGAAATCAGTCGCGTGACGTTAAAATGATGTCAGAAGATAATAATTATGCGGGTACCTACTTTGTTCTGAAAAGGGAAAGCTATCTTATTCTTAAGAAAATTCTTATCCCAATCAACTGCTCTACTCCGGTCTTATTGAAAACAATCACTTGATTCAGAAAAACCAAATAATTGTGCAATTTCATTTAAACCTCGGAAAATGGTGGGTTAAGCTTTGAACCACTCTTGAACCACCGTCTAAACTTTAAATTTGCAAGCACCAACGAAGGTAAATCGTTTTTTAAATTTTGATCCGAGGATGAACCGATAACTTTTTTTTAATCCACTTTTCTAATCTTCGTTACTGACAGAAATCGATTTCACTGAACAGCTGAGTTGCATTTCTGGCATTTGGAACACAATCTTTTCACTGGATCTGGATGTGTTCTGTCAGTTTTTTCTTTCTATGATCAACTCTAACTTCTAACAAATCGCCAATAAACCTGACCGTATAGCGTCAATGGTGGCTTGAATATTGGCTTCTAATGGTTCAAGAGTTGCTGGTTTGTCGACCTTAAACCAGTGACTAAACATAACCCCATATAAAGTTATCTAGAAGCGTTAACTCGCACGAACGAGGAGGCCATGCAGTTAACAGAACCACTTCTGGCAATTACCTAAGTTGTCACCAAATTTATTTCCTTATAAATTGATGTTAAGCGCGATATATGGGGACTTCCACTCTAACTATCGCAAAAACGATCAATAACGATAAGAATAACTGCACGAATTGCTTGCTCACTAGGCCGAATATGTTGACAATAAAATGGACGAAGTGCTCTATCAACTTCGCGAACAGATTTATTTTTTTAAAGTAAATTTCCAAAATAAGAAAGCGTTGTCCCGACGTTAAACGGTTCTTGATGAATTGCCAAACCTTACTGAACAGAAATGTCAACACAGTTTAACATTCTCAACTGTCAAACCATATACAACAACCATCGAAACTTCTCATGCAGCTAAAGGTAGTTCCACACTATCCCACAGTGTAATACGACATGTCAAAAATGTGTGATGAAACAGATATATAATAGTGTGGAAACAAAATATGACAGCGCTGATCTCATACGATTTGACATGTGTTTAGATCTGAAATATTTTTTTAGGATTGAATGTAAAACCATCACACATTCCTTCACACTTTTTTTTGACATGTCGTACTACACTGTGGGATAGTGTGGAACTACCTTAAGAAAACAACCTTTTGGTGATCACAGTACACATATTAAAGGTAATATCTTAAGCGTTTTCATTTTTGCATACTTCTGCGCATCTGTCAAAATAAAGAAAAATGGCTGGCTCTGGAGACACTTTAACTTGTTTGCATGTAAAAATAGTATAGAAATCTCGTGGTTTTTTTAAAAGTGATTGTCTTAGATGGTTAAATTTATATAAATAAGCATATATTTAATAAAAAATATAAATTTTTGTTGATTTTTACCACCATTATGTCTCCCTGTTCAGCCATTTTTTTTAGTTTGAGCTGCCAAAGTGACAGATCAGGTTTTGACAACCTGCGCAATATATTACCTTCAATAAGTGTACTGTGTTTGGTGATGACCTTTTCAATGACTGCTCTGACTTCTCAGTGAAAATCTAAAACGTATCTACACTGGTTTGCGTTTAAATTATGCATTTCAATGATTGCTCTTACTGTCCCCAAGTTTTTGGCAAGTTACACTTATGTACAAGAACTAGATTTTTTAAAATGGAAACAACCCTAAAATTTAAATTTGTTCATAGTTCACAAGTTTTATTTGTCAATGAAACATATTTCAATAAAGAAAATAAATTAAGACTGATATACAGAATAATAGAAGGGATGTCAAAAACCACATTACTATAATGGTAAATATTATTTTAAACATTTGGCACCGTTATTGTAATTCGACATCATAATTTAGGCTCAGGGGCTTGGATAGATTCAAATTCATTCGGACAACTAACGTGAAGTTGTACAATTTGTGTTTTTCCTTGGCAGTCAATGACTTGAACTTTACCAGGTAAATCACATTAAATCCCTATCCCTATAAATCTATAAATAATTAATGGAATTGTAGGAGTTATGCACTACTATCTCATCAAATTTAATATCTTTTATAATACAGGCGAAATGCGAGTGTATACCTACATACATATCTTGCATATAATTTTTAAGCCAAAAAATAAACTCTCCAGTGTGGTTATTAAAACTCTCCGCTTCTTAATTTGATGAGAACTTATCACCACTTCAACGGTTTCTCAAGCCCATAATACTGAAAGCCAACAGAGTTTCCCCAAAAAATGAATAATGACCTAAATCCAAACAATAATAAAAAAACAAAAAAATCAGAACAACAGACCACAATCTCATCATTAATAACACCATGCTAATATCGAAACGTTAAATCTGGCTTATTTATGATTTGGTTAGTTCTATAACATACTACTTCGTACAACACCCTATAATCTATCATAAATGAATAGCTAATGACTAATTTATTAGGTAAGTGCCATGTGATAGCTTTATTATAGGTATATATCGCGAACGCACTTTAAAACCGAACAGAGTCGATTTTAATAATTTTAAATTTGTCACTTTAAATATTTCAACTTGTTTCTCTGAAATGTGAGGTACATACGTTGTTGGGTTAGTGAACTGGTGCAATGTTGTGCTCCACCAATGCAACCAAAAAAAAAAAAGCGACACACTATATCGAATGGAGTATAATATGGACATTTGGTCAGGTTTTGAGTTCCCACGCTTAATATAGCCTCGTTCTGATCGAGCAAGTATGGTTATTAATCTGTTTGGCTTGTATCACTCTCTCCTTCTCCTCCTTGTACTGGTTGTTGCCGGTTAGGTAGAGCCTACCTACATATATGTAGGTAGGTATATTTTTTGAATATAAAAATATCTACAAAAAGAAAAAGATTTATTAGTTTTATTTTAGCTTCTAAAGATTAGTTTATGAGATGCCATTAATTGTCAGTATAGAACACATAGTGTGCTTAAATTGGTGGATAAATGTGAGATTGTGAGACTTCTGTTCAAATTGGGAATATTCGGCTTTTTGGAGTTTAAGTGGATATAGCTTTGATTTTTTTACGAAATCTGTTTTAATTTATTATGAGAGTTTATTTATTTGAACACTCAAGATTGTTTATTTTTCCATCGACAGAAGCTCAATTAGTCTGTGAATTTTAGAAGTTACTGTAAAAAAAAATTGTTGATTTGTAAATTTAAAAGGTAACTTATGATGTGCACAGAATTTTATAGTCAGGTACCCAATTTTGTACCAACTTGGCTTCCCATCGGATTTGATTTTTTCTAAACTTCATGGGTTCATTGACCGATAGCTTCCTTTGTCTGATAATTAACAGCATACGAAAATAGCTTTACGTATTCAATATCGTAAACGATTTTGGGCTAAGAAGAATATTTAAAATAGTCCAACACAATAGAAGAGCGTTTTTACAAATACCTTCCTTAAAAAACATTTTTATAGAACATAAACTCGAAAAGCGGCTGGTCACACAACGTCATGATTTCCCCGTAATTTACAAAAAATTTATTCAAGTTTACAATACCTACCTAGCTAAATTTGATCCCCTGATTAATTTTTGACATTTGTGTCAAAGTTGAAAAAATGCTCGAACCTGCAATGGTTTTTCCTCAGTATAACATTTTTTTTCTTACGTTCTACGGTGAAAACATTCACTTTGAAGTAGAACGTTTAATTTTCTACAATTTTGTTGGTACAAAAATGTTTGTATGTTAATTCGTTATCGAGATATGGATTTTCGAAAAAATGGTAATTTTTCAGAATTTGCTAAAAAATGCTAAACAATTAAAAAAATGCAATTTATTTCTTCTGATAAACTCGAATAATGATGAAATGTTCTTGTTATCATTTGTATGTATAGTTAAGGTTGTTATTCAGGTATATCCAAAGAAAAAAATTGCATTTTTGACATTTTGTTGCAAACTGAAATGTCTATTTTGACCGGACTATTAAGAACAATATTATAATTTTAAAGAACAAAATACGTCAACATTTATCAGTCTGGGTAAAGTTTAACCTGTTCTGCAGTAAGTTCAATAACATCCCAATTTTACATATCAAAATTTAGCTGAGGGATCAAATCAAGCCAGCATTTTTTCGCATTTTTTACAGATAAGATTCCATTTTCCCTTTTCTGTCTATACAAATCTACATCAGCAAATCTAGATTACGGTCAAACTGATTATCTATGCCATTTTGACAGCATCACTGCATAACCGACGAAATTATTATGTCAAAAATTGTATTTTATTATTTCAAGTAGATTTTGCTATACATTTCTCAAAAAATATAGGTACCTACCCATTTATCGGCGTTGCGGTTTCGTACAAAAAAAAAGACAAAATATCAGTGTGAAATGAGATATGTATGTACTCGTACGTTCCACAATATTTTCAGTTTAAGCTTTGTACACGCTGAGAGTAAACACTTTTTGAGTCAATTGTGACAACCAAACTCAATTTCTCATTGAAAGAACAAATCTCTCCACACCAGCATGGCTTTGTATCTGGTAGATCTACAGTGACTAACTTAATGCTTTTCAGTAAATACCTTTTCGATTCCGTTGAATTAGGTTATCAGGTTGATGTTGTGTTTACAGATTTTGTGAAGGCTTTCGACACAGTGTGTCACAATATTCTCATCGAAAAATTAAGATCATTTGGCATTCATTCGAGCCTCCTTAAATGGATCTTTAGTTACCTAACAAATAGGAAGCAAATTGTTAAAATTGGGTCTTCTCAATCGAGGCCTATTGACGTTGTATCGGGTGTTCCTCAAGGCAGTCACTTAGGACCTTTGCTATTTAATATTTTTATCAACGATATTCCAACCATGCTTCAGCATGCTCATTGTCTTATGTATGCTGATGATTTGAAAATATTTTTGCGTGTTAAAAGCATTTTAGACTGCAATAGGCTTCAATCTGATTTGAACACAATCGTCAATTGGTGCAAGCTAAATCGGCTTTCCTTGAATATTACTAAATGTCATTCCTTATCTGTTTATCGTATTTTCGCTCCAGTTATTTATCAATATAAGATTTCAGAAATTCCACTTTCTAAAGTAACTGAAGTTAAAGATCTTGGTGTGATTTTTGACACCAAACTTTCATTTTCACTTCACATTGACTATGTTGTGGCTAAGGCAAATTCTATGCTTGGGTTCCTCAAACGATCGTGCGCCGTATTTTCTAGTCCTTATGCTCTTAAATCTGTTTACATGTCCCTTGTTCGTCCTTTTCTTGAATATTGTTCCATTATTTGGTGCCCTAACTATATCACTTCCATAAATCGGTTGGAAAGAGTGCAAAAATCATTTACAAGATTTGTCATTGCTCAATTGAAATAGAACCTTGATGAAAGACCTTCTTATTCTACTAGATGTGCATTAATAGGGTTAGATACCCTTGAGAAAAGACGTAATGTTCATTGTATATTGTTTGTTCATGATGTGTTTTCTTATCGTATAAAGTGTCCTGATATTCTAAAGAATTTTTTGATTTACGCACCTGAAAGAATACTCAGATCAAGAAATTTATTATTTAATCCTAGGCATATTTATAACTATGGGCCTAATGAGCCTACTACTAAATGTATTAATTTATTTAATTCAGTTTGTACAGAAATTGATTTGTGTGATGACAGAGAGAAAGTTAAATCCTTAATTTTAAATATTCATGTATCATAATATAATTTTGCTTCTTGTTAATTTATTAATTCTTATAGTTATTTAAATTTTATTGTACTACTTTATATACTTTTAATTATTATATTACTATATATTATATCTGAAATCTGTTAGAGTTAAGCTCGGTAGATGAAATAAACAATACAATACAATACAATATAGGACTAGCATTCCACTTTTATTTTCATTATATGAGATCTTTTGAGGAGTGCTCACATGAGAGCGACCAACGACCAACGAATATACGAATTGGCGAACGAATTATATTTTAAGCATTTATATAGCTTACCTATATCTTAGCTTAAACTATACGAATCGATAAAGATTGAATTTTTAAAATATGGACGTATATAATACAATAAGTAATTTGTATTGTTTCAATAAGTTAAATTGCATTAAATAAATTGTTCAATGCGTAGGTACTGCACGAACTATCAAAGTCTATTTGCATTCCACATATACCATCCACATCGCAACGAATAAATTATTCGCTCACGACTAACCTCAAAATCTTACTTTTCAATTGTGATATAAGGACTTGACGATCGTTGTTCGCAACGAATAAAAGAAATTTCATGTGAATGAAACGTCAAAACAGGCGGATAATCGTTCATTCGTTGTTCGTTAGTCGCTCTCATGTGAATACTCCTTTACTCACCTCGTGAAAAATGAATACCTTCCGATAAAGTAATAAAAATATTAAGCGACGTATAAAGAAGTGATATTTATTTTTTAAACTTTTTGTTAAAGTGTGAAATCCACTTACTAACTATTTTTTCACTAGGCCAAATCAGTTAGTTTCATAGCAAATTTCCAAATTCCATTCCAAATTATATACCTCATTTCTTATAAGAACTCTCATTTCGGAGAAATTAGGTTCCAAACTAGATGCAATCGTTCAACACCAATCTTTATTCTAGTACAATTTCATCTGAATGAAAGAGAAGGGAAGCTAAAATGTAATATTGAAGAAGGAAATATATCGTGTTGTCAAACGAAATGGGCAAACTCAAATGAAAACATTTTTTCTTCTAATTTCGAAATGAGCTTATTTCGGCCCCAATGAAAATTTAGTATAAGGCATTATGTTTTCCTTTAATTGGTATGAGCGATCAATAATTTCTTAAATATTTTGCTTTGTTTCACTTTGGCGAAGTGTAATCTTCATAATTTCGATTTCACGCCAACTGTATGAATACGTTAAACAATAATTTCCACTTTATATTTTCGTAATTTGAAAATGTGACATTTATATATATGTCAAAAACTTTGCTTTGAATAAGAATTATAAAATGGTAGGTACCAATGAAAGTTTGAAATCTACGATATGTTTTTTTGTTGTTGTTGAAAATGTTGATTGTATATGTCGGTACTGAATTCGCTCAAAAAGTAGGTACTCAATACATTATATTAAGTAAAATCTGACCATAATAAGAACCTCCAATCCCTCATTGGGACATGACATCTCACCTCTTTATTATGTATCTTTAAAGTGTCATTGTAGTTTTACTTGATTGCTTTTCTCAAAAGAAGGTAACAAAGCAAAAACAAACAAATAACCAAATGTACATATTTGCTTTCCACAAATTGTTCAATCTTTTTCTAATCTTCTTCATACGAATACAAACAAAATATCAAGCTTAACAAAAATACAGTTTTCTTAGATTGAGTTTAAGTGCACTCAAGAGTTCAGATCTTTAAGTTTGACCCAATTTCACTGCGGGCTAGAGATGGAAAAAAAAGAGAAGAATTTCAAACATATTTATATATATGTTGGAACAAAACAATGTAAGAATGGACATAATTAGAAAAGAATTTATCTCAAAATTTGAATATGTATGCTCATTATCATAAATGTGGTTCTCTTATTACATTTGAAAGACAAAAGATAATTCCAACGTAATAATGTATGATTGAGAAGATACAATATACAAACAGTGAGGTGAGATCAAATTACAATCTCATAATATCCAAAGAGATGGGTATTATGGCTAATAGTGATGGGAACTGTGGATTTCTGCATTCTTTTTGTCAAAAATAAATTTAAAAAAAAATATTTAACACATTATCACTTTCAATCAAAATATATCTGATCAACGAAAGATTTTGTATTTAATAAAGAATTTATGGAATTTTTTTGTTTTTTGTTTTCGAAAAGGTTTTTGCTTCCATAAATAATATTAAAGTAACCAAAGTTGTTCAACGAAATATTTTGATAGAAATCTGGATAAGTTATGTCCCAGGAAATTTTTGAAACCTAGTTCCATTATTTTCGACCGATGTCTTGCGTTCGGAAATTGATTACCGCGATACCCTGTTACAAAATTTTAAATATGTATTTTTAAATGCATCCAAGTTTAAAAATAGTTTGCTCTTATTAACAACGATTCAAGCCAGTTTTAATTTGCTTTATCATGTATTCAAAAATAGTGAAATAAACATTGTGGAACGAACAGCTCGGGGAACCTAGTCCTAGTGAGATACAGTACCTATAAACCATTCATGTGTGTGCGCTGGTAGGTACTCTACAGGAATGGAAAGGATCTACAATTTATCGCAGGATCCAAACGGCTGCACTTTTATCGACAAGATTTCCTTTTGGAGGGTTAGTATTTTTTTTTGCAAGAAGCAGTATAACTCTGAAAAATAAAGTGCACGCCTGGGTCATACGAACGTACTCTAATGCCTGACATAGTGGTTTAGGGGATTGAGTATTTTAAGACTTTTCTTGAAAAAACTATTCCAAGCAAAAGAAGCAATACAGACAGTCGGACAGTCAAAATTGTCTGACCCACTTTTTTCGACTACCTTATCACCGTAAAGCGACCCATACACACAAAACTTGTGTGCACACTGTGTGGTTTGTATGGGCTGGTATGTTCACCAATACTCGGTGTCAGACACGGCGTTAGAAAACTCAAAACATTTTTGTTTTTTGTGCCTAAGGTGCGATGAGAACCTTTGGCTTTGCAATCCGAAACACTTACCACTACGCTTTGGGGCACTATTTATTCGTAAAACTGTCAAACTGACAACCGCTGCTAGTTCCTGAAATGTGAAAGCTTCAAGTCATAATTTTTGTAATGTTTGCATGAGAAACATAATTATTTAAAAACATTTTGTCAGCCCGCTGAACATGCAAGGGAATGACGTTTCGTTTTTATGTTTGACACATCTGAATCTGGGGCGATAATTTGAAGTTCACGCTTAGCAGTCCATACCTAGTCATTTCGTCCGTGATTTCAACCATCTTTCAATGATCACTGATCGAACTGCCTTTTCATTGTAGAAATACTGATTTTATGGAGGTTTTCATATCAGAATAAGATTTTGTTCCTGAAATAAGCTTAGACTTGAGCAAACAAAATTCCTATTGACTGTTCCGTGTAAAAAGACTAAAATATGATACACTACGTCGATTCCTACATTGACTTATAATTCTAAGCTTCTGTTTCGTTTAGAACACTTACAATAATTTTATTTGGGAATATAATGTATATTGCTTCTTTCAATCTCATCCTCCAATACCTACGTTAAAATCAACAATCTTATTACTTTGATACACATCAAATAAATCGCTTCACTAACACGGATGTCAAAATGATTGACTTTAGCGGAAACGACAATAAGAAATCAAATCAATCCAACAAAAGTCATGACAATCACCGTCAATCAGTTAAAAAAACATAGCCGAACATCCAGAGCCTTCCGGATATACAGTTACCGACCCAGATTAATAATCGTATTCTCCTCTTCCACGATCCCAAATGATTCAATGATCTTTCCTTTAATAGCCCGCTCTCCCTAAAAAAAAAAACACTAACAAAAATGTGGAATAAAGAAAACTAAACTAAGTAATAAAATTTTTGGACACATTTGACGACAGGTTATGATGGCATTTGTCAACGCACCCATTGCACCAACAATGACCTAAAATGTGCTGCCCTGTCATACAATATAAATCGGATTAAGTACGACCGACTCGAAGACGACGCACACAAATAAATTTAGATTCTTTCATTTTCTAAAGAATAAAACGCGACACAACAAGAAATCCAGAAAAGGTGACCACACCACTTTACTGTGTTTCTTTTTTATATTTCTTTATACTTTTTTATTTGAAAATCTTTTGTCCAAACAAAACGTCACCCATCATTATGATGATGGCAACCGAAAAAAAGTTGTATCAGCCATCATTGTTGACAGCTCGATGTGACATTTGCGGCGAAAGCAAAGCAAAATACCAAAATAATATCATCCAGTAGTCGCGCCGATACCAATTTTAAATCAATTCACTCCGACAATTAAGCTTCTTTATTTTTATTTTTATTTTATTTTTATTGGTTTTGTAATTAAATTTAATTTTTGCAGGTGACATATGAACAAATATTTCACCCGTCAAATTTGAATAAAACATTGTGTGTTTCAAAAATTTATTCCGCCATCATGTTTTCTATTGTGTCACATTAGCATCAAATCGCCATTTTAATTCTAATTAAAATGTGCATTTTTGGAAATGTCAAAAAAATCAATTTTGTTATGTCAAACGCAAATCACCAAACATAAATTTGGAATGTTTTTTTTGTTTGTGTTTTGATGTTGTGGCTGGTTTTCGTTGTTGTTGTTGTTGTTGGAATTCTAAATCAATTAACAACAAAGAGACCGGGAGGGCGTTATGGAAAAAAATTAATTTAAATAAAACAAGCAATGTGGAGGATATAAATTGTGGTAATAATGTGATACAGCGGAACGCTGAAACACTCAAAATGTCGTCACTTTTGTATTTTTTGTTGCTGTCGAATCTGAATGGGTTTGAATATTTGCTATGAATCTTCACTTTTTTGGCTTTGCTTTTACTTGAAGTTGAAGTCATAAATTACAATTCGAATATAAATTTTAAATTCGATTTTAGTGAGGGTTGAGATTAAAATGATGGTTTTTTTTTTAATTCTTCTATTTTGACCTTCATGCGTTCATCAAATAAAACCATGAGCAAAGATGGGAACCTTTGACATAAAAAATCGTTGGTTTAATGATTAAAAAACCATTAAATGGTATTAAGAGTGCGAGTTTCCTGTGAAAAGAAGCACTTTATTGTCAATAAAACAACTGACAATTCGATATAAACGACTCCTTAAACTTTAAACAGTGTGCGACCACGACCCAGATGGTTGATTTACTCCCGGTCCACACTCTTACCGAAACCGAAACCGATGCGTCAAACTCGTATCGTATTCGTAACGTTGTTGTAGTTACACAACCCAAAAAAGGGATGATTTGACGATTAACATATAAATCACACGATCCGATCGGAACGGATCGGCCACAGAGATGAGGTAGATGGTAGAGAGATACATCTTCCTATCTCCATGTGTCTGGCCGGGTGATTCAGCTGTCTCAGTGATCAGTTGTTCATTTTTGTTTCTTTATATATTTTTTTCTTTGCCTTGGCCGTTGTTGTCGTCCATGAAGTCGATGTCGTCGTCGTCGTCGTTGTCGTCGTCGTCGCAGTCGTCGCAGTCGTCTTCGCTTCGTTAATTTCCCGCCGGCAATGTTTATTGAAAAGAAAATAACAACGAACTACAGTTTCTCAAATAAAAAGAAAAAAAAAATCCAACTCATTGTGCTTCTTAATGGGCCAATTACACTAGTGTAGTGTGCATGACACTCTATTCAGTATCCGTATCATGTGTTTGCAACTTAGTCTTGCGCATGCTTTACGGGATGACTACACTTCGACTTCATTCATTTTCATTCATAGCCAAGTTCGGACCAAAAATAAAATTACAAAAAAAAAAAAAACATTCGCGCAATCACAGGAAGACAGGTTGCCAGCCACATTGCCGCAGGAAGATGGGGGCTGGGGCCACCAGTAGTCGCTTTTCATTGAGATCTCAAGCCAGAGATTGGGAATGAGTAGTGGTGGTGTGGTGGCGCGGTTATCAGTACATAAATGGAATGGAAATGAAATGAAAAGCGAATGCGACGAGACGAGATGAACACAAAATAATAAAAAAAGAAAACAAAAAAAAAAATATAAAAGAATTTACTACTTTATATGGAAATTTATTTAGTTTTCCTTTTTCGAGCTTGGTTTCGGAGAGCATCATCATTATGACAGTTGGTTGTCGTTTTGTTCGACCGGGCCGGACTACATATTTGAGGGTCATCATTAGGAGGAAGTTCTTCTTCTCGAAAATCATCATCATCATCATCATTGACAGAGATACGATACGATACGATACGTAAAGAATGCGCTCTTAATTAATGTGCAGGCAATCTGAATTCTGAACTGAATGCGTTTTCTAACCTACCTTACCTACATTCACAGAAAAAGAGATAGAGAGGCACAGAGTGAGGAAAAAAAAACCTAATTTATTATTATTTGTTTGATTAATTAATTACCAACGTTATAGTTTTTTCTTATACATTTATTATATCTACATCCCGATGCAGTTGGGTGCATTATTAAATTATTGTTATTACTTTTGGGTTTTTTATTTCAATCTGTTGTCCCACTGTGATTGGTGTATTCTTAATTCAAATTCAAACTATCTTTTCTTACAGCGGGTGTTGGATATCACTTCCAAGTTAGTATGTTACGGTTGTTTTTGTACAAATATTAGATTAAAAATGTAAAAATCGAATATCAAATTAAAATTTCCATTAAGCCCATGAGGGTTTTTTTTAAACTTAAGTTTGGATTTTTCCAATAAAAATTTCAAATAAAAATAGATTTAAGTGCGGCTCTTTTGGAACAAAAAAAAATAATAATGGAAAAATGGAAAAATTAAAATTATAACTTTAATCAAATGCAAAGTAGTTTTAATATTTTAAGATGTTCTGGTCATGTTTTTTATTGTGTTATAGGCTAGTTTTTATTGTTTAAATGTTTACTTTGGACACACTGGGAAGATGAGCTTTCGTAATTAAAATAACCATCTTAGTTTCAGCTATTACTTACTCCCATGTATCTGCGTTGGTTGAAAATGGAAAGCAGGTCATTCTGTGAAATCAATATAATATAATAGAAGGGGAGGAATTATTAGGTTGTTTTCTTTTTTTAAATTGAAAAGTCGTGTCAAAACAGTTATGACAATGACAGCAGGAGATCAGGAGAGGACTTAGCTGGTGGTCGTAATGCATCTTTATGTTTATGTTGTCCAATTAGAGTTAACAAATATTTCCACCCACATACATACATATGTAACTTTTTTACTTTAAGTTTTTAAAATTCATAACATAAGATTATGGAAATATAAGTTGAATTTGACATTAACATTTGACAGCTGCTTCCATAAAGTGGGCTTTCAAAGAAAATTTTCAAATAATGAAATAAAATGGATTTGGTATTTGTGTCAGAGTTAGTGCTTTTCGTAACAATGGCTGTTCACCAGAAAAAATGAATGTCATTTTGAATTAATTTGAAGACTCTATTATTATTGTTGCCTATCTTCGAAGTTATCAATTTTTGATTTCAACTGTCAAAACACTTCTGCTGTCATACTTGGCCACTGTGGCCTTTTTGACAGCTGTCTTTTGATTTATGCTCTTGTTTGCCATTTCATAATGAATAGACAATTTACCTGAACAACGTTTGTCAATCGTGCAAATTTATTACCAAAATAATGGTTCGGTTCGCGCGACGCAATGCGCGCTGCGTCCAATATTCGGTTGACATAATCGCCCAGGAATTCATTCGAGCCAGCCGCGGTGGCCTCTTGCCCGAAATCATTTTTAAAAGATAATGGCAAACTTTTATTTTTATAATAAAGTTAAATTCTTGGCCATAACATCAAATTATATGCGTTTTATTTTTTCTTGAAAGCCACATTTCTAAAAAAAAAAACACCGTAGTTTTAGCAATGAAACAACTCTGTTACATTTGCTTTTCCCGACGTTTCGGCAGGGATTGCTGCCTTCCTCAGGGGAACTTTATTTGAACAAAAAATACATTTATTATACAAAATATATAGTGACATTTAAAACAGTGGGAATTACACTTACTTTGTTTTTTAAAAATATATAAATTTAAAAAATTTTAAAATAAGAAATGACACTTCGAATGAAGTTTCGTCTGTGTATTAAAAAAAAAAAAAAAAAACAAAAGAATGAAAACTATGAGGATGAAGACACTAAAGAGCAATAGACAGAAGAAATGTTTTGTGTGTCTTGTTTTCTGTTCATATTATTATTGTTATTTAGTATGTGTAATGTTTCCAAGGTATATCGTTTAGATACATGTTTCTCCGTTTGTAGGATTTTGACATCTTCAAAGTTTGGAGAATGACCACTCTCGATGCTGTGACTTGCCAGGGCTGTTTTCCCAGAACTATTGGACTTAATATCAGATTTGTGGTTTGAGATCCGGTGTCGAAGAAATTGTTTTGTGGTTCCTACATATATAGCATAGGTTGCAAGGCTCGTTTGGTTTGCCGTTGCAATTAATTTTGTAGATTACGTCTGTTTGTTTGTCTTTGTCAGGTTTTGTTTTTAGTTTGGTGTATAGATGGTTAAGCGTTTTGTTGGATTTGAAAGCCAAACGAACGTCTTTTACGCTTCTGTTGATAACCTGTTTGAAGTTTTCAGTGAGTTTTGGAACATACACTATACTTTTGTAGAAACCATTGTTTGTATCTGTTTCTGTTCTTGTAGTTTGTGTCTTGTATTTGTGTTTGAAGATTAAAGCACGAATTATATTAGGAGGATAGCCATTGTCCTCGAGAATTTTCGTTATTCTTTTTTCATTGGAGGGATGAAATTGTTCGCTGCTAAGAGTGAAAACCTTACTTACGAGGTTGGAGGCAGTGTTCATGATGATGTGTTTGGCTTGGTTCGAACGAAAATTGATGATTCTGCCTGACGCAGTATGTTTTTGATGCCAATTGTACAATAAGCGGTCGTTTTCCCTGTGGACTTTAACATCCAGAAATGAAATCGCATTATTATGTTCCATTTCAACTGTGAATTGTATTTTTGGGTGGAATCCGTTGAGGATAGAAAGCACGTTGTCAACTTCCTGTTTGTCAATCACAGCAAATATGTCGTCCACATATTTCGCGATGAACGAAGGTCTCTCCTTCATGGCATCAAAACATTCGTCTAGAACGTGATCTAGTACTAAGTCTGCGATCGTGGGTGACAGAGGGTTGCCCATAGGCATTCCAAAAATCTGCTTAAAGATCTTTAAGCAGATTTTTGGAATGCCTATGGGCAACCCTCTGTCACCCACGATCGCAGACTTAGTACTAGATCACGTTCTAGACGAATGTTTTGATGCCATGAAGGAGAGACCTTCGTTCATCGCGAAATATGTGGACGACATATTTGCTGTGATTGACAAACAGGAAGTTGACAACGTGCTTTCTATCCTCAACGGATTCCACCCAAAAATACAATTCACAGTTGAAATGGAACATAATAATGCGATTTCATTTCTGGATGTTAAAGTCCACAGGGAAAACGACCGCTTATTGTACAATTGGCATCAAAAACATACTGCGTCAGGCAGAATCATCAATTTTCGTTCGAACCAAGCCAAACACATCATCATGAACACTGCCTCCAACCTCGTAAGTAAGGTTTTCACTCTTAGCAGCGAACAATTTCATCCCTCCAATGAAAAAAGAATAACGAAAATTCTCGAGGACAATGGCTATCCTCCTAATATAATTCGTGCTTTAATCTTCAAACACAAATACAAGACACAAACTACAAGAACAGAAACAGATACAAACAATGGTTTCTACAAAAGTATAGTGTATGTTCCAAAACTCACTGAAAACTTCAAACAGGTTATCAACAGAAGCGTAAAAGACGTTCGTTTGGCTTTCAAATCCAACAAAACGCTTAACCATCTATACACCAAACTAAAAACAAAACCTGACAAAGACAAACAAACAGACGTAATCTACAAAATTAATTGCAACGGCAAACCAAACGAGCCTTGCAACCTATGCTATATATGTAGGAACCACAAAACAATTTCTTCGACACCGGATCTCAAACCACAAATCTGATATTAAGTCCAATAGTTCTGGGAAAACAGCCCTGGCAAGTCACAGCATCGAGAGTGGTCATTCTCCAAACTTTGAAGATGTCAAAATCCTACAAACGGAGAAACATGTATCTAAACGATATACCTTGGAAACATTACACATACTAAATAACAATAATAATATGAACAGAAAACAAGACACACAAAACATTTCTTCTGTCTATTGCTCTTTAGTGTCTTCATCCTCATAGTTTTCATTCTTTTGTTTTTTTTTTTTTTTTTTAATACACAGACGAAACTTCATTCGAAGTGTCATTTCTTATTTTAAAATTTTTTAAATTTATATATTTTTAAAAAACAAAGTAAGTGTAATTCCCACTGTTTTAAATGTCACTATATATTTTGTATAATAAATGTATTTTTTGTTCAAATAAAGTTCCCCTGAGGAAGGCAGCAATCCCTGCCGAAACGTCGGGAAAAGCAAATGTAACAGAGTTGTTTCATTGCTAAAACTACAGTGACCAAAAAGCCGACGGAAAGAACTTTTCCAAACACAAATTAATAACTCCAAATTGGTCAATAGAATATTCTTAACTAAAAAAAACACCTTTTATGTTCGCCGCGGCAACGAGTTACAGAGTCCATTCGATCAGACCCATTTTTCACTACGTTTTCCAATAAATCTGGCCGTATGGCGTCAATGGCGGCTTGAATATTGCCTTCCAATGCTTCAAGAGCTGCTGGTTTGTCGACATAAACCAAAGGCTTAACAAAGCCCCTTAAAGAGTAATCGAGCGAGTAAAGTCGCCTAAACGAGGGTCGAGTTAACAAGACCACTTCTGGAAATAAAGTTTTGTCATCGAATTGATTTTGCAATAAATGTATGGTAACAGCTCGTTTAATACGAAGTTGCATCAATGACTGCAAGAATTGTTTGCCGATTGTGTTGACCGTAAAATGGACGATGTGCTCTATGAATTCCGCGAACAGATTTTCAAAGTAAATTTAAAAATATTGGGATCGTTGTTCCGAAATTTAACGGTTCTTGATGAATTGTCAAACCTTACTGTACAATATCAACACAGAATGACTTTCTCAACTGTCAAACCCTAGACAACAACCATCGAAACTTCTCATGCAGCTAAAAAAAAAAACATCGTATAAAATGCCAAAATTTTTGCTAAAGCTTAAATGGAAACAGGAAGACAAAATTTAAATATATATTCATCATGTCGAGGTCATTATTAAGATGGCATCACTTTTCATCGGATTCAGATTCGTATAAAACATCAAATCAATGAAATCGGACACTTATACATTAATCGCCAGTATCATATTATATGAACCTTTTCACACCTTTCAATATTAAAATATATTTCAATTCGATTGATATTCATGTTTTGTATTCATAATGACAGTCCAAGAGTTGAGGGTTGTGGGTTGCAATCAGTTTCAAGTCGTTATCCAATTTCCAAGAGTTCAAAATGGCACTTTGACATGTTTTGTGAGGAGTTCATCTCAGCTTGTAGAAAGTATTGCAGTAGCTACCAGAAAGGATGAATGGATTACCGAAAATTCTCTATGTCCAGCAGTATACCACTGGAGTTAATATTTATATACCTAGTTTTGGAATATTATTGCGCTTGATTTTCCAAAAGAATTTGAAAGAGTTTAGCATCAAGCTTTCTTCTAAAAAATTTGTGAATTTGGTATCGAGAACATCTTGTTCGAGGGATTTGAAATTTTAAGCAAATGCTTCGAGGCTCCGTTCTACCTATGACTCTTTTCGCCATTATATTAATAAATGATCTCTCATCTAAGACTTCTAACAATCTAAATTGTTTTGCTGGCGACAGTATTCTTAGTTTATTCGTTTCCAAATTCACAACTCCCTTCTTTGGATTTAATTAATACCCATCTTAACTGAAAGCGAGAGTTACCAACCGTGTTGAATTTAATGCTTCAAATGTTGTCCCCTGTCAGTAAAGCATAGCCATAAATGTAACTATCAATGATTTGTACTTGATTTTCGGAAACCGAACAGCCTTGCGCATTACAAACCACCATCTGTGTAACGATCACATAGGTATTTAACGTTGTCAAAATATTCGCGAAATATGTAGGTTTCCTTGGCTACATTTGCGTCTCCTAGATATAATTCAAAAGAGCTTACAAATTAATAGGTGAAAGAACCTAACCATTAAAATTGTATTACTTTAACACCGTCGCAATGGTTTTTGTCTTACCTTATCTCATGGTCACTTTAAAAAGCAATGCTTAGGTTAAATAGCCGGATGCATACGTCCCCTGAAACAATTTCTCCCAAATACTCGCTCTGCTCGATATTCCTCATAGTTTACCCTTCAGCCTAACTTCGCACGTACCTACTGTAAAGTATAAAGACTCATTCTCCAACCGCACTACATGAATGTAGATTGCTTTGCCCGACTCTATTTTTCCCTCCTAGTGCGGGTTACATACATTCGAATCAAAAAATATCGATATCTCCTTTTATCTTTTTTAAAGTTACACCGCACGTACTATGTTAATAACCCTTTGAGGGCGGTAAAATTGAAAAAAAAAAACAGAACTTTAGTAATCTGATGATTAAAACAAATGCTTACCCCAGGAGGCATTCAAATACTCAATAAATATATCGTTAAAACTTAGTCTCAACATAAACTTACACATTAAAGATTAGATCAATATTTATTTGAAACCGTTTTTCAGAATTATTTGCTCTGGGGTAGTTAAACATCAGCTTATAAAGGAATGCCATCCCGACTTAAGCCCTCATTACTTGTGGTCTTCTCGCCCCCGTTTCTATTTTGAAAATCTTCAATACATCATTTGGAACAACTTTTAAAAATTCGTTTGGTCTCTTTTATTTTCAATGCAACACTTTTAATCTACTTATTCGGTTCAGATTAGGTAATTTTTCCAAGAAATGTTCAAAATTTGATTCCTACCTCTAAAAAAAATCAATAAAAGATTCATCATTATCGAAATTAAATCAAAACCACATTTATGAACTCTCAAAAAGATTAAAACCCCAAAAAAGAAATTAACAAAAATGCTTTAGCGCTCACATAAATTTTAATGACATTTTGATGATATCTTTTATGTTTTGAATTTATCTATTTTTATGTTTTTAAAAGCTTGTTTTTATGATTTTATAGATGTCATGCTATTAGTATTTTGTTTTTTTTTTAAGTTTTGTATTGGAAAAAATGCTCTCTAACGGGTATCAATAAAACATGACCTTATTCTTGTTTTTTTTTTTCGATAAAGGCAATTTTAAAACTACCAAAATCTAGAACACAGAATATTATCATATCCTTTGTGGTTTTAGAATTTTTTGGATTTACAATAAAAAATCAAATGTGTTAAGTGTAGTCTTAAAAATTGCCATTAAGTGCTGTTTTATTTTTTCTTACTAAATTAAAATTCCCAATAAATAAAAAAACACATTAAAAGTAGATTGACAATTATTTTGGTTCGAAGCAGTCCTTAATAAATAGTTTTATAAAAAGTCACTAAAAACAAAATTTGTCTCAAAAATTTTATTTACAGCAAATTCCTTTTCCTAATTTATATTTAATTAATTCAACTTCAATATGAAGCATAATAAGAACATAATTCATCTTTGGCATTTATTGAAACAAGCGTCACTCATTTTTCAAATATTTTTTTGGCGTATTCTTTCTTCTTTAATGATGTCATGTCTCATGTATGGATTCGAGTTGGCTTGTCAATCAAATCAATAAATAAATTAAATATTCCAATTCGATTAAAGAATGACAGGAGGAAAGGTTTAGAGTTTGATGAAGTGGAAGAGTGATGTGGTGAGCTTTATTTTTAAAAGAGTTTCATCATTTCAGATTGGTTAACTATCGCCGTCGTTTCTAGGTTAACACTTAAATTGTTAATAATTAACTTTTCTTGCGATATTAAAATTCGTTACCAAAATGACTCACTATTTCTTATACATAAGTATAGAGCTACGCGAAGGGATACTCTTAATCCATTTTTCATTTGATCAATGCGCGGGAGGACATGGATTTAGGAGAAATAACATTTCTTTAAACACTGATAGTTTTTACATAGCCACATGATTCGCTGAAGGATATTCGTACTTCCTGACAAGGTTAACTGATTCGCTTAAGGCAATATATCTGAAATTCAACTGTCGAAAAATGAGTATGTAGTTATGCTTGAAAATCAATGTATCCGTGTTTTGTAGTTTTTAAAAAGTTTTACATATCTTTAGAAACCTTCTCCCTCTCACGCTTGTTGCTTTAGCTACAATTAAATGATCAGCAGTCAGAAGCTTTTAAGACTTTCCACAGTTTCTTACGGACTTGAATTGTTTTGGTCGGCAAAATATATTAATTTATTTGAAAATTTTAAAAACATATATTTTATTGGATTTGTACGATGAAAAGCAAAACTTCTACCTAGTCGACCATGAAGAAGTTAATATATCTTAACCTGCTCTTCAAGCAGTATTAAATTAAGCTTTACGTGGATATCTGGCAAAAAAACCATAAGTTCCACAGCGAGCCTACTCGCATACCAGAGTCAAATTAAGCTTAGATATAAGCCTTAAATACCAATTTAATGGAACATGTTGAGTCATGTCCACACTCCTTGTTGAGGAGCGAGGTCTATCTAACACCTCTTGCATCCAAGAATGGAGTCCTTGGATGTCATGTTTCCGCATTCGGAGTAACCACAGCCACCACGATACTCTCACAAAGGGGCCTACCTCATAGTTAGTCCCAGATGACCAAGCCCAGTGTCGTGAAACACCAGAACTTCACCACCCAGGAGGGCTTACCTCCCGTGGTACCAGAATATAGCTTTCGGTAGAGCTTCGCAGCAGTAAGGTCACTTCCAGATGAGCACCTCAAGGCAGCCTTAAAGATATGCACATTCAACCACTTGCCAAGGTAGAAGCAAATGGCCAATTGAGCACATCAATCCTTCTTCTCTTTGCCGCATACTATACTTGCATATTTTCCAGCACAGGAATCGATACTGCAAAGCAAAGAAATATAGCTACAATTACTCACCCTT
Source organism: Platycheirus albimanus (assembly GCA_916050605.2). NCBI lineage: Eukaryota > Metazoa > Arthropoda > Insecta > Diptera > Syrphidae > Platycheirus > Platycheirus albimanus. The sequence goes on along the minus strand of OU696696.1, from coordinate 10,522,869 downwards.
ATTTCATGCACATCAAGATCTCTGATTCATATTGTTCCAGAGAGACCACCAAGAGTTGGAGGATAGTCTATGGTCTCTTAAGTTCCAACTTCTATCACAGAGCCTCCTTTTATCGAAGGCAGATACCCGAAATAATGGTTAGATAGTAATCTAGCTACAAAATATCGACAAAACTAAGCTTAGCAGGCTCACGGCGGGGTGCAATACCACGACGCCTTGGTTAAGCGTTCAAAAACTTAAGAGAGCCATAGTTTCTCCCGGCGCAGAGGACCAAGCATTCATAAATTTTAAAGACATCTATGAAAACGTTAATAGGGGCGAGCTTCACAGAGCCATGTCACATCTAAGTCTCCCTGCCAAACTCGTTCGTTTGTGCATGAAGCATGATGATGCATAAAGATCAGAGATCATTCAAAAAATAAGTCCTGCGAATTGCTGTTTCTTTGGGCTTACAAAGCCTCTTAGTAGCAAAGCCCTCTCTCAAGACACTTCAAAAGACCCTTGGCATATTGGTTTGGAGAAGCTGAGACCCTGATACATTAGAATGTACTGCTATTGAGGTGCTTTGAGAGAACTTACCCGCCGAGTCTTCAACTTCGACCCTTAGGGACAACGCATCAGTAGAAAAACCCATTAAAGCGATCAAGTGTAGGACGACTTCAAGAAAACTTGGTGTGCGGAGCTTAAGGTTACTGGCTAGGGACCGGACAAGCTGGTTAAGGCCGTACTTCGCAATGGACTGTAAACGCCACCTAAAAAATTTATCTTTTCTTGTATAGGGTACATTTAAAATTTAGTTTACATTACAGTTGCCTTCTTCCATCACTTTTTCAATATTACATCGCTTGGATACTTCATAACTTTCAAACTTGCCTAATAGCCAGCTTCGAATCATGACCAATTTTTTTTTTATCGCAATTTCGCATTACTTGTTTGATTCCGGAATCCCTGTAATTCTGCTTGATCATGAGCTAATAAAAAGAAATTCACCTTTTCTCTTATAATCTATAGTCCCATAATGCTTCTAGTTTTTTCGAAACAGAAAATGGCCTGAGAAAAAAATAAAACAAAATGGTTACCAAACATATTTGACGTTTCAATAATTTTTTTATTAATCTCGAACAATCGAAATACCTTTTTGCTGTCAAAAAGAGGAGGAGGAAGTTTAAGTTGAAGATTTCACACTACAACTGAATTAAGCTAAATTAAAAATAACCTTAAAGCCTGTTCTATTACAATTAGTTAAAAAAGGCACTTGAAACAGTTTGACAGCTGACGACAGGAAATACGTTTCCTAAGGTTCTAACTAGCACTAATTCGATTCACAAAACGAAGACAATGTGTCGGGAAAAAGTTGAGAAAAGCATTCCACTTGCTACCTGGTACCCCATACCTGTTTTTATAATTTCGATTAAAATTTTCAGAGCATTTCTAGATTTCTTGCCAATGATCAAACAACAAAAACTTCAAAAGAACTAATATATACCCTAACATTCACCTCATTCCACAAGTTCACTTTTACCCGATTTATCTTATTTAGTCATCTGCTCATTTACATATTCTTCATGCCATTTGTCTGATTATAGACCTAAACTAATCAATTCCTAGATGAATCTTAAAGATAAGATTCTACAAAATGTAACGTTGTAAATGGCCAGTCATTAAGGCCATCTTTGTCTTCGGAATTACCACCATTTCTAGAGATTTCACAACTTGAGCTCTAATAAACGATATAATTTACAAAATAAAAACCATAAAAGTCATATGAATCTGTTCTCAGACGAGAGTACAGTAAAAACCAAAAACAAAAAAGAAGCAACAAAACTGGTATACCTTAGCGCATGATATTTTTCATTTGACAACTGTCATCAGTTAATAAAAAGTTAAGTTATTTTCATGTTTTATATAGGCAGATCTCTTGTGGTGGTGGTATAGATATCCTGCTGCGATGAACAGCAACAGACATTGACCATACTCCTGCGTTAGTCACTTACCTTGAAAATTACAAATGGATCGATTAATAAAATTATTCACTTCGTTTATTTTTTTAATTAACGAATTAACTTAAAATGATGACTTCTTTTTGTTTGTTTTTTATATAAAATTTTTTCAGATGCCGCAAAATTAGCATAAATGCATTATATTTCTTAACAAATCGAGTAGACTTTAATTAAATTAAATAGTCCTTAATGCCACACATTGGGACAGTATTTGTCTTTAATTTGACAAAAATTTTTTTTTTTTTTTAATTAATGGTCACAAGACAGCCGTTAAATGAAAAAATGGCACTTCAAATCAATCGGCAACAAGTTTAGTCGTACACGATTTTTCTGTCAAAACCGCAAACCTGCCCCCATGAAATAATTTTAACTCTAAACCTTAAAAATTACGTTGCTTTTATGTATAGTGGAAAATTTAAGATATTATGGCAAAGGGCTGCATGCAACAATGAAACTTAAACTTTTTTGTGACAGTTAACATATACAATTTGACAGCGAATATATAAAATTTGGCAGTTAACATAAAACTTTAATTTGGTTACCAAAATTGTAAATTTCGCAACGACGATTGGCAATTTCATTCATTTAATCTGAAATTTGAATAAATAGATTGTCACAATGACAGTTACACTTCTAATTTGAAAGAGAGCTATCTTTGACAGCCACAAACTTTAATTTGGGTGCTGGTATAGTTAAATTGACAAAAACGTTGGCAATAACATCTGTAAGATTGTCGACCACAATTATTAATTTGACAAACTGTTTTCTTAGTATAATTTGTATGATTATGTTAATGACTTCAACTGTCACATGAACCTGGTTTTTAATAAGGTTGTTTTTTTTAGACGTGTGGTTTTCAAGAAGAAAAAAAACCGCATATAATTTAATATTTTGATCAATAACTTAGCTTTATTATAAAGATAAGGGTTTGCCATTATGTTATAAAAATGATTTTGGGCAAGTGGCCGCTGCGGCTGGCTCGAATAAATTCCTGGACGATTATGTGGACCGAATATTGGACGCAGCGCGCAATGCGTAGCGCGAACCGAACCATTATTTTGGTAATAAATTTGTTGAGGTGTAAGTCTATTCATTATGAAATGGCAAACTAAACTGAGCATATATCAAGTGACAGCTGTCAAAAAGACTTACTCCGAAAAAAGTATTGCCAGATTGAAAACCACACGCTTAAAAAAACACCCTTTATAAACAGACTAGGGGTCACCCATAACTATCAGATCTTCCAAACTGTTGAACCTCATTGGAAGTTATATAGGATTCGCTTGTATTGTACTAGAATTAAATTGTCATCAATTTAACAGAAACGTTGTCAACCGTGATTCTAAAATCGCTAAATTAAATTGATGAACTCGGGCAAACGAAAATTCCAAAAGTAGACGTTCCTTGGCATTTTAATGTTTGGGATCCAAATGTTCTTAATCTTTGTTTGAAGAGTATGAAAAAAGACTAAAGGGCTAACCATAATTGAAGAATGGGTACGAACCTACGTTGCCTTACGAAACAGTAGAAATACATGTGATTTGTATGCCCAACCCGAAATGACTTCTTGTTCAGTTTCGGCAAGTTTCGTTCACTTGCGTTTTCGTTTCGTACGTAATATAGGTACGCTTTGAGCCATACATTAGGCTATTTCGTACTAATGTACTTTACCAATCGGAAGGAAACTTTTCGTTCGGTTTTGACACTTGCTTACTTTTTCTTTCGCGTATTATGGTTGGGCCTTTACATTTTATAAAGTTTTCAAACTTAAGGTTAATTTACTTCCAATTTTAAGAATAATGTGCCCCACTGTGACCAAGTCAAATAGTATGACTCAACAAAAAAAAAAAAAAAAAAAAAAAAACTGCCGAAATTTTTAGTTAGGATTCATCGAAAAGAGGATACAGAGGTACACTTGCTTGTTTTATGTCGCCCTTTTAAGAAGAGATGGAATCAATTAAAATTAATTAACATATGCATGCCCGAACATGCACCTGAACATCACACAAAATCAAGGAATTCAATAAAACTTGTCCCGGTATCGTTTGCGTTTGTGCTATGCGCGTCTTCCCTGACGCAATTCCCAGAAAACCCCAAAAATACCATAGCACTCTCCCATCATCATCGTTCGTCGTCATCATGATGTTGTCGTGGTGGCGTCGGAGGAGCGAGAAAAAGATCACCAAGTTACCGACGGAAAAGAGACGAGAAACGGAAGACGATCACGATGACGAAACTGAAAAAACGAAAAGGGTAAATCTTGTGAATATTTCGGTTTGCCGTGATCTTGGGCCGCTTGTTGCTTATCTGACTTTAATTAAACGGAATCTCATAATAAATTATCTTCATTAGTAGAATCTTGACCATCGGGTTTCGTTTTGTATCACGTTCTGCGTTTAGCCGATCCATCCGTCCGCTTGTCCGTTCGTTTTCGTCTTCGGATCGTCCATCGTGTTGCTTGTTGTTGTCGTTGTCTGCTGTTAGCTTTCTGACTTGGATCGTCCATCCGATCCAATCCAACGCGTCGCATCGTCCGTCGTCCTAACGTAAGCGCATTCCTTTGGCAGGGCAAACATCCATCCATCTGTGTGCAACTTTAGTTACTCTTTTCTTGGCGGCATATTGTGAAGGAAAGGATTAAAACTCGCACTTGTACAGAATACGCGTTCTGTAAGCTACGCAACATCCTGTTGTACCACCAACAACACCACCACCACCTAACCCCACCATTACCACACCATAGCAGCACACATAGTCATTGCAATCGCGCGCATCGTCAGCAATGACAAGCAAGTTGTTAAATCAAAAAGTAGCCGAAATACAAAACGCTTCTTCTTCGACTTCAACATTCAAGATTCAACGTTCATCGTTCAACGACGACGACGATCGGTATTTTTATTATTTGTATCCATCGAGTCAAGGCAGTATCTCAGAAGTTGTAGTGTATAGTGAAGATAGTTACCAATATCCTTTTTGATCGTTTTGCTGGATGGTTTCGTCTCCTTCAGACGTCCGCCGCGATCGCCTCTCCCACCGAAGCAATGCCGCGCCGCCGCCGCCGCCACCGATGCGATCGGATTCGGATTCGATGATGATGATGCAGGAAAATGTTCCCACCTGTGCGCCTCTGTTTTGTTGTTGTAGTTAGTGTGTTGTGTTGGTATGTTGATTGGTATTATTGGAACAGGTTCTGCGATGAATATTTTACAGTATCTGTATCTTTTTTTTTTGTCCTCCTTCTTTTCCTTCGCAACTCATGGATATTTCTATGTGATTTGCTCTCACTCCTGCTGCTGCTGCTGAAGAAGGAACTTAAAAAACTCTTCTTGGATTTTCCTCTTCTCTCACCGATCAACGATCACCGATCAGAGCGATCATCAGTTTTGTACGGTGATCACCCTTCGTCTGGGTTGATGGTGATGATGCAGTGATGCACTGCACCACCATCAACCAGAACCAGAATCAGGACTGTATAGAGACAAGAAGACCCTTGCGTTTTATTAATGAACGAAATCAAAGCCAACGTCATTTTTTAAGATGTATGGTGTTCCTCTTCGTGGCAGCATTTACCCATGTGAATGGTGTTTAAAGAGGCCCTTTTCCTTAAACTTACATTTATAGGTACTCTCTCTCGATCCCGATCGGGCCAGGGTAATCGGTAATCGGTGATCGGGGATATGGGACTGCGACTATGACTGGGGATGGGGATTTTTCATCGGAATGGATTTGATTGAGGTTGGGAACCTTGAAATTAAGAACAGCGAGAGCGCGATCACACACAGAACGATCAACGAACCATCGGAAGGGAAAATGAATTCATTAATGTTATTTATTGAGGTTGGTTCATTTTTTCATGTGTCTTTAATGTTTTTTTTTTTTTAAGATACTCAGTTTTTTGTTTGTTGTAGGATGATTAAAAAAAATTATAATACACCCTCTCTTAATCTCCTATTTGACTTAGCCGGTGGTATGAACGTTATTTGTTTTGTGTATCTTTTTTTTCTTGTTATGAGATACTTATTTTGTGTCGTGCCTTACGAATAAATAATGAGGATCGATAAATTGTTTTATTCGATTTTGATTAGATACGTTTTTTTTTGTATTCAGCTCAATTTTTATTAGAGAATTATTGTCTAGCTGTCAATCATTTGGATCTTTGGCAGAAAGCATAGACTATAAATAAACCATGTGAACCAAATAAAATAAAATTAAATATTCCATCGGAGTTTTTTGATAGAACCATCGATGACATTTTATGCGAATTTAAAATCATTAGATATCGATTTTAGATTCTTATGCGGGTTTTTTTATAGATTTTTTTGTTGACGACCTTTGGTTCTTGAATCGTTTATTTGGTCGATATTATGTGTCACAAGAACTTTCATACTTGCAAAATGGTTGTACGCTAGTTCGTTTTTTTTCAGCACTCGTTGAACATTTACAATATTTCAACTTTAAATTAGGAAGGATACTTTTGACCTTAAATTCAGAATTTGAAAAGGTAAACAAATCAAATAGTTAAAACAATTAATGCAATTTTGTATCGCCACAAGTTAAATTTTCTCAGGCGTACTTTCTCCGGTATATGATTGTACAGGATGAGAATAAGCTTAACGTGAACACCTGACAATTAAGTCTTAATTTCACGACGAGCTTACTCGCATGCAGAGTCAAATTGGGCTTAGACCAGAGCCCTAAGATTCTACCCCTCGATAGAATCTTAGTACCAATTTTATGGAACATGTTGAGGCATGTCCATACTCCTTGGTAAGGGGCGAGGTCTATCTAACACCTCTTGCATCCAATAATAAAGTCCGTAGATAATATTACCCAATGCCATATGTTTCCGCTTGGAGTAAATACAGCCACCACGATACTCCCACAAGGGGGCCTACCTCATAGATAGTCTCCCAGGTGACTCGGCCACCTGGGTGGGCACTATCTCCTGTGGTACCAGAATAAAGCTTCCGATGGAGCCTCGCAACCATAAGGTCACTTCCAGGTGAGCACCATCAATACTCAAGGCCTGGCAGCCTTAGATATGCGCATTCAACCATTTGCCAAGGTAGAAGCAAACAGCCAAATACTCACATTCAGCCTTCCTCTCTTTGCCGCATACAAGTTTTACCTTGCATACGTTATCGGTAAGGAATCAATACTTCAAGGAAAGGAAATACAGCTGCAGATACTCACTCCCATTTCACTTACAACAATTTCCCTGCCATTCATATTGTTCCCGGGTTGCCACGCGGAGGCGAAGGGTAGGCTAATCTATTCCCTCTCAAGTTCCAACTTACATCTCAACCACATTCATGATTGGATAGAAGCCAGCTTACAAAATATCGAAAATGCTAAGCCCGGCAGGGACCCTAAAGACGAACAGGTGCCGCGGCCTCTACGCTCCAAGGATCTGCGATCTATATTTCCAGCCTTGGCTAAGCGTTCAAAACACTTAAGAGGGTATAGTTCAACCCCCATATATATGATTGTACAGACGAGCTGTCAAGATATCTCTTTATTTCTTCCTGTTCGATCCTTCCTGCTACATTATGCCTGACAGCACTAAGTTGGTTTTCTGCGCCGCGCGAAGCTCACGAGTCTTGTACGTAATTTCCATGCTTCGACGAATATTTCGCCCTCTGCTAGAACTCTCAAACATTGCTTCAGCCATAGAACCATTCTCGATCATAAGGTCAGCAGCTCTGATTCTAACTTCAAACTTGGAACACATATTATTTTTCTTGCGTCCTAGAGATGGGTTTTGGAAATAGGGACCCACCTTTTGAAGTGCTGATTTCCGCTGCTGATAACATTTATTTATGAAAGCATTTCACATAATGTTTTTTGCCAGCTATAGCTGTGATTTCCCCGTTTAGATTTTGAATAATTTTGGTATCCCATACAAGGCTACAAGTCTTATGCAATATGTTATATTTCAGTTCAAACATGGCATCTCCTCCCACACATCATTTTTCGAAGCAGGCTATTATAGTTTTTCATTCAACAAACTTTCAAAATTATTTTGGAATTTTTAAAATGAATCTTCCTTAGATCGCCTCAAATTTGTTGTCGTATTACAGCCGCCAATTAGGCGACACCGCGTCACCGTCGGTAGATCGCATCAGCTGATAGTATATCATTTATATACTCCGCGGTATTTGTGTTTTGATTGATGTAAATGTTGTTGCTACGATCCGAAAAAAGTTTCACTCGCATCGTGGTTTCATAAATCCACACAATGTTTTATTTTACATCAAGACATTTTAAATCACATTTCTCAAACTTCAAAATTAATGAAAACCTAAGAAAGTGGTAAGAATGAGATAAAATTTAATCCATAGTGAGAATATTCGTCATGCTTTTCTATCAATGCCTATGCAGATATATGGATGATGTGTTTATTGCATTCATAGCTCATATTGACCAAAATTACCCTAATTCTCCGTCAATAGATGAAGTGCTTATTTCTCACCTTGTCATGCACTACTTTTTGTTTTGATTTTCTCAATTTCCAACAATCCTTTTGGTCCCTTAAAATATATTTCACCAAAAACCAATCTGAACAATATTAGAAATGAAATCTTGAAAAGAAAATAAATTTTGTGGTTTTATGAAACCAACATGCAAGTGAAACTTTTTTTCGGATCATTGGCATTTCGCACTATTTTTGGTTTGACTCACTAGCTGTATCGGTGGTTGCCATCATGATAAAGTGAACAACAACATTTACCTACATCAATACCCTGATCAAATCACTCATATACCGCGGAATACGTGCACGAATGATTGAGGTTTGAGGATATAAATTCAACACGGTCAGCTGATGCGAGTCATCGTCGACGCCATATTGCGACATGCGACAGATGAACAGAAAAATTTGAGACGATGGAAAAAAAGTTCAACTTTAAAATCCGAAGATTTATTCAAAGCTATTGTTTTGAGAATCTTCAACGAAAGTTAAGGGAAAGAGCGAAGGTCCCTGAATGTACCTTTTAGGTTAGTTATTACCAGCTGACACTGCAAGAAAAACAATTTGTACCAGAGAACCGTTCCTTTAGAATTCTTTTCTTTATAGTCGAGCAGTTAAAATATTTATTGGCTTTGATTTGGAAATATTTCAAATACTCTGTTTTTATCTAATTTAAAAAAGAGTTGAAGATTTAACTATCATTAACACAACAAAAACACAGCAAGCTTCTACCAAAGTACTATCTTACAGCCAGTGCATTTTTTATCTGACTTTTACTATCTTTTAGTCGTATATTTTTAAATCAAAACTATAATATTTCTTTAAAAATCCAAATTTTCTCACCCGCTGAATTTATCGGTGCATTGTATTTTTCTTAATTAAACTTACCAATAAAAGTGCATTCATAAAAAATGTAAATCATCAAACTTTTGATATCTATATGAAAGGCCTCCTAATTAAGACACTATAACACACTAACCGTTAGAAAAAAAGATGTCTTTTTTGTTCTATTTTGAGCCATCTTCTAGATCTACAGGTTGTCATAATTTTCACACAACTGGTTTTGAATTGTTTGATTCGTTATATTCTCAAGAGCTTTTGTTTTCTTATCTCAGAATTCTGATTTTTTAAATCACCTACTACTACTTCTCACTGCTATATAAAGTTATCCATTTTTATCGTCATCTCTTGTTTCTTATATTTTTTTTTTTTTTTTTTTGGTTCTACCAGGTACTTAAAGTATTGTTATCTTAATTTCTTCATTAGTTAAATTATTTAGCATCTATTTGTATATTTAACATTAATTTATGACTTTATTTTGTTAATTTTGTTTTGGCCACTTAAAACAAAACAAGAAAATATTGTTTTTTCCCAATGTGTTTGCACTTTGGTTACAAATTTATGATCTTTTGTATTAATTTTTACATTTTCTTAACTAATACACAATGTGAATTATACGCATAACATATTTAAAAACATTAAGTGAGTTATTTATATATTTTTTTTTTAGAAAAAATAAACGCGCCATGTTGTGATTAACATTCTATTGTCTAGCTAGAGGGTGTACCACACTTATTTAAAAAAAAAAGAAACAAAAATTATTATCTTAAACATTTGGACTAAAAAATTTAAATTTTGTTTGTGTATTTGTACATTTGAATTTGGTTAAGAATAATGGGCCATTTAGCAATTGGCCCTAAGGTAGAGGGAATTAAGGAATAAGACGAGGGTCAAATGATGATATAACCTTTCATAGTCTTTCAATCATTCGGATTGACATTAATAAGTGGCATCAAGTCAGAGAAGTTGACAGCGTTCGTTAACGGTTTTAGTGTTGTAATATTTAGAGGAAAAAGACACACAAAAAAGCCGCGTAAGGTGGGCTCTGTTGAAAATTTTATTCATTCTTTTTTGTGTTGCTATGCACACGTTTAAGACTCGGATGAAGAATAGTATACCTAGGTTTGTTTGCAGATGGAACAGAAAAATAAAGATATTTATTTGACACTCTAATGACATTTGAAGGTTTGAAGTTTCCATTGAGTGTAAGTCTAGAATTTCAACCAATTCAGATCAAATACATAAATTAGATAAAAATGTCAAAGGTTGAAAAGATGCATAAAATAGAAGATGGATCAATTTGGTTAAGTTTTTCAATTTGCGTTTTTATACAAAAAAAAATATTTATGTCGAATACCAACATATCCATTGAAATTATCTTAAGTCCAAAACAATAAAGTTTGTAAGGTTATTTTTATTTCTTGAATTAAGATTTCCTCCGGCAAATTGAATATTGACATAATATTGAGAACCCGCATAGAGGTCAATTCATTTTTTATAAAAAAAAAACCCCCAAAACCCAAAGAGTCAAAGAGTCTATTGTGACAAACTGACAAATTGATTTTTATTTTCATTCACAAATTGTTTCTTATCGAAATCACTGAAATATTTATAGATCTGATTTGAACTTTGAATAATTTTTTTTTTTTTTCTGTTTCTTTTTTTTTTTGTTCAATAAAAAAACAGGAAATACGGTATTCAAAAGAAGTGATGTAGTTTCTTTCTTTTGGTGGGAATTCTTTGTGTCGTTTTCTTGGAAAAAGAGTGCTACTGGGTTTTGGTTTTCTTTCACCTGGGCATATGAGAAATAAAATACGAAAAAAATAAAGTTGAAAGGGGCGGATCAATATGTTTGTGGAAAACATTTTATTTTCGTTTATTTTTTAATAAAAATGATCCACGATGATGAATCAAATATTGGAGTTTGCTACAGGAAATTGATGAAGGGTACAGACACTTTAAACGATAAAATTGTATTTGATGAATGAGGGAATTATTCACCCAGACAGAGACAAGCAAAAGTGCTTACGTCACTAAAGCTAGTTTACCTTATTGTTTGCTAGATCAAGGTGAGTTTTTGATCCAAGGCTAAGCCAAAATTATAAGGCTGGCGCTTTAAGAGAAGAGCGTTTCCCGAGAAAAACAAAGGGTACCCAAAGTCGGAATTTCTTTGGATGTTGGTTACATAAAGTCAGAGACCGCTTAATTCCGTCACAATGTAAAATTTTTGTCTTTACAAAGTGATTTTTATACATATGACCATCACATTTTTGTGACTTTTTCTTGTGATAGCTATCTCCGATTTGAAACAGCTTAGACGCATAGGCACCTGATTCCAAATCGTAGTTAAGTTCGAAAATCGACACACATGTGTGGCTTTTCAACATTGGACCAGTGTGACGACGCCTTAACACTGCTTACCGAATTTCATCAAAATCCATTGAGTCGTTGAGGCTTGATATCGAAACATCGAAATACATACATTTTCACATTTATAAAATAGTATAGAGAGGTTTCATAATTGACTCGTGTTTAATATTGCAACTTCTTTAAACGCCTGCTTTCGACCATAACTTTAACATTTTAACCGTTTTCTAAGTAAACCCATTGAGTTTTGATTGACTTCGCTCGTAGAACAATGCACTTTGGAAACCAGGGGTGTCAATGGTATAGTGGATGTAGTGACTGTGTGTTAAACCTAGAGTTATGAGATCAAATCCAGCCTCAGTAGCAATTTTTAAAAATAACACCTTAACCTTAATCCACCAGAAATTCTTTCATATCTTTCTATTCCATCTTTCCTCGCTTGCACATTTTAATCAAATAAAAGGATATTAATAACCCCTTGAAAGCGAATGCATTTTAAAACCAAGGTCAAATTGCTTCTGCTCAATTTTGACGCAATTTCTATTCGCCATCTTTCTGCGTAGTCAGTTCCACTATCGCCACTTCATTGCCCACTTATTAGATATAGCCCATATTCACTCCAAACCATAAACATATCGTAAAACAAGTCGTTGCCCATTACACTTTCAGAAACGACTTGTTTTGGCATAATAGTTTTAGATAAATGGACTTGAAAATGAGCAGTGTTCTGAATTACAATCCTTTCAACTAAACTCCATCTTGCGAATAGACACTCCCAAGAAACATATATAGCTGATGCCTGATGGTATGTTCCTTATACAGGGTGCGCCAGAGAAACTTACTTATTTGAAAAAATTCCCGCGCGGTGAGTTGGGAGGGTAGAGGGGCAAGAGGGGGCGCATCCGGAGGGGGAAGTTCCCAAGTTTGTTTCTCCCTCCAGTCAGTTGCCATCATGCTCTGGTTTAGAGAGCAGGGGGCCTTCGCAGTTGAGAGCTTCTTTTCTAACGGTCGCTCACTTGTTGCTACGCAACGTGCCTCCCGCGCTCGCTTTGAAATTCCTCCTCACAGACTCGTTCCTGGCGATTTCTTTTTATGGGGTTATTTGAAATCCCTGGTTTATGTCGATCGAGCACGGACCAAAGCACACCTCAAGAACAACATTCGCGACGCCATTGCCAACATACCGATTGATATGCTGCGAAGAGTGGATACGAATTTCAAAAATCGACTTCATCAGTGTATGCGCAATGGGGGTCGCCATTTATCCGATGTCATTTTTAAGACTGCATAAAAAAAAGTGGGATAATGTATTCTCAAATAAAAAAAAAATTTAAAACAATAACTGAAGTACTTTTTTTTTATTGACCTTTCAAATAAGTAAGTTTCTCTGGCGCACCCTGTACAATATGGACTGCTAGGAGAAAACTTCACGTTGGTTACAAATAAATAAGAACCTAAAGCAGTGTCGCTTGCGTTAAAACGCTGGCTTAATTTGATCCCATGGCTAAATTTTGACAGTTTAAATGAGAATATTATTTCATTTGTCAGAGCAAGTTAAATTGAACTCAGTTCTCGTTTTGTCGTCTTCCATTGCTTATGAAGGAATAAGAGAGATGAATATACCGAGTTATCATTTTTCTGAAATCATACATATGTCAAAATAAGTGTTCACAGACTAAGTTTAGAAATTATTTGTGATGGGAATTATTTTCCACAGATTTGAAATTTTTGTTTCATGAAATAAAAATAAAAATTGAAGTTATGCAAACTAATTTATATCTTGGTGGTTTTTAAGCCATGGATTGTATTAAAAACCAATCTTAAGCTATAGGTTTTTCTTTAGGTACTTGATACTCAAATTTATTCAGCATTTTAACGCAATTAACACACTGCCTTTGAGTGGCACAGGTAGCTCTATATCTTTTTTCCTTCAGAACTCAACACTGCCTTACCAACATTAACAGATAAGGTCTATGAAATGGTGTGTTTGTCTTCACATCTAACGATTTCAAAAAGATTTTAAGTGATTTCATCCTGAATCTAGTACATTTAATAAAAACTAAATGTGTATAAGAAACGTCAAAACGATGAAATTTCTCAGTGATTTTGTCATATATTTCAAGGTAGACTTTTGACTGTTTGTTAGGTTAAAATTTAAATAAGACTGATTGTTGGAGTTTAAGAACAGACTGACTCTTTATTTAAGATAATATAATAGTTCATGAGTATAAAGATCAGTTACAATTCGTTATGTACATATTATGTAAAATAATTGGTATAAATGATATGTGATGAGAATAACCTGTGTTGCCACTTATTGTTGTTTTATTTTCAACACTGATAGCTTAAATCTTAATACTCCAATTTGATGGTATAGACATAATGTCAAAACAAAATCCATTTAGCTCACAACAATGTCAATTTGCAATAAACATATAACTTCGTCTGGTTCAGTTCAAAGCTTTCATAGAACTTATCAATAGCAACAAGAACGTCCAATTTTATTCTAAAAATATACAAGCAGCATTTCTTACAATTAAAACCTATTCTACAACCAATTTACGTAAATGATATTCGTTTAGTTCTGACCTTGTTAAACTAAAGGTTCCCATTTAATTACAAAAATAAACTGTTTTTTTTTTCTGTTTGCATAATAAAATGACAATATCAACTTGAAGTGTTCTTTCCGAACGAAAAAAAATAAACTTCATCATTTAGCCGAGACTTGTTTCCCTCATAATAAAACTTCAGCAATAACTGAAGTCATAAAATCTGATATTTCAACCTCATAATTTTATCAAATGTCACTTCTCTTTTGGTCTTGTCTTGACAAATTTCAAAAGCCACCACAAACTGCGTGTTAAAAACTTCATCTTGCTAATTTTAATTGAAGCCTCTGAACGTAGACTTGGGACAGAAGACAAAAATGTATTTCGCAATAAAATCCGTTAAAACCCCAAAAGTCTAGCAAAACACGCTCGAAACCCAAAATGCCCACTTAAAAATAAAACATCCATTCCACTCCAGATAGTAGGTTCGTTCGTTTATCAAAAAAAAAAAAATGTTGAACTCATGCACCCCTGAGCCCGAGTTTGAATAGTTCTCCAAATCACCGCCATGGACATCGTGTCGCGCAGGGAGATTAAGATTACATAATCCTAAACATTTTGAACAACTTGTGCGTCCACGCAATTTCTCAAGAAATGTGTGTGCGCGCAACTAAAGCAAATTCCAGTTCTGTTCGAGGCAATTTAATTAGACTTGCTATTAGAGTGGACATTATATTTTAATTTGCTGAAATTATTTGTCATGTAACTACATTTAAGTTTTTGTTGTTGTCTTTTGTTTTAACTGTTTTTCTTTAATTTTTTTTTTTTTTGCAACGAACAGGTATCAACGGCCGGCAACTTTGAGCTGGAACTACTAGAAATCTCAAACACAAACAGCCACCTGATGAGTGGCTATTGCTGTGGTGTTCCTCTAGAAATAAGAAGTACGAGAACAACAGGTGGGTACCACTGCTTCTGCTTCTGCTTCTTTGTTGCTGCTACTGCTTGCTATGCGATTGCTTCCATCCATTGCGGCTGTGCAACTAGTGCACTTTTCTTGAAAGACTTTAACATAATTAACGAGATGGTTTACATTTTGCAGATTGTCCGCCATGTTCGACGGCGTTCCGGTTGTGTCTGAAGGAGTACCAGAGTACGGCGCCAGAAAGCTTTACGGCCGGGTGTTCATTTGGCAACTCGAGTACGGGCATCCTTGGAGGCTCTAGTTTTGTGCTGAGTGATCCCGGAATTGGTGCTATTGTTCTGCCATTTACATTTCGCTGGACGGTAAGTACAAACTATAAACAAATATACATTTTTTTCTGTACTATATTTTCTGTGGCTATAGGCTATAGTGTAGGTTCAGGGTATACAACACTATTATACAGGGCACTTGCGATTGCGATTTTATATTTTTCTTAAAAGTCGTTATCGCATATAAACACACTCCAAAACCGCAAAATAACACGAGCTGTTATACTGGGACATAGTGAGGGAGGGAGAGAAGGAATTTATCTGTTTTGGCATATATAAAATAATATTACACATCAGCTTCCTTTTGTAAGTTACATAGTTGCGGTATGCACAAGGTCGGGCTTTTGGACGGATGTAAGATTTCAACGATTAGAGGTGATAATTTTTTGTTTTATAGGAAACGACAACACCTCGAGACATTTTGGCATACATATAAATTGGACAAGTGGTAGGAGTAAAAGCTTTTAAGCTACCGTGTTTATGGTTACTCGAAAGATGTGGGTACCGCTATGTTAGGTGTGAGAATACAAGCAATAAATTCTATTATAATTGTCCATTTGTGACTCATACCTGGGATTCTTTTTTTGTTAGTTTAATTAGTTTCCCAGGTGGAATATCAAGACCTTATTTTGGTGCACATAAATATGTACCGTGAACCCGGGTGACTTTGGCCTGGTTGGGTGACTTTGGCTTTTGAATGGATACATTTTTAAAAAATTGTTAAAATATGACGGAGTTGTTTAATTTTTTCCAAGCTTCTTTGTAAATTTGTATAGTTGAATGAATTAAAAAATGATCATACTAGCGTTATTTAACTAAATTTGGATAATAATATATACTAAAATTTATTTTTCTTGAAAATGTAAATGAAAAAATCATCTGAAAATGTTGGATGGTTTCAACATGTTCCAGAAATATGATTGCAAAATGACTTTAACTCCGATATATGTATTGTTTTCCAATTTAAATTCTCTTAATTCAACCCTTGTAACTATTTTATAAACAATAAATTTTATTTTGTTTATAATTTACGCCAAATGATAGGGTGACTTTGGCATGCATTTCGGGTGACTTTGGCTGGGTACCCAGTACCTCTTACGAAGAAGTGCTGGGTGCAGCTTGGTAAACCCAGAGAAAAAAGACGTTGCACAAGTAAACAAAAGTGATCTGGAGCAAAAACATCCTGTTCCAACAGTCGATCGCCGAGAGAGACTTTTTTGTCAATATCCTTTCAAGGAAATTAACATAAACGTACTTGAATTTAAAAAAAAATATCAAAAACCAAAAATTCAGAGTTAACTCATAAAAAAATACCTACATATAAACAAAAATATCTGGTCTTTCAATTGAGTTGGGTGAGACTGACTTGCTGCTTGTAATTCGCAGAAAAAGGGCGAAAACGTACTTCCGGCCAAAGTCACCCGAAATGGGAGGGTGACTTTGGCCACCCATATTTTAACTTCTATATATAGAACTGATCGATATATTTTTTCAAGACTTATCATACCTATAGAGTTAGCGAAGTAGGTAAAAAGGTTCAAATGTTCATTAAAAAAAAAAAAATTATTGCAAAAGTTATTCACATTTTAAAATGAAAAAGCGCCAAA
The DNA here is from genome assembly GCA_916050605.2 of Platycheirus albimanus. Classification (NCBI taxonomy): domain Eukaryota; kingdom Metazoa; phylum Arthropoda; class Insecta; order Diptera; family Syrphidae; genus Platycheirus; species Platycheirus albimanus. Next base: position 10,505,783 of record OU696696.1, on the reverse strand, counting down.
GTCACCCGGGTTCACGGTAGCACAGTTTTCAATTGTTATAAATGTAAAGGCAAGTTAATTTTGGTGAGGGCAAAACCTCCATTTCTTTATTGAAAAAACATTGTTTAGGTTAGAATTGATTATTAAAAGTTACACTGATAGATGGGATCAGAAAGAGAATAATCTTAAACATTCAGTTTAACTATTTTTCAATCGTTGACATAATATAAAAGTGGATTTAAAGATAAGTTTTATTTTTCCTTCCAATAAGTTATGTTTATAACTGTTATAAGTTATATAAGTTATAACTGTCACAAATGCTGCATGCTAGGGGCCTCTTCTATCTTCAGAATGAATTATAATATATTAGCCATGGTCTTAATCAGTATGGATTACGATTTTTACGATTTATATAATATTTTTAGAAGGGTCAGTCGCGCTAATAAATCCTTCAATGTACGCTCCTGTATGCATTTCCTGCAGTTGCGTTTCCATTAGGTATACAATACATACAATAATATTAGCTATTAAAGGGTGTTTTTTTAGACGTGTGTTTTTCAATCTTTCAATACTTTTTTCGGAGTTTCATAATGAACAGACTCTTCAACAAAGTTTGAAAATCGTGCAAATTCATTAAAAAAATCATGGTTCTGTTCGAAATACGTATCGCGCACTACGCACGCGAATGCCAAACAGCCAACGAAACAATCAATTTATTGAAGGAAACTTTTGGTGAGCGCATCATCTCGCGTCGTGGCCTCCAAGATCGTGCGACTTAACACCGCTGGACAATTTTTTTTTGTGGGGTTATGTGAAATCGCTTGCCTACGCAGATAAATCCGAGACGATTGACGCCTTGGAAGAGAATATTCAGCGCGTTATTGCTGACATACGGCCCCAATTTCTGCAAAAATGTGGTCAAAAATTGGGCCTCTCGGCTGGAATTTATTCGAGCCAGCCACGTCGTCAACTTGCCCCCGAAATCATTTTTAAAACATAATAGCAAACCCTTATCTTTATAACAAAGCTAAATCCTTGGCCATAACATTACCTAAATCATATGCGTTTTATTTCTTCTTGAAAAACACGTCTAAAAAAAACACTTTTTAAAAGCTTGTTTAATAAAAAGAGAAGCATGCATATTGACGCCTAGGAAAAACAGCGACCAAACGAAACAAATGTTAAAATGTTTACAAACCAATGTTCAGAAACACAAAACTCAAAGTGATGTTTAAAGTACGCTCCTAGTGGTGAAAATTCGCATCGAAGGTAAATGACCTCCGAACATGAAATTCATCGGTCGGCAGAAGTAAAACATTCAGTCTTGTCTTTTCAATGTGCAATATTTTTGTAATGTTGTCATGTTCCACTAAAAATTATTTGAATAAACAAAATCTGCAATTCAAAGGTGATTCAAACGAGGCCCAAGAAGTATATTTTTCTTTTTAATTCACAGCATGCAACAATTATTCAAAATTCTGAAAAGCAGACGCGTTCAAGTCCCTAGAGAGTTTCCCAAAGCTGGTCGTAATTTCCTTAAGATCTTATATATTCCTTCCTTCATTTTGTCCACAAAAATGTATTTTTATAGTCTTCAGCTCCTATATAAATCTTTAATAGTCCATTAGTTTCAAATACAAAAAAAAAAAAAAACACAAATCTGACTGTCAACGCTAATGGAAAGTGAAAAACACAAATACTCCTTGATATTTCTATGTTAGCGCCAAAAATCCGCCCTAAATGGTGGCTTATGACTTCATTATAAATACGCGGCAATTTAATTATCGGGTGGAAGGTTGACATTATCTGTGGATTTTTTTTTTAAATCTATAAACTTCCAATTTTGTATGAGAATTCCAAATAACGAAGAGTAGAATATCGGGGATTGGAATAGATGAAGAGAATGGTCTTGACGTTTTCTTTAATTATGTCTTGACAAGATCATAAGGCACCGATATAAGATCCATGTATTTCTGTCTGCAGCAAGGTATCCCAACCAAGACCATGGCTTACATCGGAGTTAGTTTTTTCTCTAGTAACTAGTATAGAAGCTGTTTGGGAGACGGAAACTTACGCAAGATACTGGAAGGATAGAGTAATTGTAAAGCTGTGAAAGAAAAGAAACCTCAAAAACTGCAACTACTGGCATGTCCGTTTCCGAAGTTAATGTGGCAACCATAATTATTCTCGAGAGAATAAAGTCCTCTATGTTCAGCAGGCATCAAGCACGTTTTTGCAGTGGATAGTCGTTCGTCGATCACATCAACTCCCTGTGAATCATCCTTGAACCTGAGTAACAGCATTGAAATATACATTTTTATAGTAGTTTCATGGAACATGTTTTTTTAGTTCTGAACTTCGTCAATGGTGGCGCTAGTTGTCTTATCTACTTTACATCAAATTACATCTTCTATATTGTTGTTTGTGAACTTCGTCCATAGATGACGCACCAAACGTTCGTCTTATTGGGAGTACCTACTTTAGATTATAAATACGGGTAATAGGGTTTTCACACTTGATCAAAAACTCGGTTTTTGTCTAAAACCCCAAAACCTACACCAAAACCACAAGGTTTCCCATACATTTTTCTCCTTCATAAACTAGTAGTTTTTGATAGAACTCCTCAAAACCTACTTGCAATCGCAAGTATGTAAAAACAAACTGATCTTTTAGCACCATCAACTCGTCGATAAAACAGTGTAGTGTTCTCAGAGTATAGGACTTTTACCGACAAAAGAGAGAAAAAGCGAGGTGTATTTCTTATTTGAGTGGGATTTTCACTAAATGTCAAGGGATATTTAGGAAAAAGTACTTTCAAGCACTCACATATTCATAAAAAGTAAAAAAAAACCTAGTTTTTGTTCAGTGTGAATACTCCAATTAGGTTTCGTAAACTCTTTGAGTTTTTGGTCCAGTGTGAAAACAGTTACCGCTGAGAAACTAGCTCATGTTTCTAGAAGACATTCGATCGGGTAAATCGTGAATGCGTCTGTAGATCGCTTTTTGCGAGATGTATCCCAGAGATGTCGATGTGCCTCAAAGAGTGAGACAAGGAGTAAAAGACGCGTCGAAAGACTAAAAACAACTTTGAGGTCATCTGTATTAAAATAATCTTAGTCTCGAAGAAATTCAATCATGGCCACAGCTAAAGCCAGTTGCGAAGAATCGGGACAGGTGGACGGATCTGGTTGCTACCCAGGATGACTCGAAGCCGTGCTGTACGGACAAAATATATGTATACATATTTCGTTTGTATTATAAGAAAAATCGCTTCCCCGATACATTCGCAATAAACCTCGTCTAATCCATAGTCAAATGAGGTTCCCCACATGTAAACAAATGGTTGACGCATAGTAAGTTGTTTCCTGGATCTCTGAAAACCTAATTATTAACTGCTTTTTTGATTATAATGGGAAAGCAAGTTCCAATTCCAAACTTAATTTCCCTTCACCAGAAACCGAATCAAATACTATTAATTTGAAACTAAGGATAGAACACTCTGCCCAACAAGCCACAATCTTAGCATTGTTTTCCTATAATCGATTTTGTATCCAGTAGTTAGTAGGTTAAGTAGAGTTAGTTGAGTGAGTCAAAGAGTTGACATTCCTTTGAATATTAATCGTCGTCTTCAGACAAGTGCTCAAAATTCTTAAAGATAAATGAAAACCATGGACATAGGACATAATAAGCCTCTTTTCCAACTTCCAACATACAACTCCACTCTCTTCCTGATTCCATTATGCTGTGCTGACTTTATAAACCTCTTTTCCATTTCTTAAAGAAAGTCTCTGATTAATGATTTTGTTTTGACCATGAAGCCCAGCATCAGATTATGTGATGTCCCCATTCTCATAATCTTTGTTGCTTTGCAGAACGTCCATTACCTGTAACCGAATGACGTTCACCGTAACAAATTAGCACTAGACTATTCCATATTACAATCAAATCCGTCCCCAGCAGAGTCGGTAATTTAGTGAAAATCAAAATAAATCCAACTGTCTTGCCGACTGACTACGACGATGAGACTACGACGGACGAACACGCAGAGTTCCTCGCTTGAAAAGAGGTCATCAAGACCAAATCTCTTTGATGCTTGGTACCTGGTAGGTTTGTAAACCCTCCTGTTTCCATTGAAGCTATACGGGGATTATTATTATTATTTTTATAACTGACTGTCATGGCAGTGCGGTATGTTTTCTTAAAATTTTCGTTTTGCCGCAAAGTCATCGCTTTCTTTAATTTTAAAATACTAAAAGCCATTCGGCCATCGCAGTGTACCTTCTCTATATTATTATATTATGGGTAACGTGAAACTCCCCAAATGTTGTCCGTCCGACCGCCATATCGCCACGCCGACAACATCATGTCCAAGTGTAGCAACACTTTCGGTGATTTCTGTTTACACAAAATGCGATTAAGGATTAGTTGCGCACCAAACAAGAGTCGTCAACAAAAAACCATACCGCGCGCGCAAGCGCAACCACAAAAACCTAACCACAACTTGGATGTAGCCAGGTGCGCGCCCTCCACACCACCGCGTGCTCGCTCAATTAAACAACTTGTGAGCCGTATGTTTTGTATCTTGTAGATACACGGCAGCCTCGTTGTATCGTAGCTCAAAATCTCTCATATTATATTCACTGAGCTTTACAAAAAATATAACAACAACAACAACAAAAAATGGAGAAAAAATTATTAAAACTAAAAAAAAAAACAAAATTCAGAAAAAATAAAAATAAACTTGTGCAAGTCGAATTAATTACGTTAACCATTTAAACCTATTTTGTGGCGTGAGCTCGCGTATCCGAAGCGATTTAGAAGCTGACGAAGCTGGGCTTGGACTGGACTCGGTTCAGTTTAAGTATTTCCACTCTTCAACTTGATTTGAAGTTGCACGGAACGAGCTGGCCTGGCCCAAAACAACCATCTCAGGCTGAGACTTTGCTGTTTGGTCTTAGACCGTTTCTTATAGCAGATTGCCTTTTGAGGAAATAAAGAGTGCTAGCTGCGTCCATTCAGCGACGACGGCGACGAGGCGACGGTTGGGTTTGTTTTTTTGTTCTGCCTTTTTCTTCTTCGTTTTGTTTTCCTTGGTTATAGACTGGACTTGGACGCGAGAGCCAACAACCAAGTGGTGCTATAGCTAGCTGGTCGCTGGTAGTGATGATGTTGATGATGATGGCTGGCTGGGCAAGCAACCTGTAAGCCACACGGACAACCTGTTTCGTGGGAACATTGCCTTCATAATGGAACCTGTTAAATGAATGAAATGCTATTTCGTGTTGGAATAATCTTTAGGAAATGAAGTGAACCAAAAAAAATTATAGAACAGTTGTTCGTACTTTTGTAACTAACCATATACCTTCCATAAAGAAGAAGTGACCAAAAATAATACCAAAAGCCAGAGGGAAAGCTCTTAAAAAAAAAGCGAACACTATGGCTCGTCGGCGGTGTTCAACTCATCAGAAACTGCTCGAGATTCGCTTGAATTTTGTCGAAATTCAGAACTCATGCGAAACGATGTGCTCCCTTTCTAAGAAATTATTTTTAGCCAGTGTTGTTACGAATATAATTCAAAAAATCTTCCAGCAGCAGCAAAAAAAAAATATTATTATTTTATTATGGAGGTGAAAATATGAAATTAATGGTTGGCTGGTTCGGAGAGAACGACTACGATGGTAAGCGTTGGACGGGCAGTCAATGCCTCTGTTCAGCCACCGCCACGCCACGCCGATGGAGGAAAGAAAAATTAAGGTTCGGCTGCAACGATATGCTTTACGAGCTGTCCACCAGACAGATTGAGGCCAATTTTGCAGACATTTTAGTGCATTAGGTGCGAACTTGATTTTTAAGTTTTTCTTTTTTTCTTTTAGTGTTTCTGCAAAAAAAAATTGGTTGGTAGCTCGTTTGCTGAAATTATGTATAGAAAGGTGATAATAAATCAAAAAACTTTGAGTTTTTTACTCTTCGTTTCTTGGTTATTATGGAAAATTAACTGTTATGTGAAGAATTTATAATGAACATGGTTTCCGAAAGTAATGTGAATGCATTTATGTTTTCATTTTTAAGGTGACAGGTAACGGAATAATAATTATTTTATTTTTTTGTGAAACTTTAAGGAAGGGGTTTGATTTTTTTTTTAATTTGTAGCTTACGAAATTAAAGGTGTGGCAAAGGAATAGTTTTTGACAAGTTTTTCAATCGTCTTTAAAGCAAATAATATTTTTTTGACGTTAGGTAATTGTTCCCAAGAACTTTCAACAATGTCCCTTAAATTTAAATGAAAACCCTACCTAGACATGAATAACAGTGTAATCCTTATCTATTTCATCAGTGAAAGTTGCACACTCTGCGAACACATCCCTGTCTTACTGACGCTAAGCATGATACAACTCAATAAGATAGCGCCTTCCAATTCGCATTTTTGTTTCGTTGTGCGCTCTACGTCACGGACACCAAATGGAGTTTGACGTATTTCATTGTATCATGCGCAATGTTATATCTTAAGTAGTTGTATAATGGGCGCTTATAGATTTTGCTAACAGGGTATGTCTGTTTGTATATCACTTTTGATCTAAAAAAGGGTGGGGTTATATTGAAAATGACATATTTAGGTTTGATTATATCGCAAAAAATGTTAAGTTTTCTTATCGTCTTTAAATTCTACCATGAAAGAATACAGGGACTCGAAGAGATGCTTGTCGACACAACAGTTGAGTAGGGAGTTTTGATCTTAGCTTAGATCATACATTTGTCAAGGAAACGGGGTAGAAGAAGTCCTTCGCCTCCCTCAAAGTAGAAAATTTGCAATTCAAAGTGACAGGTTTTATGTGTTACTTCCATTATTATCTATAGCAGGGTCAACAGGCTTCAAATGACAATTGCCTATCGTGTTATCAAATACTGATAGAAATAAATTGTTCAAAACAGTTAAAAAATAGTTCAAGAAAAAATTTTGCAATACAAAATGTTTCGTGTCAGGTGTCAGCAGCTTTTATTTCACCCTTGAACGTTTATGTGCATACGAGTACTTTAAACAAAGCAGGTATACACATAACAGGCAAAGTTCAGTTAAACTAGGGCTTGAAAGCTTACAAAAAATTACAGATTTTCAACTTAGAGGCATAAGCAGAGAATCTCTTTTGTCGATCGTTGTTCTGTGATCTCTTTCTATGCTGACAACACCAACACCACCCAACACGGGATATCATTTGTCTAGAAATACATATATGCATCTTAAATGTTTGCTTGCGTTTTCACGGTGCTCTCTTAAATCTCAACTTCACTTTCATAATACTAAAGAATTTGATTCTAATATACTCCAAAAACTTAGCTGAGAGTCTAACTTTGGATCTATCGGCTGAGTGACTTATATGCTATCCATTGTACTTTTGCATGGCATCTTCTTGTTTTCCGGAAACTACTGTAACTCCTTCTGGATCAAAGGGCGAAAACCAGATCCTTCCATCTCTATTATATAAACCTTGCACGACACCTCAGCTGTGACGTTTGACCGCGACTGCAAATTATGGAACTGATCTTCCTTCATCAGTAGCCTCCATGTTTTCATTGATCTTCCAACCCTCCTTGCACCTTGAGAATTCCTTTGAAAATACTGCTTTGCACTTTTCTTTCTTCAGACCTAAGCCCATTAACCTACTTGAGAAATTAGTAAATGGGGAGACGGATACAATCCCGAAATTCTAAATCCCGAAAACCCAGAATCTCGAAAATCCAAAATCCCAAAAACCCAGAATCCCGAAAACCCAAAAATTTCGAAAATAAAACAAAAAAAAGTAAAAAGCTTTTCAAAATTGTCTGTTCACTGAAATATTCTTTCTAGCTTTGAAACATAAAATAAAACACCATATAATATATATACAACATAAAATTTGTAACTTAAATATTAAAAGTCACAATTTTATTGATTTTAATTCAAAGGTTTTCCCACATAATTCAATCACAACACAACGCTACTGAAAGCACAATAACAACTGGAAATCATGTTCAAAGAGATATTAACGGAACTTAACAGTAATATTGTTAACTTTACACTTAGGATTATTTTACCGAAATCGAAATCCCGAAAAATTATATAAAATTAAAAGTTTGCCCAATTTTTTTTCATTTAATATAATTTTTCGGGATCCCATTCGGGATTTTAGGTTTTCAAGATTTTGGATTTTCGGGATTTTGGTTTTCGGGATTTTTACTCCAACCCTTAAATGCCCTACCAACTTTTCGAGCAGGACTGTGTTTTCCACGTTCCACAGGAATATATCAGCACAGATTTCTCGTTGGATTGAAAGAGTTTCAAGTTGGTATCAAGCGATATTTGTGTTCAGTTCCACACTGGAGAAAGTATTCCGAAAGCAAGATGAGCTTTATTTCTTCTATTGCTGACGTCCAGGTCTGTGTTCCAGTATCGAGTGACAGGTGACACCTAACTACTAGATGACCTGAGTGACCTCTTCTATTGTACCCTGTCTCAGAATAACCTGCTGTTGATGATTTCGGCTTGTGGAAATTATTTTTGTTTTTTTCGGCGTTAAACCTTAAGCCATTTTGTTGAAGAGATTTACACATTTATTGTAGGGCACCAGTTCCGTTTGTCTATTATACAAATTGATATCGTCAGCATAGTCCAAATGACTTAACTTGTGAGATGGTTCCTATTGGATGCCAAGTCCCTTATTTTGACTCACTGAGTACACATAACATCATCGATCGCAAGTAAGAAACAAAATACATTTATATTGATAGAACATCACCCTCTCTCACTCCTGTTACACTTCGAATGCATCGGAAAGCTGTTGTTGAACCTTGAACGATTCTTTTATCTTGGTAATAATTTTACTAGTGATGCTTCTAGCATCAAGAGATCTCCATATGATATCTTGATCAAAGACCTTCTCGGAGTCGTTTGATACTCAGATTATTGCTCAAAAATTATTCGTTAGGTGTTAATGTGGTCGACCACTCCGAAACCCAGCTTGGTTTCTTTTAAGCGTGGACTTTATTCCAGACTTTATCGTCTCAAGAATAATTGTTTCCAATAGCTTCGGAAATAATAAAATTCCCGTAGAAGAAACCGGTCTTCAGTTGGTGTTGTTTTGCGCCTAGCACCCGACCTCTTTAGGTTTCTTATGTCATTAGGCTTTTTTAACTTATTAATTTGATAGTGCACAGTTTGACGCGAGAAATTGAACTCATTTGTACTGTCTTTTACTGCATGTTTAGCGTTAAACGTTGCTACTATTGACGTTCTGATAACCAAACTCAACTCAGCAGTCTTACCATGATTTTAAAAGACTTTTAATTAATTTAAATTTTTGTATCTACGTTAAATACCAATTAAAGTCAAACACTTAATTTGTTTCGTTTTCACGTGCTCAAAACTGTAAAAATATTTAGACAAAAATTCCGTCAAAATACTTATGCCACGCAAAATTCGTTGTGTGCATGCATTCTTACTAGCAGAAAGAGAATGCTACCGTTAAACAATATAAAATTTGGCAGCATATAGCTACAAATAGACGCTTTGTTTTGCGCATCATCTTTTTGACGTTATTTAACGATACCTACCTACATACTTAGAAAAGCTAGGTTTAATAGTCACAAAATGGTTTCGTCAAAATATTTATGCTGGTTAAAAACAAAGTGTCTATAACAAAAATATTTTAAGCACGAAAAAATTAAACATTTTTTTTTAATTGTTATATTAAAAAAGAGTGGTTTGTTAAATCGGAAAAACTGGGTTGTAAATGAACGCAAAAACCGTGTGCCAAACAGTTCTGCCACGAAACTTGGTTTATTAAATTTTTGCTAATAAATATTCTAACAATACACCTAATAATCTTTCTCAAAAATAGTGTTAAAAAAAATCTAACTTTCCCAGAAACATTGGCGTACGAAATTATTATCTTTCATTGCTTTTTATTTGTAGATACTTAATTCATAAATATGTCACTGAAAGAAAATCTGCATAAAAGTGAAAGATTGATTTTATGTCTATATAACTGTTCCTTTAACTAACTGCTTTCGTAGGTGCAGTCTTTTATAATTCATAAAACTTTTCAAAACCCATATTTCTCTCAAGATTAACATATTTAACTGCAAAAACCACTTACCATTTTCCCACAGTTTTAATAACCACCTAAGGCACTTGTCAATATTTTTTTAATGTACAACTTTAATTAATGATATCAATCTCAATAAAATTTTCCCAAGTCCAATTAAGTACAAGACACAATTTTTTTAATACCTATTACCTTCCACAAAAAAAAAAAAAAAAAAAAAAAAGGTCAGTACTTTTACTATATTACACAAAAATCCGCGATAATCTATCATTTTTATATAAAAATCAATCAAAAATCTTCTTCATAAAATCTGTTTTGAAAGCCTCAACATTTTAAAAAAAGCCAACATTTCGAAACTTAGTTTCATAAGTTTATCGACTTTTGTTTTTCTAATAAAAAAAAACATCAAAGGTCTGGGAATCTGTTTGATCGAAGAAAAAAAGACGACGACGCCCATTTTAAATTGAGATCCAGTGGCTAATAATAAAATCGGTCCGGGTCCACCTTTTGTCGTCGACTGCCTTAAAAGCCCAGTTATTTTTTTTTTTAATTCCAATTTTAAGTGCCAACCTTTACAAAAGTGAAAGGTTCTCCCCAAAATCACCACCACTTCGACTTATCTCCAATTCATCTGTCAAAAAATTGACGAATTTGGAATTACACTATCCCAAGCCTATCTGCAGGGGGCACATAATTCGATTAACAAAATTCGCCTCATAGGCACGTCATGTAAACAAAAACACAACAACCCAATAAAAAAACAAAATACAAGCCTGCGCGCAGCAGCGCCATAAATGGATAGAAAACAATCTCTGCGCGCATGCGCGAACGTATTTAACCTAATAAAGTCTATCTATGTTATGTTATGAACTTCCTGTAGCCCCTATGGATTAATTAAAAAATTTAAACATTCGATTAAAAAAAAAGACACACCGCATCGAGCCCCAGAGCCGGGAGTATAATAGTGAAAGGTGAAGCGATCCAAAATAACATGACACACCAAGATCAAGCGGTACTGCCTGCGTAAAAAAAAAACTAAAAAAAAAAACAGCAGTGCTATTAAATACTCGAACGAACACTGCAAAGGTGTATAGCACTTCATAGAGCGGTCTTTTAATTATAAAAGATGTATCTTCAATCGGGGAAAAAAAAAATATCCAAATCCAATTTACATACAAACAACGGGCTGTCAGCAAGTCTGCTCTGAATTCGAGGGTTTTTTTGTACCTTAAAAAGATACTCAGGTACATGGGCCACCATGTTTTTTATTTTTTTTATGAAATCACTCAAAGAGGACCCCGAGCAGAATTTTTGCTACTTTAACTGAAAGATGTTGATGTGATAATAACCCCAAAAGATGTATAGATGGATACAAAAATATTTGTCGATAGAAAGCCAGGTTGTTGTTGAAGCTGGTGTATCAATCGAAAGATGGAAATAATTTTTTAGTAGTTGTTGTTGTGGAGAAGACAGATTTCTACAAACATCCCTGAGTACCACTTAACAATGTTTTAAAGGAGCGTCGTGTTTTGTGTTGTTGTTGTTGTTGCTGCTTTATTTTGTGTGTTTAGTGAGCGGTGGAATACATCATTTGGGGGGAGGGATAGTTGTTGCGGAGTTGGAAAAAAGATTTCATCAAGTCATCCTATCCCATCGCATCCCATCCCATCGCCATCGCATGGAATTGCTCCTCCATGCACCAAACACTGCCTCTAGAGCTTTTCAGTAAAAATATCCAACATCAACTATGGTTAATTCAGATATAGAAGATAGAGAAAAGACCACGCGGAGGAGAGAGCGTGTGCTCGTCGTACATATAGTTGAACCGAGAGCTGAGACTGCTGCGCAGCCTCTTAAAGTGTGTATTCAATAACATTGTGAACGGTCATCGGTTCAAATCTGCCTTTGAGGCCTTTCTGCTCACTGCTGCTGCTGATGCTGCTGACAAGCAGCAGTCTCCGCCGCCAATGCTGATGATGATCGGAATTCATGTTTAATTTGTATCTCATGGATACAAATTCCCATCGATAGAGTGTTTTTTTTTTTCGTTGTTATTGTTGCTGTGTTGTGTTGTGGCTTTTGTGATTAGCTCTTTGTTTGTTGTTCCCGTTCAATCGATTGATTGAGCCAGCCAAGTAATACACATCATCTCATCATCAAACAGTGGAATAACCCAACGGGCATTTTGTACTAGAATCCAGGGAAAGAAATTTAAATTTATCACGGAAAATGAGTGAAAAACTAGGTTCACCATTTCCATTTCCATCCATCCTTCGTCGGCGTCCGTCGCGTCGCTTCGGGAGAAAATATAGAAAGAAAGTCAATGCTTGATCGCTTAACTATATTTAAATTGAAATCATCTTGTCATCGGTTTGCGGCGGCGGCAATCGCGAAGTGATGTTGGATAGTTCAGGTGATTTTGTGGGTGTGGTTGCAGTGAGTTGCTATACATTTCTATCTGAGTACGACGAGTTATAAAATTACACATGCCCTCTAGCGGCGGCGCGGCGTGGTAGCGTTATAATCGGTCTTGACATGCCAACATTTATCGTGGGAAAATTGCAACTACACACTCGCAGATGACTATCTAAACACACATGCCTCTCTGCTCTGGTTAATAGATTTGTGTAATTTTTTTTTTCTTGTTCCCTATGACATCACACTGTCATGGTTGGGAGTTGTAACAGATTGTTGGGTTGTGGCCAAGCGCAAGAATGTGCAGATTAAGTGACTTGTAATTAAATATTACATGTTTGCAATATGGATTTGAAAAATGGCTTATGGTCTATTTTTAGATTAGGACGCATATTCAATAAATTTAATGTTGGAATTGTGAAATTTTTTTATGAATCTTAGAGAAACACTTTGCAGAAGGGGAATTTATAAAGTGGAAGTGGTGATGTTGATCATTACGCATTTAAAAAATGTATTTTCTTTGTTGGGGGGTGCTTTACTTCCGTGATAACGATAAGTTTTTGAATTCGTTTAGATAGATGCGTTTTTAATTTGGGATTTCATAATGTCTTACCGGTTGAATCGAGTTATATCTTTTGGTAAGTTCTGGAATAGAAAAGTTGTAATTACATATTGTGGAAAATCATTGACTTAGTTTTGATAGAAGATGGATACAATGTCCCTACGAAAAAATTTTCAATTAGAAATATGTACTGATAAAAGGAGTAAAAACAATACCCAAAGATCCACCAGGCTACTTTATCAAATTTCAGTGGATTTGGTATCGACGAATCCCTTCTTTGATTGACTCGAAGTCTGATATAAACAAAAAAGTGGTGTGCCCCGAATCCCCCGCTCTGCCTAAAAATCTCTTCCTCTTCTAATCCGCTTCTTATAACAAAAATTGTTTTGCTGACGACATACAACACAGGTTCTCATTTTTGTGTCCAGATCAACAATACAATAATTCCGATTTTGACAGCACTGTCCCATAGTGAATCATCAATTGTGTGGAATTTAATGCTTGAAAAAAATATAATGCTGAATAGCGTACCCCCTATGCCATGAATGGCAATTGCATTGAGGAAACCGAACAACTTAGTATTCTAGGTACCTACAATACAAATCACCTTCTATTTCAAAAACACATATTTGGAATATTTAGATATCCTAGATCGATGCAAGAAATATTTTGCGCCATGTAATCTATCCGCAACCTACAAAGCATACATTCGCTCAAATTTCGAATGTAAATCTCATTTCTGGGTAGGTAGGTGCTCCTGTTACATATTTGCGTGTTGCGTCTACTAGATGGAATTCTGAAAATAGCCTCACAATGATCAATTACCGAAACATTGACTATCGCTGTATTGTTCCTTGCTTCACTGTCTTTTCTCTTCCAAAAATGTGTTCTATTGCTCTCGTCCTCCCCTCAAACCATTTCCCCCGTTATACTCTTATCGCTAGGAAAAAGCATCAATTTTACCTCGAGTCTACATTTCGGACGTATTATTAAGAGTATAGAGACTCATTTTCTAGCCGCACTAAATGAATGTTGAATGATTTGCCTGTAGATATCGATTTATTCCGCCCATTACGATTTGCAGACTTTCAAAACCAATGTCCATCGGCATTTCCTTTATCTTATCTCCAACTTTTCTAAACCCCCGCACCGTGTTCATTTATGATAAGGGATATTGATTCTTCTTCTTTTCGGCGCCGCGCTGGTCTTAATGGTCTCAGGTATATCACAACCCTCCCACTTGTCTATACTTCACACTAATAATCGGCCTGTTGGGGTACACCGAGTCGATCTTAGAAAGCGTCGTCAAGCGCCCAGCCTTGGATTTTTCCATTTCTGAAGCCAACTGCTGGTGTCGCTGTTTTTATGCCTGCCTCTCCTATTTCCCCTCGTATATGATCGTTGTACGATATTTCTTCTTTTTTTTACGGAGTTCTTAGGATTTCTCTTTGAAAGTGAAAACCAGCTGAGCCATTGGTGTTCTATTTTTTTTTTTACAAGATGCGGTATTTTTGACGTGATATGATATCATATCAGCTGCTGTTAATTTATCATCATACGTTTTATACATTGGCCATCTATGTGAACCGGTATTTTTAAGTACCAGACTCACAACCGAGGTGCAAAGTCTTCCCTTGAGCTTTGGGTACATTTTTCGGTTACTTCATTCACTTCACGCTTACTTGTTGATTGATGTCGTCTTGGGAAGTTGTTCTTCCATTGATCATAGATCACAGATATTTTAAAACTTGGGAATCTCTGTTCCACTTAAATAAATGTTTGTAGCCATGTGTGGATCGGAAAACGGGCAGCAGGAGTATTCAGTTATTTTTGGAATATATTATAACCCCATTTCCATCCTAAACGTCCACCCATAAGTCAAGTGCTCAATTCAGGGATGCAGGATCCTTGCTGATGAACTTCGAGGTCCGTCACATTACTTTAAATAAGGTATTCAAGGACTGCAATTAAGAGTAGGAGACTCAAAACGCTTCCCTGGTGCACACCTAATGCTATTTTGTAATTCTTTGGTGACTTCAGTTGGACATCTTGCTAATGTACAAAGAAACACGCCCATGACCATCCGCACACATGGTTTCTGGAACTTTTCTTCAACTGAGGGCTACCTACATTATATCGGATGTCGTGGTTATCTTATAAAGGGTTTTGCAATAAGAAGCGTTATTTTGAACAGCCCGCTATTTCGGTAGTTGTCACTTTTGAAGCTGTAATTTGAAATTTAACAAGTAGAAAATACGCCATTTAAAAATATTAAAATTCACTATAAAAATGTTGAAAATTTAGCAGAGACCGTTTAACTTAAACATTTTTTGGTCGTCGTGAAGCACCTTGCCGGACCGCAATTCAGAAATTGGTGGAAAAATTGGAGCTCATCGTTGTTTGGAATTGGGCATTCCACAAACGGCATTACACTGTATTTCGCATAAAGACTTGGGTCTTAAGGCTTATAAAGTTCAGTTAACACAAGATCATCAACAACGTTATGTCTTTGCTGATTGGTTCCTAGAAATGCATAAAAGCGATCCGGAATTTCATCGAAAAATCATCTTGAATGATGAGGCCCATTTCCACCTCGGTGGCTACGTCAACTAGCAATATTGTCGCATCTGGGGCTCGGAAAACTCAAGATTTACTATTGAAAAGCCTCTCCATCCTCAACGAGTAAATGTTTCGTGCGGTTTAGTTTATGGTTTTGCGGGGTCATTGGACCTTACTTTTTCGAAAATGAGGCTGGAGCAACAGCTACGGTGAATGGATTGCGCTACCGAGAGATGATTAATAATTTTGTATGGCCGGAATGGGATGGTATTGATCTGGACAACGTTGACTTTCAACAAAACACCGCTATTTGCCACACAAGCAACGAACCCATCAATCTTTCACGGGAAAAGTTTTCGGACCGTGTTATCTCTCGAAGAGGTGATCACAATTGGCCACCAAGATCTTGTGATTTAACACCTTACGACTTCTTCATTTGGGGCTACGTGAAAGATAAGGTCTACGTCAACAGTCCAACGTCGATTCAAGACCTCAAAGATGGAATTCGTGAAGCTATTGAGGGCATACAGCAGCCACTTTGCGATTTGGTGATGGAAAATTTCATGAAAAGGATATTGTTGTGTAAGCGTAGCCGTGGCGGCCATTTGGCTGATATTGTTTTCCATTATTAATGACATACTTTCTTCTTTACATTGAAATAAACATCAAATAATTTATCTCAAAAAATGCAATTTTTCTTCGAGTATCAAAATGACACCTCTTATTGGAAAACCCTGTATAATGCTTTTCAAAATCAACAAACACCATATGCAAGGAACAACGATGTTTTTCCAAAACTATTCAAATACTTTGGATTGCATCCGTTGTTGACTTCCCAGCAACAAACCCACACTGATGGTCATCGCCTCATCGGCTATCCAAATCTCGCTCAACCATCTTCATAGTGTGTGATATCGACTTTATTGAACGCTAATTATCACAGCTTGGTGTTCTGAGCAAAATTACATTACATAGTTGGCAATAAGTCAGGGTCTGAAAACAACAGTTTAAGCTTGCTTAACTTGAAACCTTTGAAAACAGTGTATTGCTTTCGACGGTACAAAATATTTTGTATCTACGAAGTAATGAGTTCTGAATAGAAAAAATCTCAAAAGGGTTTGAAAACAAAATTGATGCTTTATTTGCCGAATTCGTAATAATTTTTCCAACAAATCGAACTCCTTCTTTGTTTGACGGAACGATTGGCTCAAAGGAAAATTATATTTCGGTATGATTTATTGACATATATTCTTGTTTCAGGTAGGTCTCGGCTTTGTAAAATTTTAATAAAAAAAAAATATATAAAAACCAAAACATCCGTTCTATCCCACCTTGTTAAAATAATAATCTGCTCCAAGTCGTGAAATTCCAAGATAAAAATATTGTATAGTTTCTGCAGACAAAAAAAAAACATGCCTTTATCCGCGTGTGATCAAAATTAATCTCACGTAGTTTCTCTTAAAATACTATTAACAAAAAAAAAAGTACGAAATTCGAAACCACCTTAAACTGTTTCAATTAGCATAATTCCTTCATCAAAAAGTCATATATCTTCATTTTCTCCACAGCCAATTATTTTTTTTTGTTCTTCTTTTTCTTAAACCAAAAAAAAAAGAACGTCATCTGTGATATGGATCACATTTTGTACATTATTTGCATACAAAAATGTTAAAAAAATACTTTCCATTTTCCCTGACCTAGCCCAGAGAGATAGGAACAGCCAGCGAACGAGAGAGACTAGTTAGTTTATAAGACAATGGATTCACCTATCTCAATCTTTATCATCATCATCATCATCCTACGCACAATGATTGTTCCACCATCCATTCTATATGAAAAGCCGATGAATAGGAAAAGAAGACACTAACTTAAGATAGAAATCTTGACAAGGCATGTTCCATCCAAGTTATGAAGGAAGGAATACAACAAGTGGTATCCCTCCCCCAGCCCCAGCCCCAACCCTACACAAAATGTAAGATAGTTTTGAGTGCTGCATAAAGTATCTCTTCTATAGGCTTGATTTTTGTATCTATTTGTTGATTTGTTTCAACGATGACACTTAACATCAGATACTTCACTTGTTACGCGCTCCTTTAAGGCCAGTCAGCAGGCAAACAGACAGGCCCATCACGCAGAATACAAACACATTGAACGAAAAATCATAAAAAAAGATGATTGGCATCCGGTGGACATATTTTTTGCTCCTTTATATTTTGTATCTCTTGTATATCGAAACGAAACGTAGTCTTTTGTTCTCATTGCTACGATTGTACGATTCATTGTTTCAAGAACTTGCAACTCATAATAGATATTTATTTCTATTTATTATGGATGGATGAAGCAATCGATGGTGAAGGTGGTAGATATACTCGTCTCATAGTAGGGATTTCCACGATTTTGTAGTTGTAACGTATTCTACATCTTTCTGAGAATGACAACAAGAAAAAAAAAATCTGCAAATTTGTTGGAAGCAGCCAGCGATTGGAATAAAAAAAAAACTTATTAATATTCATGACCAAGCTTTGGCTAACAAAAGCAAACAAAACGTATATGAAGTGCAGATTTCGAAGAGCTAGAGCTGACGATGGCGATGGCGATGGCGATGGCGACCACGACGAAGCGACGACGACGCTATGAGACGCGACGAGTTGAAGAAGAGCTCGAGTTCTCGAAGAAGTATTTTTTTTTATAAGAAGTGCAGTACTCTTCTTGTTGAACATTGGTGCGGGCTTTTTAATATTTTCCTCATACGCTCAAGGCTCAGCTCAGCTCAGCTCGGCTCGGCTCAACAATGATGTATAAAAATCCAAAAATAGTACACGCTCGCGGTGTTACATCAGTGTGTCCAACTGTTGTGTTGTATCTTCCATTATATACCTAGTACGTCAGACATGCTTTTGTTTTCATTTCGAGAAGAACTGTTGGCTGCTTCAACTACTCTTTGGAAGACGACTCGGCTTCGGATTGGAGCGAGCAGAAGCACCAGTTTTAACCGCGTTTAGAAAATAAGTCACGATTAGCCATTTTCAATGAAACATAAAAATATCTATGGCAATAAATAATACATTTTTTTATTCCTCGCGCATTGCTCTGTTTCAATCTATGAAGATGGA
The DNA here is from genome assembly GCA_916050605.2 of Platycheirus albimanus. Taxonomy (NCBI): domain Eukaryota; kingdom Metazoa; phylum Arthropoda; class Insecta; order Diptera; family Syrphidae; genus Platycheirus; species Platycheirus albimanus. The sequence goes on along the minus strand of OU696696.1, from coordinate 10,487,076 downwards.
GACATGTGTGTGTGTGTGTGAACGCGAGCTCATAGATACAAAAACTTGTTCAAATGTGTGCGAGAGCATGCAAATTGAATTGGAAATGCAAGTAATTCCTGCAAATCGGAGGAATTGTGCAGGTGAATGCGATACGTTCTTCTTTTCGTTTTTTTAGGAGCCAAAGCCAGAGTCAAATCAGTGGAGAGAATGGCGGTTCATGGGGATTCTGTGCTGTGATGCGGCTGCTTTAGTACTCTTCTTGTTGTTCGTGGTTGTTCAGACATCGTCTTTGCGGTCGTGTTGCATGGATTTCCTATAAGTTTAAGTAAATCCTTGGGGAAATACTTTTATACTTCGGTGCGGTATGTGTCTTTATCGGAATGGGTTCATCGTCTAGATGGGTTGTTAGTTTGTTCATTTTATTTTTTTTCTGATTTTCGGTTTCGGGACATACGGAGGTTCTGCTCTTGTAGATACTTTCACACGTCCGACTGCTCCGCGCCGCCGCACAGTCAGAATCTTCGCAGGTCCCATAAGAATCTTCCTGCCTGCCTTCCAGGCCGTCTTCAATGTCGAAAACCTTTGACACTTATCGTTTTTGATTTGTTCTGCCTGAGTTCTGGTTGTGATTTCGAACACGTTCACATCAGTACATAGGAAGCATTAGGATAAAATCCGTCCCGCCGTGCCGTTACCGCCGAGTGAGTGAGAAATTTTATTTATTACCACGTCATTTAATAGTGCTTCGTGTGTTAAGGCACATACCCAGGCCCACTCTCTTCAAGAAGAATCTAATCCAACTAGGTATTTGGTTATGCATTGAATTTTATTGTCACATTGAATATGATACTCGAATAATCTGGAGGAAGATATTGAACCATTTGATGCATAGATACCGTTTCATATATTATTTGGAAGCATAATAAACATAAAATAAGTGATAATTATATTCATCGAACATGATAAAAAAAAAAAGTTAAATGAAATGAAATTGTATCTGTTGATGAGAAAATAAATATGAATGGCGGTCACGGATTTCAGATATATTTTTGAGGTCAACTCATCGAATTTTTTGTTTTCGCTTCAATTTCATTTGAATCGATTCAATATGCTAATTGAGTAATAGATACATTTTATTTAATGTATTTATTTGTGAGGACTGGGGAGTTATAGAGCGGGCGGAGATGCCATGGCGCCGAATTGTATCTTTTTTTTTTTTTTAAATAAACATTCCTCCTCAATAAAGCATGTGTTTTTTTTTTTGGTTTGGTTTGGTTTGTGTCTCTTATTGGCTTTCTTCAGGTAAATTGGTCTGAGCTGTCAAGAATAAAAGCATCACAAATTGTCTTTTGTCTTTTGGGGGAGAATGATGTGACATGGAATGAACATGCTGTTTTGTATAGGAAATAAGTTAATAAGTTAGGAATTTATTGGATTGACAAGGGAATCGGGTGTTTGAATTTTGATATTTTGACATTTAGACAAACATCAGATGGGATGGAGAGTATATGTAAATGGAAAAAAATGGAAATTTTATGAAAGGGAAATATGTTTTAAAGTAATTTTTGAACTTTAAATGTTGTTGGTCTTACTTTTAAAAAAAACTTATTTGGTATTTAAGTTTGTTGTAGATTATAAATAGCTTGTTAGCTTTGTCAGTTTTACATTTCAAAATCTTTTGGAGCAGTGATGTAAATCTGTGTGCGATATTAAAGCAAGATCATCGGAAATGTTCATAAAATACATTGTTCTTGTCTATTGATCGGGTTCAGAAACATAACAAAGTTCGGGAAAAATGGAGCATTGTTAAGCATTTAACATTCGAGTAGTTTGCTTCAAAAAATATACATATGTGATCAAGTTCGGCATAGTAATAGCTTGATTGAAAAAATGCAACTGAATGATAATGCTGACGCATTTTCTTACTTCTACAATGCTAAATGGCTTAGATCTCGACATACACACACCCGCGGGATTGGATAGTATTGCTTGCATAGTTCTGAAGAAGTTTGCTACCACGCTTGAAAAACCACTGCTTTTCCATTTGTCCAGTCGGAAAAAGTGGGTTTAGGTAAAAAAAAAGGTCGGAAGTTAATAAAACTTGGGGATTTTGTGCAGGGATAGTTTATTAAAATTTTGCTAAGCTTTGGACCTCAAGGGACCTGTGGAAAAATAGGAAAGAGCAGGGAACTGCAAAACGTTCGACCATACTCGCGTTTTCCCTCTATAACTTTTTTTCCTTACGTCCTATCGCAAAAAGATATATAACTTTTGTAGAGCGTTAAATTTGTATACAACGAAATGCTTCGAAAAATAGGCAATTTTTCAAATCGGAAAAAAATGCCAATTTTTTTTTTTTTTTAATCACCTGTTTTTTGAAGCGCCATATCTTGGTAACAAAATTGTAAGAAATTTAATGCTCTACAAAAAAATCCGAAAGTTTTCGCCGTAAGACGTAAGCAAAATAAATAAAATGCACGACTGGTTCCCACGAACTTGCTCTTATGATAAGCAATTGCGTAGTGGCTGCATATATGGATATTAAAAAAAAATTAAATAATTTCGAAAATTCTTCTATTTTTTAAATTAGTTTAAGAGTTTTCTCGGAAAAATTATGTATGCAATAAAATTTCAAAGCTATACGTCAATCTAGGAAAAAAATATGTTGAAAATCGTTGGACCGGTTTTTTTTTTAAAAGGTTATTTTTGAAAAACTTTTTCAAAAAATATTTTGAAATTTATTTGAGAATGCAAATATATGGCAATCTGTAGTTTACATTTGAAAAATAATTTTAAAAAAAAATCAATGTACCCGTTTCCAACATATTTCGAAAACCAAACATTTTTTTGAAAAAATTATAAAAAATAAAAAAAAAAAGTTTTTGAAAATTTTGAAATGCCATATTAATAAAATTATGAATGAAATCGAATGTATAGTTTACGAGAAAATTTGATTTGAAAATACTGGTTCTATGAGAGGTACCGTTATTAGACAAATTTTGAAAAAAAATTTCAAACCAAAAGATAGATTTTCTTGCAAAAATAGCATTCTGAAAGTTTTATCATAATCGTTAGAGCCGTTTTTGAGAAAATCAATTTTTGTCTTCAAGATTGTATGGCAGGTGCCGTTATTTTTGGACCTAGAGCAAAAATAAAAAATTTGTTCCGAGGGACGGCCAAATAAATCCTAAATTGTTTCGCTGGCGACCACAAGTTTAAATATACGCAAGCCTGTTTTTCGAATATGGAACTCTATCGGCGCCTTATGTTAGCATTATCCAATATGAAAAGCATCACCAACCTCATATCCCACTATCCATCACTGGCACTTCGAAAAACTCGAACAGCTATGCATTTTAAGTATGTTTATATCACAAACCATCTTCTGTGGAACAAACACATGTTTGACATCGCCAAAAATGACTTGGTTTCATAGGAAGGTGCAAGATATATTTTCTTCATGACAGAATCACAACGGAAACAATTGTTTTACTTGAACATTGTTCTAATATTTCTTGTCGCATCTTATTTAAACTTCTTCTATAAATAAAGCCCCAGCGAATTAGCAAAATATTTAGGTACATTCCTAACCTGAATCAATTTTCTCCGTAATATTCGATCCTGTAGGAACTCCCATCGGTTTAGTCTTGGCCCCAATTTTGCACATACTGCTAAGTAAAGAGACTCCCTACTTCAGCCGCACGACATTAATGCTGAATGCTTTGCCAGCTCAATTTTCCATCCCATTTTTATTCCTAAACCAGCATCCATTTTCATCAAACTAAATTTGTTTTTAAAATTATAAAAAAAATGTACTCAGCCGTGAAATGAAAAATAAATACGATCCACAATAAATTGTACCAAATATTTGTAAATTCGCAATGTGCGGTCAGTAAAAAACTTTCTACTAATGTCATGTGAAAGCATCATTGTCATTGTACTGTCTCGAAATATGCCACATAGAGCTCATCACAGAGTTCGAGTGAAAATAAAAATCCCATACAAAAATGTTGTCTTGGATTTCAAACCTCAACCTACCAAAGTTTATACTTCATATCTGTCTTATTTGCTACGATCTTACCTCATTTTTCGTAACGATAACGATTCCCCATCTGTCGTAAGATCGTATATGAATTGAGATATCTGGGGGCTCAACCGGGATTCGTCGGTACAATATCAAGACACATTGTTTGACAAATGTCTCTTAAAATTTTCCAATGTGGTCGAACATTTGGTAAAATCAAAAATACTGCTAAGAGAATATTGTGGAAGATATTCATTTTTCATTTTACAAGAGGTGAGTGCTATAAGCAGATAAAATTAAGCTTCTATAAAATAATCTGTAATCTAACTAGCAGCTTTGCTTTTCACAGCTTAATGGTTTTATCTTAACCCTATAGTACTTGTACTTACCTCCAGTGAAGTGGAAAACGAATATGTTCCACAATATTCTCATTTCAATACTTATGTATTTTGTTTGCAAAATAGAACCTGTGGAAGGAAAAGTTGTGAGATCTACTGGATACTAACACAAAACTTATTGACATAAATGTCAAAGACTATTAAAGTGGAAATGTAATATTTCGAGATTTCAAGTCACCATTTTGTTATATAATTGTGTTTTTTGACAAAAATTCGGACATTTTTCAGTTGTCAGCTATTGAATCCAATTTTGGTTTAAACACCAATATTTTCGAAAGTTGATTTGATTTCAATAGAATATGACTTCATACCTCTCACATCTTCCACTTTACAGCCAAGATTGTTAAAATAAACGATTGAAGCGAAACATATTAACAGCATGACTCATCAAAACCATCATAGTTCCCCATAACCATCATCTTTACAATGTCTTGACTCCCTCAAACAAATTTTTTAAATTAACCAATTTATTATTTCCATATCGAACCTTTATGTCGGCCATGATTCAAAATCAAAACAAACCAACAAACTCTCGGTTTCCCGTGGAGTTACTGATGAATCCGAAATAGTTTCACTACACTAACCCTAACCCTCCTCTAACCCTCTAAATAAACAAAGAACAATACCCCCACACTTTTCACAAAGAAAAACTATAGGTTTGAAAAAAAAAGTAAAATATGATTGAAGTTAGAGAAAAATATAATATGCGCAGGCGCACACACCAGCAATCATCGAACACCCTGGGTCTTTTCTTTGGGAATGGTATAGCCTTCAAAAAAGTTACACCGCGCACCTCACAATACAATACAATCCAAAATAAAAAGATTCCCATGTTGAATAATATTCCTCCACGCTGCCGCCGCCGACGACATTGTTCCCTGCTCCCCTCCCCCTCCCCCTCCCACATTCATCCATCGGATAAACGCCGCTAAACAAAATCGATCATTGTGATCAGAAAATGAGGTGTTTACATCTTGGTGGCAAAATTCAAAGCAAATTGACGATACAAATCGACAATTAAATTGTAATTTCACAGGGCCCGCCGCGCTGGCCGCACCATCCGTATTGCGTCCGCAAATGTGTATAGTGTAAAGATACTTGCATCCGATGCATACGAAATGCGCGCGCGATATTTCCATATCAATTGTGATGCATCGTCGCCTTCCCTTATTTGGATGCAGCGCTTGCTGCAGCAGCTTCAGCGTTGAATTCGATGGCAGAGAAAAGATTTGATTTCTTGCTTGGACCACTTTTTTGCATCCTTCTTTTCCAGGAGCTTCGTCGTCGTCTTCCAACCAACCAGCCGCAGCCGGTGGTGGTGCACCAGCAGCGGCGGCGTTAGCAGTGCGGATTTCAGCTCCTGGCAAGAATCATCGTTGTCGTCATCATCATCATCATCAGCAGCAGCATCAGCAGCAAAAGTATCTTGGGCATTGACTCTCTCTCTATGTTGTCGTTGAGTACATTAAAGCGTATAAAAATGTGAAGACGTCGGAATCGTCGTCCCTCACTGCATGTCGCTGACGCTGTCCGTGTCCAGTTTAGTCCAACGAAGACGATGCGATGAAGAAGAATACAGTCTTGCATGTGCGGATTATGAATTCAAGTTATGAGAATAATGGAAAATCATAGCCAACGACCGGACCGTTGGTTGGAACGTTTATTTCATATATTACCCCCATGGTGGATGTGATGTGATGTGTGGCTCAGCTGAAGCCCGCTCTCCGATGCGATGGGTAGCACTTGAAACTAATTCCGCAAAAAGTGTATGGCTATATAGATACAAGATACACCATATGTGTGATGGAGTGTTGGCAATGAGGAATAAAAACTATCTTTCCACGACCGATGCCGACGGACGGCGACGCTCGGTGTCGACTTCCATCGGGATGGAGACGACTTGGAGAACGTTTTGTGCAGTTCTTATATATACGTGAAAATTGTTTAGGAACTTCTTTGCGAGCGCGAAAACATCATAAAACGAAAGATAACTGCAGCCGCATCGCGCACGGATACGCTTGAAGATGAGCGGACGAAGACGCGAAGCACTGACCTAGGGCAAGAGGAGAAGTCTGTTGGTCGGTCGGTTAGGCTGTTGCGGCTGGTGCCGAGCGCACAGGTGGATCGGATCGGCTTTATAGCTTCGTCTTCGTCTTCAAATTCGACTTTGACTTTATATACAGAAACGGCTGTGCTGCTTCATTTTCTCTTGAACTTGCGCGCGATTATCTTGTATTATGCGGATGGCTTGACTGGGGATGGCCAACTGGATGCGGATGGATGGATAGATGGATGGATGGATGGATGGATGGATAAAAGCCTCTCACACAGATGGAGTATGTTTGCAGGTAATGAACTGCCAAGATACAATGTTGACTATACTCGTAGCTATGGCCAATGCCATGGAATATATAAAGATGACGAGGTAGTAGTCGTCTTCGTCGTGGTCGTCTTCGTTGTCGGTGATGGTCTTCAAACTATCTTCGCGCACAGCTGTAAATAACTCGATGGCATAGTAATTTATTTTCAAGAACATCCACCATCACACCGACCTCTTCCTCCGATTCAATGTGATCTTCTTCATATTTTGTTGTTGTTGTTGTTGCATGGATTGTTTTTAGTGTTGATTTGCCTCTGTAATGCACTTTAATTTGGTGTTTTACGAATGGCAGGAATACATACGAGTTAGTCCATGTGGATGGAAGGGAATATCGATCGATATATGATGTATCTGCGAGCAAACCAGGTTGTTTTCTGGAAAAGGAAACCTTAACATGGATACGCTTGTCGGCGGTATTACGAAGGCGGCAGTGTAGTATTATGAGATGGGGCATGTTCAATCCAGCCCGCAAGTCGTGATAATTTCAACTAATTACAGCAAATCAAGGGTAATTTTTTTTTTACAAATACCAAAAGTGTTTACCTAGGAAGTTATGATGTGTGTAAGAAGAGATCCTTCATGTATAGTTATGGTCGTTCGGGATGGTGATGGTTATTAACCTCTGGATGCGTATGCCCATCGCGGTATTAATAGTTCTTGGGAAAATCTTCAAATGGCGATATATTAAGATACGTTCTGGAATTTTCAATGTACAAGTTATATAAGTGAATTAAGATTCTAATTCCAAATCTGGCCACCAGGGAAGTGCACATACACTACGTCAATTTTGCTTATTGACTAGGTTTATTGCTAGCTTACTAGGCTGATTGTTTACCATAAAATAGACGAAGTTCATAGAGAACAACGTCAACAGATTTATTTTGTTCAAAGTAAATTTCCACAATTTGAAAGCGTTGTTCCGGCGTTAATCAATTCATGATGAATTGCTAAACCTTAGCTTATTAAACAGAAATGTCAACACAGTTTGACATTCTCAACTGTCAAACCCTAGACAACAACCATCGAAACGCAGATGAAAAACCACCAAGATGGCGGCTAAATTCAAACACAGTCACAGATCTTAGACTCGGTATCGTCTTCTAAGATGAACCCTATTATTGGGAAAGGGAATATTGTTCGTCTACAAACTATTCTAACATTGCGATTTAAATGTATTCAATTATTCAGCTTTATTTTATGAATGCAGAAATGTCAATAGATTAAAATCACTCATACGCCACCGTGCCTTAACTTCATTTTTGGTCCTGTTAACTAAAAACTACTTATCAAATTTGGCAGTGGAATTTAGCTCATACATTTCGAGGCTAATTCAACTGGAATACTATGGTTTTAATACTACTCTTAAATTAAAAACCGCATTCTAAAAGACTGGGAACGATTTTCTAGGAAAAATAAATTAAAAAAAACGTTTTGATATCAAACCTAAAAATGTTAAGGTCAATTTGGATTAATAGTGGGTCAGCAAACTCCTGCTCCTTATTGATTTTGTTAAAACTTTCTGTGTAAGTGTAGTTTTGAAGGGACGTTCCATCTTTAAATTTAAATGTTTCGTTTTTGTTTTCTTTTGTAACCTCCTGAACTAGGTATTTGTTTTTTTTAGAGTTATAGAACTTTAAGTTGGCAACACTATTTTACCTGGCGGCTATTATGTCAGCTGTCAAGTTATTTATTTTTAGTTTGGTTTGGCATTTCAACATGAATGGACTGACGCCTGAACAACGCTTCCAGATTGTGCAAATTTATTTTGAAAATCATCAGAAAATCACTACGTCCATTTTTTCGTACTTTAAAAACGATGCTGGCCAGAACAACCATGGTGTGCAGGAGCTGTGGCGTCAACAAGACGGTGCAACATGTCACACAGCTCGTGCCACAATTGATTTGTTGAAGGAAACGTTCGGTGAACGCGTAATTTTGCGTTCTAATCCTGTAAATTGGCTTCCAAGATCGTGCGATTTAACGCCGCTTGATTATTTTCTGTGTAGATATGTGTCTACGCCGATAAGCTTGAAACGATTGACCACTTGAAGGACAACATTCGCCCCGTTATTGCCGATATACGGTCACAAATGTTGGGAAAAGTAATCGAAAATTGGACCTCCACATTAGACTACGTCCGAGTCAGCCGTGGCGGTCTTATGCCAGAAATCATCTTCTTTGTTTTATTCTTTTTCAAGGTTATATACCTCTAGAAACACACCCTTTATTTTTCAAAAGCCATACAAAATATTCAATTCAATTCAATTCAATTTTATTTATAGTATAGGTGAGTACAAATAAAACGTAGTCTTTAATAGTACAAGTTATTGGTACATTATACATGGCAATGATAGCAAATGAAAAATTATATAATCTAAAAAAAAAAATAATATACTAACAAACAATGATAAAATAAAAATATTAATACCAAAATTAAAAAGAAAAAGTTTAAAAAGAAGATAAAAGTATTTGTATTAAGAAATAATTAGTAAACGAAAGAAAAGATAGAGTGAGAGAGATAGGGGGAGAGAGAGAGAGAGAGAGAGAGAGAGAGAGAGAGAGAGGGAGAAGAAAAATATTTGTTATTGAGTTAAAATTTTACATATATACTAAAGCAGAATCTTTGAATTTGCTTGTTCCAATTATTTGCTTAACGGAAGTGGGAAGCGAGTTCCAAAGCCTGGTAGCGTGAATGAAGAAAAGTCGGGAAGAGTTTAGGTAGGTAAAACGGGGTATTATAATATTTTGTGTTCTAGTGGATTGGGCAAATTGAATTTTTTCGAAAAGATATTCTGGAGTTTGACTATTAACAAGTCTGTGCATGAATTGACAACATCTGACGTTCAGAAACTGTTGAGAAGTGCATCCAAGTACTAATTTGTGGTAGTGCGATATATGATCGTGTCTACGCAGTCCATAAACATACCTTATTGTATCGTTAAATGCAACAAGTAGTTTATGTTGAGAGTGCGAGTCAAGTTTGCAGTACACTGTAGATGAAAAATCAAAGATTGGGAGAAACAGGGTTTTGACAAGCCTAAGCTTTGTGTTCACTGGGGTAAAGTTGGAAGATAACCAAAGCTTTCGCAAACCTGCATAAATTCGGCTTATCACGTAGTTTGTATGGTCAGTCCCGGAGAGCGATCGATTTATCTTGAAACCAAGGTTCGTTACTACGTCATAAAACTTTATTTGTCTGTCGTTCAATAGAACTGGTGGAAGATCATTTTCATCAAAGTGCTTCCTGGATATAAGAATCAGTTGAGATTTTTCGGAATTAAGACTCAGTCCATTGGAAATTGACCAGTTATAAATATTCAACAAATCCTCATTTATCCTAGCAATGAGATCTTCAATCAGTTCTTTTGGACGGGACAAGTATATCTGGGCATCGTCAGCATAAAGGTGGAAAGAAACATTAGAGCAAACACCAGGAAGATCATTTATGAACAGACAAAATAAAATCGGTCCTAAAATTGACCCCTGAGGTACCCCAGCTAACACGGCTTTCAAATCGGAAGTTCTTCCATTATGAACAACTCTTTGGTAGCGATTTAACAGGTAACTGCGAAGTAGACGGACAGATCTTTGGCTAAAGCCAAAATATTACCGCAGCTTCTGGCATAATAGTTCATGATTCACCTTATCAAAGGCCTTAGAGAAGTCAAGCAGACAGAGAACAGTTAGGTGATAAATATCATAGTTTACCCTTATATCGTCGAGAATTTTAATCATAGCGGTGGAGCAACTGTGACGTGCTCGAAACCCAGACTGGATTGGAGATAGCAAATTTTGTTGATCTAAAAAACTTGACATTTGATTAGCAAGAAACTTTTCCAAGACCTTTGACAGACATGGGAGGATACTGATGGGACGGTAATCTGTTGATAGAGATGGCTGTGGTTTCTTAGGAACAGGAATGATCTTAGCCAGTTTCCAGCTGTCAGGAAAATTTGAAGTCGTAATACAAAAGTTAACAATGTGTGTGATACAGCTTATGGTGAACGGTAGAATCATCTTGATAAATCGAAGAGGAACACCATCTTCACCTATAGCATTCGATTTTAAGGAACGAATAACATTGATAATGTCTACCTCCGTGGCAACATCAAAGTCAAAATCGGCATCGTGTATCAATCGATCTTCAGCAATAAAGCTTTTATTGTTGTTAGTGTTATTTAAAAAAGCATTATTAAGATCGTTTACATCAGGGACGTTATGTACAGCTATCTTTTTCCCAACACCGATTGAACGTAGGTTGCTCCAAAGTTTTTTTGAGGGCAAGTCAATGCTGAGTTTTGAAGCAAAATATCTTTGTTTCGCCCTGCGTGTTATGAAGGTACACTGATTACGAGCACGACAAAAACTTTCCCAGTTTTGGCTCAATGGTCTTTTTTTCCAATTTGCGTAGAGCTTATTTCGAGCTTTCATGGAGTTTCTCACATCACTAGTAAACCAGGGGCAATTCTTATTTCGTATTGCAACTGTCTTAAGAGGAACATGTCTATCAAACAGTTCCAATATTAGAGTTTGAAACAAAATTTAAAGAAATCTTTTTTTACCCAATCCAAAAAGGGAAAGCTTGCTGACGTTTTCTGAGGTCCTCGAGCTTACCCACAGGCGGATCACTAGTGTGAAGCAGAAATAAGTGATGAGTTTTTTTAAAAAGTAGGCGTGTTCTAAAACTTAAATCAAAGAATATCAAGCATTAATTGATTTTAAATCATTTTTTAAGCATATGCGAAAAATAACAGCTGTATCGTATCTATAATTTTTTTTTGAAATTTGAACTGAATAGGAAAGCGTTTTTTTATAAAACTCATGAAGTTGAATGTAACACAATACAAAATTTTCGAATATATTCTTCATATAACGGGAAATTGATTTTAAGTACCTACCTTAAGTTCCAAAAACTACGTTTTTCTTAATTTTTTTTTATAAAAAGTGGGCGTAAGCAACGCCTTAAATTAAATTTAAATTTCTTTTCATACAAAAGATATTTAGTTTCGACCAACAGACGCAGGTAACTTTAAAAAATTAGTTTCTAGAGCATTTCATGAAAAGTGGACGTCAGACACGCCCAAAATCAAACATTTTTATTTTTAGTTAGCATATTTGTCCGCAAGTATCTTAGTATAATTTTATTTTTGCACAGCCAGTTCAAAATTGAAACAAATATAATGGACGTGGAACGGGTAGATAAACAGTGCCATTATAAACAAATTAACGGAGCTTGTGATCCTAGAGCAAGCAACTTATAGTTGTCCATGTGAGGAACAGTTCGTCCCAAGATGGTAGTGTCGAAACACTCTCAAAACGTGAAATTGCTGGAAATGGGGGGGGGGGGTGAAAACTACATACTTTACCAGCTCCACAGCCCGTTTGATTTTTGGCTTTTGTATAATTTTATTTTGAAGTAACATAACTTTAAGACAGATATTAGATATTCGCAGATATGTTCGTCGTGCGTTAAAATATAGCCTATTTTTTTAAATTGGCGTACTACCAAACAATCTGCGAATTGCCACACCACAATATACCGATTCAATGGAATAGGGTAACAACAGATCGCAGGGATCTTGTTGTCAAAGTACATATTTAAATTTTGTTGCAAATTTTTCCACCAACAAATTTTATTTCTTCAAAAATCGGCCTCGAACTTTGTTGCTTACTGAGCCAAGATTTGCAATTTCATGTCCTATTTTTAAAATAGCACCTTTTTACTTTAAACGTTACCTTGGTTCAAAGAAAGATTATTAACATTGTTATATTCAAAATCAAATGTGTGAACATCATTTAAAAATTACAATCACTTTTTATGTATTTTTTTTAACAAAATATTACTTTTCTTTTAACAAAAATTCATAAAATTGATTAATTTCCCATGAGAGACTTTGGCTTTAACTGTGTAATCTTTAACAAATCGTCAAAATAGTGTCTTAATTCGTTGAAGCTCTTTAACAATATACCTACCAAAATTACCATAAAATGCTACCTTTACTTTATTGGCTTTATTAAAGAAAGATTAATAGAAAATTAATGGACTCCGTTAAATTAAGACAAATTTAATTTATTTAGATAAATTATTTACACTGCCGCCAATAGCTGTTTAGGTCATCCTCATCTTCATCTTCACAATTTCCTAATAGCTACGTTTGAACTTTTTGCTACTTAAAATAAGCTTCCGATAAATATATGTTTCTCCCCTTTTACACTTGGAAACTCCAACACATACGTGTATTTGTGTTAAACTTTTAATTCAAGCACAAATTACCAAACCTATCTATCTAACCGAAAACCAAAACCCATCAACTTGTGAATCATTTTTATTCAAAATTAATTCAGTGAAGCTAGCATTTTTAATCGTCCATTCTCTAATAAATTTAAATAATTCACTCCGCAAGCTACAACAGACAGACAGACAGAAAGAAAAAAAATAGAAGAACATTTTGCCTAATTTAGACTAATGTCGGTCAGAGCTTTGAGAACAAACGCCAAAATTAAATAAAACATTATCAAATCCGCTGAAACGATTTTTCTACAATTTTTTTTCTGTCTTAAATATTCATGAGAATATGTATTAAGTTTTGAAAATCAATCCATACACACAGATAGATACTCGTGCGAGTATTGGATATTAAAAATGGCAGTTAAATTTAAATAAGCACCGCCAAGTGAATGAATGAATTACGTAGGTTAGGTTTCACCATTTATGTACATTTTTATTAAAGGTGTGAAAATAACCTAAGCATTTAGTTATTTACGTGAAATTTATACAAAATTGACTATAATCCCAGATTTTTTAGAGCTTTAAGTGGTGATATGTGTTTAAACTTAAATTTTGTTAATTAAGGAGACAAAAACTTGAACTTTATTTGACTGCTGAATTTGTTTGTCTTTGACAAACGTTTCAAATGATTTAAAAGGCTTTGAGAGACACTTTTGCAATCAGATTTTACCGGTGTGACCATTCGAAGTTATTTAATTAAACTCAGGTAATTAATGACATATTTTCTGAAATTGTTTTTGATTAATACTACGTTTTCGTTATGGCCAATGATGTAATTTCTCAGCAAGTTTTCAAATTCGATGCCATTTTCCCATACAAAATCTAATTTTGAAATTTTTTTAATTTGGAAATTGAGGTTGCAAGTTATGTGAAAACAAATCAAACGCAACTAAATTGAAACAATTGAACAGATTGCAATTTAATGGAAACAAAACAAAATAAGAAGAAAGAGTGAAAGGTTGTTAACAAAAGAAAAAGAAGGAAGATAGTTTGTTGTCAAACCAAATGCGCAAACTTAGATGAAAACACTTTTTTATTAAATTTCAAAATAACCTTATTTCGGCCCTAATGAAAACAAAACTTGGTTTTTGTCTAAAACCCCAAAACTTACACCAAAACCACAAGGTTTCCCATAAATTTTTCTCTTTCATAACACGCGGTCTCCATTGGCAAGAAAACTGTCGTACCTCTTCTGTTCTGTCTGTTAAACTGTTCAATGGAGACCACCTCACTGCAGACAGAAAATCTGTTGAAAAAGAACTGTCCGGCTTTCTGTCTAGTCTTCTCCGTGGACAGAAACTCAGACAGATTTTGACATTTCGTTTGTCAAAGTTGGGTGACAACTAAAATTAGTAAAAAAAAAAATTAAATTATTTTGTTATTTGTTCCGCTGCGTCATGTCTCGAAAAGAAACAATCGCGTTAATTAATTGTTATAGAAAATATGAGTGTTTGTGAAACTACAAAAGTAGTTCTTATAAGAAGATTGACTTGAAAAAAGCAACATGGGCTGAAATCTCCCAATTGTCATTGGTCTGTCATGACAGAAATGCGCCCACCTTAAAAATGTGGACAGATTTTTGACACAATGGAAAACAGAAACAGAGAAAGTTTTCTGTCCAATGGAAACACCGTGTTTAAACTAGTAGTTTTTGAAAAAACTCGTCAAAACCTACTTGCAATCGCAAGTATGTGAAAACAAACTGATTTTTTGGCACCATCAACTCGTAGTGTTCTCAGAGTATGAGATTTTTATCGACAAAAGAGAGAATAATCGAGGTGTATTTCTTATTTGAGTGGGATTTTCACTAAATTTCAAGCGATTTTTTGGAAGAAGTACACTCACATCTTCATGAAACGTCAAACAAAACCTAGTTTTTGTTCAGTGTGAATGCTCCAACTAGTTTTCGTAAACTTTCTGAGTTTTTGGTTCAGTGTGAAAACCCTATAACACTTTCTAAGCACACACCACCTCCTTAGTGGTATGACACATTAGGTTACAAATATTCCAAAATTGAATATTTATGTATATGTTAGGTTTTAACACAGTGCTAGCGTTTAGGAAACAAAAGAAGGATTAAGTATTAGATAACGTTCGTTGTTCATTTGCCTTAAATCATTGGACATTGAAATAGGAAGGAAAATTAGAGTTATGGATAGGGAAGTCCACATTCGTACGGTACGCTTAAAAAAAAAGAATTTTTGTACTTGAAGTGTGCTCGTACGTCTGAAGTTTGGCTCAAGGGTGTAACGATGGTATAGTTTTTTTCACGGATAAGGGCAAGATGGGGGATTTTTCGCTTCAACAACAGAAAAGACCTTTGGCTCTTAAAAGCATTGAATTCCACACGGTTTTTAATTCCCCAGGCCCCAGACAACAATGCTGCTTGGGTCGAAATTTAATGTGATTCTCATTCCCTCAACACTCAAAGGGCTGGGAAATGATATTGTTAATAAGAATCATTTCTTCGAAATGTAAAAGTTTTCCTATCTATAATTGCTGTTAAAGCTGTCACTGCCCTTCGGATCTCGTAGTTTTCTAAATTGAATCGAATTTCATTTTATGGACAGTCGTGTAAAGTTGCTTGTAACGGAATGTTAGACATTTGTCTTAATTCCACGCCTCACTCCACAGCCTTTTCTAGGCAATCACTCGTATTATTGTTCCATTCCACTTGTCTCTTCATGCATTATGAATTTCGTAAATAGACCCATTGGATATATTTTTGTATAGTAATTTCATGGATTATGTTTTTTTTAGTTCCTAACTTCGTCAATGGCGGCGCTAGTTGTCTTATCTACTTTACATCAAATGTCTTCTATTGTTGTTTTTGCTTCCCATGGCAATCTAGACAAAAACCACTCCTAACTCACCAATCAAGTGTTTGTGAACTTCGTCCATAGATGGCGCACCAAACGTTCCTCTTATTGGGAGTACATTAATAGGTGTAGATTATAAATACAATGCCGAAAGTAGTTTTTATTTCATATCCTATAAGGTAAAAGACCAGCGTGATTCCATTGTAATAAATTGGCCACTAGATAGATATAGGATCCTCTCCTCGGTTCCGAACAGACCTTTCTCCAGGTTTTTTGCTTGCGACATTGGACTATGTACTTAAGGTGGGCCTTTCTGCCCTTTTCTTCTTCCAAGTGGACTTTAGAACTTTCTCCAGGTTGCGTCATGGAGACAAAGGAGTAGCCCCGATTGGTTTGTTGTGGCTTCTTCAAAGTCGGATTCAGACATGAACTTCCCTTTTGGGTTCCGAAAAGACGTTTTTCCAGTAAGCTTTTATAATGTCTTAATTTTTGTTCAGTTAGTTAAAAAAATGATATCGGCCAAGTGGCCGCTAGAATGATTTGTGGATTTTTCCATCACTTTTGCGAAAGTTTCTGGCCATGTCTGAAGGTTTTGGACAAAAGTTCGTGACTTGAACAAAACCTCCAAAGAATTGAAATCAAAAACTTGGGGTGATCTGGACTGCCGTTGTAAATCGCAAAAACGAGCGATGGGGCGACCTGCAAATGCCCTCAGCACTTAGAATTTTAGTTGTGGCTCGAGTAGCATGCCGCCTAGATCATCCCATTGAGGAAGGAGAAAGTCATTGACCATGGCTCTGTAGCGCTCGCTGTCCACAATGGGCTTCTGGCCCGAGGTGTTTGTGTGTTATGGCTCTTCGTAAGTTATAGGTACGCAGATTTTTGTTGGCTTAGTAGCGATACTTTTGTTTATTCAAAAAACCAAAGAGATAGTTGGCGGTGTAGAAGTTTACTGTGTCGGTCTGCCACGCCGAAGGTTTGGCGTTCGATCACTGACTCCACTAAATTTTTCTTTCCAAATTACTGCCTCTTATGAGGAAGTGAGAATTGTGTCATGAATAAAAGTGCATCTTTACTAGCCATTCGGATTCGGCAGTAAATTGTATGTTCCTTATTCCATTCCTGCAGAAGATCTAGACATAAAACCGGAATGGCTAAGAGTGTAAGTCACTAGGATTCGGCACCGATAGGAGCTGTTGTTCCAACATTTCATTAACTTCTTTACAGAGATGGAAATGCGCTATTAACAAAAATTGCCTAACTCGTTTTCCAGATTCTGGACGGCTTGAGCGTATGGTACACAACACATGGTTGGCGGTCAAAAACTAGGGTTAATTTTTTTTAAACTTTTTTTTACTATACGTAAGATCTAAGGTCTTTTAATGCACGGCATTAGTTAGAAGGAATACGAAGCCGGGAACATTTTGGTACAGTGGAATTTAGATGTAGATGGAATTTACATCACAAAAATCCCACGGGTAGTATTCAGTTGAAGCTGGGGGAATATAGAAAATTTGCTTCCCTGGCTGGGGCTTGAACCAACAACTGTAGGTAAGCAACCAAGTACTATAAATTCCACGGTACCATTGCCATCCGCATATTTAAGTCTTTTACCAAAATTCTCCGGAAAGTCCAACAATTGGTGCCTAATTGCGTATCTTGTCGATATGTACTCGTATTCTTAAAATCAGTTTATGTATGTATTCCCAAAATTTAGTACGTGCAGCAGTATCCTTATTTCATCTTTTATTAGCGGTTTTATGTTTCTCTTTCGCAACATTGAACGGTCCGTTACCAACTCACTCCTCTCAAAAACATTAAAAAAAAAAAAAAAAAAAAAAAAACACGCTGGTAACACCATCCAGCCCTTACAAGCAAGTGCGCGAGAACAGTGACGCCAACGTGATTGATATCCATAAATTAGTGCCAATAAGTTTGTTCGCCTCATTGTGATGGACTTGGACATGTTATGGTTGTAGGACCCTATAACCCCGTACAACAACACACGATCATCATCATGATACCTTGTACGGTGTGTCCTAATCGTGGGGCTTAACGTGTACAAATTATGATTAAATACCGTGTTTCGGATCAAACCACGTACTAATACCACGTATGGCGATCCGTGATGTATCGCAGAGTATTGTATTCATATTAAATTGTTTATTTTTCGTTTTTTAATGCCTGTGTATAGTGTATCTGTGTATCTTTCGGAATGAAGAAATGGAGCCTCGTGATCTATCTTTTTTCCTGGACTCGAACTCATAGATGTAATTAAATGCAAACGACGTTTCTCAGCTGGAAGCCAGGAAATTCTCATTAAAGTGTCTTCTATTTAGTATATCCAATCCAATCCACTATACGACTCGACTCGACGTATAGTATTTATTATTGAGTATACTCAGTAAACTGACCGACTGACAAGACAAGTCATCATTTGTGGGAAGAGGTCTTCAATTATTATTATCTCATCCATGTGCAGTCAGTTTAGTGGTGTGCACGCACGACGCATTATGTATATAGTATCCATAACCTAACCATACTAACCATATCCTCCATCAGATTCGTCGTGTATCTTTTTATAGGTTCAATCGAATGTTTAGTAATCAAAATAGATTTTTATTCGAAAGTGCAATAATAAATCAACTTGTTGAGTTATTGAGTTTAGTATTACTATAGATACAACGAGCATTATAATGGCGGAGCAATCGTATAAAATAATTATGACCGAGTTCCCGTTAGATTGCAATTTCATTATAGTGACGGAGAGGGAGAATAGTGAGATCGATTTAGTGAGGTGGTGTTGAGTTTGGTGCAGTGCGGTGCACCTCGAAAAAATAAATTCTCAGGAACTGTTGAGACAGGTCAAAAGGTGAGGACTACAACGACAAATACAATGACAACGACGACTCCGATTCCGACGTCGCGAGACGTGACAAAATGATCTGCTCCATGCCACAGAAAAATAAATAACAAGACCATGCCCCTTATAGCACATTTAATTCGTTATTTTCTATTTTCCTTAAATTTTTTTTTTCTATTATTTGTCGTATTTATTTGTATTTTTTTTTTTTTTGCAATTTCAGAAGTCGTTTACGTTGATCCTACAAGCGCTGGATATGTACAACACCTCCTATCCAGGTAATTATTGTTGCCAATATGCCATACCCACTTTGGAGTAGTCATGTGTATATCTGTTACTGTTGTCGTCGAGTGGCTTCCTCCTTTTGTTTGGCATTATTTCCACAGAAATAGGTAAACGTGCATGCAACAAACTTAGCTCTATAGCTCCAGCTCCAGCTACAGCTCAGTTGCAAGTGTTATCTGTTTCTGGCTATAAGGCTATGTTGTGGTTAGTGGACCTGTGGTGCCTATGTTCCCTGTTGACTGGTGCATGTGCCTATTTTGCATATTGCACCACATCCAACAGAGGCTCTCTGTTTTGGCATTTGAATGTGCACATGCGGGTAAAACATACGATTAATTAGCCGATGTCCTTATTTAAGATTCCAAATTTATTCCTCGTGAAAAGGAGGAGAACTCTGCGAGAGGAGAGGAGGAAGACACACAGAAACAGTACCGCATCAGTAGGAGTTTTTTTGAAAACATTGAAAGAGTATCTATCTTGTCTAATGTAAACAATTGTCTTTTTTTCTTTTCTTTTTTTTCATCTCGATGGTTTTCTATTTCCCGACAATGTGGCATGGTGTGCTATGTTGTTTGTGACTTCGGGATATGTCTTCGTTTTGGTTTGGTCTTCGTCGTCGTCGTCGTCCTCGTCTATACGACTATTCACTTTGGTGGTCCATGTCTTATAACCAAGATGCAGAGAGGTTAATTGAAGAAGCAACTTTTTCGGGCGTCATCCTACCATCGCCCGATTGGAAGACACTCGATCACATTGGGAAGAATGCCCGCATAACATACCGGGTGAGAGTTCAGTGTGCAGTTACATACTACAATACGACATGTACAACGTTCTGTCGGCCAAGGAATGACCAGTTCGGTCATTATACATGCGGATCGGAGGGTCAGAAGGTGTGCCTTAATGGTTGGCAAGGAGTTAATTGCGAGAAAGCGATATGTAAACCAGGCTGTGATCCAACGCGTGGGAAATGCGAGCAACCAGGAGCATGCGAGTGAGTACATTTATACATTTTATATTAGCATTTAACACATGACAGACATTCTTGATTTCTGTTTATACCCTATTCCATAGAATGGGTATATTGTATTTGGTGTGGAGTTTGTAACATAGAGAAATAATACCGTTAGGTATAGAAAAGTATATATATTCTGACTCAGAATCAAAAGCCTAGTCGATTTAGCCATGTCCGTCCGTCCGTCCGTCCGTCCGTCCGTATGTATACTCTCTAGAGGTCGCAATTTTTGAGCTAGAAAGCTGAAATTTGGTATATATAATCTTTGGTTCAAGAGTAAGGCTAAGTTCTTGAACCAGTAAAATCCGCCCACAAACACGCCCACAATCGCCATTTTTGTTGAACAACCTCAATTTGGTAAAATTAAATTATGTTTTTTGTACAGTTACGAAAAAAGCATAATGCTAAAATTTTGCACACGCAAGCTTTAGGTAAACTTTCTTCCAATCAAATAAAAATATTTCAGTTTGGGCGTGGCTGACGCCCATTTTTCATACAAAACCATCAATATTGTTTTTATAAAATAACAAATGTTATATTAAAGAGAAAAACATTAAATTTTGTGGGCATTACTGGCACATAAACGTCTTGTGTATGAAATCAATAAATTTGATTTTGGGCGTGGCTGACGCCCACTTTTCAATAGAAACTATTAAAAAATTGTTTTTGTAAATAAACGGTGTTTATAATGAATCCGCAAGCCAAAATTTTGCGTCTCTTAGTAGAAACTAAATCGTTTGTGTATGAAAAGAAATTTTTGAATTTTGGGCGTGGCTTTCGCCCACTTTTCATGAAAGAACGAAAAACGTAGTTTTAAAAATTTAAGGTACTACCAATATTCAATTTAAACCTTTTTCCCTTCCGTTCGTTTTATGAAAAATATATTTCTACATTTTCTTGTGTAAATTTTTTCAATACGCCCACTTTTGAAGGCGTGATTTTGATAAAATACCTTTGTTCAGGTAAGATTGTTTAAAAACTACTCGATTCAGCTGTAGTTTTACACATATGCCTAAATACTGATCAAAGCTCAGTTAGTGCTCCAAATTTTTAAAACACGCCCACTTTTTAGGGGCGTTTCCGTCAAAAGTTGTATAAGGCATTAATTTTTTAACGTTTTTTAACTATCGGTCGCAGTTTTGAAGTAAAAAGATGAACACTTAGATTTATATTCCTTGGTTACGTAGCAGAGTGTGGTCCAAGAATTGTTAAAAACACCCATAATCGCTATTTCCATTCAAAATCTAATTTTTAAAAATTTAAGTTTTGTCTTGTTTTGTTCAAATCGATCTGCAAGAATAAAATTGAATGTCACTGAGCTCATACCACATACCAATTGCCTTGGCAATAAAAAGTTTTAACTTTGGGCGTGGCGCACGCCTTTTTTTATTTTGCCAGCACTAATTGAACTTCACACCACACAAAATAAATGTTATTGAATTTTTTTCTGTCTGCTAAAGAAGAATTTTGTTTCTGAAACTGAAACATCGGCTGGCTACGGGAGGCAGACGCATACACACAAAAATATAGGGAATAGGGTATCCAACAGTTCGTTGCAAACGTACTGTAGCTCTCGCTTATGTTTTTAACTATTTTCGTCGTTTACTTTTTTTACAAACTGTTGCAAACGAAATACGCTTCCATTTTCTTTTTACTTTCAACTGGTTATAAAAAAGGAGTTGCTACCTTCTTTAATAAAATTAAAAAATTATGTAATGTGAACAGCTTTGGGGAACTCAGTTCTAGTGATTTACAGTCTCAACAATGCCCGAGTGTGCCTTGACAATCAGCTATGATGGAAGCATCCTATAATTTCAGGCCGGATCCAAACGGCTAGTTGAAATGCACTTTTATCAAAAAGTTTAACTTTTTTATGATTTGTGATATAATTGAACCCAGAACCTTAGGGTTTCCACTTACCACTACGCCACGGGGCACAACAATATGTCAGACTGTTACGACGGAAATTATGTGGTCAATCCCTGGTTTTCCGATGTACTGCCTATTAAGGAAGAATGATAGATCAAATCTCGAAACGATAACTTTCTTAAAAAGTTTGATGAAATACAATGGGTCGGAGGTCTCTCTCTCTCTCTACCTGACAGCTCCAACACAGATGAGGTATATCTTGGATTCTGACTCTTTCTGCGCGTCTTCATAGTTGTATCTTCTCCGCCAAATATTGTCTTCTTCGTTGACACGGACAGGACCATAAATCGTACGCATTTTGTGGTTTGAAGTTTGTAGCGCTGGCATTTGACATCTGTCAAACTCAGCTGTCATCTGAAGTGTCATAATACTAGCTGAATGTTTGCCATTTTTGATATAAGATCGCTTAGTAATCAAACAACGTGTTAAAAATAATAAAACTTACTGCAACATTTTCTTCAGCAATGAGGATCATTGAAAGTGATTTAAGATCCTGACTTGGATGATATGTGGTTCCAACAAGATGGGATAACAAGCCACTTAACATGACCAATGATGGCTTTATTGCGTGAAAAGTTTCCTAGTCGCGTAATTTTACGCTTTGGCGACGTCAATCGGCCACCAAGATCATGCGATTTGACACCGTACAATTTTTTTCTGTAGAGCTACGCAAAAGGTAAAAATTAATTCGGCTCGTTTTGTTTTTTTCATCACGTCAATGTCGTCAGCAAACCCAATTTTTCTAATTTAATTGTCTAGTCCAGTAAAATTGCTCGATTTCCCCTAAAGACCTTCAAGTTTCAAGAAAACAACGATCAGCGATGTCTATTGACCCCTATTGCTGCAGAAACAATCACATCTCTTCCAGCCAACTGATACTTCTGCTTAGGGAACAGATGTATGCGTTGACAATTCAAATTTGTTTCCACCTTCGCAGCTGAAATTTTATCATCAAAATAAAGTTGTCATTTTTATTTTAGACAGGGTGTTTCTTGATACGCTGTCAATTAAAGAAGTTGATTTCTCTTCGGTATGTTACACCCACAATCTATAAATGTTTCCTACCAATAAATCAAGTAGCACCATTAAAGTATGTTAATTTAAAAATCCAATCTCATTTTCATAAACCTTTCAAATTTCGCTCTCTTTAATGAAGATCGCTTTAAAGTTATGCGATTTTTAAGCTACCACAGAAATTCTAAATGCTTTGGTCCGACTACTGGATTCAATTCAATTTAAAACTTTGCCACCACCTTTCAAATTTCATATTCCATCGACTGTCACATTAGCAATCATTTATCCTTATTTATTGGCTAATCCAATTTTTCGCTCATAGTAAATTTACTTTTTAAAAAAATAGCTTCAAATTTATGTTATTACATTCTATTCCGTTTTTGTTTTAAGAATTTGAATAAAAGAATTTCAATCGATTCGATTAAAAAATTAAATAAAACTGTCAAAAGTTTAGTGTCATAAATTTATTTGGCTTGATTTGCATAAAATCTTTTATTGGATATTGACACTCTTTATTTATTGGATTTCCTAAAATGTGATTTCTTAATGAGATTAACATTGTTTTTAAAACTATAAGAACTTCCGTGGAGAGGAATTCCAAACAGGATGATTCGTTTGGTGAGAATCGCATGCTCCAACATTGTAAAACTTGTTTGCAATGCTTTCGAATGCCAAATTCAAATATGGCAGACAATTTGTGAAAGTTTCCTCCATTTTGTTTGGTTTGTCGTTTCCATTCTACTGTTTTGACTTTTCTTGTCGAAGACGGTAATCTTAAATATTCATACAAATTCACTTTTTTCAAAATGAAACAAGTATGTAGCTGAGATTTATATAAACCCATGTATTTCTAGTTAACTGATGTTTATCAACTTGATTGGAGTGTTTTTTCTAGAACCTTCAAACAATATAACAAAATGACTGACATTTTAACAAGCAATATATCAAAGAATAATGTCATTGCAGAACCACTGACTTTTAGTTCGCACATAAAAGATGCCTCTCAGGCTAAGAATCTAAAACTTCAAGTTACGTACTACTAAATGAGACATTTATTTTTCGTAAAAGTTTTTTTTCATAAAGTTTCCGCAAAAATTTAAGTTTTCGTTAACTAAATACCCCAAAATTTTCCTACAGTCGTAACCACTTCCAGCAAAGGGGCTAGTATAGTAGCATTTGACTCCTTTCTTGTGACACTTATACGGTATTTATCGTCTAAAAACTACCAGACTTAAGCAACACGACAGCACTGATTATATTGTGTGGAGATAAACAACATACCCTTTTGACACAACCAGCATGTCGGTAAGGAAGTGATGTTTTTTCCTATGTTTACCGATAAATGGGAAAAACCGTACAATGTGGTTGAGAAAATGGCTTCCACTGAAACTCAAGTGATATAATATTGGAAGTCCCTGGAAAAACTGACATTAGCTTTGTCCGTTGAGTCGTAATAGAGTCCCACAAATGGTTTTTGAAAAATGTCTACTAGCCCTGACGAGGAAATTCTCTGTTTTTTTTTTCTTTTTGGAACTTTGTGTCGCCCTGAAATCACCTAGTCGATTTATATGTATTTTGCTGGACGAGTTGAGGTAGCGTATTAGCTGTTGAAGTGACGTTAGCTGTCAAGTCTATCAAGCATTTCTGTAGGATGTATTTGATCTACATATGTACATTCATTTTTTTTTTTAAAGAAATTAAAAGAAAAGGAAATGAATGTAAATCAAACAATTAAAAGCAAAATGGAAACTTTCGGTGTTGTGGGTTGTGACAAGTACATAATGAACGGCCGCAATAAGTTTTTTGAGAACTGAAAAATCAAAGTTTTTTTTGACAACTCTTGTGGTTGTCAAGAAAACCTGCGTCGACCCTGAGTAAAGTTCAAAGAACAAAGTTATTTTTCTTCACTAAAATCAAATATTTGTTTCCTGTGAATGCTGTTAAGGTTTTCAGTATTTTTTTGAATTAACTGGTTTGACGGAATAAAGCTGTGACCTGTCACTGTAAGGTTTAATGATCATCCCGTTTCATAACTGAAGGCATAGGGTGATAAGGTTTTCTCATTCGGGCTAAGGTAATAATTTTGTAAGGTTCATAGTGCTCAAAGCCATATTGCACAACTCACCTGGTGATGCAACAATTCTGTTATTTTGGGTCAGCTCGAGATTAGATAAACTCCAACCCAAAACATGGCAGTATCCATTTATTGCGCGCCCTATCCACACCTCTCGAAATGAGCTGACAGCGCTTCTAAAATCTTTCCCAAAAAAACAAGAAACCAGTTGTACTCCCAGTGTGTAACTACTTTGTGTGAACAGTACCGTTGGTCTAAGGTCGGCTTTTGTTAGTTTAAAAAAAAGAAAAAAAAAACTATAACAACTCATCTCCCATTCCATCGGAAGATAAGGAACACCAGAGTCTTTCATTTCATTTCAACTTTGAGATCCCGAGCCCCCCAAACGCTACGAGCGTTAAGGATGAGCACAAAAAATGTTTAACATAGAATACGTGATTGGTTTTGTTGGTTGGTTGGTTGGGTTGGCTCTGATAGTTGGGATAGACGCTGCAGTAAAGTCTGACATGAGCCGACAGAAAAGGCTTCATAGAATGGCCATCAGGAAAAGCCTCCTAACACAGTACCTATACCTACATCGCCTACAATATAATAGTTGCTTGATGGCCCATAGAGAGCGTTAGTGTACTCAACTAACCATAACATCACCACTCGGTCAGCAACAGCCATTATTCAATTCATGAAAATTGCAGCTTTGATGCATCTTTCGAATGCAGCATCTGCGCGCAGCAGCAGTTTGATAGTTGAAGAAATAAAAAAAAAAAAAAAAGATTAAAATTGTGGAACGTGGAAGTAGGTATCTTTCTCTGTCTACAGCATTTGTGTGAAATTCGAACTCCTCACAACATCATCGCAATCAAAAAGAGAACACCGTACTCACGATTGTGCTATTTAACAAGCATCGGGTATTTTTTTACTTCCACCTCAAGCTCTGATCCGATGAGCAGCGACTAGCGACGACGACGTCCTGGTTGCTGCGGATACTATACTTCTTGTGGTGGTTGGCTGGCTGGCTGTTTTGTTGTCAGTCCGTCGTCGTTGTTATCGGCTCCAAAAAATTACTTCTTTTTTGCACGTTGTTGTTCGGATCTATGGATCTCTTTAAGCTAGTTGAGGAGTCTCGAGACTACATGACATGCCATAGATTCATCCGCAGATAAACCCTGTTTAATGAAATCATAAATTATACGTCTCTTCTCTATCCGGCCAGAGATTCCGTTGTTGACTATAGAGTGCTTGAGGTATGCGCAGTTGCTGCATGCACCAAAAAAAAAAACACACAAAAAACGCTAAGCAGCTTTGGCATACACCAGAGGACAGAGGTAGACCAATCGTTCGGGGATCATCGGAACGGTTTGGTTTGGGTTCAGTTTGGCATGGTGGCGTCGCGGTCGTCGTCGCCCTGGTTGTTGTTAGTTGGCGAAATTGAAATTGCCTTCGATATCGATAACGTAGTGATGTATGTTGCGATGTGGTCCGGATCGGAGACCTGTGGTGCAGCACGGCACTATGCCAGTGCCAGCCGATGCTGATACCGCAGTGCTCCATCCATCTCGGGGAGATAATTTGTGAAATCTTCTTTATTGTTCTGAGAAATTGTTATTAATTGAGTTGTTAGCTTAGCTCAGGGACTGAGCCAAATGCTGGGAAAAGGGGTACCCGTACCCGCTACCGCAGCGCTTCGCTGGCCATCCGGTCCCCTTTTGATATGCAATCGCAAACTGCACTAATGAAGAGTATCACTTGACGATGATGTGATGATGCGGTGATGGTGTCTACCCCGTTGGGATGCGATGATGATGGTGACAAAACCAAGTTAATTGGTGGGCTGATACTGAGCTTGATTGCAACGACTGACTTGTCGTGGTAAATGACGTTATAATTAGGTGCAAAGATTCGGTGTCGTGGTAATTAAGCGTCGTCGGTCGTCCCATCGTTCCATCGTCGTCGTTTTCGTAACATCGACCTAGTAGTCATTATTTCTGGAGAAGAGGCTTTCATAAATCTCCGCACATACTGACACAACTGACTGATGGACTGCCCCAGTCGCATTTGCAATTTAAATGAAGATACCAATCAAACAGGTGTGCATCAGGACATTACGTGGAACATTTATTTCTTCTGCACAGTGCCAGTGTGGTGATGGTTCTTCTCTGTTGCTTCTGCTTCTGGCTTTTTGTTTTGTGCGGAGGCTGCACTAAAGAAGATGGTATGGAGTATTTTGTTGTTCCTACCAAGTCATTCTGTCATCTCGTTGTTGGACTCTCCACGATTGGAAACTGGTAAGCAACAGTTGGTTGCTGTTAAATAACAAAAAAAAATAAAAACAAAAGAGCCCAACAGCGGTGCCGGTGGTGATCAGAGAGTGAGGAGGAGTGAATACAGCGTTTACCAGAGGCAATTAAGACAATTGATCCGACCACAAAAACTAGGAAACATCACCCATCATTAGCGTATACCCCGTTTTTGAATCGATTCGGTCCGTCCCGTCCTCGTCGTCATTGGACAGGCAACAACATACACTCTGTGTGTTGCAGCTTCACCACAATGCGCTCCTCGAATATCTCTGACGGACGGACACTGCGCTCCACGACTCTCACATACACTCGAAAAGAAGAACTCTCTGCACTGCAACATAGTGGATTTGTTTCTGTGTTTTTATGTCCTCTTCACTTCGAACAAACCAAACCAAACCAAATCCAAAAAAAAAGAGGATGTAGCCAGAGCGGCGATAGTTGCCGCAGATACGTTTGTTCAATTAAGTTTTTCAACACGGAGGCATTTAAAACTGATGTGGTTGTTATGCAAATAACGTTCAACTGAGCGTTACTTTTTTTTCTGGTCTTCACTGGTTTTTTTCTTCCTCCTCCTCCACCAAGTCGATGTTGAAGTCGAAGTCGAGTACTATATCCAAAACGCCTTGACTTTGTTTTTTGTGTCCCGCGCAAATAGCAAGTCAGTCACTTGGATTTATTTTGAAATCAAATTTCACCTCAGAACACAATGATCACCGCAATGTTGTGCGATTTGCGATTCGGAGAAGAAGGAAGAAAGAGCAGCTGGATTGGAATTGGATTTCCAATGTGGACGAAGTGTAGTACACCTTGATCGGGAATGGTAATTAAAATCAAACACAATGCAATCCTGTTGATGTTGCTGTTGCCTTGAGTTCAGAAAATAGAAAATCTTGTTGCACTACGGGATAAAATGTGTCACTTGCAGGGCGAGTACAAGACTTTTGGTTTGACTTGGAACATAGTAGTTTTATATCCAGGCTGTTATGGTTAGGAATGCTGCTTCTATACGGTGACGTCGTCGGTGGCGGTGGTGGCCAGCTTTCCTATACAACAGTGTAACTATGCTTCTTTGGTGACGGTTTTTGGGAGACCCTCGTCTTTTGGGTCGACGACGCGACGGCAACGAAGACGACGACGACGACAACCATGACAACGCGACCGCGACGTTTGTTGTCGCTACTACAACACAAGTATCGTGCAATGTTTAAATTGTATAGAGATAGCTTGGGAGTTCTGTTTCTGCTGTGGTGGAGATATGTTTTAGTTTTACAAATTTGCCAGCTGCAACAACAAGGGTGGCTAAATAGTACTACCAACTAGAAGACATGACAGTCGTGAAGGGTTCGATTGTTCGATAATAACATATTAAGAAGACAAAAAAAAAAAAAAAGAACAGAATCCGAGTTTTTGTTTATATGTATTTAGTTTTTTTGAATTAATTAAATAAAATACAAAACAAAGATTTTGTGTGGCTTACTCTGAATTTGTGTTCTGATATGCTCAGACAAGAGACAAGGGCAAGCATTTGTCGTTTAGAAGTGCTAACATCGAGTTTTCCTTGCCAATTACGCTATGGCTAGTTCAAGTCCTTACTGGAGCTTTGATCTCTTTTTAGTGTTCTAAAATACTTTTCCGAACGACTTTTACTGAGTTGGTTATAGCACCTACAGTTCACACCATAAAATGTTCTTTTTATTAATTCCTTCTTGGCAAAATCTCTAACACCCCCATGAACTTAAAATAAAGAAACAAATTATGCTTGGGCCTTAAATTCTACTTAATTTGAGCCTTACTTAACATTTTAACAATACGCTTACGAAAACAAAAAGTTTTTTTTGAAATATATAACTTCTTGCGCGTTTGGAGTAAAAATGTCAAGTATTGAGGCCCCGACTCTAATACTGCTGGTATCGGTACCATGGTATTCGAGTATACCAACTGTGTGTCAGGGAAAACCGAAAATACCACTCGAGGAACATGGTAATACCATTCGAGGAACATGATATTGGCATGGTATTGATACTTGGGTTTTCATCGTAGTATACTAATCTTTTAAACGACAGCAGCGCCATTCTTGTAAAGTGATTTTCTTGGAACTGAAGTTATTTACTACTTTGACAGCGACCCTCCTGAAATTATTAGTTGTGGTGATCTTGTTTGTTTTCTTTTTTGACAAATAAATTTGATTTGACAGAACAGTGCTGTCAACGTATACTACACAAGTGTATGTAACCTTCTATGGTATTGCAAATACATCCGGCTATTAGAAACGTTTTCGTTAATTTTGCCGGATGCGAAGGATGCAAAGTTAGCCTCCACAAAAAAAAAAAAAAATAAATAAAAGATTCAGTTTAAAAATTGAATTAACTTTTTAATTGGTGATTATTGAATGTTTCTAGGATTCTGTACGCGCGATTTTTTTATTTGGTTTTCTCAAATTCTCAAATACTAAATTTTCTGAAGTTTCTGACTCATCAGCAAGTAATAACGAAGAAAATGATTCGAACGACCCTGGACAACAACAAAATAACGAAACCATAACCTGCGATATTTGTTTCGAAAATCCAAGGAACGTATTACTTCAACCCTGAAACCATTGCAAGATGTGTAGTAGCTGTTTTGCGAAGATATACTATTGAAAATTGTTCTAAAACTTAGTGAGGAAATTCTCTAAGCTTATACACAAGAAATTTATTTGGTGGGACATAAGTCCCAACTTTTATTTTTGGGACTTATGTCCCTGGGACTTATGTCCCTGCGCCGGTCGGCAGGCTAGCTCGGAAGACAATAGAATGACAATTGTCCTGTCCTAGAAACAGTTGTTCACATTAAACAATGATTGTCTTGTCTCATTGTCTTGGCCTCTGCATTGTCCCATGTGAACCCCTCTTTAGAAAGGGAATTACAAAATTCTGAATCAGAAACTTAGAAAGTTTGATGACTTTCTTGTTGTAACGTCACAAAGGAAAATTCGGAATTGTTTGACATATTTACGAGCTTTTTTCACAAACTTGCGTACTGGAGGAGCTGTGGGTGCATCATTTTTGGCAAAAACTTCTTTTCCATAAAGCATTGTTTCTGATACACAGCACTTACTTTGGAAATAATATTTTAAATGTTTCCCAAAGTTCTTCAAGCGTAAAGCGACTCTTTTCTTTCCGCGAGGGTATGACACATACTTATTTAGAGCGGGAAACAGCTGTCAGTGTCAACATAACCGATGATTTAGTCTTTAAAAAAAATCTCTGCATAAAGTCATAAAGTCTTTTGTCGGTCTACCAGTCTAAAAAGACTTCACTGTAAAATGACGAGCCAATTGTGTCAAGAGGTATGTTTGTCTTAATTTTAGAAAAGCTTTGAAAAATGTTGTCAAGTATGTGTAGCTAATTATAAAAAGTAAAGTCGTCGTGGATAATCTTTGATTCTTTGGTTTGTAGGCTTTCACGCCTGAACATCACTCCCGATTATCATGAAATTTTTACTCACATTATCAGTGGTACCTACAGGGTAGCGTAGCGTTTGCGATAAAGTAAATTGAATAGAGAAAACCGATCCCAAGTCATAGGAAAATTACTTCACTAGCAAAGCCTTGGGTGAAATCAAGCTGAGAATAGGATGACTTCTAAAGCTTACTAAAGGGCGGTGTTTTATGTACATATATATGATTCAGGTTAAATGTAGGTTTTTTTTGGCACACTACATGAATAAATTTAATGTAGGTAATTATGTAGTTGAAATGAAGCTTTAAAGATGTCAGGTACAGCGGTGAAAAGCCCGTTTTATTGAGAAGCTTGTATGTAGTTTGGGGTTGCGTCAGGGAGTTGTAACAGTCGTTAATGAAGAATAAAGACATTTGATAAAATTACAACATGAATACACTGTGAAATCTATTTTTAGGGGAATATTTAGGGTGTTTACATATATATATTTATATATGTATAGTTTTAGGTGCATGAATTCAAACGAATTCCCCTAAAAATAGAATTCACAGTGTATTCGTAATTTTATCAAATGTCGGTAACCATCGACCAAAATTTTGCGTCTTAGAAGGGTACAACAGCATCTAACTGATGAGCCCAACTGTTGTACCTGGGCGAAACGCATTTGGTCTAAAGGTCACTAAACTTTTATTTTGAATTTCAATTCAACAAAGTCCACTAAAAATAAAAACTACTTCGTTAATGAAGAATCTTTGGAGCTTTTCTTTTGTTTCGAAGTGACGCCGTCCCTATGATTGAGCTTTATAAAGGAGCTATTATCCTTCCACAGTTGAAGTAAAAAAATTATATTTTGCACTAAAAAAAATATATCCTTGTTGCCATAAACATTTTCCCAAATTCTTCCAAAAGTGTTTTTGGGTGCAGATAATTGTTTGCTAAAATGTTTTCCTACGTTCATGTTGCCGGCTATCGTGAGTCCTGGATACGGATATTCTTTTATCGTCTCTATTTGATCTGCATCTTTCGTTTGTCGCACGTCCGTCGTCCTGAACACCTCTGGAATACTTTCGATTTGCACTTATTTAGGTTCACAGTCAACTTCCAATCAGAACAGTAACAACCTGATTAATGAACAAATAAATAAATACATTTTTGGGTCATCAACTGGAGTGATTCGAGACACTCTGCCAAGAGGAGCAGATTGTCGGCGTACATTAGGGTATTAATGTGAAGTCCATCTAATGTGATTGCATATGGCATGATTTTTAGAAGACCTTCCTTGTTTTAATTCTATCGTGGAAAGAAACCAGTCAGATGCACTGTTACCATTTGGCTGTAAATGCACTCAATTATACTCCCAAACTTCAGTGACATCACATCCCTATACAGTTTATACATAAGAGCCTTTCTGTTTCTAGAGTCAAATGCTGCTCGGAAATCCACAAAGAAAACATAGAGTTTTTGACGTCTGCAAAGATGTGATTCTGCAATATTTGTCAAGGTGAAGATGTGATCTACCGTGGAGTATTCCTTTCTGAACCCAATTTTAAATTCGCCTATAGGAGGTGCAAGCTCTCGATCCATTTCTCAGGATTTCTATAAATATTTTTAGTCAAGAGTTGATAAATATTAGTGCCTTTTCCTATTTGCGATAATTTGATAGATCCATCTTTTTAAATATCGTAAAAATAGCTATTTCTATAAATGCCTCGGGTATATCTTCTAATTAAAGTGTTTTATTGTTAAGGCTTCGATAATGGTTTAGAAACTCTTCTCTTGAAAAAAAATAAAACAATTTAAACTTTTTGCAAAAACGGTTCTGTACAATTTAACGTGGCTTAAAAGTCATTCATATTATCCTTTATATACATAACGTTTGAGGAAGGGCGCACTAATAAAAAGTGTCAATCAATTAGGACCAACATCCCTAGAAGTGTTTTAGATTAAACTGTCCTCTCCGTATGGAGTAACCAACCGACTAGGTAGTGTTCTTATATAATTAATATTTGCCACTACCTGAACCCAAACCCTGATACTTTTCCCCAAATTCCTGCAAAGATCAGCGATAAGTATGTGATATGTTTTAATATCTTATTAAATACCATCTTTTGCATAACGGTTTCACGCCGAATCTTCTTAACCATCTGTGGACCTTAAGTTCAGTCATTGTAAGCTTCTCTTTAAATTTTATCGCCTTCATCATAAAACCATACAATGTTGTTGAAAAAGACTTATCTATCGATGTTTGTTCCTTTTTTTTGAATACCTGTTCCTTATAGCTATTTGGCCCCATCATCTATTAAACCCATCTTCCTTGCAAATTGTTCGGTGGAGAAATGGGAGGGGGGCATCGCAGTTTAAGCCCCAAATAATAATAATTTTGTTATATTTTAACACAGTCTTGGCAAGTAATGCACCGCATTACTTACTCGTACTCTCGTGCACTTCCCATATAGATACATAGCTGGCTGGGATTTGGATGCCGATAGCGCATCATCGCATGCTGCACATCGGCCTCTGGGGGTTATTAAAAATTCCATTTGCAACATAACGCGAACGGTGCATCGCGTTTCGCGTCCATTAGACGCGCGAGAAAGACCGCGAGCAAAAGCCCATTAATTCGCAACTCCTAGCCGGTAACTCATTTGGGAAGAGTTCAAAGTTTAATTTGTTACCAACAACGGGTAATAATAATGGCTTTGGCCATGTCCCTTCCTCTTCTTCTTACAGATGCCGGCCTGGATGGCGTGGACCCCTCTGCAACGAGTGCATGGTCTATCCCGGCTGCAAGCATGGATCATGTAATGGTAGCGCCTGGCAATGTCTATGCGATACAAATTGGGGTGGCATCCTCTGTGACCAAGGTAAGTGTGTTGTATATGAGGTTTTGGTTTTGGTTTTGGCTGCATCATCCCATTGATTGGCTGCCTATAGCTATATGGCTGGTTGTCTAGATTTAGCTTGGTTGGCTTGGATGGCGACGACGATACTGACGGCCCAGACGACGAATTAAGAAAAATGCAGCGAAAATCGAAAACGATAAGATTTAGCGAAGCGAATTTGACAACTAACATTAATTATTTCATTTAGATTTAAATTATTGTGGCACCCATGAGCCTTGCATGCATGGAGGGACATGCGAGAATACGGCACCTGATCAATATCGCTGCACATGCGCAGAAGGCCTCTCTGGCGAACGGTGCGAGATTGTGGAGCATCCGTGCGCGACGCAACCGTGCAAGAATGGAGGCACATGCACGCTAAAGGTACAAATAAAAAAATAAAAAAAGATACATAGATACTTATGTTGGACCGTCTTTATAGATAGAAGATATTTTTGTGGAAACAATTTTTTAGTTGTTTCTTTCGATCGGTTGCACATTACATTAAGTTGTTTTTGTGTGTGTGTTTTTTTAATGAATTTTTGCATTTTACAGGAATCGCAAAAAATGACTGATTCGATGGGGATGGCTACGGGACTAAGTGTGCGAGGTATGCGAGGCATGAGTTCCATGGGCAAACCAGTTGGGCGCAATCGTAATCCTATGAACGGAGGCACCACCAGCGGCAGTGCTGCAATGGCAAGAATGAGTCCAACCATTCCACCTGTGGCTGAATTCACTTGTACCTGTGCGCCCGGTTGGACGGGTCCCACATGCGAAATAAGTGAGTATATTCGTGTTGCGAAGCAGTATATTTTTTTTTTTGTATTATTGTTGTTACTGTTGTGCTGTTGAATATATTTCAATTTTTTTTTTTTGAAATACTAGACTGGCGTTAGAGTGTGCGCAGTCGAAGCATGAGCACAATTTTTCGTTTTGATTTAAACTCAAATGAACAAAAAAAAAAAACGCACTTTTAATGAGAAAGTTGTCAAAGTGAACATTTTATCGCAGGGAACAGATCAAGGAGTCAACGTTGTGGTTTGTAAGTCTTCGTGGTAGCTGTCATTCAGGCTGGAATTTCGAATGTATTGCAATTTGTTTTGACGGTTTCAGTGGAAAGAAAAAAATATATACACACGACGACTACCTACATGAGTATGTTGTGTTCGTTGAGGATTAGATTAATGTAAGATGTTAATAATGCAAGACAGTTTTTGCTGAATGTGATTTGTTTTATCCTGGCGATGGCGATGGCCTATGTGGAGAATATATGAAGTCATTAGTCGATCCCATATTAATTA
Organism: Platycheirus albimanus; assembly: GCA_916050605.2. NCBI lineage: Eukaryota > Metazoa > Arthropoda > Insecta > Diptera > Syrphidae > Platycheirus > Platycheirus albimanus. Next base: position 10,452,084 of record OU696696.1, on the reverse strand, counting down.
GGTATTTTCTTTTTTACATTTCATGATGTAATTTCCTGAATGGACTTTGTTTTTAACAACAAAATCGTGATTTCAATTAAACAAAAACATAAACGTCTTTTCTCATATAAAAAAATTTCAATCGAATCAGAAATTACGTATTTAGTTTGTCTTTGTGAAACACACTGTGAGAGTACATCACTTCATTGCCGACAAGGTGCATGTGTCAAAAGCGTTATTTATCTTCTGTATTTATGGTGTCAAAAACTTCTATTTTGAAAACACTTTGTTTCGGTTATGAAAACTTGTGATTACGACGTCTAACTCTAGAACGGAGTTCAAAATTTATTGAGAAAAAGCTGAAACATTGGCGCCTAGTCGTACAAAAAAAGGGATGTTTTACGGTATGCATCCCACTTAACGCTACGAACAGACGATGGAAAGATAGGACAACATTGTCAAATCTGTCAGTGAAAAGTCTTACAACCGTTTGATCTCACAATTAATTGTCAGAAAGTTGTAAGACATTTGCATTGTATTGTGAGATATTTGCTATTGTCAGCTCAGCTCATTGGCAGGTCATTGTGAGAACGTTGGTAGACCTCGCAATATTGTAAGACCTGACAATTGTCTGTACATAGGTTTATATTTATCATGAGTTGAGCAATTTTTCAAGTCCCGCATGATTTATTACGAAATCCTTTTAAGAATCTAGAATTTCTTATGTTTCAAATTAATAAATCAAAAAGTCTACACGCCGATGCGACGTGCTGTAAAGAACGAGATAGAAAACGAATAAAAATATCAATGATTTATTGTATTCTGAAGCGTGAGGAAAACTGTTTTCTAAAATTATGGTTTTTCCCAACAAAAAAAAATGATTTACAATTTAAAACACAATTTCAAAATCTGAAATCATTTTTGTATAAAGGCCCTGTTTGATTAAAAATCTCTACAGCCAACTGCCCCACTGTGGTGGCGAGCAACTTTGACGTTGTATTGCTAGAAGTGCCGCTTATGAAACTTAGGGAAGTGTTTTTTTAACCCACTTCTTGTGACGTATTCATTTTTTATGCCTGACATTTTTTTTTCATTCATTGACTTGTTGACACTTTGAACATATTATGTATAGGTCTTCAAACAACAAAAACTGTCGCCACAGCAAACAAAATTCATATTTAAAAAGGCTTGCTGCACTCACAGTACGCATATCTAATAGGGTTTTCACACCGAGCCGAAAACCCGGTTTTCAGCTTAAAGTTTACGAAAACCTGAAAATTATTCACACCAGACTTTTCAAGTTTTCGTTTGACATTTCACTTCATTTTTACAACTGACTATCAAATTTTGAAATGAAAATATTTTCGGCTGCTATGATTGATTTTTCTTTTTGACGTTTATGCGCTTTTTAGGTGTGTTTGGAAAGAATCACAACAAACTTAGGTGTGTTCTGAAAGAATCACAACAAACTTAGGTGTGTTTGCTTTGTATTATAACAAGTTTTCGACAGGTTTTATATAAAACTAGTTGCTTTGGAAAACTTGTGTTTAGCAAAAATGTATGGTAAAACTTGTGTTTTCGTTCAGGTTTTGGGGGTTTTCAACGAAAAATGTGTTTTCAGCTCGGTGTGAAAACTCTATAAGCTTTTATTTTGCGCATCTTTCAAAAAAGTGAACGCACAAAAAATGACGGCTCTCCATGACTATTCTATTCATGTGCTGTGAGTTTTTGCAATTCAAAATAATTTCTTGTTAGTGTTCAACAGTCACAGTTCATCGCCATTTTGTAGAATTTTCAAAGATGCACAGAGCGACACCAAAATATTGCTCGAGAATATAATTACATGTAGGTACTTTGTTCTGCACTTAAATGTCAAATTCCTAATTCCGCCATGTTATTTCTGTCCATCAAAATGGCTTTCTTCGAGTCCCGTTCACTGTTATGATTTTTTCTTTCATTTGTTATTCTGACGTTTGATGGGAAATGTATGGGCTTACATTCATTTTTAGTTCACAGGAGAGTCTGATTTGTCAAAAAAAGTTAGTGTTCCCTTCTTGCATGTTTATTTTCAAATCCAAAACGCATGACAAGAGTGTTATCAGATCGTGCTCTATATAAGCCCCGAATAAAAAAGTGAATAAAATAACCATCTTATTCTAAAACTGGAAATATAAAATGAAAATGGCTTAAGAGACATGACCGATAAATATTATTGTATGTACCTATTGACTTCATTTATTGTTTAAAAAAACCCTAGCAAATATTTGATTTTGAAACAATAGTGAAACGTCAAAGCAAATAATTACGAGTGGTAAGAACACGCTTGGTTCTGGGTTCGCTCAGAGAGTGATCAATATGCTAGAGCTTAATTCTGAATAAAAAGAGGAGAACTGTTCACAATAACCCTTCCTGGCACCCGATTCATTGACTTACAACTAGCGGCAACTCTTCCAATGACAGTTGCAAACAAACGTAGCTTTAAGAAACCAAAAAATCAAAAGATGCAATACGTTTTGCAAATTGCGGGAAATGTTAAAAAGAAAATTATTCCACGTTCATATGTATCTTAAATTCACAGCTAAAAATTGACGTTTGTGGCCATTTGCAAAAATCATTTTCCGATTGCGTCATTTTGTGTCAACCCAACATGGAAAATTGCTTTAAGTTGTTTCTTACGATGTTCTATAAAATGTCTGTTTAGGTTTAAGCTTTTCTCATATTTAAAATTGTTTCAACTCAAAATACTCCGAAAAATTAGGAAACAGATCTACACATGACAAAGAAAAAAGTAATATGTTTGATTAAATTAAAAACTATGAGATAAAAATGGATTCATGTCCATCATGTCCATGCCCGTTTTTCGTTTAAGAAATCAGACATTTACAAATTATCTTTCAAATTAGCCCTATGACCTTAAGCCATTTTATAAAAGCCAATAACTGTTTGTTTATTTGAACAATCTAGGAGTGGCAAATCAAACCTCAAAAATTAAATTCTATTTCCGAAAAAAAAATTCTAAATCAAATAAAGGAAGAAAAAAGAAATGAAAAGCAACATCGGCTTCTTCGCCCACCACAACACAATGGCTAAACCCTCGATCACAATAATATAACAAAGTCTTCAGTGATATTTTTCTTCTCGAGAAAATTGTTTCACTCATTTGCGTGCCCAAAAACAAAAGCGTACACGCAGGGTCATCGGAGCAATCACTCAGCTGTCATTTAACTGATGGATTACACCGAGGCGAGGGCTTCACCGTTGTGTATACCTACACGTTTTTTTTTTTTTTTTGTCGTGCGTGGCTTGGCCGTTTTTTTTTTTTTTGTTAGTATTTTTTCTTACCCCCAGGTGAACCAAAAGCGATAATTAATAAACAAACAAATCGCTTTGTGGTGGGTGTTGCATCCACACACTTAGCAATCAAGATTCGAGTATTTATCCCATCTCATGCCATTAGCAAGTGCGTTTCGAAAACAAATAGAAATTAAAATTTAAAAAAAAGGGTGCTGAACGCAATTAACGAACGAACGAATGAAAAAGAAAAAAAAAATTACTCGAAAAGTGCCTAAAACACTTGAAAAACAAAAACCCATTCTGTGGAAGTGCAAACAAGATGTCAAGTCAAGGCACCCATAACCTTAGGCATACACCTTAAGTTGTTTGCTCTTCTCGTCGCATATATGTCATCATCGAAAGGTTACATTTGCTCTTTGGCTCACACGCAGCATCCAGCATAAGCATCTATTGCTGAAGCTGCCCAGAATATAATGTGGATGTGGATGCTTGTTGGTTGTTGTATCATCCAACCATGAGGAACACTCTGTCCACTTCAAAGATAATTATGCAGAGATGCTTGTGCTCTACAAACTACAATTTGTGCTGTGTTCTCAGATACGCGCATCTGAACTGAGCCCGTACAAAACAAAAAACAAAACAAAAACAGGCAACATTTAGGTTATGATGGGATTGCATATGTTCTACAACTGCTCTCGAGCTCTCGACCGCCACAAAGTTGAAGCAAAAGGTTTTCGAGAGATTCGAGCGCAGCGCAGTGCAGCTTGGTGTGCGAGCTGCGACCTGCGAGCAGCACAATTTATGTTCCGCGATTGGGTCCCGGAGATAAAGTTGTTCGGATTGTAGATTGTAGATTTGTGAACGGGACAACATTTTGTATTAAATGAAAAAATAAATAAATAAAAATTCAAACAACTAAAACACACAATCCAATCCACTTACAGACATTGACGAGTGCGCCGGAGGTCCCTGCGAGCACGGTGGCACTTGTATAGACCTCATTGGGGGCTTTCGATGCGAATGCCCCCCTGAGTGGACCGGCGATGTATGCCAGATGGATGTCAACGAATGTGAGTCGAATTTTGCCACAAATCTCGGGCCCTGCACCAATGCGGAAAAGTGTCATAATTTGCCGGGATCATTCTCGTGTGAATGCCTTGAAGGCTGGGGTGGACCAACCTGTGCCAAAGACCTGGACGATTGCGAGGGCCAATGTAAGAATGGAGCAACCTGCATCGACTTGGTCAACGATTATCATTGTGCGTGTGCAACGGGTTACACAGGTGCGTTGTTATATACCTTAACTCGACATGCAACACGACGACGCGAAGTTGGCGTTGTTGTTGTCGTTGTCTTTTCGTTTTCGTATAGTAAAGTGCTACAATAACCCGTTTTTGTGTCTTTTTCTTCCTCTCTTTGACAGGACGGGACTGTGAGACGGACATCAATGAATGCGCGAATTCACCTTGTCGCAACGGTGGCGAATGTGTGGACATGATTGGGAAATTTAAGTGCATATGTCCACTTGGCTACTCGGGGTCGTTGTGTGAGGTAAGTGCAAACGTTTTTTTTTTTTCTTATTTTTATTTTTATTTCTTGATTTTGTTTTGTTGTTCTTTTGTTTTGTTTTTTTTATTTATAAAGCTTTTTGTTTTGTTGTTTTGTGTAATTAAGAGATTAGAAAGAAACTATGGGAAAATCACGTACCAATAGATCTAGGTACCAGCTATTCTTGTGTGCTATGTGCAGTGTGCACTGCACTGCACAGTGCTGGGCTTAATTGGTGTGTAAGAATGCAATTAGATTGGAGTCTTAATTAGATACACACACGCCCTCTAGAAGGCATTGATGTCTATTTATGTTTGGATTTCTAGCTTTTGGGCAGAAAAGTCAATATACCGCTTTCTTGTTTTGGGCTTTAAGGAGGCACTAATTTGATTCTCTTGTTTTGTGACTTAAGTGATTAGAAAAGTGTTAATTCTTAAGAAAGGCATTTTTAAGCAGACGTGTTTATTGAGGAAATGGGTTGAGTTGGTTGTAAGTAGTTTGCCGTAAATATACTAATATATTGGATGTTTTACAATAAAGAATTTTCATCACAAAAATATAATAAGGTACCTACACAAATCGGAGTACGAAATTGGCGCCCAACGTGAGGACTTGTATTCGTTTATTTTGTTAGAAACGGAAAAGTTGCTAGTCGTAGTACATTCAGTCAGTTAGTCTTATAATGGAGAAATGCAAGGTGAATTAACAGCATATAACCAATTTAGATAAGAATTTCAAACGTCGCTCCAAGAACTAATCAAAATTAATTTTTGGCACAACACCTTCAAGCAGGGCATGGACCTTACAATCACAGCCTTTCCTGTGTGTCAGCTGATGTTCTTCAGGATTGGAAGGAACCTACAATTTACGGCCGAATCCAAACGGGTAGGCGAGAAGCTCTTTTTTAAGACCAGATTTTCTCTCGGAGAAACTGTCACTCCCTCGCAAGAGGCAGTACCTCGGAAAATCTTTGATGGAGTCAGGGATCGAACGGTGAACCTTCAGCGCGGTAATCTGACAAATTACCACCAGTCACTACGCCCGCGCCTTCAAGAATTATACTACTACACGATTTCCTGATTGCAACGCAGGAGCCATAGCAGAACCATCTCCTGTTTGCTGTTGCCTCGGGGGGTTCTTTTTCCCCCAATCGCCTGTTCGATGTTTCAGGTTGAGATCTTTACCCTTTTTCGCCAGTTTATCAGCTCTTCCGTATCACAGCACCCCACTTTGACCGGAACTCATCTGAGTCTTTTGTTATGCTGCGTGCTCTTTGAGACACATACTTTCTTCGATTTTATATGAATGGCAGGAATTCCTTCTATCGCCGTTTGGCTGTCAATGAAAGAGGTGATATCAGCCATCCATGAGGTGTTGCCTTTAATGCAACCTATTAAGCTGATGTCGTCATTAAAAGGTCTTTAGTTTGAAACACGTACGTATATTTGGGGAGCCAAAATGATCCGGCTAGTTCAAGGATTTCTGAGCCGAATGCCGCACCTTAACCGATTGCCGTTTTAGAGGCATCTGTAAAGATTTGCTTAGCTGTTTTGCTATTTGCTGTTTGGTTATATCAAGCTAGACTCTGTTTGGAAAAGAAGGTTAATGGCTGTTCAAAATCTAAATGTTACGTTGTGTAGTCCTTGCAAACATTATAGCCTGTATAGCGGTGCTTACTATTAATTCAATTTTGTATATTTTTCTAATGGTTGGAAAATTTTTTCTCGCATTTGCATCATCCTAAATATCCCATTGTATCGTTTCTTGACTTTCTCCAGTTTCCAGTTCAGTTTTCTGTCAAGGTATTTGAGATAAGCTTGGATGTCAAGGTATTTGAGAAAAGCTTGGAATACCTTTTATAAAAGAATGATTAAAAATTGGCAATTCCATCGAGGACCTGTCTTTTGTGGATTGCCCACTAACTCATAATTCCTTGACCAGGTATTAATCATGGATAAAGTACCTTCTATTTATCCACTAATAGTGGAGAGACGATTTCCTGTTCTGCTATAACACTATTCTATAACACTGGCGCCACTTTATCTAAGTCTTCACACTGTTCAACAAATAAACTGCTGGACCATTTAAGTTGATCATGGCTAAGACCCTAATAAGCCTTTAATAATAAATTCATAGATAGTAAAAGATCTAAGTATAGCGTGGTCTATATAAAGACATTTGATACCCGCTTGCAAAATGAAAATACCTCTAACAAACCATACAAAACCATGTTAACCCACGTAATAATTCCATCTTCGACAAATTTCACACTCAAAGGACTCGAACCTAGCACCTTCTTCTAAGAATCCCTTCTTCATCCCGACTGGTTGCATTCAATATCATGTCATACTAAATTAGACCCAGACTACCGTGTCTTTGATTTCTGCAGCAGTCTTTGCTTCTTAGAATAGCAAATCCCCTCAAATCTACGCTAGCGCGCGTGCATATTAAAGTCTCAAAATCCGTTCTCTTATTTTAAAAAAGAAGACAGAAACAGCTTTGACAGAAGAACAAAAAAAAAATTGTAAACCAAAAAACACCTCACCTCAAGGCGACAAGCGCGAGAACGTGAGAAATTCAGTTCGTTTGAATTATTTTCTCATCACAGTTGATTGCCCGTAATACGATTAGTGCTATAGGTATTAAAGCATTAAATTCATGTGACAGATACATACCAACCGACAACATAGGGAACCCGAAGACAGAACATAATGACTTAACCCACACGAAGCCCGCGCCAGCCGTAACCGTAACCGCAGTCGCAGCCGCCGCGCCGCGCCGACAGCGCTTAAGTATCGAATGACACATACGGCAAAATGTTGGTACCTACCACCAAAAAAAAAAATCACAGAACCAAAGTAAATATAATAAACACACTTGAAAATTATAAAAAAGAAAAAAAAAACACAAGAGGCAACCACGGAGGATACAAAACGATGATGTAGAAAAGAAGGAAGGCAACCAAGGCTATATGGAGAGATGGAGTGGAGCAGGCCGTATCAACGACGACAACGACAACAGAAACAACGATGACTATGTTCATAGAACTGTTGTCACCTTCTCATTTTGACAACGTATTGTCAATTAATTTTACGGTTCATGCATAAGATGCCGCCAATTAGGAGTCCTTTTTGATCTTCGAAGAGGGGAATTTTGATTTTTTCTTTATGTTAATGTTGGCTTTAATAGTTTGTATATTCGCCTTAATTAGGGATGAATTAGTGATAAATAATTTTGTTTTCCAAATTGGCGCCAGATTGCGATGAGTAAGAGTAAAATCAGCAGATTTTTTTTTTTGCAGTTTTTAAGCAAACATTCCTTATGAATGAGATTTATGGCGTTTTATTGGAATGCTCTGGATGTGAATGAAGCTAAGCCGTTGCGCCGCCGCCGGGGCCGGATCAATTTAAGAAGTCAGATTATGTTTCATATTTCTTGAAGTAAAGTTTAGACAAACTCATACATCATACTGCGAGACTCACATAAAGCAAATGTGTTTTACTTAAGAACTAATAAATTTGACCCTTCCGCATGTATCCGGCTGAATTTGAGCGATGGTGTGTGCTATGTTCACCTTAAGAGCATCGGTCGATTGTGCTTTATTCGCATATACCTGTGACTTCAGGAAACTCTACAAGAAAAGCTTAGCATGTCGAATCTCATAACCATTTGGTGGCCAATTTCCGTCAACCCTCAAATCTTTCAGGTAGATTGTCAATAGTGGGGTCCGCTGTCTGACACGTAGTGCAGTCCTGCTGGGGGCTCCTGGATCAGTTAGGTCTTGTGTAGGTAGGTACCGAAGCAATCCAAGTTAAAGTCTTCGAAAGGCTGATATAAAGTGCACGGCAGGATTGGTGATTTCAGTAACTAAAAAAATTAATAACGGACTTGACAGATGTCATTAACACAAGGTGGTCAATGGCCAAAATCTATCCGTGGTAACTGGAAAAAACTTATTTTTAATAAATTAAGAAATCCATTCAACCCTTAAATTTGTTTAACCATTTTTTTAAACGAGAAAAAACTGTCACATAAACCGTTTCGTTAAGTTTCGCTCATTTTCTTAAACACTCGACGCAGATAAAAATATGATAAGAAAAATTGTGTGTCTATTCACGTGCAATGGTATCGCTAGGATGGTGGTTGGCAGTTAACTAGACATAGCCACAAACCTAAAAATCATATTGGCTTATAAATCGAAAAATTTGAGGTGACTAACTTCAATACAATAAAAGTATTCAGTGCACATAAACACATATGTGAAATGAACACAAAACAACTGTTTTACTAAAAGAAATAACATTGAGCAACAAATTTCAGACCTCACGTTGGGCGCCACTTACTTTTTCTAACTGAATTCCTTATGATATTCGTTATCGTCAATATGGTTTATTTGGTTGAAATTGCTGGAAACAACTTGATTCTTTATATTGATTCTGCAGGTATAGCTAAACAATATCCTATTATGAATTCAACATTCAAAACATGCCCCTAAAATTAAAAAAAAACAGCATGAAATATGGTCCAATAGAGATGCAAAGATTTGGCACCATAAAACAATACTATTTTTTGCGTATCTTTACAATCAGACTCATTAACGTTAGATAATAAGCTTTAAAAAAAAAAAAAGTCCTCACATTGGGCGCCAGTTAATGTTTTTGCTTTGTAAATAGGTAATAAATTGTTTTTAGTTTTGTTATAAATGTTAGTATTTAAGACCTTCTAAAATATAGTCTGTTTCATTGTTTAAGCATCATGTGACGTTTTACAGTTATACATAATTTATGTTTTTATTATCATTATCTTTTGAGCTTGTTCATTATTTAAATTAAACTCATCAATTAAATATACTAAACACAAATTTAAAATTTTACAGGAAGCTAAGGACCACTGCACACCATCACCATGCATCCAGGGAAGTTGCCTCAATACTCCCGGTGGATACTACTGTCATTGCCCTCCCGATCATGAAGGCAAACACTGTGAGAATATGCGACCGCTTTGCTCCTCGCCCCACTGCAATGGTAAGTGAAGTCGAACAAAAATCGAAGATGCTATCTATTCATAAATACCAACGACCATGTCTATAAGAAGAAGTATCCGCATCTATAGATTGCCAGTAATGTAGTAATCCCCAAACAAATGTGAACATTTCGAAGGCTTTAAAAGGCCAAAAGAAGATCTATTTGTTTAGTTAAGAGAGATTTATTTGCTCTGACACTCTGAGCTTGTAAAATAGTTTCGAGATGTCATTGTATACTAAAAATACTCGTAATGTATATAATATTGTGTGTGCTTCGGGGTAAAGTCATTTTCTTGGGTTTCCTTTTTTTTTTTTTGAGCCAAACAAAACATTAAAATTGTGTACGCATGTCACGTGAGCTATTCTTTAGATGTTGTTGGACAAATATGGCAAAATCTTTATGAATCGGATTTCAAGTGATGAATGTGAATGCACGAATGCGTGAAAATGCGTCCATGCGGAGAGATTTTTGGTGTTGTCTTTTATTTTTTAAAAGACATTATTGCTTGTAAATTTCGTTTTATTGTTTGGGGACAATGTAAATGGGTGACAAGTAGGCAGTGGGTGTTTCATCTTTTTTTTTTTTTATTTAAATGTTTGTAGAAACTTTTGTGAAAGAATGACTATTGACAAGCTTTGTAGGAGGATGTTATGAAGATATACATGAATGTAATGCACAACTCTCATCATTTGTCATAAACTCAATTCATAAGTTGGCTTCACTATAGTCAGTCTATCTGGTAACAAAAATTGGTTGGATTTCTGACAGGAAGGTTGAAGGTAGTACTGAATTTTAATGAAGTACTTCTAGCTAGTCTTTCTTTTCAAATTTAAATTCAAAAATCGAGATGGTGAAAAGTCTTTTATATTTGTTGGAGGTCTATTTCTTTTAAAACTATTTTTCTAAAGTGTGTGTCTTCAATAAGTTTCTAGGATTGGTAGATTGATTTGCAGAATTTTGTTTAAGAACTGGTTCAAAATAACACAATTCAAAATTGACTTTTAGTTAGACATAAGCAAAGTTAGTTCAACAAAATATTTTGTTTCCTATAATTAAGTGTTAAATACTTGCAACTTAAATGTTAGTTGAAAACTTTTCGCTATAAATTAATGTCAACATGTGACATGTTCTTGTTCTTTAAACTGCTGTGCGGTCTTCTATCTGTAAACCATTACCATTATAGAAGAACTATCCTACTGCCAACTGAAAATGCGCTGCTTTTTCAAAAATAAATAACTTATACCTTTTAAATGTAAATTCCAAAGCTACAAGGTATTAGACACTTCATTGAAAATTACCTCCATTTGCCTTTAGGCATGACTTGAAACACAATTAGTCCAGGAAAAATAGACACAAAAATGCCAAAGAAAGGAAAAAATTAGATCCTGGCTGAAAATTGGCACGATCATTGGTAATGGGGCTCTTAATATAATGAGAGAGTTCCTCACCGATCCGATGACCGCTACGTAAGTTATTCAAGGTCAAAGGTCATGAAAATGGGTTTTTTCAAATTTACTCAAAAACGGTTAGTTTTAGAGAAAAAATTTGTTCTACAAACATGTTGCTGAAGCAATTTACAACAAAAATGGTTATCATAATTTTGTCCCTAGCGTGTACCGTTAAAAAGTTATAGCACTTTAAAGAATCTTAAGAATCATAAGTACCTATTTCGCATTTTCTCCCACATTACTGATAATTACTTAAAACCAGTTTGTTTTAGAGAAAAATTTTGTAGAACAAACTTGTAGATGAAGAATTTTTTCACAAAAACGGTTCTGGTATCTTGTTCGTAGCATGTACCGTTAAAAAGTTAGAGCAATTTAAAAAACCGTAAGTATTGCAAAAAGTAGCCCTATTTTGCAATTTCTTCCACACCACCTCAGAGGTCAAGTGACAGGCGCGTTTTTTTTTATGTGGTATCCCCCGTAGGCCTATTCCACTGTGTTTAGCAAACAAAATTTAGTTTAAATTATGAATTAACATCTGGCATAGGCATGTTAAGTAATGATTCGTCATTATCGTCCTCTGCATATGGATCAATTTGAACTGAGTTTGAACACGACTATCCATGACATTGACCACAAACTAAAGAACAACTTAATCCCGCTTTTCGACAACCACAATTAGAACCGCAACCCTTACTACAATTACAAAATATTGTTGTAAGAAGTTCATTAGGTGCTGATTGAAGCAGAGTGGTTATAGGCTCCAAAACATTATTTCGTTATGCCCATCCCCAGCTTTCCGGATTAATATTATCTCTTCCCAACCAAGCTTGAACTTGATAGTACACTCTAAAAAGGTGTTGTTGAGCAGCAGCAGATGTTGGAGGAAGGGAAGATAATTGTACAGCCTTATTGAGCCTAGTCAGTCGGACAAATGTAGAATATCTTAATGCATCGTTATTATCTTCTTTTGAATGTGCTTTGTAAGATGCTAGAAGTAGACGTATACCATTTTCAAAAATAATATTTGGAGGACAATCGGCTCTGGCAAACACTTCGGCACATTTTATCAGATCGTCACTATTTTCGAAAAGCTTGAAAATTTTGAATTTGCCTTTGTTGTAGAGAGCAGAAGTTGAATCACAACCGGTAAATGCGTGCAAAAATAAGATGTGGGCTTGACATTTTGGGTAAGCGGCTAAACTGTGAGTACAGTATAATTTATTTTCCATTTTAGCTTTACCTGGTTTTCGAAAATAGATCTTTTTGTCTTGAGGAGCGCGTGCTATCAGTATTGCTAGTAGGTCGACATCCTCCCCTACAACAATACTCGTGCGTTTCTCAGCTTTCTCTATGGCTGTTTCGATTATTAAAACATCTGCATCATTTTTGGCTTGCCTCACTAGGATGTTTACAGCCTTAAACTTCTCAGAAAACATAGCAATGAATCGACTTTTGTTGTTTGCATTAGCAAGAAATTGTTGTTGGGAAGTTGGGACTTTCATTGATGCATCGAACAAAATGTCAGCTGATGACGAACCTGAAGCACACCGACGACGCTGCTCTGAAGCTTTTATATTGTTACCTTGATCTTTATAACCATCGAAAACAATGGTGACATCTTTGCCAAAATGCTTTTGTACATAGTAAATGTAGCTATCAAAAATTGCATGAAATGTGTTCTCTCGATTCCATAAAACACGGTGCAGTAAAAATCCTCCATCGATGATGTATGTTACATTATTATAATCGATGTTATCTTCAACTGGCTCTAACAATTCATAAAGGGAAGATTGTTTATTTTTTCGCATACCAACCTCATCAAAAAGTGACAATGGATAAGGAGCCAACTCGTATGTTAAAAATGTCTGCAGTTGGTCTTCAAATTGTTTAGTTATGCTTATTCGTTGAAAAAGTAACAGAGGATCAATTGCAACTTTTTCACCATGCACTTTTATCGAACTGTTGACAGTTAAAAGGGAAGCTACTCTGTTTGATCTTTTCAATTTAATATTACCAAATGTTAGGTTTTTCATACTCTTCATAGAAATAAGACCAATTTCATAAGCTATGTAACAATTGATACTGTCATCACCGATGATTCCATTCGATATAGACATTATGTGAGAAAGTTTAGGGAAAGGGTCATGACATGAAAACCATATGAAATTATGCTGCATTTTCGGGTGTAGTTTTTACGACACTGACGATGGACTATAACAGAGGTTCTGTCTTTCAAAAAATCTACTTTGTTATCACCTCTTTCAATACTTGACTCAATTAACGTTTTGATTCCACGGTCAACAGTTAAAATTTCACCTTCAGACAACGAATCACTACAAATAAAACAATTTTCATCCATTTTACTTGTTTTTTTTTTATATTTCCGAATAAAGTTTTAAATAATGCTAAAAAGAACACGTGCGTGCATTACCAAAAGATTATTTAAACTGATTACCAAAAAATACCGGTTTTGGGTTCAATTTTCTCATCAAATTTTGTGATTGGTTACAAATATTTGGGCCCCAAAAATTAAAATTAAATTAATTTTATGGTCCGTGTATTCATTAAAATACTATAACTTTTTAACGGTACATGCTACGAACAAGATACTAGAACCGTTTTTGTGAAAAAATTCTTCATCTACAAGTTTGTACTACAAAATTTTTCTCTAAAACAAACTGGTTTTAAGTAATTATCAGTAATGTGGGAGAAAATGCGAAATAGGGCGATACTTAAGATTCTTTAAAGTGCTATAACTTTTTAACGGTACACGCTAGGGACAAAATTATGATAACCATTTTTGTTGGAAATTGCTTCAGCAACATGTTTGTAGAACAAATTTTTTCTCTAAAACTAACCGTTTTTGAGTAAATTTGAAAAAACCCATTTTCATGACCTTTGACCTTGAATAACTTACGTAGCGGTCATCGGATCAGTGAGGAACTCTCTCATTATATTAAGAGCCCCATTACCAATGATCGTGCCAATTTTCAGCCGGGATCTAATTTTTTCCTTGCAAAAAGCTATTTTTCCTGGACTAAATGGTTAATCATCAATCGCATTCCCGAGCTCATTCATCGAGAAGATGTCGAAAGTTCCAATACGGCATACTTCTATGATTAGTGAGTGGAGCAGACCATACGCTCCCTTCCTCTTGAAGTCTGGACTACCAACTGTCCAGTCATCCAAAGATATAAGGTCGAATAAATTAAATTTAGCTTATATTGAGGAATTCACGCAAAATCAGGTTAAATAATGGCCCTAAAGTTGATTTTTAAATAACTCTTAGACTATTAAAACATGATTGCAACATAATAGCCTCTCTTTTATAAACAAAAAAAAATTATTCTAAAGAGAATTTCGGTGATCATAATGTAATTCAAAATCGAGTTCCAAGAAAAAATTTAGTTACAAACAAATTCACTTTTAAGAATTCCTAAAATCTGCTGGGATTTAAAAATCTAGGGTATGACCATATTATATCCGAACTAAGTCAAATAAATTCTTCAAGATTCGAAGAGTGAAGAGGCATCAAAAGTGGATAAGTTGTTTGGTGTACCTGTAGTCAATATTTGGTAATGAATGAAATACTTTTACGACCTTGGCTCTGATAAAGCATCTCATCTTGATCTTGATACATAGATCAGCGAAATCAAGTACCTACCATTTGGCGTGGTTAGTAGTCCGATGGACGACTGACACCAACCGTGTGCTGTTGAAATCTATGTTCACCCTCTTCTGTTCTATCTATTCTCTGTAGCATTTCAATTTTCTTCTCTTATGCCGGTCGCCTGTTAGAGCTTGTAAATAAATTTAAATGTAATTAATGCAATAATTTCAAAATAAGTACACTGCGACCTTTGAAATTTCCTGCGCCCCCTTTTAACACAGAATTAGGACTCTCATCTTAGTGCATTTCCTGCAATTTTTTCTCTTTTTACTGGCTGCGCACAATGGTGTAGCTGCAGCAGTAGCACGTAGCAATGTCAAAGTTTATGTCAAAAAAATACACGAATACAATTATTAAACTCAAACAAAAATCATGTCTGCCATTTTTGTTTATTGTTGTTTTGTAGCGCAGCACGTTCGTGAAGTTGGAGTCGAGGCGACTTGTACTTCAACTACTCTCTATGCTGCAGCAGCTACTTCATATTGTAGCCAAGCAATTCGGATTACGTACATTTAACTTTGACATTGCTACGTGCTTCTGCTGTAGCTACAACATTGTGCGCAGTTAGATGCAAGTATTTGGCTGCATTTAGATGACAGGTTACTCAAACTCTTATTTTCGCGGGGCTTGATTCTTCAGTTGCTTTTACAAACTTGTGTTTCTTGGGCATTTTTGAGGGGGGGGGGGGGGCGTGTTTGTTCAGAATTCCATTTTCAGAATTCTTTTCTCTTTTAATTCCCGGCGATAACCTTATATATACAAGCTTCAGCATTATAATTGCACCTGCGTTGTTTCAGGTTTGACTAAACAAACTGACCCAACAACGCACTCGCTCTTTCCATTTAGTTCGTTTTTACCATTAGTGTAAAGGTCATCTTTATCTAGCTGATCGATTTATCATTATATTGACTGAATTGCATAATTTCAGGAATTTACTTTAACCGTGGAAATGTGAACTCACTAAGTCATATACGTTTCATTTCTTCCAAGATGGTAGGTACTGTAGTCACCCTGAAATCTTACTCGATCAAGCCTTGTCAACATTAATGCCTTAAAATCGACATCGTCTTAGCTGTCATTAATTTATTTGTATTTCAGTTTTTTTGTATCTCCTCGAACAACATTTCTTAAATATTTCCTTGTTTTCTTTTTTTTCTCATTCCACAAGAAGTCTCGTTTTGATACCTCGCTATCTCAGCAATCAACGTTGAACTATCATTTTCCAATAAATCTCAATCAGCATCTTGTTTCTTTTTGTTTTTAATTCAAAGTCTTGACCCCTTCTCAAAGCACAAATTATAAAATTCAATAGCCATTAAGAACTCGCACCCCCCATTGCTTAGCTATTTATCAGACCAAACATTTTATTTCAATTTCATCAACAAATTGAAGTCATTAATTCTTGATTCATTGAAATCATCATTAATATCATCAATTTTTTTTTTTTTTGTATTATTTTTTTTATAGAAAGTTGTACACCTCCCATAACTAACTCAACACAATTCCCATCGTCCCCTTGTAGTGGACACGGGAATTGCGAAAACGGAGACGTTGGCACCTACTGCAAGTGTCATCCAGGACGTACAGGAACCTACTGTGAGCACAGTGAGTATCATCCTCTTGTCCACTTGTTAAAATTTATCGGTTATCCTCCCGAGTAACAACCAAAAAAAAAAATCCACTCCAACCAAACAAAATACCTAACCATCGACATCAACATCCTTTAGCGCAAAGTGCGTGCTTTGTCCCTACGAACAAACGTTCCTACACGTAACATCTTCGCATATACGAGTAGTATCGAAGACCTCTCCAAAAGATACGTACGTTAAATTATTTATTATTGATTAATCCGCTAATAAACTAATCTCCGAGATGCCACATACATACCCTGGTATACGAGATGACAGCACGCATTATCCCTCATTCCCCTTGTCCCATTTAAGAAGAGATTATAGATATTAAATTATCTCCAAGAAGAAGTCCAAGACCAAGACGAAGAAGAAGCAGAGCGCAGCACAGACGCAGACGGTCGTCGTCATGCGAAGAAGAGTATGTATCTTCTTCGTCTCGTCGTCGTTGATGGTGTTTCGGATGCTGATGATGCTGAGTTGTCTGATTCTTCCTCGTCTTCTTCCTTGGAATATAACCATCCTCATCCTCATCCCATACCATATACCTTTGGAGAGAGCACCACACACAAAAAAAAGCTAATTAAAAATACCACACAATTTAATTTTTTCTCCCGCAGATTTAAATGAGTGCTCCCCGAATCCCTGCCGCAATGGAGGAATCTGCCTGGACGGTGAAGGTGATTTCACATGCGAATGCATATCAGGTTGGACAGGTAAGAAGAAGAACCCAATAAACATTCGTCTTCACCGTCCGAACCGAATTCGAAGCCGAAGAAACGCGTTGTTCTTCCCCACACTTGCTTAAATGCTTTCCATCTCGGATTTATCGATGACTCCTTGCGCTCGCAAAGGATTCTGTTTTCTGTTCTTCTGGTTCTGGCCGGGTGTCGGTGGGTCGGAGAGGGTCCCTTTCGTCGCATTCTCATTAGTTCCTTGCCCATCATTTGGGCAGTTTTTATTTTTTTATTTTTGTGTTTGCATGCATCAGCATCGTCGCATCGTCAGAGTCACACACGAAGAGTCAATTTTTCCTCCTCCTGCATGCAGTCTCATAGTCTTCTCGCTCGTTCAGATCGTTATACAAAGTAAGTATAGAGACTATAGAGAGAGGGAGAGTTATTTTTCGTTATGGTGCTGCATTCCTGCACAGAGGGATATCGTTTGGCTGTTCCATCCGATTCCGAACCCGAATCCGAATTCAAATCTTCTACGTTGATCCGAGCCGCCATTCGAAGCAGCCAAGGATGATCGAAGGAAACAGTATCGGGCAATAGGCTCATACTCATGTTCACATGTCGTCGCCATCGCCGGTCGTCCGTCGTCGTTGATGGTGTTTCCAGGATTATTCCGCTGAAGACTAACTTGTATAGATCGGTTTCGTGGTTATTTCTGTTTTTAGTAGAGCTCTCCTCCAGAGCCTGTTCGATCAGCACGGTGTATGGTGCACGGTGCACACTGCACAGTGCAAAATAAAAATACAAAATATTTTAATTAAAAATTCCTAATCGTGTGTGAAGTATTCTTTATCTGATTGTGGCAGGCAGACTACTTGTAGAACGTAAAAGGGAATTAATACCGTGTCCGTGTGGAACACGCAGTGTCCGTGCAGAGATTATAATTTCTTTCTCCTGTTCCTTAGAGCTTGGCACTCAGCACAAAACTATATAGATACATTTTGTGCAGGTTTAATACGTGAATCTTTCGGATTGAAATTTTAAGCGCGCGAAATAGAAGCAACAAACTAGTTTCTCGTTAGTATATAAATATAAACGTATACGTTACGTACTCGTACTTAGTCTTAAGTCTTAGTAGTCACCACTTGTCGCTGGAAAATTGAACATAACGCCGAACAAATTATTTGCAGGTAAACGTTGCTCGGAGCGTGCGACTCAGTGCTACGCTGGACAGTGCCAAAACGGCGGAACATGTGTTACTGCCGACGGTGGGACGGCGCAATGTAGATGTGCGCCTGGCTGGAATGGACAATTTTGCAGCGAAGCAATCGACCAGTGCCAGGGTCAGCCTTGTCATAACGGGGGCACTTGTGAGTCCGGATCGGGGTGGTTTCGCTGTTTGTGTGCTCAGGGCTTTTCTGGACCCGATTGTAGGATAAATGTTAACGAGTGTTCGCCACAGCCTTGTCTGGGAGGTGCTCGTTGCATAGATGGAATCGGCGGATACACCTGTGTTTGTCCCCCTGGAAGGCAAGGAGTTAGATGTGAGATTTGTAAGTAACACTGGTGTTCAGATTAAAGTGTTCATTAAGCTAACATTATTTTGTGTTTGTGGTTTTTTTTTTGTCTTCCTTTTATTTATAGCCCTCTCGGACCCCCAGTCGGCGTGCTTGAATATAACAACCCTTTCGCCGTATAATCCGTTGGTGAACAGCTCAAATGTAACAGCCATGGCTGTTTCATTGGAGGAATCATGCAACGCGTGTACGTGTGACAAGGGGAAGAGAAAGTGCACGAATCTTTGGTGTGGTCTACCGAATTGTTTCGGTGATGAATCGAAATCATCGAATCTATCAATTGTTTGCCAAAGTCATGAAGTTTGTGTGCCATCGCTGAGGGAATCATGTTTGTCGCCACCGTGTTTGACAAGAGGTGATTGTAGGGAATTGGAGCCTTCACGGAGAGTGGCTCCTCCGAAGCTTCCAGCAAAAAGTGAATGTTGGCCTAATCAAGCTGTTTTGAATGAGAACTGCGCGAGATTGACAATTCTTGTGGAATTAGAGAGACTTTCTAAGGGGACATCCGTCGAGAGTTTGTGTTCGACAATGCGACTGTTGCTGGCCGGAAGGATGGTTAACGAGCCCACGAGTGAGGGAATGCTGATTTTAATTTGTGACTTGAAGACGTCTACGAATGACACCATTGAGGTGACACTGGTAAGATTTGTTAATTGAATTTTTTAATTTACTCGTATTTTTTGGCTTCAAGTAAGGACCTCGAATTTGTGGTGAATGTTGTTTTAGGATTTCAATATTTTTGTTAAAGAAGGTTTTGACATTCATGGTGCTTGCCCTTAACTGTGCTTTAACTTGTAACTTTGTAATCCACGAAGTCTTCTCAGCTCAGCTTTTTACGATTCTGTCTGCACCTACTTTTGACGTTCCTAGTTTAAATTTCTGCGAGATGTCAGCTAATGCATTTATTTTGGAATTCCCAATTTTAAATATGATAGGAACTGTCAACAGCGGAACTTTTTCTATGTTCTTATTATTTTGTTCTGACAGTTCTGAACTAAAAGAAAATAACGATTTGTTGTGAACCCAGGGGGATTCAAGGCTCAAAGCTCAAACTAAGCTACTTAATTTTACTGTTCTTATCTAACATTTGTCCAATGAACACAGCTTGAAGTATTCTCGTCTGAGTAGTCTGCACTACTTAGGGTTCAATAAAATGGACAAGGCCAAGCATGGACCACTGCTAAAATCGATTACGTGGATGCGCCATTCGTTAAATTTAGCTAAACGTGACTGGTTTCAGTCACACTCACCCTGAAACAATATGTGATTTTGACAGCAGTTTGACCGTCTTGAGCACGATCTCAAGACTATTCTGTTATGTTGGACTCCATTTTAACCCAACTGAAGTTATCACAGATGGAACTTCAAAATGAGCAAATTGAATAAGGTGCAATCTAGTGACACAAACCTTGTTTAAAATAGCTCGAAACCCCACAAGAAAAAAACACCCCTACGAAAAATAATGTTTCCCTCAAACCGTAAGTCGACATGTACGTCATTCTTTTTGGGGATACGTTGTCATCTGGTAAACTTTGTGTGGGTTGCCGCCTAGGCTGAGCTGAAGTACACGGCAAGATTGGTGATTTGGCTAAAATATAAATACCAGGTTTGACAAATGCCTCCAAAACAGCATGGCCGCCACATGCCACCACAATCTAACCGCGCCTGTTAGAAAACCATTGGGCTCTTGGTAGCTTATAAGAGAACAGAAAAACTAAATTACCCAATTTCGTATCGGTGCGGCATACTGAGTTCTTATGTATTTAAAGGGTTTTTTTAATTAATACGTGTGGTTTTCAATCTGGAAATCCTTTTTTCGGAGTTGGTCTTTTTGACAGCTTTCACTTGATTAATGCTCAGTTTGGTTTGCCATTTCAGAATGAATAGACTTACTCCTGAACAACGTTTGCAAATCATGCAAATTTATTACCAAATAATGGTTCGGTTCGGCTGCTTCCAATATTTGGTCGACATAATCGCCCAGGAATATATTCGAGCCAGCCGCGGCGGCCACTTGCCCGAAATCATTTTTAAAACATAATGGAAAATCCTTGTCTTTATAATAAAGCTAAATTCTTGGCCATAACATTAAATTATATGCGTTTTATTTCTTCTTGAAAACCACACGTCTAAATAAAACACCCTTTAATTTTAAAACATTATTAATTAATTAAGATGTTAAAGAGACAACTTTTATTTTATTCTTTTTTGATTTTTTACAGTCATCTTCTAAAGTTGGCGATGCCCAGCTTCCTCTGGCAATAAAACTCCTCGGAGAACTACTCTCGCGACAAAGTGGAATCTCCCATGCTAACCAACAAGTTGGAAAACCCAGCTTGGCACCTCTAATCTCAATTCTTGAAGTAAAAGTCGAAACAGCCTTGGTAACGAAAAACTCCAATAGTTCTGGCCTGTTGTTTGGTATTCTTTGCGGCATTGGAATAGTCCTTATTGGTTTTGCTATTTTCATGGTAATGATCTGGAAACAAAAAACGTCCATAAGAACCACGTCCGGTATCAATCTCACTTCATCTCTCGATGCCTTAAGATGCGAGGAAGAAAAGTCAAATAACCTGCAGAATGAAGAAAATCTTAAACGATATACGAATCCTTTAAAAGGTCTAAAAGGGAGTACGAGCTCCCTCCGAGCGAATGGTATGGAGTTAAGTCTGAATCCAGCTCCAGAGCTATCCAGCATGCCTCCACTAGCAGCGGGTCCAAGCTCGTTGCATCATTCGCAACCCTTATATCCTCCGTGTGAGTCGAATTTTGATCACGAGCTGGACTCGTCGTCCAAAGCTATGCAGCAAAAGCGAAGCTCACAAATCCTGCTCCACAAAACACAAAACTCCGACATGAAGAAGAACACTGTCGGATCGTTAGACAGTCCGCGGAAGGACTTTGGAAAACGCTCAATTAACTGTAAGTCTGCGCCGCCCATCACTGGTGACCCCGATGTTTTAACGGTGCATGTGTAGTGAAGGGCTGCCACAGTAAGTTTTAAGTTAATTGTAGGTTGTAATTGGTTGTATGTATAAATGGTAGATATTTATTGTAAACTAAGATTCCGGTTGTCTTCCGCTAGAGGGGGTTTATAAAAAAAATGAAAAAGAAAAAAAACAGAGATCTCGTACGATACGCACGAAAGTTGTTTAGTTTGTTTCTTTGACGTATTTAACTGAAGATGCACATAAGTTCCTCGCAAAATGCATTTAACAAAAGTTAGAGAGAGACAGAGACAATTTATGTTGAGAGAAGCGCCATCTATGTATACTTCAGAGCTTACTTAAAAACAAAACAAAAAAGAAAAGAAAAAAAATCAAATCTCACGCAGTATTCAAGTTAAATAAACAAAAATAACAGCAATAT
Source organism: Platycheirus albimanus (assembly GCA_916050605.2). Taxonomy (NCBI): domain Eukaryota; kingdom Metazoa; phylum Arthropoda; class Insecta; order Diptera; family Syrphidae; genus Platycheirus; species Platycheirus albimanus. Next base: position 10,429,870 of record OU696696.1, on the reverse strand, counting down.
TAATTGTTTTCAAATCCTAATGAGTGTGATATTAAAAAAGTAAACGTAACTTAATTTTAAGGCAAAAAATAGAACTTACTTTATAAACAAACAAAAATCCTTAATTAATTGTAAATAAAAATAAACTGAGATTACGCTAAATAATTTATGTAAATACATCGTGTAAATAGTTTATTATAAATTTAAGTTATGTATAATAAATTTAAGAAAGAAACAAAAAACGAAGTTTGATGCAATTCCAATTATTTTTTTTATTTTCGTTCACCCCCGTTAGTTCTAGAAAATTTTTTTGCAATTAACTTAATTTCTTATTCAATAAATTATTATTTATTTAGTTTAATATAAAATTTGTATTTTGCCCTTGCATTGTAAGTAGATAGTATTTAATGTTTAAATTCAAAGGCTGATGATGATTTATATTATTTCATTGTTTTATGCGAAAAAAATATATTTTTGAATATTTAATTTTACATACAGTTATATATACCTACTTTATTTTAAATGAATATTTTTTTAGATAGAAATACTAAGAATTTAAAACAATTGTAAATTAATAAGTAAGGATGGATAAAGTATATAATATGTTTTTAACATATTCAAGAAAATGTGAATTTATGCAATAATTGTCATTAATGATTGTTTATAAAAAAATTTTAAAAAAAATACAAAATATGATTTACTTTAAGATTTATACATAGAAAATACAATTTTACATTAAAAGAATTAATTATTTTTTGTTTTATTTTATATGTATACGTGAACTTCCATACTCGTCTACATCAAAGGTTTGAAATTAGAGTGGTGAACTTTGTGTGATGCGTCGTAGAATTTGAAAGCTTACTACAAAAATTTCATAAACATTCTGAAATTATCGTTATCTATCACAAATCACGTTGCTTTCATCTGCCTGGCCTGTGGGAAAAAAAACTGAAGCCAAAGCTGACCAGGCGCACATATTAAACGTAATATATTGCGCAGGTTGTTAAAATCTTATACAAAATTCGTACATTTCGTCCGAATCGTGTAGGGAAAAATATTTGATAAAGGTCACCCTAGTGTCAGAATTATGTAACTGCATCAATTTATCTCAGAAAGGGACATTTATTAGGGGAACAAATGATGGGATTCTCGATCGTTACACGATCTCACCAATTGAAGGCAGGTAATGCAAGGAAATATGGACATTGATAGTAAACAATATTACCGCTACTTCAATGGCGTTGCATTAGCTGCAACTTCTTTTTTATAGTACCTACCTATTCACCATTGTCTATACGGCACCTTCATATCTTTTTGTTTGTCCTTTCGACTCAGCGACTCTGTTGCTGATTCATCTGTCAGTGATGATGACAGCAATGTCATCCGTATCCGTTCGTCATCGTTCTTGATGATATTTATTTCTTTTTTAAGATATCTGTTCAAACCATTATTAATTACGCAATTTATTTGTTGTTATTATTACGTAATTACTATAAGTAAGCATTGAGTAGCAATTCTGACACTTATATAATCAGAAAACTCAATTGTTCAGGATTTGTATTTGTTAAACAAACACTACCGCCACCTTCTGACTGTAGTTAGTAATACCACAGAACGATTAATAGTATTGTTAGGTCAGAGCAGTTAACGAACGCACCTCTCAGTTACAATTAAGAACGCACCCATAGAGGAAGTAATGGCAGTTTCCTTATATGCCCGCGGCCAGACAGGTGTTGGCGTTCGCGTTAGTGATATTTTCTGTGTAGCTCATCTCATTCCGATTTCATCGTTTCATCTGTGTGCTCCAACAAAAAAAAGTATTTAACTAATAAAGAGTTTTATTTTGCGCAGCAGCTTTTTAAAATAATAATTTATAAATCGATAGTGATTTCCCTTTCATAATATTGAAGAGTTTGGTATTACCAATAACGCATTTACCAAGGATTTCCTTGGGTTTTTCCTGAAAAGGTAAGGCATAATTTTTTTAGTGTTTTTTTTTTTGTGAGTTTCGGCCATTTTCCATACAAAGCATATGGAGTCGGCTTGGTTTTCGTTTCTTCGCACGTGTTTCTATATGCATCCTTATTGAGACAACGTGACGAGTATTTTTTTTACTAGTGAACTAAAACATGATCTTTTGTTTCATTAGGGTCCAAGTATCAGGCAGAATTTTGTCCTAAGGATATTCAGTAGGTATTCTGGATGAACAATTTTAATGGTCCAGGAGGGATCAGGGACAAAACTATTCAGCTACATTTGTATGTAGGGATTCTACGTCATACATACGGTTTTAGAAGCTATTGCTACCGCCAACGTTTTGAGGTTTATTTAATCGATCTCCAGAAACTGATTGAAGCAACGAGGGATTGTATTAATTCATATCGTCACCACTTGATTACAAGAGGGTTCAATAGAACCGCATGGCGCTCGATTTCTTCAAAGCCTTCGACGCACTTGAACGTGTTTGTGTTGTTATACTTATCCTGCCACAATAACAAATGCTTCCTTAGCCATGTAAAAGAATGGCTTACAGGTAACTTTTTTTTGTAAAATAAAAGAGCCCTCTCAAGAAGAGATATCCTTGTTCCCAGGCGCCAAAGAACGCCAGACCCAAAAACTACAAACCCAGCAAGAAACATTGCATTAAGTATTCCAGGATTATCCAGTTGAATTTCAACGTCCAGACGCCAACGGACGGTGGTGTCGCCCACTTTTTATTGTTATTTTAAACATTAATTCACTTACCTTATCCTTATTATATTTTTTATATATATATATACATATATCCTTAATAGAAACTGTGCTATTACCTAGTTAGTCATTGTAAGAGATAATTTTTTTTTATTTTTAAATATACTTACCTTAAAGAAAAGAGAAACGTGAAGCTATAAAAAGTGAATATAAGATTAATATTTACCTTAATGTATTTCTTTTGTTCGTGTGATCATTTTAAAGAGAAGAGATTCATTTCAAGATATACTATTTCAGTATACTTACATTGAATTTTTGGAGAATTTATTACATTTCTTTATTTGTATCACTCGGTAATGTTCGTCCTTTATTTACGCTCGTGTATGAATTTCCATTCCGTCGTTCGATCGGAAAAGTAGGTATTCCTTTTTCCACGGGTTTTGGACATTCATCCTTTACACTCGGTTACTAGTTTTGGTAGAAGATTTTTGGTTAACTCACTCACTTCGATACTTTACGTATCTCGTCCTTTTTGGTTTAGCATCAAACCTACTCACTTTACGGAACACTATTTCGTAATCGTCTTTTAGGTACTTTATGTATCCTGGTCTTTTAGACTCTATCACTTTCTCCGGGTTTATTTCTTTTTATTATCTGGTCATAAACCGACAACTTCGAACCTGCGTGTTTGCTAATTTATCATATTTTTTGTATTGTTCCTGTATCGGTATACAGAAGGAGACATTGTGTCTTATCTCGAACACTTACTGTTGAGAATCGTTTCTCAGAAAGCAGGTCAGATTCCATATACTATGTATTTTCATACACTTGATCACTTACTTATATGTACGTTTATTCCTGTGTTTACGCTTGTTTTGTACCTAAAAGTATACAGAGCCATAAGCTAGGTATAGCGTGACTCATTATATAGTCCCAGTTAGCTGAAAGGAAACTCACTAGGGATGTTTCTCAGAACTGAATATAGATCAGATTACGCTTATGATGAGTTGCTATCTTTGATAACTACTCGTATATTTGATTTTGCATATTCTATTCTATCTGTACTTCTATCTTTTCCTTGAAGTCTCCTTCAAATAAAATAACCCTTATAATCATTCGTTCGTGAAGTCGGTTTAGTCTACGTCGTGTTTGATTCATTCAGTCCGTCACAATCTTTTTACTCCCAAATAACAATTTGACCGCGAGTATATGAGAAATAATATTTTGATATTTAAACATAAAGTTTTTTTTTGTCATTATACATAAGTGAAGCGAGTCTGGAGTGACGATATGAATTCATACGTTACTTCTTTGACGAATTCCATTTTTCTTTATTTTTGAATTAGACAAAGATCTTAAGAACTTCTGTTTGATATTCAAAAACGAATTCAATCTTAAATAACATTAAACAATTTGATGTTGAGGTCCATGACCGAAGAATATTTTTAGAAATTTAGATCTTAAATTTTAGCTACTTTTGTATGAATATTAAGAAAAACAGTTTGAGTAAGAATGAGAAGATTCTTTCTTTTGAACTTCATAGTAAGAAATAAAAATATCACTCTTTTATTTAATAAAGATTCTATTTGGAGTTATAGATACTATAAGTTAAGATTAAGAATATTTGGATTAAAGGAGAATTGATAAATAAAAATTTTATAATGATTTGGAAAAAAATTAAGAACGTTTTCAATGCTGTTAATAAACAGTTGTGTTATTAGAAGTTGGACCTTTCTTATTTCAGATATGCAGATGATACAGTAAGTTACGTAAGTATGGAGGAGTGGACAGCTCCGGTTTAAGATGGATACATTTTTTATTGACGTATTATATGAACATTAATTTATGTCGATTTAACATAACAGCTCTACTTAATCACAGTGTCAAACAGAGGAAAAATGGTGATAATTGTATGTTAAGGAAATTTATGACGGACTAAAATTTTCCTTAAGTTATTTGTTATTGATGGTAGATGGCATATGTAAGCTTCCACCAAAAAATTCTATAACTGTAGTAAGGTAAGGTGGGGTAAGTGCGGCCCATAAAAACAAAAGTTCAGCTATAAACCCATGTCAAAAACTGAGTTTTTGAAGTCGATACTACCCGATGGTGTTGCCTTAAAGCTTTGTTTATTACGTTTAGTATAAAAGCTATTTTGTTGTTTATTCAAAACCGTATATACATTTTTTATAAATAAAAAACAAAACAAAGTCCCATGGTTTGCACTTCCTCTTAATTTGGGGTAAGTGCATACCATACAGGAAAACTTTTTTGTTTGTTGCTTGAATTATTTGTTGTAAAGGGTAATAAATAAGGAGTATTTTGTCTATTCAACACAGTTTTCAGTTTTGAGATATCTTTATAAATTCCAGAGTTACAAACTTTTTTACGTGGCTCCAAGCCCTTAAAAATAAAATTAGTAAAAAAACACAGTCTCAAATTCACAGTTACAAGTGGTATTCACTAAAAGGTATCGGTAGACGTACACTAGCTTAATAAAAAAAATAAAAATATTATATAATCGCCATCAAATATATTTTTTCCACGAAATATTATTAATGGGGGCTTTTGACCGTTTGCAATGCATGCCATTAGAACCGTTATGTTCCTACCTTCTAGGTCCACTTATTTCCTAGTATAATTCTTCATTTTAGTCTGTAAGAATTAAAACAAATAATACATTAAATCAAAGCTACTCAGATGTAAAATTACTATGGTAAGTGCATATTCAAAAATGCACTTACCCCGGGCTTCAGTTATTCACTTCCCCCTACACAGTAATTTGATGGGGCAAGTGCATACCATGGTCAAAAACGTATCTATAAAAGTAAATCACCAAAACTGAATACGTGATCATATTGAACAACATTGAAACAAAATACTTACCACTTTTTTTTTCTTAAAATTTAACAACAATTGGATTTAACTTTACACACAGCTAACTTTGCACGCGACCAAAATCAAACTGATTTTTAAATTTCAAAAATAAATAAAGAAAAACATACGTCAGTTCTGCCAAATGTTTTGTTCTATAAAGATAACATATTTAGCGTCCGTGTTCATAAATAAAACTTTCTTTTTTCAATTAAACTGTAGCTTTGTTGGGCCGGGTATGCACTTACCCCGGATATGCACTTACCCCACCTTAACCTACATCGTTTCCCTCATTCGACACTATGGTTTTGGTTAAGTAGAACCTCTGGTATATACTACATATTATATAGTAATATAATTTGGAAGTTACATCATTACAATAAGTTTCTACTATGCACCATTAGAAATGAAGTTTCGTGGTACCTCCAGAGCACTTAAGATTTTATATACAATGGTATACATTTATATGCCTGCCTTTTTTTTAAAGCAGTGATTGATTGTGAAATTAATTTATTTTGCATTCCATGTTCTTCTCAAAGAAGAATCATTCTGTACACAACCTTAAGTTCTTTTAATGTGCTGAATGCTTTCATTTTCGCCCTGAATTTACACTACACCATCCACATTCCACAGAAAAGAACTTTTTTATTTGTTGTGTAAACACAAAAAGCTCGCCACGATAGCAACTGTCATTCTCAGCTGTCAACGGCAAAAGCAACCAAAACAATTCTTGTTTTATTTTCATTTTGAAATTTTTGCATTTTCTTTCAACTTTCTTTTCAAATCAAAACCAAAACTATTGATATTAATCACAAAAATGTTTGAATCTATAAAAAAGTACATTGCAAATCTTTATTTTCAATACGAAATGGTGACTTGCATCTATATGTTCGAGCCCTGGGAGAAGAGACTCATAAGTAACCAAAAACAACATTCCAAAAGATTACAATCGTTTCTGGAATTCATGATTTCCCTTTTTGTTTCCAAATTTTGCAGACGGATTCGTTATATTCATTTTGGCGCTTTTCACTTTCTCTAGCATTGTGTACTTACCAAAATATATCGAGACTTTTCTGCAATTTCTCTCTCCAGTCCCGCACACAACTGGCTACAGTCCCACTTATCAGGCTGAAAAGATGTCGAGCAGTAGTTAGGAGCGAGGTGGTGCACGCACTGCATTGGATTGGATAAAGCTGAGTCACTCACTCAAGAATGCAGTGTTTTGAAAGACTGTATGCATAGTTTTAAGAAAAGGTTTATAAGGTTATAACAACGGAAACAACACATTATTAAATCTAGAATCGTAGAAATTTTATTTCATAACTAATTTTTATCTTCTTGTTTCTGATAAATTGCTCAAAATAGATTATCGCTTATTTTAAAAGGTAAAGATTATTTCATTCCAACTAAATTAAATCGCAAATTGTATGGTTATCTGGACATGGATGCTATCTGAACTAAAGTCATGCACTGGCTGGCGATCAACAGCCAACGGGAACGAAGGAATTTTAATGTCAGTTTAAACGAATTGATTAAAACCTTAAGTCTTAGGGTAAGTGCAAGTAAATACCTGTAATCAAGAGCCAACAACTTTAGAATAGAATGACAGCGGGTACCTACTTCCATCAGTCATATCTCGTGAATTAAGAAGTTATTAAGGAAGCACAACAGCTTGACTGTTCGAATAGAAGGTTAAGATATTTTCCGAGGTATAATTTATGGCCAATATAGCCCTTTTCTTCGGTCTTGCTTCTGCTTTTTATCAGACTTGCACTGGATCTTATGGATTTCTAGTAACTTGGGAGTTGGAAGGAGAATGTAAGCACAGCGAAAGAAACTATTGAATCATCAACATTGATTTCAGTTGAATCATAATGTACTTTGCTGTTGAAGTGACTAGCTCCCACTTGAAAACATGCTGTCATTTGCAAAATTGTTTCTTTTAGATGAAGGTTTCTTCGGTTGGCTTCTTGTTCCTCGCCATAATATCTGCAGTTAACTCTTAAATAAAGTATATTGTTGGGTTTGTAAGATGGACGCACCACTGCAGTCAAAGGTCTGCTGACGCATTACGTAAAGGTTCTCTATGTTAAAAGCAAATCCTTTAAGAGAGATCGTGGTTTCATCTCTCTTGGTGTCCGGAAACTGTGGCAGCATGATTTTAACTCCTTTTGGACCACAGGGCAGCAACCAGATCCATCTATCTCACTTTGTTCGCAGCACAATACTTCAACTGTGCCGACGATTCTAAATTCTTGAACTCGGCTCCTTTCAAAACAGTTGACTTTCAGGTTTTCTTTTGTATTCCAACGCACTTGAAAGACTGCTTGGCTATTGTGTGATCTTCTTCAGTGTATGGCCAATCCAGCGACACTTTCTCTGCGTGATGTCATTAGCCAGGAACTGATCTGGCCACCTGATCTTTAACATGCTACGCAGGCCACGATTCACAAAAGCACCAAGTTTACCCGAATGTTGGCAGATCATTTCCACTTTTTACAGGCATATAGCAGCACAGTTTTTCCATTGGATGCAAACTGTTTCAACTTGGTACAAAATTTGTGGAATTCCACACTGCAGAAACAATAGCTACCAAAGGTTCTACGAGCTGAATTTATACTATTGTTGACGTGCAGGTCTGTTCCACCATTGTAAAACAAATAACTTCCTAGGTAGCTGAACTGAGTGACCTCCTCTATTGACTTCTGTAGCACAATAACCTGCTGTTATTATTATCGGCTGGTGTTCAAGAAACTACTATGCGTTTATACTATTATGATCCTTTAAATTTGAAAGAAGTAAATTGATGCCTGCTTCAAGAACGCCAAGTTTGGCTGTGATTACCAATTTCCGGGGCTAATTTTATCAGGAACATTTCTTTGGCCTGATGCCAACAGCCTTCAATGAAACAACAAGCTAAGTTACGGGTCAACACGGAAAAGTTTTAATTAACCAGTAAAGTAGGTTCCAGTAAGCAACTATATTAAAGGTTCTTTAGGATATTTGTACTCTAAGCTCAAAGATGGTTAAATAAAAGAAACCAGGCTAGTTATGTTCGATTTAGTTAGGAGTGGTTATGGTGTGTCTAGCAACATTCGGATCACAATGGATACATTGTGCTCCCCAGGATTTGAAAATGTAGTTAACAACGAAGGGAGAATAAGTAGAAAATTGGGTATGAGTATGAGTCTTCTTGGACTATCCGAAGTCCTGAACAAACTTCAGGTTTGTCTTTTATGGCTCCTTTCTATCTATCTATCTATCTAATGAGAACTGAATTCTAATACGCGCACAAGGGGTTTGTATAGCCCTTTCAAAATGGCAAGGGAAAATTGTAACAGGCAATTCATTCCACATTCGTGTTGTACGGCTAAAGAAAGAATCTCTGATGAGCGTTCCTAGCAAGACGAGTATTACGGGGGAAATGTTTAGGGGTGGAACGCACCTGGCTACCTCGAATGAGCAAAAAAAAAAATAAATAAATAAATAAATTAAAATAAAGAAAGACATGAAACATCATTTCGACGATGGTCAAGTGATGGAAATGTTTCCACAATGCTTCTCTCTCCTTCCTATCAATTCTAAAGCTTTTTTCTGAACTCTTACGAGCAGGTAATGCCCAGAGATGGGAGTAATACTCAAGTTTCGGGCTATAAACGCTTTGTAAATTGTAGCCAGTTCAGAAGGGGTGAAAGGCTTCTTGCATCTGTTAAGGAAGCCTAAGCATCATACAGCATTCTAGTCATTCCAACGAAGATTGTCACCGATACACATACCGAGTACTGATAGCTTTTCGGCCTCCTCTATGCAAGTACCATTCATGGATAATGGCATAGGGGGTATGTTTAGCTTCAACGACAAAAGACAGCATTCAGTTTTCGACGCATTAAACTCCACACGATTTCTAGTACCCCAATTCACAATGCTGTTTTAATCTGAGTTTAATGAGCTTATCATACGGTATCGTTGTAATAACACGTCCGAAGGCGAAGGCCGTGAATTATCAAACGTATATGAAAAGCTGAGGGTTGAGTCGTCAGCATGTCAACCAAGTTTTGGTTTTAAGAATTATGTCGCCGATATTTATGAATAAATTGTGGAGAATTTAGAGACAAGAACGATATTTGATGTTTCCATGATAGCATCATTATTTTTAGTTTATTGAATTGCTAAGCTCCTGGTAGTTTCTAGAGCACCAGACTGAAAAACTGTCGAGATCTGGTTCAATAAAGAAATTGTCGTTTTCAGAAAAAACGCTCTTGAAAATCTTTGTATCACGTTCACTCTCACTTCAACTCGAATGCGATTTCAACAGTAGTTTCATCATGGCCCCAAGGATTAAGTAAGGGATGACTGTCTAAATGCAGTTCATGTTGGCTCACAAAGAACTTCTCTTACAGTCTTTTAGTTTAGAAAAAAGAAACGAAATTATTTTATTTTTAACAATTTTTCTTTTGTTTCTTATATATTTCGACAAACAATTTCTTTAAGTGTATTTGTGTAGGTAGTGTATGTTGTGTTTTTTTTTTTCAAATTATTTTTATAAATTTTTTTATAGTTTAACTTGTTCTGTGTGACCGGACACTTACAATTTTGCTGATTGTATATTGTTTAAGAACTTAAAATCTGAAAAGTTCTTTGCAAGTTATTTACAAATTAACAAAAAATATAATTAATTGTATAAAGAAAGAAAAAAAGTAGATATTAAAAAAAAAAAAAAAATACTCACTGGCAAGTCAGATAATAATAATTGTTATTTAAAAAATAATTGATTTTTTTTAATAAATTATTCTAAGGACACGAACATCACTAGCTTTTTGTTTTTTGTTTAACGCCGCTAGACGGCTTTGAAGTAGTTTGTGGTCAACGTTTCTTTAACTTAATATTTTTTTTAATGACTCGATGGATGACAGAATACTGTTACTTTTTTTTGATATTTTTTTTTTCACTTCTAGGCTGAACATTAAAAAACGCACCACTTTTCTCTTTTAAAGATTAGCTTAGGGCTACTTTACACTAAATAAATTAAATAAAAATAAATTAAAATGAGAGTGTAAGTTGGCCTAGCTAGCTGTTTAGGTTTTTTTTTTTTTAATTTGTTTTAGGAGCCAAACAAAGAAGTACTTATTTCTCTTTGAACAACTGGGTGGGTTCCAATTCCCGAGTTTTGAGTTCTTGGGGTTTTGGCCAAGGCCATGTCACTGGCATGGAGCTCATGTAGTTGTGGTTGTAGAGTTGCTTTGCCAGCCAACTACGCTTGTCATTTGGCTCGGGATAAGTTGATGCGAGTCCTATTAAAAAAAAACGAAAGAACAAGTTAGCATAAAAAACATTTGAATATTACAATTTTCAGTTTACCTTTGGCATAGGCACATTCTGTAACGCCAATAGCGATACGCATAGAAACCTCTTTGATCTTGCTTAGGGGTGGGTAGAGTGAACCCTTTTCCAAATCACTTTGTTCCACAAACTTGGACAACTCCTGAGCAGCAATTAGGAACATATCGTCGGGAATATGATGTGTGCCAGTTGCAATGACACCAAGTGCAACACCAGGGAAGATGTAGGCATTGTTACCTTGTCCAGGATAGAAAGTCTTTCCATTGAACTCGACAGGTGGGAAGGGTGATCCCGATGAGAAGATCACACGACCCTAAAATTATAAAGCAATATATTAACAAAAATTCTAACTGTTTTAAAGTAACTCCTTACCTCGGTGGCATGGTAGGCATCATGGGCAGTGCACTCAGCTTTACTTGTTGGATTAGATAAGGCAAACACAATGGGTCTTTCATTGTTTTCGGCCATGATATTCAGGATTTCCTTGGAGAAAAGTCCAGTAGCAGCCGAAGCTCCAATAAGAATCTAAAAAATACATTAATCATTTTTCAAGTAGGTACGTTTTTATAGGTTCAATTTTCAAACTTACATTTGGCTTGATTTTTGCGACTACATTAAGCAAGTCCTTTTCTGGTTCAACGTCTTTGGCGTAGTAAGCTTTGTGGCCTACTAAATCGCCAACTTTTCGGGTGGTTGTGAGAAGACCATCGATGTCATACATCCAAATGTTTTGACGTGCTTCCTAAAAATTATTGAATTTGATTTATTTTGCATATTTTAAGCCGTGGAGAATATTGAATAAGATGAAAAAATATTATCAAAATTGAAAAAATAATCGAAAGGTGATTAGAGAATCGGGAATATTGCGTGCAGGCAAGAGTATCAAACGTGTATAAGGTTGTGAGTTGTATATTTTTGCAAAAAGAACTTTATAAAGTTCAAATTATGGAGAGTAAAAAAGTGAGCGATTTCAAAAAAAAGTTAAATTTAAATAGAAAACGAACGGAGTGACAAGCTATTCGGCTTCCATGAGTAGAATATTCTTGACAGTGTTTGTGAAGTAGTTTTTATTTACTCTGCAGAAGGATTCAGGGCCGACAAAAGGCTGTCTAAGAAGATGAATATTGTTTTATTTTTGGAGTTCGAATGACATATTATCCTGGCGGCTTTCTTTAATAGCAAAGACCTTGGCCTGGAATATGGGCGAATGAAGACCAAGGCTGACTGAGAAGTTTGGGCAATGTGATTCCCCAAATATACCGGAACCAGTACCTGTTTCCAATTTTGAGGCATCCGTATACCAGACTAGATCTTTCCTAGAAGGATGTGTTTTAAAGTTTTCCCAGTCTTCCCTAGGGGGGATGACTATAGAGAAATTTTGTGTGAAGTTGTATGTGAGGATTGTGACATCAAAGCACATGTACATACTAAATTCCTTATGATTTTCCAAGTTGCTGAGGAGCGATATGTGGCTCCTAGAGTTTGGGTTAGAAAAAAAAAATATGCAACCCTATTTTTGGTGAAAGAGGCGATGTAAGCTCAGTCTTGATTCCATTCTTATGAATGTGTGGATAAGAGATAGTCCCAAAATACATTAAGTGCAAACGTAGGTATGTGGTCCGCATGTATCCCCATATGCACGTCGTTGCTAGTCTTTATATTTTTTCAAACTAAAGGAACATTTTCGCAACACTGTCGGATTAGTTTATTTGCATCCTGCTACCTTTTAATGTAACAGTCCTTGGTTAATCAATGCTTGTAACCCTCTCGAGGTATTGGCACAGATGTTGGCATTTTTTACATATTGCTAATTTATGCAATTGTTCCAGTTTGGCAGTAGCAATATTCTTCATAAGAAAGGATTTCGAATGCACTACTTTAACGAACAAATCCCGGTCTAACTTAAATTGATAGAAAACTGATCTGCTTTGAAACTTTATGACCTTCTTTATGGACTTGGACATAAAAACAAGCTGTTTGGGGCATTTCAACGGAGTGGATTACTTTGGTCTTCGTAACGGCAGCATTTTTAAGGCTGGCTTCTACCCATATTCATTCTTTAATTTTAAATATTTGTAAGCTCTCGGGTTCCTTTCAAGTCCAACGGACAGTAAGACAAGGAGATATTTTTCCATAAATCCTTTACTTTTGGCGATATGTAGGTTTGCGATTTGCGAGGCAAGTCATTCGATGAAAACTCACATGCCGCTCCACACCTCAAATACACCAATTGATTTAATTTTATTGGAAGCATTTATTCACGTAATGGTAGTACAAAAATGTACCTGGATTTGTTGAAGAAAAGTTATACCAAAGCAGGAATGTTGACATAGGACGGGATATAAAGAAAGCCAAACGACAATGTCGATAAGCCATCCTTTAATTGGAATTCTAAGTGTGAATGGCGGGTTGGAAGACCAAAAACAACAACATGGAGATAAACAATCATAGAAGAAACACAAACTCAAAGAGAAAAATATTTGAAATATCCAACTGCAATCTATTAAGGATTTCAAACTCCTATTGGCGATCTATGGTTTTTAGAACATATTTCCGTCTGACAAGTAACAGACATGATTGAAATAGTCTATGTAATCCGCTTTAAAACAGCTCAACGATGCTGATCGTCCCTCTAGTGACCTCCACAGTCCACACTCAACAAGTCCTGTGCGTGCGTTGATATTCTGCAGGAATGTAAAGGTCCTGCAAATCAGCACCGAATCTGAAAGGCTAACAGACTTTAACTTTCTCGCAACAGTTGCTTTCCAGTAAAAAAAAAAACTTAGGTGGAATCTGAAGTTGAACCCAGGACCTTCGGCATGCCAGAACGCGCCGAGTTTTTTGAAGTCTATCAACAAGATTTAAGAGTGGTAAATATAACCATTGCGGATTTTTTCTTGATGTCACTTGAACGAAGATTTGAATCAAAGTGCCTAAGAACTGGTACTAAGGACGTATTAAATACTGCTCAAATCGAACAGCGATATTCAGCGTTAAGTAGTTCACAAGTGTTTTTCTAATCGTAGCAGCATTCTTCATTGTTTTATTAACGCTTAAAAACTTGTCTTACTCTCCTCAAAAATGTTTACACCCCGAATTTTGAATGAAAGTCTCGCGAAACAGCAAAGGACAAGATCTTAACTACCAGCTTCGGCTCAGTAAATGTACTCTTTTATGTAGAACGTAGAAGCTGGCGAGCGCAGTCTTACAACAATACGCTAGTGTGTGATCAAATTAAAATGTTTCCTTTCCCTGTGATATGGTGGATTTTAATGTTTCCTTCGGCTTTTTTGGTCACATTAGTGTGTGTTCAATTTACAGAACATCGTTTGTAGATTTTATATAAGGAGAGCAAAATTGCTGCATGATTTTCCGTTCTACAAAATCAACCCAAAAAACCCACCATCATTCTTCTTCACACCTCGATTTGAATGAAAATGAATCACAAACCTAAATAATTAAAACAAAATTAAATTGATTTGCTCACCTCTTGGGACAAACCTTCTGCCATCATTGCTTTCACACAAAGATCCGCAATACCGATAGCTGCTTCACCAGCTCCAGCAAACAGAATCCTATTGTCGGCAATATTTTTGCCAGTAATGCGCTTAGAAGCATAAAGCCCACCAACTGCCACCGCGGCTGTTCCTTGGATGTCATCATTGAATGTACAATGGGTATTCTTGTATTTGTCCAGCAAGGAAAACGCATGATGATTGCCGAAATCCTCAAACTGAATAAGCGTATTTTGTCCGTAACGTTTGACTACGGCGTCCATGAACTCATCGATAAGTTCCTCGTAGGCCTGGCCTGTTACTCTCTTTTGACGCAGACCAACATACAAGGGATCTTCCAGGAGTTGCTGGTTATTTGTACCGACATCAATTTGAATGGGCAAGCATTGATGTGGCATAATACCAGCTAAGGCAGTGTAAAGGGCAAGTTTACCCACAGGAATTCCCATGCCACAAGCACCCAAATCTCCCAAACCGAGAATACGTTCACCGTCTGTTACACAAATAGCACGGACATCTGGATCGGGCCTGATTGAAAAAAAAAAAAACAAAACTTAGAGAAACAAGTTAATGTTGAAATAAAAATTGTGCTTACCAGTTACGAAGAACATCGTATACATGACCTCTATCGTTGATGGTAATGAACAAACCACGGGGACGTCTGTAGATGAGACCAAACTTTTGGCAAGCTTGACCCACAGTTGGTGTGTAGACGATTGGCATCAGATCTTCGATATTTTCCGACAGCAATCGGAAGAACAGACGCTCATTACGATCTTGCAGATCAGTGAGATACAGGTATTTGTTCAGATCAACGGTATATCGGTTGATTGAGATTTTACACAGTTCCAGCTGCTCTTCTTGTGTCTTGAAGCGGGCCGGTTGTAAGCCATGGATTCCCAACACTTGTCTTTCTTCCAATGTAAAGGCCAGACCCTGAAAAGTTATAAGATATTTAATTAGTTGGAGGAGCGGCTTTAAAATTATTTGTTTTCCTTATTTTATGAAAAATTTCTTGGTATAGTCAAAGGCTGATGTTCGATCAAGGTCAAGCTTATGCAGAAAGTTTCGCCTGGAGGAAGTTACAAGCTTTTGTGGATCGTTGTGTACGGTGCTAAAGATCATTCACCCCATTAAAAAAAAATCGATGTAACAAGGTACAAGGAGCTATCGGATGTGGTAATAAAGCGGTAGAAAGGGCGCTAAACTGGCGAAGCACTGAGAAACTTGGCAGACAATATTCGAGGCGGTCCTTTGAACGGAATCTGAGAGAGTATTCGAGGGATTGGAAGACAACGAACAAAGTGGAAATGAACTCAACTATCTTTAGAGATGCAAATTTTTAGAAAAAAAACTAAAGTTTCTATCTGAAATAGTAAAGGAGTTTAGCCTGAAATGGGGTCAATGGACTTTTTGATGATAAAGACAGTACCGAAAAAACATGATTTATATTTTTCACAATGATGCATGAACACAAATGCTCTATGATATCTAAAAAAAAACATATAGACGCTATTGTATTGGATTGTATTGGTCACTTTCTGAACATCCGAGTCACGCATTATATTATGAAGAGTGAAGGTCGACGAAGAAGAAAACCACGAAAAACTTACCATGAATAGTCAGGAGGAAAAAGTTAGTGAGCGTTGAGAGGGAACAATACATGTATAAGTTGCTGAGGTCACTGTAAAGTTCCTGGAGGAATTAGTGACGCAAACGTGTGTCATCACCAAGAATATTTTAGCAACCTGACCAATGCTGGGCATGCCGTTGAAACCATTTGCAGGAACAGGAATGCAGATATACACACAAAAGTTGGGACTTGACTGCATTCCCGAAAGTATTCTCTAAGTGAATTTAGACAGTGGGTGAAGCCTATCAAAATACTGGAAAGATGGCATTGGTGCAAAGGTTCATATTCGAAAGCTGTATTAAGCAACAATTGCAGCACGATACTTCAGCTGTGGTCCGGATTCAATATGTTGTTCATAGCAGTTGCACTCCAATCCATTTTAGGTTTGTTCAGCTAGCTTCGGAATAAGGCCAATCGAGTGCCATTTTTTTCAGCTTGGTCTCAATATCCACTTTTGTTTGGCTAGTCCAAGATCGTGAGGATGCAACGATTAACTAGAGCTTGCTTGGTCAGAGCCTTTTTCCGCTTCACATGCATATAGCAGCACAATTTTCATCTTGAAAAGTTCCGACTTAGCAAGGAGCGTATTCTTCTAAAGTTTCAATCTGGAGAAAGAATTTTCAAGTCCAACACGATGATCAACATTTTTATTGTCAGATATTACATACATTACCTACATGGCAAGGAGTGAGAAAAGGGTACTGGTGATTTAAATCAAAGATTTCAACAGTCCGTCGGATGTTTTTGAAGAGATGAGATGAGCGGCAAAAGGATAAACATTTTTTAAATACTGCATACACTTAGGCTGAATCGCAGAGCAGTAGTGCATTTTGAACGCTTTAAACTGCAGCTCCTGGGAACAAAAGCCAAGTATCTTACAGTTAACCATTATTAATTCTTTTGTATTGTTACTTTGTAAGGTTGGAAGGGACACTTTTCTTGTCTAGTGGTAGGATGAGTTGTCAAAAAACTAAGGCTAGATCAGGGATTGGACCCAGTATCGTCAACATAGCAGTCAGCAAACTACTTTGACACTTTACACTGTAGGTGCCATGAACTAAGGCCATACGAATTAAGGCCATAATGGCGTTAATTCACATTTAAGTGTGTACTAGCACCATATCCAAGATATGGCTTTAATTCACTTTTAAATGAGAACTTTAGCCATAAGTCCAATGTGAACTAATGCCATAAAATGTTTTGATCTCTGTTATACAGTTAGTACAAGAAAACAACGGCCGTTAGGTGGGTAAGAAGATAGACGAGGAGGCAGATGCGGAGGCAGGCGAGTAGGCAGACGAGGAGGCAGACGAGGAGCCAGACGAGGGGCAGACAAGAAGGCAGACGAGGAGGCAGATGAGGAGGCAGACGTCGTCTGTCTCCTCGTCTGCCTCCTTATCTGCCTCCTCGTCTGCCTTCTTGTCTGCCCCCTCGTCTGGCTCCTCGTCTGCCTACTCGTCTGTCTCCTCGTCTGTCTTCTCGTCTGCCTCCTCGTCTGCCTCCTTGTCCATCTTCTCACCCACCTAACGTCCATTTTTCAAAATGAACTAACGCCATACAGCTTAAGTTCTCCTTTTAAGTTGAATTGAGGCCATATCCTGATTATGGCACTAATTCGTACTTAGATGTGAATTTACGCCATTATGGCTTAAATTCGTATGGCCTTAGTTCATGGCACCTACACTGTATTCTACTCTCTTCTTTATGAAATCAGATACAAGTCAAAACTTGGTTTCAGACTATAATTCATGGTAATAGACATCTCGCGAGCTGGGCTTCGGTAGAAGAAACATTTTTCCACCCAGTGTCGAGGCACATTTGAAGTTCTGCTATGACATTTAAAACGTTTATGTGGTTTCGAGCAAGCAGTAAAAACAGAATTTTTTAATTAAATGCTAAACGATTCCTCTCCACAACCCCAGTGGCACTTGTCAACTGGGTTTCCCTTAAATGTGTTTTCGATTCGTCAACCCGATTTCATTACAGGTACCTACTTGAAAAGATAACAATCAACAGCAGGTACATACTTCAAAAACTCAATTCATAATTTCAATAAATCAGTTATCAATCGATATCTGGATTTGTTGACTACACAAGTGGTTTGTCGATGAAGAAGCAAGTGTTAAATAATGAACAAGCCAGGGAAATCTTATCTAATATTTGTCTTTTAGATACGAAAAAAAAAATGTGATAACTGATAAACATACGCAACGCATGACAAGGGGGTCCGGGTCAACCTTGAATTGAAGCGAAAATTCAAGAGCAAACAAAAGTGATATTTTGCGCCTGTTTCTATCGAAAAGCTTCTTCTTTAATCAGCTTCCAAAGAAAATATTTAACACAATTAAGATACATTTCATCTTAAAACTAGGTATACATAGCTCATTACGATGAGGTTCACGAAACTGTGAAGATATAAAATAAATTGTTCCATAATTTTGTATGGAATTTAAAAATTAATCATCAGTCAGTTGGCTGGTTGGCAGTTCAAGAACGATTGATTCTTAAAAATATCTTCACAAATTTCTAGTTGATTTTTCGAAAATAAACAAAAAATATCTAAAATATTGGCAAAAAGCCGGGAAAGAAAATACAATCTTCTTTTTCTTTTTGATAAGTATATTTTGAAAAGCTTTCGGTTTTGTTTTGAATTCAAAAACAAAGGAAAGTAAAATAAATATACATTGTACTTAGAAGAATTTTTATTTTATTTTCTTAAAGAATTTTGTTACATAAATAATTTAAAAAAAAACGTGTTCAAATAATAGTGTCTCGACGACGACGCGACGACAATAAAAAGGGGGAAGTGCCTTAACAATTGCTCAAACAATAAGTGCACGTCAAGAAAATGTATATGAACAGGGCACCTGACGACGCCGACGTCTAAAAACCAAGTGCTTTTGAATCAATTCCAAGAAGCACGCCCGTCTATAAATATAATTATATTTCCATCTAATATTAGATACGTATCGTTAGATTTATCGGGTCGCCACCAGTTGATTGGGGGTTTTTATTGTGGTTATTATTTTACAAAGATACAACATACAAATGGGTGGCACTGATAGAAAATTTTTCTCATTAAAGTCGTAGATTGATTGACTTTGATCAAAAACTACTATATTATCAACATTTCATTTTTTCATTGCACGCCAAACTAGAAAAGTCTTTGATATTTCTGGATAAATCAATAAATATGTCCAGTTCAGGCAAAAACTTACTAGAAATTTTTTCGAATATTTTGATTCGTTTTGATTTGGTTGTGATAAGATTTTAATTTTTGATTACGAATAAAGTTTTATGATTTAAAGATACATACCTACATAGAATGATTTTCGAAATTTAAAAATAAAACGTTAAGATAGACTACTGGACAAATTGTTATTGCTGATAGCAAAAACCTGCAGTTGTGAGTAAATTGAACCAGCAGAAGGGCTAGCAACTACCTAGATAATTAAACCTTCTGCGGTTCTGCCCTTTGATTTCTACTTGCTAGAATCTACAGCAAATGTTTGGCATGAAATCAATAGGGCAAGTAAATAAGTATTCTTTTGCAACATTAAGCAAATCTCCGATTAATAAAACGTCGATTTAACATCATGCGACTGAAATTAATTTTAGAAAAAAAAGCGCCTAAAAGGATCCGGAAGTCTTCTGATAATTTTGCTTTTTGATTTGAAGTCACAGAATAATTTATTTGGGAATGTCAATGCGCAGCGCATGCAGCATTGCCGAATGTTTTGTTAGTGTCGACACATGCGGCATACTGTTGAATCAAAATCTTGTGATCTAGTTGAGTAAGCGGTATTTAGTATAAGGAACGAATAAAAACTCTTGTATGTTGTACCTCGAATCGAGTGCGCAAACGAGTTGCACATTGGTAAGACTTGTGAAACTGGTGCGTGCGAATAGACATCGACAAAATTGAGCAGAAGCAATTTTGGTTGCTTCCTGAACAGCTACTTGACGTCAAAAAAACGTAAGTGGTGCGTTCTTCTTCTAACCATAGTCAACAATTGTTAACAATAGTCAACAAAAAGGCGTTCCTTTAACCCAAATAAGTTACGATTTGTAACTATATGACGTTATAACAGCATTCCTAAACTAACGCTGAAGTGTCAAATAGTTAGGATTTGTTACTATTTCCAACTCACCTCCATGGCTCCATGATATGAGGTGAGATTGTTGATCTGTCAAATTGGACTTTTTCTATTGAACAATTTAATGTCTTTATTAAAAATCAAACCACAAAATTACAGATTATTATCGATTTGAGCGGCAAGAACGTCTTTATTTAATAAAATATATTTTTTGCCAATCGTATCGTTCGAAAAAAAAAAAATAGTTTGTAAAAAACCCAACGAATGCTAACACTGACACTTCAACAATATTGTTCTCTATGGTTAGAAAAAGAACGCACCAAAGACCTATGCTTTTTGAACTTTATCCAGAGTTGCCCCAGATTTTCTTGACAACACGAAGAGTTGCCAAAAAACCTGGAGTTTTCCGTTCCCAAGAATACATAAGGATGTAACTTCACACAACATCAAAAGGTTTTACTTTTCTATATATGTTTGGTTTTAATTCACATTCATCAAAATAAAGAAACTCGTTTGTGTTTCTTTTAATATCATTCGGGGACAAAAAATTAAACAGAATGCAGCCTTTTCACAGTTGATAAGTAACCTCAGGGCGACCCAAGGTTTCAAAAGAAAAACATAAGCGAGAGCTACAGTACGTTTTCAACGAACTGTTGGATACCCTATTCCCTATATTTTTGTATGTATTTGCATTCGCCTCCCGCAGCCAGCCGCTGTTCTAGTTTCAAAAATAAAATTCTTCCTTAGCAGGCAGGAAAAAATTCAATAAAATAAATTTTGTTTGGCCGATGTACAATAACTGCTGGCGCAGTAAAAAAAATAAAAAGGCGTGAGCCACGCCCAAAGTTGAGACTTTTTATTGCCAGTGCAATTACTATGAACTCAGTAACATTCAATTTTTAAGCTTGCAGATCGATTTGAACAAAACCAGACAAAACTTAAATTTTTTAAAATTAGATTTTGAATGGAAAAAGCAATTTAACAATTATTTAACCACACTTTCCTACATAACCAAGGTGTACGAACCGAAGTGTTCATCTTTAATACTTCAAAACTGCGACCGATAGTTAAAAAACATCAACAAAATAGGGCATATTACGACTTTTGACTTCCGCCCATTAAAAGTGGGCGTGTCTTAAAATTTGAAGCACTAACTGAGCTTTGATCATAGGTCAGTATGTAGGCATATGTGTAAAACTACAGCTCAATCGAGTAGTTTTTAAACGATCTTACCTGAACAAAAGTATTTTATCAAAATCACGCCTTTAAAAGTGGGCGTATTGAAAAACTTTACACAAGAAAATGTAGATATATTTTTCATATAACGAACGGAAGGGAAAAAGGTTTAAATTGAATATTGGTAGTACCTTAAACTTTTAAAACTACGTTTTCCGTTCTTTCATGAAAAGTGGGCGTAAGCCACGCCTACAATTCAAGAACTTCTTTTCATACAAAAACTTTTTAGTTTCTACTAAGAGACGTAAAATTTTGGCGAGAAGTGATTGTTTCATTGATATTTGAATCTCCAATCAAGGTTCTTCTCTCTTCACTGGCTAAAAGGCGGAAGTGATTTTTAGGTGCACCAGCCCAGATATGGGTGTTCAATCTTTGGGCGTATATATGTTTTGTAAATACAGCTAAATCAGGAAACCCAAACGCAGGACCGCATATGAAAAGCTGAGAGTAACATCGTCGGCCAATCCTATGAGTTGATTGGCCGACGGATTAGATGTATAATACACGAGGTCATTAATATACATGGAAAAGAGGGTCGGTTTTAAAAGTTAGATTCTAATGCCTAATCCATTAAAAAAAGAATCATCGACACCGAAAGCAAGCATTTGCTACTCGCTACCAGTGATGTTACATGCAAACAAAATAATTCCCTACAATAAACTCGAAAAATCCCTACTTTATGAATTTTATCCCTACACCTATAAAATCTACAAAATAAATACAATACAAATAAAATTTTGATTTAATTTTTGTTAATTCATGGATTTGTGCATGGTGATCATATAAATTTTGAGTAGACATTTTTCAATGTCTTTGTCTTTTGAATATTACACAATTTAAATGTTCATCAAAAAAATTCAATTGACGTATCGCATTAGGTACATGTATATCGACTTTTAGCTTTATACTACGTTTTCATTAGGGCAAAAAATGTGATTTAGTTGAAAATTTCCAAATTTGAGTCCACTTTCCATACAAAATAATATTAAAATTTTGTTTGATTTGGACGAAATGAAGGTTGCAATTTATGTGAAAACAAATCAAACGCAACTAAATTGAAACAAATTGAATAGATATTTTCTAAAATGTCAATTTAAAACAAAATCCAAGGCAACGGCAAAAGTAAACAAACCAACATGCAAAGCAAACGGCAGAAGTAAACAATACAAAATAACAATTTTGAAATAAAATCCAGGGCAACGGAAGTAGTAAACAAAACAAAACAAGACGAAAAAATGAAAAAGTTGTAAAAAAGAAAAAGAAAGAAGATAGCCTTATGTCAAAACAAATGTGGAAACCTAGATGAAAACACTTTTTTAGCAATTTTTCAAATATCCTAATTTCGGCCCTAATGAAAACGTAGTATTAAACACGTTGCGTCTAAGCTAGACGTGCTAGAAGCATCAAAGTCGACACCTTTAAACTTGACTTGCGGCTTAACTAAGCGACTAACCGACTTAAAAAATGCATATTCGTGACCTAGGAAGTGCCAGTTCTGAAAAATCAAAAAAAAAAAAAGTTAAGAAAAAAAAAGAACATTTTTATGCCTGCATTAAAAACAAAAATTAGCTCGAGCTGCGTACTACCCTTAAAAGTACAGAAAAATATTTTGATGTGATGACTGATAAAACAAACATTTTTTTAAATTAAGTTTTGAAAAATCCCTACGTTTTCATACAAAATTCTCATACTTCAAAAATCTGTACTTTTTTCCCTACGGGGTGTTTTTCAAAACCAAAATCCCTACGTGTAGGGATTTTTCCCTACATGTAACATCACTGCGTCGCTACTGAAAAATTCCGATAGTCAAATGTTGTAAGAAACTAGAATTAAAGTTGTTTAAACTCATTGCCTACTTTGATTATCCTCTCAATATGAACTACATTTTATATGCATTGCATGTGAATAAAATCTTCCTTCTTAGTTTTAACTGTCAAACAGTAAACACGTTTCGTTTTCTTTTCCGGTATAGTTTTTATAGTTTCACGATTTCAACATCAAATAATTGTACTCCTTATTTTAATTTTTAGATCTTATTTTAATACATTTTTAAGTTTTATGTTTTCAGCAACGATCTGACATGCATGCTTAGTAATAGAACCGACAATGTTAAAATATTGTTTTTATATTTAACATTTAACATAAACACAAGGTCAATATTTTTTTTGAAAAATTGTATTTGTTCTGCTTGATTCTCTACTTTCGCACACTTGCCTTTAAAACCACTCACACGCTTGTGATTTTTATTTATGTTTACAAAACCAAACAAAAGGAAAATGCATGCGAATCCGATTAATTAGACCAAATTGGACATACATACGTGCAGGTATATGTATACTTGGAAATGGATACAAAACGTTTGAAATAAACCAAAAACATGTGCAAAAAAAAATATAGAAAATTAATAAAATTTGCTCTATGAAGCTTTTTCAAAAATCAAAATAAACAAAAGTAGATGAAACAAGAATATTTTATGACACTGTTTTGTGAGATTTTGATATTATTTTGTATCGCGAGAAGATAAAGTCTATTATTAAATAAAAATTATCTTATGACATGAATACGAATTGCAACATGTTAATTTTCACACATTAGAGGTCAATGACAAAGTTAAATGCGTTCTCGCTCGCAAACTGTATGGTTTGGTTTAACAGATGTTATTTAAAAAATCAACAAAACCACAAATTTTTGTCTCGAGAGATGGATGTGAAATCACATGTATCAAAATCACGTGTTTGATTACAAAAATTTGTATAAACCGCAAATTTACACCTGAGACCTGATATATTTGCTCTGGCAATAAGGAAGCATAAAATGTAATGTTTTTAATAAAGTTCGCATTCAAATAATGATATCTGATTTGGTAACTGTTGCTTATTTTTATTAATCATGGTTGTAATTATTAGGTCTTTAAAATATCTCAAACTGTTGATCCAACGAAAGGTGCATAGTTTCAGCACTTATGCTTCAGTTTTGGGGAGCAGCTGATAAAATGTGACCTTGGCTTATTTTCAAAACATGCGTAAATAAGAGTTTTTGTTTATTTGTCAAAATTTCCATGTGAGCTTTGAGATACAAGCGAAATATTTCATGGATTCACCGATATATCACAGATTGGATTGAAAAAGTTATTGAGTAGGCTAAAATCGCTAAATTTTGGTGGGAGCAATACTCCCATTTGGCTTAATACAAACTTCATAACTTAATCTAACTAAAAACTAAACCATTTCCTAAGATTGGATTGAATTAGGTGGACGATTTAATAGGAGGAGTCTTAGGCTGGGAGTGATGTGGTTGAAGTCGAAACAGTTTTCGTTCAAATGAACCCTACGCATCATACGGGTAATAGGTTCATTGAAGCCATAAGAGGTACGATGAGTAGGCAGGTAGAAGAGGAGAGGGTTTCATAGGTTACGGGGGTTAGTGCTGAAAAAGATAGAGTTGTAGATCGTTTCACAGTCAACGGAACCTGAGAGGAGTCGATGAATGAAGAGAATCTCGGGTATTTCTCTTCGCTCTTGTAGGGTATCAGGGGTAATTAGTTGAAGGCGATTTTGATAGAGGGGCAGGATCAAAGAATTATTCCAAGTCAGGCCGCGAATCTTAAGAAATGGCGTTGATGCTCTCGATTCCAGAGATATGAATTTGTTCATATGTGGACCACACTTGGCAGACGTATTCAAGTAGCGGGCGGACAAAGGTTATGTAGAATGATCTGGTTACGTAGGGGGTCGGAGAATTCTCTTGATTATCGTTTCAAAAAACCAAGCGTTGAGTTGGCTTTGGAAAAATAATATTATTGATGTGTGTCAAAAAGTTGAGCTCTCGGACACATAGTAGGTATGCCGAAGTATCAAATCGATTCAACAGCGGCTAAGGGTTGATTGTGAAGAAAGTAGCCCTTGGGAGAAGATTTTATGTGTTTGCATGAAAAAGTGATTGATTTGCATTTGGCAATATTAAGCTCTAAGCATTTTTTGATACACCAGACTGAGAAACTGTCGAGATCTAGTTGGATACGAAAAAAGTGGTGTGGGGAAGAAATTGTCTTGAAAACCTTGATATCGTCAGCGTAAAAATGTTTAATGGCCAATTCAATATTGTTAATTGTAAGAATAAAAAGGAGAGGGCCTTAGTGACTGCCTTGGAAGACCTGGAAGGTAGCTAAGTATAAATTGGGTTAGCAGATCTGAAACAAACACAGTAGCTTTGTTTTTTAACTTTACCAGTTTTCAAAAAATCAATTACAGAAGAAAAAAACACAAGACATGCTTGTCAGCAAAAGTCATTGCAAAAGCTGATTCGTTACCTCAACTCGCACCAGCTAAATAGCAAGATTGACTTCAGTGTGACTTCAGGGCGACCCCAGGTTTCAAAAAACAGAAAATTTTTTCTCGAGGGCGAGTTGAGGTATTTCGAAAAACGAATTGTGGCGACCTCAGGGTGACTTCAGGACTCAACAAACAAAGCTAGTAATACCGGTTTTCCAGATAAGAAGAAATCCATTTTGAGAAGATAGGTTCAAATACGAGGGAGGACAATTTGAAAAGTATTAGTCTATGCGAAATTTTGTCAAAAGCCTTGCTAAAGTCAGTAGAGACATCTACTACCCTTTCACTCTCTAGAACTGTGACCGTATATGATACAAATTCAACTACGTTTGTGGTTATAGGCATACATTTGAAGAAGCCGTGTTGTCTAGGGGAAACTTATGGTACACACCTCAATTTTGAATATCTTTTTGAAGTGTTAACACGATTCAATCGTTATGGAAAGTTGGACCAGAAATAAAAGGAAATACCGATGCACATTGTGATTGAATCTAGCAATAATGAGTCTCAGGGGTACATCGATGGGCGTTACCAGCAGAGCGAGTATTCCATAGAAATTGTTTCAGGGGAAGAACGCAACTTTCAAATTCGCTTGAGCATTGTGTTAAAAAATTAACAAAAACCAAGAAACCTAAAAAAAACATTTTTCGGTTTTGTTGGCGACGAAAGATTGTTTGGTTTACTTGATGCAAGTGTCACTCATTGTGAGAAGTTAAGTCGTAAATCCGAATTTAATGAGCTATTCATTCTGCTGTTACAGTTCCAAATCCGAAGAGCAGGGTTTGAACTTGGCAATAAATATAAAAGCTGAGGACACAGTCATGTGCAAAATAATTCAGTTTGTGAATGTAAGACTATGTTGCCTTGGACTGGGTAAGCAAAAGTTAAGTAACAGGCTAAGAAAGCTTACGGGAAAAAAAATACGAATTAACAACAACCGTGTGTACGAGGTAACAGTCTTGCAGTCGTTAACTAATTCTCTTAAGAAATAGTGACTGACATTAAACTGCATCAGTTATTCTTGGCTGTCGAAATTACATTATAAACTTGGACCAAAAACACTCACAACGAGCAATAATTTATTCAAAAGTTACCATACACACACAAATGAGGCAATTTCAAAACTATGTATTGATTTTTTAAGACCAATTTTAAGGTTGATAAGAAGCATCAAGATCATCGAAAATTGAGAAATCGGAAAGCAAATAACAAGGCTGTCACATAATATATTCATTACTGAGACAATCCACATTTCATTCAAAAAGCTCCACCCAATCCCTTTGAGAATTTCAGAACTTCTGAATTAGCTTAAGTAATGTAGTACCCAGCGCCAAAGCGTTTTTTGTGCCGGAGTATTACCCCTCTGGGTTTGATACCTGATTTATTTTTTGGGGTACTGCCTCTTGAATGAGAGGAGAAGGTGACAAATCCCAAGAGTAAATCTTGTCTTGCCTAGCTCTTCTGAATGAGCGGTAAATTGTAGGTACCTTTTATTCTTGCAATGCACCAAAGCACATGCTTTGAGCTGCTTGTGCCACAGTTTGTTTTTATTTATTTATTTGAACTGGATAATACACAAGCAAAAGGGTAGAGGCTTTCTTAAGCTCAATTCAGTAAAAAAATTCGACTTCGAATCGCTCTTGGTAATAGATAAGGCAGTGAACGCGTAGTGAAAACCTACCAAACGAGAAAGAACAGTGGATAGGTCGTCACTTGTTATGACTTCCTTTAAGTAAAGCAGAATGTCAAAAACCAT
The DNA here is from genome assembly GCA_916050605.2 of Platycheirus albimanus. Classification (NCBI taxonomy): domain Eukaryota; kingdom Metazoa; phylum Arthropoda; class Insecta; order Diptera; family Syrphidae; genus Platycheirus; species Platycheirus albimanus. Next base: position 10,402,418 of record OU696696.1, on the reverse strand, counting down.
AACACCTTCAGTGAAATTAAGATGAGCCTCATCCTGTCTGCCAGACAACCTCTTTCAAATCGCAACGAAAATTACCAATATAGTAAAAGGTTCTGTTCAAGGAGGATGTCATCGATATTACATAATGCCGACAAGGAACATATAAGTTCTCCGGTTGACAGCAGCAGTAGACTGGGTGGCTAAGAGTTACTTATACATCCACTTTGACCAAAATACAACTTTTCACAGATGCCAAGCTTGAAATTAAAAAGGTTTTCTGGTCTAACGAAGTCACTATCCTCTATTGTAATTTGTGAGCCAACTTGGCGGTAAGAATACCCAATGACTTTTGTTTAGGTATCAAGAAGAAAGATCCATCCATCTGTCCCTGTTTGCCGCAACTGCCGTTGTGACCACGATTGAGTGCCTTTGGAGGTGTTGAAGAGTTGATATATGTATAAAGCCGGACGACAAAAAGGTACATTGCTGTACAGTACAGTAAGCCAACCCGAATGCATCCACTGCCAAAGATTCTAATGCTATTACCTAAGACATCATCTGTCAACTTTGTGGCAATTGGCCAGTCGAGTAGCAAAAAATTTACCTAGGCTCTATCTAGAATATCCATGTCTCCATTGCTTTGCCAAAATACCGTAATAAATGATACAATTATTGATTTATTGACCTTATAAGCGGCTTTAATTAAGTTTATTCATTTTGTGTAGGTACCTACCTACGTTGTCTATAAAAGAAGGCACTTGGAAGGTCATAAAATTCAATTTAGAGTCATCAATGTTCGCACTATAAATTGGCTGATTCCGTCTAGGATAACAATTTTCCAGGAATAAGGTTCAAATACTATTTTTTTTGTGAATGGAATTCGTCACCCTACCTATCCCCCCTTTTGTAAGCACGTGAAATATCAATTACCCAACAAAAAAGCAAACAGGTAACTATTTATTAGTCATTAAAAAAAGGAAAAAACACAAAGCTAACATAATAGTCCTCTAAGGGTTTTCTAGGTTATGCAAAACATACAAAATGTAAATAGCTTCCTAACAGCCTTTTCCGAAAAGGTCCCTCCCAATTGTTCCTTGTATTCTCAAAGGTCAGGCAGCTTATGAATCCTCACCATATTGGCGTCATATTCATCCCCATCTCGTCTCAGAAAAAAACCTTAAAAATAAACACACAATAAAAACAAGTAGCATAGCTTCTGTCCCTTCCTGTGCCTTTCTCAGAGTCGTCCATCAGTGTAGGCTGTCTGTATAGGAAGGTATAGCTATAATAATTCATATAATCATCCATTCTTTACGTAACGTCTTGGGGATTTTCCATTCCTCATCCTCTTTTTATTCATTTCCAGCATAATGTCCCAAGCAACTTCAAGTTAATATATTATGTAGGTACCTACCCAAACCCAAGTAGTATACCTACTCATAATATTTCTCTACACGTGGACGTGGAACAAGAAGTAGGTAGGTTAAGTATGACGTACTCTTTGCCATTCACAATAAATTACTTGTTTGCCTATGTTGAATCTGAATGCTCTGTGGCACTAGGCTTTCCTGATTTGATTTGCCAAAAATAAGCATACGTACTTATGGATACGCAAACTAGTTTAATCATCAAAAAAATGTACCTATTCTAATTTATACAAAGATCCACACCACCTACTCCATAGAGAATGGATAATGACCTTGATCAAACGACGATGACGACAACATACAAATTGAAACTGTCAGTAATAATTACCTTATTCATCCTGGGATCCCTCAGATGGTCGATTCCCAGCACCTGTGACGGACATATGATATCGCCACAGACTTCATGATATTGACGCGTTGAAACTTCACTGCTACCACCACATGCCGGGTTGTTGTTGGGTGCTGTTGCTGTTACAGCACCATTCCGCGCCACGGAGCATATTTTTGCCAAATTAGCATTTAAACTGAAATCACAGAGAGAGAATACCAAATCAAATTATTAAGCTCACGTTGATACCTATTTAGATTAGATACTTTGGAAAGAAGAAGATACATAATATTAAATTGTATATTTATTTGCCGGCTACAGCCCCACGCAGATGATGATGATGATGATGACATTGTTAGGCACCCGGTACCTCTAACAAGCAATCTTCCTCTTGACACACAGCAGTCTAATTAGCCACTCGTAGTCATAGTTTCAAGAGCATATTAAGCTTTGTATAGTTACCCTTTCAATTGTGATTGCGAGCCGAAACAATGTCAGTCATTTGGTGCTGACGAATCCGATACTTCTCACTTCCTGCCGTATTGCAAAGTGCTTTCTGCTTTTATGATACACAAAAGCAAGCTGTTACAGCTGATTTGGATCTGTTCAGGCAAGGCCAGCAGGCAAATGCTTTCTACATGGACGCGTAGCGCAGTCACACTTTCTAGGAATAATATAATAATTATTATTGTTGTGAGACTTTCGAAATGTTTGCTAAATTTAGACGACAACGCTCGCCAAAGCATCACCACCATGGTTTGTGTAGACCAAATCCATTTTCAAAATCTCATCGCTCATCGGTCTATTTCATTTTTTCAAGTGATTATGCAATGTTAAGAGGATATTTGGGACGAGCCAAGTCGGGTCACTGGCTGCCCCAGTGTCTGGTGCTCATTGTTGACGTGTGACCGTGCGCCCCACCCCCAAAAAAACAGCTGCAGCCACACAAATACCGTATTACAAGATTACAACAAACTTAATTCATCCAAACCCCAACTCAACAGCCAACAGCCACCAACCATACTATAACATCCCTTGCGCAGGAGGGATGGAAATTCAAATAATATCGAATCGAAAACGAAATCGAGTCACAAATTCTGTATCTATTCGCATTTGCTTCGCATTTTCATAGAGACACCGAGAAGAGAAATTCAAGTTCCCTTTTTTCTCGAAAAGTTATATAAAAATCTTCTTTTGCTCGATAAAATTTAAAGAATTCGATATGAACTTTGAAGGGCCGTTTAATTAGGAAATAAAAATACAAATGAATAGAGCGCAATTTTTTGTTTGAGGAGGTAACGAACCAAATGGATCAATAAAAATAAAGTTACAAATAAATAAAGAAATTATAATTTAATTTTGGCTCACTTACATTGGACGAGTGAACATTATTTTGTATTATTTGCACAGCTTGTTAGATGAGATCGCTTCATTCAATTCTTAATTAACTTATTATATTTAGTTTTTTTTTATGTGTGTGATTCTATACACGGTATAACTTTTTGGTATGTGGAAACGGAAAGGGTTTTCAACTCAACTCCGCCGGCAGTCAGTTACCCAAACAAACACGACGAGTGCAAATTTTGGACTGAAAAAAAGTTTGGAAATTTCTGAAATCTGAAATGAAAAAGAAATCGAGCGAAGCTTTGCGCAGAATGACAGTGTGAAAATGGAGATGCAATGACATTTATCGAATAAGTGCTTTTTTTACAGTGAAGGTACAACTAAGTGAACAGGAATTATGTTGTATAACAGTTTATATTATTAATTGTATGATTACTTTTTAAAACGATATGAGTTCAAAAATATTAGTAATAGGGGGCTCATGTAAAGCGGTAGTATCAAATAAAGTTGAAATATGATTAAAGAGTGGTATTCACGAAAAACTATCAAACTGCTCTGAGCCTCAATTGTATATGAAATCTATAGCATACCCTTGGGAGACGGCGGCGAACTTTGTTGTCTCTAGCGTTGCATATTAACTATAGTATTAACAACAGACCAATACAGACCGCCAACTCGTAATCCTCTTGCCTGAAACACCCTCGAAATATTTGTTCCTATCTGTGAATACGTGTACATCTGTCTGTGCATTTTGTGATGGCAACCACCCCTGCGTATGCCATTTATTTTGTTGGTGTGTTTGCTAAATGGGTTTAAAAGGCAAAAAAATAAATGGCATATCAGCTGATTTTAAGCTTGTAGGCAAAAAGAGAGCGCGGTCTGTATCTTATTGGTTCGTGGTATTACCACTTGAGGTGTGCTTAGTTTTTCGTCGATAGATGGCGCACCTCAAGTGGTAATACTATAGTTTATAATATACAATGCCTTTAGTGCCTCAAAACTTCGTTTCAAATAGCTTACATATTTACTATATAAAATGGACGTATAAATATGGACTGCTAGTTGGCTACCACAAGTTGTTTCCATTTTAGTCTCAGTCATTCTTGGGGACACTTCTAGCCTTCTTCAAAATATCAAAGACATCGAACATTTCGAGGATGAAATTTTAAAAATATTATAGATGTCACCCATTCTCTATAGATGAAATTTAAAAATGTCCGTTATTGTTTGTTGGTAAAGTGACTTTTTGAATTTTGTTTCCAAATCGTAGATTGGTTTGCATTTTTTGATCAACCCTGACGACACACATATGCCAGCTACTCGGAAGAAAGTTACTACATGTATTAATTGTCAGATACCTATCTCCTGTCGTATTGCTTTGTTAAAAGTCAGCGAAATGTTGTTAAAGCATACAGAATAACGTATTTCCTCTCGACCCAAATATCAAGTCGTTTTTAAAACCGCTACGTACGCAGCAGCATAAGCGGTCGACAACGCATGGGCATTATATTATTACAGTTATTTCATTAAACATGTTCTTTTAGTTGTGAACTTTGTCAATGGCAGCGCTAGTTGTCTTATCTACTTTATACCAAATGTCTTCCGTGGAATTTCCATGAGATAATTATCACCTAAAATCTCAAACCACTGTACCACCTTTCTTTCCTATCTTTCTATTCCTTCTCTTTCCTCGCTCGCACATGTTAATTCATTAGAAAGGTATTAATAACCCTTTGAGTGCGAGCGCATTATAAAAAAAAAAAAAAATTGTTGTTTTGGCTTCCCATGACAATCTAGACTAAAACCACTTCAAACTCTTCAACCAAGTGTTTGTGAAGTTCTCCCATAGATGGAGCACATACCGTTCCGCTTATTAGGAGTAATGTACTTTATAAATACAATGGCATAAGTGTGATTCACTTTTTTACCTACAAGCTGTTCAAAAAATTCATTATACAAATGAAACGATATGTGTGTCTTCTCCCGTATTTATACTTATTACTTGACAAAAAATGTGGTAGTGTTTCAGGCGAAGGAGGCACCGGTGTCCAGCCTTCTTTTTGTCTGTATTTGGGAGGATCATTTAAATCGAGATAAAATTGAGATTTTGTTTCTATCTTACATCCACTGAAGAAGAAGGCTAGCTCTAAGCCACAACTTCTTACTTGTAACCGTGTGAAGCTCTGCAGCGAACACTATAGTGCAACATTGTTGTGTTTTAGACACAATTATGACTTTAACTCTTTACTCAAAGCGGAAATCCGGTTATAACGGTTTTATTTTCAAATGGTCATAAGTAAGTGTAACGGCTATATCGAAATTAATCAAACTTGGGCTTACATAAGTTCTGTTTGATGTCGACACTGGGGTGCCCTCAACACGCACTGAAGCGTTTGATGTGAAACTTTTTTCACCCCAGTGTTTTTGCACTGTGTTCGATGTGAACACCGGTTCTTATTTTGGGTAAGAAATCAGAGCTGTGAAAATTTAAATCAGCTGTTGGCTGAAGTTCAATTTCGGAGAAGAAATAATTTGGTGCATACTATATCTAGTACATATTAAATAATTTGTAGATTATTTTGTAATTTATTCAAATATTTATAGTCAAAATGCCCAAATATACGCTCTCTCATGATAATGGGGAAGTTGAGGAAATAAAATGCACGCAGGAAAAATGATTATTGCTATGCAGTTTTTTGACAGTTTAACGAATTGCACTGATATTCCCCAGTACGCACTGGGGCAGGGAACATCAAACAGACCTATTAAGTTGTATTTTTGTTGATTTCCATAAACTGACGTTCAGCCACTCAGCTTAAGCCATAATTTAAAAAAAAATTATTGCATTTTTCTTGTTTTAAGTTTTTAAAAAGTAAGCCCATTCAAAGAGCCAGTTGAAGCAAGTTTTTTTAATTCTCTGACCGAAGCGGCTTTAAATTTTAAAAGTTTATTGAATAGTTTGTGTTATAAACAATTAAATTAAATTAAGGATCGTAGTGTAACGAAATAACGTACAATGTAACTTTATTTTATAAAAATGGTCATTAGTTCAAAATGCGGGACATACAATATCATCTTGTTAAGTTGTTGTTCAGAAAAAATGATATGATGTTGCTACACAATCATTGCTGAAATTGAGTCTTTTTTGATTAATTATATTATGTATTTTAACAAAATATTCCCTTGGTGAGAATAAAATAGATATCTACGATTCTATCACTGCCCCTTAAGCTTGCATCGAAAAATGTGATAAGATTTCCATTCTCAAAAAAGGTTCAAAATCTGATTTGACTGGTTTTTTCGATTGTTTAATTACTGGCTCTTGCAAGAAGCGGATCTCTGCTAGCAGTTTGGACTCGTAGATAAATTGTATGTCCCTTTTCATTCATACAGAAATCGGATACACGATAAACTCACATAAATGGTTGAGTCAGTAGACCTTGACTCCGCTTGGAACTGCCGTGGCACAATAATTATGTAACTACTCCTCTTCTACCAAGACAACAAAAGGCGCTGTCTATATTTTAGCACCTTCATTTGTTACATTCCTTACTTTAAGAACAATATATTTTATTGGCTTTCGATAAAAAATAAAAAAAAAGTCTTTACAAAACCACAACGTTTTATTTAATTTTTTGTATATACATATTTGTTTAAACCTATTACAATTCAATGTATAATAAAGCCTAGCAAAATTAAAATCTTTAACTACTTTGAAACCTACAACCTTCGCACAACTTCAAAAACCCATGTCAGAGATTTCTTGAGATAGCGTTCCTCTGTGATAATACCATCAGATACATCATTTCACATAAAAGACCTTCAGAAAATAATTAATTCGTTATTTTGTATTTATTAAATAGTTAAAACTCTCATACTTGTAATCCTTAATGAAGAGCTCGCAGATGCTGGACTTATAAGCGAGGTGTTCTCTGTGGTGACCATTTTTGTCTCGAATTGATATGAAGCTTTGAATCCTGTCTTATCAAATCTATCATTGGCAAAAAAAGATATCCGAAAGAACCGGCCATCAGAACGTACATGAATTTCATTTTTCTTTCCGCACATCCTGGCAAATTTTCTGTCAGTGCTCATAAAGTTTGAGAACTCCACATAGTCACTAGCAGAAGAGTCTTCGCATCTATCAAATATAAACAAATTTTATCATTAACATAAATATCATAAGATGTATAATTTTTTCATACGGATAAATTCCCTCCACGTCGAAAAACGTAAATCTTATGTTTACCCTCTCAGAAGGCAGTCCGAAAAAGTAGTAATTGCATTTCAAGTTCTTCGGATAGAGTCCTGGAAAGTTTGGAGACGAAAACCAACCATTTTTGTCAACTGAGCTGTTGTACGCAAAAACACAGTGAGTTGACATTTGTTCTCCAGTTGTTATTCCAAAATCTTAAAATTGTATTATAAGTATAACTTTTACTGTATAATTTGTATGTATTTTGTAGTTAAAACATACTTTTTAAAAACCTGTACTCAGCTTTAAAACCACGTGTACCCTTGCCGATTCTCCTGCTCATATATTTGAGTAACATCATCGATCCATCAGACATAATTGGTTTTGGAATAATTGAACCACAAAATGTATCTTCAAGTTCGTATCTATTACGTATGGGTAAGAATAACTGTAAGATGTCAGCATTCTCACAATCACTGCGGTTTGATTGTTTGGGTAAACTGAATTCAAAGAATTTGATCTGAAAGAGTAGAAATGTTTATAGACATTGCTTAAAATTATATTTCAAATAAGAATGTGGCAGAATACCTGAACTCTTTCAAGTTCTTCCGCTTTGAATTCATAGCGACATGTTAAAAATCCAGATTCTGAGTATAATGGAGAGTTAATTGTGCCGTTTTTAGTAGTTTTCGAGTCAAAAATATTATCACATTCAAATTCTGAAAAGAAAAAATACAGAATTTTATTAGTGTTGGAGTTCTGCTTTGTCGAGAGCACTTTTAAATATAACATAATATAAGATAACGCAATGGATGCATGCTAGGGACTGCTACTATCTTCGCAGTTTATTATTAATTATAAACAAAGTTTGAGGCACTAGAGGGCACCACAATCAAGTATCATAATGAGAGTAATATAGATTCTACATTATGTAAAAATTATAATATTCAAAATGTAAAATTTCCAATATACAAGTCTTCTCATTAACTAAAGCAGCATTTAAGAATAACATGGAGATTTTAAATTAGTAGTATGCTGCGAGCATCTAAAGATGTACCCTTTTACAAAAGTTTTTCATTATAACTTCATTAAATAATATCAGTGAAAAAATATGTGTCAAAGAATTGCTTTTGCCAATCGCTGTTTCTTTCGGATTTGGCTCTCTCTTAGAGGATATGTTACAATAATAGAGTATAATGTAGAAGTTTTAATGACGAAGGCGAAGTAAACCATTCCCATTGGAGAAAGATTGAAAACGTGAAGCGAAAAAACAATACAATAAACTTGTGTTCTTTCTTTCATTTAAGGGTACCTATATGTACATAATTTCATAATAAAATCCACACCAGATCTCTGTGAAATAAGTGCACCAAACCTGTCTTACTATGTTCCTTTTCTGTGGCTTCTGCTGTAGAAATAAAATTGCAAACTGTTATACTCCAAATGTGAAAAGTAAACAGTTCCTTCAGAAGAACTAGGTGCGTTCGTGTAAGTGACACTCACTATAAATTCAAACTTAACTCTTCTTAATTATTTTCATGATCTAAGTTTTTCATTATTTCTGTAAAAAAAACTGTATCCGTTTAGTATACAAAAGCTAATTAAACGAAATGAAACTGATATCACGATAATTTAAAAAAAATGTCTAAAACTCGTGTCACGGCACACATAATATCATTACTTATATCAATTTTGGCATTGATATTGAAGCGTTATTTTATTTTTATAAAGAAGTATTTCCAAATAAATAGATGGGGCAGACTGAGCTAAAAGCTGAACAAAATATAAACGTCAAAAGTGATACGCTTCCAAACCATTTCAATTGACAAAAAGAAGTTTTTAGCGAATTTGAAATTTTTGATTTGATTTTTAATAAACTTTCTTTCTTTCAAATGGCATGGTAAAAGGAAATTAATGTGATATTAAATTCGTTTCATTTATATTTCAGAGCGCTCTGAATACAATTGGTTCAGAGGACCGTTCAGAGCGAGCTCTATATACTCGAACTCTGTTCAGAGCTATTTTCTGCATGAAAAAAGAAAAAAGCCTAATGAATGAATAAAATAAATAAATAAACTTGAATAGCTGTAATTTGAAATTAACAAGAAAACAAGAATAATTGGTTAAATTTGTGTGAAACACACGTCTTTTAACCAACACGACAAATCTAAAAACTACTTATTCGGTTAAGAAAAGAGAGCAACTGATTCTCAGTGGAGTACTACGCTTCCTAAACACACTCTATATCAACATGTCAAGTGTCAACCAAACTGACAACATCAAGGTCGTCAAGTGACATTTCAATTTGTAAACAACCGCAAAAAAACCAAATAAGCATTTTGTATTTTTGTTTGAATCATCTCTTTCTCTTGTGAAATAGTTTTTTGTTATTAATATATTTTGTAAACTTATTTGTTTGTTTATATTTTTGTAATTATTAAAATGTCTGCCACTAAAGACAACTTATTAGAAACATTCATAAGCATCTGTGATAAAGTAGCAAATGTCTCGAGTTACATTAGCAAATCAAACGTCCTGCAGAATTTCTTTCAAAAGGCAAGCTCTCGCAAACCATAGTTGAATTTGACTAAAATGTTATCTATTTTAGGGTTCCAGTGGTAAAGGCTTCAAAGGAGATATCCATCTGTGGATAAATATGCTCCTGCCAACTGCTAGTCAAAGAGTCTACAATTTGCAAAACAAACAAATCATCAAACTCTTTTCAAGGATATTTAAAACAAGTTCCGAGGATATGTTGATTGACTTGGAACAAGGTTGGTTCCTTCAAACACACATGCAAGACTGACTTTTAACAAAAAAAATTTTAAGGTGATGTTTCTGAAACCATTCGCAAGTTTTTCGAGTTATCAAAAGGAGTCACTCCAAGTGCAAAAAGTACTCTAACCTTGCAACAGGTGGAAGAAACGCTTATAAATCTTACTAGCTCAGGAAAGGAGGACTATCAAATTGAAATTTTCAGTAAATTATGCAAAAAGGCAACAGCTGAAGACTTGAAAATGGTAAGTTTTGGAATGCAATCAAGATTTGCTTCGTAAAATAATTTTAAGTGTAAAAAATGTTAAACTTAGTATTCGAAAATATTCTTAAATACTCATGCATGTTGACATTGAACTGCTCACTTCACTGGTATGTCCAAATGCTTCTACATTTTCTAATCGAACCACAGTCTTTGGTGATAATTTGAATGACTTTCTAACCACTACGTCTCTACTCACAAATTATCTGTATCTCGCTCAACAAAAACCCAGCGAAAAGAGGCCACACTTAAAGCCCTTGGTTCCTTAACGGAGAACAAGACAATATAACACTTGTAGAATTCTTTGAATTCTGGATACCTCCAATTTCCTAGAGCTTGCAATCTTAAGATTATTAAAAGTATACCTTTTTTCAGGTTATCCGCCTCATCAAGCAAGACTTGAAGATAAATGCTAAAGCACGACATGTATTAGACGCCTTTGGTCCAGATGCTTACCCCGCATATCAGTCCTCCCGGGATCTCGATGCGGTTGTGGATCAGTTTTCCTCAAAAACTGCTGCCAAAAGCCCCTTAAAGGGGAAAAAGGTGACAAGAAATATTCTAATATCATTGAAAACCCCGTTTAATTCTATCCACTCTTCTAGGCTGCTGCTGGGTCAGTTAATGTCCAACTCATGACTCCAATAAGTCCGATGCTGGCAAATGCATGTAATTCCGTTGACACCGCTTTCAAGAAAAATCCCGGTGGTTTGTTTAGTGAAATAAAATATGATGGTGAACGTGTCCAAATTCACAAACAAGGCAACGAATATCGTTTTTTCTCGAGAAATCTGAAACCCGTTATGGATCACAAAATTCGTCGATTCAAAGAAATAATTCCCAAAGTGAGTTTGATAAAAAGCATCCCCTAGTTTATGAATTGAATTTTATTTGTTTGATTTAAAGGCCTTTCCAACTGCTTCTGATATGATAATTGACTCTGAAGTAATTGCTGTCGACACTGACACAGGAGAACTGTTGCCCTTTGGAACCCTGGGAGTTCACAAGAAGCAAGAGCATGGTAACTCAGAGTTTTGTCTCTTCGTCTTTGATTGTATCTACTTAAATGGCAAAGATTTGCAAAATGTGTAAGATTTATAAAATGAGAATGTATGAAATAAAATTAAAATTCAAATATTTCTTTTTAGAACCTTTCGAGAAAGAAGAAAAATTCTGGAAGCTAATCTCACTCCGATAAAGTCATATGTTCAATTATCTGAGAGCCATTTTCTATCAACAAAGAAAGAATTGGCTCTAATGACGGCAAAGGTATCAAATGAGTTGTAAGTTAATATGAAAGGTGCCTTCATGAGCTTGTTTTCGATTTCAGGTTCTCAAAGCTGGCATGGAAGGTATTGTTCTGAAAAGTGCCAATGGTCTATATCAACCAGGTAAAAGAGGATGGCTGAAAGTTAAGAAGGATTATCTTTTTGAAGGTAAGTAAACCACGAATTTTGTAACCGCTGTTCTAGTAGCTTGTAAAATCACAAGTCAGATGGAATTTGGAAAACAATCCGTCGTTGACGGAGACCAAACATTTCCCTAATGTGGGTCTTGCCGTGACTCCTGAATTTCTTGTCAAGTTCCAAGCCGCTTATGTAGACGCTCTGTTCCTGATGACAGCATATATTTACAAACTTATTTAAATGGCACTAACAGTAAGTTGGAAACCACCACCTCAACCAACTAAAAGTTCAGCCAGTCCGTTACCTAGTCTGTTGCCTCCAGCTTCACACCAAGTTGGTTGTGGTCGTATTCCACTGTCGGGAACCTTAGATAGAGTCTTGCACTACTGCGTTGTCCCTAAGGGTTGGAATTTAATATTGACAGGTTGGTTCCTATTCGTCTATACGCTGCAATACACATACCCAGACACATAAGCTGCTGTATGTTCAGCTTTTGAACCAGGTCAATGTCGCTTACTCATAGTTAAAAATTTGTTCTTCATAACCCATTGAAACGCACAGGACCGAATATCACCCGAAAAATCTTTCAAAGTATACTCTTCTTCCCCATACAGCAGCACCGGGGTGATATGGATCTCCTTGGTCCTTTGAGATGAAAGCTTTGCTTCTAAGATGCCTCCTAAGCTCTTCACTGATATTGTTTTGAGAAGTTATAGTAGAACTCAAATGAAGAAAGTCATTGACTACTTCAAAAATATAAAGGTATATATCCATCCTAACGTTTTGTCCAAGCCTAGTCTCCTCACCCAACAATTTTGATTTTAAGGGATTAAAAACTTCAAGATTTTGTAAAGCGGAATTGATATTTAACCTGTTTAAACATTTCACTGAACCTAATTATCTTTTTTTCAGGTAAAATGGCAGATACTGCCGATTTGGTTGTGCTCGGTGGATGGTTTGGCTCAGGAAAGAAGGGTGGCATGTTAAGTATTTATCTAATGGGATGTCTTGACAAGAAGGCCAAACTCTGGAAAACAGTAACCAAGGTTCATTCAGGTCTTGACGACGCAACCATGGAAGAGATGCACAACAATCTTATGCCCAAAATGGAACGTAGTGATGTTAAAAACCTGCCTCCATGGTTCGTTTGTAATAAACCTCTAGTGCCGGATTATATTGCAAAATCACCGGATCAAATGCCTGTTTGGGAAATAACAGGAGCTGAATTCTCAAGTGCAAATGCACACACCGCGAATGGGATTTCCATTCGATTCCCTCGCATAACTAAGCTTCGAGATGACAAGTCCCCAAGCGAAGCAACAAGTTTGCAGGAATTGCAAAATTTAGTTACCGCCTCAAAGAACAATGTCAATGTTGATTTACTCCTTAAAAGCTGCGACGACGATGAAACAGATATCAATATTCAGACTAGTATGGCTGGGAGCCCTTTGAAAAAAATTAAAATTGAAAAGCCCAAAGCTTCTCCCGATAAAAGTGAAGAAAATGCAATTAAAAACGAAATACTTCCCTTAAAAAGAGAAAAATTAGAAGCGGAAAATAAACCTGGAACTTCGATGAAAAACTTTTTTGGAGCATTCAAAAGGAACAAACCTGAAAAGGAATCAAAACAGGGTCCAGTTAAAAAAGAAGAAAAAGCAACAACTATTAAAAGAGAAAATTCAAACGAATGCGAAGAGGAGGAAGATGTTCCAAAGCCTCAGAAAAAGAAAAGAAAAGCAGAGTTATTTGATGAGCTTACGGCATATTTTCGGGTCGACAAGGGTCCAGCTTTGCATGATTATTTGAAGCAATTCGAAGAAAATGGAGGACAAATTACTCTAAACAGGAAAAAATCCAATATTGTTCTCTATGAGGATGATAAGTTTGTTGAGCCTTTAACGAAATCCAGGTTGGAATATTTTTATTTGTGTTAAAATAATTAGTTTGCTAATTGTTTTGTTTTTCAGGGTATATTATAAAACGGACTGTAGGCACGTTACTGTGAAGTGGATGTTAGATTCCATTAGTGATGGATCCAAAAAACCTTTCCCTGAGTATGCTATTGAAATTAAAGGCTAAACTTAATCTGTTGCGTATTGTAAATATAAAATATAAACCAAACCAATAGATAAGATCAAGATGTTAAAATTTCGAAAAATAAAAATTTATACATAGCAAAATAGCAATGCGTTTTTTGAATATAATTGCATGCTTAAAGATACAGAAGTGCTGCAGCGCTTCAACTCCTTCTGGAGCATATGGTAGCAACAAGATCTTTCCACCTGTCACGGTTCGTTCCGTTATTCCAAAATTTAAAATCGCGTGGATGTGCGCTACAGCCTAAACCTCTTGACGGATTTTCTTCAAACTTGTATAGCATATTAAATGTTTAAAGAAATACAATTGTCGAGTTTTTTTAAAATTTTTTTTAGCCCGACTCAAACTGGTACTTTTCAAGTAACGGTTTTTTCTTCATATTGGATCAATCGAAAACGGCTCTAACGATTTTGATTAAACTCATAATTTATCGAACGTACCTTGTTTTTGATAATACTGCGTTCTTGTTTTTAGCTCAAATGATCATGACGAATATCAAGTTTAAACGTCTTTTTTTCAAATTGCTATAATTTCACAACGGCTTGATTGAATCGACTCAAACCTTGTTTGGCATATTCCTTCTTAGTTTTCTATAAGGATGGCATTGCAATTTTTTCAATAAAACCACTCTAAACGGTGGATCCCATACAACGAGCCGTTGAGTTTTAGCCAATTTTTTATTTCCTAATTTGCTCAACGAACAGCTCTATTAATTTTGATTAAACTTATTAATAACGGAGATCTGGTTGAACGACCATGAAAAGCCAACCCAGGAGCTCTATTAAAAAAACACCTCGACTTAAAGGGATATAAAGCTCCTGGTTGAGAATTTAAACAAACGTTAAATAAGCGAAATAATTAACTTTTCGACTGCAAAAAACGATCATTTTCTTGTAGTTATGCAAATATCCAAAACTTATAAAAAACGACGAAAATTACCGAAATAAAAAAACAGCCAGAGTTTCCCCGTAGAGTTTTAGTACAAGAATAGAGATTTATTTAAGTTTTTAGCTTCTATTTATACAAACAAATTTCATACAAAATTTACGTTATATTTAGCTACACAATTTTCGGGCGAATTCAAAACAAAGTTAAATATGGCGATTGGTATTATATAGGCTCAAAATTTAAATTCAAAGTTGTTTGAAAAAAATGTCTGATTCAAAAAATAACGGTTGAAAATATTATTAAAATAAGATGATGAGCTCCCTCCAACATTGGTCTTAAGGCTTTTTTTCAGATGGCCATAAGTTGGCAACGGTTGTATCGAATTCACTCAAACTTTGCTTGGTATAGCTAGTTCCTTCTTATTTGATGACTTCCGTATCGGGTTTTCTGGTTTTAGCCAAAGCTTTTTAGTTTTTATCAAATTTTTCAAATGGAGGTCTTAAACTAGTATTAAACGGTCATCGAAATCTGTCATTGCAATGACATTCTGACGTCGTAATGATGTAATTATCTGTCCCAAAGTCGTCATGTCATGTGATCGCCATCGTTAAATGCTGTCATTGCACTGACAATCTGAATGACAACCACAGAAATGACAGACATTTTAACGTCAATCACCCTGTCATTGTTCATAGGACACAATGACAGATTTTTTGATTAATTTGTCATTGCAATGGCAGTGTCCCAAAACGTGACTCTTGCAATGCCATATGCCATAGCTTTTTGTAAACCACAAATCTATTCTCTTATTGAGTTTTTAAATAAAGTTATTTTAGTGGACCGTTTTTGAAAAAAAAAAAAAATATAAAATTAACTTTCAAACTAAAAAATTTTACGTATGTATGTAATTATAAGTACTAATTTTATCAAAATTCAATGCTCCTATGAATTTGTCAGTCGAAAAATGAAAAATGAAATTGTTGCTCAATTTATCATATTCTTCTTTGCTGGCTTTATGGTGAATCCCGATTGTCAGGAGAAACTTCGTTAAGACATATTGGAGTTGAAGGAAAATCTGGATGGAAAACCACTGACCTATGAAGTTCTGCAAGGCATGAAGTACATGGATATGGTTGTTTGTGAAACTCATCGCAGGTGGCCCCCAAAAGCTGTAAACGATCGCCAGTGTAAAGACTTTCACTATAAGGACGAGGAGATTGATGTCACCATCAAAGCTGGTGACGTCATTTTTTTTAATTGGTGAAAACAATTTATCTAAATAACATTATCTTCCTTAGAGCCAGCAGATTTGTATTTTTGGAGGCGAAATCTATACTATTCTTCTTGCTGGGTGAATTCCAAATCGAGCCGATCAGACATAAGTCAACAATACCAATGAAGATTGCTACTGGAGGAATAAATTTAGGACCTAAGAATGGATTTTGGATGAAAATTGTTCAGCTATCAAATAGGTCTTAGTTTTGAATTAATTTTCTGTTTTCTAAATGTTGAGTCGAAAGATTCAGTAAACGTTGTGAAAGCTCGTACTTATCTTACATAATGACCAACTTCACTAAATTCTTTACTTACTTCCTTTACCTTGATAGCCACTTTGCACTTTATAACTGAGGTCGAACAGAGAAATCTCCCTTGTTCTGATATTTTTTTTCTGTCCGAAACTTTTCAATATCATCTCCAGAGTATTCGTCACCATCAAGGAAGCATAGTAGCTGGTTGAGGTTCCGATATGAAATTGTTGAGACCAATTAACTTTTTAGTATCGATGAACGGATCTCTTTGGAACGCTTTCTTGTATGTGTTGCAGCCTGGGAAATGGCTAGAAGCGCCAAGAAACAAGTCAAGATTGTAAGAAAAATGATCGCTATCGTAAGATTACCTACCTCATTGGGGCACCTAAAATCTCATTTATCTAATTATTCTAAAACCAACAAAAACACGGAACAAACTATTGCCCGACCACCTCAAATAACGAGAACCTACATATCTCATAAGGAAAATGGGTAATATGGGTATACAAAATGAAAGGTTCAACTATGTTCTCCACCAATCCAGTGATGGGACGAAGTTTTATAGGGAATAACACGCTGTCCGACCACTTTCAATCAAAACAAACAAACATTACCTAAACTAGTTCAAAGTGGTCGGGCAGCGTGTTGTTCTATAATCACATCAATCAAAAAATTACAATTTGTTTTAAATTATCAATTCCAATTTTTTCGATGTTAACCTTTGAAGAGAGTCATTGACACAAGCGGTTCTAATTCAAACGAGTTTGATTCTCTTTTTATAAATCAAAGCATCCAAACCCCTAATCATGCAGAATTTAGTAATTGAAGCAGGGCCGCATTAACTATGTTTGGGGGCCCTATGCAATGAAATTCTTGGGGCTCTTTTTGTTGATGAGTGGATATCAGTAACTTCCAGATGTCTGATTGACTCTAAATTTAGTATCCTGTCCTTTTCTGTTACTTAAATACATGCAGTGATATGATATGGCAACAACACATGGTTATCTCAAGCTAATACTGCGATTGCTGCATCACCATCAGCAGCATCGTCATAGGTGTCGTATTTGGGCCCATTGAAAAGACTATTTCAATGAACATGTTAGATAATTATTTATCCAGGTCTCATAAGTCTATAAGTATATGGTATAACTATAATGAGACTTAGAGCGTGTTTCTTTATTTTTTCCGGATAAGGAATAGAAAGGACAGAAAAGATCAAATATCTATCCAGAATATCGAGAATAGAATAAATAAAGAAACAGGACTTGAATAAAGAGAATAAACAATAGCTGACAGTGAACTGCATCAGTCAAACTAGAGAATATTCCATTTAAACCACCTCTTCACTTGGAATGAAAAGAATGCGTTCAAATATTCCAGATTGAATAAAGAAACAAGGAAATAGTTTATCCGGAATATTCCATTGAATAAAGAAACGCAAAAAGGGCGTTCCATATATTCCGAATATACGGAATGAATAAAGAAACACACCCTTAGTAATATGAGATCCAACCGTGAATGGAGCAGAAAAGAAAAGTGAGACGCGAGTATTTTTTATTTTAACTTTATTCTATTTAAACACAATAAAAAGGGTCAAAAAAAGAAAATAATTTTGTCAAATACTTTCAACGGCTTGATCGAATTCCCTTAAACTTTGTTTGGCATAATTCTTCAGAATTTTCTATCGGATAGCATTTCTTTTTTTTTTTCAGTAAAACCTTTTTAAACTGTGGCTTCCATGCAACGAGTAGTTCCGTTTTAGCCAACGTTCATTCGTTTTTTCTTATTTGCTCAAAAACGGCTCTAGCGTAGTATTAAACGTTTTTAAATATACTAAGAAAGCTTTGAAGAAAACTGCATTTTTTTGTTTTTGGCTACAAATGAAAATACGGAAATCTGGTTTGGTTTTTACAATTTTACCAAACTGGCCATATGTGGACAACGACATTAAAGAAAAGGTTAAGACTTGCTAAGTTACGTAGCACTGTCAAAGTTAAATGTACGTAAATCGTATTGCACGGCTACAATAGTAGCAGCTGCAGCACATAGAGTAGCTGAAGTACAAATTGACTCGACTCGAACTTCAAAACGTGCTGCGCTGCAAAACAACAACAAACCAAAATGGCAGAGATGATAAACTGCTATGTTCAATGAATTTGCTTGATGTTCCCAGTGATTGAAATTAAGGTATGCTGGCAAAACAATTAGCTTTTTAAAACTTTGACTCAACGGACAGTTTCAAATTCATATTTAATGTTGTGTACCCAAAAAAGCTTCTATCAACAATTGCTTTTATTTTAATAATCTGCTCCAATTCGGGCGTCCAGATGAACTCGAAGTTCTTAAAGCGATCTTTTTCTACAATAAACTTTTCATAAAGCATACAATATCATATCCATTAATAAATTCATAAAGTTTTACGTAAATAACTTAATTATTTTAATTTTTTCTATTTCTATTGGTTTTACTATGTTTTGACAGACGGCAAAACTTCTCCAAGACATAACATATTATGTGTCACTTGTCAGTTTGAACGAAATCGTTACAGCTTTTTAAGGAAAAACATTTTTTACAAAAACTTATAAATGTTGGCTTAAACTGAGTTGCATGTTATATGGGAGCAATAACTAACCAAATTTGGAACTTGAAAACTGCAATGACCTCTTGAAATCCTAGAGAAACATAAATTATTGTTAAGTTAAGCTAGTTTCATAAACGTCCTTTTCCTGTTAAAAAATATGACAGTGAATATAAGATTTCCGTTATTTGTAGTTTTTGTTCAAAACAGTCAAACCAACAACAATTTTTCAATCAACTGGATTCGACTTTTGTTAATGAAGAAGAAGAACCATCTCGAGCAACTGCATTGAACTGCGCAGAATTTCGGAGTCGTTCGCTGGTTCATTATGTCCACTCGCAAACATTCAATATTACATCAGCATTTGACCCTCAAGAAGATTTGTTCACGCCGAATACCGCATACGAAACAATACCTTTTTGAGCTATCGTCCAAACGCTATCGCTTATCAATATCAAAAATCAATTTCTGTGACGCAACAATTTAAGTGACAATAGCCAAAACGATAGTGATTTCAAAGCAAGTCTATCATCGAAACCATATGGTCTGGCGATAATCGAGTTACAGAGGAAACCCCCCAGCTTTTATTTAAAAATAAACCAATTCAAAATAAATTTTAAACTGCATGGATAAGAAAAGAACAATGTGTGAAAAGGGAACTCTTATCAATGAAAGATTAAAACCATCGTATCTCATTTTATAAAAAAAATGTATGATGAAATATTAAAAGAAAATATTCAAATAGTGTACATTGTTAACATTTTTCACAAAGATTGTAGATATTGAGCAAAAATTTTAATCACATAGTTTTAAGTGGTTCCCTTAAGATTATAAAAAATTATCTATGTTTTTAATTATTTTTATTACATTTCTTGCATAATTTTAATTTATTATTGCGAAATGCAAAACCCTTATATGATCTGATAACAATATACTGACAAGTCAGAAAGATATTTCATCTACTTAAACAAAATTGAATAAACGCACGGTAACAAAGAATAACAATGAACAATTTGTAATACCACTGATAAAATAATGAAATTATGGTTTTTATTTTGAAATCATTTAGTTTATTGACTTATTGCAAACTTAGTATGCATCAAGCTAGAAACTATAATCTTCAAGCTTCCTTCTTTTGAATTAATAAATAAATGAAATAATAATACGATCTGATGAATTTCTAAAGCTACGTACAGACGAATGTAAGATATGACAATATTGTCAGATCTGTCAGTGAAAAATTGTCCTAAAAGTCTTACAACCGTGTGAACTTATATTTAATTGTCAGAAAATTGTGGGTTAGACATTAGCTTTGTTTGTTGAACTTTACCCAGGGTTGCCCCAGGTTTTCTTGACAACTCCAAGATTTGTCAAGAAATCATGGGTTTCCTCGTTCTTAAAAAACGCATTAGGGCTGCTGATTGTATATTTTTCACAACGCACAAAATCAAAAGTTTCCATTTTATTTTATTTGTTCGATTTTTATTTATTTTATTGAAATTAATGCATCCGCTTGCATTTCTTTTACTATTTGTTGAAAAAATTATATGAAAAATCAAATACAGAAGAAAATACACAAGAAATGCTTGACAGCAAAAGCTGTTTCGTTACCTCAACTCGCCCCAGCTAAATACCAAGATCGACTTCAGGGTGACTTCAGGGCGACCCCAGGTTTGAGGGCGAGTTGAGGTTATTCAATAAACGCGCTGTGGCGACCCCAGGGGTGACTTCAGGGCTCAACAAACAAAGCTATTAGCATTGCATTGTAAGATATGTAGCTATTGTCAGCGAATTGGCAGGTCATTGTCAGAGCGTTGGTAGACCCGACAATATTGTAAGACGTGACAATCATCTGTACGTAGCTTTAGCACATCGGATCATTGTGTCCAAGTCATGTCAAGTCAAAACACTCCAAGAAAACCCTTAAGGGATACTTAAAGTTTGGGCAAACTCAGTAGTTTTCTCTTAACTTTTACCGTTCCTCCCCTGATATTTGAATAAAACTCTGGCTCGGTCTTGGAAACGATGAAAAAATATCAACTAAAGAAATGTTTCGAACAACGAAAACTTCCAAATTACGGCGAATCTTCTTATGGTAACTCACCAACCCAATCTTCACGGTTATTGTGAAACAATGGTTTGAAACTAGCACCTGCGAATGTGTCAAAAATTCAGAATAGTTCAATATTTTGGTAATTATAACTTAATTTCATTGCACAAGTTTGATCTCAATCAAAAATATTAATCGAATCAATAACGTGTAAAAAGAAACACGTAATGTAATGTAACGTAATGTAATGTAATGTAATGTAACGTAATGCAAAATCTCAAGAATGGCTAAGGAAAATGGAAGTCTTTGCTCTATAACCCTATGAATATGTATATTTATGTAGTATAGCTATGCCTTAGGGGCAGTAAATTGTAAGATGTCTGTCCTCATCAACAAAGTACCTGATTAGTCCATGTGGTTCCTTAAGAACAATGGGGATCAGGAGATTGATTTCTTTGATTGTTCAGCTCAAATAAGAAGATATTAATTCCGAATAATTTTTTTTTTGTTAATATCGGACTTACTTATTTCTTTTAACTATTAATATATGCATCTGAAAATTCAGCTTAAGTTAGTTTTTGAAGGTTGGGAGCAATTAATTGTACCTGGTAAAGCGTTTCAGTTTAATATTTATAGTGGAGCGTGTTTTAAGGGGAAATTTTTTCAGGAGAGGAGAAGACAGAACGAAGCATTGGGACACAGCACACAGCAGCATCTGTTTTGTGAACACCAGTCTGAAAACTCTCCAAAATCAACTCAAACGAAACGGTCCGAAACGTACATTTTAATCCATCGGAGAAGGGAGTCGATATTAAATGCACGTATTTTGATAAGAGAGCTTGATGCCAAACTATCATATTGCTCTTGAAATATCAAGCAAACGATGCAAGGATTTTAAAATTCCCAAGTTTCATTAACTGACCTTTTTCCATCTAAAAGTACCTGTCGACTGGACTACAATAATAATGGGTATGGCCTGACACCTGGTTGGCAAGCGGGGATGGGTTGGAGAAAACTTGGTGATTTTAACGAGGAACCATAATTACAACAAAATTTCTGTTATTTTCGAAAAAATAATGCCAAGTTTTGAATTTTTAACATTTTTTGGAGAATTTTTTAAAATAACCTGTTTTTTGAAGCGTCATATCTCGGTAACTAATAATTACTTACGAAATTGTAGGAAATTTAATGCTCTACAAAAAATTAAAACATGTTTTTGGCATAGGACGTAAAAAAAAAAAGTTATTGAGGAAAAACCGGAGCAACGTCGAAAAATTTGCAGTCTCCTCCCCCTCTTTTAGCACAGGGCCTTCGAGGTCAAGAACTTAGCAAAATGTTAGTTTACTACCCCTGAACAAAATCTTCAAGTTTATCATCAACTTTTGACCTTTTATCACCTAAAAGTACCTGTCGACATGACTATTTGGTTGAGATTGAAATCGTCGTGAAATATCGAACTTTTGTTACAAATTACCACAATCTTACTTCATTTGAGATAGTGCAGTTTTTTTGTGGATTCATTTTTTTTTTTCATGCAAAAACTTGGTTCTTTGTATGTGAAGCGGTTAAAATGGGTAGAGTTGGCTCTGTAACATCGAAGATTTACTTCCTCCATACTTGATACTCTTGTTCTTCTTCACCTTAAAGGAAGGAGATAGTGGCTGGTTAAAGTTCAGAAAAAAATTGTTGAGACCATAGCGATTGAAACAAGTCTAGGTTTGTATGAAAAATGACCTGCAATGTCAGGAATTTGGTTTTTCAACAAACTGAGTTAAATTCTATAACAATGAGAAAATCTCGGAAAACCATCCTCTGGGTGCTGTGTTGCCAGAATAGCGAAACCAATAAGATGACAGATGAAATTTGTTTCCTAAGAGTTTACCCTTATCACAAAACCACACACATATACAAAAAGATGACGTAGAAAAACTCTTAAAATTCGTGTTTCTTGGATCTTTCCAAGCCCTCAAAGAGGGGCAGTAGGATCATCTATCAAAACAGATAATTCTAATTTTTTACAATTTTTAAAACCATTTGTTTCGATGCGTTTCCAAAACCTTTGAAGACAAAATCATTGACACATGCTGTCCTAATTGAAACGTGTTAGTTTGATTCTATTTTTAGAAATCAAAATCGGGCGCCCCTAATCGTAGAATTTACTCATTCAAGGTCGTTAGTAATGCACTTCCGCACTTCTGGACTGTCTTCTTTATCTTGTTAAGCAGCAAATTCAAGAGAGTGAGAGAAAATCAAATACCAATTCATTGCATACAACAAGCTGCACTCAAAAATATGAGATAAGTACTATCTTTAGATAGGTTGATGTTGATAGACATACTATCTTTTTTTGTTTACGTCTTACGGGCTCCGGACTTGGGTTGATGAAATCAATTTACACACTCCCAGCCAATAAGCTTTTCATATGTCGTGTATATTAGATTAAATGAATAAAAGCTTTATTTAGATAGATCGAGTCAACTATAAAACCAAAAATCAGTCTAAGTTTAATAGAAGTCCGAGTTGGTTTAGTAAATAAATTAGTTCTGTTTGTTTAGATTTTTTTTTTTTTAAAGTGTTGTTGTTTTTAGTGCTTTTTTTCAAATTCTTGTTTGACTCTGGAATAAGAACATACAAATACAATGATCATTGAGTTCATCATTCTATTGGCCCTGGCCTTGTTTTTCTTTTACAAATGGTCAACTGCAAACTTTGATTTCTTTGAAAAGATCGGTGTTCCTTATGACAAACCCTTTCCACTTTTCGGGAATCAAAAGGATATTGTCTTTCGAAAACTTTCGTTGTATGACAGTGTAAATAATCTTTATAAGAAATTCAATACCAGGTAAGTTCTATGTCCTAATATGATTAAATTTCCTAAAGTGCTTTGATAATCAACCTACTGGTAAATCCGCCCCTCCACTGGGTCGTATTCAAACTTTGTGGTATACATTTGATGTTAAACTCATATTATATAACGTATGAGAACATTTATGGTAATTGTAAGATTTCTTTTATCTGTTGTTTACAGTTATTTAAAACATTCATTTTAGTCATAAAAAGGTAAAATCGCAAACATTTGTGTGCAATCATTACATTCTATGATTTCGACAACTCAACTATAAACAATGTGTCTTTGAACTTACTTCGACTTCAAGGCCCAACTTGGGAAACTGTATTCTCTAAAAACAGTTTGGCTTGGAAGGAAACCTTATGTTTCTAATTCTTTTAGATTTCTCTAAGGCGTTTGATATGGTTGATCACTCCATTCTATATGTGAATGTGAAAAACTTGAAAAACCGGTGATGGGTTGTCCAATTCGCAGCACTATGTGTATAAGGTTAATGAAGATCTTCGCATTGGTCCCAGAAAAATAGGCATGTGTAGAAACAAACAAAAATCAGTTTCCATTGTGATATCTAAGAAAATAGTCGATATATTCTCCTTCTACATTTTGATACTGCAAAACATTCCAGTAACGCAATGTTTAAAGTTCCAAAAAACTTGGAAGGATTTTATAAATGGAACATTAACATGGACTAACCACACAAGCCAGCAAAGTGGTGGGGAAAACATTTATGGTATTCTCCGGACTTTGATTGCAGTTTTATACCCTTAGAAGAAAATAAATGTAACATGCTAACATGCTCCCTGATGGTCGTACCAACCTCGACTTACGGTTGTGAAATTTTTTCACACCACGACTCTGCCAGCAAAAGAAAACTGAATCTTAATTTCAACTGCCTTTACATTTTTCAATATTATCAATTTGTGCTCTCAATGTATTTTAGACGCTTTCTTAAGTATCGTTCTTTAACTTTGCCCTCCAACATTATCTTGAATAATCAACCACAGCATTCTTAAGGATATGATAACTATAGCATCTTTACAAATATTCAGAATGCTTAGACTCTTTTGCGTATGCTTGAATCACCAAAATTCGTTTTAAGCGCCTTTCTTTTTAACGGAACAACCGATTTCGATGTAACTTGAGTAAAGTTACAAAGCTCGCTTACAATACTCGTGTCATACTTTACTTCAAAAAATAAATTTGCCTTTAAATTGCGTACAAACTACTGCTTGTGTCCAAGTTCAACACTTACCACTATTTTCGAAAACGGTTCCCGTAAGGTGATGTTTCTAATTGCGTATTTAATTTAATTTGACTGCATCATTTACCCTTTTCATTTATATTTTATTCTGGCATTCACTTTACAGCACAACTTTTCATACAAAAAAACTACAAAATTAATTTTTCGTTTCAGTATTTACGGGCTCTTTGACCAACGCACGCCAGTCTATGGAATCCGTGACCCTGCTCTCTTGAAACAGATAACTGTGAAAGATTTCGATCACTTTATCAACCATCGTACAGTTTTCGATGACAAAGCTGGTGGCATTTTTTTCAATTCCCTGTTTGTCATGCGCAATGATAAATGGAAGGATATGCGCTCCACCCTAAGTCCAGTATTTACCGGCAGTAAGATGCGTCAAATGTTTGTCCTTATAAACGAAGTTGCCAAAGAATCTATGGATTTCTTGAAAAACAAATCAAAGTCTCAAAAAGAAATCGATTTGAATATCAAAGACTATTTCACCCAATTCACAAACGACACAATTGCATCCGCAGTTTTTGGCTTAAAGGTGAATTCCTTCAAGGACGAAAGTAATGAATTTTATCAGATGGGAAAACGAGTGACCAAATTTACAGCCATACAGAACTTTAAGTTCTTCTTTTATTCCAATTTCAAATATTTAATGCGAGTAAGTAAATCACTAAAGCATCTTTGAATTTTTGTTTCTTAAAATTTTTTTTCTTGTTTCTTAAGTTATTCAAAGTTGAATTGTTTGACAAAAAGGACACTGACTATTTCTTGCGCCTCGTACTTGATGCAATGAAATATCGGGAAGAGCACAAAATCATGCGTCCAGATATGGTTAACATGATGATGGAGGCCCAAGGTGTCTTCATCAACAAAGAAGAACGTAACCAGAAGCCAACAACAGATAAAAAGTGGAGCGATGACGAAATTGTGGCACAATTTTTCTTGTTCTTCTTTGCCGGTTTTGAAACAACTGCAGTTATGATGGCTTTTGCTGCAAGTGAACTTATGCAGAATCAAGACTGCCAAGATAAACTACGCGAAGAAATCTTTAAAGTTAAAGAAAATCTTGATGGAAAGCCGTTGTCCTATGAGGCTCTTCAAAGCATGAAGTACATGGATATGGTCATATCCGAAACTCTCAGAAGGTGGCCTCCAGCAGTTTTTGCCGATCGGCAATGTAACAAGGACTTTTCCTACAAAGACGATGATATTGATATCACTATCAAAGCTGGCCAAATTATTTGGATCCCAATTGTTGGCTATCACTTGGATGAGAAATATTTCCCGAATCCATTGAAATTCGACCCAGAAAGGTTTAGCGAAGAAAACAAAGGCAACATCCAACCTTTCACTTACCTGCCATTCGGCGTAGGACCAAGGAGCTGTATAGGTACGTTTGGGAATACATTCAAAGGCCTATTCCGATTTTAATTCTCTTTAATATTTCTCTAGGCAATAGATTTGCGTTATTGGAAGCAAAGGCTATCTTGTTCTACATTATGAGCGAGTTCCGCATCGAGCCCTCTCCAAAGAGTATTATACCAACTGAATTGATATCTGATGGGTTCCGTCTTGAACCCAGGGGTGGATTCTGGATGAAACTTGTACCACTGGAGAATGACGCTTAATTAAGTTTTAAAATTTAATACTCGTATTTTGTATTTTTTCAATAAAAAGTTATATAGCATGAGGGGAATAAAGAAAAGTTTGACTCAAAATAGGATGTGATTTTCTGATTCTTTCTTCTAAATGATGTTTGAACAAAACATTTTAAAAATGCTATTAAAGTTTCATTTTATTTCAACAGAGTTTGACAAATAAATTACAAAAAAATTGTGATTCGTTGTACAAAATATATCTATACAGATGGTTCTCGATCGAGGAGAAATCTTAGGTGGACAGTTGGTAACACAGATCTTTAATGGCGGATCGGATTTGGCCAAAGCTGGATCCAAAAGGCTCCAGGGCTTTGATCTCTCTAAGGTCTTAGCTGAGGGCACATTACCTCACTTGGGTACAGGTGTTATTACAGGACACCGTCTCATAAGTAGATAAGCGCGCCGCACTGTGGTCCAAAATGACTTATGGTTGCAAAAATCGTTACTTTCGATCGTATAAAGATATCGGTACATTTTTGTTCTTCAAAGAAGATTTCTAAGCCTATAAAAAAACGATTTTTAGTCTTTCTTCACAGGGTGCTTCTAATTCTGAAACTGAAGTAGATTTTTCTTTGAAACAGTGAAATAAATTAAATAAGAGCTTTAATTTTTTTTACGATTTTAAAAATCTGCGGCTATTTATCAGACCATTGATTGACATCATCATCATTTTTAACATTTAATTAACCAACTAGTTTTGAACCACAACTGTTGTTCAACTCATTTTGAGTTCTCACGTGCATTAAAAATGAAATAAGTGGATCCGATGATATACAATAATCTTCATTTTGACGTTTTCTTTAAGACTTGCAGGTATTTCGCTACCGATATCGTTTGTAGTCTTTATTCTTTGATTCTTGTGCTTCTTCTGAAAGCTCTCCTAAGAAGAAGTATAAAGTCTTTCTTATTATTAGATTCCCTGAATGGCAGATGAAAGTGTATTTAAAATCACTTGAAGTTTCTTTTGTAGTTCTATATTTACTCCGGTTTACTTCTTGATTTAGTGGCTACAATAACTTTGACTAACCTTCGATTGCATCAGTACGCCGCATCAAATCTCTCCAACCATGTTCTGAAATAAAAATGACAGGTTTAACTTGTAGACTACACTTTAACTGTCTTTAGCTTATAAAGCTCTAATATTCTGACGTAGTATTTGCAAACAATGAGTAAAAGCTTTAACACTTTATCTTAAATGTTTACTTAATATTAATTCTCAATGGATGTCACCACTTATGAATTGGAAAAACTTGAACATTAGGAATTAATTTATGAAAATAATATAAATACTCACGGGAGCGATAGAAGTGAAGCTTTACGTTTTCAACTGCTGCCAAACTTTGTGCATTTCTAAATAAACTCAGTGTTTTTTAGTGTTTTGAAGGCGTCTCACAATTTTTTAATAATGATCGTAGAATCAATTGTGCTGCTGGGGCTGTTAGTCCTCATATTTTACAAATGGTCCACATCGACTTTTGATTATTTTGAAAAAAGGAACGTTCCTTATTTGAAGCCTTTTCCGCTTTTGGGAAATCAAAAGGACTTTGTTCTACGAAAAGCTTCAATGTTCGAGAATGTAAGGAATCTTTATAGCCAATTAGATACGAAGTAAGTACAAATATTGTGAAAGAAGAACGAATAGCACTTTCTATTGGAAGAAAAGAAGCACCGAAGCACCGTCTGCTGAAGTAGTTCCTTTGGTACAAAAATGGCTCTTCTGATCAGTTTTACAGTCTTAAATTGGAAAACTGCTTCATCAGAAAAGACATTTTGTCAAAATGGAGCAGAAGCAATTCCTGTTGTTCCATAGATTTTCAGAATGAGTAGTTCCCTGAGTGAAACCAATAGAAAGTGACATATTTGTTATAGAAAGTTGAGGACGATTTATGTCGATTTAGGACGATTTTTTAAACAAATTTCTCAAAATTAACAGAATTTTCGGCCTTTTCGATCTCCGCTCTCCAGCCTATGCTATTCGCGATCCAGAACTTTTGAAGAGGATCACTGTCAAGGACTTCGACCATTTCATCAATCATCGCCTCAGGTTTTCCGATGGGGGTCTTCTCGACAAAGCAGTATCCAACATGAGAGATCAAAAGTGGAAGGATATGCGTTCCACTCTAAGTCCAGTGTTTACCGGCAGTAAAATGCGTCAAATATTCGTCCTTATCAATGAAGTCGCTCAAGAGTCGATGGAATTCCTGAAGAAAGATCCAGAAACACAAATTGATTTCAACATCAAGGATTACTTTACACGCTTCACAAATGATGTGATAGCCTCGGCGGTGTTCGGTATAAAGGTTAACTCTTACAAGGACGACACCAATGAGTTTTACGTCATGGGCAGGCAAATTACAAAATTAAGTCTTCGTCAAAATTTAATATTTTTCATGTATTCCAACATTAAATATCTCACTAAGGTA
This sequence comes from Platycheirus albimanus, assembly GCA_916050605.2. Classification (NCBI taxonomy): domain Eukaryota; kingdom Metazoa; phylum Arthropoda; class Insecta; order Diptera; family Syrphidae; genus Platycheirus; species Platycheirus albimanus. The sequence goes on along the minus strand of OU696696.1, from coordinate 10,373,376 downwards.
AGAAAAACGACATTGACATTTTATCTTCCAAAAGTCTAAAAATTTATTTCCTACAGCTTTTCAAATACCAATTGTTCGACAAGAAAGATACAGATTATTTCTTTTATCTGGTAATGGATGCGATGCAGTACCGGCAAAAGAACAAAATTTTCCGGCCGGACATGGTTAACATGATGATGGAAGCCCGAGGAATGTTTATAAATAGCTATGAGAAAAAACTTGCAAAAGTCAAAGACTGGACCGACGACGAGATTGTTGCTCAATTTTTCATATTTTTTTTTGCTGGTTTTGAACCCACTTCAGTATTGATGTCTTTTGTTGCACATGAACTTATGGTGAATCCCGATTGTCAGGAGAAACTTCGTCAAGAAATACTGGAGGTGAAGGAAAATCTGGATGGAAAACCACTGACCTATGAAGTTTTGCAAGGCATGAAGTACATGGATATGGTAGTTTCTGAAACTCTTCGGAGATGGCCTCCAACAGTTGTAACTGATCGGGAGTGTAATATAGACTTTCACTATAAGGATGATGAGATTGATGTCACCATCAAAGCTGGTGACTTCATTTGGATTCCAATAGTTGGATACCATTTGGACGAGAAATATTTCCCCGATCCATTGATGTTTGACCCGGAAAGATTCAGCGATGAAAACAAGGTCAATATTCAACCGTTCACATATATTCCATTTGGAATGGGTCCAAGGATTTGTATTGGTATGGTCTTATTTAAAAAATGTAGGTTGAATTTTTTTTTAACAGTATTGTCTTCGATACAGCTAACAGATTTGCATTATTGGAAGTGAAGTCAATACTATTCTACCTGCTGAGTGAATTCCAAGTCGAGCCATCAGACAAATCAGCAATACCAATGGAGCTTGCTACTGGAAGAATACATTTAGGACCTAAGAATGGATTTTGGATGAAACTTGTTCAGCTATCAAATAAGTCTTAAATCTGACTAATCTGTTTCTTATTTATATTTCAATTCATACATATATATCTCGATTTGATTATTTTTATGCAAACAACAAAATAACGCTTTATAAAATTTTATATAATGGATTCAGTTGTTTTGTCAATGTCTCTCATATTTAGAACTTGCGATAAATTTTTTATGTATTTATTTATTGTTATTTTGTAATAAATTTATTTTTATTTTGTATTTATTTTGTCATCTCTTTAAAAGTCCAAAATTTTGTATGTTAAACCGGTAGACGGCATTTAAAAGTGAGAGTTAAGAGAGCTTTTAACATTTTTTTTAAGATTACGGGACTTTTTGGGCTAGTTCTTTATGCATTTATTATAAAACTCATTGATTTTATAATATTAGAAAGCCTTAACTATCTTCCTTACTCATTGTTAGCGAAAGTTTAGCAGCGCCATCACTAAAAAGCTTTCGGGAGTCACAGTACACTTATTGAAGGTAATATATTGCGCAGGTTGTCAAAATCTGATCTGTCACTTTGGCAGCTCATATTAAAAATGGCTGAATAGGAAGACTTAATGGTGGAATAAATCAACAAGGATGTAGTACGTAAAAATAATTTGTTGTGTATTTTTTTATAAAATACCAGCAACCCGGGAGCTAAATAGCAAAATAAAGAAAAACAATTTAAGCGTAAGCATCAATAGAATATTTTCTGTTAGTTTTGTATTTTATTTAATATTTTCTTATAGGAAAGCAATTAATTCAGCATTTGGTGCTGCCATCAAACAGCCCCGTCGTACAAATTGCCTGTGGTCTGTGGACTACTTCATACAGTGGTCTTGACTCTAACTGGTGAAGTGTATACATTTGGAAGCAATCAGTATGGACAATTGGGGACTGGTGATCTGCAAGCTGCAGTGCAAACGGACCGGTTCAGGTGTAAGTTCAAGGTGCTATTAGCCAAATTGCTGCCGGAAGCAATCATACTGTTTTGCTAACCTACAAGAGAGTTGTTTATACTTTTGAGAATTACCAGGTGAGTGCTAAAATTGTAGTAAGCCCTTGTCACTTTATAAACCATTGTATACGTTCAGAAATAAGGACAATTAGGACGCTTACCAAATGAATTCAACAAGTCATCAATACAGGATGAAGCTCTCAAGTCTCAAGTTTCTTGACACATCAAAAGAAAGATCTACCGCCTCGGCAATTATCTCCCAAAGACAAAAATTCTTGTGGAATTGCATAAATGGAGCTGTCTTGTAAGTTAAACAGAATAAATTCAGGTTTTAGAACTCATTTCAACATTTTTCAGTGGCTTGGGACCAAGATTTGGCAAGAAAGCCGCCTGGATTGGTGCCAGTGGCCATCAGACGATTATTAAAATCGATGAATCTCTAATAACCACTCACATCCTCAAAAACTAAGTGTTATTGCTGATAAAAAGACCATTTTTAAGACAAGATAACATAATTTTAGTTTGAAGGAGTATATTAACATGATGTATCTTTGTTTTTCAGCGTTGATTTCAACGATCCCCCCTACTTTCCTTGCCCTAACAATAAAATATAAACAATTAAAAATACTTCTTTTTGTCTTTTTATTAAATATTCTTATTTACATATGTATATAAATTTAATTACTTAAAACAATCACTTTAAAAAAAAAAAGACGAGACTGTGTACTTTTTTCAAATGAAAACAAGTTAAAGTGTCTCCAGCGCCCGCCATTTTTCTTTATGTTGACAGATGCGCAGAAGTGAGCAAAAATGAAAACGCTAAAGATATTACCTTTATTGAAAAACCCTTCTGAATATCAAAATACGTCCTTCCAGTTTCAAGTATTTAATGAGAATAATAATTTAAATTAATTAATTAACATTTTAAAACAAAATTACTTATTAATAATAATTAACAAGTAATAATAAATAAACTAACTGAGTGTAATTTTAACACCCCCTCTCACTCCAGATAGTTTATGCTATATATTTATTTTGATACCAAGTTCTTTTGTAAATTTTAAATAAGCATCTTTTGAGAGTGGCTTTATTAATATGTCTGCTATCATTTCTTCTGATGGACAATATCTGACTTCAATAATCTTCTTCTCTCTTAAGTCTTTTATGTGATGATTTCTTTGTAAGTCTTTATAAACATTTTGGATAATTTCTTCAGAAAATCCTGCCACCAGCATATCGTCAACGTATAGCAAAATGAAAGTTGTTTTACCATTACTTTCTTTTCTTGAAAACAAACATGGATCAGTTTCTGCAGACTTGAAACCAATTCCATGTAAAATTTCGTTTGCTCTTTTGTTCCATTCCCTTGCTGATTGTTTGAGACCATATATGCTTTTGTTGAGTTTTAACACTTTTTCTTCTTGTCCCGAAATTTTGAAACCTGGAGGCTGGTCCATAAATATTTCTTCAGTAAGGCTGGCATTTAAGTAAGCGTTCTTAACATCAAAATGCCGCACTTGTAATCTTCTAGAATGTGCCACAACAAGAAGTGTACGAATGGTTTCGTGTTTTACCACTGGTGCAAAGGTTTCATCATAATTTTCACCACATTTTTGACTAAAACCTCTAGCCACCAAACGTGCCTTGTAAATATTTACTCTGCCATCAAAATCTCGTTTTGTTTTAAAGACCCATTTGCAACTGACAGTTCTTTTCCCAGCAGACAAATCCACAATAGTCCAGACGTTTAGTTCTTTCATGGAATCGATTTCTGCCTGTGCAGCTTCAGTCCACTTCCGTTTCTCATTTACTGGTAAATGTAAAATTTCCTCCCAAGAAACTGGCTCTTTTAGAACATCAGTTTGAACTTTGTACGAAAGACGTCTTGGTGGAATACCCTTATTTGAACGCTGAGATTTTCTTACTTGTAGTTGTTCTCGAATTGTTCTTTCATTCCCTCGAGCTAGAGTAATGTCTTGTTGCTGTTCAACTGTGTCTTCATCTTCTTGATCTTCAACAGTAATGTCCTCAATTTCTTGTTGCTCTTCAACTGTATCTTCATTTTCGTTCACAGAGACGTTTTGGCTATCTTTTAAAAGACCATCTTCAGCTATCCACCGAATATCTTTAATTTTTAGTTCTCGTTTGTTAGCCCTCACTTCTTAATACAAATCATTTTCAATTATTCTCAACGATCTTGATATCCAAAGTTTATTGGTTCTTGGATTTAGTATTCGATATCCTTTTGTATTTGGATCATATCCAACAAGAACCCCCTCTTCAGCTTTATCATCCCATTTCTTTCTTTTCTCTTTTGGGACAAAAGTAAAAACCTTTGATCCAAATACCCTGAGATGTTTCAGATCAGGTATCTCGCCAGTAAACAATTCAATTGGAGTTCTTTCAATACTACTGCTTGGTAGTCTATTTTGTAAATAGGCTGCGGTCAAAACTGCTTCGCCCCAGAAACGATTTGGTAAGTTAGCATCCAGTAGCATGCACTTTGCTGTTTCAGTTAGACTTCTGTTCTTTCTTTCTGCTACGCCGTTTTGTTGTGGTGTGTAAGGAACTGTATACTGATGTTGAATACCCTCTCTTTTTAAATATTGCTCTAATTCCTTACAAACATACTCTTCACCATTATCTGAACGCAAAATGACCGGTTTTCTTTTATACTTGTTTGATATAGCTGCAATATAGTCTTTTATAGCTTGAGTTACTTCAGTTTTAGACTTCAGTAAGTACACCACTGTATAACGAGAAAAATCATCAATGAAAGTTAAAAAATACCTATTACCACTAGGAGTAGTTGTCTGCATAGGCCCACACAAATCAGAGTGAATCAATCTCAAAGGTTCTTCTTCTCTTGTCAGCCGTTCTGGGAATTTCGACTGCGTCAATTTGCTTTTAATACAGTATTCACAAGTTATTTTGTCACTGTTCTTCTTAACGTTAATACCCGTTGCAAGTCCTTCCTTCACAAGTCTTTCAATAGCTACTGGATCTCTATGTCCAAGTCGACAATGCCATTGGTAAAGTGATATTAAAGAACATCCAGCAACGCAAATAGATTGAAAAGATTCTCCAGTTTGCAACTTATACAGACTACCATCACTCTTTGCTTGTGCAACCGCCTGTGATTCGTTAAGAACTTGACATATGTTTTCTTGAAAAAGAATTTTATGTCCACAATCTGCTAATCGATGCACAGAAAGAAGGCCTCCGTCTAGTTTAGGTACATACAAAACATTTTCCAATTTTATCTTCTGTGATCCTCCATCAGGTTGTAAACAGTTCAACCAGCCACATCCAATTCCTGATGCTATCACTGACGATCCGTCTGCTAGATATATTTTGGTGTTGTCACCTTCAAGAAATGTGAAGAACCTTCTGTCATTTGTCATATGACTAGTGGCTCCTGAATCAATATACCATCAGATTTGGTTCTTGCTCCAGCACATACTTCTTTTGAGATTGACGCTATTGATGACTTCACTATGTTCCCTTTTTGCAAAGACGATTTGTATTTGTAACAGTCATTTTTCAAATGACCTGGCTTGTTACAAAAATAGCATGTTCTTGATTCTTTCTTGTCTTTCTTCTTAAGTTTTGAACCTCCGCGTTGACCACTAGTTGATACCATCGCAACTTCTTGTTCTTCAGAACCGCCCTTAATTTCGATTCGTCTTTGGTATTCATCCAGCATCTTACCTGTTACATAGTCGATTGTCAAATCAGCTTCATCTCTGCCTTCAAGAGCAGTAACAAGACCAGAGTACGATTCTGATAAACTGACAAGTAAAACTGCAACAACTTCTTCATCTTCTAGAGGTTTTCCTGAACCTCTGAGTAAACCAACAATTCGCATTATTGAATCTATATGATCACATATTTTACAACCAGTATAATGAATGCTGTATAATTTTCTTCTCAAATAAAGTCTACTTCCAAAAGTTGACCTCTCATATTTCTTCGAGAAAACTTCCCAAATCTTGCATGCATCCTCCAGATGGACAATATGTATTAATTGAGCATCCTCAACGCTCAATGTAATATACGCCTTTGCTTTATTGTTTTTCTTCTTCCATTCTTCGGTAATTTCTGTTGGTTTTTCTTTAGTAACCACATCCCAGAGTTTATCCCTAACTAGTATCGCTTGGATCTTCGTCTTCCAAAAAATGTAATATCCTCCGTTAAGCAACGACACATTCGCTTTTAGATCCATTGAAGTTGAAAATTTTTATTTTAAAAGGAATATAATTAAATTATTTATTTCTGCAACAATGCTGGGCCCATAACCAATTGAAAAACCCTTCTGAATATCAAAATACGTCCTTCCAGTTTCAAGTATTTAATGAGAATTATAATTTAAATTAATTAATTAACATTTTAAAACAAAGTTACTTATTAATAATAATTAACAAGTAATAATAAATAAACTAATTGAGTGTAATTTTAACAACCTTTAATATGTGTACTGTGATCGGGAGTGATAATCGGTTTATTTCTTGTGTTTATGATTTGATTAATAGTTTAAATGGGTAGAAAAAAGTCGGAAGCAACGGAAAATGCTTAAATAGAGGCTTATCATGAACAAAATATCATATCATATTATGGAACTATCGATTTGGTTTTTGTGAACTGAAGAATGACAGCACCGTATTACAAAACTGTACTGGAAACGGCTCGGCATCAGTTCCAGGATATTTTTGGACCGGTGCCGATTATTTTTCAGCAGGACAATGCGCCGATTCACATAGCTGGAATAATTAAAATGTAGTTAAAATCCCAAAATATAAAACAACTTTTCTGGCCACTCTACCCCAGATTTGAACATTATTGAAAATGTGTGGGGTTGGTTGACACGAAAAGTTTATGAAAGTGGGAAGCAGTACACCAACAAAGAGGATCTTATTGAAGGTATCAAAGAGGCCTGGGCCAGTATTTCTCTTGATCTATTAAAATCTTTATATGATTCATTGAAAGACCAAATTTTTTACGTTATTCGAAATAGGAAAGATTGTACAAAGTACTAAAATAATTGTATTTGCTGTATTTAATGAATAAAATGTTAAAAGCTCTCTTAATCTCAGATACTCTCGCTCTTACCTTGTCACGCAATGCATATTTCTTTGGATACACATCAAAGACATCCCAAAACAGTGAGTTTTAGTAAAAACAATATCTGAAGCTATCCAATCGTTACGGACTGTAACAATTGTCAATACGAGAAAGCCAACTGGGACGGTATGAATAATTTCTTTTACAACTTTAACTTGTCATTATGCTTCCTCGATAATGACATTGATGCCAGTGCTGAAATGATTTTAGAAGTGATTCTTCTTGGAATGAGAACTTTTGTCCCTCACAGAACAAAATGTATTAAACCAAAAGAAAAGTCTTGGTTTACCGAAGAGTGTAAAGAAGCTATCACGTTGAAAGAAGTAAGCTTCCGATCTTACAAAGCCAACCCAACTGAGGAAAATCGGAAGAAACACAAACAAGTTAGGAACTCGTGCAACTCCGTTACACACAAAACGAAATTTTTACATGACCAGAAATTACGGCAAAAAATTCTGCAATGTCCCAAAAGCAGTAAAAACTTCTGGTCATTTGTAAAAAACATCAAGAACTCAACGTCATCATCAGTTCCAACGCTCATCGTTGACGATAAACCTATTGTCAGCCCTTTAGAGAAGGCGAATATGCTCGCAGCTCATTTTGCTGCAAGTTCTATGTTGCCTGCAAGCAACAATGCCCCTTCTGTACTTGAGAACGCTAATTTGTCTTTGGGACAGGTATTTTTCCGCACTCGTAAAGTAGCAAGAGTTCTTCAAGATCTTGATATACACAAATCCGCTGGCCCGGATGGTATACCCCCTATTCTTCTGAAGAAGTGTTCTTCATCGCTGGCAAAACCACTGCGTAAGCTTTTTCATCGCTCCTATCGTTCAGGAATCTTTCCTAGTAGATGGAAAACAGCATTTGTCCAGCCCGTCCCAAAAAAAGGTGACTCCTCCTCCCCTCCTCCTACCGACCAATTGCACTTAAGTCCCTTCTTTCCAAGGTCATGGAAACGCTGATAAATCGTCAGCTCAAGAAATATCTCGAAGATCGGGAGCTTTTAAATGACCGGCAATACGGCTTTCGCAGCAATCGTTCCACTGGTGATCTGATGGCATATCTCACCGAACAGTGGAACAAATATGTGCATCGCTTTGGCGAAAGCAAGATTATTGCGCTTGATATTTCAAAGGCATTTGATAGAGTTTGGCATGAAGCTCTTTTATCGAAAATGCGTGCATTTGGTATCGATGATTTTCTTATTCGTTGGATTAGAAGCTATCTTCTGGACCGTTCAATACAAGTTGTATTAGACGGTTTCAAGTCTGATCTCCACAAAATAAATGCAGGTGTGCCCCAGGGCTCCCTTCTGTCTCCGACTCTCTTTCTCATTTTTATAAATGATCTCTTGTCTGTGACTTCTAATCCATTAAATTGTTTTGCTGGCGACTCAACCCTCAGCTTTTCATATACGTTTGATAATTCACGGCCTTCGCCTTCGGACGTGTTATTACAACGAAATCGTATGATAAGCTAGTTAAACTCCGAATCGGGGTACTAGAAATCGTGTGGAGTTTAATGCGTCGAAACTCAATGCTGTCTTTTGTTTTAAAGAAAATAATGAAATAAATAATAAATATAAAAATGAAAACGCGAAGTTTTATTTTTTATTGTTATATTTTTATTTGTTTTTTAAAAACACGAAATATCACAACTAATTTAAAAAATATATATATATCGTAATTGCGACGCGTTTCGGGTGTTCACCCATTATCAAGCGTACGTTCGACTCTGTCTTTTGTCGTTGAAGCTAAACATACCCCCTATGCCATTATCCATAAATGGTACTTGCATCGAGGAGGCCGAAAAGCTATCAGTACTCGGTATGTGTATCAGTGACAATCTTCGTTGGAATGATCATATACTTGAGATTGCCAAGAATGCTGCAAGATGCTTAGGCTTTCTTAATAGATGCAAGAAGTTTTTCACCCCTTCTGATCTGGCTACAATTTACAAGGCGTTTATACGCTCTAAACTCGAGTATAACTCCCATCTCTGGGCAGGTGCTTCTCAAACTTTTGTTCACCTGCTCGACAGAGGTCAGAAAAAAGCGTTAAAATTGATAGGAGAGAGAAACATTATGGAAACATTTCCGTCACTCGAACATCGTCGAAATGTCTCATGTCTTTCCTTATTTTTCAGGTTCTTTTACAAAAAATGCTCACGCGAGGTAGCCAGCTGCGTTCCACCCCTTAAACATTTCCCCCGTAATACTAGTCTTGCTAGGAACGCTCATCAGCTTACACTTGAGCCCAATTTCGGACGTACTGTGAAATGTAGGGATACTTTCTTTAGCCGTACAACACGAATGTGGAATGAATTGCCTGGCACAATTTTCCCTTGCCATTTTGATCTTCAAACATTCAAGATCAATGTTCATCGACACTTCCTTTCCCTTCCTCCCTAAATTCCTATCGCTCGCGCTGTGACTTATCATTAAAAGGGCTATAACAAACCCCTTGAGCGCGTGTGCCGTTATAAAAAAAAAAAAAAAAAAAAAATACAGGTTTAACTTGTAGACTACTCTTTAACTGTCTGTAGCTCATTAAGCTCAAATATTCTGACGAAATATTTGCAAACAATGAGTAAAAGCTTCAACACTTTATATTAAATGTTTACTTAATATTAATTCTCAATGGATGTCACCACTTATAAATTGGAAAAACTTGAACAGGAGAAATTAATTTATGAAAATAATATAAATACTCACGGCACGGCAGCGGGAGCGATAGAAGTGAAGCTTTACGTTTTCAACTGCTCCCAAACTTTGTGCATTTCTAAATAAACTCAGTGTTTTTTAGTGTTTTGAAAGCGACGCACAATTTTTTAATAATGATCGTAGAATCAATTGTGTTGTTGGGGCTGTTAGCCTTCATATTTTACAAATGGTCCACATCGACTTTTGATTACTTTAAAAAAAGGAACGTTCCTTATTTGAAGCCTTTTCCGCTTTTGGGAAATCAAAAGGACTTTGTTCTACGAAAAGCTTCAATGTTCGAGAATGTAAGGAATGTTTATAGCCAATTAGATACGAAGTAAGTAAAAAGTCAGAAAAGACATTTTGTCAAAATGGAGCAGAAGCAATTCCGGTTGTTCCATCGGTTTTCAGAATGAGTAGTTCCCTGAGTGAAACCAATAGAAAGTGACATAATTGTTATAGAAAGTTGAGGACGATTTATGACGGAACCTAAAAAGATTTTTTTTAAACAAATTTCTCAAAATTAACAGAATTTTCGGCCTTTTCGATCTCCGCTCTCCAGCCTATGCTATTCGCGATCCAGAACTTTTGAAGAGGATCACTGTCAAGGACTTCGACCATTTCATCAATCATCGCCTGAGGTTTTCCGATGGGGGTCTTCTCGACAAAGCAGTATCCAACATGAGAGATCAAAAGTGGAAGGATATGCGTTCCACTCTAAGTCCAGTGTTTACCGGCAGTAAAATGCGTCAAATATTCGTCCTTATCAATGAAGTCGCTCAAGAGTCGATGGAATTTCTGAAGAAAAATCCAGAACAACAAATTGATTTCAACATCAAGGATTACTTTACACGCTTCACAAATGATGTGATAGCCTCGGCGGTGTTCGGTATCAATGTTAACTCTTACAAGGACGACACCAATGAGTTTTACGTCATGGGCAGGAAAATTACAAAAATAAGTCTTCGTAAAAATTTAACATTTTTCATGTATTCGAATATTAAATATCTCATGAAGGTAAGAAAAAGGAGCTTTTATTTTCCAAAATAAAAAATAAAAACTATTTTCTATAGCTTTTCAAATTCCAATTGTTCGACAAGAAAGATACGGATTACTTCTTGTATCTGGTAATGGATGCCATGCGGTACCGGCAAAAGAACAAAATTTTCCGGCCGGACATGGTTAACATGATGATGGAAGCTCGAGGAATGTTTATAAATAGTGAAGAGAAAAAACTGACAAAAGTCAAAGACTGGACCGACGACGAGATTGTTGCTCAATTTTTCGTATTCTTCTTTGCTGGCTTTGAACCCACTTCGGTATTGATGTCGTTTGCTGCTCATGAACTTATGGTGAATCCCGATTGTCAGGAGAAACTTCGTCAAGAAATATTGGATGTAAAGGAAAATCTAGATGGAAAACCATTGACCTATGAAGTTTTGCAAGGCATGAAGTACATGGATATGGTTGTTTCTGAAACTCTTCGGAGATGGCCTCCAGCAGTTGTAACCGATCGAGAGTGTAATAAAGACTTTCACTATAAGGATGATGAGATTGACGTCACCATCAAAGCTGGTGACTACATTTGGATTCCAATAGTTGGATACCATTTGGACGAGAAATATTTCCCCGATCCATTGAAGTTTGACCCGGAAAGATTCAGCGATGAAAACAAAGCAAATATTCAACCTTTCACATATCTTCCATTTGGAATGGGTCCAAGGATTTGCATTGGTATAGTCTCTTTTTAAAATTTTAGATTGAGTTTTTTTAACAGCATTGTTCTCCCTACAGCTAACAGATTTGCATTATTGGAGGCGAAATCTATACTATTCTATCTGCTAAGTGAATTCCAAATCGAGCCATCAGACAAGTCAACAATACCAATGGAGCTCGCTACTGGAAACATCAATTTAGGACCTAAGAATGGATTTTGGATGAAACTTGTTCAGCTATCAAATAATAAGTCTTAAATTTTAATTTAAAAAATATTGTTAGCTTCGTTGTTACTTATTATTAGCTTAAAATATTAATATATATATCTGAAGATTCATTTTAATCAACTTTTTGTTTGGTATTAAGCAATCAGTCAAATGTAAAACGGGTATAAGCATTTCACATTCGTGACGTGCAGCTGAAGAATAAGTCTGTTTTTTTTTTTTTTATAGTGGAGCATGTTTTAAGATAAATGTTTTCAGGAGAGGATTGCAACTCTATTCTGGGTGTTGTGTTGGCAGAATAGAGACACCACGTAGATTTTAGATAAAATATGTTTCCTATTAAACAACCCCACACAAATAATAGCTGCGTCTTTTTGTATTTAAGCACCTGTTATATAGCACTTCTAAATAATTACATAATTCCTGTTTCCTGGAGCTTTCCAAGCTCTTAAAGGATAAAACCATAAAACAGAGAACTAACGAGGGGCATTTCACATTTTTCAACTTATCAATCCTATTTGTTTCGATGCGTTTCCAGAAATGCAAAGAAATATCCATGGAGCCACGAGGTTCTAATTGAAACGTGTTATAGTTTGATTCTATTTTTAGAAATCAAAGCACTTAGACCCCTAATCGCAGAATTTACTCATTGAAGCTTGAAGGTCGTTCGTTAGTTATGCTCTTCTTTATCATGTTAAGCTTCAAATTCAAGAGAGTGAGAGAAAAATAAAAACCAATGCATGTGCTTGATACTAGCACTCAAACAATATGAAGTTCTCTTCCCATCTCAGATAGGTACTATCTCTAGATGGGATTACGTTGATAGATATTATCTTTTTGTTTACGTTTTATGGGCTCCGGACTCCAGTTAATAAAATCAATTTACACACTCCCAGCCAATGAGCTTTTTATAAACATTGGATTAAATGGAGTAAAGCTTTATTTTGATACACCGAGTCAACTATAAAACGAAAATTCAAGTCTTATATTAAATTCCATGCAACCAAAAAATCGTGAAGCCAACAGAACAATCTAGATTTGATCTCAGATTGAATTTAGATCAATTTTTGCGAATCTCGATTCAGAGCCAGATTTACAAACACTAACAAAATTGACATTCACTAAATGTCAGTTGGAAATTTGTTTTTCTCAGTGTGGTGTTGTAAAAAGAAGCATATTTATTTATTTTATAATTTTTTAAAAATTGGGCAGTAACTATTATTATATTTACATATCATCCGATAATGAAGAATTTTTCACTATTGAACATTTGTTAAAGAATAGCGAAAGAGATCTTTAGGACTTTGTGGAAGATGTTATTTTATATATGATTCAAAAGAAGAAGTCTGTGGCAATTTTGGCTATAATATTCCAATACAACCCAAGCTATTATGGACACACACACAATAACAAAAACAAAATCTATCTCTTTTTATTTTCCATGCTACCAGAAAAATCGTGAAATCTAAATCAAATCTGAAATTTTCGTGGAATTCACCATAAGATTAATAGAAGTCGGAGTTGGATAGGTAAATAAATTAGTTCTGTTTGCCTAGAAGTTTCCTTTTTTGGTTGTTTTTGAATTTAGTGTTTTTAATCATTAATCAGAATCATATTATTTACATGTTTTTAATTTTCTGCCTCGAAAATCAAAGATGATCTCGATTTTTTGAGGTCCCAGGAAGGCGTTCCGACTATTTTATTTTTTAATACATATTTGTCGTACAATATCTCAAGAACGAACAGAGCGATTGAAATGTTTGCCACGCCCGCCACTGCGGCGCTCGAAGGTGACCTTCAGACATAGAGGTGATAAAATTTTAAATAAATATAATTTAATACTTTTTATTGCATTTATTGTTTAAAAACAATAAGATTTTTTAACAATAAGTTTGATAAATACAATGGAATCCATTGATTTACAAAAATTAACGCAAAATCAAAAATTATATCGTCGCGTCGTTTAAAACCTTGTTCATTATTTCTGTTTCTATGCATTATAAAGAACTAATGCTTTTAGTTTTTCTTGACTTAATGTAGATCGTAGATATAGTTATTCACCCGTTTTAAGCAAAAAACACCACGAAGCCCCGCCACACCTGACCCCCTTGGCAAATGAAATAGACCACCAACCAACAAGAATCAAAAGAATAATATACTCCTGGGTAATATAGTATTTTATCTTTATAATTCACAGTGTGTCTTTGCAGGAATAATAGATAAGGAGGAGTGAAAATTACACTGCAAATTAGATTCTATCTCCGTACCAGGGTTGTCAGGTTTAAAAAAGCGAAGTCGCCAAACTTAAAATTAAAATCGCTGAAAAATCGCCAAATTTCAAAATTTTCCACTGCATTTTATCACAAAACTCAAAAACTTTATTTTCAGAGAACAGTTATGCTGAAAACAGATGTGCATTCAGAATGCACGCGTGACTGCATGCATCAACGCACCTAAAACAGATGTGCATACTCTTCAAAAAATTTGATGCCTACTTCTGTCAAAAATATTTTATTCTTTTTCTATTCGTACGCACTAGTGTCACCAGTTTCAAAAAAGGTACGCTAATGTGAATAGCCATCTTTTGCAAATAAACTTATAGCGAGTTTCATTCACGAAAAGAATCGCTCTTTCTGTCAAAAGAATTGACCTTTTTCACTTTTGAGAGTTTCATTCATTCAAAAAGTGCAATTGTAGATCGATTTTCAACACGAAAGAATGCATCTCTCATGGGTTGGGAGAATCGTTCTGAATACTTTTCTGTCAAACGTCAGATGAGAAATAGTTTGTTATTTTTTGTTGTTTGTTGTGAAATTGTGCCAGTATGTAATAAATATAACAAAAATAAACAAATAATGAACAAAGAACTTAATATGTACTTTAATTATCCAATTAATTATCAATTATCTAATGATTACTTTTTCCAATGACAAAAGACAAAAATTAAATGACAAAAAGTATACTTCAAATTGACATGGATACCCAAAACAAGTTTCATTCAAAAGGGCAATTCTCGATTTTGAGAACAATTCTTCCAAATTTGAATGAAACTCGCTATTATTTTTCGTAGTCAGTCCCCATTATGCAATATTGTTACTTCTCTAAAGTTGTCTGGCTAGCACCCTACTCAACAGTTTTTCAATTCAAAAAAATTTAACCGTGTCGACTTTATCGAAACTGGTGTAGTTTAAGACACTCGTGCGTGCGAATACATGCTGCCTTTGTTTGAAGAAGGACAGGTACTGGCTGCAATGAAACTAGGCATCCAATTTAGGAATAGAGACATCGTGTATTCACTGCAACCCCTGCATATTTTTGGTGGGGATGTCCCATAAGAGCCTGTGTAAATTATTTTGACTGCAGAGAAAATTATGCACATCTGTTTTGACCATTAGAATTTAAGTGTTTACATTCTGCATTCCACAAACATTTGGTTCGTTCTTTTTCTAAACATAGTCAACAATAAATTGTTGTTACGTCACAAACATTTGTTGAAGCTTCATTTTGTTAGGACTTGGTGGGTTTTTTACCAACCACTTAGGAACGGTACGTTCTTAGAATTTGTTAAACTGTCAAGCTACCATATTTAAAATTTTGTTGTAACTATATTGAGTAACTAATTAAATTATTCTTCTTCATCGCTCAATATTGGCAAATAATCAATTTTATTCTTTGTTGTTGATTCACTCAAAGAAAACAAAGACGTTCTTGATGCCCAAATCAAAAAATTTTAATGTTTTGGTTTGCTTTTTAATGAAGACTTTTAATTATTTAGAACAATACGTCCAATTTGACAGACCAACAATATTAACTCTTGTCATGGAGGTGAGTTGGAAATAGTAACAAATCTTAACTATTTGACACTTTAACGTGAGTTGAGGAACGCTGTTATGACGTCATACATTCACAAATCGTAAATAAAGGAGCGCCTTGTCGTTGACTATTGTTAGGAATTGTTGACTATTGTTGGAAATCGAACGCATGAATTCGGTTTGACGTACGTGATTTATTTTATGGATGAGAAAGAAATCGATAATCGATCTGAAGTGCCTGCGTTCAAAATTACTATTTCGATGACTCCATTCAGCATGCAGGAATGGAAAAAATTTAAGGTTTAAGTGCTGACTAGAAAAATGAAAAAAAAGTGTTGAGACTTCGATTCAAAAAATTAAAGTCGCCAAAAACGAAAAATATCGCCTTTTTTAGGGTACATCGACAAACCGATTTTTAGGTCGCCAAAATAAATTTAAAATCGCCCATTTGGCGATAAATCGCCACATCTAACAAGCCTGCTCCCTACCAGTTGACTTAGTATTGTTGAGTACAAAGGGTTTCGTTTCTCATCCGTAGGCACGTTGTATGGGAATACCAATCAGAAGCGAGGCCACCCGTTTATGTCGTGGAGTGGAGCGTTTGCTCTAGACTCTAGAGAGTATACACCACAACCACAGACCGGCAATAGGCCACCCGTTTATGTTGTGGACCGTTTCTTAGGAACACCACAGACCAGCTTTAAGTTAAATAAAAATTGGCATATTAATATGAAATAGCTTGTTAGTATATTTTACGATTAATGTTATTGTTAGATTAATTTGAAACATTATATGAAATAATTTGTTGAGTTTCATTTGAAAAAAAAATAAATAATTTGGAGTTCGCAACTTCTAAAATCCTAAGTTTTCGCTTTCTTTTGGAACAACTCTGGATATTGACGAGCAAACCTCAGCCTCGATATAAAAAAGCATAACAGTTCATTTCATACAATGAATTAGCACAGAACGAGGTTAAGAAAAGTTGAGGAATTGCAAAAAAGATTTAAATGTCTGTAAACCAAGATGGGAAGAAAATATCGAGCCGGGTAAAACATTCTTGTCGTGCTAGAATATGTATCAGACTTAACAGAGCGATGCTTATGTTATCAGAAAATTGTTTAAGGGGCAGAATATGAAAATGAATCTTAGCACGGAATAAATTTGTTGAAATAGGTTATTGGTTTAATACAAAGGTTGCTACATAATATTATGTTGTTACAGATATTGCAACAACAGGCTAATATGTCAAATTTAACATTATTATCTTGAAGTTTAGCACTTTTAATATTAATCTTACTCAAAAAGTTTATATAGCCTATTCTATAGAATGGGTATATTGAAAGCTGAAATTTGGAATTCGCGATTTTTTGATTGTTTGCAGAGTTTCGGCCGCGTCACCGATCACCCGCACCGACGATAGTGCAATCCGACATTATTTCCACATTGAAATGAAAATAATGCCACTTCCGCTTTGTTACGCACGACTTTATTGCACCGTACCGCAATTTGTATCTCGTAAGTTCCAAAAAAGTGTCGTTACCTTATAATAATTTTAAACCAGAGATAAAAACATGAGTGTTGAATATAAAGAGGGGTCACGTGAATTTTTGAAACTTATCTATCCTACAATTATGTTCTGAAATATAAATGACAGGGTGCCGTGAAATAAGGCCAAATGGAGAGATTTGTCCTTAGTTCGCTTTTTTTATAGTGAAATAAAGCTAAATTTTAACGTTTGGCCTTATTTCACTTTGATTGCATTGTTTCCCCAAAATAAACTGAAACCCATCTCAATAAGGTCGAAGCGTCTTTGTTTCCATTTGTATATCTGCAATTGGTGAAGTCGTGATCCAATAGCACATCTAAGAACTTGAAAAAATTGTCTCGCTTAGGAAGCTTCGAATCTCTCCAAGGAGCTGACAGGTCTCGGGTCCTTCCTATATTTGAAACGAGGAATGGTTTCTGGAAGTATATTTTAATGCGTTGAAAGAATAGCTTAACTATTGGGAAGGGGGAGTACATGCAGCGAAGAGAGCGGGAGGGCTTTCGGCGAGGGTGGCCGTTGGCGCGGGCGCGATTTTGTCACTTAGATAATTTATTTAGTATAAGTTTGTTCACGTTAGTATTTAACGAATTAAATAAATAAATAAATAATTTCAATTACTCATCCAGGTGGCGCTGCGGTCGCATTTTTTAAAAATTCTTTTTTTATGTACCGATTTTTAAGTGTCCCAAAGTGGCACTGGGGACTGGGGATACTTTTTTGAATACTTATTTATGGGCCGAACTAACAAAGTATCTATAAAAATAAATAAAAGTGAAGTGTCAATTTGTATTTTTAAAATATCAGCTTTTTAATTGCATATATAAAAGAATTATTATTTTCAATACGTTAATAAATTTTGGCGGAACGAAGTTCGCCGGCTCAGCTAGTATTTGATAAAATGAGTATAAGCTTCACTCTATCTTAAATGTTTATCTTCTAATTATCAGATCTCAATGGACGTCACCGTTTATCAATATTTTGGAAACACTTGAACAGAGGAGACATTTATTAATGAAAATAATATAAGTATACTCACGGCAGCGGCAGCGAGTGAAGTGAAGCTTTACGTTTACAACTGTTCCCAAACTTTGTGCATTTCTGAATAAACTCAGTGTTTTTTATTGTTTTGAAATTATCATACACATTTTTTAATAATGATCGTAGAATCAATAGTGCTGTTGGGGCTGTTAGCCTTCATATTTTACAAATGGTCCACATCGACTTTTGATTATTTTGAAAAAAGGAACGTTCCTTATTTGAAGCCTTTTCCGCTTTTGGGAAATCAAAAGGACTTTGTTCTACGAAAAGCTTCAATGTTCGAGAATGTAAGAAATCTTTATAGCCAATTAGATAAGAAGTAAGTAATATTGTGAAAGAAGAAGATGAAAAGATACACTGCAAGTCTTCTGAAACCGTTCCTTTGGTACGAAAATGGCGCTTCTGACTATTTTGAAAGAATACATTTGCCTCTTTATTTGAAGTCAGAATGCACTCAAACTCAAAGAAATAGCGTTTTATCCTGCGCATCAGGATGCGCACAACAGTTTTAAATTGACAAAACTTGTGAAACTGCTTCGTGAAAATAGACAATTTGAAGCAATATCGGTTGTTTCATTGGTTTTCAGAATGAGTAGTATCTCCACTTGTGAAACCAATAGAAAGTGCCATTATTGTTTTAGAAAGTTCAGGACGATTTATGACAGAAAGTGAAAACATTTTTTTAAACAAATTTCTCAAAATTTACAGAATTTTCGGAATTTTCGATCTCCGTTCTCCAGGGTATGTTATTCGCGATCCAGAACTTTTGAAGAGAATCACTGTCAAAGACTTCGATCATTTCATCAATCATCGCCTGAGGTTTACCGATGGGGGTCTTCTCGAAAAAGCATTATCCAACATGAGGGACCAAAAGTGGAAGGATATGCGTTCCACTCTAAGTCCAGTGTTTACCGGCAGTAAAATGCGTCAAATATTCGTCCTTATCAATGAAGTCGCTCAAGAGTCGATGGAATTTCTGCAGAAAAATCCAGAAACACAAATTGATTTCAACATCAAGGATTACTTTACACGCTTCACAAATGATGTGATAGCCTCAGCGGTGTTCGGTATTAAGGTTAACTCTTACAAGGACGACACCAATGAGTTTTACGTCATGGGCAGGAAAATTACAAAATTGAGTCTTCGTCAAAATTTAATATTTTTCATGTATTCGAATATTAAATATCTCATGAAGGTAAGAAAAAATAGCTTTTATCTTCCAAAAGTCTAAAAAATTATTTTCTATAGCTTTTCAATTTCCAATTGTTCGACAAGAAAGATACGGATTATTACTTCTATTTGGTAATGAATGCGATGCGTTACCGCCAAAAGAACAAAATCTTCCGGCCGGACATGGTTAACATGATGATGGAAGCTCGAGGAATGTTTATAAAAAGTGAAGAGAAAAAACTGACAAAAGTCAAAGACTGGACCGACGATGAAATTGTTGCTCAATTTTTCATATTCTTCTTTGCTGGCTTTGAACCCACTTCGGTATTGATGTCGTTTGCTGCACATGAACTTATGGTGAATCCCGATTGTCAGGAAAAACTTCGTCAAGAAATATTGGAGGTTAAAGAAAATCTCGATGGAAAACCACTGACCTATGAAGTTCTGCAAGGCATGAAGTACATGGATATGGTTGTTTCTGAAACTCTTCGGAGATGGCCTCCAACAGTTGCAACTGATCGTGAGTGCAATAAAGACTTTCACTATAAGGATGATGAGATTGATGTCACCATCAAAGATGGCGACTGCATTTGGATTCCAATAGTTGGATACCATTTGGACGATAAATATTTCCCCGATCCATTAAAGTTTGACCCGGAAAGATTCAGTGATGAAAACAAAGCCAATATTCAACCTTTCACATATCTTCCATTTGGAATGGGTCCAAGGATTTGTATTGGTATAGTCTCATTTAAAAATTTTAGGTTGTGTTTTTTTAACAGCATTGTCTTCCCTACAGCTAACAGATTTGCATTATTGGAGGCGAAGTCGATTCTATTCTACCTTATAAGTGAATTCCAAATCGAGCCATCCGAAAAGTCAACAATACCAATGGAGCTTGCTACTGGAATTATGAATTTAGGACCTAAGAATGGATTTTGGATGAAACTGGTTCAGCTTTCAAATAAGTCTTAAATCTGACTAATCTATTTGTAATTTTATTATATTTCAACCTAAAACATGTATCTCAATTTAATTATTTTTTTGCAACAACAAAATACACTTTATAAAACTTCATCCTATAGATTTAATTGTTTTGTCGATGTGTCTCACATTTATAACTTGCGATAAATTTTTTACTTATTATTGTTATTTTGTAATAAATTTATTTTTATTTTTTATGTATTTTGTTATCAATTTAAAAGTCCAAAATTTTGTATGTAAAAACGGTAGACGGCATTTAAGAGCGAGAGTTTTTTTTAAAATTAAGAGAGCTTTTAACATTATTTTTTTAAAGATAACGGGACTTTTTGGGCTAGTTCTTTATGCATTTATTATAAAACGCATTGTTTTTGTAATATTAGAAATCCGTAACTATCTATCCTACTCATTCCAAGCGAAAGTTTAGCGTCATCATGAAAGAGCTATCGGGAGTGATAATCGGTTTATATCTTGTGTTTATGATTGAATTAATAGTTTAAATGGGTAGAAAAAAGTCTTTAAATGCAACGGAAAATGCTTTATTAGAGGCTTATCATGAACGAAATCTTTCGAATCGGGATAAATTGAAAATGTGTGGGGTTGGTTGACACGAAAGGTGTATGAAGGTGGGAAGTAGTACACCAACAAAGAGGATCTTATTGAAGGTATCAAAGAGGCCTGGGCCAGTATTTCTCTTGATCTAATATGATTCATTGGAAGACTGAATTTTTGACGTTATTCAAAATAGGGAAGGTTGTACAAAGTACTAAAATAATTGGGCTGTATTCATAGACGTATCTTAAACTGCTGCTAAGTTGTGATCAACCAAACCTAGAGTTTAATCTGTTCATAAACGTATTTAGACCTAGGATTAGGACTTAACCTGGGATCTTACTTTAAAAGTGGCTGATGTAGTGTTTAAGTTACTTTTAAACTACTACTGTCATACAATTATTGAAAATTGTATAGGTAGGTACTTTTGTCTGCCAGTAGCAAGTCGATACAAAAAAAAATTTCCTTGGAAATTCTGAAAATACTATTTTAAAATGTCAATAGACGTGGAAACTGAAGGAGATTTTTTAATTCTGGAAGACATAGATTTGTTGTGTGAAATTGTGCCACCAGCCAGACAAAAGAAAATTTAAAGGCAGAGTTCAATAGACTCGAGTTAAATGATAACAGCAACATTTGTCATAAATCTGCTAATTTCTGTAATTATTGCAAAAAACTGGGATACCCATTCGCAAGTCAGGAACTTTATTTTGATGTCTTAACTGATTTATCTAAAATTAAATGAACGATTTCTTATTTATTTTTTGTCAGGCAGGGGTGACAACGACCAAAAGGCCCAGAGCCCAGACAAACACAAGGCAAAGAGAGACAGACAGAACAGAAGAAAGAAAAACATGTCAACAGTAAACAGCTCCGTGGTTTATTGTTGTACCGTCCACCATCTTACCACTAACCACGCGCAGTGATGCTTGGTTTCGCTGATCGATCGGGAAGCGATTCTTTATGAATACCATAATTTGAAGTATAATTGTAGTAGATTAAGCTATTACTAGCTAAACACAGCTAGAAAATTGTTTATGAATAGCAGCTGTGTTTATCTAAAGAATTCAGATTAACCTGTAGGTTAGTAAATCACAACTTTATTAAACATCTATCTCAGATACTCTCGCTCTTACCTTGTCACCCAATGCATAATTCCTTGGATACACATCAAAGACATCCCAAAACAGTTAGTTTAAGTAAAAACAATATCTGAAGCTATCCAATTGTTACGGACTGTATTCTGTATAAGTTAACAACAATTCATACCCATATTCATTTCATATACCTTTCCTAAAAGATTCCCATATTCCATATTCCTAACTAAGCGCATTCCTATACCGAAGGGCACTACCCTTTAGCACCCAACGCTTCATTTCCTGCACACTTCCCTTCATTATCTTAGTCAGCACGTATTTACTTTAATTTGTAATTAATAATCAAAAACAAACTCCAATAATAACAAAAAGTAAAATTGATTTGTAAGCAAATATAGCATTAAGTTGAAATAAATAAACGCAATGAGTCAGTTGTAAACTCAAAAAGAAAGACGAAACATCTTTTATTTACTTTTATGCATATCTTTAAAATTATGAATAAACCTAATTCTAAAAAATCTGAATAAAAAAATATTGTTAACGTCGCGCCGCCGCACAGTGGCCCGTTTAGGCAAAAGTGCTTGCGAAATTCATTTTTTGGGTGGGTTAGTAATGCAAAACTTTTACATTTTCTGAATTAACAAATGTTTTGAACTTTAGAAATCGAAAAAATTATTTCTTTGGGATGAACAGTTTGGCTTGTAGAGCCAGTCAAAGTTGACAAATATTTATGATGAGAAAAAAAAAAAATTTAAAAAAAAATTTTTTTTTACTTTGAGTGTAAAAACTAGGAAATGAGTACAAGTAAAATTTTTTTTTTGTTATTTTTACTTGATATTTGTGTTAATTGCTATAATCAGAAATAAAAAAAAAAAATTTTTAAACTGCTAAATTTAATTTTTTTTGGAACACTACTTTTTGCACACTTTTTCAACTTTACATTGAGTAGAAAAAAAGCAGTCAAAAGCAGTCAAGCCAAACTGGACGGATAATGAATCCTTATACAGGGTGATTCACGAGCGTTGTGCCAAAAAGCTAGAGCGTGTAGGTTAAGTTGAGACAAGAAAAAATCGTATGGGAGGGGGGTCTATTCCCCTCCGTTTAGCCGGGAGGGGCAATTTTCTGAAAAATTGACTTATTTTGTAAAAAAAAAAAAATATTAAAAATCAACGGCTTCGTTTGCAACACCGTGTTATACCTTTTTGGAAAGCCAAAAACTACTTCTTTCATTTCGTTTTTAAATTAAATTCTTTTAGAGAATAGTTTAAGGAATATAAATTTTCAAACTCAAAATTTTGAAAAAAAAATTTGAAAAAATAATTTTAAAACTACACGCTCTAGCTTTTCGGCACAACGCTCGTGAATCACCCTGTATATCTCTTTACTTACAAACAAAAACTCAGCTGCATAAAGTTGCAAAGAGCTGAGCTAGAGCGATTTGATTTGAAAAAGTCAGTAATTTTTCTGAGATTTTTTTTTGTCGTGCAAAACAAAAATCATGGAAAATATTATTTTTTTGTTTTGCAGGTATGAGTGTTGGTTTTAAATAAAATATTTTTTTTAATTTAGAAGCAAAACATATTTTATGCTTAGTTTTTTAAAACGGTTGTAAAGCTTATTTCTTGTAACAATTTTTCAATTTTCACAATTTTTTTGGAAATTTCCTTCAAGATAAAAAAAAAATTGTAGCGATATCTTTATTCGTTTAAGAGATATGATTTTTGCAACCAAAAAAGTCAATTCGGGCCACTGTGCGCCGTCGGTGTTACTTATTATTTGTTTCAAATAATATTATGTGCATCTGAAGAATCATTTTAATCAAGTTTTTATTTTGTAATAAGCAATCAGTCAAAGGTATATTAAAATGTGGTAATATTGTGGTATATTAAGATGTGGCGGGTAAAGCATTTCACATTTGTGACGTGAAGCTCAAGAAGAATTTTGTTTTTATTTTGTTTAGTGGAGCATGTTTTAAGAAAATATTTTTCAGGAGAGGATTGCAACATTCTGTTTCGTTGAAGCATTATTGTTTATCTAAGAAACGACATAATATGGAATCACAAACATTATACGACTATGACCAAGCAAACTTCTAATAGGAAAACCTGTCCAGGTCCAGATATGTTCTTCTCAAGCTTTTGGAGTACGCTTCATAGATTGTAGGCAGATCAGATGGGGAAAAATAATTCTTGCATCTTCCAAGACATCCCATAAATTTTGTTGCTATTTTAGTGACGTCAAACATATGTTTGGTATATAGAATTTGGTTTGTACAAAACATGTCTGGAGCGCATAGCTGTTCGGTTTCTTCGAAAAGAGTGCCGCTCATGGATATACGCATTATCCGACTGAAGACACATCATTGAGTTTGTGAAGCATTGAATTCTACGCGCTTGAATTAGTGGTTTGGGAACGTGTAACAAAGAATCAAACTCACTTTCAAATTTACAAATATTGGACTACATCCGCGGTAGGCTCGGATGTAGTCCAATCTTGAAGTCCAATTTTCGGTCACTCTTTGCAGCATTTGGGTTTGTATATCTATCGGCCATAACGCGACGATGTTATTTTCCAAGTCGTTAATCTTGGAGGCCAACGCATAGACCCAAACCCGAGATAGTGTGCTGTTTTTTCTGGATGTAACGACAACTCAACTTGAGGATTATCTACACTTCAAATGCGGCTAGTTTGCTTATTGACATAGCCATTCAACCAAAAATGGGCATCATCGCTGAACAAAATATTTTTTGATAAAAACGGGATCAACAGAGTGTTTTTAAGCATGTTTTTTTTCCAATAAAACTGCACAATTGCATGCGTTGTTCAGGCGCCAGTCAATTAATTAAAAAATACGTCACATGGCAGATGACAAAACAGCTGTTAATGAAAGCAGTGCTGCCAAATTAAAGTTCTATTCCTCTTTATGAGAGAAAATCTTGGATAAAACCAATCTCTGGGTGTGGTGTTGGCAGAATACCGAAACCAAGTAGATTTCAGAAATATTTTTTTCTAAGAGTTTCCCCTTTTTTTATGAAACAACCACAAACGAAATAGCTGTCTTTTTGTCTTTAAGCACGTTATATAGAGCAACTTTTAATAACTACCATTTTTCTGGTTCTTTCCAAGGTCTTAAAAGATACAGCCATAATAAAAGAGAACTTACGACGGACATTTCACATTTTTCAACTTATCAGTAACATTTGTTTTGATGCGTTTCCGAAACCTTCGAAGAAAGAATCATGGACGCACGTGTTACTTTGATTCTATTTTTAGAAATCAAAGCACACAGCCAAGACCCCTAATCTCAGAATTTACTCATTGAAGGTCGTTAGTAATGCTCCGCCTGCACTTCAGGACTGTCTTCTTTATCTTGTTAAGCAGCAAATTTAAGAGAGTGAGAGAAAATCAAATACCAATTCATTTTATATACAACAAGCTGCACTCAAAAATATGAGATAAGTACTATCTTTAGGTAGGTTGATGTTGATAGAGATACTATCTTTTTTTGTTTACGTCTTACGGGCTGCGGACTTGGGTTGATGAAATCAATTTACACACTCCCAGCCAATAAGCTTTTCATATGTCGTGTATATTAGATTAAATGAATGAAAGCTTTATTTCGATAGATCGAGTCAACTATAAAACCAAAAATCAGTCTAAGTTTAATAGAAGTCCGAGTTGGTTTAGTAAATAAATTAGTTCTGTTTGTTTAGATTTTTTTTGTTGAAGTGTTGTTGTTTTTAGTGCTTTTCTCAAATTCTTGTTTGACTCTGGAATAAGAACATACAAATACAATGATCATTGAGTTCATCATTCTATTGGCCCTGGCCTTGTTTATCTTTTACAAATGGTCAACTGCAAACTTTGATTTCTTTGAAAAGATCGGTGTTCCTTATGACAAACCCTTTCCACTTTTCGGGAGTCAGAAGGATATTGTTTTTCGAAAAATTTCCATGTATGACAACGTGAATAAGCTTTATAAGCAATTTAATACGAGGTAAGTTCTATGATAAACTTGTTTAAATTTCTTGAAGTGGTTTTGTGTTTTTATTTTTTGTTTGTGGTTTTAATTAATTGTGAAGTGATGTGATGTGCTTGATTGCATTACTTTTATTCAGTGAGACAGTGATGCAATGTGAAATAAATTGATCGTGTTAGATACACTTTGCATGCTGGTGCTGATGCGGAGTGTTTTTTTTCCTATACGATGGGACAATGGGAGTGTTTATGATAATTTAAAATTGCAATAGATACTTTTGAATAAATGCGTAGTTGTTATTGATTATTATTATTAGACAAAAAAAAAAAAAAAAAAACAGAATTAATTAAGTGAAAATACTTCCTACCTTTAGTAAGATAATATAAATAAATTAAGCAAAAACTTTCAATATAACATCAATCAAAGTATCATTAGGAAATATTGTTCAGCCTCTCGAAGTTCGAAGTTCGAAAATTCTGTAAATACATTGGACCAGAATTGTGAAAACAGATGATATCATTTATTTTTTATTATTTTTTTATTATTTTCAAAAATGCAATTACTATGCGACAGAATTTTTTTTTTGAAGAATCTTCGAATTGATATTATCAGGGTATGGTTAATAGGGCAATCATGATGGTTATAGTCGAATTTAAAATAGATACAGATACCTTACTGCGGTAAATGAAGTACTTTCTTCTTTCTTTTCTTTTGCCGGTGAAAGATTCTGAGGTCACGATACATTTTATTTTTTTACTAGTTTCGTCAAGACGTTTTCGTTTTATTTGTTTGACTTCAATTGTTTTTGCATAAGATTAGTTAATTCCTATAAATGGTGCATCAATCGTCATTATGTTTTAAAAACATTTTACTTAGGCTTTTGCTAAATACTTATTAGAAGACCAAATAATTTTTATTAGTTATCTATGTAAATTATGAACAACCTTCCTATACACCTACGTCAAAATATAAGCGTGTCTTTATCGTTTATCTCTGTCTTCTAAATTGATAATAAAGAAAACTAGCGCGAGTTTGCTATGCAAGTCACTACTTCATTTTATCAAATTTTGCGGTGTATTTGATGTTTAATTCATATTTTAACACGCACAATAAAACACTTTAAATTAAAATCAACTCCTTGGTTGTCAAAAAAAAAACTTTCGTTCTAACTTAGTCCACATTTTTGTTTGACGATGTATATTTTTATAAGAAATAATATAAATGTACTTTTAGAATTTAGAATAGGCTTTTTTGTTTCGAAAATTAGCTTATATAGAGAAGTTAGAAATTTTCCACGGATTTTGCTTATAAGGATGTATGAGTGTATTGTATATTATTTTATTTTTCGTATCGACCTCTCGTACCTACTCAATGGATCTTTAATACTCTTATTATGGATTAAAACTTTTGGATAGTAACATTTCTGTTTTTAATGTTTGCAAATCACATTTGGAAAGGAATATCGAACCCGGTCAAACATTTTACATTCTTGTAGTGCAGCTAAGAAATTACTCTCTTATATTCTTTAAAGTACGTTCCAAGTTAGGCTCGAGGTTCAATTGATGAGCATCATTCCTAGCTATGCGAATGTGTTTGGAAACATGTTCGAGGGGATGAATATGAATCTTAGCATGGGGATAAATTTGTTGAAATAGGTTTTTTTGATAAAAACGGAGGTTGCTACATATTATGTTGTAACATATATTGCAGCAACAGGCTAATATGTCAAATTTTATATATAATCGTGAAGTTTGACACTTTTAATGGCATGTAATCATACTCAGAAATTTTTTTTAATACGATTTCTAAATCTTTTGTTTTATAGTTTTTCAAAACATTCATTATGGCCAAAAAATGTTATTGTATACGTTAAGTTTTACAACCAGCGATTTCCTAAAATTTTCGAAGCTGATGACGCGTGCTAATCAACTGGCTTAGCTTTTGTTGATGAAGCACCATCTCGAGCCACTGTAGTTCGTTGATTTTGATGCTGTGAGATAAAGACATGCTAGTTCATTAAATCGACTGTAATGTTCTTTCAAGACGAGTCAAATCCAACTAAAATTCTTCCTGCTTTTTCGGAATCGAATTATTTGGCAAGTCATAAGAGCAACGTTGAATGGTCAATTCTGAATGGAACACCAAAATTGTTCAAACTAAGTACAACTTAACTTCAATTCACTTCAATATTTTGAAATCTATTTGATGCATTTTATTTTTAAAAGAATGACGGAGAAGGTCCTTGCCTAAAATTATATATAAAGGGAAAAGTATCTATAGTTATTGAATTTAGGCTACTGTACGTATTTTCTAATTCACTTTTGTAACAGTTATGATGGTAGTATTTCAAGCATTGCAACTTTTAAATATGAGGTAGTAAATATTAACTTCGGAATCGGTTTTATGTAGATTTTATAAATACATACATAAAAAAAAATAAAAAGTTCGTTAATGATGTTTATTTAAGCCAACGACAATTGTTAATGCTACAGGAAATAAACGATTAAAGTTATTCACTTGGTTGATATTTTGCTGCTTGTTGAGATATTAGAAATAAACGTATAGAGTGGATTTTGACTTGAGTTCGTATTTCTGTTTTTAAATTGGATACTATTAATTTTTAAAGAAAACTAAAGTATTTGAAAATAATTAAAATCTTTTATTGAAGGGATAAAACAAAAAAAAAAAAAAAATTTAAATTGGGAACTCTTATCAATGAAAGATTAAAATAAAAAGTGTGATAAATTTATGAATGAATTTTATTAATTTTGATCTTATCTGTATAATAAAAATAAATAAATGATGAAAGATAATACAAAATGCATAAATAGTTATCAGAAAGAGGTAGATACTGAAATTTTTATTGAACATATCATTTAAAGTGGCTCTCTAAAGATAATAAAAAGTTATATCTTTGTTTTTAATCAATTTTTAATATTTAATTATTATTGCGAAATGCAAAGTTTTTTAAACTTTGGCAAATTTTTTGAAAGATATTCATATGAGCAAGATAAGAATTCATAAAAATGAAAAAGTTTTTATAATATGTGATGAAATATAGATTTGTGTTTTGAAATTACATATTATCCTACTATTCATGACGTGCTTTTTGGTTCCGAGAGAGGCTCATCTCAGTAAATTGCAACAGGTTTGCAAATATTCGTTCGCTCTAGCACAGATACAAGAAATTGTATTGTTCGCAATTTATTTAAATCCGCTGGCACAGATAGTATCTCTCCCATCTAAGTGTGCTTCTATGCTGTGCCGTTCTACCATTCTCTTGATGAGTGCATGGAAAACAGAACTATTCCAGCACGATCGAAAGAAAAGAGTTTATTCAAACCCCTTGCTTAAACTATCGACTAATTTTACTTACATCCTTTTCAAGGTCAACTAAACGACAAGTTTGTTAGTTATAGAAACTTTATTTATAATATTTCATGTATATCTACAATAAATTTCATAGTTTTATATGGTTTGGCTTAAAGCCGTCTACCAGAATGACATTATAACAATATTATACATTTCTTACTAAAAAATAAAAATAAAATAAAATTTAAAAGTCGCCTTCGGCTATTCGGGTTCTATAATTCAGTGCCATCGTTGTGTATTTATACAATTTCTCCCAACCAAGACTTCCATTCAAAATACATAAAACTTCGCTCATAGTCATTATGGATTTACCGAAGAATCTGACTCGAAATTCACTTAGAATCGGGCATCTGGCAATAAAATGGTAAATATCTTCTCTTTCCTTGAGGTTGCAAATATCGCACAAAATAGGTAGGTTCGGACGATGTGGAATGTAGTTAAGGTTGATAATTTCCCCTCTTACTTTAAATATCGTACTTATCATTGAAAGCGGTAATCTGTTTAAGAAGTAGGAGCTTCCTTGTAAGTTGTAGTCGAGCTGGCTATATATCGTCCTATACTGAGAAGACTGAGCTTCCAAGGTATAACCACTGTAAGCTGAGCGCGCTACACCACCCAGTAAATTTTGAAACATGTTTCTCAGAATAGTGGGTCCGATACCTGGTTGAATCTGTAATCTTTCTCCACACTCAACCCCTATTTCTTCCCATTTTTTGACGAGGTTGCCTCTCAAAGTAATTATCGACTTGAGGATCAATTTGGGTAGTCTTGTTTCATTCATCTCCAGCAGCTTCATTATATAATTGAAGTGTAGTTTTAGCGTATTTAAGAATAACGGTGGCATTGTAGTTTCAAGGTTCACCATGTAATTTGGAGTACAGGCCGGCAACCGAAAAATGCGTTTAAGAAAATATCTTTGAAACTTTTCAACAACATCGAACTGCCAGCAACCCCACACTTGAGCACCATACAGCATGATGGAAGAAGCAGTGGCACGAAATATCTGGATCTTTGCGCTAATGGTCCACAAACCTACTCTCTATACAACGTCCCCAGATTGAAGAAATAGCTCTCTTTGCCTCAGCTAATTTAGTTTCGAAATGTTTTTTAAAGTTAAGGTTAGCACAGATCAATACACCGAGATACTTACACTCTCGAACAATTTCCAAATTCTGACCCTCCACCTTTCGTTTCTGGAGTATCTACCACCTCCATCCCTGAAGATCAACATTTTAGACTTTCCAAGGTTAACAGTCAGGTTCCAAGGATCACAGTAGCGCTCCAGACGGTTGATCATGCGCTGCATTCCGTCAACTGATTCCGCCAGAAAAACTATGTCGTCAGCGAAAATGAGGCACGGTATTCGTAAACTTCCGAACTCAATACCCCCTCCCACTTCCTCGACAATATCATTTATAAACAAAATGAACAGCAAAGTACTCAACACACATCCTTGCCTTACTCCCATTTCCGTTTCAAAGTCCTCTGATGTAAATTTTCCGTCCCAAACATAAGACACATTGTTTTCAAACATTGCTTTCAGCAGATTCACAACTTTGCTTGAGATACCTAAAGTATAGAGCTTATAAAATAACGATGCACGAGCAATGGAGTCAAAAGCAGCTCTGAAATCTACAAAGAAAGCATATAGCTTCTTCTTTTTGCTTTTAAAGTAAGGTGAAAATCTGATCTACAGTCGAGTGGTTTTTCCTAAAACCAGCTTGGAACATGTTGAGTATGTTTCTGTCGTTAACCCACTCTGTTAGCCTTTTAAAAATAAGTGCGCTCAATAACTTCACTGAAGAATTCAAAAACGAAATGCGCCTGTAATTTTCGGGATTATCGTACGCACCTTTCTTATGCAGCGGATAGATAATTGCTTTTTTAAAGCAGGCTGGCACCTCTGCGGTTTCGAAAATTCTATTGAATTCTTTGGTGAGTGAAAACAGGTACTCGGACTTACAGTTTATATAGAATTCTGAAGGAATCCTGTTATCTCCTGGGGCTTTACCAGATCTGGTTTTTTCTAAAGCAGTCCGAAGTTCCAGCACTGTAAACGGTAAATCAAGGATATCGTCTAAGAAAACCGGAGCAGTATATTGAGGAAGGGGTGAAAACTGCGCAGTGTTGAGTAAACTTTTAAAGTACTCCTGAAGCTCGGTTGCGTGCAGTGAAGATCCAATCCTACTAGGCCGTCCGTTAATTGCTTTAGCCGCTTTCCAGAATTCTGCCGAAGACATCGCTGAGTTTAAGCGTTGTATGGTTTGTTCATCGTTTTGCTTACGCTTGGCAACGCAGATGTGTTTATACTCTTTGTTTGCAGACGCATACATAGTCTTAAAAACATGCAAGTTATATTTTCTCAGAAGCTTTAGTAAAGTAAATGATTTTTTCCTTGCTTTTTTAAAGCATTCCAAGTCAAACCACTTAACGACAATAAACCACCAAGCCAAGTAAATACCTTGTGAAACAGAAACTTCTCGATGTAAACATATTTCCAAGCAATATGTCCTCTGGTGATGTAATAGTATATCCCAAAGGAGAGCAGACCCAACCTTTTTTTCGTCTCGTCACTTTTTTACCAACGATGTCTTGTCTAAACGCCCGCCGTATATGCTATGTGGTTCGGTTGATCGCAGTACCTACCCTTAAATTTTCATATTCGTTTCTGTATATGAAGTCTGTCATTTCGCAACAGCACAGTATGATAAGCTCATTTAATTCTGATCTTGACAACACTGTCCAATAGAAAATTATCGACCGTGTGAAATTTAATGCTTCAAAAACTCAATGCTTCTTCTATTGTCAAAGCATAACCCCTATGTTTATATCTAAAAGTGATGGCATTCGCATCGAATAAACCGAACTCTAGATAATGTGTGTGTTGCAAACCACCTTCTGCGGATCAAACACATATTTGAAGTTGCCAAAACTGAATTTAGGTTTCCGTAGAAGATGCAGAAAACATGTTGCCCGTCCGATCTGGTAACAATTTACTAGCCATACATTCCAAAAAACTTTAGTGCGATTCTTTCATCGATGAAGGTGCTCGTATTACAAAAATTTTATGTTATGGGCAGAATTTAAAAAAAATCTTTAAATCGGAAGGTTGAGAGTCACACGTCTTTGGTAAGGTTGCTTTTGCTAAACAATGCTTCAGGGAAATATCCAGTTGAAATACTCTCTTATTTGCAATTAATTTTTATTCCTTAGACTAACAAAATTTAAAAATCTGGGAGCACTCAAAGTGTCTTATGTCCAATAATAGTTTTTAATATTAAATGTTGATTTCATGTCAGAGTGAGCAGTGCTTACAGTCGTTGCGTATTTCTTATTCCCGTTTATTCAACCACTTTACTCGAACTGCGTCAATTCAATATAGGAGCGTTGAAACATAAAAATTGCTTCTTTGAAATATTAAAGAGGAAGCATTTATATCCAAATGTCGTATTAATGTCTTTATCTAAGTCGATGGTTTTTTAAGTTCACCATCTAGGATCAAAAATAAAGTATCATATTACATCTCCAAACGAAAAAATGCATTACAAAGCCTTTTTTAGGGAATAATGTTTCCTTGATCCAAAATTTTTTTAACACATCCATATCTTTTTTCTTCTATTAAATAGAATCCCGATACGAAATTCTCGTATCGCAACTTGAACTTCGTAGATATGTGTTTGAAATATGATGGATATTGATAGATGCATGATAATGGATACGGATACGGCATTGATATTCAAATGAGTTCTCCACTTGCATCGTCTTTTGAATGGTTTTAATATTGCGTCAGACACAAGGAATGCAATTTTAAAATTTTCCTTTCATACTCATGCGAGTATACTACCTACGAGTATATCTTCATCTATAAATGTTATAAAGTATACTTCAGAAGCACATATTGTTCGTATGAATATTGTATTTCATCTTTGATAAATCGACCTTGAATAATTTTTAAAAAGATACACATACTCGTAAGCGTGCTTTTTGGAATTATTGATCAAAACAATTCGATCATAGTTTGAATGTGCTTGGATGAATATTATTGAATGTGTCTGGATTGTTCTTTGCTATTGCTCGAGTGAATAATTGGATTTTGGATTCACAACAATGTTAAAAGCTTACGGGCTAAATATGGTGAAAAAACCGGAACCAGAAAATTCGGATGAGTTTCAAATTTCTTGGCTCGTCATCCGTGTGTGTTGTTAAAATTTAGACATTTTTAAGAAAAAACTGCACAGTTTACAATAGAGTCATAAGTCACATAATATCTCATTTGAGATTAAAAGAAATGTTCTTTTCCCAGTTTCATCTTCGAGAACATAAATATTTGATGAGAGAAGATCAATAAGTTTAAGATTAGCCTGAACATCGATTCTTGTGTGAAAAATATTTGTTTTTGTTTCATCTTCCTCTATTTGGAGCCCAATAACTTCCTTCAGTTGATTTCCAGGTTTTCGTTGGTCATCGAACGTAACATTCACCGTGAGGATTCCATTCAAATCACTGTTTTCTTATGTTGTCATCGGGCTTCCTCAGAGTATGGCCATTATTATAATGTAAGGGGAGTTGGGTAACTGTTGTGCTTTGTAGCCTTACCTCTTCCAATTTTACATAACTTTGGTTCTCTTCTTTGTCGGCATCTTTTCGTTTCCTTGTGCTCAGGCAGGACTTATAATTTATTTTAAATGTGTAAATATTTTCACAAAATACTGTCAGCTATGTTTGATTTTTTTTTGACGTTTATAATTATTTTTAGGCGTGTTTATTGCATATCACAACGAGTTTAGGTGTGTTTGCTTTGTATCCCAACAAGTTTTCGGCAGGTTTTATATAAAACCAGTCGTTTTATAAAACTTGTGATGAGGAAAAATGCATCTGACGAGCATTACAGAAATCGGTAAGCATGCCACCATTTTTTTTATATACTATACGGGTCAAATGTGGTGTTGTGGTCCAAATAACGAGATGGATGTCTCATTTTGGAACGTTTTTGTAAACCGAGCTGAATACATAATCAGTAACGAATTTATAAACAACAATACATAGCGTGTTAAATTAAATTTTAGTTAATAATTACCAAAAAAATCTTATTGACCGAGCTCATCTGAGAATGTCAAATTTTTTATAAATTAAATATAGGTATAATAACTGTTAGCTTAAAGCTTTGAGGGAGGTGTGGTTGCCAGATGTAGTCATTATGACTAACTTCACAGATACGTTTGGTGTTTTTGTTGTTATTTGAGCATGCGGAAAATAAAAATGTTCAAATTATGGCCGAAAAATAATGAATACATATATCCAAAGCAATGACCTTTGATTATTTATTTCCAACGAAATAAAGTACACACCGGTCTAAATTTTTTATGGGAATCATTGTTTAATTTTGATATGACCTTCATCGTGTGAATTGACAAATATTTAATGTGTTTAAGTATACATACTTACAATCATAAATATTGTTAAATAGAAATATTTAAAACTCTTCTCAAATTTTCTAACAGAGCTTTTTGTAAATAAAATCGTGAATGGATAAAATTTTAAATCCAATACCAATTAGAATAATTTATTCTAGATATTCAGCAACATTGTCAACAGTTTAAGTGTTGACATTTTTTGTTTGCTTAGTTTTTATTCGGCGCGTGGGTTGGTGGTATTCCCTGATAAGATGTATCATTCAATTAATTCAAGATTAGAGCTCAAGGTTTAAATTCATATATTATCGATAGATTGTTTAATTTGGATGATAATGATAATGATATCATTGCGGAGAAGATTTTAATTAATTAATTAGAAAATAAAACACTTCTCTTTCACAGTTTGAACACATCTAAAATATGAATAAAAAATATAAGTGTAAAATAATAGATTATTTTTGTGTGTTGTTATTTCATCTCTGATGATTATATTGGCTCTTGGCTCATGCTTCCTCAGTATTTGATAAAGTTCTTTAAGTATAGCGTATAGCAAGTGTCTGCGACAATAATCAAATTTTATCTTTTTCACGAGACACGTGAGGGACCATTTAAATTGATTTATGTGCGCTATTTTAGACTTTTAAGACCTGCTTAAATTTTGTCCATGATTTTGTTTAAAATTAAATTTTAATCCTGGCCACGAATCATGTCAGATGATATCTACATGGAGGCAGTTTTTGCAATATTGCAACTCAGTTTGGTGATAGAAATTTTTGATGAAAAACATCACATCACGATACATAGAGAATACTATTTGTACGTTCTGTGTGGCTATGCATCTAGAGGTGTGGATCTTGTAAAAAATTTCCAAAAAAACCTTTATTTCGAAAATGACTCAATCTCATTTTAATAGAGTTTGGCATCAAGCTTTCATATTTAAAACCCCTTCTTCGATTGATAAGAAGTTACCTTTCATTCCGTTCAATTTGCGTTGTCTTGGATGGGTTTTAGTCTCATATCCACAAAATAATAATTGGTGTGCCCCAAAGCTCCAACCTCCAACCTGTCTCCGAATCTCTTTCTAATGTTTTAAAATAATCTCTTGTCCAAGATTCTAATCCACTTAATTGTTTTGCTGATGACAGGATCTTCATGTTCCAGATTCAGATGTGAACTGTAACGGCAGCGTATGATAAGCTCCTTGAATTCCGATCTCCAAATGCTGTCTTTTTCTTATATCGCTTAAGCATAACCTCCCTCTAACCCCTATCTTTCTATCTACCAGTAGTACTTGCATAGATTGTGAGATGCTTTTTGTCTTAGACTGAGGTAAGCTCAGTGGGTGTCAGGATGTACTAAAGAAGCAAGAAACTTAGTTAATTAAGGGTGTTTATTTCACTGATCCTTAATACTACATATTTCGAATACATTTCTTTTATACATTACAATTTAACCTTTACCTTTCAATACTTCAGTATATAATCTTAATCTACGTTTCACCCTGGGGATAGCAAGATCTACTAAATTCTCTACTGAGATTGCAGTGGACACTAAACTCTCGACTGAGATAGCAGCGGACACTAAATTCTCGACTGAGATAGCAGCGGACACTAACTTTAAATCTGGAAGCCCACGTCAACTCTGGTTTCTAAGCTTGTTAAAATATGGGAATTTGGCACTGTTCACTAGATTGATACACGGTCACGGGCGGCAACCGACTCAATCTGCACTGAATCAATTGTCTGCCTTATGCATATTTCCGTTGTAAGAAAGTTGTAGTTATAAAACGAACAACAAAAATGCATGGAAAATTCCATCCAATGCAAGTCGCGATTAACTTGTAGCTTTATAGTGGTTGTTGTTTGTGTTAAAAGATTATGGTGGCTAGTGTTGTTTGTATTGCAAAATAATGTTAGTGCAATATAATCTGGTACGGTCGAGGATTACTTAAACGCTTAAATAATGTGCAGTGGTCGGACGACATTATTTTTTTATAATGCGGTGGTAGGGGCGTTCATTACAAGATGAAACCGAACAGCTTCGCATTCTAGTTTATGTTGCAAACCACCTTCTGTGTAACGATCACGTTATTTGATGTCTCCAAAAATATCGCGAAATGTTAAGGTTTCCTAAGGCTCCTATGTCCTGTCACACATTTCCGTCTCCTAGAAAGGGTTCAGAAAAAAAGCCTTACAATTGTTGATGAAAGAACTTGAACATCGCCGTAATATTTCTTGCCTCATCTGGTCTTGGCATTATCGCATCACTGTATAAATTGAGGAACCCTCGAGCATAACTTTGGACGTTCTGCTAAGTATAGGGAATCAATTTTCAGCTACTCTACAAGAATGTGGAGTGCTTTTCCCTCTCATTTTGATTTACAGACATTCAACACCAATGAATTTCTTTTTATCCTTTTAAATTATAGAAGATTTCATGTATCTAAGTCAATACATTTGTTTGGCCACCATCCAAAGTGATTCCGTTCACCCATAAAAAGTTAGGATGATAGATATACGAGTATAGCGATGTTTACTGAAATACATCTTTACTGTCCGTGTGGTCCTTACACAAGCTTTAAAATTCAAGCGAAAGGAAAATGTTAAGAAAATGTCTAGATTTCCTTCATAAAAATGAAATACAACCACTTCTTGGAATTGGGTTCTATATCCCTCAACTTTATATCACGACCCCACCGCATTTTAAGCCAACATAAATTAGTGTTAACGTCAACGTTTGAGTAACCAAAAATGTGGAAATAAATAAATCGTTTTGCCAAAATAAAAGTTGTTGGCAGTTTAAAGATTGATAGATTAAACGGCTCTCTAAAATACATTTATATGCAAAGTCTTTTCTTAAAAAATGCTAAATATAAATATCGCAAACACACTCGAAATTAAAAAAAAAAAAAAGGAAACCTAAACTCTTTCCAGAGATCAGAAACGATTGATTGCCAAAACGTGGTTAAGTTCAAGCCTTAATTGTTCTCCATCAAATAAGTATTTACATTGAACTGCAAGTTTTGGTAAATGATGAACGAAACGAGTTCTAAGTTGGTTCAGTAACACACAACAAAAGAACGCCTGATGACTAAAACCACATGCACCGCGCCGGGAAGAAACCTACACAAAGCGCTAAAAGTTCGAGTATTTTTATATCTTGTCAAGAAGAATACACACTTCCGCCGCCGTGAGCGCCGTCATCGAGTGCTGGAAAGTCCTTGAAACGATTGTTTTGTCTTTGGGTTATACTATATGATTGGTAAACAATGGAAGGTTGCCTTGGTGCTTCTTTATTTTTGTTCCCACGTGCGTTGACAATGCAGGCAGGGCAGGCAATACCTATATACCTTGTACTTTTCAAAGAACAATAATGAGAAACTTATTTCAATCTTCTTCCATGGAAGAAGAAATAAGTTGACTTTTGTTTTTTTTTTTAACTTTACTACCCGTACCCGTACAAAAAATAGGAAAAGTTAAAGTGGGATTTAAGTTACGATGGATTCTTTCAAGTTCATTATGAGATACTTTACTTATGGCGAAGATAAAAATGTGCATTCTTTGAAATTATGTTTTTCTTATGAACCTGGAACTAACTTTAAGGGAAGGATTTAAAAGTTAAGAAAGTTTTTAAAAAGGAGAAAAAAAGGATTTGACAATCCTTGAATGAAGTAACTTTCGTTGATTGGATGAAATGTATGAACAATCTATCATAAAAGTATTCGATAAGCTGTTTTAAGTACTTCTAAGAAGATTTCCGCATATCTACGAGGCTGATATAAAGTTATATGTTAGAAAGATACTTCATGTAATATTCACTTAATAACTTGACAAATATTACATGCTTTTATTTACTGATGTCGAGGTAAGAAAATAAAATATAA
Source organism: Platycheirus albimanus (assembly GCA_916050605.2). Classification (NCBI taxonomy): domain Eukaryota; kingdom Metazoa; phylum Arthropoda; class Insecta; order Diptera; family Syrphidae; genus Platycheirus; species Platycheirus albimanus. Next base: position 10,334,881 of record OU696696.1, on the reverse strand, counting down.
AAGATATTAGACCAGGATCCTTTAACTTATATTGCTTCGAGGTTCAAAAGTTTTATGCGGTGTACAATGGCAGGTTAGATGATTATGTCCCAAGGAAGATTCTGCAAGGAAAATAACAGAAACTATTTCTGGACCGATTCAATTCAATTTATACTATAACTTTGTAACTCAAAAACCTCAAAATTTCCTAAAAGTTGGTAAGTGAACCAGATCTCTAAGCCCAATGATACAGCCGAATTCTTGTTGTTGTCTGGTGACCGAAAGCCTATACAAGGTGTTCCCTAATTCGTTTTAGGGCATGGTTCTTTGGTATATTTTAAGAAAAAAATTGTTTTACAGAAAAGGCCAATATCCAATTTTGATATCATTTTTTGGGGACTTAAGAAAAGGCTAACTTTGGTTTACCCTGACTTACGTTAACGGTGATTTTCCTGTTGTACTAACGATAGAAATTTCGTGTTGGTCTTCGTATTAAGGAGAGATAATAATCTTTGTTAATGCGTTTAAATAAATTTTATGCCTACCTTGTCTCAGTTTTAAGATATATCCCGCTTCCAGCCTGTTCTATTTTTCCTGCTCATGCTAATTTTTTGACTTTCGGGTCATTTTTCTCCAGAAAATGCGTAGTAAACATAGCGTTTTAATAATTTTTTTTGAATGAACGTAACAATAATTCTTAAAATAAAAGTCAATGACAAATATGCAGAAAAACACACAGATTTTATGATATGTTTTTGGAAAAAATTAAATAAACCATCTGATTTCTTTGACTGTTTTGAATTTTAGGAAACAAAATTTTCAAAATCGTTCGACCAGTTAAAAAAAAACAGTTTTTTGTTGAAAAACTTTGAAAACTTATTCCAAATTTTGTTTTGAGTACCTATGCCAACTTCTAGCACTTTGAGGGGTATGCGCAGTATAAAAACTAAAGGGTTTTCTAATAAGAGGTGTTATTTTGAATAACCCGCTAATTCAGTAGTTGTCACTTTTGAACCTGTAATATTTTGACATTTGACAAGAAGAAAGATAAACGGTTCAACAACGCATAATACATTTTATGGTCGTCGGCCGTGAAGAAAATTGTCGGACCGCAATTCAGACATTGGTGGAAAAATCAGAGCTTTTGGGAAAAGTTAGCGATGTGCAGAATAAAACCCGTTTACGTTGCTCAAGAACAACTTAGAATATTGCTGCTGTAGCTCAAAGTGTTGAATAAAACACAGGTTTGTCCATTCCTCGTCGTTTTTTGGAATAGGGCAGTCCACAGAAGTCTTATTTAAAAAGTTCAGTTAGTACAAGAACTCAAACCGGCCGATCATCAACAACGTCGCTGATTGGGTCCTTGAAATGCATGAAAATGATCCGCAACTTCAGCGAAAAATCATCTTGACTGATGAGGCCCATTTTCACCTCGTATACGCTACGTCAACAAGGAAAAATTGTCTAATCTGTGGCTCGGGAACCCAAGGTTTATTGTTGAAAAGTCTCTCCATCCTCAACGACTGTTTGGTGCGGTTTTATGTTCCGGCGGGGTCATTGGACATTCCTTTTTTGAAAATGAGGCTGGAGCAACAGCTATACGGTGAATGGATTGCGCTATCGAGAGATGATTAATAATTTTGTATGTCTGAAATTGGATGGTAGTGCTCTGGACAACGTTTACTCTTAACAAACGGTGCTACGTGCTACACAAGCAACAAAACCATCGATCTTTTACGGGAAAAGTTGCCGGACCGTGTTATCTCTCGAAGAGATGATCACAATTCGCCACCGAGATCTTTTGGTTTAACACTTTGCGACTTCTTCCTTTGGGGCCACGTGGAAGATAAGGTCTACCCCAGAAGCCCAGCGTCGATTCAAGACCTCAAAGATGGAATTCGTGGTGTTATTGGGCATATACATCACAAAGTTGTGATTTGGTGATGGCAAATTTCATGAATACATGACATGATATTGTTTTGTAGGCGTAGCCGTGGCTGCCATTTGGTTGATATATGTAGATATTGTTTTCCATTATTAATGGCATACTTTCATTTTTACATTGATGAAATAAACATCCGATCATTTGTCTCAAAAAATGCCATTTTTCTTTGAATATCAAAATTCATCAAAAGCTATTGTAGTTATACATATTTTTATAGTAATTTCTTGGAACATGTTGTTCTGTTTGTAAACTTCGTCAATGGCGGCGCTAGTTGTTTTATCTACTTTACGTCAAATGTCTTCTATTGCTGTTCTTGATTCCCATGGCAATCAAGACAAAAACCACTCCTAACTCCCCAATCAAGTGTTTTTGAACTTAGTTCCATAGATGGCGTACCTAACGTTGCGCTTATAAGTAGTAGCACTATAGTTTGCATATGCAATGACCAAGCCAAGAATTGCGGTGACGTGTATACTGTTTTTTGAGTGATCCCCTATTCCATTCTATGGTTACATTATTTTTTGATTTTTGCTTTCGCTGAATGCGATAAGTCATTGTATATAATAATCTATAGTCCTCTAATAAGCGAAACGTTAGAGGCGACATCTATGGACCAAGTTCACAAACACTTGATTGGAGAGTTATTGGAGTGCTGTTTGTCTAGATTGCCATGGGAAGCAACAACAACAATATAAGATATTTAATGTAAACAATATAATACAACTAGCGCCACCATTGACGAAGTTCACAAACAGAAAAACATGTTAAATATAATAAAAATTAAAATATTTTAATAAAATGGATAAGTATTTAAAGTTGTAAATAGCGCCATCTATGATTCGTTTGCTATAACAGCTATTCAGAACGACTAATTTATATCTATGCATGCATATAAGTCTGGCGCTAAAACAAATCTTTCTGAAACACTTTGGGGATTCAAGACACTTTTATAATTATTTATATAGGTATTAAATATCACAGTAATTCATTACTTGGAAGAATCCCTCTTAGTATTATTTAAGTTAAAACGCTTCTGTAGATTTTTATTGAGGTACTTTTTGATTGTAATTTTAGCTTGCCAATACTCGTATTTTATCTGAATTCAAAATTTTAATTTAAATAAAATGACCATGTATATAAATGTTTTCGAAAATATCAAAAAATTCGAACTTTTTTGACGAAGTTCAACACTTAGACCGTGGGTCATCCCTTTTTTTTATTTTATTTGCTGGCATTCACTTCACAGCACAACTTCACATATATCTACAAATCAAAGACACAAAATTAATTTTTCGACTTTCGTTTCAGTGTTTTCGGGCTCTTTGACCAACGTATGCCAGTCTATGGAATCCGTGACCCGGCGCTCTTGAAACAGATAACTGTGAAAGATTTCGATCACTTTATCAACCATCGTACAGTTTTTGACGACAGGGATGGTGGTCTTTTTGGCAATTCCCTGTTTGTCATGCGCAACGATAAATGGAAGGACATGCGATCCACCTTAAGTCCAGTATTTACCGGCAGTAAGATGCGTCAAATGTTTGTTCTTATAAACGAAGTTGCCAAAGAATCTATGGATTTCTTGAAAAACAAATCGAAGTCTCAAAAAGAAATCGATTTGAATATCAAAGACTATTTCACCCAATTCACAAACGATACGATTGCATCGGCAGTTTTTGGCTTAAAGGTGAATTCTTTCAAGGACGAGAGTAATGAATTTTATCAGATGGGAAAAAGGGTGACCAAATTCACAGCAATTCAGAACTTAAAGTTCTTCTTTTTTGCCAACTTCAAGTATATAATGCGAGTAAGTGCAACAAATCATTAAAGTATCTTTGAAATTATTTTCACAATTTTGTTCTTGTTTCTTAAGTTATGCAAAGTTGAACTGTTTAGTAGAAAGGATACTGACTATTTCTTGCGCCTCGTACTTGATGCAATGAAATATCGAGAAGAGCACAAAATCATGCGTCCAGATATGGTTAACATGATGATGGAGGCCAAAGGTGTCTTTATCAACAAAGAAGAGCGTAACCAGAAGCCAAGCACAGATAAAAAGTGGACCGATGACGAAATTGTGGCACAATTTTTCTTGTTCTTCTTTGCCGGATTTGAAACAACGGCAATTATGATAGCTTTTGCAGCAAGTGAACTTATGCAGAATCAAGACTGCCAAGATAAACTTCGTGAAGAAATCTTCGAAGTTAAACAAAATCTTGATGGAAAGCCGTTGTCCTACGAGGCTCTACAAGGCATGAAGTACATGGATATGGTCATATCAGAAACTCTCAGAAGGTGGCCTCCAGCTGCTGTTGCCGATCGGCAATGTAATAAGGACTTCTCCTACAAAGACGATGATGTCGATATAACTATCAAATCTGGCCAAGTTATTTGGATCCCAATTGTTGGCTATCACTTGGATGAGAAATATTTCCCGAATCCATTAAAATTTGATCCGGAAAGGTTTAGCGAAGAAAACAAAGGCAACATCCAACCTTTCACTTACCTGCCATTTGGCGTAGGACCAAGGAACTGTATAGGTATGTTTAAGAAAACATTTCAAGGGCTATTCTATTTTTAATACTCCTTAATATCTCTCTAGGCAATAGATTTGCGTTATTGGAAGCTAAGGCCATTTTGTTCTACATTATGAGTGAGTTCCGAATCGAGCCCTCGCCCAAGAGTGTCATACCAACTGAATTGGTATCTGCTGGGTTCAGTCTTGAACCCAAGGGTGGATTCTGGATGAAACTTGTTCCACTTGAGAAAGACTCTTAATTAAGTTTTAAAATTTGATACTCATAATATTTTATATTTTTTTTCAATTAAAAGTTCTAGCTTAAGGGGAATAAAGAAATTTTGACTCAAAATACGCTGTGAATGAAATTTATTTTTTTTTCATAAGACCTTGATAGATAAAATACAAAATATTAATCAGTTCTCCAACAAACTTTACTTAAATATTAAACTAAAAATTTTTTTTGGAATTAAAACTCAAATCGACAGCTGAGGTACACGTTAGCCAAAAACCAATGGTCTTAGGGCTTGAGATTTTGAAAAGAAAGTTAGCAACGAAGGAAATCATATGAAATTTTATTAATCACTTAAAATTAAAAATGACTTCTTAATGTTTCATGGAAAGAAAGAAAAAATCTCAAAATCGTTAGATCAGTGTAAAAAAAGCATTATCTACTTAATTCTCTTCTGAGATAGCAGTGGATACTAATTTTAAACCCACGTCAATTCTGGGTTCTAAGCTTGTTAAAATATTGGAGTTCGGCACTCTACACTAGATTGGACAACGGTCACGGTCGGGTCGGCAACTGAGAACTGACTCGATTTGTACTGAATCAAACTGACTCTCTTATGAATATTTCGGATGCAAGCTAGTGGTAATTATAAAACGAACAAAATTGGTATGGTCGAGGAGGGGTGAAATTCTTAATTAATGTGCGGTGGTCAAACGGAATTGCTTATTTTGCATTTCTATTCCATAACAATAGATATGTACTATATAAGTATATAATACGAAGAAGCTGCATGCTCAAGATGTTCGACATAGCAAAAAAACCGTAAATCAAATTACATACCTCCATTCATAATTGATAAATGTTAAAGATTGGTCTGGTCGCAATACTGCAAAATCAAATAATCAGTCGTCTGGCAGGCGCCTGTATCCACAGTTTTCTTAGTCAGCAGTAATTTTGGGTCACACTAGGGATCCCCTTTTGATCATTCGCCATTTTGTTCATTCAGGATTTGAACTTTCCGGGTTTTGTTCTTTTTTGGGAATTTTGAACCGCTCCCGTTAAAAATATGTGAGAGAAAAAAGCAGAATTATTTGAGAACAAAAATATAAATGGCAATTTCTTTGTAAAAGCAACCATTTCAATGACGTAAAAGATAGAAATGTCTTATTCTAGGCATATACTACATTTAGGTACCCACTTTTCATAAAAATTGCGATTCAAGATATTTCGCCTGAAATACGACCAAATTTTTTTGCAGGAAAATTCTAAAAGAAGTGTTCTAAGCAGCAGCTCTAAATATTAATATACCGTTTTAAAAGCTATATTAATTATGTATGGCGTTTTCCATGAAGCTATTTAAAATATTTTAACCTCAAAAGAGGAAATCAATAATTGCACCTTTAACTTAATAAAAAAGGGAATATTATTTCATCTGCTTTCTTCATTCGTTCAAATTCTCCTAAGATTGCCTAATGTGGGGCAGACTTGGCAAAAATAAGGATTATTATTGAAAAGTTTTCCAAGCCCTAATAGTTTAAATTTTCTATTTCAAAATTTTACTTAAAAATGACGATTATACCTGACGATTGTGTGATTAAAATGGGTTCAAAGTTTTTAATAAAAAATAAGTCATTGGAAGTTATAACAAGTCCTATCAACCTCCGTAGAAATATATAATGTTCTAGTATCTTGCTGATCCAGCTTGTCGAAAGTGCCCCATACTTCTTATTTTTTTTTTAATTTTTACAAATCTTAAAAAACTAATTGAAATAATTGTTATTAAAACTTTCAATATATATCAGCAGAGTTATTTAACAGCAGTGTTGTAGCAATTATCATTTAAATATTTTTAAGGAAGTCGAAAATGCCCCATCGTCAAAGGAGCCCCACTCTACCCTATTTTATGCCAGACAAAATCGAATAATAATAATAATAATATTGATCAGCATGTCAACCACGTGGCGTCGCCATCTTCTTAAATAAGACTATCAAGTTAAAGTTCCTTAACACGTGGATATTAGCAAGACTGCAAAGTTTAAAGAACTATCGCCATACGACCCCGAATGGTTTTATATTCGTTATCCTTCGATCCTTCACTAGTCTTGTACAACGGCAAGCCAATAGGTATGGATTTTTGGTTCCATCACTAAGATTTACGTTGGCCGTAAACGCAACGGGGGTCAATCAATCATATTTCCGAAACGCTTCAGATCGGTGTGTATGTTAGAACCTGCAGGTTTTGGAAAACTCCTGCTTGATGGAAAAACATCTCGAAAGATGCCACAAACTGGCCAACGTGATTTGAATTGCATTGCAAATCAAATTGTGGTCAAACATTTACATAAAGCCTGATAGTTTTAATTTTAAATGCAAACAAGTAAATTTGAGATAATGGCATATTAGTGTTGGTGACTCAGTACGTTCATAATTTGCGTAAAAACGAATATTAATCTGAAGAGTTGCCCAAAATATTAGAGTTAACACGACAAGATCCCCATGTGAAAAGGCAACCAAACGCAAACAAAATATTTTAGTACAAGAAGATTTGAAGTTTAAATATTCAATCCACCCGTTTAAAAAGTATTGAAAAAACTAACTAACTAACTTTTTTTGGAAAATTTTGAATAGAATCTGAATTATGAGGTTTTCGAACTATCTTATCCAACAAATTTCGAAAAATCATCAATTCGAACCAGAAGATGGATTTATTCTGACAAAAAAGTGTCTAGTGAGTCGAACATAGTTGAAAGGGTTTAAGGGATAAAAAACTGCATTGCTCACGATATAGGCACTGGACAAAAAATTGTATTCATGGGACTAGAATTAAAGGAAAATAATCCTCAGAGGAACTTGAAAAGAAATAGGAAATAACAATTTTGATCAAACAGACAGACGGAGGGCAGAACTTTTAGACGAACTTTTTTCTACTCCCTTTTTTCAGCGCGAATTTAATCTTAATAAGAAAAAGGACTGAAAATCATTCATAATTTTTTTGTTCTTGAATTTTTCAAAACTATGATAATGTTATATTTTTAGTTTTAAGTTCAAAAATAAAACTTATTTTAAATCACCACTTCTATCTCTATAAATCTAACTCACTTTTATCTTAGTTCAAACTTTGTATTTATTTATTTATTTATTTATCTTAGCACCACTAATTATTCACCATTTAATCGTCACCACGGTTAAAATCAAACTGTCCCGTTTTACTTTGAAATGTCCAATTTATACTGGGATAAAGGTTCTCGAAAAATCTAATACTCGAACCATTCAGAACATTCAAGATGCATTTAAAGCTTTCAGAGTATTCAAATGTCATAATGCTCAAGAACAATATTGGTCAGAATTATTACAGCATAATTACTGTAGTATAATTTTGGGCGGTTTGTAACCAAAGACAATAGCCATTCATATAACAATAATATAATTCAAATTTATATGAACAACTATGGAATATACAAACATCCACTGGGGAATTGCAATATGGCTCACTCAAGATTAATGTTATACGCCTTTTATAAAAACACAATATCATTCCAAAATATTTTCTATTTAAAAAAATATTCTTTCACAAGTTTGATAAACACAGAAAACTTAATTCATCTTGATTTGTTTCACACAGTATCGCTGGAACCTTTGATCAACGCAATCCCACCTTTCTCATCCGTGATCCCGCTCTCTTGAAACGAGTCACCATAAAGGATTTCGATCATTTCATCAACCACCGCACTGTTTTTTCTGACAAAGATGGTGGCCTCTTTGGCAATGCCTTATCCAACATGCATAATGAAAAATGGAAGAGCATGCGTTCCACACTGAGTCCAGTGTTTACGGGTAGTAAAATGCGTCAAATGTTTGTCCTCATCAACGAAGTCGCGCATGAGTCCATGCGTTTCCTTAAGAAAGATGGAGATCAAGAAATAGATTTTAATATCAAAGATTACTTTACTCGATTCACCAACGATGTGATTGCTTCTGCAGTTTTTGGCATTAAAATCAACTCGTTCAAGGACGAAGATAATGAATTCTATACCATAGGCAAGAAAATTACAAAATTCAGCGCTTGGCAGAGTTTGAAGTTCCTTTTATTTGCAAACTTCAAATACATCATGAGGGTGAGTGAGATTGATTTAGCTGAGATCTTAGAGATTTAATATTTGAAATTGCTAGATTTTGAAAATACAACTATTTGATGCCAAGTATACCGACTACTTCAACCGGCTTGTGCTTGACGCAATGAAGTATCGCCAAGAGCACAAGATAGTTCGCCCGGACATGATCAATATGATGATGGAAGCTAAAGGCATGTATATCGACAAGGAACCAGATCACAAGCCAGTTCTTGCCCAGGAATGGTCTGATGATGAGATTGTGGCACAATTTTTTGTATTTTTCTTTGCTGGATTCGAACCCACATCGGTGCTGATGGCCTTTGCTTCTCATGAGCTTATGGTTAATCCAGACGTCCAGGAGAAACTTCGTCAAGAAATCCTTGAAGTCAAGGAGAACCTTGATGGAAAACCACTCTCCTATGAAGTTCTGCAAGGCATGAAATACATGGACATGGTTGTTTCGGAGACTCTTAGAAGGTGGCCTCCAGCTGTTGCTACCGATCGGGAGTGCAATAAGGACTTTCACCATAAAGATGATGAGATCGATGTCACCATTAAAGCTGGACAACATCTTTGGATTCCCATTGTTGGCTTCCACTTGGATGAGAAATACTTCCCCGAGCCATTGAAATTCGACCCAGAAAGGTTTAGTGATGAAAATAAGGCCAACGTCGAACCATTCACTTACTTGCCTTTTGGAGTAGGACCCAGGAATTGCATTGGTAAGGGTGTACTATATATTTATATTTAACTATTAATTTTCTTTTATTGTCTAGCTAACAGATTTGCGTTACTAGAGGCGAAAGCTATGTTATTCTACCTCGTTGGTGAGTTCGAAATAAAACCATCACCAAGGTCTTCTATACCGATGGTTCTCGATCCGGGTATGTTCAATCCGACTCCTAAGAATGGATTCTGGTCAAAGCTTATTCCAGTCGAGTCCTAAAGTCTTTGTAATAAATTAATTATCAAAAAAGATTAATTCATTCATTTGCAACAGCATCTTATCCTCAACAAAGGAGACAAAATTAATAAAAGTCTTATTTATTCAAAGTTGTGTGTCGTCTTTTTTTATGAATAAAAAAATCTGTATCTTTTATCATGATTGTATCTTGTTTCGGAAAGAAGTATAAAACCACACTCAGTTCGGTTTCTGTTCTTGTTTGAGTGAAAAAGATTGAAATTGTGGAAACCTGACGCAGATAACCAGCGTCATGGCTTCAACTACTCAGGTCAGCGATAATGACACAGTTCTTTGGAACAAGTTTTTAGTTAGCGACCACGGTAACAACCACAAGTGAAACAGCGTTGAGCAAGGTCAGGATTAAAGAGCTGACATTTACCATTATTTAAGTGCCAAGCGAGTCTGGTGGAGAGATGGGGTAGGTGAATCTCATTTGAATCGCGAATTTCGAAATCTGCAATATAAAAAGGAGACTGGTTCTTGTTCTTTGGACAAGATGTTTACGACATTATTTGGGTAGTGGAACTCGTTTTTCTTTTCTTATAAAAAACGTAACGGCTAAGAAGAGTGATGTGTGTGTGGAAAAACAAGAATGAAGATTTTTCTGAACATGGGAATGAACCCGATAAAGGTTGTAATTTATTACCTTACACTTCATATTTCAAACAAAAATAAATTCTTTTTAGTTCCTTTAAACGGTTAAAGTGTAACTGGATCAGCGGGGTACTAATGATATAAAAACAATGCTGTGTTTTGAATAGACGGATTTAGGTAAGACTAAAGGACTACTCACATGAAAGCGACCACCATTCGTCCATTTTGACGTTTCATTCACATGCAATTTATTTTATTCGTTGCGAACAACGAACGTCATGTCCGATGTCCGTATATCACAATTGAACAGTAAGAGTAATGAAAAATTAAATTTCTCAAAAATGGCTCCTACGATTTGGAAAAAACTTTCTAAATAGTGTTTTCTGTGCAAACTTGATTTTTTGGTTGGAATAGATTTTTCAGGAAAAGTCTTATAACAGCACCACCTCCCAAGAACCGGTTTTTTGAAATCCGATTTTCTCGTAAGCCACTTGACGAATTTCGATGAAATTTTTAATAAATAATATAAATTCCTAAATTAAAAAAAAATTTTTTTGAGTTTTTTAAAAAAGTTTAAAAATTGTATTTATTTTTGTTTATTCCAAGAACGGTTTAATCTATTTTTTTTAAATTTTATTTTTCTGAAAAGAAACTACAAGTTGGCAAACTCAAGAAAAAAAAAAAAAAAATATATTTTCGAAAAGTTTTTCAAAAAAACTGGTCGAACGATGTTGAAAATTTTTGTTGTTGAAATTCAACGTAAAACAAACCTGACAGTTTACTTCATTTTCTCCAAAAAAAAAACGTTTTAACTAGTGATTTTTAAGTGATTAATAATATTTGATATGATTTTTTCAATGTTTTTTCCCAAAATCTCAAGCCCCAAGACCATTTTTAAACATTAGAGCAAGTTCGTACACTTTATTCTTGTTGTTAAGAAGTGAAGTTCAGTTTTGTAGGGGCTTACACTTAGTCCACATCGTTGGCGGTGGTGTCCTTATTGCCGTTAAATCTTGTTTTGTGACTTCACTAGTCAGTGTTCCTGTTTGTTTGAACGAAGAGTTTTTATGTGTGAAGATGGATCTTCAAGGAAAACATATCTACTTCGTCACTATGTACATTGTTCCTGGAAGTTCAGTTAATACCTACAACGAAGCCTTCACCTTTTTAAATTACATATTTGATCTGATAAACTACAATGACGACATAATATGCCTTGGAGATTTTAATTTAACCAATGTGTCTTGGAAACGATGTCCTGATACTAACACTATGGTGCCAACAGGAAACCTTTCAGTAGATGACTCGCAGACTCTGGATAATATTACGTCGCTTGGTCTGCATCAGATAAATAACATACCAAACTCAAATGCTAAGATCCTTGACTTGATTTTCACAACAATTGATGCCGACATTTCACTGGACAAAACGACTGACCCTCTGGTAAAAGAGGACTCTCATCATCCAGCACTCATCATAACTGTTCAAAACTTTGTAAGGAGTAGTAATCAAGATTCTGACAATGTTTTTAAATTTAACTTAAAAAAAACTGATTACACTAAATTGAATAGTTTGCTATCTTTAATTGATTGGTCTTGCCTTTATTCTTGTTCAGATATTAATTCTATGGTTTTATGGTTTTAAAATTTTATGACAAAATATTTGATTGTTTTTTGGCATCTGTTCCCCTTATATCTAATAAATCAAAATCACTTGCTCCAAATTGGTATGATAGTGAAGTGCGGAGATTAAAAAACTACAGAAATAATAAGTTATGGTTTAAATACAAACAAACTGGCTTAGATTCCGATTTTATTAGTTACTGTGAGGCCAGAAATATTTTCAACAGAGAGTCAAGTATTAAGTATCTTAATTACATACAAAATGTTCAGAGCAATTTAAAAATGGATCCTAAATCCTTTTGGAATTTTATTAATAGCAAACGTAAATGTACTCCATATCCGTCCGTTTTTAAACATAACAATATTTCAGTCCACGATCCACATATCTTTACACAACTATTTTCTGACTTCTTTCAAAGCGCATTCATCTGTGATTCTTCCAACTGTGATAACTATTCGAACTGTGATAATCTAAACTGTGATAATCTTGACGAAAATGATCAACTATTTGGTCATTTGAAATCGTATTCGCACTTGACTGATATAAATTTTCATATAACTGGCGGCGATATTTCGAAATTTATATCTAATTTGGAAGATAATGACACATCTGGCCCTGATGGAGTGCCAGCTTGAGTTCTAAAAAAGTGTGTTAGTCATTTGTCCTTTCCACTTGCTGTTCTCTTCAACTGTTCACTGTCTACGTGCAAGTTTCCTCATGCATGGAAACAATCTTTTATTATTCCTCTACATAAAAAAGGCAAAAAGGATCAAATTCGAAACTATCGACCAATAGCTTAACTGTCTGCTATTCCGAAACTTTTTGAAGCAATGGTCTGCAAAACATTGAGTTTTTACACAAAATCAATAATTGTTCCTAACCAACATGGTTTTCAAAGGGCCGCTCGACTGTCACTCTTCTCATGGAGTTAGCGGAGCTCTGTATTGATTCTTTCAAAAATAATAAGAAAATGGATTGTGTTCTTACTGATTTCAGCAAGGCATTTGACAAGCTTTCACATACAGTTCTGCTTCAGAAAATGAGCAAGCTGGGTTTTAGCATAAACTTCATTGCTTGGCTCAAATCCTATTTACTTGATAGGTCCTATACTGTGAATTTTAACGGCTATCATTCAAAATCTTTTGTGGTTAATTCTGGAGTACCCCAGGGTAGCCATTTGGGTCCAGTTCTTTTTATTATTTATAAATGACCTCCCATCAGTTTTAAGGCACTCAAGCTGCCTCATATATGCCGACGATGTTAACATTTTAAAAACTATTTCTTGTAAACTTGACTGTGATAAGCTTTAAACGGATTTGAATGCTTTCTACAATTGGTGTGTACGAAATTGTTTGTTGTTAAATATCGACAAGTGTAAGATTATAAATTTTACTAGAAAACTATCTGTTTTGTTTCAATGGCGTAAATCTGTTAAATGTAAGTGAGGTATCTATCCTTGGTGTCTTGTTTGATAAAAAACTCGAATTTACGCAACATATTAATGCCACATGCATTAAGGCAAATTCAGTATTAGGTTGGATTAAAAGGGAATCACGTCAGTTTTCTGACCCTTATGTCATCAAACAATTGTTTACCTCATTTGTCAGACCTATTATAGAGTATGCTTGCCAGCAATAGACCCCTTATTACAGTTGCCACAAAATACGAATAGAACGAATACAAACATAAGCGAGAGCTACAGTACGTTTGCAACGAACTGTTGGATACCCTATTCCCCATATTTTTGTATGTGCATGAGTCTGCCTCCCGCAAACAGCCGATGTTTCAGAAACAAAATTCTTCTTTAGCAGACAAAAAAAAAATTCAATAACATTAATTTTATGCGGTGTGATGTTCAATTAGTGCTGGCGCAATAAAAAAAGGAGTGCGCCACGCCCAAAGTTAAAACGTTTTATTGCCTAGGCAATTGTTATGAGCTCAGTGACATTCAATTTTATTCTTGCAGATCGATTTGAACAAAACAAGACAAAACTTAAATTTTTAAAAATTAGATTTGGAATGGAAATAGCGATTATGGGTGTTTTTAACAATTATTGGACAACACTCTGCTACGTAACCAAGGAATATAAATCCAAGTGTTCATCTGTTTACTTCAAAACTGCGACCGATAGTTAAAAAACGTTAAAAAAATTAATGCATTATACGACTTTTGACAGAAACGCCCCTTAAAAGTGGGCGTGTCTTAAAAATTTGAAGCACTAACTGCACTTTTTTCAGTATTAAGGCATATGTGTAAGACTACAGCTGAATCGAGTAGTTTTTAAACAATCTTACCTGAACAAAGGTATTTTACCAAAATCACGCCTTTAAAAGTGGGCGTATTGAAAAACTTTACAAAAGAAAATGTAGAGATATATTTCTCAAATAACGAACGGAAGGAAAAAGGTTTAAATTAAACATTGGAAATGCCTTAAATTCTTAAGGCTACGTTTTTCGTTCTTTCATGAAAAGTAGGCGTAAGCCACGCCCAAACAAAATTTCAAAAATTTCTTTTCATACACAAACCTTTTCGTTTCTATTAAGAGACGCAAAATTTTGGCTTGCGGATTAATTAAAAATACCGTTTATTTACAAAAACAATTTGTTTATAGTTTCTAATGCAAATTGGGCGTCAGCCACACCCAAAATCAATTTTTTTGATTTCATACACAAGATGTTTATGTGCCAGTAAGACCCACTAAATTTAATGTTTTTCGCTTTAATGTAACAATTGTTATTTTATAAAAACAATATTGATGGTTTTGTATGAAAAATAGGCGTAAGCCACGCCCAAACTGAAATATTTTTATTTGATTGGAAGTAAGTTTACCTAAAGCTTACTTGTGCAAAATTTTAGCGTTATGCTTTTATCGTAACTGTACAAAAAAACATAATTTAATTTTATTAAATTGAGGTTGTTCAACAAAAATGGCGATTGTGGGCGTGTTTGTGGGCGGATTTTACCGGTTCAAGAACTTAGCCTTACTCTTGAACCAAAGATTATATATACCAAATTTCAGTTTTCTAGCTCAAAAATTGCGACCTGTAGAGAGTATACATACGGACGGACGGACATGGCTAAATCGACTAGGCTTTTGATTCTGAGTCAGAATTATATACTTTTCTATACCTAACGGTATTATTTCTCTATGTTACAAACTCCACACCAAATACAATATGGAATAGGGTATAAAAAAGGTTCTTAAAATTTGCCCTCAGAGGCCTAGGCTGGCAGAGCCCATTAAATCTTCCTTCGTACATTAGCCGTCTAAAACTCATAGACCTACCCAGCCTGGAGAGCAGACGTTCTTATTTATGTTTTGCTTTTATTGTTAATCTTATTAATGGTAATATTGATGCTTTAAATCTTCTGTCTCGCGTTAGTTTTAATGTTCCCAACCGTAGATTACGTAGAGGTCTACCTGACCCAATTTATATAACGCACTATCGTACCAACTACGAAAGGTCTACGCCTTTAAATAATATGTTCAATTTATATAACGTAAATAATAACTTATTAATTCATTTTCCAGATGTAACAAATATTGGTTTTAAACGATTATTTTATAACTTATAATATGATAAAATTACTGTACGCTAGACATTTAGCTTGATTTCAATAAATATAAATATAGATAAAAAAGATTGCTATATCGGAGTTCAAAACTCTTTAACCCTGAGTTTTCGTTTTGTTTGGGAATAAAACTGGACATCGATGAGTTTACCTGAGTCTAGTCATAAAAAGGCATCCAAATAACGCCAAGCGAGCCCTTAGAGCTGAGAGTGCGTTTGCGACCACACATGTGTTGACATTGTTAAAAGTGCCTGCTATGTCAAGGAAAGTCATCATTGGAATAGACATTTCTGGTGGATAGAGAAGTCAATAGTGTGGACAAGTGAATGCAGCGCAGTTTTTACCGATTACACTTTGCAGAAGGAATGTTTATAGGCTTATGTGTCTTTGACCTTCGAATGGAAAACCAATGAAACATTTGAGGTCAACTTATATGAAGGAAGCTGAGTGCTAGAATTTAATGTCCAGCTGTAGACATAGAGAGATGGAAGAATCAGGATCTGGTTGTCACCCTATGCCCCTAGACGAACTTAAGTGTTGTTTCCGACAGAAGCTTCCGCAAACCAAAAAAAAAAAAAAAAAATACATTTTACACACTTAATTTTTATTGTACTACTTTGTATAACTTAAAGGGTCCATTATCTTCAATTAAAAACTTTAGGTTAAGTGTTTTCTAGTTCTAGATTTTTGTCAAAATTTAACCTGAATTAAATTTCAGTTTCATAAAATTCTACTTCCATGATCTTATCGCACTAGCAGAAAGACATTTACCCTTAATTTTTAATTTTTTTTAGTCTTTACGGCAAAGTTTTCCTTGAAATTTTGTAAACATAATTTAGTTTTGTTTATAAAAAAACTTGTATGCCTCTTAAACGCACATGTAATCTTGAAACTCTCAATGGATTACTCAAACTTGAACTTAAATCAATCCCAAGCTTCCCAACTCCAACCCTAACCCTAACCTCTTATGATAGTATACTGAGTAAAATAGTAAAAAATAAAACTAACAATATTGTTGATTGCCATGTATCGTAAACTTGTAACGATTATACATTATTTATGTTAAACGTATATATAACTTGGATAAAATAATTTTACAATTCAAATCCAATTAAACTACATTTATCCGATACCAGACGCGCAGACAGGTGGTACGTATAGATGGCTGAGGCAGATACATTTTCATATTCCAAACTCATTAAGACCAACATAGACACATATTCTAGCTCCAAATTGGCTGTGTTGTATGATTTAAACTATGAAATTGATTAAAAATTCGCATTTGAGTATTGTTATAGCAGCAGGTAGCTGTAGGCAGCCAGAGAGGTATTATTTGGATTTAGATTCATATTCGGATTCGGATTGTGGTGAGTGTTGCATGTGACGGGAACGGCAGACAATATAGCAACGTACGTACTCTACTCGAATACACTACAACAGACTATGCAGAGTACATACCCAGTCACGTTCCATTTAATGTTACTTTCTTTGGGCTTCCTGACCCACTGTGCGCGTTTATGTTTATGGCGGCTTAATATTCAGAAGGCACGTCTTGAAATCTAATGAAATTGTTTTGCATTTTTTTTTTCTTCAAGGCATGCTTGCTAACGGTACTTGCCTAACAATTCCTACAAAAAAACAAACAAAGAAGCTACAGGATTACTTGCTTTAAAAAAAATCAATTTAACCCAAGGAAGGGTGTGAAAAATATCTTGAAAAGCTCTTCAAAAGTGTCGTGAAAGAAACTCAAAGTATACTTTTAAACAAAGATACTCTTTGATGTATTTATGAATTTTAAAGTGTGTTCTCTAGGAGCAAAATGCATTTCTGTCGAAGTGCATCAAAACAAAAAAAGTATCTTTTGACATTCGACCTTAACCAGACTACCCATGTTGTTGTTGTTGTACTGGGTCGGTCGACAGGCAAAAGGGTTGCAATAAGCTTTGCTGTCGTGATTTGAAATTTCACATAATGCCAGTGGCAATTCAACTTATGTACATACTATGTAAAACTGAAATTTAATGACATACGGTTAGAGTTTCTGTTTTATCATCATTTTTATTTGACGCTCTTTTAAAGTCCGTTTTTTAACTGCAGACTTTTACGAATTTCCTTTGCTATACGAACTAGTACCTACTATGAATAGGAAGTATGATAATTTGGTTATGTTGCTATCTTCAGACTGAATTATATGTTAGAGAAGAAGTAATGAGGCACTAGAGGGCGACACAGTCCAACGTAATCTTCCAGGGTACTAAATATTTTATATATAGGGTTCTCCAATAAGAGGTGTTATTTTGAATAGCGCGCTATTTCGGTAGTTGTCACTTTTGAAACTGTAACTTTTTGACATTTGACAAGTAGAAACTACGCCATTAATAAAGTTGGAACGATACACGCTTCAACAACGCATTGAAATTATAAAAAAATTCACAATATCACCTCTTATTGGAAACCCCCATACAATGGAATCTCCAATACCAACAATATGACATACCATTGGTAGAACAAATAGGGACAGCAAACGACGCCATATTTTTTGCCGCTCTTTTGACATTTCTCTTCAGTAAGGTTTACCATTTCATGGTGGAAAGATATACGAGCCAACAACGAGTCGAAATTATTAAAATTTACTACCGAAATTCGGAGTCAGTGGCCTCAACGTTAAGAGCGCTATGTCCAATTAATGGTCGTCATAATTGTCCTAGCAGATCAACAATTGAGCGTCTAGTGGAAAAATTTGAATCCACAGGCACAGTACAAAATGTTCCCGTGCTAGTGAGATAAAGAAGTTCTCGTAGTGTCGAGAATATTGCTGCCGCTGAGGCTTCAGTTGCAGAAAGCCCAAATGTGTCTCTCACACGTCGTTCTCAAGCGTTGGGCATCTCGGTGACGTTGTTGTGGCGAATTTTGCGAAAAGATCTTGGCCTACATCCTTACAAGATTAAATTGACGCAAGAACTGAAGCCGCTTGATCACCAAAAGCGTCGTATGTTCGTGAATTGGGCTGAGCAACAACTTGAAAATGATTCGGATTTTCATAGAAAAATCATCTTCAGCGATGAGGCTCATTTCTGGCTGAATGGCTTCGTCAATAAACAAAATATGCGGTATTGGTCAAGCAGCAATCCACACGTACTCCACATGAGTCATCATTGCATCCCGAACAAATTACGGTTTGGTGTGGTTTATGGGCCGGCGGCGTCATTGGGCCGTACTTCTTCCGTGATGATCAAGACCGACACGTTATTTTTGGCCCCAATTGGATGATATGGACTTGGAGAACATGTGGTTCCAACAGGACGACGCCACACAGCGAATGTCACAATCAATTTATTGGAAACCAAGTTTGGAGAACGTGTTATCTCACGAAATGGTCCAGTCGCTTGGCCGCCTCTGTTGAGCGATTTGACGCCGTTAGACTATTTCCTGTGGGGTTACGTCAGGTCTATAGTCTATGCCAACAAGCCAGCGATGATTGATGAACTTCGTACGAATATCGAACGTGAAATTGCAGCAGTATCGGCCGATTTATGCTTGAAAACCGTCGAAAATTGGGTTCAGCGTCTGGATTTCTGCAAGCGTGCCCGTGGTGGCCATGCAAAAGAAATCGAGATCCATACATAATAGCATCAAACGTACTTTCACAGGAATAAAAAATTTAATTGATATCCAAAACCGTTTTTGTTTTATTTAAAAATTTTTTTGTAGCGCTCTTATTGAAAAACTAGATATTTGTACAATGTCATGTTATATGAAAAATAGGGCAATATATCAGAAAGTAAATCTACAAAAAAGGAGATACTATGAGTTGTGCCAACTGCAGAGGCACGCCAACCACATCTGCTATATGGGGCCTTAAAAATCTTGTTGGCTATTCTGGGTGAACAATGTTAGAATCCCTTGTTTCGTGAATTCATTAGTGTGGTTTCAGGACAGGTAAGTAAGCCTTCGACCAAATATACTTACTTTGACAGGCTAAAGAAAAGACTCAAGAACTCCAGATTTATACTAACCATCTTCTTTTATCGGTTTTAAATTTGCCAATGACAGCGTGGATAGAGACGAGCTATAATGACGAGAAAGAAAATAAAATGCACGACTGGGTCGCACGTACTTGCTCTGTGGGTGCAATAGTAGGATGTAAACAAACTTTTCGATCAATGAGAACAACTCATTTTTGAAAAATTTGGTAAAACCTAACAAAATTTGACTGAAACTAGAAAAACCGATATACAGGAGCTAACGTTAAGAAACCTTTAATATTTAAAATTAAGACGTTATCTTTTGGGTGATATAAATGATACAAATGTCCACTTATGGCCAAGTTAATAACACTGTTAAAAGCAATTTCCACTATTATCATGTATAGCCAAAAACTAAAAATGCAGTTTCGTTTGAAGTATTCTATGTATGTTACATACAAAGTTTCATAAAAATCGGGGGAGCCTTTTTTGAGTAAATTAGAAAAAATTAAAAAATTGGCCAAAATCTAGTGGCTCTTTGTATAGGAGCCACCATTTAAAAAAGAGAAACTGAAAAAAAATCAATGCCATCTGATAGGAAGCTGTAAGGAACTATACTAAACAAAGTTTGAGTGAATTCGATGCAACCGTTGACAACTTATGGCCAATTGAAAAAAAGCCGTTAAGAGCAGATCTCCGTTATTTGCATTTTTAGCCAAAAACTAAAAACGCAGTTCTCTTAAAAACACTAAAAGAATATAACGCACAAAGTTTAATCAAAATCGTTAGAGCCATTTTCGAGAAAATTAGAAAAAACCAAAAAAAGTTGGCTAAAACTCAACGGCTCGTTGTATGGAAGCCACCGTTTAGAAAGGCTTCAGTGAAAAATTTACTAAACCATCCTATAGAACACTATTAAAAACTGTGTCAAACAAAGTTTTAGTTGATTCAATCAAGCCGTTGTGAACTTATGGCTATTTGAAAAAAAGCCGTTAAAACCTGATTTTCGTTACGACCATTTGAGGCAAAAACAAAAAACGCAGTTTTGTTAGAAATGCTTGAAGTAAGCTAAATTATAAATTTAATCAAAATCGTTAGAGCCGTTTTCGAGAAAATCCAAATTGAAAAAAACCGTTACTTGAAAGGTACCAGTTTGAGCCGGGCTAAAACAAAATAAAAAAAACCTCGACAATGGTTTTTCTTCAAACTGCTATATACCAAGTTTGAAGAAAATCCGTCAAGCCGTTTAGGCTGTAGCATGACGTGAAAAAGCGCACATCCGCACATCCGCACATCCGCACATCCGCACATCCGCACAGACGCACAGACGCACAGACAGACCGACGGACGGTATGGCGAAAACCACTTTTTTGGGCTTCTCTATCATCGTAATGTCATGTTTGATTAAAACCTCGATTTTTTTTTTCTGCACGAAACCAATACTTGCCCTATAGATATAGAGCAAGTAAAAATAGAGCGGCTTAGATTGCAGGGGTATGTGGAGCATATGGAGTAATAGACACCAGTCCGACTTAATTTCCAAACCTGAGGGCCATTTAAGGTGGCACGACGACCTCAACCAATTTACGGAGCGTATCTGGAGGCAACTGGCTAGTGACTAGACTTGCTGTTTGTTATGGTTGAGGCCGTGGTCACAATGGGCTGTTTGCGCCACATTTATTAAGTAAGTAATAAAAATTCGGTTTAAAAGGCTTTTCGTGTCAAAGTAGTTCTAAAAAAATAAATTTAACACGAAGGGCGCTGCTGTCGTTAAAAAGATTCGTATACTACGATGAAAAGCCAAGTATCAATACCATGCGAATACCATGTTGCTAGCGTGGTATTACCATGGTCTTATCTGACATAGAGGTGATATACTCGATTACCATGGTATCGATATACCAGCAGTGTGTCACGGGTATTATCAAACAATATTTTTCCATCGCATTGAATTCCTTTTGTAAGCCACTGGAACGCTCCAGAAACATAAAAGAATTAACAATCGGTAGAATTGTCGATGATTTCTGAGGTCTTACCGGACATCATAACAGGTGATTCATTTTTGAAGTAGTAAACTCAGAGGATTATGATCCCACATAGTCATCACATAACCTAAGCCACATCGGAAATAATAGTACTTGACAAAAAACGATGCTTAGTAATAAATAATAAAAAAAAACTATTTTCCCCACTCCCAAAAAAGTAAGACATAGTGTCGCGTACAACAACATATTGTCACGGCTATTAAACATATCTCACCAGCTCAACTTATATCCGCAAGCAACTTATAAGAAGATATTATGAACATATAGGTATCCAAAGATACATCATACGAGTACACCGTATACACCGTACACGCACGTTGTCCCATTAATCTTTTATGACAGTGAGAGTGTCACTTCTGCCATGGGAACTCATATTATAAACCTGCGTAATTCTCTGCGTTTAACAAAACAGAACAAATATTTACCACATTATAACTCGAATATTGAGCCAACTGACATGACAGTTGCACATTCGAATCATTTCCATTATTTGTGTGGCGTAAAAATCGAAAGCGATCACTCCGAGCACATACATTATTTTGTGTGGATCCATATCTGACGAATGCCTAGCAATTTTTTTTTTTTTTTTTTTTTTTTTTTTTATTTTTTCGTTTCATTTAACGTCTTTCAAGACTATCCTCTAGCCATAGACAGTTAGTACGGTTTGAAAATTTGTGTTGCGTGGTGATCGGATACCAATACCATTTCGTCGGTCGTGTCGGTTAAAATACAAAAAGATATTGTAACTTCCAAATGATAGTTATAGTATCTAATATAATTATTATTATTGTCGCCGTTAAAGTGTGATTTTTTTATTTTTTTGAACCAACATAATAGGGCTTATTGTATCGACGACATCTATGTACATAAATACCGTCAACTTACACCATCATCTCATATCGAAGTACTAAATGCCAAAGAAAATTTAAATTTCCGTAAAATAATTACATTGACCTAGACGCAGCACTGATTGTCTGTAAACATTACTCCATAATAATTTTTGTTTAAATAAGCAGAAAAAAAAAATTATAAAACCAACAACAACAAAACGAAACTAGTTTTTTTTTGTCATAAATACCGTTTAGGCAACAAGCCAAAATAGTTATTATTTAACGCCTCCCCCTCAAGAATCTGTGTTTTTTTGGATAAAGATTTGCGATTCATCGTTTTCAAAAAAGACAAGGGAAACACATTTTTTTTCGTTGGTAAGAGACTTGACAATATTTTAACCGCTTTGACAATTAAAAAAAAAAAATGTCGGATTAAAAAATGTCAAAAAAAAAAACACAAGTTAAATTAACGGAGTGTATACATTAATCGTGTATTCGAAGAATTCAGAAAGTAATTAAAGCAACATGGATACCTTTATCTGGAAGAAACTAAAATCACTTAATAATTGCGGCGATTAGTGTGGGTTACCGTAATATTGCAGATTAGTTACAGGGTGTTCTAATTATTTCGGTTAATTGCAACCTGAAGACTCGTTTAGTGAGGAAGCTGCTGGTCAAATCTAAAACTTAAAAATATAAAAAAAATCATTTATGAATTTTTTTAAAATTCAAAACAGATTGTATTTTGGAACGATCGGAAAATAGGTGTACCAGTTAGAGATACCTACCTTAGACAGTGTATTTTCACATTTTAGAGTGGTGTGTAGAGTTTCGATGTTCTTATTTAAATTATAAAAGAACTGAGGATAACGATATCCTTCTTTGCGGAGTCTTAATCATGGAATTTTCTATTGCGTCTTTTGTTGACTTTATTTGAAAGATCGTCCCTTACCGATTTTATTTGAATCTGATTTCTTCCATATAGTCGCCGCCGAGCCGCTGGCGCACCGGCTGTCTTAGATGAAGCCCAATCTTGAGGTCCAATTTAAGATCACTCTTTGCAGCATTTCTGGTCGTATATTGGCAATAACACGGCGAATATTGTTTTACAAGTCGTATAAATCTTCTATGGCTTATAGACTAGCGACTTCACATATCCCAACAGAAAATAGTTTAGCGGTGTTAAATCGCACGATGTTGAAGGCATCAGGCCCAAAACGCGAAATTATGATCTCAATAAAGATTTCCTTCAGCAAATAAATTAAATAAATTGTGGTACGTTCCAGCATATACATATAAAGCACAACAAACGGTCAGTCTTTCTTTATGTAATGGCGTTTCAACAATGGCTTGAGGACTATCTTCACTCCAAATGCGACAGTTTTGCTTATTGGACGCAGTGTGCTATAGATTTCATGAACAGTACCATATTTTTTTTTAAATAAATCTGCACAATTGGCATGTGTTGTTCAGGCGTCAGTCGATTCATGATGAAATGTCAAACCAAACTGAAGATTAATCATATTATGGCAGCTGACAAAATGGCTGTCAATGAAAACAGTGCTTAAAACTTGAAGCTCTATATTTCTAAAAAATAGAAAGAAATATTCATTAAAATGGAGTAGCGTTTGACAAATGGCCACATTAAGGATTGTCTGCAAGTATTTAACTCGCGTTGGCGTTGGTTCAAAAGCAAAAGTGAAAATAACGATTACATTTCTGTCTTTTCTATGCAAGCAAGGGCGTAGTTTGGTAAACCTTCTAAGCTTGTTAGCTGTATTGCGAAATAACCAAGTACCAAGTTCCACCGGTAAAATTATATTCAAATACGTTTTCACAATATTTTTCACGTCATATTTTTAACGTAAAAAGTGCTACTCTATTGTCGACTTGAAGACTTAATTATTGTGTTTTATCAGAAATTTGACAAAATGCACTAGAATCAAATAAATTAGATATTAAACATAAGCGAGAGCTACAGTACGTTTGCAACGAACTGTTGGATACCCTATTCCCCATATTTTTGTATGTGCATGCGTCTGCCTCCCGCAAACAGCCGATGTTTCAGAAACAAAATTCTTCTTTAGCAGACAGAAAAAAATTCAATAACATTAATTTTATGCGGTGTGATGTTCAATTAGTGCTGGCGCAATAAAAAAAGGAGTGCGCCACGCCCAAAGTTAAAACGTTTTATTGCCAAGGCAACGACCACACTCTGCTACGTAACCAAGGAATATAAATCCAAGTGTTCATCTTTTTACTTCAAAACTGCGACCGATAGTTAAAAAACGTTAAAAAATTAAAGCCTTATACAACTTTTGACGGAAACGCCCCTTAAAAGTGGGCGTGTCTTAAAAATTTGAAGCACTAACTGAACTTTGATCAGTATTTAGGCATATGTGTAAAACTACAGCTGAATCCAATAGTTTTTAAGCAATCTTACATGAACAAAGGTATTTTATCGAAATCACGCCTTCAAAAGTGGGCATATTGAAAAAATGTACACAAGAAAATGAAGAGATATATTTTTCATAAAACGAACGGAAGGGAAAAAGGTTTAAATTGAATATTGGTAGTACCTTAAATTTTTAAAACTACGTTTTTCGTTCTTTCATGAGAAGTGGGCGAAAGCCACGCCCAAAATTCAAAAATTTCTTTTCATACACAAACCATTTAGTTTCTACTAAGAGACGCAAAATTTTGGCTTGCAGATTCATTATAAATACCGTTTATTTACAAAAACAATTTTTTAATAGTTTCTATTGAAAAGTGGGCGTCAGGCACGCCCAAAATCAAATTTATTGATTTCATACACAAGATGTTTATGTGCAAGTAATGCCCACAAAATTTAATGTTTTTCTCTTTAATATAACATTTGTTATTTTATAAAAACAATATTGATGGTTTTGTATGAAAAATGGGCGTCCGCCACGCCCAAACTGAAATATTTTTATATAATTGGAAGAAGGTTTAATTAAAGCTTGCGTGTGCAAAATTTTAGCGTTATGCTTCTATCGTAACTGTAAAAAAAACATAATTTAATTTTACCAAATTGAGGTTGTTCAACAAAAATGGCGATTGTGGGCGTGTTTGTGGGCGGATTTTACTGGTTCAAGAACTTAGCCTTACTCTTGAACCAAAGATTATATATACCAAATTTCAGCTTTCTAGCTCAAAAATTGCGACCTGTAGAGAGTATACATACGGACGGACGGACATGGCTAAATCGACTAGGCTTTTGATTCTGAGTCAGAATATACATATATACTTTTCTATACCTAACGGTATTATTTCTCTATGTTACAAACTCCACACCAAATACAATATACCCATTCTATGGAATAGGGTATAAAAAACAACTTAAATGCATTCGTTGATCAACCTTTAAACTGATTTTGACTAAGCTTCATAAGAATCAGTAAAGTGGTTTTGGAGATCACAGCATAATAATACAGCATCGATTACTATAGATAGACAGCCATTGATTTGTATATCAAATTTGGCGCAAAGTACAAGGTGGGCAAAAAGAAATCACCCTATTGGAATTGGAAGATGCTCTCATTTTTGCAAATGGACGCCAATGTCAAATCTGTTTTGACATTTGTGGACCAGACAGATGCAGAACATGATACAACTACTAGAGGCAACGCCTTCCAATTTTCATTTTTGATTTGTTCTGCGCATCTCGTCATAAAAACACCTGCCTTTTTGTTTTCGCCTTTGTTTGGCACCATGCGCAATGCCATATCTTTTTTAGTTGTATCATGGATGCAGAATACATGTATGACTTCTTTTGGCCCACCCTGTCGTTTGATATAATGTGATTGGGCCTTAATTTTAGGAAATGGCGTCAAATGCCATTGTGCTTGGACATCTAGAATTTGGACGAAGGACGTGGAATTAATGTTCCTAAATATTTGACGATCGCTCGGGCTGTTGTTTTAACAAAGCATTCATCGTCGCTTTCCTCCCTGTAGTGCATCATGTCGACTTAAATGTTAACAAACAATATTTTTAGCTTTTGGGGCAAACAAAACTTTCAAGAAGAGCTATTATATCCCGTCGAAGTGACTGTTAAGTGTGAGATTTGCAACGAAAAAGTCACTGTCCCCTTTTATTGAGGACACTGATGGAACCGGCGTAACCGTTACGGTGAGCGGTGTAGGTTTATGTTGAAGGAGTTTTTTTCCGCAAACTACGGAACTAAGTCTTGAACTTTATTATTTCCACCAGGGGTAGCAATACCTCACATAGCTCGGGCAACCATTTAGAATATATACACCAATTTCCGAACAAAATAGTTCCCGTTTTGGATATTTGAACTATGGTCTTCGAGGAAACAGCTTTTCGTTCTAGGTATGTTTATTACATACAACCCACCTTCTGTAAATCACATATTTAACGTTGCCGAAAGTTCAGCAGCATGCTTTGGTTTCCTTAATAGGGGTAAGAAATACGTTTCCCCTTCTGATCTAATTCTAAAAGGCTCAAAGTTTGAGTATATTTCTCATATCTGGACAGGTACTCCTGTAAGGTCTTGAAATTGATAGGATGAAAGACTTTCAACTTCGCTGTATTATCTCTCGTTTTAGGGCTTCTTTTATAAACAGTGCTTCAGTAGTTAGCCAGATTCCTATCCAGTTATACAATTTCACCGTAAAACTCCTATCGGTATCGGAATACAACAACAATTTAGAATGCTTTACCCGGCTCTATTTTTCATTCCCATTTATATAGATTTCATGTGCATCGGCATTTTCTTTAATCTCCTATCCTTAACTCTCATACTTACATAGTTAACTTATGTTAGGTGTATAACTAACTAGTTGTGCCAGTGTTTATAATAAAAAAGGATAACTTAATCTAACAGGGCGCCAGGATTCAGTTTTTTGTTTGTTTTAAATATTGCGCTTACTACTGCAAACCACAAACCTTGCGAGTCTATGAAGGTAAGGAGAAATCGCAAATTTGCGAGCTTCAATTTAAAATCCCGAAAAACGTTGAAAATGTGCGTCAACTCGGGAGGTGGTCGTTTGACAGATATATTTGTTTCAACTAAATGTCATAAATTCATCATCTTTAAATAAACGCCTCGTTAAAATGCAGTGCTCATTTTTATTTAAAGCTTAACGGTAGCCGATCCACAGTACCTATAATATTACTGTTGGGACACCCTGAAGGTGTAGTACCCCGTGGTGTAGTGGTTAGTATGTCGGACTGCCACGCCGAAGGTTCTGGGTTCGATCCCTGACGACTCCACCTAAAAGTTGTTTTACGGGGTACTGCCTCTTGTAAGGAAGTGACAAATCCTCAAAGAGTAATTAATGTCATGGAAAGTGCTTCTCTGTTAGCCGTGCGGTAAATTGTAGGTCCCTTCCATTCCTGCAGAATATCAACGCACACACAGTAATGGTTGATTGGTTGGTTGTAAGTCACAGGTCCCGGCGCCGCTTGGAGCTGTTGTGCCAATAATTTATTTATTTACACCCTGAAGGTAGAAAATAGATGATGTAGGGTGAAAGTTAAAAACTGAATTTCAGCGACACTCTTAATGCGACACAATGTAATTAAACGAGACTCGAGACACCATGTATACAACTTTTGTTGTGATGATCTGACAATCGGTATACAATCCCAAAAAGTATGTTTTCGCAAAAAATATTTAAGTTTGAGAATTTGCTCGCTATATTATTTATTTAAGATCCATTAAAATATTATACGAAATTTATTAAATACTAACTTGAACACCCTGTTTACAATTAAAACAACCATTGACAACTACAGGTAGCCATTACTTGATAAATTTCCCTTAAAAATTTTGACTGAAATTGTCGTTTAAATAATTGCCCATTAATCGTACTGCAATGCAATTAAATTCGAATAAACATTACAACGAAAACGAAATCATATTTTAGAGGTCACGTATCGGATCAAAGTAAAAATAAATAAAGTTATAACCGCCGCGTCGGTCTGTCGCGTCGTCGTGTTCCACAAAAAGCAGAAACAGCTACAGCCAGCATCCTTTGACATTGAATTACGAGAGTAGGTACTTTAAATGATTAGTGTAAACACACTCTCGACTCGACTACTCACTATCACTACTCACCGCTACTCAGTGCTCTCAGTCTCCGTACATCATTCAGTTTTTCTTGGATAGAATTTCAATTTCAATCTTTATCTTTATCTTTTCCCACTTAACATTGCTCAGATTGAGTGAATTTTCTGAATGGTACTGGTTTTTACGTCGCTATTTGCGTTTGTTGTTGTTGTTGTTGTTGATGCAAAAACACCTGACTGTATGTACGATTGAGTTGAGTGTTAAAATTGAGTCAACGTCTGCGCACAGCACTACCTTTGCGCATACCGTGGGTCTGGGTAGGCAGTAAGTCAGGTTGTTATTAGCCACTTAGCCATTAAGCTACATTGGCTAAAGTATATAAGAGCATTGCATCCCATTTAGCTGTTTTGTTCATCAGATGGTTCAATCAGTGTGTTTTAATGCGTGAATCATAGATCAATAAAAAAATTATTTCAATAATAATTAAATTAGTAAAAAATATTGTTGGTGATTGATAAGTTTTAATTTAATTTTTTTGTTTTTTTTTTTGGTGTAGAAACATAAAAAATAATTTTTTCGTCGATCGTGTAAAAATACAAATCAATCCTCAATCATGGCGAGCGAAAAGGAATTAATGTCGTTTGAAAGTAAATTTTTAAAACTTCGAAATCCTCAAAAAACGTCGTTTTAAAATATTTTTTAAATTGTTTTTTAGATGAATTCGGTGAATCTAGTATTCGTGAGTTTTTTAGAAATCAAAGTGTGTTCCTTACTGGCGCCACAGGATTCCTTGGCAAAGGTATTTTTAAAATATGTTAATAAAATTCAAATTCCTTTTTAATTAAAAGAAAAAAGAAAAAAAAGTCCTTGAGTGATATGAAATATATATTTTTTTTTGTAGTGATAATGGAAAAATTGCTGCGTACAACAGATGTTAAGATGGTTTACATATTAATTCGAAAGAAACGAGATAAGGACATTAAGGAAAGAGTTGCTGATGTCTTTGAAGATCCTGTAAGAGTTTTTTTTTGTTTTATTTGTTTTTTAAATTAAATGCAGTGTTTTATTGTGTGTGAATATAAATTAAAAAAAAAAAAAAAAATTGTAGCTATTCCAAGTTCTACATAGAGAGAAACGTGATTTTCTTATGAGGGTCCATCCAATTGTTGGTGATTGCTCCTTGCCACATCTGGGCTTATCCAAGGTCGATCAACAGTTACTTAAGGAGAATGTTAGCGTGGTGATACACAGTGCTGCAACAGTACGATTTATAGAGCCGCTCAAGAATGCCCTGGAAATAAATGTACGTGCAACATTGGCACTGATTGAGTTGGCCAAGGAAATGGATAACTTGAAGGTGAGTCTTGATTTTTTTTTTTTTTAATTTTATTGTTGGATATACTTTAGACAAAAAAATAAAATATAAGAACAGGAGTTAAAGAAATTCAATTAAGGGCCTTCTACCTATACGAGTAAGCGAGTGTTGGTGTATATTCAAAGGAACACAGAAGTGATTTTAATTGGACGGAAATATACTGATTCACATCGGGATGATGGGTTAAGTGTTGGTTGAAGTAGAATATGAGAGACCTTGTGGAATTTTTTAATTGTGACTGGTTGTGAAATGTTTTGATTTTTTTTTTGTTCTTGAAGAACAATTATTGAAAGTAATTTAATCTGTAATGAGGTGCACTATAATATAGATCGAGAAGGTCAGGAACAGAAAAGGGTTTATTGCTTGTTTACAAGCTTGAAAGCTTTTCCATTAACTTATGGTTAATATGAAGTAAGGCATAAACTTCTTCCTTCTTCCTCGTGGACTTTTATTCCATTTCCTGAATATTTTAGAATGATATACAAACGTTTATCAGTGTTAATGTATAATGAACTTTTTGTTGAATTCTTTAGCTAGGAAGAAATCACCATAAGAATTCAAAGCCCACAAGAGTTATAATTTTTAATATTTCGCCAAAAACAAATTATGTTTTATTTTTTATGTGGGATTGAATTTTTAATGCATTTTTTGTAAAGAATGAACTTAGTTAATGCTATCTCATAATTTTAAAAGCAACAAATTAGAAAAAATCATTTCAAAAATAATTTGAAAAAAAAGAAGCAAAAATTAAACATAAGTTAGAAAATCAACCGTTTTTATTTTTGTCTTGGACAAAAATGATTCCTGAGTTCAAATGGTTTATTTTCTATAATTTTATCAAAATCCCAGTTTAAACTTTTTTTTTGGAGATGCTTCTTTCCAGAACAATGGCATCTAAAAATGGTTTAGTTTTAAGAGTTAGTTTTTTAAACAAATTCAATTTGCAAAATTATTTTAAGTTTTTTGGCTTCTTTGGTCAAAACCCAAAATGCTTCGATAAAAATGTAAAATTAAAGCACTTTGGAGCTTATAATAATCTAAGCCATTCGAAAAATAAGTTATTATCTTTTGAAATCCATTTTGAAAATTAAAATTTGTTTGTTCTCTAAAACGAAAAATCAATTTTTAAGAATGCAGCGTGAGTTTCTGGATCTTGATTTCTGAGAAAAAGAACGATACGGCATGATATAAAATTAAAATTATTGTTAAGGCGAGTTCAATTGCATGCAGCATCCGCATTGATTCCTTTTCTTTTGGATTATGTTTATTTGGTTTTTTCACTAAAATATTATCGGCTAAGAGACCGTTGCCAGAATTAACGACAAATCGTGCTTAATTACTCGTATTAGCATCACTTCTGTCAGATTTTCCTGTGGAAGGCACTCGAAAACGGATTTTTTTCTTCTTTGAGGACTTCAAGAGTTTGAAATTTTTGAGATATATTTGTGGAAAAAAAAAAATCTGGAACGGAGTACGGAGAATTTAGACCTTGCATGATAAAGATTCTTCCTTTCAAAGAGCCCTTCGAGAACCTGCCATACATATTTTATATTTTCCTCGGAAATTGCTCCAAACATTTTGATGAAATGTATTCTGTTTTATCGTTATATCTTGTAAAATATAAATATTACCTACGAGCGTATACCCAAATTGTGCTACTAAGCTAAAATAAATTGTCTAAGTTAAAACAAACCAGCAACGCTTAGCGATTGATCTTGAGCCTTGTTGGTGGTTTTGGCGAATGCAAGACGCACTGGAAACTGAAATCGCTTGAAGTCGTTTAAAATCATTGCAATTCGTGATAGCAGCACATCTTTTTTAACTAAACCAACTCTTAAAATTGGTGGCGTTAGAGATGGTTTAGACAGCTTATTCCTTACCAAGAATTGTTTTAATCGATTTGTGATGCTTGAAAACTTCACTTGGCTGCTTCAATTTGTACAAACTGCACACTAATGCATTGAAAATAAAAAAAAATAAAACGAATTCTGATGCCGTTGTAAAAAATTAACAATAATATTTACAAGAATTAAAGTCGATTTTAAAGAAATTTTGGTATTCGGTTGAAATGACGAATATCGACATCGAACGTGTCTTAAGCATTGTTTTATTGGTCTTAAACCATCTTTAAATTATTTCCTTTCTAATGAAACTTGTACAGGGAATATTGGTTGGATCGTTTCAAAGTCAACAACGGACATTGGTAGAAAAGATTTTTATGTTTTATAATTGATTTAATTCCACTTTTGAAGAAATTTAGTACCAAATTGGTTTTAACAAGAACTTTAATATTGCATATTGGTTATTCGAACATTTATAAACATATCTTTAAAATCTTGAAAATCTTCTTAAAAATAAAACAAATACAAAAGCACAAAATATAGGTATCACGTAATTTTTCTAATAGTTTTCCTAGTAAAATGATGAATAATTTTGTCTTTAATGAGTTTTTCGACCTTTGTAAGTTTGTATTTCTAAAAATTTTAAGTTCGTAGGCGACTATCAAGATCGTGCGATCCAGTCGTGCATTCTAATTTAACTACAAATAATGTATCGACTTAAAAGTTTGTTTCGTTCTTTTTGCAATTTAACTTGATACATTTTTTATCCACTGAAATGTTTGTGTTTATAAATACTCTATGAATTTGATCAAGTGAAAAAGAAAATTTTTTATTCAACACACAAGCTAAAGCCCACTTAAACAGATGATTGCAGCAACAATTTAATAAAAGTCTAGAGAAAAAAGCACATTAAAAAAAATTCAATCTAACAAATAAACAAATTAATAATATTTATTAAGGTGTCACATCGAACAGTGTACAAAATATACCAACTTCACCAATAGCTCTAGCGTAGCTTGCTTCCATAAAAGTATTTTCCCATTCCCGGTAAAAAAAAAAAAAAAACACCAAAATAAATATTATTTCGGAATCAATGAACTTTTTCATTACTAAAGGTCACCATAAGTTTCCAAGTTTTGGATACCATCTCGTGGGAGTAATAACTCAGAGGTTATATAAGAAAATTAAATAAAATCTTACTTCTGGTTCTAAAAATCAAAAACCAACGAATTTTTAATTTCACTTTTATTGTTTATCAAATTCAAAAAGTGTGCGCACACACAACAATCTAAAAAAATAATTTTGCTTTGAGTTGTTGTTTTAAAATAAAGTTAATAAAAGAACTCAAAACAAGTGCAAATATGGCCAAGTCTTCCATTTTTCACGTGTTTGTCTGATTTTTTTTTGGTATAACCAAATTATGTTGTCAAACTTGAATAATTATGACCATTTAAAGAAATTTACGGTAATACGCACATTTCTTATGAAGCCGTGTGTCTCAGTTTGCTGAGGGCGGGGGGTTTTTCCTTTGAGTGTTTAAAGTAACATCATCGGACGTGGATCGTAGTTGGTATCGGGAGGAAGGTAATATATAAGAAATTCCAATAATCCTGGAAAGTAATGAACTTTTATGATGGAAAACGAGTTATGCATCCACGACAAAGGAGGTTGTTTAATAAAGTATAGGCAACAATAAGAAGACATGGGTTCTTTTTTTTTTGTAAAATAAAGTTACTTTCTGGGAAAGCCAATATCTTAAGGCCATATAAAGATACGGATACAAAAAAAGTGCATGACTGGATTGCATGTGTGTACCTGCTTGGAGGAACTGATAGTAATAATTACATAATAATTTTGGTGTACCACAGTCATGGCGAACTTAAGAAAAGCAGTTTGTTAAGTAAACATTTTAAAACTTGAATGAATTCAGAAAGTGTAAAAAATTTGTTTGATTTTTTTTTTGAATTTGATCTTTCAGTTAACCAAAGTTTCAGGCTTTTTAATTTAAGAGATTTAAGAGTTTTGTTAAATGTCTTAAGACTCTTAGATTTATTAACGTAAAAGAGATTATTTGGTTCCCTTTCAATTTTTATTCACTTAAATTCTTTGATTAAAAAGGAAACATTTAGCGGAGCTGATAGCTTAGGAATGAAATTTCAAAATGGTAAGGGTGGACTCAATAAAAATTATTTAAAAATATTCCAAAAATCGTAGCCACCATAAATATTATAAACTTATGCCTACTTGCAGGAAAATATTGAATTATAAATAAAATGGTTCTTTTGTTCAACACTTCGAAATTGCTCTTCAGTTTTTTTCTTTTTTTTAACCTTTGTCTGCTTCACACTTCTGGTTTTGTTTCAATCGATTTCTGAGGCCAACGTAATACTCTTGTAGCTGAATTTGTATGTACCAGGAGTTTTGAGGCCTGCCTTTCCGCTTCCTCCCTCACGATCGAATAGGAATGTTGTATGATATTGCCCTTTTGACGGAGTTCTAAAGGTCTCTCCTTTGAACGTAACAATTAAGCTGATCCAGTTGTGCTCTATTTTTTGCAAGGTGGTGTTTTTGACGTGAAGACTTCCGTGAATGATCGAATAAGTGATCAAGCCCTGTTACTCCTGCTGGCAACGTTTTGTTAATTTTCAAACAAAGTTCACTGTATTTGAGTCTTCCTTTCAGCTTAGGGTTCATTGTTAGATCACAAAAGATGGAATTTACTCGATGATTGATGTCTTAATCATTCTAAAATCTCAGATATTTAAGCTTTCCACACTTAGGAATCACTGTCTCAATCAATTAAATGTCTGAAATATGTATGCCTGGATCAGAAAACGGGCAGAACAAGTATGAAGTCGTTTTTGGGCTTACTTTACTCCAAAATGTCCAATCATACATCAAGTGTTAATTGCAGGGATAATGGCTTGATCGTCAGAAAAAAATAAAGTGATGCACATTGGAGTACGTCACTTTAACTTCAAAGACTGCAATAAATCGTCAGCTCCAGAAATATCTTGCAGATCGGGAGCTTTTAAATGACCAGAAGTACGGCTTTCGCAGCAATCGTTCCACTGGTGAACAGATAGCATATCTCAACGAACAGTGGAACAAATCTTTGCATCTCTTTGGCGAAAGCAAGATTATTGCGCTTGATATTTCAAAGTCATTTGATAGAGTTCATGAAGCTCTTTTATTGAAAATACGTGCATTTGGTATCGATGATACTCTTATTCGTTGGATTAGAAGATATCTTCTGGACTGTTCAATACAAGTTGTATTAGACGGTTTCAAGTCTGATGTCCACAAAATAAATGCTGGTGTGCCCCAGGGTTCCGTTCTGTCTCCGACTTTCTTTCTCATTTTTATAAATGATCTCTTGTCTGTGACTTCTAATCCATTAAATTGTTTTAATTTAAACTCCGATTTAAACAGCATTGTGAATTGGGGTACTAGAAATCGTGTGGAGTTTAATGCGTCGAAAACTCAATGCTGTCTTTTGTCGTTGAAGCTAAACATACCCCCTATGCCATTATCCATTAATGGTACTTGCATCGAGGAGGACGAAAAGCTATCAGTACTCGTACTCGGTATGTGTATCAGTGACAACCTTCGTTGGAATGACCACATACTTGAAATTGCCAAGAATGCTGCAAGATGCTTAGGCTTCCTTAATAGATGCAAGAAGTTTTTCACCCCTTCTGATCTGGCTACAATTTACAAAGCGTTTATACGCCCGAAACTTGAGTATAACTCCCATCTCTAGGCAGTTGCTTCTCAAACTTTTTTACACCTGCTCGACAGAGTTCAGAAAAAAGCGTTAAAATTGATAGTAGAATGAAACATTATGGAAACATTTCCGTCACTTGAACATCGTCGAAATGTCTCATGTCTTTCCTTATTTTCCAGGTTCTTTTACAAAAAAGGCTCACTCGAGGTAGCCAGCTGCGTTCCACCCCTTAAACATTTCCACCGTAATACTCGTCTTGCTAGGAACGCTCATCAGTTTACACTTGAGCCCAATTTCGGACGTACCGTGAAATATAGGGATTCTGTCTTTAGCCGTACAACACGAATGTGGAATGGATTTGGTCACTGCTCTTTCGTACATGTCCATGACCATCCGCACATAAGTTTATTAAACTCCTCGTTTTCTGAAGGCCATCCATATCAGATCTTGTGGTTATCTTTGGAATGCTTTTTTTAAAATCCACAAATACAATATGCAAATACTTTTAGCAATCCCGATTATATTCCATAATGATACAAATACTTTGGATTTTATCTCTTCGACCTTTATACAATGGGAGAAGTTTACTTTTCCACTCCATTGCTAAGGCATCCGAACGCCTCCTAGAAATTGGAGATGACAATCATGAGCCGCATGTGAAACCGATATCACTCATCTTTTTCAAAATTCAAAAGGTATCAGAAAACATATGTTAATTTAAAAAAAGGTTGAAAGCAAAGAAATGGGTTCTACCGATGCTGTTAGATGCAATGTTAATCATAGTTATTTGTTTTCTCTTGTTTACGATAAACTTCATAATTTTTGGAAGCTGTAATTGGTTTCCATTAGGCCTCAATTCATTGATTAAATTCATTTTTTTTTCCATAATTTCGATTCCTAGCTGCAAAAACATCTTAAAATTCTTGAGAAAATGTTTTCTAATGGTGCATAGAGGTGCAATACTTAGTAATCTGCTTGTAGATTAAGAGTCTCAACAATTGTGTATCTATCAGAGTTTTTGAAGTCTGCATAATAAATGTGTTGAATGTATTAAACATGCATAGCGATTCAAAAAAAAAAAACTAAATTGTAGCTCTTCTCCAAAAAATGTAAATAACCCAAAATGTTGTGGGTTGAGACATTGAATAAATGTAATGTAATCTTTCGCTGGTCATTGATCTTCCAAAAATATAACGAAAACAAACAATATTAATATTTTAACACACTTCTCAGAAGAAACACGTTTTGGTTTATTGATGAATGAATGGGAAATAAAAGTTATTTTATGATAATTTTACAGTAAAATTGCATTTTTATCAAGTTTGTTGCGATTAAATGGACATGTTTTAAATTATTGTAAAGATTTATTATTTATTGATTATAAAAATGCTTAGAAACTTCATTTTATCACCCCGAATTACTAATAAAAAGAAACATGAATTATTGTTAATATAAAAATTAATTTGTTAAATTGCAAACCATATTTGGTATTCGGCTGAAAACTTGGTGACTTTTGTACTTTGAAACTTTAAACTTTAAATAAATATAAATTGATAGCATTTTTTTTATTATCATGAAAATCAATGGTCGCTCCTCAATAATGTATACACGTGTCAAATTTATTTCCAATCACAAAAAACTGGATCTAGAATAGTGCATAATATGCTATAATTTGTTTTGCATAATATTCTTTATTTAATTTATATAATTTAAAAACATATTTAAAGTAAATCGTTCAATTAATCAATAAATATTGATTGCAAATTATCAGTAATTATATATTTAATTCGTGAAGATAGCTTCGTAAGAAGTTATAAGTTCAACAAATTATTAGTTTAGTTAGATAGATAAATTTTCACATAATTATTAATAATATGATAGGAGTAAAATTAGAACTAGAATTTTTGATCAATAAACTTGACCGATGCACTCTATGTTTAATTCAATAATTCCAGATTAAATGGACTGTGAATACATAGGTCATTATTTTCTTGATATTATTTCTCTAAGAAAGCTATCACTTACAAACTAAAGCACGTTGAATATTATATCAGTGGATGGTTCTGCCAATAGCGTTGCTAAGGACCCTTTGAAATTGTCTATATTATAGACCATTATAATTACGATATGGATGTGAAGGAAAAGCAGACATTTTGAGGTTAACAATGTTGGCTTAGATGCACTCTTGGAAATTGATCAAACTCTAAATTAATTTTGGCATTATTGAATTAATCAATTGAGTGCCATGCTAAGCAGAGGAAATACCTTTGAGTTCACTCGTAGTTGATATACCTTATACTTTCGGAACTGCACGCACACTTGCACTTAAAGTTTCTTAAGTGAATTATCAGAATGTTTCCTATAACATGTGTTATTGCATTTCTTATGTAAACATCACTTTTACTTAATTGAATGATACAAGTGCGTTAGACTTTCTGCACACTCAATTATATTTATTTGATTTTTCTAAAGATGTGCCTGTCTTCAAGGCTTTTTTTTAAATTAGGTATCTCAAATATTTAGATTTTTACTTTTATTATCAGTTTAATATCACTGCTTATACAGACAATAGTTCTTTGTTTAAATAAAACAAAATACAGCTTAAATTTGGCAAAAGAATAAAATAAGTTTGAATAATGGAGTTACTCAATTGAAACATAAAATTTTATTGAACAAAGAATGGTTGTTCTATTATGTTGATACACAGGGCAAAGCTGGATCAATAAAAGTATTATGTTCATAGTAGAATCGACAATTGTTTTAATTTATAGAAACTTGTTCAAATATTTATTGAACAGATGTTCTGTTGGGAACCAAGCACATTGTAGTAGCCAGCGGCCTAGGCTTAGGTCTGGAAATAAGTTTTGTAATTTATTTTATATTTTCAAGATGCAAAAATACAAGAGAAATCTTAAATGTTCAGTGCCAATAGTAAACTCACTGAAAACTGTATTACAAAAAACAACTTTTGTCATTAAAAGAATAAGTTGATTTAAATTTCAAACAATCCAAACACAATCATTCCTTAACTGTTTCCACTTCGATTTGGATACCATCTTTTTGATTTGAATATCCACTGTTCTTTGAAACAACTACTACTGATAATATATTTTTGTTGTTTGGCAATAAGATATAACCATACCAGAAAATGTTTGTTAAAAAGATAAGAATTATAAAAAAAAACTAGCTTTTAGCCGCGGTTTCGATCACGTCAACTACAGTGTCTAAGCTCTAAGGGATCGCCATAGTAATCTTAATTTTTTAAAATAAAGTCCACTTGCACGAATTTGCTCTAATAAGACATTGGTCGTGGCTTGAGATTTTGAAAAAAAAATTATTTTTTTGAAGCTCTTATTCTTTGGAGGAATTTCAATCAAAATCTGTGGAGTGGTTTCTTAGAAAAAAAAAAGTATTTTTTGGAGAAAATTTTCAAAAAAAAAAAAATTAAATTCCCTAATACATAGGTATTCTTCATTTATCATAAAACTACTAATCATATTTGAAAAAAAATAATGAGCTGTTTTCAAAATATTAAATTATTAAAAGAAATGTTTTTGAAAAACCAACAGGTAGGTAGGTGCCAATTGAGCTACTTTAACCTATATACATTTGTGTATATTTTCGACTGAATCGGTTAAACCATTCTCGAAAAAGCCGAAAGCAAAAAAAAAAAAAAAAAACATAAGCGAGAGCTAATATTCCCTATAATTTTGTGTGTGTTTGCGTTCGCCTCCCGCAGCCAGCCGATGTTTCAGTTTCAGAAACAAAATTCTTCTTTAGCAGACAGAAAAAATTCAATAACATTAATTTTGTGTAGTGTGATTTTTAATTAGTGCTGGCACAATAAAAAAAGGCGTGCTCCACGCCCAAAAATCAGATTTTTTATTGCCAAGGCAATTAGTATGAGCTCAGTGACATTCAATTTTATTCTTGCAGATCGATTTGAACAAAACAGGAGAAAACTTAAATTTTTAAAAATCAGATTTTGAATGGAAATAGCGATCATGGATGTTTTTAACAATTCTTGGACCACACTCTGCTACGTAACCAAGGAATATAAATCTATGTGTTCATCTTTTTATACAAAACTGCGAACGATAGTTAAAAAACGTTAAGAAAATTAATGCATTATACGACTTTCGACGGAAACGCCCCTTAAAAGTGGGAGTGTCTTAAAAATTTGAAGCACTTACTGAGCTTTGATCATTCATCAGTATTTAGGCATATGTTTAAAACTACATAGCTGAATCGAGTAGTTTTTAAACGATCTTACCTTAAAAAAGGTATTTTATCAAAATCACGCTTTTAAAAGTGGGCGTATTGAAAAAAATTACAAAAGAAAATGTAGAGATATATAAACCACGCCCTAAATTCAAAAATTTCTTTTCGTACACAAACTTTTTAGTTTCTATTAAGAGACGCAAAATTTTGGCTTGCGGATTCATTATAAATACCGTTTATTTACAAAAACAATTTGTTCATAGTTTCTAATGAAAAGTGGGCGTCAGCCACGCCCAAAATCAAATTTTTCGATTTCATACACAAGATGTTTATGTGCAAGTAATACCCACAAAATTTAATGTTTATTGTTTATATTAAAATGGTCGTCAGCAACGCCCAAACTGAAATATATTTATTTGATTGGAAGAAGGTTTACCTAAAGTCTACGTGTGTTAAATTATAGCGTTATGCTTTTATCGTAACTGTACAAAAAACATAATTTAATTTTTCCAAGAGGTTGTTCATCAAAAATGGTGATTGTGGGCGTGTCTGTATTCGGATTTTAGCCTTACTCTTGAAGCAAATTTCAGCTTTCTAGCTCAAAAATTGCGACCTCTATAGAGAGTATACATACGGAAGGACGGACGGACTGACGCACGGACGGACGGATGGACATGGCTAAATCGATTAGGCTTTTCATTCTGAGTCAGAATATATATACATACTTTTCTATACCTCACGGTATAATTTCTGTATGTTACAAACTCCACACCAAATACAATATACCCATTCTAT
Source organism: Platycheirus albimanus (assembly GCA_916050605.2). Lineage (NCBI taxonomy): Eukaryota > Metazoa > Arthropoda > Insecta > Diptera > Syrphidae > Platycheirus > Platycheirus albimanus. The sequence continues at coordinate 10,294,483 of OU696696.1, read as the reverse complement.
GGAATAGGGTATACAAAAAACCGTCTAATGGAAGGTACCGTTCTTAGCGAATGTTGTTAACTTTGTTTCCACCCATTTGATAGGTCATACGGTCATACCTTAAAAGCTAAACTTATCAAAATCGTTTGAGTCGTTTTCGAGAAAAAATGAGTTTCAACATAACTTTAATATGACAGGTTAAGTTTTTGAGCTGCAAGAAAAAAAATTCAATTTCCCTTCTGTACAATACCTACAAAACTCGATATATACCTAGTTTGAAGGAATTAAGGCCCAACCATAATGCGCGAAAAAAAAGTAAGCAAGTGTCAAAACCGAAGGAAAAGTTTCCTTCCGATTTGTAAAGTACATCAGTTGCCCATAATAGCCTTTAAAAATAAGAAGAAAGAAAGAAGAAGAATACCCTTTAGAAAAAAAGTCATTTCGGGTTGTGTATACAAATCAAATGTATTTCTACTGTTTCGTAAGGCAACGTACGTATCATTCTTCAATTATGATTAGCCTCTTAGGCACACCCATTTGGGCTGTTGTAGGTGTCTGTTGTCTGTACATACATATACTCAGACTGATAGGCAAACAGATGAAACAGACAGACGAACAGTTTTTTTGACCAACTTTTTTGGTCTTCGCTATCATCGTTAAAACTTTTTTTTCCACGAGTGCATAACTTGCAGTATCTATGTATACTCGAATGTAATTGACTTTTAAAGGAATATTATTGATATCATGGGTTACATTATTTTGATTTTCGTAAGGATCTTTAGTTGAGACTAAAGAAATGTATAGCCTTTGTTACTCACAGATAATGTAGCTTTCTGTAAGTGAAAGATTTTTAAGATCGGTTCAGTGGTTTAGGCGTGAAACCCTTACAAACCAACACCCTGACATTTGTTCACATTTATAATATTGGAATGATTTTATTAATAAAAGTAGAAATCATTTAGATACTACACCAGTGCCTCATTAGATCAACCAACCCATTAAATCTTTCTATCTACTAAGTTTCCTTCGGTGTCTTTTTCAGTCAAGAACTAACTAATCTTAAGGGAATCAGGAATCTAACCCATAATTTTGAATTTTTGAAACTGCCACAACTGTAACGCTCCTAAATATGTTAATTTTAGTAATAGTGTCCCTGTCCCTACCATTAAGGGAATTTACTCAATAGATCTTATTCGAACTAGACAAACACTTCTTGTTGACCTTATTACTTCGTGAGACTTTAATCAATAATTTTCTATAAACAAATTAGTAACAGTCACGAATCATTTCCAAATGTAATTAATTAAGCAATTAGCATTTGTACTTTAGTCTCATTCATTGAAAATTAATTGAAGAATTACTATAGAATGATATTATAATACTTTAATGCATTTTGAACTTTTTCAAAATTGGCTTCCTTGCAACCGTTAAATGAATCTCACAAATGCAAATAAAACAAAAGTGTTAGGATATTTAAAAAGTGATAAACGCTCCGTAATTAATTTAAACAAACAAATGAACTAATACACCCACTAGACTTAATTTTTGAATGTTTAATGCACTATCTCAGATATACATATGAATAAGTTATAACTTAGGTAGTTAATCAAAATATGCAGTGGTAAATAAAAGTTAATAAACGGCCTTTCATCAATAAATAATATAGGTTCTGGACAATAAATCACGAAGATTTAATTAAAATAAAATAATTATATTAATTAAAATGCAATTTTATTATACATTGTTATAAAAAATCTATTATTTTCTATAAATTTACAAATATAATGACAAGCCCTGTGGATAAGATTGATTGTAGAGAATGTGGTTTCAAAGGAACCTTGTGTACTTTTGCAATAAAATGTCCTTGTCTGGGTATCAAGAAATTTGGTTCTTAGACCTTTTGATCAATTCAACCATTTCGGAGAATCAAACACTTTGTCTGTTTGGTGGAATGCTCATGTGCCCTCAAGTTTGATTAGATTGTGACTATTTGTGAAAGTGATTTGATTCAGCTTGTCCGATCACACTGCCATATATTTGAAAGGGTTCTTTTACTAATTTGAAACTTGTTGTCACTATGTCTTTAATGTGATACCAACTTGAGCTTCTGAAAGTGCGCCCTAGACCGAGTAACCATTCGTAATCAAACCCATGTGAACCCAATCACCTACATGATGTTCCTCGGGTGCAGTTTGTATGAATGAAAACATTTGGTTCTGCTTTTGTACAGGGTGGGCCAAAAGAAATCACCCTATTGGAAGATGCTCTAATTTTTGCAAATGGCCGCCAATGTCAAATCTGTTTTGACATTTGTGGACTAGACAGATGCAGAATACAAGTGAACAAGCCATGAAGCGATACATGAACCGACATGAGCCGATATTCGGAAGGCGGCCTTCCCGAGTCGCCTCATCTCTCGTTTTGGCGATTTGCACTGTCCCGTAAGATCGCCCGATTTAACCGTTTCAGACTTTTTTGTGGGGTTTTTTGAAGTCCCGTGTTTACGTGAACAAGCCCGAGACTCTGGAAGCCCTCAAGGACGTTAGTTCAAAATTTCCCACAAAAAGAAGTCTAAAATGGTTTAATTGTGCGATCTTACAGGCCATAGTCCAAATCATAAAAAATAGAGATGAGGCGGAAATGCAACCCTCAGAAAATAGTAGGGGTCATTGCAGTATATACGCGGTTGCTCAATTCTATTGGATCCACATGTAGTTGCAATTGTAATTCATCCAATTGAGGAATGAGAAAGCCGTTGAGTATTTGGCCCTCGGCGTTTTCAAAAAGCATACCCTCGTGAGTATACATATAGCTGCTCCAGAAGCGATCATTTTGTTCACTCACTTATCCACGCATGTGGATGGAATGGAGGCCCATATGCCTTCTCGATTATAATGGTTTTGGAAGAAAAGTGTTGTCCCTGATGTTGGCACTTCGTTTGGTTGATACTCCTGTGTCCTCTGCAACATCTTCAGCCACAACAGCAATATTCTTAGCAGAATGGTTGCTCGATTTTGTCACAAACTCCTCTTCAAAGTGATTATATAAAAGTCGGAGTATTCTCAAAGTTGCTGTCGGACGACCGGGAAATCTGCACCAATACCACCGGCACGGAGTTTTATATCGCAAAAATAAAATCGGAGCAATATTCCACCTTTTTTAGAAATATAGCGATTCATGTCCTGTTGACGTGTATTTTGTATCATATGTAACTATTATGATCTTAAAATATACGGCAATGACTTTCACGCCACTTGGATAAGCAATTGATATTATAAAGCTGTGTAGCAGGATTCGATCCAATCCATTTGCCATTGTATTTTTTCACTTGGCTAAAACAGATTCAATCAAAGGCAACAGATTATCTACAGCATTATAACACTTTGCACTTCATTTCTTACCCCATTAGGCTTTTATCACGGTACAATGGGATAGTAACAATATTGAAACAATTTCTTTAAACAAATCTCGAATTGAAGAAATAACTATAATTAAAGTGATTCCTTGAAGTACTGGTTTTGTATCAGAAGTTTTAAGATATCACAACAAAAATGAGATTTATTCGTTTTTGTGATAAGTTATGATATTTTTGCTTACATAAACTTAAAATTAACTTCGATAGAAACGAAACCACTAGCTATGCACTCAACTCCATTTTTGATCTCAGTTGCAGTTTTTAGTCCAGGTGTCACGTATAATTTTCTTATATCCGATAGGTACTAGATTAACGAATCAAAAATAAATTATTTTGCCACATATACAACAACATATTACATATCTATTAACGATTAATCATGCCCTCCAATAATTTCCTAAATGGGAAGAACAAACACTCATAATGTAGATTGACCGATGACCCCAGTCAACCACTTATATCCTGATGCCATATCCTGTTCAAGCACTCCAATTTCCACTTGCATTCTTCCAAGAACTCAAGAAGCATTTTATTCTGTCTTTATTTTAGATAAAATAAGTTCCCCTTTCTGCTGAGTACGTAAGCTATACAAATCACAACTTGAAACAGAAAATTTCAATGAAAAATGCGGTTGAATTAAAATCACGACAGAAATAAAAATATTCCACTAAATAGTATAGTTAACGCTGAAAAAACAGAAAAAGAAAATAATGATACATTACAAGAGTGTCAAGCGAGTACTTATTTTGTATCAGATCTAACAAAAGAACCACAACCGGAGCTGACTCAGCGAAAATTGTAATCTCCAAGAAGATACATGGCTTAACATTGTTGTTTTCGGAATTACATATTCCCTGAGCAGAGAGTGCTTCTTTAAAGTTCTTTAGGATCCTTTTTTTTTTTGTTTGCTTTTATTGAAGCAGCATTTCGTGATTTGAATAAATTTCAAAATCACACAGAAATTGCATTGTGACGCGAGCGCAAGTGCGATGCGATGGTGTGGACATTTGGCGTAACAACGAACGTGGGGAATTTCCTTTCAAATCAATCTTTGTTGCACTTTTCATGTGACATGATCCGATCAGTGTGTACATTCTATGTGCAAATGAAATAATCTAAAAGCATTTACTTTAAAATTAGCACAAAATAAAACCATCCAAATCCAAATAAAGAAAATATAACTTAATCAATTCATCTAATTAATTGATACAATATACGACTACTATCGTCGTAGTCGTAAGAAAAAAATTAACATGATTTCCAATTCATCATTGTATCTGGTTGCATCTCGGGAATTATTTATTCATGAATGCAATATTGAGTCGATAAAAATTAGTAATATCAATGAGTCAGGTTGGATATTACTCCGCGTGTGTGATGAATAATATTAACGATTTTTTATCGATTTTGAATGCAAGAATTCCATGACGCGACGCGACGCCTAAGCATATTATGATCTTCAAAATGACGTTAATGGGAGGATATGACCGGAACTGCTGGCAAAAGAGTCATCTACGGTGTAATGACATTGCATTGGGGGCAACAAATTCCCAAGTTAGTTAGCGTGGTATTATGGTTATTAATGAAATCAATAACCCGAATAAGTAAATTAAATCAAAGTGATTGATTGATTAAGTATGATAAATGCATGATGGGGTTGGTAACATTTGATACTAAATTTGATATAAGAAATATAACATATTTCGTTTAAGGCACTTCCTTCCGAGTATCGTCAGAAAAGTTATCAAGGTTAAGGTGAATGTGAGGAATATGGATGAAACACTTAAGGTCAATTATTGTGATACTAGATAAAGATGCAAATGAGTACTTCTCTTATCAAACCACTTGGAGCTTTTAATAAAGCAATCATTGGGTTAATGGAAGACAAATTTTATTAAGTGTATTTTGAGTATTTGGAAGAAGGTGTGGGATATCAGCCTATTCCGCTTCGTCCATGCAACTTTTGCTGAAGTGGGTTGTACAGACGTCAAGTCTTGTGGCACACATATCTACAAGTTTTTTTTTCCAGTGATGACTCTTATTCCAGATAAAATGAAAACTGATATGCTTAGATGCTATACGAATAGTGGTAAGTTTTTTCTTCACGTAGCGATGGGTACACAAACGTTTTTGTTTCTGGGTGAAATTGGTGTTATATTTAGTTTCAGTTTTCCAGAAGGTTTCTCTGGCACTCAAAAAATATTAAACTGTTTTGCTATCTCTATGAGAGATGAACGATTGTAGTTCCAGACAGTTACTGAGTTTGTGGAAACAGCACTGAGTAATTTTAGGCCTTAAAAGATGCGAATATATGATGTAGATATCAATTGAGCCATGATAGGTATAGCATCTAGATAGAAATGTATGCTTAGGACATGTTTTAATGGGTCGGGAGAAGGAATGAAGTACTAAGATTTTATCCAATTTCAGCTATTGAGCGCCAGCGTTGCCGAAGTGGCACAATCGTGCTTTTTTGACACGGCAATTTCCCCATGGCACGGTGGCAGTGGCACGAAAAATTTCAATATGGCACACTTTTTTTAATATGATAGTTAGTACCTATTTGTTGAATTTATTATTATTTTTGTATAAAGTTCCTATTTTTTATATTAAGTTATGACAAAATTCAAAAGTTTGGGAAAGTTGATTCGAAGGAGTTACTTATTTTATTTTTTCTTTATATATATAACATGAATAAATGTGAATCTTTAAATTTTTTTGTATAACAAAATACCAAAAAAATTTAGTATAAATAGTTTTTTTTTTTTTTAATTATTGAAAAATTGTAGTTATTCCATTTTGGCACGGTAGTGGCACGCTCTAATAGAATACGTGGCACGTTAATTTTCTTTCCAGCGGCTACGCTGGAATTAGAACTGCACCATTTTGACAGAAATCCTCATCGTACAAAGTGCAATATCATGGAAGCTTTTGTCAGGAATCAGCTGATGTGTTGCAGTCAGAGTTTTTTTAATGAATGAATTTTGAATCATAGTATACGGTCAATTTAGTAATTGAATCACCAGTTGGAAGAAGGGAATAAGTCCCAAAATTTACAAAAATTAAATTTTAATCCAAATGTCATCTCTTTACGTAGAATCAGTGCTACCACTTCAAGAAAAAAAATCGAAGTAGATTTGAAGAAAAAAGTGAAGCAGATTGATAAAAATCGAAGTAGATTTCAAAATTAAACTTTTTTATAAAAATCTACATCAAGGGTGGATTATTTGGAGGTTTATTTTTAAATCGTAGGTTATTTTGACATTGACAGCTGTTTCCCGCTCGAAATCTTGAAAGATAGTTAGTATCATACCTCCGCGGAATGAAATGAGTGGCTTTATGCTTGTACAGCGTTGGAAAATATTGAAAACTTATTTCCAAAGTGAATGCTGTGTAAGTTCGTTGGGGCTAAAAGCAGCTTGAATTGCACCACGATTTTCAGCGAAAAATCAACTTTTCTGATGAAGCGCATATTCATCTCGGCGGGTACGTTAACAAACAAAATGTCTCGGGAAAACTCGTCCGTTGTTGTCGAGAAGCCAATGCATCCACAAAGAGTGTGACAGTTTGGTGCGGATTGTGAAAATGAGGCTGGGAACAACGTTTCGGTCAACGGTGGGTGTTACAGAGCAATGTGAAGACATGGATTTGGAAGACCTCTGCTTCATGCAGGTAAACGCGCTATGAAACACAGCCCATTCTAGAATCGATCGTTTGCTCACTAAATTCCAAAATCGTGTTATCGATTGGCCGCCTCGGAGCTGCGATTTGACTACTTAGGACTTTTTTGTTTGAAACCGTGAAGGACCGACGTTATGTCAACAATCCGGAAGCGATTATATCACTTAAAGCCCATATTTTCCAAGAAATCCGTGAGCTAGAGCCCAAAAAAAAACGAAAACCAAACTAAAAGTCTTTCCGACTTCTTATATATATTGTTTCATAACAATTTTTAATTTAATTTAACAAAAAAAAAATTATTTTCATCTTCATTTCTACATGTGTGTAGTATGTAAAACAAAAATTAGAGTGAAATTCAAGAAAAGGGAATAGATTTCGCCTTTTTCTGTAAAAATGAAGTAGGTTGAAACAGATATTTTTAAAATGAAGCAGATTTCAGTATTTTGATGATAGTGCGAAGTAGGAAGTAGATTTTAATTTTTTTTGATAAAAAGAAGCAGATCTACTTCAATTGAAGTAAAGTGGTAGCGCTGCGTAGAATCATCTTTTCAGTTTTTTAATCTTCCTCAAAAGTTAGGTCGAATGCATTTAGTCCCTTCTTTCAACTGGGGATTCAACTTGTCTTTCAATTTGTGCTTGAGAGGAATTGTTGTTGATTATGATAGGAATAATTTTTTCTTGGTACAATGGAATGAGAGTAAGGTGACATTTCTCTCACGAAAATCCCACATTCACACATAGAAAAATAAAAGAAAATCACTTTGATTTAAGTTGATTTCAGAATGATTCGGGGATGAAGACGAACGTTTTAGAATTAATAATAATTAATTAACTATTATTCAATGTAAAATTGACAACGGTTCACTTTAAAATAATATTGACATTGCGTTGTTAACAACTGTTATACAACGTAAAATCAAAAACGATCCATTAAATGTAACGTTGCGTTCATTCCCTCAGTGTTGAAGCTGGGAGAATATTGAAAAAATTGTGGCTTAGACTGGGGTCGAACATACAACTCTAGGCTAGCAACCAAGCACTACATCCATTGTACCATTGCCACCCGCTGCTTTTGTATGCTGGAAATTCCAAGACTTATTAAGTTAATAAGATGTTCAGGCAGCTGAAGATGTCAAAAGTAGAGTTCCGTTGACTCTCATAAGACCTGAAAGATTGTCACAGTAAGTCGACTTTTCCCACCATTATGCCACTCATTTAAATCGGTCTGAAGCCAGTTCTGATTATAGCCCGTTGTATATAAGTTGAAATATCCCCAATGAGTTCCCAATAGCTTTTTGGCAGGAGAAGGGAGACATTGTAGCTTTTCTGACTCTTTTCTTTTGCATCTTGTAATTCCAGGTTAGCTTTTTATGAAGAATAAGATTCTAAGGGATTCTATTAATTGATGTAGGTTTAAGATGTGGTGCAGATTCGTATTTCCTTGTGAATCAGATGAAGATTAACACCCAGTCCAATCATTACTACCCAGTAAAGTACTTTGTTAAGAGCGGTTTAATTATCATCATGCAACCCATGCTCCACAACCTAAACAAAAGAATAAAATGCAAAAATGGGTATTGCCCTTTTTCTTGTCAGCTTTTGATATTCCGTAAATAACGATTGTGCTTTAATTTAAAACCAAACGATGGATTGCTAAAGGTAAATCAGCTCAGCAAAAACAGAAACTGTTTTTCTGGAAAAATATTGGTAACTGTTTTTGCGGACATTTCAATCAATTATTTTTTAAACACTTCCCATGATAACTTGACAAACTAGACTAAGAATTTTAGAAAAAATTTCCCGAATTTCCAATAAAATATAAGTCTGATTCATCAAAACGATATGCCCGCTGGGGGCTCATCATAATCTCAAAAACCAAAATCTAAAACGACTATTTCTCAAATAACAACATTTCAAACGATTGAATCTCAAATAACAAAGTTAAATACGACAAAATCTCATATATTAAAACTGCGCTTGGAGGAAAAAAATGCTCGTCATATGAAGAGATCATCGCCATCTTTAATGACTATTTTGCACAGGAATGCTCCTTTGAAATATTTAATTAACATATTTAATCTTTACTTCTCTAAACATCGATCCAGCGAAACAGCCATTTGCCTTACTCCCCTGAAATAATTTATCCTCGAACTTAATATCTGACATACTGTTAAGTAAAGAGCATCTTTCATAGAAGCACAATACGAATGTGGAATGCACTGCCCGGATTTATTTATTCACTTTCACAACCATTCACTACAATGAGATTTTTATTTTTGAAATATTTTACCTTGCAAATTTCAATGCTCAGTAAATAAAATTAAAAATTCCTCACGGGAGATAATATTTATAAAAAAGAAGCTTTTTTCGAAACTCCTTTTGTATGCTTAATTTTGTTCACTATCCAATGACTGTAGTACTAAGAGTTGCATTTCCATGGTCCGCCCAACATTTTTTTTTTTAAATCAAAAGAAAAATTTTAAAAACAGTTTCCAGAATTTTTAATTAAAGGTCTTTAATGAGAATATCGCAATATTTTCACAGAGTTTTTCAAGCTTTTAGTCCCACGTCGATGCATACATGACCACCCAAGATGACCTGGAACTTAAAATTTTGTAATTGTTTATTGTGTTTAAATTTAAATGACACGTGTCATATTTGTTTTCGGAGTTCAGTTAATCAACCATAGCCACCTGACAGACTTGACCAGTTGGCTGTGTGAACAATTGTGAACAATTTTTCCAATAAACAATAATTATTAACACACGTGTTAAAAGTTCAATTCAACACCAACAACCAGTCTATGCATCCCAACCATTGATTAAAAGTTAATTCACCCCTTGATTCAGTTGCAGTACTGCAAAAGAAAAAAGTATCTGAAAAATCACAAGATTTAATGATTTTTTGTGAAATTAATTTCCAGATTTTCGTCACATTCAATGAATGAGCACATTAATTCCAGTTTGAAATCTATGAAAATCCTTAAAGAATCCGAGGATGCAGTCCAATTTACCGCAAATGTATCTCTAAACATAAACATACGAGTTGTACTTAATCTTAACTTGAATCGCGAAATCTTACCCCAATAAATTGTATAAACAGCAGATGACTTTTATCTCATCCACAGATGCGATGCACTTAACAAATAGCATCACATCCGTCTTGGCGCGCAATATGTGTGCCACCACTAACTACTGATGCTGGATGCAGGTTTGCTGTTTTAGCTTCATACTGGTTCCAAGTATTGTTTACTATTTGAAGAGTTGGAGATGATGGCCAAAGTGGCCTGACCAAGATTGAAATAAAAACTTGTTCTCTTATGATATCATAATGAAAATAACCAGGAAGCTAGTTTTACTATTTTCATCATCCGAAAGATAAAGATAAACTCCTGCACTCGTACTCGTACCATATCCCGCTCATGGACCTCCTCTTTCTCCTGTTGTCGGCCACTTGGTCAAATGCAGGTTTTTGGAATATTGCAACAACCCACTGGCTGGCTGGTTTCTGTTTCCGTGTTAGGATTCGCCGTACTATGTACCTCCTCCCATATCAGCTACGGTTGTTTGTTGGTGCGTAGTATATCAGCTTAAAGTGGATTGTAAGCTATAACCACTAAAATCCGTTGATTTGATTAACTGAAGAACATAAAATCGATGATGTTGGATGAAGTGGTAGTACAGACTATCATATGGACTCTTGTGCCAGGAAGCAGCACACAGGTGGTATCTGGTTGGTATCTGGAGAACTAGAGAGAGAGAGCAGTTTGGAATTATTTTTCCTGCGAAAATCTATTACGTTGTCATGTGTTTTGTTCAGAGGATTTACGTAATTTTTCCCCGAGAGCTCAGAGCCCAGAGCCGAGATGCTGTTGCTGCTGCTTATAGCTGATGATGTTTAATATTAGCAACTTTACATATATATATTTAACATTTAGTAGAGCTCCTCATGGCTGGTGGCTGGAAAATCCAAAGTGTTTGCTCGTTTAGCTTGCTTGCACGTATTAGGAAAATATTTACTTAGGCAAATGCATTTTATGAAAATCATATGAAAGTATCTGCTGATGATATACTATTATACACTTGAACTTTGATGCTTTATAGTGTGGGGAACTGTTCTATCTAAAGGAGCTAGAGCTATAGTGTTGATAATGGCCAAAGCATCAGGGTGTTACTATAAGTTTGCTGGAGTAAAATCTATACTTTTGTTTGCCAAGTTGTAATGAATATTTTTGTTAGATGAGATGAGATCATGAAAATGATGAATTTTTTGTTTGCCCAGACTGTTAAGTAGCAGTTTCCTTATATTTTTTTTTCTGCTAAAAAAAATAGTTTTTTTTGTGATAGAAATTGAAAAATTAAGATTTATTTTACTTTTCTTTATGGACTCGTCTTCTTATATCACCAAGGGACATGTTTGCAGTTCAATGAAAAATTCTGAGCAATGTCTTGGAGTACATTGTCATCTCCAAGGATGTCGTGTAAAAAGAGGGTTAGGTTTTGTGTGTGTCTTTTACAAATAATTGACATTCTATTGAATCGACACCAAAATGGAAACCAAACGTTTAAAATAGAAAAAAATAAAAATAAAATAAAATGAAATCTAAAACAAAATCAAGGAAGTAAAACACACAACATATCGTTGTGGGATGCCAAATGTCCCTAGGGTAATCTTAGATTGAAACGAAAAACAATCATCACATGACCTGGATCATTGTGATGACACATTTTTATGTATTTTGATTATACTTTACACTCTAAACGAAAACTAGAAAAAAACGTCGGGATTCGAAATAAAAAAAACTTTTACTTTTTTGAGGTTTAAGTTTGTGGCGTTTTTAAGATTTGAATAAGGACATCATTTTTTAAGTGAAACTGATATAATTTGAAGTGAAACAATGGTTTCAAGACTAAATTGAATACCATATTTCTCCTATAAAATCCACCAAAAAATTAAATATCTTTATAGTGTCGCTTTTTCGTTTCACTATGAGTTTCAAATCAAAAACGAATTTGCCTGTGTTTCATAGTTCATACAAATGTACATTTAAATAGACTTCATCATGACCTTTTTGCTGTCCCACTTAATGCAAGTACAGAATCCAATGAATCTTTCTTACACCAGGCCAGGACTTTTAGTAAATTTTATCAACTTACCTGAGCTGCCAACTGAAAGAAGAACTTGTTAGTGTAAACGCGTTTTTCACAGTTACTGAAATCTCACAATTTACTCACACGACAGCAATAAGCTTACAATTTTATAATTGACAGCTCTTTTTTTCTTAGAGAAAATCCTCGTAACATAAAATGTTTGAGATAAATTTAACGGCGATGAGGATTTAAATAAATGTAAAAGTCGTATAGCGATGTGTCATATTATATTTTGGTTGACCTTGACCTAGATTGACAATTTTTAGTTCAGTTAAGGCTCCATTTCAGTGCGAAATGCTCCTATCAAAATTAACTCCCCTCTAAACTTCCAAAAAGTCATATACCCCATTTCTGATAATATTTAGCAAAGATATATGGATGAAGACTTCTTTGCATCATAACACCCACCAAACACCCGTCTGAAGGAACTCAAACAAGGAAAACAATCGCAAATTCTTTAACGTAATAATTTAACTATACCTACGTCGCACGTGTTTGTCTTTGAGTCTTTAAAACAATATTATTTATTTAATAATTACTTTTGTGACAAAATGTTTAAAAATACCCGCTTACATTATAGATATAATGTCAAAACATCGAAATCGTTCCTTAATGACAAAGTGATGAAATGTTAATAGCCGTTTACTTCACATGTAGGTTTCTACAGTAGAACCCATCTGTATAACACCATATTGTCAAGGAACTATTTTTTATATTTTTATTTGTTCATTTTGATTTTTGTGCGATTCTAATTTGTGCAAACAAACTGTTCCAGACATGAGGAACAGTTTTTCTAGATTCGATATTATATCAGTCATTTTTAATATACCCAAAAATTGAAAATCTTAAACACTTGTTCAGGAAGATGTTTTTTTTTTTTTTTTTTTTTTTTAACCTTCTTCGGTTTAAATGTTTGGAATAATTTTCTAGTAACACCACTCTTGAAATAGTCAGATGATAAACCTATCATAATTCTTTTTTATGCAAAATAGTTGATGTATCTATAAATAATAAAAAAAGGGTTAATTGGGTTTTCACATCAAGGTATTATGATGGCTAGAAAGGTATTTTAATTCAATGGAGTATAAATCAGATTATTGGCTCTAAATATTGGAAGTCTTATCAATTTCTAAATGCTTTCTTCAATTAGAAATGTTGTATCAGATAACGTTTCCTCTCCAAAATAAAGTAAATTGCTCAGATTCAGGATGTTAATAGTCTGCATTATTTTCAAAATGGGATACGAGTATACGTTACCTCGGTGAACTCACTTGAAGCACTTTAATCTGCACTGCACTCTGATGAGATCTATGACTTGAGTTCCTAATACCAAACACGAAGATTAGTTAAAGTGAAGATCCTAGAACCTAGATGATTCCTTCTATTTAATAGGATGGGTCAGTACAGTATGCTGAGTATATAGAATTCATTAATTTCCTACAGATAGACAAGAAACTATGTTTACAGACAATCAGGTTCGACAATGACTACTGCAGCTTCGCCTTCATAACACATATCTTCTGAACTAATTTGTGGAGTTAGAGGAGTATGTACTTGTCCATTCTTAAAGTTGCAAGAATTCGCTTTGGCCAACCATCTTCAATGCCTTGTTGAGTGAATTATATTCATCAATGAATCTAATGGATGGATAGGACAGTCCCGTAATACAAAGAACAAAATGCAACTAAAAAACACAGAGACACTAGAATTCACGCCCTACACGATCTTAAAGTAACTTGCAAGACTCAATCTCATTGAGATTGAATTTTTGAGCAGCAGTAAAGACTTCAATTTTTATGGGATAACTAAAATTGGACTGCCGGATAAAAAATTTCTTACTCTCATAAAGACCCACAAAATGCCCATAAAGGACAGAGTCCTGGATCTGATAAACCATTTCTACTTTGAAAACAGCATATCGATCTGAGAACACTATTTTTACCATGTATAATGAGGAAGATTTTGCTAACGCCACAATCAACGAGGTAAATGAGCCTATAGTTCCCTGCTATGCTAATATCAATCTATGTTATCTTGAGCTGATCAGAATAAGCATAAGTAAACTACAACTGTACAATGTTTTTGATGTGTTTGGTGTCAATGTAACTTCTAACACTATATTCTATATATTAAATGCTCAACGTACAATACCTGCCCAAAAGTGGATTTCATCAGATTTCAGATAAGATTCTGGAAGCCGTTGAAATGCAAACTACCCTTTTTAGAACCCCATATTTGAGGGCTTCCAGTGATACCAGAAGGACTGGAGAAATCCATTATGATCTATATGCCAGACAAATTTTGAGTCAATTCAATCAAGCCGTTGCAAACTTATGGCCATTTGAAAAAAGCCGTTTAAGCTTGGTTTTCATTACGACCATTTGAGCCAAAAATGAAAAACGCAGTTTTGTATGGTATGCTTAAAGTTAGCTTGATTTTGAGTTTAATCAAAATCGTTGAGGCCGTTTTCGAGAAAATCCAAAACGAAAAAAACCGTTACTTGAAAGGTACCTACCCCTACCAGTTTGAGCCGATCTATTAAAAAAAATCCTCGAGAACCATTTTTCTTCAAACTGCTATATATCAAGTTTGAAGAAAATCCGTCAAGCCGTTTAGGCTGTAGTATGACGTGCAAAAGCGCACATCCGCTCATCCACACACCCGCACAGACAGACCGACGGACGGTATGGCGGAAACCACTTTTTTGGGTTTCTCTATCATCGTAATGTCATGTATGAATAAAACCTCGATTTTTACTTGCGATTATAGGTACTATAAGGCAAGTTATGGATTCGTGCAGAAAAAAAATTTTGAGATAACAATCAAACATGACATTACGATGATGGCGAAGTCGAAAAAAGTGGGTCTGGGAATTCCGTCCGTCTGTCTGTCTGTCTGTCTGTATGTCTGTTCGCGCCTCTAGAGACTGAACGGATGGGCCGATTTGCTTCAAATTCGGTATAAAGGATTTATTTGGCCGTCCCTCGGAATAAATTTTTTATTTTTGCTCTAGACCCAAAAATAACGGCGCCTGCCATACAATCGGGAAGAAAAAAATTGATTTTCTCAAAAACGGCTATTACGATTTTGATAAAACTTTCAGAATGCTATTTTCTTAATGCAGTCTATCTTTAAGTTAGAAATTTATTTTCAAAATTTGTTTTATAACGGTACCTTTCATAGAACCAGTATTTTCAAGTCAAATTTTCTCGTTAACTATACATTCGATTTCAATAAAATTTTGGGCACAGGAAGTCAATTACAGTAAAATCTCGAAAACATGAACGGTTCTAAAACATGAACAATTCGGAAAGATGAACGCTTTTCCCGTGTGACAATCTACTATAGAGCAGTTTAAAAAAAAAAAATCTAAATAAGTTTTTACTTCTCATCAACGACTTTTGTATGAATTTATGTTGTTTTAATTTTTTTTTTAAATAAAATGATTTGTTAACAAATAGATGCAATATTTGTATGTATAGCTTTATGTTTTTCCTAAACTAATGCTCGATGCTTGGAAAGATGAACAATTCGAAAAGATGAACGGGGTCTGTTTTATATCTGTTCATCTTTTCGAGATTCTACTGTATAATTTTAATAAAATAGCATTTCAAAAATTTCAAAAACTTTTTTTTTTGATTTCTTATAATTTTTTCAAAAAAATTTTTGGTTTTCGAAATATGTTGGAAACGGGTATATTAATTTTTTTTTAAATTATTTTTTCAAATGTAAACTACAGATTGCCATATATTTGCATACTTAAATAAATTTCAAAATATTTTTTGAAAAAGTTTTTCAAAAATAACCTTTTAATAAAAAAACTGGTCCAACGATTTTCAATATTTTTTTTTTTCCTAGATTAACGTATAGCTTTGAAATTTTATTGCATACTTTGTTTTTCCGAGAAAACTCTTAAACTAATTTAAAAAATAAAAGAATTTTCGAAATTATTTAAATGTTTTTTAATATCCATATATGCAGCCATTAAGCAATTGCATTTTATTTTTTCCGCACGAACCCAATACTTGCCCTATAGAGCAAGTAAAAATGAGCCTATAAAATCATCCATATAAAAAGTTATGCGGGGAAAAATCTAAAAATATGAGTATTTAAGTTTTGATTTATTCGAAGTTCACCAGCACCAAACAAATTCACCAAAATTTTTATTAATTTTAAATAATCTTTCCAATAAAAGTTTCATCATTTTGTTATTGTTTATACGATACGAATCAAGTGTCATATTTCTTGCATGTGACTACACAGACACACATACTGGAGTTTGACTGTATTTTTTTGTTCCTACCTAGACGTTTGTGGTTTCCAGTTGGATATTTCAAATTCTCCTACAATTTTATGAATGAAACATCTTCGCGAGAGGCTGGCAAAAGATAATAATCATTTGATTGTTAAGAACAATGTGGTTATTCATTCCTCTATACTCGATGCGATGTATCTGTCAATTTGTGTGGATAAAAATACACAAATTAGTACCTTTACAAAGGTTGAACTCCGCCTGTGGGCCACGAAATTCGCACACGATCTTGCAATAATCGTGTAAATTATGACGACGAGCGGGGTTTTTTTTTGCATTTAATTGATGTGGAATCTGTGATACGATTTTCTGGTTACATTGTTTCTTGCACCAAGCAAGATAGTGTAAATGGAGAGGGGTGACAAAAGCATCTATTATGTAACCTTAGAGTTGTAAACTAAAGACAACAGCAACTTAACCTCACTCAAAGTTTGTTGTTTAAAAAAAAAACACACACACACAATTTTCCACTCAATGTACATTTCGACCGAGTATGTGTTCACATCACACTCTGAGCGTATAGGTATCTCTTTCATTCTAAAGTATAACCATCACCATTTGCACACCCAGAATCCACAAGTGAAGGCTATCATCTTCTGAGTTTTTAGGTTAACTTCAAGTTCTTTTGATCAATTAAAGTCTCACGAGTATACATAGCTAGCTACTTCTATCTAACTGTATCTGTGTGTTATTTTTTCTTTGCAGAGTTTTCTTCATGTTTCGTCGGCGTTTGCCAACTGCAACCGGCCTCACATAGACGAAGTGTTCTACAATGCTGGCATAAGTGGGGAGAATGCATGCCTCTTAGCCGAATTACTTAGTCCTGAGGTCCTGGATAAGATTAGTTCTAAGCTTATTGGAAACTTTCCCAACACCTACACATACACAAAGGCTTTGGCCGAAGAGATTATTCTAATGAACGGCAAGGAGCTACCACTTTGTGTGTTTAGGCCCGGAATCGGTGAGTTACGGTCATACAACCACATAATAATTGATGGAACAAAATATGCAACATGCCATCACAAGATGATGATGATGCTCTTCGATGATCATTATGATGATGATGTAATTATTTGATTATTGCAGTTATTCCAACGTATCAGGATCCGGTGCCGGGGTGGATTGACAATTTGTATGGACCAACGAGTATTCTAATTGGCGCCGCAACTGGAGTCCTGCGAGTGCTTTATGCCAGGATGAGTCAAAATGCTGCCGTTGTTCCGGTGGATTATTGTGCAAATGCAATATTGGCTTGCAGTTGGCATACCGCTAAGAATCCGTAAGTATTATTATTTTGTACATATGTATAGAAAGATACACACCCCCTCTATGTAGATGTAGAGACATACAGTATACATATACACACAGAGAGTTGCGGATACTTTATGGTACTTGTACTGTTTAAATAGTTCACATATTGGAATGCATTGCATGGCAGGGTGTGCTGTGCTGCGACGAGAACTTTTGTTTGCACGGGAGACACGAGTCAAATTAATGGCTTGTCAGTGTTTATAGATACAAATTGACTATTTTCATATGAGACGTGATTTTAGTTCATAAAATCTCCATATAACTATACCCGTAACCCGTATGCTGTGATGGGGCTTTATGGCGAGTAAATATTTGTTAATGGATTGCCAGTAAAGTCAACCAGCAAATGCATATCACAGTTCACAACCCACCTACCATTATCAGGGGGAAGGATATGTCTAGTGTTCTTTAGTTAAGAGATATGAGATACTTTGAACTTTAACGGCTCTCTCAAAGCAAACTTATTGATGCAAATTGCATATGAATGCAACTTTGGAGATTTTTTTTTTTCTTCGTCAAGGGTTTTTATTATTATTTACGTTCGAATCAAATTAAATGCTTTTATCGTTAATTAATCTATTGATGGCAATGGCGTAGCGATCAATGGAATTAAAAAAATTTTATTGCGTTTCCGTATTTTACAATATAGAAGTACCTACCTACTCGTTAAAATCTTTTGTAGGTCTAATTATTCTGTTAATTCTGCATTCAACGATTTTTTTTTGATTTCAAGTGTTGATAAACAAAATATTTAACGTTCATTAAAAACAAAAAAATTAAGTAAATTCATTTCAAGCTAACGCGTATTATAATTATAATTATTAATCATGCAATTATGGTTTTTTTTTTTATTTTTTTAATGATTATTTATTTAGTTGTTCTTCCCAATCAAAAGGTTCTTAAGGATGAGGTTGTTGATTTGTGAGAATTTTGAGAGACTTGAATAAAACAAGATTTTTTTTTTAATTCAATGTCTAAAAACTTTAGAGGTGGAATTATATTTGCTTTGCATATATTTCGACCCGGAGAAAAACCTTGAAGAACTCAAACGTGTATTGAATTTTTTATATAACTAAGATTTTCTTAAACTTTTTGCTTACGAATCATGGCTTTTGAATGATTTTAAGTTTTAAAATTTTCAAAAATGTTATCATATTGAGCTATCAAAATTAAAATTACGTATACGCCATAGTGAACATAAATAGAATAATGAAATCAAAAAACGAATGTTTCATTTATCAAAATTGAATCAACAAAAAATTCACGACTGGGTCGCACGAACTTGCTAATATGCTAGACAATTGCTTAGTGGCTGCATAATGTATATTAAAAAAAAAAAAAAAAAAAAGTTGTTTCGAAAATTCTTTTAAATTTCAATAAGTTTAAAATTTTAAAATAAAATGATCTATCTACAAAAAAAAAAAAAAAAAAAATGGTTCGATCAGTTTTTTTTTTAAAACAGTTTTTTTTTTTGAAAAACTTTTCGAAAAAATATTTGAAATTATTTTTCGAGTGGTATGTCATTTTAAGATAATCCGTAGTTTTTATCTGGGAAAATAAATTTAAAAATTCAATCTGCCCGTTTCCAAAATACATATTTCGAAAACCAATTTTTAACTTGCGATTATAGGTACTATAAGGCAAGTTATGCATTCGTAAAAAAAAAATCTAAAAACAAACATGACATTACGATGATAGAGAAGTCGAAAAAACTGGGTCCGACAATTCTGTCTGTCTGTCCGTCTGCCTGTATCGGCACCTAGAGCCTAAACGGCTTTTCCGATTTGCTTCAAACTTGGTGCATAGTAGGTATTATTATGACGTCCTACAGAGGATTTTTTGGAATTAGCATTCTAGCCCCAAAACTAACGGTACCTGCCATATGATTTTTTATGAAAAACTTATTTATCTCAAAAACGGCTCCAGCAACTTTGATAAAACTTTCTGAATAGTGTTTTTTGAGTAAACTTTATGTTTTGGTTGGAATAGTTTTTTTTCAGAAAAGGTCTTATAACGGTACCTCCAATAGGACCGGTTTTCTTAAATCAGATTTTCTCGTAAACTACTTGACGGATTTTGATGAAATTTTTAACATAGGAGCCTTTTTATAGACGAAATAACATAAATTCTTAAATTTTTCAAAAAAAGTTTTTTTGAGTTAAAAAAAAAAAGATTTAAATTGTTTTTCTATTTTTTTTTTATCCAAAAACGGTTTGATCTTTTTTTTAAATTTTATTTTTCTGATAAAAACTACGAATTGCTAGAAGTTGGCATACTCCAAAAAAAATTTGGAATATATTTTCGAAAAGTTTTTCAAAAAAAAAAATGATTTTTGAAAAAAATGGTCGAACGATTTTGAAAAAAAAAAATTTCTTAAAATTATTAACAGCAAACGAAATCAGATGGTTTACTTCATTTTTTTCCAAAAAAAAGTTTTAACTAGTGATTTTTAAGTGATCAATAAAATTACATATCATTTTTTCCCTGCTTTTTTCCAAAATCTCAAACCCCAAGACCACTGTCACACATTAGATCAAGTTCGTCCGACCCAGTCGTGCACTTTATTTTTTAAATTATTAAAAATCAAAGAAAGAAGTTTTGAAGAATCTTGAAAATCCATATCAATAGGGTTATAAATGACTTCCGATATCCAAAGTTGTATTAAAAATGTGTATAAGACAAATACCAACAAATCTTTCCCAACTAAAAGCAATATTGTTCTAAAAAAAAGCATTCTGAAAGTTTTATCAAAATCGTTTAGCCGTTTTTGAGAAATCAATTTCCTTCTTTACGACAGCATGGAAATTACTGCCAAATAAATACTAAATTCCAAATTTGATGCAAATGGGCCAATCCGTTCAAGTTCTAAAGGTGCGAGCAGACATACAGACAGACAGACGGATGGAATTTGTAGACCAAATAATACTTGCGATTCGTCTGACTCCCATAGATGCCTCAAACCATTCAGACAAGCCATCACCGTTCTGAATAGCTGCATGGTTCTCATCATAGCGATGTTACATACATTACATATATAACCCTGTATCCATCTTAGATTATTTTGACACTGATTGCTGTTTCTCGCTCGAAATATTAACAGCAAGTCGGTATCATAAATCGAAAAATGAGTTGTTTTACGCTTGTCTGCGTTGGGAAATTTTGAAAACTTTTCATTGTACGTTTTCATTTTATCATTTCATTTTATTCAGAAAGCTGATTCTCGTTACGTTTATGGAAAAGTATGCTGAATTTATTGCTGAATGAAAAAGTTTTCATCTGGCAGCTATCAAATCAATAATAATTAATTCAAATATTTCGGTAGATTAAAAAATGAGCTCGATTTTTATGTATGTACATATTTAGTTTTGGATGAAGAGCGAAGGAACTCTGGAAGGTTTAATAATAATAATTTAAATATAGGGTTAAACAAAATGTTGTCCTTCTTTTAGATTTAAAATGAGAATAAGTAATGTGCATGCCAATCCAGTAAAGTCTATGAAATTTATGTTGTATAGGCTAAAACTTTACACTACAATGGCTGACAACTTTTGAGATTCGTGACAAAATGCAATAAAAATGCATTTCTGTCACCTTTGTAGCCATCCTCAAAAGATCCTACCATAAGATTTGTTATTAATTTGACATGATGCATTAAAAATTCATAACGAAATTTTCCGCTATTTTCTTATCCTATGTCAATGCTTGGGCGAATACTTATTCATCAAGCCCTAAATCTTCAAAATTGAACCATTTGTTCTCGTATTATAAGCGAACACACGTACGACACTCTCTTTTATATATAAAGTTAATTGTTGTTCCAACAATATATGTATTTTATTTTACATGATCAACAACTGATTTTAATTTACTAGAAGTGCTAGATAGCGGTACGGAGTTCGCCGGGTCAGCTAGTAATGATATTATTCTCCAAATAATTGATTAGATAACTTTTTTGCTCATCAGTTGGTCTTTTTCCTCTATTTATTTTATTTATTTCCATTTCTTTTACTTTTCAGCTGCAATTTCACCAAAAAAATATCAATGATAAAAATTTTGTCATATGAAAACTTTTTGACAGAAGTTTTCATTGCTGAATAGAACAAGAATCGCAAAACAGTATTTTTCAGTGAAAAGTGTTTTCACAGCTCTTTTCATAGAACCAGAATAGGGGCCCTGGTCTTGGAACAATATAGTTTTTCATTTTTCGCATTATCGTAAGCTTAAACTTCTTGCGATTTCTCCAGCACCTGGCACTATGTGAAAATATGATTGGTTGTAGATTTTCCAGAATTGAGGCTGCTCACCTAAAACTCTGGACAAGATCTTATAAGCGATGTTTAAAAGACTTACTTGACTTCTAAAGGAAAATCGTAGGGCATACTTTCCACCGATAATATTTTGTAGGTGATGTACGCTCCTAACTAGGTCATTTCCGGCATGTTTAAACAGTTCTGCTTGTAGTTCAACGCTATCTGTTCTAGCTGCTTTGTTTTTTTTCAATCTTGGGATAAGCTCATTTCAATCAAAGTCTTGCAACTATTGGTAATCCCCCAAATGGTCTACTTCAGTTTGTAAATGTTTAGGTAGTCTTTGCAGATGAATAACATTGACAGCGCGTCTACTATAGTATTTCCATCAACATAATTTCAATGACATCACCAATTGAATCCTGTGTCCTTGCATCTCTTTTGTCATTTTGCTTACTCCTTGGAAAATAAATTGGTTTCTTTAATGCTAAAAAACTGAAAACTCAACGTTTTGATTAATTATTATCAAACCAAACATGTGATCATCGAGAGGAACAAAAAATTTGCTTTCGGCCAGGACGTTGCATCAGGCTCAAGTTCAAAAAATTTGTCAAGAAGTGTGTTTTTTCATGCTGGCAAAACCGCTGCATAAGCGTTTCCATCTGTCCTTTTCTTTAAAATTTCTTCCCTATTCTCAATTTAATCCACTGGAATAGTGGATTAAATTAAGCATTATCAGTATCAACGAACCCCTATTTTGGTAGATAAAAGTTTTATTTTTGACCTTTCCTTGATATTCACAAAATATATGCTGGTGCGCCTCAAGGCTCCGGTAAATGTATCTCCAATTTTCCTCTAATCTTTCTCTTGTTCAAGGCTTCAATATTGTTTTGCTGAGTACAATACCCCCAGGTTTTCATATTCGTTTCCAGATACATCACCTTGTTCCTTAGATGTCAAGATGCAACGGCACTGTATCCCACGTTATCAGCATTGGCCAATGCTAACTTATCAAGCGTATGCTTGTTGATTATTTGTAAATTCAGACATACACATATCCCCTCAGCCTAGTTCCCATATAAAAAAAGATACATCAAACCTAACATACATATTAAATTGAGCACTCACACCAAGAGGGTCAAAATGTTAGTCCTATGAGAAACCATAAACCAGATTAAACATCAACCATGACTAAATGCCTAATCGAAAACATATCAAAACGAAATTGCATACAATTTATTTTCTAAACATAAACATATCAATTTCTCCCAAAACGGGTAAGAATATCTACTGCCCCACAACTTATCCTCTTCGATGCTTGAACTGACCCAATCACTTCCAAGGAATGCCACAGATTTATCATCACAAAAAAACAAGACCACAATAATTAAACCAATTCCAGTTCCCATTGAGTAATTTGTTCCCATTCCTCCCAGCTGAACGAAAAACCTTTTATGGCCCATTTATACTATCATCTATTGCAAACCATACTCAACCGAAGAAACCCTCATATATGGAAAGTGATTCACAACATGAATTCTTAAGGAAATCGATCCCTGTTTTCTGCGATGGAGAACAAAATAAAATACTTATAAGGACGTCAATAACACACACACATAACGTTCTAAACACTTTGTAACTATAAGAACGGGAATAAGTCAAGAAGTCGGTTGGGTAGAGCAGCGGCAGCGGCACTCAGAACCAGAACCAGAACCAAGCAGAAACTAGAAGTAGAAGCAGAACCAGAACCATAACCCGAGCGAGAACCAGAAGCTGAAAGCCAAGAAAGTCCTAAAAACATATATAAATGTGAATTTCATGGATAAAAATTGAGTCAATGGTCGGTCGATGGTTTCTTGGTTGGTCGTGTGTTGTTTTTGTGGTGGCTCATATAGCTCTGGTAGCTGCCTGATGGTTTATGGAGTGCAGGAGAAGGGGAATTTCGGGTGTGTCAGTTTCAGAGTTTAATGATGCTTTTGGTTGGTAAACAAATTATTTGACATTCAATGCAGCAAGCAGCTTCATTTTGCAGTTAATTCGAAGCTGTGAATTCCCGTAAAGGTGATTCATTTAAAATTGATATGATTGTTAATTGAGCAAATAACACCGCACATTTTGTTTGAGTTTAATGTACTTGCAATAAAATTTGATTTGTATCTGAACTTTTGATGGTTCGTTGTGAAATCAATAAAATTTTATCCAAAAGAAAAAAAAAATTAATTCAATTAACATGTTAAAGCAAATTAGACATACACTTTTGTCGGCATTTGATTTGAAAGGATCAATCCAATTAGGATGTGTATACGTCGTCGTTATGGTGAGGCCTTTTGATTTGAATATTTTTATCAAAGGTCCTTTTGACCATGAGGATATTTATTTTCTTTCTTCCCTCTAATATTGGAAGCACCAAAAAAAAAATCTTCTATACAAAACTACACACTCGTGGTTGGGTTGTCTAGTAGTACCCATAGTGACTAGAAATTCATTTACTCATCCTGTTTGTTGGGACGTACTCGTAGATGAAAAAAAAGCAATAAACAGAAGGTATCTATTAATGTAGAGATGTAGGTTATCTATTGGATTTTTTTTCCATATCCTAGTAGCACACGGTTTCCTGCAATCCACAAAAAATTGAAAAAAAAAAAAACTAATGAAAGAGACTGCGGGCATAAACGAAATATGAAGAATGGTATACAACATCAGAATGAGAACGTTATTCAAATGTTGCAAAGTAGAATTTGTTTCAGTAGGCCAGGAGAGATTGATGGTATGGTTAACAGGATCTGACCAAATTTAATAAAATAAAGATGAGATTTTGTATGAATGTTTTGGAGTGAAAGTAATTGGTCATGTTACTCTACTTTTAGTTTAAATGAATTTAAAGCAACTCCTTTCAATTCTTTTACATAAAGTCAAAGCTTCTTTATGTTTTTGATTTCAGAGTTATTTTGTTGAGAAAAGGATTATCCTAATTTTCATTTCTCATTTTAATTGTATTGTTCAGTTGATATTTAGGTTTCTTAATTACTTAGAGGTTATTTAATTATAGACTTGCGTAAGGGAAAAGAATTAGTGTTGGTTTTGTTTTTGGTATTTCTGTAAATAGTTAAGGAACTTTTAAATACGAGTACATATTGTGATGTGAAACTCAAATTAATTTGACGGACTGTAAAGTTTTGGCCATCTCATAATTGCACTATTGTAACGTCGAATGGTTTTAGTCTTAAATTAGTATTTAAGGTGCCAACGAGAATCTGCTATTATTATTGGAGACTTTCATTTTGGAGAATTTGAAAACTCGGAAATTAATAGGGAGACGTACGAGTGGTCGACAAAAAATGTCGACTGGATACACACAAATTTCATCGACTTACAAAATGTCGACTGAAAATCGATCAATGAAAAAAAAGTTGACAGTTTTAAAATCCAGACTATGAAAATGTCAATTGAAAAAGTGTCTGTAAAAATGTAGACTTTTATCCTAATGGTAAAAAATAAAGTTCTTTTGATATCATAGAAAGTTTAAAGTTTTTAATTATTTTTAAATCGTAGTAGTAGGGCCACAACACTGATCGACAGTGGCAAAGTGAATGTGAACATCATTCACTTTGCCACTGTCAACCTTTTTTCGAGTCGATATTTTCAAAATCGCTTTTATAAGAGTCGACATTTTGATCTGGCGGTATTTATACCAGTCATCTTTTCGAAAGTCGACACTATGGCGATCGTTTTTTTCAAATCGACATTTTAAAAATCGGCACATCGGATCCAACCGCTTAGTTTAGTAAATGAATAGCTAGATGTGCCTGGCACCCAAAAGCTGTAGTTTTACTTGTGGGTTGGGATTTTGAAGAAAATTAAATTAATCTTTTTGGAAAATATAAAGTAAGCCAACTAATTTCTTTTACCGTTTTGAATTTTAAGAAACATTCTTTTTTAAATCGTTGGACCAGTTTTATCAAAAAACTGTTTTTTCTTAAACATTTCCAAAACATACTAATTTTTTTTTTTTTTTTTTTTATGAGAATACGAATTTCTAGATTTTCTTACAGTTCTTATCTAAAAATTGATTTAAAAAAAATTGAACGTTTTTGACATAACTAAAAATTAAAAAAAAAGAAAATGGTTGCATGTAAAGTCGGTTTACGGACGATAATTTTATATTATGATAACCTCTTTTGCTGCATTTGTTGTTGTAATAAACAATTGCAACCACATTAATTTGTCTCTTCACTTTATAAGCAGTTGACAAAATAGTTCACGTGCAGCGTGCAGGTTGTGTGCTGACGAAAAACTAAGCTCTAGAATACCATGGGAAGCAAAAACACCAATTAAAATGATGGAACGTAAAAAAAATTTTTGTTGTTGCTTCCCATGGTATTCTAGAGCTTAGATTATCGTCAATAGATGGCGCACTTCAAAGTTTATATATGCAATGCTCTTCCGTCCCTGAAAATAGAGAGAGCGATTGAGACCGATTGACAGAGAGTGAGAAAGGGCGAACGTAGCATGAAGCAAATAGCCATGGAGCGAGAGCAGGGAGCAAGCGAGTAAGAAAGATCGAGAAAGAGAGAGAGAGAGAGAGAGAGTGAGATAGAGCGAATGTCGCATCATGCACAGTGCCATGGGGAGAGAGAGGTGTAGGTTAGGTTAGGTTTGTTTTATAATAGCATAAACTGGTTCTGCATATCAACTGTGGGTAGGTCGGCGGCTGATGTTTAAAAATAGAACGGTTGGTAGCAGGGACGGTATGCATCATGGGTGTCTTAGCAGACAAAAGTGTTTCGTATATCCACTGTAGGCAGTCAGGTGGTTGATGGTTTTAAATAGATTGGCGGGTAGCAGGGATGTGACTTGGTGTTCGGTTAAATGAGCGCTGGAAGGTTGATATGAAAAATGCGATGTGTATAGTATTAAATGTGTTAGGCGAGTAAGCCTAAGCGGCCGTACGAAGCTGCACTGGTCAAAAAAATAAAAATTAGTTTGCCAAAGAAGCAAATATATTTCGTTTATAAACGGGTTCCCACATTAAAAATTTCATCGAAATCCATTAAATTACGAGGAAATCTGTTTTTCAAAAATTGGTCCCATGGGAGATACCAGTATAAGAATATTGCAAACAAATCTATTCTAACCAAAACATTAAGTACGTCTTAGATTTTGAATTTGCCACCGCAACAATCCTGCCTAGATTATCTTTTTTAAAAATTATTTTCCAGATGGTTCCAAAGAATTCAAAAATGCAATCTTACGGAAATTCTTCGTCCATTATTGTGTCGATCGCTTTATATTTGACTGTTTCCCCGAACAGTTTCAATTCAACTTGTTCATTGAACTTCTTGATATCATAATTTCTTGGGGCATAAATTGCACGTTCACATTTTTTTTTTTTGTAAATGGTTGTGAGACTTCTTCGAAATACATTTCATACAAGAGCTCAAATATTCTGTTATACTTTTGTTTGAATTTTGAGAAATTCCGATGTTCAAAAGATGTTTTAAGAACGTTTGATACACTACAGAAAATGCACACTCATCTTCGTCCTTAGTGTTGTTTTTCTACTTGGAACCAAAAATTAATGGTGATTCTATACAATGAGATGATTTATTTGTAAAAAAGAAAGTAACACCATTGTATTTATATGTTATAGTAATTTCATGGAACATTTTATTTTAGTTCTGAACGTCGTCAATGGCGGCGCTAGTTGTATTATCTACTTTACATATATTGTTGTTTTTGCTACCCATGGAGTTTAGACAAAAACCAGTTAAATAACTCTCCAATCAAAGCTTGTGAACGTCGTCCATAGATGCCGCACAAAACGTTCTGCTTCTTGGGAATACTATAGATTTTAAACACAATGGTAACACTAAATCGCAAGAAAAAAAAATGTCCTCTTGATCCGATTCCTGCCAAACTTAACGGGATCACCCGCTGGGCAAATTTTAGGATTGCCTGAGAATTCTATTAAAATCAAGCCAGTTATTTTGTGGTCTTTATGGGACAAACAAACACGTATCGACTTTTATATAGATAGAAGATTTATCGAAAAAGATTCAGGCAATTTTCAGTCGATCTCAGAAAATGTCTAGTCATTTATGGCTTCTCATTCAAGGTAGATATCTATATATATAAAATTACGCTATAGTCTCGAAAACTATGCACAGGCACACAACCCCATTGAGTGCTTAAGGAAATTTATTCTACAAGTCATAAAGAAGGTTTATAGAGCAGTCCGATACAATTCCGATAGATGGCGCAACAAATGCATTTTCAGTGCACTCTGTCAAATAACTAACAAATGTGAAATATCATCAGCGAGAAGACTGCAAAGTTTAAAGCACACGCAACAACACTATCAGACACTATTCGTCAGCTGAACAGTGCGACACCATCCGACAAAATAAAATTCGTATAAAATTTGGTCGAAATTCGGTGAGATTGGTTTTAATATCTTCTTTGGTAGGGTTTTCTGAGGAAGCTTGGTAAAAAATCGGCTAAAAGGGTTGCAACAAATTGGACTGCAAAGTTTAACCCCACAAAAATAAAAATCTTATATTTTTCTTCGATTTAAACGATTGATCAGATTGTGATGAAACTTTTAGGATCTTCTGAGTACGCCTACGAAGGTTTGAAATGGTTTGTAACAAATGCATTTTTAGTGCAATTTGTCAAATTAATATAATAAATTTCAAAAATTGTCAGTCATTGGACTGTAAAGTCTTAACCCATAATAAATGTAATTGGATTTGCTCAAAATTTGGCGAAGCGGTTTGCAACAAATTATTTTTTAGTTTACTTTTCAAATTACTAACAAATCTAAAAAGTTGTCAGCCATTGGACGGTATCGACGAACATGCGTGTTCATTCGCTGTAAGACAACAAGACAAGTCAACACAAACATTCTCAAAACCACTTTTAGATATCGGGATTCGGGAATGGCAAAATTCGAGTTGGCGTGATCAACAATAATGAGATTTTATCCCCGCCAAACTTCTGGCAAACGTAGCTCAATATTCAAGCCATTATCGACAATGTATTCAGAGCCTAACAACCTTATACAAAAATCCAAAATAAAATACTTCATTCATTCTTTCTTGGGCGTAATTGAGTAAGGCTAGTAATTTATAAAAGATCCCAAAGCTCTTTAAAATGTTAAACGGAACCACCTTTACATATAATTATATTAATGAATTAAAGAACATTTCATTCTCTTAAATAAAATGCCAATTTGTCATCATCATCATCAATCAACGTATAAAAATGCTTATTTCAAAAACACAATATGACTTAAGACAAAGAGTGAAAAGTAAAAGCTAAGTTAATTGATTCTTAGGATGCTGGTTCCAATTTAAATTTTAACTTAATTCCAAAAAAGAAAATACCAATTTGCCCAGCATTCAAATATTCCTGAAATTTAACCGAAGACTGGAAGAGTGTTTTTTTTATTTGTGCAAAAAGCTTCACCAAAAATTTTTTTAATTCATATTGGTTTGAAGTGACGAAGTTAATTTAATGTTCTTCAACAAACCTGAAATTAGGTCAGTTTTGTTTGTTTTCTATCTTTTTTCTTTGTAAAGGAATGATGCAAAATAACATCGAAATGATTCTATTAAGTAGAAAACATTCAACCTTCTAAGAAAACCTCTTAATTTTTCTTTTTTGAAAGAAAACTTAAGCACAGACGAAATTCTTTTTAACAACTTAGATTTGCCCTAGACTTCCTTCTAAATATCCCGATCTCTATTAATTTCTTTTCACAAGTAATGCTGGAAAACCCTTATCCTGGTTTTTTTTTCAAAACACCACTTTAAGATACAAAACAAAAATTATCTTGCATTTTATTTGGGCTTACAACGAATTTGGCATCTCTTTGCCACTAACAAGAAATTGTTATAAACTTTTCTGTTTCCATTACTAATTCTGAGAATTAATGAAATAAAGTTTTGAATCTTGGAAAAGTCTTTCATTCCATAGAGTGAAGTCAAATAAACCCATTTCGTTGTAATTTTAAGTTAAGATGAACTGCCTTTTTTCTCTCGAATAAGAATTCAACTCCTTTGTTTTACATAGAAAAAGACAAATTTGGATGATATTTACCTCTGACCTTACTGAAAGAAAAAAAAATTGCTGAGCAGTTCAAAGACACGACTGGGTCGCATGTACTTGCTCTGTGGATCACGAAAACCACAGCTTTGTGTGACTTTGATGATGAAATTCGGTATATAGCTGAACAAAAAATTAATGAATAGACATTTTTCAAACCTTATCCTTATTGAGCAAAGGATTATTTGTTTATTAATTTCATTTAATTGAAGTCTTAAATAAAAATGTATCAAATGTCTCAAAACTAAAAATAGGCAGTAATTTTTTTTTTTGTCTGCAGTTTAAACAAATATTAAACGCAATGCTAAGATCAATTTTAGAGGAAGTAGGTATTCATACTCTGGGATACTTCAATCTGATGTGGATAAGAAATGGCTGATTATAAAAACAATATTTTCAACATTGTAAACAATAAGCAAACACCAATAGTCATTAACTCCCAAAAAAACTTGAACATGAGAGGAAAAACTACTTTCTCCAAACCTCGTACGAAGTCTTTAAAGAATATCACAACCTGGTATTCTTGGAAACGTCATTCTATCTTAGTTGGTTCTATCGACAGGAATTAATTTTCCAGGAAAAGTATTTTAACGGAAGCTCCCACAGAAACATCTTTTCAAATAAAACTTTCTCGTTAACTTCTTGAGTGAAAAGTCCTTCATGAGTGAATTTTTGTAATTCCTTCATAATTTCAGATTTTTAAATATTAAATAACTAAAACAATCAAATTTTAATAAAAAAGAGGCGATCATGAGCATATTTAACAGATATCGTTGAACCACACCAAGGAATATACAAACATACATTTTTCATCTTCTTATTTCATAGCAGCGACCGATAATCAGGAAATATAGCAACATCAATACATATTAAGACTTAAAAGGGGAATTATCTTTAAAAGTGGTAGCTTTGATCGTTGGTACATTTTTACAGCGGTATTCTGTAGTTTTTTTTTACAATTTTAGTCGAATAAAGTTATTTTATAAAAATGAAGCTCCTGCCTAAAAGTAGGCGTATTAAACAAATTCACAAACAAAAAAACAAAAAAAATTGATATATTTTTCATTAACGATGTATACTTTTTGTTCCCTAATGCGAAGTGGGCGTAAGCCACGCCCAAAATTCAAAAACATCTTTTCATACACAAGCTTAACACTTTGGACTAAAAAACATACATCTTATGACTTTATTACAAGTAGGTACGGTTTAATTGCAAAAATATGTCTTTTTAGTTTCCAATAAAAATGGGCTTCACCAACGCCCAAAATCAAAATTTTTCTACAAAAGAGTAAAAAAAAGTTTAAGTACAACTAATACCCACAAAAGTGAAGATCTTTCGGTCGAATATAAGTAGGTAGGGGAGGACGGGGCATAGGGGACCACTTAACGTTTGACGGTTTATTAAAAATTTAATGAACATAGAAAAAAGGCTCAGATTTCCTCACCACTTACCTTAAGGTGTAAATATTAACTCAGTAAATAATGGCTATCACAATTTTATCACTTTTATTTTTAAAATTAAATGCAAGAGGTTTTGGTCCCTTGTGCCACGTCAGTCGTCACGTCGGGGTAGTAAGAATGTATTAACTCTTACCTATGTAGGTATTTATTTTATTCTTTTAAATCAAAACATAACTTGAAACTTAAATTAACTTCATTTTTGGTTGGGTACCATCTGCAATAAAAACAATCAAATTTTTAAAATAGTTTCATATTATATAGGGGATACAAAAGACCACATAATTTCTGTGTGCTACAACAAGAATGCCTTTAAAAAATGATATCGACGTATTTGACAGCGAATATTTCGCAAAACCAATATTGCATAAATCACTCCTAAACTCACTGTTTTTGATTTACACACTTTAAATTATTATGACAAAGCCTTAACATTGTAAACACACACATTTTAATAGATTTTTTTTATAAACTTACTTTAAAAAACAATAAATTTTAATTTATTCATTCGCAAAGCACTTATACACACAAAAGACACTAAACAACTGAGGAGATAGATGGGCGCTTTTATTATTTCCTATAACTTTGTGACTAAGTCACTTACTTATCGTTTTAAACAGAAAGTCCTCTGTGCCCAGGCGGTCCTCTGTATCCCGTCCTCCCCTATTAAAGACATTTTGTAAGAAAATTATTGTTGGTTTTGTTTGAAACGTGGGCGGCAACCACGTTTAAATTTAAATATATTAAATTAACTTAAGTTTTTTAAAAAAGAAATCTTTTTTTTTGTTAATAAAACGGGTTTGATTTTTTCCTCTAGGAAGAAACGTGCCATACATTTTTGGATTTCCCAAGAAAAATATATTTTGATTGGTCGCTATTGTTTCGCATCATGATACAACTAATAAGATATGGCATTGCGCATGGTGCCAAAAAAAACGTCAAACTATTGTCAAAGTCCCGGGTGTTCTTATGACGTAGGCGCATAGGGTAGAGCGAAACAAAAAAGTTAAACGGGAAGGCGAAAACGAAAAGGCAGGTGTTCTTAAGGTGTTCTTATGACGAGATGCGCAGAATAAATCAAAAATCAAAATTGGAATGCGTTATCTCTAGTAGTTGTATCATGGTTTCGCATTATATTTTAATTTTTTTACAAAACACTATTGCTTAGCCATGAATATAGCCTCAATCTTTCCCACTAAATCCCCTGTGTGTCGTCTTCCAATAGCTTCCTCAAAGCAAAATTTACAAAACACCACCATTAACCCACGCTCATTTATTACAAAGATTTAACCTTACCCAATAATTTTCAAAGCATTTAATATAAAACAAACAAAAAAAAAATATCATCTATCTTTTTGTTTTATAAAACTACTTCCTTGGTAATTAATGTTAGTTTACCACCGCACTCTTCTATTTCGACCATCTAGGAACCTAAACACACATTTTTATGGCACAACAAAATATAATTCACCATCTACTATTTCCCCAATTAAAGCAAAAAACTGCACCGCAATTAAACGCGCAATAAAACCAAAACAAAAAAGCAAAAACGCAAAAAAAATGAGACCAACAGACTGAAGATACAAAAAAAAACAAAAAAAATTACCGCACAAAGATAGATACTTGTAAAATAATGTGTTATGTTTTTATTTTTTTTTCTCGGCTACATCAGAGATATAAGTTTTGAAATTAAAAAAAAAAAAAATACGTTGATTCATAACTACTGTTGGATATGTTTATAGAAGGTACTTGATTCGAAATAAAAATAACTGCAAAATTAAAATGCCTCCTGCATCATAAAACTGTCACCTCAACTAAACGTTTTGTACAACACGTACCATCTGATTCATTGACCGATAAATGAACGCAAGTACCTCCAAAAGATACTAGACCCAGAGAGAACAAGTATCTTCTATAACTTTGAGAGCTCAACTGCAAAATTTTAGAATCATTTTACACTGTTCAAAATTCTGGCCATGTACCTACTAGCTGCTGTGAATGGAGGAACACAAAAAAATATAAAAAATAATAAAAATGTCGTGACAACGACACGATAGACACTAGTGTCAATGTTTATAGTCCTTCTTCTCTAAAGAGGGGAATCCTTTTCGATACAGAAAATAAAAAAAAAACACAAAACAACCCTTTGTTACCTCCATAACAATACCTGGATCTTAGTTGAATTCACATCTCATATTCTTTGTATAGCAGGAACATTATTTGTCAGTAGATATGTCTTAATCCATTACACACAAAAGGATGCACAACCACAGGAGTCGTAGTCGGAGTCGCAGTCGTCTTAAATTAAATGCACTCCTACAAAGTCCTTACATCCACATCACACATACACACCACACAGCAAAGAAAGATACTAAATCATTCACTTTTGTTATCCCTTGGGTATTCCTATATCTTTAATACATATATATTTCTCTATAGTGCTACAATTCCACCTATTTACAACTTTGTTCCGGACTCGGAGAATCTTGTCCAATGGGAGGCCTACAGGACATCCGCCCTCACAGATGGTGTAAAGATGCCATTCACTCGCATGCTATGGTATCCAACTCTCACAGTGACTCAATCCAAGACCTGGTTTACAATTCTCTGCTTCTTCTATCACATTATTCCGGCAGTGATCTTTGACTTCTGCCTTATCCTAATGGGCCGCAAACGAAGGTAAGTTAGTGTGACAAAATGTGTGAATGAATATAGCACACAAACTCACATCCTTTTATTCCTTTTTTTTTCCTTTTTCTTTTTTTTTTTGAATAGAATGCTAAAGATGTACAAGAAAATCCACAAATCGTGTTCATTGCTTAACTATTTTGCGGAGAACGACTGGACCTTCACGTGCGACAACATCAAAAAGATTTGGGCCAAACTACCGGAAACGGATCACGAAATGTATCCTTTCGACATGAAACAAATCGAATGGAGTCGGCAATTCTACCACAGCATGTGCGGTGTTAGACGTTACTTGGCCAAGGAAGAACCAAAGACCATACCCAAAGGAATCAAGTTGCTAAGAAGGTAAGACCGAAATCCCCCGATTAAGATGCATAACGGCACGGTCGGTGGCACGGTACGCCAGTGTTAATGCAGAATGTGTCTATGTCTGTCTGTCTGTCTGTCTATGCTATACTCGCATGATGGCTGTGTATAATTTTTGATTTCTGTTTTTTAGGTTAAGGATATTGCATTCAGCAATGCTGCTGACTGTCTACGGATCTGGTATTTGCCTCCTGCTGATGTTCGTGTTCAAAGCATTCTTTGATAAATAATCGAGATGAATGGAAATTCCATGAGCATCAGAAGGACGAGGAATTCAGTGCCAAGCCGATAATATGTATGTAGTAGACGTAAACGTATAGACGTAGAGAGAGAGAGTAGGTATAGTGTAAAAATGTTAAACGTCATCAACCGTATATCCCAATATCATCAATCATCACCCAAAGGAGGATTCATATATAAATTACCCCCTTGACCACACCATACCAGCCCTAAAAACCAACCAACAACCCCCAAGAAAGGATGTAATAGTGGATTATATATTTATGTATACAAAATTAAGATTAAGTTTTTTTTTTTTTTAATTTTGAATTTTGTTGTTATCACACTGAGAAAATAACGGTAAATAATAAAAAGAAAAAAAAAATCTAAAAAAAAAAAACACAATCACATGCAAAACAGTCTATTTAAATGGATATAGCTAGGCTTTTTTTTCTAAGCCATAGCCCACAACAGAAACACAACACAACACAAAGGACATCACTACTCTTATTCTTTACCAGAGCTGCGAATCATGAGGATATTGGTTTCCGTC
This sequence comes from Platycheirus albimanus, assembly GCA_916050605.2. Lineage (NCBI taxonomy): Eukaryota > Metazoa > Arthropoda > Insecta > Diptera > Syrphidae > Platycheirus > Platycheirus albimanus. The sequence continues at coordinate 10,258,998 of OU696696.1, read as the reverse complement.
ACTACATGTGCCATTGTTGTGATTTCCGGCGCCCTTCGGCCATGATGCGGTAGGCAAATATCACAAACAAACATCACAAGGAACAGGGATAGTGTTGTGAGAAATTGCCCCCTGGGGGTTTGGTACTGGTAGACCACCATTCCGTTCCCGTTCCAGTTGAAGAAATGATGGAGGAAGAAGAAAAATATAAAAAAAGTCATTTTTTTAAACTTTGCCGCGGATTTGCATCGCCATCGCACAATAAAAACAAGAAAAAAGACAACCACAAGGACATTATTATGACGTCTTGCTAGTGTTTCTGTTTAGTATATAGTCAATTTCGTTCGAAAGGACCAAAGGGAATTTATTCGTATATTTAGTATGTCCTTCTAAATCGCGAAATTCACTTCACACAGAGTGTACTATGATACGCACGCACAGCACCGCACAACCCTAAAAAACACAATGTAAAAGTTTTGCTCTGCTCTGCTCTGGGGAGCTGCTCGACAAAGACTACCATCGAAAGGATGCGAATGGGAATCCTTTATAACTTCATTTTTCTTCTTTACGTTTCACCGGGGGATGAAACTATACTACGAGTATAATATGGTACTACTTTGGTTTTTGGTTCCTTCTGCTTCTGCTCCTGATGCTCGGCTCGCTGTGGATGGATTTTGCTGGCTGGATATGGCTGGTTGGTTTTACTCCTGTTTTGTTGGCTGATGATGGCGATGATGATGATGGTGATGGCAATGGCTGTATGGCGATGGGGCCGATATGTGTGTTATCTAGGAGGCATATTCGCTCGACTCGGCAGTGGTTAAGTAGGGTTTAGTTTTCGTCGTTCTTATATGTCGTTTCCATCATCATCATCGTCGTCGTTGTTGGAGTTGGAGTTGGCGTTGTCCTTGCCGTATTCATTGTCGCTCCTTGTCGTTGTCGTTGGTGTTGTTGTTTGTCGCTGGCAGTGGCAGTAGCGTCGGCTTACGCGGCTGTGCTGGTGTTTTGGTGTCGTTGTTGGCATGCAGCGCGCGATAGAGTCAACTTAAGCCCTTTATGCGGAGAGTGTGAATATAAATGTGTCACAACAAAAATGAGTTTGTGTTTGTAGTTTTATGCGAAAAAAGGATAATGCACCCTGCTGATGGTTGACTGGGTTAACAGCATGGGTAACAGCAAGTAGGTACCCAAAAAACTAGAATAATAATAAAATACCCTTAATAAAAACAAAAAAAAAAAAGAAATCATACAATAAATTCCATGACAAAGCTTTGGATTTGTGAAAAAAAGCTTACAACAAGAGTTGCCATTTTATAGAGATGCGAAAGCGAAAGGATAAAGGTTCGTTTTATTAGACATACACACGAGTAGCTACATATATATAGGTTGTTCTTTATGTTTAAAAGCAAAAAAGGATTATTGTGGAAGAAAGAAAGCTTGAGGTGTCACCCAAACCTCAGAATGTCGTATTTATTTTATTTCGTTACGTGTGTTGTAAATGTTTGAAGTGTCAATAAAGTTATTGAGTGGGTTTAAGTAAGATTTATCTTTTCTTTTTTTTAAGACGTATTTTATTTAAATATAAGGCTATTGTAATTTGTTTGACAGTGGAAGCAGCGGTCAGGGATATTCCAATTATTCTATTTGACTTTTGATTCACCTGTGGCATTCGTTAATTTGCATACCTCAGGAGATATAGACAAGTCTGAGTATTTTGAATTGTTTTGTATGATTCTCAGACTTTCTAATGGAATTCTTGTTGAAGCTTGGTCTTGATAAAGGTGCGTATACACTGTTATGTTTTTGGAAGAATATTGTTTGGCATATCAATTATCTCGTTTAGATAAGAATTTTGTCATCGTGTAACTTCCCATCTTAACTTGGAATCAGTAATTAAATATTAAACATTAATTAAATGTAAAAATAACATGGCCGCCACCGGACGCCAAAACCTATCAGTGCCAAATGAAAAAAAAAAATACTTTGAAATAGTGTTTCTGTAGACAACAGCAAAGTAGGTCACGCATTTTGTGAGATTCTTTTGACCAAAATTAAAATTAAAAATTCCAATTTTATAGTTTTATAGCTTTAAAAAATATTTGAGTATATACTAATTTTATGTGCAAAAATAGGGGACAAAATAGTTTTGCAAATACCAGTTCTCACTTCACCAGTTTTGTTCCATTTTCCATTCTAAGAGCCTAGTTAGTTGCTGTAATGGTATAATATGAAACAAATGGGGGCGGGTTCAAGCGGAATGTAAAGCTATGATTTAAATCCCCCCTAAAAATTTTACAAATATTTCCTAGCAATTAAAGAACAAGGACTTAAACTATTTTTGAAAAATATTTGAACAAAACCATAAGAACTTGTTCTGATTAACTTTTATGCTTTTATTCGCCAGACGATCCACACTTTTTCTGAATTGGTTGCATACTATACAGGGTGATCGGTATAAGGTGGTTGGGTTAAGAGACGAAAAAAATCGTATATGAATTTGAGTCTATTCCTCTTCTTTAAGCCGGGCGGATAAATTTTCTAAAAAAAATTACTTAAATTGAAAAAAAAAAAAAAATACTAAAAATAACAGTTGCCCCTACAATGCCATATATGTATGTATGTAACCTATACTTTTTTATAAAGCCAATAAGCTCTTCTTTAATTGCATTTTTAAATAATGTTGATTTAGTGAACCGGTTTAGAAAATACATTTTCAATCTCAAAATTTTGAAAAGAAAAATTAAAAATAAGTTTTCAAACAAATTTTTTTTTAAATTGTACGTTGTTAAGTACTAGTTTTGGGTTCAAAATTAAATGCTCTTAATAGTTTTAAGTCCAACACTGAAAACAGTATGGCTCTATGACTTTTTGTTCATCTATTCAAAAACAACCGAACCGACCGACTGCTTCAAAAAAATAATATACATTCTAAAAGCATTTTAAAATCACGCATTTTAGGTGTATGGCGTATGAGCACTTTTTTGTATGTTGGGTTTTAAATAAGAAAATGTAATTTTTTTTAAGTTTTCAAACTAAAATAATTGATATAGATTAAGATGCGGTAATTTTGAAGAAAGGGCTTTACTACTAAGATGACTTCTTAGCCCGAAGAAACAGCGATTGGCAAGAGTGATTCTTCGACTGATCTCTTCACTGATGTTGTTCTGAGAGGTTATAGTGGAACCCAAATAGACAAAGTCCTTGACAACCTCAAAGTTATATCTGTCCATTGTGACGTTTTGTCCGAGCCTACGGTGATGATCTACTTCACCCGAGGACAGCATATACTTTGTTTTATCTTCAGTAGTAAAGCCCTCTATCAAAGGACCAAGGAGACACTATACAAGACCCTTATCATCCCAGTCCTGCTGTATGGGGCAGAAGCGTGGACACTGACACAATCGGATGAATACAGGCTGGGGTGCTTTGAGAGAAAGATTCTTCGGGTGATATTCGGGCCTGTATGTATCAATGGAGTATGGAGGAGAAGATTCAATGACGAACTGTACGGGCTATACAGCGACATTGACTTGGTTAAGAAGCTGAAAATTCAGCGGCTTAGATGGCTGGGCCATGTGGAGCGTATGGACGAAAACGCTCATGCCCGACGAGTCTTCAATTCCAACCCAGAGGGCCGACGCATTTCTGGAAGACCCCATCTAAGGTGGCGCGATCAAGTGGTAAACGACCTCAACCAACTTGGTGTGCGCAACTGGAGGCCACTGGCTAGGGACCGGCCTAGCTGGCGAGGATTGTTGGTTGAGGCCGTGGTCCACAATGGACTGTCTGCGCCACCTTAAGTAAGTAAGTAATTTTGAAGAAGAAGTTATCCTCCACACTTTAACTTTCTGATGTAATGTTCTAAAGTCTAACCACTTATGCTTTTATATCTTCACGATTTTGATTTTCTTTTTAGTTAATTATAGTTAAAAGGGTTTTCACATCAATCTCAAACGCGGGTTTTGTGAAAAACCCGCAAAACTTATACATGTACAAAACATATGTCTATATTATGTACCATATCAATTGAGAACGGCTTAGCCGATTTGGCTCAATTTTTTTTTTTAATTGTTCGTTATTTTGAGAAAACCTTCCGGGAAAGGCGGTAAATGGGAAATTGGTTTTTTGTATGGAATTTTGTGTGTGATTGTTCCAATAATTGTGAAAAGAAGTTTTGTGTGCATTTTAATAAGTTTTCAAGTAAAAAGTGAGGTTATATAATTGGGTTGCAAGCAATAATTGCGAAACATTCATTCCGTAGGTTTTTTAAATTTTCTTTCGAGGAGGATTGTCAAAAACGAGTTAAGCTGGCCGAAAGAGTCCGATTAAGTGACCCGCGGTTAAATGTAGAGCAGAAGAACGTGTATGTTTCGCTGATGAAGGTTGTTGACGATGGAGAGGGACACATTTACTTTCAGGATGTTTCGGTAGAACTGCACATTCCACTTTGAAGGCAGTTGACCGAACTGTGAAGGATTTAGGAGGTGATTCAAGACGATTTGGTGGGGCTATGATATTGTTCGCCGGAGATTTTTAGTAAAAGATCTCGAGGCAACTGCTGGCACTTGGCAATGGCCGAACTTTCATGGCAAATGTTTGCGAGATCACGTCGTCAAAGGAGGAACTACGGAAATTTTGAGTTTCTTGATGCACTAAGAACTATCTAGCATAATTTACAGCTGAAGGTGGGACCGATAATAATCATCTGTTGCGGAATCTGAATCATCCGAAATTGTGCAACAGTACGTAGTTGCGTCCGTCAAGAAACTGATGAACAATGTGATTTAAGCACATCAATGCATTTTAGGACACTTAAGGGGCGTCTGGCGGGGTGAAAGCTAAACCCAAAATGTCTGTCATATACATTTATGTAATCGGGGAGAATTTTTATGTTTTTTTGGTGTATTATTCATTTGGTTATACCCCTGACTCCAAAAGTTGATTTTTTGCCCTTTTTGAAGGCGTCTAGCAAGGGGAAAGCTGAAAGTAAAACGTCTGTCACATATATATTTGAAATCAGTGGGCAATTTTCTACCGTTTGTATATGAATTGTAGTGGTTATACCTCCAACATCAAAATCGGAAAATTACCGTTTTCAAATACCACCCCATAGCTCCGAAAAAAATCCTTGCCAGACTTTTCGATTTGATATTACACCTCGCGTATCTACACATACGAGTATACACGTAAACTATTTTCCCAAAATTTGCTGTTGGCTTTTAGACTATTTTTTTGAAGACGGTAAATCGGGGGGAGACGAAGTTCGAAGGGTCCGCTAGGCCTTGTATTGCTGGAAGTTGTTATTGGAGGTATGCAACTGGCCTTAAAGAAGCAGGGCAGTCGAGAGGGGGAGGGGCTGACGAGTTTGTTGCCCCTAAAGTGGTTGCTATAAAAATGGGGCCCGTAGTTCTCCGCAGAAATTTGCAGGGATATCAATAGATGCGTCAAATACATGTGAACATTTGAATGTGTTTTAATAATGGCATCTATGTTTATGGCACAAAATTCTCTACGCCATCAATGATAGAAATCTAGAACTGCAGGCCAAAGGTGACCATTGACATTGAAGAACAAAATCACGCCAGCCTTCAAGAGGATTTGCAGCTTTTACGAAATCAATTGCATGTTATCTTGCAGGAATGTTAAGTGGTTGCAAATGAAATAGAAGATACTTCGATAGTATTACCTACTCTTAGGAAAATAAAATACCTGATGGGTGCTGTACCCGAATTCAAAAACAGAGACAATATTCTAAATAAGCAATAGGATTAAAGCGAGATACTGTTTAGCTGATAGTCTATTCAGTAATACCAGGAATCAGTCGTATATTTTCTATATTAAATATTTTTAAAGATTGTTAAGATGGAATTATGAATTCTGAAGACAGTTTTATGGACAAATATGCTGTGGACGTGACTCAAAAATATTATAGACTGAAATTAATCACCTCCCAAGTAACATGGTTGGAGCTGCTAGTAATTAAAATGTTCCTAAACAGCTCTTAAAGTGGAAGATGCCAAGCTCATGCTCCATTTCAAAGATATTTGCAGCTCTGGGGTTTTTTGTTTTAAATCTGTCTCTATATTGCAGTATAAGAACAATTCTTAGCTCTATTACTTTAAAAAGCCTTTAACTTTATAAAAATACTCTTTAACTTCGTTTATATTGGCTGTATTAGAGCTCAGCCGGAATTGTCTTCTTGTGCTTTAGATAAGCTTTTTAGAAGTACGAAGAGTCACTTTAGAGCTTAAATAGATCTGTTTGTGGTTAAGACAATCACAATCTCAATACAAAAATGTATTGCTATTATAAAACTGTTCTAAATTTTAAATAGAGCACTTTTGAGCTACCAGACCACCATAATAGAGGAAGAGAGAGAGAGAGAGATTATAGTTTTTAACTTGTAGTATGAAAATGTTTGCCAAACGAATGAGTCGCTTCGTTTACCAACTTTGTTGTGTTTTTTTTTTTATTTGTTAAAATACGCCTTGTGCACAAAAAAAAAGACTCACAAACAATATAACATATTGGGAAAGTGTTTGCGGGGAATAGCTAGACTGTGTAGACAAATAAAACTGAAAACAAAATCAATCAGTATGGAAGAAGTTAATGAACCTGCGGCACTTTCACAGACCAAGATAGAATAAGTTTTAATGGCTCTTTTAAGAAAATAAACTGTAAACTGAATATTGAATATGTTAAAAATTATGAAATTTTGTTAATAAATGTTTGAAATTTTTTCTGAAGTGTTTTGAATTTTTTATGAAAAAAATAAAATATATAAATAATTTAATTTTCGTCTGATTGCTGTGCGTAAAGAGTTCACCTATTATAGAGCTGATTTAAAGCACTATTATGCATTTACTAGTTCTTAAAAAGTTCGATAAGTGTCTGTTTTTTTTATTCAAATGAAATGGCACAATCGAATCCCTATTTAGAGCTTGTTTAAGACTTAGTAAAAACATCAGCCTTTTCAAGAATGTGGCATACATACTGTTTTCTTGTGTTTGTGTTATGAGCTTCATACGCGCTCCAAAAGAGTTCGTTGAGATAAGTACATTTGAAGATATTTTTTCACCAGATAATTTGTGTAGGTAAACAGGGTGTCATATGAAAAAATATAAAAATGACAAGTAACATTTTTTTTGGCACTTAACACTACCAAAACTTTTCTAAGATATTAAAGTTAAAACCTCGACATTTTAAGGATTTTGGATTAAAATCTTTTTTTTTTAAACCAATTAATAAGGTATTTGAATTTCCCTATAATAATAATTATTTTAACTATATGCCTGTAAGACTTAAGGTCTTTTGAATGCAAATGAGAAGGAATAGAAAGATAGGAAATAATATTTGTTGGTACAACAGATTGAGAACTAGGTGGTATTTATTTCACGAAAATCCCACGGGTGGGGTCCAGTTGAAGCTAAGGGAATATTGTAACAATGCCTCCCAAGCTGGGGCTCGAACCCACAACGTTATGTAAAGAAGCACTAATTGTACCCAAATGTTAAAAAAAAAAAATATATTCATTCATGTCATTTTTGACTGTTAATGTCCTTCTAAGTTTTGTACTTGTCAGTAATGAATAGAAAGACTTAAAAATATTTTTGTTAAGTTCCACGAGACTAGGCTCAAAGTGAAGAATTTGAAAAGAAGTGACAGGCATTACCCCTAGTACTATACTTTATTGGTAATCATTCGCAGTCTAGACGTACTCAGGTTATATAAGTGTTTTTGCTCAAAATGTATGGACAAACTGTAGGATGAAAAGACATTTTAATACCGCTAGAAAAATTAACAAATATGTCAAAGCAATTATGTCCACCGGCGCGCGCCAAGGCGAATTAGATCCTTTGACCACAATGTTATAACGTATAAGCATATATGCATCCCATTTTATTACATATCCATATCCGTTTCCAGAAAAGTATATCTTCATATTTGTACGCAAAATATTTTACAAACGCAAACTTAAATGAAGTACATATTAATATTTCAAACGCTTTGTTTACAGTATAGGACACCCTGTATTTTTTCAATCTGTCTTATCGACTTGATATTTGAAATATAGGTTCTCTTAGCTCTAGTGCAACAATACCTGGGTCTCACGCCAATATAAGGGCTCGATAGAGTATGAAAAATTTGCTTCAAAAATGGTGACTATTAAAAAAAAAAAACAATGCAAATAAAAAATCTTTATAATAATTATTTGCTGAAAATCTCTATCTTCAAAATGAAACTCTACTAACCGTTCTTTACACTGAGTAAAACATTTATTTCAGTCTCTTCGATGTGATTTGTAAAAAAAATTTTTTTTTTAATAAATAAAACTAAAAAATTATGTTATTTGATAACTTAATATTGATTATTTAGCGGCCGCATTGTAGTTTTTTCAGGTAACGTGTTAACATTTGTGAAAAATTTTAAATCGCACTAAGAATCCACTAGAAGTTGATCGTGGTTATTTATTTTTATTGATATCAAAATTGTTATCATATTCTCTTAGATATTACTGCAGGCATCTTTTTTTTTTTTTTTGTTCTTGCCAATAATAATTATTGATGGTATGCGAACATAAAATTACAAACACAAATAAAATCTCGTTCAAATACAATATTGACAGACTTTTTTTTACAAATACTAATACAATTGAAACACTTAAAACCTATTTTCAAACACGAAGCTCTATATCAAACTACAAGCAATGTTTTATAGAGTTGAATAAGTAATATAGTGCTCTTTAAAATAAATTCAGCTAGGGAATTTACTTTCAAATAGAACTTTTAGTTACTATCAACACTGATTCAAAGCGCAGAAGCGTGGAAAATTTGTTCCAAATTAGCTCGAAAGTCGCCAAAGAAACGAATACTAAAGCCAGTAGCTAACATATCTGCTTTCCAAGCTATTATTATTATTATTATTTATTAGCTATACTGCCTTAAAACTAGTTACATTTCATAATAACATTTCGTATATATATATGTATTTATTTAGTTTAAATTTAATTTTATTTTATTTTTCGAAATTCTATTTCAATCTTAAATAATTCAAATTAATAAATAAGATATATTTATGCACGGGCAAAAGCCTCCCCCATTACTTTCCATTCATTCCTTTCCTCTGCTCTTCGAAACCATAGTCTGTCAAATGCATGCAGCTCATCTCTCCATCTTTTTGTTTGACGTCCAACTCTTCTGGTACCGCTGAGGGGTGTCCATTCTGTGCATACTTTTGACCATCTCTCATCTGTTATTCTCATAAGATGTCCTGCCCAGTCCCATTTTAACCTTTTTGTTTTCCGAACGACGTCTTCGAACCCTGTCCAACTGCGTATGTAGGTGTTTCTAATTCTTTGAGATCTTCTTATTCCCAATGTTGCTCTTTCCATAGATCTTTGAGTAACTGCAAGCTTCCTTTTCAACAAAACATTATTACTCCATGTTTGGGATCCATATGTGAGTACTGGCAGAACTGTTGAATCAAAGATGTATTTTTTTGTTACGCTTGAAATATTTGAGTCCAGCATAGGTTTCACGTCCCAAAACTGCCTCCAACCGTTCGTAATTCTACGAGAGACCTCCTTTTCTTCTCTTCTGATGAATGAAACTAACTACCCTAAGTAAATGAAATCCTCGACATATTCTAGCGTCTCTCCATTAAGATAAATAGGAACTTTGACCGCGTTTGTCATGACTTTTGTTTTATCTATGTTGGCCTGGAGACCTGCCTTTGAGCATTCCGTACTTAGTTGGTTAATTAAATTTTGAAGGTCTTCAGGATTATCACTCATCAAAAATTATATCATCAGCAAACCGCAAATTTGAGAGATATTTTCCATTTATTTTAATTCCGATACTTTCCCAGTCTAGTGTCCTAAAACATTCTTCTAGAGTAGCTGCAAAAAATGGTGGCGAGATTGGGTCTCCTTGTTTTGTGCCGCTGTGCAATTTAAATGGTTCTCCGAAAATTTCAGTTTTTATCTGAGCAGTTGCAGAGTCATAAATATGTTTGAAGATTCTTACCCAACGAACGTTTACGCCTTGGTTAAGAAGTGCGTTCCACATAAAGTTTTGGTTTATTGTGTCAAAGGCCTTCTTGAAATCAATAAAAAGGAAATAAACTGGTATTTGATACTCTCCACTTTTTTCAATAATTTGATTGATAGCTTGGAGGTGATCTACAGTTGAGAAACCTGATCTGAATCCAGCTTGCTCCACAGGTTGGTTTTGACTTAGATCTTTTTCTAGCCTTTTGTAGACACATTTTGCAAATATTTTGTATATATTTGATATGAGACTTATTGGTCGGTAGTTGTTGATGTCGTCTCTTTTCCCTTTTTTGTGTATCAGTGTTATGTATGACTTCGCCCATTGTATTGGAGTTTCTTCGGTTGCCAAAACTTAATTGAAAATATCTTTCAACCATACTGCAGATGTTTCAATTCCAAGTTTAAGAATCTCAGCTTCGATCCCATCGCTACCTTGGCTTTTCTCATTTCCAAGTTCCATTATTGCTTTTTTTACTTCCTCATTCAAGAAAGGTAAAATATTTTCAGATTCCTCTTCTAATCTCCGTTCAAGAAGGTTACTCTGTTGCTGGTCGTTTGAGTATAGGGCTTTGTAAAACTCTGTGGCAATTTCATTTATTTGTTTTCTATTTCGAATTTGTTTGTTGTTTTTTGAAACACCTAACACCCATTCCTTACTCACATTCATACTTTGTTTTACTTTTTTAATCGATTTTGTACTTTCTAGGACATTTCTTATAGTTTTTTCATTGAATTCTCTGATTTCTCTTTTGCTTCTTCTCCTTATATCCTTTCTTAATAATCGTAGTTCTATTTTTTCCCTTTCCGAGATGTTTTCAATTTTTCTTAAAAATTCTCTTCTTTTTATCATGTTTTGGGTAACCGCTGATATTTTATTTTCATTTCTCTTCTCTTGTCTTGTGAAAATATGCTTAGAGGATGTTATTTTCAAAGTTGTTTCGAATTGGTCGTATTTTTCTTGGAACGTCCTATTAACACTCAATTGGTTTAAAATGCCATGGCGGAGTTTCAACTCATTATTATAATTCCCAATTTCGATTTGGCTAAGTCCTTTTTTCATTATCTTGTGTGTCCTTTTGTGAAGTTTTCTTGTCTTATGATTAATCACTAACTTTCCTCTTACCAACCTGTGATCTGAGTCGTATTCAAACTTATTCAAGACATCGACATCTTTAACCATCGATCTGTTATTAATATGAATGAAGTCAATTTGGTTCTTATGTTGGTGATTCGGTGAGATCCAGGTCCACATCCTGTTATCTTTTTTCTTGAACAGTGTATTTGCAACAGTAAGCTTATGTTGCCATAACCATTGTAGCATCCTTTCCCCTCGCTCATTTCTGTTTCCATATCCATACGGTCCTATAATTGGTTCTTCTCCAGGTTGTTTGTATCCAATGCGTGCGTTAAAGTCACCCATCACTATGGTTAGTTCAGATTTGAGTTGATTAACAGCTAAATCCAATGTTTTGTAGAACTTCTCTAGTGTTTCAACCGAAGCTTGTTCTGTGGGGGCATAAACTTGTATGATGGAGGTTTTAACTTTTCCAATTCGAATTTTCATTCCAATGATTCTTTCACTATATCCTCTTATTTCTATTATCGATTTTTTCCAGCGCTCATGAATTAAAAATCCTACTCCATATTGCCCTTTAGTTTGACCAATATATGAGAATATGTGGCCTTCTTGAGTTTCCACGATTTCTTCTCCCAATCTTCTTACTTCCGCTAATCCAATAATGTCCCATTTAATTTTGTTCCTCGCATTTTCAAACTCGTGCATTCTTTCTTCTGATAAGAGTTCCAAGCTATGAAAAGGAGCAAATTAGTGCTCTCAAACTCACAAAATTAGCTCGCAATGTGCTTGATATAAGCTCTAAGAGCGCATCTAGAGTTACTTGTGTAGCTTTAAGCTAATAAAGGCAGCTCTGAAAGCGCTGTAGGAATTCTCATCGAACTTAAAATGTTACTTGGGCTGAGACACATTTATGGAGCAAACTTCATGCTTCGTCGTCCTACATTTTAAATTGAAATAAGGGGGACCCGTTTATGTTAAACACCAGCCCGAATAATCTCCCGGCTGTCCTGTATAGAAATTAAGATTGACGAAGTCCAAGTGAAACAAATATTTCTGTTTTTGTTTTCCTTTCGTTTTCAAGGTTCTTTTCAAATATCTATCCACAAGATATGAGAATTCTACTTCAGCTTTTGCCATTGCAATATTGCGATCTCATACATGTGTCTGAATTGTTATATTCGACTTAACCACGACTCTATTCTGTAAAGTCAAATTAATACACACTATGGCCGATTTACAATTTTTGTTCTGGGAGCTTCTCATAGTTCATATAGCTTAAAATCCTTCTGAAACGAAATCTCACAACGGACTTCAACCATAATGCCCTTATAATTTCGCTGTAATGCATATTCGACTGGAAGAAGAAGCACACATTCTTCTTGAAAATGTTTCTAATCTGAAATTTGTTTAATTGCTTTTGTTTTTGGGAAGTGCAAAGTTAATCTATGGAACCGTTTAGACTAAAGATTTATGAGAAGAAGCACAGAAAGTACAGATAAGCAGACAATTCGGCATTGATGGATGATCTAATTTCTAAAGATTTCTACTCGTCGTTATGCAAGTAGGTAGAAACAATAAAAATATTTGCAATACTCCAAAAAGTTAAAATAGGATCTAATAAACTTATTTACATGAATGTGTGGCAACACAAAACTCAAGAATTATTTAATGCCAAGGTTAATGTCTGTCAACAATCTTGTTAAAGATTATACCTGAATATTAGTCTATGATAAGGCTGAAGTTAAAATTTTATGATCGTTTTTATCTCAGCAGTATAGCAGTTGAAGTTTATTAAGTGTTGTTTGAATATCAAATTAACCCGAATCTGTTAGAAAATAATAACAATCAATTAAATTAATTTAAATGCCAAATTCGCAACTCGAAAACGTTTGATTAAATACATTTGTTTTACTGTGTAATTTTTTTAAATTTTTTTCTCTGATTTTTTTCACTGTGTTCAAATTTGAAAGAAAAAGTCGCATTTTCGTATGACGGACTACTGACAAGACATAATCCCTTTGGTTTGGATTTTAGGCCGACATCGGCAGCGTGATCTTAATCTAATCATTGGCAATGGGGAAGAGTTTTTTTTACTCATAAACAAGTTTCTATAAACATAGCAAGATTATAGGGTTTTAAGTACCTACATACTCTCAAAAACACTCACGTTTTAACTAGATTCAAAAAATTATTTGGAAGGAAATTTTATTTGAATTGTTTGAGTTAGAAAAAATTTATCAATACATTTTTGAATTTTGAAAGTTTCCGATGATAATTCTATTTGCCCCTAAAAGTAGTTTGCTTATTTTTTCCATCAATAGCCTTCTACATTGCGCTTGCGCTTAGGCATATGCAACAAAATAACACAACGTTAACGTTTTTATACCATTTGCATTTTCATGCGTGGAAAAAACAGTAGGACAAACTAATCATTGTTTTGGGAGAAAACTAAATATGTAAATAATACAAAATGCAAACTTTATTGGAAAATTGTTATTTAAAAAATATGAATCAATGGTGGATTCATTTATATATCCTATTTTTATTAATCTATCTCTCTGTATATATAAAAATGAACCGTTTTTGTTTTGTTGTTGCTGTATAACTTGGGAACGGTTTTACAGTTTTAATTCACTTTTTTTTAAAATGATTTCAAATACTTCGTAGAAGGTTCGCACAGTAAAAAATTTAAGAAAATTTCGCAGAAAATTAGAAAATTAAAAAAAATGAAAAAGAAAAAAACTTTGCAAAACATAAAATCAATTATTTGAAATACTTAACAGTCGGAATTTGATAAACATATTTGTGTTTTGTTTTGAAGTAAAAATATCGTTAAATACACAAACAACGTATGGTATGTATGTGTAGTGTATTATGTCGATTTTGTATTTTAAATCAAAGAAACATTTTTTGATAGGAATAGATGGTAGATGGTGGAAGATAGTAGATGATACAAGACGGTAGATTGTAGATGATGGTATAGTGTAGAAGATGGTAGATAAGATAAGAAGATGTAAGATGGTAGAAGGGAGAAAATGGTAGATGGTAGAAAATTGTAGATGTTATGTAGATGGTATAGATAGTAGAAGATTTTAGATAGTAGCAGATGGTAGAAGATAGTTGAGAACAGAAGTTGATAAATGAAAGAAGATGGCAGGAGATGGTAGATGATAGAAGATGGTAGATGGAACAAGATGGTGGAAAATTATAGATGGTAGAAGATTCTATATGGTAGAAAGTAGAAGATGTTTGATGGTCGATGGAAGAAGTTGTCAAATGGTATATGGTAGAAGATGGTAAATGGTAGAAGACGATCAATGATAATTGGTAAAAGATGTTAAATGGTATATGGTAGAATTTGGTTAATTACTACCCCATTATCTCGAACTAAAAATCGGATCAGTAATATAATGTTATATTCTGTCCTATCACGTTGAACTGAAGCTGTACGTCAGTAATCTAAAAACGTCTTCCTTTTTTGATTTTTATCTCTTCGCTGTTAGAATTTCCATCGAATACAATATATATTATGTACATACGTATATAATACATTTGACGCAACTTAAAAGAGTAAAGAATGTTCCGAATAAATGTGCTGATAAATAATTTGAAAATTACGAATCGCCCTTACTTTAAGAAGAAGAGGCGTTTGAATATCATAAGAAAGATTTGTCAATAATAAAGGGCGTTTTTTTGAGGTGCATGCAGTTTTTTTCTGACTGTAACCTTCTGGCTGGCATCGTTTTTTTAAGAAGTAAGGATCAGTTATTTCACTGGAGTAGTTCGCTATGCGTTTCACAAATAGAACCATTATTTTCGAAATAAATCTGCACAATTTGCATGCGTTGTTCGGGCGTCAGTCGATTCATAACACAAATTGCAAACTAAACTAAAGATAAATCATATGGCATCGAAAACAGTGCTGCCAACCCATAACTAAAAGTCTGGGTACAAAACAAGATTCCATGTAGAAGCAATCACGGTCCACCCACTAAAAGCAGCAAACCCCATTATAAACTAAATAAAATGATGGTATAGTGCATTTCTGCTAGCGACTTGAAAAATATTTTAAAAAATTGTACAACTGGCAAAGGCGGGTCTTAGCCACTCAATTGGACCGGGTTTTTCTTGGACCTATTACAGAATTTACAATTCACTAAATTTTTAAGAAATAAACATTTTATTATAAAACAAAGGCTCAATGACTAATAACAATTAAAAATAATCTAATCAGTTCCAGCGTAGTATTGTTGAGGAGTTGTGTGTTTGAAGCCGAATTCAGTAACCGCTTGAACATCACAAATTTCCAACTTGCAAAGGTAGTAGTCATCTGAAAAAAGATATCACAGTTCTATGAAAGCAATATTCATTGGAAAGTGAAATTAATGCTTACGAATTGGGCTATTTGGAAGGGGTTGTTTTTTCCAGCTGACAACAGCTGGGTGGCGACTTGAAAATGCTTCCATACCGTGTGTGTATTCATCTGATCCTTTTTCGACCTTAAATTTCATAAATAGGTTGAAACATCACATAAAACTGATGATGTTGTGAATAAGAATATATCATTACCTTCTTAACTTGACCCAAAATAACAGTCCTTTGACATTCAAGTGACCATGGATCGTCCCATTTCTTGTTGCTTTCAGCCTTCTGAGCATCGGTGAACATGAAACTAATCTTGTTTTCCTTCTTCACATCCTTGGCAACAATAGCAATATCCAAGACGTAGAAGTAAATCTCTCCATTTTTACCATCGGCCGTTGGTAGAAGATTTACCATTGGGTATCCGGCGTTGCTAGGATCAGCAGAAATTGTAGCAACTGACGCCCAGTTTGACTGGTGGACAAGTCGTCGTGCCTCTTTGGCAACATTTAAATTTGAATCTTCAGGACGCATCGCTTATTAGGTTTTTTTTTTGTTAGTGGTTTAAGGTTTTAAAACTCAAACTGATAAATTGTCAAGCATACATCGCGCTTTTATACTAGCCGATTAATAAAGATAAGTCAATGCAATACAAAAAAAAAAAAACCAAAAAAAAAACACGAAAACGTCTAGCTCCAGATACTACTTTGCTGATAAAAAGAGGATAACAGAAGGCTTTCAAATTTTTCTTTTCTCTTCTTCGATAAGGCTATGAGGTTTTTTAGCACACTCCCTTATAAATTTAATTTGTGATTCCTCGTCTTGACAGTTGAATTGGCTAATGCAGTATGTATTGGTTACGATTTAATGCACTACAAGAGCAATTTAGCTTTAATTTTTGAATACAATTCCACAGTATCTACATATGTATGTAAATGATTGACTGCAGTACTTCATATACAACATTTTTTTAAGATAAGGATACATTCAATCTATAATCTATACACCCAAGGCCAAAAAAACAACTGAATCTAATATATTAACATTTTCTACCAGACTATTTTGTCAGTTGGCCATTTTGTCATCTGCCATTTGATTTACCTTTAGTTTGGTAAGCCAATTCATCATAGATCGACTGATGCCTGAACATGCATCAGTGCAAATTCATGTTGAAAAACATGGTTCTGTTCGTAAAACTCCTCACGCACTATGTCCATTTTGTGGTCGACACAATCTTCCATCGTAACAATTGATTCGATTAACGATTAACGCATTTGGAGTGTAGGTAATCCTCAAGCCACTGATGAGACGTCGCGTCGTGTCGGCGTTGTTACATCAATACAAGAAAAACTGACAGTTTGATTTGCGAATTGAGTTGGTGGAATCATTGGTCCTTACTTCTGTAAAAACGAAATGCGGGGTTACAGTCAATTGAAACTGTTTTATCGAGAAATGATCAATGAATTCAGGTTCGTGAAATGAATCGCTTTGATGTGGGGAAGCTGTTCCATTTGTCAACAAGAAGGCGGAACATGTCACTCAGCGCTGTCACAGTTGATTTGTTGAAGGTTTGGTGAGTGGGCATAATTTCGTCTTTTGACCTGTGAGTATGCATCCAACATCGTGTAATTTGGCGCATCTTCTGTGCCGGTATGTAAAGTCGCTAGTCTAAACCGATAAAGCAGACACGATGTACGACTTGGAAAACAACATTCGCAACGTAATTGCCGATATACGAGCCCAAATGCTGCAAGGAGTGATCAGAAATCAGGACTGGACTATATCTGAGACAGCCACGGTGGTCATATGCCAGCGATCAAATCAAAGAATTATCGCTCAAATAAAGTCAACTTTATGTGTGCTTTATTTTATTTTATAGTTTTATAACTCTAAAAACACTCTTCACATTGTAGGAATGGAATTGATCTAAAAATAAGAATTACTGCAGATCCGAATGGTTTTTTGAGATGCACTTTGAAATTTACGTTTTCTTCAATTTGAAAAAAAAACATCTTTTGTAGCGTAGCAGCCCAACACATTAACCACTACGTCCAATCCAGGTTGGCTTTAGTGTAATTTAACCATTAAAAAAAATATTAAGAATTTAATATGAAACTTGCATTGTAACGAGTAACCATCAGTATCAGTTTCGTTTTTTAGAAACTTTTAACAAATCGTAGTAAGAAAATCTCGTCATACAAAAACCTCGCACTAGTTTTCGTCTATTAGAAGAAATAAGCTGAATTTTTTGGAATTTTTTTTTTAGCAAATTCTGAAAAATTACCTGTTTTTCAAAGAGCTAAATCTCGATAAAGAATTAACATACAACAACTTTGGTAACAACAAAATTGTAGGAAATTTGACGTTCTACTATAAAATGGAAATGCTTTTGCTATAGAACGTAAGGAAAAAAAGTTACTGAGGAAAAACCGTTGCAAGGTCGAGAATTTTACAGTTACACCTTCAACCTCCCCCTTCTCTTTTTCCATAGGGCCCTCGAGGTCCAAAACTTCGTAAAATATTTATTAACTACCCTTCAACAATATCTGATAGTTTCATTAGCTTCCGTCCTTTTTCCACCTTTCACCCACTTTTTCCAACCTGTCGACTGGACTAAATGTATGCATGTGGCATATATGTGCATATCATATAGAACGTGACTCCTTCAAGTTTTAAAATCACGATATCTCCGAAATGGTTATTCTAACAAAAAAATGATATTAACAAGTTTTGTAGATAATTTTATGGTCTACAACATTGTCTCATGTATTTTTATGATAAAACCTACCGTTTACAAGAAAAATTGTAAAAACCGTTTATTTGACCTTTTAACTTTGAATAACTTCTAACACACGAGTCGGATCGATGGGGATGTTGCTTAGTTTATTTGAAAAGATGTTTCCAACGTCTGTACCAATTTTCAGCTTTATGCGAATTTTTGCAAACCTAGCACTATTTTTTTGTCTATTTTGACCGGACTAAAAATAAAACAAATAAAAACAATAAATAAAAGTGAAGTTGCGAAAATAACTAAGTTTGTTTCAGAGACACAACTAAATTTGAAAATGTATCTCTACAATAAATTTACTAATGCATCTTTATTTTTCTTTTAACAAAACAATTTGTTTAAGGTATTGTTAAAAGGGATATCGATATCTAACATGAATTTTGAAGTGGTGTTCTTCCATAACCTGATTGATTTGCAAAAAATAAATTTTACTGATTTGCAATAATTGATTAAATTTGTTTATTAAATTAACTTTAATGAATCAATATGATTTGTCAAATCTTAACGTCTTATCTTTTGTTTTTATTTCAAAGCAGACTTTCGAAGCGATGACTTAATTAATAGATATTAAGGTTAGAATATGGCTATGGTAATTTTGTGAGTGCAAATAATTGTGATTCCATCATTATCTTCAAAAAGATAGCTCATTATGCCTTGTGCCTTGAACAGCACAACACCAATTTAAATCGCCAAATGACATGGTTTTTGATGGTGAACAAATTGATTTTAAATTTTAGAATTTAAAACCAGATAAGTATGTATATGAGGACAGATGCAATAGTATACAGATAAAGATAAAGATTTAATTAAACATAATTTTAATATCATGCTTGTTTTTAACTAAATTTGCTTTAATTACAAATTTTAAAATAAAAGTAATTAAGGTTTTCCCAACACACAACTTGATGATTAAACTTTCCAATTTATTAACCAAATGTTGTCAACATTTATTAAAATTTAGTAGAAACTACTTAATTGACCACAAAAACATTAAAATAGAAAAACAAATAACGAAACAAAAATGAAACACGAAATAATTTACATTTTACTTTTTATTATTTAATTTTTTGTATGCACTTCGGGTAATTCAATCCGAAGGTACTGAGTATCGATATCGATACTGAATAAAAATATTTAACTGAATACAACAGTAATAAAAAGAAAAAGTAAATCCAATAAAGGAATTTCTATTATATTTTGATTTTTGAATTTCGTTAAAATTATAGTGAAAGATTATACAAATTTAAAGTATACTTTTAGGCGTAAGATATTTGACGAAAATGCGTCACGACAAAGAGGCAAACAGATATATCTACATTTTTTTTTTTTTTTTTTCTTTTCATTATTTCTTTATTTCATTCCAAAAATTACAGCAAGTGAGAATAAACATTTTATCAGCAATACAAATATAAGATTAAATACATGTATGAAAAATTCAATAAAAAAAAAAAATATGAACATCTAACATTAACACATGCATAATTTGACAGCTGTACAAGGTATGAAATGAAATAGTTAGGTACATTCTGTTATTCATAAGAATAAGTGATGAATGAACCACAATGAAACATTTATAATTACGAATTGTTTGTGGGGGCTACACAGTAAATAACTTAAATAATATAGTTCCTAAACATATGATGTCTTCACAAAATGTAATCATCTGATCATATTAATGGATTAAGAATAACATCTATCTCTATATGATTAAACAAGAAAAGCCAGCGTTTAATTTTAGCTAAAAATTTTGATTCATTTCTCTCACATCTGGATTCCACAGGCAGTTTATTAAATAAACGGGGAGCGGTTATGGAATAAAAATGACAAAAATTTGATTTGAAAATTCTGGGAACACTCACAAGATGGTATAAGTTGGATCTCAAACTGAAAGCTTCCTGAACTCTGACATCATTATAACCTTTACTTCTAAAAAATACTTTTAAAACACTATAAAAATACAAATGCCTTACCGGATATATGCCGAGGTTAGAAAACAAAGCGAAACTGGGTGTCATGCGAGGTACCATTAACATAATGCGAACCAAATGTTTTTGCCTATAGAGCAACTGATTAATTTTACACGAATGAGTACCACCCCAACAGGAAATTCCGTATTGAAGCTTACAATGAACTAAGCCATAATAAGCTAGTTTTAAAACTTTAAGAGTGCAGTAAAGACTGAGGTGATAAAACTGCCGGACAGCTTTATTCAGATAACAATTCAAGTTGTGCGTATGATCAACCCAGCTAAGCTTTTTATCAAGTATAACACCTAAATATTTAAACTGATCAACACATTCAATGTCAAAACAGCCATCACAACACCGAGGTACAGGTAAACAAAGTTGAAACCTAGAACAGCTAGGTGCATGATAAGTTAAAGATAAACCTTCAGGAAGGACACCTAGTAAATTAAATAACATGAACTTAGTCTTGCTACTAATGACTAGCTTGTGACTCCCAAACCAATGACGTAGAATTTCTAAGTCATGGTTCATATGAACAATGGTATCAAAATAATTATTATTAGAGTACGAAAGAGCAGTATCATCAGCAAAAGCAGATAATTTACCTTTAAAGTGCTGTAAAAACAAAGAATTTACAAAGATCAGAAATAATACAGGACCTAAAACCGATCCTTGAGGAATGCCCATTTTTTGATAGGATAACGAACTAAGTTTATTGTTAACTCTGGTCTTTTGGTTACGATTTGACAAGTAGGAACAAAACCAATCATACACAAAACCTCTAAATCCTGCCATATAAAGTTTTTTGAGTAGCAAGTTATGGTCTACTGTGTCAAATGCTTTAGTTATGTCAATAAATAGAGCCGATGGAACTTTTGAATCATTGATTGATTTATAAATTTCACTGCAGAATTTTAACAGTGCATCTTCAGTAGATTTACCTTTCCTGAAACCGAATTGAAAATCACTGAAAAACTCAGTACTAGAGAGAAAGGACATAATTCTGTCCTTCATACCCTTTTCAAAAACCTTGGCCAACACAGGAAGAAGAGAAATTGGTCTGTAGTTGTTTAAATCTAGAGTATCTCCTTTTTTGTGTAATGGTATTACAATAGCTGTTTTTAAAGAATCCGGAAACACGCCGTTTTTAACACAGAGATTGAAGATATAACAAAGAACATCAGCAATATGAAATGAAATATTTTTTAGTGTACGACTGGAAATTGAGTCATGAGAGGATGAGTTTGTAGATTTAAGTGACAAAACCAATTTATGAATTTCGAATGCAGAAAAATCATAAAAAGAGAAACTATTAGGATAGAAGACATCATTCTGTATGAGCTCATCATCATACACTAAGCTATCAGGCTGAATAGTATTGGAAATTGTCGAAAAATGCTTATTAAAAATATTGGCTACATCGATGGAATTTGAGATAATTTGATTGTCAACATTAATTCTTAAATCAACATTCGGCGCATTTCGATTCAAAATCTCATTCACCAGTCCCCATTGCTTTTTGATATTGCCAACGTTTTCTGCCATCCTGTGTGAGTAGTAATTATCTCTACATTTAGGAATTTCCGTTTTTAGTTCAGAGCACAATTTCTGATAATAGTTCTTAAGTCGTAAGTTATTAGGATGCTTAGCAGAAGGTTTACAAAGACGATTTTTCTTTTTTATTTTATTTAAAAGTGGCAGTGATAACCATGGTTTAAGGCGTTTAAATTTGCTAGACTTGCTGCTAGTAGTAACAGTTGAATTCAAAATGTGCGTCTGGAGTTTATTCAAAAATAAATCGAACGCGACTGAAGGGTCACTTGAACTGTAAACTTCATCCCAAAATTCGAAAGTAAGAGACGATTGCAATACAGTATAGTTAATATATTTCAATTCAGAAAATTGTTTGCAGTTGTTTTGATTTTTAATATAAAGGTCAAGTTGAAGACTGGTAAGGGAATGATCAGTTAGTTTTAAGTCAAGTACTGATGATTTAAAGTTAGTTTTGTTGTTCCTATGCATTCGTAAGAAAATATGATCTAAACATGAACTTGACGTATCAGTGACCCGAGTTGGCTCGTTATATATAGGATTAGGTCGAGAGAATACATTACAATTGAGTATTTTATCTTGTCGGTATCCTCTTAGTGCAAAGCTTCTAAGCCTTCCACCTCTTGCAACTCGTCTATTGAGATAAGTCGGTCATCTTATAGAAAGAGAGTTTTGTTCGTTAGTATCATTTTGTTGTGTCAAAGTAAGCCATTTTTTAACACTCGGTAATTGATGTAAAAGTTGGAGAGAGATCTTTACAGTACAAGAATTTTATTTCTCTTAGTGTTGTGTCGGATGTGTTTATAATTTGTCACTTCTATTAAGTTAAGATCACTTTTCTTCAGCCATAAAAAATTTTCTCAGTTCAGCAATGCTTACTCAGAAAAACATATTCCAATACAGTATTCTCTTAACATACATAATTTATCTAAACATCATAAGATTACATTTTTACATCGAAAATAGAAGACGACCATTATGATATAAACAGGAACAAGTGGAGTCCCAGCTCAAGCTGAGAGAAAATGAGATGTTTGGGAGTTCACAAAAACAGCTTGAGCTCTTCAAATGAGATACTTTTGAATTAATTCTTCAGCCGATGATCTTTAAATTCAAAAATTATATTTTAAATTTTCTTCAAAATATTCCTGAGGCACATAGTCGACAGTTTTTAAAAAATCAAGCTTGTAGCGAATTAATTTTGAAATTCAATTTGGGGGGCAGTATAGAGAAGCTTGTGATTGTGAGCCATATGAGAGTAAAGGACGCACAACTGAGGTTTAGAGTATTCCCTTCAGCTAAGGAGGCATTTTTAAAACACAGAAGATAGCGAAGATATTCCGCCACTTCATCCACCCCACGCTAACGCAATTATTGATGCCATCATCACCTGCTGCCTCCCCATTTATCGTAGATCATAGATATTTAAACTATAAACACTTGGGAATAACTGTTCCATTCAAATAAATGTCTGGAATAGTCATGAATGCATCAGAAAACGGAAAAAACAAGTATTCAAACTTTTTTGGACTTGTACGGTACTCATTTCCCTCCAAAACGCCTATACCTATATTTCATGTGTGCTCGTTGCGGGGATGCAGCATTCTCGCTAATAATGGCTCCATTGTCAGCAAAGAATAACTGATGCACAGACGGACCCCGACCGTCACTTTATCTTAAAGCACTTCGGCAAGTACTGCAATAAAGTGCAGGGGTCTCAAGCCGCTTCCCTGGGGTACACCGTACACCTACTGTGGTTTGGAATTATTCAGTTACTCAAGCTGGAAATCTTTCTTTTCTTTCAAAGGCAAATCCTCTAAGAAATTGCGATGTTTTTCCCTAAGATCTTAGTGCAATCTGAAATTTGCATTTAACGTTCACTTTTCTTCATAAACTCACAAACCCGGCACTGATCATCAGACAGCTGTACTATAATTCGCAGTCGGTGTTATTATGAAAATTAAAATATATGCATCACTTACCTGTTACTTCTATACCGATATCAAAATTCAGGTCTTTACTTTAACCAATGTAGTTTAGTCTGTCATTAAAAACATATTATCGTGAACTCGAATTAAAAAGGTAGTTATAGGTCACCCTGTTCATGCATGTCACAAGAAAACAAACCTTAAATTCAGTTTTTAAATTTAAAATTGTTTTTGTCAAAATATGTATACAAAATTGGATTAATTGTGAAAACAAAAAACAGAGAATTCAGATGCACGGATCCCAACTTTAAATATTAAATTAATTTACTCTTCGTCACCAAAAATAGTAAACAAAAGAAAATTGTCACCACGAAAGTCCATCAGGAAACCTTGACGCTTGGCCAAAAAAATAAATATTTAAAGACAAACTCTTTTTTGTTCGTTTCATTCACAAGGCCTTAAAATAAAATTTACAAGTCAACGAGATTCATGAATTAAAAAGTGTTTTCATAATTCATAAAATAAAAGTAGGTAACCCGTTGGTTGGTTAGTTGCCACTCGTAAAAATCTTTTGGAAAAGAGACAAAATAAAATAAAAAAAAAGAACAAAATTATTCCACTCACAGGAAAATGATGGCTTAAATTAAAATATCCTCTTCATAGTTCGTAATTTCCTTTCAACGGAAGCCTTTTTCTATGCTTTCTCCCATCGCATCGCGTCGTTGGCCATGGCCATTGCTATCGACATCACCATCGCCACCTATGCAAGGAAAGGACACCATCATCATAATTGAATAAGAACAACCTTTAGTTTCAATCGGTTCAATTTTCAATAACTTTGCTTGATTTTTTTTATCATGTCTTTCTTTATTTCCCGCCCACCGCCGCCGCCACCAGGAACCAGGATGCTGAGATATTTTATTGAATTTTTTTTTCCCTTTTCCATTCTATAACTCAATTTCGAACTTATGAAATTTGTTAGAGTCGTTGAAGATAAAAGTAACAAATAATAAAAAAAAATAAATGTAAGACCAGCGAAAAGAGAGAAAATTCTGACAGGGACGAGTCAGATATCCCATTCGATTAAGAGCTTAGTTTTCTATAAAAGATCTGTGATTTATATTGACTTACCCATTGGATTGACCAGAGGTGAACTTGAACCACTTCCGGTGGTTAGCGTGTTGGTGGATAGCATCGCATGATGTGACTTTGGAGGTGGTAGAAGTGATTCTTGGAATAGAACTTCATTTAGCTTGGGGTTTGCAATTACTGATGGAGATGATGATGATGATGATAATGATGATGCTGCTGCTGCTGCAACATTGAAAAGGTTTCATTTGAGAGTTAGTTTCAAATGAAAACGTGTATCTGTATCTATACGCATAGATCTGTATTGACTCACTTTTGTTCTTTTTCAATTTAGTCGCATTGACAAACTTGAATTTACCACGAAATCCTTTGGCGGTTTTGTTGGAACTCGCGTTGAATTCTATGAGCAGATCTGGACCAATGCTGTTTATTCTTTTGTTGTGTACTGATTCGCAGATTACATCGATGACTGAGGATACGTTGGGAGACTCTGCGTCGTAAATAGTTACCTTGTCCAAATTACAACTGAAGCAAAAGGGTCAAAGAAAAATGTTTTACTATCAGCAGCACAAAAAGAATTTAGCTAGAGGAAAACTATTGTTAGAGTATATTTGATTTAAAAGAATGTATAATGGAGTTGCACTTTGGAGGAAAACTTGATGCTTAGCTTAGATGCACACAATATTCCTAATACAGATTTTCATTTTACTAATGAACGTGAGATCCTTAAAGTTATCCTTTTTTTTTTAATCGAGGTAAAACTGAAAACGTAAGAAATAGTCAATCGGGAAATTGGAAACAATGTCTGCATTTTGTTCTCTCATGAAGATTGTTAATAAATTGGGGGCTCATCCGGAATAAAACTTAGAGTTTTCGGATTTAAAATATTAATTTCTCCATGCCAAAAGCTTAGAAAAGAGCTAAATTTGGTATAAGATTTGTGAGAAATATATGTAAGTAGGTGATCTTATTTTTTTTTTACAAATTTCATCAGGTATAATGGTATATACTTTGCGACAGACATTTTTAGTTCAATCGACAGTTCATAAAAAGTGGGTTTAGGATTAGATGGAAAAAAATCAGAAGTTTATGAAACTAGGGGATTTTGTTCAGGGGAAGTAAACTAACATTTAGCTAAGTTTTTGATCTCGAGAGCCTTGCTCTATTTTTCTCCAACTTGTTATTCTTTTGTCTTATGGAAAAACCATATTTTACTGTTTTGTAAAACGTAAGGAAAAAAAAGTTATTGAGGGAAAACTGGGACAACGTCGCAGCTTTTGCAGTTCCTCCCTCCTTCTCTTTTTCTATTTCTTGGTAACGAATTGACATACAACAATTTTTGTAGGAAATTTAACGCTCAGCTTTTGCCGTAGAACGTAAGAAATAAAGTGCACGACTGGGTTGTCTGTTAAAATGTGTTAAAATGGTCTTCAGGTTTGAGATTTTGAGAAAAAATCATATGAAATTTTATTAATCACTTAAAAATCTAAAGTTAAAACGTTTTTTTAGAGAAAATGAAGTATACCATCAGATTTCTTTAACTTTTTTGAATTTCAAGGAATTTTTTTAAAAAAATTTTCGACCAGTTTAAAAAAAAAAAAATGTTTTTTTTTTAAACTTTTCGAAAACACTGTTATATGAAAAAATTGGTCCTATGGAAGGTACCGTTATAAGACTTTTCCTTAAAAATTTATTACATTTGAGATAAATGTTTTCCATAAAAAATCATATGGCAGGTGCCGTTAGTTTTGGAGCAGAATGCCAATTCCAAAAACTCCTCCGTATGACATCATAATAATTCTAGGTACTCAGTTTGAAGCGAATCGGTTGAGCCGTTTAGGCTGTAGGTGCCCGATACAGACAGACGGACAGAGAGACAGACAGACAGACAGACAGAATTGTCGAACCCACATTTTCGGCTTCCCTATCATCCTAATGTTGTGCTTGATCGTCCAAAAAAATACTTTTTTACGAATGCATAACTAGCCTTATAAAAATTACATTTCGTAAGTAAAAATCGTTATTGAGGGAACCGATTTTCAACAAAACGGCCGACAGTTATTTAGCATCAGGGTTGCTATCTACGTGAGACCGCAGGTTCCGTGTCAGACTTCATTTCTGTACCCGGGCCTATTTACCTCGTTTTTTCGTGTTTCCATAATCAAATTTTAGGCGATAATTCAAGAAAGGCTTAAGAATTAAACCACTGATTTCCACGGATTTAATAAAGTTGATCGACGGATCAAGAATTTAAGAACGAAGTTCCAGTGCTGAACCTCTATCGTACAACTGGTATACTAAGAAGACATAACAAAATTTCATTATGGTTAACGAAAACTTTAACATTGTATAATCCCGAAAACTCATTTCCTCAGGCTCAAATTCTCAAAAAAAAAGTATTCCCAAAAAACGGAAAAAATTGCTCACTGAATATCTTTTTTTCTGTTAAACTGATTTTTTTTAAGTCATTTGTCATTTCACTTTTATTTTATTTGGTTAATTTTGTTTCAAAGGAAGGTTAATGGCAGGATTATTGTTAAATAAATATTAAAAGAAATTTGAAATATATTATGTAATATGTAAAAAGTGAACAAACATGTGTCTTACCTTTCCCTTTTCTTTTTTTGCGGCATTATTAATTCTGCGAACACAACTTCAACTCTCGTGTCTGGTCTGTGTAAAAAGGGTAATAAATAAATAATTCAGAAATATAGCATACAAATCTTGGTATTGCGATTTCAAATTTAAAAAAATATATATATGTAAAAGAGTATGATTAACATAATCATTTTTGTTCTGCAAAACAAAAAAAATGTAAATCAAATTCAAGGTAACAGATAATTTTTATGTCCTCACGCATTTATGCCTCTGAAATGAATGAAATATAATTTGCTTCAGATTTTATATTTAGTCCGAAATGCATTCAAGTTTAACAATAATTATTTAATTTTCTCGAAAACGGCTCAACCAATTTTAATATGAATTCGTTTGATTGATGCAGTTCACCTATGAATAAATTTTAAAACAACACCACTTATATCTACGTTACTTGAAATACCAAATTTAATGAAAAATTAAATTTCCACTTTCATATCTGATAAAAGATGATGCATAAATGTTTTAACGCTGCCTTTCCAAAAAAAAAAATGTTGACTCCAATAAGAGAAACCAAAATAATTGTAAAATATCGTATTTTAATCAACATTTTAAAAGTTGTACCGAACCCAACCCTTAACAATCAAACAACCCGCTAAAATTATTAACTGGCTGCGCACAATAGTGTAGCAGCAGCACCAGCACGTAGCAATGTCAAAGTTAAATGTACGTAGGTACATTGTATTGCACGGTTACAATGTGAAGTAGCAGCTACAGCACAGATGGTAGCTGAAAAACAAGTCGACTCAACTCCAACTTCACGAAAGTGCTGCGCTGCAAAACAACAACAAACCTAAATGGCAGACATGATTTTTGTTTGATTACAGTACTGCACATTGTATTCGTGTATGCTGCTTTGTGAGCTACTTTTTTTTAACATTTACTTTGACATTGCTGAGGTAGTTCCACACTATCCCACATTGTAATACGACATGTCAAAAATGTGTGATGAAATAGGTGTATAATAGTGTGGAAACAGAATATGACAGCGCAGATCTCATACGATTTGACATGTGTTTAGATCTGAAATATTTTATTAGGATTGAATGTAAAACACATTCCTTCACACTTTTTTCTGACATGTCTTACTACACTGTGGGATAGTGTGGAACTACCTTAAGCGCTACTGCTGCTACTACACCATTGTCCGCAGCCAGTAAAACTAACTACAAAAGTGGGTGTTGGAATAACAGACAATAAACACCAATTTTTCGAACACACTTTTATTCAGCGATGAAGCACATTTATAACTCTAAATTGCCACGTATATCCCAGAGAGGTGATGTTGCATCCAGACAAAGTGTAAACAGTCGATATGGTCGTATTATAACCGATTTTTCTCGGCGATTGAAGATCATGACTTCCACGATTATGGAACAACAAGCAACACAACGGCACAACAGGACCAATTATGGCTTTATTGCGTGAGAAGTTTCCTGGTCGCGTAATTTCACGTTTTGGTGAATAATATTGTTTTTCACACTTAATGGCAAATTCCAAACTTAATATCGTTGTGTGTGTTTTGTTTAGCTTTTTATTCGAAACCGAAAAATTATTGACCCTATATGTTCGAATATGTGAGTTTGATTGCTTATGTGTTTGCTTTCACACCTTAACTGCTTAACCGAACATCATGAAATGTAGGTGTAACAAAAACTAGAAAAAAAATGATATTCCCTATCGTTTGGCCGGAAAGGACGATTTTCTTAAGAAATTATTAAATCAGAAAAAAAATTGTGTGGTTTTAAAACCACGATGCAAGTTAAACATTTTTCGTTCTAATAAACCCACTTTAAAAATCTTTTGGCTTTCTCTTACAGCTTAAAATTAATTCACCGTCCGATATTTTACGCACTGTTCTTGATTTTTCACTTGTTGACCGGTTTTACATCATAATACTTAGCAAAACACAAATACCGCGGAGCACGTGCATGAATAATTAATAATATAAATGCTACATGGTCAGATGATGGGAGCCATTGACGCCGCCATATTGCCACACGCGACAGGTGAACCAAAAAATTTGAGGTGATGTAAAAAAGTTTCACTTTAAAAATATTAAAAATATAACCATAGATGTTTCTTCTTTTATTTGATTTTGAAATAAAATCTTTAAAAGGAC
The DNA here is from genome assembly GCA_916050605.2 of Platycheirus albimanus. Taxonomy (NCBI): domain Eukaryota; kingdom Metazoa; phylum Arthropoda; class Insecta; order Diptera; family Syrphidae; genus Platycheirus; species Platycheirus albimanus. Next base: position 10,229,428 of record OU696696.1, on the reverse strand, counting down.
AGTTCATGAACAATTAATTTTCAAACTTAAAATTAAAAACAAAAATATATTAAGAAAATTGTTAAACTAATTTGCATGAATATTATTTTGCGAAAAAAAAGTATTATCAAAAAATCTATATTTAATTCACATTCCTCCTAAAATTGTATCGAGATAAAATATCTAACGATGCCAAACTATTTGAAGTTAAATAAACAAATAAATTTCCATTCGAAAATGTCCCATTCCCATTCCAATATCGGTCGCTAAAACAAACACCTGTATTTGATATACGCCCAATAAGTTTCCAAACCCCATTTTCTAATTAATTAAGTGAATTCCTTCGCCAATCATGCACAACCAACTAAACCACGTTTTTGTTTATGCAATGCACTTTGCACACACCAACAAATAAAATATTTCAACACATTCAACTTTTTCCTTTTTTGTTGGTACACACATACATATGTGTAATTGAAAACATTCCCTGTTGCCTGTTCACATACTCGTATATCCTTTCCCAAAACCAAAAACCAAACAATAAGCGAAAACAATTAAACAATCGTAAATAAAAGCCATCCTACCTTCCGATGAATTTATAGGTGCACTGTATGTGAGCTGCATAGTTGGCAGGATATCGCGGCGAGTGGAAATATTTCCACACCTCATTTGTCTCGTTAGCCACGGCATCAGTGGTACTGGGTTCCTCGGCGAAAAAATAATAATCACAATAGGTTCCCCGTATCAGGCGCCCGTCATTTTCGAAATTAGCTTCAAAAGGGACGAATAAAAAATAAGTTAAAAAAGCTTATTGTCTGTTAAAATTTAATTATTCAAGTGAAGCACTATACAACAGTGTAGTAGGTACCCAAAGTCAGACGATGGAATCATACCTCGGTCCAGGAAGGCATATTCTCCACGGATGTACACAGCTACAGAGTCATTTCGTCTCAACGAGGCTGGCTTAAATACCACCCGCAATCCATAAATCCTTCCAGCACTGAAGAGTTGCTCCTGTTGTAGCTGTAGCTTTTGATGTGGCTGGCGGTGGTTTTGTCCACCAATGCCATGATACTCATGCTCATCATCAACCATCTCCGCTTCGTTGGCATCCAACTGTGAAACAATTTCATTCAGTTCTTCGGGCGCATAATTAAGTAAAACATTTCGTTTAAAGTGACTGTGACACATGGTGTACTCGGGAATGGTTGTATTCCCAATGACGGGATCCTTTAGATACGGAAATAGTTCTACGTACTCGACGCAACTGCAACAAACAAATAGAAAAACGAGATAAAAAATTATAAATTAAAATTAAATGCTTGAAACAAATCATAAATTTAATTAATTTGGTTCAAATTTGTAAAGAAAAAGTGTTCATATTCGGAAATGGAGCTTGACGCGGTGACGTCCGCTTTTCAAAAACACATCTCCTCATTAACCATAAAAACAGAAAAGCACTTGGGAAAATATTTCATTAAGATATAAGTATGACCGACTGACGCGACGCACGTAGGAGCATGAACATATAGGAGTATATAGGTACTTTGCTTCAATATAAAATGGCAAAAGACATTTCAGATTTCACATAGCGATTTGAATTAAATTATGCACACATACACAGACAATAGATACAAGGTTGAAAATAAGCAATACTGGCACAATTTTTGGGATAAAATCAAATAAATAATTTTGACTATATTGGAAAGCTTTAAACTCTTTAAAAGCCCATCTTTGCAATAATTTAGAAATCTTAACTAAATAAGTTCACACAAAAAATTCAACTCATTACAATAAATTGCTCTTAAAAACAAAACAGTAATACTTTAAGTGGACTCTTAATATTCCCCAGTCAAGAAAATCAGAAGTTGGAAGAATGTCTATCAGTGTCTGGAATATCTGGTCATCATTAGGTTATTAAGAAATGTTGGAGAATTTTAAGTATAGTATGAGAATAAATTACATAAATATTTCGGCACTCCACGAAACCAGGAGAGAAGGCCTTGTGAGTTGTGACATAAATTCTTGACTCTTGAGTCTTGACCCTTTTAAACTATGCTGTCAATTCGCTGTCAATCGAGTTCCACATACATCTGAAAAGCAGTTTTGTTTATCTTTTGTTCTGTCACCAGCAAAACAATTTAGAAGTCTTAGACAAGAGATTGTTGATAAAAATGAGGAAAATAATCGGAGAAAAAATGGAGCCTTGAGGCACACCATCATTTATTTTGTGAACATCTTAAAATTTTAATACGTTAATACGGCCATTCGGTGATCAGTGCCGGTCTTAGGCGGGGAAATCAACTACAAATGCAATCCAAAGTATTGATCATTTGAGAAAAACATGAGGATTCCTAAGAGGTTTTGCATATTATTGTGCTTATTCAGTAGACAACCACGAAATATGGCATGGGCCTTTTTCGAAAAACGTAGAGTTCCAGAAACCTATGTGCGGGTGGTCATGGACATGTACGAGGAAATAGTGATAAAAGTAAGATTTCCAGCTTGAGTCACTGAAAAATTCCAAATCACAGAAAGTGTACACCAAGGAAGCCTCTTGAGTCCCCTTCTCTTTTTTCAGTCCTTGACTATCTGCTCGAAAGAAAATGACAGACTCCAAAGTGCATCAGTAATTCTTTGCCATCAAAAGCGAACATATAGATGTTTTGGAGGGAAATAAGAACAGTATAAGTCCAAAAAAGGCTGAATTGCGTTAGCGTGGATTGGATGAAGTGGCGAGAAAACTCTGCTATCTTCCGTGATCGAAAAATTTTCCCTAGACTGATGAATAGATTCATCACTTCAGTTGTGCGTCCGGCACAAGCATGCGCTTTACAAATGTTGGACAATACACAAAACGAACGTATGAGAAGAAACTAACAGCAGCTGAAATGAGGATGATTTGTGTGACAGAAAGATTACCTAGGCTTGATCGAATAAGAAGAACGAAAATCTGAGGAAGCCTTCACGTCAAAAATACCATTTCCCAAAATACAGAGTACGACTGGCTCAGCTAGTATTGTCACGTTCAAAATGGAGATCCTGAGAGTCTCTTTAAAAAGAGAGGGAGCTAGGGGAGAGCGAGGCTTAATTAAAGCTATGGAAGTGGATAACTTCCACTATACATGCCGTTGGTGTTTCGGATATCATTATCATAAAGTACTCTTGCAACTGTACGAGTTCGAAAAGAGATTTGCAAAACTGTGACTTTAAAATTGTGAATACCCTATCACTTTGGGGTAGCATTAAACTGTGCTGCAGCTTTCTCAGGGGAACCGATCACAGAAGAGTTATTTTGATCAAGCTTTGGAAGTGAAAACTTAGTGGAATTTCGTACATTTTTTTTTTATGACCAACAATTTGTGCTGCCTTTCGGACATTAGATAAAACATAATGTGTTACTTCCTCATAAGAAGTAGTGCCTCGCAAAATGACTTTAAATAAAATTGAGTATTGAACCCTGACATTCAGCGGATTTACCAGTTTGATAATCCTTATGATTTCCCACTGAAAAATGGTATCAAGATCGGATCGCACTGCTGGATCCGTAAAACAGGTTCAATCTTTATATCTTAATCTATCTTAAATACAAATATACAAATAAAGTCATTTAAGAGCACAATTTTAAACATAAAACTAATCCACTCTTGCAGGGGCAGTTTATAAATACACATACATTTTTTTTTAAATTAAGTTAACATACAAATATATTAAGGCTGTTGTTCCAATTTTCATTCAGCGTGAGCACACTTTTATGTTGTATGACCACAGAAAAAGGACCTTTCTGATTTTTACTTGCGATTATAGGTACTACTTTAAGGCAAGATGATGGAGAAGTCGAAAACAAATTGTCTGGAAATTCGGGTTGAGTTCGGAAGACTGTTTTCATAATCCATTTTAAAAATCCCTCTTTAAAATCCCGTTTTTAAAATACTGTTTATAAAATTCCCGTTTTTATAAGCCCACTTTTGGAATGAACACAAGGTGCTTTATTCTTAAAACCGCCTCATTTTTAAAATAAAACAAAAACGATTTTAAGTAAAATGACAAAAGATTTGTTTAAGTCATTGCTTTTCTATCTTCCATAATTTTAAATATTGCTCTTGATTTTAAAACATTAATCTCTTGCTTAACCAACAAGTTTTTGCAGAAAATGCAACTAGAAAAACAGTAATTTAAGGACTTATTCAGAACGTTTATCTAGATTTGGTTGATTTTTAACCGATAAATACTACCCTGTGTTGAATAAGGGTAATTTATTGACTTATTCAGAGCTTTCGTTTGGATTTGGTTGATATACAACCAATTAAAAACTGAAGATAAGTTTTGGTTAGTTCTCAACCAACAAAATAACAATTAGTGTTGAAAAATAGTTCATAAAAAACTTATTTTAAAATATTGAAATAAGGAATTAGTGGCAAAGTACCTTAATTTGACCTAGGTTATAGAAAGGTTGTTTTGAAACCATAAACATATATCGAATATTTCACCTAACAGTTATAAAATGATTTTTTTCAAACCGATTTTTGGAAAACAGTTTTAATCAAGAAAAAAACTAACTCCAAGTCAACTTCAAAGTTATAATAAAAGAACATTTTACCCCTAGTCAAACCTAAATTAATATTTAGCTTTATTTCAAACGTGAACTAACTGACATTATGTTTATAGCTCAGCCCAGTTTTTCAAATTATCAAATATTAAGGTGAACAATATTGAGTAATATTTAAGAAAATACGAAACGGGCCAAACGAAATTAACCAGGATTTTAAAAATTGGGCTTACCAGAGACGGGATTTTATTTGATCGGGATTATTAAAAGCGGGATTTAAAAAAAACATATTTTAGAATCACTATTTTAACCTTTTTTTCGGAATTTTAGAAAACGGGATTTTGAAAAAACGGGCTTCCGATACGCTCCTGGAAATTCCGCCCGTCTGTCTGTTTGTAAGTCTTTCCGTGTTTCTGTTCGCACCGGAATATATTTTTAATTTTTGTTCTAGCCCCCCCCCCCCTCCAAAATAACGGAAGGAACCTGACATACAATCATGAAGAAGGAAATTGATTTTCTTAAAAACGGCTCCAATAATTTTGATAAAACTTACAAAATCCTATAAAAAAAAAAACAATCCATCTTTTGATTGGATAAGATTTTTCGGAATTTGTCTTATAACGGTAAACTCTCATAAAACCGGAATTTTCAAATGCAGTTTACTCGTAAGCTATACGATTTCAATTAAAATTTTGGACACAGAAAAATGATATGGAATTTTCTAAAACTTTTTTGTTTTTAATAATATAAAAAAACAAGTAAAAATTGGTTCGAAATATGTTGGAAACGAGTATATTGAATTTTTGAACATTTTTTTCCCAGATGGAAACTACAAATTGCCATATACCTATTTTCATACTCGAACGAATTTCAAATTTATCAAAAATAACCTTTTTTTATTTTCTATGTAGAAATTAAGCAATGACATATTATTTTTGCATACTTAGTTTTTCTAAGAAAACTCTAAAACTCTTAAATAAAAGCAAGTTGGTGCGACTCAGTCGTGCATTTAATTGAGTGTTTCTGTTTAACCACAGGACTTTATTCAATTTTTTTTCAAAGCATTCAAGGCCTTAGAGCCTAAAGCCTAGACTGAATCGCTTTTCAATTACAAATTGATATTTTTTTTTTGTGGAACGGGAACACAATGTTGAAAAAAAAATTGTCAATTTGTAGGTAGTTTGTCTTTGTCATGAAAAAAAAAATAAATAAAATAACAATTTTTTGTGTATTTACTTATATTTTATTTTGAAACATGTTTAATCATTTAGTTTTTCTCTTTCGCAGGCCAGACAACATTCGGCAAAACGCCGGATAATCAATCATCGGTGGTTCGTCCAGTGTTTTTGGTTTTGCCAATGGAGCCCTAGATAGTGCTTCTCTGGCCTCGCTCTTGGACAGTTTATCTCCATAGTTAGTTAATTCCTCGTACATCCTGTGGAATGAATTTTTTAAATTTACTACTTTGACCCAGTTTTACATATACGAGTATATGGAAGCGAAATGCACGCAATGTTTGCTTTTACTTTTTCTCCTCAATTAACCCAGTTTTTTCATCGTCCCACTTGCTCCATGCTTCCAGTAGGACATCCTCGGGATCCAGCTCAATCGTCCGGAAACCCATGAGCTCCACAAATGCATCATAGTCCAATGGCTCTTTGGCCTGCAGCCAAGGGGAAGAACATATAAAATTATTTGTGTATAAATCTCAAAAAGCGTGTCAAACAAGCAGTTCTACCTCTTTTATCATCTCGTCCACCATTTCCTCTGGTGCATCACCGCCCAATGCCATGAGTGTTATCCTGAGATCATCGCGGGAAATTCTTCCATCCGAATCGGCATCGAAGAGGAGGAAAACCTGCATGTTGATTGTTATTTTGTGATGTGAATTTGTGTATAAAAGGAAAGAAGATTGCCCTTGTGCTTCTATAAGTGTATATTGTGTTTTTTTTTGATACCTCTTTTAATTCAACTAGTTTCTTTTCGTCTAGATCCTTGAGAGCATCTACGTCACCAGCATGCACTTCATCTGGAACTGTATATTGGCCGATAGTTTCCGGTATCTTCAGTTTGGGATTGAAAATCTCATTGATCACTGCCATAGCTGATGATTCATCGACTTCCTCCTCCAGAGCCTTTTGCTCCTTTTCTTTAAGTCGTTTGGCAGCTGATTTTTTTCTTTTCTTCAAATGAAAAAGGATATACGAGAGTATGTATTGTATTTATATAACAAATCACTTATTGTGCAGGAGTTCGTATTCAGTATTCACCCTTTCAAGTTCCTCGAATGGAATCACATTTTCCATCGACATTTTGAATGAAGATTTCCTAGTTTATCTTCCCGAAATATATAAGACAGAAAAAAAGAGCACTTAACACGAGACAACTTTCGCGGTACTACTCGATGAGTAAACTGGGAGCAGGTCCTAGAAGATTCACCCATTTTATTGGAAAACCAATCGATCGTGAGCTATGAATTTTGTCGTTCATTCAGTTTAGTAGGTGTGTACGTAGATATTTCATGTTTCAATTTTATTTTTAGAAAATGTTATTTTTATTATAGAAAATAAAAAAATCGATTTTACATTTAATATTTATTTATAAGGTTTCCCCCATTTTATTATGCTTTTCCTGACTTCCGATTAAAATAATTTTTTGACGCGTATATGCATTTTATTGCACATTGCACATGGACGGGGTTTTTAAAAGGGGGCATCGATTAGAACTTTTTGTACTTACATACATGTGCATTTAAAAATATAAAAATATAAGTTATTAAGATTTTTTTATTGAAATAAATTTTGTGGGTGTTTTTGTTTATGGCCAGTTTTACCGAACATTGTTTTCCGGGGCTTGTGTCAGGTTTAGGTAAAGTTAAGGTGTTTGTCAGCTAGAAAGGTTAAAACTTACGCACTTGGCCCAAAAGAGGACCGTTGCTATACCATACAGTTTGGGGTGATATTACATAAATAAAAACTTACACACTTAGGTAGAACAAATTAGAGCTTCTAAAAAAGCACGCAAGAGAATTGATGTCTTTCCGTATATAAGGAAACGCAGGGGCATTTAAATAGATGGACAGAAAGATGAACAATTTTCTATTTCACCTTTTCTTCCCTATAGCTCCCACAGAATTCGTTTGAGAATACGTCAAGCTTGCTTTAACAAAAATGTACATGTAGCGATGGGAATTCCCAGAAAGCTGTGCTTAGTAAAATTGGGTAATGTTATCCTTATTGAGAAAGTTCGTCGGTTTTACAGTTCTCTGGAATATCCGCGATCTTTGTTATAGATGATCGATAGTCGAGTGCTATTTTGGAGTTACTGGAGGGAGATGGAATACAGGGATTTCAACGCAGCTGTATGAAAAAGTGATACAGCAAGATACAATCTCCTCTATCGCTATTAATTTATTCCGCCTAGCTAACGCCACAATGGTTTGGAAAACGGAAAAGAGACTAGGATTTAGTTTAGTAAACACCACCCATCATTTTTTGAACCAGCAGTGAAAGCGGGATTGGTTAATCTTCCAAGAAAGCATTTTCCCCCCAAAGTTATGGAGAGGGTATGTTGATGCGGAAGTTCTTGTCCCGACTATTAAATTTTACTGCTTGTACATTGTAGGAAGATGAAGCAAAATTCAAAGAACTGTCAACAGATACAATTTCGTAGCTTACTAAGAAATAGAAAAATTGAACCGCCACTGATCAAAGCGAGTGAAGATGAGAGCATTTTCTAGTTTGGTTGACAGCCCTGCGAAATTTGGGGTCATATTTTTTTAAGGGCACTTTGCAATAAGTGTAAAAAAAACCTAAAGCATATATCAGCAACAAATTCAGACTATTCGAAGCAAGTGAGGCAAGATTTCATAAACAAACAGATCACAAACCCTTAAAAAAAAAAAAAAAAAAATAATATTTGGATGTTGTTAATTCAAAATGAATTTTCATTATTCATACTTTTCGAGGTAGTCAAAAGTATTTAGACAACGAGCTTTTTTCTGAACATTCAATAGAAAAAGCTTTTACTTGTTGTTGTTGTTGCAGTGCAACACAACGCTATGTTGCGATTGCAGCCAATTTGGTAAAGATAACGGTACATAGGACAGAGAACAAAGCAAATGAACTGATGATTAGCGGTAGTCAAAAGTATTTACACACATTTTTATTGCGTCAAAAGTATTTACACAAAACTTAAATTTAATTAAAATGCTTTTTATTTATGAAAATTTTAATATTTGGAAGTTTAGACTTATTAATTATTTTAATACATGAAATTAATAATTGGTTGTATCTCCTTTCGCATCAATAACTGCCTGCAATCTGGCTGGAATCGATTCAACCAAATTGCTCGCAAAGTCGATTGTTAGTTTGGACCAAATTTCAGTTATTTCGTCAATTGTGCCATTGCGTTTTCGGTCCTTATCAATTGTCCTCTGACGTTTGACGAAAGCCCAAACATTTTCAATAATGTTTAGGTCGGGGCTCTGCGGAGGCCAGGGACGAACAAGTTGATTAACTTCACTTAAAAGTTTTGTAGGCAAACCATCCTTTATGACATGGAGCATTGTCATGTTGCAAAATCCAGTCAATATTTGGAAAAAGCCTATTGCCCGATACAAAGGCATGGTCATTTAAAATTGTAGTATACCCGGACTGATTTAGAGTGCCCTCAATTGGTACCAAATCTCCAAAACCGTAGTAAGACAAACATCCCCAAAACATCACAGTGCCACCTCCAAATCTGTTTAGCGGCTGAACTGCATCGTTCCTCTTCTCACGTCGTAAATGCATAAAGCGTTTGCTAAACGAGCCCTGGAATTGAAATGCAGCCTCATCTGTCCACAACACATTATACCAAAACTGTAGAGGCTTTTGCTTGTACTCCAAGGCAAATGAGAGGCGTCTCGCTTTGTTGGTTTCGGAAATATCGACCACTTTGCGCACAATGTACGTGTTTATTTTAACCTCTTTTAGTCTCCGGCGCAGTGTAGCATCACTGACTTTTTTCCCAATAAGCTGATTCGATGCTGCTGCAATCTTAACGGGACTTATTGTGGGATTTTGTATGACTGTGCCTATTAATATCCTGCATTCTCTTTGAGTTATCGCCGGTTTCCGCCCAGTTCTCTTTAAATTGTCCAAGCAATTGTTCGTCTCCTTCTTTTTAACTTAATTATAAACAGTTTTCCTTGAAATTTTATAGATTTTTACCAACTCCGACGCCGAAACCCCACACTTAAACTTGGTAACGATCTCCGATCGAGTTTCAATGGATAACTTCTTTGTTTTCGGCATTTTATCATCAATTTTTAAATTTTAAAACAAAATTAGTTTTTTATGAATGCAATAAAAGTCAAAGACTGCTCTGACGAAAATGCAAAGAAAGGCTAAATGCTAATTCGCACTGTGTAAATACTTTTGACGCAATGAAAATGTGTGTAAATACTTTTGACTACCGCTAATCATCAGTTCATTTGCTTTGTTCTCTGTCCTTTATACCGTTATCTTTACCAAATTGGCTGCAATCGCTTAGGCATCGATCAAGGCTTACAACAACATAGCGTTGTGTTGCCCTGCAACAAAAACAACAACAAGTAAAAGCATTTTCTATTGAATGTTCAGAAAAAGCTAGTTGTGTAAATACTTTTGACTACCTCTATATATATATATGTATATATGTATATATATAAATTTTGCACACGCAAGCTTTAGGTAAAATTACATCACTTAAATTTAAAAAAATTCAGTTTAGGGCGTGGCTGACGCCCATTTTGCATACAAAACTATCAATATTGTTTTTATAAAATAACAATTGTTATATTAAAGCGAAAACATTAAGTTAAAAAAATTAAAAGACCCATTTTTGAAAAAGACTAGAAATAAAAAAGAGTTGGTAGCTATATAACTTTTTTCAAAAAACTCGAAAATACTTTTTCTTGAAAAATTTAAGAATATATTTTAATGAGTTTTTTTTTAATACGAGCTTTCACTCTAGAAATTTTATCAAAATCCGTCAAGTGGTACGAAATAAAGTGCACAACTGGATCGTACGAACTTGCTCTGGTGTGTTAAAATGGTCTTGGGGCTTAAATTTTCGGAAAAAAGCATTGAAAATATCATATGAAATTTTATTAATCACTTAAAAATCAATACCTAAAACGTTTTTTGGAGAAAATGTAGTAAGCCATAAGGTTGCTTTTACTTTTTTTGAATTTTTACGAAATATTTTTTCAAAATCGTTCGACCAGTTTTTTTCAAAAAACATTTTTTTTTGAAAAACTGTTCGAAAATGTATTCCAAATTTTTTTTGAGTATGCCAACTTCTAGCACTTTGTAATTTTTATCAGAAAAATACAATTAAAAAAAATAGATTAAACCATTTTTGGAAAAAACAAAAATAAAAAAAAAAATTGAAACTTATTTTAAAAACTCAACAAAACTTTTTTTGAAAAATTTAAGAATTTATATTATTTCTTTTATAAAAGGGCTTCTACATTAAAAATTTCATCGAAGTCCGTCAATTGGCTTATAGTCCAGGAAAAATAGACAAAAAAATGCCAAAGAAAGGAAAAAATTAGATTCTGGCTGAAAATTGGCACGATCATTGGTAATGGGGCTCTTAATATAATGAGAGAGTTCCTCACCGATCCGATGACCGCTACGTAAGTTATTCAAGGTCAAAGGTCATGAAAATGGGTTTTTTCAAATTTACTCAAAAACGGTTAGTTTTAGAGAAAAAATTTGTTCTACAAACATGTTGCTGAAGCAATTTCCAACAAAAATGGTTACCATAATTTTGTCCCTAGCGTGTACCGTTAAAAAGTTATAGCACTTTAAAGAATCGTAAGTATCGCCCTATTTCGCATTTTCTCCCACATTACTGATAATTACTTAAAACCAGTTTGTTTTAGAGAAAAATTTTGTAGTACAAACTTGTAGATGAAAAATTTTTTCACAAAAACGGTTCTAGTATCTTGTTCGTAGCATGTACCGTTAAAAAGTTAGAGCAATTTAAAGAACCGTAAGTATCGCAAAAAGTAGCCCTATTTTGCACTTTCTTCCACACCACCTCAGAGGTAGAGTGACAGGCGCGTTTTCTTTTTATGTGGTATCCCCCGTAGGCCTATTCCACTGTGTTTAGCAAACAAAATTTAGTTTAAATTATGAATTAACATCTGGCATAGGCATGTTAAGTAATGATTCGTCATTATCGTCCTCTGCATATGGATCAATTTGGACTGAGTTTGTACACGACTTTCCATGACATTGACCACAAACTAAAGAACAACTTAATCCCGCTTTTCGACAACCACAATTAGAACCGCAACCCTTACTACAATTACAAAATATTGTTGTAAGAAGTTCATTAGGTGCTGATTGAAGCAGAGTGGTTATAGGCTCCAAAACAATTATTTCGTTATGCCCATCCCCAGCTTTCCGGATTAATATTATCCCTTCCCAACCAAGCTTGAACTTGATAGTACACTCTAAAAAGGTGTTGTTGAGCAGCAGCAGATGTTGGAGGAAGGGAAGATAATTGTACAGCCTTATTAAGCCTAGTCAGTCGGACAAATGTAGAATATCTTAATGCATCGTTATTATCTTCTTTTGAATGTGCTTTGTAAGATGCTAGAAGTAGACGTATACCATTTTCAAAAATAATATTTGGAGGACAATCGGCTCTGGCAAACACTTCGGCACATTTTATCAGATCGTCACTATTTTCGAAAAGCTTGAAAATTTTTAATTTGCCTTTGTTGTAGAGAGCAGAAGTTGAATCACAACCGGTAAATGCGTGCAAAAATAAGATGTGCGCTTGACATTTTGGGTAAGCGGCTAAACTGTGAGTACAGTATAATTTATTTTCCATTTTAGCTTTACCTGGTTTTCGAAAATAGATCTTTTTGTCTTGAGGAGCGCGTGCTATCAGTATTGCTAGTAGGTCGACATCCTCCCCTACAACAATACTCGTGCGTTTCTCAGCTTTCTCTATGGCTGTTTCGATTATTAAAACATCTGCATCATTTTTGGCTTGCCTCACTAGGATGTTTACAGCCTTAAACTTCTCAGAAAACATAGCAATGAATCGACTTTTGTTGTTTGCATTAGCAAGAAATTGTTGTTGGGAAGTTGGGACTTTCATTGATGCATCGAACAAAATGTCAGCTGATGACGAACCTGAAGCACTCCGACGACGCTGCTCTGAAGCTTTTATATTGTTACCTTGATCTTTATAACCATCGAAAACAATGGTGACATCTTTGCCAAAATGCTTTTGTACATAGTAAATGTAGCTATCAAAAATTGCATGAAATGTGTTCTCTCGATTCCATAAAACACGGTGCAGTAAAAATCCTCCATCGATGATGTATGTTACATTATTATAATCGATGTTATCTTCAACTGGCTCTAACAATTCATAAAGGGAAGATTTTTTATTTTTTCGCATACCAACCTCATCAAAAAGTGACAATGGATAAGGAGCCAACTCGTATGTTAAAAATGTCTGCAGTTGGTCTTCAAATTGTTTAGTTATGCTTATTCGTTGAAAAAGTAACAGAGGATCAATTGCAACTTTTTCACCATGCACTTTTATCGAACTGTTGACAGTTAAAAGGGAAGCTACTCTGTTTGATCTTTTCAATTTAATATTACCAAATGTTAGGTTTTTCATACTCTCCATAGAAATAAGACCAATTTCATATGCTATGTAACAGTTGATACTGTCATCACCGATGATTCCATTCGATATAGACATTATGTGAGAAAGTTTAGGGAAAGGGTCATGACATGAAAACCATATGAAATTATGCTGCATTTTCGGGTGTAGTTTTTACGACACTGACGATGGACTATAACAGAGGTTCTGTCTATCAAAAAATCTACTTTGTTATCACCTCTTTCAATACTCGACTCAATTAACGTTTTGATTCCACGGTCAACAGTTAAAATTTCACCTTCAGACAACGAATCACTACAAATAAAACAATTTTCATCCATTTTACCTGTTTTTTTTTATATTTCCGAATAAAGTTTTAAATAATGCTAAAAAGAACACGTGCGTGCATTACCAAAAGATTATTTAAACTGAAGCAAAATACCGGTTTTGGGTTCAATTTTCTCATCAAATTTTGTGATTGGTTACAAATATTTGGGCCCCAAAAATTAAAATTAAATTAATTTTATGGTCCGTGTATTCATTAAAATACTATAACTTTTTAACGGTACATGCTACGAACAAGATACTAGAACCGTTTTTGTGAAGAAATTCTTCATCTACAAGTTTGTACTACAAAATTTTTCTCTAAAACAAACCGGTTTTAAGTAATTATCAGTAATGTGGGAGAAAATGCGAAATAGGGCGATACTTACGATTCTTTAAAGTGCTATAACTTTTTAACGGTACACGCTAGGGACAAAATTATGATAACCATTTTTGTTGGAAATTGCTTCAGCAACATGTTTGTACACCAAATTTTTTCTCTAAAACTAACCGTTTTTGAGTTAATTTGAAAAAACCCATTTTCATGACCTTTGACCTTGAATAACTTACGTAGCGGTCATCGGATCGGTGAGGAACTCTCTCATTATATTAAGAGCCCCATTACCAATGATCGTGCCAATTTTCAGCCGGGATCTAATTTTTTCCTTGCAAAAAGCTATTTTTCCTGGACTATTACGAGAAAATCGGATTTCAAAAAACCGGTCCTATGGGAGGTACCGTTAGAAGACTTTTCCTGAAAAATCTATTCCAACCAAAACATAAAGTTTGCACATAAAACACTATTCAGAAAGTAATATCAAAATCGTAGGAGACGTTTTTGAGAAAAATCAATTTTCCCTAAAAATCGTATGGCAGGTACCGTTAGTTTTGGAGCTAGAAATTATTTCAAAAACCCCTCTGCAGGACGTCATAATAAAACTATGTATCACGTTTGAAAAAAAATCGGTCCAGCCGTTTAGGCTGTAGATACCGATACAGACAGACGGACAGACAGAAAGACAGACAGGCAGACAGACAAAATTTGTCGGACCCACTTTTTAGGCTTCTCTATCATCGTAATGACATGTTAGATTGTCAAAAAAAAATTTTTACGAATGCATAACTTTCTTATTAGTACCTATAATCGCAAGTAAAAATAAAATGCAGGACTGGGTCGGGTCGCCCAGACTTGCTCTCATGTGTGACAGATGACAGTGGTTTTGGGGCTTGAGATTTTGAGATTTTTGAAAAAAGCAGGGAAAAGACACCATAAATGAAAATTTAATAAATCACTTAAAAGTCACTAGTTTAAACAATTTTTGGAAAAAGTTAAGTAAGCAAATCAGTGCAGCCGTTCCTAATAACCTTATTAAAACTTGACTTTCTCGTAAGCCTCTCAAACGATTCTTTTTATTTTCTGGTATTTAAAAACGCTTGGATCGATTTTGTTAAATATTCTTTTTCTTATGAAATCTATAAAAAATGAACAAACTCAAGAAAATTGAAATTAAAAAAAAAAAAAACAATATTTTAAATGCACTGGTAAACGATTTTTGTCTCTTTAATCACAGAAGACTGAGAGGAACCATAAGCTGCTTAATTTCTTCCAAGAAAATGTCATTTATAGTGATTTTTAGGCAATTAATAAAATTTCATCCTTTTTTATCTTTATCTTCAAAACAAAATATCTGTGAAATCATCTCAGTGTTTTACAAGAAATCAATCTCACCAAAATTCCAATATCAAAACCACTTCTCATACCCAAAGCTAAAACAATAATTAAGTCTTCAAGTCAGTTCCCTCTTTCCCTAAATATTATATCACTACATACATGTAAGGAAAATTAATAAGGAAATGCGAATTACCTAAATGAAATGCGACTTGATTTCCTATCACCCTTTAACCCAAATTGAATTTAATATCCATAAAGAACTTCCACTACGAAATTCTTAGTTGTTTTCAAATTAATACACAAAGGATTCTCTCTACTTGATCCGAAGGGATCACAAAATTTGTAAGATATGTGAAGTGTAATTTAATTAAAACGAAACCCCCGTCGCCTTCGGCGTCGTACGCCACTGTCTCACAAGGTGCACAGTGCACACTAGCTTTTCATATTATGCCAAAGTCTATAAAATAATTATTGCTTGATTGCGCTGCTTGCCTTTAATTCCGAGATTGATATCTACATAATTTTAAGTAGAGTGGAATCCATTGGGCCGATGCATTGCTTGCTGTCGGTCTCGTGACATCTATTTTAAATCAATTTACAAAATTGAATTTATATTTTCTGATCAGCAGCAGGGCTTTTTTCGCACAAAAATATTCCAAAAGATTTTCCTCAGCATAAATATTGTGCGCATCATAAATAATTAATTGACAGAGACACTGTGTGCCATCCAACCAAATACCAAACGGTATATTATAGTTGCTTACAGCAGCGACAGCGAAAGTAAGGAGCAGCGCGAGCGGGTGGATTCGCCTCCTCCGCAATCCACGCTGTGTCGTTCCATAACACTTGTAAACATTCAATCAAATCACCGAGACACATTGAAATACGTTTTATTGAAAAAAAAAAAAAAAGGAAGAAGACACACAACACACACTCACTTTGGCTGCAGTTGAACGTCCTTCAATTCTAGCTGAACGATATTGCTCGTAGTTCCCATTACGAAAATCAGGACACAATCGCTTCGAACCAAACGGGGATTGCTCGAGTTAACTGAAAACTCCCCGCGGTTGTTCTCGTTCACTTCTGTTGCGTGGATACAAGGACAATCTGAAAAACAAAAAAACAAAAAACAAAAAGCAAAAGAGAAAAGGATATGCACTCGCGTTATTATAAAGCAGACTTTATTTTCGGGTGGGGGGGCTGTTTGCCATTTCCGGAGTTTCCCGTTGGCTTTGAAATCGAAAAACACAAATCGTGTACGTATATGCTTCACCAATTACCAAGCCGTAAATTCCTTTTCGCGGTCAACACAGATGGAATGCAATCCGAGCACAGGCCACAAAATAAATAAAAAATCAAAAGGACACTTCTTCTAGCCATGATGAAAGTCAAACAACTAATCCCAAGCCCTCAGCCACACTTATCTGACAGGAGGACTATGACAACGACGACACGATACTAATGAGAAGTTTTTCTCATAATATTGAGAACACTTAATTTAAAATTATCCTGTTCGCCCTTCGTCGTCCGTCCGTCGTCGTCGGGAGGCTAAGACCCATCCCCCATCGCAGTATTACAGTGTTTAGGATATTTTTATAAGGATAACAAAAAAAAAATCGACCTAGTGGTTGGTGAGCGTTAGCGCTAACATTAACATGGCTGAAAGGAAGTGGACTCATAGCGACGACGACGACGGGCGTAGTACCTATATCGTAGTAAAAATAGCTCGACCCAATTTGTGCGGATGTGCAAATCTATCTATGTGTGATGGTGATGATGATGATGATGATGCTGACACATTAGCATAGATACATCGCGGCTCTGCTCAGCTCTGCTCAGCTTGCGATATATGAATGGAAATTAATTGCTCCAAAGGCAGCAAATGCATATGGAAGTAGCAGCAGTTTTTTGGGTCACAGACTCACAGCATTGATTGTTTTAGATTTACACGACTAAAACGAGGCGGAAGGATGTGACGGTTACTCCGGTTGCCACAATTTATAAAAGCTGAAGATAGTTGGAAATAAATTTTGGGATGCCTCTTTTATATTCTATATTATGATGGTTAGGGATTGTGCTTTGAATTTAGGAGGCATTAAGTGGCTTTATTTTAAGAATGAGGTGGTGGCAGTATGTGTTGGGTTATTTTTATTATGTGTGAGTTAATTGACATAGGTCATAGACCTCTTTGAATTATTTATTTATACTTCACGGATATGAATAAAATTATGTATTTTTAAATTCGGAATGGAAACAGGAAACACGCGCATTTCAAGAGTGGATTTTAGCCATTATAATATTGATATGAGGGTTTTTTTAATTGTTACGAGTATACATAGGTGATTGAACTTTCTTTGTTTAAAAATTGTGATGGGACGTTTGAATACCAATTTCACCAGGAAACTAGTTATGTTGACATATATGGGTTGTGAAACAAAGTTAACATTGGGTCACCAGTGGCGTAGATAGCTTTTCGCTATGTGGGAGGGGGGGGGGGATGGATCTAGGTTGCTCATTTTTACTTGCAATTATAGGGTTAGGTACTATAGGCAAGTTATGCATTCGTAAAAAAAAATTCTAACAATCAAACATGACATTACGATGATAGAGAATTCGAAAAAAGTGGGTCCGACAATTCTGTCTGTCTATCTGTTTGTCTGTCCGTGTGTCGGTCTGTCTGTATAGTTACCTACAGCCTAAACGGCTAGACCGATTTGCTTCAAACTTGGTACATAGTATTATTATGACGTTCTACAGAGGGGTTTTTGGAATTAGCATCCTAGCTCCAAAACTAACGGTACCTGCCATACGATTTTTAGTGAAAAGTTAATTTTTCTCGAAAACGGCTCCTACTATTTTGATAAAACTTTCTGAATAGTGCTGAACTGTGTAAACTTTATGTTTTGGTTGGAATAGATTTTTCAGGAAAAGTCTTATAACGGTACCTCCAATAGGACCGGTTTTTCAAAATCAGATTTTCTCGTAGAAGCCCTTTTAAAGACGAAATAATATAAATTTTTAAATTTTTGAAAAAAAAAATTTTAGAGTTTTAAAAAAAAATTTAAATAATTTTTTTGTATTTTTTTTTCAAAAACGGTCCAAGCTATTTTTTTAAAAATTTATTTTTCTAATAAAACTACAAAGTGCTAGAAATTGGCATACAAAAATTAGAATTTATTTTGGAATAGTTTTTCAAAAAAACTGTTTTTTGAAAAAACTGGGCGAACGATTTAAAAAAAAAATTTCTTAAAATTCTTCACAAGAAACAAAATCATATTGTTTACTTCATTTTTTCCAAAAAACTTTTTAACTATCGATTTTTAAGTGATCAATAAAATTTCATATACATACTTAGTTTTTTCCCTGCTTTTTTTTCCAAAATCTCCATCCCCAAGACACTGTCTCACATTAGAGCAAGTTTGTCCGACCCAGTCGTGCACTTTATTTTTAAAATTTTAATAAAGTGATGGAAAGCTGGATGAAAGCTCTTTTTCTTGCACG
Organism: Platycheirus albimanus; assembly: GCA_916050605.2. Lineage (NCBI taxonomy): Eukaryota > Metazoa > Arthropoda > Insecta > Diptera > Syrphidae > Platycheirus > Platycheirus albimanus. The sequence continues at coordinate 10,210,742 of OU696696.1, read as the reverse complement.
TTTACCTATTATTAATTAAAAAAAGAAATTCAAAAGATAAGGTGATTTGCCGAAATAACAATTTCTTTCAGATGACGATGACTTTGTATTTTCCCCGTAGAATGTAGGTATAGAATGTACAATTGACAATGCCTCTAGGAATCCTGTGAGGACTAATAAGACTTAATTCACGTAGGAAGTAGGTACTAAATTTCAGAGTGCGTTTCCTTAACTTACTTGGCATGACTGGTTATGTTGAACAATTATCGATCACCCCCCTGATCCCCCCTATCTACGCCACTCTGGGTCACCCTTAAACATCACAACCCATTGTTAAAATCCATTGATTTGAAAAAAATTGAAATTTACAAAACGCCTTGGGATATGCAACAGTATTTTTAACTCGCAATTAGGGGTACGAAAAGTCAAGTTATGCCATAGTAAAATTCAAAAAATCAAATCCGCAACAAGATGCATTGCATTTATAAACTATAGTATTCCCACTTTATGTGCGCCATCTGTCGACGAAAAACTAAGCTCTAGAATACCATGGGAAGCAACAACAACAATTTCAAGTGGTAGTACTATAGTTTATATATACAATGCAAGATGGAAAAAACAACGGCAGCATCAACAAAGTCATGCTGCTATTAAGTTCTTAAGGAACTTAAGTAAAAAGAAAAAAAAAATCAATCCGGAATTTAGTTACAGATTTGTTGTTTTCTGTTTTTATAGGAAATAGCTAATAAGGGCCAACGAAATGAAGCCACAAATCAAAAATTTTGCCTTGATTCGTTTTAAATCTGGAAATAACTCCAAAATTTTGATTTGGCTTAATTTCGATTAAGAAAACGATATAAGGCCAATTTGGCTTTTTTTTTTTGTAGTGAAAACACTTAAACTGGTGATGACGTTACTCATTTTGTCGAATTAAGGGCCTCAAAGTTTATCATCATGAAGGAATTGAAGTAGAAACTATATTATGAAGTACGGAAATGTGAAACAATAGAATTCCCACTCCATGGTCGGCGTGGAAGGAAAATAGATTTGAGATAAAATGATAATTGATAGAAGAAAAGAAGATTTCGTTGGGGGAAAAAATAATAGTTTATTCAATTAACAACACAAGAAATCAAATATATTTTCTTCAATCTTTGCAAGAAACAAATGAATGAAACTTATCTAAATGAATAAAACAAATTTATTGAAACACTTGATAAAAACACAAAGGCTAAAAATTCAAGGCGAATTTTAAGCTTTTATTTTTGTTATCAAGTGTTTCGATAAATTTGTTTTATTTATTTAGATAAGTTTCATTCATTTGTTTCTTGCATATATTGAAGAAAATATATTTGATTTGTTATTTTGTTAAATAAATCAACTATTATTTGTTTCCCCAACGAAATCTTCTTTTCTTCTATCAATTATCATTTTATCTCAAATCTATTTTCCCTCCACGCCGACCATGGAGTGGAAATTCTATTGTTTCACATTGGCCTTATTTCCATTAATAAACTGGAATAGATCCAAATTTGAAATTTGGTCTTATTTCCAATGTAAATTTGGCCTTATTTTGGTTTGAAAATAGAAATACAACAAATGCGGCCTTATTTACACGTTAAAAGCGAAATAACGCCAAATTTAAAATTTGGCCTTTTTTCGTTGGGCCTTTTTTCATTACCCATTCTTGAACTCAAAAACTATCTTTCCCCAAAATTTTTTTTTAATATTTAATGCTCTATTCAATTTTATATTGTGCTTAAACCCAGATGCTTTAAGTCTTCCAGTTTTTCTAAAAATCAAAAATATTAAAAACTACTTCTGCTCGTTTTTAGTTTTATAAACCTCAAAGTACTTGTGCAACCATGTTGAAACTGTGACACTTATACATGTACACATTTAAATAATGTTTCGAAGTTTTTAACTTCAGTTTCTAACGATATAGTAAGCCATGCCTATCCAGCTTATTTGGCTTACACAGCCTGTTTATTTATAACGGCCCGGTCGATACAGACAACAATAAAAAGTTACCTACCTTCGATGTTTGATCTAATTGAGTCGAGATTCAAGAACGTTTAGTCAATCTGTCCATTTTGTCAATTGAGAGAAAAGTTTCAAGGGAAATCGATTTTGGATTACATTTCGCGCTCGCGATTTGATCGTGTGATTCACTACTTGAACATATTTGTTTTGGTTATATTGGTTTGGGGATTTTCGGCTTGTAGATTTTCTCTTTGGGGATTTCGGGGTTGGAAATTTTACTGTGGGGATTTTGCGTTTGGGGATTTCCGTGTGGGGCTTGTCTTTTCTGGCAAACGTTACCAACCCTAAAAAAAGAGTCCTACATCAACGCAACGTTTTTGCACAATGGAAAGCTTTTCGACTCCTTTGATGTACTCCAAGGAGATGTGTTTTCACCAATTCTGTTCTTGCTGGCTGTTGACAATTTGAAAAACGTATAGTCAAATAGATTATGCTGAGGATCTTTATGTCTCACAAACATTACACGGCTGGTTAAAATCAAATACGTCGGTCACTGCAACTGAATGGAGAAGTGGCTAGCTTAACGATCGACTCCAATCAGACCAAAATAATGAACACAGGCCAAAGCACAGAATACGTTATTATAAGGCAGGGATCTTAGGAGGAGGTTACGCAGTTTAGTTTTCTGAACAGTTTTATACATATAAAGCAATCAATGGCGGAACAGACCTGGATGTTAACAAAAGCAACTCCAGCTAAATATCTCTACACAACCTGTGCTGTTATATGCTTCCGAAACATGGCAATGCCCTGTCAACATGTCGACCAGACTGCAGCCTGCAGGCCTTCGTTAACAGTTATCTGAGGTACACTCTGAAGATCCTTTGACCACAAATATTGAACTGTGGAACAGGACCAGGCAGATCAAATTGAAAGCACACATCATGCAACAGAAATGACGTTGGAAAGGACATACAATGAGGAAACTTGAAGACAATATAAAGAAACAATCTTTCGGATGACATTCTCAGAGTAAAAGGCGCGCCCGAAGAACAAAAGCAACTTGAAAGTCATCAGTAGTTAGAATCTAAAAAACACAGTGTAATGGAATTCAATCATGGCCACAGCTAAAGCGAAGGCAATTTGCGGCGAATCAGGATAAGTGGACAGATTTTGTTGCTTCCCTATACTCCAGGAGTAGTTGAAGTTCTTCAGTACTTGTAGCCTGACAATAAATTCCTGAACAGTCATATTCCAAAAGAATAGAAAAGGGTCCAGGCCTGCTCAACAAAGAGCCAATTGACACCTTGAATTTATCATTTGTTTAAGTTGATCATATAGTAGGGACCTATAGTTTATATGCGAGTTCAAGTGGCTAGCAAGTTTCCGTACGAGATCATTATTGATTGGAAGACTTGTTACATCCTTACAAGAGGCAGAAATTACGTGGAAAGAATCATAAATTGAGCCCAGCACTTCTTGCGTGGAAGTCCTAAATGTCAAAACTCTTAATTACTAAACTCCGCAAATCCCTGAAAAATATTTAACTCCAATTTAGGTAACCTTTTTAAAACATCAATTATTTTCTCTTCCGAAAATTGACACTCTAAATCTCTTAAGATTGAACCAATATTCGATTTATTGTCCATCTCAAGGCTTCCACAGTTTAACTTCAAAATTCCTTATTTAATTTTTTTTTCTTTCATTATTTTATTTTATAAAGTCTTTTCAAATATATATTTCCGTTTTATAAATTAAATTACATTAACTTTTTAAATACATTCACTTTTGCACAACTGTATCATCAACTGCAAATGCCCTCTGCAACTCACTGTACTTTCTGATTGCTGTATGCACAAAACTAGCTGCCCTCCTTACACGTTCCGGAGTGATTTCATTGCCAACAATCATGCCAACATTCCTTGCAGTTTCATTCCAATCCAAGAACTTGAGCGATTTGAAGGATATCGAGCAGATTGGGGTTAAAGAGCAGAGTGCTGTTGTCAGAGCTCCTCCCATAATGACCATTGTAACAGTTCCCATTACTATTGCCATCGATCGTACGATCCAAGTTAACATTGCAGCTGGAACAATGCCACGAAGGAAACCCAAAGGATCCGCTAGAGGTACTGCTTGCACTGCAGGAGCTGATGGCACAAGGTATCCTTCGTAACCAGTTTGGACCACATAAGGCGAAGGGTAGCCTGGTGGAGGCTGAGGATATCCAGGGTATGGCTGAGGATATCCACCAGGGAAAGGATCGGGATATCCTGGAACACCACCTGGCAAAAGACCAGGATATATGCTTGGTTCGAAAACTGAAGCTTCAGCTGATATCTTTATTTAAAAAAAAAAAGAGTTATAAATAGGAAAATGGGGTTAAAGGGATAAACTTACAACTGAACTTCCCGAATACTGGCTGTCATTTTCTGGTGGAGGTGGGGGCTTTAAATCCGATGAGCCATCATCCTTGCTGACGGCGACTGAAGTAGGAAGCGGTGGCACTTGATCCACTTCATCCGAAACAGGTACAGCTATCACACTTGCTGTGGCTATCAGCAAAACCAAACTTAACGTAGAAAAAATACAGTTCATATTTTTATTTTTCGAAGACATGACCTTTTCACCACTGAGTCCTTTTAGGAAATGTCTTTCAAACTAGATTGTTCTATTAACTTATATATCACTTTCCCCTCTCTGATCGGCAGAACAAAACCAAAAAAAAAAAAAAAAATAGTTTCCAATCCCTCCACTAACACCACTTACCCATTGTCCAGCATTGATAAAAGGATCCTGAAACTATTCCAGGAATTTGTGTTTTAATATGGAAGATTATGAAGACTGGTGACACGGACAGGGACACGGCACATTATTATTGGAGAAATTAAAATCCCAATCACTTGCAGAAGCGATATAGGTAAAACCGTGGAAGATGCACCGATGACTATAAAGTCGAGACTGTTGACAGGTATACGATCCATTGATGACACACTGGTAGCCTGGTATAATACTGCTGCGTATCAAACAAAAGAATTATTATATGGTCTTCCAAACTGTGTTCCATAGTGGCGATGCAATGGCGATGGCGGGACAGGTACCTTCAAATAGGTATCATTGTCTGCAATTTGCATTTATCTATCTATTTCCTGCTAATTGCTATCCAATATCTTTCTCTGGTGAAGGCCGTGGGCAAAAACTAAATAATTACTTTCCTAATGGACAGATTCGAGGGTATCAGTGGCAAGGGCAAATTATGTATAGTTTAACCATTTGCAACACAGATAATGCTGAACTTGCATTGCACATACACTTTCTACACTACACATAGTGCACGTAAGGTACCTTACTACCTACCCTACACCGGGGACGTTTGAACAGAGGATAGAAATAGTCAGCTATAGAATGCAACCGAAGGGAAAGAAATATCGATTGCCCTTAATTTTGTTTCCATCGGTACACTCGAAATTCAAAAATGGGAATATAGGGATAGCCTAGGCACAGACACAAGCATGGTATCTACCACGTTTTTGTGTTATTTTTTTTTTTTAGTGTTGGAAATGTTCCGCGTTTTCTAATGAGATTTTATGGAAGGTACGTGTCCTAGTCCGTTGGTGCTTCCAAAAAATAAAAATAAATGTTTATGTAGGGATAGGGATGTGTTTGCTTTCAAAATGAAAACGAGTTAACTAATGATGGAAACATGCCATTAAATATAGGAGACACAAAATTTTGTAATTTTAAAATGCTTCGTTTTACATTATGTATTATACGTAGAATTGGAATTAAAATAAGCCTTTTTAGGGTTTTCAGAATCAAAGCAGAGTTTGTCGGTAGGTAGGTACGCAGGTAGGTTATTATAAACAAGCAAATAAGAGATTGCATTTTGTAATTAGTTCTCAACCGAATTTTGAATATTTAGGTACTATTTATTGCGGATTTTTTTTGTGTGGTTTTGTGCAAAGCGGATATGATTAAAAACACCTTCCTGCAGTCTGTAGTCTGCAGTAATTGAACGCAACATTATGAGGATGTGATTGTGGTCACAGATAAAACGCGATTCTAAAACAGAAGCGCTTATTTTACCTCGCTCTGGTTTGTTAATTTTTTATTTAAGCAAAAAACAGTGCTGTCTGCCGAATATATGACAAAGGTTTTAGGGTGACCATTTTTGCCAACTCATCTCCAGCATCTTTTTTTGTTAAAAGATAAGAGTCTGACAGATAATGGTGACTATATTTAGTTGACTGTTAAACAAAAAGATTGTATCAGCATGTGATGTTGCTTCATATTGGATTTACATTGTTCTGCAACATCTTGGTCTGCAAATTTCAAGAAAAGTAAAGCGGGAACCATACGTCATTATAAATAGAAGATTGAAATGATAAACACATTTACGTACTCGTCAAGATGAACATGTTTGTCTTGATCTTGATATCTTCTACTTCCCTAAAATCTTGATATATCAAGATGTTCTGCATTTGTATCTCCCCTCTCTATCGGCCAAGTATGATTTTTATATGTTTTATATCCTTGTTTTTTTTTTTTTTGCAGAAATCAAGATGCACAACAATTTAAGTCCCCCATCAATTGCAATCTGTTTAGCTGGTGTGGTCATTGAAAGGACCTCAGCCCAATGGAATACAGTCTTTTGTAGAATTCTGCTGCTAGGGAGTCTTATTGACTCAGCTTGACTCAGAGTTTCTGAGTAAACTCTCAGACCAACACATGAATCTATTTCGGACCCAGCGGTATCTGCTTGGCCTTTTCAAACATTATTACAATAAAAACCAAGTATATGGTGTAAGACGAGTCAATTTCTGTTCCTTGGGTATTTAGGAAGGCATGGCTTAGAACAAAAAAAAAAATCAAAAGTCCTACTACAAGCGCGGGCACCTAAAAAAAAAATTGGGATCAGTTTAAATATTTTGGTTGAGAATGGCTTCCAATCATGTTTAAGCCGTGCTCTGGTGACTTCAGTTCTATTTCCTATCCAGAACTATACATCTACATATAGTTCACATGTCCTAAAAAAACAAGACATAATGATGATAGGGAAGTCGAGAAAAGTGGGTTTCGTTTGAATTCATGCACCGTTACACCATTTTCTTCAAAGAAGTATGGCCCGACAATACACCTTGATGAAATTGCGCACCACACAGTGACTCGTTCTGGGTGCAGTTCCGTCTCATAGAGCATTTCTGGATTAGATTCACTCCATATACGGCAATTTTGCTTGTTTTCATTGCCGTTTAGATCAAAATGGGCCTCATCAGACATGAACAAACAATTTATCAGTGAGTTGTCTTCTTGGGCCATTGCAATAATTTTTCGGCGAAATTCCAGGCGAACAGGTAAATACTGAGGGTTTAACTTGCTTGTAATTTGGACTTTGTATGCAAACAAGTGTAAGTCATCATGAAGTACCCGTTGTAATGACCGCCTGCTAACTCCAATTTGTCCCGATAAGTTTCGAGTCGAAATGCTTGGATTTGACTGTATTGCCGAAGCTAAGGCCGCGATTGTATAGGTACTGAACCAACATTGGAATCTCGGTGGTACGGCTTTCGTGCCATGTTTCCAGATTCGGCAAACATGTTCACCAGCCTCATAATGGTCCATCTCGGGGGAGTACCGCCAAACTCCCTCCTAAATTCCCTTTGGACGGAAATGACGGACTGCAAAGCATGGTGCCGTTGCACTATCCAAATTCTCTTTTCTGTATCCCAAGCATTCATATTTAAAAATCTAAATAGTAACCTACAAAATAAAAGAACAAATAAGCCGATTACTCAAACAGGAAAAAAGTTATAACGTTTTATTTTTGTAGCATGATTCGTGTGCCACCCTGTAGAAGCGAAACGAAATAATTTTAAAATATAACTTTAATTTTTTTTATTGGATTTTTGATTATTTCAAAAACGGTTTAATACATTTTTTTAATTTTGTTTTTCTTATAAGAACGACAAAGCTCTAGAAGTTTGCATTTTCCAAAAAAAAAAACTGAAAATGTTATTAAAACAGTTTTTCAAAAAAAAACCGTTAAAAAAAATTGCTCCAACCATTTTGAATTTTTTTTTTTCTAACTTCAAGACTAATCAAGTGAGATACAATTTCACAACTATGTACCTAAGTCTCAATAAATTTTAACTTGAATTGTCAATTTATCATACAAATGTTAGACTTCTTCCCAACACCACACATTGCCATTTGCAACATTGGCTTCATATAAGGGTAATAAAAAAGGATGCACCGTACCTGCTTAATTTGACCGACCTGTTGCCAGTTACTATCATTTCCTTTAGTCGCAACTTCCGTTGTTCTATAGAATGATGTAATTTGGTAGAGCGTTAAGGCCAGAAATGCTTTGTGTTTTGAAATTGTATTGATTTTACATAGGGGCGTAATCAGTGCCGGATTAAGCTAGCGCGGGGCCTGTATCATATCCTATCAAGGGGCCCTTGGATTGTTTTAGGTTATCAAGTTTAAGGTATTAAATAAAACAAAACTGTTACAAATAAACTTTTCTTGATTCCTTGTGTTCCTCATCTCATTTTTAACACGTTTTAATGTTGAAAAAGATCGTTCACCATTGCAGTTGGTGATCATGAGAGACAAATAAATGGGCAAAGCAATTTCAACGTTTGGAAAACAAGATTGTAAAGAATTATGTATCAAAAGCTTGTAAACTTGCAGTTCCAGAGCCTCATGATTCTTGTTTTCAATAATACTAGCAACGAACTGGATTAATTCGTTGCCAAGGCTGTCCTCCAAATCATCTGCGTAAGCACCTACAATGATTGTAGATTTTTCCAAAATCTCTCTGGTAAAAGAGATCGCAGCGCAGCACTAGTCGCTTGCAAACGTTCTAGGATTATATTCCACAATGTTGTCATTATTCCCGTTTCCAACTTACTTATTTTTGAAATTAGTCCGTAAGCTTGATTACGGGTTCTGGCTTTTGATCCACGTTATTAAAGTAGTCTTATAAAGTATCCTTGATAGATGAACCACATAAAAGCGCCTTCGTAGCATCCGCCCGGGCTGACCACCAAGTGTCCGACAACTCTTTCAAAACAGGAATTTTTGACGTATTTTCTTTAAGTGAGTTCGTAAGACGACCCTATCGATAGGTAGAAGAGGAAAAATGTATATAAATTTTCAATGAAATCAAAGAGGATTAATGCTTCTGTATTTCCTGGTAATTATATTCTTTGATATAACCCTTTTCAAATTGGTCGGATTACTACGATTAGCTCGACAAAAATTTAGTGAATTCCCCTGTTATTTTTGCAGTATTGCCAACTTGCGTGTAGTGCGGTGCAAAACATAGTTTTTGGTATGAAGTAATCGTGGCTACATTGATTTGAAATTTTTTTCAAACTTTAATCTAACCTAAATACTTTTTTATGGTCAGAAATCTTTGGTGTGCGGGGCCCCAAAATGCGCGGGGCCCAAAGCATTTGCTACTCTTGCTTCGTGGCTAATCCGGCCCTGGGCGTAATATCATCCTACTTCTCACAATTGTAAGAAATATATAGTAAAGCAGTTTTGATTGTTGTATTCTAGAAATATAAAACCTCTAAACCAGATTAATATCAATTAGACTCGAAATTATGAGCAAAATTTGTCATATGAACTATAACTCGGTGTTTTTTTCTTTTTTTTTTTTTGACAAGTTGTCTTTAAACTTTTCAATTACTAACTGTTGTAATTGATAAAATGTCAAGTAAGCATACTATAAGCTTAAGTGACGAACGATAAAATGATAAATGTATCTCTTAAGGAGTTGTTTCGATATTACTCTACTTTAAAATCTTAAATGTCTCCTTACTTTTTACTGCTTACTTGATACACACAAGTTTTTTTTTTTTAAATTACTTGGCTCCTTTTAGACATTCTTGTTTTGTGAGTGACTTTAATAATTTTTACATTTAATACGTTTTTGTACCAGGCGATATGCAATAGTAAAGTTCCATATAATTTATTGATAACAATTTAATTAAAATGGAATTATACTACATCTATTATTAGAAACAAACCCATTTTTGTTTTATTTACCTTTTATATGTGCTATGTGCATTAAAAAATCAACCACTCTGCCAAATTTACGGGTTCTACGATAACAAGAATTTGCTCCATGAATTTGATAACATTTCAGAACAAATGGGTTTGTACCCGGACCCCAAATGTAAAACACCATATTTTTGATGTTTGTTTATGTAAACGCCTCATGTACCGCTGTGAAAAATTAACAAGTTCTTAAACGACGTATCTGTCAACGGCCTTGGTTTGTCAAAACTAATGACTGCGTGCTGTTGGCATATGTTGTGTGTTCTTCCCTCTTCTGTTCTGTCTGTCTCTCTCTCTGTCGTGTTATTTGTCTTGTGTTGTCTTGAGTCAATAGCCTCAGTGCTTGTAAGTGTGTTTAATTCGTCGATTTTTTGACGGAGCAGATTATAATATAATGTAATGTAATGTAATGTAAACTACGTGCCGAAATCATTATGATGATCTGTCAGCGAGTACCTAAGTCAGTTACTATTTATGCGATTTTTGAAGCCCTGTATCTCAGAAACTTTTTATGATTATTACTCGTATATAAAAATTTTGTGTTTGTTCTGGATAGTTGCGCTGGAAGTTATATAGTCTGTGTCATAAGTTGGTTCCTGTACGCAAGGGTGTAGTCGAAAAATTGGAATAAAACTTGAAAACTACCTTGCTTCTTGACAAAAAGACTTTACGAATACCACAACACATACATTTTCGTAAAAATTATAAACAACCTTTTGAATAGAGAAAAATCTGCCGTGACTTAATGGTTATATTGCAGATAGATTTCATTAATTTTGGAACAAAAATTATATTTCCAAAAACATTCGGGAAGAATACTGACTTAATTTGAAGCAAATCAGTTGTAACCTTTAAGATTGAAGGGATCTATCTAAAAAGGCAGATAAACACACAGACACAGATAGAAAGAATTGCAGGACGACCTACTTTTTTTATCACCCTGATGTCACGTTTGATTCTTACATAAATTTTTTCAGAGATCTACAGTCCAAATCTGTGAATTTAAATGGCTTCATTTTAATTCAAATATTGGATTTTTAAATAATTTCAACATTTTTTCGTTGATTGTTTTTGAACTTTTAAAGCCAATAAAAATTTCATTTTTATTTATTCTCCTTTAACATCAACCTACGGAGCTTTTTCTTCACAATTTCCAGCATTGAAACATTTGCAAGAAGTACTTTCGGCTCAATAGTGCATTTATCTTTTTTATTGTAAGAGCCCTGAGGATAACAATGAATTTCCATCCCAATTCATTCATCAAAAGGCTCTGGCATAGAAAAAAAAACCCTAAAATGCATCTTTAATTCTACTTTTGCCCTTTCTTTCTTCCTTATTCGCCATGCAAATCTTTTATTTAATTTCCACTTCCAGGATGTTGCCTTTTTATACATACATATATGCCCTTCTCTAAATATCTTCATCAAAGCACGAGTATCTTTACAAAAATTGAAGAAAAGTAATTGCGTGTAGGTACTCATTTTATTTATAATTCAACACCCAACTTGCTTAATCACATTTTAATGATGAGGCAACGAAGCCTTGAATTATCATTTCCTTCGTGTGTGTCTGTTTTTTTTTTCTTTCACTATGAATGGAAACCTTCGTGTCTTTGACAGAATTATTAAAGTTTACTTTCTTACAAACGAACTGTGTCAACATAACCTTTATGGAACCTGCTCGAATAAAGGGGTTCTTGCAATATTAAAATGTGTGCCAACAACCACAGAAATAGGGAGACATACTATTAAAGTAATTCCTATGTCATTTCGTAGATAGTTAAGTATTGCACTTGAAGAAGTCTTAGTTTGCCAGTATGTTTTCTTCACACACTTTATGCGTTCTTTTTTTTCAGCAAAAAAAAAAATGAATTAAATATATTTGCAATAAAGAGGGACCGCCATTGATGGCGATGGCACTTCTCCGTTATTCCAACCTACTGCCCTGTCCACAACCCACAGATCGAAAGTTTTCCCTTTTTCTTTTGTCAAATATTAATTTGCGTCACACAAGTTTTCACAAGCTTTATGTTAGTATACGCCGCGGCTTTGGAGTTGGACGCCATCAGGTTACTCGTTAAGGTGACAAACACTTTCACACAGAATAACGGTAGGTATAGGTACCTAGTAGTTGCACTGGCAAAAGTGTTTTAGTTGCGCTGCTTTTGCCATATTGTTGTGTCTCTATTCCAGGACATGTATCCTAGCAACGGTGTAGTGGGCCTATTTAAAGCCCCAAGTACACGACTGAATAAAAATGTTCAATGCCATCCTTGCAATACCCTACGAGTATCGCTGTTCCTAGCAAAACAAAGAACGAAAAAAAAATCATTTGTTAAAGCTTCTTCCTGCATTTGGACGAGATTCGAGAGTGTAGTGTGGTTGTATAACGTATAAGAACGGTGTGTTGCGGCCATTAATCAATATAGAACTTCGGTCGCGGTCCTATAACGGTCAGCTAGAGGGCGCATCCCAATCAAACTGGGTAACTGCATCGATACAATCGCTGTTGTGCAGCACAAATTAATCGTCCGAACCAAGTGAGTAGCTAAATTGAGTCCACTAGACGCAGTCATATACGCTTTTCTTACGATTTCCAAAGAGAATGGGTACCCTCTTTTGTTTTTAAGGGTTCCTTAATTTTTTTTTTTTTTGTTCAAGTAGTATGTTGTGTGTGTGAACTTATTGGCCACCCCCCCAAACCCAAACCCCAGCCCATCAGCTCACAAAGCCCAGAGGGTAGTCATCAACTAAATAGTTGTTAAATTTTGATGATAACCTGTCAAGAAAAAGTTTCCTTCATTTATTTTCTTTCGAATTGATTGATTTACTCCGTTTCACCCTCTTCTTCATTGAGCGTGAGGGCGAGGCGGATTGGGGAATGGGGTGTCGTTCTCGTTGGGCTTTACTTGCTAGCAAACAAGAGTTCAAGGTCTCCATTGTTGTGTGGTTGATTACTTGGAAATTGAGTCCCGAGTAATTGAGACTTTCATATATTATTGTTTCGCTGACGACCACGACGGATCGACGGGCAAATGTGTGGCGAATTGAATCATAGTGTGTCCTGGTGGTGAGTCGATAAGTTCACTGCACATTCGAGTTGATAGCCATCAGAGAAGACTTTATGGTCAACGAGACACGTGAAATTGTAAAGGAATTCGTTTATTGCCTTATTAGGGGTGGAAAGATGCCACCGGTCTTATATTACCTTCCTCCGAGTCCACCATGCCGAGCGATTATGATGCTCGCCAAGATGCTGGATATGGAATTCGATATGAAATTAGTGAACATTATGGAGGGAGAGCAGCTGAAGCCGGAGTTTGTTGAGTTAAATCCGCAGCACTGTTTGCCAACGGTTGATGACGATGGATTGGTTTTGTGGGAGAGGTAAGATTCAAAAAAAATGTAAACTGATTTGAAATCTGTCGTGAAAATAATGAGTTTTTAATAAAATTCCAGTCGAGCTATTTTGTCGTACTTGGTTTCGGCGTACGCCAAGGACGATACATTGTATCCGAAAGATATACGCGTGAGAGCGTTAGTTGACCAACGTTTGCAGTTCGATTTGGGCACATTGTATGCTCGCATGGGGGATTATTTTGTAAGTATATATTAAAAGTGCAATTGATTTTCAATCTAAAATATAAAATTAAACTTCAATTATTATTGGCAATTGAAAGTAAGAAGCTTAAATTGCATCTATAAAGCTGGTTCTTTTAAAATAGATTTAAGGTGTAAGAAGTTGTTTGGCCATGTACTTCACCTAGTGACTTTTTTTTTATTCTATCCTTTGGAGTCATGTAGCTCTTTATTTTTCATCGTATTGGTGAGATGGATGGTAGTAATAACGCATTTGTTCAAAAAGAGGGACACTTTTATAATATCATCGTGGAATCAATTTAGAATCTTTTTAATAGTAAATATTTTTTTTAAACTAGTAAGGTTATATTTTCTAATTTTAAATTTGGCAGATTTCAAAATTTCTATTTATCTGTTAAATTTAAGTATTTCCATTTAGTTCTTATTTATAAAGTCTCTGCATCTTTATATTAATATTTTCAAGTGCATCTTATTTTAATAACATTGCACGATTTTTCTATTACTGCAATAATTGTTGAAAGGGTAAATCACCAGGATTCAGCTTGCCTGGGTTAGTGTCAGTAATTTGCTAGGGAGTTAAGAAGCTATAAAGTATAGGGGAATACCAAAAACGAGCTAACAATGCTGGGGAAGACGAAACAGCTGAACCAGATTTTGTGTCCTTATGTATTTTTGTGTGACTTTGTTTCTTGAGTGTCGAAAAGCTTTACCAATTTGAAAAAGTATGAACGTATGGAAAAACTGATGAGGGGCTATGTATTTCGAAAAAAAAATATTTTGAAAAATCTTTAATTTTTTGAAAAGTCGGTTGAAGAGAATTCTTTGAAAAACTAAGAATGCAATATTATTTCATTTACTTATAGGTACTACTATATATATTTATATTTTGAACTTCGTTTAAGTATGTTAGTATAAGGAATTATTCATTTTGAAAATTATTTAGATTTTTTAGATTTTAATCGATTTATTTAACATAATTTCTTAATCCCATAGTATAACAATTCATAAATAAGCATGGCCTACGTGTACGCAGTCTGCTAAAGTGTATTGAAAATTATTTAATTCACCCGTTTCTAAAATATTAAAAAAAAAATGTTTTTTAGAAAATTATTAAAAATCAAAAAAGTTTTTGAGAATTTTAAAATGCAATTATTTTTCGAAAAAAATAATTTCTTTTTTAATGATTGCATTTTTTGACCTAGAGCAAAAATGCATAATGTTTTCCGGGAAACTATCAAAACATAAGCGAGAGCTAAACAGTATCTACGTTTTCAACGAACTGTTGGATACCCTACTCCCTATATTTTTGTATGTGTAGTGTATGCGTTTGACTCCCGCAGCCAGCTTACTTTAAAACTGCGATCGATAGTTTAAAAACATTAAAAAAATAACTGCATATTATGACTTTTGACAGCAAACGCCTCTTAAAAGTGGGCGGGTCTTGAAAAAATGTGCCCAAAAAAAATGTAGAGATATATTTTTCATATAAGGAACGGAAAAAATGTTAAAATTTAATATTCGTTCTTCATTGAAAAGTGGGCGTAAGCCACGCCCAAAATTCAAAAATTTCTTTTTATACACCAGCTTCTTAGTTTCGACTAAAGGACGCACAGATGTCGGCTTGTGCATTCATCTTAAATAGTTATTTATAGTTTTTAACGAAAAATGGGTGTCCGCCACACCCAAAATCAGTTTTCATACACAAGATATTTACATTAAACTAATACCCACAAAATTTAAGGTTTTTTGCTCGCATTTTAGCATCGTTAGGTATTTTATAAAAATAATATTGATGTTATTGGGTAAAAAGTGGGCGTAGACACTCTCAAACCGAAAAATTTTTATTTTATTAGAAAAATATTCACCTAAAGCTTGCGCGTGCAAAGTTTTAGCGTTGTGCTTATATCGTAACTGTACAAGAAACATAATTTAATTTTGCCAAATTGAGGTTGTTTCCCAAAAATGGTGATTGTGGGCGTGTTTGTGGGCGGATTTTACCGGTTCAATAACTTAGCCTTACTCTTGAACCAAAAATTATATAAAAGTACCAAATTTCAGCTTTCTAGCCAGAAAATAGCGACCTCTAGAGAGTATGTTTAACGGACGCTGGTAGAGAGCGAATAGTCAGACAGAATAGCCAGACAGGCGGACGGAATTTCCAGACGCACTTTTTCCGACTTCTCCATCATCGTAATGTCATGTATGATTTCTTTATAGTACATACTTATAAACATTAAACATATCCATGAGTAAAAGTTTGATATTTTACGCAGTAATGATTCAAGGCAATATTCAATTATGAAACAATGTCGAACAAATTAATTTTGGGTGATCTTGTAGGTCAGCGCTTCAAGTTTGCCCCGTTTCAAATCGTCGAAAATTAAATCGTCCGAATTTTTAAAAATGTCACAACTTTGTTGGTAATGATTGCCCGGCTGACTGCTCGCCTGTTAGATCGCCATCTTGCTTCCGTTTGTGAGCAACAAGGTACGAAAAGAGTGGTTTTGTGACGGTACCCTCTTTTAACTTTAAGTGCTGTTTAGCTTAGATGGGGAATTGTAATGACAGTTTTTTTTGACGATTTGACAAATTTGACAATAAGACTTCAAAAAATTGCATAAACAATTTAGCCACGATTGTGATAATTATTTCATTTAAAGTAAACGTTTAACAGAAGACAACACGAGAACTACCAAGGTCGCGGTTCTAAATCCACTTTCACTTTTTACTTGCGATTATAGGTACTATAAGGCAAGTTATGCATTCGTCGAAAAAAAAAGTTTTGAGATAACAATCAAACATGACATTACGATGATAGCGAAGACGAAAAAAGATGGTCTAAAAATTCTGTCCGTCTGTATGTCTGTCTGTCTGTCTGTCTGTCTGTCTGTATGTATAGACACCTACAGCCCAAACGGGTAGGCCGAATTGCTTCAAACTTGGTATATAGACTTTTTTAGGTATTGTACAGAGGAAAAATTGAAATTTTTTTTTTAGCTCAAAAAATAACGGTACATGCCATACAACCGTTACGTTAAAGCTTATTTTTCTCAAAAACGGCTCTAACGATTTCGATTTAAAAAAATCAGTGTTGCTTTTTAGGAACGACCAATTATATGGCTGGAAAAAAAGTTTTAAAAATGGCTAAGAACGGTACTTTCCATAGGACCGGTTTTTTTGCTTTCGACTATCTCGAAAACGACAAAACCGATTCTTTCGAAATTTCACACACATATAGCTGTAGGTAGCTTAATTTGTATTGCATACAAATATTTTTGAAAAATATTTTTTTGTATTTTTAAAAGCATTTTTTAAAAAAAAATTTAAAAAATTAATATTTTGAAAACTGCTTATTAAATTTTTTTCTAAAAATTTTAAATAAATGTATTTGCTCAATACCTATGAACTGGCCTTTTTGAATTTTTTTTGAAAATTTTTTTCAAAAAGTTTTTCAAAAAAAACTTTTTTTCTCAAAAACCGCTCCACAGATTTTTATAAATTTATTCTCATAAATTCAAATTTATCGAAGAAATAAAATGGCGTACTTTTTTTTCAGCACATTTTAGTTTAAGTATTTATTTAAGAATTTTGAAAATTTTATTTTTATCAAAATCTCAAGCCCTTAAACCACTGTCACTCATTAGAGCAAGTTCGTGCGACCCAGTCGTGCATTTTATTTACTTGCGATTATAGGTACTATAAGGCAAGTTATGCATTCGTAAAAAAAAAAATTTTTTTTTGGACAATCAAACATAACATTACGATGATAGAGAAGTCGAAAAAAGTGGGTCCGACAATTCTGTCTGTCTGTCTGTCTGTCTGTCCGTCTGTCTGTATCGGCACCTACAGCCTAAACGGCTCGACCGATTTGCTTCAAACTTGGTAGATAGTATTATTATGACGTCCTACGGAAGGGTTTTTGGAATTAGCATTCTAGCTTTAAAACTAACCTGCCATACGATTTTTAGTGAAAAATTAATTTTTCTCGAAAACGGCTTTCGATTTAATTTTTAATATAGAAGCTCTTTTATAAAAGAAATAATATAAATTCGTAAATTTTTCAAAAAAAAGTTTTTTGAGTTTTTTAAAAAAGTTTCAAAATATTTTTTTAATTTTTGTTTTTTTCTAAAAACGGTTTAATTTTTATTTTTATAATTTTATTTTTCTGATAAAAACTACAAAGTGCTAGAAGTTGGCATACTCAAAAAAAATTTGGAATATATTTTCGAAAAGCTTAAAAAAAAAAAAACTAGTCGAACGATTTTGAAAAAAATGTTCCTAAAAATTTAAAAACGTAAAAGAAACCTGATGGTTTACTTCATTTTCTCCAAAAAACGTTTTAACTATTGATTTTTAAGTGATTAGTAAAATTTCATATGATTTTTGCAATGCATTTTTCCGAAAATCTCAAGCCCCAAGACCATTTTAGCACATTATAGCAAGTTCTTTATTAAATTCAGTTTTTCAAAGTTCTTAGCAATAAAACAAAAAAAGACATACATCTCAGGACAAGTAAAAAACTTTTTTTCGTCCTCCGTTGCATGTTCAATAATAGCTAGCAATAAATATCTATAAGGACTTCTCTCTTTTTTTTAATTCAAGCATATAATAGAAACAGAGAAAAAAGGTAAAATTAGCTTATACAAGCTAAGATTTTAGTAATAACATTGTATAAGACATAAGACTTCCTAAGTTTAACTTTAAACAATTCTAAACTTCCTCAACACCTTCGTTTGTTTGAAAAAGGACTTGTTTTGACGAATCCAGGGTCACAGTCTATCAACTTTGGATTGTCTTTTAAAAGAAAATTATCAGTCATAAATTAAAAAAAAAAAAAAATATTTTTAAGATTTTCAAAAAAATAAATGTCTTTTTAAACAAAATTCTTACATTCACATCCTGGCAACTCAAAAGACAAAATGAAAAGACATTATTCAAATGTTCTCCTCTTCCGCCACTGCAATGGATCTAGCACCAAAGACTTTTTCCAATAAAGCTGGATGCATGTCGCAAAATTTCAAGGACCGCTTTAAAAGATGATCAAGTTTATCTAGCATTCTTTTAATACAAAAAAAAATTGTTGGCACAACAGCTCCAAGCGGGGCCGGGGCCTGTGACTTTCACTCTCAACCATTCCTGTGTGTGCGTTGATATTCTGCAGGAATGGAAGGGACCTACAATTTTCCGCCGAATCCGAACGGCTAACAGAGAAGCTATTTCCACGACATTAATTACTCTTTGAGGATTTGTCTTACCCCGGAAAAAAACTTAAGGTGGCAACCTCAGGGATCGAACCCTGAACCTTCTTTTAATACAGCTAAACATTTTATTTAGTCCGTACTTAGCAGTATGTTATTAGACTCAAGGTTAAATTATTGAGCATTCGTAGCTGAGCAAAGGTTAGGGGAAAATCTTGTAGGAGGTAGAAATGCATCAGGTTATTTATTTGGTGCACTCTCTATAAAAGCGATAAATCAAGGTGATACAGGAAACAATATTCAAGTGAAACAATTGTTTCTCTAGTCAACAGCCTTGGTTTTGATGGAGCATCGCTTCCCAATAGATAAGTGAAATCAAGCATCACTGCACTGTACAGTGTACATGGTTATTAGTTGGATGGAGGACCGTACGACACCAACAGCGGACTATTAACTGTGATGTTCTCAGTCACCAGTGCTTAGCAAATCTCACAGGTGGTGGTTTAATTGCACCTGGAACGCAAGGCTTTTCGGTTTCCTCAATACAAGTGTCACTCACGAGTCACGACAGAAGACAGCATTGAGTTTTTGAAAATTCAATATTGGATAACGCTGTCAAGATCGGAAGTTAATGAGATGCGGTTGAAACTCCACATTCAAATCCAATGAAAAGGGTTTTGAATTTGGAAAATAATATGAAAAGTTAAGGGCACTGCCGTTAGAAGGTGGTTTGAGGGCACACAAACAGCCTTGGAGATTAAAAAAATTAGACTTCCAATAATTTTTGTGGCACATACATTGTCCTTCATGTTTAAATGAAAAACATTATAACTGTTGTAACAATTAAAATGCAATCTAAAGATTTGTTCAACATATTTCCATTTTACACTGGTTTATAGATTCATTTTGAACGTTAATGCTGCACTCCGGAATCTCTATTTTTCTTTTCATTTTTTTTTTTTCAGTTTACATGCCGGAATTTTTCTCTCATAAAATGAATAAAAGTTCCTGCTTTAGTTGACATTTTGTCTTGAATGTATGAAGAACAGAATATTCTGTAAGGACTACAAAAAAAAAAAAATACCTTCAACATTTTGTATAGAAATATTCATATTCCTTCAGTCTTAAGCCCTGAATGACTTATCGATTGTCATCGCACAGACTTTTAAGGTTCCTTTCTTCACTTATAGCTATACCTACATACATAATCCAAGCACAGCCATCGAAAATACAATATGTACGAGTATCCTTGTTATACCTGCTCCTCTCTTTTATTCAGGAAAAAAAAAAGAATATAGCTTATCTTACTTTGTTTAACTTAGAAGGCACTCTTGCCATAAAGCTACTCTCCTGCTGTTCAATTTGCATTGAAAGTATAAGTGATTCAAAAATCAATATTTCGAAAAAGGCTCTTTAATGTCCTTAACATGGAAATATAATATTATGCAAATCCCTCTTGTATCAGACTGTCAGACTGGCATTTAAACATTTTAAGGCAATGGAACAAGTTGCCAAAATGATTTTCAATCTTAATAATAGGATTTGGAACTGGATGTGTTGCCAGTGCAATTAAGTGGTTACTCCTCGATGTTGAATATTGAAATTAAATTAAATGTAGATTATGTTGCTAACATGCGGTGGTATGATGAAGGTCGGGAAAGGTAAAATTACATTTTTAATGAATTAAATTAAGGTAAACTCTGTAGAATGGAAAATGAGTTTTCAAACAGAGGACGGATTTTTTTTTTTACTCATATTAGGTGCTAATATGGTTAAATACCCTGTGTTTAAATAACCCTTAAGGGAGGATTGGCAGTTTCTTATGCAGAGGGAGTGGTTCGTGAACAAACCCATTCCCTAATACGTCGTTTATAATTTGATATATAATTTTAAGGTATATTCTAAGAAAAAATCGTTCCACAGTAAGTTCGCATCTCCAGTCTTAATATCACTTTCCGAGAATTCCCTAAGAAAATTTACGCAAATATAGGGTTTCTCAAAAGGGTGGGTAGACATTGAAATGGAATAAAACAAACTATTTGAAAGGTATTAACAAATTTTAGTTTGACCCACATGTATGGTATTATGCCTGCCTTGTCTCCTTACAGTGGCACGGATCCAATAAAGTGGCCCAATTTCGAAAGACTCTTCCGCATAGATTCGGCTGAATTTGAGCGATAGTCTGTGCTATGTTCACCTTAAGGGCCTAAGAAAATTGTGCTTTGTTCTCATAGAACTGTGACTTCAGAGAGAACCCTACAAGAAAAAGTCTAGCGGGATAAAATTGCATTATACCTTGATGGCTCATTCACGTCACCTCTGAGGGGAGAAAACCTTGACCCCAATTTGTTCATTCAATCGTGGCCTCCGCTGCGCTGTGCGGTATTTAGGGACATCCTGCATTTGCCCCATGTCGTAAAGGTCCATATACGAAGTGTGGTAGAAAAGTAATGAGATGGGCAACACTGCAAATGATCTGGTAACTTGTATTTGTACCCTCCCATAGTTCAGGGCAAGTTTAAACTACTTCTGTTATGTGATTTTTAAGACTGCTATTAGCAAAATCGTGTTTAGGTGTCAGGCAAAATAGAACAGCGGAATTTGAAGAGTGTCGCAAGTTTTAAATTTGAAAAGTTAAATTAGGCCTATGCGGAACATTCTTTCCCCATTTCAGTTAGGCTTTCAACTTCGAAAAATTCGATCTACATAACCCAATTTTTGTATCTCAAAGGGTATTCCTATAGTTGCACAGACCCTTATTAAGCTAACCGCAGTCCCTATGACTATTCCTTTTTTCCTAAACAGAAAAATGCCCTCAAAGGAAGTCATTTGGGGACTTTAGAAATCATCAAAAAAAAGTAAAGGACATGTTTAATACTTCCATCGCTGCTACAAACAGTTGAGCAAACGTCTTGTTCGGTGTGTAGATGCCCAAGGAAACTACTTTGAAAATAACATTGATGTTTGAAGAAAAAAAGTGGCCCGCCCACCGCCCGTAGGCCTAAAATCCACGCCAAAGAAGTAACTTTTTGAGGATATCATATCAACTGGTGAACCTCGTATGATGGGTTAGTTTCGTCCCATATTCGGCTGTTTTGTTTGTTAACACAGCCATTCATCCAAAAATTTGGCTCGTCGATAAAGATCATTTTTCGACAAAAAAAAAAATCGGTCCTTTTCAAGCCAACAAACGGTGTTGTCTATGGTCGGTCAAACACTTCGAACTCCTGGGTCAGTTGGACATTTATACGGGTGTATACCCTAATACCGACTTGCGATTCGCCAAGTTCGATCAATTGACGCGAGTTTTTCTGTCCACTTTCATGAAAAAGAGACTCAAAGCGTGCAACGTCAGCTTTAACGAAAGCTCATTTTGATAATATATTATATCATTTGGACATTCATTTCAGTAGTCTTCATGGTGATTTGGCATCAGTATCTGAATAATATACAAAAGATATGACAGATGTCACAAAAACAACATGGCCGCAACAGACCGCCAAAAAAATATGACCTATCTGACCTACATCTTACAAGTGACTGAAGAAAATTGGTTTCCTTAAGACATGTCGGTCGATGTTCACAATTGTTTTCCAAAATATTTTCATCCAATTGGGAAACACCCTGTATACTACGTTATTTCGAAAACGATTGCACAAATGTACAATTTCTGAACCGTGAGAAAGGTATACTTTTAAAATTTGTATAAGCAATCAAGTAAGTAAGGGATACTGTGAGCGAGAAACTCAGTTTCTTTCTTGATCAAAGACAAAAATGCTTCGGTATCTTAAAGGCAGGCTTAAACCTTTTTTAAGCTTTAACACTGTTTAAAAATTATTCCTTTGCAATAATTTATATTCACATTAATTTAAGATTTTTGTTTCCTTCCAAAGTTCCCTACTATGTTCATGGGCGCCCCAATGGATGAAACTAAAAAAGCCAAATTAGTCGAAGCCTTGAGATGGTTTGAGGCTATACTTAAAAACAGAGACTACGTGGCAGCTGATCACTTCACCATTGCTGATCTCACAATGACAGTCACTGTTTCGCAGATGGAAGCATTTGGATTTGATTTGGGACCCTATCACAAAGTCAGAGCTTGGCTAAAAAAATGCAAAGATGAACTGGAACCTTATGGCTATCAAGTAAGTAGCGTGTTATTTTGTTTTTTAATGACTAAATGTTAAAATTTACATTGTTCTTATTTAATTTTGTAGGAAATTAACCAAACTGGAGCTGACACTTTGAAGGAATTACTTCATTCAAAAATGCAAAATAAATAATTACACATGAGTTAACTTTTGAATACATATTTTTAACTTTTAATAATTTTTCATGAACTTGTGAGTTTTTGTTGTTGTTAAAGTTAAACATTTTAAATAAATTTTATTCTTACAATTTGTGGTGCATCCTAGCTAATAATATATTATGTTCTTCATAATCAATGTCGATTTATCTACATTTTTTTTTTTTCTGACTGATGAAGTTTTGATATTCTACAATCTAGACTTACATAAAAATTTTCGAAAGCTATCAACCTTTTAAAAGTTGACAGTTGATCGAGGAGATTTTAACAATCATCAATTCAATTGAATATCGGTGAAGGCTCAAGGGTATAGTATTTATTTTAGGTGCGCTTTTCTTAAACCACTCTAGACTCCGGTTTCTAGGCCAGATCTGAGATATTCTCAGCAGAACTGCTACCATATTTGACAGAATATGGTGTTGATGTTTCAAAAAAATTGGTGTTGAAAAAAGGTGCCAAAAAGGTTTTACCAAAACGAGAAAGAGTATTTTATAGCTAAACTGAACTCATGTTAGCATTTTCTGGTATGAACTCTATTGTTGTTTGCCGCTTCTTGGCAAGTGTAATTTTTAGACAAGTAACGCTCTTACCAGTTACCACCTTCTAAACTTCGCAGTTATTGGGTGGTTAAGCTTTCAGATCTTATTTTCTAACATTAAACCATACATGGATTTATTTATTTAGGTAGACGACACACGAATCGCCTGTATCCTGTGTCAATTAGGTACATATTATATTCTACCATTGATCTTTGTGGCTACTAATTCTTGGAATTTATAGCTATCTTCTACCATTCCATAGAATGGCCATAGTATACTCTCCATAAGTCACAATTTCGGAGCAAGAAATCAAATTAAAACACGCACAAGTTTTAATCAAACATCCACTTAGGGATTGGATGTTTGCAAGAAAAATTTGGTACCAAAAATATTTTGTCTTTTAAACGAACTCATGCTGGAATCTGGAATAGGTATCCATGCAACAGTTCGTTGCAAACGTATTGAAGTCCAAATTTATATTAAAGGAGGATGGGCAATTTTGTATGGGATTTGGTCCAACCCACCAACAGAAACAAGACATACGTCGTTGGAAAGGTCTTTGCAAATGGAAGGTTTTTTAATATGGGCACCAAGCTCTAAACAATGGGAGAGCTGAGATAACGGACTTTGAAAATTACCCTTTTTCTACTGCACCGTTGCATTTTCTTATTCTACCATCAACAACCAAAACAAAAATATCATTGGAAAGATCTGTTCAAGTCCAATATTTTTTGATGTGGGCATCAGGTTGTAATCCATATCAGACCAGAGAAAAAAATTATTGTTTATCACTCTTTTTTGGATGCATCCTGGTACTTACCTTCCTCCACACCAACAGAAATGAGATGCATACCGTTAGAAAGGTCTTCTCGAGTACATCAAACTTTGGTATGGGCACCAAGCTCTAAACAATGGGAGAGCTGAGATAATGGACATTGAAATTAGCCTTTTTCTACTGCAACTGCATTTTCTTATTCTACCACCAACAACCAAAACAAAAATATCATTGGAAAGATCTGTTCAAGTCCAATATTTTTCAATGTGGGCATCAAGTTGTAATCCATATCAGACCAGAGATAAAAAATATTGTTAATTAGTCTTTTTTGGGTGCATCCTGGTACTGACCTTCCTCCATACCAACAGAAATGAGATGCATATCGTTGGAAAGGTATTCGAGAGTAAATATTTTTTTAATATGGGCACTAAGCTCTTAACCATGGGAGAGCTGAGATACTGTACATAGTTAAATACAATACTCAGTCTCAGCTTAAGTTTGAATACATCCTTCACTTTAAATATTTTTGGCGCATAACCGTCGAGGAATATGTCAAACGCTTACACAAATATACGCGTAGTTCCAAAGCTCAAGTTGGAATAAAGTCTCGTCTGCTTAGTAAGTGTATGTTTAAAAATAGATTTTATATATACACTTACCTTTTCAACAACATAAAGCTAATTTCAATGTCCATTATCTCAGCTCTCCCATTGTTTAGAGCTTGGTGCCCATACTAAAGTTTGATGTACTCGAGAAGACCTTTCTAACGATATGCATCTCATTTCTGTTGGTATGGAGGAAGGTCAGTACCAGGATGGACCCAAAAAAGACTGATTAACAATATTTTTTATCTCTGGTCTGATATGGATTACAACTTGATGCCCACATTGAAAAATATTGGACTTGAACAGATCTTTCCAATGATATTTTTGTTTTGGTTGTTGGTGGTAGAATAAGAAAATGCAGTTGCAGTAGAAAAAGGCTAATTTCAATGTCCATTATCTCAGCTCTCCCATTGTTTAGAGCTTGGTGCCCATACCAAAGTTTGATGTACTCGAGAAGACCTTTCTAACGGTATGCATCTCATTTCTGTTGGTGTGGAGGAAGGTAAGTGCCAGGATGCACCCAAAAAAGACTGATTAATAATATTTTTTATCTCTGGTCTGATATGAATTACAACTTGATGCCTATATCAAAAAATATTGGACTTGAACAGATCTTTCCAATGCTATTTTTCTTTTGGTTGTTGATGGTAGAATAAGAAAATGCAACGGTGCAGTAGAAAAAGGGCAATTTTCAATGTCGATTATCTCAGCTCTCCCATTGTTTAGAGCTTGGTGCCCATACTAAAGTTTGATGTACCCAAAAACACCTTTCCAACGACGTATATTTTATATCTGTTGGTTAACATTACCAAAACAATGTCAAGTTACTCAGAAGATAGAAATGAATTAAGTGCATTATGTCAGATGCCTTTTGACATAGAGCTGAGTGCCCATAGCAAAAAATCGTCGCCTTGTGCACACCTTTTCAACGACATACATATTGTTGCTTTAAGTTATTGATACCAAACCATAGCTAACTTTGAAAAATGCATCATAGTTTGACCATTATCTCAGCTCTCCCATTGTTTAGAGCTGGATGCCCATACTAAAGATTGATGTACTCGACAAGACCTTTCCAACGACGTATATCTTGTTTCTGTTGGTGGGTTGGACCAATTTGCCCATCCTCCTTTGAATTTTTGAAGTAAGATCTGAAATAAAGAAAAAACAAAGGAGAAGGAAGGCTTTGAATTTAAAAAATCTAATGTCAGATATAGTCTATTTTTTTAAATTTAATTACCTCGTTTTCAATTGAATTCAATTCTTCAAAATCTAAGGAAAATCTTAAATATTAAAACAAAAGATTGCTTTATTTTCAAAAAAAATTAATCGACAAAATATTTTCTGTTGTTTTAAGCGTAAGATTTGAAATATTGTATTTTAACAAGATTTCTTGTCTCCAAGTCTTTTTTCAGGAACAGCATTTTGATGATCATTTTATCAACATTTATATGTACATGTACATTATGTGCACGAGTATAGTACCTTCCTACGAATGTAGTGCTAGTCTTCAAGTTGTCATTATTTCAAGTTAAAAATTGCAAAAATTATGCTTATGTGTGTTAGTTTTATTATTTTTCTTTTAACTTTTGAGTTTCTAAAATTGCATTTTCGTGAACAAACCTTTCTGGAACAACTGCTATAATCCGAGGCATTGCTATACATACATATTTGAAAAATATTGATTTTGAGCTCTGTAGCTCTTTAACACGACATGGTTTTGAATCACAAAAATTTGAAGATTGGCAAAAATGACAAATGTCATCTGTCATCTGTCATCTGTCATCTGTCATCTGTCATCTGTCATCTGTCATCTGTCATCTGTCATCTGTCATCTGTCATCTGTCATCTGTCATCTGTCATCTGTCATCTGTCATCTGTCATCTGTCATCTGTCATCTGTCATCTGTCATCTGTCATCTGTCATCTGTCATCTGTCATCTGTCATCTGTCATCTGTCATCTGTCATCTGTCATCTGTCATCTGTCATCTATCATCTGTCATCTGTCATCTGTCATCTGTCATCTGTCATCTGTCATCTGTCATCTGTCATCTGTCATCTAACATCTGTCATCTGTCATCTGTCATCTGTCATCTGTCATCTGTCATCTGTCATCTGTCATCTGTCATCTGTCATCTGTCATCTGTCATCTGTCATCTGTCATCTGTCATCTGTCATCTGTCATCTGTCATCTGTCATCTATCATCTGTCATCTGTCATCTGTCATCTGTCATCTGTCATCTGTCATCTGTCATCTGTCATCTGTCATCTGTCATCTGTCATCTGTCATCTGTCATCTGTCATCTGTCATTTGTCATCTGTCATATGTCATATGTCATCTGTCATCTGTCATCTGTCATATGTCATTTGTCATATGTCATATGTCATATGTCATATGTCATCTGTCATCTGTCTTCCACCATGTCCTCCTCTCTGCACCTTCGTTCTTTTTGCCCTATCCCTCATACTCATTTTGTTCGTCTTTCTTGTTATGCTTCTCAAAACCAATGTTCTTAAGAAAAATAACAACAATATTATATAATGACTTTTATAAGAGCAGTCATTGTTAAGCCAGTCAACATGCCGAAAAGTGCCAGCTTCTGCAATCAGAGCCCTTTTACCCTGTCTTAGACTTCAGTGTTCATTGTCCAAAAAAATAATTTTACTATCAAAAAAGTTAATTTGCAGTTTTAACATTTCCCGTCTGCAAATGTCCAATTCTTTAAGAGAGCCCATCTTATAGTTTAACATTAAAAACAGTCGATGTTTTACATACATATATGCACATTCATACCAGATTTTATATCAGTTCCAATAAATTTGATTCTAACAAAAAAAAAAAAAAAAAAAATCTTACCACCAGCGTGTTTCAAATACAGTATCTCGTTTATACAATCATATTTTGGTTTTTTAGGAAAAGGGGATCGCAGTTATTATACCTCATTTTCCACACAATGTTAATCTTAACTTAATTAACATTGCGGTCTTTACAGTAACTTTGTAAACTTTTTAGTCGCTATACAGCAACTGCCATATACGTCCAAATGGCCATACTAAACCTATGAGATATATAACTGCCCAACAGACCCCCAATTGGGCAGTGAACAAATTTTGATTTGTTTCGTCGGATGATGACGTCATACAATTTTATTAAATTAGCTAAACCTCAAACCGTATTTTACGACATTTATTTGTTATCGGTTCGAGTATTTGCTAAGTACCTTCTTTTAAAAAGGCAATTAATTGAGAAGAACAGAGGCTAGGTATGTATACAGGATTTTAATTAGGAAAATTACTTCGGAGTGCGATTGGGTACCGTTTGGCCTGATATAAGGTCATGAACCATAGCACACGAAACTAGGTTTGAAACTTTGCTTTCTTTCATTGATGACATTTTATTATTAAATTAATTAAATTTTTTGCGAAACGTCAACTTCGTTAATCAGGCAATGGACGAAAACAAATTTCGGGGGAACCATTTGTTGCTCTATTGTAAATTTTTGTTTCTTTGAAGCGCTTCTCTCCCATCTTAAAATGGCTTTCCTGGAAGAAATAAAGATTTTTTTTTTATTTCTGACAAAATAGATGCCAGAATAAATTTTGTTTGAATAAAAGTTTTGCTTTTTTTCTGTTTGAAAGCTTACTTCAGAAACTATAGAAACAGGAAATTTTGTTTGTATCGTTCAGAAATCAGATTTATAGCACTTTCCATTGGTTTCACTCGGGGAACCACTCATTCTGAAAACCAATGGAACAAGCAAAATCGCTTCTGTTCAATTTTAACACAATGCAGTATTCGCATGCATCAGCTTCACAAGTTTTCCCAATGTCAAAGTGGTGTGCATAGCCCGATTCGCGGTATAAAGGGATTTTTACTGGTTCCTCCTATTAAATACTATTCACTAAACTTCGTTGCTGACCTTCGACGTCTTTATCATCAGATTTGAATTCAAAAATATGTAACATTTATTGATATTACCAAAACTTTCGGCATTGCTGCATGCGAATAGACATTTCCCCAATGAATATTCTATGGGTGACATTTGAGTTATATTTGTATTTGTGCTTCTTGAGTGGATTCTGACTTCAAATCCAGAAGCAAAATTCTCTTCTCAGAATCGTCAGAAGTGTCATTTGCTTACCAATGGAACGGTCTCAGAACACTTTCGGATGCTTCTGGACGCTTCTTTTCGTCCAATGGAAAGTGCTATTAGTCTTTTATGAAATTTGGGGCAGGGACTTTACTCTCTGACTTTAGACGCAGTATTCATTGATGGAAGAATTCTAATAAATGTAAATGGAGTCTTTGGGACAGAGCAAGGTATGGACAGAGAAGATGGGGGATAGTCTTCAACTTTGTTGTTTATAGATCAGATGTGTAGAACTATTTAATGAAATTGTTGCGGCGCTATTTTACCTTCTTCAGCTGCCGGGTTGAAAGTATTTATAGCTACCAAGTAGAAATGAAAAGAACAACCATTTTTATTTTGGGAAACCTTTTAAGGACAAAAACCCAAATTTA
This sequence comes from Platycheirus albimanus, assembly GCA_916050605.2. Classification (NCBI taxonomy): domain Eukaryota; kingdom Metazoa; phylum Arthropoda; class Insecta; order Diptera; family Syrphidae; genus Platycheirus; species Platycheirus albimanus. The sequence goes on along the minus strand of OU696696.1, from coordinate 10,181,166 downwards.
TTTCGCTTGCGTATCGCTTGCTTGCTGTAGACTAACTAAATTTAAATTACATTCTATACCGCTCGCAGGCTGGCATGTTTATATATAAGATTTGTATATAAGAAAATGTTGATTGCTGTGTTGGTGGATATAATGCTTTTATCTAGTGCTGTCTTCTTTGGATTTAAGTAGTTTTTACTCCGTATGGTTGCCATACGGAACAGAAATGAAACAGATGTATTGTATTAATTGCCATAAAATTGACTTTATTTTCAAGATTAAGTCCAATCTTGAGTTCCAATTTTTTCTTCGAATTGCCAATTGTCTCTGACTTGTTGGTGTAGACGTCGTGTCGGTGAACAGCCAAGACGTGTTGTTTACGTAGGCTCTCTCTTGTAATGTCCAATCGAATTTGTTCATTAACTTTTCATCTTTCGTGCTCTAATATATGTGAAAGCATTCATGATGCAATTCTATCTAATGCTAATCTGTGCTGGAGGTATAATACCTGCATGAGCAATATAAGTCTTAAATCTTTTGACAAACTTGATTTTGTTCTATCCTCTCTTAGTAATGTACAATTATTGTCTTTCAGTGAATTGAGATCTGAGTTTAATGCCCTTAAAAGTGCCCAATGCCAAGTTGATGTAAATGAAAATAATATGCTGCAAGAAAAACAAAAACCAATACAAAAAAAATGCTAAATTAAACTGATAGATAGATAGATAGATAAAACATTTAACTTTTGCTTGAATGAATTAAGAATTAGTGATTAATTATAAAAACATTTAATTTAAAGACATGGCTTAATAAGCTTGACAAAATTCTTAAATTTATTTAAAAAGATTCATCGATAGATTTTCTATATGATAAAGCTTTTTTACAGTAGCTGTAAAATTTATTCCAATTTGAACCATTCAAAATATTCCTCATCTCGGACTTTTCCAACACTCTCCTTCCATAAATTTGAAGCCTGAACTCGTTAAAAATGGGACACCTGCACAAGAAGTAAAACCCATTCTCCCTCTATCGTAGATTGCATAACGAGCATGTAATTGGCAGATCTCGCTTTTGCCTTAAAAATCGTGGATATTATATTTCTATTAATTGAAATAGTTGTTTTCACCTAGTGTGTGGTTTAAATTTGAATATATTTCACGGTGCAGAGAACTTGATATATTTTCAATACTGTCAGAATGCATCGTCTCATCCACGGCAGAAATTAAGTTAAATTAAATTAAATGTGCAAGCTCAAAAATTTCTTCGGTCAAAATTACAGGTCGATGACTCCAAATTCATGCAACTTTAGGTCTCTTGCTGCTCCGGGGCAGTGGTAGTAGCTAAAAATACTAAAAAAAAAATACAAATGCTCTAAAGTCTAGATTTCAGAGTCTGGATTTCAAAGCCCATTCAATAAGGTAATCCAACTATGAAGGCATGTCGTGGCAACTTAAATGGTTTCATCTATCTAGTTTTGTGCCTACAACAAATTATACTATATACTTCTCAGAAACTGTTATGTAACTGTTTCCTAACGCGGTTTGCATTTGACGTTTATTTGCTGTGAACCTGCCAGAAATATGTGTGATTCCAAATATCCTAACTATGTGTCAAATAGCCAAAGAGGTTTTTACTTTGACTTCCGACCCATCTGGTCTAAAATTTATAAGTTTTTTATATCAATACAATATTAATTAACCTGCATTACATTATTTTGGATGAAAGCATTTTCGGTTATTTGCGAGAAACGAAAAGATAATACTATTTAGCTAGATACACAACAGAAACTAAATGTACGCCCAATTGAGATCGCCTCTTTTTGATCAATAAGAACAAGTCATTTTAAAAAATTTGGTAAAACCCATAAAAACCGATAAACGGAAGCTAACGGTAAGAAACCTTTAATATTTAAAATTATGATGTCATCTTTTGGGTGTTATAAATGATACAAATGTCCACTTATAGCCAAATTAATAATACTGTTAATATCAATTTCCTCTATTTTCATGTGCAGCCAAAAACTAAAAACGCAGTTCTCTTAAAAACACTAAAAGAATATAACACACAAAGTTTAATCAAAATCGTTAGAGCCATTTTCGAGAAAATTAGAAAAAACCAAAAAAAGTTGGCTAAAACTCAACGGCTCGTTGTATGGAAGCCACAGTTTAGAAAGGCTTTAGTGAAAAATTTATTAAACCATCCTATAGAACACTATGGAAAACTATGTCAAACAAAGTTTGAGTTGATTCAATCAAGCCGTTGCGAACTTATGGCCATTTGAAAAAAGCCGTTTAAACCAGGGTTTTGTTATGACCATTTGAGCAAAAAATGAAAAAAGCAGTTTTGTTAGAAATGCTTAAAGTTAGCTAAATTTTGAGTTTAATCAAAATCGATAGAGCCGTTTTCGAGAAAATCCAAATTGAAAAAAACCTTTACTTGAAAGGTGCCTAGTTAAAACCAAATAAAAAACCTCGACAACTGTTTTTCTTCAAACTTATACAGGGTGATTCACCAGCGTTGTGCCAAAAAGCTAGAGCTTGTTTTTGTGAAGAAGTAGGTTCGGTTATTTTTGAATACCTTGGCAACAAAAAGTCGTAGAGCCATACGGTTTTCAGTGTTGGATTAAAGATTAATGGAAGCGTTGAATTCTGAGAACAAAAATTATACTTAATTACGAAAAATTTTGAAAAAAATTAGTTTTAAAATTATTTTTCAAATTTTTTTTTCAAAATTTGGAGTTTGAAAATTTATATTTTTTAAACTATTCGTTAAAACAATTTAATTTAAAAACAAAATAAAAGGAGAAGTTTTTGGCTTTCCAAAAAGGTATAACACGGTGTTGTAAACGAACCCGTTGATTTTAAATATTTTTTTTTACAAAATAAGTCAATTTTTCAGAAAATTGCCCTTCCCGGCTAAACGGAGGGGAATAGACCCCCCTCCCATACGATTTTTTTCTTGTCTCAACTTAACCTACACGCTCTAGCTTTTTGGCACAACGCTAGTGAATCACCCTGTATATCAAGTTTGAAGAAAATTCGTCAAGCGGTTTAGGCTGTAGCATGACGTGAAAAAGCGCACAGACGCACATCCGCGCACCCGCACAGACCGACCGACGGACGGTATGGCGAAAACCACTTTTTTGGGCTTCAAGTAATGTCATGTTTCATTAAAACCTCAATTTTATTTTCTGCCCGAAACCAATACTTGCCCTATAGAGCAAGTAAAAAGACAACATTGAAACAATAAGAACTATAAACTTTAAAGTTGGTGTGCCTTTCGAATATACTTCGACTGTTTTAAATTCAAATTTCTGGCCTGAAGGTGTTCGAATCAGAGATTTTATGAGAAATCAAAAAAACTTGAATGTTCAAGACCTTGTCAACAACACGTAACTGAGTCTAAGTAGATGTACATCGGATATATGTCGGTTAACTATCTACTACCAAAGTATACAGGAGGGATTAGAACTAAAACCAATCAAAGTCGAAAAATATCAGTCGTAGACAAAAAATTGTTATAAAAGCAAAGTTGTAGGAAATTAAATTCTAAACAACTTTTGTTATGTGCATTTTTAGTCAAAAATTGAAAATAAGCGAGTTAATTAACAAAAATAAATTGTTCTTAAATTCAAGATGGCGGCCAAAGCAATAGAGTTACGAGGTCGAAAACCGATACATATGCTCCTAATGAACCCTTTAACGATCAAAAGAAAAAAACACCCCTATCTATTTTTTTCCATTTCAATGTTCAATTCGACTGGGCTATGATATTATGAATAACATTAAACACTAGCGGTACCCAGCGCGCGTTGCTGCGCCCAAAGCAACACTTATTTAATGTGAAATTAAAATCATTTATGTATTTCATCTCAATGCTAGCGGATAAAGCCTGCATTTTTCTTGTCTTCACTCCGATCGGCCATTCCGGAATTTTCGCTGATTTTTCAAACCGCTAAAAAATTTATGAAAAAATCAAAAAAAAAAAAATGGAGCAAAAAATGTTAAAAGCCTGCATTTTATTTTTGTCTTTCACCCGATCGGAACCAAACCTTCACTGGAACCATCCCTGGACTAAACAATCGGCCATTCCGGAATTTTCGCTGATGTTTCAAACCGCTAAAAAATGTTTAGTTAAGCTTTTTTTGAAGAATATCCAGTTTAAATGTTTTTAACTGTTCGTATATGAGATAACAGAATAATTATTATAATTATTCAAAATCAAGCTTTAAGTAAGCAAACTCCTGTTGTATCGGGTGGTTTTTTTTAGATGTATAGAACTTCGAATTGAAATAAAACACAAGGCAATCGTTTTAATGTCCATCATTTTGGCTTTATTGGAAAGATAATTTTATGCCATAAATGTTTAAATATGATTTCGGGCATGTGGCCGCCGCGGCTGGCTCGAATAAAGCCAAGTCTAGAGGTCCAAATTTTAATCACTTTTTCGAGCATTTGGGGCAGTATGTTGGCAATCGCCACGAATATTGGCTAACAACTCCCCTAACGTTTCTGGTTTGTTGACGTAGACAAGCAACTTCACATATCCCCAAAGAAAATAATCCAATGGTGTCAAGTCACACGATCTTGGTTGCCAATTGACAGGTCCATTCCGCGAAATTATGATCTCATGGAATGATTCCTTCAATAAATCGATTGTGACGTGCGCTGTGTCGCATGTAGCGCCGTCTTGTTGGAATCACATCTCATCCACATTCATGTCATCCAAGTCGGGAAAAAAAATAGTCGGTTATCATGGCTCTATGCCGGTCTGCATTAACGGTAACTGGCTCGCCAGCATCATTTCGGAAGAAGTATGGCCCAATGACTCCACCAGCCCATAGAGCACACCAAACAGTCAGTTTTTGTGGATGTAATGGTGTCTCAAGAGCCTCGTGTGGATTCTCTTTACTCCAAATGCAGCAATTTTGCTTGTTGACGTAGCCATTCAACCAAAAATGAGCCCCATCACTGAACAAAATTGCTTGCGGGAAACTTTGCACGATTTGCAAGCGTTGTTCTTTTGTCAACCTGTTTATGATGAAATGGCAAACCAAACTGAACATTAGAACTGACATTAGAGTTGCCCGATTTGACCACAAAATGTCAGTATCTCTATTCGAAAACCCAACCTCTAAAAAAAACACCCGTTATCTATACTTCATTCAAAAATAGAATAAACCAATAAAAAGCTTTTAGAGCTTTAGATAAGTTACAAAATAAAATATCGTGCTCCTAAAAATATGCTTGCAAAATAATGATATAAACACGTATTAGAAGTAAAGGTATGTATTTTCAAATACTGCATACAACTTTTTCGAATAATTTGATCAAATAAAAATATAAAGCTCAAGAAAGAAAGGAAAAAGTGGTCAAAGCAATAAAACAATCTGATACTAATTTTTATTTTTATTTTTTATGTGAGTTTTCCTGTAATCAACTCTTTTTTCAGTCAGAAATTGATTCATATATTTTTATTGTGTGTTATCAAGAATACAAATTCAGTTCAACGTCAGATAGCAATGAAAAGATAAAAGGCCATTAAAATAGAGCAAGAAAAATACGTTTAAATGATACCCGTTTCAACTTTCCTGTATGAAATATGATTTGTCTTATACAGACTAAACCAAGCGCAATATGTCAAAATTATAGATTCAAACCTTTTTAAGCCAACCATCATCATTCACATCAACAATACCATTCACATTTGAATCTAATGCTTGATCTTTCTGTTGACAATTAAATTAATCGTTATTTTGAAATCAAAACTTTGCGGCATCTTACAGTTTATTATTATCGTTTTTAATTGTGCAATAATAAACTTCAAAAGATAAGATTTTATTCGTTATCTTATTTATAATTCGTGAACAATACCTTTCATTTAATGAAAGTATGTAGTTTAATAATAAGACCTTATCAACTAATTCAAATATTTTTTTTTCGTCTTTCGTACGAGTACAATCTATGAAGTCATCAGAATAACAAATTTAAATATTCATGAACAATGACTTGCATTTTTACTTGTATCAATTCAAAACAGTTTCGCAAGGAATCTTCTGGATGGAATGTATTATCGTGAATGTACAAAAAAGGAGAAGAATAGTACCTATTGTAAGACTTTAGATACATTTTAAGTGTATAATGGATGTTCCAACAACAAGTACCTAACTATATTTAATTTACTTCTCTACATTTTTAAAGAAATATTCGTTCAAAAATGTAGTTCATTTTTCAACTGCTAAAAACATGGACAGGAATTCCATCGATGTAGGTGGAAGCAGTGGAAGTACAATGCAGATTTGTAGATGCAGATAGGAGTGTTCTACATTCACAATGCGAGTGCGGGTGCGGGTGCCAATAGCTGTGGTTAAAACCGTAAAAAAACAAAAAAAATTAAATTGGAACAGGTTATTTTCATTACAAGTGGATGCTGGTTTGGAGTTTTAAATGTAAAAGATACTATTTTTTTGTTTAATGATCTGTGTTTGATTTTTTATCGAAAATCGTGCACTGCATTGATTTTATGAGAAGAATAATTGTTCCATATAGTTTTAATTTATTTTTATTTCATTCCGAACACCAAAACAAGCTTTAGGGATTAATCATGCAGAAAAAAGTTTTTAATTGTTAATGGTCAGAAGCAGTTTACTACTATATAATTCAGTCAGTATCTCTCTTGTTGTTGCAGTAGCATGTCACTTTTGGATGAAAAAAGTAGAGATATAGATACATTTATTCATTTTATTTACTGTGAAATTTGTTAATGATTGATGACTTTTGTGTTGTCAGTGTTGTCACCCAGCTTTGTGGTTTTTGATTGCTGGCACGGTGTTGGGATGAACCCCTTGAATTGTATCTAAATTGAAATTAGAAACCAAATTAAACTGACAGTTTGTTCACAAAAGTATTATGCAATAATGTTAATGACGGCTTATTCATTATTCAAAGCTCACACAGTGGTGGATGTATCTATTGATGTATAACTGCGACACATGATAGAAATAGCAAGTGCATCAATTCATTACGATTCTTGAACAGTTGATCATTACTTTGCTTTAATATAATGCTAAATAATGCCATTGTGAAATACTTAACAACTACCAAGGATGACCTTCAATTTTTGACCTCCGAGATAGATGTATTGAAGAAACAAAATGAAGAACTATCGAACAAAATTGAACAGTTTGAGTCTCGATGTAATGTTTTGGAAAATGAATTGGAAGCACAAAACCGTGAGCTTAAGGGTGCGAATATAATTGTAACACTACCAAATTCTAATATCGATCCACAAGAAACAGTAGAAGGCATTACCGATCTTTTACTTGGAACTGAGATAAAACACCAAATACCACCAGCTATCAAATTAACCGAAAATTCCTCTATAATAAAATTGAAAATCAACACTGGATCGAATATGATAGCATCACGAATGTTAAAAAATGCACCAAAGCTTAAAGGGACCGGCTTTTATATTCAGCGAGACTTAACCAAACAGATGCAACTAAAGCGTCGTATTTTATTGGGCTATAGGAAAATCATTAAGTCAAAACGTCCTAAAGAATTAGTAGCAATTAAAAACAACACACTATTAATAGGAAATAAAGAATTTTATTTAACAAATAATAACAATTTACAACACAAAAATAAAGACGGTGAACATGTGCTGGTTGAAATGTATGGCGAACTAAACTTTGAAGCTATCAAACAGACGGCGAATTTTGAAGCTTACAAACAGATGGAGAGGTTAGATTGTCGCACAAACTCAAAAACAGATGGCGCATCAGGATCAGGGATGGCTTCTAACTTCAATAGTGGAGTGAAAATTTCTAAGCAAAATTGAGACAAACTAGCCGTCAGCTCAAATAGTATTAGTTTACAAAATGTATTAGCATATAATATCTCAGGTTTAAATAATAAATTATTGTTTGTAGATTTTTTTAAATACGTACAAAGTTTTGAAATTTTTTTTCTATTCGAAACTCATGTAGAACTAGAAAATATTAACAAGTATAATAAGTATTTTAATGGATTCAAATTACATTGGAAATCAGCAACACGCATTTCTAAAAAAGGGCGAGCCAGCGGCGGAACTCTTTTTGGTATTAAGACAACACTTTTAGAAAAATATGACTTTATGGAAATATGTGAATGTACTGTGGTAAAAATTTTGCGTCATAATATGTATATAGTACCAGTTTATATAAATTGCAATAGGTGGATTGAAGATGCTGAAAAATTAAACAACTTATTATTTATTCTATCGAGTAAAAGTGTGTTGGTAATTGGCGATTTAAATGCAAGGATAGGTAACTTGCAAACCTTTATTGTTTCACAAAAAAGTTATAACAGAACGTCGAAAGACACCATATGCAACCAACATGGAATACATATTCTTGATATTTTTCAAACCTATGGCCTAGTTGTTTTAAACGGGTGCACTGAAGGAGACACAGACGGCCATTATACTTTCATTGGAGGTCAAGGAAAGTCAGTAATAGATTACTGCGCTGTTAATAATGAATGGGTTGATCTTTTCACTAAATTTGAAGTTCAAGCACAAAATCATTCCGATCATATGCCCATAATTGTTGAATGGAAGAGTCATAACGCAGAAGATCGAGCAATTCTAAATCTATTACCAAAACTGAACTGGAAAATTCAAGATGCTACAGCATACAATAGAGCGATTGACAGTTATTTCGACAACATTACAAATACAGATTCAGTAGAGATACAGGCGTTGCAAATAACTGATTGTATAAGAAGTTGTGCACAAATACGATCGTCACCCGGAAATAAAATGTTTAAACAAAATTGGTTTGATACTGAATGTATGAATGCTAGGAAAAAATCATTTGCACTACTAAAGTTATGGAGGAAAACTAACTCAGACGTTTTGAGAGACTGGTATCTAGAATATAACGCTCATTATAAAAGTCTATGTAATGTCAAACAAGTTGAATTCAGAAACAAGCAAGCTGCTCAGCTAGTAAACATCAAGTCTTCAAAAGAATTTTGGAAAACGGCAAGAGAAATAAATGGATCGGGGTTTTCAATAGGAACGAGTGTATCTGCGGGTGACTTAGCCCTTCATTTTCAAAACTTGCTCTCATCTCAGACAAATATTCATTATATGACTGCCGAACCATGCGTAATCGACGAAATCCTGGATCAAGAAATAAGTTTGATGGAAATAGAGCAAACCCTGAAATATTCCAAAGACGGTAAAGCACCAGGCGAGGATAGGATCCCATACGAATTTTTCAAAAATGGATCTCAGACTCTTATTCATCAGTTGGTTAAAGTCTACAACAATATCTTTCAAAATACAGTTGTACCCAAATCATTTAAAAAGTCAGTGATTTTCCCAATCCACAAAAAAGGCCCACTGGAAAGAGTTGAAAACTATCGTGGCATATCATTTATGAATACTATTGCCAAACTATTTTGTACAATACTTTCCAATAGACTTGAAAAATGGGTAGAAGAAAAAAACATCCTTACTGATTTACAAGCTGGATTCCGGAAAAATTTCTCAACATTGGATCATATATTTAGTCTTACATCAATAGTAAGAGGATTTCAAGCTAGGAAAAAGAAGGTATACGCATTATTTGTCGATTTTAAGGCAGCTTTCGACCTTGTTAACAGAAATGCTCTTTTTTACAAACTATCGCAGTTAGGAATATCTACGAAACTTATACGGATATTGAAAGAAATGTATTCTGGAACTGAGGCAGCTGTTTGGGATGGCTCAAATCTTTCAGAGTATTTTGAAACAAGTAGTGGCGTTAGACAGGGTTGCCCTCTAAGTGGATTACTGTTTGCACTCTTCATTAACGACATTGTATCTGAACTTCCTGGTGGTGTAAGAATTGCAAACTTGGTCATAAATGTGTTGCTGTATGCCGATGATTTAGTGATTTTAGCCGAAACCCCCCAACATTTGCAACTAATGATAAATCGTCTTTCTTCATTTTGTGAAAAGTGGGGTCTTATAATAAATACAGAAAAATCGAAGATAATGATCTTTTCAACATCTAATCGAGGCACAGCTTTACAAAACTCTAATTGGTTCATTAATGAAAATCGTCTTGATATTGTAAAAGAATATAAGTACTTGGGAGTGCTTCTTAATTCATCTTTAGATTTCAAGGAGCATATCAAAGAAAAATCAAAGGCATCACAAAATCTCATAAATTCAACCTGGAAAAATATTTTTTATAATGAAAACATATTGTTATCTACAAAGTATAAAATCTTTGATTCGGTGGTGAAATCAACCTTATTCTACGCTGCACAAGTTTGGGGTTCAGAAGAGTTTGAAGATGCAGAAAAGCTGAATAGAAACTTTGTCAAGAAATTGTTTAACCTGCCTATTAAGACACCAAACTATGCAATATATCTTGAAACTGGTCTGGCGAGACTATATGTAAGCACACTTAAACTTCAAGCTGATTTTATTTTAAAAGTACTCGATTTACCAGATACACGATTAACAAAGAAAATGCTAGTCTATGAAATCAGAAACAAGGACTGGTGGATGGCAAAATGGGAGAATCTTAGTGAAGTGTATGGTGAAGATTTAAATACATTCCCTAGTGATCTAAACCTCTTAAAAGAACGTCTTTATCGCATCCTCCAAAAGTTTGAAGACAATCAAAGAGTCCTGTTGGAAGCGGAAGCTCAGCAATCTGAGAGTAGAATATTGTATTCGCAACTTAATTTCAACTTGATGCACAAAAATTACTTTAATGATTGTTTTAACTACAAAGAAATTTCATGGATTTTCAAAGCCAGGTGTGAAGTTCTTGGCCTTAATGGAGCACCTTATAATGGAAGCTTCGACCAATTTTGTTCTTTGTGTAATCTCAAAGAAAAGGAGGATTGTTTCCATTTAATCGCAGTTTGTCCAATTTATGGAGCGCAAAGGCAAGCATACCTTGGAAAGAAAACATTATCGATGCTGGAAACTAAAAATTTTCTTAATGGCCTGAACTGGAAAAAACTTTATTCTTTTGTTAAAAGTGCGTATAATTATCGTATGTTATTAAATAATGAATTTGAATAGTTATATTTAAACTATGTGTACTTTCATTTTCAACAATTTAAAATAGCTTCATAATAAAAACAAAAATGTTTAATTTTGCCAATCGAGCTGACGGCAAAGCCATAGCTTATAATTTCATTTATAAATATGCAAATGTATTGTTTTTTATAAGTTCAATAAATGAAACTTACTTACTTACTTACTTACTTACTTAACAACAAAATATTGAAAATTTTAATTAATTTCTGAAGTAAAACTAATATGATTCAATCTTATCTTGCAAAATTAAGTATTCTTAAAATTGTCAACAGCAAAGAAAGCATTATAGAGATTATTATTCTGCGATTTGAAAGTTATCAGAATTTTTTAAGTTTTTCTTCCTTTGCCCACTTGAAAGATAAAAACTAAAAGCTCTGGAAATCAGAGTGGTATAACAAATCCAGAATATCATTTTGTGAACACGCAAACTAATAAAACTAAAAACATTGTTCTATTTTATTGACTTTTTTCGATAGTAATTTTATCATTTTTTAATTAAATTATAGCCTCTTCCTGATAAAAAAAAACTAGAAAGAACCATAAATGAATACGAAACAAAATGATAACGGCTTAGAAATAACTTAAAACAGTTAAACAATTTTGTTTTAAGTTTCTCTAGAAGAATTATCAAAACCACCTATGGAATCACAAATTGAGGCTTCTGTTTTGATGCACCGTGATATTGGTTTATTGAAATCATATTTCGTCCGATAACAGCGTAGGAAAATGGAATGGGTCGTGCGTATTTTCTGTAACTGTAGTACTGGAGTATGAATACACATTAATGAACATTGTAGAATATAGAATACCTTGAAAATTGCTGTTGCACTTATTCAATTCTATCAGATGTAGTTCTATAAAATGGGATCCAATTCAGTACAATACTTCAGCACTAACCAAACTAACGAGAAGTGAAGCATTTTAATAGTTAAATTATGATCTTCATCATAAAGAAGGCATTGGAAACAAATGAAAAATTCTGATACATCAATAATCAATAAAATGAATAGTTATGGGTCAATATGTCTACCCTGAGGACCTCCCAGATAGCACTTGAATAGAATCGATTCATTTAGAAGAAACTCGTGGAGGGCCAGAGTTTTTTTTTTCTCAACCAGGTAAAGGGTGTTTTTATAGAGATATAGAACTATAAAATTAAATAAAACACATATAAATTGTATGAATTGCAATGAAATCGATTTTATTTGATAGATAATTTTTTGTTATTTTTATTTGAATATGATTTCTGGCGTATGTCCACCACGCTGGCTTAGATTGAGTCCAATCTGGAGGTCCAATTATCGATCATTCGACATTTGAGGTCGTTGATCGGCAATAACGCGGCGAATTTTGTTTTCCAAGTTGTCAATCGTCTCTAGCTTATCGGCTTAGACTAACGGATTCACATACTTATGCAGGAAATTTATATTCTAGCAGTATTGAATGGCAAAACATTTGAGAGGCCAACTCACAGGTCAAACGCACTGATCACGGTAACAAAATTTTTTTGCGAAAATCGGAATCAACAGCAATCTTGTTACGAGTCCATTTACCGAATATACACCGCACCGTGCCCGGTGGTCTTGCAGCTTTAATTCATACACGAGTTGGATTTTGTAAGCCAGGAAACCAATATGTGTCCTCAAAATTTTCCATGTATTAGATGGATACACAGATCCATTTGTTGGGCACGATGGCAGATTCACTCATTAGGGTCTTCATCGATGCGTTTCTCTACAGCTGCAATAGTTTCTTCGGTACGCAAATGTACGACGTCTCAGAGTAACCCTGGTACGAAAACGTTGAACCTTCAATAGAATTATTTGCTTGGATGGACGATTGTGTCAAGCATAAAATGGACGTAGTTTCACGAACAGATACATATTTTTTTCGAAATTAATATGTTCCTTTTGCATGCGTTGTTCAGGCGTCAGTCGATCCACGATGAAATGCCAAACTAAACTAAAGACGAATAACATGGCACATGACAAAATGGTTGTAAACAGTGCGGCCAACAAAGGAGATGTTGAAAAATCAATATGCTGTCAAACCACGAATGGAATTATTTTATTACAAATAATTTTTTCACATATCTTTGGAGTGACATCAAATTTTTGCAAATTGGTCTTTAATTTGGACAAATTATATATTTTTTTGTATTCCCTTTTACATAAAACGGTTACAAACTTTGTAACAACATAGTTTAAAATAATATGGTGCACTCTGGCGTATACGTGCTTATTTTACATTTTTCTTCGTAACTAATGAAAATTCATTTACCTTGCGTGTCATTTCACTCTGGAAATAAAAAAATAAATCTTCCATTCTTGCTGGATAAAATATTTGGGGTACACGTTTTTTTAACTAGGCTATTTCTTCAATATTAAGCGACCTTGACCTTCACAAATATTAAAGTTAAGATAAGGAAAATAAATAATATACAACTCCATAAGCTTGTTTTTTTTTCTTTATTAAAATCCTTAATGTCATAGCCACAGCCAAGCATATTACCTTACGCATAAGGCATAACAATTCGTCCGAAAAACCACAATCTGTGTCTGAAATCAAATATGAATTGTGACACAGAACCAACAAATAATTTTATAGTGTCCTGTTCTATTTGTGACTAGACGAGCTTTTAATGAGTCTCATGTCCCCTCGACGACATGTAAAATAGGACATTTGTGAAGTTTTCATTTCAGATAGTCTTTTCTGAAAGTGAGTTAAAGGATACTCTTTCATTATAATTCTTGTACGTTGTAGAGAGTTTAGATTTACGTCTCGTTTTGGAAAATGTTTTCTCTATTTAATAGGTTGAAAAATGACAGAAAATAAATTCACCTTACATTTAAATATCTTATATTTCATAAGCTTACTCTTAATAAAACTCACAGTATAAGGTTTTTAATTATAAAAAAAATGTGTTGTACTTGCACTTCTCAGGGTTCGTTAAATTCTAAGGGATGGAATACCTCTGAAATCATTATTCTGTTACATTTACTAAAAATTTAATAGCCTTTGAAATAAATTAAAGTCAAAACTAATTAATTTAATCTATTTCAAAATCAAGCCTTTTACAATTATCGCACCCCTTTATTTCAAGTATTTTATTTTCATTTCATTCGGTAAGATTAAAATTTAAACTTAAACGTTTGCTCTATTCGTGGACCTTTTTATCTGATGTATTTGTGGTTTATGAAGTATGCCACCAAAGGCAATAAAAGAATTATAAAGTTCTAATAATAATTTTTCTTTCGTTGTAGATACCAGCTTATAAAAAAGAATCTATAATTTTAATTTCATTATTTATTCAATCTGTTGAAATTCAACAGACAGCTTTTTGCAAGAAGAACAAAAAACTGTCATTGTTAGTTATCTTATATGTTATGTATTGTATATGGTAGGTATTCTGTGTATTTTTTCATCAAGTTTAAAAAGAATTTGTTGGTGGGCAGAAAGTATTAAAAAAAAGTATTTTGAAACATTTTCATCAGTAAATTAATTAATTAACACCCCAAGTTGAAAGTGACGCCTAACATCCTAACATAAGACATTTTAAATATGACTTTAAGTAAAATGGCAGACTTTGAAGAAGAGATGAATAACTAATATTTAATTTTTTTTATTTTTTTTGGTTACAGGGAACAAATATTGGTATATTGACATTATGGTTCGAATTTCTCTGAATGGTTCTCAACAGATTCTGGAGTCAAACAGGGATGTCCGCTCAGTGCACTTTTATTTGCAATGTTTTTAAATGACATTGTTAACCACCTTCCTGGAAGAATTAGAATGGCAGGAATCCAAATCAATGTGTTGCTATATGCTGACGATTTGGTTATATTATCAGAATCGAAAGAAAATTTACAATTGAGGATAAACCGGCTGTCTTCATACTGCGAAAAGTGGGGACTTGAAATCAACACTGACAAATCAAAAGTTATGATTTTTTCACGTTCCAATCGGATTGAAGTCGGAAACAATTGGGTGTATAATGGAAGGCGTTTGGAAGTGACAAATAAATATAGGTACCTTGGAGTGAACCTAAACTCAACACTGAATTTTAGTGAGCACCTCTCTGAAAAATCAAAAACCGCTCAAAGTCTTATAAACCTAACATGGAAAAAGATTTTTTCAAACAGCCATATACAATTGTCTACCAAATACCAAATCTTTAATTCAGTTGTGAAGTCGACCCTGTGTTATGCAGCTCAAGTTTGGGGAATGGAAGAGTATGAGGAAATTGAGAAACTTCAAAGAAGTTTCATCAAAAAAATTTTCAATCCGCCAATCAACACACCGAATTATGCGATTTACTTAGAAACCGGCTTACCAAAGATATTGACCAGCACCCTAAAACTACAAGCGGATTATACAGGGTGATTCACCAGCGTTGTGCCAAAAAGCTTGAGCGTGTAGGTTGAGTTGAGACAAGTAAAAAATCGTATGGGAGGGGGGTCTATTTCCCTCCGTTTAGCCGGGAGGGGCAATTTTCTGAAAAATTGACTTATTTTGTAAAAAAAATATTAAAAATCAACGGCTTCGTTTGCAACACCGTGTTATACCTTTCTGGAAAGCCAAAGACTTCTTCTTTCATTTCGTTTTTGAATTAAATTGTTTTAACGAATAGTTTAAAAAAAATTAATTTTCAAACTCAAAATTTTGAAAAAAAATTTGAAAAAATAATTTTAAAACTAATTTTTTTCAAAATTTTACGTAGTTAAGTATAATTTTTGTTCTCAGAATTCAACGCCTCCATTAATCTTTAATCCAACACTGAAAACCGTATGTCTCTACGACTTTTTGTTGCCTAGGTATTCAAAAATAACCGAACCTACTTCTTCACAAAAACAAGAAAACCTAGCCTTACGGGATGGCACAAGTGACCATTTAGCCAATTTTTTCGTGTTTTTGTGAAGAAGTAGGTTTGGTTATTTTTGAATACCTTGGCAACAAAAAGTCGTAGAGCCATACGGTTTTCAGTGTTGGATTAAAGATTAATGGGAGCGTTGAATTCTGAGAACAAAAATTATATTTAATTACGTAAAATTTTGAAAAAAATTAGTTTTAAAATTATTTTTTCAAATTTTTTTTTCAAAATTTTGAGTTTGAAAATTTATTTTTTTTGAACTATTCGTTAAAACAATTTAATTTAAAAATAAAATGAAAGAACAAGTTTTTGGCTTTCCAAAAAGGTATAACAGAGTGTTGCAAACGAAGCCGTTGATTTTTAATATTTTTTTTTACAAAATAAGTCAATTTTTCAGAAAATTGCCCCTCCCGGCTAAACGGAGGGGAATAGACCCCCCTCTTATACGATTTTTTCATTTATTATGAAATAGCAAACCAAACTGCGCAGGAATCAAGTGACAGCTGTCAAAAAGGCCAACTGCGAAAAAAGTAATGCCAGATTGCAAACCACACGCCTTAAAAAACACCCTTTATAAAAGCACGGTGCAATTTATGAAGACATAATTTTGATTGAAATTAAAAAATAAAATGTAGAAGTATCATATTTTTTAAAAATTAATAAAATCAAGAAAAGAAAAAATTTTAAAGTTTTTCTACTGATACTTGTCTGTAAGTGAGCATCTACTCAGGCACGCAGGTGTTATTTTTTCGCAAATTTTTGGTGTCATTCCCAATTTGAAAAAAAGATAAATGCAAGAAAAAAGGTCCAACAAATAAATGGGCAAAAGAGCTTACATATATGAGACTTACGCCAAAAGTTTTTGGCGTAATTGAAAGCAGCGCTAAAAATGTTTAGTTAAAGTGCATAATTTTGTTCATCGGTAATAAATTCAATGAAGATAAAGATATCAGAACACATTGGTTCTGAATATCAAAATGGCTGTGAATAAAAGAAATGGGTGAAGCACATCACATTCATGTGGTATGGCTACTGAAGAATTTGATTTTGCATCTGAATTCAGCTGACTACGACTATTACCAACTTTATTTGAAAACTGTTTTTGAAAATAGCGGAAGAATTTTATTGAACATTTTTAAGGAGGTCCGTTCTCCATCCATTATACCCATTGAGAAAATTACCGTAGATGGTAGCATTTCTGTTATTTGACAGTGAGTCCTCGAGTAAACTCATCATCATAGGTGGCATTCTAAAAGGCACGGTTCCTTGTTGCGGTGGAAGACCAATGTTTTTGTTGGTGTTAATGAAATTCCAATTTCCCCTGGTTTCGGAGGAGATGCGAAAAGATGAGAAAAAGTATAGCATTAAACAAGTGCTGATGTTTTTTGTACATTCGTTTCTGATGGTTTAAATTGTAACGATATTAACTGCTGTTTTAGTGAAAATCTGAAGAAGAGAGCTGGAGACAAATTGTCTAATTACGTAGAACTTGAAGGTCGTATAAATTGAATCAGATGTAGTATGTAAATTATAATGTTCTCTTTCCCATCTATTTGCATACTCTATTTGTCTTCCATTGGATGGGAAACATCATTATATAATCTGTAAGCCTTAAACCACCTACCAGCAATTTTAAGATCAATTGAAAAAAGCCAAGAAAAGAGTGTTATAAATGTTACATGCATTAGTATTTCCATTGAAAGACTGATGGAAAACTGTATCAGAAGGTTTTGAAGCACCGATTGTAAAAATTCTTCAAACCGCTGGTTTCGCTGCTTGTAAAATTCCATCATTCCAGCAATTGCTATTTTTTTATAAAAAAAAAAGAAAACTATACTCTCAGTCTCTCAACAAGATGGTTGATTCCTGATATCATATCTGTTTAGTTGATCAAACAACGTTTTCTGATTCTGAAAATTATTAATGCAATTCCAATTGAACCACAATTTGAGGTGTTGGAAATGCTTATTTTGTTCATGGTACACTTGCTCAAGGGGGTTGGATAGTCCTTTTAATGATTAGTCACATCGCAAGCGATAGGAAATTAGGGAGAAAGGGAACTGAGGTGTCGATGAACATTGGCCTTGAATGTTTGAAGATCAAAATGGCCACATTCGTATTGTACGGCTGAAGAAGAAATCCCTATATTTCACAGTACATCCAAAATTGGGCTTAAGTGTAAACTGATGAGCGTTCCTAGCAAGACATGTGTTACGGGGGAAATGTTTAAGGAGTGGAACGCAGCTGGATAGCTCGAGTGAGCATTTTTTGTAGAAGAACCAGTAAAATAAGGAAAGACATGAAACATTTTGACGATGTTCAAGTGAAGCAAATGTTTCCATAAAGATTCTCTCTCCTATCAATTTTAAAACTTCTTTCTGAACTCTGTCGAGCAGGTTTAAGAAAGTTTTTCAAAGCACCTGCCCAGAGATGGTAGTTATACTCAAGTTTAGGGCGTAAAAACGCTTTGTAAATTGTAGATAGATCAGAAGGGGTAGACGGGAAAAAAATCAATTTTAAATTCATTCGCACTCATGGTAGATCTTACCCATCAGCACCATAATTTTGATTACAAATTTTTTATATTATGTTTGGTTATATCAATAACTTGTCTGAGTACCGATTGTATCCTTATTACTTTATTTTCTTTTTCGTTAATTTTTTTCCTTTGTAAGAACAAAAAACCTTTGCTTACATACGTTTCAGATTTAGAAAACGTTTTTAATTATAAGTTTATCAATAATAATCATAATTTATTGAGTACTCCATATTAAAAAAATGTTATGTCAGTTTTTTTCCGTTTCTGTTATCGCTTTATTTATTGTAACTTTTCGATGATAACCATTCATCAGTCACACCCTCCCTAGCTAATGTGACTGACTCTTGTTTGGCTGATTAACAATATCTTATCTTAAAATAAGTTCAGATATTGATCACTTCAAATGCACACGAAAACATTATGTTTTAGGATGTTAATATGTATACCAACACCTGACTTCTCTTTATAACTTTGAATGACGAATATATCAGAAACTTCAATAATCATACCCAAATGCAAGCTAATCTAAAATAAACACTAAGTTTATAACTACAAAATTTTTAAATATTGGTATACCCTTAATCAAAGTTTAAATAAATGCCCCGTAACCCAAAAATCAATAAATCTCAAGTGATCATTTTGGTGTTTTTCGTCTCCAGTTGTGTGGTTTTTAACAAATTAAATTGAATTTAAAAAATGGGATAAATGAATAAAATAAAAAGTTTTTTAAAATTATAAATTTATCTTTTATTTAAAATACCATGTTTTTACACAACTTTAATATTTAATTTAAAATTACGACGCGTTTCGAGATAAATCTCATCTTCAGGTCGAACTGCACTGTGTTACCGATGTTGTTTTCAAGTGTATTGTTGGTATTGTTGCTGGTTATAGGCTGCTATGTGTTGTTGTCCTTTTTGTTTTGGTGTGTTTTAAGGCGGTGTCATATAGTTGATTTGTTTTTTGAGTTAATTTATCGTTTAAGGTGTTGCTTTCTTCTGTTTTATGTGATTTGTAAATTTCAAACTCTTCCAAAGTGTCAAGTAGTTTTCCTTTTTTGCAATGATGGAGTGGGGTCAGGTTATTTTCGAAATCTGTGTAGTTATGATTTGTCTCTATCAGGTGCATAGCAAAATTAGATTTAGTATTTTTGTTGGGTTTGTGTTCGTTAAATCTGTCAATGAATGCTCTCCCTGTTTGTCCAATGTAAAATTTGTTGCAATCATTACATGTCAATTTGTATACACCCGTGCTTGTTTTATTGTCGATTATCTTTTTAGGTTTTAATCAAGTGATGTTACGTTAAAAATTGAACAAGTTAGCTGGATAAATTCCTGCATCCAAAATCAAGGTTTTAGAAATTACCTTTGCTAAATCGATGAAATAGAAACTACCTAAGACATTATCTAAAGCTGCGTTAATAGCCTATTCATTGCAACCTATTGCAAAATGCAAGTTTGTAGATAGAGAATTCTTTTAAGTATATTAATGCTTATAATTGCGCTTATTGTTGCCTGTAGTGGTACCGGCATATTAAAAGCTAACATAAGACCAATAAACGAGTCACTTACAAAATTCTAACCTTGATTGCGTTCCGTGACACGAAAACCTTAACCGAATAGTGAGCTTTAATAAATTATTATTTTAATTGCATTTATGTATGTAACTTCCCCTTCTTAGTTTCCCTCCCCAAATGTGGACACCTTAAGTAGTGCTTGTTCTGTAGGGACTACATTGGCTTTTTATTTGTATTGGTGGTGATTTATGTATATGTAGATCTTTTAACAGTGCGAATGAATAATTGAAAAGATTGATAATGGATTTTTCTTATTACTGCGACAGCCCCTTATTTCTTTAAGTGTCTAATAGCGTGCGTAATTCGACCCCTTCCAAAGAAAGAAAAAAACCAATCCAGAGCGATGATATGACTGAAATTAACCAATATTGACGTGGCCTTTTGGCCTTTCGTGTCTAAACGCCTTCCATAATGACTGTCATTCTATATTAGATCAGTCACAAAAATTCACCCAAAATGAAATTTACTGCCTTTGCCTTAATGATTCACAACACAAGGTTCCTAATTATTATAATGTATCTTTAACAGTCCACAAGGTGAATCGAGCTGTGACGATAGTTTGGTCTGGTGGGAAATACGTTTGACTCAAATAAGTAGGGTTTGGACTTAGTCGTCGCGTTGTCGTGGTCGTCATCGTCATCGGCATCACCAACATACCCCACCATAAAAAGCTCTGGCATGAAAACAAACAAAATAGAAACTCGTTTCTCTTTCGGAGACTTGGCCAACAAAAAGTAGAAAACAAAGGAAAATAAACTCCAAAAAAAATTCTGTTTTTTCCCCAAAAAATTTGAGTCATTTGGAATAATTACTATGACAACACTCCATGTTATGGCCACTTTTGTTTCATAGGAAAGTAACAACAACTTCACATTCAGAAGCTTCTTTTTAGTTAATAATGTCTATTTTGAACTCCAATAAACTAAATACTTCACTTGATTCTTTTTATGGATGCCCTATCGCTTAAGTATCACTTTTGTAAAGACAAACAACTGATAGGGCTATCAAAAGGCCAGGGAAACTGCAAGTCAGAGTCACAGATAAAAATTTTGAATGAACACAACTCAAGTGGACAAGACAACATCAGGAACAGCAACTGCAAGTGCACTGAAATTATTGCACATAGTGATAGATAATTCTGGAAGTATTAGGTTCTTCTCTTTGATATCTTTTTTTTTTTTTTTTTGCTGAGTAATGCTGTTTGCTAATGATTTCAGAAAGTGGCTCTGGAGGTGCACTTGACATCTCAAGTTTGTTTTTTAAGTTGCTTGAGAGATAAGTTGCTTTAGGAACACAGTTTTGAATAACCCTGTCATGAATAAACACAGTTTTAAAGAAAGTTGGAAAAGACATACCGATGCATATTGTGGAGCTTTAAAAATAGGATCTATACTTAACAATACGTCTGAAATATACACCGTGAGAAAATTTGTGGGTATTCCTCGATGCAATGGCCGCTAATTTATAGTGGAATAGGAGGTATAGGTTACGCTTTGTGTAGGTACGAATGAACGCATTGATTGCCCCATTAGAAAAGGCTGCCAAGATTGGAATTTTATGAGCGTATAATACGCTGCCGTTGCACACCCAAAAATTAGAGTTGTCATGTTGTCAATCTGAAAAAAACTATGAAAAGCTGAGTATACTGTCGCCAGCAAAACAATTCAGTCTAATAGAAGTCTTAGGCAAGAGATCATTGAAGAAACTAAGGGTCTGAAAGAAACTAAGGGTTCGTCGATACCAAATCCAAATTTATGGTAAGAGAGCTTGATGCCAAACTCTATCGAATGCTTTTGAAATCAAGCATAATAAGATTCCTTTCTTAAAACAATGACAATTGTTTTCACTGATATGTGAGATATTCCACCATACCACCGACGGACCTACTGCAGAATATTACTTTTCAGAACTTTAGAGATCTGAAATCTGGGGGAACGGAATTTTTGAATATTGACATCTTTAAGTATACTCTTCGAAATGCAAGAACGCGAATGAAGATTAACCCCTTCGTGGAATTAGATAAGAAACTCAGTTTTTCGATGAGGACTGGAGAATTTATGTCTTCGCTCCTCGTTGGTCATCTCGATTTATGCGTGTCACAAACGAAATATACTGGCTAGCCAAATCAGTCAGGATGATGCCCAACTTAACATCGCTGTTCGCTAGATAATACCACTACACACCTCAGTGACCTGAAAAACGCCATAGCTGATCCCAATATAAGAGCATCCAGATTTCTCTAAAATTACGATCCAAAAATGCACAAGTGTTGGAATGTCTAAGTTGGAGTTCTTATCCTTTTAAGATGTTTAGGTATGTAGGCTTAAATCACTCCCAAAGTCGATTGCCCGACGTGAATTGATGGGTTTTTTGAAAGCCTTAGTAACACTGTTTGTCAATGGTTAGGGGCCAGTTTTGCCGGAGAGAATTTTTTCAAAGTAGTACATCAACCAAAAAATAGTAGTATTTGAAAAGAAATAGTAGTACCGGCCTTTTAAAGCCTTGCAAAAAAATGAGCATCAAATTTTCTATCTAAATATTTTATTTTAAAAAGTTTTTTTTTTAAATAAAGAAAACAACATAAAATATAAATTGCTTTAAAAAAAGTTCACAACTGGCTTGCACGAACTTTCTCTAATGTGTGCCAGTGGTCTTTGGGCTTGAGACTTTGAAAAAAAGTTAGCAGAAAAAAAAATCATATGTAGGCATACTTTTATTATTTACTACCTAATTAAAACTTTTTTTTTTGAAAAATGGAGTAATCTGATTTCTTTTAGATACTGTTATGAGTTTTTTGGACAAAAAAAATACAAAACCGTTCGAAATGTTTTTCTAAGAAAAACAATTTTTTTTACAACTTTTCGAAAACATATTCCAATTTTTTTAGTATGCCAATTTCTAGCAATTTGTAGTCAGGAAAATAAAACTTAAAAAAAACGACGCAAACAGTTTTTGAAAAAACCAAAAATAAAAACTCAAAAAACTTTTATTGAAAAATTTAAGAATTATTTTTAATTCGTTTATAAGAGGGCTTCCACATTAAAAATTTCATAGAAATCCGTCAAGTGATTTACAAGAAAATCTGATTTGAAAAAACCAGTCCTATGGGGGGGTCCGTTTTAAGAATTTTCCTGGAAAATGTGTTCCAACCAAAACATAGAGTTTACAGAAAAATCATAGTTCCGAAAGTTTTATCAAAATCGTAAAGCCTATTTTTGAAAAAAATGCGTTACATAATACCGTTAGCTTTAGAGCTAGAATACTTATTCCAAATATTCCTCTTTAGGACGTTATCATAATACCTATACTGTGTACCACCAAGTTTGAAGCAAATGGGTAAAGCCGTTTATGCTGTAGGTGCCGATACACCCAGACCAGAGAGAAGATACTATAGAGAGAGACAACTTTCCTCGCCTCCGTCCCCGCACAGATTTTTGTTTACATTTTTTATAACGAGTTGAATTCCTATCGGTATATGCATGTTTTATCCTTGTCCAGAACAAACAAAATCAAAAAAAAAATAAGTGTCTCTTTCTCTCTTATTTAAAGGTCTATGGACAGCAACTTGCATCTGTGTTGTCCTCACATTTTTTTTATATGGAGTTTAATACAGATGCAAGTTGCGGTGACGTGAAATAAGGCCAAACGAAATAAGGCCAATTTGGTCTTATTTCCATGCACTAATAGAAATAAGAGCGAAAAAATAATGGAAATAAGACCGAAAATAAATAAAATGCACGACTGGGTCGCACGTACTTGCTCTGTTGGTGCAATAGTACGATGAAAACAAACTTTTCGATCAATAAGAACAATTCATTTTTGAAAAATTTGGTAAAAACCAAAAAAATTTGGCTAAAACTGGAAAACTCGATATACGGGAGGTAACGTTAAGAAACCTTTAATATTTAAAATTAAGACGTTATCTTTTGGGTGTTATAAATGATACAAATGTCCACTTATGGGTTATGGCCTAATTAATAATACTGTTAAAAGCAATTTCCGCTATTATCATGTATATAGCCAAAAACTAAAAATACAGTTTTGTTTGAAGTATTCTATGTATGTTACATACAAAGTTTCATAAAAATCGGGGGAGCCTTTTTTGAGTAAATTAGAAAAAATGAAAAAATTGGCCAAAATCTAATGGCTCTTTGTATTGGAGCCACCATTTAAAAAAGAGAAAATGAAAAAAAAAATCAATGCCATCTGATAGGAAGCTGTAAGGAACTATACCAAACAAAGTTTGAGTGAATTCGATGCAACCGTTGACAACTTATGGCCATTTGAAAAAAAGCCGTTAAGAGCAGATCTCCGTTATTTGCATTTTTAGGCAAAAACTAAAAACGCAATTCTCTTAAAAACACTAAAAGAATATAACACACAAAGTTTAATCAAAATCGTTAGAGCCATTTTCGAGAAAATTAGAAAAAAACAAAAAAAGTTGGCTAAAACTCAACGGCTCGTTGTATGGAAGCCACCGTTTAGAAAGGCTTCAGTGAAAAATTTACTAAACCATCCTATAGAACACTATTAAAAACTGTGGCAAACAAAGTTTTAGTTGATTCAATCAAGCCGTTGTGAACTTATGGCTATTTGAAAAAAAACCGTTAAAACCTGATTTTCGTTACGACCATTTGAGGCAAAAACAAAAAACGCAGTTTTGTAAGAAATGCTTAAAGTAAGCTAAATTATAAATTTAATCAAAATCGTTAGAGCCGTTTTTGAGAATATCCAAATTGAAAAAACCGTTACTTGAAAGGTACCAGTTTGCGCCGGGCTAAAACGAAACAAAAAAAAACCTCGACAACCGTTTTTCTTCAAACTGCTATATACCAAGTTTGAAGAAAATCCGTCAAGCGGTTTAGGCTGTAGCATGACGTGAAAAAGCGCACATCCGCACATCCGCACATCCGCACATCCGCACAGACGCACAGACGCACAGACAGACCGACGGACGGTATGGCGAAAACCACTTTTTTGGGCTTCTCTATCATCGTAATGTCATGTTTGATTAAAACCTCGATTTTTTTTTTCTGCACGAAACCAATACTTGCCCTATAGAGCAAGTAAAAATTAGGAATTCGGCTTTGGTTCACGGTTCTAATTGTTAAGTGCTTAAAGTTTTGAAAAAATAAAATGAGGAACAACCAAAATGTTCAAAGAATTTTTCAAAAATTGTTTGCGCTTCCGTTGTTGAGCGCACAAAACATGATAACTGCATTTGATTTGATTAAAGCGGAAATTGGTCAACAAGCGTGGTCACGAAATGCAACAAATGCTTTTAACGAGTTCATTATCTATTTTCAAACGCAATGGATTGAAAAGGTATTTATTTGATTGTCTTTCTTTTATGTATTAGAAAAATATTTTCTGTGCATGAGTAAAATCGCTCGATTTTTAGGAATTAAGGTTTATCTGATTTTTTTTAAATTTTCAAAAACGGATATTGGTGATATGAGATTACGTTTGTGTGGGAATGAATCTCAGGGGTATTGCAAAATCGCGCGATTTTTTAACGATTATTTTATCTGATTCTTTAAAATTTCCGAAAACAGATACTTGCAATACCCATGAGATTCATTCCCACACAAACGTAATCTCATATCACCAATATCCGTTTTTGAAAATTTAAAAAAAATCAGATAAACCTTAATTCCTTAAAATCGAGCGATTTTACTCATGCACAGAAAATATTTTTCTAATACATAAAAGAAAGACAATCAAATAAATACCTTTTCAATCCATTGCGTTTGAAAATAGATAATGAACCTCAATACCGTATCATCTTAGAGGTGTGAAAATTGATATTGAAATAATGCCAAATTGGCCTTATTTCGTTTTCGAAAACGAAATTAAGCCAAACTGAAATTTCGGCCTTATTTCGTTTTGGAAAACGAAATAAGGCCAAATTTTCGGAATTTGGCCTTATTTCGTTTGGCCTTATTTCACGTCACCGCAAGTTGCTGGCAGAATCGCAGCTTGTAGGCTAAAAGAGAGCCATCATCGAAGTTGCATCTCTCTATTAGTATCTTCTCTCTGACCCAGACAAGCAGACAGACAGAAAGAACTGTCGGACTCACTGTTTTTGACTTCTCTATCGTAATGTCATGTTTGATTGTTGGATTTTTTTCACGAATCAACAACTTGCCTTATAGTACCCATAATAAAAAGTAAAATTAACATTTTTAACTTTGCAAAATAGCTACTTAAATAAACAATATGATCATGTAGCAGAGCAGGGTAGAAAAAAAATAAAAAAAAGAGTTAAATCCTCTTCTTTTCTATGACAAGAAAATGTGAAACACAAATGCTGCCTAATAGCATAAAATGAGAAGAGGAAACAGTTTTTTTAAGGGTGACATTATAGATATATTTTGTTTTCTCTTTTCAAAATAGTAGTACGGATGCGAAAGGAGGAGTACGGGAGTACCGTGGTCTCGAAAGGAGGATAATCCTTAGATAGTAGTACTTTCGGCAACACTGTTAGGGGCCCAATGGCAGTTCTTCTGTTGGGCGAAGAAACCTGGTTTCACCTTGAATGATAGTCCTGCAAACTAGGAATTTAAGAGCGATATATGTAGGTATATTTGCAACGAACGACGTATTCTGTTCTACTTTAGGATTAGGGAAATATTTTTGCAGAGTTTTAATTGCTATCTTTATTTTCCTTCGACAGATTTTGTATGCACAACTGTTATTAGGCCAATTATCCTTGGCAGCACACGTTAAACGAGATAACGAGATTATTTGACATAATTCATCCGTTGACAGCAGCTGTCCCATTGAGAAGGCTGTTAATCTACATCAAAAACTCTTGACCCATAACTGGGCAAAGTCAATGATGGTCCAAAGGGAAAAAGAAAACACATATTTTCCCCGCCTTGGGTATAGGTTACATTAAACCCGAAAATTTTTTCTTATCTTTTTTAATCAATTTCTATGACACGCTTTGTTGATTCATATAAAAAAAAAAGTTCGCAGAACAGGGATTTAAACAACAAGTTCAAAAATATTCAAATTGATTACCTCTTAGTTATTTAATGTATGCCAAAAATAGTCTTATATTTTGCAAAGTACCTTATCAACTAACTCCACAATCAATTGATGCTTATTTTTAATTCACCCGGCCACCGGCCATGCCGATTAGAATGCGATTTATGTTTGCTTAAGAAACAAACCCAGCCAAAATTTGAATTCAGTTGAAGTTGAATCTTTGTAGCTGAACTATTAAATCCCAATCCTTGAGAGTTGAGAGTAAGTCAGTCTAATCAAATATTACTTTAGTAGCCAAAAATTGATTAAATGTGTACCAAAATAAACCGATATAAAAATTGTTCCATAAAAGTGAAACAGAAACGTTATCAAACAAAGTATAAAAGTTAAATTGAACATCAGAAAGATCTATCAATCTTACAGAGTTCTTTAGTAATTTCTTACGTGCGCCTGATAAAGACCAGATGTAGCCAGTAAAAAGCCTTAATATTTTTTATAATCTACAAAATACCTAATTTAGAATGCCTTACAAGATTTTCGACCTCAACGGCAAACTTAATGTTCATTATGATTCATTAAAAGATCAACATGATAACCTTTTGTGACAGAAGAATAAAATCTTTTGCTAGAACACACTTCATTTCATTTCTTTGTGAAAAGATTTTTTGACCAAACTATTAAATAGTTAAAAAAAAAAACTAATTTGGCAAACAAAAATTCAACAGATAATGTTAATACTGCCAACTTTTATCGTCTTATAAAAATTAAACAATAATTGTTTTAAATGTCTCCAGAAAGGCATTCGATAAGGTTTCCAATGTTTTCAGATTTTCAATGCGAGGTACGCTTTGTTCGACTTTTAAATACTCAAAGAAGGATAAAGGTGATTCTTAAGCAATTCCTCAGAGTGGTCATTTTGATACTGGTATACATTTTAGTTTGATTTCGGTATTTTTTTATAAAACGTAATCTATTTTGCTTGAACAAAATCTGTTTTATTGTTTCTAATATTATAAATGTCTTATCAATCAGGTTTATTTTTTAAAAATAATCAAAGCATAATGGATTTGTATTATTTGCCTGGATCCGTTCCATGCCGTTCAGTCTTGATGACTGCCAAGGCCGTCGGTGTTGAACTTAATCTCAAACAAGTGGATTTAATGGTTGGCGAACAACGGAAGCCAGAATTCCTAAAGGTACATAGAATATTTTTCATTCAAAGATCTCAAACCAATATATTCTTCTTGTGTTGTTTTTGGAATAGATCAACCCACAACACATCCTTCCCACATTGGTGGACAAAGATTTCGTTTTATGGGAATCCCGCGCCATCATGATCTACCTTGTAGAAATGTATGGCAATGATGATTCATTGTATCCCAAGTGTCCCAAGAAGCATGCCATAATTAACCAACGTTTGCTCTTTGACATGGGAACTCTGTACCAGCGTTTTGCAGACTACTATTATCCACAAATTTTCGGCAAGAATCCAGCTGATGAAGAGAAATTCAAGAGGATGGAAGAGGGTTTCGGTTTCTTGGAAATTCTCCTTGAGGGTCAAAAATATGCTGCTGGGGATAGTCTTACCTTGGCTGATATTGCATTGGCTGCCACTGTTTCAACCTATGAAGTTGCCAAGTTTGATATCAGCAAGTACCCCAATGTGATGAAGTGGTACGAGCATTGCAAGCAGGTGATCCCTGGATATGATCTTAACCAATCAGGAGTTGAGGAATTTGAAAAGTATTTCGAATAGAAAACTTATCTTTTTTTTTGAAAATTGTTGTACAATCTTTGTTATTAAATGCTAAATTAGAAGTCAGCTAGAAAAGGTTTCCTTTTAATTTTTAAATACCTACATACAAAAAAATTAGCAACCAGTACTACCAGCAGATGGTTCAATGTGAATCATCGGTCTTGGTCTATGATCCGAGATGTATTTTTGAGTTTCGCATGATTTTAATAATGGGAATAGATCAAGGAGTTTGCGTCCAACTCAAAACAAACGACAGAAAATTTACACATTTTGGAAAGCTTTGAATTTAAAAAAAAAAAACTATTGTATTAAAATTTTGGCATAGCACTTGAAACTTAAAACTTGACTAGATTTTGAAAAAAAATTAATTAAATTTTTCAGCAGATAATAGTTGTATAGCTCTTTTAGGCTTATAAATGTAATCAAAGATCACTATATGGTCCAATGAATTGTGAGGAATTTTTGATAAAATATGTTAGTTTTTGAGAAATGAACCTCTCGTTTCCACTTCCTATAACAACTTTTAAAAATATTCACTCTGAGACCAAACATTTTAAACGATTAAGGACAAAGTGATCGGTAGCAGGGATTTGTGGGAATAAATATTAATGACTTACATTTTTTAACGGTAATGGCAACTGTGACAAGTATAGGGTATTGAGGAATATCTATTATTGTATCAAAAAATCCTTACAGGTAAAAAAAATTGTTTTTTGGTACTACAAAACAAGTTATGCATTTATCAAAAAAAATTGTGAGATAACAATCAAACATGACATTAGGATGATAGCGAAGACGAAAAAAGTTGGTCTAAAAACTCTGTCCGTCTGTATGTCTCATGTATAGACTCATACAGCTCACACGGGAAGGCCGAATTAGAAAATTGAAATTTTTTATCTAAAAAAATAACGGTATGTACCTGCTTGCCATATATTTATTTTTCTTATTTTTCTCGAAAACGACTCTAACGATTTTGATTTAAGAAAATCAGTAAAGGTTTTTAGGTATATGACCTATTATATGGTTGGAAAAAATAATTTAAAACAATGGCTAAGGACGGTACCTTCCATAGGACTCAAAAACGGCTTAACTCATTCTTTCGAAACTTAACATAGATGTGTTTAGGTTTAGGTCGCTCAATTTTTACTGCATAGGTACCAAATTTTTCAATCAGTTTTATTTTTATTTTTAAAAGCATTTTTTTTTTTTTTAAATTCAATATTTTGAAACCAGCAGAAATATGCAAATGCTGAATGCCATATTAGCGTATTTGAATTTGTTTTGGAAAATGTTTTGAAAAATTTCAAATCTGATTAAGAATGAAAAGTAGCGATAGTTTGAAAAAGAACTGGAAAAAAATTTAAAATATTTCTCAAAATTATAAATAGGCTCAAAACATCATTCCAAACCTTTTAATGGTTTTTCAAT
Organism: Platycheirus albimanus; assembly: GCA_916050605.2. Lineage (NCBI taxonomy): Eukaryota > Metazoa > Arthropoda > Insecta > Diptera > Syrphidae > Platycheirus > Platycheirus albimanus. Next base: position 10,150,937 of record OU696696.1, on the reverse strand, counting down.
ATGTTGGCATGAAGTAATCCTTGATGTTGAGACGTAAAAACTGGTTCATACAACTGCAATTTCTTTTGAATTATAGCAAAAATAATAAAAACTTGGCTGAACATTGAACTTCCTACCTACTGTTTCAGAATTCTGTTCGAATGCACAAAGTTCATTGAAAGGTTATAAATACACCGAATGGCAAGGCAAATCACTGTTCCAGAAGTTTTAAAGTTATAGAATATTCGAATAAAACACATACATCTGGAAATGTTTTCATAAACTAAGAGTCTACTGGTCTTTCCATCATTTTGAAAGCAAGTAAGTTCGTAAGATTATTTAGAAATTGCACTCATTAAGAATCAACAAACACCTTCTTCGATATATTAGAAATCATCTTTCGGACGATTTCATTAGCGTATGTATGACTGACGGCTTACAGTCTGATCTTCACTCCACTTTGTCCCCCCGGATCTCTTTCGCATCTTTTGAAATGAGCTCTTTTCTAAAATTACCACTAATCTACTTAATTATTTAGTTAATAAGACTTACAGTCAGCTTTTCATAAATATTTGTCTTCAGATTCATAATCCTTTTCTTCCGATAAGGAAATGCAACGGAAGTGTTAAATGCGACCAATTAATTAAAACCTTGTCAAAATTAAATGCTTTAAAACCTCAATTTTGTCTTGCGTCGGCGTCGTTAGAGCATTAAAGTACCATACATTCCACTATCTATGCGAGTCTTTCTTGGATACAGAAAACCGAACACAAACTTTTTGAACGTCCGTCGCTAGAAGTGCCGTGAAATATTTAGGCTTCATAAGTTGTTGCAATAAATTCCCCCCCCTCCCCCCCCCTGATCTGGCTCAACTCTACAAGGCATACATTCGTCCAATAATTAATAATAAAAATTATAAAATTTTTCTGTCTCCTTATTCTATCGCTATTTCAATTAACATTGCTCCAGCGAAGCAACCAGATGCGATCTTTCTCTTAAACATTTTCCAGAAATACCCATCAATTTAACTTCGAGCCTATTTACGAACGTTTTTTTAAGTATAGAGATGCAATGATTAGGGGCACTAAAAGAATGTGGAATGTTACACCGAAAAACCCATCAGGTGATGTACCAACAACACAACAACAGTTTCTTAGACTTCAAGTTGTTACGGTTAATTTTACCGCAAAAAGAATCATCAAGTTGCAATCGTCAGAATTTTTTTTGATTAAAGAATTCATGCACAGCTTTCTAAACGTTGTAACTGCAAACATTTTAAAAAAGAAACTATAAACAAATTATTATGCAAGAATCCATAAAAACAGTTTATGTTTTAACTATTTACTTTTGATTGTTTTCAGTTCAAATTTAAAAAAATATCTCATATTTATTCTAACACAATTTTGTATCCAAGTAAAACTTACAACTATATTTTTATCAAATCAAACCCCACATGAAAAAACATTCCGACAAACCAAACACACACATCCAAACAGGCCAACACATAACTTTAATATCTGTATTTATGTTGTAAATCTTAATACTGCCAGTTTTTGATTAGAAAAAGAATGCAAGTACCGGATACATCCAGGAAAGGGGGCAGATTCCGACAACGACAAGTACATTAAAAAAAAAAAATCCAACAAAAAATATCTAAGCAACGTATAGATACGACGCCATTCCTCCTTCTCTTCCCTGCCCTTTGTCAACCGATTTGCACAATCAACAGATGCTAATGTTAAATCCGCCGGCCGGTTGCTCCGCATCGGCATCGTGTATACTTGTTTTCTATCCCCCTTCTCGTTGGCTACCCCAACACCCATCATTTCTTGGCACTCATTGTGAATCATGCTGACGCCAACAAAAGCACTCCAACTTGAGAAGCTTTTTCGTTTAAAAGGCAAGTCCAGGTCAGATCGGCTTTTAGTTGAAGTTGACTCTTCGTAGCTGAATTATTAAGTTTCAAATCCCGAAAGGTAAGTAAGTGTTCCTAAAAAAAAAGACTGAAAAAAAAAAAACAGTAACAACGTTCCTAACTGTATTCAACTGTGCCGATCCCTAACTGTGCAATAAAAGTGAACAGAAAATTTTAAAGTTATGCAACAAAGTGAATGGTTTCAATGAAAAATTACAAAGACCCAATTAGATAAAAAAAAAAGATTAATACGTATCTTTTGAAAGATACAATCAAAAATTGTTGTTTGAAAATTTGTTAAAAACAAGAAACTTTCCATTTGCAGTGAATATAGTTGGGCATAACACATTCACTTTAGTGTAGATACAGTTGTATCTATTTAAGATACGAAAATAAACTTCTTTGGTGCTAAACATTGGATTTTTGTATCTTTTAGATTTATTAAACCAAAAAACAAGCAATTATGGATTTCTACTACTTGCCCGGATCCGCTCCATGCCGTTCAGTCTTGATGACTGCTAAGGCTGTCGGTGTCGATCTTAACCTCAAGGAACTGAACTTGATGGCTGGTGAACATCTTAAGCCAGAATTCATTAAGGTAACTATAAAAATTATTTCCATCTTGGTTTTTGGCTTAAACAAACATTTTTTTTAAATAGATCAACCCACAACACACAATCCCCACTTTGGTCGACAATGGATTCGCCCTTTGGGAGTCTCGCGCCATCATGGTCTACCTGGCTGAGAAGTACGCTAAGAACGACTCCCTGTACCCCAAGTGCCCCAAGAAGCGCGCCGTCATCAACCAGCGTCTGTACTTCGACATGGGAACACTCTACCAACGTTTCGCTGACTACTACTACCCACAAATCTTCGCCAAGGCACCAGCAGATCCAGAGAAATTCAAGAAGATGGAAGAGGCTTTCACTTTCTTGGAAATCTTCCTCACTGGTCAACAATATGCTGCTGGTGAAAGCCTTTCCCTAGCCGACATTGCGTTGGTTGCCACCGTTTCCACCTACGAAGTTGCCAAGTTCGATATCAGCAAATACCCCAATGTTGCCAAGTGGTACAAACAGTGCAAGGCAGTGACACCTGGAATTGATCTCAACCAATCCGGTGTTGAACAGTTCAAGAAATATTTCGAATAGATTTAAGTTATTTATTTTTATATATATTGTGTCGATTTGATATTGATGTTTGTCTTAAATATGTAAATGTAAAGTAATTAGGTGCTAAAAAAAAGCTCAATGTATTAATTTTTTAACACGTTAAAAAAAATTCTAATAAAACACAAAAAACTACACTAAATAATGGCGTTAATTTTATTCAAACAGTAACCGCAAAATTAATTAAGACTCTTAATAAGCTTTCCCAAAACATGGAGCAGTATTCTTAAAGCTCTTGAGTTTTTGAATTTTTATAAAGTTTCAATTCTTTGGGTATAACGTTGGATAGCTTGTTATGTCATTCCTAATATTGGAAGGGGATTTTTTTTTAATCTTTTTGCAGAAAAAATTCCAAAAATGCTAACATTTGTCATAAATTTGGATTTTGATATTCAAACCAGTTTTAAAATCTTGTTTGTTTTATAAACGATGAATATCATCGCCCCAGATGACACACCCCCTTATAATCAGCCATGATAATGGTGACGTCCTTCGAGGCTGTTTTGGGCTTTGACTTTGACATTGAATTCGTGTGTGGGTTTTTTTTCTTTTGATATGAGTGTGAGAGGAACTTTTATAACCGTGCTTTTGAAAATTAATTAACTGATTAATACAATTACGTCTTTCTGGTACACCAGCGCTGCCGTATATGAATTTCATGTTTTTCCTCATGTTGCACCTAAGAATAATTTTTGGTGAAACCCTAGAGCTTTGTAATACATGGTCCCATCGGTACTGTTATTGATGGAACTTCTTGGAGTAAACATTATTAGGTTATAGTCGGGTTTTTTTTTTCTTTGATTTGTTGGCTTTATTTTTGAGTATTAAAATAAAAGCAAGTCTGTGAGTTTGGTACTGGAAATGATATTAAAACACTCAAGTACAAACCTTTTTTTAAATGTTCCGGGCACGAGTACGATAACTTGGTCGCCAAGAATTGATAACGGTTTTTTATAGAGGGGTTAAATACAAGCATTTTTTACTATGGGAGGGGGGGTCCACCTCACCCCGTTAAGAAGGTAGGGGCGAAAAAATTACTTAAAATGGAAATCAAAATCTTAAAAAAGAATGGCCTTACTTACAATAAAGTTGTATACCGGTTTTGAAAGCCAGAAATCTGTTCTTTAATTTCAAATTAAAATGAAATTATAAATGTCAATCTTTTTATAATTATTTGCATGCAAACTCAAAATTTTGATAAAAAAATTTAAAAAAAAGTTTACACCAATTTCTTTCAAAATTGTAAAATAAAGTGCTAAACAGGCTTTTTGTTATCAGTACCTATATTAATTCTTAATCGAATACAAAAAACCGAATCTTTTTATGTCTTCTAGTTACTGAGAAAATTGAAAATTTCCAAAACTACTTTTGTAATCAATTTGTATTATTTTTGGTATTTGAGTAAACTTGCTTACCATACAGTGCTAACACACATTCCAGACGTCAGGCAGACGAACTCAAACAGTTAATGGTATCAACAGTACCTGGATGGCCCACTTCGGGGGATCTAAGGATTTTAACCCCATTTTTAAGGGTATGTTTATATGTCAGGCAGGTGCCTGTGTCAATAGTATTTGTAATCAGTTGTACCTGGGTGGCCCGCTTCGCTTGGCAATGCAATTCTACCTCCTCGTGGTGCATTCTGGGTAACGCTAAATGAATTGCTGTACTTTAATAACAAAGATGACATCAATCCTCAAAGCGAGATCACCGTGAATACCAAAAACCAAAAACCTCATAAGAAAGTATGTAGTTTTAGTAATTTTCTTTTTCTCGAAACCTAAAAGATATAAAATTATTTGGTTTCTAGCGTTTAATTCAGAATTAATATGAACATCGAACATGAGAAGCCAATTTGGCATTTAATTTCACAATTTGGAAAAAAAATGGTCTCAACTTTTTTTTCATTTTTTTTTATCAAAATTTTGAGTTTGAATGCAATTTTTGTGAATACTATTGGCATAAATAAAAAAATTTAAATTGAAAATTAAAGAACAGAGTTCTGGCTTTCGAACCCAGTACAGTTCTTTATTTTAGGTGTTGCTGTTATTTTTTAATTTTTTTTTTTTGATTAAAAGTAATTTTTTTCGAAAATTGCCTCTACCTTCTAAAGGTGAGATAAACCCCCCCATTCCGTAGTAAAAAATGGTTGTATTTAACCCCTCTATAAAACCCCGTTATCAAATCTTGGCGGCCAAGTTATCGTACTCTCCCCATGTTCCGTTATGTCATTTACTCGATCTAAAAATCAAATTTTGTTTGAATACAAAATCTCTCAGACTGATCTTACACGAGTTTCGACGCAAAAAGATTTGGGTGTAATTTTTGATTCCAAATTGAGTTTCAAATTGCACAGAGACTTTTTGATTTCAAAACCGAATTCCATGCTTGGCTTTATTTTTAGGAACTCTAAGGAATTAAGCGATGCTTACACTTTAAAGTGTTTGTACATCTCTCTGGTTCGCTCTAGTCTTGAATATTGTTGCGTAATATGGTCACCTTACTATTACAATGGTTCCTTACGGATTGAACGAATTCAAAAAAAAAAAAAAAAAAAATCACTAGGTTTGCTTTGCGTAAAACTTACTTGCATTCGGAAATGCCTACTTATGACATTAGATGTCAATTAATTCAGTTAAAACCCCTTTGAAACTGACGAATTTACTATTTCGCAATGTTTGCTAGGGACATTTTTTGTGGTCACATTGACTGCCCGAACTTGCTATCGTTATTTAGTATGTCTAATAATCCTATATGCAATGCCGCTTCCTGTTTCAATCAATTCGAAGATCTGTTATATTTCCAGTTGGGCCAAAATGAATGTAAATCCTTGTTTTTAAATAATATTTAATTAGGTTTAAGTTTATTTGATTTATTTCATTACAAGTGCATCGGTCGACTGTGATGTATTCCAAAAACCTGCGACTTCAAGAAACCTCACAATAAAAAGTCTAGCGGGATCAAAAAGTTTAACTTTGGTGGTCGATTCCCGTCACCTTTGCTAGAGATATCGTTACCCTCAAATCGTTCATGTATAGAAGGTCAATCGTGGCGTCTACCGTGATGCACGTAGCATCGTCCTATTGAAACCACATGTCATCTCTGTTTAAATAGTTCAATTTGGTCCAAAATGAATTGGTTATCATTGATCTGTAGCGCTCGCTACTTAATGTGACTGCCTCATCATCATCGTTATTGTAAAAAACTTTGCAATGCCGCAGCCGGTCCGGCCTAACATTCACATCAAGCGTTAACCCTTTGAGGATGCATTTCCTACAACTTACGATTCTCAATTTTGCTTGTTAACTCAGCCATTAATCCGAAAATGCGTCTTGTCGCTATTAGTCTAGTCGACAGGTCGGAAAAAGTGGGTTTAGGTGGAAAAAGGTCAAAAGTTAATGAAACTTGGGGATTTCGTTCAGGGATAGTAAACAAACATTTTGCTTAGTTTTTGACCTCTAGGGCCCTGTGCTAAAAGAGGGAGGGGGTAACTGCAAATTTTTTTGACGTTGCTCCGGTTTTATCTCAATAACTTTTTTTCCTTACTAAATAGATGATTTTTCGTTACGAAATTCTTTTTACAAGCTTTCCGAAAAAGGTACATTCAGCGAACAAATATAGCGTTGTTCCGTAAAAAGATCAAAGGCTTCATAACTTTTCTCGATGAGCCATAGTTGCTATAAGTAATCACTTTAGAATGGAATTTCCTATGGCAACCAATCACCTTTTGACAAGAACCCTATTTCGACCGAAGCAATCAAAGGGTTGGCAGATGACTAGTTTGGAAACCATACACTTCTCCTAGGTGGCTTCGATTCTTGGATAAATCCTAAACTGGCTTATTGAATGAACAAGTGCTGTGATGGATCAAATGAAGCCTAATCAGCCAACCATTGCCTAGTTGTCATGAAGTCTGGAATCTGGTCACACTGGTCATCTTTAGGATCGTCTGACAGATTGATTTCTATTTCAAGGAGATTGATTGCCTTATAACAACTACTCGTAATATATCACCCATCTCGGCCTAAGTAATCAAATAATCAAAATGAACTTTAATCAGCTAGCAACCTGCCTAGGTGGTATAAGGTTATAATCAAAACATATTGATATATTTTCCTATCATATTGTGAATAATAATGAGCAACTTTGCAGTTGCAAACTTCATCACCTTACTAAATTACACCTGATTTCAACAGACTATAGAACTGCGTTCTGCCTACATGTCGCTTAAATGCCCTGAGCTAAATTCATCTCACCGTTTCAGTCCCGATTCTCTTATTTATCCTCTTTATCTAGTCAGTGATATGTCAGTGAATATTGCGTGAAATGTAAAAAGAACAAAGCTTCAGTGAACCGTATTATCAAATCGAAGAAACCAGTGCATGTTAAGAGAAAAATAATCATTATTCACTCGACTGAAAACATGAGGTAGAGGAAGACCTCCGACAACTTGGAGCAAAATCAGAGACGGCAAGGCCTACTAGCACCACGCTCTAGTTGAGCCAACAGTAAGAACAGTAAGAAAGAAAGAACACAACCAAATGAATTATGACTAACAATTTTTTTAATTTTTTGATTTATAAATAATTCCAAAGTATTGTTTCCGAGTTTACAAATTCTTGAAATATTTTTCGTATCCTTCAAGGATCCCCTTTTCATTTATTTCGATTCCTGGCATCACTTTCTTGCATAGTTTATACCACTTGTCCACATTTGGGTACTTGCTGAAGTCAAATTTACAAAGTTCATACGTGGAAACAGTAACAACCAAAGTGATATCTGCTATCGTCAGGACGTCACCAGCTACATATTGCTGGTTTTTAAGGAAGATCTCCAAAACACTGAGAGAATCTTCCATTTTTTTAAACTTCTCCGGGTCGGCGGGTGCTTTGGTGTGGAATCGTGGGATAATGTACTCATAACATCGTTGGTACATTGTAGCATCGAAGTACAACCGTTGGTTTACAATAGCTTGTTCTTTGGGGCACTTGGGGTACAAGGAATCGTTCTTCCCATACTTCTCTACCAGGTAGATCATGATGGCACGAGACTCCCATATGGCAAATCCATCGTCAACAAGAGTTGGAATACTGTGTTGTGGATTGATCTATTGCAAAAACAAAACCAATTTTGAAAAATCATTATAGCTTAAGGATTCAACTAATCATAAAAGTTTTTAAAATAGGATAAGTTATTAAATCAATTTATGAAAATAAAGAGAATTCTGGCATTTATGAATTACTTTTAGAAATTCAGGCTTTAACTGATCCTTATTCCTCAAGTTCGACTCCAACAGCTTTAGCAGTCATCATGACTGAGCGGCATGGTGGGGATATGAGGGTGTAATACAAATCCATTATATCCTTTGAAACCTGAAACAAGAAATTAAGAAGAGTGAAAACGTTTTGGTATTAAGTTTTTAAAATAAAGGATGATTTGAAGCATCATACGCAAAGGTCTGATATTACAACAACTGTCAAGTTCAAAACTGTTATACTTAAATATCTGATCGGTATTATACCGTATCGTATTGTAGTTAAGTATTTAAAAAAAATGAAAATGGCACCAAAGCCATGTCTTAATTCTTAAGTCATAATCAATGTATTCCCAAATGTAATGAAATGAAGAATTGTATCTTATCTAATCTAATCTCTATTTAAAAAAATAACTAGATTATGCGTTACAATGAGAAATAGCAAAGTGTGGACTATACAATGCGATATATCAGCCGGTGAATTTTTAATTTTGTTTTTTATGGCATACAATGGTACTTACTGATCGCAGACTTTTTGTATTTGACAGCAAGTTATCCACAACTACAACCTTTATTAAGAACTTTAATCAAACTAGTAGACAGAAAGCTTTTCTAATGATTTATAAATAAAAAAAAGCAGCTTTTTCCATTAATTGAATGACACAGCATTTTTTTCTAAATTGACTATCCTTATACTATTTGAAATAGGAAGTACACGGGGGGAGCTTGCTGTTGGGACCCCTCAGGTGCTTTGTTTGCAAAAGCTTTTAGCTGAAATAATTGCGATCAGTAATCATTTGTAGAAAAAAAAAACTCTTCAAGTTGGTATAGACAACAACCTTATTTTTATTTCAATTATTTTTGTTTAATTACTTTTTATTGTAAACATTTATATTAAATACATAAATATTTTTAAAGAAATACACAATATTAAAATAAATTAAAAAAAAACATTAGTAACTATCTAGACTAATTTCGTTGACATTTATAGAAAGATGTTCATAAGATTCTGTCCATTCGTCTGTCTTCTATTTGACAGTCTGATCGCTTCCGATTCTATTAAAATCTAGTATTACCTACTTTATTTATAACTTAATATGTAGTCTTTTGGAAGGTATTTTGCGTTTTTGCTCTTAATTGAAAAAATAACCGTATCTGCCAATCAATCGTAAACCAGAAGCTCGATTTTCTCGAAAACAGCTTCAAAGATTTTGATGGAAGGTTCCGAATGCTGTTTTGGAAGAAAAATCTATCATTTTTTTTTTTTTAATTGATTGTTCGGTATTATTCTTATAACGGGTCTTTTGATAGATTCGATATTTTCAAATCAGACTTTCTCGTAAACGAAATATCCGATTCCGATGAAATGTCAACTACAGGAAGTCTTGTTTTTGATTTAGTATTTTTAAAACGGGAGAAATGAATTTTGTGTTTAGATGAAAAGAATAGATTTCCATGTATTGATGTACAGTCTTAAAAAATCAGAATCAAAATTTTAAAAACATTATTGCTCTAATGAATTATAATAAGATTGTTCTAGATAGGCGTTTGGTGAAAAAGAAAAAAATGATTGCATGTTTTTTTTAAGATTTTCCTAAGCAATTTCTAAATGTTTTCGTTTTTAAAATACATAGCCTCCAAGCAATCATCCACCATAACAAAAAGTCAGCCTGACTCAGTAGTGTTTTTGTTATGTTTTGAAGTCTAAGAGTCATCAAAAAAGTCTATGTTCACAATCTACTCAACGAAAACACTTTACAAGAGCATTCTTATCATTAATATTGAATTAGGAAGATAAAAAAGTTGTAGGAAACTTTTTTTTTGTTTTGCTTTAAAAAATATTTTCGTCGACTCTAAAATATTTCGATAGCAAAATTCTATTGCGTTTAAGTTTCTTCATATTAAATAAGTTATCAACAAAAAAGTTTTGTTTATCCTCTCGTTAGTGTTCGTCACAACAGTACACCACGGATATAATAATCTCTGAAAATTTGTGATTTTGATTTTGTCTATTCAAGTTTCCCTTAAACATCCATATTTCTTTTATTAAAAAAAAAACTTAGAACCACATATCTGCGCATTTTAAATTTTATAATCAATACCATTATGTTGTATATTAGAAATAAGCACTACAAGTAATATAATTCTCCATCTCCAACTTTTATGTTTCAGCTTCTAATATGGTAATTCGAAATACACTTTAAATTTAATGACTATGTTTGAATAATCGCAAGTAAAAATGAGCGTTGATCACTTCACTTCAAGATAAAGTTTATAGGTGTTCTATATTTGTGTTTATAAGTATTTTGAAAAAACTCAACTTCGATGGAATGACCAGGTAGTTGAAGACCTCCGAAAACTTGGAGTGCGAAATTGGAGATGGCAGGCTAGAGATTGAGCCGGCTGGAGGGGCGTATTAAGCAAGTCCTAGAAGAACAACGCTCTAGTTGAGCCAACATAGTAAGAAAGTAAGAAAGAACTCAACTAAATGAATTAAGACCAAATTTATTTTTTATTTTTTGATTAATAAATAATGTTTCTGAGCTTACAAATCCTTGAAATATTTTTCATACTCTTCAACGACCCCCTTTTCATTTATTTCGATTCCTGGTATCACTTTCTTGCATAGTTTATACCACTTTTCCACGTTTGGGTACTTGCTGAAGTCAAATTTACAAAGTTCATACGTGGAAACAGTAACAACCAAAGTGATATCTGCTATGGTCAGGACGTCACCAGCTACATATTGATGGTTTTTTAGAAAGATCTCTAAAACACTGACAGCATCTTCCATCTTCTTGAACTTCTCCGGATCGGAGGGTGCTTTGGTGTTCAATTGTGGAATAATGTACTCATAACATCGTTGGTACATTGTCGCATCAAAGTACAACCGTTGGTTTACAATAGCTTGTGCTTTGGGGCACTTGGGATACAATGAATCAGTCTTGCCATACTTCTCTACCAGGTAGATCATGATGGCACGAGACTCCCATATGGCAAATCCATCGTCAACAAGAGTTGGAATACTGTGTTGTGGATTGATCTATTACAAAAAAAAAAAAAAAAACAATTTAGAAAAATCATGGTAACTCAAGGATTCTTCTAATCATTACAGTGACGATCCAAGGACAAGTTATGCAGCGTCATTTAATGATTTTATGAAAATAAAGAGAATTCTGGCATTTTATGAATTACTTTTATAAATTCGGGCTTTAACTGATCCTTATTCCTTAAATTGACTTCTTTAATATTAAGTTCGACTCCAACAGCTTTGGCAGTCATCATGACTGAGCGGCATGGTGGGGATATTAAGGTGTAATACAAATCCATTATATCCTTTTAAATCTGAAATAAGAAATTAAGAAAGAGTGAAAACGTTTTAGTATTAAGTTTTTAAAATAAAGTATGATTTGAAGCATCATACTTAAAGGTCTGATATAACAACTGTCACGTTCAAAACTGTTATACTTCAATACCTGATCGGTATAGTATCGTATTGTAGTTAAGTATTTAAAAAAATAACTAGATTATGCGTTATTACAATGAGAAATAGCAGAGTGTGGACTATACAATGCGATATATCAGCCGGTGAATTTTTGATTATTTTTTTTTATGGCATACAATGGTACTTACTGATCGCAGACTTTTTGTATTTGACAGCACGATATACACAACAACAACCTTTATTAAAAACCTTAATCAAACTAGTAGACAGAAAGCTTTTCTAATGATTTATAAATGTAAAAAGCAGCTTTTTCATTAATTGAATGACACAGCATTTTTTTCTAAATTGACTATCGTCATATTATTTGAAATAGGAAGTACGGGAAGAGGAGTTTGCTGTTGAAACCCCTCGGGTGCTTTGTTTGTAAGAGCTTTGCGCTGAGAAAATTGCGATCAGTGATCATTTGGAGGAAAAAAAAAACTTCTTAATTAAGTTGGTATAGACAACAATGTTCTTTTTTACTTTTAATTATGTTTGTTTAATTATTTTTTATTGTAAACATTTATATCAAATAAATACATGTTTTTAAAGAAACAACATAAAAATTAATAATACAAAATTAAATAGTAACTATCTAGACTAATTTCTTTGAAGGTCGTTCAGAAAATTCTGTCCATCCGTCTACCTTCTATTTGTCGTCTGTTCATTTAGACGGATCTTCCGATTCGATTGAAATCTAGTATTACTTTATTTATTACTTAATATGTAGTTTTTTGGAAGGTATTTTGCGTTTTTTGCTCTTAATTAAAAAAATAACCGTATCTGCCAATCAATCGTAAACCACAAAACAGCTCTAAAGATTTTGATGGAAGGTTCTGTTTTTTAGGAACAGTCTATCTTTTTATTTCAATTGATTGTTCGGTATTCGTATTATAAAGGTACTTTTGATAGATTCAGTGTATTTAAATCAGACTTTCTCATTAACTAAATAACCGATTTAGATGTTTTTATTTTAGTATTTTGGAAACGGGCAAAATGAATTTTGTGTTCAGATGAAAAGGATTAATTTAAATGTAGACTTGAAAAATCAGAAAAACATTTTTAAGAAGATTATTACTCTAACGGATTATAATATTATAAGTTTGTTTTAGGTAGGCGTTTGGTGAAAAAGAAAAAAATGATTGCATGCTTTTTTTAAGATTTTTCTAAACAATTTCTAAATGTTTTCGTTTTTAAAATACATAGCCTCCAAGCAATCATCCACCATAAGAAAAAGTTAGCCTGACTCAGTAGTGTTTTTGTTATGTTTTGAAGTCTAAGAGTCATCAAAAAAGTCTGTGTTCACAATCTACTCAACGAAAACACTTTACAAGAGCATTCTTATCATTAATATTGAATTAGGAAGATAAAAAAGTTGTAGGAAACTTTTTTTTTTGTCTTTAAAAAATATTTTCTTCGACTCTAAGATATTTCGATAGCAAAATTCTTTTGCAATTAAAGTTCTTCATACTAAATAAGCAATCAACAAACTACTCGTACTTAACCAAGTTTTTTTTCATCTTCTCGTTACCCAATGTTTGTTTTTACAGTACACCACGGATATAAGAATCTGAAAATTCAAATGATTTGGATTTTTTTTTCTATTCAAGCTTATGTTGTTTTTGTTGAATCATCAACTATCTGGCCAGGCCATTAAATTTTATAGATCAATCCCATTATGTTGAATTAGAAGAAGCACTACAAATCATATAATTCTCCAACTGTTTTGTTTCAGCTTCTAATATGGTTATTCGAAATATACTTTAAATTTAATGACCATGTTTAAATAATCGCAAGTAAAAATGAGCGTTGATCACTTCACTTCAAGATAAAATTTTTAGGTGTTCTATGTTTGTGTTTATAAGTATTTTGCAAATATTAGTTATAGAAAAATAGGTGAATACCACACCTCCTGAATGATCAAATCTCACGTTTCCTCCATACATGACAGAAATCTCGCCATCCCGCTACATTTAATTTGATTACTTCAAATGAATTGATCTATTTTCTAATAAACAATGTCTAATTATTTAACAATGTCTTCTTTTTGTATGACAGTTTTATTGTTCTGAAATTTTGGTTTTTGCTTAAAAAGTTGCTGGCGGATGCATGGACGGTTTTTTTTTTATTATTTTATTTCTAAATCTTCAGGACGCTTCCTAGTTTATAGACAATAATTTGGGAAATGGTTTACAGTTTCATAGTAAGTATCATCAACAGTATCATTATCATCAATTTAGACGTCACTTAAGAAGTCTTAGGGGCCAGAGACGGAAAACCAAACCGAAAAGATTTTCAAATGGAAAATTAAGCAAGCTTATGGTTCGATTTAAAACACAAATGCTGCATAAATTCATGGCAAGCAACTCAGAGAATTTATTTTGCAAATAGAAATTTGAATTGAACTTGTACTTTTTGTTAAAAATGTATTTATTTATTTGTCTGTTATACGTACATATAAAAGAAATATAAAAAATTATATTTTTAACAAAAAGTACTAGTTCAATTCAAAATGTTACTAGCAAAAAGCAAAAAAAAATGTCTGAGTTGGATGCCATCTATCAGTGTAGCATTTTGCATTTGTGTTTTAAACCGAACCAAAACATATACTAAATTTTCCATTTGAAAATTTTTTCGGTTTGGTTTTTCGTATCGCTATAACTTGCCCCTTATTCTGGCGTACTCTTAACCATGGTTACGCAAATAGATCTCTTATTATTAATTATAGAATTTTTTGAACTTTACTTTTAGAAGATACATTATCCTTCGTAATTGTGTAAATTCTTATTTGATATCTTGTTTGAGTCTTTAGATTAGTAAGTAGTTTCTTAATCCGTTCCGTTTTTCTTGCCCATGATAGTTTTTGACGTTCAGGGATCAGCGTATTAAACATATCGTATTACTTTTAGTTTCTCATAACCCCAAACATTTTTTGCAAATCCAAAAAAAAGTATTCCAGAAACTCATGTTAAAATGATACCTACCTTAAATTTTGTACATCCAGACCTATTTTTAGTGTGTAACTGATAAGCGTAAGAAAAGGAAATCTCAAAATCAAATTGTTTAGTTTTTCACTTTTTCCAAGATGCAAACAAAATTGATTTTTTCAAAAACGCCTCGAAATATTTTGAATTCAAAATCAGTAAAATCTATACTTGAAATAGCTCCCCAAAAACTTTATTTTGAACAAACAAATATAAAAGTCATGGTTGTTTGGATTGTGTTTGAGATACCTACTGAAAATTTTGCATATCATCTCTTGGTTAAGCTCTGTCATACGTTTTTGGAACGCACACAATTCTTGCTTATGCTGGTGATCTGATGACGTTCGTCACCGCCAAGCCGAAAGCCACAACTTTCAAAGCTTTTTTTCTTTTAAAAGGCAACGCTAGACTCAACTCGAGCTCAGACGATGTTGATTCTTTGAACCTAAATCATTAAAATTTTATTCATAAGCTCAAGGTGAGTGTGTTGAATTAAAAAAAAAAAAAAACTCGAAATAATAAACTGTATTTATATACCTGGAGTGTGTGAAAGTGATCAAAAGCATTTGTTTAAATAAACCAAATTCAATTAAAAAACAATAAACAAATTCAGAAGGAATCATTTAATCTTTTGTATAAAGTTTAAAGTTTTTAATTGTGTTACCAAAACAAGAAAACTGCTTTTAATAATAATAAAAAAAACAATCATTTCATGTGTATAATTACTTAATTTCAGAGTAATTACAATAAAAAACAAACATGGATATCTACTACACCCTTGGATCTTCCCCTTGTCGATCAGTCTTAATGACTGCTAAGGCTGTTGGTGTTGAATTGAATCTCAAGCCTCTAGATCTTATGAATGGCGAACATCTCAAACCCGAGTTCGTTAAGGTATTTTTATTGATCTTTTTCAATTTTCAACAAATTACTTATTTTAAACTTTTTTTTTAAAAAATAGATCAACCCACAACACACTGTTCCAACTTTGGTTGATAATGATTTTGCCCTTTGGGAGTCTCGCCCCATCATGATCTACCTTGTGGAGAAGTACGCAAAGACCGACTCACTGTACCCAAAGAATCACAATAAACGTGCCGCCATCAATCAACTTCTGTACTTTGACATGGGAACACTTTACCAACGTTTTGCTGACTACTACTACCCACAAATCTTTGCCAAGGCACCAGCAGATCCAGAGAAATTCAAGAAAATGGAAGATGCTTTTGGTTTCTTGGAAACATTCCTCAGTGGTCACCAATATGCGGTTGGTGATAGCCTTACCTTAGCCGACATTGCGTTGGTAGCTACCGTTTCAACCTACGAAGCTGCAAAATTCAATATCAGCAAATACTCCAATGTTGCCAAGTGGTATAAATTGTGCAAAGATGTTACCCCTGGAATGGACCTCAATTTAGCCGGTGCTGAACATTTTAAAAGATTCTTTAAATAAATTTTTAAATAATACATAATAGGGAAATACATATAGTTAAGTAGATGTAAATACAAAATTAATAAAAATGAAGCTTTTAGATGTAAAACCCCTTTTTTTGATTCCAAAAAAATTGCTTTGCAAAAAATAAAATAAAAACATAATCATGCAATGTCTCAGAAAGCTTGATAAGTTATAGAGGTGTTGTCGGCTGAATAAGTAGGTATGTAATCTAAGAAACTATACTTTTTGATTTAAGTGTGTGTGTGTGTGTGTGTGAGTAAGCTGTGACTCAGATTTGTTAAGCCAAGCTTGGGAATTTCTGTGATCGAGCTTACGCATACAAAAGTTGTGGCGTATGAAACTGTGACGCACAGTGGGCTTGCGGTAGAAAAACCCTTTTCTTCTATATTGATTGTTTTGGTTTTTTTTTATTTGTTCTTTAGGGCAAGCTTTAATCAAACATGACATTACGGTAATATAGAAACCCTACCAAAGTGGTTTCTGTCATGCCCTCCGCCTGCTTCTGTGCGCCTGTGCGTCTTTGTGCTACAGCCTTAACGGCTTGACGAATTTTTTTTAAACTTCAATTATATCAGTTTAAGGAAAAACGATTGTCGAAGTTTTTTTCATTTCGTTTAAGCCCGGCTCAAACTGGTACTTTTTGAGTAACGGTTTTTTCGATCTGAATTTGCTCTTAAACGGCTCCAAGGATTTTGATGAAACTCATAACTTAACAAACCTTGGCTTTTTGACAGAACTGCATTTTTTTTCTGGCTTAAATGGTCATAACGAATATCAAGTCTTAACAGATTTTTTTAAATAGCCATACCAAAGTAGGAAACAAACATACAAAATTCTTTTTCCAAGTAGCTATGTACCCACTTTATAACAATAATAAAGAAGTCGATAAAAGTATGTATGAAGGTCCGAAAAATATAGCCGCCTATATGTCTGCTGTTAGCTTGTATTGAGTATACCCACATACAGGTGTTATTAATAGACCGGGATTCGAGTCAGTTTAATTATGATTACACATGTATTGGTTATTACGTGGATATTTAAATATACGTGTATCCATGTATTTAATTATCCAGTAATTTTATTATCTTTGTCATAGTCAAATTATTCCTAAAATACAAAAATTCAATCGAAACAATTATAGTTTCAATTCAAATTCCTATTTCATATTTAATCAATAAGTCCTTATAGTCCGGGAGACGACCGTTAATTTATTTATCTCATTCGGAGACAGAAATATACTTTAAAGGATCGATACGATAGTGTACGTGGAAACATTCACAAACTTACTGGGCGGACATAGTTTTCCATATATGCGGGAGCGGGTCTCTTCCGGTACGGGTTTTTAAGGCGAACCTATATCATCGGGGCATCGAATAAACGTATTGCCATAGTGTTTGTAGATTTCAAAACAATTGGGCGGGCAAAACAAATCAGGGAAGGAATGCTTGTCCGATTACCTTAAATAACATTATTTTTGACGACAAGCTATCTCATCGGAAAAATGGCCATATGGGTACCAAATGAAAGTTACAAAAACTGTCCTCTCTACCAATCACTAGTCGCACAAAGTCTTGCAAAGAATATCACACTTTCCAATCACTTCGACGAAAAAAGACAATTTTGTTCGCTTCGGTTCACGAGTCAAAAATCTATAACTTTTTTTTTAGCAAACAAAATAAAATTTACTGAACTCAATGAATTTACATATTTTGTATCAATTTAATAAATTTATTCCTTGAATAATAAAATTAAAGATTCAAATCCTTAAAATAGTTTTCGTACTCCACAAGAAGGCCCTTTTCATTTATTTCGACTCCTGGCATCACTTCCTTGCAGAGTTTGTACCACTTGTCCACATTTGGATACTTGCTGATGTCAATTTTACAAAGTTCGTATGTAGAGACGGTAACGAATAAGGTTATGTCAGCTATTGTCAAGGTGTCACCAGCTACATATTGCTGGTTTTCTAGGAAGATTTCCAAAAAGCTAACAGCATCTTCCATCTTTTTGAATTTCTCCGGATCAGCGGGTGCTTTGGTGTTGAATTGTGGGATAATGTACTCGTTACTTCGCTCAAACATTGCAGCATCAAAGTATAATCGTTGGTTGATAATAGCTCGTGACTTGGGGCACTTGGGATATAAGGAATCAGTCTTGCCGTATTTCTCCACAAGGTAGATCATGATGGCACGAGACTCCCATAAAGCAAAACCATCATCCACCAATGTTGGGATTGTGTGTTGTGGGTTGATCTAAAGTGAAATCAAAATTGGCTTATGTCACTTAATTACTTCGTTTTTGAAAAAGAAACAGCTATGCAAGGGTTATTGAATAATTTTAAGTATAATTCCGGCATTAGTAAAAATTCTTATTAAGTGGTTACCTTAAGAAATTCTGGCTTTAAATGGTCCTTATTATTTAAACTGATTTCCTTGAGATTAAGTTCTACTCCAACAGCCTTAGCGGTCATCATTGCGGCTCGGCATGGAGGGGACAGGAGCGCGTAATACAAATCCATTATGTTTTTCCTTTGTAATCTAAACAAAATGTAAACAAAAAAATAAAAATACAAAATGTAAACAAAAAAATAAAAATACAATTTTTATGTTTCAATGTCAAGATATTTAATGCCTTTTCAAAAATATTAATTTAATTCTTTCGTTAAGTTGCATAATTCTGTTTAGAAATATATTTTTTACCTAAACAAATTTGGCCAACTTTTTCAATAAAAATGGAGTTGGCGACATTGTAAAGCTAATTAGACTTTTCTAATAAAAGATCCTTAAATAGAGTAAACTATTGATTTTTTTTAGAAGTGATTTTAAGAAATATACATAATTAAAATTTTAAATAAAATGCACAATTATTTTTACATATTTGTGTATAAGTTATGTTTATCGTAAAAATATTTCAATTTTTTCTTAAAATCTCAGTATACAAATCAGCAATCTGCGATTTTTTTTAATACATCAACTCCACTTAATTTACATTTCCAATTTTTTTTTTTAAATTAAAATTAAACATAGAATTGAAAGTGGATTCGTACCTACTTTACTATAGAAAATCTGTTTTGAAAAAAAACCAAATCAAATTCCAAATATTCTTAATAGAAGATAGATTTTACTTATTAAAGAGCACTCGGAGAATTTTATTAAAATCGTTGAAGCTGTTTCGGAAGAAAGAGCTACTTAAATTTGTTCACGATTTGTAAGGTACCGAAATTTTTGGGCCAAGAAAAGAAATGAAAAATATTTTTCTAGAAACTACCAAGCAAATACATACTACCATTGTATTTAAAATATATAGTATTCCCAAGAAACGGAACGTTTTGTGCGGCATCTATGGACGACGTTCACAAGCTTTGATTGTAGAGTAATTTTAGTGGTTTTTGTCTAAACCGCCATGGGAAGCAAAACACAACAATAGAAGACATTTGATGCAAAGTAGACAAGACAACTAGCGCCGCCATTGACAACGTTCAGAACTAAAATAAAATGTTCCATGAAATTCAGTGTTGGCAAGTAAGTTACATGAAGTAAGTTACTCGTTTAGTTACGCGTAACTAATATGAATTAGTTACGCCCAATATTTGGCGTAACTAATGTAACTAATGTAACTAAATGTAACTAACCATAACTTAATAATAAAAAATAAAAAAAATCACATTTCATCCTGAATCCCAATCGGCTATTGATAAAATTCTTTTATTAGCAAGGGCAACGGCAACCTGGCAAGGAATACATATTGAAATTAGTATGTTCCTGATGAAATCTAATATTAGGGGTATTCACGATCTGGTGCAAATAAGTATTGTAAAAGTGCGAAATTGTTTGTATTTCTTATAGATCGTGAACTCACTTCTTCCAATCTGTAGCAAAACTCACACAAATGTCAAAATCAGGTTGACACAAATGTCAAAATCAAAAGTAAAAATTTTGCACCGTTGTATTTTCCTGTTGCAATGGGGTTGAGGTATAGATAAAGTGAAAAAGTGTAACAAAATGACAGCCAGTATATTTGTTGTTGTATTGCAAGAAAACGTAGCACTTTTCCACTTTTACAATGATGCAAGACAAGTTACACCAGATCGTGAATACCCCTATTATATTCTTGGAGCATTCAATAGATTTTTATTTACATTTAAAGTTTTCCCTTCTTTCTTGAGATTCCTGGGCATTTCTTTGTTTATTGTGATTTATTTTTGTATGGTAAATTCAGATTTGATCTCAAATTTGGTCTCAAATTTCAGATTTGGCTCGCCCAAAGGAAATCAAGCTCGATCTATTTTGTTTTATTATTTTTAAATTTTTTTTTGCAGAAATATATAGTAATTTAAAAATGTATTCCTTGCCAGGTTGCCGTGGCCACAGCTGGCCCGACGGCAATATCAATCATCCAGTTTTGCCATAAAACAGTGTAATCATTCGATCGTCATTCGATCGGGTTTGTGGACGGAACTTCTAAATTTCAATTTAACATAAAATGTGAGTTTTTGTATTTTAAAAATTCGATTAGTTATAGTTAGTTACATTTAGTTACAATTAGTTACATTTAGTTACATTAATTACATTAGTTCCATAAATTACATTAGTTACGTGTAACTAATTAAAATTCCAAAGTTACGCGTAACTATCCAACACTGATGAAATTACTATACAAATGTATATACAATGCATACCACTAAGTTTTAAGTAAATTTTTTACTAAACAGTGGTGCGAACAAACAGAAAGACAGATGGATAGAATTTCAAGACCCACTTTTTTTAATTCTCCAGCATAGTAGGTAAATGTCATGTTTCTTTGCAATTTCAACATTTTTTGCACGAATCCATAACTTGCCTTATTATTAAGAGGGAAATGCTTTGCCCCTTATAAAATATTCACCCAGAACTTTAGTTCGAAAACAAAAATAATAATTCAAAAAAGATATGTAAATTACAGATAAAGCAATTTAATAAACTCACATTGTGACTTCAAGTTTTTTAACTTAAATTATAACTGCAACCGTACCTTAACGCTTAACCACTCAAATCTTAAAGAAGATTACTGCAACTGACTAAATGAGTGAATACTGAATTGAATTACCGAATGCCGAAGCCGAAACGAATAATAATTACATATATTGTTTATTTTTGATTTCTTCTGTCAACCTCTTGCTCTTCTACAATTTCTTTCTCTTTGAGTGTGCGATTTTTCATAAACACAGAGAGATGGGAGAATGAAATAAATAAAGTGGAGGACTGGGTCGTACGTACTTGTTCTGTGTGACAGTGGTCTTAGACCTTGAGATTAAATAAAAAAGTTCAAAAACCCATCTAATTCATTTTAGTCTTTTGAATTTTAAGAAACAAAGCTTTCAAAATCGTTCAAGCATTTTTTTTTCCAAAAAAGGGTTTTTTACTCTCCGTTACAATTTTTACTTGCGATTATTTTACTTGCGATTATAGGTACTAATGGCTGACCCGCGAACTTCGTTTCGCCAAAATTCATCAATGTATTGAAAATAATAATTCTTTCATATGTATTTTGTAAATATTTTACACTTTTTATTTATGTGTATAGATACTGTGTAGTTTTAAGTTAATTCGGCTTATCAGCTATCTGCCTGTGAAAATCCCGTCAAAATCGGCCCATAAAAAAGAATTTTTGAAAATTGCAACCGCAGCGCCACCTACAAGAGTAATTAAAATAGCCTTAATTACTCCTTAGAACATCAGCTATCCGCCAGTGAAAAATCAAAATCGGTTTAGCCGTTTCCGAGATTAGCCGGAACAGACAGACAGACAGACAACAATTTTAAAACTTGCGTTTTTGTTCTCAGTACCGTATGTATTTTCATACGAATTTAGTAAAAAACTGATATTTTGAAATTACAATAGACACTTCATTTTTATTTATGTGTATAGAAGAAGATAAGGCAATTGTTGTTGTTTTGTTGTGCCTCCGAAAATCCCGACTAAAAAAAAGTTGTTTTATTATTTTTTTTTTTTTTTTATCAATATATTTCGGCACTAAGTGCCATCATCAGGATCTAGAATTTAAAACAATAGAACATACAATTTATATAAAAATAATTAAATTATACAATATAAAAGTACCTAAGATGAAATATCACAAAAGAGTTTTCTTAGACAATTTTGACAGTGACTTTGGCATCTGTCAATGAATGCCTTAAGCTACAAAGCTACAAACAAAAATTAGCAAGTTAAGGATATGTTAGCACTGGCTATAGATAATAATGTGCGATGTTGGCGTGATGGTGTTTACACGATGTGCGCAGTGCTATGAGTTGTCTTTGTTCTGTCATTGGCGTGTGTGAAGTTAATAAGATTGAAGTATGTGTTTGTGTAATATTTTTTGTCCGTTTTAAAATTACATACATTATCTCCAAATTTAACTATTTGGTTAACCTCGTGAACCTGTAGTTTGAATTTGTTGCGTTCAAATTTTAAAATTTTGGCATTATCAAAATTAAAAGAGTGGCCAGTTTGGTGTTTGTGATTGGCTAGTGCTGCAACGTTTTTCAAATTAGCGGTGCCAGAGTCTACCTTTTTACATTCGTTTGAGTGTTGTTCAAGTCTTTTGTTTAATTTTTGGATTGTTTCACCAATGTAGTTTTTTGGGCAGTCATTACAGTCATAAAGACTCGAACAACACTCAAATTATATTGATAAAAAAAAAAAAAAATAATAAAACAACTTTTTTTTCCTCGGGATTTTCGGAGGCACAACAAAACAACAACAATAACAATAACCTATATCCCGGCAACACAAAATCCTAAATTAAGATAAGGCAAGTTATGCATTCGTTCAAAAAAAAAAGAATCCTAACAATTAAACATGACATTACGATGATAGAGAAGTCGAAAAACAAAGGGTCCGACAATGCTGTCTGTCTGTCTGTCTGTCTGTCCATCCGTCTATATCGGCACCTACAGCCTAAACGGCTATACCGATTTGCTTCAAACTTGGTAAATAGTATTATTATGAAGTCCTACAGAGGGGTTTTTGGAATTAGCATTTTAGCTTTAAAACTAACGGTACCTGCCATACGATTGTTAGTGAAAAATTAATTTTTCTCAAAAACGGCTCTTAAGATTTTGATAAAGCTTTCTGAATGATGTTTTGTGTGCAAACTTTATGTTTTGGTTGGAACAGATTTTTCAGGAAAAGTCTTATAACGGTACCTCCCATAGAACCGGTTTTTTGAATTCCGATTTTCTCGTAAGCCACTTGACGGATTGCGATGAAATTTTTAATGTAGAAGCCCTTTTATAAAAGAAATAATATGAATTCTTAAATTTTCCAAAAAATGGTTTTTTGAGTTTTTAAAAAAAGTTTCAAAAATTTTTTTTAACTTTTGTGTTTTCCAAAAACGGTTTAATCTATATTTTTTTATTTTATTTTTTTGATAAAAACTACAAAGTGCTAAAAGTTGGCATACTCAAAAAAAATTTGAAATATATTTTCGAAAAGTTTTTCAAAAAAAAAACTGTTTTTTGAAAAAACTAGTCGAAAGATTTTGAAAAAAATGTTCGTAAAAATTCAGAAACGTAAAAGTAACCTGATGGTTTGCTTCATTTTCTCAAAAAAAAACGTTTTGGGCATTGATTTTCAAGTGATTTATAAAATTTCATATTATGATTTTTTCAACGCTTTTTCCCAAAATCTCAAGCATCCAAGACCATTTTAACACATTAGAGCAAGTTCGTACGACCCAGTCGTGCACATTATTTTTAACTCAAATAATAACTACAACCGCACCTTAACCACTTAAATCTTAAAGTAGACAACTGACTATGGAGTGAATAATGAATCTCATAGCCGAAACGAATTATTATTATTGTTTATTTTTGATTTCTTCTGTCAACCTCTTCTACGATTGCTTTCTCTTTGCGTGTGAGATTTTTCATAAAAACAGAGAGATGGGAGAATGAAATAAATAAAGTGCACGACTGGGTCGCACGAACTCGCTCTGTGTGACAGAGGTCGTAGACCTTGAGATTTTGGAGGAAAAAACAAAAAAAGGACCTACTTTAAGTTCAACAAGCCATCTGATTGATTTTAGTCTTTTTTTTATAATGCACTCTCACTAAAGGGGATATGAATACCCTTATAATGATTTAACATGTGCGAGCAAGGAGAGAATGAATAGAAAGATAGGAATGAAAAGTGGTTCAGTGGATTGAAATTTAAGGTGATAATTATGTCACGGAAATTCCACGGGTGGCATCCAATTGAAACTATAGATTTAAAACACAAATTCTATAGTGATCAATGGCAACCAACTCAGAAAATTTATTTTGCAAATAAAAATTTAAATTGAACTTGTACTTTTTGTTAAAAATGTATTTATTCATTTTTCTGTTATACGTATAAAAGAAAAATAAAAAATTACATTTTTAACAAAAAGTATTTGTTCAATTAAAATTATTATGAACAAAAAACATTATCTGTATTGTTTGCCATCGATCAGTGTAGCATTTGTCTTAAAAATGGAATCAGAATATACCAAATTTTCCATTTGAAAATTTTTTCGGTTTGGTTTTCCGCATCGCTATAACTGGTCCCTAACTGGCCCTTGAGTTTTTTTATTAAAAGTTATATGTACATATGCAGCACGTACAGTTTGTTTGAGAGCTGGGATGTCAATTCCGAAAACCCATATGTAGAACTTCTTCAGACAGACAGACAGAATTTTATGACCCACTTTATTACACTTTCCGATTATCGTCATTTTTAACAACAACAACAAAACAAATTGCGAATGCATAACTTGCCTTAAAGCTAGTAAACAGGCTAGGTACAAGGGATGCAAACAGGAACAGCCAACAGGTTGTTCTGGTTTCTGGTATTTGTACCAGAGATAGCTCTAAAGGGCAACTATTGGTTTGATTTTTAAATTTTTCAATTTTTTCGAAATTGATACCTTTTCGTATGCTTAATTTTTTTTATAATTTTATATAAGGACATTTTTAAAGTTCATTCTGGTTTCAGTTATTGTCGAAAATTAAAAATAACATTAAAAGTAAAGAATATTCCAATCTCAAGAAGTGGAATAATAAATCTTCAAAATGCTACAGCAATTAAATAAATAATTCTTCACCAAATGCTACAGGGCTGATGTATAGTATTTATTGAAGAAGAAAACGTTTTCGGAAGGATTGTTAAGTAAACATTTTATTCTGAATGGTAAAGCACAAAGCTGAATTGTATATCCATCAAATAATTATTGAAGTTTAGTATCGAATCCAGCTTTTTAAAATTCATTCAAGAAGATGAATTAATTATATTCTCTTTACTAGCTTTTGCCCACTACTTCGTAGTTCGTACGCGTGGATTTTTTAGAATAAAGTAGGTATCTCAGTATATTTTTGTTTTTGCACAACCGGTTCAAAATGAGGGTATGCGTGGTATGAAAGCTTGATACTTTACCAGCTCTGCAGCCGTAAGATTTTTGGCTTTTGTATAATATTATTTCGAAGTATCATAACGGTTTAAATTGCAAAGTTGGAGGGTTAAGTTCTGAAGCAATTTACCTAATTGGAATGCCCAATTTCAAAACGAAGCTACGCGCCGATACTGCTTTTTATGGCAGCTCCGCTTCATCAGTTTTGGGCGTAAGTATTGCTCGTTCACCGTTCTTTATGGTTACATTAATTTTCGATTTCTGCTTTCGTTGATTGAGACATTGTCTATATGGTGGTAAATAGCGCCATCTATGATATTTTTGATGTAACTTCTATTCAGAACGACTATTTTATTTCTATTCATGTATATGCAGGTAAGTGTGGCGCTATTTTTATGATTTCCAGCGCCATTATGTAAGTGAGACGCTAACTTCTTTAAAATCTTTTAATTTTGCACTAAGTTCATTGAATAACACTCGATTGCAGCAATATTAAAAAAACAACCAGAATTATATATTTTCCTGCCTATATTTTAAGTTGGCGTTCTACCAATAAATCTGCGAAAACCGCATTCAATTCCATGCAGTAGTTTTTGCGTGATGCGCGTACAAACATACAGACAGACAGACAGACAGACAGACAAAAATTCTAAAAACGGTTGTTTTGGCTTCTGTGGGTCTCATAGAGACTCCCCATATTAGTTTTGCATCTTTCTATATCTTCAATTTACAGACATCGACCTGTTACAATTTTATTATATGTATAGATTCTTTCACTCTTTCATTGTTAGCATTATCAATTTTAGCAATACCTTTTAATAAGAAAAGAATACAACTTGAAATATCCAGAAGCTTTTGCAGTAAGATAATTCAATGATCAGAGCTTTAAGCGACTTCTATTACGAGTATTCATCAATTCTGATTAATTTGAAGGTCACTGGCAATCTTAGATAATAGTTAATAACGTGTGTTGGTTTTACTTCTTCAAATATATGACGAAATCGTTAACATTGTTGCCACCATATTTTTTCAGTGTCAGATTATTTTTTTTTTGTCAATTGTTTTTTACAATTATGTCTTTTCTCTATTTAAGAGGCAAAAAGGTAACCATGCCAGTTAAACATGCCATACACTCAAGTGTCATTGCTAAAAGATTTCAAACTATTTTAATATAATAATAAAACTAAGTTAAGAACTTCTCTGATGATCTTTAAAATTTAAACTTTACAATGCTTTTTTCTATTTGTATATATTTGTAAATCTTGTTGCGTCCTCTGAAAAATTCTTGAGAGAACTGAATATTTTAAAAATCTTTTCGGCATCTGATTTTCATCGGAAGAGGTTAAATGGTGTAAAAAGTCATATATCTTTTATAAAAGATATTAAACAATATAGGCGGTTTACGTTGGGAAAAGTACTATAAAATCCGTGCTGACATAATTTGTATGGTATTTAATTTTTGCCTCATACTTTTCGAAATAATTAAGAAGTCCAAAATTTAAACATAATAATTTAATTCAAACATGAAAGAAAAAGTTATTAATTGTATAATTTAGAAGATTTCTTTTAATTAATTTAAATTTTAAGTGTGGTGGCAACCTTAGTTCTAAATCTTAATTCTTGCAACTCATTGTTGCCCTCTTCTATTATCAAAAAACAAATTTTGTTTGGCATTATGCTGTGTCATTACGATTGAGTATCTCAAAAGCTCAAAGTATGTTTTCTTTCTTATTCATTTATAAATTGGAAGACAGTTTTCTAACTTTTAGTAAGAATTAGCTCTTTAATCAGGTGGTGAGTTATTGTTTCCATTTTCTCTGTCTTATTATTTTTGTTTGTTAAGCGTCGTGTATACTTATGTTTTTAATCTCTTATCTCAAGATTGTGTGTATTTTTTTATTGCTCACAAGATTGATTTTGTTTCGCATAATAAATTAAGTTGAATCCAATTCAATTTAACTTAGTTTTTATTCAACTTCACTTAAAACTTTACAAACGTAAACAATAAAAGCAATAGTTACACTCAACCATACCTGAGTGAGCTGATGCTCTGTGGAAATGGAATTGACGTACAGTTTGCATTCGAATCCTTTAATTTAACAATTATCTCTTTTAGATTCCAAAAGTAAGACAATATGGACTTTTACTATATGATGAGATCTCCTCCATGCCGCGTTGTCCTTATGACAGCCAAGGCTGCTGGTATAGACCTCAATCTCAAAGAAGTTGATTTAATGGCTAAGGAACATCTCAAACCCGAATTTCTAAAGGTAATAATAATTTTGTCAAACAGCGAATATATACCTCACCTTCAACGACCTCCTTTGATTACTTCTAGATCAATCCACAACATAGCCTTCCAACTTTAGTGGACAATGGCTTCGCCTTATGGGAGTCTCGTGCCATCATAATCTATTTGGCAAAGAAGTCCACCAAAAAAGATTCATTGTACCCCGATTGTACCAAAAAACAAGCTCTCATTAACCAACGTTTGTTCTTTGATACAACAATGTTCACCCAAGCCAAAGACTTCTACGGACCACAAATATTTGCAAAGGCACCCGCCAACCCAAAACAATTTCAAAAGATGGAAGACTGCATGAGTCTTTTTGAAAAATTCCTTGAAGGACAACAATACGCAGCTGGTGAAGATCTGACAATAGCTGATATTGCTTTGGTCGTGACTGTTTCGATGTATGAACTTTGCAAGGTGGATATCAGCAAGTATCCAAATGTGGACAAGTGGTATAAGCTCTGCAAGAAAGTGGTGCCAGGAATCGAAATAAATGATAAAGCAATCGAAGACAGCAGGGGTTTCTTTAAAGATATTTAAGATGTGTTAATTATGTATTTAAATAACTATAAAAAAAGTTTAAAATTAAAACAGTAATTTCAATTCCTCAATTCAAATTCAATCATTTAATAAGCTTAAACAATGTTGTAACTTGTAAATTACAAAGGAAAGATCTAAGGCCAGATTTATTTGTTTATTTTTTAAATAACTTTCATTGGCACAAAATATTTTTGTATGCCTATGCCTATGCCTATGCCTATGCCTATGCCTATGCCTATGCCTATGCCTATGCCTATGCCTATGACTATAGGCCTATAACTATAGGCCTATGACTATAGGCCTATGACTATAGGCCTATGACTATAGGCCTATGACTATAGGCCTATGACTATAGGCCTATGACTAATAGGCCTATGACTAATAGGCCTATGACTAATAGGCCTATGACTAATAGGCCTATGACTAAAAGGCCTATGACTATAGGCCTATGACTATAGGCCTATGACTATAGGCCTATGACTAATAGGCCTATGACTAATAGGCCTATGACTAATAGGCCTATGACTATATAGGCCTATGATTAATAGGCATATGATTAAAAGGCCTATGACTAATAGGCCTATGACTAATAGGCCTATGACTAATAAGCGTATGACTAATAGGCCTATGACTATAGGCCTATGACTAATAGGCCTATGACTATAGGCCTATGACTAATAGGCCTATGACTAATAGGCCTATGACTAATAGGCCTATGACTAAAAGGCCTATGACTATAGGCCTATGACTATAGGCCTATGACTATAGGCCTATGACTAATAGGCCTATGACTAATAGGCCTATGACTAATAGGCCTATGACTATATAGGCCTATGATTAATAGGCATATGATTAAAAGGCCTATGACTAATAGGCCTATGACTAATAGGCCTATGACTAATAGGCGTATGACTAATAGGCCTATGACTATAGGCCTATGACTAATAGGCCTATGACTATAGGCCTATGACTAATAGGCCTATGACTAATAGGCCTATGACTATAGGCCTATGACTATATAGGCCTATGACTAATAGGCCTATGAATAAAGGACTATTTATGTCAATTTTTTCCTCCCCCTCACACACACACACACCCCACACCACCTACAACCATCCACCATTTTTGACAAATGTTACCCCCCCCCCACACCAAAAATCGCTCACCAGTTCCCCTACCCCCACCAACAACCACCGACCAACCACCCACCATTTATATCAATTATCGACATACTTAATTTTTGTGTGCTATATTAAAGATTTGATTGGCCGGATGGCGTCCGAGAGTCATGCCATTTTTCGTGATGGTTACTATCGATTTTACTGCATAGGTGCGCCAATAGATGTCTCGGATCAAAAAAAACCTATGTTTTTGAATTTTAAAGATAGCAAAATTTAAGCGGTGGAAAAAAATAATTTTATTGCAACAACAAAATAATATGTGCACAGAAAAAAATCACGAAAAAGATTTAACTTATCAAAATCCAAGTATTCTAGTCAGTAGAATCTAAACTAATTTTACAAAAACTATTTAATAAAACAACTTTATTTTAAAAGAAAGAATTAAAATGATATGGTTTTTGTAGTTCAAAATAACGGTACCTCAGACATTATAATGGTTCCAACGACTTTGATAAAACTTAGAATGAAATTTCTGGAATTCGCCTTAAAACGGTATACATCAGCTTTCAGCTCATAGAACGTTTTTTCTAATAATTTTTCGTACAATTTTGTTTGTTTTCAAAATATGTAGCTCCTAAGCAATTATTTAGCATTAGACACAAGTTTGTGCGACCCAGTCGTGAATTTTATTTTTATTGTTTCAATCCAATCTGTATAGACTTAAATTTGTTCTCACGCCCTCAGCGGAACACCCTGACATAATTACGTTAAGATGAAGTTTAAAGAGTAATTCTTCACCATCTTAACATGCGGGTGGCAATGGTACAGTGGATGAAGTGCTTGGTTGCTAACCTAAGAGTTGTGGGTACGAGCCCCAGCCTGGGCAGCAATTTTTCAATATTCTCCCAGCTTCAACTGGACGCCACCCGTGGGATTTTCATGAGATAAATATCACCTTTTTTTAAATCCACTGTACCAACAAAAAATCTTTCCTATCTTTCTATTCCTTCTAACTATTGCCGTGCTTGCATTCAAAAGCCCTTGGGTCTTACAGGCATATAGTTAAAATTATTTTATATATTAAAACTTGGAAACACTTTTGAAGTGTTTTTTAGGAAACTAATGAATTGAAGAAAATTGTAGCACATCAATCATCAGCTACTTTCAGCTCCCGCTAAAATGAGTATGTGTAATTTTTCTTAACGAGCTATAGAGCGTATCATCCAGCGCTACCACTTTACTTCAATTGAAGTAGATCTGCTTCTTTTTATCTTACTTACTTACTTAAGGTGGAGCAGACAGTCCATTGTGGACCACGGCCTCAACCAACAATCCTCGCCAGCTAGATCGGTCCCTAGCCATTGGCCTCCAGTTGCGCACACCAAGTTTGGTTGAGGTCGTTCTCCACTTGATCTCGCCACCTTAGATGGGGTCTTCCAGAACTGCGTCGGGCCTCCGCTCCGGGTTGGAATTGAAGACTCGTCGGGCAGGAGTGATTTAAAAAAAATTAATAATGTAGAGGATGTCCAAATCCAAGTTTTTTTTTCGGTCTGTAGCTAACGGATTTCTTGGGAAATATTGGCCTTAAATGCTAAAATTGCTTCCGGATGGTTCGCATAACGTCGGTCCTTCACGGTTTCCAACAAAAAATGTCCAAAGGGATCAAATCGCATCTCCGAGACGGCCAATCGACAACACGATTTTGGAATTTAGTGAGCAAAAGATTGATTGTAGAATGGGCTGTGTATCTTAGCGCGTTACCCTGCTTGAAGCAGAGGTCATCTAAATCCATGTCTTTCTCTTTACATTGCTCTGTAACACCCACCGTTGTTCCCAGCCTTATTTTCAAAGAAAAATGGTCGAACGAACGATGAACCCATCACTCCACAATTCGCACCAAACTGTCACACTCTTTGTGGATGCATTTGCTTCTCGACAACAACGGGCGAGTTTTTCCGGGACATTTAGTTTGTTAACGTAGCCGCTTAGATGAATATGCGCCTCGTCAGAAAAGTTGATTTTTCGCCGAAAATCGTTGCCCAATTCAAGCTCTAAGCCCCAACGAACTTACACAACATTCACTTTGGAAATAAGTTTTCAATATTTTCCAACGCTGTTGAAGCTTCAGCCACTTATTTCGTTCCGCAGAGGTATGAATATGATACTATGATTATCTTTCAAGATTTCGAGTGGGAAACAGCTGTCAATGTCAAAATAACCTACGATTTAAAAATACAGCACTAAATAGCTCACCCTGGATGCAGATTTTTAGAAAAAAAGGTTAATTTTGAAATCTACTTGGATTTTTTTTCAATCTACTTTCCTTTTTTCTTCAAATCTGCTTCAATTTTTTTCTTGAAGTGGTAGCACTGGCATCATCACTTTGGCGAATTGTTTTTAATTTTCAAACAAATAACATAACGTTAAGCTTTTTTCAAGCCCGACTTGAGCTGATTCCTTCTTAGCAACTCTGTTCATGATAACTCTTCAGCAGAGAATCTCTTCTATGTTCTCTCATTTTTCTAGTTTTAAATTGTACTTCAGTTTTTGATAAACAAAAAATCTATTGTAGCTGTAATTGAACAAAGCAACCAAAACTGTTTTTTCTACATTAAATCAATAATTTCTTAAAAATATTTATTTTTTTATTTTATAAATGCATTCAACACGTTTGTACAGAAAATAAAAAAATTAAAACAATAATTACACTTAACAAGATACGGCCTTAACTTATCTAAGAACTGTATTCTAATAATACCAATTGATTTAACCCAAGACTTCGTTCTCAACTTCACTAATAGATGGAGTCACTCTTGCGAAACGACTGCTCTAAATTATGCAGTCGCTGTTCGAGATCAGTCATTGAATTTCTTAAGTGATGGCCTCTAGGTCGTAGGGAAACCCTCGGAGAACTCTGCATTAAATCGTCTTTGACACCGGAAAATGAGTGTCGTATCCGGCCGTGGTGGAAATTTGTATTTTGGTAGCTATGAAGTTTGTGTGTTTCACAAAAATGTTGCTGCTTCTTTTGATGCATACTATTTGGTATCGAATGAAGACTACAAGCTCGAGTTGATGTGACATCTTCGTTTTTCAGGGAATCTTCATAGCTGTCGCTGTAAATGAAAGAAATTCCAAAAAAAAAGAGATAAACTTAGTTGAATAGGCACTGAAAGGGTTAACTAGCGGCAACAGTGACGCCTGTCAATGCGTATAGAGTTTAAATATCAATTTAAGCATGACGTAACACTAACCTGCTGTCATTGGCGGCGGCAAAACACACACCAGACTCGGTGTGGGGGTACTTTCGAATGTCCGAGACGCTCTGGCGCCTCTGTAGGACCTTGAGTATGTCTGAAGGAGTTTCACTGCGTTCGCGATGACTAATAAAATCGACGCCAGAATCACGGCCGCTAGAATGATGTGAATGCATTGATGTGTCGTAATGTTGTGTTCTGTAAAAAAAAAAAAAAAAATTAAATTCCCAATTTATTTTGAAACTTATATTCTGACATTAAGGTTAAATCGTCGACCTCAACCAGGCGTTAATGTATTATACCAAAGAGCTTTTTGAGTTTAATTACAGTTAAATTAAAAATGTTTGATGAGTAAAGGAATAATGATGATACATTAAATTATTTTTATGAAGATCAAGGTTGCAATTAAGAATACTTAAAAATATAAAATACTCATTAAAAAATTAAAAACAAAAATGCTTTAGTACTGAATTTTTCTAATCGCTATAGACGCGATCAGAGATTTCAAGATTTCGAATACCAAGAAACTTATTTTGAAGTAAGACAGTTGAAATTGAAATTGGGTGTATCTTCGAACCAAAAGCTAATAATGATAACGCATCACTTTTTGAAGAAAATGGAAATGCCAAGAGAGACAGACAATAGAAAAACAGTCAAAATTATTATACGAACTGAAAAAAAAAAAATTATATTTTCAGAGGCAGTTCCATGGTTCACAGAAAATGTAAAACTCATTTTTTTTTTAATTTAACAAACTTTTTCGATGTGTATACAAAATTATCGTCCGCCGATTTCAGAGCTGAAACTCTGCCTTTGCAGACAGGAGAAAATACAATAAACATTAATTATGTGTGTTCGTTGTTCAATACTGTTAGCGCAATAAAAAAAGGCGTGTGGCACGCCCACAAAACAATAAAAATAACCTTATAGACATAAATAATAAATGAAAATGGCGATGTGGCACTCTGCTAAGTGACAAAAAGATTGCGCCTTCAAATTTAATATATTCATACTTCACAACAGCGACGGATGGTAAGCGAACAATAGAATATAAATGCAGATTATGACTTTTAACTCAAAACGCCCCCAAAAAGTGGGCTCGTCCTACAACTTTTCTTAAAGTACCATGACTTAAAAGAATAAGGTTCCAAAGTTGCTTATAAAAACTGGTCTTGTTTCTTACCCAAGATGGTAACTTACAACTAATAACTGCACAACAAACATAATTTAGTGTTGTCAAATAGAGATTTTAAAAATGGCGATTGTGGGGGTGTTTGTGGGCTAATCTTACCTGTTTAAGAACTTAACCTTACTCCTGAAGCAAATTTAAGACTCCTGGCTAAAAAAACATTGCGACCTATCGAGTATTTTCGTAAATACGGCAGGACTACGGACGCACGGACTGAGGGACATCGCTAGGTCGACTCGAGTTTTGATTCAGAGTAAATACACGGGATGATAAGTACATATAAGGTGCACTAAAAAGCTATAGCGAGTAGGTTGGGTTAAGATAAAAAAAAAATTTTGTATGATAGATCGGATCTATTCCCCTCCGTTTAGCCAGGAGGGGCCATTTTCTAAGAAAAATTATTTAAATTGAAAAACATCTATACTCTCTAGAGGTCGCAATTTTTGAGCTATAAAGCTGAAAGGAGGATGGGCAAATTGGTCCAACCCACCAACAGAAACAAGATATACGTCGTTAGAAAGATCTTCTCGAGTACATCAAACTTTAGTATGGGCACTAAGCTCTTAACCATGGGAGAGCTGAGATACTCAGTCTCAGCTTAAGTTTGAATACATCCTTCACTTTAAATATTTTTGGCGCATAACCGTCGAGGAATATGTCAAACGCTTACACAAATATACGCGTAGTTCCAGAGCTCAAGTTGGAATCAAGTCTCGTCTGCTTAGTAAGTGTATGTTTAAAAATAGATTTTATATATGTACACTTACCTTTTCAACAACATAAAGCTAATTTCAATGTCCATTATCTCAGCTCTCCCATTGTTTAGAGCTTGGTGCCCATACTAAAGTTTGATGTACTCGAGAAGACCTTTCTAACGATATGCATCTCATTCCTGTTGGTATGGAGGAAGGTCAGTACCAGGATGCACCCAAAAAAGACTGATTAACAATATTTTGTATCTCTGGTCTGATATAGATTACAACTTGATGCCCACATCGAAAAATATTGGACTTGAACAGATTTTTCTAATGCTATTTTTCTTTTGGTTGTTGATCGTAGAATAAGAAAATGCAACGGTGCAGTAGAAAACGTATATCTTTCAATGTCCATTATCTCAGCTCTCCCATTGTTTAGAGCTTGGTGCCCATATTAAAGTTTGATCTACTCGAGAAGACCTTTCTAACGATATGCATCTCATTTCTGTTGGTGTGGAGGAAGGTAAGTACCAGGATGCACCCACAAAAGAGTGATTAACAATATTTTTTATCTCTGGTCTGATATGGATTACAACTTGATGCCCATATCGAAAAATATTATACTTGAACAGATCTTTCCAATGTCATTTTTCTTTTGGTTGTTGATGGTAGAATAAGAAAATGCAACAGTGCAGTAGAAAAAGGGTAATTTTCAAAGTCCGTTATCTCAGCTCTCCCATTGTTTAGAGCTTGGTGCCCATATTAAAAAACCTTCCATTTGCAAAGACCTTTCCAACGACGTATGTCTTGTTTCTGTTGGTGGGTTGGACCAAATCCCATACAAAATTGCCCATCCTTCTTTGGTATAGATATAATCTTTGGTTCAAGCGTTAGGCTAAGTTCTTGAACCGGTAAAATCCGCCCACAAACACGCCCACAATCGCCTTTTTTGATGAACAACCTCAATTTGGTAAAATTAAATTATGTTTTTTGTACAGTTACGATAAAAGCATAACACTAAAATTTTGCACACGTAAGCTTTAGGTAAAACTTCTTCCAATTAAATAAAAATATTTCAGTTTTGGGCGTGACTGACGCCCATTCTTCATACAAAACCATCAATATTGTTTTTATAAAATAACAATTTTTATATTAAACCGAAAAACATTGAATTTTGTGGGTATTACTTGCGCATAAACATCTTGTGTATGAAATCAAAAAAATTGATTTTGGGCGTGGCTAACGCCTACTTTTCACTAGAATTTATAAAAAAATTGTTTTTTGTAGATAAACGGTATTTATAATGAATCTCTGTAAGCCAAAATTTTGCGTCTCTTAGTAGAAACTAAAAAGTTTGTGTATGAAAAGAAAGTTTTGAATTTTGGGCGTGGCTTACACCCGCTTTTCATGAAAGAACGAAAAACGTAGTTTTAAAAATTTAAGGTACTACCAATATTCAATTTAAACCTTTTTCCTTCCGGTTGTTATTTGAAAAATATATCTCTACATTTTCTTAAGTCAATTTTTTCAATACGCCTACTTTTAAAGGCGTGATTTTGATTTAATACCTTTGTTCAGGTAAGATCGTTTAAGAACTACTCGATTCAGCTGTAGTTTTACACATATGAATAAATACTAACTAATGATCAAAGCTCAGTTAGTGCTTCAAATTTTTAGAACACGCCCACTTTTAAGGGTCGTTTCCGTCAAAAGTCGTATAATGCATTATTTTTTTAACGTTTTTTAACTATTGGTCGCAGTTTTGAAATAAAAAGATGAACACTTAGATTTATATTCCTTGGTTACGTAGTAGAGTGTGGTCCAAGAATTGTTAAAAATATCCATAATGGCTATTTCCACTCCAAATCTAATTTTTAAAAAATTAAGTTTTGTCTTGTTTTGTTCAAATCGATCTGCAAGATCGTACCAATTGCCTTGGCAATGAAACGTTTTATTGGGCGTGGCGCACGCCTTTATTTATTGCGCCAGCACTAATTGAACATCACACCGCACAAAATTGATGCTATTGAATTTTTTTCTGTCTGCTAAAGAAGAATTTTGTTTCTGAAACTGGAACATCGGCTGGCTGCGGGAGGCGAACGCATACACATACAAAAATATAGGGAATCGGGTATCCAACAGTTCGTTGCAAGCCTACTGTAGCTCTCGCTTATGTTTGTCATTGAATTGCATCCAAAATTATGCTTTAATTCCAAAAGACTTCATTTTCAAATGAATAGAAAGTTTGGAGTTTCTCGCAAACTGTGATTTTAATCAAGCACTTTGAAAATATTTGGTGTCCACTAAATTCATTGAATTAAGAGTGATCAGGAACTAGGCCATTTTAATTTATACATGCCTGGGAATTGAACATTTTGAAATCAAAATTAATGAGACTTCAATTGTTTACCCAAGTCGGAATAACAATATGCAAGCTTCAAGAATAATCCTTCAACTGGTCTTCGATACGTATGGGTGGGTTGACAAAAACAGATGCCTTACATAGTTCTTACATGTCGTCCAATCCAAGAGTTATTCTTACTTATAGTAAAACAATAAAATCTTCAAGGTAAGAAACAACAAACAAAAGTTCAAGTACCAACCAAAAAACACAAATAAAAACACTCTAATTCCAGGTATAGGTAGGTACTAAGAACTTGAGAAAGTGAAAACATAAGCACAGATTCAAAACTTAGATTTCAAGTCAAGCTGGTATCTCTAGAAAATGAAAAGTTACAATACTGACACACATTCAAATGTCCGAGTAAACTTTAACCTGACACCTTAATTCCCTTTTCACCATCTCAAATTACAACGGTGTTTCACTATAAAAAGTCCCCATCTCAAAACCCAATAAAAACCCCAAGAGACTCTCGCTCCATCTTACTTCATACGAGTATACTCACAGGTTACTATTGGCTGCCTGGAAGGTGCTGTATTTGGTCACATATGACATAGGCTCGTGCTCCGCTGCAGCAGTTGACCGGTTTGCTTTGATGATCGACTTTGGTAACGGGACATCAATATATTCCCTGGGACGCATGCTGCTCAATGAGGTGGGAACGATAAAATACAAAAAAAAAAAAAAAAGATGTCTTAGAGAAATTACCCAAATCTAGAAATGAACGGTTAGAAGACCAGAATATGGAAAAAAAAAAATATCATAAAGAATTTATATACATACTCGTTGGCTAGGAGAATTGGAGTCTTGTGAAAGATATCCGGTTTCTGCATCGTGCTGGATGAATGCGTGGAACACATCGACTCTGGACTGCTTATGGTCTTCCGCAATGCATTCACGCCGCTTCCACCGCCACCGCCGCCACCACCACCAGTAACATCATTTAGCCTCGCTATCGTATAAGTTAGACCAGTTTCCGATGATGGAAATTCTTGTTCCGTCCATCTGACAAGTGAATTAAAAAAATGAACCATGAGGAAGAATACATATATATATGAACCAAGTAGAGATGGAAAAGGAACCAAAGTAGGTTCTATACAACATAGTGTAATAGGGCTAGAGTCTTGGGGGAAATGATTGCAAAAAAGAAGTGCTATGCACTTCACGGTTTTGTTGTTATTGCATACCTACATACTCGCCATTCCAGGAATCGAGTTAATAAGAGTTTACAGTTATTTTTCAATGTCCAGCATGCCCGTATGTTCATATAACATGGAAGTATGGTAG
Source organism: Platycheirus albimanus (assembly GCA_916050605.2). NCBI lineage: Eukaryota > Metazoa > Arthropoda > Insecta > Diptera > Syrphidae > Platycheirus > Platycheirus albimanus. Next base: position 10,112,505 of record OU696696.1, on the reverse strand, counting down.
CGGTAGGTACATAAAAAGCGAAGAGCAAGAAAATAAAAAAAGAACAAGTACCAGACTATGTGGCCTTAAGTACCAAGACCAAGTCAAAAAAGAAGTGGCAGCAGAGCTTGGAGCAAATTGAAACACATGTTTGTGGTTATTTTCTGTTTATTTTTGCGCACCGTGCAGTTTATTTAAACCTGATGGTGACCAAAAACTCTAACACTATCAGTCTCTTAATGGATAAAAGTTATGTAGGTAGGTAATATATAATTAACTTAAGTGTGGTTACCGTTTCTGCTTGAAGCACACCAGGCAAAGGGCAGTAGTGCAGGCTCCGACCAAAATGAGGACAGCCAAAACTAGTGAAATTATTTCGGTGCCGCCCATGATGGATACCGATTTGCTCGAAGACCGTACAGTTCCGAAGTCGGATATTTCAATGATGCGGGGCTCAGCGACTGTCGAAGAATTTTCTGCATACAATAAACTAAGGGATCTAAGAAGAGGAGTAAGGTATGGTTGCAGATATTTCTTTCTTGAATGAATGCCAATACCTGTGCAGGGTCTCCATATCAACAACCGCATTAGTCCTCAGGTCAACGGCATAGATGTACGCATCCGTCCTAAAACAAAAAGATAAAATCTATTAATTTATAAAAACGACAAAAGAAATGAATTATTTAATATCTAAAGATTTGCTTTGACCGTTTGAGTTCTTACACTCCGGTACCTTTCCTTACAAATTTATTCAAATTTCCTCCCAAATAAAACGGTTATTAATGACATTTAAAGGGGTAAGGATGATTTATAATTGGCATTTAGAAGTTTTGTAGTGATGATGACTGTGTTACATCAAATGGAATGGCTTTTGAAATTGACGCTGGGGAGGCGCAATGTGACCCCCTTCGCTATGGCAAAAAGGTGTTGTTAATATGAATAAATAAAGCCCACATTAAAAGCATTTGAATACATTACGTATGAATCTATTTATGTACGGTTGACTGTATCTGTATCTTACAAATGTGCCCCTAGGGCAGTTTTAACTACTATAGGTACCTACCTACGAGAATTCGTTTAACAAAAGAAAACCACTGAATGTGGAAGTTGAAGATAAGATTTGATAGATTGCTTTAAATTGGTTTCTATTTGTATACACTTTTGGGAGTATAAAAGGGCAAGTTGGGTGATTATTAAATTTGAGAAATGGAAAATTTGATTCCGGTTGAAATCGAAAGTGGGATATTGTTTAGAATTTGATTATCTTTTCAAATCGATTGGACAATAAAATTGTTTTCACTTTCTTTCATTTTATTGAAATATGATTGACAGAAGTTGCGCAACGGTATCAGCAAAATTGATATGTGATCATTTGCTGGAACCGATATGTAATTTGAATATGGGCTTATCGATTTACTATTATAAAATAAACTGATGACCTTTGATTGTTTTATTATTTATTTCACATTCAAACCAAAATGTGATTTGCATCAATTTGTATCTTATTATAAAAAATCTTGAGTTTTTTCTGACAACGAGAAAAATAAACACTAGTCCCGAAAAACCTGAACCCTTGACTGTTTCCATAGAAATAATGACGCATGGTTTAAAACGTATCTCCCTAAAATCTGCTGACAGTTGTAGGAAGAATGTGCTCCATCTATGAAAAGAAGACTTGAACTTTAACAGCCATTTTATTCACCGAATCCTATCATCCTAATATTAATGGGTGTTTTTTTTTTTTTTAAAGAATTGTTGCTTTCAAGAGGAAATAAAACGCATGTAATTTAATGTTATGGCCAAGAATTTAACTTTATTATAAAGATAAGGGTTTGCCATTATGTTTTAAAAATGATTTCGGGCAAGTGGCCACCGCGGCTGGATCGAATAAAAATAAATTCTTGGGCGATTATGTCGACCGAATATTGGAAACAGCACGCAATGAGTCGAGCAAACCGAATTTTTTGTTGGTAATAAATAAGGGATTCGACCAATTCTGTACGTATCTCCTTACGACCTAGACTGACGTGACAAGACCTACCATATACTCACACACACACACGACGATAGAACGTGAAACCCAATAGAGAATGTGCGTCCCTTCCCTACTCCCTACCAAATTCATTCTCCTTCTTCTGGTTAGTTTTAAGGCCCCGACCCATAGAATCCGTTGGTCCGTTGCGGCAACGCATCCGTTGACGTTTGCCGGATCGCCGGATTGGGGGTGACCCAATGAATGCGTTGACGTTCCATTTTTTTCTCTTTTTTTTCTTCGAACATGCTGCAGAAAATTATGCTTTACATTAGTACAACTGTAACCAAAACGCTTAGAAGAAGAAATATATTTCTCTTCTTCAATGCCAAAACGAAACCACTTCAAATCGAAAAAAATTGCTGTCAACCAGCTGTCAACGGATTGCCGGAGAAGAAAAAGTTAAAAGTTCGGCTACTTCTCTCCGTTGCGTTGCCGCATGCGTCAGTGGCGATTCCTGGTCTCCAATATTAGGTTGGCTACACCAAAGATCCAAAAGTAAAGTAAAAAGAAGCAAATTTACGTTTAAAAACGAATTTTTAATTTTTTTCATTTGTATGAAAAACTTTTATACTATATTTGAACGCGATCGTAAAAGCATATTTTTCTCAAAAACGGCACTAACAATTTTAATTTTAAAAAAAATCACTGTTGCTTTTTAAGTACAACCAATCATATGGCTGAATTTTTTTTTTTAAATTTTCTAAAAACGGTACTTTCCATAGGACGGTTTTTGTTTTGGATATCTCAAAACTGGCTCAACAAATACTTTCAAAATTGCGTTATATTAGTTGTAGGTAGCTTAATTTATATACTGCAAGAAGGCATATACCTATATTTTTAAAAGATGTTTTATTGTAGGTATTTTAAAAAGCATTTTTTTTATTTAAAAAATTAATACGTATTTTGAAAACTGCTTATAAAATTTTGTTCAAAAATTTTAAATAAATGTATACCTATATCCTAGCCTTTTTGATTTTTTTTTAAAATGTTTTCAAAAAGTTCTTCAAAAAAAAACTTTTTTTTTTTCAAAAACAGCTCCATAGATTTTCATAAATTTATTCTAATCAATTCAAATTCATCCAAGAAATAAAATGGCGTACTTTTTTCAGCTCAAATTACTTAAAATATTTATTTAATAATTTTGAAAAATTTAATTTTATCAAAATCTTAATCCCCTAGAGCCTAGACCACTGTCACACATTAGAGCAAGTTGGTGCTGCCCAGTCGTGCATTTTATTTCTAATTTGCTCAAAAAAAGGCTTGAACGATTTTTATTCAACTTTGTTACATAGAAAAAAAAAATTCATTTTGTTAGTTTTCGGCTACAAATGATATTTACGGAAAACAGGTTTCAAAGGTTTTATTAAAGTGGACAACCACATTAACGAAATAGTTCGCACTTCCTAAAGTATATATCTTTCATAGCACCCACAAGATCGCACATATGTTTTAAGGAGTAACGGTTGCTTAATTGTAGCTAGCACATATCGAACCTTTGAGTTTTAGAAAAAAAATTTAAATGTTTAGGTACCAAATTTCTTAAAAATGGTTTAAACAATTTGTATGTACTTTGTGGGCGGGATCACGACGACGTTATCCAGAGCGTCAGAATTTAGAAAGGACAACATCTATAAAAAAATATAGAAAGATAAAATCTAGAAAAGATGGAGTCTAGAATCTAGAAAAAAAGTATTCTAGACTTTTTTTAATTTAGAGGGATTCTAAATCAAGTATTAATATTAATAATTCTAGATTTTGTCCATTCTAGATTTCTTTTTCTAGATTTTGGATTTTCGAAATTAAGTATTCTAGATTTTCGGTTTTCTGGATTTTCCCAATTCTAAGTATTTTTTTTTCTAGATTTTGTTGCTCTAATTTTTTTTTCTAGATATCGTGTTAAGCCCTTTGTGTGTATTTGTTGGTAGAATTTTCTTGATTTCTAAACTGTTCTTATGTTTGGGCTTAATTCAAGTAACGGACATCTGATGTATAGAAGCAAATTAATTCAATTACTCGTCTTCGTATAACGAAAATAACGGTAAAATTGACGTATCTTATGACACTGTCAATATGCTCGAAATGCGTGAAATAAACACTTCTTAAACAAATATTTTGAACTTAGTTGCATATTTTATACAACAAAGAGTAGTTTTTATTGCTCAAAAACCATCTATGGCACCCACAGATCAAGTAGGTATGTGCGACAAATTCGTGCATTTCATTTTAATGTAGACCCTACTTAGTACTTAATACTTTTTGCAAACCTATTTAGATTTTCCTGGCAATCTGCTTCCTTTTCTAGGTTTACATTTTCAACCCTGCTTGTGCTTTGCCAATGATGCGATGGCTGGCTAAGTTTTTATTTGTTTTCCTTTCACTCACCGTTCGCAGTATGGCTATTATTTTGAGCATGGATTTTATGCATTAAAGGTGGAATGAAGCAGCACACGAAGGGAAAGGGGAGTTTGGATACGGTTTGAATTAGAATGTGAATGCGCTATTTCCAATGCCATTCTAGATCGTAAACAGAAAGCATGCGAAAGACGAGAAATTTTGAATGGGAGTAAAATGTCACGAGATTGCTGCGGTTAGTTCTATTTGAATGAAAAATGTTTTGTTGTAATTAGGTAAACACATGGGTTTTAAGAAAACTTAATCAGGTTTGTATTTTGTACACAAAATATTATTTCATGATACTTTTAATATGAATTGCATTTATTTATTTTTGGGTTGGCGCAGCCAACCTAGCCAACTGAGAGGAATCGCCACTGGCATGCGTTGTCTATGGACCACTTCTCGTAAGAACACGTGTATTTAATCGAGCTGTCAGTTGATTTGCCGGACGCACGGACGCAACGGATTCTATGGGTCGGGGCCTTTAGTTTTTTATAATTAAGTCAGTCATCGTCAAATACTCAAACTGAACGGTCAAATCGGGGATCGGCAAAAGATTATAAGAAGATCGGTACAACCTATTTATGAAAGTGTATTATCTAGTTAAGGATTAAAAATCTGTTAGGATTAATAAATAATTTTATACACGAAAAGTGAATTGTTTCATCATTTTTTAGTAGCGAAACCCTAGACAACGAGAGGGATTCTCTACGTTATTGGAGAATTCCCTACATAAATTTGCACGATTTGCAAACGTTGTTCAGGAAGTAAGTCAATTCATTATGAAATGGCAAACAAAACTTAGCATAAATAAAGTGACAGCTGTCAAAAAGTCCACCACACGTCTAAAACCACCCTTTATAAGCCAAATTTTTTCTGTTTGGTAGGTATAAATGGCGGTACTATGCGCCATTTTGTTACCATGACTTTACGAAGGAATAAAAGACGTGTAAAGGGATGATTTGGCTTGGTAGTTGATCAGGTAATGGCGATTATTCTGCCAGAGTCGATATCCTAGACGAATCAATGCAACCAGAATCCAGACTTTGCTGGTTGATTACGGTACATTGAACACATCAAAAAAATTCGTTCAGTTAACGGCAAAGTGTATAGATCCCAGGCGGTTCCTCTCCCAACCCTTGAATTTTAGGCCAAAAGGGGGAGAATCTGTTGGAAGTGAGTCAAAACACTCCCTTGGAAGTTGTTCTTAAGCTGCCATACGACCATTGTGATGAGATTCTAGACTTTATGCCACCTAGTCAGGTTGCTGGTTGGTGAGGAAACACTATATCCATAAAAGGATTGGCTTACTTAGCGAGTTCAGCCTTGGAACTTTTCAAAAAATATAGTTCGCCACCTAGGCGAGATGTATGGTTCTCAGACGGGTCCTCTGCCAATTCATTGTTTTTTCGATTCATTTTTAAACTTAGATTGTTAACTGGCTCCCGATAATCAAGCCGGAACAGTTCACGCGAAATCTGTATTATGAAAGAACATAGTATCTTTCAGAAACTCAAGAGCAAACAAAATTTTTTTAAAAAACATAGGCTTTTCTGAAAGAAAAAGATGGAGAACGAAAAGCAAGCGCTAGAATCTGCTGAGTGGTGCTACAGGGCAACCATTTCTTCAAAATTCTAGCAAAGCCAGAGGGTAAGACTTTCTTTTTCATGGTACAAAGTCTAAGATAGGTGTGGGAATATCGTTTAATTGATATAAAGGCTCATCCATACCTATTATGCCGAATGATGACGATCGGCCCGTGCCGGCCTGCCAAGCCGAATAATTATGGACGTGCCGAAAGCCGTCCCGAACCAAACCGAATAAAATGAATGCCCCTTCGGCTTGGCCGACCGGCAAAGGCCGATCGGCATCATTCGGCATAATATGGACGCGCATTTACGTCCGAGCTAAAAATTTACGAAACAAAACTTCTAAAGTCTCTTATACCCATAACACACTGCTGGTATCGGATACCAGCAGTATTACCACCTACTATGAGTGTCAAGGAAAACCATGGTAATACCACGGGAGCAACATGGCCTTAGCATGGTATAGATACTTGGAATTTCATCGTTAGTATACGAAACTTTTTAACGACAGCAGCGCCATTCTTGTTAAGTGTATTTTTCAGAGTCAATGTTTTTGCTGCTTTGACAGCAAACCTCTGAAATCATTTGCCGAAGGTTTGTTTTTAAACAATAGATGTTCCAAAAAAAGAAAAATTGAAAATACTTAGCCAGTGCAGAACAGTGCTGTCAACTGTCAACGTATACTATACAAGTGTGTGTCACCCTCTATGGTATTGCAAATACCATGGTATCTATTCTATGGTATCGATACTAACAGTGTGTATTGTTATTAGAAAAAATAATCAATTTCGAGATTATTTCTTGTTACCCGATGGAAGATGACTTGAAGAAGATCTCAACCAGCTTGGTGTGCCAACTGGACTGGTTGATGCCATGTTCGAACATGGACTAAGACCTTAAGTAAGTAAGGAAGGACGATGTCTTGGTGAGGAGCATACTTCAAACTGTTTTTTCAATGTGGTACATATAAAGGGTGTTTTTTTAGACGTGTGGTTTTCAAGAAGATATAAAACGCATGTAATTTACTGTTATGGCCAAGAATTTAGCTTTACTATAAAGATAAGAGTTTGCCAAACTGAGCACAAATCAAGTGAAAGCTGTCAAAAGAACAACTCCGAAAAAAGTATTGCCAGATGGATTACAACACGTCTAAGAAAAACACGCTTTATATCAAGTATATGCATATTTATATCCTCAAGATGGTTGCACGCTGTCAGTGTGGTCATAAGCGACCCGGGATCAATTTTTCACAGTCCGAAAGATTTCAGAAAAGGCCAGAGAATTCCAAACCGATTCTCAACATACCTATTTTGATTTAAAAGTCGCTTAAGACAGCGTGATTAGAGACGAGCCTCGTCAAATTTCGACAAGTTTTTTCAGTATGACTATATAGAACTTCTGTTTCATCAAGCACGTCAAAACTGCTACCGTCTCCTTCTGTGTCAAGAAAATGACAACCATGTTCTCATTGAACTATTTAATATCCTTCTTCAAGCATATAAAACTGTCAAGTTAATACCAGCGAAAGTCGTAAAGGTCTGTTTCTATTTGGGTTCGATCAAAATGCTGTTTTTTGGCCGTAAAAGGACAAAGGAGACACATTGCAGAAAGCAGACAAAAGTGAAGATCCTGTAACATTGGGATCAATATTAACCTAGGTGCTGTTAGAAAGATAGGTATGAAAGAAGTGTGAAGGAGAAGATTCAATCACAAAGGGTTCGGGCTATACAACGACAAAAGAATGGGTAAAGTTAAGTTATTTCAGTTTAATTAAAAAGAAAAAAGAACTAGATTTCCAGCCAAGCAAAACAATTGTAGCTTGTGCTTTGATCTCCCAGAATAAGCAAATACATTTTAAGACTTTGAGAGAAATAAAGATATACTCACGCTATTTCATCGCCTCCTTCGTGTGGTTCGAGCATTCTGATCTTCACGTCCATTTGTGTTGCATCGCTCAGACTTGCAGTCAATGCTTCGATTTGCCGCTCAACTTCTACTGGCCTGCCAGCAATCACCAATCGAACTTCCTTGCTCTCATCAAGAACATAAACGAAAACATTCGCAATACTACTCCTACCATCGTCGGCTCCTTGCCGATCAGTCGCCTTCACATCGAACCCATAAACCCTCTGATCCATTGCAATCGAATTCAGCACTCGGATCTTTCCTGTTATTTCATCGATTCCAAAAAGCCTGGAAGGTTCGTTGAGAAGCTTATACCTGATATCAGAGTTGATGCCCTTATCTGTATCTAGAGCTTCCACCTTAGTCACTGGATATCCAAAGTTAGCCGTGTTTGGTATGACTGCCACAATTGGCCGACCACTTCCTCGAAATCTTGGAGTGTTATCATTTTCATCGGTAATCAGTATCACAACCCTCACTTCATTATAGTTCAAATCCAGGACTCTTTCATCAGCTACTGGGTATGTCATTTTTGCATAGTTACGGCCTTCCCGGGTAGTTTTTTCTGCACGAATTTTAAGCCGATAAGTTTCTTGAAGTTCTCTGTCAAATGATTTGCTGGCATAAACTGTTCCAGTAGTTGAATCAATTTCAAAAAAGTGATGATCAGAAGAATCCATATCTGGAATGAGTGTCCACCTATATGCCTCAGGTTTATACCTGGCAGTGAGATTAATACTGATAATCTCGATGGGAGCTGCATTGTTTTCCTGGAGACTGATTTCATAGTATCGATGTGGGAATAGGTTCTCGTTGGGATCTTCTTCTGATTCTATCTCTGGAACAATGATCTTGCCTTGAAGGTTCACCAATAGCAAAGCAGTTGAAGACTGAGTGGGACTTCCCAAATCAGAGGCTACCACTGTCATATTAAGATGCTCATAGTCATTGTATTTATTGAAATCACCGATTGTCGTTACAACGCCATCTCTTGAGTCAATCTGAAACAATGATGGCATCTCTTTGTGCACGAGAGAAAACAAAACCAAACCATTTCCATTGCCAGTGTAATCCTTGTCCAAAGCGTTGATTTGTTTGACAAAAGTCCCAGGCATACTATTACGACCTAAGAAAGCTCTATAAAGGGCAATCTGTGTAGTCCCTTCAAGGTTATAGAGCTTTGGATCAACAAGGTCATCAAAGCCAATAAATTCTGGAACATTGTCATTGACATCGAGAATATTTATCTCAACTTCGACCGAGCTCGACATTCGCTGAGACTCTTCAGCATTGTCGATTGCCAGAACAAAGAAATTATATATCGACACTTGTTCCCGATCCAAATTTCCATCGATCTTGAGCACGCCTGATATGGGGGAAATGGTGAATGGAATCTCTTCTTCAGCCTTGATGCTGTAGGTTATGTTTGCATTCTGGCCATAGTCCATGTCAGTTGCTTCGATTCTGTCAACTGAGTGGTGAACGTATTGACCTTCGTGAATGTCAAATGAATACCAAGACTTCTTGAACACCGGGGCATGATTGTTCACATCGACAATTGTAAATCGAATGCAAGTGTTATCGAATAGATTCCCAATGTCCTTGGCTTTTAACTTTAGAGTCACTTCTGACATGGCTTCTGGTGGAGAATTCACCTTTAACTCCCCGGACAGTTTGTCAATTGAAAAGTTTTTGTGGACCTTTCCCGTTGGTCTTCCCACAAAATTAACTGATTCCGATTCGATTTCGTACATCACACGTGCGTTCTTTCCATAGTCTTCGTCGGTGGCAGTCACTTGGAGAACAACTGTGCCTACCATGATATCCTCCCTCATTGCAAATAGCGGACATTTTGGGATCCCACCAGCCCTTTTTTCTCGGCTCAGCATGTCATAGTGTCTTTCAAGGGCAAGTCTCGGAGATCCGGGAATGTTGTAGCTTGGAATTAGTGATATAGGCTGCTGCGTGTGTTTTTCGATGAAAAATATCTCCATGTCAGTGGTGTATTCCCGGATCTCAAGGTTCGACTCCTTGAAGACTGAGATTTTGTCAAATATTGGTGGATTGTCATTAACATCAGCAACAAGAACATTGAGCTGGGCTATGGACGATAGTCCACCAGAATCAACTGCGATGAGCCTCAACTTATAGAACTGTTCCCTCTCCCTGTCAAGACCTTTCCTGCCTGTGAATCTGATTCGGAAATGTGGTCCACTGGTATAGGTCAAATTTGGTCCCAAAATAAAAGATTGCATGTCAACAAACTCCTGTTCCTCATTCCACTGCTCCGTCAGGTTAAACAAGTTAAAGACGGAGTTCTGTGAACTGTTGGCCAATTCCACGGCAAACATCTCACTTCCGTCGCCTTGCAGAACCACCTTAAACTCAGCGTGTTTTCCAGCATCTGCATCCGATACCTTGATGTATCGGTTAAGAAATACATCCGCCCTGAGTTCACAGTTTTCATTGATCATTCCCACATAAACTGGAGCATCAAAGATTGGTGCATTGTCATTGACATCATCAACCAACACGTTGACTTGATAAATTGCAGCTCCACTGATCTGTCCTTTGGAATACTCCACAATGATGGTAAGCTCGTAGTGATCGCGATCTTCTCGATCAAGACCAGTTATGGTCATCAGAGTTCCGTCATCAGTGATTGTTATTTTATTCATGACTTCCTGCCGATTGGCGATGATGTAACGCAGAGCAACAAATCCACCATTCTCAAGGCGTCTCATAGCTCGGGTTTTGGTGTTATTTTTGATAAAACTGCTGTAGTTTCTATAACTGGAGGGTTGAAGCCGTTTGAATGAATTCATTTGAGCAAAGATCTTATGAGCTTCTAAGGCTTCAAGTTCCTTTTCGTTCTTGTAGATGAGTTGACCAATAATGGCTCCAACTTGGTTTTCCTCCACATGGAAGCCAATAGCTCGGACATTTATTTCTCTAAAAATGGTGGAATTTAGTGAAAAAAGGAGAACTCTGAAAGGACTTTTACTCACTCAATAACAGGATGTTTGGTCAGTTCTTTTTCACTCACAACGTGAATGGTAACATTTGTGATCAGAACACCCTCCTTTTCTTCTTCAGGTGGGTGGAAGCTATCAATTGGTTTTCGAAAAGGTGATTTCCTGAAAGTCAGCTGTCGGCCTTGAGTTAAGTTCGTGAATTGCTGAAATCAATGAGTTATCTCCAATAAGGAAAATCATGCCCGTGTTTACAAAAGTGACTTACAAAATTCGCAACAGCTTCAAAATAATAGATCAGTCTTTGGAAATCCTTCAGTTCGCGAATGACAGTTATAATTCCTGATCGTTCTTCAATCGCAAATGGAACCCCATCCGAGTATGAATGAAGAAGATCATACAAAATGTCATCATCACCTTCGTACATCAAAGTTGTTCGAACCTGACCAACCGAAGTTCCGAGTGGAACATCAGACCCCACCCAGAACTCATAGGGCGCTCCAAGAAAATCAACTTCCTCATCTCCGAGGGTTGCATATACTTCAATAGTTACAACTGCCAATGAAAATCTTCGCTCCGATGGGTTGATGGGCTAAGAAACAAAATTAATCATTAAACTTTCTTTCTCAGAAAACAAATTCACCTGATCACTGGCTTCAATGAACACCGCAATTCTTCCAGGCCTGAGTGGTCCTGCTACATACAATGCCCCAGTCTGAGGATCCAAGCGAAATGGAATAAATCCACTGCCCTTTGGTCGTTGCAGTTCATACAGCACAACACCATTCCTTCCTTCATCTGGATCGATGGCCAATACTTTCCCAATCAATGTGCCAACCGCGGCGTTGGATTGAACCTTGAATTCATACAAATTCCCCTTTTCGAACTTTGGTGTATTATCGTTGGAGTCGAGGAGTGTTATTTCAACTTGAACAGAACTTGGTCCCTCCTGATTCAGTTCATCATACGAGGGGTTCTTTTCGATTGCTTCAACTATCAGTCCAATAGATTTTCTAGCTTCCCTATCTAAAAGTCGATGTTCTCGGACTGTTATCCAACCGGAACGGCTATCGATGAGGAAAGCTCCAGCGGATGAATTTTCCTCAACAAGGTTGTAGACAAACTCCGCATTCTCTCCTTGATCCCTATCTATTGCGTTAACTTGGAGAACACTGAAACCACTTGGTAAGTTCTCGACGATGGAAATATTGTAGAAATCCACCTCGAATTCAGGCTGATTGTCGTTCAAATCCAGGATTTCAACTTCAATTCTGAAAGAGAGATGGTTTAGTTTAAAATAAATATGGATCAAAATATTTTCGCTGAAGCTTGGTTTTTATATTAACTTTAAGCCATCTTGAAGAAAAGGCGAAAAATTCTCCACTAAATCAAAAACAGTCTTAGTTTTCTAAGAAGTTAAAAAAAAATCAAAATCTTTCACACAGATCTAGCCAAACGCTGAGTAAGTAAGTGAACTTGGATTATTAGTTTAAGCTTATAATGAAATGCAAGTTGCTAATCGTCATGTGTGTTTTCGGTTTTTTTTTTAGTTATCTTGGGAGTTTTTAGTCTGGGTAAAAAGACAACGCTTCATTTTATTCAATCTATTGGTTTTACTCTTTTATTAAAGTCAGGGGTTTTGCCTACTCTAAAAGTGGAAAAGCACAGTTCGTGCATTTGATAGCTCTTAAATCTGAATAAAGGTAGAACAGGATTGAACATTCCACATACACACGCGGTGGGTAGAAGAAGAACGGTGGCACCAACAAAAAATAAAATGCATGACAAGATCGGACATACTTGCTCTTATGCTAGATACTTGCGTAGATGCATGCTTGTACTTAAAAAAATTGTTTTTAAAACTGTTCAATTTTGTTAAGAGTTATCTATCTAGGAAAACAAATTGAAAATCGTTAAACCATTTTTTTTTTAAATGTTGTTTTTGAAAAAAACTTTTCGGAAAAATATTTTGAAATTTATTTGAATGTGTGAATATATGGCAATTTATAATCTGCATCGGGGAAAATAATGTTAAATAAATTCAATAAAGTTTATAGATACCCGTTTTCAAAATATTTCGAAAACTAATTTTTGACGTGATAACGTCTAAAAAATCGGAATATATGGGCAGCACGCACGAAAAAGAGTCACAGTCACAGTAACGTTATCGGCTTCGATGTTCGATAGCAATAGAAAGTCGATAAAGTGGGAGGGTTGGTTGGTGATTGTAAGTGGTGGGGGTGGTTGGGTGGGTGCATGTGATGGGTAGGTGTGGGTGTTTGTGGGAGGGGTACTGTCGGTAAGAGGCAAAATTGTCAAAAATGGTTTGTGGTTAGTTGGTGGTTGTAGGTGGAGTGGGTGGTTGGATTTAGGGGGATTTGGTGTTTGCGGGGTGATTGTCAAAAATTGTGGGTGTTTGGTTGGTGGTTTTAATTGGGTTTTGTGGTTGGTGGTGGTTAGGAAGGGGGGATTTATTGTGGGGGAGGAAAAATTGTCGAAAATGGTGGGCTTTTGGTTGATGGTTTTATGTGGGGGTGGGAGGTTGATGTCTGGGGGAAGGGTGATGGAAAAAATCAAAAATGGTGGGTGGTTGTAGATGGGGTTGGTGGTTCGTGGTTCAAGAGATACAACAACCTTCACATGAAATTGTCGAAAATTTTATCGAAACACGATCAAAATACCTTATGCAAAAACTTATTAAAAAAAATGTCTTCTATGAGAAGTTGGTATACCGTTTTAAGACAAATTCCGAAAAACCTTTTTTCCACAAAAGATAGACTGTCCTAAAAGAATAAAATCCTGAAAGTAGGTAATATCAAATTCGTTGCAGTCGTTTTTGATAAAATCAAACTTTTTTTATGATTGTATAGCTCAACCGTTTTTTGTCAGCATTCCACTTCGCTGTTGGTCGCAGTAGATCGCTGACCGGCTTTAGGCCACTCGTTTATTGCCGTGGAACCCTTCCTTTTTAGAGGAATCTCCACAGACCTTGTATCTAAGGTATCATAAGAATTGAATTGTAATCTATTATTTTAAAATTATTATTAAGAATATGAAATAATCTGGTAAGCAAATTAAGATTAATAAAAAAATTGTTGTTTCGAAATTCGACACTCTTCAACCATGAGTTTTTGCTTTCTCTTGGGAACAATCCTGGACATCCATGAGCTAACCTCAGCCTGAGTAGAAAAATGCATCACAAATTGGAACGTCCAAATAAATACAAAATGTTAAGCAAACTGGCATCCGTTCAGGCACAGGCTGACAGACAGAGGTATGGCAGGAATATGCAGACCCAATTTTTTCGAAAAAAAAAACTTTGGTCTATGAACTTTACCTAGGGTCGAAAATAAATGCAATATACGCGAGATAACAAGAAACGATTGACTCGGTTGGTTGAAGAACGTCAATGTATCAGCTGATTCTTTGCCTAAGTTGCACAATGTCTAGATCTTAACTTCCCAGATTTTGAAAAAAAAACCGATAATTACAATGTTAGAACAAGCTGAGGTTTCCAAAAATAATTTAAAGTGACCCCAGGACGATTTGCGGGCCGCTTCATAGCCCATCCGCGCCGACCGCCCCTCCCCGCAATGCATTCACGCCGTTTCTTTGTTACTAATGTTATTTGGTACCTGGATGCATTAATTGATGTGTTGAGGTTAAGTTCCAGCTGGTCGCACGCGGAGAAGAAAATGAGGAGGAAAAGAAATTGATGGCGAATTGACGAATGACATTTGCTTTGGTTTTTTGGAGTTTGGAGACTTGGAAATCTTTTAAAAAGGAGTGCGTTCGAGGCAGAGCTCGCTTGCAACTACTTCTTTTTTGGAACTGGACGGAAGTAGGGTGGATCCAGAAGGCGGCGACAAGAAGACTTTTTGAGTCTCTATACGAATTTGTTGAAAAGCTAAAAAATAAATCAAATCAAAATTTTAATAAAACCCTCTTGGGAACCAGAGCTCTCAACAACCAATAAATGTTCAATAGAAATACTAAATAAATAGATTTTACTTGATTATTCCTTTAAGTTTTCTCCAAAATCTTTTTCTGCATTCAGATTGTGGGGCGGCTTTCCTCAACAATATTTTTCGATATTTTCAAAATCGACATTTTGATCAGTCGGTATTTGTACGAATGGATTTTTTTGAAAGTCGAAAAACCGTACCCAACCCATTTAGAATAGTCGAAAATATTTTTCCTTTTCACTCTAGGTCCAAGAAAAGTGGCCGTAAATGCTATGCAGAAACTTAATTTTCTCGAAAATTAATCCAACAATTTTGATACAACTTCCTGTGTGCTGTTTTCTGTCAGAACAATGACCTTGTGGTTGAATACATTTTTCGGGATTTGTTTCATAATAGGAACCTTAGTGAATGGGCACATACAAAACAGAATTCAAAACTGAGTTTTTGAAGTAGTGAAATGGGCACTGGATGTTCTTATCGATATCAGAAATTTAAGCACAAACCTTTAATAAATCTTAGTCCCGAGAATAGAAATGGGAAGCTGAGATTTATGCACTGTAAATGTTTTATAAGTCTTAAGCATAAGGAGCTCAATATAAATGAAAGGTGAATTTTTGATAAGAGTCTGATGCAAAAAGGTGTTAAATTTGAAAATCAGGATCAGAAGTAAGAAGTAAGTCAAAAGTTAACTCAGAAGAACCTGCTACTTCAGTGTTGCTTTTTTGGGGGAAATGAAGTAAGCCATCTGATTTCATTTGCTGTTTTGTGAATTTTGAGACCAAATGTTTCAAAACCGTTCGATACTTTTTTTTCGAAAACATATTTCAAATTTATTTTCCAGCAAGTTACTTTATAAAATTTTGTATTTAGTTTTAATCAGGAAAAGAAAATTTAAAAATAAATCTATTTAGCGGTTTTTAAAATAGGTACCGAAAAGATTATAAAATTGAGAAAAATAAGTTTGTCATTAAAAGTTACATGGGAGGTAACGTTGGATTTCGAGCTGGAATGATAATTCCAAAACTTCCCTAAAAATACGAATCTAAAGCAAATCGGCGTAGCAGACAGACAGACATAATTGCCTGACCCACTTTTAACATTTTTAATATCATTAAAAATTGAATTATATTTACCTTGCTAGAGCTTTCTTCAACGGACTGTCCCTCTGTCTGGACTCAATCTGCAGAACCAATGTATTCCCAGGAAGGCTCTCCTCCTCCAAGTCAATTTCTTTCTGCAAAAACATAACTCCATTTGATGAATTCACATCAAACAATTTTCGTTCATTTCCCGAAATAATTTCATAAACAAGAGTTGCATTCAACGAGTCCTGATCATACGCCATGATTGGTGGTGAAAAGTACAACGGCATCCGAATGATTCTTCCCTGTTAATTGAAAAAAAAAATTAAATCTATTCCTTTGATTACTTACAATTACTAGAAGCCTACCGTCATTGGGTAGAACTCATTGATCTTCGTTCTATAAACTCCTTCTGTAAATTTCGGAGGCAAGTCATCAACATCTAACACACGTATAATCACGGTTGTATTAGCTTGATTCGGTGGAGTTCCACGATCGATGGCCAATAATGGAATACGAAACTCACGAATTCCATTATCGAAATCAAGTTCCCTTTTCAAAATCAGCAATGGACGATGAGGACTTTCAAGAGCAAAATAGGGTCCATCTTCTGTAGCACGATTATAGGTGGCAAGTGTCAAATGCACTTCGGAATTGGGTGTGTTTGGCTTATCGCGATCAAAGGCTTGAATGTTTCGAAAGATCACCGAGCCCGGTGGTGTGGACTCCTCAACTTCCACAATATACGGTTCGTTGATGAATCTTGGAACTTGGTCGTTCACATCCTCAATATATACAGTCACCGAAATGTAGCTTGTCTGGGTGAAGTGAAAAAAAAATTGTCTATAAGTTGAAATATCTTTTAAATAATTACAAACCTCTTCATTCCTTCCTTTTTTCCCAGAACAAAGAACCCGGAATTTTAATAGATTCTGTGGCTGATCTCGGTCCACCAAATTCTCCAGAGATCTCGTCAAAAATATCTGCACACTTGTGGAATTCAATTCTTCCAACGCAAAATAAGTATGATCGGTGAAACCTTCGGCACTCTGCAGGTATATCGATGACCTTGGATGTGCATGAAGCATCAATATCTCCTGGTCGATCGGTGTATCTTCTCGAATGCGTATAAACCGTACCCCTTCGCTCTCGGATCCCAGTCCATCGGTGGTATGGAAAACACAACCTGTATAAGCACGCAATAGAGGTTAGTTGTTAGTTGTTCTATGTAGTCACGGTAATTAGATGTTCAGCTGTAAGTAGGCTGACACTTGACGGTCTATGACTTCCACCTAAAGGATAGAACTTATACTATAAAAATGTGTATCTTTTAGATGCAAACCTGTGTGGTTTGTGGATTTGAATGCAGATCATCAGAGATCGCGAGTGCATTTGATGACTTTCTTTGCTTACGGTATATTGTTTTACAAATGGACTAGGCAATAAAAAAATAAATGAAGATACACCGAAGCACCTGCTGAGCTGGAGCTGGTGGAAGTATCTTCCCGCATAATTGTTGATTTGTTGCGACACAAATTCTCACCGTGAAACAATGAACCACATTCGACTGTGAAGATGTTTTTATTTTTATATTTTTTTTTTTTTTTTTTTTTTGTATCTGAATTGAACATTCCATGATGAGAACGATAGAATGTGCAAGTAGTTCCCACCCTCATGACATAATTAACTCATTTTTGAGAAATGCTGCACCACATCCTCTTCTTCATCTACATCGTGACTTCTTGTATACTAGTAGGTATAGGTAACCACTGCCGATGTAGTGCAATCTTTTGTGAGTTTCTTTGGAGTGTGTCTGAGCTCTTCGAAAAGAAAGAATAGTACTTTTGGAATTTATTTTCCCTATTCGTTTTCCGCATACATTTCTTAGTGTTTTTTTTTTTTTTCAATTTTCCCATATAAATAGTAATCTCTCGTGAACTTTAATGTTTTTATTTTTAGGCCTACCAAGCAAATAAAAGTGACAACGTCTTGCTACTGGGTTAGTTGTGTGGTGCGATTGAAAAAAGTATCTAAAAATGTTAATATCATTTCTGGCTTTTCATCATAGCTACTTTTTTTTCATACACCACAGATCATGATAGGCCTAAATTTATTATATTTGTTTGTCTGTTATGCAAATTTCTTGAGAAGGATGGTCGGTCGCATATTGTCTAGATAAATTAGCTTTACGGTGTATAGGCTCTTTACATTACCCTCTCGGTATGTATTGGTTTATGCAATTTTAGCTCAGACCGCTTCAAAGATTTTGATCAAATACGATTTTGTAAATTGTAGCTATTCTTGGTAACCACAACTCAAATAAAACTTTCCCGCAAGCCACCAAATTTAGACAATATTGCGAACCTGAATTAAAAACTTAAATTTTCCTAAATTTTTTTCAGTTCAAACTTTTAAACTAACTTATCTGCGTTCTTAGTTATTGGCTGAAAATACTCATTTCCGATTTCTATCTTTATTTTTTTTACAGAGAAATTCTGGTGACATTCCATACTTTAAATTTAAAATTTCTGGAAGACTGCCTTTTTAGAGTTATTTTAACATAGCTGTGTTTTTGGCAAAAAATATTCGTACCGGAAACATGAACACAAGTTAAGAAAAACATGTTAAATTGGTTATTTTTATAAATTATGATTTTTGATGGCAGATCTCATTTTAGATAAAAGGTCAACTTTTTTTTTTTTTTTTTTTTTTTTTTTTTTTTAATTTCCTCAACAAACCCCAAAATTTTTCAATAAAAATACCGAAAATTTGGTTGAGGTTTTTTTTCTACACAGAAACTTACTTGACAAAAGTATCTATATTTTCACTTGCGATATTATGTAGGTGTTGATGGAAAACTCATTTAGGTTCCTCAAAAACGGCTCCTGCGATTTTGATAAAACCATCTGAATGGTATTTTTTGAGTAAACTTTATGTTTGGGGTTAAAGGTAATTTAGAAGCACCGTATTTTCGTATCAGATTTTCACTTGACGGATTTCGATGAAATTTTTAATGTCGAAGCCCTCTATAAACGGAAGGGTTTTGTAAGTAAAAATTTCAAAAAAAAAAGATTTTTGAGGATTAAAAAAACATTAATTTTTTTTTTTTTTATGTTTTAGATTATTTCAAAAATAGTTTGATCAGGTATTTTTATACCCTGCCTATTCTATAGAATAAGTTTATTGTATTTGGTGTGGAGTTTGTAGCATAGAGAAATAATACCGTTAGGTATAGAAAAGTATATTCTGACTCAGAATCAAAAGCCCAGTCGATTTAACCATGTCCGTCCGTGTATATACTCTCTAGAGGTCGCAATTTTTGAGGTCGAAAGCTGAAATTTGGAATACATAATCTTTGGTTCAAGAGTAAAGCTAAGTTTTTGAACCGGTAAATTCCGCCCATAATCGCCATTTTTGTTAAACAACATCAAATTGACAAAATTAAATTATGTTTTTTGTAGTTACGAAAAAAGCACAAAGCTTAAATTTTGCATATGCAAGCTTTAGTTAAATTTTCTTCCAATTAAATAAAAAGATTTCAGTTTTGGTTGGCTAACGCCCACTTTTCATACAAAACGATTGATATTGTTTTTATAAAATAACAATGCTTACGTTAGAGCGAAAAACATTAAATTTTGTGGGTATTACTTGTACATAAACATCTTGTGTATAAAATTTAAAAAAAATTGATTTTGGGCGTGGCTGACGATATTTTTTAATTAGAAAAACGAAGAATGTAGTTTTAAAAATTTAAGGTAGGTACCTATATTCAATTTTAACCTTTTTTCCGTTCGTTATTTGAAAAATATTTCCCTATATTTTTGCGTGTAGATATATCAATACGCCCACTTTTGAAGGCTTGACTTTTATAAAATACATGAAAGATAGTTAAGGGGCGATTACGTCAAAAGTCATAATATGCACTTATTTTTCCATAACTATCGGTCGCAGTTTTGAAGTAAGAAAATGAACACTTCAGTTAGTATTCCTTGGTTATGTAGCAGAGTGTGGCTCAAGAATTGTTAAATACACCCATAATCGCTATTTCCGCTCAAAATCTAATTATAAAAAGTTTAATTTTTGTCTTATTTTGTTCAAATCGATCTACAAGCTTAAAATTGAATGGCACTGAGCTCATACTTATTGCCTTGGCAATATAAAGCCTCAATTTCAAGCTTTTTCTATTCCGCCAGCAGTTTTTGAACATCGTGGCCACACAAAATTAGTATACTGATTTTTGTTCCTGTTTTCTAAAGAAGAATTTCATTTCTGAAACTGGAACAGTTTCTGGCTGCGGTAGGCGAACGTATACACATACAAAAATGGGGAATAGGGTATCCAACAGTTTGTTAAAAACGTACTGTGTAGCTCTCGCTTATGTTTTTTGTTTGTATTATTTAGATCACTGGTTCCCAACCAGTGGTCCGCAGAAGCCAAAATATGGTCCGCGAACAATCGGGCGGTGAGCATACTTTTATACACTTGGTAGATAAACACGGCTTGACATTGGTTTTTTTTATTATGAAACCCAACCGCTAGGTGGCACAGTTTCACAAACGAAATCAACACAAATTGAAGACCAAATCATTATTTATCTTACACCAAACATGATTACAACACCTAATGCTAGGTACATATACACGAGGCAACCGTTGCAGCAACACAGCCATCTTGAAGCAACCGTTGATTCGTGTGTTCGTTGTTTTTATTTTCTTCTGTCGTTGCACTTTACTATTTTCTTCGCTTCTGTGTTTACGTTGTGCGCAAATTTTGACAAATATGGAAAGGAATCCAGGACGAACTCATTGAATTCCAAAATGACAGAAAATGCAAGGATGCTTTTGAATCGAATTCCCTTGAGTAGTTTTGGTGTAAAAGAGCAATTTCTTATATAAAACTTCGAGAAATCGCCTTGCGCTATTTTATGGTTTTCTCAACAAGGATTTTTCGCTTTTTTGGTGATTGGCGAGGAATCGTTTGAAAGTATAAGTAATGATTTGCGTGTAGCTTTGAGTAAAAATATTAGTCCTATGATAGCCGAACTCCTGAAGAAGATGCAAGCTCAGAAATCACATTAATACAAAATTACAGAAGTGTATCCCAAAAATATTATTATTTCTTTTTATGTAAGTTGCTATTGAGTTTTTAATTAAAGTATCAGTTTGATTATAACATTTTATTTGTATTATACCTACATAGTGGTCCCTTCTCACAAGAATGACATAGAAGTGGTCCCTGACCAAGAAAAGGTTGGGAACCCCTGATTTAGATGAATTTCACTTGAATATCTATGAGGACCCGTCTAGTAAGAAAATATTGTCCGAATCAACTTGCATGAGTGGCTTACCATGACAATCTATAACTCGCAATGGTGATTTGGCATCAGTAACTTAATAAAAAGAAATTTGAAGGATGTCATCAAAATAACATGGCCGCCAAAATTTACCCGTGCCAATTGAAAAACCCTTTACTATAATCTCTATAAGCAAGCCTTGCATGATGCTTTTTGCATAGATTATTATAAACACTCCTCTAAATTTTTAACCAAGGTGTTTCAATTCTACCTACAATTTAAGTTTTTAGATTAAAACAAAAATATTAGCCTAGAGTCTTATGTCATTTGACGCATACGAAACACAAAATTATTTTAAGAACAAATTAAAATTAAGGGCTCCAATTATAATGGTAAGCAATACTTCAAAAACGAAAGCAAGAATCGAGGACATACGAGTATCCGAGCTACATATGTATATTGTTAAATACACACGTACCAAGGTACATTTCTCATTGAAAATACATTTACATATGTTTTTAAATTTCTAAAGTAAGTTTGTATTTTCAGTTGCAAAAGTATCAACAAACATATTTACAAAGGCATAATCGTAAGAACTTACATTACCTACAATGTGTCTAGTCCATGACAAATATAACATAAGACTTGCTGAAAAAACTAAATACATTAAAAGGATTAATCAAGCAGATTGAAATGATGCAACCTAACCAGAATAATTGCACACTTAGTAGGTGACAACGTCTGAAGTAGGACTATAAAGGGTATGTTCTATTTGATAAGTCATAACTAATGTAATACATAACTCTCGCAAAAAAGCTAAACATCATCGCATGAATTTTATAAATTAAATTATGAGTTGACTTAACTAGCATCCTTCCTCCCTAGCGATCGTATTTAAACGTTGTATGATATTGCATTTTTGGCCATGTTTTCGGGGTTTTTTCTTTAAGCGTGGCAATACCATCTGACCCGTTCGTGTTATATTTTTGCAAGATGGTATTTTTAAAGTGAAATTTTTTTTTAATTTTCGCACTTCTTGTTCTATCAAGCCTTCTCTCAGCTGCTGTTTTTTTAATTCTCATACGTTTTGTATATTGCCCTAAATTGGAAACGGTATGTGAATGCCGGACGCACAACTGAGGAGTGGAGTCTTCCCTTGGGCTTATACATAAGTGTTATGGAACATGTTTCGATGACGGAAGATAGCTGAGTTTTCCCGCCACTTCATACACCCTACACTTACGCGATGATTAATGTCGTCAACATAAAGTTGCTTCGCCAATAACCACACATCCCAGATATTTTTACTTTTCATAGTTGGGTCACACACATGACACAAGTATTCAATCTTTTTTGGACTTTTACGGTTCCCATTTCCCTTTAAAACGTCCAACCATAGTACAAGTGCTCGTTGCAAGGATGAAGGATCCTCGCTTATGATGTCTTCATCGGCATCGTAAACAAAAGAATTACTGATGAACTTTGGAGTCCATCACTTTACCTTTAAGCAGGTAGGCAAGGACTGCAACACAGAGTAGCGGACTCAAGACGCTTTCCTAGTGATCCCAGCAGCATATGTATCTTACTTTTGTCACTGCTCCCTCGTACATGTTTATTCCCATCCGCATTCCACACATAGGTTTCTGGACCACCTCGTTGCCTGAGGGCCACCCATAACAGATCTCGTGTTTGTCTATCGAATGCTTTTTTTAAATCAAAAAAAGAACAAAGCGCAAGTCCTCTAAGGAATTCCATTGTTTTTCCAAAATGATCCTAGTACCTTGGAACGCGTCTGTTGTGGACTTACACGCGACAAACCTGCACTGGTCATCGCTTATCAGACAGAAAAATACATTGGATAACCCACTATTACTATTACCCCAACTAAAGATTGTAAGAATTGGACTTTTATTCATTGAAAAAACATCAAAGAACCTATTCTATCTAGCCCTTGCTTGGTTAAGTATCTTAGTCTATCAGATTGTTTAATGTTGCTGTAGGATTTTTTTTTCTGAAGTTCGATGCAATTCAAACTGAGCTAAATATACCATTATCTCAAAGATTTGACTAATTAAATAATACCTCTTAAGCTGTGAATTCTACATGAAGATACAATAATGTCTTAACGAAATACTTAAAGAAGTCACCATCCAACTGAATAGGATAGTATTAGGTGACAGATTTTTAACGTATTCCTTGATGATCATCTGAATGAGATAAAGATCGAACCGCACATAACCACAATTAATAGTGACTAACCTTATATGATTTATCTTAAAAATTTTGCAATCCGTATATGTTTCAGAGATGCAAGCAATTAAATTAACCTATTGTAAATTTTTATTTTACTCGCCTCCCTTTTAGCTAAGCTCCAAGATCTCAATACTTTAAATTGAAACCCATGAGGCTCTGGAGGAAAAGTTCGAAGTGAAAAAGTAGCAGAGTTGTAAATATCTTTTAGTTCAAAGTTAAATGACATTTATTACAAAGTAACTTTCGAATTTTGGAGAAATCAGGTCTTAAATCATAATCAAAATGCAATAGCAACATCATCGCTTAAAATGGTGTTGCAAAAATTCTGCAATCTAACTATACGGCCAATAGAAAATAAAAATAATTTTTTTAATTAAAAAATTAAAACTTTGTTCAACTGTATTCAACAAAAATTCAATAATCAAGTCATAATTCATAGTTTCAAATATATATTTGAAAGTCCTTGAACTTTTCCATTCCATTTTGTTCAATGGCAACTTTGCATCCAACTTCATTCAAATTTAATTACCACTCAAATAAAAACAAAATCAAACTGCATTTGAACTTAAAAGAAAGTATCTACGTATAACTATATGAAAGATACATGTACATGTAGTTGCTCCACACACTCGCTCGCTTAGTTCAAATAAACACTTGCATTAGTTAAATGAGAAAAGTCAAATGAAAATGAAAAGATGTCCCATGTTAAGAAATTGCACCGCCAATGCCAGCCGCGCCGCGGTTGGTCCAAGTCGAAGAACCCCAACTTCTGGTTTTTCTTTCTCATAAATATCTTCGTCCATCGAGTTTTTGTGTTCGTGAAATAATTTCTTCAATCGAAACTAGTTTTATTTTATTTTTAATTGAAAAAGAACGATTTACAGTTACATTAATGGCCAACTTGTTGCATATTCTATGCTCGGTTGCGCAGGTTGTTTACCTCCTAACTGAGTATGGTGTGGTAATTTTTATAAAAGACAAGCTGGGGACACTTATCAATAAATTGCACAGGAAAATACATTTCAGACAAGGACATGTTAATTGCAATAAATTGTTCATCATTAATTTGAGAGACGTGCTTTTAAATTGTAGCAGTTTAAGCAGTTAACTTGTGATGAAAAGTATTCAACTAGAAAAAAAATTATTCAGTTTGTAGAAAAACTGGATATTTTAACATTTTTTAAATAGGGAAGATATCAAACAAATTGTTGGGACTTTATCAACAGAATCGGAAAATGAAGCATTCCTTTCATTTTGATAATAAAGTTTCGTCATTTAGAGTTGCTGCTTTATTGTTTTACTTGCCATGGTGATTAAGCATCAGTAACTTAATAATAAACAGTCCTTTTGACAGATGTCACCAAAATAACATGGCCGCGCAGATCGCTAAAATCTACCCGCACCAAACGAAAAGCCCCTAACTGACGGTCTGACAATCAGTCTATCAAAGGTTTCGCACCTTTTTTAAAGTACTTTGAGTATTGTAGGAAGGCTAATTGTCAGAGACGGAGTAGGGGATCTTTCAATTCAGTGGCTTTCGATCTGAATTAACGTGGAACTCTCCTACGGAAGAGTGAAACAACAAAAAATATACACCAGGGCTCAAACCAATACAGACCGCAAATCCTTTTGCCTGAAACACCCGCGAAATATTTTTTGTGTCTGTGAATACGTGTACATCTCTGTCTGTGCATTTTGTGAGGGCAGCCATCCCTGCGTAGGTATGCCATTTATTTTTTTGGTGTGTTTGCTAAATGGGTTTAAAAAAATGGAGAGTGTCACACTCTCAAAATAAATGGCATATCAGCTGATTTTCAGCTTGTAGGCAAAAAGGGAGACCATACAGTGAGTTGGCGGTCTGTATCTTATTGGTCCGTGCACCAGGGCTCAAAGGCTATCTATATCCCCCAAAAGAAAATGATAGACTTTACATCAACGATCATCCACCGATCGTAACATGTTCAATTTCGATCATTAACTATAGTCTTTAACATTGTACAAGACCACCAACTTCGCATCTATTCAATAAAACAACTTTCTGTGCTTCCACTAGAACAGCGCAGATCCTTCCACCGTGTTTTTCTTGTTTGACATCAGAGCGTCAGTTTTTAATTTACTCCGCGCAGGCCGTCCGACTTAGAAACTTTTTACCACTAAATTTTAGCAAAATTGGCGATAGAAAAAGGTTTCACAAGGAACTTATGGTATACTATTTAATTAGCTTGTATGAAGTTAACTTTTAAATTGTAAACTATTCATTTAACTGGTCCATCTTTTTACTTGCTCAATTAGGGCAAGTATTGGTTTCGTGCAGAAAAAAAAATCGAGGTTTTAATCAAACATGACATTACGATGATAAGAAGCCCAAAAAAGTGGTTTTCGCCATACCGTCCGTCGCGGTCTGTCTGTGCGGATGTGCTCTTTTTCACGTCATGCTACAGCCTAAACCGCTTGACGGATTTTCTTCAAACTTGATATATAGCAGTTTGTAGAAAAACGGTTTTCCAGGTTTTTTTTATTTCGTTTTAGCCCGGCTCAAACTGGTACCTTTCAAGTAACGGTTTTTTTCAATTTGGATTTTCTCGAAAACGGCTCTAACGATCTTGATTAAACTCAAAATTTATCTTACTTTAAGCATTTCTAACAAAACTGCGTTTTTGTTTTTGGCTCAAATGGTCGTAACGAAAATCATGTTTTAACGGCTTTTTCAAATAGCCATAAGTTTACAACGGTTTGATTGACTCGACTCAAATTTCGTTTGACATAGTTTTTCATCGTTTTCTATAGGATGGTTTAATAACTTTTTCACTGAAGCCTTTCTAAACGGTGGCTTCCATACAACGAACCGTTGAGTTTTAACCAACATTTTTTGGTTTTTTCTAATTTGCTCGAATATGGCTCTAACGATTTTGATTAAACTTTGTGTGTTATATCTTTTTAGTGTTTTTTGTAAGAAAACTGCGTTTTTAGTTTTTGGCTAAAATACAAATAACGGAGATCTGGTCTTAATACGTCTTTTTTTCTTTCTAATGGCTATAAGTTGTCAACGGTTGCATCGAATTCACTCAAACTTTGTTTTGTATAGTTTCTTACAGCTTCCTATCAGATGGCATTGATTTTTTTTCAGTTTCTCTTTTTTAAATGGTGGCTACTATACAAAGAGAGCCACCAATTTTTTGGTTTTTTCTAATTTACTCAAAAATGGCTCCCCCGATTTTTATGAAACTTTGTATGTAACATATATAGAATACTTCAAAGAAAACTGCATTTTTTTAGTTTTTGGCTACACATGATAATAGCGAAAATTGGTAATATTCAGTTTTATTAATTTGGCCATAAACGGAAATTTATATCATTTATATCACCCAAAAGACGACATCTAATTTTTATTTTTTAATGATTTTAAGCCTCTATGAGTTGTTTTCAACAAAAATTATTTTCAAAATTTTAACGTTTTGCACAAGCTTATAAATGGTTTGTATCTTACTGTGAAAGTACGAGCATCTATGAAATAAATAAACTGAACAGTGGACATTAAAATTGGGTTTTACACCACTCAAACAACATTGCCAGTCGGTCATGCTGGCATTATTTTTTGAAAATTCGTACTGCAGATTAAAGGGGTAGCTATTCTTGCAAATCAGAATATACCCATGTTAATTAATAAATAAATTTAATGTTAGATTTTGTTTAAGTATAAAAATAATATTATTTTTTTATTAGTTCAATGGTCAAAATATTTGACGATATAAGACAAGACTACGATAAGGGACATGTGACGCTTCTTTGTTTTCTTGATTTCTCAAAGGTTTTCGACAAGGTAAACCACAAAATTCTTTGCGGGAAATTAAAATATCTTTTCGGTTTCGGTAATTCTGCAGTGAGGCTAATTGAAAGTTATCTGTCTGACAGACATCAGAAAGTTGTAACTAATGATTCTTGTTCGAACCTCCTACGTGTACAACAGGGTGTTCCTCAAGGATCAATTTTAGGTCCTATCATTTTCTGTATGTTCATTAATGATTTACCATCTGTTTGCAAACATACCACAGTACACCTCTATGCTGACGACGTTCAGCTGTACCTGGCTCGACTAATTAACTGCGTTACTGAACTTGTGGATAAATTAAAAGAGGACCTTAGTGAAATTTATTCTTGGTCTATGCAAAACGGTTTACTGCTAAATCCCAGGATATGCTGCTATCCTTATAAAAAATCTATTATTGTGCATTAAATTTAGTTTTAAGTTACTTATTTTAAATTGAATATATATAAAACTAAACTAATAGCTATATATCTGATATCGAAGTACTATAAGAGATATTAATCTTAATGTACAAATATTTTTTATTATGTATCCAATAATCCAATAAATGAAATTGAAATTGAAATTGTAATTGACATTGTTCAATAAACAGTATATACATAATTCCATTTTTTATAAATATTTTTATTTTACGCTCGAAAACAATAAACTTTTTTCTGATTTAGTTTCTTGGCTTATAGCCACATATTTACATTTGCTACATAAATGCGAAATAATTTTTAAGCACATGTGTTTAAGTTATGTTGCCGAGACATACATTTAAGCGTAAATTGATTCACAATTTTAGAATCATTTGTATAATAAAGTATAGTATAGCAAGAGTCAGGGAAACACCTAATAGCGAACCTTGCGGGACTTCTAACTAACCCCAGTTTGTTTTCAATTTCAAAAAACGGTGGCTAAAATCGAACCACTCGTTGCACGAGAACCACCGTTTAGAAAGGTTTTACTCAAAAAATTACAATGCCATTCTATAGAATATTCTCAAAAACTACGCTAGACAAAGTTTAAGTGATTCAAGCCGTTGCAAAAATGCCGTTTTTAACGTTTTTTTCGTTTTGGCCATTTAAATAAAAAACGAACTTTTAAGTTTAATCAAAATCGTTAGAGCCGTTTTCGAGCAAATCCAAAATGAAAAAAAACCGTTACTTGAAATTTACCAGTTTGAGCCGGGCTAAAACGAAATAAAAAAAACCGTCGACAATCGTTTTTCTTCAAACTGCTATATACCAAGTTTGAAGAAAATCCGTCAAGCCGTTTAGGCTATAGCATGACGTGAAAAAGAGCACATCCGCACAGGCAGACCGCGACGGACAGTATGGCGAAAACCACTTTTTTGGGCTTCTTATCATCGTAATGTCATGTTTGATTAAAACCTCGATTTTTTTTTCTCCACGAAACCAATACTTGCCCTATAGAGCAAGTAAAAATTGATATTATTCTCTATAGAATCTCAAAATAGTACTATGCAAGGAGTTTAAAGGCCATCCCTACTCGTTCGTTTAGGATGAAGCTCATAGTGGACGTAGCCCCCGGAATTTCATATCGAAAACTACTTTTCGTAAAGCATAAATTACATTGAGATAAAAATTGTTAAAAAAAAATACAAAACAGTGCAAATTATGTACCTACTATTCTGCTCCAACAAAGAAATTCATTCAAGTAAAAAATAAAATGCACGACTGGGTCGCACGAACTTGCTCTTATGATAAGCAATTGCTTAGTGGCTGCATATATGGATTTAAAAAAAAAAATTTAAATAATTTCGAAAATTCTTTTATTTTTTAAATTAGTTTAAGAGTTTTCTCGGAAAAACAAAGTATGCAATAAAATTTCAAAGCTATACGTAAATCTAGGAAAAAAAAATATTGAAAATCGTTCGACCAGTTTTTTTTTTAAAAGGTTATTTTTGAAAAACTTTTCCAAAAAATATTTTGAAATTTATTTGGGTATGCAAATATATGGCAATCTGTAGTTTACATTTGAAAAAATAATTTAAAAAAAAATCAATATACCCGTTTCCAACATATTTCGAAAACCAAAAATTTTTTTGAAAACATTATAAAAAATCAAAAAAAAAAGTTTTTGAAAAATTTGAAATGCCATATTAATATATTATAAATGACTTCCTGTGGCCAAAATTTTATTGAAATCGAATGAATAGCTTACGAGAAAAATTGATTTGAAAATACTGGTTCTATGAGAGGTACCGTTATAAGACAAATTTTGAAAAATATTTTCCAACCAAAAGATAGATTGTCTTACAAAAATAGCATCCTGAAAGTTTTATCAAAATCGTTAGAGCCGTTTTTGAGAAAATCAATTTTTTTCTTTACGATTGTATGGCAGGTGCCGTTATTTTTGGGCCTAGAGCAAAAATAAAAAATATGTTCCGAGGGACGGCCAAATAAATCCTAGATACCAAATTTGAAGCAAATCGGTCCATCCGTTCAGGCTCTAGAAGCGCGAACAGACAGACAGACAGACAGACAGACAGACAGACAGACAGACAGACAGACAGACAGACGGACGGAATTCCCAGACCCACATTTTTCGACTTCTCCATCATCGTAATGTCATGTGTTATTGTTATCTCGAAATTTTTTTTCTGCACGAATCCATAACTTGCCTTATAGTACCTATAATCGCAAGTAAAAATCGTGAAAATTAAATTTAAAAGAATATAACTGGTGAAAATAAACTTCTGTATCTTGTTTTTGTTGCGTTGAGAAAAGTATTCTTAGTTCAAATTTTCCTAGTACACGAAACTCTGTCGTAGGTCCATTTTTTCGACATTTTTTTTTTTTTTTTTTTTTTACTTTGTTTTCCGACGTAGTTAAGGCTTACTTTTTTCTTTCTTTTTTTCTTGGCAAAACCAATGAATTGTTAAAGAAAATTCTTTCTAAAGAATAAAGCGCTATAAGATTCGTCTAAAAAGTGCACTCCAACGAAAACAGAGACCATATCTAAATCAACATCCTTTTATGATTTTATTTTCGAAACACACCAACCAGCCTCTAAAACCATATTCGTGAGTTAACTCGAAGCAAACTATATCCAACAATAATTGTTCTCAATATTTTCAGTAGTGGGCGCCCGATCTCATTTTTTGGTTGTACAAAATCCAATATAAAATTGAAATAATCCAAACATGCAGCTAGGAATCAACATTATATCCGTTTACGACTCACAAAATTGATGAAATAATGCAAGATATATTTTTGAAATTTATTAAAGTTTGAAATTATATCTCATAGTCTCCCTCAATTTCAATTGCATAATATTAAAGACTGAACAAAGACAATTCGATTTAAAAGAAAGCCACAATCTATCAATTTTGTTTTCCTGTCATAAAACTTTCCGGAAGAAAATAATTATTAAACTGCTTTTTTTTTTTGTTCAAAAGTGCCTATGGCATACTTCATATAACGCAGGTATTTCAGGTCAATCTACGTTCCACTAAACAAGCTAATTGCTGCATAATTTTTAATTATTGCTTGTCAAAGTGATTCCTAGATCAAACAAAGCATATCAAAGAAGACCAGTCCAATACAAAAACAAACTGTGAAACTGTAAAGATTAATAAAGATATTTTATCTAATGGCGATTCATTACTCCACCGACTCTTCGGAGCTCCTAGAGTATTGATCAGATCGCGGCTTATTAATGTAAATAAATTCAGAGATTATTTTAAGACTTCTTCGCTCGCTTCCCGTCTTCTGCGGGTCCGAAGACATCTCATTCAAATTCAAATTAGGGATGTCATTGCCCTTACATCACTCGTCCACAGTCCACACACACTTTCATTCAACAAATAATATTGTTTGGCTATCATAATGTTCGAACAGATATTTGTCAAAAATCCAACGGTAAATTGGAAATCAATTAATGTTATTCTTTTAATAACTTTATGTAACTCATGGTTATGATCTAACATATTCCATGGAATTCAAAATCAAAGAGTTGGCAAACAAGTACAATGCAAGAACGTTCAATCTAATAAATCCGAAATTCCATCTCTAAATAATATCTTTTCTTCAAAGTTTCTCCTGGAAGTAAACTGGGCCTACAATTAGTCTTCCAAGTTTATAATCCAGTTAATTGGCCAATAGCTACTGGCAGCGCGGCAGGTGTATAACGCCACCACAGCGTGCCGCCGCCGCCCGCCACTGCAGCACACTTCCTTATTGCGCGTGCACATTTCTCCTTGTCGTATCTTAATTGGTGTAGTTAGTAAGTAAGTAGTTGAACCACCCCAAATATTGTATACTTGCCGTGACAACAGCTATCCATCCGCAGAGCGAAGATAATCCAAAGCAACGCGGTAGCAGCACTGGTGACGGTGGGCGATATCCTTTGCCGATACATTTTACTTCGCAGATACAAACATTCACTTAGATAGTATTTAATCACTCATTGAATCGATAATTTAAAAGGGGATCTAGTTTAAACCACAACAATAAAAAAAACTGTTAAATGCCTTAACTATCTTATTTCTCTTCACTTTTTTTCACAAATTTGTATCTTTTGTATGCGAATACGAATAGATACTTGATTCGCGACCGAAGCTTGCGAGCACCTCTTCCATCAAGCGAATATAAAATCCAACTGAAGAGGAAGACATCGATGATGGTGTCTTCGGCTGGTTAAGTTTGAGTTTGACTAAGTTTAGTTGAAGATACTAGAGAGATACACACGGAATGTGTGCCTAACCAAACCACATCATAGAAGACTGCTTCTTCTGGTTTTTGTATCTTTTGGATTCGGATGATAATTGTAACGGTGCTCGCACAACATTGTTGTTGTTGGTTGTTATCAACGCTCAGAAAGAGTGGATCAAAACAAAAATCGGAAAATGCATCTTGGAGTCTCGCATATCCACTTCTTCACTCTTGACCAAGTAAACTTACTTTTGGCGATGATACGGGCTTCTCTGGAAAGTTGTTAGACTGGAAAATCAAAGTATAGTAGTTTAGCCGGGTGGATGTGTTTCTTGAGAGCTAGACGTAGGAAATGGACGCAACAACGGTTTATGCATGTTTTATGTGGTCTGACACAAATTGCGCCCTAAAAAAAAGTTTTTTATGTAAATGAGCATAATTTTTTGTTTTTATGTGTCTTTTTGTTGTTGGTGTCTTGATGGGTGTGATGATGAGTCTATTAATTGGAATAAAAGAAGGCTAGAAGCTTTGACGCCACGCCGCGCGCCGGTGGAATAGTTGTTCCTAATTAAACTGTTTATAATGTGAACTTGTCAGTGATCTATTTGTCGCTCTGGTGGTGATGCTTGTAATGAGCAAAACCGGAATGACGTCATAATATTTTCCTTTGAATAGTTTATCATTTTTTTGTATATCATAACATTGGCTCGATGGTGAAGAGGTTCGATGGTATTAAAGATCAATAACCAGACTATATAGTGATATTCAGTATGAAATTCTTAAACAAAATATTATTTTTTCGGCTTTAAACGAAAGAGCTGATCTGCGAACCTTGAAATGAAAACATTATTTTTTATTATAAGAATTTTTTGGTATGGTTGATAATTTCAGCTTTTTGTAAGTATGTATTCGCTTATTTAAGAATTATCGCAGTTAAAATATTATGAAGCTCGTCGTATTTCTTAAACAAATATGTGAGGAACTGTTACCTGAATCAATAGGTGGTATTAAGTGTGATTAATTAGTTATTCGAAATAATATCCTTACAATAACTGATTTATTTTGCTTTTACTAATACTCTGCAATTTCGAAAATAGTTTATGGCCAAAATATTTATTCATCATCAGTCTGATCTTTCAAAAAAGTACCTAACCTACTTACAAACTATCTCAGTGTGCCTTTATCGTGAACAGGTATTAACTAATTTTCTTTCTTGGATAATTGTTATCAATCATCGTTGGTATCAATTAAAATGTTGATGATGTGTTCCAAGAGATAAACAAGCTTAAGAACGATTTTTCAGCAATTTTTAAAGAAATGTGCAGAAACTTTAGAAACGATTCGCAGCCCAGATTATAAAGCGGAAATATCGAACTAAATTCTGATCGCCAATTTATTTAATTATTCTAAATCTCTTCGAAAGTATTTAATTCGATACTGTAATACTTTGATTGCAAACCCTTATTTTTGAGCAACAAATGGATTATAAAAAAGTTAACCTACGCCAACCACTCAAACGGATTTCGTTTCATACACTCTTAATTCGATGGAAAACAAAAACGAAGTAAACATTACTGCTACCGACTTTAGCAAGAGCTTTGATTAAATCTCACACGAAATTGTATCAAAAATCAATTTTGTTCAGATCGTCAATATCAGATCCGCTTACTGCACAATTAGGTGTGCCCCAAAGGAGTCATCTGGGTTCTACAATTTTTGTATAAGGCATTCCGAACTTTCTTTGTACTTGAATTATATGGACATTTTGGTAAGACAATTATCAGCCGAGACTACAACTTCACGGACGCTCTTTGTTTCCTAGTGCCAGCAACTTCAAATCCTATTATGGTAACATAATCGAAAGGTATCCCTCGTTTTCGTTAAGAGTTGGTCTTTAGAATTTTCGGATTCCTACCCGAAACAAAATTGTTGCTCGAAAAGCTCCGGGAAACCAATGCCAGTTGACTTACACTCTCAACCATTCTTGTGTTAACGGCAAAACACTGTTTAAATTTATTGCCAGGCCCAAACGTCTAGAAAAGGTGCGCTTTTCTTGACAAGATTTATTCTTTCATGATTTGCCCTTACCTCGCAATTGGCGAACAGAAAAATGTTAAGAATAAGGGAAAGGACCCAGAACATTCGGTGTAGTAGCCTGACACACTAAACGGTGTGCCCAGTAGGGGCATTCAATTTATTCTATAATTTTGAACGTGAATGTGTTCTTGAATGGGTTTTATCACCCCCCCCCTCTTCATTATAATATTGTTTTGGCTTAAACGGTATAAAAGCCTTTATTCAAAAACATGGTTCTCACATTGCCCGGCATTGAAACACGTGTAACCCTATACAAAGCTTATCAGTCTGTAGGTGTAGTTATATACATCCTCTTCTCGTGAAACAATGTTAAGGTCTCTATGGATAATCTGCTATCATAATGCCAAGACAAACTCATTAATGAACCAACAGATATGGATTCCGCCGCTACACAAGACGGACTGATGACTGCTTTTTGAACTTCTCCTGACATCGCTATTAGTTTTTTTTTTACTAGAAATCAACACTCGCTTAAAGGAACAATAGCTCAAATTCATGCAAGAAATTGCTTTATTTAATTTATTTTAAACTACTTACTAGAATTTCAATTAAATTAAATAATTTACCAAACCTACAGTTATAATATTGAAATAATTTTCTAACAAAATTCTTAGTAGTGACATCTATCTTCAAGTAGGCAAACCAATAGGGCTGGTTCATGTCTTGCTTACTTTGTCTTAACATAGAAAATTCATAAAAGGTTTGTGTCTTTAATAAACAATATAGCATCTGCTGTACAACAAATGTTTAGAAAGTGGTGCGCGTCTTTAATATCAATTTGCGGCGAATTAAACGTAGTAAAGCAAAAATTCATATAGTGGGGCGTTTTTCTTTTTGCGACATTTAGTTTTATACAGAGTGCAAGGACTTACTTGTTCTAAGGAAGCCAATAAACTGGAAACGATATTTTTGAGAAATTATTTAATATAAATAGTGAGGATATAATGAAAATGATATTAAAATCACACAAAAATTGATGAATTCTCCTGTGCCCAGGAACATGTGTGTAATAAGTCAGACTTGAAAAATAACGAGATCTTAACATAAATAATACCAAGTTATTGGTTTATGAATTAAGTAGGTATTTTAAGTTAAGTAGTTTTGAAACAAAATAAATTGATAAGAGAAATTTGTTATTTGATGATAACTGACCTAAAGTTTCAAGTTAACGATTGTCAAAAATGGTGGGTAGTTGGTTGGTGGGAAAAATTGACTAAAATGGTGGGTGGCTGGTTAGTGTTGGGGGGGTGGATTAGGGGGTGGTGTGTGGTGAGTTGGTGAGGAAAACAAACGATGAAAATGGTGGGTGGTTGGTTGTAGGAAAGGTAGGTGGTTACTTGTGGGGATTTGGCTTGGAGAGGGGTGAGGAAAAATTTGTCAAAAATGGTGAATAGTTGGTAGTTGCAGGTTAGCTGGGTGTATGGCGGTGGAGCCGGGATTTGATGGGTGGGTTAAGGATAATCATATGAACTTTTTAAAGGATATCATGGTTACGCCAGTTGAGCAAAATCATTTCCTCATCATTACTTGCTAAGTTTAAGGACACTTGCTTGCTTTTAAATTTTTTTTTTGTTGTCGCCTAAATAAATAAATGACTTTTCTGACTGAATATTCAAATTTTTTTGAAAAAAATTATGTTCAAAAAAAAAAAAATAACTCTATTCGCCTACTCGTAAGGGAAGTACCTAATTAAAATTAACAAAAGGTGCAAAATGGTTTCTATTAAGGCTAGGTATGTTTTTTTTAAAAGGTGTAATACTTTCAACTGGCAGCACGGTTTTCATTGACAGCCGTTTTGTTATCTGCCATATCATATATCTTTAGTTTGGTTTGTCATTTCATCATGAATCAACTGACGCCTGAACAACTCATGTAAATTGTGCGCCAAGGGGATCGAAACGAGATTCCAGTTGATCGCGTTTTCAACAAGAAAGTTTTGTTCACTTTTCATCAACTCGATAAGGATTTGGAGTGAAGAAAATCCTTAAACCTGGAAACATCTAGAAAAACTAACAGTTTGGTGTGCTTAATAAGCTGGTGGAATTTGGTCCTTATTTCTTTAAAAACGATGCCGGCTAGAAGGTTACAGTAGACGAAGAATATGTTATAAGGCCATGATGAATGACTCTTTAGTTTCTGAATTAAATCGCATTGATATTGGGGCGCTAGTGGTTTCAATAAGACGACGCAACGGGTCACTTAGCGCATGATTTGTTGAAGGTGTTGAAGGAAACGTTTTGTGATTGTATAACTTCGCGTTTTGGGCCTGTGAGTTGGCCCCTCCTAATCGTGCGATTCAACACCGCTATACTATTTTCTGTGGTAGCGTGTGAAGACGGTAGTCTAACCAATATCCAACATTTTCCCCCGCGTTATTGCCGATATACCAAAATGCTGCACAGAGTGATCGGAAATTGGACTTCAATATTGAACTACGCCCGAGCGAGCTGCGATGGCCATACTCTTATGCCAGAAATTATATTCAAATAAAAATAACAAAGAATTATCTTGCGAATAAAGAAAATTTTAATGCAATTCATACAATTCATCTATGTTTTAATTCATTTTAATGATCTATACCTACATTAAAAAAAAAAAACACCCTTTATCGCTGTCAAAGTGACAGCAAAGCAAAACAGTTGACTAATAAGTGCCGTAGTTAAAAATCAACCCCGACTTACATCGAAATCCATCCAGCACTGCCAATTGTTACAGTTAGACTGGTCATCTTGATTTAAATTAAATATTCTGATTCAGTAGCGTAGTTCGACCATGGGAGTTTAAAGCTTGAGGTTTACACTTCAAATAATTTTTTTATTTATATTTCTAATGCTAATGTAGTCACAATCCTTTTTTCAATCCTAAATTCTTTTAAAAATTCCTGAAACCTTAAGAAGTGCATTAACAATGGATTTCCATATTTTTTTGAATCACTTATTTTCTAATCTTCAAAATAAAAGCATAAAATAGGTGGCGATACCTATCTAAATTATATGGTCATTCGCCTTCGTCTTCATACTCTTCATTTTCAATTGCCTTTATCATTATGGACTGCAGGATAATAACAACAAAATTAATAGAATATGAAACGAGGAACAAAAAGAATGTATTATTTAATAAAAACAATCTCAGCACATCGACTTCCAAAACTTCTGGCCACATTTTGAATCTCAGGACATCACTCTAAAAACACAAAAAGAACATTACAAGCTCGATATCGGTAAAATCAATAAATCTTACACTCCATTCTGAGTTCTTGCATCCTCGACTCGCGTCCAAGTTCACAAGGGTATTTCTTAGATCCTCCGAGCTTCGTTTAATCCTTTCCGCAGCGTGAATCAATAGAAAGATATTTACGAATATCATCACGTTGTACATCAGATTCTGCACGTTCAACTCATCCTGAACATAGAAATCCAGCAAAGCATATAAATTCGTCAGCATATTGGCAAAGGTATTCAACATTTGGACGAGAATAGAAACTTCAATGCATCTTGAAAATTCATCAACCATCCGCCTCATTTGCCAATATAATTTCATCAGCCGAAGGAGTTTTTTTCGATGCCTCTGAGTCAGATCGTCTTCATCCACATCAGCGTGTATTTCCATCTCCAGTGCCAGCGCCTTGAATGTTTCATCCAAAAGATAAAAGTATCTCGCCAACAGCAGCATGGCCGCAAAAACAATGTCCGAGAAGACAGCCGCAATCTCGGCTATGTATAGATTCACAAAGAATGCTACAAACCATTCCACGCTGATGATGTCACCATACTGGATGATATATGGAAAGTTAATTAGCACTTCGTACATGGTGATGGAGAACTTTATCGCGATGAGCAAAATTATCTCAGGAGTGATGACATTGCCACTATAACCCAGTTCCGTTGACAGCCTGTTGAGAACTTTTTGAAAGTTTCTTGTCATGCAACATACGCTGTTTCGCTTCCATATTTGACACACAAGCACAACGAAAGAAGTGGCAAAGCCAAAGCCAAATTGTGCTGCAGTTATCAAGGACATATTTTCATCGATATCCACTCCGGACACATGATAAATTTTCGAATTTAATTCAACAATAAACGGGGACATGACCGCAACGAATATGCAAATGACACTTGACATAAGGGTAGCCTTCAGGGAGGTTTGGAAAACTTTATTTTTAAAATCATATTCCAGAGCTACCACACCTAGGAATTTTCCCAGGAAGTAGAAATGCTTAAAAATAAACGCTCCAACTCTATCCCACAGCATGTTGCTTGCTTCTGAACTAAAACTAATTGCAACGGATTGTTTAGTTAATCAATTTGTTGCATGATAATTAGTCCCTATTGTTATTAATTATTTATCGTCCTGCATCGTCCTTCTGACCACACTGCATCACGAAATGTTAGTAAAATTAATAAAATCAAAACATTTTAGATTGGCATTTGTAGAAGTAGGTACAATGGAGGAAAAAAAATTCAATAAAAATGACTTGTTGAAATATATATATACAAAACACTAAACTTAAATAGTATCCAAGTGAACAAATCTGTGATTATGGAGATTAACCAAAGCTGGCCATTTATTGTACAAGTCAACAACCCCCAAGCCGGTAATGATGAAGCATTACCTTAACCTTGTAGTGAGTTAATTAAATTGCGTGCAATTTTCGGCAAGGATCCTCCCACAAAGTTTCCTCTTCCTGAACTGAGACTGAAAGACAGACACCAAAACGCTGCTTACACACACACACACACACAATCCATTAGTTTGCTTTTGGCTTAGAGATAGAAGATACTCGGGGGACACATTTACACATTGCTTATTTAGCGAATGGTTCTTTTGTGTTCGTTTAGAGGAATTAAGGAATATTTTTTTTTTTTTTTTTTGTTCTTTTGAGGATTTCTTGGTATGTACAGTACATAGTATATATTGTACATAGAAGTTATGTATTTATATTGATTTTTCTATTTATTATATAGAATCAGGTTAAGGCATTCGAAATAATTATATAATGAAGGAGCAGTTTTGGGTGTTTCGAAAATTTTAAGCATGGTATTATTGGACTTGAAGTTTTATTTAACTAATGGTTTTCCTTTGAGGACCAGGCTCGGGGGAATGCATGGCCCTCTTCTTCATTTCGGATTTACTTCTAACGAAAAATATTTTTAAGACTTCAACTTCAAACAAGAAGAATGGAAGGTTGAGGTATTATTTTGGTTGGTCAGAGGAACAATTTGTTCCAACTGATGCAAATCAGGATACCATAAAGTTTGCTAGATGCAATTAAAGAAATTTAATAAGAACGCAACCATCTCTCAAATGTTAATAGAAATTGGAATATTAATTTCCCAAAGTTCATTAACTATGCTTGAAGAAATCATAATTTCCCGATGACAGTAGGTAGTCTGTGATACTTTTAAGCGATACATTTTCCCAATTTTCTTGCCAATATAGATTGGCCTTGGGTGGTGTGTTTATTTTATTTTCTACTTCAAGAATGTCAAAGGGCCACCTCTCCTTTTCGATTGTGTCTTGTTTGTTTGTGTTTGGTGGCTTCTTAACATTTAAGTTCCAAATTAAGTTTTGTCACTCCTGATATGTCATGTGAAGCATCTTTTCACATCAGCTGCCATTATTTTACTTTTGCTTTTTTTTCTTACTGCTTATTTCATGTTAAAGCGGACACGGACAATCGATAACAAAAAATTCCTGTTTCAAATAATTCCCATTTAATATAACGTCCTCATATCGATATCAGGAGAGGTATCATAAAAAGGAGATTATAAGATTGCCGGAAGTTTGTAAAATTCGAATATGTACTGTACACGAACAGTGTACACATAAGGCTATTGGAATTTTTAGGTACATATCTAGGCAAAAACCATTTAAAGAAACAAAAAGTATAACAAGGACATTTTAAGACTCCTTTCCGCGATAAAATGGGGATCCTAATATAACATAATGAGCTTTAACAACCTTGTTCAAACAGCACCGTACCAATTTCTTGCTTATTCGATGTCTAAGCAGTTTGTTTTGTCCTAAATTTTATTGTTTCATTTTTGTATATGGAAAAAAGTGCTTTCCTTTTTTGTTCACCAGCTCTGTTAAAATGTGCCTAGCAGAAATACCTAGCTCTTTTTTTATCGTCTCGTACACATTTTTTAAAATCTTGACTTTTAAAGATTTTAACCTAACCAACAAAACGAGGAGTCTTTATACTTTTTGGTATAAAGGGTTTTGTTGCAAATATGAATATTATGAGCTTACTGGAAATGATTCTATACAGTTCGGCACATCACCGGCTACAGGCACATAGCCAGGATTTTGTTTCGGGAAGGGCTTGTTTAATTTCGAAGAAGTAATTCTATACATGTATAAAGAATTTCCAAAAACTATAGAAAGTTTTTTTTTTCAAGAATTCGGTTATTAAGAATTCGTGCATCTATCGAAATCATAAGACAACACACAATGTATTTTACGATTTTATATAAACAAAATATGTAGCTTACTATCAATATTAAATAGGTATAAAAATATTGAAAACGTAGGTACCTAAGTTGCGGATAAAGTTTTTCGTAAACAAACAATTTTGATAAAAATGTGCTTTACTGGTGCCGACTGAAACGTAAACTATACATGAGTATTGGGTATTGTGTATTTTTGAACCAGGTGTCTCGGAAGGATTTTATATTTTTTTTTATATGCAGAACAGCCAAAAGTCGCCAAAAAGTCCCCTTATTCGGACATACGAGTAGATTAAAAAGTTTTAGGAGGCAGGTTCATCACTATAGATAAACCGAAACCATAGACGGTCTATCCATGACGATCCGAGCGTATGCAAAACATTAAATTTATCTTTTTATAAATGAGTGCCGTGAATGTGATGCATTGCATTTAAAGGACGTTGTTATAGAATGTATTTTAATAAAAAGGAAATTTTTTTTATGTAGCAATCGAGCCTTGTCATTGCATTAGCTTTGTTTGTTGAACTTTACCCAGGGTCAACCCAGAATTTCTTGAAAACTTCAAAAGGTGCCAAAAAAACCTGGGTTTTCCCGTTCTCAAAAAACGCATTAGGGCTGCTGTTTGTATATTTTTTACAACGCACAAAATCAAAAGTTTATAATTCACTTTATTTATTCGATTAAGTAAATACAACTTTCATCAAAATTAATGCATTCACTTGCATTTCAATTACTTTTTTCGAAAAAAAGATATGAAAAATCAAATACAGAATAAAAATACACAAGAAATGCCTGACAGAATTTTCTCTTGAGGGCGAGTTGAGGTATTTCAAAAAACGAGTTGGGGCGACCCCAGGGCAACTTCAGGGTTCAACAAATAAAGC
The DNA here is from genome assembly GCA_916050605.2 of Platycheirus albimanus. Classification (NCBI taxonomy): domain Eukaryota; kingdom Metazoa; phylum Arthropoda; class Insecta; order Diptera; family Syrphidae; genus Platycheirus; species Platycheirus albimanus. The sequence continues at coordinate 10,071,121 of OU696696.1, read as the reverse complement.
TATTGTTTTTTAATTTTTTTTAAGTCGAAACACGCAACTTTGAGTGTAATAATTATGAAAGCCCACTCAAATTAGGGTTTGACCTCGGAATGAGAGATAATAAGCTGAAAATTGGTACACGCCTTCTTTTGGTGTTCTAAAAGTTGTCTCAAAATTCAAGTCTCGCGTCTGCGCCATAAGTTATTCAAGGTCAAATGTCACGAAAATCAGCTTTTTTTTATTTCACTCAAAAATGGTTAATTTCGTTAAACTTTTTGGGGTCAAAATAGTTCATAATATTAGTTCGATGAGTACCTACTTCTCTTTGAATAACTTTTTAACTGTAAACGTTACGGACAAATCTCTCATAACGATTTATGTTGGGAATTTCCTAAATATATGATTTACTGCTTTAAATTTGGGCTTTGCATTGAGGTCATAAAACAATTTTCATCTTTATAAAGTGTCAACCAGGTGAAAATAAAATGCACGACTGGGTCGCACGAACTTGCTCTTATGATAAGCAATTATTGCTTAGTGGCTGCATATATGGATTTAAAAAAAAAATTTAAATAATTTCGAAAATTCTTTTATTTTTTAAATTAGTTTAAGAGTTTTCTCGGAAAAACAAAGTATGCAATAAAATTTCGAAGCTATACGTAAATCTAGGAAAAAAAAAATATTGAAAATCGTTCGACCAGTTTTTTTTTTAAAAGGTTATTTTTGAAAAACTTTTCCAAAAAACATTTTGAAATTTATTTGGGTATGCAAATATATGGCAATCTGTAGTTTACATTTGAAAAAATAATTTAAAAAAAAATCAATATACCCGTTTCCAACATATTTCGAAAACCAAAAAAAATTTTGAAAAAATTATAAAAAATCAAAAAAAAAAGTTTTTGAAAAATTTGAAATGCCATATTAATAAAATTATAAATGACTTCCTGTGGCCAAAATTTTATTGAAATCGAATGTATAGTTTACGAGAAAATTTGATTTGAAAATACTGGTTCTATGAGAGGTACCGTTATAAGACAAATTTTGAAAAATATTTTCCAAGCAAAAGATAGATTGTCTTACAAAAATAGCATCCTGAAAGTTTTATCAAAATCGTTAGAGCCGTTTTTGAGAAAATCAATTTTTTTCTTCACGATTGTATGGCAGGTGCCGTTATTTTTGGGCCTAGAGCAAAAATAAAAAATACGTTCCGAGGGACGGCCAAATAAATCCTAGATACCAAATTTGAAGCAAATCGGCCCATCCGTTCAGGCTCTAGAAGCGCGAACAGACAGACAGACAGACAGACAGACAGACAGACAGACAGACAGACAGACAGACAGACGGACGGAATTCCCAGACCCACTTTTTTCGACTTCTCCATCATCGTAATGTCATGTGTGATTGTTATCTCGAAATTTTTTTTCTGCACGAATCCATAACTTGCCTTATAGTACCTATAATCGCAAGTAAAAATATAAGTGATTAAGTAAGAAAGACAACATATACAAAAATAGGCAATTTAAAAAAAAAATACTTGTGTATTTATGTTTTGAAAACAAATTAACCAAAAAAAAAAGTAGCAGTAGCAGTTTGCAAAAACGTACCGAGGTGAATCTTTTTTAAATTCTGATCCGAGTATGAACCACGATTGTACAACTGGCCCTAAGAGTTATTTTTAAACAAAATTTGAGCTTGCCTACTATTATTTATACTTACCTATTATACGGCTATACATAAGTATTCATTAATCAGTTCCTCACTACTTACATAAATTGTTCTGAATACATTATACTTTAATAAAAATGTTTGAATTATTTGAAAAAATAAGCGAATTGTATTCAAGGATATAAGAAATGAACTGAATTTTTCTTTTAAATCATTTCGGGAGGGGCTTGATCCCCTCTAGCCCCACCCCTCTTTGGCTATGTGCCTGACCGGCTACTAAAAAGCTTACTTTTGATTGAAAAATAAAGTGCAACACTGGGTCGGACGAACTTGCTCTAATGTGTGACAGTGGTCTTATCGTTTGAGACTTTGGAGAAAAAGTAGGGAAAAAATGATACGAAATTTTATTGATAAATCACTTGTTAAAACGTTTTTGGAAAAAATGAAGTAAGCCATCTGATTGCGTTTACTGTTTATATGTAGTTTTAAGAAATTTTTTTTAAATCGTTCGATAATTTTTTTTCAAAAAACCTGTTTTTTTAAACTTTTCGAAAATAAAGTATGCCGACTTCTGACACTTTGTAATTTTTATCAGGAAAATAAAATCTAAAAAAAATAGATTTAACCGTTTTTGGAAAAAAAAATAAATAAAGAATTTATTTATAATTTAAGAATTTATATTATTTCGTTTATAAAAACTGGTCTACATTAAAAATTTCATCGAAATCCGTCAAGTGGTTTATGAGAAAATCTGATTTCAAAAAACCGGTCCGTTATAAGACTTTTTCTGAAAAATCTGTTAAAACCAAAACATTAAATTTACACAAACAACACCATTCAGAAATTTTTATCAAAATCGTAGAAGTCGTTTTTGAGAAAATAAATTTTTCATTAAAAATCGTTATGACAGGTACCGTTAGTCTTAGAGCTAGAATGCTTATTCCAAAAACACCTCTATAGGACGTCAGACAGACAGACATACGGACAAACAGACATGCAGAATTGTCGGACCCACTTTTTTCTGCTTCTCCATCATCGTAATGTCATGTTTGATTGCCCAAATTTTTTTTTTACGAATGCATATCTAGCCTTATACCTATAATCGCAAGTAAAAATATTGAAAACCCTTCTCCCAGATCTTTTTTTTTCAAAAAAGTTACTTTTGAAAAACTTTTCGAAAAAATATTTTGTAATTTGTTCGAGTATGTAAACATATGGCAATTAGTATTCAATTCAATTTGTATTATTTAAAATCAAAAAAAAAGTCATATCAATAGAGTTTTAAATGAATTCCTGTGTTCAAAATGATATTGAAATCGTATGTATGTGTAGTTAACGAGAAAACTTCATTTGAAAATATCGTTTCTCTGAGAGGAAGATATCGTTATAAGACCAATTTCGAAAAATCTTTTCTAATCAAATGATAGTCTGCAGTTAAATCCGTTTTCGAGAAAATGAATTTTCTTTTTCACGATTGTATGGCAGGGCAGGTTCCGTTATTTTTGGGCCTACAGCAAAAATTAAAAATGTTTTCCGAGGGACGTATAAATAAATACGAGTCACGAAATTTGAAGCAAATCAGCCCATCCGTTCAGGCTCTAGTTGTGCGAACAGACAGACAGAATTTCCAGTCCCACTTTTTACGACTTCCCCATCATCGTATAATGTAATCTATGATTGTTATCTCAAAATTGTTTGTTGCACGAATCCATAACTTGCCTTATAGAATCTATAATCGATGGTGCACTTGGACTGCTATGAACTGTTTGGAACTCGAGCAAAATATCGCTATGCACAAAGTTGAAACCCTTGGAATCTAAGGTTAAATTTGCGCTGTTTATGCTTCTGAAAATCGGATTTTGTAGATTACCTGAAAATTTCATCGATATCGGTCCAGTCGTTTTGGGAACATACACACATCGACATTTATTTATGTAACGGATTTTATCATAGACTTTTCTATACAATAAACCTTTTTCGTAAGCCTTACACTTCATTTAGGTTATTTAACAAATAAGCCTATAATGCTTTAATATATGTATGCAATTTTTTTTTTTAATATTTTAAAATATTTTTAAAGTAAAGAGTTGAATCTCCCAATCCACTGCTTTATGTCTTTTCTCGGATGACCCTGGTTCCACTGAAACTAAGTCAGCCATTGACAAAAAAGGACACTCTTGCAACTGTTTTCATTATGTCTAACCAGCGATTTGAAATCCGCTGCAATACTTGGAACGATTTGTCATTTCTAGTTATGCAGAACATGTCATACGTTAACAGAATGCACTACTAAAACGATTTTGTATGACGCACAATAAAAGACTTAAAATTGTTCATGTTCTCACGTTGTCTTCAAATCTGACGCTTTGAGAAGCTGTATTTTTTCCGCTATAAGAAGCCATATCTCAAGCTCACGCAACCGATTAAAGAACATCGAATTTGACTTAAAATAATTATTCAAATGTGAGCCTCTTAAATTCAAATTCAAATATCTACGCCGCCGTACGCCCTAACTGTGAAAAATTACCACACCTTTTTTTTTTATTATACAACTTATAAACCACATAAGGTTTAGAACCCTATATAAATTGTTTCCAATAAACAAGGTCATAATACATCTTTGTGTAGATCATGGGATGCGTTCTATCAAGTTTATCACTCTCCGTTGTGTGGGTCTAATTGGAAATCACTTATTTATAGGCTCAATGATTCTCAATAAGCTTATTTTGTAGATGTGTATACTGATAAAAGATTAATAATCAATTTGATATGAAAGGGTCAATAGAAACAAAAACCGTTTTTCTTAATGTCTTTTAATTTTTCTAACTCAAAGCTTTTGCTTTTGGTTGAGGACAAGGATATATTTGTAAGGTTTTGTAGTATCGGTATCGGCAGAAGTTATATGTAGATAAAGAAAAATCATAGAATATTTGTTTTAGTTTTTTTGGTATCGTTGTAAAAAGTTCCATTACAAGGTGCAAACATTTTGAAATAATGATCCCTTCCCTCAGGGAGTCAAGTTTATTTTGTCAACATCGTTTAGTGTCCTTTGGATGTTTCCTCTGATTTTACAAATCTTATGTAGTTACTTGCACGATGAACATGGTTGTATTTGAATAATATGGTCAGCTGTAGCTCCTCCAAAGATTATTGTATGGAATAGATCCGTGCAACGTGTGTTTGGTAACCAACCAGACAAAACAATCTACTCAAGGGCGTCTTTTCTCATTGATTTCGTTCAAGTCGAATCTTTCTTTTAATTTCCAAATATCTGTTCGATTTTGGATTAATCCTACAATGATATAGTGAGATTTATTTGTTCCACTTTAGACTCAGTTTTGTGGGGGCATATCCCTAGATGAGATCAATTTGATTTTCTATTCGTTAACCTAAATGATAAGTGTTGCTTTCCTGGCGGCCAAAATAGCCATCGCCAGACTAAAAACGAATTAAGCTGCTGGAGAAGTTGGTCTACAAGCGGAACTGTTTAAACATGCTTAAAATTACCTGATCACCAAATCATCTGCAAAATATAGTCGAAAGAAAGTGTCCCCACTGACGATTGCGGATATAATTTGCCCCATCCACAAAAAAGAAGACTTCATATTTTGCAAAAACTACAGTGGTATATAGTCTTTGTCTTTTATATATCGCCGTGCATCCTGTCCACCTTTTAAGTAGCAGTCTTATTTTATATTATTTTCATATTGCGGCAGATCCTGGAGAAAACCAAAGAATTTAACATCGAGGCCCACCACCTATTATTCGATTTCAAAGCAGCCCACGACGACGCCGACGGTGTTATTTGTGAAGGATGATACCGTGCAAAACTGATACGTCCTATATCAGGATGATGTTTGAGAATGCTCGCCTCGACACCACAATTTGTTTCAATATTGTGAATGAAAATATAATACATAATAACGGAACACCTACGCCGAAGCATGTGTATGCTTTCATCAACAAAAGTCCAACCCCACAACGCAACTGTTTCTGTGGGCTAAGAAAGCGGGTGTTTTTTTTTTTAGAGGTATAGACATTTAAGTTGGCAATATTATTTTAACTGGCGGCCATTTTTTCAGCTGTAAAGTGATCTATTTTTAGTTTGGTTTGGCATTTCAACATGAATATACTTACGTCTGAACAATGCATGCAAATTATGCAGAATGGCGTCGAAACAAGATGGCTGTTGGTCACGATTTTCAAAAGAAAATTTTATTCAGCAATGAAGCTCACTTCTGGTTGAATGGGTATGTCAATAAACAAATCTGCCGTATTTGGATTGACGATAATACTCAAGTGTATGCTGAGACACCGTTACATCCACAAAAACTGAATGTTTGGTGTGCTTTATGGGGTGGTAGAATAATTGGTGTGTACTTCTTCAAAAACGATGCTGGCTAGAACGTTTAAGTCAATGGTGACCCATGTAGAGCCATGATTAGTGACTTTTTCGTTCATTAATTGAACAACTATTATGTGAAGAAGCTGTGGTTTCAACAAGATGGCGCAACATGTCACACAACTCGTGCCACAATTGATTTGTTGAAGTAAACGTTAATAATTTCGCGTTTTGGTCCTGTGCATTGGCCTCCAAGATCGTATGCGATTTAATGCTGCTTGACTATTTTCTGTGGAGATATGTGAAGTCGTTAGTCGACGCCGATAAGTCCGAAACGGTTGAGGACAACATTCGCCGCGTTATTGCTGATATACGGCCACAAATGTTGGAAAATATCATCGAAAATTGGACCTCCAGATTAAACTACGCCCGAACCAGCCGTGGCGGTCATATGCAAGAAATCATATTTAAATTATAATGCTAGAAGATTATCTTTCAAATAAAGTAAATTTCATGTCAATTTAAAAGAAAATCATCTTTGTTATATTTATTCCATTTCAAAGTTCTACCTCTAAAAAAAAAACAAAAAAAACCTTTAGACACATTGATGAACTGAAGGTGCTTACAGCGACATTAGCCCAAACAAAAAAAATTGTATCTAAGAGTTAAGACGGCTGCTGTGCCAAGAAAAAAGCATAGACATCAACGCCGCGCCGTAGCTCGTCAAGTCTTGCCAGAGGGAGTCAAAAGCATAGGTATAACTCATCTTTCATACAGCGACCAAGCAGAAGGAGAACTCACAACTGGGAGTGCAAAACTGGAGATGACAAACTAGAAATCGAGCCGGTGAAGGGGCATAATAAGGCGGCCATTTTAATTGTTTTTATTTCCAGCTGCAGCGCCGCTAAAAACTTCTTTTTATCAATTGCATTGGTTTGGAAGCATATCACTTTTGACGTTTATATTTTTGTTCAGCTTTTAGCTCAGTCTGCCCCATCTATTTATTTGGAGCTCGTACAGCGCACTCTGAACCCACTTTGAAGGAAAAAAGAAATACGAACTCTTTGTTCTGCACTCTGAAGTCTCTGAAGCAAAAAAGAAACACTTATTTTCACAACTTAGGCTCTGCTGTGACCTGTGAACTAAAACAGAACAACGCCTATTGAGTAAAGCTTTACGCCTTGTAGCGCCATCAATAAGCGACATCGTTTAAATAAGTAATAATTGCAAATATTTGAAAAGCACGATCTAGAAACTCATTAAAGAACTCATCAAATCACCAAACCTGATCAGCCTGAATTCCGGAGCATGTTGCTAACATTAAAACAGATACAGTAAGTTGCATACTTGTGCAAATAGATGTCTCCGATAGAACCGCATTGCAGATGTTTTGGATGTTAATTTTATCCATCAAGGAACTGTGGCGAAAAAGATAGAAACATCGAAAGCAGGCACATTTTGTTGGTTGAAAGACCAAAACCAGCATATTCGTTAAGATTTCCAGCCTTTGACTCATAACTGCTGGAACACAATAGAAAAACGCAGCCACAGACGTATCGTATGATAAAAACGTACGTACCTAATTTGAAGTGCCCACAATGGAGTCGTACGTATTTTTGACCCACTCCATTATTTTTTAATCTTAGATTTTTGCAATTTTTATTATTAAAGTTCCACAATATGTCCTTTCCCCGAACGGCTCCAATAATTGCTTCGGAATCGTCCATTGCTCTAATTTCTAATAAGATTTTATTAGCAAGTTGATCTTTTTTTGTGAAATGTCAAAAATACGCACGTACCTATTTATTAAAAGTTGGCCAACTCGTCTGTCGCCGTTTGTTCACAATATTGAATTCGTGTGTATTTAATATTTTGAAATGCGATACGGCTGCGTTTGCGGGTCCGGCTACGGCTGCATTGTGTTCCAGCAATAATACGGCCAAATTCGAGATATTCCTCCTCAGAAAAAGAAAGTTGGAGCTTCTATCTTCCTATCATCTAAATAGATGATAGGAAACAAATACGTTGGCAATGATTGCAAGGGCCCTTTTCTAGACCTGATACAACTGCATACAATCCAAAACAGTATCCAGAAACAATTATTATTAACATAACTACAGTAACATGCATAGACTTAATTTGCTTAACCAAAATATAATAATTTTGAGATAGAGGAGGGGGCCCCAAATGCCTATAGAATAGGGCCCCTGGCCCTTCAAGTCCGGCCCTGCTCAAAACTAAACACAACAAAAATATACCTCATGAGTAATTTACACGATTATATTTGATATTAAATTTATTTCTTTATCTTGTGAAACCGATAAGCTTTATTTTGGCTTTCAACTCATAAATTAATCAAAATAAACAGACCCGTAGATACACATTAATTTTATTTGTTGTGACATTACTAATTATACTGACTGGTGAAATTTCTCCGAAAATTGTCTTTTTTGTTCTTAAAGCCTTTTGGATCGATCATAAATCCTCAAACCCCTCTTCTCAGACTCATTTACGCTTAACTTTCAAATAAAACATTTTCGTCAAAGTTGATAGGAAATTTGGCATTTCCTTCATTTCATTGGTAGCCTCCTGTCTGGTCATGGACTGATATTCGTAGGCAACCTTACGGTTGATGGTGGTCAAAAGCTGGAACAGTTCGGCGCCTTCCTTTCCGCTATTCTCTGCGGCTTCTTCAAGTGCTTGACAAAGACACTGGATAAACCAAGACCCGTTTTCAACATTACGGAATGAATAGTGTCCTAAAAGAGAAACAATACTTGAAATTATTTCTGAAACTAAAATATTGAAAAACAATTATCGTCCTTACCCTCAAAAGTGGAATAAAACACCAAGAGATCAGCTGTGCTGGGGATGGCATAGGTGATTGTAAGCTTTTCCTCGACAGGAGCTGCAAATCGTGACATTGGTGTCACAACATCCGCTTCGTAAGTCACCGGTTTTTCTAACTGACTTCCACGACATGCCTAGCAAAGAAAACTTTTGTATTAAAGCCTTTTGAAAGTCGATTTTAACTCACCTGAATGAAAAAGAGCTTTGGTTTGTTGATGAGAGACTTGCAGTTCTCTCCCAAAAACGGTGTCCACAACCGTTCAACTGGATATGTCATATCCTTAGCAAAGATCTTGCCTTCGGTTCCATGCGACATGACCACAATAACAAGGCAGTCGTTATTACTATGATCCTCCTTGGCAACTGTTTTAAAGAAAAAAAAGTTAACACCTGTTCATTACTCAAAAAAAAAAAAATATTTTCACATACCATCTTTCAATTGACCATTGAGTTTTTCAAACGTCAAATCATCAAATGTCCTCACGTCAAATCCATACTGCTTGAGGACACTCTTCACTCGATCACGATCGCGTTCGGTTCCCTTTCTTGGCTCCTGATTACGGATTTCTTTGTGGTTGAAAATCAAGGCAATACCAATGTTCCTATTGGTCGTGTCGTAGTTTATATCTCTTGTGGGAATCGACCGAATCGGACCCTTTATTTCAGTGGACATGCCATCGATTTCGTCAAATTGCTGGCTTCCTGCATTACTGTCCGTTAATTCTTTACGATCCTTTTTCTTGCCGAATCTAAGCACAGATAAATCAGTCTCATCCATTTTGTTTGAAATTCTCCCTCCAACTGAAGACTTTATTGCTGGTTGTGGATTTTCTGTTAGCTTTCGCGCTTATCTTATCGTTTTGATAACGACGAAATGATAAGGAGATTGCCAGTAAGGTACGATAGGCCACTGCTGCCCATTTGATTCGAAATCATTGCCATGCCAATTAAGGCGATATCTCAAAGTTTTTGATAACTGTGTCAGGTTTGCACCATCGTGTGTCTTTGAAAAAAATGTGTGTTTTGTTTTGATATCCGAAAAAAGTTTTTGAATTATCTTTTTTATACAATTGGTCACTACGTGAGAGGTTTTCTATATGCATTTTTTGAATTATAACTGTGCTTATGCCAACCGTTATTGTTGATAAGAAGTAATAAGAAAAAAAGCACTGGCTATGCTAACAAATACTTTTCAAAGCAGGTTGTTAAAAATGGTTAAGCTTTTATTAAATAGGAAAGGAACGAAGTTGAATCTTATCGGAAGATAGCAAAATTGTGCTTTTATGCCATATGTTCCTGTATACTTATACTTAAGCACCTGCAGTCTAAAGCGACTGAACTTGGAAAGTCATGAACTAAAGTTTTTTAACCTCCGCAAAAATTAGCAAAAAAGTTGCAATTTTGTTTCTCGAAAACAACCGAAATGAAGAAAAAAGTCTTTACGCAGAAAAGATATGCCCAAGGAAATTAATTACAAAAATGATCACGTGAAGTAGAGAAAAGTTTTTCGATTGATTTGCTTTTAAGAGTAGAAATAAGAGCACATAGTCAAGTTGCTTTATTTAAAAGACTTCACAAAAGTTGAATTAACTTTAATTTCCAATTTCTACCTACACTTTGTTCAAGATTTCTTACAAAATGATCAACTTGTTGGCAGAAACTAGCTTGAAATTAAAGAACTATTAAGACAAATAATATTTTATTTTTCTTAGTTGTTATAGAGAGTTCTATACCCAGGTTTTTAAAAGACTTAGTATACAATTATTATCTACTCGTAGAAACATTAAAAATCGTTCTACAAGAAAAAAAAAATGTGTGTGCGTAATTCACACTCGGTTGAAGTGAAACTTCAAAGAAGTTGGTATACCTAATTTACGAGAGAATGAGATGAAAAACTCAGACACCCGGCACCATTTTTCGGATTACTTTCAAACCTTATGTTATGTATGACTAAATGCTTTCAACACGTATCTGTACAAATACAAAAGTTTCAACACATATTCAAGCATACAGACGTACCGACATACTTTGCGTCCTTTTGACTCCCTTTTACAGTATGAACTCCAGGACGCCACTATTTAAAACAAGTCAAAAAAATATTCGAAAACTGACTATTTTCAAAAATTCAGGATACTTTTTTAAAATTTAAATAATTTTTTGAATGCCAATTTTTTATAAATACTTTTGTTATGTATTTATTTGTTTGAATTTTACATTCTTCTTGAATTAAGTTTATTGAAACCTTTTGTAAAGCTTTTCTTGTTAGACAGCATTCAAATCACGTACCTATATTAACTAACATACTAACTTAATCGTACCAACGCGCCTGCTCACTCGCTTTTGTTTAGCATAATGCTTAGTAGACCTGAGTGAGAGGCGAAACGTATTATAGGAGAAAATGAGAGCTAGAATATAAAATACTGTGTCATAATTTTTTTTTTCATTCGTTCTCTCTCAGACTTGTTGCGATATATTTTTTTTTTTAAATTGATTTACATATTTGCTTAAAAGTGTCATGTTGCATTTCCGTTTCGTCGAGTTTCAAATTACCCCGATATTAAAGAAGTTTCACTTCAATAATAACACACCACGCTGACATCTTACTAAAAAGCTGTAATACGCAGCCGCATACAGTGTACAGTAGCTCACGTAGTTTTCACATACACTAACCCACGTTAAATGCTCAAATACAAGCACGTATTAAACAGTGTGCAATATACATACACACCGACATCTGCTCTCTCGCTCTGGCTCACAAATTACAGGCGACTATGCTTAGAAGACGGGAGTGGGGACGCTACGAAGTATGGGACAAAGAGGAGAGACCGATAATATAAAATAGTATGTATATTTCTGTCTCATTCTTTCCTGGCTTCATCCTACGCATTTTTGTATTTGTGTCTCTTACCTGTCGTTTTTTCCATTGCATCCGGTTTGAAATCACAACGATTCTAAAGAAGTTTCACTTCAAAAACCTGGGTAGTTACCAGATAAATAAGGGCAGATTACCTTCTTTAAAAATACCTCAAATACTAACCTTCCTAAAAGAAACCAATTTGGAGGAAGTGCTGTAGGACGAGTATCCTCATCCAGCTCTAAAAGGGGCACAATAGATCTTTAAGGTCGCAGTGCGCTTTTCCCCAATTTAATTCATTCATGCAACTTAAAATAAAATGCAAAGAAGTTCAAACTCTTGTTTTTATGTTCCGCATTTTTATTTATTAAATTCAGTCGTTTATAAACAGAGATGTCCGTTATTTGTATTTTTAGCCAAAACAACATTTTAAAAAAAACATACTGTTTTCTTCATGTCTATTCTGTTTTACGAATTTTGAATGCTTTCGTAATATGTATGAATAATCATGAGAAAACTGACGATATATCGATATATTGATTTTTTTCACCCGATAATTATCGATACTGTTAAAGAATATCGATACGATAAATATCGATATATTTTTTACTTGCCCATCCCTACATTGATCAAAACAAACAAATGCCATGGAGCACGTGCATGAATGAGTAAGATTATAGTATTTATATTCTCACTCGTTCGTGCACACGGTGAGCTAATGCGAGTCATCGGTGCCGCCATATTGGAATACTGAGCGTTACTTCCGTCAGAAAAATAGTATGTATATTTCTGTCTCATTCTTTCCTGGCTTCATCCTACACATTTTTGTATTTGTGTCTCTTACCTGTCGTTTTTTTCGTTGCATCCGGTTTGAAATCACAACGATTCTAAAGAAGTTTCACTTCAAAAAAAATTTAAAAAATTATTAAAATTAAAAAAAAAACATAAGCGAGAGCTACAGTACGTTTGCAACGAACTGTTGGATACCCTATTCCCTATTTGTATGTGTATGCGTATGCCTCATGTATGTTTCAGAAACAAAATTCTTCTTTAGCAGACTGAACAAAATTCAATAACATTAACTTTGTGTGGTGTGATGTTCAATTACACTGCTGGCACAATAAAAAAAGGCGTGCGCCACGCCCAAAGCTAAAACTTTTTATTGCCAAGGCAATTGGTATGAGCTCAGTGACATTCAATTTTATTCTTGCAGATCGATTTGAACAAAACAAGACAAAACTTAAATTTTTAAAAATTAGGTTTTGAATGGAAATAGCGATTATGGGTGTTTTTAACGATTCTTGGACCACACTCTGCTACGTAACCAAGGAATATAAATCTAAGTGTTCATCTTTTTACTTCAAAACTGTGACCGATAGTTAAAAAACGTTAAAAAATTAATGCCTTATACAACTTTTGCCGGAAACGCCCCTTAAAAGTGGGCGTGTCTTAAAAATTTGAAGCACTAACTGAGCTTTGATCAGTATTTAGGCATATGTGTAAAACTACAACTAAATCGAGTAGTTTTTAAACAATCTTACCTGAACAAAGGTATTTTATCAAAATCACGCCTTCAAAAGTGGGCATATTGAAAAAATGTACACAAAAAAATGTAGAGATATATTTTTTACAAAACGAACGGAAGGTAAAAAGGTTTAAATTGAATATTGGTAGGACCTTAAATTTTTAAAACTACGTTTTTCGTTCTTTCATGAAAAGTGGGTGAAAGCCACGCCCAAAATTCAAAAATTTCTTTTCATACACAAACGATTTAGTTTCTACTAAGAGACGCAAAATTTTAGCTTGTGGATTCATTATAAATACCGTTTATTTACAAAAACAATTTTTTAATAGTTTCTATTGAAAAGTGGGCGTCAGCCACGCCCAAAATCAAATTTATTGATTTCATACACAAGATGTTTATGTGCCAGTAATGCCCACAAAATTTAATGTTTTTCTCTTTAATATAACATTTGTTATTTTATAAAAAACAATATTGATGGTTTTGTATGAAAAATGGGCGTCAGCCACGCGGAAACTGAAATATTTTTATTTGATTGGAAGAAAATTTACCTAAAGCTTACGTGTGCAAAATTTTAGCGTTATGCTTTTTTCGTACTGTACAAAAAACATAATTTAATTTTACCAAATTGAGGTTGTTCAACAAAAATGGTGATTGTGGGCGTGTTTGTAGGCGGATTTTACTGGTTCAAGAACTTAGCCTTACTCTTGAACCAAAGATTATATATACCAAGTTTCAGCTTTCTAGCTCAAAAATTGCGACCTCTAGAGAGTATACATACGGACGGACGGACGGACATGGCTAAATCGACTAGGCTTTTGATTCTGAGGCAGAATATATATACTTTTCTATTTTTAACGGTATTATTTCTCTATGTTACAAACTCCACACCAAATACAATATACCCATTCTATGGAATGGGGTATAAACAATGTTTTCAAAAATTTTGAATTCTAATAGTGGTTGGGTTACAAATATTGACTTCTTGTATTGAAATCAAAACAATAGTTTACGAGAAAACCTAAGGTACCTGATTTATTAATTTAGTTAATGAAGATAGTCTCGGAGACTACCAAATAAATAGCAAGTAACATGTTTGAAGCAAATCGGACCATCCGATTAGGCTGTAGACGTATAGAGGTACAAATAGACGGACAAAAAATTCGTGCTGCATATCTGTCTGTCAGCATGCCTGCGTATGTGTAACATTGAGACCAAACGTCTTAGGTGTTTTAGACATCGTACAGAGAAAAAATTGAAACTTTTCTTAACTCAAAAAACAACGGTACTTGCCATAAAGTAAAAGCGTATTTTTCTCCAAAGTGGCTCTTACAATTTTTATTTAAAAAAAAAAAACTAAACTCTTGTGTACCATAACATGTGCCTATAAAAAATTTGACTTACAAAGGTTCAGAAGGGTAATTTCTATAGAACTGATACTTTTCATTCAACTCAATCAAATGCAGCTGAACCAATTTTTTTTTCAATTTCTACACATTATTTAAGTTTTCCAAAATTATATGTGTAATTGTAGACAATAAGAAATATATTTGTTAGTGAATTGATAGATATTTATTTATTTATTTCTAAATCGTCGAATTGATTTGCTTGACTAAAAAAAATCAGTACCTACCTATATAATCGCAAGTAAAAATAAAATGCACGACTGGGTCGCACGTACTTGCTCTGTTGGTGCAATAGTACGATGAAAACAAACTTTTCGATCAATAAGAACAATTCATTTTTGAAAAATTTGGTAAAAACCAAACAAATTTCGCTAAAACTGGAAAACTCGATATATGGGAGCTAACGTTAAGAAACCTTTAATATTTAAAATAAGACGTTATCTTTTGGGTGTTACAAATGATACAAATGCCCACTTATGGCCAAATTAATAATACTGTTAAAAGCAATTTCCGCTATTATCATGTATAGCAAAAAACTAAAAATGCAGTTTTGTTTGAAGTATTCTATGTATGTTACATAAAAAGTTTCATAAAAATCAGGGTAGCCTTTTTTGAGTAAATTAGAAAAAATGAAAAAAATGGCCAAAATCTAGTGGCTCTTTGTATTGGAGCCACCATTTAAAAAAGAGAAAATGAAAAAAAATCAATGCCATCTGATAGGAAGCTGTAAGGATCTATACGAAACAAAGTTTGAGTGAATTCGATGCAACCGTTGACAACTTATGGCCATTTGAAAAAAAGCCGTTAAGAGCAGATCTCCGTTATTTACATTTTTAGCCAAAAACTAAAAACGCAGTTCTCTTAAAAACACTAAAAGAATATAACACACAAAGTTTAATCAAAATCGTTAGAGCCATTTTCGAGAAAATTAGAAAAAACCAAAAAAAGTTGGCTAAAACTCAACGGTTCGTTGTATGGAAGCCACCGTTTAGAAAGGCTTCAGTGAAAAATTTACTAAACCATCCTATAGAACACTATTAAAAACTGTGTCAAACAAAGTTTTAGTTGATTCAATCAAGCCGTTGTGAACTTATGGCTATTTGAAAAAAAGCCGTTAAAACCTGATTTTCGTTACGACCATTTGAGCCAAAAACAAAAAACGCAGTTTTGTAAGAAATGCTTAAAGTAAGCCAAATTATAAATTTAATCAAAATCGTTAGAGCCGTTTTCGAGAAAATCCAAATTGAAAAAAACCGTTACTTGAAAGGTACCAGTTTGAGCCGGGCTAAAACGAAACAAAAAAAACCTCGACAACCGTTTTTCTTCAAACTGCTATATACCAAGTTTGAAGAAAATCCGTCAAGCGGTTTAGGCTGTAGCATGACGTGAAAAAGCGCACATCCGCACAGACGCACAGACGCACAGACAGACCGACGGACGGTATGGCGAAAACCACTTTTTTGGGCTTCTCTATCATCGTAATGTCATGTTTGATTAAAACCTCGATTTTTTTTTTCTGCACGAAACCAATACTTGCCCTATAGAGCAAGTAAAAAATGTATGTACTACGAAATTTTGGCAAGTTACCTTAAAAGTTGGCGTGTTCAATTCTCCTTCCAAAATAGTATAAGATTTTTGAAAATATTCCATAAATAACGGGAAAAAAATGTTTTTCTCAAATAAACAGGTTTTAAGATAATTTTTTTTAATTCATTAAAAAAAATAAAATGCACGACTGGGTCGCACGAACTTGCTCTAATGAGTGACAGTGGTTTATGGGCTTGAGATTTTGATAAAAATAAAATTTTCAAAATTCTTAAATAAATACTTAAACTAATTTGAGCTGAAAAAAAAGTACGCCATTTTATTTTTTGGATAAATTTGAATTTATGAGAATAAATTAAGAAAAATCTGTGGAGCGGTTTTTGAGAAAAAAAGTTTTTTTTGAAAAACTTTTTGAAAAAAATTTTCAAAAAAAATTCAAAAAGGCCAGTTCATAGGTATTCAGCAAGTACATTTATTTAAATTTTTTAAAAAAAAATTTAATAAGCAGTTTTCAAAATATTAATTTTTTAAATTTTTTTTAAAAAAATGCTTTTAAAAATACAAAAAATATTGGTATGCAATACAAATTGAGCTACCTACAGCTATATGTGTGTGAAATTTCGAAAGAATCGGTTCAGTCGTTTTCGAGATAGTCGAAAGCAAAAAAAACGGTCCTATGGAAAGTACCGTTCTTAGCCATTTTTTAAAACTTTTTTTTCAGCCATATGATTGTTCGTACCTAAAAAGCAACACTGATTTTTTTAATTAAAAATCGTTAGAGCCGTTTTTGAGAAAAATAAGCTTTAACGTAACGGTTGTATGGCAGGTACCGTTATTTTTTGAGCTAAAAAAAAAATTTCAATTTCCTTTCTGTACAATACCTAAAAAAGTCTATATACCAAGTTTGAAGCAATTCGGCCCACCCGTTTGGGCTGTAGGTCTACATACAGACAGACAGACAGACAGACAGACAGACAGACAGACAGACAGACAGACAGACAGACATACAGACGGACAGAATTTTTAGACCATCTTTTTTCGTTTTCGCTATCATCGTAATGTCATGTTTGATTGTTATCTCAAAACTTTTTTTTTCGACGAATGCATAACTTGCCTTATAGTACCTATAATCGCAAGTAAAAATATTTACAATAGCTTCGTTTATTTGATTTCCTATTATTATGTATATGGGTAGGTTTTGTAATTGATGTTTCTTATGGAACTATTTAATCTTTCTTCATTTAAAATTATTTTTAACTGTCCGAATGTTTTTGATAAAAGTCTCTGAATGGTGTTTTTTGAGTAAACTTTATGTTTTGGTTGGAACAGATTTTTCAGGAAAAGTCTTGTAACGGTACCTCCCATAGGAAGAGTTTTTTCTTAACAGATTTTCTCCTAAACCAATTTACGGATTTCGATAAAAATTTTAATGTTAAAGCTCTTTAATAAACAAAATAAAATCAATTCTTTGATTTTTCAAAAAAAAAACTTTTTTTGAGTTTTTAAAAAAAAGTTAAAAACTGTTTTTTTTCGAAATTTGAAATATGTTTTCGAAAAGTTTTTCAAAAAAAGAAATTAGCCATCACTAGACACCCGGCAGATGTGAAACATTTAAGTTTACATTAAAATTCATAATTTTTAAAAACTATCAAAGAAAATTATGGAGTGAAATAATTTAGTTAATAAAATCAATATGTTTGTGTTATTATTTTATTATAATAAGAATTAATACAGATTATAAACATTTATAAGATTTTCCTCAACCCAGTACCACCACCAACACCCAGCCCACCTATACAACCACCAACCAAACATCCACCATTTTTGACAGTTTTTTACAAAGCCCCCCCCCCCCTCACCAACCATCCACCTCACCCACAACCACCATCTACAATTTTTGACTATTGTTCCCCCCATATCCCCACCTCCACTACCACCCTACCCCCTCCACCACCACCATCTCACCAACAACTACCCAAGCTAAACCACCCAATACGCTCCAGTCACACTTTGAAAAATTTTATAGAGCATCATGTCAAAAGATGTTTTACATCAAAAACGATTTTTTTTTTTAAACTGGTCAACGAGTTTGAAAAAAATTCCTTAAAATTCTAAAAAGCAGAAGAAATCCGATGGCTTACATCTTTTTTTTCCAAAAAACGTTTTAACTATTGATTTTTAAGTGATTAATAAAATTTCATATGATTTTTTCAATGCTTTTTTTCGAAAACACATTTAGCAAGTTCGTACGACCCGCCGTGCACTTTATTTTCCTTGCAGCAAGAAAAAATCTTCTTAACATTAATAAAACACTAAAGTGAAAGAGACTAGTTTTATGCTAAAAGATTTTATCAGATTCTAAAGGAACGACTAACATTGCACGGAAGACAGTTTTAAGGATATTTGTTTGGGGTAGATTCCAATAAAGTAGATAGATGTAAAAATGGTTCCGGAAATTAAAAACACCAAGTTTATAATCGTTATAAAATGAAGTTTATTGGACGTAAGACGTCTTACCAGTTTGGTGGTTATAATCAAAGAGACCAGATAATACAGGAAAAGGTAGATATCTTACAAAATTTCAAATATGGTGGAAATAGAGAGAACTTAAAAAAGATGACTGAATCGCCATCTAGTGCTTATTTCAAATTAATATCATTAACAAAATATAATACAAGGTTTAGATTTGCCTTAAACATTACCGCCCGCCTTGCCGTTATGCGGCTAAATAGATACTATAGCTGGTTAACAATATTTCAAACATTTGCAGCTATTAATCTTAATTTAAGTTCAAATGATTCAAAATTATAACAATTTATTAAGGTTTACTCGTAGTGTAGTGCAACGAATAAGATACACAATAAAACCATAAATGCAATATAAAATAATATTCAGTAGCATATATACAAAAGTTTAATAAAGATACAAAGGTACTAGGAGATACATAATGATTCTACAGAATTCGTTTTTTTTTTTTTGTTTTTTTTTTTTTTTTATGAGTTTATAGATACTCCATCTAAAATATGAATATCTGAAGCCGTAAGATAAGAGACTGTATCCTTTAAAGTTGGTTTCATTTTTGGGCCATGGGAAGAACGCATACTTTAACAATAGGTCGAGTTACCTCACCAAACTTAGTTTTAATTGTTACGACTCTTACTTTTCCGTCCGACCCAGAGTGGGTTTTGATTATGCGTCCGAGACGCCATTCAGTTGAGGGTAGATTTTCGTGTTTTATGACAACCAAGTCGTTAATTTGTACGTTAGGTTGAGGGATTTGCCACTTATAGCGCTTATGAAGCTCTTTCAAGTATTCTTCTTTCCAACGTCTGCAAAATTCCTGCTGTAAGCATTTTAATTTTTCCCAGCGGTTAATGATGGAAAGTGAATTACCAACTATTTCCGGTTCAGGGGGAGCGAGCAACGGGCCGCCTCGCAAAAAATGCCCCGGAGTGAGAGGTATTAAATCAGTAGGATTATCTGACATAGGAGATATTGGGCGTGAATTCAAGCAGGCCTCGATACGAGCCAAAAGGGTTGAAAACTCCTCAAAGGTAAATTTGTTATTTTCGCTTACTTTTCTAAAATGAGTTTTAAAGCTCTTCACACCGGCCTCCCAAAGGCCACCCATATGTGGAGCTCCCGGTGGAATAAAGTTCCATTTAAATCCCTGGATACTATACTTCTCAGAAACTTGAGAAGAAACAGAAGCAAGTAATACTTTAAAATCATTTTTTAAGGAAGTGTTTGCACCTACGAAATTCGTGCCGTGATCGGAGAAAACTTCCTTTGGGAGTCCCCGTCTTGCCGTAAATCTAGCAAACGCTGCTAGGAAAACCTTGGACGAAAGGTCACTTGCAGCTTCTAAATGGATAGCTTTAGTTGAGAAACACACAAAGAGACATGTGTATATCCCTTCGTAATGCGGCAATTCCGTCCGCTAAAGCTTTTGATGTCAAATGGACCGGCAAAATCGATACCTGTATAAGTGAATGGAGGTGAGAAGGTACAGCGTTCAGTTGGTAGTACGCCCATAATTTGTTTTTGCAGTTGCCTTTTGTGTATTGCACAAGTTTTGCAAAGATGAATTCGTGTTTTAATTAGGTTTTTTAGTTTTGGAATCCAAAATTCATGCCTAACTAGCCTAAGAACAAGTGTATTACCACCATGCAACGAAAGTTCATGAAGGAAATCGATGATGAGACTTGCGTAACGTGAATGGTAAGGCAGAATAATGGGATGACATTCATTATAGGGAAGATCAGCATTACTTAATCTTCCATTGACCCTGAGGATGTCATCAGAATCCAAAGTGGCATTGAGGGCAATTAAAGAGCTCTTTATAGGGATTGGTTTTTTATCGGATAACATTTGGTATTCGGTACAAAAGTATTTTTGTTGTGCTATCTTAGCAAGTCTTTTTTTTACAAAATTGATTTCAACTTGAGTAATAGCAAGAGTTTTTGGACGAATTATTTTGTATTTTGTCCTCAAAGAATAAGGTAAAAATCTAAATACATATGAGACAACCCTAAGTGCGCGGGGGAGGGAAGAAAATCTCTCGAGAATGTCTTCCAGATTTTGAGTATATAATACCTTTATCGGCTTGGCTTCAAGGTGTTCTGTCTGTATACAATCTGGAGAACTTTTTGGCCATTGGCAGTCTGGCTGCCTTAGCCAAGATGGTCCCTTCCACCATAATGAGTTATATTTAAGATCTTGTGGTGGAATACCACGGGTTGCAAGATCAGCAGGATTATCTCCTGACTTAACATGCCTCCACTTAATGTCTCCTACATTTTCATTAATCATTGCTGTCCTGTTAGCAATAAAAGTTTTCCAGGTACGAGGTGGCTTATTCAACCAAGCAAGCACAATGGAGGAGTCGGTCCATAAAAATAACTCGAAGTCGTTGACCGGAAAGTTCTGAACATAGCATTTTACAAGTTTTGATAACAGAACCGCTCCACACAATTCCAACCGTGGAAGCGATATTTGCTTGATAGGAGCCACTCTTGTCTTGGCACAGATAAGATGGGACTCAATACAGTTATTTAGAATTCTTATGTAGAGCGCTGCAGAGAAAGCCTGCTCTGATGAGTCACAAAACCCATGAAATTGAACGGTCGTTGATGGGCTGTATCCTATCCATCGAGGAATTTTAATGGTTTGAATTTCAGGTAGATTGGTTATAAATAAATTCCACTTTTCGGCTGATGCCGGTGAAAGGTGATCGTCCCAAGATGTTCCGTCAGACCATATTTGCTGCATTAAAATCTTTGCAGTTATAACCACTGGCGCCAGCCATCCGGCGGGATCGAAAAGGCGAGATATTTGTGAGAAAACTTCTCGCTTAGAAGCGGAGGTAGAAGCTTTGTAAGGTAGAATGGAGAAATAAAAATAATCTTCCTTGCCGTTCCATCTAACACCCAAAGTTTTGACTGAACTGCCGTCATCTAATTTTAAAAAGTGTTCACTTAAGACATGTTCTGATGGCAGGTGATCCAAAAGATGAGAAGAGTTTGAGGTCCATTTACGGATAATGAATCCTGCAGAATTAAGTGCTGCAAGTAACTGGGTTTGAGAATTACGGGCAATATTAAGGTCATGAGCACCAGATAAGACATCGTCTACATAAAAATCAGTTTTAATTATTTTTGATGCAAGTGGATATTTTTTCTCAACTTCATCTGCAAGTTGTAACAGTGTCCGAAGTGCCAAGTATGGAGCACAGTTGACTCCAAAAGTGACGGTACGAAGTTCATAATCTTCTATTTTTGAGCTTTCTGAGCTCCGAAATAAAATCCTTTGAAATGGGGTATCATGTGGATCAACTAAGATTTGGCGATACATCTTTTCAATGTCACCATTGAACACGTATTTGAAAAAACGCCAGCGGATGATAAGGGATGTAAGGTCTCGTTGAAGTATAGGCCCTGCATGTAAGAGATCGTTTAAGCTTTTCCCATTACTGGTGGTACTAGAGGCGTTAAAGACTACGCGCACTTTAGTTGAAAAACTTTCTGGCTTTATAACAGCATGGTGGGGAAGATAATAAGACGAAATAACGCCATTTTCCAAGATTTCAGGAGGTTCAACTTTTCGCATATGACCCAATGTTAAATATTCAGAGAGTACTTCGGAATACTTGGTTTGCAAGGTTGGATCTTTTGAAAGAGATCTTTCAGATCTCAAATATTGGTTCAATGCAATTTGTCTTGAAAATCCGAGACGATTTTCTTCGGTTCTCTCAGGTTTAAATGGAAGTTTTACGACGTATCTTCCTTCTGCAGTTCTTCTCGTACTGCTTTGATATAGATCCTCACAATACTGATGAGCAGTTGATAAATGATGCTTGACATCTGGTACCTCTTCGAGTTCCCAAAAGCCTTTAATTTGACTTTCAAGAGAAGTTTCAGATGAGGTAGAAATAAATGTTGAAAAGGTATTCAATTGGTTTGGAAGAGGACCCGACAGCACCCAACCAAAAACTGTGTTTTGCGCAACTAGAGATTTCGAAATTTGAATAACTCCATTGCGAATAATGGTAGGATAAAGGTCAGCTCCAATCAAAAAGTTAATTTGAGAGGATTTGTTAAACGTTGGATCAGCTAACTTAAGACCTTTTAACTGGTCTGGATCAGAAAGTTCAAAGGATGAGACCGGAAGATGACTAGTCAAATGTTTTAAGACTATAGCTTGACCAGTAATAGGTTGAAGTGGATTTTCTTCATTAAAAATAGAAAACGTGCATAATTTTTTGGCAGTTGCAGCATAAGCTGAGTTTATGCCACTTATTTGAGAATTAATTGAATGAAATGGCAACATAAGTCGATTTTGAATTGCTTCGGAAATAAAGGATACTTCAGATCCAGGATCAATAAATGCTCGCAAGATATAATTGGTTCCATTGTGAATTATTTTAATCAAAGCAGTTGCTAGGAGAACGCGTTTGCCATACGTTGTATGATAAGTTCGATGATTGAAGGTACTTGATGATTGGTGTGAAGTGGACTGTAAATTTGGTAGATTAGGATTCGAACGGTTTTCAACGCTGTCTGCCGTTGATGGTTTAGATTGTGAATGAGTTACATCTTGATTTAAAATAGGGGATGCGAAATGCAATAAGCTATGATGATGACCCTTACAGGTGCTACACGTATACAAACTTTTGCAGTTATTGCTTGTGTGTGCGATCGCTAAGCAATTTGTGCAGAAATTATTGTTGCGTACAAAGTCAAATCTAGACTGCACTGGAAGTTCTAAAAATTTGGAACAATTACGGAGAGGATGCTGTCCCTTACAAAGTTTACATGTAAAATTAAATGTTTTTGTGTGAAAGGCTTGAACTTTGTTAGACGATGTGTGATTATTATTGTATTTTAAATTACTACTTCTTTTAACAACAGAGGAGTTTGATGTTGATTGAACATCTGAAATAGATTCTAAGATTCTAAAGCGGGATTCTAAGAATTTGTTCATTTGTTCCCAAGAAGGTACTTTGCTTGGTTCCTTAATAGACTGTTCCCAAAGTGACAGAGTCTCAATAGGTAAACGATTTGAACAGGCGTATATCAAAATAGGATCCCAATTAGTAATATCAATTTCATGAGATTTTAGATTTGCAAGACAATCATTGATTGCGCTTTGTAAAGCTTTGATTGCCTTTGCAGATTCAATCTGCATTCGTGGCAGATTGAAGAGGACCTTTACCTGGTTATTCACCAAAATACGTTTGTTTTCATAAGCATCTTGCAATGCTTTCCACGCAAGGTCGAAACTATCATTAGTTAAAGGAAACTTTGAAACAACAGCGTGGGCTTCAGCTTTAGTTTTTGAACGTAGGTGAAACAATTTTTGAACCTGTCCTAACTTTGGGTGGTTTTTGTAAACGGCCTCAAACATGTCTCTGAAAGACGGCCAGGTAAGATAATCCCCATAAAAGCATTCTGTATCGCAGGCTGGTACCTTGATACATTGAGAACTATCTGATAAAGTCTCACCACTTGATTTGGCTTTATCAGGGGTTATGGTTAGGGATGAGATAAATCTTAAAATATCAGCATGAAATGATATATAAGTTTCACATGATGAATTATATTTTGCTTCGATTGTCTCAAGGTCAAACTCGGTTTTTTCCTTATCCGCATCTGAAAAATCGCGGGTACATTTCATAAAAGATACTTTAACTTCAGACCATAAATCCTTTAGTTCAATTTTACGCGCTTCTAATGTATTAATTGAATGCGAACGCTCGGGTATTTTCTGAAAAGCGTCGTAAGATTTGACTAAGCGGTCAGCCACAAAAATGAATTCCGATAGTGCCATTATTTTGAATTAAAGTTAAAAAAAAATAACACAAAGGAGTACACTAAAAAAAAAAAATTTAAGTTAATTTTAAATTGGTTTTCGAAATACTTATTGATTAAATTTCGAAAGTACAATAATTATTGTACCTATATCAAATGACAGCACTGTTCACACAGAAAATGAAAACAGCCTATTGTTCGCGGATACCAATATGTTTAAATGATTTCAAAATACAAAAAACGAATTCTTTACATTAAAACATACGTCGGTATATAATGTATTTTAAGGGTAAGATAATAAAAACGTAATAATACTAGGAATTCTACTTTAATTTTTCAATAAATGGTAATAAAATAATTTTACTGTGCACTACACAAACCTTGATAACCTTGGCTGATTTTTATCATGTGCTGCTGCTGATGCTCTGCGTTGAAATGGTCCAGTGGTAGATGCTGTTTGTGATCTTTATCATTTATTAGGATGATGATGAACTTTTTTATATTGATGATTCGCTCTGTGATGATTATTTGATGTTATAAAGGTGATTGATTGAAAATATGATGATGTTCAAATGATTGATGTGAATAAATGTTGATTTGTTGCACTTGATGTATAATATGAAGGTAGATGCTGAATTTACAGGTGATTTTGTGAATGCATGTGGTGTTTAGATTCCTCTGTAGATAACGATGGGTGTATAATGTGTGCTACGTTGTCCCTTATGGAAAAAACGATCAATTTTAAGACATGACCTTTTGGACACACGGCACACAACTGGTTTCTCCTCCTTTCTGAAAAACTGGTGAAGGTTGGTGTGGTGAATATACTTGAGATGGGATTGGGCTTCTCTCGTATGGATTTCAGATGATTTGGTGAATTTTTGAGTATGATTGAGATGCAGGTAGAGAACGTGTGTGGGTATATCTCGTATGGGTTTCCGATAATTGTTTGATGAAGTTTCTGGCAGGCTTATGCTGCTCAGATTTTTAAGAATGATGTTGATGGTGAAATTTGTGCTTGGCTGATGGAGTGCGTGAGACTTACACGATCGATGATAGCACGAATTATAATTTAATTATTAAATAAATTGTTAGTCGGTATTGAATGATTTGTGATGATGTTCTTAATTTTATTGAATTTAATTAAATAAACCAATAATCCGGCTCGAAGGACCAATGTTTGGGGTAGATTCCAATAAAGTAGATAGATGTAAAAATGGTTCCGGAAATTAAAAACACCAAGTTTATAATCGTTATAAAATGAAGTTTATTGGACGTAAGACGTCTTACCAGTTTGGTGGTTATAATCAAAGAGACCAGATAATACAGGAAAAGGTAGATATCTTACAAAATTTCAAATATGGTGGAAATAGAGAGAACTTAAAAAAGATGACTGAATCGCCATCTAGTGCTTATTTCAAATTAATATCATTAACAAAATATAATACAAGGTTTAGATTTGCCTTAAACAATATTTATGAAGTTATTTTGTTGTTGGTGATATCAGTATGTATTGAGAAGTTTCATGGAACTTATATTCACTTAAAACAAATCACTGTATTTTTCAACCAAATTCAATTCAGTTTCTTCTTAAGGCGGAGGTTATCGCGTATTACGAGCCCAAATCCAAAGTATTTGAATCATGCTGCTTTATTGCGAATGCATTCTGATGTTAAAAAATTCAAACTTGACTTCAAATAAAAAGTTTTGTTTATGAAAATAAATTTTTAATTATATTTCTTGTACAAATTAATACAAGTTAATAGCACTTGAAGTTTTTGCTGAATAAGCGGAAGTAGAATCGTTTTTCGTTTGAAAGCAAATAATTGGTGTAAGAATTACAAATATGTTTTTTTCACTCATATTTCATTGCTATCATGGCTTGAATTCACTGTGACATTGCACCGACGAATTTTTGGCAATCATCTGTTGTAAATACTTTCCAAATAGCATTGATTGTGTGCATTAGATCTTGAAAAGGGCTCTTGCTGGTTGCTGTCTTAGATTTTGTTTCATTATGTGTCATAGAATTTCGACGGGCGAAAGATCACGCAGCTGAATGGCCATTCCATTAATAGAATATTTCCAATAGATAAATAGGTCTTAGTTGACTTTTCCGTATGGCAAGATGCACCGTCTTGATGCTGAAGTAAGCAGTACCCTTAGAGTGAATGAAGCTGTATTATTGATGGAAGCAGAGATGCTTCTAAAAGATTATGTGATATTTTGCAGGATTTGCAAGGCCATCAACGAACCGTAAGCTGCCAAGAACACGCCCAGTTATGCCTCCCCATATCATATGTGATACTGGAAACTTAAACGACCGTTTGCAACAGTCTTTATTGAATGTTCCTTTGCAGTTGTAAAGTGCGACCTTTCGCTAATTGCCAACACAAATAACCTCGAATCTGGATTCTTACTAACTTACCTACCCGACAATTAATATACTCGTATGTAGTAACTTCCTTGCCAGTCAGGGCCCGATCTAGGGGGGCGCCGGGCATTTGCCCGGGGCGGCAAATTTCAAGGGCGGCAAAATTTGAAAATTGAGGATTATTAAAGTTATGTCTTTCCTAAAAATGTTTACTTGTTTCCTTCTTATTAAGATCATCATGGGAGAAAATATATAAATCAGAAAGAATTTTGATTTTCTCACACAAGTGTGATGTGTGTGGGGAGCTGAAGTATATGTAGTCTCTCAACTCTCAAGTAACCGAAGAAATACACAAAACATTTTATCCGTCATCAGAAATATTTTCATCTTTCCCTACTTTCCAAGACCTCTCATACATAAATATGTAGGTATACAGTAAAACTACTTTATAACGAACTTTCTTATAGCAAATTTCATTTTGTTCAACTTCTTAAAAAAATATCCCATATTAGTTAGGTTCCATGTATAGATGTATTTAAAAATGTACAGTTGTCTAGTTTAAGTCCGATGAAGACTAAGGTCTATTGTCAGCGACATGATCAATAATAATCGAGAACAATAGCAATTTGAAAAGAGTTTACTTCAGACGAGACGAAAAAGCCCTACTATAGTGATAAGAGAACTGCATTTAAGAATTTTTATAGTTTTATTGAAACAAGTGATAAAACTAAAGATGATGCAAATTTTTAATTTTCTAAATTGGTATAATAAAATAAAAAACAAAATTTTAAATGCGCAATCAAAAATTTAATTTCTTAACAAAAGATATGAATTTCTTTCATTAATTTCTTATTTATACCAATTTTCTTTGAAAATAAAAGGAACACGAGGTTTCAAAACACATTTCACATTTCTTTAACGAATTTTATAAATTTTTTATTTTTTGTTCCCTTAGTTAAAACGTTTTTTGGGGGAAAAAAATTGAAGTAAGCCATCTGATTTCTTGAACAGTTTTGATTTTTTTAGAAAAAAAAAACTTATTTTTGTTCGACAACTCAGACTCTGCTGTGCACTAAAAAAGAAAAAGGCCTTTTATTGCTTTTTATCAGGAAGACAAAATTTAAAAAAAATTATTAAATTGTTTTTGAAATAATCAAAAACAAAACTTTAATTTTTTATGAACTTTTAAGTATAACAAAGTTATTTCTTTTATATTTTATAAAAGGCCTTTTGCTTAAAAAATGTCATCGAAATCCTTTAAGTGGCTTAGGAGAAAATCTGATAAGCAAAATTCGGCCCTATTGGAGTTACGGATTTAAGAATTTTCCAGACAAATTTATTATAACCAAAACATACATTTTACTCAAATTTTCTTAACAAAATCGTATAAGCCGTTTTTGACATAATAATAATAATAATAATAATTTTAACTATATGCCTGTAAGACCCAAGGTCTTTTGAATGCAAACTGCACGGCATTAGTTAGAAGGAATAGAAAGATAGGAAAGAATTTTTTGTTTGTACAATGGATTTTGAGAATAAGATGATATTTATCTCAAGAAAATCCCACGGGTGGCGTCCAGTTGAAACTGGGGGAATAAATAAAAATTGCTGCCCAGGCTGGGGCTCGATCCCACAACTCTTAGGTTAGCAACCAAGCACTACATCCACTGTACCATTGCCACCCGCATACCTAAATGAGTTTGTCAATAAAAATAACATGGCAGGTACCGTTAATTTTGGAGCTAGAATGCTAGGTCCAAAAATCAATCTATCGGATGTTATAATAATACTGTGTTCTATCTACCAAGCTTGAAGCAAATCGGTAGAGCCGTTAAGGGTGTACGGTCCGATACAAACAGACGGAAAGACAGACAGAATTGTACGACCTATTTGTTCGGCTTGTTTGATTGTAAAAAAGAAAATTTCCAACAATATTACATTCTTACGGGTCGGAATAAATACCTCCATTTTTCAAAAGTCGGTCAAAAAATACACCAACAACTTTATAACTTATATGTTCTCATTGCAAAAGGGCGGCAAATTAAATGTTTGACGAGGGCGGCGAATAAGCTCGATCGGGCCCTGTTGCCAGTATAGCTGGCATGTGTGGCGTCAGGGTTAAATGGGCACAGATAAGTCCATTTGTGGACCTCGGACTCAAATTCATCGCTTCAAATTTCTTGCCATCACTCATGTTACATGTAAGGCCTTGTTTGAATCCTCTTTAGCCCATTCAAGTTGCCATTTTTGTTGTCTTGATTGTGTTAGAAGGGTCTTTTTATTGTCTTAATTTATAAACCATTTACATTAAGCGTTTTTAAGTGTCGACAGATTTTTATTTAATTGAATATTTTGTTAATGCAAGACAATTTGAATGCCGGCCAATATTCTTCCCGCGTGCAAAAAATTGGTATACATACCAACTTTTTTCCGCTTGAGTTATCTAAGGTTTTTTTTTACATTGTTTTTCTACAAGCAATAAGAAAATTATAAACTAGCTCTAGGTATACTAAAATGACACTCCAATGAAGTGTTCATATTTCAGCAATTCTTCAAAATGCCATAAACATTACCCATAAACAAGTTTCCGTGGTCAAAAGAATGTCACATCATTCAAAACATTAACGAAGTACTAAGGGAACAATAAAACTATATTTACCATCAACTGGACCATTAACCATTCAACAACAACAATAACAATACAAACTCCGAGGGGATGTTCATCCTGAACCTGAAACATAAGCCTCCTTATAAAAACAGGTTCGTAACGAAGTTAGATAGATGCGCATTTATATCAAAATCATCCCCCTTTTCATATCCTGAACATACAATTTAAAAATGCAACATATGGCCTATTGCATAGCGAAAACCAAATATAATCCAATAAATAATCCGAGTACAAGAAACCGCCATGGATGGGTCCATAGGTCATGTGCGCAGTTGCTCTTCTTACATATAATTTTCAGAAAACCAGCAAATCTCATATCCTTTCATCTTTTTTTTTTTTTTTTTTTGCTCATATCCTTAATACAAAACTCACTTGAAACTTGAAACAAGCGCATGGATAAAACATCTTCTGGTTGTAAAATAATGTCCTCCCTATAAATTTTCACTTTACCAAACGAAAATGCGAACGTCCAATTGGCAATATTCAAATTTGATTTATTTCAAACGGAAATTAACTTTCGTCTCGGTCTCGTGTAATATGCAAAAGTTTCCTTCATTGGCTTTCTTATGTTGTCAAAGTTAACAAACAAAAAAAAAGACTTTTCTGTTGCACCCCCAAAAACAATATCGTTATATATCATCCCTGCACAATTCCTTCAGAGACCTATGGTGGAGTCTGGCAGTGCCAAATCAACCAGCATGATGTCTCCAAAGAAAAAGTGCCCTCGAATAAAAGTTCTCCAATAACAACCTTTTCTTCCGAAAATCATGCCAATCAATTGATCTGTTAACAAAAACACAATTTGCTCCTTACAGGATGTTCCGGAAATTATTACTTCCCCTCCATTATCCGATTTACCGATTTACAAGTCATTTCGTTCTCTTTCACTGTCGATTAGGTCTCCCCCCAAATGGCAATCAGCCAGCGACATTGACTGGGACAGCAAGCAGCCAAGCAAGCAAGAAAGCAATAGAAGAGCTCCAAGGACCATAGTAGTTGTCGGCTGTCGTGGGGCCGGGGTCGCGGTCGGGGTCAGGGTGTTGAATATAAGGGTGTCGCATTTGTGGGTGCAGATTCACAGACTATACAAATAGTGTAAAATAATTTATTGTCACGCAACAAAGTTGTAAAAGCGCGTTAGGTTGTTTTTGCACTTTGTCAACTATATACTCCCCCTCGCTCACTTGCTGTTCAACCCCTCAACTACCCTTTCCCACCCCCGCGCGCCGCAGTTAAACCACATTTTCAAATTTGAATATATGCAATATGTTGTTGTGTAGCGCCTTTTTTTTTGTTGTATTTCCCTTCGCTGCTAAAACTGTTTTTGTTAATCCTACACCCCCACCCTCAACACATACAAAACCCACCGGGACCGGCGCCTTCTTTTTGTATGAAAGTGCTTAACATTGAAAAATCCCCAAAGTCCAATGACTAATGCTGATGTGTACAGTGTATAGCACATTGGGGGGTTTTTTTGGTGCCCTGTGAGGAAATGAATGAAAAAAAAAAAAAAAAACAATCCAACAAGTGCGCACGCCCTGAACTTTCCCGTTTGGGTTCGGTCGCCGTCCATCGTCGCGGTCGTTTTCGTTGGTACAATATTTTTTTCTTTTTTTTATTGCAACGCAATTTGACCGAAAAAACGATTCCATTTTTTCCACTACATTTGACAAAATGCATATTCCCGAGGGGCAGTGTGGACATATTGACAAATAAATTAATCAAACTGCGTATTGGAAAACTTTGTTTGGGCGTTACTGGATCTGGATATGTATGATGATGGCTCCCTTTCTTCATCAACCACCCACTATTTTTAGCCGTGTCGCTGCCGGCAGCCGGACCGTGAAACATGGACAGAGACACAGAGACACACAGAGGCAGAGGCCATCGGCCAGAGTCAGAGTCAGAGCCAGACAGACACACCAACTACAGGAAAAAGTGCTGTATTGGCAATGGCAACAGTTTGACAGTTGGCATCGGTATGCAATTAAGAGAGAGAAACTATCGCACACTCAATCCAGTTTGATATTCCAGCGAAGCGATAGCAAGCATTCGTCGAATACACAAGGAAAAGACAGGAGTTGAGTTTTATGATACGATAAGGGTGCTGCTGCTGCTGCTGCTGCATGTCACTCGAAGCTCAAATGCAATGGCATTTCGGAGTTGCCGGGGCAGACAAAAGAAGGTAGGTACTTTTGATAGTAAAGTTTGAAGGGATAGAGAATGTTGTGCTGATGTTGTTTATGTTTAACGTCAAAAATAATAACTACTCATCCCTGTGTTAAAATCTGTAATCTGTTATGTATATGGTACCTAGTCTACACTTTGTTTTTGGAAGTTACTTTTCTACCCTCGTTTTGGTAAAGTTTGTTTATCGTATGCAGTTCAAACGAGTGCATAAATATCGCATTGTCTCACTCTGCATGATATATCTATCCTTTTCTATTCAATATTAATTTCAATATTGAGAAAACTTTAAGGAAATTAAAAGTAGTTAGTTGGTTATGACTTATGAGTCATTAAAATGTAAACATCGCCCGAGCGTGCACGATCTTATATGAAAATAAAGGTTGGTTTTTTTAATAATATTTTTCCCAACGTTAAGAAAGGTTTGTATTTAATTTCGATCGGAAGCTTTCAGGTTTTGTGTAGTTCAATAGTTAGTTAAGGAAGGTCATTTTTCAAACCAAGGACCTAATAAGTATGGACTGCTAGTTGGTTTTCGTTTCTATACAATGTATGTGAAAATCGTGTCGCCAACGACACTACCGCTGTTTGCTCAATATGTGAAATATTTCCCTACAAGAAAATTGTTTTCATTGTTTGACAGACACATTTTTTTTCAATTTCCTTAAACGTGTTTTTATTTATTTCACTGAGAGTATTGCAGGAATTACCTATCATAGTGTATTAATTGATCAAATTTACAAAAACGCAGTTCACCAAGAGGTTGCAGATTTTGTGCCACTAATAATGACAACTATAACATTGCAACCGTCATTAGTACAAAGGCAATTATTTGGATTTAATTGCGTAAATCCTTGTTCAAATGTACATGTCCCTTTGTTTTTCTTTGTTTCCATATTTGACGTCGTGAGCAAAGAGCGCTTTTTTGGAACCAACGTGAAGTTAGCTCCTAGCAGTCCATACTTGTTAGGTCCATGTTTCAAACATATTAACTGTCAAAAAAAAGACACACTACAGGAAGTTCAACTGTCACAAAATATCAGCCAAAAATGGCAGAGTTCAGTGCCAACCTACACGCGTTTGTGTTGGGCTTACATGAGCTGCCTTCATAATAGCTATTTTACAACGAAACTTTACGCTCAAAAATTCTCACAAATAATCATTTTGCCTTGTCCGCCATTTTGATTTTAGTGGTCGATTTCAGACCGAATTGGCATTTTAACATTTTTTTACTTGCGATTATAGGTACTATAAGGCAAGTTATGCATTCGTCGAAAAAAAAAGTTTTGAGATAACAATCAAACATGACATTACGATGATAGCGAAGACGAAAAAAGATGGTCTAAAAATTCTGTCCGTCTGTATGTCTGTCTGTCTGTCTGTCTGTCTGTCTGTCTGTCTGTATGTAGACCTACATCCAAACGGGTGGGCCGAATTGCTTCAAACTTGGTATATAGACTTTTTTAGGTATTGTACAGAAAGGAAATTGAATTTTTTTTTTTAGCTCAAAAAATAACGGTACCTGCCATACAACCGTTACGTTAAAGCTTATTTTTCTCAAAAACGGCTCTAACGATTTTTAATTAAAAAAATCAGTGTTGCTTTTTAGGTACGACCAATCATATGGCTGAAAAAAAAGTTTTAAAAAATGGCTAAGAACGGTACTTTCCATAGGACCGTTTTTTTTGCTTTCGACTATCTCGAAAACGACTCAACCGATTCTTTCGAAATTTCACACACATATAGCTGTAGGTAGCTCAATTTGTATTGCATACCAATATTTTTGAAACATTTTTTTTTGTATTTTTAAAAGCATTTTTTAAAAAAAAATTTAAAAAAATAATATTTCGAAAACTGCTAATTAAATTTTTTTTAAAAAATTTTAAATAAATGTATTTGCTGAATACCTATGAACTGGCGTTTTTGAATTTTTTTTGAAAATTTTTTTCAAAAAGTTTTTCAAAAAAAACTTTTTTTCTCAAAAACCGCTCCACAGATTTTTCTAAATTTATTCTCATAAATTCAAATTTATCCAAGAAATAAAATGGCGTACTTTTTTTCAGCTCAAATTAGTTTATGTATTTATTTAAGAATTTTGAAAATTTTATTTTTATCAAAATCTCAAGCCCATAAACCACTGTCACTCATTAGAGCAAGTTCGTGCGACCCAGTCGTGCATTTTATTTCTCAATAAGCTCAACACTTTTTTGTATGTTGTTTGTTCATTCAAATTTAAATAAATTTTTTTGTTTTTAAATTTTGCGAAAACCAAGAGAAAAAAGTTATATTTCATTCTTTAATTTTTAAGTTGCTTAACAAACCCAACTACTTAATGTAAAATTTAATCCCCAAAATCAAACTAAACCTAAAATTTGAATGCTTTTTTTCGTCCAAAAATTGTCCGTGCAAATAGCTGCAAATACGGGAGTTATAATCAAGGAAATTGAGGTCTTCCTTGAGTTGATTATTACGCGAATTGATATTCTACCAACTTACTCTCAACAAGCTAACCAACTGAACAAGACGATATAGACTAGGTGTTGGCCATCACAAAAATTAACTTGTCTTCTTTACAAAGAAAAACGGAATTCCACACGTTAATCCTCCATCTGTGAATATTATAAGTCTCAAATTATCTGACAAAGCAAAATCCTTGAGTCTTGTCTTGGACAGGAATCCAACTTATAAGAAAAGTAAAAAAAAGCCACAGTTGCTCTTTTTTCTTGTAAAAATCCATCGGTAATAAATGGGGTTTAGAGCCCAGCCATTGACAAAACGTATTGGTGATTAGACGGGGATTTTCACTTACGGAATGGTCATTTGGTGGACTCCATTTGACGCAGCAACGAATTTCGATATGCTATGGAAAGTCCAAAGCACTGCTTATATGTTACTACTCCCACGGCGACCGCTACATTATTTAATAAAACCCTCTTAAATATTTTCAGCAAGCAAACTGCTGCTTTATTTATAACGGCCACGCTAACTGATGAATACTTTTTGTATCCCACAAAGTATCACGGACTACTGCACACTTTTAAATTCTACTACATTTTGAAAAAAGCTTCCGAATTAGCACGACCTCTAGATCAATCTGAGAGAAAATATGCCTTCCTGGAAGACGAATAAAGCCAGTTTTTTTTTTGTATTGTTCAAAAATAAATGAGGGGTCGGGAGGGTATTTAATCGAACAAACTAAATCTCACTCTCTCATCCTTCCGTCTTTTGAACCATTGCAACGTATTACAAGCTGAATAAATGGGGATAAAGGAGGTTTTATCCTAGCTTACAGAAAACTTGACATATCAACACTGTGCTGAAATCTCTTCATTTTATCTCGACTTACTCCAAAACTGCTTTTGGCTGTCGATAATCTTTCAGAGATATGGCGGAACTGTTAAACATGATTTTGGGTCCTCTCCTAGATCTTAGTTTATAAATTCCAGGGAACGGGAAAATGGCGAACTCGATAAAAAGGCATGACACTCACACTACCCGTTTTAACTTATTTTAGGGTATTCCCATCACTGTAAGTACATTTTTGAGAAGAAACTACTCAGAGAGCAAATCTTAGGTGGATAGTTGGTAACACATATGTCCCATTAAATAAAGCAGAGCACAAGAGGTAGTAAGGGGTTTTGGTATTTGCTATTCCATTCCCAGTGTAGAGCCTTCCCAACTTGAGAAAATAATCCTCAAAATGTCTACCCATGAACCTTTATTGAACACCAATGAGACTAATTGAAAACCTCATTAAATTTCGACCTAAGCAGCAGTTTCCTATCAAAATTATGAATGTTGAATTCAATGCTTCCAATACCCAAAGCTGTTTTCTGTTGTTTAAGCGAAATAAATGCTTCAATCTTTTATCCATGAATACATAATAGGTACAGTGAAAGCTCTCTTAGGCGGACAGCGACGGTCGAGGCACTTTTGTCCGGCTTAGGAAGTTGTCCGTCCAAGGGAAAAAAATGAAAAACAAACAAAAACAAACAAAAATAGTTTTGCATATAATTTAATATTATATTTATTAATAAAAGTAACAAAAATCTAATTCTTAAAAAAAAAAAACAAAAAAAAAAGATTTTATTTCAATACACCAAAAAATTAAAAATAGTTTCATAAACATATAAGAACATACAAATAATATTTTTTAATAAAAGCAACAAAAATTAAATCATGCCAATTTTACTTCAAAAATTAAAAAAAATAAAATGCACGACTGGGTCGCACGAACTTGCTCTTATGTTCAATAAATTGCGTAGTGGTTGCGTATATGGATACTAAAAAAAAATTAAATAATTTCGAAAATTCTTTTATTTTTTAAATTAGTTTAAGAGTTTTCTCGGAAAAACTAAGTATGCAATAAAATTTCAAAGCTATACGTCAATCTAGGAAAAAAAAATATTGAAAATCGTTGGACCAGTTTTTTTTTTAAAAGGTTATTTTTGAAAAACTTTTTCAAAAAATATTTTGAAATTTATTTGAGTATGCAAATATATGGCAATCTGTAGTTTACATTTGAAAAATAATTAAAAAAAAAAATCAATGTACCCGTGTTCAACATATTTCGAAAACCAAAAATTTTTTTGAAAAAATTATAAAAAATCAAAAAAAAAAGTTTTTCAAAATTTTGAAATGCCATATTAATAAAATTATGAATGACTTCCTGTGGCCAAAATTTTATTGAAATCGAATGTATAGTTTACGAGAAAATTTAATTTGAAAATACTGGTTCTATGAGAGGTACCGCTATTAGACATATTTTGAAAAAAATTATTCAAACCAAAAGATAGATATTTTTGCAAAAATAGCATTCTGAAAGTTTTATCAAAATCGTTAGAGCCGTTTTTGAGAAAATCAATTTTTGTCTTCAGGATTGTATGGCAGGTGCCGTTATTTTTGGACCTAGAGCAAAAATAAAAAATTTGTTCCGAGGGACGTCCAAATTAATCCTAAATACCAAATTTGAAGCAAATCGGCCCACCCGTTCAGCCTCCAGAGGCGCGAACAGACATACAGACAGACAGACAGACGGACGGAATTTCCAGACCCACTTTTTTCGACTTCTCCATCATCGTAATGTTATGTGTGATTGTTATCTCAAATTTTTTTTTCTGCACGAATCCATAACTTGCCTTATAGTACCTATAATCGCAAGTAAAAATTATTTCAAAAGGTATGCACCATTATTTGTAACAGACAACACACACACAACTACATTGCAATTTTGTTTTTTTCTTTGTTAAGTTAGTTCATTTATCACTCTCATACCATGTAAGAAAAGCTATGGGAAAATTAAGCTGATAAAGTTTTTGTCCGCCTAAGAGAATAGAATTTACCAAATTGTGGCTGATGTGCCTGTCCGCGTCCGGGTAAGGGAGTGTCCGCTTAAGGGATCATAAAACGGACGGAATTTAAATTCAAGATCCACGGTCGAGAGAATTTGTCCGCCCAAGGGGATTGTCCGCCTAAGGGAGGTGTCCGCAATGGGAGCTTTCACTGTACCTACTTTAATGAAAAGAAGACCGAAAATGTTTCGATCCCTTGTACATATGTGCCTGACCCACCACCTACTTTGAAACGATCTAGACATTGCTTAGATATTTCTAAGAACGCTGCAAAATGTTTACGTTTCCTAAGACGATTATAAAAACTTTATGTTCCTTTTGATCTGGCAACAACTCATTGGGCGTAGACATGTGTCCAAAGCAAGAGCACAATTTTTGTATCTGGTCTGGAGCTCCAAAATCATTAGCTTTTCTAGATAGCATTCAAAAACAGAGTTTTAAAGCTGATAGGTGTTGGATCAATCTCCGAAACATTTGTTTCGTTGGGACATAGTAGGAATATGTCTCTTCCCAATCATTTTTGTATCACTATTTTATTTATCAGCGAAATACCCAGTTTCATTCCTCCGCTGAAAAGTTTTCCACGTACCTAATACCCGTTCTGCTAGGAATGTCAAACGTTATACAATTGAGAAAAATTTCTGACTTAGTTTTTTAATCGTACTACACGAATGTGGAATTCCCTACCCAACTCTCTCTTTCCTTCCAATTTGAATCCCCAATCTTTGAAGATAAATACTGTACGTCGTTATCTCTTCCTTTGTTTCCTAAAGGTTCGCACGTGTTAAAACTTAACACATAAATTATAGTCCTAACCTAAGCCCCTTCCCCCTTGAGTGCGCTGGGTATGCTTCATAACTCGAAAAACGTACACTATAATACATTACCTTTGTTAAAATGCATATTTTAGACTCCCATTCATAAGATCGTTTTAGTTGTAACCTTGGAATATCAATCAAGATAGGAGGTTTAGGAATGTACCTGTTCGTAGAATACCTTTCGGAGTTTTCCACCCTGCTTCCATGACACAATTTGAAAACTCCTTAAACAAAAAATTGTTCTCAGCAACACTCACATCATCACCCACATCATCGTTCCACATCCACACAAAGAAAATTCACCTAATCTGCATCCTTTTTCTCTCCCAAACTCTCATTTCAATCCCGATCCCATCCCAACCAAATCCCATATAAATCTGCTGCTGCTGCATTACGGAAAATCCTCTCAAACATGCTGCCCAATCTTTACACTCAACCTGTATCTTCTACTTCTTCCACTTGACAAAAAAATAATAGGTACTAAATCACTCAACTTTTCCACACCGAAGACCGAACCAATTTAAACCATAAGATACAATCCACCACTCAAACTCAATGTGTTCCTTTTCTTCACTCCTTAATTTCGAGTGAAATTTCACCCACCCAAAAAATGTTCATGGAAGGCATTATTTGCTGATGATATAGGATGGAATATATAGGGAAAGGTGACGACGACGGCAACAGCCCCTTTGGCTCTGGATGAGCATGAGCGATGAGAAAATTTACCAGAGTGTAAAAACTACATGAAAACAGAACCACAAAAGAAAGAAACCCAAACCACCAACAGCAGTAACAGTACCAGCACCAGCACCATAGGAGCCACCAGCACGTCGTCGTTATAGAGGACAGAGCACAGTGCCAGAGTAGTGCTTACAAAACAACCAGAACCAAACCAGAGCCACAGAGCACTCACTCAGAGTCAGAGATGAAGCTGTAGGATGGATGTTCAATGTTCATGTTCAATGTTCAATGTTCTACTGGAAATGGAAATTTTGTTGTACGGACGAACCGAACCGATGAAAATAAAATTCATGAAATTCAGTTGCTCGGTGACTTGCATTGTATTCTAACGTTACACGGCTTTGTTGCGCGATTCGAAAAGAAAAATTTCAAAAATATTTCAGAACGCCGCAGCCGCCCGCCGCCGCTGGTGTTGTTCCTTATGAATTATTCAAAAAAAAAAAAAAACAAAAACAACAACACACACATGACTTAAACTCTATAGTATAATAATTCCAAATCCAATTTACCTACATGAGACATGACTATGTGCACCACCAGCCAGTACCCAGTACCAGTGCCAGTAGTAGCATATTAAGCATCATTCAGCAGCAGCAGAAGCAGAAGTAGAGTATTAGACGACAGCATCCATGAGATTCGTTCTTACACAAAATTTTCTCTGAGCTGTATTTTTGTGATAAAAGGGTGATAGATACGTCCGTCGTCGTCGTCGTCGTCGTCGTCATTCGTCAGTCGTCACCCATTATTTCGTGTGTTCACTCACCAAAAAATAAAAAAAAAAATTAAAAAGGGTGAAATAAGTGGAATAGTAAAAATAAAATAATTTCAAACACGGAAATAATAATAGTTGCTCCGCTTCGACTATTGCACACTAAACTACAACTACATTCAGTGTGTGTAAAAATTAAGTGGCAACCATTTCTTTTATTATATTGTACCTAGAAAACGCGCTCTAGAGTGCCCCCGGGGCAGTTGGCAGTTCAGATTCAGACGTTGCTCTTGAGCAGAGTCAAGTCGTCGAAAGTCGTCGAAGAAACAACGACGAACGGAAAATAGGAAAAAAAAAAGATAATTCGGAACATTGTTTAGGGAAGAAGATTCTTTCTTCATTTAAATTCTCTCTCCTTTATTTTTTTTTTTTTTTTGCATTGTCGTTGGTTGTGGTTCTCTGTGTGTTTTTATAACCTAGAAGTAGTATTATTATTTTTGTTGTTGTTGTGTTCTTCCGCCGTATTTAATCGTCAGACCCATCAAGTCAAGAAGAAAGAACATCCCGATCCAAGTGATTCCAAATGTGTTGTGTAAATAATGTTAATCCCCAAGTGGCCCTGTGGAACGTATAGCTAGTAGATTGTCCAAATAAAAATAATAATAAAAAATAATAATAAAATCTATTTTTCTCGGTCTACGCCCACCCGCACGCCACCCCCTTCTCCTTCTTAGAACCCCCTACAACCCCATACCAAAAGAAAACAAAACAAAACGAAAATCTGTCTCTCACCCATCTCTCTAGCAACATCTAAATCCAACGACACGACAACGACCGACACGCTGAGATTTACAAAGGAAGTGTGCAAAAAAATAATAGAAGAACCATCGTGTGTCCCATTGCCATTCCCATCATCCAACAGCATCCAACATCCCATCATCCCAGCTTCCCAGCCCAGGCGATGCGATGAGTTGAGTTAAGTTGATGAGTTAATCCAAATGAAAGCGAGAGAAATACTCACATTTCACTGGCTTGTCCTATTTGTTAATCAAAATTAAGTGAAGTGACTAAGGCAACCCCAATTAGACCTGTTATATTATTTTTCTGTGATTAGCACGGAAGCGGGATAAAAGTACCTATCTCATCTCTAATTCGAGAAGAGCAGGAAAGGAACAAAACAATCAAGACCAAGAGTGTTCGAAGTTTGTTAAAAGATAAAACAACTACAAAAAAAAGCATGGAAAATTGTAAAATTAATGAAAAGTGCTCAACTGGACAACGACTCCAGCATCATCATCATCATCAGGACGAAAAGGACAAGGACGAGGAAGATCGTCTATGTGCAGTAGCAAGTCAGCAAGACAAACAACTACAGCAGCAACAACAACAACAACACAAAACCAGTAGTAGCAACAGCAGCAGCAGCAGCAGCGATACCAAAAAAAACCTTATGTCCTCATCAGCACAGAAAAGTTCCATACGCCCACCCCCGGTCCCGGTGGGCTGTGTTAGTGGTATTGGTGGTAGTGGCAGTGACAAGAAGATAGTTGTATCCACTCCAGTATCCTTGTTTAACTTTGTGTTCTACGTGATGTGTATCGGTTCGTTGGGATTCTCTGTGTACTCGAACATCCGGCAAACTTACACAGAAGAGCGGCTTAAACATCTACGGCATCTCGATGATAGAATAACCCTTCTCGAGACAAAGCTAGACGACTTGCCCCAGTTGATATCATCTCTGTCATCCTCCCTGTCATCTTCATCTTCATCTTTATCCTCATCCCCATCCATATCCTCATCATCAGCAGGAGGAGCATCGATTTCTGCAGCATCTGGATTGCAATCGACAAACACGGACAATCTCGCGGATACGGTGCGAAGGCTATCTTTGCAATTCGATGGGATACACCGGCTGCGACGGGATGTGTCACAATTGCAATTAGTCAGACGACAAGAGCGACAGACATCGATTCAGCAAACGCCGGAATGTCCATGTTCAGCAGGTGTGTATATTATTAGCAACAGAGTGTCAAATTTAACCGTGTTTGTAGCTTGTACTGTCTGTTTCTGTTTCTGTTTCTGCGTAAGCGTAGGTATAGCCCCTGTTTTCTATATTATAGTCAAGTCCATGCTATAGCCAGGCCATCGCCATGCCATGCCAATGCCAGTCATCCATGCCATCCTACGACTTCCCTGATGAGTGTGTGATGTGTCTGCTCAGTGCATCGCGCATTTTGACGTTTGTACTGCGATTTGCCAACCATAATAAATTACCTTATGTTGTGTGTGGCGATGGCGTAGGAAGGCGCAGGTTGACGAGGCCATCAGGCAAGCCGAGCGAGGCAATGGCTTGGCGATGATGGTACGAAAAGGCGAAATGTATCATACGAGTACAACACTACCTACTTGTCCCACAGCCAGAGTTATATACCAACGTTTATAGGTAAGTAGGCAGGTTAAATTGGCTGGAAGCCCCCAGAGCTGTGCACAACCAGAGAGAGCACAGTGAAGCCAAATGATAGTGTGTGAGGTTTTTTTTTTTTTTTTGTTTTTATTATTCTGTTCAGGATATTATTCCATGAAAATGGAAGGGTTTATGAGTTTTTTTTTTGCTTTTTTTTTTTTTTTGAATTTGTTTCCCACTCAATCGGTCATTCTGTGGGCACTTTTAAGGTGGTTAACCACTTTGTACTTTTAATCAATGATGGGGAAATTTGTGTTGTTTAAGCTTTGTGGCCATGTAGGAAGGTCGGAAACTACCAGTATTATTTTTTTTTTAGGAGAATTTTCTTCCTTTTGATGACTATCTGTTATAGGGAAGGACGAAAGTCTTTTTTTGATTTTTGATGAATGATTTTGGTATGTTTTAAACGTAGGTACCTACCTTCCGGTTCCTTTGGGTTTTGCAATTTATTTTACGGTCAGGCGTCAGGGATAGATAGGATCGAAATTATTTTGGTTCAAGTATTTTATTTGAGGTTGTTTAACCTGAAATTGAAGCCATTGAGATTGAGTTGAGCATAAAGGTTAAACATACATGATTTGTGTGTGTGTTTTTTTTTCTCAGTCCTGTGTGGTAGGAACCTATTCTATAATGGAGCTTAAGTGTAGGGT
This sequence comes from Platycheirus albimanus, assembly GCA_916050605.2. Lineage (NCBI taxonomy): Eukaryota > Metazoa > Arthropoda > Insecta > Diptera > Syrphidae > Platycheirus > Platycheirus albimanus. The sequence continues at coordinate 10,028,684 of OU696696.1, read as the reverse complement.
AGTTTTCAGGAAGTGCGTTGGCTGACCATTTTTGATTTAGAGGAAATGATTAAGGCTTCCTCTTTTCCTTCCTTTTTTAATGAAACATTTGAATATATTTGACCTTATTTCAATTGGTTGTTAAAACTTTAGACACGATAGATAACTACGGTGGTTAGGACGAGTAGCTTTTAATCTCAACCTTTCCTGTGTATGTGTTCAGACTTAAAATTGGACTTAAATATGTATATTCACGTCTACATCAGAACATTAACCGTACAAAACTGAAATACACTACTGGTTCACAATAACTTAACAAGCTTTTGCGCAGAAGCTCGAGATTTATTTTTGTTTAAATCAACTTCACTTTGTCTCATTTCCTCACCTTAATGGAATTTGAACATCACACATGCTTTTTTTTCAAATTCGAGTTAAATAAAGTACTACACGCCTAGGTCGCACAAACTTGTTCTAATGTGTGACATTACTGTCAAAGTTATTGTTGGGGCTTGACATTTTGAAAAAAATAATTTTTTTTTCTTTCTTTCGAAAAAGGAAGCCATTTTATTTCTTGAGTAAATTTCATTATATAAGAATAAACACCAATTTGATATTTAAACTTCGCTTTTGAAAAAAATTTAATGAGCTGTTTTCAAAATATCAAATTATGTACATATTAAAAAAAAGTTTTAAAAAAACTCAAAAATGTATTTATGAAAAATATTGGTATGCAGCACAAATTCAGCTATCTACATCTATATATGTGTGAAATTTTGAAAGGATCGGTTGAGCCGTTTTCGAGATAAGTGTTAGAAAAAAAAAACGATCCTATGGAAAGTACCTACCGTTCTTAGCCATTGTTTTTAATTTTTTTTCTGCCATAAATTTATTTATATGTAATAGGTTGTACTTAAAAACCTACACTGATTGTTTTTTTAAGTCATCGTTAGAACCGTTTTTGTGAAAAATAAGCTTTAACGTTACGGTTACATGGCAAGTACCTACCGTTGTTTTTTGAGCTAAAAAAAAATTTCAATTTGCAGTCTGTAAAATATCTTCCTAAAAACCTCTATTTACCAAGTTTGAAGCAATTCGGGCTACTCGTTTGGGCTATAGGTGTCTATACACACAGACAGACATACAGACAGACAGACAGAATTTGTAAACGAAATTTTAATCATTATAATCAACATGAACGTTATAAAAGGTTTTTTTTTCGGCGTGTGGTTTTCAATCTGGCAATACTTTTTCGGAGTTGATCTTTTTGACAGCTATCACTTGATTTATGCACCGTTTGGTTTGCCATTTCATAATGAGTAGAGTCTAAATAACGTTTGTAAATCGGGCAAATTTATAACCAAAATCATTGTTCTGTTCGAAATACGTATCGATGAAGTTCACTTTTGGTTGAATGGGTACTGGGTACGTTACGCAAAATTGTCGTATTTGGAGTGATCATAATCCACAAGCCATTATTGAGACGCTGTTACAAAAAGTCACTGTTTAGAACGGACCAATAAGATACAGACCGCCAACTCACTGTATGGTTTCTCTTTTTGCCTACAAGCTGAAAATCAGCTGATATGCCATTTATTTTGAGAGTGTGACGCTCTCCCTTGTTTTTAAATCCATTTAGCAAACACAACAAACAAATAAATGGCATACGCAGGGATGGCTGCCCCAACAAAATGCACAGACAGAGATGTACACGTATTCACAGACACGAAAAAATATTTCGAGGGTGTTTCAGGCAAGAGGAATACGAGTTGGCGCCTTGGCGGTCTGTATTGGTCTGTGCTGTTTAGTGTACTCTATGGGCAGATTGAATCATTGATCCATATTTCTTCAAAAATGAAACCGGTCACAATGTAACAATCAATGGGGAATGCTTAAGAGCCATAATTAATGACTTTTTGGTTAAAGTGGACGACCTTTGGTTCCAACAGGACGGTGCTACATGCCATACAGCCCACGAAACAATCAATTTATTGAAGGAAACTTTTGGTGAGAGCATTATCTCGCGACGTGGGCCTGTGGCGTGGCCTCCAAGAAAGTGCGATTTAACACCGCTGGACTATTTTTTGTATAGCTATGTGAATTCTTTTGTCTACGCAGATAAGCCCAAAACGATTGACGCCTTGGAAGGGAATATTCGGTGCGTTATTGCTGACATACGGCACCAATAACATTAAATTATATGCGTTTTATTTCCTTTTCAAAACTACACGTCTAAAAAAACACCCTTTACATATATACTGGTCCACTTGCCAGATAGTGTCGGTACTGGTTTGTTAAAAGTTTTTCAGCATTACAGTTCTCTCTGCCCTGGCACTCAGCAGAGATAAATAACACTTTGTGGTACGACGTTTTGACGAAGACCTAGCGACTTACACTCTCATGTGCGTGTGCGTTGATATTCTGCTAGAATGAAAGGGACCTACAACTTCTAGCCAGATCCGAACGTCCAGTAGGTTTTTTCCACAAGTTTTACTCTTGGAGGATTTGTCACTTCCTCACAGAACCCCGGAAAAAATTAAGGTGGAATGGTTTGAAATATGGAAAAAGAGTATCTTAAGGGAGCTCCGCCCCCCCCCCCCCTTCCAATTATTTGTTTTTGATATGTGGAAAACTCAACTTGTTCATTTGCCAAGAAGACATTTTCCTCCCAGAGTAATCAGTGGGCTTCCACACCCTAGTCTATATTTCTGAGGCATTGGAAGTTTTCAGCATGATGGAGTATGGAGTGACCTTAATTATGGTTCTCCAATTCTGAGATCACCTTCAAGGGAATTCCTTAGCCAGGAAGATTCTCTAGTGCATTAGACTATACTGAGCTTATCACCATTTATCACTGTGTCTAAGACAGTTCACCAAACAACCAGCTCGTTAGTTGAAATCAGTCTAATTACCGGTGTAATCGCAGATTATAATTTCTCCAGATTTTGTTGGTTGCGATTTTAACACACCGACTTTTGTATTCAGTATAGAGGTGAGGTATTAAACATTTTGTTCATGTATGGGTATGCCGTTATGTTTGGAATATTCATCGTTCAAATGTCCGCCTCTGCTTTTTACGGATCCGAGTTTTCCAATTTTCAATTTGGAATTGAATTTGAGATATGAGGATTGAGGACCTGTGATATGTTCACCTAAAGTCCATGGTAGATTGCGATTCATTAACATAGGCCTTCGACTTCAAAAAACCCACAAGAAAAATCCAGCGGGGTCAAATCGCACTACTTCATTAGGTGAAAAATTTACGTCACCTCTTCAAAGGATAAACCGTGGGCCGTGGCGTGTGACGTCCGCTGTGTGGCAAGTAGGGTCGTCCTGATGGAACACATGTCGTCGTAGGTCCATATGGATCAAATCTGGCCATACAAAATAGGACCATTGACGGTAACCGCATAACCAAAGTCGTTCTCGAAAAAGTACGGACCGGCGATTTTCTCTGCTGATCTTACGTTCCTTTGACGAATATGACTTAACGTTGAAGAGTCGACTGTGAAGGACCATCACGTCAGGTCTACAGTAAAATGGGCTCAAAGCGCGTTGTTTAATCGCGTAATTTGCCATTTTGATTTGGCACCATTACTTTACAGAACAAAAAAACAACAAATTTGACACTTGTCACCAAATCAACATGGCCTCCAAACATCTACCCACGCTAAAGTATGGTACGAATTGTGCACAAAATCATTTTCCACAGAATAAACAGTGGGCATTAACTTAAAAAAAAAACTAAAATGGCTGCCAAGTGCAAAAGCTTTGGAATAATAATACTAGAATCTAGAAGTAAACTTTTTGTAATTGGAAACCAGCTAAACGTTGTGGACAAATGTGTTTATTATTTCCATCATAATTATTTTGCGGTTCCAAGAGAAGAGAAGGGTATACCAGTTCCTGACTGTTTTTATTCCCCAGGCGGTTTCCAGAGACCAGGTTACGTGTTTCAGGTTTTCATCCGGATGTTTTGGTGACCATTTCTCACTTTGACGTCAGGCTGCTGCTTTGTTTTGCATAACAAGATAACTGCCTTACGTCAAAATGACGTTGGTCGGAGGCAGATAATTATGTACTTTTTAAACCTCACCCAATTCTCTCTTCCAAGGATATTATCAAGTTCATGTACAGTAGGTACATAGGATGTATAAGTAAAGTTATATAGAAAGTTCTAAACATTTTATGCAGAAAAACCCTTTCTTTGGAAAAACCTATTTTGAATTGTCACAAGCACATTATAATGTATTAAGGCAGGTAGGTACTTGTGCACTTTAAGAGGACATTGTTGTTTCATTATACAACACAACATAACATTACAACATCCTTGAAGGTGTGTGTAAAAACCATCATGTTATGTCTCAAGGAAAATTCCTTAAGTCTCTCATTAGATTTTACTTACTCTAACACATTCTTGGTAAGATTTCCCGTGCAGGAATTTTTTCTTTGAGATATATTTTCGTATACTTATACGTATAAAAATGTAGAAAGAATACCTACACGAATAACGTAATGAAAATTAATGTGTATGCCAATTAACGCGTGACAACAAATTTGTTCTAATTTTTCCTTTGAGGATATGAGGGAATGATTACGTGATATGTTGTGTACTTAATGACGTTTAATATGGATAAAAGTTGTCATATAATAAAGCTACTAAGCTTCTTCACATCATTGAAGTTCTTTTTGCAGATTGTGAGAGATTTTTCCTAATTAAATAGAACAGGATGTTTCTCCATACACGCGTATACGTATACATTTACATAATGACTATCAAAGCTTCCATTTATGTTAACTACATAAACATTTATAATACCTATGTACATGGCACTAGTTATTTGGTGTTGGCAAACATTGTCACCTGAAATTGAACATATTTTTAGGATGAAGGACGGAAAAGGATAAAAAGCTTAAAACAGCCCGTTTGAGATAATCGATTAAATCGTGTTTTATTTTTCCCAAGGAGTTTATATAATATGTAAAGAGTATGTTTGACGTGGTACCTACTTCTTCCCAGCTTCCTACATGGAAAACATTCTGCAGGTGTACGGACGTACTTAATTCAGATAATGCTTTTAAAACACAGGGGAATTAAGTCGGTTTATTTCCATTTAGGCTAGACTAGGATACGCATCCCTCATAAAAAAAGTAAAATGACTCGTATCAGGGTACACGCCCTTAGTGAAGCATTGGAAAAATCTTCACTCCATAAAAAAAGGGAACACTTATCACTTTCCCTGATGCGACAAACTGTTTCTGAGAGATCGCTATCAAGTGGATTAAATTATCCCAAACAATAACCTTTAACTTAGAGACATCAATTCCGAACCGCTCTGCTAGTTATTAACCTCATCCAAGTGGCAGTTTATGATTCTTGGAGGAACGCTAGGACTGACCGATGAGCTGGGCAAACTCTTTAGTACATCAGTTGTATTCTATCCAACTAGCAACCTGCCTAGGATGGATCATCAAATCTGGAATCTAGTATTATTAATCGTATATGCCTCTATGGGATCTCTAACAGATCGAGATCAAATTTCGGAGGATTCCAATCTGCACTCGATACACGAAAAAACCCCATCTTCAAATAAGCAATCAAAAGTGTTGGCAAAATTCACGCGTCATGGTTCCTAGTCCTAGAATATGTTGTGGGTTCTGATTCTTGGAGAACACTTTCACTGGCCCGTAAACTGACGAAATTCGCTGTAGAATCGAATTTATCTTAATCAACTAGCAACCTGACTAGGTTGTACACATACAGTCGGTAATTTGGTCACATTGATCGTCTTACGGCATATTGAGATCAACTTTCAGGGGATTGTTCGCCTCATTCCAACTAACCACTTATATGAGCAACCCTCAAAAGGTTTGCAAGTGGGCGGAAATAATTCTTGGAGGAGATTGACGACGTCTATTTCCAGATGATTGATAGTCTTATCCCAAACTACAATAAGTACATACAAAAACAAAGCCCCCCCCCCCCCTCCTCAAAGTAGGCAATGAAAGGGTGCAGGTTGGGAACGATATAGGTGGGTACGTAACCTAGGTGACGAGTTCTGGTACTTGTAGAAACACTTAAACAGACCCCTTAGCTAAAAGATCTCTCTGACGAATCATTAAATCACGTTCATCATCGTCATGTTGGTCACCTATTACCCCTGTTAACTCGAATCACCAGTGTGGTCTCGAATATCTTACAGTCCAAAATTGTTGTCCGTTGATACGCTCTACATGCCTTAATAATCGACCCCTTAAAATGCTTATCCTTCTGGCTAGATCCATGGCACGTACAACCCGTAGTGCCTTTTCGTTGAACCATTTTTTGCCACGCATACTCAGACATTTTTGAACAAAAAAAAAATCGCATGATTTATCGCTTAAAACAGCCAAGCAGTTTGTCATACAATTTTGCAAATGTCTACTTCTCCGCACCATTCTGAGAACCTGAAAAATTAGAGTCTAAAATGATGGTGAGGCTGTAGGTTTTTTCCAGTGTGCTTTGGCTTAGATGGTCTTCTGTAAATGCACTGTCACAAGTAGTATGGATTGAATTGATATTCGTCTCTATAGCGTTTTTTTTTTATAATTTACTCGCACTAAAGGGGTTTTAATACCCTTATCTTGAATCTACACTGTGTGAGTGTTTAAAAGAACGAATTAATAGAAATATATGAAAGATTTTTTGTGAAACATTGGATTGAGATTATAGTTGATTAGGACATATCTCATGGAAATTCCACGGCTGGCTTCCACTTGAAACTGGGAGAAATATAGAAAAATTGCTGGTCAGACTGGGGCTTGAACCCACAATTCTAGGTTAGCAACCGCGCGCACTATATCCACTGTACCGTTGTCACCAGCAAAACCAGTTAAAGTCTCAAGAAATCACTTTTCCAGATATCAGCACCAACTGCTAATTTATACAGACAGGGTCAGGGTGGGCCAAAAGAAGTCATCCATCCGATGTTGTTTGGCTCTCTTTTTTATCTAAAAGAAAAACTTCGATTCTGTTTTTTGATTATGTTTATTTGAACCTTTAGAATTGCATTGGTCAAGTCGAGAAAATGATATCGGCCAAATGGGCGCCGCACCTTCACAATTAATTGCTCGTTTTATGGCACGAGTGCGGGAATCTCTCGCCCGAAGTTCTCGCTGAAGTGAGAACTTCGGGCGAGAGATTCCCGCACTCGTGTCGAATGTTATCCTTGAGGGCTTCCAGAGTCTCGGGCTTGTTCACGTAAACACGGAACAAAGAACCCCACAAAAAAAAAAACGTCTGAAACGGTTAAATCGGGTGATCGCCAAACGAAGAGATGAGGCGACCCGGGAACGCCGCCTTCAGAATATCTGTTCATGTCGGTTTATGTATCGCTCTATGGCTTGTTCACTTGTATTCTGTCCACAAATGTCAAAACAGATGATATTGGCGACCATTTGCAAAAATGAGATCATCTTTCAATAGGGTGATTTCTTTTTGCCCACCTTGTATTAGGTACCTACCTGCTACTTTCCCATTTTCGTACTTGATTATTTTTCGGGAAGTTACTTTTTACGATCTTGTAAGAATGCAAGGATTTTATTCCTGTCTGATACCCCAAAATTCTTTCCTATTCCTTGGAACCTAGAACTCAATTCTTTATTACTTTCGATTGCAAAACGACGCTCATCTTCCTGATGATATTCCCTCGCCCTCGTATATACGCATCACGCAGTTCTAATCGTACCTTGGCCACGAAAAGTTAGTTGGCAATGTCAATGCTTGATTTTCTCGAATGTTCGGACGTCAACAATATTATTCGAGTGTCACCGAGCGATGTGGTTAATAGTTGATTGATGCGAAACTACTGCGGTTAATGCCTGACAAATAGTATGAGTGCAAGTTCTTTTTTAAGTCTTAATCCGCACTAAGACCACTTTTAAGAAGGATGTAAAGTATATGTACAAAAACTCCCTTTAAAAAATTATAGTTCAAAGCTTCTGCCTCTTAACTATCCAGAACAGACAAATGCTTTATGAGAGCACATCTTATTTAGAAGAAGAACCCATTCGGATGTGCAAAAAAGTGGATCTCTTCTCTTTTCCTGTTTCAGCTCACATTCCATACGAATAGTTGAGCAACCTAATGAATCACCTCACTTCAAAAACTGCTCTAGCCCAAACTGTTGTATAAACTTTTTCCAATATGGCTGCTCCTTCTTTTTGAATACGGTAGTAAAGTTCCCAAATTATTTTTTATTATAATTAGGTTCCTCCAAAACCATATTAATATTATGACGACGACAAAGTGTATGAAATATTATAGTTCCGTTGTTTTCTTTTTTGCGGCAAAAAAAAAAGTACCTATCCCATAGCGGCCATTGTTTATTCAGCTGTCAAAAAACTGCACAGTGTGAATAAAGTAGAGCACCAAAATTACTTTGGCGACCATTGGCATTGTCTCGAATGAAAGTCCTTTAATACAAATTATAACCACTTCCAATGCACCACCTCACGCTCGCCTCGCTGTCCTCATCCTCATCCCATACCATTAAATGACTCCTCACAAGCCATTAGGTCCCACTGGTGCACTGCACACAACCGTTGCGTTGTGTTTCGTACGTATGTGGATTTCGGTGTCGTTTTGGTTAGTTTATGGTGTTGGATGATAATGCATTATGCATCGTCATTTGCCCAGTGAATGAGAAACCCCCAAAGGGGTCCGTTCCGTTCTGTACACCACCACCACCGCCCCACCATCCCACCATTATACAGCAACTTGCAGTTGCAGCAGCAGTTTTTCTTTTAAAAAGTGACAACTTGTCTCTTTCACTGCACACACTATGTAACTGCACAGACCGAGGAGCGTGCATATATGCGCGCGCGTTTTGTTCGTGTTGTCATGTCCCGTCCATGTCGCACTGGGAGTTACCTATCCATAATAAACGATTTTGTTATTGCCCACTTAAGGAATTTATTATCATTAGCATTAGCGAAATTTAGTTGTAAAACAGGCCACGAAGTGAAGTGAGGAAATATATCGTTTTACCCAACACCAGCTACAGCACAAAGAGCTGAGTTGCGTGGTTCTGGTTCGTTACACAGTACATGAACAGCTTCAAGGTGTCAGCCAGAAGAGCTCAATGACACCATCATCATAGGCAGCCATCAGCCAGCGCACATATTGTACACCACCACCTATTGTATTCCATTCCTTCTCGTCCATGATGGGTGTCAAGCCAAGCAAGCAGGTCCGAGCCCGTGACGATGATGGTGCGGTGCGGCGCGGTGCATAGAATTTCGAGTGGAGGCAGACTTGGGATTCGTATTCTTTTAAAAAGACATTATCACGCCTTTGAGGTCGCAGCACAAACAGAAAAAAAAAATACACACAACAAACCATTTGTACATTCCATCACAACAATAGGGTATACTACGTGTGCATTTATGGCATATATCCCTTACAATTTATTAACTGACATTGAGTGAGAATTTTCAAGCTCAGTTGACACATTCCCATAATATTCCGTATCCCATCCCATATACCATCGTTTAGTTATAACAAAAGGAAGGTATAGTTCACAGAAAAAAAAAAAAAAAAATTATCACAACAAAAAGTCTACTCTATTCACTGCTCACTGGCCTGGGGCTGCCTCACTTTCAAATGGTAATTCAGGAGTGATTGTCATTATATACATTATTTGTTTGAACTGGAACCCGCCCTATACGTAACCATCAGAACCACAGAGATGATAGAGATCATGGTGATCGGTGCGGACGACAGAGATCGTCGTCGGTCGTTCCCTTAGGGGATAGGTCACCGTCATATTCACATTTCCATGCAGTATCTATACACAAAGAGATCACAGATCAAAGCTATTTAGGAGTATTGTTACAATTTCTGTATTGTACTCGGGGATACATATATTGTTGAATTATTTTTGTATTTCCAAGTCTTTCCACGATCCGGTCAGCGTCAGCCTAATCTTCACTCTCAATCCGTCCAATATTGTTGTATTGTGTGTAGTCAGGCCCGCATTAACAATGGTAAACTAAATATGAGGTTACACTTTCTATTTTTTTTTTTTTTTTTTTTTATGTAGAAGAAGTAGGTGGACTTTGTTGAATGGATCGTTCAAAGGGTTTTAAGTTCGGTCTTGATTTCATCGGGTTTTACTTATATCTTCTAAAAGTAAAATGAAGTATACAAAACTATCTCCACTCTTTTCATATTCCATCTATTTTTTTTTTTTGACCGCAACTGTTTAGATCAGTCAGCTGATATCAAGTTCTAAGAGAAAGTACACTTACGAGTTAAATATTTAAAGTGGAGCAATTTCGAATCAAACTTCAGGTTATGGAAGAATTTTGTAATTTAATTGTTACTGATTAAAATTTGGTTGTTTTTTACTTGGCAGGTTTTCAATGTTAGCCTTGTATAAATAGATTTCTTAAATTAATGGGCGGATACCACACCCCCTGAACAAAAAAAAAGTGTGTGCGTGTAACCTTTACGCGCGATTGAAGTAAGACTTCTTTGACGTTTATGACATATATCACTGAAATGATTAAATTTTAACTTAAAATAAAATGCACGACGAAACATAACACCGTTTCCGAGCAAAGAAGTTTAAACTCTTTGTTTAAGAAGTGTTTATGTTCCGCATTTGGATAATACTGACAGTGTTATCAGATACGTAAATTTTACCAGTTATTTCGTTATACTAAAGCCGAAAACAGATGTGCATACTTTTGAAATTGTGAAATGCCTAGTTCTGTCAAATCGAAAGGAGAATGTAGTGTCTGTCTGCACGCAAATTTAAAAGAGTTCTTTTGCTTTACTCGTGTGGTTAACTAGTCCTCGTTCAAAATACTCGGGAGAGCGTTTATAAACACTTAAATAAAATGTAATTCACATGATTTTAAGCTTTTATATTACGTTTTCATTGAGGGCCGAAATAAGGTAATTTGGAAATTTGCTAAAAATGTGTTGGTTTGAACACCAAGCTATCTTTTTTTTCTTTCTTTTTTACAACCTTTTCGTTATTTCCTCTTGTTTTGTTATGTTTACGACTGTCGTTGCCCTGGATTTTATTTAAAAAAAGTTGTTTTGTTTTGATTACTTCTATCATTGCCTTGTATTTTGTTTTGTTTACTTTTGCCGTTGCCTTGGATTTGTTTCCAATTTGACATTTTAGAAAATATCTGTTCAATTGTTTTCAATTAACTTATACATTATGTATGTACAATCATTTATACACTACCTACAATAGGAATTTAAGGATTTAATTTTAACATTATAGTTTTTATTTAATAGAAATTATCAAATCATTAATTTGTACGTGCTTTAAGCAACATTGTTTCTCTACTAAGATTGTATTAAGTTTTCTAGCTTGAGCCAAACTCAACTTCTCAGTTCAAAAAATTCAATTGTGTGGACTCTAGCAAACCTTGTTTATTGTGTGTGAATAAACGCCGCACATCTGTTTTCGGCAAAACTGTCAAAATAAGTAATGCCAGATACTAATTATTTTAAGATTTTTCGTTTGTTGTTGTGGCTGCAATGAAACTAGGCAGCCTTTTTAGGAATAGAGACATCGTGCAGCGAAAGTCTGCGTGCATACCCTGGAAAGTGACAGCTTTCCCATAGGAACCTGTGTAATTTATTTTCTCTGCATGGGAAAAGGCTGCACATCTGTTTTGACCATAAGACCTCCAATAATTAGCGTTTATAAACCAGATGTCCGTTATTTGTATTTTTAGCCAAAACAACATTTGAAATAACATACTATTTTCTTCATGTCTATTCTTTTTTAGGAATTTTTAATGCTTTGGTAATATGTATGAATAATCATGCGAAAGCTGACGATATACACAATAACTTGATTTTTTTTCACCCGATAATTATCGATATTATTAAAGAATATCGATACGATAAATATCGATATTTTTGTACACTTGCCCATCCCTACATTGATCGAAACACACAAACGCCTGGAGCACGTGCACGAATGAGTAAGATTATAGTATTATACTCTCACTCGTTAGTGCACACGGTGAGCTGATGCAAGCCATCGGTGCCACCATATTAAAATACTGAGCGTTACTTCCTTCACGCCCAAAAAAGTTTGAATGCAGCATAAATTCTAACAGCTCAGCAGAATTTAAAGTTTTTTTTTTCATATTTTACAGCATTTTTAATATAGGCGGATGTAACGCCCACTGAACGATATATCCTCAATGTTTGAATTTTTCCCCCGTTTGCATTTGAAAGCATATCATTCTAAAGTTATCCATGAATTTTATAACATTGCTGAATAAATGGGAAGGTTTTGCAAACAGGGTTGGATTTGAAGGCTCTAGAGGGCTGGTGTGGTGCCATCTAAGCCGCTGTATGGCCCGAACGGTTCGTCATTGAATCTTCTCCCACATACTCTACTGATACATGCAAGCCGAATATCATCCGAAGGATATTGCTCTCAGAATTGTGTCAGGGTCTGACCATCTACCCCACACAGCAGGACTATGGGATGATAAGGGTCTTGGATAGTATCTCCTTGACCTTTAACTCTTCCAAGCCGAAAAAATTGCGATTGCCAAGAGTGATTCTTCAACTATTCTCTGAGAGAGTATGATGGAACCCAAATAGACAAAGCCCCTCACTAGTTTCAAATTTATATCTGTCAATCGTGACTTATTACCCAAGCCCACGGTGATGATATTCTACACCCAAGGACAGTAAATACTTTGTTTTACCTTTATTTACAGCTATAGACCCATTCTCGCCGAAAAAGTTGCGAGTATCGATCTTTCCTAAAATCTGTCGAATTGTGAAAATTTGGTCGAGGCTTGACTTACCTGGGGAGAAACCACACTGATAGGGGTCAATCAGTTCACGTGCGTAAGGGTTCAGACGTTCACACAGAATAGCCGAACAGGTTTTATAGGTGACATTATGGAGACTTATACCTCTGAAGTTGGTGAAAATCAGAGCATCTTCTTCATTGTGAATAGGTCACACAATGTTGGGGTTCCATTTCATTCATACTTCCATCCCATCCTAACAGATTGTACAAAAAAGTTGGCGTATGCTCCTCACCAAGTCATCTCCCGCCGCTTCAAAAGAGTTCGGCCGAAAGGTCATCCTTGGTTAAGTTTTGTTGATCATCATTCAAATCGAAGTGTGATTTCCAAATTCTCAACACTGACTGCGAATCTACTACGAAATTCCCACTTGCGTCTCTACAAGCTTCTCTTTGGGCTTTGTATACCCCTTGGACGAATGTTTTACCCTTTGAAAAAAACTTTCGATTTTTTTTTTTTTTTTTTATAATGCACTCGTACTCAAGGGGATATGAATACACTTATAATGTTTTTTGTTGGTAGATCGCAAGGATAGCCTTCTAGACAGCTATGGTTCTGGTGTGCAGAATTGTTTGATACGATTCCTTCTTTCCTGAGTGTGCCCGCCAGCACTCGAACCAGGGTTACCGTTTGGGTCGCACTTTTGAAGGCCATTTTGCAATGTTGCCACCACAGACCATACACAGACCGCCAACTCGTACTCCCCTTGCCTGAAACACCCTCGAAATATGTTTTCCTGTCTGTGAATACGTGTACATCTCTCTCTGTGAATTTTGTAATGGCAACTATACCTGCGTATGCCATTTATTTTTTAGGTGTGTTTGCTAAATGGGTTTTAAAAGCAAGAGAGAGCGTCACATTCTCAAAATAAATGGCATATCAGCTGATTTTTAGCTTGTAGGCAAAAAGAGAGACCATATGGTGATTTGGCGGTCTGTATCTTCTTGGTCCGTGGTTGCCACTGGCACTGGCCCTCTGAGTTTGTCGAGACACGGTTGGCAAAGAATCTGGAGCAGGGTGTTTTGCAATTACAGCTTCTCCACCTCAAATTTTCCTACAGTAGCTGTTCGATGATGCGTTGTGGTGGAAATCAGCATTCGTACTTAAGCGACTACAACGTATAGTGGTGTGAATATTTGCTGGCTGCTCCAAGACGTTGGGGGCGCATGTCCGCTTATCGATCGTACTATGGTCAATTTTCATATGTTGATGAGGAGACGGTCAGTGCTAGCTATGATGACACTTCTCCCCTCAGCAAAGTCGATTAGCCTGAGTCAGTTGTCTTTGTTGTGCAGGTTTTGCTTTCCGAATGTCGAGCCAAAGTTACCCTCCTTTCTGATGTTTGCGTTAAAATTACAAAGAATTCGAGCATTCGGCATTATGTCTTCTCGAGCAGATTGTAGAACTCTTCTTTAGTTGTGTCATCAGCGGTGGCGTGGACGCAGATCAGAGAGATGATATTGAATTTGGACTTATTGCGGATAGTTACAACGCGTTTGCTTATGCCACGAAACCCTAAGACTGCTTGACTTAGTCTGTCTTTCACAAAACCCGCATCCAATAACCGCCTTCTTCTTGTCCTCTTAGCACTTGCCGTAATAGATGCATACTCCTTGCGTCCTGGCGAAAACCACCACCCCCCCCCTTGCATTTCCTGAAAGGGTGTAATGTCGGCTTTGAATAGAGTGCAGGTTGGGTCCTACGAACTTGCTCTCTGTTTGACAGGAGTTTGAGTTTTTCTTACGAATTTATAACTTCCCATATAGTTCCATTAATCGCAAGTAAAAACTGACAGTGACGTCTATAAGCTGCTTAAATATACAGTTTCTCACTTTATCGTGCACACAGGAAATATAGGAAAACCTGATTCATAATTTATTTTCATTGTCACTTGATTAGGCTCTAAAACCTCAAATGCGTCCCTGGTCAAAGCTTTACTCTATTCCATCCCCCTTGCCCCTTATACAGAACACCTATCGATATTTTGCAATTAAAACTTTGGTGATAAAAACACAACAAACTATTTGGACATTCATAAAAACTGACTGTTGTTGTTGTTTTTGTTTTGTGTCTGTCTCCTCTTCCAGAGCCTCAGCCCGTAGATAGATATTAGGTGTGGCATTAGATCTATCTATTCCACGCCGATAAGCATCTATAAAATGTTAACGTTACTACTTCAATATTAGATTAACACATCGGAAAAGCGTAGGCAGGTAGATAATACCTACCTGTGTGATGTCTATGATCCGATGAGCCCAACAAAAGAAAGACTGAAAAAAAGATTCGAAACGTCAATGTTGATGATGATGAATGGTGGCATCTAGCTGAGCGCCACAATTCAAGGCATCCCATGTCCCATCCCCATCATCATCTCGATTCTCGACTTCTGTCACTATGTAGATGACGATGTCTGACGACTACGACAACGACGACGGACACCGGACGATGGACGACGACTTTGTACTGATAAACATCTCGATGTGGGTTGGCCGATCCGATCAACTGGGAACGGTCCGACAACCGACAAGTCTAATTAAATGAATAAAAGTATTTTTTTTTTATTTATACAATATAGATGGCTAGTCAAAATTCCGAATACTGGCCGATGATGATGGGATGGGGCATGGGGACTCGGACGTGGAATTTTGTTCTTAAATTCCTCCAAGTCGGCTCATTGCGTGATGCTGCGTGATGGGTATTATAAGTGGCCACTTAACGAGACGCATTGTACAAGTTCAAAAAAACAACAAAAAATAAAAAAGACCAAAAGTCACATCCAAGTGATTGTTGATAATTTGGTCGTTAAAAATGCCTTTTGGAATGATTTGGCCACTTGAAATGTGAGGGAAGGAGGTCAACAGCTAATCGAGTGTAATGTAAACATGGTGTAAAGTCGTTATATTATTTATATTGTTATTTTCAAGAGTTTCTTAATTTTGTTTTTTTTTTTTTTTACTAAGGGTCAGTGTAACGTAGGTATTAACCTAATCAAGATGAATTTTTGTTGTTGTTGTTGTTGTGCTGTTTCTTAAGGAAGTTCTCAATTTATTTTGTTGCTTCGATTTACACAAAGTTAAAAAAAATAAAATCGACTTTTCAAGAAAAAGTTTATAAGCGACATGCGGTTACGGTAAGTAAGCTACATAGTATAGCTCTACTGTGGAAGCTACCTACTATATATACTTTTGGATGACTTGCTTGGTTGCTTGAAGGAATAGGAAAGTTTTGTAAAAATGTTCTCCTGGGGAAAATCTACTCAAGCTGAATTTATAAACAGGTACGTGATTTGGCCACTACGACGGGGAATACTCACAAAAGTTCCTTCACTGATTGCTTTGCAAACTCCTGCCTTCTGGTTTTTTTTTTTTTTTTTTCATATAGCTTCTGTTCATTGCCTGTGAATATATTCCCTATTCCTTCCAGGTGTATAGATACATATAGGTGGGGGATGGTATTGGGGTAACAAAGTCTTATTATTACTGCAGTAAAAACTGTGTGAGATTTAAATTCATTATAAATATATAGAGTACAAGATACGAGTACAGTATACAGTACAGGAAGAAAGGAGGGTAGCAGGATCTTCTTTTTTTTTGATTTTTTTGAATTTTATATAGCATCGCTATAAAATCCTAGATGAAGCGAAAATTCTCGGTGTAAAATCTGGTAAATGAATTGGAACGTATAGTAAGGCTTATATTATTTTTTTTTTGGTACACATGCAGAGTTGTTCTCCCTTATGATTTCAATACCATCCCAGGGTCTTTCTTTTTTTTTTTTAACCAGAAAACGCACGTCTATATAAGAACGTGAAGTTCGTAACACACTCTACGATGGTTTTGGAATATTTTATTTATATTATTTTGTGCTTATAAAATTGAATTTGTAATGATTTGTAAGGTTAAAATTGAATTTTTAAACTCAACCTCGTCGGGACTTTAGAAGCAATACCTACAAAAAAAAAACATGCCTAATACAAAAGCAATCATGCGGAATTGAATTTTCCAAATCCCACCGCAAATTTTATGAAAATTGGCAAATTGAGTAGAAAATTTTTAGTTGTGACTTTGGAATAGGACGTTTAAATAAATTGACAATTGCTGGAGGACGTGTTGGGAAATAATAATACTCGTGCTTGGTTCACCCAATGGAATTCCCTATCCCTATAGACTACGACACACAGAATGTTAGTTCACCTTCATAAAGAGAGAATTTATGAAAGTGCATAATGAGTATTTTTTGGTAGCTTCTGGACGCAGAATGTCAGAATTTTGTAGATTTTAGATGTTATTATTGTTTGTTAGGAAAGGAATAGTATTTTCTAAACATTACAACACTGGGAATATGCCTCTTGTAATGATTTTATAAGTTCAAAAAAACTGACAAAGTGATATGAATATAAATTGTCAAGTTTTATTGGCACGTTAAATTGTGATGGTTCTTATTATTACATTCCAAATTCGTGTTGTGCGGCTCAAGAAGGAATATCTTTAACTTCGTTGTTTGAATTCAGGTTTTAGGATGCGGAAACGCAACGGAATCTTTCCATACACTCTTAGATTATTCTCGATTCGAGTGCCTCCGAAACTGTTTTTTTCAATTTGAAAACTTCGGAGCGTCTACCATGTTGATGATAGTATTGATTCACGTTAAGGGTTTTCAATTGGAGAAGGTAGATTTAGGCAGCCTATGACGGCCATGTTGTGAATGTGACATCTGTCGAATCTGTTGTTGGTGAATACGAAAAAATTCGTATTCACCACGCTTTTTAGCGTCATGAAAAGTGAAGTAAAATAAGTTGATGCTTCATATACCAACCCAACTCCTGGGTAATTTAAGAGATTGGCTTCTAGTTTATCGAAGCCCGCTAGGTCAATTAGGATTAATGGGCTATGAAATAGTTGCGAACTCATCAGTGTGTCTTCTCTCCCCTCCCCCCCGCAAACGTTGCTCTTTGTTTTAGTCATGTAAAAGTAAGCTGGTAAAGGTCGTCGGCCTTGGCGTTTTATTTTTCCAGATTTCGTCAGATTCTGAGCCCTTGTAATCCAGCTTTTTTAATTGCTAAATAACTTCGCTGCCTTTGGTAATCCTGGTTCATAGTCACGATAGTGGAATTTCTCATGCATAAACTCAAGAGATGCTTTTCGACATAGACACACACGACTTACCTGTCAAACATTGAACGTCGTTTATATTGATCTTCCAATATCTCAAAATCTTCGCTGTACCTATATTTGTAAGCTAGATCGGCACGAGCCAAGTTGTTGTCCGAGCTAATATTATTTCCGCAGAATGAACAGATATGCCAGTAAGTGGGCTTGATAAGGGTCCTTCATGTTTCGTTGATTGGAAAACTTCCTTTAATCTCCTATCCACACTTCCCAAATGCTCACACTGTGTTAACTCATATTAAGGGTATTATTAACCCCTTGCGTACTCACAGTCGACTCTTCAACATTTGGTGGCAAAATTTGAGGCACGGTTCAACATTTGTAGTTACTTCAAAGAAAGGCAAGATCGTCTGAACAAATAGCCGCGGTCCGTAAAAGTATATACATTAGAACACTAGGCATTCGATTCCTCGTCGCGCCGTGCACAAGAACTTGCCCTTTCGAAGACTTCAACTTGTCGAATTTCGCATCAGGACTTAGGCAAACACCCGCACAAGATTGAACTAACCCAAGAGCTCAAAGAGCATGATCATAAGAACCGCCTTTTGTTCGCTGACTAGGCTTCAGAACGTTTGGAAGAAGACCCCAAATTTGAATGGTTCTTTTTCTTAATGACTGGCAGCACGGTTTTGTTGGCAATAAGTCCACTAATATTGAAGTCTCTGAAGCAAAAGGAAACACTTATTTTTTTTTTTTACAACTCAGGCTCTGCTGTGAACTAAGAAAAATAACCCTATTGTTTTGCTGATAACAGTACCCTCAGCTTTTTATATTTGTTTTCAAATGCACCTTGTTCTTCCCATTCAGTACTGCAATAACAGCTTAGGTATGTCAAGCTAATCAAATTGTTCAATCGGGAACTATCAACCGTGTGGATTGTGGAATTTAATGCTTCGAAAACCCAACAACCTACCACAACTACCAGTGGCACTATCCATGAGTGGGACATGCATTGAGGAAACCGAACAGCTTTGTATTTAAGTATGTTCTAACTTTTGGTGGAACGACCACATATTTGACGTTTCCAAAAATGCCTTAAAATGCTTAGGTTTCTTCATCCATGTAAAAAATATTTTCCCCTTATGGTCTGTCTGGCTACAATCAAGATGACATACCTTCGTCCGAAGCGTGAGGAAAACTCTCATCTCCGACCTCCGAGCAGGTGATGATTTCAGAAAAAAGCCCTAAAACGGATAGTTATAAAGACCAGTCCATACGGCCCTGGCTTTGATAAGCCAACGCTTTGCAATAGATCAGCGAAATCAAGCATCGTTGAGCGTGGTTAGTAGTTAGATGGTGGACCGTCAAAACTAATATATGCGTGCTGTTGGCATGTGTTGTGTGTTCTTCTCTCTTCTGTCCTGTCTCTCTCTCTCTCTCTCTCTCTCTCTCTCTCTCTCTCTCTCTCTCTTTCTCTCTCTCTCTCTCTCTCTCTCTCTCTCTCTCTCTCTCCCTCTCTCTTTCTGTCGTGTAATTGCTATGGCTTCAATTACTAGTGCATGTGAGTGTGTCTACTTCGTTGATTCGTCGTAGAAGTATGTAATGTAATGATCAATACGAAAACACTTGAACATCGCCGTAATGTCTCTTGTCTGACCTTGTTTTATCGTTATTTCTATAAACAGTGCTCAAACGAAAATTCGCAGTAACACTCCCACTAAAGTCGACGCTTACTTTGGACGTACTATTAAGTATAGAGACTCATTTCTCAGCTGCACTACAAAAATGTAGTTTGTAGAGCTTGATTTTCGCTCTCAAATATTGACTTCTATCAGATATTCAATGTGCCTCGGTATCTCATATCCAATTTTTCTGAACTCTCGCATTATGTTAATTCATAAAAAGGGTACCCCTTATATGCGTAACGTGGGTAGGTATAACCAAAACTTAAATTTTGTGCCCATGAGTGGGATTCCATTCTGTTTTATGTGTATGCGTCTGCCTCCCGCAGCCAGCCGATGTTTCAGTTTCAGAAACAAAATTC
This sequence comes from Platycheirus albimanus, assembly GCA_916050605.2. Lineage (NCBI taxonomy): Eukaryota > Metazoa > Arthropoda > Insecta > Diptera > Syrphidae > Platycheirus > Platycheirus albimanus. Next base: position 10,008,713 of record OU696696.1, on the reverse strand, counting down.
TTCTTTAGCAGACAGAAAAAAATTCAATAACATAAATTTTGGGTGGTGTGATGTTCAATTAGTGCTGGCAAAATAAAAAAAGGTGTGCGCCACGCCCAAAATTAAAACTTTTTATTTCCAAGGCAATTGGTATGAGCTCAGTGACATTCAATTTTATTCCTGCAGATCGATTTGAACAAAACAAAGCTAAACTTAAATTTTTAAAAATTAGATTTTGAATGGAAATAGCGATTATGGGTGTTTTGAACAATTCTTGAACCATACTCTACTACGTAACAAAGGAATATAAATCTAAGTGTTCATCTTCTTACTTCAAAACTGCGACCGATAGTTAAAAAACGTTAACAAATTAATGCATTATACAACTTTTGACGGAAACGCCCATTAAAAGTGGGCGTGTCCTGAAAAATTTTAAGCACTAACTGAGCTTTGATCATTAGTCAGTATTAAGGCATATGTGTAAAACTACAGCTGAATCGAGTAGTTTTTAAACGATCTTACCTGAACAAAGGTATTTTATTAAAATCACGCCTTTTAAAGTGGGCGTATTGAAAAAATTTGCATAAGAAAATGTAGATATTTTTTTCATAAAACGAACGAAAGGGAAAAAGGTTTAAATTGAATATTGGTAGTACCATAAATTTTTAAAACTACGTTTTTCGTTCTTTCATGAAAAGTGGGCAAAAGCCACGCCCAAAATTCAAAAATTTCTTTTCATACACAAAACTTTTAGTTTCTATTAAGAGACGCAAAATGTTGGCTTGCGTATGCATTATAGATACCGTTTATTTGCAAAAACAATTTTTGTATAGTTTCTAGTGAAAAGTGGGCGTCAGCCACGCCTAAAATCAAATTTTTTGATTTCATACACAATATGCTTATGTGCAAGTAATACCCACAAAATTTAATGTTTTGCTCTTTAATATAACAATTGTTATTTTATAAAAAAATATATTGATGGTTTTGTATGAAAAATGGGCGTCAGCCACGCCCAAACTGAAATATTTGTATTTAATTGGAAGAAATTTTACCTAAAGCCACATTGAGGTTGTTCATCGAAAACGGTGATTGTGGGCGTGTTTGTGGGCGGATTTTACCGGTTCAAGAACTTAGCCTTTTTCTTGAACCAAAGACTATAAATAACAAATTTCAGCCTTCTAGCTCAAAAATTGTGACGGACGGACGGTCGGACATGGCTAAATCGACTAGGCTTTTGATTCTGAGTCAGAATATATATACTTTTCTATTTTTAATGGTATTATTTCTCTATTTTACAAACTCCACACCAAATAAAATATACCCATTCTATGGAATAGGGTATAAAAATCAGTGAAGAGGAAGCTGATAATGCATTTGCTTTCAAAACTATGAACAAATCCTCAACATAACTCGCTACCCGTGGAATGATGTCACTGAATTCGTCTCAAGGCTATGCCTTTATTCTTTTATCATCTGCCGCCAATCTTTTCGCACTGATGCTCTTTCTTTTCACTACTCAAAGATACGCTTTGTTAAACTATGTTCATAAGTCGAAACAAAAAAACTATGACATTGACAAATACATTCAGCTTATCTGAAACTGAAACCAAAAAAAAAAGCAATAAATAAATTAAAATGACAATTGAGAAAAATAATTAATTATGATGTATCTTTTTGCGTTTTAGGTCCCAAATATTGTATCTACCTTTTTTTATCTTACTTGAGACCTTCCCCATCTATCCATATCAATCAAACTTCTTATACTTATGTTCATACATATAACATTGTCCATTTTTAACCTTCAAACATCATTTTTTAAGGGATTAACATTTCTTGAAGTATTATCTCAAGGCATTTAAATATTTCAACCCTACTTAACAAAAAATAAAAATAAATAAAAAGGATAATCTGGAATTTCTAAACCACTCATGATTGATCCACAATACCCCAAATCAAATCAAAGCAAACCAAAAAAAAAATTACAAAAAATCTAAGAAAAGAAAAGAAAAAGAAAAAAAACAAACGAATAAAAATAGCAAAAACAAAAACAAAAATAAGCAATTTGTCAACCACATCAATAAAAGTCCAGAATTCTTCTCATTAATCCCTCTTAAAAGCATAAAAACAGAACCCGAAACCAATTCAAATTGGCCACAAATTTCATTCATCCACCAAATAATAATACCAGAGCGATGCGGCGTGACGCGGTGTGGTGACGGCATTTGTGGAACTGGAGCCTTTATTTTTACGAGAGTAGTCCTCCTTTGTCTATAGCTATGTGGAAGGAGCAGCGGAGGAGCAAGTATATGTCTTAAGCCAACCCTGGGGGCTGACATTAAAGGAATTACTTATGAAAATGCTCTTCTATAATGGTTTTGTCGATGATGTTGATGTCGACTTTGTTTTGGCGCACGTTTGGCTTCGGATTCGACTTCAACTCTGGCTGGCATATCGGCTTCGTCTGTGGCTTCTTTTTCTTCTTTATAGTGCCTTGGAGCCCCATCATCTTTGTCTTGTCTTGTCTTATATATTTTTCATAGAACCTCTATACTATACTGTGTGGTGCTATTCTTAACCCACTCCCCTTGGAGTTATATCGTTCACCATATTTCATCTAATTCTTCGCCTCTTTTATTTATTTTCCAAACAATTTCCCGAAACAAATCATCTCACTCACTGTTTCGAGTTTAGGTTCCAGAGGCGGTTGGAATGGGTGGATGGTTCGGTCGGGGCTTGATGGGGTATATGCTCTATACCGACACCGCCACAGCCACCGTCGCGTCGCCGCGCCTTCGTCGACGTGGTCTCTGAGAGTGCTATAGCTAGTTCTGTTTTTTTGTGTGGAAATGATGCTGATGGTGATGATGATGGTTTGGTATAAATAAAAGTGCGGCTTTAATAACATTCGCATCCATCGACACCGGGAGAGAGGAATCCTTCAATTTATTATTGACAAGAGCATGACGTCCGAAACGGAAAATAGATATGTTGTAGGTATCTAGATACATTTTTATGGCTGCCAAAATTATGTTAGAAAATGAGACGACCAACTAACCGACCAAGGACTACGAGGATGAGGACGATGACGACGACACGATGAACTAGAAGTTTTGCCAAAATTTATTTTTGTCCGTGGTGAGGCATAATTGAAAGTTTCCATCTGTATCTATCTATGCATCTATAGGTCACTCGTACATATAGATACAAAACATGTTGTACAAGTTTGGCTAAAACCGATGCGTCCGTCGTCGTCGTCGTCATCGTGTCGGATAGTATTGGATCGGATACTCGTAGAACACAGTTGTAGGTACCACTCGATATAGAACATAACCACAACTGAACCATGAACCACCCAACCGAAGAGGAATTAAATTTGTTTAGCTGGCCCGCGGCATTGATGTCAATACATGAGAACATGAGAATTAAATTATCTGCCTAATGTATAGAAAACTATATACATACATACTTACTTGTATATTAATGTTACCGCCCGGCTGCCCGTCGCCGCCGCTTTGCGACGCCGTCGCCATCACCACCATCGCAACCAGCAGCACATACACGTTAGTTTATAGAGCGCTCGCTAGCCTATATGGAAGAGGGTAATATTCTTATGTACAATGTACACCATAATTTGATCCCCATGGAGAGGAGGATGACTTTTGTAGCCCCTACGGCCAGAAATCCAGTTTACCAGTAGATATACCTACCACCATCACCAGCAGCAGCATCTGAAGCCAGATCATAGATATGTACCTACATCTCTAGCGCTCCAAATTGCTACGCGCTGCTCTGCTTTGGTATGCTTTGGTGCTGGGGTGTTATTGTGATAGGTTGTGGGTGCGAGGCACCAGATGCACGAAAGGAGGGCGCAAAGATATGTTGTGTCTGCTTTCCTATTTCCCAGGTTCCAGGATGGCATCTCTAGCACCATCATCATCAACACCATCTTTTCCCCCTTACCCTTTCATTGCCACCCCCGCTCGTTGCGTTGCCTTTTGCTTTGCTTTGCGTTGCGTCGTCGTCGTCGGCGTCGGCGTCAGTGTCGGTATTGTATGTTGTATGCTGTGGTGCGGCAGTAATTTAAAAAATAAAAATAAAAATAAAAAAGAATGAAACATTGCCACGTTCGTTCGTTCACAATAGTGGCGCTTTCCGCTCTACGTGTTGATTGCCTACAACACAGTGTTTATATTTGTTAATTTAACGTGAAGGGAAGTATATAATAAATTATGGTTTAGGAACAAAAAAACACACCAACAACAACAAAAACATCGCCATCAACAGGCGTGAGTCTGAAGTGTTATGGGCTGTCTTGTTTTTTGTGTATGTTGGCTTGTTTTCCTTATGGATACGATAGTGAGAGCCGAGCAGCACCTACCTACAACAGCGTTCGTTGTTAATCAAATTAACCGAGAATAGTCCAGAGATCGGGTTACAAAAACAAAACCGCAAAGCCAATTCCCTGGTACCTATACACAACATGGTGCTGCTACTGTAATATCGGTTCGAGGTTCACTTCATGGATCAACCTTAAACCTAATTTTTTGTTCCGTGCCCTTTTGGAAATAGTAGATGGCAGCTTCTCTGACTCTGACTCTGAATCTGACACTGTGTATAGCTAGTGTGTGCTGCTTTTGTATTGAGATGTCACTCACTTGGTCGTAGTGTCGCAGTGCTCTTTAGAGTTAGGAAACGCAATTAATTTTCGTTTCCATAATATTTAAGCACCCTTCCTGTTGAATGGGAATGGCATAGGTTGTATTTTGTCAACGGTCCATGATTGAACGAACAGAGCTGTCGTTGTTCATTTTATTGAATTCAAGGACATATCGTTTGGTGAAATATTTTTTTATTTTTGAAGACCCTTCATTCTGTAACTCTCGTCCTGAGGGAAAACTATTTTGTCGATGCGAAGAGTAATTCTTTGTGGCCCTCCTGACAGCGGATTCACTTCAAAAGCTAGGCTATACGCATAACTGATTCTTCCTTTAAAACATTTACTGTTGGCAGAACAACTCCTTGCGAAGCTCGGGACTAATAACTTTCCATTGGAGAAAGAAAATCATTCAGAAGCATCCGGAAGTCTTCTCAAACGGTTCCATTATTGATAGGGTACAAAAGACTTCCGACAATTCTGAGAAAATAATTTCTCTGATAAAAGCTGATATATACCTTGTAACTCGGGAGACTTAAGGTTTACTTCTTCAAAATCGAACACTTCACTAATTAGACGGGGAGGAATTTGGAATTTGGACCAGAAATGTATGCCAAGGTAAAGAGATTGACTTGAGTTATGGACAAGGTACAAAATGAGGAGTTTTAACAGAATATCATATTTTACAGGGACATATATTTGTCCCACGATACTTTGACCTTTGCCATCAGCGGTTTTAATTTCTGCTTGCATCGAAATGATGGGGATGTCAAGTGATTTGACGAATTCCATGTGCACCTTTGCCAAGACAGGAAATGGAAGCTCAACTCAAGAAGACCAAATACAATTGAAACTCAGAATATTTTTGGGATATATTCGTCTATTCACATGCAGTAGGTTGACCAGTTTCGCTTTTGTCGACGAAGGTTTTTAAATCAAAAAACTGTTAATATTGGCGCATAAACTGAGCAAGGAAGTTCCATGAGCTGTACTGCATACAAGGATAGAGTTTTAATTATCCCGCGAATCAGGCTGCACAGTTAACACACCAATTTGACATTTTAAAAAATGGTGGAAATGGTGCATGCGGACAAACGGTGTGTCAAAATTGAATAGAGGCAATATTTCCTGTTCCATCGGTTTTCGGATCGAGTGGTTCCCTGAGTGAAACCAACTAAAGGACTTGTCACATCCTCGCAAGAGGCAGTACTAGTCCCACGGAAAAAGACTCAGGTGTGGTCAGGGATCGAACCTAAAACACACACTGTTACCACTGCTCCAAGGTGTACTAGGTACTTTCTTTTCTTAGGATTTTGAAAATAAGCAGCGACAGATTGGAAAAATGCTTTTATGGGTTTGATTTTTTTTTTTTTTTGAAACCTTCAAATAGTACAGACAAAGCCTTTTAACTTTCACTCTACATTTTCTACCATTCTGCATAAACGAAAGTGAACTCCTATTTACAATTTTCAACGCCGCGCCGCCGTATGCAACAGACTAGCAGAGCAGGTTCTTGCCGTCGAAAATAAACCTAGGTGGATATCAGATGAACGTAATACTGTAGAGTGTAGAGAACCAGTCATCGTCGATCTGTCCGGGGGTCCAATTTTAGTATCTATCTTAAGCACGAAAGAAGTGTGACCTTTCTCGAATCACCCTTATTTGGACGAGGGTGTAAAAAAAGTATACCTAAAATTTTGAAGTATGTTGTCAGATCTCTATCCACTACTGAAGTTTCCCTCTGTATCTCATGAACCGTGATAGTTAGAGAGTTAAAAATTTTGACATGATTTATTTTTGTTGCCGCTATATAAACAAATACTAAAAACTGAATAAAATAAATATTTAAGGGGGCTCCCATACAACAAACGTGATTTTTTGGCCCCGTTTTTCATTGATAAAGGTACGGAACCCTTCGTGTGCGAGTCCGACTCGCTCTTGCCCGTATTACTTAATTCAGTGCTGCACGTTGTATTCATGTAAGCTGCTTAGTGCGCTACTTTTTTTTGACACAAACTTTGACATTGCTACGTGCTACTGTACACCATTGCGCGCAGCCATATTATAAAACATAACGATACATACGTAAAAGGAATGCGTGGCTGGGGCTCACAAAGGTTCACACTTGACCAATTAAAACAGTGTTCCGCTCGAATGTGACCGGACACCTTTATATACCAAAACAAAAACTACTGTATGGATGTGGCTGGATGGGTGAGTTGAGTCCGCCAATAATAAGTCAATAGTTGTGGACTACACAGACAGAGCTACAGAGCTTATAGTGAAAATTCAAAAAGTTTGATTTAATGTTAATTTTTGAATAGTAAATGGTTTTTTGTTTTTTAATTTTAAAATTCATTTTTTTGTAGTGATTTTGAGATTAAAATCTTTTTATAAGGCAAAGTCAGGCCAAGAAGGGCTGATAAGCATGGCTATAATTCGACAAAAGATAAAAAGCTAAATATTTTCTTCTTTTTTGCTATGTTGTTTTTATAGGGTCAAGATGGCAAAAACCTTATTAGACCTTCGTTTTCGACCCCATTTCAGCCTTCGACAGATGACGGCTCAAGAAACCTTTTCCTCTTATTCCATCTTTGTTCGTTTTTTTGGAACATTCCCAAATGCGATCGTTTATATACAATATAGCCTGCTCAATGTTGTCTTTTGATAGACTGTTTGGCGCTAATAGTTTAAATTTGGACTTCGTTCGAGAATAAACTAGGTTCTGATATCCAATATTTAAAAGCCTTGAAAATGTCATGCGTATTATAAAGAAAAATAAAAAAAAAACTTAATAACTGGCGCCCAACGTGGAGCTACAACCAAAGAGTCTAACGAATTACCTAAATATCATCCGATTTTATTCCGATTGATACAGCACACTTTAAATGTCCAATGTATACGCATTTGATATCATACCACTCTGGCAATCTTGGAGACCGTATCAAATATCTGAACAAGCCTTTTCGAATTCTAGAAATTAGTGGAAATTATATTAAAAGCAAAGAAACGCTTTTTAAACACAAAACCATTTCGACTCAACATATTTATATAAGTTTGACCTTGAAAAATATCGACAGTGTCTATACAAAATTAGTGCATGTGAACGTTAAAAATGCGAAAAATTACATTTTGTCTCACAGTGCTTAAATGACAAAGATGAACATTGGTAGCGGTATCACGCCGGCCGATGGTGTCACTTAATTTATTCACCTTATTCATAATATTGTATTTGACCTTCAAAAAAATTAACCACATGTACTTACCTGTACCTATCATAATTCCTGTGTTACAAGATAACCCAGAATCGGGTGTAATCCCACTTCTGAGAAAAATATGGTGTGTATATATTTTTTATAGGGCCTCTTTTAGCTCATAAATTAACCATAAAAACACTTTCTTTGCGTTGAAGTGCTATACAGAATTATTGTTCACGCTTGTATCTTATAAGATCGAAACAAAGTTTTGCAGATAAAAACGTATTGACAGTTACGATTTAACTGTATTCGACACCACTGACTTTATCCAAAACTCCTTTAAAATGTATACCACACCGAGACCCTAAACTGTATAGGTATCCCACAGGCAGCATCACCAGCAGCAGCAACAGCAACGTCAGCAGCCAATACAATAAAATAATGACGATGAAAGTACTTTCCTTTGCATTCTCAATGCTCAATCATTTAAGCCCATTAATCAATTTAATTTTATTGTGTGAGAATGCGAGGGACACTGCGCTGCGACTGCGATACACATAAAAGCAAAAAGTGACAACAAACAGACACAAGTATTTCACAGACATACGTTTGTGGGTTTGCTGTCGTCCCTATAGTTGTTGGAGTCGTAGTCATTGTGTGAGTGTATCTTTATCTTTTATTTAGAGCCGCCACATTTAATTTGGGTAACGCAAACGCAATTATCTATCACACTTTCATTCCTAAATTCTCAATATTGCCAAGCCAACCCATGAACACCGCGCCGGAGACCGAAAGTCGAGATAAACGCGGCGCTCCTTTTATTTTAATTTATTTTTTGTTTTTAAATAAAAAGGATTAAAAACTTCAAGGAGGGAAATAATTG